>CM052020.1:28363776-30920664 GCA_028476575.1 Platygaster robiniae | reverse complement strand
ATTTCACGAAATTCGCAACATATTTCATTCTTAATTTTCCAAAATTCTGGTTCTGTACAAATTTGGATTAAAATATTTTAATGGCAACAATACGATGACTTAGTGTTAATATGCAGCACAAAAAAATTTTTTTAAAATCAATTTTTCGCAGATACGCTAAAATTTCCATGTGTTTCCATGATATTTGCGTGAATTGCTCTCTGCCGAAAATTCGCATGAAGTTCGCACAAAATTTACATGCAGATATACGTGTCCGAAACTGGAAAATAAATCTAAAATTGTATAATATAATAGATTGTTGTTCTCACGGAGATTAGTGCGAATTTCCGCGAAATATATAGGGGGGTTTTATGCAAATTCGTTTTTATTGATTGCTTTCATGTGAAATTCGTACGACTTTAAGGTCATAGATTTGCATGTTTTTTACACGCACCTGTACTACGAGGGTAATTTTCAAATTATCTATCTGATCTGACATCATCCTAGCTTTTTTCATCAGAATGTTTATAATGTAAAAAAAAATTCGTACCTTTAATCAATTTACGATGATGATGATAAAAAAACTTATCATTCATTGAAATTCATTTGCTATTCATAGTTTTCCTAATGTCAATCTTTTTTTACATTTTAAATTCAAAAATGTTCCAAATTTGCTGTATTTAACATTAGAATACATTAGGCAAATGATTCGTGAAATCAAAGTTGATTGTTATTTCAAACATTCTCGCAAAAAAGTTGCATGCATTCTCATGATATTTATCCCTTCTTGCCTCTCATTTCTAATTCTTTTCGAATTTTTTCCTTTACGATACTTCCTTCTTTGTCCGTTATAATTTTTGTTTTGAAGATATTGATTGTTATCATTTTGCCAATATTGTTCATTTGTTCTTTGCATTTGGACTACAACAACAATATTAATGTAACAAGAATATTAATATAAGATTTTTAAAGTGTAAATTTGTTTATCTTATGTTTAGGAAATTATGTGCCAATTTTGTCTAATACTTCGTGGTCATATTTAAATTCCAAATATTATTTATATATAAATTAAAGAAACCCAACAAGCAAAGTTCAATTACAATATGGTAGCACTTACATCCATTGATGCTACCATAATGCTACAAAACTTTGCTGGCTGGGGGATACCATGCAGAAACCTCCGCGTGGTGATATCTGGGCAATGAATAATACATATTAATATTATATGTCTTTTAAAAATATTAAAATTAAAGTTAAAAGATATATGACATTACTTTGTATTATTTAGCTAAATCTGCAATAAGTTTCAATTTTTTTGAATTTTTTTTGCAATTGCTAATTTCTATTCAATTCAATTGCAATTGCTGATTGCAATTAGTTGAAATTAAGAATGAAATATGTTGCGAAATTCGTGAAATATGAGTAAAACGTCACTACAATGTACACTTTATCCAAATCGAGAAATTGAGCTAGAATTAAAAAACAATCCTTTTTCGAACTCTATCTACGTTCGGAATCGAAACTCGGGCAAAATTCGAATCGGCTTTGAGCGAGTTTTTCATAGACAGAGATATTGGGCCCGTGCCTGCCCTTTGGGGATTCAGTTTCACGGTTCTTCACGGGGGACGAAATTATCTTGCCTCGGCTATACTCGCTTCCCGAGCCGGGGTGAAAGCAAGCCTAACCGACATACCTGCGCATGTATTGGAAAACGTGGTCTGTGTCAATTCTGGCAACGCTGTACTGTAGAGTAGATGCGACCATTTTAAACGAGTAGATATTTCCGAGTTGCGGTAACCCCTCAGGCCGAGTGGATTTTACTCCGATTTTAAGGTTGACAGATATGTCAATGATTATGAATATGAACCGAACGTTCCCAACCACTGCCGACCACCTCCGAAAGCGACATGTAGCGACACAACTTACCGAGTAATACACACTCTGCCATTGGGGTTGATGCAACTCCAACATTGTTACTTGGCGATTACATATTATTTTAACTCGGCCGTTTTCCCAGTGTAGAAATCTGGCAGCCCTGCTCGCAGGGCCCCCCCAACTCTCCCAGAGAAATTGGCAGAAAATTTAGTTTCAAAAGTGCCCACTGCGCTGCGATCGCTCTATTTTAAATTCGATGTCGTCTGCTGTGATCTGCTATTGTCTGCTGCAGGCTGCTGTTTAACTTAAGCATAAACATAAAAAATTTTTAGGATCGAGATTTAGAAATAGACATTTCCGGCTCGAGTTCTCAAAATTTAAGTTATTTGATTATTAGACTGCAAGGAATTAAGAAATTACAGGTTTAAGATAAACTTTATTCCGGAATTTTTCATGGATTTTGGAATTCAGATCCTAAATTTCTAGTACACGAGTTTTGAATGCTGAAAATCAAAAACTTTCAATTTTGAAATTTAGGGAGGATTCGAAAGTTTATCAAAATAAATTGATCGCATGAATTCAATTTATTAATTGCAATTTCATTTGAATAATAATTCGAACTAAATTTTTATCCGAAGATGGAATTTACAATTTAACCTTCAGATCCATATTTTTAAATAAAATTTTTAATAATCCCAAAAATTTTAGTTTTGGAACTGAAAATTTCAAAAATCGAAAACTTTAATTTAGATTTTCGGTTGAAATTATAAGTATTTTACATAAATCTTTCATTATCAAAATAAAACTCTAGGTATTCTAACACCAATATTCTTCCGTGTAGTAGCAACACTAAATCGTCCTGTGTGGTTGTACAACACTAGATTGTGTCAGCACAATCTAGTGTTGTCTGAAATACTTTTTTTTCAGTGCAGACGCAACGAACGTAAATAAAATCGGACTCGGAAGGGCTATGGTTGCCACTGCGCATGTTCAAGCTTGCACGCAGTCCCGTAACAACATCTTTTGAATAGACTCAAAACTGTGAATCGTTTTTCAAAAGTTTTTATTTAAAGTGTTTTGAGGATCGCAGTTTTTGCGAAACATATAATACGTAACTCATATTTGGCATAAATGAACGTATTTGATTCGCGCAAATAGTAATTATTGATGTGGGCAAATATAGCGATTGCTAGAAGAAGTATACTGCAAACGATAAAATATTGACCGTATTCATATACACTGTACCTGAATCAGCCCCCTGTCACGGTATAGCCCTCGCTGTACAGATGAGGTAGAGACAAAAATTTCACGACGTAGATAGGGCTTCGGGCGGTTGCGTCCGTTCCTTCCTTACCGCAACCCGCGCTTCACCCCACAAGCTCAGGGCGGATAGAGCGAACTGCGGGGTCAGTGTTGCTAGATCAGTGGTTTTTCCAATAAATCTAGTGAATTTTTGGGCTGTCAGTAGGAATTTCGGTGGGAAAAAATATTCAGTGTTTTTTTTCGTGGGTTTTGAAATTGTAGATAACTTTAATTTAACGGCAAATTTCTAAAGATCCAATATAAATCCCTGAAAAAGAAGGTCATCAATTTTTCAGTAAAGAAAAATTTAGTGAGAAAAAATTTCTTTTAGTGGGATTTAACAGAATTGACGAAAATATGGTGGGAAAAGGTTTGGACCATCTGGCAACACTGGTGCGGGTTGCCGTAAAGGGGAACGGACGCAACCGCCCGAAGCGCTATTTACGTCGTGAAATTTTCGTCTCCACTTTTTCAGTTCGCGTTTCAGGGGGCTGACCTGAATATGATTCCATTCAATGTTTAAAATTTTATATTCACGGTTTATGTGCTAGAATCCCTAGCTACCCTATACGTTGCGCATGAGTACGCCTTGATTGGCCGTTGAATACTTTGTGGAGTATACAAAGATGCAGTACAAATTTAGCGTCATTGTATAGCTCTCAGTGGCATTGGTCCCCTAAAATATCTTTGAAGTATTCATAAACATAGTTAACGTATACTTTCACTTCTATACATTTCTAGAGTTTACAAACATCGTGAAAAATAATATGATGATATTAATAATAAATAAGCTGATGTCCACATATGGTAGAAGCTGGGCCAGTGGTAAAAATGCGGGTGGAGGGGGTCGCTACGCACATGTCATATCATAGGTAATTTTTCTGTACTTTTAATTACATACCTAAATCGGAAAATATTATTCATCGCTAATTAAATTTTTTTCATCAAACAGCTATAAGTTATTTGTTTTAAAATTATACATTTTGCTTATTGAAGTCCTCATCAATTAAAAAATCCGGGCCTTGTCATCGATCAGCAGGAATCCGGAAAATCGTTTCAAAATGTACTCGTCTTAAAAATTTACAAAGTGTGAAATATTTATATGATTTACATTAGTATTTACATTTTACATAAATGGTAAACAATAAAAAACAATAATTTGACGATTTAAATGATATTAATATTGTAATATTTTTCACATGTAATATTAAAAAATTTGAACAATATACGACTATAATGTTATTACAACAACAATGTTTTATTATTAATATTACACCTAATGTAAATGTCATGTTATTATGAATATTCAGATACATGTAATATAATTCGTATATTATAAAAAATGTGAAAACGAAAATTACTCGACGTTTTTCACATATGAGCATGTTCTTTAAAGCAGAATTTGTATATTAAAAAAATGAGTAAATTTTCATGAACTGATTACAGTGAAGGAAAAAGTTGATTTTTTTTGCATTTTCCTAAGTTCAGTTTATGTTGTTCATGGAGCGGAAATAATTCATTTTTTTTTTTCAAGGTTCCCTAAAGAAAACAAAAGATTAGATGAGTGGTTCAAAGTTTTCGGAGTGAATACCAACTCCGTAAAATGCAATTTCGAGAGCATTCACCTGTGAAGCAGGCACTTCAAAGCGATAGACTTTTGTGAGAACACGAATACAAAAAAAAGACAGCTTGCCAAAGATGCAGTTCCTTCAATTCCTTTAACTGACGGGTAAAAAATATTAGCATTGTTTGATATTTAAGCCGTTATTCTAATTTCAAATGTCTCAAGTATCAATTTTTAGGTCATTAATTAATGAATAGTTTTAAAAAAAAATAAAAATTTTTAAATGCTATAATCGAGCATAGTAATCTTATTAGCGTTTTTACTGCAATTATGCTCTTGACCGTTTCGCAAGTTACATTTATGAAAAAGTATCGATTTCCAATATAATTAAGATGTTCAAACTTTTTATCATCATCCCTCAAATTTGTTCTGTTTGAATCTAGAAACACTTCCTATTACAAACGATTAAGGATTTCCAATGGTGAAAACGAAGGTGATCAAGTCCCTTTGTCAATAGATGGCAACTTAGTGAAGGATGATCTCGAAACTCAAGAACACTGTTTCAAAACATGTATTATCTGCAAGAGACCCAAAAACTATCACGAGTTATCATTCCATACGTACGTTGCTGCCATATAACTTATAATAAAAAACATTTGGATAATTTATTTAACATTTGTTTTTCATCCCTTTAGGTTTCCAAAGGACCATAGAAGAAGTGATTAGTTGAAAGCATGCAATTTGGAATCTGTTTCAAACTATACATATCTGTGTAGTCGTCATTTCACGGATGAATGTTTCTTACATCGAAGAAAGTCATTGCGTCGAATTTTAAAAAAAGATGCTGTGCCTACATTGAATTTGTCAAAGTAAATTTTTTAGTTTATATATTAAACAAAATATTTTTTATATCACATTTTTAAAAATTCAATTTCCTCAAAAATTTTACAGAGAAGACAATACTGAGGAGACTCCTATAGGAGTCTAGATATATCGAGTCAACCAAGGTGGATATCGACAGAACTGTTGCTCAAGCTCAAGCATCTTATTTTGATGTAACAAGCGAGGAACAAGACATCCCTGCTGACACCATAGAGATTTGGAGTGATGACATTGCAGATGACATCCCCAATGAAATGCAAGTCGACCAAGGTAACAATAACTGAAATGCATTAAAAAGGAAAGTGGTATTCAGGCTTTCAATTTTTCAGATATCAACGTTTCCAATCAATCATCTTCGTCCATGGTCGAAGAAGTTTTACATAACACCCCTCAGACATCACGCATTTCGACAGACCACTCCTACTGCGAAGTGACTTCAACGCCAACTACGCGTAAGATGCCGCGTTATCCCGGAGACATACAGTCGCCTGATTTTAACACATCGAGAAGAGGGAAGGCATGTTAGAGACTCACTAATAAATATCTGCAGGAGGCTAGATCAGAAAATAAAAATTTACATCAAATTATCAGGCGTCAAAACAAGAAGATACTTAAATTAGAAGATGCACTGAAAGACTTGCTCGATCAAAATCTCATGTCTGCTGATGTTTTAGATGAAATGATGGTACAAAATTTTTCTTGAAAAAAATTTGTTTGGTTGTAAAATATACTATGTTGGTGAACATAAACGACTATTTTTTCAAAAACCAGCATTTCAGAGACCAACCAGATCATTACAAAATCTTGATGAAATTTATTATAAAAATGTATTCAACGGTGAGACTGCATCATGAAGAAAAAGTTAAAAGTAACGTTAGGAACTGCATACGCCGAATCCATACGAAACTCGTGCTTTTCAAGAATCAGTAATAAATTACTATACAAGTGGAAAAATGTTCAATGATTAATTGCTAAGTTTCATATTTTTGTTGAACTAAACTATCAAGTATCCGATAGCATATAAAACTGATATGTGAATAAAGTTGCTATTATTCCACTGAAAAAATATCGTTTTTCATTTTCATTTTTATATTTACTTTTACTGCATTGATGCTAGGTATCTGAGATAATTGCAAAATAAACAATCCACTTTAAAATCAAACTTTACCTACATGTACTTACATGATAATAAAATCTCACTGCTTATTTATTTTGGCAATTTTTAACTTATTGCTGGCAACCCTGTTGTAATAAGATAAAATCATTTTCCAATTTTTCAGATTCTATAAGTTTGTAACAATATTTTTTAAGTCATCCTGTTTTTCGATAAATAAATCTTCCCAATTGTGCACTTAATTTTTTTAAATCGTTCAAGTTGATAAACACCACATTTTTCCAGATATTTCCTGTTTTCTGCATGTCACGACCCACAATTCACGAAAAAAATCTCAACTAACACTAAATACATGAGGATTGTACAATGTATTCACTGGTTCACTGAAAAGCAATTAAGTATACGTTTCATTTTTTTTATACAAATTTTGTTTATATATGACTATGTATATAATTGCTGGTGATTGCAGCTGAATCTAATTGCAGCGTATGACAATTATCGCTTGACTTTGACAGTACGCGCGTGGTAGTCGGGAAACATCAAGAGCCTCTCCAGCCCCTCCAAACCCCACTTGAATAGAAATTGGTAGAAATTACCCATGACCCAGCTCCTCTGTTGGATTCGGCCGCCATGTTCGATGAGCAGTCCATACTCTGAATGGTCTAAGCATATATGTCATGAAAACGAAACTCAGGCCCCTGGCCGTTCTCGTGTAGGAGGAGCTTCATCCTACATATCTAACCTACATTCATATCCTACTCGTGCAGAAAGCGTAAATTTGTTTTCTGCGCCGATGATCACGTGTGTCAGTTTCACTGAGTCTAACACTGTAACTGTAAACACGTAACGCCTCTATATCTCTGTCTTTCACGCAGAACGTTTTGCGCGAGTTTAGCTCGACTATAAGCTCCACCTACGCGAGAACCGTCTCAGTATTCAACATTTCGACCGAGCTTCGGGCAGTTTCGGGTCCTTATTATAATGTTCTTGGCTCAGCGATACAATTTTACCACCGCGCGCTTCTTCACTGTCTCTAGTGAATTTCACAGCAGATGGTTAATTTTCTATCGTAGTTTGTAAAATTCTGAGTGCTTGTGATTTTACGAGATGATTTCGTTATATCTCATCTTATTCAATCACACTTATCATCAAATGCTTCGTATTATCATTTATATTCGTTAACATCATAGACCTTATAGTACATGGACTGAGCATTCAATATGGCGTTCACGGTCCCGACATAGGAGCGTGGAGAGTTTGGCGAACGGCAACTTTGACAGCTGAGTCTGGCTGAGTCATTGAGGTTGTTGACAACGTTCGCTACGTTAAACAGCGGTTATAATTAATATTTGCGTTCGTGTAATGCCGCGAAAGTGATGGAAGTGATTGAAAAAAACATTTATTGTTTTATTTGTGGCATCATAAAAAGCGATGGCAGCATTTCACGTCATCTGTGAGTACTAGACGTTTGTTTAATTTTTGTCAATGAACGAAAATTTCTTCTGTCGTTTGTATATATAGTTCGAAAATTATAAACTGAACCCTTTTTTCGTGTTTCAACCTTAGAAATATATTCTGCTAATATCAATGTGCATTTGATATATTGTACTACAAACAATTTGTAAATATAGTCAAACAATTGCTGAACCAAAATTTTCTTTGCTTTGGTATATACAAAAAATAAAATTTTTAAATTGCAACTATGTTATAAAATAGAATAAAAAATTTATAGAATGTGTTATGATAAATTTTATTCTACAGTAAACAATGTGTTTGCCATCGGTTTCCAGATTTCCTAAAAATGACGAACTACGGAAGAAGTGGCTTCAATTTTTGGAAATCGACCCAAAAAATTTATATTGCAAAATTGAGTCGGCGCGCTTGTGCAGTAGGCATTTTTTGGACTCAGATTTTATTCAACAGCCAAATGGACGGTTGAGAATCTTGCGAAGTGGGGCCAGACCGTCAATAAAATTCGTTAACAAATAAAAATTACCAAATTCATATACAATTTCAAAATTGCACTAAGCAAATTAATCTATGTGATACGAATTTCATTGAAAACATTATTATTTAAGAGTTTTTTAAAGAAGGCAATAACTTTTCTATCATTGAAAAATATTCTGGATAACACAATTACGGTGTTATTTGATGTTTAAAACTTAGATGATGATGTTAATGTTACAGCAAAATTTTAGCGTGATAAATGGAAAATTATTATCCACTTGTTTTGGAAATATTTTTATTGATAAAAAGGTTCTTAAAAAAATATTTAAAAATGATGGAATTTTATTATTTTGTTGTAATTTTAATTATGTTATACGA
Organism: Platygaster robiniae; assembly: GCA_028476575.1. Taxonomy (NCBI): domain Eukaryota; kingdom Metazoa; phylum Arthropoda; class Insecta; order Hymenoptera; family Platygastridae; genus Platygaster; species Platygaster robiniae. The sequence continues at coordinate 30,911,623 of CM052020.1, read as the reverse complement.
AATCTGTCATGTGACATTCGATTTTTGTAGTGAGACAGATTTTCGAAAAAGAATGCGTTTATCGCATTCTCAAAGTCCCAAGAAGAAAGTGAGATCTAATGCCCCAGTTGTATTGAAGCACATCCCGAAAAGTTGTGTCATTTGTCGGCGTCAAAGTGGTACCGCGCTGTCCTACTTCCGGTAAAAACTACCCTGGTAAGTTCGTGAAACGTGTCTTTTTTATTGCTTCGGCGTTTCATTCACGTTCCCGTTGCATTTGCGTTTATTCAGCGTTTTTAAACGCTATTGCAACACTAAAGCAGCGATATTGAAACGTGTCAAATGGTCGCCATTGAAACGTCTTCTGCAACGCGACTGAAACGTTTCTTTGTCGTCGCTGCAACGCCAATAAAACGTTTCATTAGCGTTTCAATACTCTATATTTTCTGTCATCAACTATATACAACAAGATTTATCAATATTTTTAGAACGCTTCGGATTTTTCCAATTCTTAAGAGTTATTGAGCAATCTTCGAAATTTTCGATTTTTTGACATTCTACAAGTTTCAACGGTTTGCGTTAGAGCATTTTTTAAAAATTGCATTTTGTTAAATGAAAGAAAGTAGTTAAAAATTTGGTTCATTCAGAGTTTCAGGTACTTAATATTTTCCGTCATCAACTGCACCCTAGTAAAAAATTGTGGCACAACATTTTAAGTTATATCCTCATCTTCCGAAATGGCTCAGGTGTCATCGTCTCGGCATATCACCCCAGCAATACAGGTTCGAATCCCGGCTTTAGCGAGGATTTTTTTCAGGTCGATTACGATGATTAGAGCGGTGTCCAGGTACATCACCCCATCATATTATATCAACCTAATTATACTATTCGATTTCTTTTTTTAATTTCTTGGTTTATTAAGACGTTTCAAAGGCGTTTCAAAGGCATTTCATGCGTAACCAAAAGAAACGTTTCTTTCGTGTTGCATTCACGTTTCACGAACTTGTCAGGGTACAAGCTACATAATTTTTGTATTATGTTGCTTCATAAAATTTCTCGCAATATGAAAAAAGACCTGTTATTTCCCTGAAAAAGTTTCATTAGTTTTTAAAAAATCTGTGTTCAAAATATTCATGATTATCAAAAATACAATCAAATGAAACCTCAATCTTACTTAATAAAACACACTTTTTTTGTAACTAATCATGTAATGTAAGTAATTGATCCAAAAAATAATTTTTTTTTTAATTCACAGCTTTCTAAAAGATGAGCAAAGGCAGGCATGGTTGAATGCCAGCAACATTCAATTTGAAACGAAGGGTATGGTACTATGCAGTCGCCATTTCACTAAAGATTGTTTTTCCAGTGTGCCAGGGAGAACTCGAAGGTCAACTTTGAAAAAAACAGCTGTTCCAACACTATTCTTGAAAAAAGGGTTTGTGAAAACAATTGGCACTATCACACAAAAGTAGTAAATTAAACAAAATCGAATACAAAGATAAATATTTTGTCGTTTGGCGAAAAGAGGGGGGGGGGGCAGTATAATTGATTTTGTGGTAACAGAATCTATATAAAAAGCACAGTAATACATAATCTTCTATGAATACATTCATTTTTCTGATTGCAGAGACAACATCGAAGAAGCAATGGACGATGAGTTGGCTAATGTTAATTTGTCCAATGAGCAATTAGTTGATGCGGAAACTTTAAATGCAGACACGGTCAAAGCGGAAACTGCCAATGCAGACATTGTTTTTCATGCGGAAACTGCCAATGCAGACAAGGTTGAAGCGGAAATTTTCAATGCAGACATGGTTAATGCGGAAACTTTCAATGCAGACACGGTTGAAGCGGAAAATTCCAATGCATACATGGTTGAAGCAGAAACTTTCTACGCCAAAACAGTTGACGTGGAAATCTTCGAAGTACAAATAAGTGCTGAGCGTTCGAGGGAAATTCCTCACTCAGAGCTACTTACAGATGAACATTCTGACGGTAATGTTTTATGCCAAGAATAATTATCTCTCATAATGATACATACTGATGATACATACTTTTCCAACAATGCAGAAAAATTTTGTTTTATTACAATAAAACCTTTTTTTTTTATTTGCCGAACAAAATTTTACTGATTTCTTGGCCAAGCATGCAATTAAGATATTCTTATTTCAAAATGGAAAAAATATGCATTTTTTTTACCATTAACCAAAATCGGTCAGTTTTTATATGTATAACTGTGCAAAAACTTGGCACTTTCCTGAAAATAAGGTATAAAGTTAAATGAAATGTCACTCCAACCAATAGAATGCAAATATTTCTGTACTTCACAGAATTGCCTTGTGATCTAACAATATCGGAGCAAGCCGGAACTTCGTTGTCTTCAACAAGAAACAAAGAGCTTGTGGATCATGCCTACTCTAAAACACCGAGCACGCCAGTCAAACGACCCAACGCGCCGCGCTATCCAGGCGATTTGCGCTCTCCCGATTTTTCCACCCCGAAAAGAGCGAAAAAGAACTACAAACTTACAAAAAGGTACATCGAAAAACAACGGGCTCAGATAAAACTGTTGCATCGAAAAGTCAAACGTCGAGACCATCGACTTCTGCGACTGAAGAACTTGATTCAGGAACTGCGTTACCGTGATTATGTTTCGTCGGGAGTAGTTGAAAAATTACTGGTAAATATCTAATTATTAAATAATTAAATTAAATTTATATTTAAATTTATTAATTAATTATTTTAATTATTAATTAGTCAATTTAAATAAATAATAATTTAGATTATTTAATTATTATTTTTATGAATTTAAATTTATATTTTGAACATTTATGATTGAAAATTCCTTAAAATTTTAAATTTTAACAATTAATCTGTTCGATTTTTATAACCATACTTGATTTGAGTTAAAATCGGTGTGAGTCAGATTGGATTTTATCTTTAATTTTAAATTTAAGTTATTGTACGAAAGGAATTAATTTCATTAATGATTTTAAATTATAAGGTTAGTATTGGTTGATTTATTAAATTATATTATTTTAATAATTATAGTTTTAGTAGGAACTGCTTATTTAACTTTATTAGAACGTAAATTATTAAGATATATTCAGCTTCGAAAAGGTCCAAATAAAGTTGGTATTGGGGGGTTACTCCAACCTTTTAGTGATGGGATAAAACTTTTCTTAAAAGAAAGAATTTTTATTAATAAAATAAATTTATTTTTATACTATTTCTATTATATATAATACAAATAGTTTATGAAACTGTACAACATTTAGCTTTTTTTAACCTCTGTGATATCAAAACTCAAAGTACCTTATGCAAACCTTCGGAGTTGTTTGTAATTTATGAATTACAGCAATGCTGCAACATCCTGAATGTATAAATATTTGTAAAAACTTTTAATTACACATGAATAAATGACAAGTAACTATCCAATCGAATTTGCTCATTGAAACAACATTGCATTGTTCCTTTTCTTATTGTCCATTTAACGATGTTACAGAATAATATGCCGCCAGCGTTACAAATGTTCACAAAAAAAACTTCCCAACACCAAAAATCAAAATATTCTACCGACGTTCGCAAATTTGCTCTTTAATTGCAATTCCACTCTACCAAGGCGTATAATTTTGTTCGAGAGAAATTTCAACATCTTTTACCACACCCAGTAACGATTAGAAAATGGTTATGTACCACCAACGCACAACCTGGGTTCAGCCTCGAAACTCTGGAAATACTCAAAAAGATCAGCAACTCAGAGGGTGAAAAAGTTGTGTGTCATGTAGTTACTGATAAGATGAGTATCAAAGCTCACACACAATTTAAGCACGGAAGAACTTTTGGATATGTTGACTTGGGCATCAATCCGTTAACTGAGGAGCGACTTTCACAAGATACGGACACTATGGCTACTCATGTATACGTTTTAATGCTGGTTGGTCTGAACAAGCAGTGTAAGGTACCCGTCGCATATTTTTTAACACGCTCCTTGAGTGGTGAAGTCCGAGCAAATTTGATATCAATTCTTTTTTAACTTCTGAACGAGTACAACATTCACGCTCATTCCTTAACTTATGACGGGGAAAGAACCAAGAATACCATGGTGAAGACTTTAGGTGCCGAGCCGGACGTAACCTCACCAAATTACAAACCTTTTTTTCTACATCCGGCAACAGGGGAGCCTATTTGGATTTTTCCGGACCCCTGTCATATGTTAAAGAATTGTAGGAATGCTTTAGGTGACAAGAAAATATTGTTTTACAATGACGGTGGGGAAATTAATTGGAGTGACATCGAGAAGCTCAATGAAATTGAAAAATCTCTCGGGCTCAAATTGGGAACAAGAATTTCAGACAGGCATATCAAGTACCAGGAAAATAAAATGAATGTCAGGCTTGCTGCCCAAACTTTAAGCAATGGAACCAAAGATGGCATCCGTTTTCTAATAGAAAAAAATGTACTCATAGGAAAAGCAGCAGCCACAGCTCATTTTTGTTCGATTTTCAATGACGCATTTGATGTTCTAAATTGCCGCCACAGATTCAACAACAACATCATAAAGCAACCATAAAAACAACCATTAATGGAGGAAAACAAGCAAAAGTTGGTGAAGAGAGCAGAAGAAATAGAACAGTATATACGTGGCTTGAGAACCGTCGATGGATGTCTCATTTTGGAGGGAAACAGGAAATGCGGTTTCAGAGGTTTTATTACTTGTTTGAGAAACGTTTTCTCTTTACATACATTTTTAAAGGACAATTACGGGTTTGAATACTTGTTGACTTACAAATTACTACAAGACTCGCTGGAAACGTTTTTCTCAGCGTTGAGAATGAGGGGTGGTTTTAATAATAATCCCACCGCTTACCAAGTGCAATATGCTATGAGAAGACTCCGGATGTACCACGACATAAAACAGGTTGATAATGGAAACTGCTCGCCCGATGAAATTCCACTTCTCGTCGTAAGCTCCAAACATGATACAGAAGATACAGAAGAGTGGGATTATGAAGAGGGGGAAGATTTTTTTCATTTTGATTCCGAAATACCATCTGAGTGTGTCCAGGAAGTTGTTAGGTACATTGCAGGATCGATTATTAGAAAAGTCAAACAGAATATAACAATTGGATCGTGTATGTCGTGCATATGCACTTTGGAAGGCCAACCTGGCTCTTCAGTATTAATAGACACTAAAAATCACGGTTATATTTTCTATCCCTCTGAAGAGCTTTTCAATTTTTGTTTGATTATCGAAAGAATTATATCAGGGTCCATTGATAATGTACACCACCCCAACTTTGCAAAAAGGCTTGTAAAACAAATCATGGACATGGAAAGCCAGTATTTTTTAGGTAATCATTTTCAGGAGGCGATGAACCATCGGTACATGTTAATGAAATTTATTTCAAAAATGTACGTAACAATTCGAATTCACCACGAACAAGAAAAAAAGAACAATGTAAAAAAATATATTAGGCGTATACACACAAAGTTAATAACATTTTCGAATCAGTAAAAAAAATTTTCTCTTTCACATACTACGCATTACTTTTTACTTTTCTTGAAAATAAAATAATCTTAACAATCTTCCTATCCTTTGATATCCCCAGGAATAAATTCTACCAAATCTTTCAGACTCTTTATTCTTCCATTTTATCTTTCTTGTATTTTTTTTTACATAAAAGTTCACCTCACCATGTTGCATTATTTTTTACCACGATATGCGTTTATCTTCTAACCTGACGATTTTTTCCAAATATACACTTCCAAACTTTATTTCAGAGTATTGATCATTATACTTGATAATCAAGAACATTCAAATAATTTTAAAATAAATATAATGCAAAAACCAAATCTTTACAAAAAAATCTTGCGCTCTTTGTATCTACGTCACTTGCATTTGCACTGGGCGCAAAACAGTGCTTTACGCTACTGGTTGCCACTCGCTATAACTCTCTACGCTCCTATGTTGGGACCGCCTTCGCCTGTTGCCTGAGATGGGCAATGCTCACAAGGGGCACCCCCATGATGTATATCGCGGATTGAACTCAAATTTATACTACATGTTGCCCAATAATATCTATTCAAAGTAGTTTCTCACTTTTCTTGATTAGGCTTTCGTTTCGGAGATATTAAATTTTAAAAATCCAGTCGCACTTATGGATTGAGTCTAATCGATCCGTAAGTGCAAGGATCTGCACACCTCAGTGGCACAATGGATCAAGTGGCCGCTCGTCATCCGCATGCCTCGGGGTTCAAATCCCGTCGGCACCCAAATTTTTTTTTTTTTTTCATTTCGTCATTTTAAGCTGATAATAAGAAACGTGAAAGAATATATATTTTACTCCATTTTATTATTCTAAAATAATAAATGGGAAAAGAAATTTTGCACGGAATAGAACTGTAAATGAATTTTTTTATTTAATTTATAATCTCGGCAATTCTTCTCACAAACAAAAATTGTGTTTTTCACAATTCACGCATTTGTTTCCGTGCATATTCGAGGGTGATAGTCATCGTAGAAACATTTAAAACACAAAGTTCTTGCACACCACGAGCAGACAATGAACGAAACATTTTCGCAAATGAAACATTTTTTTTTCAAAAGGGACTGCGGAAAGCAAATGTCATTGACATTTTTGAAGGGACATTTTTCTGACAAAGGAAGTAATTTGGATTTTACCCAAGCATACTTCAACATTTCAAAAAATGCTGGTGCACTTAACTGATTATGAACCAGTGCGTGGATTTTCAAATTGTCCTCTCGAGAGGCGATTTCGCGTTGCTGTTTTAACAAATCTGGCGCATTTTGCAATTTTTTGATGATGTTTTTGACCTGCCGATAGAAATACACATCGCATGGTTGACATAAAGGCGTACATTTTGGTGGAATGACTTTTATCGAGCAAGTTACTTCCCCGGTTTTTGTGTGGAAAATTTCGTCATACATGGTAGCGTCGACTTGCCCTCCCCACGAATCAAGAATCAAGAGAAAATTATTCTCTTGAACATGAGGTTTCAAAGTTGTTACCAAGAATTCTTTAAATAATTCTTTGGTCAGTTTCCCTGATTTCGAACACGTAACAACGATGTTTCCGTATTCTTGTGTCAGTGTTTCCACCGTTTTAGCAACTCTCGGCCCAAATGAATTCCCAATTTCTTGCATGCACAAAAATACTTTCGGAAGTAACTTGCCCGATGCAGTCAAGCTGTATTGTGCAGTGTAGGAATGTGTTATTTTGTTCAAATTCTGCTTTTTAACGAAAACAGTTTTCGCGCCTTTATAATCTAATGACCTGTCGTAAGTAGTTTGATAATTGCATTGTGTCTGATCTGTATTAATAACGAGATCTTTGTTTTCGTATTCCTTTACTAATAGAGAGGTTTGCACTTGAAAAGTTTCGGCTAGCTCAACAGTATCTTTTAACTGACATACATCATTCTTGCTGACAAACTTCGTGATTTTTCTTTGTCTGATTCCGTGCTTCACTTTGAATTCATCAACCCAATGTTTGCCAGCGTTGAACGAAAAATTTTCCGACAAGTACAGGAAGGCCGCGGACATTGCCCATTGTTGGAGCATTCGCGTTGTAACCTGTATATGCATATTACATATTTTATATTTTACTATTACTTGTAGGAAGCATACAACGATGTCACTTGTTATACGAAGAATAAAGTGATTTATTAACCTGCTCGTGATTTTTTCTCGCTTCCTCAAAATTTTGAAAAGTTTCCTCATCAATCATTTTCCATTCATCATATTTTGTCCCTCCATTTTGTACGTCCATTTTCCATCGTCTGAAATCGCTCGTTTGTTTCAATTTGGGAAATCTCGTTTGTATTGTTTTTATACTTGCTTTGGGATTATCAAATGCAAAAGCCACAGCTTTGGCTTTGTATGAAAGAGGAACGTGTGTGTTAGGGCTAGGTTCCTCACAAGCAGTTGATTCGAGTTCGCCAATTTTAGGTTTTTTCGGAACGAACTGATAAAAAAAAATGGATTCATTTGGAAATTCTGCCCAAGATAGATTAGCGAAAAAATATTTCTGAACATCACTTTTAAACATTTTAGGATTTCCAGTTTGTTAATAAGTTCATATACTTGTAGAGATCACTTTATACATTTTTGAATTATTTTCATTTTTACTTTTATTCTACAGTTTTCAGAGGTGAAATTGTATAGAAAAGTAAGAAGTTATTCAATGGCGCTAAATTTTTTTAATATTCATAATATAAATAAGATTTTTTTTTCTTTACATATACTTTTTGAAGTTTGAAATATATTGATCTTTTTCAGAGAACTTTGACAAAATTTTCTACTTTTTGCATGTGTCACATCACTTTTACACTTTCAGTAATTATGAGTGACACTATAACAATATTCAGGAGTAAGATGAACCGAACAAACATTTTTTTAACACATCAATTACCGTTTAATATTCATGTTCCTCATCAAGATCATCGGAAAGTATCAAATCTTCTTCTTTCGAAATTGTATTCTCCGAAATAGCATCCATTATTTTATCGAAAAAAACTTGCGCCATACAGTAAGATGCACTTGAACACTTTTTTGGAGCATTTACCGCTAGCATATTTTTTTCTTCGAACATTGACATCATTATTGTCAAGGCATTCGTAAATGCATCACGAAATTCACTAATTTCTTTTGCGTCACCACCGGAATCACTGGACGTTGAAGGAGCTTCCTCAACGTTCATTATTACGCGATTTTCTTTTCTAGCACTGGAAAATGTAGTCTTTCCCGCGGATAAGCTAGCTCAAGACTGACGGGTGGAAAGTCTTGTATCGCACAAAAAAACCAGATTTTTCGAAAGGTATACTAATGAATGGAAAATTTACAGCGATGCAAAATAACCATTACTCAAACAGAAGATAGACGAAAAAATGTTTTTCTACGCCAGAAAAACAGGAAATGATCAAACAAAGGTTGAAAGATATTTGGGTCAAGTACAAAGTGTCCGACATCTCTCCCGTCAAAAATGTTAATGACATTTGCTTTTCGCAGTCCCTTTTGAAAAAAAAAAAAAGTTTTTCGAGAATGAAATTTAAGAAAACTCTGCTAAATCATTACGTGGTACTTGTTTACACCCGTTATATTGCAAAACACGCCTGCACAATCGTCAATTTAGCGTTTTTCAGTCCAATAAACATTACGCAATAAATATCGTTGACAAGCATGTTTAACGATGCTTTTTATTATTGTACAGTGATAAAAATACATTAATGAGGTATCAAAATGAATGGGAAAGTATTTTTATTTCCGGTTCACATCACTATTCACGTGAAATTCATTAACTGAGGGGTCTACAGAGGCGTAAAAAAATATTTCATTTTTGTGGCCCAACCTACATTTTTTTCAAATTGAGAACTGCTGTCATCTGGTCAGCTAATCAGCGGATGGAGCCTTAAGCCCCCATTACATGGCGAGCGTCGGGCGTCGAGCGTTCGGCGTCGGGCGTCGAGCCCCAGTAAACATTCGTGATGTCATATGATGTCATTTTGTCGTCATTCATGTCACCGCGTGATATCATTTACCCACATATGTGCTTCCTCATTAGCCTGTCACTTGGAAATCACTCGATGACATTCCAGAATAAAGTTTACTATGCGCATGCTCATATGTCAATGGCATAAATGGCGGGAATTTTCAAAAATTTAGATTGAAACTTTTTCTTGGGTGAAATTAACTGAAAAACGTATGAATTTTAAACGAAAATTTTTATTTTCAACTATTTAAAAATCTTTTACACAATTAATTCTAATCGATGTAGTCCGATTCTTCTGCGTCGTAGTGTTTTTCACTTTCCATTAGTGCTTGTAATTTTTCGAATTCATCTTCGAGATTTTGAATTTCTTCATCGTTCGTCGAATTCGCACTTGATTTTTTGCAACTATTTTTGTCTTTCCGGAAACGTTGCTTAGTGCTACGAATTACTTCCCGCACGTTTGCGAGGAAGTCCTTTAAGGTTTCAGGATCAACGAAAAGTGGGCAATCCTTTGCAGCATCTAAAACAATTCAATAAGTGTTAAAGAACAATTATATACAGGACAAGCCACGATACTGTAATAGCAAATAAATTCAAACGTGTTACTTGAAAATAATCATTTTGACGAACGATATAATAAGGTACTTTTTAAAAATTCATAAATTATTCGCAATGTTGAGAATTGCTTTTTACTTACTGTACAAAATTTTCGAGTGCTGCAACTTTTGGAAATCATAATTTCCACGTGTTCCATTGACGCTCAAAACATTGACACTGGGTCAGAAAAAGTTTCCCTCATTGCCATTGAGAGGAAACTCCGGATTGAGGTTGCCCCCACAAACGACAGATATTTCCCCTTTGGAAAAAAAATAACATCAGTATATCGAACATATATGGATAGTTATATGCATTGAAAGTTTTTGCATAGAAAAAAACAAACTGCAAATTGATAAAAAAAAATAGATTCAAGGGAACAACTTTATTTTTTATAAATGGTGTTTAATTGTGTGTCTGAAATTTTAAACATAGCGGTATAATTACAAATAAATTTGTAATGCCAACAAAAAATTTCTTTTGGGAGTGATCACGTGTTGTAAAAAAAAATTCAGGCAATTTTTTTTTTATCATGTACTACTTATTTTCGGTTACTTTGGAAATTTCTTTTTTCCGGTATTTATGTTTGAGTTTTCTCAAAGACCCCAGACTCAAAGACAGACGCAAAGGTCTGTCTACTCCTGGTACAAAGTTTGTTGTTTTTAATTTTTCATTCTTTATTTATTGATAACAATAAAAACTATGTATCTAGCTTTAAAAATATTTAACCACATCAAGTATAAGTAAAAAACAGCTTATAAATTTTAATAACAAATTTTAAATACTTAAAACGCTTTTCACAATTTTTTTATATTAAAATTAAAATTTTAATATATTATTATCAAAATGTGATAAACTTAAAGAAAAAATTTTCTGCTTTAAAAATATTCGACTACATGAGATATTTGTAAAAAAACAGTAGCTAACTTTTTCAAACAAATTTTCACCACCTAAAAAACTTTTCATACTTTTTTTCAACTTCAACTAAATATTATTATTTCAATGTGATGAAAACTTTAAACAACACTTTTGTTGGCTTTATAAATATTTTACCACATCAAGTATTTGTGAAAAAAAAAATAAATATTTCTAACAAATTTTCATTAAGACTTCAAACACTCTCTACAATTTTTTTTAATGACTCTAAAACAATATATTTTCATTCAAATTTAATCAACATACAAACAAAAATATTTTGGCTTCGAAAATATTCAACTACATTGGGTATTAGTAAAAAACAGCAGATAAATTTTTATAACAAACTTTCAATACTTAAAACATTGTTCAAAATTTTTTTGGAGGTAATCTATAACAATAAATTTTCATCAAAAATGTTGAATACACAGCAAGAAAATTTTTTCTGCTTTAAAAATATTCAACCACATGAGCTATTTGTGACAAAACAGAAAATGAATTTTTCTAACAAATTTTCACTAGTACTCTTAGTCCTGAATCTTAACACTTTTTTTTCGATTCAATTATATATAATTATCATATTCATTACACTTTCATGATCATTGTAAATACAAATTTATGGTTATGGTGGAAAATGCATGTGCGAGCTCATGTATATTTTGTTTGAATTAAATAATTACCTTTTTGTAACGCTAATTATTCCTTTGCACCTATTATAATTGAGTCCAGCACAGTTCAGCACTGTTTGTAAGCTGTTTGAAGAACTTTTAACTAATTTAAACGAAAAAAAGATTCTCGTGTTTTCAGTTTATTTTGCCGGATTCAATCATTTTCATGATTGATCATGATTAAGTGTAGAACTCCCGAGTGATCCCGAGACTGCCCGAAACCATGCACAGACACCATCGTATATGCGTGAATGGCGCGAATTTTTGAAAATATATATCAAGTTTTATTTACACATAGCTATATTAAATAAATAAAAACAATACTCGAGTTGCGACTTAATATCTAGTTATGATTTCTAATTAAAATATTTATATATAATGTATGAAAATAATGAATATTTATACATGTCATCTGGATCTCACACAATATCTTAGAATCATTAGAATGTCATTGGGTGACATAAAATGACCAATGAAATCACTGAGTTGTCACCAGGATATCATGTCATGACATGTCATGACGTGACCATAAAATGATATCACGAATGTTTACTGGGGCGTCGAGCGAGAGTGATAGTCCGGGAGCTAGCACGTAATTTACCCTCCTCATAACCGGAGCATTCAAAATATATCTTAAAATACGCATTTTTACTCCTACATCACATAAATCATTTGCTGCCACCTCAAAGCGGTGGCATAATGGACGAAATTTAACAACCAATTGTTTAAAAATACGTCAAAAAAGCACGATTTCCGGAGCATCTGAAAACTTGCAGGATGGTGTTATTATTAACAATGAAGCGATAAATCATTTGCTGCCACCTGTAAGTGGTGGCTTATTGTTGCTGCGAGTCGATTGTTGTTGCAAAATTTGAGGGTCAATCCGCCTCATAGCCGGAGCTCTTTAAACTTTGCATAGAGTTAGGGAATAGACTAACTTACATGAAAAACATTTGCTGCCGACTTCAATCGGTGGCGAAGTCTTACTGCTAGCGCGATGAAGTCGCCGTCGCGCAGCGAAGTCTCGCGTGACCTTGATACGCTGACGGCACTCGGTCTCATGTCAAATTCACTTTTCAGCTTTTGTCAATGTTAAATGATTATTCGATAACGTATGGTTCCAAAATTGAAAATTTATCCATTCGTTTATTTAACTATTAACCGTTGTGAAAAACTTCCGACCGAGAAAATATTAAAAACCTATCATGTTATTTTCAGTGTGTGAATACGTATTAGAAATAAAAATTGTCACAAATGAATACATATCACAAATAAAAATTGTAACAAATGCAAAAATGGAAATATCATTGAAAGAAAAACTCAAAAATTTATTGTTGCCTCAAACAAGTTTCTGACACATGGAGGTTTGTGCAAAGTTCCAACCAAATTTACAGAATGCAAAAGTTTAGAATGTTAAGGGGGGAACACCGTGTAAATGGCTCAAATACTGCGTCAAGTTCACGCGTGGAATAAAGAAAAAGTATAATTATTCCATAGCTACAATTTACCAAAAATAAAGTTTAATAAAGATACAATGAGAATATAAATTGAATTTCACAAAAAAACATCAACAATTCGTGTATGTCAGCTCTCAAAGTTGTACGTGTAAATGTTGCAAAAGCGAACCGTAGGAAAGATAGCAGGAGACTGACTCGATCGGTTTTTGTAAATTTTTTTTAATTAAAGCTAAATGTGTTTGTTCTGACTTGAGATTTTCCGATTTCGTAAAAAAATTTTTTTAAACCACTTATAGAGTACAACGCGAAAATAATGTTTTTTGCAAGTTGTTTTGTATTAAAAGGTATCGAAAAAAATTTTTTTGCAACTTTAAGAAGTGACGTATGCGAATGCTTGATGATTTTTGCGGAATTCTTTTTTATTATGATTTTAATAATAATAAACTTCATTTCTGTTCGATTGTGGCTCTGCAGCACTTATACTTTTCTTTTAATGCACGCGCGAACTTAGGTTGCGATATGAGCTATTTTACATGGTGTTCTCTCCTTAATACTGATCAATTCGACATTACGTTATGCATTTTTATTGAAAAAACAAAACAAAAAACAAAAACAGAGTAATACGAGTAAATCTATAAACTTTTTATGGTTTATTTTTTCAAAGCATTCGCAACACCTCAATGTTGCCAGTTGATTGGAAAAAATCTGTTAGACAATGACAGATTTTTCAGTCTGATTATTAATTAGTCTGATAAAATTGAATGAATATATATGTAATTGCCTAATACAGTGTGATATAAATTCGGGTTTTTGAGGTGACCTTATTTAAGGACCGTTAGAGTAAAAGTTGAGAAAGGTGATCATCGGTTATGTCCTTAATATTTCTTGATAAAACGCTTTGGTATCAAGGATAAGAAAAAATTATTCTGTAAATTTGGTTGGAACTTTGCACAAACCTCCATGTGTCAGAAACTTGTTTGAGGCAACAATGAATTTTTGAGTTTTTCTTTCAATGATATTTCCATTTTTGCATTTGTTACAATTTTTATTTGTGATATGTATTCATTTGTGACAATTTTTATTTCTAATACGTATTCACACACTGAAAATAACATGATAGGTTTTTAATATTTTCTCGGTCGGAAGTTTTTCACAACGGTTAATAGTTAAATAAACGAATGGATAAATTTTCAATTTTGGAACCATACGTTATCGAATAATCATTTAACATTGACAAAAGCTGAAAAGTGAATTTGACATGAGACCGAGTGCCGTCAGCGTATCAAGGTCACGCGAGACTTCGCTGCGCGACGGCGACTTCATCGCGCTAGCAGTAAGACTTCGCCACCGATTGAAGTCGGCAGCAAATGTTTTTCATGTAAGTTAGTCTATTCCCTAACTCTATGCAAAGTTTAAAGAGCTCCGGCTATGAGGCGGATTGACCCTCAAATTTTGCAACAACAATCGACTCGCAGCAACAATAAGCCACCACTTACAGGTGGCAGCAAATGATTTATCGCTTCATTGTTAATAATAACACCATCCTGCAAGTTTTCAGATGCTCCGGAAATCGTGCTTTTTTGACGTATTTTTAAACAATTGGTTGTTAAATTTCGTCCATTATGCCACCGCTTTGAGGTGGCAGCAAATGATTTATGTGATGTAGGAGTAAAAATGCGTATTTTAAGATATATTTTGAATGCTCCGGTTATGAGGAGGGTAAATTCCGTGCTAGCTCCCGCACTATGAGTGAGAGTGAGCGAGAGCAAGTGAGACAGCGAGAACTTGAGCCCAAGCCCAGCATTGACAGCTGTTGACTGTTGTTGACAGTTAAATATGTAAATAGAAAATATAATAATATGTAAATAGAATCGCACAAAATATTTGTAGTGTAAAAAAGTGTTTTTGCACGCCAAGGAGTGTATGCTGACATTTTTTGATGAGGGCGTTAAGTTTAAAGGTCTTCGAAAGGCCAGCGTTACCATTGTTATGAAACAGGAAAAAAGCAACGATATGTTATAAGGTGAAAAATAATATTCAAAAATAAACTGCACGAAATAAATTGTAATCGCACTGTCAGTACTGTCATAAATGCATATTGCATGTATTCATCATATTCGCTAATTTCGCCATATTTTTATTACATTAATATAAGTAAAATAATATAATCATTAGACGCTCCGCTTATAATTTATTCCGATAATTCGATCAGTTAGTTAGAGTCATTTCTTCTTATAAATTTTTAGGAGAATAAATCAAATGGACATATTTTCTTAAATCTGTTGGCTTTTTATTCAGTGGATATCTGGACAAATCACTGACAGGGAGAAGAAAAACCCTGGCGATAGTTTTCCTTGCTTGCATTCCTTTCAGATGATTTTTGAATGACTGCTGGCCACCCTGTTGACCCCGTCCAACTTCAAATTTTGATTTAATTCTAATTGTAATGATTTTTCGATTATTCTCATGTGATGAAATTGATAAAATTATTACCTACCCTGTCAGGCAGGGGACAATACTCACGCAATAGATAATAGTCATAAAATAGTCAGATAGATGCTAGTAATGTATTCTGACATCTATCTGACTATTTTATGACTATTGTCTATTGCGTGAGTATTGTCCTCTGCCTGACAGGGTAAAATTATTTTTTTTCTCTCTAAGACTAGTTCTACACTGAATGTATTTTTGATTGATCAATTTTCAAACTGTACATCTGAAAATTACAAAATCTTGGACTGGCAATTATAAATGCAGCAAAAATGGCTAGATGATTAAAAAAAATAGATTAATTAATAATATATTTAGTATAGAATTTTCCGCAGCGAGATGGAAGAAGTTAATTGCAGTCGACAATTTTTTCAAGTTGATCACATTAAAGCAAGTCCAAAATCATTCTACTTGAGATTAAATTACATCCAGCTCCGAACTTGAACAGTGACAGTTACAGTTGTTTAAAAATCATCTGAAAAAGACGCAAGCAAAGGAAGATTTCGGCATTTATCTGCCTTAGTTTCCCTTTTTCCTGCCAGGAATTTTTTTGAATATCTACTTCTAATATAGAAAAGTAGAATGTTCAAATTATTTATAATCTACACAATTTGAATCGCTTTCAGTGTTAAGCCAGATATTTTGCATGGGCACTTTTAGATCTAGCATAAATAGCTTGCTGAAAATTTTAAGTCGTCAAAGTAATTTCCCACAGTTCTTGTATGTACAAATGTCAATATTCATGTTTCACAATAACTAATGACGCTAGATCAATAATTTGGAGTTGTATTAATTATTTCAAATTTCGTTATTCTCTGATTTCCAGTTCACAAAAAAATTTTTGATAAATATTGTACAAAATTTTGGTGAGAAAGAATAAATTTATTTCTGTAAATTTTTTTCTTTTTTATTTGGTTAGGTCATGAAAATTATTTTGAGTACCTTGAAATATTAATTTAAACAATCCAGAAGTATGAAAATACAAAGCGGGATTACAACATTTTCCAGTTACGGACTTGTGCTGCATTCAAAACTGATACTCTGAAATTTTTTTTATCTAAAACTTCTTTAAAAAAATGAACACTAGAAATTAAATTCAGCTCACTATTTTTTCCCGTTCATGACATGAAAATTCTTTAAAAATCATTGAAATTGAATTGTTCATAATATAAGTGTGGAAGATCAGTTTTAGGATTTAAAAAATTTTACAGTTTGCTTCTTACACTTGATTCAAAATTGAACGTTTAAAATTTTGTCAATATCCAATGCAAGGTTTTAAAAATATGGGTCATACACTGAGTATAGAATTCGTCTTGGCTCGAAATAAGAAAATTATATCAGTTAGGAATTTTTTTCAGTATGTTAGCAATCTAATTTTAGGTTAATATAATCAAAATATGAACACTGCGAAATGACATAGAATAACATAGAATAGAGTAGAATAGTATGGAATATCATAGAATGACATAGAAGGGCATAGGTACGGCCTAGTATGTTCTAGAAAACGCTAGGGGTAGGGATAGAACGCGCTAGAATCTTCTAGCCGGAAGTATCTAGAAAGTTCAAGGCGTTCAGGCGATTCCCCTATATATAGGCGGAGCCCCCAAGCGAGTGCAGTTCAGTTCCAACGGAAAGCTCGAACAGTTCGGATCGAAAAGAAAGTATTGTACGGTCGGTGCCGTGTCGTGTCGAAAGTCGGTTGTAGCCGCGTTCGCTAATTGTTGAATTAACGTGTAGAGTGAAAGTTTTTGTGTTTAAATAAATATAGTGATATAAGAGAATTTTACGTGTTCTTATTGCCTCAACCCATATTAACGCTCCTCAACAGAAAGTAAATTTCTAACAAGTATGTAGCATGAAAACAACTTCAATATCATTACAATTCAAATACAATAAAATTAAATTAAAATGTAACCTTTTTGATAAAAAATAAAAATGAAATCTAATGAAAAGTAATATACGCCTAGGTATATTAACTGGAAGCTTTGATGCAGGGATCTCTCTAATAATTTACTGCTTCATATCGTTGCTCATGAAAGTTAAGAAAGTACACATAATACATACTTAAATGCTTTTTTTTACAGTATATTAAAACATGGAAAGAAGATATATACAGTGGGCTAATGACTACTCCACAAAACTCAGCAAATTTCAACAACGCAGGTAAACAGTTTTACTGTTGACAGCTATCACTTTGTTAACGGTGGAGCTACAGAAAAGGAAGAAAAGCCGAAGAAGAAGAATGTGGGTGTCAAAACTGTTACAGCTCCGCCCTGTTCATGGTTTTTTTCATGCCGTTGTTCCTGAATTGCTACTGAATGATTATCAATTTCGAAATTACATGAGAATGTCTGCGGTTCAATTTGAAGAATTGTTGGCACTCGTAGGTCCTTACATTGCAAAGGAAGATATTGTTAGAAAATCTATTCCCGCCGCAGAGCGCCTGGCTTTGACATTGAGGTATTATATGTATGTAACACTAATTCATTAACGAAATTCATAAAATCGATTTTTATCCTTTCGACTGGAAGTTATGTACTGTTATGTTGAATTTCTCAAAAAAGGGCAACAATTCTAAATTATAATGCCAATAATTGAACAGTAACTGAAAAGTTAAGAATTGTACTTTCTCTTTACTATTGAACTAAAACCTACTACTGGATGTCCATGGTTGGAGAATTTGAAAAAAATAAAATAGTTCCTAGTACTTTGTTGGGTAAGCATACTAAGGGTGATTAATTAACATAAGTATGAAACTCGTGAAAAATAGTTTGTTTTTTGCTGAAAATTCACGCTTTTGCAGGTACCTTGCAACTGGGGATTTGCTCACGTCGATGATGTACCACTATCTCATTGCTGAATCAACTATTTCGGGCATTATCTTTGAAACATGCAAAGCACTCTGGGATGTCTTACAGCCCATTGTCCTTGCACCTGTCACAGAAAGTACATGGAGCTACGGAATTTGAACGCACATGGAATTTCCCTCACTGCTGTGGTGCAATTGATGGGAAACACGTCGAAATAGATGTAAACATGTTTTTACCTTTATTCAGCGTTACTATATCCTGCTTAAAAATTCCTTATGAACAATACACATTTGATTGTTAATAATGTCCCACGTTGAGTAAATTTAATTTCCAATGGTGCTGAATAGTTTTAATCATTGAGAACCTTAGAGAAACACTGGTACTTGCAGTAAGCAGTATTGGTGATAGGAATAATTGTTTCATCTCCAAAGAATGTCAATGATATTTCATAGATTTATTTTAACAGATAAATGATGTTTGAAGTTAAGTGATGATTAAAAATATATGGAGTCGAGACGATTTACAAATTTTCGATTCTAACTTATCATTTATGATTCAATGTAGGACATAGAGCCGAAATTTCAGAATAAAGAAATTGAAAATTAGAGGCTATTTTGTAATTGTTTGTAATTGTTGGCTTTCCGTGATTCCATTCGGAATGTCAGAAGTGGAAAGAAAATGCAAAATAAATGTTAAAATACTAACGTTGCATTCATCTTCAACTGTTGTGAAATAACTCAAGTTTTTCATGTGAATGTTTTCAGAACTACCTGGAAATTGTAAGTCATCAAGTATAACAAAAAATGTAGTTTTTAAGAAAATCTGAGTTTGTTCGTTTTAAACTTCAATATACATATAAATGTGGAAAATACAAATGATAGCATGCAAGGAAATTATTCAAATTGGAAATATATTGTAATTTTGAACTTTTGAAATAAGAATTCAGGTAATTAGATTTAGATTACCAGTAAAGGTAACAAAATATTTGAAAAAAATTCCAAAAGTTAGTCTCCCATAATGGGAATAAAAATGTGTGGACATTGTCAGTACATTTTCAAATACACTATTTTATGACATCGATAACATCGAATATTGCAAGTCTCAAAATAGCATAAATTTTTCTAATTCTCCGTTACGTAATTCGTGGTTCTACTGACTATTTAACAACTACACGAGCTCATAGAATGTAAATTTTTCAGTGTCCACCAAACGCTGGCTCGCAGTACTACAACTACAAAGGATATCGCAGTATAGTTCTACTCGCAGTCTGTGACGCCCAATACATGTTCAGATGTGTTGATATCGGTGCTTATGGAAGACAAGGAGATGCAGGAATTTTTCGGCAAAGTCCAATCGGACGTTATTTGGAAGAAGGATCTATGAACCTACCACCTCCTCAAGAGTTATACGAAGATGGTCCTACGCTGTCCCACGTTCTTGTTGGAGATGAGGCGTTTCCGTTGTCCACGTATATGATGCGACCGTATCCTGGCAGACGTGGATTACAAAGGGAGCAAAAAATTTTCAATTATAGACTATCTCGTGCTCGTCGTATGATAGAAAATACTTTCGGGATAATCGCAAGTCAATGGCGCGTCCTGCGTAAGCCCATTGAGTGTAAAACTGAAACTGCGGTCCACATTATCAAAGCAATTGTTTGCCTACATAATTATATAGGCAGGAACAAGTTAGAGCTGGGATACTATAACGAGGAGAGTTTGCTTGATCGCGAGGAAAATGGTTCTTTTCATCCCGGGCGTTGGAGAGAATTGTTCAAAGAATCTGCGGTAGGCGACTTGTCAAAACGGCATTTTACTGACTTACGAAAAGTTCTGCTCTTGCAAGGCACGTGAGAGATGAGTTCTGTCGATATTTCGACGAATAAGGCGAGGTTACATGGCAAGCTGCAGCTGTGACCGATGCCATGGATGATTAGAGTGCTTATTGCAGTAATGAAATATATTACGTCACTTATAAAATTGATCATAAGGGGTCAGCAAAATTACAAATGATGATGAAATTATCGTGTATAACTTTTGTGTGAATTCCTGCAAATTTATGTACTCTCTTCCAAGCTTTTGTGACATTTAGTACCAGCGAAAGTAGTGAAGTAATGATTTTTGGCATTGTTAATTAAAAAAAAGAACAAAAATGTAATCAAAATTGCAATTGATTATTGGGGTCAAAACATAGGAAAGAAAAATTCACAAAAATCATACTTAACATATTTATTGAAAAAAAAGCCACCTGCTTAATCATCTTCGTCTGTACTTAGCTCATTTTCTATGAGTTTCAAAAAATTTCGTATCACCAGACGCCTTTTTTTGTTCTTCAATTTTAAGAGCAGTGGTTTCACTTATTCGAAGAACCCGTCAATTGCACTTGGCTCAGGAACGGGTAAAAGAGGTGGCACTGTTGGAGGGCTCTCTATCACTGCAGCAATTCGATTAATTGCAGAGTGTAACGCGGTCGTTCCCTCGTCCTCGGCAATTTTCTTCTTTTTTTTTTCGTTTGGTGTCGTGATAACATCTCTTGAAGTTGATGGCGTTGGTTGCGACGGCATTGCTCGCGAAGGAGATACAGAAGATGACAGTTCCTTAGAATGGAGCAAGCGATTTTCTTTAAGATTTTTATCTGTCTCCTTCGATGGGCCCGCGTCGCTTAGCTTATTTGCGTTTAAATTGTACACCGACATGCTGTAAGTAAACTGCATATTTTATTTATTGCACAAAATAGATAGGCACAACGAATATGTCTATACTTTCTTTACGTGTTTAAAATGTGGGCGAAGATGAGTAGTTTGCAGTTGTCAACTCCCTAAGTAATTAGATATTAAATGTTAGACTTTTTGCAACCTTGCTCACAGTCACTCAACTTTTGCGAAGAAAGTATTTTCCTTACAGAAAACTCGTTTTTCGACTACTCCGTACTCCATACATTATTTTTTATACATCATGTAATCCACAATCACGCTTCTATTGCATGAATTACGGTCACGAGCAGTTTACGAGTATACGAAATTATTTCTACAACGAAATCATTGACTTCTCGAGAAGTGGTAAAAACATTGCGATTTTTTATAGAAATTTCGATTTCCTTCTCAAAAGTAGGGAATATCAGTAGTATCAAACGTACTTGGTATTATCTTCAACGGTCTGCAAAAACATCAGTCTGTTAAAAAACGGCCACTCAGGCTCTCCTCCATCTTCAAGGACTAGTGCGGCTTCGGAACCACTAGGGAGCATTTTGAATTTTCGCCGGAAAGTGTCCCGAAGGTATTTGAATTTTTTTTTGCACATGTCTGCAGACCATTGCGGAACTGTGATGGGTTAAAAAAAGATAATGAAACACCCGATACATAGAGTTTAAAATAATCATAATCTAAATTAAATTATGTAAAATGTATAAATAAATATTATGAACAATATTATTTGTAACAATTATTATACCATAATTATATAAATGTGTATGTATATACTTATTAATATGTTGTACTTTATTAAATATTACATTGAAGCAAATAATTAAGTCAATGAAGTACTTAATTGCAATGACTAATAACATTGCACATTAACATATGCAATGATAGAACATATTGATGACTCAGTTGCAGTGCAATTGATTCATTTATATATATATATTATACAGGGAGTCCAAAAGTCACGGCCATAAAGTTAATAGATTGGAAATTCTTGAAATTGTAAAACGATTTTCCCTTTGCCTTTTTTTACAAAACGTAGTAGAATTTCAGGAATTACCAATCTTACTTTTAGGGCGGTGACTTTGGGACAACCTGTATATTGAACGACATACAATTACGATAAAATTTACATGACGTTTTGTTTTTCTTAATATTTTTCCAATGCTAAGAAAAAAACAAATGTGAGGCGATCCGAGAAAAGGGACCTACTATCCAAAAAATCGTTTTCCTGATTCTGAGTGATTCTATAAGTTTTTAATCTAATCTTTAATTATGTGCAATCAGAATTTACTAACTTTGATTTTTTTGCAAGCTATGAATTTTTAAAAATCTTTCATCCCATTTACCGTTGCGTATTTTGATTCATTCAATCGCCCATCCTGTAAAATTTGCTTTTTGGATAGTAGGTCCCTTTTCTCGGATCGCCTCACAAATAAAATAAAATGTTTTGTATGTCAATGAACCTTATTTGCAATTGAAAATATGCAAGAGTACAAAATAACATTTTCAATGCATTCACATCCAAGAAAGGTTCTCTGTGAATCAAATTCTGAATGAATTACTTATTACTCAGTAATGACAGATATCTTGATAATTTTTATGTAGACAGTTACCAAAAAGCATTTTTCATTAAACAATTTTATGACTTGTCAATGCATGAGGAATTATTTTGCATTTGCAGTGAATTTCATGAAACATACATTAAAAAGTGACTGTGCTTCAGTTGACTATTGTGCTTGCAGTGAGCTCATGAAAAATCAGTTTTAAGTAAGAAAGTGCACTAATGAAATATTGAATATTCAAGTACTTTCTAAAACATTTCATCATGTTGGAGATTGTTTAAAAAATTAACTTATTAAAATATTAATATCTGTATGTTTTACAAATATTGATTGTAGCTGAAGAAATATTCTAGTGGTAATTTATTTTTTCAGTTAATTGAATGAAACTCGAATTTGAAATAAAGGATATAATAGTACACAATTATAAAAAAAGAAGAGTTGAAAATGTAGAATTATCAAAATTTCATTATTACGCATGTTGATGGAAATTATTTTCAGTGAAAACTAAGACGACACAGAAAAACATACTTCTCAGATTATCGGAAATTTTTTGCCAAGCAGGCCCCGCGTGTTTTACCCCACGTAACTGGGCCTTCATTGTGAAGTCATAAATGCACGGGTATTTTTCGACTTCATCTATCAGATTGAAAAGGTTGTCGATTTCAGTTTGTGACATCCGAGTTCCTTTTTTTTTTGGGTTAGATACTTCTTCCGGAGTTAGAGTTTTTATAATTTCGTCCTCCTCTTCGAGGCTCGTCAATTTTGACGATGGTACCTCTACAAGTTGATTGCGTTCATTTCTGTACAGGCATAGACCATCGGCTGGAATTGATAAATTGGATGAGATCTTAGTAGGATAATGTATTACAAGCTATAAAAAATGAGCAAACAGAAATGGACTATTTTTTTTTAAATGACACAATAGCCATGATTTGTACAATCCTTGTCATTTATAGAAAAATTAAAATACGTATAGTAATTTTACAAAACTAAGTCATTAAACTATACACAACTAGACGATATTTTTAATGCATACATAATTGTAGCGGAATTCACAAAAACGAATGGGTTGATTACTTGCTATAACGGTAAGTAAAATTTTCACTAATTTTTGTGACAGTGTTTATGCTACCTGCTTATTTTTAACAATTAATTACTTCATCTCAAAATAAACACGTACCTGTTTGGGGGTGAAAATAACCTGTTTTCTCACTAGTAACGTAAGTTACATACTTCGAACCGAGACATTCTTGGTGGTCGGGAATCTCTTCTTCCGCGAAACATTTGTCGCATACGACACAAAAAAAATGAAAACTCACCATTGATTTGTACTTAGAATTTTACAGCTGTAAATGCACTAGGCAAAACAAAAACAAAAATCATATGCTCCATTTCAACGCTGTTTTACGCGCATCTACGCTCGAGAGCATGTCACTGGAGCGGCCAACGGCATGCGCAGATGTTACTACTGTGGCGGCGCCGTCGGAGAGTGAGAGGGAGTGTGGCAAGGAAAAGGGAGGAAGTTGCCAACCACGGCGGAGTACCAACCGAAACCTGGGGGACGCGCGAAGCAAGGCGGCCACACCGGTTGGCCAGAGGGGGGAACGAAGGAGAAAGCAGACCCTGTGGCCACGGGGAGAATGAGTCACGACCCGCGACGCGCCTACACTCCCGTTCCGCACCATATCCATTATTTCAGTTTATTTTTATTACATGCAACGTCTATAATTTCATGCCTGTAATTCAACTGTAAAAGGAGTCAGTGGAGTCTCGGAAAGTTTATAAATAAATACTTTTTAGTGGGATTTCTGTGAGTTCTTTTTCATCGGCTCCACGTGTCTCGCCATCTTGAACCCGAACCTCGCTCTTTTTCGTCCTTTTGCGGAGCCCATCCGCTACACTACGCATAAACGCTCGACGCCAACGCTCAACGCCCGACGCTCGACGCTCACCATGTAATCGCACCATTAGAGTCGTCTGCTTTGCCAATGCCACGCGTATGAACTTGGCGGGAATAATTCAAAATTCAAATATGTACTTCCCTTGAAGGATCAAATGAAACTGTTCTGTATTTCTGTACGGGAATATGTATCTAACTACACGATATTTTTATTTTTACACGCTCATTGAGTGGTGATAAAAAAAGAAAAAAAAAAGAAAAATTTTCATTATTGTTCATAGAATTTGAAAAAACTCCAGGTTATAATGAATAAAAGCAAGAGACAAAGGAAAATAGGGTGCTCTCGATTCAAATATACTAAAGCAGTCTCGCGATTGGCTGTTCATCGCGATTATCAGCGATCATCAAACATCGATGTCAACATTAATTGCTACATTTCATCAACTGTCATCAATAATCTGCATCAATCAGCATCAATCATCATGGTGGACATGGCGATGGTGTGAGGTGTCAATCAAAACAAAAAACAAAAACTACAACTGAAAACAAACGTGTCATGAACACGTCGTGAACTTAAATTTCAAGTTTTTTCCGACTGTCACGAGGTTTAAGAACAGCCTGTAACTATCTTCGATTTTGTACAATAAGCTGTGACAACCCCATTAGTCACAGAAGGTTCTATAAACGTTTAAAAAACGTTTTTAGAAAGGTTCTACAAAAGATTCAGGAACCTTTTGAAAGTTTATGAAACATTTATAGAGCCTTGAAATGTCCGCCTATAAACGTTCGTGAAATCATTTCACAAACGTATGAGAACATTTATAGAACGTTCATGTGAACCTTATTTGAACGATTTCATGCGTTCATGGAACGTATTTATGAAGCGTTTCTCGAAGTTTTAAAAACGTTTTACGTAACTTTTCGATAACCTTACTTAACGAATTGTACATTTTCTGAAGAAAATTTCTAGAACATTCTAAATCGTTTCCCAGTGAACAAGAGTTTTCACTGTGAGCTCGCTATTTCCTCCCTAAATCGAGCTCACTGTGCGCTCACTGAGTAAGGCTTTTTTTTCAAATATGCAACGATTATTGAAAGTATATACTTCGATTACATTGTTTATTATAGATTAAATATATGATGGAACGGATGAGAATTAAACTCGGACGAGTAGAAACACATAGAGACAATAAACATATAGTCTCGGATTTCTCTGTCTCTTACTCTTCCGGTGTTTTATTATCAGCCGTTCAATAATTTAATTTTACTTCCACAAAATCGGTGGAATTGAGAAATTCCCGTCCGATTTCTAAAAACATTGCGAAACGACTCTACGTTCGTGCTGATACGAATCATTATGCGTTATACTTAATGTATCAGCGCTAAACTTGTGAAATGAGAAAAAAAAGTAGACTTCCATCTGGTGGCTCACGCAGTGAATACTGTTAAGGCGTGAAATATTCAAATTTGAGCGCGACATATTTAAAAATCCCACGCCACATCAGTATTTACTGTGAGGGCCACTAGATGGAAGTCTACTTTTTTTTGTCATTTCACAAGTTTAGCACTGATACATTAAGTATGATGCATAATCATTTGTATTAGCGTGAACCCAGAGTTCGCGTTAATACGAACTTTACGAATACGAAAGTTACTTCTAGAAACGCACTTATAAGTTTGTAATGATACGTACTGTCGTTAGTTTTTTTTTTTTTCTTCTTTTGGAAAGCGTCTATAGCAATTTTTCGAATGAATAAAACGTGTGAATTTGACTTAAAGGAGTTTTATTTTTTTTCGTTATCGCTCTTAACTCGGAATCACCTGACTACCCGAAAGTATTATTACAATCTGATACGTACATAGTCTATTCTGAATAGAATTCTTATGTCATAGTTGAAATACTTGTATTATACAATAATGTAATTTGTATGATACAGTATAAATATAAAGAATTAGCACGGTCTTATCATATACTATTTCGAATGTAAACATGTGTAACTTTTCTCGTGTTAATTTCCATTATATGAATTATTATTTGTAATTGTTACATTTCCCGATATCTATTCGATATTTATAACACAAATTTCATTTACATTTGAAAACATAATAAATGATATAAGAAAAATTATTACCATAACATTTGCTGTTCCAACTTTTATAGTCATGTAATTATCACTTAAACCCATGTAAGATCGCCAATCACCTATAAAATTATCGTTTTTTACGAAGAAATGAAAATTTCGATAATAACCCAGTGAACCAAACGTGGAGTCCATTTCGGCCCTATATCGTGTATCCACGATATACCCCACCTGTGGCGTAACAATTTGCCGTATCAATGGATATGCGCGCGCAACTTCCCACGTTTCACCCATGTTGAGTCACATCTAGGTCCACTATGTACACCCAAATATGGTTCCTAGTTGCGGACGTAGAATTGACTAAATACTGGCTGATTCCGTGGGTCCAAGTTTTTACCAATTTTGGAACAATTATTATCCAATATATACGATAGACTCGCGCAGGTGTTCATCGGTATAAAATTCTTGCGCGAGCCAAACTCGGTCGAGTGAACGCACCGAAGATACCTGATTCAGTGATATCAAGTGTTCCCTAGCTGGTGTTCCTCATCAGCTGTCGGCTCTGTTCTTCGATTTTTCGGCCATTAACATCGTGCAACATCGTGCTAGTGACAAATCGTGGTTTTTTTTACGAGTAATAAAAAGTGAGTATTTCCTTCTAAACTGAAAAGGTAGTGCATTTCCACTTTCTTATATTTATTAAAGCGTGGATTGATGCAAGTAGGCTAAATTGTGAGAGAAAAACCTACGATTTTGATTTTGGATTTTTTCTAACCTAAGCGCATGCACGTGCTTTTTAAAGATAGTCACGCTTCTTTTATTCTATTTTCATTATTTTTGGGACTTACAAACACGATTTAAATAAAAAAAAAAACTGGGGAAAAAGAGAAATTCTGAGAAACGAGAGAAACTTTGTGAATTTTGGAAATTGACTACTCAAATTACGAAGAAGTAATTTTTTGTGACTATTTTTTTGCAATTGGTTAAATTGGTTCAATCGTAGTTTTTCGTACCAAATTTTTTATCGAAAGAAAAAAGTTCAATATTATGGAGTTATTTTATTTTCCAATATTGGAAAATGAAGATATGAATTTTCTGAATTCCAAACCTGATATCTTTGTCCTAATTTATACTTGACAATATTTTATTTTATGGATAGGAAATAAGAATTATTAGTTATTGAACACAAAGTTTTTTTTCCAAAAAATAATATTTTCAATTACCAAAAGTTTCTTCTCAAATTTTAACACTTGTGAATCTTTATCTGTAATGTGTAGAATTGAAAGTTTCGAATATTATTTTACATTATAAAACTTACATGAAAAAAGGCATTATTTAAACTTGAATATTTTATAATTCAAATTTTACAAATGAGAATATCCAACCGTGTCCCAAAAGTAAAAAATTTGTTAATATATATAAAAATGCCATTATTTTCTAGTTACTTACTTTTACTAATTAAATTAAAACTGAATATGATACTTTCTCATTTCAAAAGTGTAGTACCTATAATTTCGTTTTGAAAATATGTTATCCTTTGTATAAAATTCTAATCAGTCATTGTGTAAAACGTTCTTTTATAAAATAATGGCATTCTTCTAAATTGAATTCCGAAATGTATAACTGACATTTTTAATGTGACTCTAAACTTGTACAATTTCTAAATTATTAAATTTTTTTAATTGAAATTCATTGACTGCATTTAAAAAGTACAGTTACTTATATTTTTTACTATGATGATGTTTGTTCATTGTTCTAATAATTATATTATATATATTATATTTTTATTATTGTCTTACATTTATATGAATAATCCTTGTGACGAGCGAGGTTTTGCTCACTCGTCTATATTTTTATTTTTACAATAATATGAGGAAAAAAAGAAAGACAAATTCAATGTTCTATAAAATGTTTAAGGGGAAACTATTTTTCTAAACGTTAAGATAACGCGCGACAATATCAAATCGCTATGAATCGCCGGTATTGATAGTTGATGACGCTAATAATATCAATTTTTGGGCAGGAAACGATCGGACGAAAATCGTTCCGTAAAGAATGATTTTCAGACGGAAACGATATGCTCATATCTTTCTTTTAGACAATGAACCATGATTAGACTTTTTACAAAAATGATATCTAACGATTTCTTGCAATTTACACCAGATACAAACGAACGAAAAGGAACCCGAAACGAACGAAAAACGTTCCGTGAGTACGATTTTCAGGCAAAAATGATAAACAGGTCAATTTTTCGAATAATGAACTACGATTACCACTTCTTTCTTTCTTCGGTATATAAACCAAGCAGTCGTGGCCGAACTTTGGCACTCACACTCCCAAGCACTTGTATTCCTTTTGTTAATAGTTTAACATATAGTAAAAGTCATAAGTTTAATAGCATGCGGAAAGACAGTTCTCAAATTTTACTCGAAGTTTATTGATATTGAAACATCTCCTGAATCTAGACATTATTTCGTTTGTAATAATTAACAGTGAAACGCGTGATTTTCCTAAGAGCAATCGATCGAAGGTATGAGAGTAAAAATTATTAATAATATGTTGAAAATAAGTCAAGTTATAAATCAACACACTGTTGTACATTGTCAGAGCCATGTTATTGTCATGTAAATTGTTTTGTGAATAAGAACTTCAGAAAGGATTCGTAATGCATCGAATATTTTGTATGAAAAGAGTATTTGAATAAGATATAATGTTGATTTTATCATTTTGTTAGAAAAGTCTTTTGTCTTGATTGATAGATCAAAATGTAAATGATTGTATTCAGAAGTGACTATTCATTTTATACTAATAAAGTTAATGTTTTGTAAATTGAAAACCATCCCTCAAAAGCATTTCTTTTCCCCTGGTCCATAAATATATAGGGAACCTAGGGTCGTGTAGGGCAGAGCCTCCTACAACGGTCCTAATCTGGACGAGTTGGCCTACTTTCGGGATTTAAAAATCAACGTTGGTTTTCTCGAATTTGAGTCCGCTCGTCACAATCCTAGAACTCGATGATCCAGGATTAGAATTTTTTTAATTTTAGCATTTTTATGAATGCATAATCTTGTTTTTCACTGATTTACAACAACTTTTTAGATTGTTGTACAATTACTAAATGAGTTATGAATTGGTACCTTTGTTTTAATGCAAAAGGAACTTGTAAATTTCCAAAATAAGAAACTATGATATTATTCGACAAGTTTAGATTTTTTTGTAGATATTCGATCTGAACATTTTATCTTCCAGTATACCGCACATACGTGCTTAAGTTTGTCAGCCAAAAAAGCAGGTCGATACAAGACAAATTTTATGAATTTTATATTTTTGGCGTTGACTCATGGGTACAACTAATTTCGGCGCTATATGCAGAACTTTGTAAAAATTTATCATTTCGGAATGGCAGCGTTACGGTTAAATTTCCAATCAATATCGTCGCGAAAACCTTACGAGCAATTGTCCGTGAGGCAGCAACGTCGTCGTAGAGCTATATCACGGGAAAACTTACAAAAACTTGCTGCTTTAGAAATATCTCAAAAAAATGTGGGTGCACCGACGTTTTTAAGTTCTAATCCTCACCATGCACTAGACAATAGCATTACAGATGTCTTTGTAAATAATGAATCTGTCTCCACAACAAATACCATAGCATCTAATGTAGATAGCGATAGTTCTGACACTGGATTTATAGCCGGTAATGTTACTGACGACTCTGAACGTTCTACCAGGTGTACTCCTAAGTAATTTCCGGTTTTTTCAATGGATGGCGTTCTGTTTTGTACCGCTGTTGGTAACACATACCATACGTCATTTTGTTCAGTCATATCGAGTGCTTGAACTGCGTTGACATTTCCTCGAAAAAATCTTCCAGTAAGTTTTTATTGCGCTTCAAAAATGTCGAATTTTGTACCGAATTTTGAGCATATGCGCCATGCATTGCTTTTCATGTTTAATCAGGGGAAAAAAGTGTCCGAGAGCCACTGTGCGCTTGTGGAAGTTTATGGTGATCGTGCATTAACACTTCGAACATGTGAAACGTGGTTTCGACGGTTCAAAAATGGAGATTTCGACCTGAACGACGCCGCACGCTCCGGCAAGCGAAAATCGTTCGATGACGCCGAATTGCAAGCATTATTAGATGAAGACAACACGCAAACGCAACGACAGCTTGCAGATGCGTTGGGAGTTCAACAGCAAGCAATTTCCAAACGTCTGCGAGCCATGGGAAAAATTCAGAAGTGTGGAAAGTGGGTGCCCCATGAACTGACCGAGAGACAAATGGAGAATCGAAAAGTGACCTGTGAAATGCTGCTTCAACGATACAAAAGAAAGTCTTTCATGCATCGTATTGTTACTGGTGATGAAAAGTGGATTTTCCTGGAGAACCTTAAGCGCAACAAATCGTGGGTGAGTCCAGGTGAAGCATCGACATCGACGGCACGGCCAAATCGTTACGGTCGGAAGGTCATGCTGTGTGTGTGGTGGGACCAGTCCGGTGTTATATACTTTGAACTGCTGAAACCTGGTGAAACTGTGAACGCCGTTCGCTACAAACAGCAAATGAAAGATTTGAGCCGAGCCATTGTGGAAAACCGACCAGAATATCAACAACGACAGAAGAAGGTGATTTTGCTCCACGACAATGCGCCGTCGCATAAGTCGAAAGTCGTTCGTGACACGCTGGAAAGGCTCAAGTGGGAAGTGCTTGATCATGCGGCTTACTCACCAGACCTGGCGCCATCCGACTACCACCTCTTTGCCTCGTTGGGCCATGCCCTTTCTGAGCAGCGCTTCGACTCGTACGAAAATGTACGAAAATGGCTCACCGAGTGGTTCACCTCCAAAGGCAATGATTTTTACTGGCGTGGTATCCACAATTTACCAGAAAGGTGGGAAAAATGTGTAGAAAGCGATGGAAAATACTTTGAATAAAATAAAGGTTACGGTTTTTTTGGAATTATGTGTTTTATTTGCAAAAAAACCGGAAATTAATTATGAGTACACCTGGTATGTCAGATTCAGATTCGAGTGTAAGTAGTATTGAAAGTGATGAAGAAGAGACGTGCTGCCTCGACTCTTTTCGCGAAAAATTGCGAATATGTTTCGCTACACACAGTTTCACCAGGGCGGAAGAAAAAGATATTTTGGATCTCATACGGTCGCATTCCTGTTTTTCATCGTTGCCAGCTGATTCGCGAACAATATTAAATACCCCTCGTCATTCTGTTCCTTTGAAAAAAATTGCTCCTGGCGAATATCTACATATAGGATTGCATAAAGCTCTTTTAAATGTTTTGGATAGCACAGATCCAAAGAAAATTCCTTATTCTTTGCTCGTCGATGTCCATACCGATGGAGCCCAAATCGATAAAACCGGAAAAATATGTTTCTGGCCGATTCAGTGTAGAGTAGCGAATATCGAAGGGTCTAAACCCGAAATTATCGGAATTTTTCAAGGTCCAAGTAAACCAGACGACAGTGAACAATTTTTCAAAGATTTCATTGAAGACGCTAAATCTATTTTGAATAGTGGAGGAGTGAAATTCGAGGATAAGATTCTCCCAATATCATTTCGCGCTTTTATTGCCGATGCCCCAGCAAGAGCGTTCATTTTAAATCACAAAGGTCATATGGCCACGTATCCCTGCTCCAAATGTAAAATAGCTGGTGAACGAGGTCCAAAAAACAATCTTGTATACACAAGTTTGAATAACGAATTGAGAAGTCATGAGGAGTATGTTTTTCGTGACAGTACTGACGAGCATTTTAAAGGTTCTAAAACGTCATTGACAGACATTTTTGAAAATATCATCGATGCAACACCTTTTGAGTACATGCATCTCCATTTGTTAGGACTCATGAAAAAGTGGTTGCTCGCAATCATCTGCGGGAAATACGGGAAAAAACATAAACTTCCCCCTCGACTTATTCAAGTTGTATCACACAGATTGGCAATAATATCATCATTTTTCCCTCGGGAATTTGCAAGAAAACCATCTTCTTTGAGTCATCTCCAACAATTCAAAGCTACAGAATTTTGCTATTTACTAATTTATGCAGCTGCTGTAGCTTTCTTTAGAGTTCTAGATTATGAGTTGTACGTCAATTTTTTACTTTTTCACGCAATAATAAGGTGTCTCACAAAAAGGAATATCCTCGAAAGTGATCTTACATTCGTTGAGGTAGCTACACCACATTACATGTCTTCTACCATTGAACTGTTTGGTAGCAGTTATGCGTCATACAATTTTCATTGTTTGTTACACACTTTTAATGACGTGAAAAATTTTGGTCATTTAGACAATTGGTCTGCTTTTCCATATGAAAGCAACATGTCTTTCTTTCGTAAATATGCGAAAAGACCTGGTAAAAAGTTGGTGCAAATTTACATCAAATTGCAAGAGAAAAAAATCATCAAGAAAAATCCCAAAATTGAACACACATTTTGCAAACCTAACCATAGGCATTCTAATGGCCCTCTTCCACAAGAAATCATTGGTTCTTCTCAATATCAGCAGATCGAAACTGATAAAATTTTTCTCTCCATTAAACAATCAGATAATTGCTGCCTTCTCAAAAACGGACTCATTTGCCTTGTGGAAAATATTTTGGTTCTTGGCGAACGAGTTGCTTTGGTCGTCAGATCTTTTCGAAAAGCCAAAACATTTTATGATGTTGGAATAACCTCGGATTCAAATGGAATATTTCTTTGTTCGGACTGTGACGAGCGAGCTTCGAACAAACCAACCATGATCGATGTAATCCGAAATGATTCTCCTTAGATATGTTGATCTCCGCTCACTCGTACAGAAAGGACCCCAATAAAAACTCCGCTTAAAGTGGGCCCCCAGGTTGTCTTAGGAAATCAGAGGGAAATATTCGAGAAATTATAACCAAAAGTCTTATATATCTTTATCCAGCAAAACTGGAGTTATTATTGTCAATATTTCATATGAATTACAAATTTTATGTTTACAATCTTGATCAAAATTCTATCCAAGTCGTCATTGACATAAATCTACTCAAACTATTATTATAACAGAAATCCAACTCATTATTCTAATATTCAAGTCTCTCAGCGTCTCAGAACTAAAGTTCTCCCATCTCAGCCATTTCTTTCATTAATAAAGAATGGGTTTCAATCTTCGTATTTCCTTGCTCACAATCTTTAACTCATACATGTTTAATCTCTTTAACGTAATAATATTGGTTCCTGCAACGCCTTTAAACTAAATCTCTCTCTTTTCTGATAAATCCCGGATCAATGCATAATATATGTGGCTGACCTATTCACTACCTGACAACAAATCTCTACTAATGACACTGCAAAATACTAGACCGATCCAACATCATAATAAATTATCTGAATATATATATATTCAGATAATACCCCTTTAAAATAGTGAAACATTAATGATAGATCTGTTTATTACTTTTATTCTTATTGATATTATTTCATTTTACTCATATATCGTCTGATTACTTTACTCTATTCATTTCGTATTTACTCGTTTTTGAATTTAATTTACTGTTTCAATTAGTCCAAAATCGCTCTAGTGCCAATTTATATATATTTTGAAAATAAAAGAAAGAGAAACAGTTGGGAAGGCTTGAATCGAGCTGCCCTGGAACTAAGCTAAAAGGGGATTAACCCTTTCACTCAATTCTTGCCTGCAACTGGACTCCTTAATTTTGAAAGCTTACTTTTGAAAAGAACTTCTAATCCTCGTGCAAATCAGTTTGCGGACCTAGAGTACAACTCTGGTTTCCACTGTTGTGCACTTGGCAAGATGGAGCAAGAAGGGTCGTCGTTAGGTCGGACACCTTATAGGGCTCGGAGAAGAGAGTTTTGAGTTTCTTTGGGGCTCCTTTTGGACTCGTGAGAGCTATGGAGGAAGCTTTTGCTGGAACTCTTGGAACCTCTTCTGAATTTCTAGCCCGGGATCCGCCGTTTTTATACCTTTCCCGAAGGGGAGTTTTTGATTAAAATAAAAAGGTTGGGGCAAAAACGGGTTCCGTTTTGGCAAAAAGTCATTCAGATAATTCGTTGAAGCAATAAGTTGCTAATTTTCAACGATGATTGAAATTGCCGTAATGCATGCTATCAAAATGATTTCCTATTGTAAATCCAGCACGTTATCGAAAATGACTTCCGTTGAAATTTCGACAGTCTGTGATATCTGAATGAGTGGTAAATACCTCGCTCGTTACAGGACATTTCCCTGCAAATGAGTACATGTTATCTTGATAAATATTTTTATGTCAATTTATTTCTCAAATAATTTAATTTTTTTCAGGAAACAATTTTAATTATCTGAATATCGTGAATAAAACAAAATTTTTTTTATTTGTTTCAGGTTGGATTTTTCAAATTTTTGAAAACTACCAGCCTCGACAAAAGTGTAAGTTCCATTATAATGGAAAGCATTGATGACAGCTTCGCCAGAAAAATAACTCGGGAGGGAAAAAAAAACACGCTGGCTTTGATCGGCACAAGATTGGCTGAAGCCATAATGGGTAAGATTATTCACAAAAACTATATGTTCATACTTTTTACTATTGTTTGAACTTTAAATGTATCACAATCTCAAAATTTTAGTATTATTATGTGAGTTTTATTCACATTTGAAACGTATATTTGCAGAGGCTGTATCCGACGAAAAATATTTCCCGACGCCGACACAAGCTGACTTCAACTCGACCCTGACGAGAGGTTTGGATAATGCAAAGCAAAGGAATCGCAAACGTCAAATGAAAAATCAAGAAAATAAAGAAAATCGAAACATTCCGAATGTTGA
This sequence comes from Platygaster robiniae, assembly GCA_028476575.1. NCBI lineage: Eukaryota > Metazoa > Arthropoda > Insecta > Hymenoptera > Platygastridae > Platygaster > Platygaster robiniae. The sequence goes on along the minus strand of CM052020.1, from coordinate 30,876,156 downwards.
AACTGACTAAATATAAAAGAATGTAAAACGTATCAAAAAATGTAAAAGAATGTAATAAAAGACTGTTTTTGTTACTTATATTAAGTGTTTCTTTTCCTATCTTATCTGAAAATTTACTCATTTACTAAGTAACTTGAGATAAAATCATGAAAATTGAGCCAAAATATTTTTTGGTTAAACAAATAACCCAAACTTTGGCTTACATTTAATATATAAAATTTTTCCAAAATAACATACCAATTATTGACCAATTGTAGGTCAATAATGTTAAATCTATCATATTGAGCAAAAGTGGGGGCATTGCATGTGAATAATTTTGAGTCTATCATACTGAGCAAAAGTGGGCCATTGCATGTGAATATGTGAAAATTTGCATGTGAATAGTGTTGAGTCAATTTCATTGAGCAAAAGTGGGGCCACTGCAGAGGAATAATGTTAAGTCAAATTCATTGAGCAAAAGTAGGGCCATCTTGCGGACGTAGATTTACCCAAATATTAACCTAACGGACGCCACGATATATGGCACTGTTTGCCCCAATCTGGACGGATCTGGTTCACTGGGGAGGTCTGTGCTTTGCAAAATCACTTTCAAGAATCTTTTCAAAGATCGAGAAAAACATTATATAGAGCACGGACTGCTTGAAAAGTTTTTGAAAATATCTAATTAATTTCTCTTAACTTTATACAGAACTTCGTGATTTTTTAAGGGATTTTATGAAAATTACTAAAATGTTTGAATCACAAGGGTCGATCATGAAAATAATTTTTTTTTTACATAATGAAAACTTCTGTATTCCAGATCTTATTGTTCAAATTGCAAGATCTATGAATAAAAATTGATACTATAAAAACTTTCGGAAACTGAGGAAGCAAAAATCAATCGATAGAATTAAATTAAAATTTGATGCTTTTTTAAGAAAAAGGTAAACATTTTCATTGAAATCCAAGTATAAAGTACATAATTTTCGAAATTTTCAGTGCTACAGGTGCAGCACGAAATCGAATGGTTTGTATTTCTTTTTCCATTTCGCACTTAACTCGGAATCGCCTGAGTTCCTGAAATGAATATTCTCAAGCCGAAATCGAAAGGGATCGAAATTTCGAAGGCGCACTGTGCTATTGCATCGCAGGCCCGCTCAGGCTCGCTGGCTCGGCCAGTGGCATTAACCGTTGCGATCGTATAATACCAATTCATTCCGCATGGGAAGAGGACAACCTCTTCGTTCCATCTTTTTCTACGACAAGTACGAGCGCTTGCAAGTGTGTGAGTAGCCCGAGCCATCCCGACGGGTGGAAATCTGTGGACCCTGTCGCTGGCACTCCTCTATTGAACCTAAATTTCAAATTTAAAACTATCGATAGATATCGTTAGACGCGCGAGATATATCGATAGAAATATTGCATGGAAACAGGTGTTTAAAATATGTGTATTTATATTTATGTAAACAAAATTTACAAAATAGTGCAAAACAAAGGAGTGAAATTGACTAAAATTAAGAAGTAGTAAAATTAAGTATGTAAACAGAAGTACGCAAACAAACATTATTAATATAGATCGACTGTTACATTTGTTAATTTCTTCTCGCACTCAATAAGTCAATAAAAAAACTACTATGATGAACGAAAAAGACCCACTGAAAAATGGCAAGTACCACCAGTGCAAAGAATGCCAAAAAATTTTCCAAGAGGCATCCAAATTGGCGAGACACATGATGTTTCACACCGTTGAAAAACCATTCGAGTGTGAAATCTGCAACAAGTCCTTCAGGCAATCAGCGACATTAAAAAATCATAGCCATGTTCACACTGGTGAAAAACCATACAGCTGTGAAATTTTCCGCAAAAGTTTCACGGAGGCATCCACTCTAAAAAGGCATGCTATCGTTCACAAAGGTGAAAAACCACATCGGTGTGAAGTTTGCAACAAAGCTTTGGCCCAACTACATCATTTGTTGGACCACAAACTCGTTCACACTGAGAGAAAACTCTCAAAGTGTGAAGTTTGCAGTAACGATTTTTGCACCCCCGTAACCTTAAGGCGGCACATGCTCATTCACGATGGCTATAAATCCCATAGCTGTGAATTTTGTGGCAAAAACTTTCACGACTGGTGATCCTTGAAATCCCATATGCGCATTCACACTGGCGAGATACCGTATAGCTGTGAAGTTTGCAACAAAAGATTCAGTCATTTGATATCTTTAAAAAAGCATTCGCTCACTCACACCGGATGTGTACCAGTGTAGAGTTTGCAAGAATGTTTGGACCGGGGCGCTATTGACAGTAGTGAAACTTCTCATGAGTGTAAATTTTGCGGAAAACACTATGTCATTCTGCGTAAATTCGATGATCACAGGAAGGAAGATAGTCATTTGGGACAAAATGAACAACTTTATAAAAAAGGTGCAATACAATTTCTATTTGGAAAATGTCAGTATGCAACGAATTTATTTTCATTGCAGAGGATTCTTCTAATAGCACGAAAAAAGCTCTTGATGTTGTAATTGAAACAGAAATTGATGTGAAAGATTTTAAAAGTCCAACAATCATAAATATTCATCGAAAGAATGATGGGCCAGATAATTCTTACATGTTGGGAAAAAAGGAAAATTCAAGGAAAATGGATAAAACTTCAATTGAAGAAGAGGAAGATCCACTCAGTGATAGCAACATAGAAAATGTAAATATTTTACAACTCATACTTTGAAATTGTGAAGTTTTTTCTTGTCTTTAACTTTTGTTGTTGATTTTTAGAAGTATCCTGATTTTAACAAAGTCAGTCTTAAGAAATGTCTAGAATTTTTGAAATTTTCATCAATAGGTCTCATTTCAGAAAACTCAAGTGGTTTGTCAGTTAATATCAAACATGATTGATGAATTGACGCCCATTCAAAAGCAAATATGCAACATTTGCATGGAGCATGAAACTGATCTTGGTATCGAGTTTCCAGAATTGATTTATATATTCCAACAAACTTTTTTATTCGAAAGTCAGGATTATTTGGCAAAGACTGTTGTACAGATGATGCTCGACTTTACTAGAAGCAGCACTTTGAATTTGTTGATATCCAACAAACAACTAGAAATGAGGCGTTATTTTGGCTGTGATATCTCTCATTTCAGTAACGTGACTAAAAATAAAGTAATTCACATTTCCATGTATTTTTACATATATAGGACAAGAAAATTGCAATTTAATCCAATTTTTTACTTATTTTACAGCCCTATGGCTAGAATAATTTTTCAAAACATCAAAGTGGAGAAGTAAATGAACTTCAAAGGTTTTTATGATTCATCTACCGAATGTCAGTTGAAAATACCAACGGTTGTAAAAAAATTCAGAAAAAAAAGATTCAGAATGTAATTTGCTGTTTTTGTTTTAGGTTTAGACTTACTTTTTGTACAACGTAAAAAAAATTAATTATATAGGTAAGGGTTACATGTCATTTTTCCGAATCCATGTGTCTGATTGACCAAAATTCCAAAATCTATTTTTCCGAACGCTGTTTTTCCGAATGACCATAATTCTGAAAGTCATTTTTTCCGAATCAATTCTTCGGAATGACCAAAATTCCGGAATATTTTATTTTTGAATTATTGATTTTGTTCTGCGACTTTTCTCATCACCATGGCAACTACGTATTTACACCATATATTGACGTTTTACAATTTGGTTATTTTTTGCCATGGAATTATTTTTTGTTAACGAAATTATCGACGTATTTTTTTAAACATATTACACATATTTGATACTTATTTATATTGCACATTCATTTAAGGACATTTCCAAATTACGAAAGTATATCATAAATAAGTTCTATACGATATACATCTACCATGACTGCTGAGATTGTCAACAAGAAACTTTTACTTCATGGATTCCTTTATTACCACGTTAAAACAAGCGGGGCGAAATGATATTGGTAGTGCACGCGAATTAGACCATCTAGAGAGTGTACCGTGAAGGCACCCTCTGGGATATTCTGTAATAGGTGTAATATCTATTACACCGAAACTTTTTGTGCAATATACATGGCATTAAAAATTGTTTTCCTAAAATTTTGGAAATGAATAAACTTACAGAATTTTTCTATATATTTCGTAACACGATATCGATATTTTTTAATCACTGTAATAGGTATTACACTGGTAAAGTATTACAGAATCTTCCTTAGGGCAGTGACGAATAATCCGGGGCCTGGACATCGCTAGTAGCTATAAAACTTCCTGATGTGACGTTGCATAGCCATCCACCTAATTTAAATGAATGTGAGGCTGAATGAGTGATGCGCACGTTGAAATGGAAATCTGTTGATCATCCAGAACAACCACCAACTCAGTTGCTTCGTATGGAACTGGCTTCTGTTTCGGGAGGTATAGGCATATTTATATTTTATTGAATTCTTGTAATTATTTTATTATAATATTTCTTTTCCGCTTATAGAGGTATTTGCACAACTTCCACCAAGACAAAATATTCAAAAATCATTATTGCGAGCACGCCATCAGGACCAACCGTCAAATCCAAAATCTTTGATGGATTTCGACACTACCCGATAGGTGTCAAAGAACGCTTACGGATGAATAATTTCTAATTCTGTATACCGGAAAATCCGATAAACGGGTGCTCGTTTTCGCGACACGAAAAAATATAGAACTTCTATTCAAAAGCAGGGTCTGGTTCATGGATGGTACTTTCAAAGTAAGAATCACCGTGCTGTTACAACGTGTTTATAATTTTCAGTGTGTATCAAGTTTCGTGTTTGGTGTTAGGTCTCGCCAACTATTTTTACCCAACTTTTTACCGTTTTGGGAACAATAGAACGCCATACACGTTCCGGCGATGTCGAAACCGTTGCTTTCCCATCCACATTCGCTCTTCTATCATCTAAAGAAACGAGTCAGTACGTCACTGTACTCCAAGCGATTGTGAATACTGCTAACGAATTACAAATTGAAAACCGTTTCCCGCCGAAAATAATTTCTGACTTTGAGAAAGCTATAATTAACGCTTCTGCTGAAATTTTTCCGGACACGCCATTGGTCTGTTGTTTCTTCTATTTATCTTAATCTCTATATAGAAAAATTCAGACTACCGGTTTACAACAATCCTACTGTGATCCATAAAATTAATATCTACGCATACACATGCATATGTTGCTAGCTTTGGCGTACGTTCCACTCGAAGATGTGCGTCGAATTTTTAATCTTTTAGTCGACGAAGAAACTATCCCAATTCTAGACTACTTTGGTGAGACGTACGTCATTGGTAGACCAGCAAGAGGTCGAAGAAAAGTAGTTCCCCCTCGATATGACCCAAAACAATGGAACCAGTACGATGCTGCGCTTCGCGGCTCTTACAAAACTAATAACCTTAGTGAGGGTTGGCACAATCGTTTCCGTATCGTCGTAGGGAAACATCATCCAGACTAATACACAGCGCTGACGGAATTACAGAAAGAGCAGGCCGACACAGAAGTCATGGTGACGGAAATGCGTCTCGGTCGAAAAGTCAAAGCTGCACCGAGGGAAAAATGGCTCAACCGCCAAAATAGACTCCGCAGAATTGTAGAGGATTATGACGAATACAAAAATGGAGGACACGAGTTACAGTTTTTGCAAACAATAGCTGCCAATGTTTCAATGTGACTGAAAAATCAACTTGTTTGATAATCTTTTGCATCAAATGCTTTTAATTGTTAATTAATAAATATTTTGAAATTTTTTGGAAGTTGCACTTTCGAAAAATCGTCCTTCGGAAAATACGATTTGAAAAAATGTCTTTCGGAGAAATGTTTGTTCGGAAAAATGGATTCGGAAAAACAGGTGGTAACGATAGGTAAGGGATCCACCTAAAAATTTATGTAGGATTTTGAAATTTTAGTTCTGACATAGAAACGTGTCAAAAGATTTTCAACTTTTCTTGATAAAAATTATGTTGAATATCTATATATTTTCCAGAAAATATTGATTTCGCTGCTTAAAACATCACATTTATGTAGGCTCCTTCCCTTCATTGAAAAAATAAATCTCTGTTCAACTCTCGTTTCAATGTAGACTTTTGTACTTTATCTGGAACAAAAATCATATTGCAATTTAATCATCTAAGATTTCTCATATGTACATACATTATGACTTGCAATATAAAAAGGACAAAAATGCATGAAAAGTTGCTTTGCAGAAAAGTACCAACCAATATGCACAACTTATCCGGAAAAAATAAGAACAACACAAAATTCATGATATATTGGAATGTTCAATTAATGGGTTTTTTTTTCCAAGAAGTAGTAGTCTCTTTGATTTCCTAGTCAGTATTTCATTTTTTACTGAATGTTAAAAACAATATAAGAAAAACCATAATTTTGACTGAAGATTCAAAGAAAGACCACCACCTCTTAATAAAATTCATAATTTTTTTTGTTCTATAAAAATATTGAGTACGAATTCAAAATTTTATGAAAATTATGTTAAAAATTTTCGAATATTACAATAAAAACAATATATTTCAAAACGAATAAACAGCATCATTTATATAAAAAAAATATTTTTTCTTAGTGATTTTCTGAAAAGTGGTAATTCTTATTATTTTGAATTTTTTGTTTTTGAAGATTTCCAAGTAACATCTCAATTTTTGGACATGTCTGAAATTTTAAGACTTCCATAACAAAATTTTAAAAAACTATGTAATAAAAATTTCAAAAGTTAGGAAAAAATGCAAAATTTTTTCCAAATTTTGTAAAACGTAGGAAAAAATTATTTTAATTTGTTAAGATTTTCGTAAATTTATAATTGTATACAATAGTAAATATTTCCATACATCTGAAAAATAGATCAGTGTCTCAAAAACTCTGACAGAGTTGGGCCCATTCTGCCTAGAGGATCAGTAGGAAACATTAAGAAGTCATCCACAAACGTAGGAGGTAGAACTTTATTTTCTATTGTCTCACGGAATTCAGGCCTAGTTTCATATAAATGGTGAAATGGGCCCCGTGAAATTATCACTCCATTGCATTTTGTAGCGTATTCCAAAATGTAGCTGTACACAAACAAAAAAACAGTCATGAAACGAATCGATATCCATGTATAACACAAAAATATTGATAGTAAACTTAACTTATATCTCATATGCAAAAGGATATCATTTCATCAGGTCAGTTTTTTAAGCAATTTTGTTGTCATCGTTTCTGGAGTTATAAAATTTGTAATCAAATCATTTTTACAATATATCCAATAAAGAATAATAATGATTTTTTTTTCTTTTTTAACTATTGTTGTCAAAGAATGGTATTGATGGTTCACAACTAATTTAAGAATACGAATCCTATGCAAAATCGTAATTACAATCTCAAAAAAGTTGGAAATGATTTTAAAACTCAGAAATCAGGCAAGAATTCACTGAGTTACAAATATATAGTTCTTTAAATTAAAATTAATTTATCAATTACTCGAAAACATGACTTTACAAAATCTTTGGATTTATATTAGCCCACTGTCACGGTATAGCCCTGGCTGTACAAATGAGGTGGAGACGAAAATTTCACGACGTAGATAGCGTTTTGGGCGGTTGCATCTGTTCCTTCCTTACCGCAACCCGCGCTTCACTCCACAAGCTCTGAGCGGATGGAGTGAAGCGTGGGTTGCCGTAAGGGGGGAATGGACGCAACCGCTCGAAGCGCTATCTACGTTGTGAAATTTTTGTCTCCACTTTTTTAGCTCGCGTGTCAGGGGGCTGATCTATATACCCTAGGCGTCCTACATTATCATTTATGAAATTTTTCATAGTTTTTTCAAATTTGAATTTTATTGCACAGTGTATTAAAGATAGATCTATGGATTCTTACTTTTGGTCATCTGAGGTAATCCTCTCATTTCCAACCTTACGACTTGGAGTAAATATAACAATGCCATCTTGATGCATTTCTTCTAAAACTTGCCGTTTTCTAGACCTGTAACACAGAGGCACGAAAACTTTCACGACATGGCCTCTGCTCAAGAAAAAATTCACGACAATTTTTATTCCCTCTTCTGAAAAATACTTGTTTTGCGTGTATCTGAAAGTGAAATTATTAAAGATAAAAACTATTTTCCCCAAAAATGAAAAAAAAAATTACTGAAACTTACATCATTCCCACGTTAATTCCGTCAACAATGATATCTCTCAGATTTCCCAATCTTTTTTCGCAGTCATAGTTAGGGTGACATTGAGTTTCCTTGCCAGCACTTTCAGTTGGAATTATTTTTGTTGATTTCTTTCCATTCTCTTTTCGAGGTTTATTACTTATAGTTTCCTTTTCTGAATGGCTCTCTAGTGGAATAAAATCCATTGCTTTTGAAGTGATTTTTGGAGGCCTGATTTTTTCGCAGTTGGTTTTTGATATTTTTTCTGTTCCATCATCAGACATGCAAATGGTAGGAACATCTTTCATCAAGTTTTGAGTGGTTTCTGGAAATATGTGACATTTTATGAATAATTTTTTTGCTTGTTTCAAAAGAGAAAAGTATTCATGACACAGATAATTTTAGAATTATATTTCAAGCTGAAAAGTCAAAAAATTAAAATTTCAATTTTTCGCATTGTTTATGCTTCAAAGTTTGCATCGTCACAATTTTCGTAAATTTTCTAGTCCTACAAATTTTTAACACCAATCGAGTGAAAAACGGGTGTATTTATATAAGAAAAATTGCGTATCAATAAATAACAAGTTTTTCCCTAAAAAAATTATATGGAAAAAAGTTATTGATCCTCTATGGCAAACTTAATATGTTAGCAAATTTTTAATTAATAATAGTTAATCCATACATAAATTTCTTCTATCACTAATTTATCATTATTGTTAATTTTTCTTCAAAAAAATGTTTTCATCCTCATCATTCCTTAAATAGTTACACTAAAATTACCTTGGTTTTTTTTCACACATGTATCATCATCATCATCAATCACAATTGTTGGTGGTTCAATGTTGTTACTATTTTTTTGTTTAGCTGTATTTTTAAGGTGCTTCAAACTTAGACATGATTTTCCCCAAAGGACCTTCTGATTGTTTGTCATTTTTTTAGGATGTAACGATATGTGGCAATGTTTGCATACTTTTTTTGCAGGACAAACTACTTCTGTTACATCCCCGGAAGCATTTCTCTTATTTTTTGTGCTATTGGAAAAAAGTTTGATGTGTTTAACATTGTCTTATATATTTTATTGCTAAACTAGCTTCAAAATTTCCATAAGATTCAAAAGAAAAAACATGAAATCCTGAAATTCCTCATTTGTAACATTTTCCAACTATATTTCGAAGTTTTAAATAACATTTACCTGCATGAATAAAATTTGTTGTTCAATGAAACACAAAAAAATTACAGATCTTAGTATAAAATGTAAAAACTACTTGACTATTTTCTGTTGTCATTTTCAAAAACAACTAGAAAATTTCTGATACTTCATTAAGACAGCAATGTGTTTTTCAGATAAAAAAACGTTATGATTTGTCTAATAAAATCAGTTTGATACATTCTGATTTTTGTGTACAAATTTTGAATCAACAATTGAATTTTCCAGCATATAAAAATTTATATAAATACTGAGTTACTTTTCAGAAACCTTCAACATTGTAGAGTGTACAATATGTACATAAGAACTACATTCATCTCTGCCATTAAATTCTGTAAAATTACCTGCAGCCCAAGTACAAAAAAAATGTAAATTTGTTTACTAAATACGCCCTGTTAAAAAAATTGATGATTTGATATTTAAGTCATACTGGATATTATTTTCACCTCTTTTTAAACAATTCGCAAACGTGAGAATAATTTTTTGTTGAGTAAAACTCTTCTTTATGTTTAGTTTATGTTTTTGATTTGCACTGTTGTGCAGATAAGAGCATTGGAAACTTTTGAATGGATCACTATCGACCAGTGTTATTTCTGGGGGCTCCTTTTGTTTTTTCACAATATTTGATGAACAAAAAAAATTTTCTATGATTAATCACAATTTGTGGTAAAAATAGGCTCTTTGTCCAGCAAACAGTGCACCAGAAAAAAGGTAAATAGCAAACAGCACAAAAAAAAAAAAAAAAATGTAAAATTTGTCTCTCGTTATAATAAGCATGAGCAATAAGGGATTGAAATATATTCGAAAACAAAATTTTGCTATGTAATTCTTTAAAAATTTTAAGGTTGGTCCAGTAAATTAACCTGTTTGACGTTATGAAATAAAGTTTGTGAATAGACGCACAATATGGATGTAATGAACACAAATTTTTGAGCCTAAAAACTGCATAATTAGAACTGGTACTATCAAATTTTTTTAAATTACAAGTGGAGCTTTTTTTTTAAAAATTGAAAAATCTTAAAATTTAAATGATAGAAGCTAACTGTAAGTCTAATTGAGAAAATTTAAAAACGTAAGGTTGCGAATCAATTCTGGTTGTACTTGAAGTATATCTTAATTTCATGTTACCTTCAATTGTAATTTTCTACAAAATTGTATATTTTTTACAAAATTTCAAAATTATTTTTCTTTTGTCATTTATTGAAATTCGCAACATGAAATTCAATAATTACTGAGTCTTTTGAAGCTAATTTTATCATGTTTGTGAAGTTTCAAAGATTTATCAAATGAATGGAAATAAACAAAAATTGTTTCCTATTTTCAATTACAATGTTTGTTAAAAAAGTTGGTAATAATGAGAAATGTTTGTTAATAACAACAATTATTTTCTATATTAGTATTAAATATATTATCAAATATGATATAAATAATATAAATGTAGACGTTAAATTTTTTTTTATATAATAATGTAACTTTCGATAAATTATGACCATTGTCAAATATCAAAATCCCTAAAATCAAAGACATTCCATGTTTGAGGAAATATATTTTTTTCACTTCTCTGAAAGCATCCATAATTAAAAAATCGAATTTCGTGAATGACGACAAAGAAAAAATCTTCTTGAAATCTATAGTGACAAGTTGTAACAGTGATTACTGGGATACGTTTTGGATTACATTAATTTTTTAAGAAAGTTTCCCCCACCCTCCTGCACTTTCTATTGCAACAAAAACATAACATTATAGAATTCCATCTCAAAATAACGTAAATAAGCAAAAAGTTAATTGCTAGTTATGTAAAGTGCTAATGAAATAAAAACTGATACTTTAAACAGAGATTGTAATAAATACACGTTTCTGTTACACATAGAGAATTAGCAATCGACAAGTTAGAAAAACTGTAGAATATACGTACTGGGCATTCACCGAACTTTTACATTTAAATAGTGGATTTCTCAACAATTGAGACATTTTGGTGGACGAAATAAGATGTACACCATAAGAAACACGCTTTGACGTTTTGTTTTTCTCCGCAATTCACTGCTATTCACAACAATGCCAACAATACCAAACAATCAATAACATTCGCAAGCAGAGTGGTTTAACTTCCATAAGAGCCAATGTAAACTCTAAAATATGAGTTTCCGCGCCCTCTGAGACCACCCTGAAACCGTTAGGAACGCAGGGGTCGGGCACTTGCGTGTTAAATTTTAATCTAAAAAAGTGGGGGGAATACAGCGATGACATCTCTTGGATCGCTTGGCGTTCTGCCTTCCCCTTAAGTCACAAAGCTAAATTGGCAGATGTAAACAACAGAATTGAGGTTACCGAAATACAGTGCGTCCACCTTGAAAGTAAACACTATTTTTTTTTCCAAGTCAAAATTTTTCCACGAAAGGAAAAGGAAGACCCCAATTTTCACGCTCCAGCCGCTACGAGCACCTAATAGGTCCCGAAGGGATTCGATGTTGATTTTTGACTATTGGTGAAAAAAAATTTTCCCTGTTAGAGAATATCAGTCTGTTTCCCGCATTTGTGCTGGATAGTTGAAGCTGGAGCGTAAAAATTGGGGTCTTCCTTTTCCTCGCCTACGGATACCTAAATCTGAGACCCTTTTCCTTTCGTGGAAAAAATTTGACTTGGAAAAAAAAATAGTGTTTACTTTCAAGGTGGACGCACTGTATAAACAGAGCATTATTCATTTGTTTTTCATATTCTGGCCGTTCTTCGGTTGCTACTGGTAACGGCAAACAATTTTCCCCTCAAGCCCTGCGCATGCGCTCAGACGATACGTTCAAAATATCGTCTGCTAATTTTCTGCCAAAGCTTCCTATGAAGTGGCCCACCCCTGTTAGGACGGGCAAGCAGTGTTGCCAGAAGTTCCAGAATAGAAATAGCCGTTGAGTGGCGCTAAAATCGCCCAAAATCGCCGCGCTACAATTTGAAATCGCCTAAAAAGTAGCCTCCCTTTTTTCAAGTCGGAAACATAAATAAAATTCTTTTTTCTTTTAAAATAATGAAATTTTTTTTTTAATTTACAGTCATAACATTTTTTAATAAAAAAAAGAAGGCCCAGCGTATAAAAATCAGTATTAAAACACAGTTTTTTTTTTGTAATGATAATTTCTTTTACGATTTGCTCACTAAATGGTAGTTGTAAGAAATAATCACTAATAAAAATTTTCATTGCACAAATTTTTTTAATTCTACTTGTCATTTTTTTAGACGTTAATGTAAAATCTCTTTCTATACATTTTTTGAGTTAACAATTGGAATACATAATATTGCACAGCATTGCACATACAAGCATCTTATTTCCTGACTGATTCATCTTATTCGTATTCGACAGCATCATCGCTGCAAAAAAGCGTGACAGTTTCGAACAATTCATCGACCGACTTCGGGTCACTGGAATCACAAGTTTTTCCATTCGTCACGTTTTTCTCGTCATAAATGTTGTGGTTGAACAACCTCAACATTTGCGGGGTTGGCTTAAATTTAGTACAACAAACTCCTAGCACTGACAGGTGGGTTCTGATGCGGACAATCGCATTCAACATTGGGATACTGAGACGATTGCGCTGTTTGGTTTTCACAGTATTCATTACACTGAAAACTCGCTCAACAACTGCATTGCTGAATGACAAAGACAACACGCTCAAGGGAAAACTTGCGAGATTTTCAAAAATGATATGACCTTTTGCGTTTTTCATGCTGAGCAATTTTATCCAAAATTCGCGGATATCAACGGATTCACTTTTCTGCCAATCGGGATCGATATCCTCTAGTTTGAGCGTGTCCAGGATACGCCATTGGCTTTCCATTTTGTCACGATCTGCGCTCTTTCCTTTTTGAAAAACAAAAAAAGTTAAGGAGAATATATGTTTTTTTTTAGCAGAGCTGAAAGAAAAAATTTGTCTAAGCGCATTTTAAAATTTACCTGCAGTTAATTTCCAAAGCCAATTTTTCAAAAAAAAAGGAGAGTGCTTATTTAAGCACGTTTCTGGAGATAAATTTCTGATTTTTTCGACAAGCTTTATGTTTTTTGGCATTCTTTCAATCAACTCTTTTGTCAAACGGACCAAAAATTTTAGAGCTCGTGACTTTATTCCAATGATTACCTCTCTTTTTAGTTTTGTTTTCAAAGTTGCGTTTTCAAAATTTCCCCCAAAATCAATCAATGCATGAGGTAAACAAGAATTTCCAAATTCATGATCAACTTTTTTCAACGCTGCTACTACAGCGTCGACGTCTGTGTTGCCATAAACAACAAGATTTCCTTGTTAATTTTGAGCATTGAAATAAGATGGTTTGATGAATCTTTTGGCGGTGGATACCATAAGTATCCTAAGGTCCGTATAAAGTTGAGTTATGTCAGCATCAGACGCTTGGAATGCTTTGTTTAGGTGTGATATTTCGGTTAACACTGGTTGCAAAAATATCAAGTACAACAAATTCGAATCATCGTTGTACATGTCTGATAAAACTCGAGCTGAGTATTTTTCGACTCCAGGTTGGCCCTTGATCAAGTTGAAATACGCTCTCAAATCAGGATGCTGTCTGAGAATCTCAGAAACTGCAGAACGAGAGCCATCTTGTAGCTGCGATTGCGACCAATTTCAATGGTATTTTTCCATTGTTCATAGTTTCGTACAGCTCTTTGTATGAAGTCTGTAAGAAAAATTTAATTGATTCGCAGCTAATAAATATTTATTTGTTTATTACCTTTTAAAAATAAAATTCTACTTTTAAAAATCAAATCACACATTTAAAGGTCTAATAGAAATTTATTGAAAAAAATGTTAGAAAATTAGCTCTGAAGTATGATTTTTAGTGAAATCCAAAATTTAAATAATAAAAATTTCAGATATACATCTTACCATTCGCAAAGCACTTCGAGAAAACCAATTGTATGTTTCACGCAGCATGTGTTCTAAATGAGATGGGAGCTCTTCGCATGCTTTTCCAGAACACAAATTTAATGAATGGCAAACACACTGAAAAAGCTGGAGATCTGGCAATTCTTTTTTTAAAAAGGGTAAACAACGAATGATTTTTCCCGACTAAATTGCTTGCACCATCTGTGCCAAGTGCCATTAGTTTTTCAAATTTTAGACCAGTTTCTTCAAAAAATTTTTTTAGGTTTTCAAGCAAGTCTTCAGCTCGAGTGCTACTAACTTCACTGAATCCAATAAAGTCAGTTACTAATTTTTTTTGTGAGTCACTGTAGTAACGTACACAGTAGGCCATGTATTTTATTGTAGCACAGTCGGTTTACTCATCAACAATTAGAGAAAAATATCGATCGCCAATGTCATTGATTATTTCTTTCAGAAATGCAGAGGAAACCACGTTTAGTATGATTTTCGAGCATTTTGTCCTGTGTAATTTCATTTTTTCAAGGTCAGTCCCACACCCCAGAGATTTCAACATGTCAGATAGATGGTCAATACTTTGGATTGACCCATGAACTGCCGTATACAATGACAAAAGTATGTCGATTTCTTTTTCAGAATTAGAAATTTTCGGTTTGAAGCCTGAAACAAAAAAAGTTTGTATCTATTATTATAATGAAAAATTCATACAGAAGTTTTTTTTTCTTTTTTTATTTTTTAACTATGGATACTAAATATAAATTTCAATTTTTTTTTTACCAAAAGTAGACAATTTTTTTGATTCAAAAGCTTTCGCTGCTGCCAAGTGTTTGGCAGTCCCAGCATGCTTCATTAAATCCGTTCGATGGGCTCGAAGAGGTACTCGGCAAAATTTGCGCCAGGCTTCGTGGGCACCATTTTTTACCAATTCTTCTGAAGTTGTTCGTAAAAAATCTGAAAATACACATTATCTTTTAAATTGTGAAGTGGGTAAAGTTTGTTTTTAATTAAGAAAACATAAAAACTCGCTCGTATATTTAAATTTTAGACATCAGAAACAAAAAGCACAAAGTTGATCATCATGAATCCACAACAAAATTAAATAAATTATAAATTTCTACATTTTGTAAAATTATTCGTAAAAGTTATAGATTGAATTTTTTTATTAAATAGCTCAATTTTTCAATTGCTATGCTAAAGAAAAGCGTTTTCTAGGTTCAGAAAAAAGTTATTGGATGAAAATTTATTTTACATTACGAAAAAATGTTAATAAAAAATGTTTGAGACAAGCAGTTGTTTTTGAAGGGTGAGATATTTTCATCAACGATTTAATTGTCATGTGAAAATGTAATGTAATAATATCTTTCATTGTTTTGATTGCATTTACTCATCAAGATTTCATGGTATGGTCATACATAACCTTCAAGCGTATTGTTTGTTTGGACACAAGTAATGCATTTAAGTTGTACATATTGGATTAAATGAAGTAATTACCTTTCAAACATGGATCCTTCTCCCAGGCAGGGTTGTATTTTTTTGCGTATTTACTATAATTCACCATATTTTTTTCTTCAAAAATTTATCAAACGAAAATTGCGAAAATAATCACAACTGTCATTTGTCAATACGTGTGCTGTTAGCAGCTGTTAGCGACAGCAGTGTGGCCAGTGTTTAGTGCTATATTTAAAGACTGACAATATGACAATCCAAAAAAAACTATAAACGTCAGAAAAAATCAAATATAAAAATCATAACGTAAAAACCCTATACGTGGTACACTAGCTATACTCGATATATATGCCTATTCGGCAAGTAACCATAAGTAGCAACACTGTTAAGTAAAAATCGCCCAATCGGTGACTAGTCGCCTAATGCTAAAATCAGTAGCCGATCCATCACTCAAAATCGCCCAATTTGCGATAAGTAGCCTCATCTGGCAACACTGCGGGCAAGTGAACTACAGTGAACAATGCTGGTTAAAGCGGCGACTGTGTCGCTACCTAGGACGTTAGGATTATTTTGTGAACTAACATAGGCTGAATTTTTTATCGAAGTTATACCACCCTGTTCGCAAGTGACGTGACGCTGAGTACGGGCAGGATAAAGAAAACAGGCAGGGCTCTACACTCCCATGTTAAAGATTCTCGCCAAAAATGAAAATGATTTTTGCGCCATCTCAGTTATAAACCTGGAAACTTAGGACACGTCATGATCTTCTTGATCGACTTCTCAATTTTTCATTGTGACATGTTTGTTGTGTGTATTCATGTGTATTTTTATTACCGTGTCGGTAATATAAACACCTAAATTTGATGACAGTGACATCTCGTTTCTAAACCAATCCCTAAATTTTGACGAGAATCGTTCCCATTGGAGTGTAAGAGCCCTGACCTAAATTTGATGACAGCAACATCTCGTTTCTAAACCAATCCCTACATTTTGACGAGAATCGTTCCCATTGGAGTGTAGGAGCCCTGAAAACAGGGTATCAGGGCTCCTACACTCCAATGGGAACGATTCTCGTCAAAATTTAGGGATTGGTTTAGAAACGAGATGTCACTGTCATCAAATTTAGGTGTTTATATTACCGACACGGTAATAAAATCACCCATGAATACACACAACAAACATGTCACAATGAAAAATTGAGAAGTCGATGAAGAAGATCATGACGAGTCCTAAGGTTTCCAGGTTTATAACCGAGATGGCGCAAAAATCATTTTCATTTTTGGCGAGAATCTTTAAGACGACTCGCAACCTATTGTAATGCGAGAGAGACGCATAGAACGGGAACCAGTTGAAAGGAAGGAGGACGAAAAGAGAAGGTCTTGCGAGTCGTCTTAACATGGGAGTGTAGGAGCCCTGGTTTATTGAAATCGGGCGAAATTTTCTCAATTCTACCGATTTTGTTGGAATGAAATTAAATTATTGAACGGCTGACAATAAAACTCGGAAGAGTAAGAGACAGAGAGATACGAAACTATATGTTTTTTCTCTCTATGTGTCTCTACCCTAGCAAACGCGCGTTCACCAAACGTTCACCGAAAATTGGTGAATGTTTGGTGAACGTTCGGTGAAAGAACGGTGAACCCACCTGATTTCAGATCTTTGGAGTGTTTAAAAACGTGGAAAAAGCGTTCCAAAGCGTAGAATGATTTATTTGATGAATTTAGCAAAAGTCAGGTATACGGAAATTTGCTTACTTTTTTTATTAAATGCAAAATTGTGATGTGTCTGGAATTCAACAAATCACAATTTTGCATTTAATAAAAAAAGTAAGCAACTTTCCGTATACCTGACTTTTGCTAAATTCATCAAATAAATCATTCTACGCTTTGGAACGCTTTTTCCACGTTTTTAAACACTCCAAAGATCTGAAATCAGGTTGGTTCACCGTTCTTTCACCGAACGTTCACCAAACATTCACCAACTTTCGGTGAACGTTTGGTGAACGCGCGTTTGCTACGGATACTCGTCCGAGTTTTATTCTCAGCCGTTCAGTCATATATTTTATCTATAATAAACAATGTACCCGAAGTATATACTTTCAAAAATCGTTGCATATTTGAAAAAAAAACCTTACCCAGTGAGCTCACAGTGAGCTCGATTTAGGGAGGAAATAGCGAGCTCACCGTGAGACCTCTTGTTCACTGGGAAACAATTTAGAACGTTCTAGAAATGTTTTTAAGAAAATGTACAATTCGTTAAGTAAGGTTATCAAAAGGTTATGTAAAATGTTTTTAAAACTTCGAGAAACTTTCTATAAACGTTTCATAAATACGTTCCATGAACGCATGAAATCTTTCAAATAAGGTTCTCATGAACGTTCTATAAATGTTCTCAAAAGTTTGTGAAATGATTTCACGAACGTTTCAGACAGAACGTAGGCGGACATTTCAAGGTTTTACAAACGTTTAATAAACGTTTAAAAGGTTCTTGAATCGTTTGTAGAACCTTTCTAAAAACGTTATTTAAACGTTTATAGAACCTTCTGTGGCTAATGGGGATGTTGCTCAAATGTTGCTGTGTCAAAAACATAAAAATCATGAAATGAAAAAATGATTTTCACCTTTGTACTATCTTATAATGATAAATTAACGTCACTGTTGCCCTCTTTTCCCTTTCATTCGATCTATTTTTTATTTTCAGTACCCCCATCAGGTTACTCTTTTCACATATTTATCGCCAAATATACTCTATTTAGAGAGCAAGAAATCATGTTAGTTCTTTTTTTTTAATCAAAAAGTAAGTTTCGAGCAAATTCTAAGCATTTATTTTGTCTCTACATGTTATTTGCATGAGCAACATTTGAGCAACATTTTCCGGGTTGTTCCCAGGGAGCGAGGGTCGTTAGTATGACATAAAAATGTTCTTTATCGACTTATTTCCATGTTTATACATAACATGTGTATAGGTGTATAAATGTCAAACTGTAATACCGATCAAAGGGAGCCTGTGCCTAGGTGGCGTTGATGTCAGTGGAACTTTTTTTTAACAAAGGAGTGTAGGAGCTCTGGCTGTGCTGATATTTACCACTGTTGCGCATTGTTGTTCTTTACGTAAGAGTGTCAAAAAAAAATTTTTGAACATCGACAATTTGCTAACTGAAAAAACGATTTTTGAGCTCTAAAATGGCAGGAGTATCGACGATGTTGTATAACGCGGTGTTCAAGCGAACATCGACTTTTGCCCTGACGATTTTGACCGCCTCGTTCTTTTTTGAGCGAGGATTTGACATCGCTACAGAAAAAATTTACGATTACGTGAACCAAGGGGTGAGTTCTATTAAAAATATCATTCAGCAAAGGCTCATAATTTTTCGAAATTGGAAAATTTACGAGTTAAAAATTTTGGATGAGAAAAATTTTTTTTCAATCTAAATTAACCGATGTAAAAATGCAAGTACATTGTTGGAGGGAGGAAGGAAGGGGTACTTGCGGTATCAAAATATTAGAAACTTTACTGAAAATAATTTTTTTTTCATAATTATATATTTATTTTTATTTATTTATTATAAATTTATTTAAATTTGAATGAATATGTATTTTTTATTAATGATTAATTGATAATTTATTAATTACCTCAAAATTAGCAATTTCTGATGTGAGAAAAGGTAAAATTTAAGTGTTGTGGCTTTTCAGAATAACAGTAAGCAACATGATTTTTGTCTTTCAGAATCGACGTATTTTTTTATAAAACTAAGAAAAGTGTGTGTGGGGGGGGGGGGGAGTTTTTCGTTATTTAGGAAAATGACCACCTAAAAAAATTTTTTATCGAAAAATAAAATACTCCCTTTTTTTTTGTTTTATGCCATAATTTTTCCGGAAAAGTTGCGACGTTCAGGTTTTACCCTTGACAGAAATTTTGTTAATACTGTAGAGTTTTTGACATTTTTTAGACACTGAAATATAAAAATTGTACACAGGGGGCATTCCATAATAAATTTACTACTTTTTTGTATTTTTGTTTAAACATATTTTATTTCATAAATTTTTTATGTTCTTTATTTTTTATTCCATGTCAACTTGACTATTTTATTTTATTTTTTTTTTTATTTTCTTCAGCAATAACTTTATTTTATACATATAGGTATTTATATTTATCCACATGCAACGGTAAATATGTAAGAAACAAATAATATTAGTCTTTTCTAAAAATTAATCATGAATATCTCACTGTAATGCATTTGGAATAAAGATTCTAAATATTTATTCAATGTGTTACGAATCCTGCATTTTTCAAAAACGTATCATTGCAAATTTTCAGATGTATAGAAATAAACGAAATAAAATCGTTTTCTGTCCCGCTTACAATTGAAATAATAAATAATACTTTATAATTTCAATATTTAAATAAACAAATCAATTCAGTACGTTTTATTTAATAATCTAATAACTATTTATATTGAACGACTATAATCTACTTATTTTTCTACATTGATTTTTCATTTTCTTTCTAAAATAATTCCATTTTATTTTCATAACAATTTTTTCTATTTCAATATGTGATGAAAAAAAAGCGAGAGATAAATATTATAGTCCTTTTCTGAAAATTGATTTTCATAAATAATACCGTAATTAAAAAAAAACACTTTTTCCTAATTTGAACCGGCACTGGCCTGAATTATAAAGCTTTTGTCAAAACTAAGAGATGTGGCAAAAAAAAGTCAAAATCAAAAAATATTTGGAGGTTGCTACCAGCGATTTTAGTATTGTTGCAACTCCACGTCGCAGAACTAACATCGCACAAAGTATTTCATGACTGCTTTATTTTTCACTCAAATTGAGTGAATGTTACAAATGTTTGCTAGCTATTTACACTTTTCAAGATAATGTATTCCATTTCTTACGTAACGATGTTTAATAGTTTAGGCAGATGAAGATTCCTTAAACTTCCTCAGCCAGGAAATTTCGCTAAGTTTCCCATCCAAAAACTGAGGGAAACTAGAACTTCTTAAAAGTACACAAAAAATTCTTCAAATTTCTAGCTGGGCTCTGTGCAAAAATAAACTGCAAAATTTTATCTGGGATTTTTAATTTTGGCAGTTTCCAAGAAAAAATCTGTAAATTCATAATTTTACATTTTACACCATCTTTCATCAAAATTTTGAAAAATTCTCAAGTTGCTCAGCATGTTTGCAATTAATAATAATAAAAAAAGAAATGAACAAAATATTCAGCATTCAAACAATTTAAAAGTAACATTTGTTCTTGAAATTTTTACTATTTTAAATATGAAAAAAAAATTCAGTGTTAAAATTGCTTCAAAATACTCAAATTACTAAGCTCATTGTAAGCTATGTCGCAAGTACTTTTTCTAACAAAAGATGTACATGCTCAATTTCAAAGTTTGATACATGATAAATGATTTTGTTCAACTTAGTTTTGGAAAATGTCTTTGACACTTAATATTACAAATCTGACAATTTTTAAAAAAATGATTCTGATTATTTTTTGCAGAAACAATGGAAGGATATTAAACATAATTATGTCCAGTAAACAGAGGATGGCAATAGAAGAAATTATCACTATTTATTAAAAATCCAAATATAACATCTCCTTGGTGGAAAATTCATTTGTTGATCAAAATATGTAAATAAATTACATCGATAGTAGTATTTGTTGTTTTTCTTCTTCATTCTCTAAAATTCCCTTTTTGTTCAAACTATAGTAAGTTGGTCCAGGATTGATTATTTTTGCGCTGCCTGTGCACTCATCATTTTTGTACAAAACGGCGAACTGAAAACGAAAGTTTTATTGAAATTCGGGTGATAGGTTTGAATTAAAAAAATTGTCTTTAGTCATTAAGAAACATCTGAGAAATGATTCCAATGTTTGTAGCGTAATCAACTAATACTTACCTGTCCTTTAGTTATTGCTCTAAGTCCTTTCCTAAGGCGAATAAATAGTTTTTTATCTCGAGTTTGAAATACCGTACATGGTACATAAGGATCTAGATGTTGGAAGCGAAAGTCACAACTCAGAGTGTTTCCTTGTCGAAATTCTGCAGGTTCTTCTGAAATCCAATGGGGTTCTTGGGTGACTAATAAGTCACTGAATAAAGCTGGATGACTGGTACCTTTGACCTTAAATAATTTCATTGAAATAAAAATTAGTAAAATTATTGTTTTTCCACTATAAACTTAGTTTTTGGAATGCAAGAACAAACTAAATATTTATTTTCTTTATTAATTCAAGAAAATTTGAACAGTTTCAGTAATTAAAAAAGGTGATACTGCTCATATGGTTCAATTAAAAATAAATTATATATATTGAACTGCTGACCACTAAAATATCATTGGTTTTGATATTTTTGGAGTAAACAAAATAAGGCCATGGAGGAACTCGAACTCTTTGCCCTATTGTCCAATAATGGATACCCTTGTGCATGCCAATGATGGCTCCAGACTCATAGTCCACGAAATTACCAGGCTTGTCTTCTAAATACTGGAAAATAATTGCTATTGTCAATTCTGAAGTACGTATTAAATAATCAAATTAAAAAATAGAGTTTACTGAAAATTGTGAAAAATCTTACATGAATGTAGAATTCTGTGTGGAGCGAAAAATTAGTTTGAAAAAAAAAAAAAAAATCATTGTTTATGGCAACAATCAAAAGATTGATATGTTTTGATCTAGCAGAAATGTAAAATAAACTTCACCAGTATGACAATAAAAATCTACCTCACTTATAAAATCTCGATAGTTTCTAGTCCCTATGAAACAAATTCCCATGCTTTCTTTTTTCTTAACGATTCGCGTCAAACCAGCTTCAATGGCGATTTTTTTAATATCTTTTTTGTAATAATTTCCCAAAGGAAACATACATCTTCGCAGACATTTCTGAGGTATTTGGCACAAGAAAAATGTCTGGTCTTTCTCGAAATCTTTTGCTGATAAGAGACGATTGACTGGAAAAATATTTTGAAATGGTTATGAAATTATGGATTACAAATTACATTAGCTATTTCATTACTTTTATCATCTCTGTAGTTCTCTAAAAAAGGTCCAAAATCGGTCCTTGCGTAATGGCCTGTGGCAATTGCATCTGCTTTTAATTCATGCCTCGCAAAATCAAAGAATTTGTTGAATTTTATCATTTTGTTGCATTTGACATCTGGGTTTGGCGTTTCTCCATTTTGGTAACTTTCTAACAAGTAACTGAAATTTTGTCATTTTTTAACAATTTATAATGACTGTGGATTTTTAAATTTAAAGTAAAGAATTTTGTAAATTAAGAATATTTAAAAGAGTTTAAAAAAAAAAACATTACTGTATTTATTTTTACGTTCTAAAAATTATGATTCAATTTGATTTACACTAAAATAAAGTGAAAAAATCATGTTTAAAAATTCCTTCTACCTGAAAACTTCATTCCAATATTCTTTGACAAAATTAACTTCTAGGAGTGGAATTTTCAATTTATTACAAATCCAATTTGCATCTTCATAATCTTTGTCAGCTTGACATTCTCCTTTTTCATCGGCAATGTCCCAGTTTTTCATAAAAACTGCTTGGACATTAAACCCTATAAACAAATAACATTTTTGTAATGATTCTCAATGAAATTAGTATTGTTTATTTGATTTCTGATGATTATTACAGTACCTTTGTTTTTGAGTAAAAGACTAACAACTGCACTGTCAACACCACCAGATATTCCAACAATAACTTTTTTAAACATTTTTCATTTAGAAATTAATAAAAAAGAGGATTCAAAATATTGTTGACATTAAAAAATCCAGACAATAGCAGATGACATTATTGTGCACAGTGTCAGCAGCCATTTTTTTCGTACAGTATATCCTTTTAATGCGGGTTGTGACGGTTGTGACTGTACTAAAAAACCGTTGTTTTTGCTAAAGCGCGCAAAGTTTAAAAATGACAACTATTCATTTAAAAAATTTATTTATAATTTAATTATAGATACTCATTGATCAATCTTATTATTGAAATTGTTACTAATTCATTAACACTGTTTTGACAATTTTTTCTCAGAAAGTGAAAACAATTATATGCAATTTCATTCTTGCTATTCCATATTTTTTGTAAAGTTGTATGGAAGTTGAATAAATGCATGAATTCTAAATCCCCGAATTCAAATACACATTTCAGTGTTATCAAAAACAAGCTAAAAAATTATTGTTCCCCGTTCCTGACTTACCGATAATACTGACGTTAGTCGGTAAAACAGTTCCACCACGAAGGAATATCGCGCGTAGGCGGGGCTTAACGAGATTCGCGATATTCGTATCTCCCACTCCGACCTGCGGACCACGCTGCGGAAGTATCGTGGGGGAAACCAATCGCGGTATTCGCACTTTGACGGTTTGTTTTTCACTCGTTTTCAGTCGCGTGCGGAATTGTGACGAGAGTTGTCAGAGTTAAGAGTATATTCGCGAGTGCCGTTACTGATCACGCGTTCGGAACCGAGGATCGCGTTTGTGGTCTCCCAAGTTTTTCGTCGTGGTGTTCGTTTTTCTTTCTGGCTAAATCTCTTGCCATCCTGACATGGGCGCATCCAGTTTCGTGCTGTGAAGATTTTATGTTGCAAATTCTTGTGCTAGTTTACAATCAGAATGTTGCAGTCTTTTTGGTGATGGCAGAGAGTAAAGGATGTCACGTCGCAAGCAGAGCAACCCGAAACCGCTGAAACGTGAGTTTCAAATTTCACTTTTTGACGCGAAATTCCGACCGGATTCGGAAAAATTCATCTAGTCGGTTTTTTAATCATAATCAAGAATTGTTCTATATACTTGATGCTGAAGGTTGAATATTTTTCAGAGTTATCTTTGTAAGTTTTTTCCATGAAAGATGATCGAAATTGGTCATGAAAAAAATTATACTCCCGTGATATTGTATCCATTGTTGTTGATTTGTTCACTTTATAATTGAAAATTAAACATGTGTATTAAAAGAATATTAATTTTAAGATCGTCATAAGAGAAATAATTCTGGGGAAGCTTTTTGTGTAGTCGAAATTTTGAATTATTGAATTTTGAAAACTCATATACTATTTTAGTTTAAATGCTTCATTTTATCAGTTTTATCAAGTTTTCAAGTTTGAGTCCTGCAATAATATTTTTGAATTTTAGGTTTCCACGTGTTCCATGGAAATACTTTGATAAGCGATCTTCTGATTGTTCCAGAATCAGAACTTGATGTGCCTTGAGTTAAAATTTTCATTCATCAAATTATATCATTCATTTTCGAAACTAAATAATTCAATGAATGTTTTTTTCTTAATATGTATATTATTAAGTAAGAGAGCTACAAAGTTTTATGCCAAATGAATGAAGTTGAAAATAACTTAAAACTCATTGAAATCTACTCAAATTCAATGCATCCAGTCAACAATAATTGAGTTTGAAAATTAGTTGTTACTAACTGATGAAGTAGTAAAAATGACACAGTCAAAATGTAAAAAATTTCCTTTGCAATTAAATCTGTTTTAGACAGTCTTCTTTTTATTAAATCATACGTATTCTAATATTATTTTTAATATTTGTTTAAGTTTTTGACATTAAGAAATTGACTAAATAAACAGCAGCTTTATTTTATCACACATTTTTAAACTAAATAAGTATATTGTCTATAGATATATCATAGCAATCTTTCATGTTTCAACAAATGTGTTTTACGTAGTAAAAAAGTTGAATTTTCGAATGTTAAACCATCTTATTTTATAATAAAAATTCCTCATTTTTGGGTTTTTAGTTATTTCAGGTTTTGAAGCTCGAGTCCTACAATTTTAAAATTTTAGAATCCCACGTGTTCTATTGAAATACTTTGATGAGCGATATTTCAATTACCTTGGAATTAGAACTTGATATTTCATTAGTCACTAAATTTTCATTCACTAAAATTAAATAATGACATCATGTTTTTTTTTTTTCGAAACTTAGAATTTCAACTGAATAATTTATTGCTAATACATTATATATTATAAGAGCTGCATAGTTTTATGTCAAATTAATAAAATCAATGAAATTCCTAAACTTATTAAACTTTAGTGAATATCAGTGCATCCATTTAGCAAACATTAAGTCTGAAGATCAGTAAAGCAGTAAAAATGAAACAGTCAAAATAACGAAAATTAACTTCGCAATAAATTTTTTTAGTCAGTCTTCTTCTAAAAATATTTTATAAATTATAATTCTAGTTTTGTTAGCAGTAATTTAGGTTTTGAATATTGAGAAATCGACGAAGTGAACAGCAGTCCACTTTTATCATATTTTTCAACTAATTCAATACATTATCTAACAATCTATGTTATAACATTTATTTCAACAGAAATATTTTTCAGTTAAAATGTTTTTCCATAAACGTGTTCTACGTAGTCGAAAATTTTGATATTTTAATGCCAAATCATTTAATATTATATGTAGTTAAAATGCCTTCTTTTCAGGTTTCTAATTTCGAGTCCTCTGATTTTTTAATTTCAGGTTTTCACGTGTTTTATTCTTTGATAAGTCATATTTCTATTATCACAGAATCTTCGAAATTCAGAATTCAACTGACCGATAGTGAATAAATTTTATTTTATATAAAAAACCCATTGTGTAATAATGTCAAATGAATACAATCTGAAATTACTCATAATTAACTGGACTTCTGTCAAATTCAGTATTGAAAATAAAAAACACCTATCCATCTAATTATTTTAGTTCCCATAGCAATAAATAAGTTTCTCAATGTTAAAAAATCTACCATGCAGACAGCAATTTCGTTGTTAGATTTCTGAACCAATGTAATCATATCCATTTATTGAATATATTCTCGTGGAAAGTTCATCGCACTTATTCCATATTATTTTTGACATCATGAATCATCAACTTTCAATCAATAGAGCAATAAAATTGATCAGCAAAAATCATATTGCAAGATAGGCGTTGTAGTTAAGTAATAAATAATGGCTTCTGGGGACTCCCAATTTTTGTCAAATAAAATGATTTGACCTTGTGAATACCCTAAAATTATTTTAACGTGATTGAAATATCTCAACAGATTGTAGTGAATAGTTTTTTTTTTTAGAAATTTTTTAGAATTGGGATTTAAATAAAGAAATTGTAGAATCCTTCAATTAGGTCTCGGCCTGTGACTGAAAATTCAGAAGATTAATGAACATGTAACACAAGTCTTAAATAAGTTTTCTTTGTCCCCGAGAAAACACATATTTTCTCATAAGAAAAACATGTGTAGTATCTGAAAATGCATCTAGATTTTCTTAACAATTTACCATATTTAGCTTTCTTTGCAAAAAGAACGCAAATTGCAATTGTATTTGAAAAAAGAAGTCTTCAACTTTGAATTATACTGAAAATCCTCATTTTCCCCAGCGCAGCAGTCAAGTTCTGTGAAAAAAAATTTATTAAAATTATGTATCATTTAACTAATTCAAAATTTGTCAAAAATGTATCAAAGTTTTTGATAATTCATCATTTTTCCATCGTTTCAATTCGAAATTTATTAGAAATTGAAATACGACTCTTGGATTCGTTAGAAAAAACTTTCTCGCACTAGTTAAGGAATGTTGATGTCGAAACAAAAAAAACGGATACGTACGTTTTGTACCGCGCACGTGCTCGAAGTGCACGCAAATATGTAATCAAAAGTCGCTCGTAAATCGTTCTCGGAAAACCAGGCATCGAATAGACGATCGTCACGTGACTTTTAGAGATCGCGATCATCGCGAACGTTTTTGTTTACGACGGTGTGAATAATAACTGAATTTAAAAAACACTATGGGTTATTGCTTACGCCTTAAAACTTTAAATTCTAGACAGGAATAGATATAGAAAGAATGTTCTTACATGTTATACCTGACAGAATGTTGAATAGTATGTGATTCTTACTATAAAATGTCATATTAATTGAATTTTATTGAGTTTTAATTGACTAGAAAATTTATTTGAGTTATAATTGTTTATATCATTTATATTACAATTATAAAATGTGATTTTTATAGATAAGACCATTTTGAAAGATTGTATGGAATATGGAAATAACATTTTTATAAATCGATAGGATGGGGCTTCTGGATAGTTTTGTAAGATATTGAAAAATTATTATGCCAATGAGGATGAATTGTTTATGAATAATTCTGTTTTATAAAAATAGCTCTTGAAAAGGGCTTCATTGAATCCAAAATTGTCGACAAATATTGTGATAGATTTCTTTATCGTCCTGAAGAAATGATTTCTCCTAAGGATTATTAGAACTTAAAAAAACTTTTACTTTTTAAAATAAATTCACTGTTAAGAAATTTTTTTAATTGTCCATTAAATGTATGAGAATTTCTTAACCCATCTTCTGTATAAGATTTATCCAGATCTATTTATCGGAAAAATCTCATATAGAATAGGGGCGGCTCAAAACTTCCAATAATTTTATGGAAAATGAAACAAATTTTTGAAAACATTTTCCCACTTGAGTTGTAGAAAATTTTTGAAAGAAATTTTTATATCTTCAGATTACAATTGCATTATCTAAACCTTCTTCTCTGCATTTACAATAGAAACTCCTAAATCGCCACTTTTTAATCCCATATCAACATTTTTTTTATGTTGGATAAAATAATCCCATGATTTAATTAAAATTATATTCCACTTTAACAACTTCAACTTGTCTTTTGTTACATATTTTTCATTTATACGTATGCAAATTTTGTTACATGAAATAATAATTCTTCAGTAAATATCGCTTATGTAATTTTTTGTATTTCTTTCACATTTTTTTTACAAATATAATCTATTATACGGGTAATATAATTTATATTTGAGCTAGAACGACGGAAGAACATTGGTTCTGAAATTCGTTAAAAGGATAATTTGTTTCGAAAATATTACCACAAGCCTTATGAATTCCAGACCAAAGGTTCTTTCCTTCATTCAAAGTCAAACAATGTTAAATTATACATTTTTTAGGCAACAAATCACGATATTTAGACAATATAACAATTTACTACACATGACACATTTAATTACACATAAAAATTTAAGGTTATTACAACATGCTATATTTTGAAAAATTCTAATCCTTATAAAAAAACATTTCCTTTTCAATTATTAAAAATCAAGAACCTAACAAAATAAGAGTCACAGCTGTCGAAATAAAAACAAATTTTATTTAAATATTTGAAAATTAGGCGATACAACGTAAAAAAACCGTTATTGTGTGATTTGAATTTGAAAAGTCAATTTGACAATTTTGTCATTTGTATTATGAATTCAAAATAAAATTTAGGATGCTACAATTCTTACAACCTAAATATTTAAAAATTTTCGTTATAACATATTCCATAACTCGTGGTAAGCAATGGATGTTATATGGTCTGATTTTTTTGATTTTTGAAGTATTTTCTTGAATTTTTTCAGTTTTTCCTAGAAGCTCAATTCATATGGACTCTTAAATAAATTTTTTTCTACCTTCAAGAAAAATCTGAAAATTTACACATTCATCTATTTTGCTCTTATTGAAGTGAATTCTTAGTTTTATATTTAACGATTTAACGTTGGACGAAGTAAAAATAAGTACACTTCTCCTTTCCTACTATTTTAATTTTCATGTTCTTGGGTAAAACAAAGTAAAATAAAAAAATTTCAGCAATGCAAATTTTTATTCTCATTTTTGTCCAAATGAATATAGCCTGAGTGTGTGATAATATACTATTCGTTATAACTTTTGCAAAAGCACATACGGAAGAGATCTCAAAAATTAAAAATTAAATGATATGAACTCAATCGAATCATAAGCGGAAAGTTTTTCAAAAAGAATGGTCAGTTAAAATCCACTAAAACTGCTAAGTGTTTTCTGATCCATGCGTACATTTCAAGCAGATGATATGCTGTAATGGAAGTGATAAACTTTGTATCTAATGGCATACTTAAAAAAATATAAAGGAGTTATACAATATTTTTCATCATATAGTCTTTGAAGAACACTAAATATATTTGAAATGACTTTGTGGATTACAAAATAAATTTAGCTAACAATATGAATTGTCTTCTAATAAATTTTTCTGTTTAAAAATAAAGAAATTTATTCTCAAGTATTCATTTTTTAAGTAAAAATGTTACTATCAGTTTTTCGACGTGTTCTTCAAAAATATTATCTATTTGTAAAATTACAATGAAGAAATTAAAGTTAAGAGAATACATAAAAATTCAATTACATTTTGAATAAAAAATACACTTTTGAATAAATGAAACATTTTTATATAATTCCCAGCTTAAGAATACAACATTTTTTCGAAAAGTATGAGAAAATTTTCATACACAAATATAAAAAAATTGTGATCATTTTTGACATGGATCGCCACGTCAAGATACTCGAATGATTTTAAAAAATCGATTGTTCAACTATCTTCGATTGCCTAGCATTTAAAATTCATCATTTTTTTTTTTCGATTAAGTTTTATTATTGTCTATGCACGATAAATTTCAAAAATTTTTTTATGTTTCCGTAAATGATTACTTATACATCAGAATCGCAATTTCTTAGAGAAGTAAAATTATCGATGAATCAAAGTTATTGCTTCAACTTCAATATTCATTATTTTACACAACTTGACGACGAATTGGAACTGCACGTAGGCATTTGTGATAAGGTTTATAACTCACTATCACTACCTATTGAAAATCTATCAATAACATTTCTCAGAACAAGTTTTGTTGAAAGATATAAAAAAAATTTTTTTCTACTTCTCTAGTCTTTTGATTCAAAGAAGAGTAAGTTTAAGTGCGTTGGAACAGTATTTCGATAAGTTTTGTAATTTATCAGTCATTGAAATCCTACAATTTTGAAATTAAAAGATCTTTTAAATTTATTGGACATGGAAAGTTAAATTAGTGTCTAGAGAATTGGAAACGCAATTTAGATTAACGAAAAAATATTTTTTTTAATAAAAAGTACGTGACTTAGTCGTTATCTTAAACATGAAACTAATTAGTCATTTTGTGGTGTAAAATAAAAGAAAAACGTGGCACGATTGTAAAATCAAGTTCTCCTGGAGTTGGGCTCTAATAAAAGAAGACTACCAAATTCCATATAAATATTTTAATGATTGTTCAATTCTGACTCGATAGTTCAAGACCACGAAATTTAATAATTTCTGAGTTAAAGTTAGGTTTAATTGAATCAACACGCAGAAATGTAATACATATTACTGAAAATTACGAAAGTGAATGTAGCTCATTCCTGAGAACTTGTTCTAGATCCTTATTACCATGACGATTTTATTATTCATTTCAATGCTGCTATTACTTTCAGATTAAATAACTTTATCACTTTCTTGTGAAAAAACATAATTAGCGTTAAGGGGTTTTAATGAAGTGATAATTTATTCATGAAAACTAATTTATAATTGCTCTTTCAGGAGTTATATATGTTATGGAAATGCATATTTTTAGTATAATATCAGGGAAAACTGTGTCGTCTATTAATTTCATCTTATGTATTATACGATTGAAATTTCGGAAATCAACTTTGTTCGATTTTAGAATTTTTAAGATTATTCAAACTGATGTTGACTGAGTATCTGAAAATTTTCAGATTTTGTACGATTATTTTACTATATTTCCTTCATCTAGTAAATAATAAAAAGTATATATGAAAAATACAAACCTTTGAGAAATCCAGAAATTTAACTGACGAAAACCAGTTATTGCAAGTTTTCAGAACATTCTAGAATACATACGATCATCACTGTAATTCATTGTTTTTAAAGGTGAATTCATTTTGGAAAATATGTCGAAGCTTACGGAAATTTCTAAAATGACCACAAATAGTATGAAATTCAGAACTGTGTCGAAATTGAAGAAAACTACACCCTCAGAAATTCCTCTATTAAATTTAAGAGACTGTCTTTGAAGCAGATTTCCTATACTATCTATTGAATTTTCTATTAAAGTTATGGACGCAACTATGAAAAAAATAGACACTGTCTATAAAAATTATGAACCTTCTATGGAATCGAAGTGTTTTTTTTTTTTTATATAAAGCAGACATTAAAATAATTTCACCTTTAAATTACTTCTCATTGAAAATGTGTATTCAAACTTTTGAAATTCAAGTGGATTTCGACATAAACAGATTTTCCCTAATTTATCAATAGCTTTTTGATTGGAACAAAAAATTTATATTGTATGGAATAAAAATAGTATAACAAAAATTATATTGTACATTTGATAATATGCAAAAGATATTTTACAATATTCAGACATGTAGTGGCTTAAAATAAAATAATAATAATAAAAAATATTTAAATTGATATACCTTATTTGAAAGCAATAAATTTGATATAAATTTCTTTGAAATCGTTTTCATATAAGTCTCTATGAAATCCCAGACACGATTTTAAGGGAAAGTCCATAAAAGATGTTTGAAATTTCAAATTTTTTTTAGCAGTATACTAAGAATTTTATTTTTTGTTGAATATTCATTATAAAACGAAATTTCAAACATTCATTCAGAAAAAGCATAAGTTATAAACTATTGCTGATTCCAAAAAATTTCCCAAAATTTTCAAGAACTGCAAAAAATTGTTTCTGTTAACGATAAATTTGGCAATCTTAAACTTGATAAAATATCTACTATCGAATTGCTAAACATAAGGAATTTTCAAAAAAATTCACGTTTCTCCAAGTCCAGGAAAAGTATCAAACTTTTGATAAAAAAGGTTAGAAATTTATGCGAGCATTTGTCAGAATTGACAAAGAACTTTTTCAAACCACGATAATGAAAATGATGGGTAGAATTTCAAACTTTTCCACGTCGATTTCCGGATGAAGCGTATAATCAATAAGAATGAAAACGGTTATTGATAAAATTCTTTTTTAAAGTAGCGATAAGTATAATTTGAGTTGTTCCTTGTGCGTTCAATTTGAACTTATCTTTTTTGACTCATTATACCTACATATTGAAATATAATGAAGAAAAGAACAATTAAAAGAGCGTTTTTGCAATAGGATATTTTGGCTTATCCATAACTCTTGATGAGGAATAATGCAATGTAGATTAACTTTGATATAAGAAAAAGTGTATTGTCAGACAAATAAAACGAATTATTAGCTGTGATCAATCGATCGACAACTCCTGTAAAAATGAGTTCAAATATTGCAGTAATTGTAAATTACAATAATAATGTTGCATTTTTTATGTCCTTTATTTTTTTCTTTCGTTTTTAAAAAATTTGTTGTGCTAGAAATTCAGAAAAAAAGCGTAAATGGATGATTTCGATTATTTTTTTTTATAGTTCTCCATATAATTACAAATGAATATTTTCCCATCAAAATAATTGCATCAACATTATATTCATATTACCCATTTTCAGTTTGTCGTCTGTAATTTTTGAAGATAATTGCACAATGGCTATAGGCTAAAAAAAATGATTGCTAGACAAATTAAACCAATAATTAATAACTGATATCATTGATTTGCAAGTTCTAGAAAATGATTTTAAAATTCTCAATAAATGTCGATCGCTGTACAAACGTAGTATTTTTACTTGTTTTTAAGACGTAAAAAAATTCTTGCGGCTTCATATAGAGAAAAAGATAGATTTTTATTATATATTTTTTGTATCATATTATTCATAATTTCGTTTTGTTCAGACACATTTATTATATTTTCAACTCGTTGTTTGTAACTTTAAATGAAAAACAAGACAATGACGATAGATTATGAAAAAAAAAACTGGTCGCTAGATAAATAAAACGAACAATCTACCGTTATCCCTGATGACTTTTTGAAAAATAAGTTTGAAATCTGCAATCTTTGTCATTGATTTATCAGTATTGCATTTTTAACATTCAGCCATTTTTTTTGTAAGGAAAACTCCTGCTGCTTGGTAATAGAGAAAAATGATGATTTTTTTCGTTCTTTTATGTTAAACATTTTTTATTATTATGTAACTAGCTCATCTTCAATTAAACTTAATAAAGAATAAAGCAATGGTGATAGATTTTATGTAAATTATTTTATTGCTGGAAAAATAAAACGCAATAGTTGTTAATTGATTTAATAATAGTGTATTTTACTGTTTCATTATTTTTCCGTGTTAATAGAGGAAAAATCGTGCTGCTTGGAAATGAAAAAAAAAGAGATAGAGATAGATGCGATGTCGTAGATAAAACGAATGACGTCCCGTGGCGAGGCGGCAATCACCTCCTGGGGCGCTGGTCGTCGAATTAATAAGCGATGATTTTCTAGAATGGCTCATTGAATGGCCTCCGTGTCAAATATCTCCCCACACCATCGCACCTTTCGCTTGTTCACTCTTGACTTTCGACTTGTCTCTTCTCTCTCAGATCTCGTGCATATTATGGATATATCAATATTTACTAAAATATTCGATTAAAGGTTAAATTATTTTTCTATAGTCTAAATCTTTTAATTTTATTTGTTTATAGAAATATTAATGTCAATATATATTTGTAATTTACAATTATTTAAAAAATGTGTCGGAATTCTATCAGCATTCAAATATACAGAATACGTGGAATTTCTCGAAAATTCTTTCCATTGTTGTCAAAAATGTCCAAGTAATTCAAAATAAATTTTTTATCAGGTATCATCATGATTAGAAGTGAAAACAAAGTTTATTGTCTATAATAATGTAAGGAATTATTCATAAGATAGAGTCTACTTTTTTTTTTTTACTTGAACACATTTTTCTCCTGTTGAAAATTATGTTTTCAGCAACCATAATTCTAATTAATGAAATCAGTTATTAGTGAACAATCTAGTCTGCAAAATTTCTTCGAAGTACAATCTGTAGTTTTTTGCAACATTCGTAATCGTTCGAGGAATCAGTAATAAACGAATTTTTTATAAACGAAATCGGTTAGCTTTATAAGAGAATCTTATGACTAATCCTCGGGAGATAGTATTATCACGCTGATTTGGACCTAAAGTTTCATATAAATATTTCTAGAAATAAGCATGATTTACGCCATGCAAATTCCTATATATACGAAACAAGAAGAGATAAGATAGTGGGAAATATATTTCAAAAATAGTCGTTACGATCGAGCTCTCGACTGGTAATGGGCAAAACGCGAAGCACAGACCTCTACACTTTTTCGAGATAAATAATCTCGTGCCGAAACATAATCAGATGAGTTTGATAAGGTTTCATCTATAAATATTTATTTTTTCTTATAAACTTGCACACTAATTTATATTCAAGATGTGTGCTAGTTTTTGGCGGTAATTATTAGTCAATGAAAGAGTTTAAATTACAAAAGTAGTTTATAAATTGGAAGTTTGTATGCAGTCTTTTGAATTTGATATTTTCTGGAAAATATATTGATTTACAATTGTAGGAGTTGAATAAGAAGAACTGCGAAATTGTTCACTACCTGAAATTCGAGTATCTCACAAATGCAACCAAAAGTTTGAAGATAATTTCATGATAATTAGAATAAAAAAAGCAAATAATACTGGAGGTTTTTAACTCATTGTTGAGAGTATTACACAAAATCACAGTTCAAGTAAGAAATGATTATTCAGATGCTAGCTGTCACGGATCAATTAAGGCTTGATGATTCCAAGAAATAGCTTTTTCGTATGAAAACCCAATTTTCGAGGGAGCAATAAAATCGTTAATTTAATCGCATATTTAAGATCTACGCAAGAAACTAAAAAACATGGTTTTTCGCACGGTTCAAAAGAGTGAAAACTGAAGAAGTTACCGAAAAAATCTTTCAAAAATTATTCATCAATAATGTGATCTGATGGACCAACATCTTCGGAAGTCTTTAAGTACATGTTACATGTGGAACTTTCCAAAACTCAATTTTTGTCCCACCGTGATATCAGAAGACTCCAATCACATTGGATAAGCCGATATTGATATTTTTCGTTTCGATTCCCATCCCTAAGTTTGGATAACGAAGGAAAGCTCCGGAATTGAGTAAGGAAGGGGATAAAAGGAGAGAAATCAGCGGACACCATTCCGGCGATGCCGGAGCTGTGTCACGGATGCTGGAGTGACACTACAATGCGGTGTAGCAATTTGTAGGCTCGCCCTTCGTGAGTCCCTTCCTTGATTGCCCCCTTTTCCGCGCGCGTTCGCCGCCTGTCCACTTACCGCCCCGCAGCAGCAGCTCTCTTTATATTTACAAGGCGGCGAGGAAGGACAGAAGCCCTATAGTGCCGCGGCCACGAAAGAGAGCAGCCTGCAGAACGGAGCAGCGGACGGAGAAGGGCTAACTAGGCGAGATCAGCGGCGCGATACTTGTCCCCCGCTCGCTAGGGGAAGATTATTCGTGCTTTCGTAGCGTCTGCGCGGAATAAAGGACATTGCAGATAAGGCCCACCTTGCTACCGTGGACCCCAGGGGCCTTTCGCGTCACTCATCTTCCCGTCTGATCGACACTGATACTGGAAAGAACTATACTACTTGTTTTTCCAGATTTTCCATGTAACTGTTTACCAATTTGTAGGATTTTCCATGATTCTTGGGTGGAGCTAGATTTGATCTATGCGGGGGTTGGTTAAATTCTTCTATAGGGTTATAATAGTTCATTAAGTTCACTGCAACAAAAGTGCAACTGGATTTGTTCTTTAGATTATATTTTGGAAAAAGGTGAGATTTGCATTTCTTTGGTTGGAAATGAATTTTTATGTATTGTAGGAAAACTTGGAGAGGATCTTAGTTTGTCGTGAAACATTTTGGAAGCAAAAAGACTTGATTGCTTCATTAGTTCTTCAGCATGTTTTTTTGATGATGGAATTAGAATATGTATGTTGAGTTGTGAACCCTTTACTCGAAGCATAAATCTACCTTTCGAATAGTGTGACAAGTGTTATTACTTGTAAAGATTGTGGTTACTACACTCAACAAGATAAAATATACTCGTTATACAACTTATTACAACGAATGCTCCGATTGAAAACCCTTTAAAAACCTTTCATGAAATGGAATTCTTATAAGAAATACATTCTTGAAATCCCAAATTTGTAGTCATAAAAGAAAACCGGAAAAATTATTTTCACTGACATTTATTGCTACATAATTAACCTAAATAATTATTGATATACAACGAATATTGCATAACGAACTTTTTACCATCTTAATTTTAGATAAAAATTTAAAAAAATAGTTTATACTCCGTTTTCATAAACGTCTGGAACTTCAGGCATATACATATAAGATATTTAGTTTTCTTACAAGGTAATTTCATGAGATTCTTTGAAGTTTTATAGTTCCTATAGGATGGTTTTTAGAAAATCTTATAAGAAACTAAAATTTCCTACAAGAAATTTTTGATTCATTCTTATCAGAAAAAACCTTATAAAAACTTACTGTTAAATTTCCGATAAACATTTTAAATTCCTATAAGGTTACCTTATTAGAAAACGAAATTCCTTACAATGATCCTACTTCTTGTATGGGTTTCATGAAGAATAAAATCAGTAAGGTACAAATAAAAACAATATTTAATAGTTTATACTAAATATATCTACAGTTGTAATCTTATAAATATATAAAAAATCAAGTGTCCAAAAAGACGGTATGGCGAAGAAAGATCCGAAATGAAAGTTCCAATTTATTGTTTTTCTGTAAATACTTACGAATCATTATTTTTCCAACGTCAAAAGATTCAATCTATTTTGTTTCTAACATCTTGTATTGCCAAATATTTTTTTCACTAATAAGGACCTTCCAACATTCGATTGAAGAAACGTATATTACTTAAATTTTTAAAAATTCCATTCTGGGAAAGTTCGACTTGAAAGTCCTGAAATTTAAGGTTTGGAACTTTGGAATTTTGGTACTAACTGTACTGGAATTTTTCGCTTGGAATTGTCAGTTTGGAACTATTCTTTTGTAATTGTATTCAATTACATAAACGAAACCTCAATTATTCTTCTGAAAAGAAATATTTTAAGGTCCTGAAATTGTTATCAAATTCCAGGTGTTTAGAAACCACAATCTTGCAAATTTTCACTTTTTGCAATACACATGTTCAATTTTATACGCTACAGTGCAAAAGTCTTTGGAGTTTTGAGATTGTTGTTTCTAAACACTTTGAACCTTATAAAAACTTCAAAACCTTGAAATGTTGTTTTGAAATAATACTCCAAATTTTATTTCTGTTTCTAAAAACAAATGCATAAAATCGCTGTTATCTTTTAACAAAACGACGACAACCCCCTCCCACTTTCTCTCCGAGCGAATGGCAAGCTTGAAAGTCACAGTCAAGGATCCCGTCCACCGTTATCAGTTAAAGCGCTGTGACCTGTCTGTTGTAAAGCTAAGTAAACATGCGTGTACTCATGTACAGACTAAACTAGAGGAGGAAGAAGAAGAAAAAGGGGAGAAAAAAAACGCGAGAACCGAGAGAAGAGGAAACCCTTTCAAGGCTGGATGAAAAAGGAAAGTATCAAGACTTGGAATAAAAATATAAAGTTCACACGTTCATAAAATTCGTCTTTTTCGAGTTTCAATTCTAATGTTGGATTTTTGTTCTTCACAGTAGTCTTCTGGAGTAAAGACTCTAGGAAATAAGTCGATGGTAAATTTTAGTTGTTTTAGGTTGTTTTCGAAATTTCATCTATCCCCGAGTCGAAATTCGAATCAAACTTTGAACCAAATGAATCAAGGATATTTCGGTTCTCATCGGTTCAAATTAAGCTCATTTTCAACCAACTTTACACCATAAACATGGTAGTTATTATCGATTTTACGGATTTTACGCCTAAACTGGGTTTTATTTTGAACCTCATTTAAACTATTTATAACCAACAGCGGCGAAAAATCTGACACATTGCGCATGTGCGATTTGGGCATGAAGTACACGGCGATTTTCAACATACTCAAAATAATACAAGCTCTAGTAACGAAAAATATGATAAAAATACGCCATTAATATTCTCAAAAATATTCGTTTTCCAGTTTTCCTCATAAGGACATTAATCAAAAAAACTTACTAAAAAGAACATTTCTAACAAAAAGTAGAAAATTGACAATAATTTAATTGACTCACCATCATTCGTGAGGATTTTGGCCTGAAAATGCTCGGTTTTCCTAATTATCTACTAAATAAAAACAATTTTTTTGGCCCATTTTTCAAACGTTTGATGAACTTTCAACACTCGAAAACAATTTTTAACGCGTATTGACATTTGACATATAAAATGGGAATCGGAATAAAAAACAAAAGACGATCTGGGTCAGAAATGCGTCATAATTCAAAAAGCCGTGAAAAAATAAGTACAACAGATTGCGGTAGGCATTGAATTGTATTATAAATATAAATTAACTTTTACTTTGAATATATGTAAATGATTTTAAATTGTATTTCTATAATATATTAGAAATAAATTTAATTCGATCAGAATGAATTTTCTTCTCTTGTCAACATACAATTTTCGTCACAGCGCCAGAAAAGAAAATTTCGAAAAGAAGTTAGTTCCTTCAGCAAGAAATCTATAGATCTTCATTGTTTTCAAATTTTTAAAAAAACAAATGATGCGTTCTTTTCAAAGCGTAGATTTTACATTCAAGGAGCTCCCAGTTGACATGAAATATTCCGAAATGTTTCTGAAATATTTTCAAATGTTTAAGAAATATTTCTGAAATATCACGTGCTGGATGAGCTGTTCATCAATAAAATAAACTGATTCTCAAAATTTCTTGATACCTCCCTATCCTATCTCTGTGTCACAAGCTGTCAAGTCAGCTAGACCCCCCCTCTTAAGATGGAGAGGTCACATTATCTCTAATATAATCGATGAAAATTGTCGATATTGTATACTTTATAATATCCGCTAATCAAACGTGATTGAATAAACTTTTGTACATTGTACGATGTAGTAATACTCGCGTATTTATTTAAAATAGCAATAAAAATTTATATTCCCTGAATTCAGTGATAATTAGCAAACGCAAGTAATGTGATAAATTTTGTCGATTGGAGGAAAAGAAAATTGTCATTCAATACAGTCTTTTCAATAATCGAATTTTTCAAAGTGTTCATTCAATTTAAAAACAGAGAGTCACAAAATTTTGCCATCGTTTTTCTCAGGTTCAATTTGGTTGTACTTTGGATCTTGATTTCGAATGCGTAGCTTAAAATAGTTGAAAAACCACTCACGAAGATTATTGCGTGCTATTTCAGATTTCACAGGTCATAAAGGTTATAAATCCGATCTAATAGGTTCAATTTGGTTATAATTCTGATTCTAATTTCGACTCGGGTCCTCATTTGGTTGTTTGTAGCTCTGTGAATCAGGTGAATTTCCACAATCTTACGAATTTTGATAAGATTTCATCTCGAAAGTTTTGATATAAAAGCACAAAGTTTTGGAATCCACTCGCGAATAACATCTCGATTGGGCGTGCGTTTTGATGGCCGCTCGTTGGGTGAAAATGAACGCGCGGCCGTATCGCGATCGTGCCGTTCGCTGGTTTGAAGGCTTCTTTGTATTTATTTTTTCTGCACCTCGCGGTAGTAATCGCATTCTAATTACATTGATAAGGCCCGGAATCGCGTCAGGTATCATCACGTTTGAGCTGACAGCGAGTGCATCCTTTGTCATTTTTCACATACTGGGCTCGATTAACTTATCGGAATCCCCCTTTATCTACCTGGAACTCGGAGAGTTCGCGACACATTCGCGGCCGACTTTTTCCTCCTCCCGAGGCGCACGTGATAAGCACCGATAAGTGGGCACGACACATGGCTTTGATGTTCGAGCAATGCGTCGCGAGTGCGTTTATCGCAGCCGAGATAAATGTGGACTGAACCACTCCGCGTCATTTTCTCGGTCTTTTATTTTTGTTCTTTAGTGAATTTCTTTTACATTGTTTAGGGATCTTTGGATGTGAGTCTGAGAATTTTTATTGTTTTAAGACTATATTGCGAAATGAAATATTTGTGAAAAAAAATAAGGATAGTTAAGAATTTAATGAACGAAATTACTTATTTTTTGTCTGCAGTTTTTACAGATTTATGATGGTCTTCTCCTTCACTTGGTGCATTTTAGCACTATGAAATGCAATACTTTTAGTTGAAGAATGATAATTTCATTATTTTGAAGATACTGGATTTTTCAATCGCTGACACCCGAGATCCTTATTATTTTTTAAATGTATTTTTTTTCTTACTTTTTGAATGGAACTTTAACTACTGGAATTAAAAAGTTCTTATTTCATTTTTCATTTATATTTGCGAGCGTTTTATTAAAACAACTGTTTTTTTGGAAGATTTTTCATCAATTTTTAGATCCCATTATACAAGTTTATTTTTCAGATTTGTCTGCACACTTTTTTTTTTTTTTTTTTTTTTAGTGTGATTGAGTATTTATTTTAATATTTGGATTTTTATTAAACATTATTTTGTTGGCATTTTTCTAACTTTTAGTGATCTTTGGGTGTAAATCTGAGAATTTGGATTATTTTAGGACAATATTTGAATCGGAAATGAAATACTTATGAAAATATTTATGAAAAATGAGTTGATTTCCAATCATGCAGAGAGTGATAAAGGATACTTAAGTAATTTATGTTTTTATGCTTTAGGAACGAAATAAAATTTCTTACTCTTTGTCTGAAATTTTTACAGATTTATGATCGTTTTGTCCTTGACTGTTTGATATATAGGGTGCATTTTAGCACTATGTATAATGCAATACTTTCAGTTAAAGAATAATATTTCCATTATTTTGGAGATATTGGATTTTTCAATCGCTGAAACTCGAGGTTCAGAATATTTTTGTAATGTTTTTTTTTTTTTTTTTTTTTTTTTTTTCACTTTTTGAATGGAAATTAAACTACTGAAATTGAAACATTTAAATTTACTTTTTTCCAATTTACTCATATCTGCGAACGTTTTATTGAAAGAACCGTTTTTTTAGAATATTATTCATTAATCTTTAGGTTCCATTTTAAAAGTTTATTTTTCAGATTTGTCTATAAAATTTTTCATTTTCTTCTTAGTGTAGCTAATTATTTATTTTATTATTTGAATTTTCATTGGACATAATTGTTCTGTTGGAATTTTCTTGATTTTTAAATTACCAGTTATATTCCCAATTGATGAAATTTCAAAAAATTATCTCTCAGATTTTAGATCTTCGTAAGCGTGTCTTTTATAGCAGAATGTGTTAATTTTCAGTAAAAATGTTTCTTTTGAAACAGTGGTAAATATTCAAGTTTTTCATTCATGCATACGACAAAATTGGTAAAAACATTTTCGTTTCATTGAAAATCGTTATATTTATCTCTAATCAAGCCTACCAACTCCAAATTTTTGCGATTGTCGTATAAAGCATAATGTTATGGTTTTTAGCAAAATTGGATATTTTTAAATGTGGAATTGAAGAATATGCATGTTTGTATAAAGATTTCCGAGAGTGTTTGAAAGTTGTAAAATTTAATTCCGATTCTTATTTTTTAAGTTTTACTATGTTGTTCGTTTTAACAATAATACCTAAATTTCATTATTTTCATTTGAAATATTTGGAATTTTCTGACCATGCTTTCTTTTGGGTTGGTTTTTTTTTTTAATCAAACAGTGAACTACTCGTTCAAAATATCGACAGATCTCAACATTTTTTTATGCCTGATATTTTTGCATTGATCCCAGAATTTTCGAAAAATCATTCACATTGTGAATGTCTAGACTATAAAAAAGGATAATTCAAAATATGAGGCAGATTCTTGTTTCTTTAAAAATTTTCACTATGGTAATCTTCAAATTACGAAGAATCATCATTCCTGAATTTTCACAAAAAAACCACTTAAGTAATATGCAATTGAACATTGTCCACCAAATCCATAATTTATGATTCCAAATCTTACAAATATTTGAAGTAGACGTATTTATTACGTCTTGAATTTAAAAAGGCATTTTTAAAACGTATTAGTTTTAAAACTTCTAAATAGTTATTTTAGAGTTTTCAGCTTCTTTATTGAGTCTTCATGAAGAACTAAACTCACTATAAAAAAAATACTATAAAACAAGTAATTAAAATAAACAAAAACTTTTCAAAAAATTATAAGAATAAATTAGAAAAATGGGACAATTTAAAGTTTTATCGTGCATTGGAAAAGTTCATGGAGAAATTTATTATTTATCTGAAGGACATAGCTTACAAGTAATATATAACAAAAAATATTGAATTAAGGGATATATTGAAAGGTTTGAGGATAAATTGAAAGACATGGTTCAAAGATGTAGTTTGCAGAATAAATTGCAAAGAAAAGACTGCAAATCCAAGTATAACGGCTAAAATAAAAGATGTTTAGAGACGAGAATGAATAGGCACCAAAGTAATATTCATTATTTGGGAGACAATCATTTTGTTTCGACTGAAGATAAGATAAAAAGGGATCACGATTTCCAATGGGAAGATATAAATATTTTGAAAAAAGAAAGTAGTAATAAGAAAAATTCAATTCCAGAATGATTTTCATGAAGAGGGCTGAGAATACAATAAATAAACAGTAGGATACTAGATTTTCAAGTTCGATTTATAATTAGTATATGGACGAAACAAAATAACATACCCTTCAGTTCTTTCAATATTATTACAATATTTCTATATCTTTATCTTCATTTCTCAATTTAATGCCCACAAAAGAGGTTCAAAAAAATCTAACCATGTTACCTGACAAAATTTTAATAATATACAGTAAAAAAAACACCTTATTGAATCATAAATATAAAAATGAAAAAGTGTCGATTAGTATGCAACGTGAGCAATGAGCTTTCAATTAATTGAATTTATTGTATAGTTTCTAATAATTTTCATTATTCATTTATAATATTCTTTACTCCTGCTAATGTCATTCCTGATGGGGTCTCAATAAAAGACCTGAAAGCTCGAAAATAACGATTCAGAAGTTACTATGACGTCTGCTGCGAAAAATCGTACGTATAATTTAGAATTATTTTCCATCAAACTTTTCCAGCCAAGAGCCCTCTTATAAAAAACACACATCATGGATCATATAAAAATGAAAAAGTGTCGATTAATATGCAGCGTAAGCAATGAGCTTTTAATTTATTGAATTTTTTGTAAAGTTTCTAATAATTTTTACCGTGATTTATAGTATTCTTCTTTTTTGCTAATGTAGTTCTTGATGGGGTCTCAACCCTGGCGGAAAAGGAAGGACTGTAGGAGGACTATAGGAGAACTGTTTATAGTCCACCTATAGTCCTCCGCGGGACGATGTGAGGACTGTGATTTATGTGATCATATGTGATAAGCCAGCTGCTGGGCCTGCTGGGACAATCGAAAAATACCCGGAAAATTTGAAATATACTTATAATGTGTGTTATAATTAGATTATATTATGATGAATTTATAACTATATATATCATGATTATCTACAAGTTTCTATTATTCATCGCTCCTTTAAAATAGTATAAATAACAATATAATATAAAAAATATAGTGTAAGGCAATATAGTATTACGATATATTAAATTATGTATTATTTTATAATATAGTAACATGTAATAAAATATAAAAAAATAAATTATGATGTAAAGTAATATAATATAGTATAATTTGTAGAAGTACGATATATTAAAATATGATATAATA
Organism: Platygaster robiniae; assembly: GCA_028476575.1. Classification (NCBI taxonomy): domain Eukaryota; kingdom Metazoa; phylum Arthropoda; class Insecta; order Hymenoptera; family Platygastridae; genus Platygaster; species Platygaster robiniae. The sequence continues at coordinate 30,831,895 of CM052020.1, read as the reverse complement.
CTATAAGAAATAATATATAATGTAATACAAAATGATATGATATGACATAATATTATTATATTATATTATATTATATTATATTATATTATATGATATTACATCATATTATATTATATTACATCATATTAGATAATATTATATTACATTACATTATATTATATTATATTATATAAACGTTTTTATTTTTGAATTTCCCGCGCTTCAGCACATTCGAGCAGACGAAATAGGATTGACAGTGAAACTTTCGACTGTGATTAATTTAATGAATAATTAATGATAGTGGGATGGAAATATGAATTTTCGTTACTTTAATTTTGCAAATCGGGTAATTATTCACATATGGAAATAGTTTTTCAATATTAAAATGACAGTATTTTGCTAGAATTAGACTTTAAAAAATAGTCTATTTCGGAGGACTATAGAAGGACTACAGAGAGGACTATCTTTCGTCCTCCCTTTTCCGCCAGGGAACAAAAGACCTGAAAGCTCGAAAAAAACAATCCAGAAGTTTCTACGACGTCTGCTCCAAAATATCGTATGATTTAGAATCATTTTCCATCAAACTATTTCAGCCAACAACCTTGTAATAAAAAATCTTGCAAGACCCACGTCTTCATGCTGAAATTCATTCACGCTTTTCGTCTTTTTTTCTTCTCGCGGCCAAAGGTTGTCTCGAGATAATCGCGAAAAGTCAGAAGCAGCGAATGGAAAACGGGATAAGAAGCCGAGGGAGGAAAACGTTGCCTTATCGTTTGCGATGGTATCACTTGTCTCATCGTCTGAGGGGTTGAAACCACCGAGCGGTTTCGAAGCCCCTCTTCTGTAACCCCCCTCACCCCCGCATATTATCGCTCGACGCGTTTGTTCGACGACTCGGCTCGATTCGCGAGCTTTTCAAAGCCGCACTGTCCAGGCTCTCGGACAACACGCCCCACACTCGCGAGTGACCGACCCTGTACGTAGGAATGGCCTTTTATTGCTTTCGGGGAATACGAGCATGTTGGACACGAGGGGGGAACTTGCGGCAATAAGAAAAGCTCTATCTGGTGAAGAAATCGTCTGCCTGGCTCTCTTATTCGCGATCCCGTTCGCAGGATTCTCGTAAATTTCTGTTCGTTCTCGCGCCTTCGAGTCATTGGGTTTTTATTCATATTACTAGTTAATTTAGGTAAAATATAATGATCTTCGAGAGCAATCATTTTTTGGGGAAAATAAAGAAATTGAATAATATTTTTGTCTCAAGCTTTGGTGAAGCCTTTTTCAGGAGCTTTTTTTTTCAAAATACAGACAATTGGGAATATTACATTATTACAATTTTTTAATATTGCATTATTAAAATTACGGAAATGGATATTTTATCAAATGATACAGGATAAATTTTTTAATTTATTCGGAAATTATTCAAAAAATATTATAAAATTCATTCAGAAAATATACCAGAATTCCGAAAATAAAAAAAAATATATTTATAAAATAAAACAAAATATATATATATCTTATTCAGAAAATATTATACAGTGGAGAAATTCCTCAGAAGTAACATCCTGTCGATTTATAAAAATATAGTTATTCCAATATTTCATACAATTATACAAAATGATTTTGTCAATAAAAGTAACTTATTAATACAGTTTTCGACAAGTCTATGTTCATGTGAGAAAATGACTCAACATCCAAAAATAAAAAGGTGAAGGAACTCAACATAAAAATTTCAATGACTAGATATTTTATCTAGACTAAGGTAATACATCAAAATTTGTAAGAGCCGGAGTATAAAATGTCACTCACTTTGAAATAGTGCAGTCACTTATTTTTGGGTGCAGTTTTCTCAGTAAGTAATTTTTTCGATTAAGATAAGTGATTTTTCCAATATTTACGCTAAGTAAAAACTTACTTATTATTACTGTAAAAAAACTATACCGTTACGTAAGTAGAAAAATATCTATTGTTTCCTCATCACTAATTGAAAAAAAATAGGCTACTTGAAGTTAGTAATTTTTCACTAATTAAACTTGAGAGAGCATATATTTTGAAAGAAATAATAATCATGCTTTCAAATTCTCCAAAAATATTAATCATAAACAGGACTGAAAAAGCTCCCCTAGTAATTTTGAACTTTATAAAAACCTTATAAGAAAATTAAATTTCTTATAAGAATGTACTCAATAAAATCTTATGAAAAAAAACTTTATAAATTTTTTTCTATCAATTCTTTATAAGAAATTTCAGTTTTTTATAAGGTTTTCGTTAAGTCGCGTTGTAAGAAATTGTATTCTTACAAAGGATTTAATTTTCTTATAAAGTTTTTATAAGGATCAAAACTACCAAGGTGCTATCTTCCTGTTTATTTAACGTATTCTTCTTCTTCCTAATAAAAAACATTTCTAAAATCAATCTCTTCCTGGTATTACTCTCTTTGTCCAAAATTCTAACATTATTCCATTCAAAATCATGATTCTTCCAAGTGTATGTTGAATTAGAACAGTATGAATTCTGCTCAAATGACGAATATTACTGTAATGCTCAAAAAGTCCAGTCATTTAACATCTCTTTGTCTGTCGTTGTATGCATTTAAAATTACAATCATAATTATATACATATTGAAAAAACGAAAAATTTCTACTAATGGATTAAAAATCACATATTTCAAATTTCGTCTTTCATAAAATTTTCAAATGCTATTTTTTCATCGACTTCTTCTACATAGTAAAAATTGGGAGAAACGTTCGAAAATCAAAGAATCGAGCACATTCATAGTTATGAATTCAATTATTCGAAGACGGAAATTTCACAATCATGACAATGTGATTTTGATATTTTGGGTAAATTTGTTTCAAATCGACATTATGACAGTCAATGGTCAATAAAATTTCATTACATATGTCAGCACAAATATAACTCCTTAATTTATCATTTTCCTTCATGATATCAATTCAATAAATAATTGAAATTACTGCTTAAATACCTTTTATCAGTCTAGGATGATTTCCGTTCGATTTTTCAGCCATTTAAGGAAACATTCGATGGTTTTTAACAATATGGATATGTTGCAATGGTCTGTAATTTTTATTTGAAATAAATAACTCTATTTGGGTAATCATTATTGCGTCAGGCGTCAAATTGCAGTATATTTATTTTACTGATGCTGTACTAATTTGAACATTTTTGTTCAAAATTTTCAGAAAATTTTCCGACAGTTTCAGAAAAGAAATGAAAAAAACGAAGGATGAACTGTAAAAACCTCTGAATAAATTGTAAACTTTTGTGTCATTTGTATAACGAAATCTATTCAAAATTCTTATAATTGGTTAATGTAATAAAAAAAATCCATGTTTATCAAAAAACTCTGATTTTCCTGAATCGCAAGATAAATTTTTATGATGTATCAGTCATATTAATCCGAGTTCTTGGTAGACGCTGAAGAGTTGTGCCGGAGCTTTACAGAAATCTTCCGAGCGCGTGCTCTTTTCGTGAGAAATTAATCATCACGGAGAGAAAAGTTGAGCCCGGGAGAATGGCGATTAACCGAGTTTTTCCAATAGCGACGTCTTGGTTGCGCGATGAAAGCAAGCGATAATGGATTAATCGGCTTTTGTACGTAGGGACCTAACTACAATTTCTCTGGTATCGGGCTATCGGATCGCGCGAAAAACGGGACTTATTTGAGGGGAAGGTGATCTCGGGGCAAAACAATGATAGGGATGGAATATATTGCTATGCTCGGTCTTCGTGGCTGGAAATGGAACTGTTTAACTGTTTTTGGGGAATCGTATTGGATTAGAATTTAGTCCACAAGCAAGCACTGTTTGGATTTTGTTCATAGCGAAAAAAACTATTAGTATCATAGGTATATAGAAAAGCGTGATCATATAGAAGTTGGCCTAATCAAATTTTATTTGGGTATCAGTTTGTAGACATCTTAAGATTGGGAATGCGTTCAAAATTGGCATGAGGTTCTGGAAGACTATAGATAGGTTCTTTTTATTCAGGCAATGAGAAATTTTTTTTAAAAATGAAAATTTTGGTGGAGCGTGAGATTTTTGTAAACCTTCGAGAATTTCTAGAACATTTGACGCATTTATTTTATTCTTTGTGTATTGTTTCAAAGTATTTAACAAATATTTAGATAAGTTTTAATTAATGTTACTTAATTCGATATTACAGTATTAATTTTCCCAGACTATTTTTCACTGAGGAAAAAAAATCTGGTTAGTATTACAATGAAATATAGTACGGTAAAATCAGTTTGAAATATTGTACCTTTTGCTAGTTATGAAATGCAAAAATTCAGATATTGTATTGTTGACATTGTCAAATGATATTTTATGTAGTAGCAGATATGTATTGTTGTGAAAACTTGGAGATATATGGCATTCAATACCATACTTCTTATGTACTTTCTGCAATATCATATTGTGACTCCTAGCAATCCAAATTTTTAAAACAATCTAGTTTTGCCAGTATTTAAATTTGTCTAGTGCTTTTTGCTGCACTGTCAAAAAAATTTGAAGTTTCATACATCTTTCATAGACTTTCTCGTAAAATCGTGCTTGAAATTTCATAGACACGTATACGAAAAGGATTTCGAAGAACTTGACATTGAATTTACTATTTCCATATTTGATTGATTAATTTCAATGAAAGAGACTTTATTTAAAATTTGATGTATACGATTCAAAGTATTATATTTAAATTCACTTAAATTTAAAAGTTTTCATAAACATTTTCTTTGAAAAATCATTTAAAGTTTAAATGATTTTATTGTCTGTTATAAATTACATTAAGAATTCGATTTTATAGAAGATTTATTAATTGTTATTAGGCAGTGTCTATTTTTTTCAAAGATGCGTCCTTAATTTATTGCAAACCAGACAATTTAGTAGATGGCATAGAAAATCTGCTTCAAAGACAATCTCTTAAACATAACAGAAAAATTGTTGAAAGTGTACATTTGTGTGCACTTTCTGATATATTATGCTGTAGTTTGAAATTCTTTAAATTGTAAATATATACTAGAGATTTTACATTTTTCTGGCTTTATGAAAATTTATATTGTATAAACTGGTAACATAAATAACAAAAGGAAAATAATTGATTCGATATTATAGTATTTCAAAGTATTTAATTCTTAGTACAAGTGTGATGAAAAATATACGATATAAATAGTACGATTCGCATCTGGATATTCTGATCATTAAATTGATTTTTCACTATGTAAGTATTTTTATATGTTAAATTCTAATTTTAAGAACAAGTGTAGTATATACGACTTATACAGTAAAATTTGCATGCTGAATATTTATAAATTCCTTCATTATACAATATTAAAAACTGGCATGCATATATAGAGTTATTTGTACAATTTAACGATTTGTTTTAAAGAATATAGCAGTGAGTAGGATGAAAATGACAAAACTTACAATAATATTGTGAGACTGAAATTAATATAGTATTTTTTACCATAAATATGCTACAAATGGCTAGATATTTTTATTAGTGTAAATCACTAAAATTCTTGTTCTTGTTTTGTACTTTGTGCAGAAATTTCACATTTTAAAGAAATTCGTAAGTATGAATTTTTCCACTAGTGGTACGAAATAGTACATGAGTAAAAAAAATGTATAGATATTCAGATGGATGTGATATGAAAAAAACATTAGATTATTTAATAGTACCTATATAGATGAAGAAGGGGGAGAATGTTTTTACAATGCAATAATTTTTGCTCCATCATATCGTAATAAGTAAGGCAAAAATGACAAAACCTGCAATAATAGTGCGAACATCGAATTATTCTAGTACTTTTTAGAAAAAAAGGTTATTTTTGATAGTATTGAGATAAATAATGGGGGCGAGACCATAGATACCCATATATCGATGCTTCTGGATATATCGCCCATCCCTAACGAACTGACCTCCTCCTTCCACCCTCTTCTTATGCGCAAACAAACGCACATATACCCTAAACATTTATCCATGTGCTCCAAGAGCGCCGAAAAATGCCAGGGACTGGAACAAAAGCGGCGCAAGTCCTCCGAAAGTTAAAAGAGAATCCATCCATAAATAAGTGCCGGGAAAAGAGAGTCGCCTCGGCGAAGTCTCGGATCGGCGCGCGATCTCCAACGGAATAATAATGCGGGTACAATAAAACCGAGTGACCGGCCCCTCCCTCGAAGATAAGAAAAAAAAGGTTAAGGAAAGATGGAGAAAGAGAGAACGCACCCCACATAATACATATCCACCCGTGCTGCAAGCAGAGATGAAAAGATCAAACACTGGAAATTACAGCATTGTGAACATTCCTCTTGTTCCCTCCTCTTATTCGCCACCAATAATGCCGTCTCACCGCCACGACCCTCGCGAGCCTTGTTTGCCTGCATAAGGTACCACGGACCTTATCAAACCCGGATCACGTGCATATTGCATTCGAGCTGCGCGGAAACGCGGCGACTGTAGGGTTGTTGATGTTTCGGGAAATATCGGGTTCGATGGGTATTGGTACAATTTTTACATATCGAGATTTTCGTTAATAATTGAAGTGAACCTTTTCTGATTGTGAGTTTTGCTTTTTAGATACAATTGTAAATACTTTCCCTGATGATGGTGATACACATGATCACCGAAACGTTGGATAAATAAAGAATATCTAATCTATTGACTGGCTGAACCGGGTACTTTTCCACCTCCAATTCCTCTTTATGATTTATTTTATTTTGTTTGAATGTTTCTTCAATGCAGTCAATTTGTACATGTTTTCTATATAAAAATGTAAACTAATAATACAAACGTGTATTATAAATCTTGAAGTGGCGGGGAGGGGGGGGGGGGGGGGCATTACCTTGGTGGTTTTTGTCGATTTTTTTTCAATCAGAAAACAGCAACACACGTGAATCATATTTTGCATATATTAAGGTACATGTTCGAACTAAAAAAAAAATTTCTTTTTCATTAACAATTTACTGAAAATGGGTGATTGAATTGGAAATCCCGTATGACAGCTCGCGGCAGATTGATTTTGCGCGGTACACACTGGAATCGAAAGTTTTCATCTTGATCATAAAAACAATTTTGTATGTTCCAGCAGACTTTCTTCGAGTGCATGTATTATTAAAATTTAAAAACTTGATTGAAAAGTAACAAAGTAATAGTCCCAAAAAAAAGTTGTGATATTCACGTTATTTTTGTTGCTTTTTTTCGTTAAAAACTTGAATATAAAAATTTGTTCTTTAGAATATATTAGATATTCATACACTCGAAGGAAGTCTACTGAATTGTTAAAAAAAATTGCTTGTATATTTCACATAAGAACTATCGTCTCCAGCGTGTACTGCGCAAAAATCTGAGCTGCTATACAGGACTTTGAATGAATCCACCATTTTTAATTATTTTTTTATGAAAAAATTTTTTTTCTGTAGTTAAAGCATGTACTTAAATATGTGCAAAAGATGATTCTAGAAGGTTGCTTTTTTTTGAGTGGAAAAAAATTGCCAAATAATCATTGTTTTCTGACGCGCTACAGGGAGTGCCCTACTTAAATTAATTTCGAAAGTTCGACTTTTTTTTCTTTCAACTGCAAATGTTTTTACATTCATGTAAAAATAATATAATTTGTTGAAAATCATCTCGAAATCGTGAACCTTATTTCTTATAACGTAACTTCGTAAATTAGTAGCATTTAATATTTATATTATCGTTGCCCTGATATTGGCTTCAGTATATAGAGGTATAGTATGTTAACAGTAATTGTTATGAATATGAGAAAAAAGAAAGAAGAAGTATTCCAAAATAGTTAGAAATTTCAGAGTGTCTGTGTGCTTTGTATTGTACTGTCTTTGAATTTGAGTTCAAAATTGAAAAAAATCCTCGAAAATTTCAAGATTTCCTCGAAATTCAGAGACAATCCTTTTTAAGAATAAAAAATTCAGAAACCTTTTCCTACAAAATTTAGTTATTAATCATTCTTACAAGACCTATTTTATTTACTAAAAAATAATTAATAATATCATATCTTACATACAATACGAAAATTGTATGTTGACAAGAAAAGAAAATTCATTCTGATCAAATTAAATTTATTTCTAATATATTATAGAAATACAATTTAAAATCATTTATATTCAAAGTAAAAGTTAATTTATATTTATAATACAATTCAATGCCTACCGCAATCTGTTGTACTTATTTTTTCACGGCTTTTTGAATTATGACGCATTTCTGACCCAGATCGTCTTTTGTTTTTTATTCCGATTCCCATTTTATATGTCAAATGTCAATACGCGTTAAAAATTGTTTTCGAGTGTTGAAAGTTCATCAAACGTTTGAAAAATGGGCCAAAAAAATTGTTTTTATTTAGTAGATAATTAGGAAAACCGAGCATTTTCAGGCCAAAATCCTCACGGATGATGGTGAGTCAATTAAATTATTGTCAATTTTCTACTTTTTGTTAGAAATGTTCTTTTTAGTAAGTTTTTTTGATTAATGTCCTTATGAGGAAAACTGGAAAACGAATATTTTTGAGAATATTAATGGCGTATTTTTATCATATTTTGCGTTACTAGAGCTTGTATTATTTTGAGAATGTTGAAAATCGCCGTGAACTTCATGCCCAAATCGCACATGCGCAATGTGTCAGATTTTTCGCCGCTGTTGGTTATAAATAGTTTAAATGAGGTTCAAAACAAAACCTAGTTTAAGCGTAAAATCCATAAAATCGATAATAACTGCTGTTGATGGTGTAAAGTTGGTTGAAAATGAGCTTAGTTTGAACCGATGAGAACCGAAATATCCTCGATTCATTTGGTTCAAAGTTTGATTCGAATTTCGACTCGGGGATAGATGAAACTTCAATGAGCTTAGTTTGAACCGATGAGAACCGAAATATATCATCGACTTATTTGGTTCTAAGTTTGATTCAAATTTCGACTCGGGAAATAGTGAAAAACGTTGAATAATGCTTGTTAAATATCAATAATTTTTTATTAAAAACTCTAATTATAAAAAATGATGGAAAATTTTTCCTTCTGTTATTTTTAAATGCTTGGAGCTTCAGAGACATTAATTTTCCTTGATTTTATGTATTTATAAAATGTGAATGCAGCTTTTTGTATATTCTGATATTAACCTGACATCCCTATTCCTCCCCTTTCTAATTTTCTTCCACCTGTTACAAATGGTCATATTTTTTACCCCCGTCAGAGGAAAGACATTACAAAAATTGTTCAAGGTCTCGACCGGGATGCAAACTCGTTTCTTGCGATTTGGATGGCAGCAGCCTTGACCATTAGGCCACCGTGAAAGATATCGCGATAATCTCTTTTTTTCTTCGGTTCGTTGTCGGCCGATAATTATCGGGATTTGTAGATTTGGTCCCTGGCCAGGCAATCGATAAGCGATGTTTTCTACGAGGCCGCGTCTGGCCGGGGGCGATGGAGTATTGTTGGCTCCTTGTCCCAGAGATCATCGCGCGAGGGTATCGGCCCGCGCGATACCAAAGGGTACACGAACCGAAAGCCCGCGCGGTGGACAGTACTTGGTTTCGCGATCATTCAGCCGGCTATCAACTCCGGCTGAAAACAGCCGCGATAACTTTTGAAAAACACTTTATCTCGTCAGATATTCGCCCGGCCGTTCCATTGTTGCGACTTTTTCGTATCGCCCCGCCGTTGATCAAACCGCGCAACGATAATTGCGCTGTTTGCGCCAAGCTACCCAAACTTTGAACCGCTTTATTACTCCGAAAAACGTGTAAAAAAGAGCCTAACAGACGAAGAGTGGATGTTTAAAGTGGTATAACCGCCATTTACAATTTTTTACAGGAAAGAGGAAAAACGCTCGTATTTTTTTATTTTTTGAAAAACTCATGATTATTTGTTCAGTATAAGGTAATACGTCACTTACTTAAGTTTGAAACGATTTCGATTAAAATTGAGGAAACCACGACGACTTGAAATTTCGCCACGTACGGGGGTCTGGCAGTTCAAAGTCGTTTATCCACCATTAGCCTGACTAAATGAAAGTAAGAGAAACAAGCTTCGTTAAGGTTTTATTAAGTTTTTGGCAATTCTATAACCGAAATTCTTCAACAAATTTTCACTTTTTGTTGAGTATTGTCATTATTTGTGATTGTAAATAAAAATTTAATAATCAAATTCATTTTCTATTTTGTATTGTTAATAACATTGTTTATTGTATCAATGTGTTTGTAAATATTTGTAGCAATACTATCAAACGCACGGTGTGACGGTTTTTATTTCTTTTATTAAATCACACACATAAGTTTCTTCTGGTTGTTATACGACTTTAAATTGTCGATAGGTCGCCAGTTATCAAAATGCAATGTTTGAAAAATTCTCACAACAAAACTCTTGCGAATTTTGACTTGCTTTTATAGCCGAAATGACGGCATCAGGTTAGAGTTTCGAGGAAAAAAAAAAAACAAATTTCGAAAAATTGGCGGTTATACGACTGAATATCCATCCTTTAGATGTCCTGGTTTTTGAATAATTATAACGAGACCTATTTTACTTGCTAAAAAATAATTATTATTATTATATCTTTCAAAAGGATAAATTTATATCATGGAAATTGGATTTATAAAAAATATGAATTCTTTTATAGTAAAAAACACTTCAGTAATAATTGAGAAAAAATTCATTAATCAACTAATATTATTTGAATGAACATATCGAGAACAATTCTATTATAATCAAATTCGAAAATAAGTTACAAAATATTTTTTTATATTCTTATACTAGATCTTTTAACTTTAAGATTTAGAATGAAGTTTTTTTTTATTATTTTTATCATTTGTCTTCGTCTTGTCCGAGTTGATGATGATCTCTACTTCAAAACAACTGGTGATGTACGGTCATGATTTCATTTTTTTCAAGAATGTTTTGTTTCTTAAAATACAGGTTGTCCCGAAGTCACATATAAAAAAAAAACACTTTGGATTCCTTATTCAATTTCAAGTCAAAAAGTCCTTTACCACTTTTTCTAAAACTCAAAAATTAAAAAGTTACTGAGGTCTAAAATTTAAACATTAATTACATTCTCTCGACAAGTAGGGGTACATTTCATGGACCAAACTTTTCCCAAATTTTCTTCATATTTTTCCGAGTCAAAAAGTCCTTTGCCACTTTTCACAAAACTCAAAATTAAAAAAGATATTCGGGTGACAAGTTTTAACCAATCAGATTTCTTAGATTTTAGACCCGAATATCTTTTTTGATTTTGAGTTTTGTGAAAAATGGAAAAGGTTTTTTTGACCCGGAAAAATATGAAGAAAATTTGGGAAAAGTTTGGTCCGTGAAATTTACCCCCACTTGTCAAGAGAATGCAATTACTGTTTGAATTTTAGACCCCAATAACTTTTTAAATTTTGAGTTTAATAGAAAGCGGTAAAGAACTTTTTGGCTTGAAATTGAATAAGGAATCCAGGGTGTTTTTTTATATGTGACTTTGGGACAACCTGTATAATGTTTCGAAGAAAGTGAATTTTGAAAAAATGTTGAACTTTTTTTAAAGCTAAATAGTTAACTCATTCCAAAAGAGAGTCAATAACTCATAATGTTGTTTTAGAAAGAGAACTGTTTAAAAACATTTGAGTCGAAGAATGTTTCGAATTTGTTGATTTTTAACAGAGTTAGAAAATTACAAAAACAGATTCATGCAATCGACTGAAAAAATAAAGTTTAACAATTAAAACAAAATTAGCATTCAAATCAGCGACAAAAATTTGTACTAGAAAATAAAAAATACGTGTCTTATTTTTTAGGCTAAATAAAAAAAATATCTGAGTTCTAGAAAAAAAATCAAATCTTGATCCTACTTGACCGGTTGTTTTGAGATTAATTGCAATATAGTTGTTTATACAGTACTTTCGTAATTAGAAATAGGTACGCTATTTGAGGATTGAATAAATAATAAGTAGAATCCCACTGACTTGAAAAGAATAAGAGAATAAAAACTACAATAATTTTCCTAGGTATCCTGTGGTAGTACCTAAAAATTGAAAAATTAGACTTCCTAGCTACCAAGAATACATTCACTGTAATCCAATAATATTCAAATTTTTTGCGATATTAACGTTAGCTACCATGAAATGAAAGAAACAATCGAGGAAATCTTTTGAAAAGAAAGAAAATTTCTATGGCTCAATTTTATGAAACTTTTTACCTTTTACTATTTTCAACTAACATATAATACTTGGTTTTTGAGATTACATGATTACATTCTTTTCGAAAAGTCAGGGTACTGATTTTCACAAAATAAAATATTCAAAATAAGATCCATTCCAGAACAAGTTGCTTATTATAATTCTCAGAAATGTGAATACTAAAGTCCCTAATTTTTCATCCATTTAAAAAATGACGAAATTTCAAAGCTTGGATTTTGGGCCTAAATTTATAATTTAATTTAGTGGTTTGATATTCAATCTTCTTTTTTTGAATACCTACAGTATTTTAAAAGCACGGAAAATAAAAATGATTTTCAAAATTTTTATTCATACTAATTATGTTTTTTTTTTATTTGTTTCAGGTAAGTCACTTCATGCATCTTTGCCACCTTGATACTATCATTGAAGGACGTATAAGTGTGTATGAATACTCTTGGTTGGTTGGTTTTTTGCCTTTATTTTACAAATGTTGGGCTAGAACGATAATTCTGGATTTGCAGCTACCTTTCGACAAGATCTGAGAATAGGTCAATAATTATCAAAAAAAGTAACAATTTATTTTTACGTAAGAAGAGTGAAATATAAAAATTAGCACAAAGGCCCAATATTTAAAAATATGAATAAGTGACCTCATACAGATTTTAAATAAATCTGAAAATAAGTCTCTCACAGACAATATATTTATTTTCATCCATACTTAAAAAATGTATTGTTAGCACACACCGGAAGACAAATGTTAAAAATATTTTATCAACGTGAAAAAAATGATATCATATTTATCTCATGGAATTCAATAAACGTCCTTTAAATTAAATCAAGATTCACAGGGCACAGTTTGCACACACAAATAATTGAAAAATTATGAAAAAAAATCTCAAGTGAATGATTTTTATGATTAATAATCAGTAAATTTCAGTATATTAAAATACGAAAAAATTATTCCATAAGATACCTTCGTGACATTTTTTTTTTTGCTTAAGTAACAAAATCGTTTTTGTTCTGCCCGAAAGTGGCCGCGATTATCCCTTCAACGTCGCGGCTCGTAAACTCTCTCGGCTCAACAGGTGGTACTGGCATATTAAGCTGGCACGAGCCGCGAGGCCGAAATTTCAATCAGGGTAATTAAAATTCCGAGTGTGACGGGCGAGGAAAGTTTGCCCTTTTCGAGACCCATTTGTCGAAAATGTAAATATTACTCCAGTTTTTTATTCTTGCTCATTAATTATTTCATCTTGAGAATCTTTCTATATTTTTTTGTCAAAATCTGACAGAAACGAGTGAGTGAAATGTTTTTCATCGCTTTCACAGTCTCACTAATAAAATCCACTGAAAAAATCATTATTTCCTTAATTTTTCTACACTCAAGTCTCAATCTAACGCATTTCAATTTACAGCAGTCAGGTGCAGAGATAAGTGAACATTGATTTACAATATTTTAGAACACAACGAAAATTATCTGATCCCTACAAACCTCTCGAATTTCCCTCGCGTGGTCGTTGCAATCGATAACCAATCCGCGTTTAAATTCCAATTTCTCGCTGTTGACAGGTCGATTAGGCCGATTACGATTAGGTAAAGGCCGGAATTTCTTTTTTTTCTAATAGCGTGCAGGCCAAAAGCTCCTTCGCGTGTCACTGGTTGCAATTATTTTTTTTACATTGTTGATACTACCGTTGAAAATTCACGGTTCTCGTGGCAGATCGCAGCGAGGCGATAAGACTCGCGGAGTCAATAGCTGTTTTAAGGTTGTACTGCGAAGCGGTTGAGACAGCAATTAACGCAATCGTATAGGGGCTCGTTTGAGAAACTGTCTCGCTTCCGCCGAGATAGCGACTACTAGGTCTTAGTCTACGACAAACACCTGCCGATTTTACCCGCAGCACAGCCAAGTAGCCAACCGGCTTCTAGTTTTTCGTCAGTTATGCAAATTTCATAATGTTTGCTAATACTTTAATTTGATACCTTTCTTGTTTACTCAACATTTTTTTACGAATGTCAACTTGGTTTTTTCCTCTAAAGAACACAATAGTGCTATTAAATATATTATTTATGATCTCTTTATACCTATCAATATTGTTAAATTTATTTCGTAATAAATTTTTTAATTCAACTAATGGAATCATTATTCCAATTATTCATGTTATTATGAAATTGTTGTGAATCATTGTTAAATAAAATGTTTTTGCTTGAATAAAAAAATTTTCCCAAATAATAAATTTAACGATTTATATTTCTTTGTATAAAAAGAGATCATGATTCTCATTTATATTTTTATATTATAGAAACATGATTTCACAGTGAAATTGATTTTCGTCATTGACATTCTTGATTATTTTTAGAATAGTTTTGTCACTCAAATTTTACGACTTAGTTAATTGCAATAGTGCTTTTAAATTATAAACAGTTATTGTAAATTTCTAATCATAGGCACACTAACTGAAGATTGAATATCATTTAACGCAAGGATAAACAAGTTGATTGATATCAAAAATTTTACGAAAATACTAAATGCGTTGACATAGTTTTACAGCAATTTTTATATACTTGGAAGTATAATTATTAAAATTACTTCAACTACTTTGATATCATTTTATAAAAATGTGTCTTTATTTCATGAAAATTTGTTTTTTTTTTTCATTCAAATTTTAGTGAATATAATCATATCCGAAATATGAATGAAACTAAATATACAAGTAGATAATGAATTTTGAAAATCGAAAATATAGTTGCTTAAAGAAGATTTGTATTAAAAAAATGTGAAACATGTAGTCTTTCATATTTTTATTGTAAAATTTGGCAATTTACAGCGAAATCAGAGACATTTTATAGCCTTTGATTCTAAATTTTATCAGTTATGTGAAAAATTTTTAAACGATCAAACCTTTCGATGATTTGTCTTCATAGCTATCGCATTTTCAGTTCAAAATAAGATTTTGATTTCCAATCTTCTTTGTTTAACACTCAAAATACTAAATTTTCCTTTATAACTCAGTTTACTTTAAATTCTCATTTTAATTTAGCTATACTTTTCACTTAAATTATATTTTATTTCGAAACAGTATACACTCTATTATTTATTTGTATGACCACGTAATAAAATTATGAGGTATTTCAATTAATTCATACTTGAATAAAAATAAATAAAATTTACACATTATTAAATACTCATACAATTATGATAATAAATTAATTGAACCGGATGTAACCTATAATTATGAGAATTTAATGATTTTAAAAATGTGTTATTATATTATATGTATAATATTCTGAGTTTTTAACAATAAATTTTTAGAACTGTGATGAGAAGTAGGTAAGAATCTTCATATATACTGAAAAAAAATGAAAATATACATATCTGAAATTTTGGATGTAATTTCTAAAAAAAAGTAACTCATTAATAGAGTTTTCGACGAATCTACATTTTTATCCGAAAATGAGTCAACATCCAAAAATAAAAAGGCGAAGGAACTGAAAAATTTTAATACTAGATATTTTATATAGACTCTAAACTCCAATATTTTCCTGCTAATCATAAAAATGAAAAAGTCTTAAATTAATTTGATGTTGAATGAATAATTGTATGTGAATAGTAAAAATCAATGTAAAAAAAATTGAATCATTTTAACTAGTAATATGAGAGATGAACAACTCAAACTTTTCGATTATTATTATTAATCGTGAATTTTCAAGGTTAATCTTTCTTCTTAATATTCAAACTCTACGAAATGTATGTAATCATCTTTTAACATAAAAAATTAGCGTTTGAAGTTTCAAGTCCAAATAATTATAAATTGTCCCATTTCAGTTGAGATTCCAATTATTTGATGTAAACGTTATAACTTATAACAAGAAAAAAATTATTTAATTTCTCATTTGTTTCCATTACGAAAATTCTTGTTTCATCCATAAGTTGCTAAAATGCTTACAGCATAACAGAGTATAAATCATATGTTCTGAATAAACTTCATTATTTTATTCTAAATTTTTATTTTTTCTCAGCTTTATCATGTATGTTTTGAAAGTTTTAAACATTCACGATTATGTTTGAAATCATTTGTTACTACGATCACAAATTGTTATCTCAAGATTTTTAAAAACTGCCAAAGACTTTCTGTTGAATTAGAATAAACTTGTTTCTCACATTTTCAATTTTACAAATAATACACTTTCAAGATATCTTCTATTTCCACGAATCCTAACACATTTAGTTTTAAAATAATACATTACTTCATTTAAATAATGAAAAATATTTTTTGTATTAAAATAAAAATTAGTCCACGTAGATTATAACCAAAAGTTAGTGTTACATGAAGAAAACTTTTGTCTGTGAAATGCTATAAGAAAAACGTTTGGAAATAAAGCTACCCAGTATTTCGCAAGGTGAAATGCGCGCGAGTCTTCGTTATCGCTCTGAGTGTTATCACGTATACGGGTCGCTAATGTCTCCTTATCAAAATCAGCCCTCCCTGGCGGCAGATCTGCCAGACTACCAGCACGAGGCGCCCATCACCCCGTAACAAAGACCTTTCTCGCACTTCCGGCGCTTACCCAAAACACACGTTACGCCTCTAAAAAGATTTTACGTAAAAAAGTTCAAAATTACTCGAAAGAATTTCGCAGATTTCTTACAAAGTGTTGAAAGGTAAAATGATTCGCGCTCTTTCCCTGTAATCAGTAATTCTGAATCAGCAAAAGTCACTTAAGTTGAATTGTTCTCCAGTGATCCATAGATTATTCTTTTTCAAAAATTTTATTGAAACATGCATTATTATTGATAGTAACATATAGTATCTATAGAGAAAAAGTTTTCAAATTAATAGAATTTTCCTTTTGAGAAGATCATCATTTCGAAATTGGGTGAGAAAGATACCTGGAAAATTCTGCATGGGTAAAATATTAAAAGTACCCATGAAAAATTGCATTTATTTATAAATTTTAGTTTTGCCGACTTTTTTTCTGGATTTTTAGAGAACAGTTTTTGATTTTTGAAGTTTTAAAGACTACACTGAGTTTCTGTAGTTTTACAGCATTTTCGAAAATTTCTACAACCTATAAAATTTACGTATGTACATTTTCTAAAATTCTGCAAATTTTTATTATTTTTCAGAGTTATTGACAATCTTTTGAATTTCAAATATTTTTGCTTTTAAAAAAATTCTATAACTACAAATGTAATAAACGACAATTGTACAATTCGATTTTTCGCAATTTATGGAAATTTGCTCAACTCATGCAAGATTTTCCGTAATCCATAAATAATTTCCATGTCTTCCGAATTTCGATAAAAAAAACTTTCATAGTGAATTTTTTAAAGAAATGTGAGAAACACAATAAATGAACATATTTTAAAATTTTACAAAAATTATGATTTTTCCATAATTATTGACAGTTCTGTGGAATTCCTAAAGTGTTATAATTTTCTGAAATTTAAAGAAAATTTGTAGGACTAATTAATATGTCTTGTGCTTTTTGAAAACTCTTAAATTTTTTTAGGTTCTTCTCAAAAAATTTTAAAAACACTGCCATGAATGTATATCAAAGAAAGAAAAAATATGTATGAAAATGAACACAATTTACAAATTTCATTATAATTTAATGAAATTCTTCTAATTTCTCGATTTTGTTTTATATTTTAGGCAATCTTAAGAATTTCCAATGTTTTCTGATTTTTAAAAGTTTTTAAAATTTTTAAGGTAATGAAGACAATTTAAAATTTTCGAAATTCTACGAATATTGTCCAACTTATCAAGATTTTTCTAACCTGTTGAATGCTTTTTAAGTTCCAAAAATTCTAATAAAAAAATAAGAAAAAAATTTTCATGCATAATATTTCGTCGAAATATACATAATAATAAACACAATTTTTCAAATTATGGATGTTTCCTCGAATTCTATAAAAATTTAATCTTTTAAGGTAATTGACAGTTTTTGGAACTTTTAATGTGTTATGGATTTTCAAAATTTTATAGAATTCGTCAAACTCGTAAAATTTTTTAATGATTTTCAAATATTCTTCAAGTATTGAAATTTTCGTTAAAAATAGAAGAAAATAATGCATATTTTGAAGAAATATAATAAGAAACGCAATTCACAAAATTATGAAGATATTCTAAAGTTCTATAAAATTTTGATTTTTTTCAGATTTGCTGATGTTTTCTATGGTTTCCAATTTTTTCTGATTTTTCAAAATTCTATAAATATTTCCCCAGCCTACGAAGATTTGTTTCGATTTTCCAGTACTTTTCAAGTAACATTTGAAAAAAAAATATTATCGAGCATAGGTTTGTAGAATGAACATGATTCTCAAGAACTTAATTTACATTTCCTGAATTCCGCGAATTTCAAAAATTTTTGGCAATTAACAAAATTTTTTGAAATTGTTACAAATACCGAACTTATGAACAACCTAAAAATTTTCAATGATCATAAAAAATCGTCCAACTCAATAGGAATTTTCGTAATTTTGCAATGTTTTTCAGGTTTCTCAATTTTTTCATGAAAATTTAAAAACTTGAAAGTCTCACGATCCTCGGAGGAAAAGTAAAAGGAATACACAATTCTACTATTCTTCTTAATATTGTTTATTTAATTCTAGCTTTTGACCCCTGGTTTTTGGGTCCTCTTCAAGAACTTATCTTATCAAAACATAAGCTTTACGTCTTCCCGCCCATTTGTGCGTTAACGAATCTATCCTCCTTCTTTGAGCACGTTTGAAGAGGATAGATTCGTTAACGCACAAATGGGCGGGAAGACGTAAAGCTTATGCTTTGATAAGATAAGTTCCTGAAGAGGACCCAAAAACCAGGAGTCGAAAGCTAGAATTAAATACACAATATTAAGAAGAATAGTAAAATTGTGTATTTCTTTTACTTTTGCTCCGAGGATCGTGAGACTTTCAAGATTACATATTACACGGAGCGTTGACAATCAAAATTTAAAAACTTTATCATGAGTATTTATACGAAATACGATAATAACCCCCACCCTCCGCCAAATAATTAAGACATTTACTACCCACCCGGAAAAATAGCATTCTGCTGCCGCTGATGTAGAATATCTTAATTTTGTAACGTTTTTTGCACAATGCTGATCGAATTTATAGCGAAATCCTGTGCTGTATCGAAAAAATGCTAAATTCATTTCATTTTTTTTCATTTTGACAATCACTGTTCTTTTCAATCCGTGATGTATAGTTTGTAATTGAAGGCTTTATAGATGCCGTACTGCGAATCCACTGAAAAGTCGATTAGCAATGAGCGGCACATGGAAATGTCGCGCTTATCGCGCTCAGGTGTCGGTCGGTTAAGGTAGTGACCGCCTCTAGTAATCTAGTTTGTAGATTAGCCGGGACGTCAACATCTTTGGCCAATGAGGAACGTTAAGCCATTATCATCGTGTTTCGCGTATTCTATATTCAAGCGTGCGATAAGGCCGAAAGAAATACGCCTCGCGAGGAATATCGACGAGCTGATAAAGCCCGCTATTACGCAAGGTGAATCCTAATCAGCGTGACATCTGTTACGGATGTCACTATGGACGTCTCGTATCTCAATCCCATAGGTTTGAAGACTTCAAGGGTTATATAGTCGAGAGGGAAAGTGATGAGGGTGATTTTAGATAACACTGCACTTTTATTGAGCAAAGGAATATGGAAAAAACAGTCTACTTGTCACATCTTTGTTTTTTTTTGTTTTTTTTTTTCCCAAAAAATAAATCGATTCGATGAGATCTACGGGCAAATTTCCTGGGGGCTTGATTTCGAAATCACTTATCTACCTCAGAAAACGGTATTACCTTGCAAAAGCCCTCAAGCTTTATCGCGCGATTCGTATAATTGGCTTAATCTTGGCCACGCCGATTTTACGATCCCGTCCAGCGCGTTTTTAGGATAAATGCCCCGACGTCGCGAAAGTACGGCATCGCATTCTTATCGTCTCTCTTTTCGTTCTTTCTCGTTTCCCCTCCATTTTTTTCAAATCCGCGACTTTATCGCGAGCGCAAAGTCTAAATTGTAGCCGAGAATCGCACGGTAACTGCGAGCTGAATCGGGGTATTGAACTAAATTATGTACGGCGCGTAAAAGTGAGCGGGCCCTTGACACGTGGGGCCTGGAAATCGCGCGGTGCGATCGCTGGCAACTTATCGCGGCCACTTTACGACACCGCGCTTGCGTAGATTTCAAAGATCCTCTTGCTCGCCCAGAGCACGTAACCTGGCATCATTTTTTTTTTTCCCTTCGTTTTTCCTTCCGACCGCGAAAACGATTTTTATTTTGCAATCGATCCCAGCGACGAGCTTGTTTTATGGAAAACTGGTTTCTAAGTGTAAAAGGATTTGTAGATCGTGACGAGATAATTCCAGTGAAATAGAGTATTCTCAATATGGAGTGTCTTGGGGCATTTTTTAGGGGTTGTTCGTCTTGGTGGTCGGGATAAAAGATAACACTCCTCCCCCCCCCTACTCTTATTTCATAAATAAATTTTACCTGTATTATGGTCATAAACGTTTAAAAAGAAACGTGTATAGCGAGTTGTTTAAAATTTATTCCACATGTGTTTTTTGTTATTTGAATGAGATTATATGCTAATTTTATAATCGATTTAGCTATAAAATAAGCATTATATAATGACCTTTATGTATTTGGGGGTGCACCCAGAAAAAGTCTTTAGGAAGAGTTTTACGAGAATTGTAATACTTATTTTAAATATTTGAATCGTTAACTTTCTATCTGCGTATTCTTTATTTTTTTACCTTTAATCCTTTCTGGTTTCAAATTTGAGAATTTTTTATAATTGTACTGTTATTCATATTGAAATTTTGTGATCAAAATGTTTCAATCCGAGAAAAGATTTTTATTTTTATTTTATTTATTAAGGTGATAATTCAAAAAATATACGTATGAGTATACATACGTCATCATTTATTATATAAAGAAATAAATGAATTTGAACCATCATTTCCGCTTATTTTTATCGTTACTATTTAAATTTTGAAAAGTAACGAAGAATCATTACCTAAGTTATTAATGCCTTGAGTTTCTAAGAGGAATATTTAATTTGTTCCTAAGATTAATTTTTACCATTCACAAGTTTATTCATCTAACAAGTTTATTTCGCAATTTTTTTTCGAATTCAGCAGTAACATACTGAAATTGTTAAGTTTGAAATATTGAATCCGTTGAACTTTTTTAGTTTATTTTTATCGCTTTTTTCCCCGGTAAACCTAAAAGCTTACTAGGTTATTTCTGAATTTTGCTTTATTATATATTGAAAACATTCATTTATTGAAAATTGAACTAATGAGTTCTCCATTTTCAGAAATCTCTACAGAGTTCAAATCGTCAAGTAGAAAACTTTGAATACATTAAATTTGAACAGCATTATTATTTTCATTCTATATGGAAATTTTTCCATTTTTCCATTTGCAATAGATTACTGTCTAAAAAATCTGCTGTTTCAAATTCACAATATTATAAACATACATATGTTTTATATGCTTTGACGTAATTTGATGCTTATAATTATAATTTGCAGCATGCATAGTTATTTCATTATCATTTTTACATAAATATATTTTAAAAATATTAGTAAATTATATTTTCAAAAATAAATACATACAAATTCTGTGACAAATTATTTTGACTGCAGTATATAGTCTTATATGTATGTGGCCACATATTATGAAATATTATAATAATACTTAATTTTTAAATCATCAAAAAAAATTTTATTTTGAGGTATAGAAAATCAAGTTTTTATTATGATGACGTGATATATTCATTCATTCTTCCCGTATTTAACAATAAGTATTCGAAATTATAATCTTATTTTACATACATTAAAAATTTCAGCATTTTATCAACTGATTACAAAGTTTGAATGTATTGAAAATTATTACTTAACTCTTCTACTTTGAGATTTGAAGCTATTTAATCTCTCTGACTTCGTAGTGTAAATGTTGCATTTTTTACTGCACTACATTTTACCTTATTTTGCAGTAAAAAAATCTGACGCAAAGTGTTTTAGATTTATATTTACCTAAAACTTTTTGCGAACGTCTAAAGTTTTGACCGTAAAAACAAAACATAGATTAAAAAGGGTTAATTTATGCCATTTTAAAATTTTCGATGTTATTATAAATTTATCAGAATAATGTTTTTTTTTTTAATTTTTATGAGTTTTTCCAAGCCCCAAAAACTTCCTCTGTGTTCGCCTTGTTCATATAAACAGAATGCCGAAAATCGAATGGCAAATCGAAAATCGACTGCTACAATTGTGAAGATCTAATTCAGTGAATACAGAATATTCCTTGGGCTGAAAAATGTCTGAAATATCTGAAATATACATTCTGACATTCACATGGGTGAAGAATAAATCATTTTCATGAATTTAGTTACTTACTCATTAATCTACTGTACCTTATTATCAAATTTTTATCAAAGTATTAACAATATCGTATCATAATTTAAAATTTCACTTTCAAAAAGAAGAAGAAAAATGTACATAAGTGTAACGAGCGAGCTTTCTATCCACCAACGACGTAGTTAGAAATTTGGTCGGATCCAACGTTGTCTTATTTCTCGTCTTCTTTCTATCGCTGGTTAGACTTCGACTCACTTGTCCAGAGAGGACCCCAACGAATACTCGGCCCGAAGGGACCCTTGAAGGATATCTAGGGATCTAAGAATGTTTAAAGACAATAATAAATGCATATAAATTTAATTCTACAATACGAAATTTATTGATTTAAACATAGTCCAATACAGTTATAATTTACAATATTTATTTTCACAATTCGCATTTACATTCGAGTTCAAATCCTGTCTTTCATATTCTCGATATTCACTTTGTTCGCATTCATATCTATTGATAAAAATTGTATTCGGAATCGATATTCAAATTTCGCATTCTTGATTATTCACTCGCATTCTTAACAATCGCATTAAGATTCTTACACCTTTTCAAATTCCAATTAGTCGATTTCGCGTCTCTATTATTTAATAACTCCCTCTCAATTATTCGCAATCTCAATTATTCATTCATTCTTTCTCTCAATATTCGTACTTCATTTTCATTCCAAATAATTCTCATGTGATCCTCATTGTTGGTTCTGACAGCGCTCTAAACCCATATCTCTCCCATAAATGCTAAATCCTGTATCAAAGATGTTGTAGGAGAGTCAAGCTCAATCTCACTTGACATTGTCTGAGGTTTCACTATTTCTTCTATTTCTTGCAAACCGTCCAATTCCCTGTCTATCTTGTCTGAATCTAAACTATTCTCTTGTTTCTTTCCACAATGTTTGCACGTCGTTATTATCCTTTTTTCTGGGACCACGAATGTTATTCCGAAATGCATGGAGGCTTCCTTCGCCAGTCTGCTATCTATTTCCTGCCAAGAGGAGGTTGACTTTGGATCCAATCCTTTAAGTATCCGTAATCGATGATACAGTTTTAATACCCCCTTCCTTTTGAACACGAACTTCTTCTCACTAGGTTTTATTCTCTGGTTCCTTATTAAGCTCTTAATAGCCCAAGTTAAACTCTCCACCAAAGGCACTGCAACGATAACGCGTCCCTCATTATTAATGTTAATAATAACAATCCCTGTTTTTCTCAAACCCTCGTCTATATTCTATATTTGGACCGTTATTTGTAATTCTATTATATGTTCCTTTGTATTTGTAGATTATGATTTAATATCTTCTAAAATTTATTCAATACGCTTGTCCGACATCACTACCAACTTGTTTTGAAAAGGAATCGTTCATAGCGAGGAAAACAAAAGAAGGGAAGAGAATAATTGCAGCTGTCTTAGCACGAGTTGCCCTGGAACTGCAGCTCAGAAAGGACGAGTCCTTTCCGCCTGGTCTTTGACTGTGCAATATTCAATATACTAAAAGGTTTATGGTAAATCAGATGATAATTACTTGCAAGTTTATCCTCGTACCAACTGATATTTAGACCTGGAGTACCACACCGGCTTTCTATCAGTTAGCACTTGGCCAATAATGATGGGGTAAAGAGGTCGTCTTCAGGTCAGACCTCTGCAAGGGCTCGGGGAAGAATTCCTTTTCTTGGACGTCTATTGGACTCTAATGAGCTATTAGGACGCTTTAACGCTAGGTTTTCTTCGGCGTTATGATGAATTTCGCCGTCTTATATACCCTTTTCAGAATAGGGGAAATAGGAAAATAAGAAAAGAAATGGCAAAAACAGGTTCCGTTTTGGCCGTCGATTTATTCAAGTCGTTAGATATTTCTATTTTGTTCGAAGAAGCTAAATTGAAGTTTTATTCTTGAAATTGTTGTCACGGGCTGATTTTAGCCCGTTTGCATCCGTTCATTATCCGAGTCGTTAGATATCATAATTTTGTTGTTCGAAAAAGAGAATTACGAGAAGTAAAATAATCTATTGCGAAGCAATTGTAAATCGACGGCAAAATTGCTGCGATTATGATAACGCTGCGCGTTATCTTGTTATTCGAAAAAATAGTTTTAACTTCTGAAAAAAAATAAATTCTAAGATAAATTTCTAATATTCTCTAAAAGTATTATTTATAAGGAAAACGAAAATAGTTCCTTTGTTATATTTTATGATTTAATAAAATCAGACGAGCGGAAAAACCTCGCTCGTCACATAAGTGTATCAATACTGAACAATAAGAAAGATTTTGTAAGATAAACTATTTATGTGTTATATAATTAGAGTCATTACCAATAACTTCCATTATTATTCTGCAAAATGGACGTGATTTCGTTATTAGAGAGTATTATTTGAGCGTGTGTGAATGAAGGGGGAGGGGGGAGGGGTTAGGGAAATTGATTCCGTGAAAAATGGCGAGGCACGAGTGAAAGCGGCCGTAAATTATAATCTCGCCTCCGGCCCTTTCCATCGACTGCTTCTCTACTACGGCATCAGGCTGGTCCTCTTGATTCTCGCGCGCAGGGCGAGCAAGTCGAGCGGGCGATATCTGATGCTGCGGGAGAGGTGTTAATTCACGCTACGGCCGAGTGCCGACCCTCTTCCCACTCGCCTCCGATGGCCGATGCTTGCTCTTTTCTTCCTCTCCTTTTCCCCTCCCCCCAACCCCTTTATACATTTCATCCCTTTTTTTTATGCCACTCGGATTGGCTAGGCGATGCTTTTACTCCTTTTTCTTGAATTCCTGGTCAATTATGGGAAATATTGATATTTGATTGTGTGATTTACAGTCGAAAATAGGAACATTTCAAGAATTTTGCAATTTTGATTTTGGGACACTTTCAAAGTGTATCAAATAATTTTGGGATTGATTATCAAAGTAATGGGAGTTTTGTGCAATTTAGTTATTTCAGAACTTTTTCGAATGTTATGTTACTGAATATGATAGTCGATAGTATTTTCTCGGTAAAAATTTAAACAAACTTGAGTCTCAAAATACGCAATCTGATGAAAGTCAAACATTGGAGTCTTTGGAAATATTTGAAGGATAATTTAAATGGAGGTCAGTGAATTCGCTACATAATTTTTTTAGAATATAAAAGGTTTAGTTCTTGGATATTTTGAAAAGTTAAGATTTTCATAAAGTTTCTATTTTTCATTTTTGTCATCAGGACACTTACGAATTTATCAATTTCAGTATAAGGCATATGTATTTCTAATTTTTGCGTTCATTCAAAGTTCTATTATCAATGAGTATTTGCAGGCAATGCATTGAAGACGCTTCGAAGAATTTGTAGAATTGAACACACCATCTCTTAAAAAATGTAAAAACAATTCATTGAAGAGTAACAAGATCGTGAACTTGAGAATGGTAACATTCAGAAACTTCAAAATATTCATTATTATAAACTTTATTATATTTTATTCTACAATTTACAAATTTTTGTATTTAATCAAGTTGTCAGCTAAAATATGCCATAAAATTAGATCTTCTCTCTCGAAGATTGACAAAATATAAGATTTGCAACCTTTGTAGTCGAGTTCTGGAAAAATTTTTAGGAAGTCCAATAAACAAAAATGCTCCATCTTGTATAGTGATAAAAATTTTCATTTCGAAATAAAAAATGTTTTAATTTGTCAATTTATGATTTTTCCAGATCCAAAACGACAAAATAAACATCCCGTTTTCCCAAAGTTCGAAAATTCCGAGTATTCATAATCAATACATCGAAAAAGACTTCGAAAAATGGAACAATTTTATCATAGAATGACATGAAAGGTGTCAAAAATATTGATTTAAAAATAATAAATATTTTCATTCTAGAATCGCGGCTAGCAAAATCCTTAAAATTGTCGAAATAAATATTTTACTTTACAGTAATTTGGTGATTTTTGTATTAAAAAGTTTTCAGCTAAAAAAGCCAAATAATTACGACGCTGTTTCTGAAACTCGCAAAATGAAAAATTAAAACTTTTGGAAAAGATTTATCGAAAATAATCGAAAGAATTTCAATAAACCAAATCAAAAAATTACATTTTTAAATTACAAATTGGCCAATAACTCAAATAAGGAATCTTTTCAGATTCAAAAATCTTAAGACTTATGATCTATGGATTCAAGAACCATAAGAATTTCAAGTTTTTGCAAACAATGCATCGAAAATACCTTCAAAACTCGAACATACTATGGTCTAAAAGTTGTTCAAACATTTTATTCCAAAGTAGCAAATTTTTCAATTATATTATATTCTACATTTAAAAGAACATTTGTGTTCCTGAAATCAAAATTTATTACGTTTCAAAATGCTCATGTTAAAAAATTCTTGAGGTTAAGAATTCTGGAAAAAATTTCTGGTTTTGCTGTTGCCCCATTCCTTTTAATTAAATCTGTTATATTTGATAGATTTATCTGGTAATTAAATAGAATCATCTGTTGATTCGACAGATTCATCTATTAATATCACAGGTTGAAATAGTCATATCTGACTGATTCAACAGAAAATAAGTCATATTTGACTGATTCAGATTTATGGAGTACATTGCCATTATTCTATCTAAAACTGAAAAAATATTTATATCTTCGAAAAATTCAACAAAAATATTTGAGACATTTTTAAGTAATAAAAGATAAATACTTATAAAGAATGAAATCACGCAACATGCTCTCTTAGGTTTAATCAATGAAATGTCACTAATTTTTAATGACGCACATTTCTCTTTTTCAATAGGTATTTTTTACCATAAATGATAAGATTTTTTCATTACTCACGATTACTCGCAACTCACTAAATATTCTCGTCTACAAATGTCTATTTATGAAGGTAAAAAAACAGATTGTGAATAGATAACTACTTTTTGTCAATGAAAATTCACTGATTGAAGAAAAGAAAAGCACTGCAATGAATATTTATACTTTTTTCCTAATTTAACTTGAGGGAGTGCACCCAAGAGGCCCCTCGCAAAATTAGTCGACGAATGGGGAACCGGCCGCGAGAAATGACGCGAACGCGGCGCGGGTCTTTCTCATCGTTGGCGAAACAGAGAAAAAAGCGCGACGATAAGGCCGGCGATATTGTTAAACAAGGCAAAGAATGCGGTACGTCGAAAACACTTGAAACGTGCTGCGCGCCGATTCTCATCGGCATCGTTAAGAAGAGCATCTTCGAGAGCGACGCGAGATCGTCGCCGATTGGAAGGGCGGCTCTCATCCCGCATGTTGAGCGCACGGTTACTTCGTTAGAGGAACGACAGATCGTATCGATACCTACGTACGAAGGCGAAACGCAGAGAGTCGAATCTCCCAAGCCCAGGATCGCCTCTCAGAGCTTCGTTTCAGACTCCTTCCTTTTTCTCATCCTCGTATCTATCTGCGCTGCTTAAAACAGACCTCGAACAATGTTTCTGCAACGTTCAAATTCCGGCTCAAAGAACCTCCCCTCTCCTCTCCAAACCCCTTTATTCTCCTTTGATAAGTTAGGACAATCAGTAAATACAAGGGGGTAGGCAGAAAAAAATTTCGGGAGGGGTTTTTCTGAAAAATATTTTTCCTTTGAAATTTCATAATTTTCAATCTTAGACAATATGGTTGCAAGAGAGCGATTTTTACAAATTTACATTTCGGAATTTGAAAGCAATACTACTTTTGGAAGCCAGAGTTGCATATTTTTTATGCTAGTAAATAATGGAATTGGATTTTTGTGATTTTCATTTAGTAACTGAGGTTTTGATTCTTTTTACTAATACCTTTTTGTATTCATACAACTTTAAGGATTAATTGATATTGAGTAATATGGGTTTCTATAAATATTTTTGAAATTCGATGCTCTAGAAATCAAACTTTAAAAAAATTTATATATTTAAATTGATTTTCGAGCAAATTTTAACCACACAGATAAAAAGTGAATCATAAATTTATATTTTTTTCGTGTAGTACATTATTCATCAAACTTTGTAGTCTTTTCTGCTATTTCTATATATTTATAATATTTCTATGGATCGCTCAATAGATTTTTAGAAATCGATGCTATAGTATTAAAACATTCAACGATTTTGAAAATTTTTATTGATTCTTTAGACTAGAGTTCCTTTTATAAAGATTTTCAATATTTTATTCTATTTTTTTTTGTATTTCTACAATTAAAAGTATGTTAAATTGTATAAACTCTATCAATTAAGTTGGATGTATTTTTATCGTTTTCTACAGGAATTTCTATAATTATTTCTAAAATTGTATATAATTATAGTTTTGTATTAATAGTTATGCACCAGGACAGAAAATATGATAGATTTCTAAGAAAATTATTTTTACATAATATGTGTGTATTGAAAAATTTCAAGTAAACTAGAAAGTTAGTAAACTAGTAATCTAGTAAACTTGTAAGTTGTTGTAAGTTTGTATACTAGTAAGCTAGAAAAAGACTAAACTAGTAAACAAGTAAGTTAGTCAACTACTAAACTAGTAAACAAGTGAGCTAGTAAACTAGTAAACTGCTGAAATTGTTGAATAGTAAAATAGTAAACAAGCGAAAAAGATTATTAGTAAACTCGTTAACAAGTAAATTAGTTATTTAGTAAACTAGTAAACTTGTCAAATTTGTAATAGTAAACTGGTAAACTAGTGAGCTAGTAAACTAGTAAGCTAGTTAAATAGAAACGAGTAGGCTGGTAAGCTAGTAATCTAGTAAACTAGTAAGCTAGTTAGCTAGTAAACTAGTAAACTTATTTTTCATATTTTTCTTGTATAATGCACAAAATCCTGGAAGATGTCTCAGTATTCTTATAGATTACGTATATTTTTGTAGATTGCTACAGAGATTTCAAGAATTAATGATAAAATCACATTCATATAGATTTTTCATGTTTCATATTGTTATTCTTTTTTCGTATTTTTTTTAAAATTCTAAAAATTTCGTTGCACTGTCTAGATATTTTATTGATTTACAGTCTATTTAGAATTTGATGCTCCAGAATCCCAAAACTTCTAGATCGTGGAGGCATTTATCGAATTTTTTTAGAGAACAGTTTTTTCATAAAATTATATAATTTTATTATTCTTTTAGAGTTTGTAGGAATCGAAAGATTTTCAGTACTTTTATATAGATATTAATGTAGATTTCTAGAATTTGATGATCTAAGATTCAAAGTTTCGGAAATTTTCAGCATTTTCGTAGATTTTTATTATGCTTTATTGTTCACTGGGTTGCATTAATTTTTCTGATTCATATTTTCCACGTAATCTCACGTTTTGATAATTTGTACTTTTTTATTAAATTTACAAATTGCTAACGTTTTAATGCTTTGTTTTATAACTTACATTTTTATTGTTTTCTGATGTAACTTTTTTCATTTTTACATGAAATATTGATTGGTTTTATCGAAATTTCAGGAGGGGTTTGAACCTCCAAAAGCCCCTTCTGCCTACGCGCCTGAGTAAATACTGGTAAATACCATTACTACAGAGATGTATTGTGACCTGTCAAATCAAATATATTCTCATTTCGTTCTATTGGCATAAATGAATAAAAAAAAAACTTGTTGAAATCTAATGTATTAAATAACTAAAAAGCATTATTAGATTAGTAAAAAATTAATTTTTCAACAATATTTATTGAATAAACAAATATTTTTCTTAATTTTTTTAAAATTGAGATTAATAATTTACCATTTTTACTATTTTGGAGGATTTTGAGCTCTTTTTGAGCATTAAAGCAAGCGGAGTGAGCACTTTGAGAGTAAATTGAGGAAATTTTGTATGCTCAAAATGTTCTCAATCTACCTAATATGGCAATGAGTAGGCTATTGAGGACAAAATGAGGACATTTAACAGTATGGAAATCATCGCGCGATTGACTCCTGCAAAATCCTCAGAAAGTCCTCAAAGTGCTCACTGAAATTTTTTGACTCGGGTTTTGACTAATAAAGTTGTAAAAAAACATGACTGTAAGATGATGAAACTCAACTTATCGTATATAAAATTTTGAATGATTCATAAGATTTCATTCGATCTTCTCTTGGAACCGAATTTTAGCAACGCAAATTCTTTCAAGAATTTTTCTCTCGTTGTTGATTAATTTTGTAATGCTGCAAAAAGTGAAATTACGTGTCGCTGCGGAGAAAAAAAAAGAAAAGCCTTAATGGCCGGGGCGAAAATTGAGAAGCTGAACAGGAATTGCTTAGCACCGCTCCGAATTGCTTAAATCACGTAAATGCGAGTCGAGAGAAACGTAACAGATGACCGTTGTATCTCATTGTTTTCATTTCCTTCGGCTGTAAGACGCGGAAATGAAGTGCGCCCGGCCGTGATCCAGGGTGAAGTAGGATAGGGAGGGGGATGGGCTCACATCCCCTGCGTCCTGCATGACAACGAGGTGCTCGAGGGGGTTTTATTTTCCCCGCTCGAGTGACCTGAGCCCTTCGGAAAACAAGCGTGCACCCGGGAAGAATTTTTATCTCGCGGCGTTTATCGAATTTCCCCGGCTACTTCCGCTTTTACCGAATCCACAATGCGAAAGCTCTCTCATTAGCGACTGGCTTTTAACGTCTTGTGATGATTATGAGTCGGGATTTTTCAAGACTCGAGCAACTTTAGGTGGATATGATTGAATAGAAGATTTTATTTGTGATGGAGATGAGGGTCTGTAATTTGGGACATGCTGTGGTCTTTAGGAGACAGAGATGTTAAAAGAACTGTTTACTTTTTTAAGTTGCACGTAACAAGTCAGCTTGTGGGATTTGACATTATTCTTTATATTGGGGAAAATTTTGGTGAGTGGAGTGTGAATAATATCTTCTCTTTGAAGAGTTTTTCTTTTTCTTACTTGGTGTATTCAGAATATACCTTGCAGATAATGACAATATAAGTCAGACAGGTTAAATCAGTAAAAAATTACTAATCTTCAGTGGAACTGTTTTTTTTGTTTTGAATTAGTGATTTTTATGAACAAATAGTAATTTTTCGCAAATTATAAGTGATTTTTAGCTAATTTTTAATATTTATCGAACTAAAATAATAAGATGATTACCAGTGAAAAATTATCAATAATTAGTAGAACATGGCTGATCAGTGATATAATCACTGATCAGCTCAATCCGAAGGGCTCAGGTCACTCGAGCGGGGAAAATAAGGAAAATTTTGCTGCTCATTAGGGATTTTTCAATAATTATTTCTCACTTTTTTCTACTTCGGTCTAAGAGAGTATAATAGAACCAAGTTCACACTCATAAAAATTATTATCGATCGGAGTATGTAACAGTGTGTTGAAATGATTACATATGTATATTTAATATAGTATAATATATATTATATATGTGAATCGACACATTCTTCTATGATTTTCCTGAAGAGGACCAGGAATTGCAAGATCGAAAGCTTGAAAAAAGCAAAATGACAATAAGGACATATTAATTAAAAGAAAATGTTAAGATAATTCAAACTTTTTATGTACAACATTGGCTCCAAGGATCGATTTTAGGAATAGTTATATATGTAGAAATGTAAAAAAATTGATTAAATTACTTGGAAATAGCAGGGCAGCAATTTCAACAGGGAAAAAATTAAACTTATGAATAGAATGTTTTAGAACGTAATGACTTTAACTAACGCATTTCGTTCTTTCTCGTGTCTGAAAAAAAAAAACGAACAAACAAACAAACACTTATTAAATAGTCAAAAATCAAAAGTCAGTATACATATTTTAAGAATAATTTTTGAATTTCAGAGAAATTAAAAAGGAAATTTAATCAGTGACAACTTGATCGATTCTAAGTAGAATGAGCCATTAGCATGATTATTTAATATCTCATGGCATTATTAGAGTTGTAACGAATCTTTCTCAACTATACAAAGGGGAAATGAAAGTTTTTTTTTCTATATATAGAAAGACACTTTCATAAATTTCGTGAAAGAAGTGCAAAATAAGTACTAAAACAAAAATACAGGTAAACTGTTTCAGGCTTCTCACAATTAAAGAGAGTTATTCTTTCCCTTTCATGCCGAAAACAAATTTTCAATAATAAAAATTTCTTTTGAAAAAAAAACTTTTTGAAAGAATTTTCTTGATTTCTAAATCATGTTCAGCAAATTTTTAGAGTTACTTCAAGAAAATGTCGAGTAGTTAATGCAGTTTTCGCAAAGTATAGTATTTTTCCGAAATGCACGAAAAGTCGATTCAAGAATGAAAAAAAAAAGCTTCCAAAAATGTTCTAATATTTTTTAAGATCATGGAATTTTTCTGTAGAATAATTTCTAGAAATAATTTAATTCTAAAATAGAAAATCAAAAAGTGCCAAATAATTCAAACTGAAAAAATTATTACCGGTAAATAGCTCATAATAGCCATAATAAAGTTAGCAAATAACGTATTAATTTTCGGTGCGAAATCCTCTACGCGTTATTCATCTTAAACATAATATTAGGGTGAATTTGATAATGGAATCGTTGACACGTCAGAGATTTGAGTAGTCATTGCCGTGTTTCGGTCGGACGCTTCGAGGTTTCAGTAGTGATGATGGTATTAGAGCCGACGCGTTATCTCGGAGGCGTTTCTACTGAACATTGTGTTTGGGATTATAATTCAAATTCATTAACTTTCTCCATTTATAAATAAAAATAAAAGTCAGACTTTAAAAGTTTCATTAAATAACTGACTTTTTCGCATTTTTAAAAACTAACGAAGGCAATACAATGTTTCTATAATTAATGGATGTGATATTTCCGAATCTTATGATTATCATTGATGATTTCTGAAATGCAGATGATATAAATGCCAATTCATATGAATCCCAAGAAGTCGAATTCACGAACATGATACGTTTTAATTTATTTGGATTTTCATCCGTGTAGGTAGCAATTATAGTAGGTTACCGAACAAAAATTGAAAATTTGGAACATGATTATCGAGATCAGTAGATATTCTAGTTTCTTTATTTAATGATTGCCTTTTTATGTAATATGACTTAAAAAATATAATTAATGAAATCAGTAATTAATCTATGACATTCAAAGAAAACTTCATAACATTCTTTCGATTTCTGAAAAAAAATGAAAAATTTTTGATTTGGATTTGATTTTTGATTAATTTATCATGAAAATTTATATTTTAAACTTGAACATCGTCATTGAGCTGCTACAATGTGACCTTGATTTCCATCATTATTAAAATTTTTAATCACATGGGAATTTTTCTAAGGAGCTCCCCCTCAGTAAATGTATGTCATTTTGAGTATCTATTAGTTTTTAGAATACAGCATTTTTTCATTTCTTAAAGCAAAATTAATTAAATTCTCGTGGTAATTGAGTAAGGTTGGGTGGGAAGCGCAAAAAAAGTTGATTCATGAAAAAAGGGAGACAACGCGATGCCACACCTGGACTGCGTGATCCCAATAACGCGACACTGTACCATTGTCGCCTCGTAATAATGAGTGCTCCGCATCATCGTCACGTAGCGTCGTTAAAACGTCCACGCAAGTTAGCGAACGAAATTCCAGAGAAGAGGCTAGTAAAATTAGGACAATGAGGGGTTCAGATAATGTTTAATTTTTTTTTACAGTAGCGTAGCTGTGATGACTGAAATGTCAGATAATATCATCACGAGGCAGAGATGAAATAAGTACCCATGATTTTCAGTGATATATTTGCAGTTTTTTAAGTTGAAGTTATCGAAAAAAGTCGTGTTTTTTTCATGTATGATAATAAATATTTTTAGTGTAAGTTACTTGCAATATATAAAATTAAATGTTGTAGCCAAGTTGATTCTCATCATAGAATGTGAAAGAATATCATTACCCCTTTTTTTTTTTTAAATGTAATTAAATTCAAATGTTTGAAATAGTTTACACAACTTTGCAAAATTCTAAATCCATATAAAAATAATAAAAACGTTGATACCAATTCTCCAAATAATCGAATAATCAGAAAACTTTTCCCAGTCGTGAGTTTCCGAGTGAAAATCCGGCATATGGAAGCAATTTCCATGGAAAACAAATTGCGGGAAAAAATGAAAACAAAGTGCATGCGCGGCAGGGCCAGACTTGGCCGATAAGAAACGAGTGTTAAAGTAGCGAGGGAGGGTTTTGGGGGGAGGGGGTTGTGACCGGAGCTTACAAGCCATAAAACAATTGGCGCGGGCGCTGCCGATAGCGTGATAAACGCAACGGGGTGGAAGAGAGAAAGAGCACCCCCGGGTCCCTTTCAATATTTACGGTAGCTACGGGTGGCTCCCTTATCGCGAGAAATAGCTGCCGGAGCGAGATGCATCGCGCGACGAGCCAAATCTCGCATCTCGATCTCCCCACGGCGACTGCTAGGGTTGTTGATCTTTCATCGATGTATCGAAAGACCGATATTAGATGTTGAAATGAATGAATATTGAACTTAAAGTGGTAAGATTCTGGATTTCAAAATGAATATGCCCAAATTTCTCGCAAATAAAAAATTAATATAGGAGAAATTTTGCAAACTTATGGAAGTGGAATATTACTTCCTATTTTTTACTTTATTTTCTTGACATGTAGCATGTGATGAATTGAAGACTACACGTGAACAGTGAAAAGTTTATTTAATGTTTCCGATAATATAATCACAGTTTGCATCACAGGGTATACTGACTCGCTTCGCTCGTGCCCAAAATTTCGTACCAGTAATAACATGCGTTTCTGCCTCATGATACAATATAAGTTATCATCAAACAGAAAAGTCTAGTTAGTGCAAAATAATTTTTTATTGTTTCATTAAATTAATAACGTATACGAAAAAAAATTCAATTTCAATCATTTGTATTCATGTCATCTAATTTTATCTGAAAGAATGAACTTGTAGCCAATAAATAAAGGAAAAAAAAGGAGATGAATGTCAAAACTGATATTTTTCGAAATATCAGCAATCCTAGCGACCACTTGATAAGTCAACATATCGTTATTTCGACCTCCAGACGAAAGACGATAGCTCTTGCCAGATACACGCTTTTCCTCGGATTCATTTATCGCCGAGCAAATGATTTAAGCGCCGCAACAAGTTCTCGATTCTTTTTATCCTCGGGGCGTTATCTACGCGTGAGTTGAAGCCAGCGATTCAGTTTTGGGGTAGGGGGAGGGGGAAGGTGTATATTAGAATCGGGAGGGTTTTTTTCAAAAGTGAAGGGCGCTGTTTCGTTTTACAAATTTTTTTGAAAAAGCATATGCTCTGTAATCTAGAAATACGAATATTAGCATGTGTAGTATTCTCGATTTTGTGTACCTGTTATTGTAAGTATTGAATTTTAACGTACTTTATTATTTCTTAAAATTTTTTGAATTTTGACTCAAACATTTATTCTAAGATTTCTGTGAGAGAAAAAAGTCGTTTGAGACCAAGATGCAAAAACTAAGACTCTTCGATTATGTGTCAAGAACTCTTTCATATGAGCCAACAAATTATTTTATCAATACCTGAAAATACCTAAGTTACAGTTTCTACACTCAGACAAATCTTTAGTGAAATATGAACCTAAAAATTTCTTCAATCTACCTAAAAATTTTGTCATATCAACTATTTTTTTGAAAATTCGACTGAATAATTTAGTAGATTTAAGTAAAAACTTTATTCGGTTCGTATGCAACTAAATTTTTAGTCAATTTTAGTAAGCTTTTCTCTGCGTGTAGAAAAGTAGAAAAATTAATGCAGAAATCGAAACATTTTTCAATGTGAGAATTATTATTGATCAATGGCACTCATTGTTAATATGAATCGGAATATAAATATAAATATAAGCGATCGTATAAAATATAAAAAATTTTGAAATACAACAATTTCATTAAATTATAATAATATATTTATATTTAACTCCTGTATAATTTGAAAGCACTTCTCAAACTGATGAATCGAACATTGTCAGTTTGAATACTGAGAAAATGAAAATTAAATTCGAGGTTCAGTAACATTTCTTTGAAAATATTTTTCTTATTAGTGCACTGTAAAAAGTAAATCGTAAAATTACTACTTTACACGTAACTAAAATTAGGACCTATGTATGTACTTTAAAAATAGTATTTTAAGTAGATGTTGGTGAAGTTATACCAAGTATAGTAGTATTTTACTACATTATCATGAAATCACCATTCGTCAATATTTTACTCCAAGATATAAAATGACTAGTCTTAGGCAATTACACTCTCAAATGAGTTGATCTTACTACAGCTAGCATTTTCATTTTGAAATAATATATATTGTTCAGATTTAATGCTGAAGGGTGGATAAAAATGAGTAAATCCAATCAGAATAAATCGGATGTTTTATATATAATCAATTCCGAAATTTTTTAAATAGCTTAAAATTTCCAAGTTCCATAAGTATTAAAAGTTTTTGACACAAGTTGCGAAAATATAAGATATTTATTGCGTTTTGTTGTACGATTCTTTCGTTCATAATAAGTTATTATGAAATCATGGAATTCTTTACATAATTGAGTATATTTTATTAGTAGCTTTATACACCACATAGGAAACTTACCAGCCATTGTATAAACCCCTGTATATCATATCAATTTGCGATCATGATGCCTAATTAGAAATAGGATAGTATAAAAATTGGCTCATTTTGATAAAAAATCATTGTGTGTATAAAATAGTTTCATATATTATTTTTTATTTTTAACAAATAAAAACCCTTTGATAATTATTGTAACCAAATAATTACCTAAAGAATCACTTTCTTAATGTATTTTAGATTTAATTTTGGTGTTATTATAACCTGTGAAAGAAAATTTTAGCATTGATTACTATAGAAACTATATTCAAGGTTACCGAAACATATATTTCTGTCACTGAAATGCAAAGTGTTACAATTTTGAGGTTATACATGTAAGTAATCATCACTTATTGTAATGATACCAACTGAAATACTTGCTTTATAGTAAATGTTCTCGTCAGGAAAGGTAACTTCATAAAAAATATTATCCTTAGTAATCAGTTCGTTAAACCACAAACTTCTGATAAAAATACCCATAGCTAATGTTCCTACTACTTTTAAATTAGGTCTTGTTTTGTCTATGAAAAAAGGAATTGCAAATTATGTACCTGAAGTTCTCAACGTTTGAAATTGAACGCAAATAAAAAGTATATAAATTTTTAATTTTCTATCATGAGGGGAAGTGTGACGAATTGTTTTTTGGGGAGCATTAGGTTTTTTTCATGATTGAAAAGTGTTCAAAAGCAGCCAGAAAAGTTTTTTCTCTTATTTTAACTAATAAATTTTTTTCGTTTATTTTAAACGTTTGGAACTTCAGGTACATTGCAAATTCACCTTTTTCCAGGCGAATCATCAAGTTCTTCACATCCTCTAGTTATTTCACAATTGAGGCGATAAAAAAACAACTTTCATTCTAGTAAAATATTACTAGAGTTCTAGCAAATCTACAGATTGTTGGTTGTAATTTTACGATTGTTTTTTTTTACAATGCATGTACATCAATATGATTCAGATGCATTGACTTAGCTCAGAAAAGGGAGAATTTGAGATGGAGGGAGGGGATGGGAAAAGGACGTCGTGACTGGGCGAGAAACCCCTCGATACCGTTTTTCAATCGGTGGCTTTGTTACCGGGATTTCTATTGTTCGGGAGCCGGCGTGTATATTATGACATTTATCTCCACGCTCCGCGGATTCCCCCGGTGGAGGCGTCGCGACACCGCAAACACGTTTGCTGAAACGTGCTCGAGAAACGAAAGTTTTGCGCGACCTGGTTAACACTCGACAAAGAGCAAGATCGCGGTTGATACTCAGGGGGTTCTTACGAGCTTTGTTCAGATAATTATTCAATGATTTTTTATAAAAGGAACCCTTGTTCTTTTGATTATTTTTCGTTTATTTTTAATGCAGATTCGGAAATTTTAATTTCCACAAGTTAGATTACCTGTTGTAAGAATGTGATTTTATTTATTTTGAAAGATAACGTAAAAAGAATCTTAGGATTTTTAAGTTTTGCTTTGGGAACAAAAAACTTTGTTCTCGAAACAATGTAGTTCTACCCTTGAGTGTAAATTCCCCATAATAAATCTTCGATGCCACCCCTTTAGTTCCCTAAGTTCCCGGAGTCTATCTTCCTCCTCCTCTCCTTTTCTCATGCACAATAACGTGTAAATAACCAACGCGAACAAATCACGATTCAACCCCGCGCGCAAGGTCGGAAATGAAGCAGGGACGGCGACGTTGAGCGATCCGAAGATTGCTCGTCTTAGCGTCAAACTCTGGGATCGCGTCTGCGGAAATTGCGAAATCAGAAACACGGAGCACGTACTGACCCCGCGTTCTACGTCACGTCTTCAGGACACGGCGAGTTTTGATGCAAATTTTCGCTAATATACGATTTTTCAAGCTAAATCACGCACGAATTGGCGAATTTTTCTCGTGGTTTACAATTTCGGAATATGAACCTTCAAATATTGAATGGAAAACGTATTGGTCAGATGTTATATCGATTTAAATGATTTGAATGTCGTGATTGAAGACTTTGTTTAAGAGTCAATAGATACTCAAAAATTCAACATCTTTTGAAAAAATGATTGAAATTCTTGATAGATTTCAAGATATGTGGAGGATTTTCAGAATTTCTCAGGTATTGTGAAGTTTGACTGCAAGTTCTTGCAACCTGAGAAAATTATACGAAAAAATTCATTAATAACGAAATAATATACATACCAATAAATAAAATACTGCTGAATCCTCGTAATCGTTCGCAGATTATTTGGTAAAAAAAAAGAGAAAAATAAAAACTACCTTCCGTTTGGAAATTTCAAGTTTTGTTGTTAAGTTGTAAAATTGTTCATAAATTTTGCATTGTTATAAATATTTTAAACATTTTCTGAAACTAGACAAAAAATCCTAATTTTCATTATGAGGCAAATTTTTTGTGCGACTGATGGGTTTAGAGTAACGAGCACTCAGAAATTAAAGGATTTAAAGAGCTTGAGATTTTGGAAAAATTATATTTTTTCGAAAAAGATTTTCAAAATATAAAGAAAAAATACGCATCCAATGGTTTTCGATGTAGAATAAAAAAAAATTATGCCGAGGCAATTTAAAATTTGAATGTAAAAAACAGATACCATAGAACGACCCATATGTTAGAGATAATTTTCAATATGTTTTTAAGTTACAGCAAGTATGTGATATTTTCTGAATTTATCTAATAATTTATTTGATTTTGAGTTAAATAATTTTTTTCAAGACTAAGAAAGCTATTTCTGTAATAAGGTGAATTTCAAACCATAGCGAATATTTTTATCATGCTTGAAACAATGACCATTTATTCAATAAATTCTCCATGTCTAGAGTATGTAGTTTTATCTGTATATTAAAAGGAATTGAACGCATCATTGATATCGTTTTCTCACTTTTTGAGAAATCTTTAAAATTCATTTATTTTTAAAATTTATTTTAAATAATAGAGAAGGGGAAGTATTGATAAATTCCTAGCGTTTTTAGAAACTTTTAACTACTTATCAATATTTTCATTGCTGATAGACATTCCTATCATGTTTTTTTTTATTTTACTAACTTAAAAAAAAATTAAAGTAAAATAACTAAAGACATATCAGAATCTCTAGATTAATAGTTTTTTTATTATAATCACGATTACAAGAAAATGTATTTATCAAAATTAAGTC
Source organism: Platygaster robiniae (assembly GCA_028476575.1). NCBI lineage: Eukaryota > Metazoa > Arthropoda > Insecta > Hymenoptera > Platygastridae > Platygaster > Platygaster robiniae. Next base: position 30,791,658 of record CM052020.1, on the reverse strand, counting down.
TTTTTTCTCTGTTAGGATGAAACCTTACTTCTCAAATAAAAAAAAAAATTAAAATCAGACGACTTGCGGCTGAATAATTGAATGATGAAAAAGATTGACATCTACCTAATTCAAAAAATCAACGTCTTAGCTTAGAAATTTTGAAAATTCCCTACGACAAAACAACCAACTTCAAGCGAAAAGGAAACAAATTTTGAATGGAAATTCTACACTGTTTTTGATTACGAAAAGCTATCATCTGAAAAATTAACTCATAAAAATTTACAATATAATAGTATGTTATTTTTAACAAAATCATATTATACCATATAATGTATTTCAATATGGGTTATTGCACATATTTATAATCTAAAGGTGTTATTGATTGATTGTTGTTATTATATTGATGTAATCCAATTATATAAATAATTTTTTGTTACTATCTAACTTTATCGGAATTTATTCATTTATCTACAGTTACATGTGGTACATATTTTGGTATGAACTATTATTGAATAAAAGAAATAACTTAAAAGTATAGAAAATTCAGTACTTTTGATGCATATGTGGTATATATTTGCTCTTCATGTATTTCAAAATGAGAATTCTAAATGAATGCCCACTATTTCACTAAGAATTTAGGCTATTAAAACGTATAATGGCGTAGTCTGATAGTTTTCAAATTTTTTAGTAATTTTGTCAATTTTTGCTTTAAAACAACTGAATACGTTCGAATTTCGTAATTATTATTTTGCATTTTATACTATTTATTACTAAGCAACATTAAATTCGACTTAAAAAATAAAACAATTACATGTATACGAATGTGAAGTTTCATTTTTAGTGTTCAATATTTAAGGGGTTAAATACCTTTTTGTGCGGAAAAATTGAGGATGGTTTGGAGTATCTTCTAAAGTATGTAGCAATAATGTTAAGTCACCAAAATTATAGTTTTTTTATAGTGTATTGTCCACTTGAAAAAACAAGTATTTATTCATAAAAAAAATATCAACAATTGGCGAAGTTATGGCCCTTTTCTCGAAAGAATGCAAGTCGAACAAATCAAGTTAAATCAGAAAATCCAAAAATTTCATCAGACTTAAAATATGTCTTGTTCTTGAACGATCGCTTTTTTACATAGAAGTTTTCATTTTGCATATAATAATTTTTTAATAAAATTTTTAGAATTCAAAACATCGAAATTTCGGGGAAAACGTTCTTGCATACAGAAAAAACGTAATATTCATTTTTTCAATTGTTCAAGAACTAGATACATTCCTGGAAAAATGGAATTTTTTGGATTTTCTGATTCAAATTGACTTGTTCGCCTTGCATCGTGATGACCGCATGTCTCTTAAAAAAAGTTTTTTCGGGGAAAGGGCCGTAACTTCGCCAATCGTCGATATTTTTTTATGAACAAATACTTGTTTTTTCAAGTGGACTATTAACTATTAAAAAACAATAATTTTGGTGTCATAACATTATTGCTTTATACTTTAAAAGATACTCCAAATTATCCTTAATTCATCCGCACAAAAAGGTATACAACCCCTGAAAAGTATGGAAAATTCAGTATTTCTGATACATAAGCGGTATTTATTTGTTCTTCATGAGTTTAAAAATGAAAACTCTCAAAGGATGGCCACTATTTCACTATAAATTTAGGCTATTAAAACGAATAATAGCGTACTCTGATTATTTTCAAAATTTTTTATCAATTTTATCAATTTGTGCTTTAAAACAACTAAATACGTTCAAATTACACAGTGATTATTTTGCATTCTTTACCATGCTTAACCTTACATTATATTACAACAGAAGTTTTAACAATTAATCGTTAAAATTATTAATATACTCTAATTATTCTGAAACTACAGAAAGCTCGACTTAAAAATTAAAACAATTAAATGTATTTCAATGTGAAATTTCATTTTTAGTATATTCAAATTTTCGCTATTATATTTATTAAAAAAATTAATTATTCATAAAAGACTGATTATCATTTGTTCCGTATTCAGATAAACATCCTCAGAAAAGGTGGAAAATCGATCACTTATTGAGCCAATTTTTTATTAATAGTAATTCCTACCAAGTTCAAACATGAACTTCGGAATTAACTTTCGATATTTATTTGTGAGTCATTTTTTTTTCATTTAATGCTTCATATAGCTCTATTGTTTGTATGTTGAAATAATATTGAATTGTGTTGTATTGAAGGATCCTGATGAGGGCCCAATATGCGCCCGAAATATTGATCATTTAAAATAAATAGATAAGGATAACTTTTAATAAAAAATTGGCTCTTAGCTATCATTTTCCACTTTTTATAAAAAAGAATATATTTTTTCTAATCAACATGAAAGTTCTTTCGGAGTGACTTCTCAATTTATAAACAACAGGAAACCATTTTCTAGATTAAGATTTGAAAAATGAGTAGAAAATCGTGATTTTAATTGCTTCTATTACAAGTTTGTTATCCTCCATAGTTAGAATGTGTAGAAATGAAGTGGAGAAATTGATTCTGTATCAGTATTGACTCATTCATAATGACGAGACTTTCAATTAGATATATGTGGATGTTTATGTTTGACATGCAGGTATTGATTTCTGCGAATTGTTCTTTTTTTTTGTGATTTTTGATTATGTAACCTGGTTTTGATTTTGTAATTGATAGAATGTTGTTTGATTCCTGAAGAGGACCACGAAGTTGGGTCGAAAGCTTCAAAATGAGATCTTGAAAATGGTTTCCTGTTGTTTATAAATTGAGAAGTCACTCCGAGAGAACTTTTATGTTGATTAAGAAAAACTGCGGAGTAACTTATATACTATATGAATATGTTATTTTCAAATTTTGGCGGGTTTCAACCTCTGAAACCCTCCTGCTGTGCTCGCCATTGCTTGATTGGGTGCTAATGGAGAAGCCGTGTCCCTCAGCGAGGAGGGTTCGTATCTGCGCGAGCGTGCGTGTCGCCACGGTTCGAAGGGCGCGTGCGAAATGCTGAGAAAGGCCCTCGCTCACAATCAGCGAGACGCATGGGCGCAGATAATTGCGTGGCCCGCGAGATGTGGAAATTCGCGGGGCTCGAAAAATAGAGAGTCGGAGGAGAAAAATGGAACGAGGAGCGCGGCCTCGAGTACGTCGGATTCAATTACAGCGATTGGTATCGGGGCGCGTTCCATCATCCGCGCACCCTCCGGTGCCGATGACGACGCGGATGATTAATGACGCCGATGGGAGTGCAGAGAGAGCCACGGCGACGTTAATGACCGCGATCATCGGCAACACTTTTCATCGCGGATCGATGGGAAATCAGTGGCCTTGGCTCATCCGCGAGCGCCCCGTGTAATACACCGCTCGCGTTTGATAAATAACGACGTGACGGTAATTTCTCCGGGCGATAAAGAGCACATTCCCGAAGCAGGAAATGGAATGGAAATTTGATGTACGCTTTTGTTTTTCGATATTTTTTGGAGTACGGGACAATCTTCAATGTTTCGATATGAGGTGATCAAATTTTGTAATCGGGAATTGGGATTTTGAAGTTATTTTTGGGAAAATCGTTGTTTATCAGAGAAAAAACGTTGTTGTGAGTGAGTATTTAGACAGGAGTGTGTATTGGGGCTGATCATATAATTTTTATCAAGTTATTAGAGATATTTGAAGTATCACTTTCAAAAACTTCACTGTTACAAATGTTTGTTTTAAATTTAATAGAAAGTGTACTACGCAAAAAAAAACGCTAACAGTACCGTAATATACGAGTGTCTTAAATTTTATACATCATGTGTGTTTGAATTTATACATGACTAAAATATATAATTACATTATATTCCAGATGAATTTAAGTCAGATTTGTATTAATGCACTGATGTATTAAAACATTACAAAAATGTTTCAATTGAATTTAATACAAGCTATAAGTAATTTGCGTTATATCCTGATAAGTCATGTCGACACGAAATTTTTTTCTGTTAAAATTTCAATTAGAAAAATTTGGTTATAAAAAAAGATTTACAGGAAAAATTTTTCTATTACATTCCCTTTTATTTATTTTAGTTACTTGTATTTTTAAATTTCATTTAAAACACTTTCAAAGATAAATTATTTCTTCGCATTGTTTGCCTGTAATGTTCCATCAGGTCCTTCATCTTAATACTAATATGGTATCGACTCATATCTGAAGAATTTCCACAATAATTCACGTTTGAGAAAAAATTTATTGTAGCCATTAGCGGGCACGAGCGTAGTAATCAACTTGTGTGAAAAATGTACTTTACTCAAGTAAGCGTCTCGAATTTATACCTATAAGGGTGTGTATCTTATTTATGTTTCATATATGAAGTTCATGTAATTTCAGATACATTTTAATACAGAATCTATGGGAAGTGTATTAAACTCAAGTAGGTGTTCCTAAATCATACACTTTTTAAACATGTGTATCTAATATACATATCATATAGCTGGTTTACGAAATTCAAAGTACATTTTAATACATTTCGAATAAAAAGCGTATGAAATTTATGAAAATTTTAACCGTGTTGATTACCGTAGAAAATATTAATTAATTACCAATGTTAGGTATATAGATATGTAAATTACTGTGTAAATGTATACACAACTCATATTTTCCATATAAAAATTAAACGTTTTAAACTCGAGTATACAAGTTAAAAATAGTTTTCACCACTGTACACTGTTTTTATTTTTTTATATATGCTAGAATTCTTAACAAAGTCAAAATAATGTTTCATTTTCAATATTTTAAAGTATACTCATAAAATTTATAAAATGGAGTATCTACAGACTTTCACGTGCTAGTTTAAATATTTACGAATAAAATAATATTTGAATTGAAAAAGAGACGTATACTCCATAAAAATAAAGTTTTCGAAAATTCGCGAATTCTAATGTAGGGTTTTGATATTTAAGATAAATGTATGACTTACGAATATAAAAATCTGCATTTTTTTTTTGCATTAGATTCTATCAAATTAAAATTTTCCATAGTAAAAAACCGGCTTATGCATGTTTGATTAACCGAAAAATATATTTTACTTACATTAAATAATATTAGACATTTATGAGTGTTACTGTAAAATTGAAAATGTTTTAATTTGTCTTTCTCTGCTGTGGAAAACTTGCTAAATTAATGAGACTACAACTTCTGTCTTCTGACAAATCAAGACAAAAAGTCTGAAAAAATTGAATGTGAAATCAAAATTGTATAAAATAACCTCAAGTTCAATGTTTAAACATACCTACAATTTTCCGATGTTTTTAGCAACTAAAAGAATGCATCTGATTCTAATTACCTATTAAGGAAATTTTTAACAAGTTATTTGTAGGCATTATTATGAATTTCGCTGATTTTTAGCATTTCGATGGGACGAGGCGAAATTTCATATTATGTCTGCAAAACATGTTTAAACTTGAGTTTGTGCATGCTATCCATGATTAATGAATTATTTTGTTATTTTTCCACCCCTTTGGAACTTCAAAAAAGATTAGAATCAAATATAGTATACCTTCTTTATAATCACAAATGTTTTTGAAAATAAAATGTTTCAAAATATAATAAAAAAACATCTTGAATTTTCTTGTAAGTTTGAAAGGTCTCATAATTTAGTAAAACTCTAGACTTTTTTTTATCATAAATTTTGCAGAACATTAATAGTTTTTCAAGGATTGAGCAAAATGCCATATGTCTGCAAAAGAGATTTGCACCTAATTTTGTGAATTTTTTCGTAACTTGAATCGAAAATCAAATATTGTATTTCATCTTTGAAATCCTAAATACTTTTTAGAGTAATACAAATTTTGAAAAAACGATAAACAACACGCGTAAATTTCTTGTTAGTTTGAAAATTTTTGAAATTTTATGAAATTCTGTCCGTTTCTTCTGTTGCCCATTCATTTATTTTCTCCCAAATTTTTTTAAACGTTCATTCCCAGTGTCTCTAATAAAACAATTTCCAAATGAAATGTGCATTGTGATGCTTCTTCTCCGCTCAATTTGGCAAGACTAACCAATTTTCTCTAATTGAGCCCTGTCGAGCCAGCCATTGTTTATCAACCAAGTTTCTCATACTCGTATGACGTTCCCGTTAGCGGTATGTCCTTTTTCATCGCTGCGAAGAAAAACAACGTACGCAATAATCCCGTGGCTGGGGAAAAAAGGAAAACGAGGCGCGATTCGCGGTATGCACGAAGGGTCGAAAAGGGAAGGGAAGCTTAGAGACCGTAGGTGGACGCAGCCGAAGGGGCATGTGCTAATGAACGCCATTAAAAGCAGCGTTAATTAGATTGCCCTAATCAGATCGTCCCGCGTATCTGCTACCTTTTTTTCTCCATTCGAGACCGCGAACGTTCTCATTTGAACTGAGTCAGAGAGGGGGAATCGAGCCTTCAATTACTGTCGGTTCATAGATATAAAAATTTGAAATTAAGGATAATAAATTCAAGGATTAGTATACCAAATTAAATTTTTCATGTAGAAACAAGACAGTGCATTTTCTTACGAATTTTCCAATTTAAAAGATTTTTCCACGTCGATTTGACTGCTTTATACGTGCGTATTACAAACAATGTTTGCACAGGAATCTTCATAAATTAATTGCGAAAATTGTTCAGCAGGGAATGTAGTTGTAACGAGGATGATTATTTTCTGTTTCAGGTAAGTCTTATCTCGTTCATTACGGCGCATCGCCCAAGGACGAGGCTGGAGGTAAACGTATGAATAGAAGACGGAAAAATGACGGCGTGCCCCAATCGCAGATGATCAATCCGATTTGCCCCCGAGAAATCTTCGGAGCCCGGAATGAATATTCTTACCCGTAAAGCACGCAGCGGCCACGATGAGGCCGTTTTATCTCGCGAGAAATCGCCTCATATCCATACAATGTCACGCACAGCTCGTACGCTCGTCCGAGCTCCAACGTCGATCAGCACGAAATATCCTTGCTTTTCTTCCAGCCACCTTTTTTTACGATGTGTGCGAAAATTTTTTCCGAAACGAGTACGTGACGATTATTCAAGTTTTGAGATTTTCTTGCTGCAAAGCCACAAATTAATGAAAATTTGAAGGAAATAGGATTTTTGGGTGGACATTTTCTACTTGCTATTTGTGGCTTAGGTGAGTAAGAAGACAAAATATCTTCGGATTATTTCATCTTAAATTATTTATTTGATTCAGGTATTTTTCCTTATTTTGTTAGTAATATTTCATTCTAACAGAATTAATCAATTCTTAACTTCATTTTTTACACACTGTTAAAAATTTTCTTAAATTTTATACACTTTTTATTCAAAATGTATTAAAATGTACTTTAAATTTCGTAAGCCAGCTGTATAAAATGTATATTAGATACACATGTTTTAAAAGTGTATGATTTAGGGACACCTACTTGAGTTTAAGACACTTTCCATAGATTCTGTATTAAAATGTACTTGAAATTTCACAAACTTGATATTTGAAACATAAGTAAGAAACACATACTTTAAATGTGTATAAATTCGAGACCCTTACTTGAGTAAAATACATTTTCATACAAGTTGGTTACTACGCTCATGCTCGCTAGGTGGCTATACTACATTTTTTCTTACATGCAAATTATCGTGGGAATCCTTCAAATATGAGTGGAAATCATTAATATTAAGGTAAAGGTGGGCGAAGGGCCTGATGGATGGAATATTACATGCAAACAATGCGAAGAAATAACTTATCTTTGAAAGTGTTTTATTCAACTGTAATTTGAAAATACTAATAACTGAAATAAATAAAAAGGAAATTTATTATAACAATGTTTTTTGTAAATCTTTTCTTAATACCAAAACATTTTGTATTAGAATTTTAACAGAAAAAAATTTGGTGTCGACATGGTTTGTTGGGATATAACGCAAATTACACATTACTTGTATTAAATTTAATTCAAACAATTTCGTATGATTTTAATACATCAGCGCATTAATAAAAATCTAACTTGAATTCATCTAGAATATAATAGAAATAAATATTAATGTCATGTATGAATCCAAACACACATGATGTATAAAATTTAAGACATCCGTATATTAAAGTAATGTAAGCGTGTATATATTTTTAATGCATTATTAATATAGGTTATGTGAAATTTACGTTTGACGCGTTATAATTAATTTAAGACAACAATTTATCACAGTGTACACATTTTCTTGCAATCGTGATTTGTGCAAAAATACCAGAAAATTTTGGACTTTAGAATTTCTACAGTGAACCATTTTTTTCCTCAGTTTTTTTAACAAGTAAGTTAAGCGAACAATATTCAGTTATGTTTTATACTATAAAAAATTCACTGTTTGGGAGCTAGATTTTTTTTATGTCGGAGTACTCCTTTTGTAATTATTTTTATGCTTTATACCCTTCCAATTCTCTTATTTTACCAAAAGTGGTTCAATAATAGTGATTTTAGTCCAAGTTCATTTGTAAGGAGTTACTGTCGAAGAAAAAAAGTTTTAAAGCTCGAGAATTTAATGAAAACAATTTTCTTCACTGTCTCTGAAAAAAATAAAAAATTGCTGTTGATTCAAAAGTTTTCATGCTGCGTATGATTTTTTTATAAAATACTTTTTAGTCATTGGCATAGTGTTATTTCGAAATACTTCTGACGTGTGAAATTATAATCTCAACTACAGAAATAATATTTTTCCACGTCTTAAGTATTATCAGCAGCATATTGTTTAAAAAGAATTAATTTTTTCAAACTTCGGCACAAAATCACTGAAAAAAAAAAAAATTGTAACAATAGAGTGAAATTGAATTTGCAGCTATCAAAATTCGTTGATAGATATTTGTAATAAGGAAAATATTTCTTGTGAAAAAATTCTATAAAGAAACTCTATACAACTCTCTCTATATCAACTCTATAACTCTATAAAAACTAGAGCATGAAAATAACTGCAAAAATGGAGTTTTTACTAAAATAAATTCTAGTCACCCCATGATAAATTTTGGTTACTAGAGATCATTACTAAAAGTAGCATTTTTAATATATTGTCTCCATTATTGAAATTCAGCTTAAAATTTTCATGAAAAAATATATACATGTAAGGTATTAGAGTCATTATTACACCTGCAAAAATTACAGCTTGTTTTACTGTACCGTTTAAAATAAAAAAATATCAAAGTTTTCATGTAGTCTTATGGGTGGAAGCAGTTTTTTTTTATTTTCAACTATATCACACTTAGGATTTTAGTAAAAATTTTTTTCGTTGGTGCATAATAACTTACTTTGTGAAATGCCTCAAACAAAACGAAGATTTACTGTACCGTTTTGGAAAACAATAAAAATGAAATAAAGTTGACACTTTCCGCATCGAATCAATAAACTTGACAACAGTGTATTCTGTCAGATTTTCACCAATGCTCAACGTTGACGTTTCTAACAGTTGTTTTGTAAATATAATAATATAACTTATGGAGTGGTTTCAGTAGATTTGAAATTCATTTTATTTTCATTGATTTTACTTGCTGTCCTATCCAATTTCGCAATTTATTTCATTTGCTGTTTTAACTTCATTTATTTTATTTGCTGTCTTATTTATTTATACAATTGATTTTATTTACTTTATTTATATTTATTATTATTTTCTGTCAAAATGCTTTTAGGCTTATCTTTATTATTCCTTATTATTTACAAAACAGAATCATATGACATACGAGGTTGGTTTCTCGCACTAATAGAAAAGACGGCACAATGCAACGTTGCCGCTTTCAAAAATAATGCCGTGATCTGAAATTAGCTACAACCAATTTACTTTGCAACTATATTCATTCATAGAGGTAATACCTTAACGACGTTTTTTTCGAAAAATAAAACGGTCATAAAATAGATACTTATGCACTCTCGAAATTCAAAAGTCTAAAGTTTTTTTTCATTTTTTTTTTACAAAGATCACGATTGTAATAATTTTGTTTAACTGTTTCGGAATTCTAAAGCAGTGATGCTAACTTGAAAGACATTTTTTTTTCAAGAAATTAAGTTTAGAGTTTTACCTTCCAGATTAGAAGTTTACTCATGAAATGACAAAAAAATTATAACCACTAGAATATTTTCTGCCAAGTTATTAAATAATAGAAAAAAATGAAAATATGCTCTCTTCATCTGAATCTGTTAGATTCAACAGATTGTCGGTTGTATTTTACAATTTCCATATTAAAATTTTCCCAATATAATTTGAAAAGTTAATAGATTGAATTTGTAAGATACAACAAAAAATCTGTGAAAAACAGACAGTCTGTTTAATTTGACAGGTACATCTGTTTTAAGTAACAGATTTCGATTCAGGAAGTGGCAATACAAGAAAATCAACCTTTCAGCTGATATACAAATATTTTACGTATTATTCACGACGAAGCCAATGAAATTCACGCTAAAAGAAAGAACACGTGTCTCGTCGATTTTGATAAAAATTCTACTAAAAAACTTCATTCAAATTTCAGACCTAACTGGACCCAACCCAAATTATAAAACAATTTAAAAAGAACTGGTCCAAAAATGAATACAAAAAATTGATGAATAATAACCTATTTAAATTAAATTTTCTTTTAGTTTTTAGGAACTACGCGGCATGAAGATTCAAAATACACAATCAAGTCAATATTGAAAAAAGGGCTAGGATCTTTCACGTTAACATTTTTTATCGTCCCATCTTTTTTGACTGATACCAGATACACCATCTGGCACCTCTATCAGTGGTACTCATCCAATATCAAATTCACCCTTTTCATCATGACGCGACCCACGCTCGAACCCTCTCGGACGAAAGCCGAAGAAAGAAAGATAAAAAAAAAGATCCACGACATTCCCGCGATAAATTTTCGGACCAAGTACAAGAAGAGTCACTTGTAGCGTTCGGCGGTATTACTACCGTGCCGGTATTGGCTGCAGCGGTCCGTATCTGGTACATATCTAGCAACGTGTGCCACGTCTTATCTCAGCTGCCGTTCGGTCCCGCGTTTGCGCGTGTTCGTTGCTCGCCGTGTGCACGTTCGAATCCGCGTGTGCGTGAAATAAAACGGCGAAGGGCGCGCTCGGCATTGTATGTATATCAAAGAATTGCAAAGTCCCCGTAAATAGCCCCGCGATTTCCATCCGCGTACGGGTAACTCACGTCCGTCACCGCGGACACGTACGCGCGGCGACGCACATAAATTACACGCCGCGAACGCAAATTAGCGCACCTCGCGTCCAACGGTGATTACCGACGAGGAAATCGCCTTGGTGTCCCCGCGAACGCTGATCCGGAGCGTGAGATACTCCGGTAAACGCGAGTCGGATGGGACGCTCGATCCTGGAATTAGCCGGCTTCTGGAGTATGCAGCGAGGCGAACGCGAAGGCTGAATAGTGGAAAGTTGAACTTGAGTGCGTTGCGAATTTTCATTTTAGACTTCACTTGGATGCGAACAATGTCAGAGATTTCTCTATTAAATGTTGGAATGAATGTAAATGCAACAAGTGTGGAGTAAGTTGAAAACTTTTTATTGTTTCATTCGACGTTTCGTGAGGGATTTCTCACTTCATCAGGGATGTAATGTTTCGAACAAAAAATGACATTTAGTTAAGTTGATACATAATGACTAACACATCTATAAAACAAGTGATTGAATTATGAAACGGTTACAAAGAAAAAACTATATGTTCATCTAAAACATCCTGACCGTTTCAGAGTTCGATCACTTGTTTTACAGATGTGTTTGTCATTAGATATTAACTTAACTAAATGTCACTTTTGGTATGAAATATTACATCCCTGATCAAGTGAGAGATCCCTCACGCAACGTTGGATGAAACAATAAAAAGTTTTCAACATAGTCCACAGTTGTTGAATTTACATTCATTCCAACATTTTAAGAAATAGTGGAGGATCATAGAATTTCTCTATTAAATTGAGGAGATTGTCTTTGAAGCAGATTACACGGGCTGTGTATTAAATGTTTTATTAGTTATGGATGAATTTATGAAAAAATAGACAGTATTTGTGGAAGTTATAGACTGTGTATGAAATTAATGTGTAGGTTTAAAATATGACAGGCTTTTAAATCTGTTGAACTTCAAATGAGTTTGCAATGGAAATGCATGTTGAAACTATTTTTTAATTCAAGTGTTGTCTACTGGACGGTACATGTTTATTTTATTGATAAATATAAAATATCGAGTAATTTCAAAATACACGCACTACGATTTTTACATTGAGTTTGAATTTTTTCCTCTCATTTTCAACTGATTTCTGATAAATTTCATTTTTTTTCAAGAAGATTGTATGAAAAACGTATATAACTCAAGCTGTTTGGAAAGTATTTGCTTTGAAACTTTTCACGAAATTTTTTCTGCGAATTAGGATGAAAAAATGTTTCACATTATTATTCAATTAGTTTATACTTTAATATAAATATTATCATTGTTCAAAGAATTATATATGTATTTTGATTTAATGAAAGACGTTCTTTTGAAATCATGCTTTAAGTTACAAAGACGTGTTCACGTTATCTGTTTTGAAATATTTGCCTCTGAAAATGATTTCTGTTACAATGTACATGAAATTTAATAGGCAAATGTGTAAACAGAATTCCTCATTATTATTTTATTATTCGAGTAAAAAATCTTTGAATTTATGTATACATCTTGAAAACAATAAATTAAATATGAATTTCTTTGAAATCTTTTTCATATGTGTATCATGATGTTTCGAACATGACTTCAAGAAAAAGTCTGTGAAAAATGTATGAAATTTTGAAAGTTTTTAACAGTGTACCTGTAGTTAAATGTTGCTGAATGTTTTGGTGTCTTTTAATTTAAGTAGATTTATTCATTTAATGCTCTGAAATTTCTTGAATAAATAATTACACACGGCTATTGAGAACTATATATAATAATTTTTTTGAGTTTTTTAGCATTGAGCTAGTACAAACTTAATATTATGTTAGGTTCCTGATGCGAAAATTTTATAAATTTCGAAATTGAGAATCAGTGATTTATTTTGATTTCAAGCATGAGAACATGGAGAAGTTTTAGTATTTTTGAATTTGGTAATTTTTCTTCAAATTTGTGATACATAAGTTTGAATATTAGTTTTTGACACTTGTGCCTGAATAAACGATTTTTTGATTTTAAAAATGAGCGTACGAAGATCTGATGATTGAAAAATCGAAAATTTATATAAATAATGATATTTTAGGGAACAAATTTTACTCATAAATTGAATTATGAATCTCACGATTAATTTTACATGAATTGAATGATAATGATAATAATATGATAATAATAATAATTTCATTCAGGTGTATAAATTTACAAAGTATATCATACACATACACTTCCCGCAAGATTACATACTAATCTGTCGCAAGCGTGAACTTAAGCTAACCTACATACTAAATCGATCTTCCTTTTTTAAAAGTTCTGAAGAATACAAAGCGATACAATTAAATCCTATAACTCTATAACAAATGTACAATCATTCGAAAATCATTTAAATCTGAATATCAACAATACAATTAAACCTTATACTTCTATTACAAATGTACAATCATTTGAAAATCTCTTGCATCTGAATCGGATTTACGAATTAAAAAGTGACCGTGAAATTACTTGTTTTTCTTGTAAAAAAAAAATTAATATGATACACTAGTTCAGAATTGTAATAATTGAAAATTCAGATAAAAGTGCATATGAGCTAAAATTGTTTCAGTCTCATCGAGTTTCTTTAAATTTGGAATAAAAGTTTTTCACCAGTTTTCAGGAACAAATTTTATGCAATTTTTTATTTATTTTAATTTTTTTCTGGACACCATGTGAGAACTTTTATCGAAATATAAAAATTTTACGAATTTTCCTAGATCTAAGACACTGTCCAAATGAAAATTTTTGTAAAAATGAATTCCAGAATCGACAATTTCACTGAACCTAAATGTAAAAAATCAGAAACCCGAGCTTGAAAATCAAAAACTTACAAAACTTTTGAAGCGAACTACTATATTTCGATCAACAGATAATATGAATGAAAGTTTTTACGTTTCTAGGGATTTGCTTATTTCAGTTAATTTCAATAAAATGGCTTTAAGTATTGACAAATATATGAGGTTGAAATTAAAACTTTTTGATAAAGAAGAGTACTTTAACAAGTGTTTCAAAAATACAGAAGTTCAGAATTTAGAATGAAAAACATAACCTTAGCTGGTTATTTGAAGTTTTTAAATACACTAAAATTTCAAAATGGTGAAGTTGCAACCTAAAAAGTGTAAGATTTGCACATCCTTGTACTCCAAATTTCTTGAGGTTATTTCATTAAACCATACGAGTTTTTTGAAATTCTTAAAAGATCATACTTACACGTTTCAAAAAGATGAAATCAGCTTATTTATTTACTTGTTTATGTTTATATTCAGGTTCCTTCGTACGGATTTTTATACATAGTACCAAATGTTTCTCCAAACTGAATTTTTGAACTTACAACATTACACGTCGCATTGTACGGACACTTACAATTTCACTTTCTAAAAAAATATTTAACGTCGATAGTTTTTGTGATACTCTTGTCTGTCATCAACGAAATTCTCACTGATGATTACTATCATTACTTACAATTATCAACTTCTGAAATTGATTTATTTGAAGATGCAAATTTTCTACAATAATGACGATCTACTTACTTCTTTGAATATAACAATTCAAATGTACAGTTGAAGATATACGGTATCAAATCTACGAATTCAAAAATTCGGCTCTGAAATTTGTTATTTACAGCAATTTCAATATTGGTCGATAATTTTTCATATTTCGTAAGTTTTTACGAGAACCATTCTCAAAATATCTCTGTCTTCTTCGGAAGAATGAATTGACAATTCGGGAAATCCAAACTCGCTACCTTAATACGACCCCCCTCCCCCTTCCCCTCCACCTGCCATTAACGCTGTAATTAAGATGTCGCCGATTGCGAGGGTCGTTTATTCCAACTTTTTCCTCGCGGAATTCACGAGCAAGTCGATAGATCATGCAGAGCTTGCGGCAGGTGAGTTTTCGCGATCGTGGATCTTGCTGGAACTGCAGCCTGAGTTAATGACGTGCGAACAGATATCAAATGCCTTGCGCCCTATCATCGGCTTTTCGTTCCGTTGATCTTGTTTCGACGCGCTGCTTCAACTTTCCGGCGAAAAATGTCTTCTATTCTACGCCGTCTTTTATAGATTTACAATTTATTGGGAGCATTATGAACAGAAGCGATGACCAAAGAATTTGGAAGAAAAATTGTTCAGATAATGGTTCTAGTTTCGTAACTCTTTGTTTCCTTCTGAATTAGAATATCAGAAACTGACAGCATTATCTGAATAAATAGCATTTTTGCTGTTCAGGTAGATTTTTACAGTAGATCATGTTTTAAAAAGATGTTTCGAAATCGGCTTTTTCGGCTACCGAAACGAACAACGGAGCAGCAAGAAAATATTTCGCAAATCCGGCCGTGAATTCCGGATAAAAGCCGTGCTGAGAAAACAAGGGGACCGCTTTCACCGCGCGGAAACCGATTAAAATTTCATTTCGCCCGGCGAGGCCGCTCGATCTTGCTTTACGATCGCGATACCTTCTTATCGGTGGAACGACTGGATGTACTTACTTTTGTACGTCGCGCGATGAGGAGTTACGGCCCAGCTTTGATAATTTCCAACTTTGCTAGCGATTGGCCCCGCTCCGGAGACAGACGTGCGTTCACGGATGCGCATTTTTTGTCTTTCTTCACGGGTCGAAGTACGATACGCAAAGTCGTGAATGATGGTAGCTGTTAGGGCAGATTGTTTTTTTTTTTTTTTTTATTGAAGGGAAGAGCTTTTGAATTTGGCATTGCGAGATTAGAATGATGAACGGAAATATTGGGAACGCTAGATTTTTTTAATCAATGAAAATCAGTGGAGTAGATGAAAGGGAGATTAGGGGATCAATTACCTTACCTGACAGTGGTAGTCGAATTAAAAAATTTCTTATCCATGATAATTCAATATCACAGGGACCTATATTCTAGAATCCATATTTTGAGAATTTCATTTTTATTATTTTTAGTGTCATATCTTCTATATTTCAAAATTCTAAGAATGTATTTTATAGATTCTATTACACTTGAATTTTATACAGTGGGAATATAGGCCTTAAACATTAATTTTTCAAAGTTCGAAAATATATAATTCCATGTTATGAAATTAATAGTTATAAATATCAGAATCGTAGAGAATTTTATAAACGTAGAATCATAAAATAAAGATCTTAATTACTCAATTATAATTGATATTATAAATTTGATCATCGTAGAAATTTGGGATCATGAGAGTTTTTACGTTAAAAGTCATAACTATGTGAAATCATTTACTGTAGAATTTTAATTGTCATGATTCCTTATCAACAATTCATACTGTAAGAATCAAAAATAAGAGTTACATGCATTCTGCAATTTTGAATTCCAGACTATCTTCTAAAATGTGAAATTCCAAATTGTATAATATGAATCGTAAGTAATAAAAATAGATAAATTAATTAATCAATATAGTTCAAAAATTTCAAAATTTTAAATCTATAATAATCCGATATCACATAAACCTATATTCTAGAATTCAGATTTTCAGAATGCAATTTCTCTAATTTCCTGTATCTTATCTTCTATAGTTCATAATTCTATACATATATTTTATGGATCCTATCACACTCAAATTCTATACAGTGGAAATGCAAGCCCTCAAAATTAATGTTCCAGTGTTCGAAAATTTAGAATTTCATGTTACAAAGTTAATGATTATAAATACCAAAATCGTAGAGAATTTTACTATCGTAGAATCATCAAATGTAGATATTTATTATTCAATTATTATTAGAATTTTTAATTTTATATTGTAGAAATGTGGGATCATTAGAGTTTTAACTCTAAAATTTATACCTATCTAAAATCATTTACTGTAAAATTTTAGTTCTCATGATTGATGATCAAAACTTCATACTGTGGAAGTAAAAATTACACTGTTAAGAATGTTATTGATTTTAACAAACTTTCTTATAATAAGGTTGTATGAAAAATAATAAACTGGTATGGTTAATTAAAATTTTTAACTTTTATACTAAAAAAAAATACCCGTATGTATATTAAAATCTAGATAAAATCTAGAGATTCATTAAATTTCACAAAATAGTATGTATAGATTTTGAAATATTTGTACATGGATATTTTGAATACAGATTTATTTAAATCCGCAAAATGGTTATTTAAAACGCAGAAACGTTTATGCAATTTTAAGAACACCGTATATTAAATTCAACATGCGTTTATGTAAAAAACTTTCTACACAAGTTTACGAAAATCAATACAAAAATTTCTAACAGTGTAGAGTTACATGTATTCTGCAATTTCAAACTCTAGGCTTTCTTCAAAAATGTGACACTTCTATTTTTTAGAATTTATAATTTCAGTGATAAATTTAAAATAAGATCAATCAAAAATTCTGTTAAGTATAAATAAGAATTCTCGAAATCTTTAGCATGGATTTCTAGAATTCTATACCTAAAGTTGTATCGAAAATTTCATCATCCTATATCATAAATTCATACGGTACAAGATATCAGTATTGTTCAGATATTAATGATAGAATGCGAGGAAGTAGAATTCAAAATTCTCCAATTGCAGATTCTATAATTAGGAATTTAGTAGTTTTCTATTCTTGAATGGCCAATCTTGAATTTACCGGTTTCATTCATTATATGTCTGGCTTTCTACATTTAGAATGAAATATTTTATGACCTAATATTTTATCAAGATTTACGACAGTTTATATCGTAAATAATTTAGAATCTTATAATTTGTAAATTAACTTGTAATCTTGAATTCTTGAATTTTGTAACTTGAAATTCGCAGCTTTGAAATTCTTTGTTGCAGAATGAACAATTCTTTTATTATCTTTTCAAAAATTCACAACTCTGGAATCCTGTATTCTATCATTTAAAATTCTAGTGCTTGATATCCTATAGTGCAAGATTCCAGAAATCTGTATCCTATAGAATTTGGAGTTCATAAATACGGTGTCCTTAAGTTTTGTCTCATGCAAATTTGTATATTCTGAGAACATCTGCAGGATAGAAGATGACTTTGAGGGTATTTGGATGGCTCGATGGAACTTTATTTTTGATTGAAGAAATTGTGTAGAAATATCGAGAAATATTGGAATATTCATACATATGTAAGAAATGAGTACCTTGAGCACTTTTTGAGCATAAAAAGAGGACCTTAAGAATATCATTAAGACGTAATTTTTCTACTCGTTATAATAAAAATAATAATAATAATTTCCAATCCCATTGCCCTTCATCCCTCTACCCTACTGATGGAAATTGATAGAAAACTAACTGTAAATGTATTGAAAAATGATTCTCCAGTTATTAAAATTCAAATTAATCTCTGTTTTTAACTACAGCATTGAGAGTATACCAAAATGCGACGTATCACCTTGATAAAATAACAGTCACGATTGCAAAATAACCAGTAAAGTAAGCAAGTCACATCAGTGATCCTATTGCCGGGGTCGCGGGGGTTGAAGAGAAGCGCATGATCCGCGGATCACGGAAACGTCGACCGAGATGGTATCTGGCACTGCGCGATTATAAGCATACGCGGCCAAGGCGAGGAAAGAATCACCGCGAAATCTCGCCTGTTTCCAGCTCGTTACAAGTATACGTGACGTCGATACTCGTCGGCGATGTTTTCCTTAATGGCGATCAGCGCGGGAAAGTTTGATCAGGTCGTGAGTCGATCATCGATCGGCCAAAGCTAACGGATTTTCAGTTATAGACTGCCGATTGATAATTTAGTTATTTAATTCAATTTTCGTTCGTAAAAGTTATTGAATATATTTTATTTTAATATCTCCTCATTTTCGTCCGTGTAACTTGAAAATTCAACGAAATTCATTTTCTCTGAACTACCGCAACGGGCAAGTTGACTCGAAAAGTTCCACAATCCTCGTAAAACGATAAGACCGCGGATTAACGAACGAAAACGGGGTAAAAAAAGAAATAAAAAAGCGTGGAAAGCAAACGATTAGAGGCAAGCTGCAACAAAGCGGGTCAAGAGTCCCGGGCGGATGGGAATCGTGGCGATGATCGTGGCGATGTCGGGAGCCAACCGGTCCCCCCGACAACAATAATCGTCTTTGGTATCGGCGCCCACAGCCGTTATCGCCCTTATCACCACGTCCGGTCTACCTTCGCTATCTATGCAAATCGCGGCTAATTATATTTAATTAGATCCGAGCGGCGCGCTCCCACCGATCGCTCCCAACTCGCTGCGAGAGGCTCCATTTAACCCGGAAAAACGCCCGATCCAATTCATTGATTTACCGATCATGTTGCTTTTGACGCTTCTTCTTCGAGAATAATAAAGTAATCATTCTCTATTTTGGTTTAACACGTGCAGGGATCGTCATATTTATTTGATAGGTACCTTTTTCACAGGAAGAATAAATTATGGATACTCAACAATTTTCGATTCAATTACGCCAATCAAAGTGAAATTAGAGAATTTGAATAGTTTTATTTCCAACATGACGATCGCGAGTTGTTTTGGGGAAATACCGGGAATCAGGAATCGTGTCCTTTGGAATGGTCGTAAAGATTGCCCACGTGGTGCAGGTATGTCGTGAGTTGAAACGCAGCGCGCGTGATAGCGGGCACGGACGACGACGTGTGTGACAGGTATGCGTGGCATTAGCTATCTCCTCGACTGCCAGAGGTAGAAAACGCGAGGGGATGCCGATAGACAAGGAATGTGGTCGTTATTTTGTCAAGGAAGCCACAAGTCGCCGCGAAGTGTCAAAGTACCACGTTTTATTTTTCTGCAGAAGTGGTCGGGTTATGTCCAATTGCTAGATGATGCTGAGTTTTAACGAGGAATGATTATATCGAATGATTAAATAGATGTACGTAGATGTAGCAAAAGATGTGATGTCTGATGTGGTAAGTATTGGGTCAGGGATGAATAAGGGTGTTTATTGAATGGAGGAGTGAAAATGGAGAAGCTGCGAACGGTACGGCGACAAAAGTTCCATAATGAAAGTTCCAATGACAAAAAGTTCCAATCAATTATTTTCCCAATGACAAAAGTCTAATTTATTATTTTTCCAATGTCAAAAGTTCCAATCTATTATTTTTCCAAAAAACCTTCCAACCTCCGATTTTAAAAACGCCCATAACTCCAATTTCATAGATCTTCATTTATTTATTATTTTTTTTTTTTTTTTTTTTTTTTTTTTGTAACTTGACCTGTCAAAAATTTTGACATTACTTACACCCGAAATTTTCGTTGAATCGAATTTTTCGTCGAATCGAAATTTAAATTGAATTGATCGGGACCAACTGCTCGAATACACTGAGAAAAAAATATAGTAATTATTACAATACTGTATAGTAAACGGGAATCACTCTGAGATATTGTACTTTTTGCTAGATAATATATCAATTTTCGAAATAACATATTATAAATATTGTCGAATGATATTGTAGTTATAGATATCTTTTGTTGTCAAAACTCCTCTACATGTTTTCTACTATACTTCTTGTACTTTTTGCAATATCATATTGTAATTCCTATGAGACCAGATTATTGAAAATTCCATACAGCTTTTTCAGTATGCAGATCTGTACAGGTTTCTTTTAAATATTTTTGTATACTTTCTAGGTTTCTAGTGCATCATATTGTAAAATGATACAGTTTTCGAAAAAGCCAGATAAAAGTAATATTGTTCAATTTTTTTCGCCATGTATGGTAAGAATTGCAGTTTGTTTAATGAAATTGCATTTTAAGATTTTCAATTTTCTGAAATTATACAGTAAAAACTGGCATACATATTGTAATTTGTACATTAAAAGCGGTTTTACTGTATAATATTGTAATAAGTAAAATAAATATAGCATATTTTACAATATTATCGTAAAAACTACAATGATTTTGTAAAAATTGCAATATTATTGTAAAAATTACGATAATATTGTACTTTTTACAATGTATACGGCAGAGAGTACAAGATTTTTTTCTCCGTGTACCTTCAACTAATTAGTTACAATTTAAAATTTTGATCGTCACCTCTTTTAAAATAAACGTCAATGCCATTGAAATTCGTTAACTTTTTTACTTTTGGAACTTTTTGGAACTTTCAAACTTTTGGAACTTTTGAACTTTGGATATTTTAGGATTGGAACTTTTAAACTTTGGCACTTACTGTATTAGAACTTTTTGTTTGGAAATTTCGGTTTGGAACTATTGTTTTGGAACTTTTGTCGTGGAATCGCTGCGAACAAATGTTTGATAGTGGTTTTGAGTGATGATGAATCTGTGTGTTGGGGTAGGTGTAACTGGAATTTAGTCAGTCTTAATAAAATTTTCCATAAAACTGTAGTTTCCCTTAATTTATATGACTTGAAGAAAATATTTGTTACATTACGGTCATGCTGGGTTCATGGAAGGAAAAAATGTATTAGGTTTGGAAGGAATTTTGTGATGACCTTACAATTTGATGCAGAGGGGTAACATTCTTAATGAAAGATAGAACTTATGACTGCTTTAGAGTTATGTACCGATTTCAAGGTGAATTATCAAATTTTATAGGGATATCCACGAATCTCAGTGTACAGCCCTACATTTCTTAAAAGTTGATTTAGAATTCAGTGAATATATGATTTTTCTGAAATCGAAAAAAATGTGGAACAACACAGAAAATCATTAAAAAAAGTATATTATTGTAAGTTTTAGAAATACCTATTGGGACGGAACGAAAGGTTAAGTTCCGAGGCGCAGCTTAGGACTGTAATCGTTTCGTCAAAAGAGAATTCCCAGAATTCACAATACAATATTTTATTCATAGTTAGCTAAAAGTTCATGCTGGAACTTTCAATCATTAGCAAAATGTGAATAGAAGGATATTCATAATAATATATGTATACGTATGAATAAATTTCGTATAAAATAATGTAGAGTAGGTAGAGAAGAGATGGACGTGGAGGAGAGATGAACTTTTAGTCGACATTTTAAAAGTGCATTACTGATTGAGCTTGTTTTTTTTCCGTATTGACAGATCTTCACACTAATATGAAAAGTCCGAAAGATCAACATAATATATTCTCATTATTCAATGCGAAGTTACAATTAAATTGGCTTCGTGCGTCATTGCGAATAGTGCCAGAAATTTTTTCGGTGCATTAATTTTCATTATTTATTGCTGATCAAAACTTTGTTTCTTGGAGATCTGCTGCATTTATTGAAACATCAGCTTGTTTTTAATATTTCAAGTTTATGAAAAGGTACATAATTTGACTTAAATTTTTTTCCCGCCCTCTTTACATACTTTTTTTTACTATTTGAAGAGAGATTCCCGAATATCTTTCGGAAGAGACATTGAATTTTCATTTTCTTGTTTCCTGTTGTGTTTAGTTATAAATTTTGTGCTGAAAAAGTTAATGACGAAAATTTTCTAGGGAATCGTAAGCAGCTTCAAAAAAAAATTGAAAAAAAAAGATTTGTTGACAAAAAACAACCACAAAACCTCAAGAACACATCAATTATCTGTTGGTTGCAAAGATTCTTTATATGACAATCCGTTTTTATTGCAAAATATAAGTACATTTAATTTACCTTCAAAATACGATGATAAAGCATTCAACTTTATTATGTGCAACGTTTATTGAAGATTTTTCAACCTCGTCCATCTCTCCTCGTCAAGTCTATCTACCCTCCAATTTCGTTTTTTTTTTTTTTTTTAATTCAATGCATATTCACGTGTATAATTTAGACAACTGTAGCGATGCATGGTCAAAAGGATGCATGATCACAGGGATTCAAATTAAAACTTACACTGCCTGGAATTTTTTCTAGTTGTAAATTAACAGCTCGATTAAGAAAAAAAAAAAAAATCATCCATCCCTCCTCCACTCGCATTAAAGGAAAAAACTATGAACCGTAGAAAAATATGCCGGTCACCATAAAACATTTATAAAAATGTGTAAGGTGTTGCAAAAATGAAAACAATGGTGAAAAATACAAAAAATAACAGTGATCATTGATAATATCAAAAAACTTATTTAAAATATTACTTTTTTACTCATTTTATGAGAAACTTAGATTTTTCAGGGTTATAGATTTCCGTATTTTCTTGAGTTTTTTCAGAATTTCGTATTTTTTGTTATTGTAATACAGCAATTAGTTTGTCATATTTCTCTGCAATTTTTTTTGTTTTTTTTTTTTTGTTTTTCAGAACTTCTGGATCATTTCTATGGGTCATTAAAGCTCCTGGTTTATTTCTTAGTACTTTTTGATGATAAGTATTTATTTTTTTTTTGTGTTCTGTTATTCTCTGTATCTTCATGAATACTAAAGTTTCATGTATATTTTCGTGCATGTTTTTTACTTGTTATGATTTTCTCTCTTGGTTAACAAATGAATAATTTCAAAAATTTTAAACGACTTACCCTTCACATGATTAAGTGTGATGATAAAAAATCTCAAAACGTGACCAGAAAAATTTGGCTGAGTTATAACATATCAAAATTGAAAAACAAAAAGCTTTTATACTTTACAGAAAACTACAAAATTATGAAATTTTACTGAAACCAAATTTTACCTAGTAACTTATTATGATCAACGTTGAAATTTACAGTGTTGAATTGTTATTTATGATGTTGATAGGTATCATCTCAGCAATTCGTGTTTTCCTATATTTAACTATACCAGAATTAGTATAGTTAAACAACGTCTTATCTCATTTTTATACTTCTGTTTTTCGTTTAGTTTGGCCTAAATATACTGAGTTACAATCCAATCCAAAAACCAATTTTTGATAATTTCTTCAAGAAATTGAATCCTCACTTTACTCATAATTTTATTGTTAATTTTATGTTCCGCACTAGAAACTGTGCCTAAAAAAATTTCCAATTCATTTTCGTGAATATCTGCGACTTTTCATTAACACAAATTATTGAAATATATTTTGTTTTACTTGTTTCTGTCGTTTTTCCTCTCGTACTTCCTCGAACGCTCGTGCACAGTTTTCTTGCCTTGCACCCACGATGAAACCAAGCCCAGCTCCATTTTCACCGATCAAACGCCGGGGAATTGAAAAGCGATATCGAAATTTCAAAACGGCATGCACGGAGTGTTATTCGATGGGGATGACGTGAAGCCCGTGAATCCGGGATAAAATCGCCGAGCCATCGAGCGGCCGGACAAAAGGCGCGCTAAGAATGGCCTTACCTATGCGCGCACCTATTTCCACTTATCAGTGCATACGAGCGTCGCCCCGATACCGACTGAATGCACGGCTTTATGGGCCGATTTTCGATCCCGATACGCCGGCATGTTTCCACGTCAATTCGAGGGCCTTCGCTGCCGGGAATAATCGCCCCGATATCTTTTTTCGGGGACACAAGGAAAACCCCCTCCCGTTTATTTTTCCACGGATTATGGATGCATGCGCTCGCAGCTCGCTTTCCTCGCGAATTCATATTTCTTATCTCGCGAAACGTGCACGACGGAAAACTCTCGCATCTCGTGTTCCTTGTTTTGTGGATTATGAGTTCTCTACCTACGTTGAAAAAAACTACACAAATTTCTTTAAATTTTATTATATGCACTACCAACTTTATTTATTTATTTATTTTTTTTTTTTTTGTCTAATGAACGTGCTCAGAAGCTTAGATACTACGCTCGTTTCAACTGAAGCTCATAATTATCCAACCACAACTTTTATAATATTTTGTAAGAGTATACGTGTACCTTGCGGAAAAAGCAAAGAGATTGAAGGAAGAAGGGGCAAAAGGGATGGGTTAGATTGGGAGGAAGAGGTGGTTAGGTATGTGGGTGGAAGGTTGTTGGTCCATGGCTGGTGCGGCGTTATCGCGCCGGGCCAGATTGAATATATTTCATATGTTTTCATAACTACCGCGGCTCCGTCGCCCGGTATCTCGGCTCTAGGTAGGGCGGCGACGACAGTGGGAAGGGAGGCCGCCGCGACCACGGGAAATCAACCGTGAGAGAAGATACCGGTTGACTGATGCGCGCTTTTCTGTTGTAAAACGATAAAGGTGCCGCAGCATTGGCCGAACAAGCGGGAGAAAGATGACGAGAGAGTGAGAGGGAGAAAGAGAGCTTTTTCGATAGCGACCCGTGCCCGCTTTAGGCTCTTTGGAGGGTGGCCAGGATCGCCTTATCCCCTGATTTCCCCCTCCATCGATTTTCTTTTGCCTTGACCTATGGCGTGGATCATTTATGCGTATGGGAAGAAAATTTTGTAGGTTTTTTTTGCTAGAAAAAATAGCTGTAAAGGACAAAACATAGAATATATAAACGTAGGATTGTAAAATATTGATCTTCAATAATCAATTATAATTGAAATTATAAATTTGATAATCGTAGAAATTTTAAATCATAAGGGTTTTTACTTTAAAAGTTATACCTATCTGGAATCATTTACTGTAGAATTTTGATTCCCATGATTTCCAATCAAAAATTCATACTGTAAGAATTCAAAATAAGTGTTATTTTGGATTCCAGACTATCTTCTAAAATGTGAAATTCCTAATTGTATAATATGGATTTTAAGTACTCAATATAGATAAATTGATATAGATAAATTAATTAATCAATATAGATAAAAAATTCCAAAATTTTGATTCTATGATAATTTAATTTAAGAAACCTATAATTCTAGAATCCAGATTTTCAGAATGCCATCCCTCTTATTTTCTCGTATCTTCTATAGTTCAAAATTCTACATATGTATTTTATAGATCCTATCACGCTTAAATTCTATACAGTGGAAATTTAGGCCCTCAAAATTGATGTTCCAGAGTTAGAAAATTCAGAATTCCATGTTACAAAATGAATAACCATAAAAACCAGGAATCGTAGAGATGTTTCAATCGTAGAATTATAGAATACAGATCCTATATGTGAATATAGAATATAGATCCATATAGAATATACATCTTATATCATATATATATAACGTGGATCACATATGCGTATTAGAAGAGAAGTTAGTATGTTTTTTTTGCTAGGAAAAATAGCTTTAAAGGAAAAACAAGGAATTTATAAGAATTTATTTTATGGTTTTTTTTGTTTGTATATTCGAGGTTACCAAAGAGTTTTTTTAGATTTCCTGATGGCTATGAATTTTGTGATTCGCAATAAATGTTTTAGCTTTTTTGTAAACTTCAAAGAGTATTTTCAAAATATGTTCATTGTTTCTAAAAATATACCAAGTATTTTAAAATAGATAAGTTTTTTTCAGTGAGAATATTAAAGTTCTACAGAATTGTGAGGTTTATTTTGCATAAATAGAAAACATTATTTGATCTAGGGAATCATCGATTAGTGAACAGAAGTTGCACTTATTTAAAAGTGGAATATTCAATAAAAATCGGGGTTCACAATAAACATTCAAAGTTTGTCAGGATAACCTATAACTTTTGTTCCGTAATAAATTGGGGGTTTGCAAAATTCAGGTATCAACAAGTTATTATTATCATTTTTTCGTACTTTCTAGAATCCTACTAATTGTTTCTCTTTTTGTTCTATAAAAAATTTATAAAGATTCTGCAATTTGTCGACAGTATCAACAAACAAAAACTCTTAAGTGTCGTTTGTTCATTTTTCGTAAATTTGTTAAAAATTGAAAAGACGTAATTGCATCACCTTCGTAAGACATCTATTTGCACATAATGGAAAATTCAATTGTGTATTTGTTCTTTTAATAGTCGTCATAATTTATGCTCTATTTAAACTAAATTCTTAAGAATTGGGAAATGTATTGAGGAACACTTTTATATTTTTCTACATGTCTATCTTAGAAGATTTTATGAAAGAGTATACTGAATGAAATTCTTACAGCTCACACTCTAGTTACAACAATATTTTCAATAAATTAGTTTCTGAACGTTAAAAAAGTGAGGATTCGAAAAAAAAAAGACTAAAATAAATACTTTCAAATCTGCAACCACCAATATTCTGAATTCGGGTTTTTCAGTAGTTTGATATAAATAACAAGAAGAAACGAAATTTTAATTCGTGAACCCTAATGAATATAAGATAATAAATATCGATACGAAAGTAATTTTAATGTTCCAAAATTTAGCATTCTGGAACATGATATATGAAAATTTAAAAATGCGAAACCTTTGGTTAAGTTTATTTCAGATTGAAATTTAGTATTTAACACAATAGAAACGCAAAAATTGTAAAAAAATTTAAAAATATGAGTTCAAAACTTATCAAGTTTGCTGTATTTTAAATGTAAAAATTTGAAAAAACTAGGGTATTAAAAAAACCTGACAATATTCTATTAAGTTTCGAAATGATTACACTTTCCTAATTATTTTCCATGACTAACGGAACTGAAAATGCAGAAAATAAATCAAAATGCATAAAACAACAACAATATATTATGTTAAAATCAGGAAAAATAATTTCCTGTTACATCAAAGTCAGGGATTCAGTAAAAAGCATTTAAAAGAAAGCATTTCATGAAAAATTTTTGACTAGAATCATACTTTTTGGATCTTCTAGAGCCTAATGTAGATTCGGAAATTCACGGATAAAAAATTACAAGCTGAACTCCAGTCAATTAAATATTACAGCCTTAGCAAGTTTTCTTCAGGAACTACCCATAATTCAGTTTGAAATTGAAAAATAAAAACTGCAACTATGTTGATAGTTCCTACAAAAAATACCTATTGCGACTAACGACCAATCATTAACCTACTCTGTAAATCTGAATAAATGAAACTTCACCGTTTTGAGTGCATATTCACTTTCTAGCATCAGTGCGAATTCTGTCACTTAAAAATATCGAATATTAACTTTCAGCCTATATTAATTAGTGTAATTCGACTGATTCAACAACGATTGCTCACTTTTTTTAACCGTGAAGTGTCTTCCACTTTGAAAAAGTGAAGTTTCATTTTTTCAGATTTAGAGAGTAATTCCTGAAAAAGTCTTCACTTTAGCCTAAATATAATAATGGTCAGAATCAAACTGACAATTCTTTTTTCTAACCTAACCTAACCCATATCAACATATTTGATTTCAGTAGATCAATATAATCAACAACTGTTTAAATCATTTATTTGATACTCATTTATGTTCGAGACCATCATTGATTGATCTCAGTAATTTTAATCTGATATTGTAAATGGTAATTTACATTTTCAATCAATAATAATTAGTTGATATCGTCAATCAATTTATATTGTTAATTTGTAGATGAATAAACTTGTTTATCACAACATTAATAAACAGTCTCAGCAACACAAAATTCTCAATTTTCAAGTAAATTTTTCAAATTCAGATGACAATGTTTCGAGTCTCTACCGTCCGTCTTTTTCCGGCGAGGTAAACTTTCTAGTAAGCAGCGCATTTTTTCCTTTTTTCAAAATCCATTCTAGAACACGAAAGTGAATTTCGCAGTCCACCTCTGCACCAGTCGGTCGGATTACTGTAAGGAGTCGAATCGTGGGCCGGGTAAAAGAAAAAAGGTGGGCGACACGTGCTGCGGGGTTTTCTGGGCTTGCTTAGTTTGTTATCGTTATCGCGCGGCGGGGCCGAGCGCCGATCGCGATAACTACCCGCCACTGCTCTTATCAGCGCGCCCGTTTGCTCCGCGTCCATTTCAACTCGCTCCACTTCGCGTCCCACCGACTTCGCTGGGCATGAGCCTCGCATTTAGCCCAGAGCCTCCGACGCACGCTTTTTCCTCGTCTTTATTCAACGCGCTAGATATTGTTTATTATTTACCAGAACTTCATATTATATATTCTATGGTAGTACTTATAAATAACTAGGTGGAATTTTGGTAGCTACGCTCCATAAATCGTTTCCAAATGATAAGAAAAAAAAATCAGTAACTATTTTCATATCATTGGAAAAAAACAACATCTGTCAACAAGGGGGGTAGGCAAAAAAAATTTGCAGGAGGGGTTTTTCTAAAAAATGTTTTTCTTCGAAATTTCATAATTTTTAATCTGTGACAATATATGGTTACAAAAGAGCGATTTCCAAGAATTTACATTTCGGAATTTAAAAGTTATACTACTTTTGGAATCCAGAGTTGCACATTTTTTATGTTCGTAAATAATGGAATTCGATTTTTGTGATTTTCAATTAGTAACTGAGGTTTCAATTCTTTTTACTGATACTTTTTGTATTTATACCATTTTAAGGATTATCTAATATTATGTAGTAATACAGGTTTCTATAAAGCTTGGTAAAATTCAATGCTGTAGAAATCAGACTTCCAAAAAATTTATATACTTTAATTGATTTTTGAGCAAATTTTAATCAGACAGATGATAGGTACATCTTAAATTAATATTATTTTTGTATGGTATATTATTCATCGAATTTTTTGTAGCATTTTCAAGAATTTTTATACATTTTTAATATTTCTATGGGTCGCTGAATAGATTTTTAGAAACCGATACTATAGTATTGTAACTTTTAACGATTTTGAGAATTTAAATTGATTTTTTAGACGACAGTTTCTTTCATGAAGGTTTTCAGTACTTTTATTCTTTATTTTTTTAATACTTCTATAATCAAAAGTGTGTTTAATTGTATAAATTGTATCAATTCAATTGCATGTATTTTTATTCTTATTTCTATATGAATTTCTAGGATAATTTATAAAATTATGTATGCTTAGAGTATTATGTAAATAGTTATGCCCCAGGACAGAAAGTTTCACAAATTTCCAAGAAAATTATTTCTACATAATTATTATGAATCCAAAAATTTTTAGTAGACTAGTAAGCTAGTAAACTGGTAAACTGGTAATGTAGTAAACTTGTTAGCTGTTGTAAACTAGTAAACTAGTAGGCTACAAAAAGAGTAAAGCAGCAAACAGTAAGCTAGTCAACTACTTAACTAGTAAAGAAATAAGCTAGTATACTAGTAAACTACAAACATTTTAAAAAAGTAAAATAGTAAACTAGTCAACAAGTAAGCTAGTAAACTAGAAAACATATCTTCACGTTTTTTTAGTATAATATACGAAACCTTGAGGGATTTCTTACTATTTTCATGGATTACTTATTATAGTTTTGTAGATTGCTACAGAGATTTAAAAAAGTCGATGATTTAAAATGCGAATTTTGATCTATTCTTAGAAATTTCAAGAATTAATGATAAAATCACATTCATATCATATACATTCTTTATGTTCTATATCGTTACTCTTTTTTTATATTTTTGAAATATTTCAAAAATGTTGCTGTATTTTTTAGAATCTTTATAGATTTACAGTATCTTCAGAATTCGATGCTCTAGAATCCCAAAATATATAGATCGTAGAGGCACTGGTCGAGATTTTTTAGAAAACGGTTTTTTCATAAAATTCAATTAATTTCATTATTCTTTCAGAGTTTGTATGAATCGAAAGATTTTCACTTCTTTTATATTGATTCATATAGTTTTCTAGAATTTTATGGTATAAGATTAAAAGTTTTTTTAATTCTTAGCATTTTCGTAGATTTTTATTATTCTTGATTATTCACTGGGTTGCAACAATTTTTCTGATTCATATTTTCTATGTAATCCTACTTTTGATAATTTTTACTTTTCCATAAAATATACATACTGCCAAAGTTTTCATGCATTTTTTTGTAATTTTTATTTTTATTGTTTATCGATGTAACTTTTTTTATTTTGACATGAAATATTGATAGATTTTATCAAAATTTCTGAAGAGGTTTGAACTCCCAAAACCCCTCTCTGCCTACGCGCCTGTCTGTCAACATAAATGGGATTCTTATTGTATAAAAGACTTTAAATTCATTCACTGTAATTCCAAATTGTCTTAATGAACTACAGTGTTGAAAATGAATTTATTAACACATAAATGGGATTCTCCAAAATACCACAATGTTTATTGTAATCTTTCGAATTTTCTGGTATATTGTCGAAATTTCATGGTATCAGCCGCAATAATTCGCGTGCACCGCAAACAGGTCAAGAGCGGCGTTGATGAATGCACGCGGAATGTTGCGGGCAAAATTTATTTGACAATCACGAGCCTGCAGATGCGGCGAAAATAGATACATTAAGCACTCGAGGTGCGCCCAATTGGTGTACGCGCGCGCGCGCAAGCTGCAGATACGGATCTGAGTGGAGCTACTCGAGATTACAAGACACGCGTACGAGATAATTGTGCGGGGGACTCACCTCCTCGATAATATACGCCGGCAAACGTGAGTGCGCCGCTTATCAGCTTGCGATCTCTACTGAATTTGCCATCGGTATAAATATATACTAATTGAAAACGAGGCGCGCGTCAATGGCCCGAGTTTATCATCGCGTCGCCTCTGATTCACGCAAATCGAAGTTTCGCGAGAATGACTCTATTTCGTCCATCGCGAGAAAAATGTTACTGGATGTGTTCATTTCAAATTGAGCGGTCCTTTAGAGACATGATTTTTGATTTCAGCGAAATTCTGATATGTTTTTTATTGGTTGATTTGATGAGACCTGTTTTTAAGCGCGCACAAAAATTTGTTGCGTATTTTAGGTGACTCTGTTTTTTGTTGATGATAGATTTTGTTTGTTTAATTCTGGGTTTTCGTTCAACTTAACCAATAAATAAATACTTGCTATTGTTATACCTATCAGATAAAATTATATCAACAATCGATTATATATGATTGATCATTAGTTATTTACATAGCAAAAAACCAATGATGCAAAATTTTTTCAGAAGTCGGTCTCTTCAAATGCAGTTCTTTTTTCGTCACACAATTTTCAAACGTAAACTAGATACTAAGATCTAGCGATTTTGAATACATCGCCAACGAAAAATTAGAGCTTCCAAAATTAAAATGATTTAATTTTATTTGATTTTGAATCACAGTATTAGAAAATGACGGTTATAAGTGAATTTACACTAAAAGTGTTTTATTGTGAAAATAACTCAAACACTATTGTGTCTCTGAATCTGGAGGATTTCATGTTTTCAATTCGAAAATTTTGACTTCTCCAATGTAATGAAGATACGAACATAAAATCTTGATTTCCTGCAAAAAAAAGTTTTTGCGGGAAATGAAAACTTAAATTTAAGAAAAGGAAACGTCATGTGAGTATCGAATTTCGAATTTTTCAAACTTAGGAAATATACTTTTTTTCTAGTTATATATTGAAAATGAAGAGATCGCATAATTTATATTCGTTTTCAAAACAGATTCTTACTAAAAAAGGAAGACAATTAAACTGAAAAAATTTGTTGACAGGAATCTGGAAAATTGTCCTTTTGAATGTCAGAGTTTTCATAATCAATTGTTAATTTATAAAAATGCAAATTAAATACAAGTTAAATGAGAAAAATCGTCAATTGCAATACAACAAATTGTATTTTTCCAACTCGAGTCTTTCGATTTATCAGAAAATAATATTTCTGATAAAAAATGCAAAAAAAAATAAATAAATGAGTTTCCACATAAAAAAACTCAAATCAAGGAACGACGAAATTTTGCCGTTTAAATTCCATCTTATAGATAAAAAAAAGTATCAAAATGTACCCCATTGAACCCAAAAAATGAAAAATTTTTTAGGCCTTAATATAAAAAAACGACCATATCAAAGCCAAAAGAATCTCAAATAATAACGAAATCGTTTAAAAATTAAAGTACTTCAAAACGCATTAAACATAAACCATGTTCTTCAAAAAATTGCTACCTAATGAAATTATTTCTGCACGCGCCATCGCCCCAACTTACCCAATCGCTTGCAATCGCGAATACTGCTGATACAGATAAACATAATGGTGGCTTATGTAAAATTTTTCCTCGAGTTTATTCCAAGCATATTCATATCGCATGGAAACCAAACGATTGCGCGTTATCGCGACATTATCTCTTTGGAAAATTTTTCTCTATCTACTCCGTTATCTGCGCTTTTTGCCCGCTCAACACTTTCTCTCCGAGGCTCGATTTCGAGGAATAACGAGATGGATCGCAATTAGAAGATTTCCATCGCGTTATGGAGAAGGGGGTGTGGAACTTTTTCGAACGAAACGTGGGCTTGATTCGAGTGTTTGCTTTCTCTCGGGAATCGATAAGGGCGATCGATCGGTGGGTATTTCTTAGGAGCAAAAAAAGGGGGAAAAACTGGGGAGTCCGAGCAAAGAGAGGCTGCTGATCATCCTCGGGATCCGGGCCCGAAAACTGGTTCGCAAGGCATCGGATCGCCAAGATAAGCGAGTTTTATGCGCGCCCCATGTTGTCGGCTCATCCCATCGCGCCCGATGACTCCTGCGAATTCGTTTTTTCTCATGGATTTTCGATAAATGGGCTCGGACCTTCCCCGTACCGAGTTCAAGTAAAGCCAATTGAATAAAAGAGTCATAAATCCAAAGTCCGACGAGTTTCTTTTCGCGATGTTAACGAGAACATACTTACTACCTCGACGAATTTTCGGTCAATGAAACATATTTCAGCAAGTAACCTAAAAGCAGAATTACTGAGGGATTTTGCTAGGTAAGCTTGAATAAGAAAGAATTAAAACAAAATTAGTTTGTTTTTATGTTGTGGAGGTAGAGTAGATTGATCCAGTGCTGCCCGATTGTTCTATTACGAAATCGCCATGTGGTGGCGTTGAAATCGCCGCGGGAAATTTTAAATCGCCTTTACATTGCCCAACAACCAAATAGCGTGATTTGCACTAATTACTTATTTCTCAATGAAGGGGTCTTATGTATAGTGACTCAAGAGGATTCTTTAATAATAATACAAAAGAAAAATTAAAGGATACAGTAAAAAAATAAATGAGAAAATCATTGTTGTAAAAATCCAAATAAATTATATGATTGAAAAAGCGGAAATTTATACGAAACAACCATATAATTTTGAACGAAAGATTCAAATCGATAAAAAAACGTTTGTTAACCAAGTTAACCAATCCAAAAACTCGAGAGGAAAACGGAGCTCCGGTTGGCCAGTACAACTGGCGGCTCGAGAATGAAACGTGACGTCTGAGCGCAGTCTAGAAACTCCCAAACGCGCGAAATTTCAATCATGTATCAATAATCCAAAAATGATAATTAAGAACGGCCTTTTCGAAATCGTCTATTGGTGACACATCGCCTTAGTCATAATTTAGTCGCCGATTCTGCACTGAACTGAATACTGAATTGAAAATACTGATCAAATGAAAGGTCTAGAATGATCTCTCATAGCCACATTCAATTTTTGTCTTCAATATATTTATTCGATCAATATTTCGACCTCCTATAGGGTCCTTATCAGTATAATTACAAAGATTGTTTTGTTCAATAAATTGTGATCGGCAAGAATCAGAACCAACCATCATTAAAACTTTCTATAACTGAGACATTAAAGATAAAGTTTCTTAGTTTTTAAAAAAATGTCTTTTTTAGCGTATATTTGTTACCGATGAATTCAACTTGAAAAAAAGTACATATTTTATAGTCGTATTTTTCTAACATATTCAAGCTTAACGGGGAATAGTTGGAATCCATGTACAACACGCACATGATGACAGATAAAAATTGCGATGCCGGGAATATTCTCGTGTAGTTTGGCGAACGCGATGACCGATGGACGTGAACGATGTCGATAAAGCGCTTATCAGTTGATCGGGGGGCGTCCAAGTGTTATCGTCACCGCGATAAGGGTCGAATCTCATCTGACCCACGGGGCCTTTCCTCGTCGTGTCCTATCTTCCCGCTATCGGAGGATACGAGCATCTAGAGATACATTTCGTAAATGACAGAGTCGCGCTTTGTGCGCGCTTTGGGGAAAAAATCTCGAGTCAATGTTAATAGCGATCTGTACTCGGAGTCAACGATCGCTTTATGATGCGGGACAAATAGTAGATACATCGAAAACTAATGGGAGAAATCGTCTACCAAATTAAATTTCTTACTCATGTTGCGACCACGAAAAGAATTTGTTTTCGTGAATGCAAGGCCATTTTAATTTATGATAATTGAAAATTATTAATGATTTTGTTAAATTTTTCATTACATTTTGGTTGTTAGAGGTGGATTTAGAGTTTTTCGAAGTGTTGGTGAAATTTTGAAAGACTTGGGTTTATGGGATGCGATGCAACGCACGCGCATCTTGCGGCAACAACCTGTTGCCTCCGGCACTTTGGCGGACCTCGCCGCTCGGCAATCGATTATTTAGCGACAAGCCGCAGAAATTGGAGGGTTAATTTCGCTCGCTTGTTTACGCTCGTCCGCTATTTGATTGTCCCGCCGCCGTATGCTCGCCCACCTTTTGCATCGTCCTGCTCGTAAGTGTGAGAACTCGCGCGTACGTGTGGGCCTAAGTATGCATATTCCACTGCACACGATCAAGTCGTTAAATCCTACCTGACGGAACGGTCTCAAATTATCGGTCTATCACATCTTGATGCAATTTTTCACTTTTCATATTTACAGCGTTGACGATATATTCCATCATTTTTGGAGGCTACTGCTTTGAGGTTTTTTTATGAGATGCTCTGAGTTTTATAAGCTTGCTAGATTACACTTGTGTACACGAAAAATGTATCTGGGGAGAACAGTGTTTTTTAGAATAATTTTGGGTTTCTGAGTATGAAAATAACTTATTTATTTTTTTATAAGATTATTTTCAAAATACTTGTAATAAAACGTGTTTTTAGGTACTTTGCTCAGTTTTTAATACAAGCATCAAAAACGATCGGTTTTATTAACATTAAATTAATATTGTTCGAAAGGTATACTTGTTAGCTTCATTATGATATACTGTTTTTGTGAGTCATAATAGTAGTTTTGAAGTTACTGGAGTTCAAATTTGAAACAACGTGCATTTTTTGAGCTATTTTGAAAAATATTCACGTGTAAATACACACTTTTTTCGACTTTTGATACCAACTACTCATATACTATTATTTCTATTAGCAAAAACAAAATATCGCTGTAAGGATAATAAGTAAACTTTACAAATTATTCTTCACATTTTTTGCTTATATTTTGGAAACGCGTCTGCGGAAAATAATAACTTTTTTTTTGTACCCAGCGAACACTAATTCGTCTCAGAAACTCTTTTTCCAAGTTTCTCTCAACTAGGGATAGAAATGTGTAATGTTACTCACAGCTACGTTAAGATGAAATGTAATTCAATCAAAATGCTTAAAATTCACAATTATTAAAAGTATTTATGTTTTTCATGAACTGAAATGTTTCCCATAATTAAAAATAATTTTGGGTTTATTAGTTTTTATTTTTGAGGCTGTTTATTTCCATAAATTATGCTTGTTATTTTATGACATGAAATTTTCAAATTCCAAGTGGCTCCTTCTTAGATCTCGAATTTAGATGCTTTGATACATTCAATCAATTAATTTTTTTATTTTCGTATTATCTGAAGTCACTACACTGTGAGCATTGTAACGTTTGAGCTTCACAATTCTTAAATTTAGAATATTTTTATTTTTGGATAAATAGATTTGAAAATATTGTTTGCAATTTCGAACCAACAAAATTTCTGCATTTCTGTTCTCTGAAGTATGAATTTTTCAACTTACTATTTATGGAAAGTAAATTATTACTAAAATTACTAGTGCTTTGTTTTAAAAGAATCAAACTTCCATATCTCTAATCTGAGAGATTTCTAATTTTTTGATGTACGTGTTGAAGTCAAGTATTGCATTTCGTTTGTTAATAAGAATTGACTTCAGTTCAAACTGCACGTTTATCTCTTATTTTAATTTTTCGCTTGACAACGGAATTTATTGATTGTATAACGAACTATCAAACTATTTTGAGTAAATCTTCATAGTGATTTTCAATAGTTGTCTCTTTAATTTACATCAACAATATAAAATGAATGAAATCTTAGTTTTCTACTTGTTACGTTGAAAACCTTACGATCTATGAATTCTTGAATTCCACACAATCTGAATCATACTACATTTTCAATCTCAGAAATAAAAGTTTCTAATTTCGTTTTTTTTTTTCGAAATAATTGTAATCATCAATTTATGATATTAAAATTACAAGTTTTCTACCGTCTTTTTTTCTTTGGTTTCGGATATTGTATTATGAATACAACAAACAAGAGAAATTTATGAACAAAGTAAAAAAGAGTGAATTTCGTTGTTTGAACACGTGGAGCTATGGATTCAAAATTTCAAATTTCGGATAAGTTTTAGAAACACATTCAATAACATTCAATGAGAGGCATAAGTA
Source organism: Platygaster robiniae (assembly GCA_028476575.1). Classification (NCBI taxonomy): domain Eukaryota; kingdom Metazoa; phylum Arthropoda; class Insecta; order Hymenoptera; family Platygastridae; genus Platygaster; species Platygaster robiniae. The sequence continues at coordinate 30,754,413 of CM052020.1, read as the reverse complement.
AGATGTCGACTTTTTAAGTTTTTTAATAGAAACTATTTATATTCTGAATCTCCTTAGTTTGAGCAATTTAAGCTTAAAAGAAATTTCTCAACGTTTACAGAAAATTGTCTGGGCGCGTGTTTTATTTTTCCGGAAAACAAATGAACTTCCAAATCAATCATTTACCATTTCAAAAGTAATAACATACCTAAAATATTTTCCGTGATCGTAAATTTTTGCAAGATGGTTGGCATTAAATCATTGATACCTGTATCGAAAAATTGAAAATTCACGACGATACGCTACTGCTGGACATGCGTCATTTTAAAACAACTTCCTTTATCACAAATTAGCAATCCGTCCGTTCTTATAATTTTCCCTTCATTGTCTGGTTTACTGAAACTAGTTAAATTTCTACAATACTACCGCACATAATTAAAACTGACTCAATTCGCTCAGCGTAACCGTCATTCCAAATCAACCGCAATTTTTTTGCTCAGTGTGGAAACTTAGACGTTTATCTAAACTTGCTTGAAATGAAGCCATTGTAGATGTGTAATGTGCCTACGAAATCGAGAGATATCAATTGCAACACAAAGTTTATCGGGAGACGTAATCCCATGCCCACATACCGTACGACGACAAAGAAATCGAGATCCGGAATCGGTGTCGTGCGGAGAAGAACATAACGATAGCCCGAGGTAAACCGTAGAGTAAAATCCCCTTCGGCAATTAAAGCGGGGTTCTCTAAACGATTGAATTAGCAGCTTTCAAAAGCGTGAATTAGCGACCGAACGAGTCCGTTAGGATGAAGCAACAACTTCCAGGCTCGAAACAAATGATCTCATTACCTCACATGTCTTTCCCAGTAAGCGCGATAGTCTTCATTGAATCGTGTAATGAAGTCTTATCTCCATCCCCACAATCGAACTAGGAGCATGAAGTGAAATGTTGTCGTGTACTGCAATGCTCGCAAGATAATTATTCCCATCTTTCAATCAGTTCCGAGATGCGTGGTACGAGGAGGTGAGAAACTGCAATAGCCCGTTTATTATTCATCTCGTACGGATAGTTTCCACGCGTTAGGGTAGACCGAGAAAATAAAAAAACCTCGGAAATGTTTGAGAAAACGACTTGGCCTTTGTTTCGACGAGCTGTAATTTCCTATGTTAATGGCGCGATAAATCAAGGAATTTTTTCGAGGATTAGGATTCGTACTTGGAAACATGGTTCGGATGTTTGGAAATTTTACGCGATTAGAATTTCGAACGATTTATGATGTTGAAAAACTATTCACCTTTCATGCCACGTTATAACGCGATGTTTGTATAGCCTTGTAAATCATATGAATCGTGAAAAATGGGAATTTTCAAGCAAATCGCTTACAGGACAGGAGAATAAGGCCTGGAATCAAAGTACGAAATACGGGGGGAACAATGTACGGAGCCGCGAACGGCGTCAATACGCTTAAGAATGTCGTAAAGCGCGAGCACGATATGAATCTGGAGGTATTAATCTATGAAGCGTTATTTGCAGATCATCGATACGGGTTTGTCGCGTGTTGCGGGAATGGTGTCCCCGTGGAATTACGTGGGCGCGACATCCCGGTGACCCTCGAAGCGCACCACGCGAGCTTGGAACAACAAAGTGCAACAAAGTCGCAACGAGCGCACATTTCCCTCTGCGGGCGACATCGGGGCCCCGATAACGATCACCCTGGCTGCCGCGAATTTTATAAGAGCCAGATCGGCCGATTGCGGTATATCGATGAATGCCAAAAAGCGGGCTCACCCCGAGGAACCCGCACTTGAAATTCTATTTGCCGACTGCGAAGGCGCACTTTGCATTTCAAATGTCGGGGCACGTCCCTGGATCGGTGCCGTAGTTATGCAGCACGTGAGAAAAATTCTATTCTTTATCCCGTTGTGGCAAAGTTTTACGGGGAAACGAAATTGCGAGTTGGAGGAATCAGCTGTGTGGTGGGTGCCGCCATTTTGGGAATGCGCGCGCGTCGAATAGAGAAGTGTGGTGTGAGGGAAAAGGTGGTATCTTAGAGTGTATTGGAATCTATTACAATGTGTGACAAAAATTATTGTGGATTGCAATTGTGATTTTGGGAGATAATGTTAATGGTATGAATACACAAAAGTAGTATTATCAAGAAGTTTCGACTGATTTGATAGAATCAGTTGTAGATGACTATTGTTTATATTATTGCATTTCAAATGTGGGGTACGTCCCTGGATCGGTGCCGTAGTTATGCAGCACGTGAGGAAAATTCTATTCTTTATCCCGTTGTGGCAAAGTTTTACGGGGAAACGAAATTGCGAGGTGGAGGGTTCGGATATCAGCTGTTCTGGTGGAGCACCGCCATTTTGGGGATGCGCGCGCGTCGAGTAGAGAATTGGGGAGCGAGAGAAAATGGTGGTATCCTAGAGTGTATTGGAATCGATTCTAATGTGTGACAAAAATTATATTATTCTGTGAATCGTAATATGGATTTTAGGAGATAATATTGATGGCATCAATACACAAAAGTAGTATTACCGAGGGGTTTCAATTGGTTTGATAGAATGATAAAGTTGTAGATGATTATTGTTTATATTCCTGCATTTCAAATGTCGGGAACGTCCCTGGATGGGTGTCATAGTTATGCAGCACGTGAGGAAAATTCTATTCTTTATCCTGTTGTGGCAAAGTTTTACGGGGAAACGAAATTGCGAGGGGCGGGAATCAGCTGTTGTGGTAGGCGCCGCCATTTTGGGGATGCGCGCGCGTTGAGTAGAGAATTGTGGAGTGGGGGAAAATGGTGGTATCTTAGAGTGTATTGGAATCGATTACAATGTGTGATAAAAATTATTATAATGCGAAAATTCTTTTTCGAATCGTGATTTCAAGTTTTCTAATGATTAAAATTCCCAAATAGAGGTTATTCAATTCATAAAATTCAAAGAAATAAGGAAATTCCTCTCCTTGAAGAGTTGAAGATCAGAATAAGCTCTCTAAATATTTTTTATCAATCGCAAGATCGTAGATCTGGGTGTGGAAAATTACTGTCGGGTATAAACGACGTGATGAAATTGGGCTCTTCCTATTGGCACGCGAAATTGCGCCAACTTTCGCACAGCGAGGATTGAGAGTTTTCATATAGCAAAAGTGATGGTATCATTTGAGATTCAAGCAATCCTGGTAAGAAAGTCATTTACTAGATAGTGCTGATTGCATTCACACCCGCACACGCTTCTAAACGAAGGTCCCGCCGAAAGCTTCTCAGCGCCGCAGTTTGCTCATTGTGCAGTGTCCCAATTGTCACGCGCCGCTTGTAACGATCCACTTGTCTCCATTTTCCCGTTCCTTCGTAATTGTACTTCCTGATCCGACTAAAAATTATTCTTTATCCGTTGCAAGAATATTGCTAGATCTTAAAAGGCTAAAAATTCTTCCAAAAAAGAAGGAAAACGACCAAAATAAATATTATACATACTCTAAATTTTTGAAAGAATAAATGAAAAGTTATCAAAGCTTATTTTATGTAGCTGGAACATATACTTTTTTCATCACAAAAAACTACTGATTTTGAAAAAGTTGGAATAGGGTATATCTTGAGGAATTTTCTGACACAACAATGAAAAAACTTTCGAAAAATGGAACAATATTTATTCCAACCCTAATGACCTCCTTTCAATGTTCTGGTAATGGACGAAAAAAAGTCCAAGGATTATTTCTAATTTGAATTTCAAAAGCGTCGATTCACCACTTTCCTTGAACCAAATGTACTCGTTCCAAAAGTAAATTGCCGCCTTCCGTAATCAATCGGCGATTATCTCTCGATAAGGATTCCGAACTCGAGACTAGGTTCCGCTGAAAAAAATCTCCCGGTAATAACCGGCGTCACGCAATCCCGGCGCATATGCACGCGGTTGCTCGCAGCGTATATTCCTCGAGTCTTCGGGATCGCGCGATCAGGGACCGGCAGGTTGACATGAAAATTTAATCGCGGCACGTAGTGCGTATCAGCGAAGACAAATTCTCCATGGGGCGCGATACGATCCACGCTGGCGTGACTTTTCTCATGATTCCCGTATGATTTTCCGAATACACATTCCCGAAAATCGTTTTTCCCGACGTCTTTGTATTTCCTGAAAGTGCTATTTCCGATAAATTGTGTATATAAAATAATAAATTCTTGATTCATATATCCAGATTCGACAAAAATTAATTAAAAAATGCTCTAAATGCGTATAAAAGAATATTAATTGTGAAATATTCTGAACATTGAGAATTTAAAATATGCCCTATTAATAATATTTATTTTTCAACAAGATATCAATTTATAGATTTCCATTATTTTTAGGCCATTTTCTAATTATGTTGTCACATGAAATATTGACTTTTAAACATTCAAATATCACTCCCACATTCTTGTTCTTCCTGAATGAAAAGCTTGTATTCATCTCAATTTCTTTTGTCTTTATCAGTGAAAGCGAATGTAAATGAGATAAAAGCAAAAATCCTAATAAGCCAATTTAATGATATCTCATGATTTTTGTTCTAACATTAAAATATGTAGTTTTATTACTGTTATTATCGTGTTTTTGTTAAACAATTGTAACGAAGTTGAAACTCGAATGAATTTCAATAACATTCTATTTTTCATTATGTTAATCATTTGATTTCTTTCTCGAATTATAATTTTTAATTTCACAGATTTATGACATAATTATAAGAAACAATAATAAACATATTATTATCGAAATTGGTTGGTAGCATCTTTATTTGCAATCACGAACTAAATTTGAAATAAGTAGGAATGTCAATTATACAGGGTGTCCCAAATTCTCATATCAAACAAAAAAAAAAACCATTGATTCCTTAGTTAATTTTAAGTCGAAAAGTCCTTTACCACTTTTTGTAAAACTCAAAATTAAAAAAGTTATTTAAACTGAAAATTCAAACAATAATTACGCTCTCTTGACAATTGGAGGTCAAATTCACAAACCAAACTTCACTCAAAATTTCCTGATATTTTTCCACTTTTCACAAAAGTCAAAATCAAAAAAGATATCTGGGTGACAAGTTTAAACCAATCAGATTTCTTAGATTTTGGGCTCGAATATCTTTGTTAATTTTGAGTTTTGTGAAAAGTGGCTTAGGACTTTTCAACTAATAAAAATATAAAGAAAATTTTGAGTAAAGTTTGGTTCATGAATTCGACCGTCCACTTGTCGAGAATGTGCAATTATTGTTCAAATTTTAGGCTTAAATAAGTTTAAAAATTTTGAAATTTAGAAAAAGTGGTAAAGGAATCCATGGTTTTTTTTGTATATGAGACTATAGGACACCCTGTATAATAAAATATTGAATGCAATTTAGGAGATTCTTGAATTTTGAAAAATTTTCCAAAGAAACTTCAAACTTTGCCTGTCAATCCGTCTTTTTTGCCATTTAAATAAATAGTTTATCTTGAAGACACTAAATTATTATTTTCTAAACACAGTAATCAGATTATAAATTCCTCTGACACGTTAAGTTATTGTTCACAGTTACAATCGACTACGAAAAAATTGACAATATCTCATAATAATACAATGTTCGTAAGCTTGAAGTTGAAAAACGAAAAATGGAGAAAGTTTCTATTTTTGCAATAACCAAACACAGAATTTTTGAATTAGTCTAATTAAGATGTTTGGAAAATGCTATTATCTTTTTCTTATTTCCAATGAAAACTTCATTATTGTTTCATAAAAATAACTCTTATCTTTTTGTATAAAACAATTGAATTGAAGTGTTAACACATCTGATGGACAAAGAATTTTTGAGTGACTACTTCTTTCATAAAATTTTCTTTTTGTCTAATCTTATACTCGCAGATGGAAAATACATGATTCGTTATTTTGATTCATGTAATAAAGAATCGATGATGATATTTTTAGATCTAGTAAAATTTTGATTGATGTTGCGTTGAAAGAAAACTTGCTTGAAGAAATAGCTGCGAAAAAATTTTTTCAGTTATTGATTTTTCTTAGTTCTTTCATTTGATTTTTTCGAAAAACAAAAATATTAGTTGATGGTATAGTAAAATCATCAATAGTACTCCAGAGCCAAAGAAAAAATCATTTGTCAAAGTATTTCAGAAAAGTTTTATCAAGTTCATGCAAAAATCCTGTATTTTGTAGAAAAGATTGAATGATGATGATTTTTCTTTCTTTTTGAATATAACCTTCAAGAAATTGGTGATTTTTGTGCGGGTTTTATTAATAAAAACATTACAATTGTGTATGATCAGATTTTCAGAGAGCTTTCTTTCCAAAAAAATATTGATTTCCTGTAAGACAAAATTTCATTTTACATGTCAAAAAATTATTTATGATCTTACGCTATTGAAACAAAGTAACTCATACGTAACAATTCATTAACACAGCGTGTAATCTGTATAATTCGAAATGATGAAAAGTCCCTGATTTCGGATCTTCGGTGGAATCGGAATTTTTCGATGATTTCCCGAGGGCGTTTTTGCCCTCCCCTCCTCACTGGCAATGTACTCCCATCGGCGCATAATCATCGGCAATAAATCTCGGTTGCATAAGTGTAACGAGAGATACGAGATCGCAACGCACACAGCCCGCGGCTGCGTTGCATGCCGGGAGAATCGAGCGGCAAAACGGATTCCTCGATCCTCCGCATATCTCTCTTGCCACACTTTGCCCTCCCCCCCCCCCTTTCCGCCCCATCTCTGATTTTGCATTGCGCTCTCACGCGCCTTCCCCCCCCCCCTCCTTCATCCCTGGACCCCCCGGAGCGGGGCCCGGGGCCTCTGATCTTCGGCTTGTTAATTGCATTATTAGGTGTAATTAATTATCCCGCTGCGATTTCCGGTGTCATTTTTTGCGAAATTGCTTGCGTTCATATCTTGGTGGAATCGGATAGAATAGGTGATTAGAGTGATAATGATTTATCATTCTGAAAAATAATCGCAGTAATTTTCTTATGGTCTCGGGAGAAAAGCTTTTTTTTCAATCATTGATGTGAAAATTATTATTTTATATTGTGAATCATCATTTGAATGGATTGGAATATCGAGTATTTGCAAAAACTATTGATGGTTTTGTGAATTTATTTGGATTTATTGAAATGTTTGACACTTTGATATTGATAAAGATGAAATTCTTAAAATGCGTCCTTAATAACAGCAGCGAAAATGATAATTGATTGATAAAAGTGGTTCGAAATTTTAACAGACAATTTGTTGTACTTTTTGATATAGAATATAGTCTATCTTGAATGAAACGTCAATGTATAATTTAGACTCTGGAGAAAATTTTGTTTTTCATAAAAAACCGAATCGATGCCTGAAATTTTAATAATATCTGGATGATAACAACGCACTGATAACTATTTATCATGCTGAATAATAATCGCAATATTTCTTTTATCGTCTCAGAAGAAAAACTTTTTTGAAACAATGAACTTAAAAATTATAATTTTATTTTGTTGATTACCTTGAATTGCAGTGAAATATCGAGTTTTTGCAATAAGAATTAATGATATTTGTACATTTTTTTAAATTTTACAGAATTTTTGGAGATATTATATTGACAAGGATGAAATTAGAAAAAAGTTTCCAAACTAATATCAGTGAAAATATGTCATAATTAATCGATAAGAACGGTTCGAAAATTTTCCAAAAATATAATGGTCCTTGTTTATATGGAATTAAGTCAATATTAAATAAAAAAACAAATTGAAATTCAGACTTCAAGAAAAATTCTGTGCGAAGATTCAAAAATTTTTTGCTAAAATTTGCACTGTTTAGAGTACAGTTGATCTTAAGTACAAAGTCAATCCAAAATGAGATTCTTGAAAAACTTTAGTTTCATTAAAAAAAACTTTACTAAGATGTGACATTTAAATAATTTGGTATGGATAAAGATATATATAATGCCGAATAGCAATCGCAATATTTTTCAAAATTCTTATTTTATGTATGTTGCCAATTATTATTCAAGGGGTTGAAAAAATTTAGTTTTTTCATCCACCATTGATGATTTTCGTAGATTGATCTAGATTCTTTTATATGTTCGGTGCTCTGGTATTTACAAAAATTTAAGAATTTTTTAAAAATTCAAAAAACTCTTCCAAAATACCAGCAAAAAAAAGACATTATTGATTAATAACGTTATGAAATTTTTCATAGAAATTTATTTGTCTTTCAAATGTAAGGTTTGCCTTGGGTAACAAATCAACGAAAAATTCAGACTCTTTGATGGCTTCAGGTTTTGTAAAAAAACCAAACTATAATCTCAAACTTTAATTTTTTGTGAATCTCATCAAATTTTTCTCAATGTTTGGTTCTATGATATTCACGAAAATTTCAGAATCTTTTGAAATTCTGAAAATGCTTCGAAAAAACAGTATTGAGTAAAGAATATAAATTTATATCAACGGTTAGATATTTTTTGAACAAACTTATACTGCTTTAGGATTTAGAAAAGAGTTAATCTAAAGTCAAAAATCATTAATAAAATCCGACTTATAAAAAACTCCACTTTTACTGAAAAAAACATAACTTGGATACAAAAAATCAATGATCATATCTAAATAATGATCATGTTGAATAAAAATTGCAATATTTTTAATTATTAAGCTTCTGAAAAAAATCTCTGTTTCAACAATTAACTTCCGAATTCTCGCTTTATTTTGCTAATTATTATTTATTATCCAAAAGCGTGGAAATATCAAGTTGGAAACTATGTATCGCGAAATTTCGTACTTCTACAAAGATTTTTCTAAGTATGCAGCTAAAAAGTTGTCGTATACCTAAATTTTCTATGGTTTTATACATATATTTGTTTTTCTCTTGAAGCTTATTTTTGAAATTCTGATTGTGCAAGGAAACACTTATTGTAAATGGAAAGCAAATTATCAAAATCAGTTGATACCGACGAATCTGTTATGAATTCTTTTCTAATGATATTTTTCCTTTCGCATGATAAAAGCTAAAACAAAACATTTTTTTGAGTTTTATCTGTTAAATGCTTTCCGTTTCCAGTATCTGTTTCCTTTTCTCATTTTGTATTGTAGAAATCACTATCGATTTTTCTCATCTAGTATTGTCGAAATCGTTAACGATTTTTCTCATTTTGTATTTCCCAAATCGCTAACGATTTTTCTAAAATCACCGAGTGATACGACCACCCGGTTGGATACATGTGATTGGCTGTTGAATATCGTACGATGTCGCGAGATTCGTTTCCAATTTTGAGGCGATGAATATATATAAAGACGACATCGGGCATAAATAGACGAAATTTTTCTGTTTAACCAAGTTCTTGCCGACTTCGCGATTTTGTAAATCTCTCGAAAATAAATTTGATTCATCGTGAACCTGAGTTGTGACTGGTCCTCCTACAAACTGGCGTCGAGGATGGGATCTTCTCCTGGCTACTAGATGAGCATCGATTTCCATCGTTCGAGGAGAACAACCGAACACACGGGGGACTTCACCACTGAAAGCACTTTCTACTCCGAGTTTCTGCAGGGTTAGCAACCTGTCCGGTTATAGAAGAACAGGACGTTGAATCAATGAGAGTCGTGGACCATTTTTCGCTTGGAAACCTAGCAGCGACAGAGAAACCGTAAGTTTCGACCTGAATATATCGCTGTGACCAAGTTTCCATAATTTTCCCTTGTCTTAAAATCTTGAACTTTCGAATAATCCAATTATAATGCCAGACTCAACGGAAAATCAGACAAATCATGTTCCTCTCAGTCTGGAATTCCTTATCAAACTTGTACCACAGACATTCGATGGCGACCGATTTAAGGTACGCAGTTTTGTGAAACAGATTGATTCCGTTTTTGAACTTGCTACCGAAGCCCAGAAGCCTGCCTTATTTCTCTATGTTAAAAGCAAAATAACGGGTAAAGCGCGTGAGCAAGTGGACGTACATTGTCATCTAACGACCTGGGACGACCTATCGAAATTACTACTCTCTCTTTACCAAGACAAACGTTCGTTTGATCAATTGTTAGAAGAATTACATTCCTTGAGACAGAACAATAACGAGACGGTTTCCTCTTACTATCAGAGACTCGAGGAACTTTCTTCGAGGATTTTAGGAACCATCCACCAAACCGATCCTGATGATCCAGAGGTTAAGGGGAGAATCTCCCTTGTGACACAGATGACCCTCAATCCCTTTGTTTTTCATACTGTCCCTGCGATCTCTCAAATGCTCCGATATCGGGAATTCAAATTAATAAATGAGGCTTTCACCGCTGCTTTGGTGGAAGAAAAGGCGCTAAATCGCAGCCGAAATCCAGTATTTGTTACACAACTTCCGAAGATGCAAAAATGAAGTATTTGCCATAGAACGAACCATTTGACTCGCGATTGCTATAAAAATTCACAAAGAACCGGAAATCCGAAACCAGTTTTCCTTTCGCATTCGAACCCGAATAATATGTCACGATCGAACCCCAACACTCCCATTCAGTGCGGTTACTGTAAAAAGTTATACCACTCCACGAATGAGTGTCGCAAACTGAAATACGTAAATGAGCGCAGAACACAGAGCCAAAATCCGAGTAATTTGACACAATTTTCTCAGGAGCATAGTCCGCAAGCGAAACCTCAGAACGTGAATTTTCAGCAGAATTCGAGTCCCTCTTCGAGCGCTCAAGATAAAATTAACGAGAGTTACAAACATTTTTTAGAACAAATGTGCTCTTCGACTCAAATGAGCTAACGTTCGTTCTGTTAAAATCAGAAAATTCAAAATGCCCGGAAAATACGTTGAAATTATTAATTGATACTGATGCATCAGTTTCGTTAATAAAAGCTTCGAGTCTAAAAGAATACAAAATAACAAATCCAAAAACAGTTATATTGAACGGAATATCTTCAAACTCTCTATTAAAAACTTTAGGCGAAACGCTAATAAAATTTAAAGCTCGAGATCACACTTTCGAAACAAATTTACAATTAATCGACTCGGACACTAATATCCCATTTGATGGATTATTAGGTTACGATTTTTTCATTGAACAAAAATGTCAAATCGATTACGGCAAAGGAAATATTTCATTTAACTCGATTCCTTTTTCACTTCCTCTATTACGAAATTCTACACAATTTTCAGAAACGAGCATTTATCTAAGCGCTCGAAGCGAGACGGTAATTCGTACAAAAATTAGAAACCCGAACGGACTTACGGAAGGCATCATTGAAGCACAGAAAATAGTCGATGATCGAACGTTGATGATCCCGAACGCCATTATAAAGGTGTTACCGAATAATGAGGCTTTGATAACCATTGTCAATACCTCCGAAAGCCACAAAGTGATACCGAAACCTGAATTTCTGCTCGAACCGTTTCCAATGCAAGCATTCATTTATCAGAATTCAAATATAGGAACTTCCGAAGTTGGCCGAAAAAAAAGGGTAGAGGATATGTTACAATTAGACCATTTATAATTAGATGAAATGAAGAAATCGATCATTGACATCTGTAAAGAATATAATGACATTTTCCATCTCCCAAACGACCTTCTCTCCACCACAACTGCAGGCGCGGCAAAGATAGAGATCACAGAGGGAGCACCGATCCACACGAAATCTTATCGTTTCCCTCAAGTCCACAAGCAGGAAGTCCGTGAACAAATTGATGAAATGCTCAGACAAGGTATAATTACCCCATCGATAAGCCCTTGGTCAAGCCCCCTATGGGTAGTTCCCAAAAAGGGCCAAGGGAAATGGCGAATCGTCATCGATTATCGTAAGCTAAATGAAAAAACGATCGGGGATGCGTATCCTTTACCGCGAATAGATGAAATTCTTGACCAGTTGGGTCACGCGGAATTTTTTACCACCCTCGATCTAGCGAGTGGGATCCATCAAGTACCAATGGACCCAGAGCATGCGCAAAGGACTGCCTTTTCCACTCCTGAAGGACATTATCAATTTTCACGCATGCCCTTTGGTTTAAGAAACGCCCCGGCAATATTTCAGAGAATCATGAATGCTGTACTATCAGGTTTAAATACGATGCAGTGTTTCGTCTACCTCGACGACATCGTTATATATGGTTCAAATCTCGTCGATCATAATCGCAAATTATGTAATGTATTCACGAGACTTAGAGAAAATAACCTGAAATTACAGCCTGAAAAGTGCAAGTTTCTCCAAAATTCTTGTCACTACCTTGGACACGTGATCTCACGAGATGGCGTTAGACCGAATCCGGAAAAATTAAAGGCAATCGAACAGCTCCCCCGACCGAGAAATATAAAGGAAATAAAGATGTTCCTCAGTATAACAGGTTACTATAGGAAATTCATTAAGGATTACTCTTCTCTTGCCAAACCCCTCACCTCACTGTTGAAAAAGGATAAATGTTTTTCGTGGAATTCCGAGCAGGAATCAGCCTTCCAGTCATTAAGGAATAATTTGATAGCAGAGCCTCTTTTACAGTATCCAGATTTCAATGTTAAATTCACCGTTACTACTGACGCTTCCAACGTCGGTATTGGCGGCGTGCTATCTCAAATAAAAGACGGGAAAGATTTACCTGTAGCCTATTATTCGAGAACACTGAATTCCGCAGAGCAGAATTATTCGACGACGAAAAAAGAATTATTAGCCGTAGTTAATTCCGTCGAACATTAGCGCCCATTTCTATACGGCAGGGAATTTGAAATTTGCACGGACCATAGACCCCTCCAATGGCTCTTTAACTGTAAAAACCCTGCCTCACAACTTGTGAGATGGAGATTAGGGCTAAGTGAGTTTCAGTATGTCATCAAATACAAACTTGGTAGGGTAAATTCCAACGCTGACACGTTAACGAGACTTTTTCCAGAAGAAAATACAGTTACCAATATAAATCATGTTAACTCTAATACTGACCGAAATTACGAAGATTTTGAGAGATTCTACTCCGCTAACAATGAAATCATAACATACGAAGAAGAACATTCACATATATCTAAATTGAACGGAAACATAATACTTTTTTGGTCCCAAGACCTTGATGAAGGAAATCAATACTTCCAATATGTCAAATCAAACTTCGACCTTGAATCCCTCTCGCAAAATATCAATGAAGTCACGAAATTCCGGGACGAAAAACAAACGATCTTACTCCTATTTTCAAAGAATCTTATTCACGACAAACTCAGATATAGAGATATTTTTGAATCCCTGAATATAGTAAAGAAATTGATAAATACTGAAGATTTTATACTTTCTATGCCGAAAGAAAATCACATCAAAACAGAATTCTTGAGCAAAATGTTCAATTTCCTTTTTCCAAAGTCTAAAATAAAATTACATCAAGACTCCAAGATCATGTTAAAGGACCAGCAAGAGATCGAACGTATCCTTCATGAATTCCATTCTAGTAAACTATCGGGACATAGTGGATTCGACAGAACGTACAAAAAATTGAAGAGCTATTATTGGTGGCCAAACATGAAAGCCGACATTCGAAGATTCATAAAGACCTGTAGTTCATGTCAAATTAACAAGACAAACTTTCAACCAACTAGGATGCCAATGGAAATCACGACAACCGCTGAAACGCCCTTTGAAAAATTGGCCGTTGATATCGTAGGGCCTTTGCCTTTGACCCAATTAGGAAACCGATTTATTCTTACCGCTCAGGATGACCTAACTAAGTTCTCATTCGCTCACCCCATTCCAAATCATGAAGCAATCACCGTCGCAAAAGTTTTAACAACTATTTTTACTTCTTTCGGAATACCATCAACTTTTCTTTCCGATCAAGGTGCCGACTTTATGTCCAACCTGATAAAGGAATTGAGTAACCTATTTAAGACGAGACATATTTCCACTTCCCCATATAGGCCTCAGTCGAATGGAGCACTTGAGAGATCGCACCTTACGTTAAAAGATTACTTGAAGCATTACATAAGATCAGACCAATCGGGCTGGGACGAGTACACCCAATTTGCAGTTTTCAGCTACAATACCTCGATACATCGTTCTACGGGTTACACCCCCAATGAGCTTGTTTTTGGAAAAAAAGCGTACATACCATCGTCAGTTTCCCAAGACCCGAAATTTCACTATTCTCACGACAATCACATAAAATCTTTACAGCATAGACTCAATACTTCATTTAAGATTGCTCGCGAGAATTTGATCTCTGCGAAAGTGAAAAGTAAGACATATTACGATAAAAAATCACACCCTGTGATCTTCAGTCCTCTTCAGAGACATCTCGCATTCCTACTGCCCGTCCTACTACTAGGTACAACTTACGCAGACGAGTTCTTCTCCAAACATGTCCTCGATAAATCTAGTGGGATCTTCTTCAACCGTCTGGGAAATGTCAGAATCTGCAATTCACGGTATACTTTGATGACCCATTTGAGTTTGTCTTATCTTGAAAAGTCCAAACTCATCTTGAACAATAAATTCAATCAGGCAAGGACACTTAGTAATCAGATAATGGCGTCCAACAGAAAAAAGGGACAAAATAGGTTTAACTGTGACAAGGTTTTGAACGCTGTATTTTTAAACATGCAAGATGTGGAAAAGGTTTCTGAAATTCTCGAAGATATGGTCTCACGAGGTAAATCCCGAGGCAAAAGGGGCTTATTTAACGGAGTTTCTTACTTACTAAGCTGGGCATTTGGCGTACCGAACGCTGACGACGCTCAATATTATTCAGATAGCGTGAAGACCTTATTCAACGACGACAAATAAATCAAAACATTAATTAAATCTCAGATACAAATAATATCAAGTACTATACGAAATTTAAATTCATCATACAGCGATTTGAAACGACAGGAACATACTATGAATGAAAAAGCAGAGAAAATTAATAGATTTATGACTCAGACGAATGAAGTTTTCGTTACCCTAGAACATGAAGAAATTATGGCAGAGCAGGCGATAATTTTACAGACGCTCGGCGAGAAGTTATATCGGGACTATCAGAATTATTTAGAAACTAAAACTCTCGGTTGGCAGAACTTGTTATCCCCATTTATAATCATCCCCGAACAATTAATCGAAGAACTGGAACTGTACAAGGGAGAGTATGAATTACTGAACAAGCCCGGGGAGCATGATTTTTCACTACTTTTCAAATTAATGCATACAAATATACAAATTTCGATACATGAAAGAAATGTCATGTTTGCACTAAGTTTGCCTTTAGTTACTGGAGTAGAATATAGTATTTATGATTTAATACCTTTACCTATTCGACATCCCGATTCTGACCTATTCTCATATATAACACCAAAGACTCAATACCTTATCCTCTCTCATTCCAAGACTTCATATTCCTACCTAAAAGATTTGGTAGACTGCAGCGAGTATTCTGAGTCGAACTTTGTTTGTTTCAAAATCTACGAGACCAAGCTGACCATCCAACCAACGTGTGAAGTATTGTTGCTCTCGTCACGCATACTATCAATTCCGAAGGATTGCCAAACTTCAACCATAAACGCTGACATTGAGACCTGGCACCACCTACAAGGCAATTCCTGGATCTATGTACTTCTCAAGCCCGTCACTCTTACCATCCTGTGTAGTGACCAAACAAATCACGTGGAAGACATCGCCTTGTCCGGAACTGGGGTTCTGAAACTGCACGAAACCTGTAAAGGTTACACCGGACTCTTCATGCTAGAGACTCACGGGCATGGTGATAAAAATATCACTTACTATGCGCCTACGCCAACCCTGGTTGATGATAATTGCTGCCTAACAACGAAACTTGGACAGGAAAGAAAATTAGAAAAACTCGACAAGATTCAATTGACTAATATCGATTTGAGGGAACTCAAATACGCTGGACGAAAGTTGAACGACCTTGACCAGATAATCAGTAAGCAGCTTGAACAATCCTTCATGATATCGCACACATCATGGTACGTCATTGCGCTAGAGATCATCGGTAGTATCACCGTAATTATTACTTGTTGTTGTTATCTTTGTTACTATCGTTTAAATTGTTTTGGAACCTTAAGAAAATTATTTTGCTTTACAAAAGACGAGAATCACGGGAAAACTATTGTCCCCGCAATATGTAACTTTGTAAATTGCGATATGAGTATAGGCAAGAAATCCGCTGAAAATCATGACGATCAAACTTCGCTTTCTGGATTGGTCGAAAGAAGTCTGCCCTCGAGATAATAAGTGAGGAGCCTGTTCGTTCTGCCCCCGTAAGACGACGCAGCACGACGCCTCTCTAATATCAGAATATAACGATTGTGAAATGAAAACTGTGTTTTCATTCCTAAGGAGGGAGGTGTCGTATACCTAAATTTTCTATGGTTTTATACATATGTTTGTTTTTCTCTTGAAGCTTATTTTTGAAATTCTGATTGTGCAAGGAAACACTTATTGTAAATGGAAAGCAAATTATCAAAATTAGTTGATACCGACGAATCTGTTATGAATTCTTTTCTAATGATATTTTTCCTTTCGCATGATAAAAGCTAAAACAAAACATTTTTTTGAGTTTTATCTGTTAAATGCTTTCCGTTTCCAGTATCTGTTTCCTTTTCTCATTTTGTATTGTAGAAATCACTATCGATTTTTCTCATCTAGTATTGTCGAAATCGTTAACGATTTTTCTCATTTTGTATTTCCCAAATCGCTAACGATTTTTCTAAAATCACCGAGTGATACGACCACCCGGTTGGATACATGTGATTGGCTGTTGAATATCGTACGATGTCGCGAGATTCGTTTCCAATTTTGAGGCGATGAATATATATAAAGACGACATCGGGCATAAATAGACGAAATTTTTCTGTTTAAACAAGTTCTTGCCGACTTCGCGATTTTGTAAATCTCTCGAAAATAAATTTGATTCATCGTGAACCTGAGTTGTGACTGGTCCTCCTACAAAGTATCAACAAACAAAGATTCGAGAATCTTTAGAAGTAAGAAAAACGCTCCAAAAACGAAAGCGTAAAAAAACTTATCAATGAAAAACAACGATTCAAATTCTTCCGAAAAATTTGCTTTTTGACATGAAATAGAGTCAATCTTGAGTAGAATATCGATATAAAATTCAGACTCATAAATCTGTAATTTTACTTAAAAAGGTTGAACTGAAGTCTCAAACTTCATAATACACTTGCGCTCGAGAAATATAGGGCATTTTCACGATTTTTTTCCAGAAAAACAAAACAATTTTTTTTCGAAAACTCGAAGCCTATCTATTTATTCATGTCACACGGTATTTCATGAATTTTTTTAGAAAACAATTTTCGTAATTAAGGTCGTATCGACCATTGTGCCAAAACACAATTTTTCTAACACCACGCAAGGTGAGCATGATAAATAAGAAACTGTTCATCTTTTACACAAAAAAACAATAAAAAACCTCTAGTTTATAGTCCAGGCATTGATTAATCAACGCCTGGGCTATAAATTTTCGCTCAAAATTAAAAATCCTTTGTTTACGCAGAGACTATTATAATTATAAAAAAGTTTTAAAAAATTCAGACTGTTCAGATAAACGGTTTCAAAAAACTGTGCTTACCGCGAAAAAACATTGGATTTTGGCATAATTGCTGTAGCGCACCCAATTACGAAGATTTCATTCTGAAAAAATTTCTAAAATACCTTGTGACATTGGCGAATGGATAGGCAATAAGTTTTTCAAAAAATATTGTGTTGTTTTTCCAAAAAAAATTATAACAACACATTTTTTTCCTCGAGAACAAGTGTACATAACCCCTTCAGTAATGATATCTCGATAAAAAATGAAAGGAAATTCCGAAAAAACGGAAGAAAAAAGTACAAAATACAAAACGTGACGGGCTGGGAGGTGCAGGAGGACACGAACGTACGAGCCCCAAGATCCGATCCATTCTTAGCTCGCTCGCGAAAGATTGCCAAAAGATAAGCTCCCGCCCTCTGTCCCTTTGCTTATCGCGCGGCCAAGTCCCATTCCGTGCATTATCCGATCGTTGCTTGGCTCACCGCAAATCTCGTACGTCTACCCGTACAACTCTAGTTCGCTATTTATTTACTACCACAGGTTGCCCGACGAATCCGAGATGGGATCACCGTTTCCCCCGAATCAGCGCTCACTTGTCCGTTCCCGGGAGAATAATTTTCGTGTACCATCATGTATCATCATCCATTCGATGACAAAATTTATAGTCCTTTCTCAAAAAAGACCTGTAAAATTGATACAGCCATTGAGGGACTACCTGAAAACATGTAGTCATAAATTGTGCAGCATTTGGTGATAATATATTGCAGAAAAATGATTTGACTGCTTAAATGAAATACGGCCTTCCATTTATGAAATAACGAATCATATTTTGCATTTTTGTAATAACTTTAGAAACACCTAGGTTTTTATTTTTCGTAATTATCAAATCTTGATTTCTTAAATTTTTGCATTGTTTTTCAGACCCTAGCTCTGAATTTTCGTATCGATAAATATTCGAATCGAAGGATTTTATCGTTGCGAATCAATGAATGGAAAAACAAGTCAAAACGAGAGCTCAACTGGGGCGTTCCGCTATCTCGCAAGCGATCGTTGAACGGCGCGGGGCAATAATTGTGAAATATTAATAATAATGAGGAAACGAATCCGGGTTGTGGCGCAACGCGCCAGGTGACTTTGGATGCAATTTTGCCTTATCTTATTAGCCATCTACGACCTTTTCAATGCCGTCTATTGGAGAACCAATGCTCACAGATATTTATTAAACTGCTTTTACGTAGCAAGTAAGATTCTAAAAAAATGACATCCCAGAATCTTTGTATTGATTGTACACATGTGTATAAGAACGACCATAGATTCAAATTACTATTATCATAATGGTAGTGGGAAAAATGAAGTATCAATGAACAATCTTAACTGGATTATTATAATGACACTTTGCAGCACTTACTTTAGAGCAAGTTCGTAATGATTAAATAAAGATAATGTTATTGTGAAAATCATAAATGCTGCTGTATGTACCTTTCTTCCACTTAATTTACCCCTCAACCCTTACATAATAAGTCACTTGTTTCATGATTCTTATGCTTAATTTCTATTCCAAGCAGTTTAATTTAATACAAATTCATTACGATTTCTTTTATTGAGAATGAGATTAAAAATTAAGTATGCAATGAAAATGCCAACTGGATTTCCAACGCTTGATTCCTGTTAGGAAACTGGACATCGAATTCACAAACTCTATTTCTGCAGGATCTCAATTTCACACATCTAATCTCATGATGAAATCTCGATGCTGAACTCTGATATCGAACTTCGAATCTTGATATCAAATCCTGAATATTTTATAGCAAATTGCGATCTCGATCCCTGATTTTGATAACCAACTTCGAATATCGAGTTGCGACTGTGCAGCTTGAATTTGAAATTCGATTTAAAAATGACTGTTGAAATCGGTCACGTTGGAGTTTAATTTAGGAAAAATTTTTGGTGGGTTTTATAAGGGTTGTATTGAGGGGCGTTATACAAATATTATGACGTTTTATTAAAACGTAAAGTAAATTTGGTTATTTACGTTGCATTTTTTTTTGGATTCATATGAGAAACAATCAAATTATATTATTTATGATTTTTCGTTACTATTGGAAATAATTTTTTTTACCTTGCAACAAAATTGTTATTTTTCATATTTTTTCAGGGATTTCTATCTGTAAGGAATATGAATCAGGTTTCATTTTTAGATAAAATTCTATGAATTAACAGTGAAATTGGAGTATGTGATTATTATGTCATTTTGTGTCGACATTTAGTTAATCAAGTTTTTAATTGTATGTTTCAGGTAAGTCTACCCTAGTTACTAGTTACATGTCGGAAAATAAGATCATGGTTGCATCAAAAAGGTAAGAACTATGATGAACACTGTTCTTTGCAATATTTTTTTTTATTATAAACTATAAATTTACTTTGTAGATACTGTCACAAACGACCTAATTATAAATATAAACCTAGGAGTTTTGACATCGGTCATTATAAAACTTCCAAATTTGCAAACATACACAATTTCTTTTTCTTTGAAGAAAATTTTTTGTTCATTTACAAATCATATTTCTTGAAAATAAGAAAACGCAAAATACTTTAAAGATTTTGTAAAACCTGATGCTCATTTACTTTAACTAAAAATGTATGGTTCAGAAATTATCAATTTTTTTTAAGCTTTAAATTATTTGATTTTCATTTTTTTATTTTTTTGGATATTCTGAATTACCAAAGTTTTGTAGTTTCAAAACTGGAAGTACCAGGTGTACTCCTAAGTAATTTCCGGTTTTTTCAATGGATGGCGTTCTGTTTTGTACCGCTGTTGGTAACACATACCATATGTCATTTTGTTCAGTCATATCGAGTGCTTGAACTGCGTTGACATTTTCTCGAAAAAATCTTCCAGTAAGTTTTTATTGCGCTTCAAAAATGTCGAATTTTGTACCGAATTTTGAGCATATGCGCCACGCATTGCTTTTCATGTTCAGTCAGGGGAAAAATCTGTCCGAGAGCCACTGTGCGCTTGTGGAAGTTTATGGTGATCGTGCATTAACACTTCGAACATGTGAAACGTGGTTTCGACAGTTCAAAAATGGAGATTTCGACCTGAACGACGCCGCACGCTCCGGCAAGCGAAAATCGTTCGATGACGCCGAATTGCAAGCATTATTAGATGAAGACAACACGCAAACGCAACGACAGCTTGCAGATGCGTTGGGAGTTCAACAGCAAGCAATTTCCAAACGTCTGCGAGCCATGGGAAAAATTCAGAAGTGTGGAAAGTGGGTGCCCCATGAACTGACCGAGAGACAAATGGAGAATCGAAAAGTGACCTGTGAAATGCTGCTTCAACGATACAAAAGAAAGTCTTTCCTGCATCGTATTGTTACTGGTGATGAAAAGTGGATTTTCCTGGAGAACCCTAAGCGCAACAAATCGTGGGTGAGTCCAGGTGAAGCATCGACATCGACGGCACGGCCAAATCGTTACGGTCGGAAGGTCATGCTGTGTGTGTGGTGGGACCAGTCCGGTGTTATATACTTTGAACTGCTGAAACCTGGTGAAACTGTGAATGCCGTTCGCTACAAACAGCAAATGAAAGATTTGAGCCGAGCCATTGTGGAAAACCGACCAGAATATCAACAACGACAGAAGAAGGTGATTTTGCTCCACGACAATGCGCCGTCGCATAAGTCGAAAGTCGTTCGTGACACGCTGGAAAGGCTCAAGTGGGAAGTGCTTGATCATGCGGCTTACTCACCAGACCTGGCGCCATCCGACTACCACCTCTTTGCCTCGTTGGGCCATGCCCTTTCTGAGCAGCGCTTCGACTCGTACGAAAATGTGCGAAAATGGCTCACCGAGTGGTTCACCTCCAAAGGTAATGATTTTTACTGGCGTGGTATCCACAATTTACCAGAAAGATGGGAAAGATGTGTAGAAAGCGATGGAAAATACTTTGAATAAAATAAAGGTTACGGTTTTTTTGGAATTATGTGTTTTATTTGCAAAAAAACCGGAAATTAATTAGGAGTACACCTGGTAGAAGACTTTCAATGTTTTTATTCTTCAAGCTTCAAAGCTTTAATTTATTATGAGTTTAATTTTTTGATCCGAAATCTTTACATAAATAAAAACGTTCGAATTCATTATTGTTGACGTACTTATTTCAACGAAAACGTCGAAAGCTTTAGTTTCTCAAACTGACAGATTCTAATTTCAAACTATGTGTAAGAAAAATAATTTTTCAGTATTTTCAAATTTACAAATATTAAATATTATTTATTCACTGTATAAAACTTCCTGTTCGATTGAATAGAATTGATTATTTTCAAAGTTTAAATCACAATGAATCATAGGATTTTGATAAAATTTAAATTTGCAATTCTAACTTAATTATAAAAAATGTTTCAGGTAAAAATTATTGAACTCAAACATCTACCTTTTAATTCGTGATAAATTGTATTTTCGGACACAAATTCTTTATTCAAGAACTATACAATGTAACATTTTTCATCTACTGATTCCAATGAAAATCTCGAATACTTTAGTTTATCAGATCAACAATAGTTACTTTTTACTTCCATCAAAATGATCCCTTGTAATTTTGAAATTGACTATTAATAATGTTTTCATAATTTTATTACCAAACTAAATGTATCGTTAAATGAAATTGACAAACAAATACACTGAGAAAAAAATCCGCTTATCCCAACATGGACTTCGTGTTGTGAATGCATGAATACTGCTCTTGAACCTTAATAACACGACCATCGTGTTGGCTCAACACGATCAGAGTGTTGGGTTTACACGAAAGCATTGTTCATCCTACACTGTATCGTGTTGGGCCAACACGATTATCGATTTCGGCCAAAACTTAAACGCGAAAACGATAGATCGTGTTGAGAGAAGCGGATTTTTTTCTCAGTGTAGTTGAAATCACAGTAAGATAATTGATTTTTTTTTTGTCAAAAAGTGTGTAAAATTAAGTAAATACATTTCGCCACTTTTGAATTCAAAATGAAAAAAAAAAAAAATAAAAGCTCAACTCGAAATTTGTATTTCTAAATCTTAACATTTTATTGTTTAGAAATTTCAAACATCGCTATATTTTAATTTCTGTCCACAAATTTTGAAATTCGGATTTTATAAAAATAAATATAGATTCTGTCGCAACCCTTGGAGCCCATTAAAACGACGTAATATTAACAATGTATAATCCCGAGCCAAGAATTCTATCGCGCTGCTCAATGCAGCACAAAAAACGCGCTGGCGCGCTTATCAGTCATTTCCATTTCTTGATAATAACTGTTTCTGCTTATCGGAGTCCGAGCGACCGCCGAGCACCCCCTCTTTCGCCCCACCCTCCCCCGACTCTTTCTCACTCCAACCTCCGTTCTTTCATCTCCCTCTATCCGGTAATAACTTCGGCTATCGCCGTCATTGATCTCCCTATCACTGTTTTATCTCGATCCAATGGCGTCGCGACCCGAGGCTCGCTCGTTTAATCAATTCCTTTAATATCGCCCCGCGATTACGAAAATACTATATCGCAGTGACGTGCATAAATGGCCCCAATTTAATTTCGAGGCGAGTCGGAATGGCTGGAATCTGAGTGGGTAAAACGATTTTTTAAGAATGGCGAAATTTGAAGAATTTGTGTCATTTTGAATTTTGCGAGACATGTGGCTTAATTGAGTGTCATTTTTTACAATCGTAGGAAGGTGTTGCAATCAAATTTTACATGAAGGGGCAAACCTAAAGGTCAAAAGGGTCAATTTATGTCAATGTATAAATGAATATTTATTTTAGAATACACCTTTGAAATCGATTTGGCGAATTTTTCATAAAAGTATTGGAGCTTTTAACCTATTGACTGTATGGAATTTTTTCCCTGATCTAGAAAATTTTCCATACGCTTCAGGAATTCTTCTGTGAATATAGAAGTTTTTCCACAATTTATGAACGTATTCCCATAGCGTATGAAAAATGTTCCAGGTTTATTTATGGGAAAAAATCCCACACAGAATATAGGTTAAAAGTTTCTGGTATTTTCATGAAAAATTGATCGATCTCCTTTAAAATGGAGCCTTTACTTTTTCAAAATATTACTTTATATGAAATCACAATTTTTCATTTCTAACGTCTCTTAGTATTGATTTCTTTACTTTGTTCACCATTTGGAGGATTTTTTTTACATTTATAGCATTTGCTACATAGATTTCTAGAAAGTTCAAGATTTCATACTTTTTTGGTATTTTCATGAATTTTTTAAAAAAATCATATTTGCATACATTCATAGTATTTCATTTTCTGGCTTCCATTTTTCAAGTATTTTAAAAAAGGCTAGTATTTTTGGGGATTTTCTGTATTTATAAATAATTCATTTCAGTTTTTTCTACATTCCTAGCATTTATGTAGATTGTCATAAAAGGTTTTGAGAATTAGATGATGAAGGTAGGATCCAAAGTTTTTGAGATTTTCTGTACTTCAAAGAATTTTCTGATAAATAGTACATAGTACCTCTGAAGATAATTATTGGTTACTTAATAGATTTCTAACACTTTTTGTATTCACCGAATATTGGCTTTACTTTTACAGATTGAACGATTTTCTGGTATTTTTATGAATTTTTATTTGAATATCAAGGTTTCATAGATATTTCGTAATTTTATATTTCCTAAACGGAATAATTTTTACAATGTAAATTTACAACAACAACAACAACAACAATAATAATATTTACAATGTGCATTTTACATGGTTTGTTTGTATTTCATTATTTCGAGTATTTTCAATATTCCTCATATTTTTTAGGTTTATTAATATGTAGTAATATTTTTCAAGTTCCTCGGATATCTACTATTTTCAAAATTTCAATGTAGGTATGTATTTTCTAAAATTTGATGCTGTAGAGTCTAAAATTTTAGAAATTTTTATTATTTATGATTAGTAGACTGAATGCATAACTATTACTTCCTAAATAAATTACTCAATAATTTACAAATTACTTATAATTGAATAATTAATTAACTTCCTACTATAACTTCTGAAGAAACAATTTTTTCACGTGAATACGAGGAGGCGAATTGAAACGCGAGCAGAAATAAAGTCATTGCTCAACGTGATTCGATTCGTTCAGCGACACCCTGGCGAGTGCGGCAACCCACGCTCGTGTTCGATCGATTGCCATGTTGCGCAAGGTCGGCAGCCATACGCACGTGGAAACATGACATTGCGCTCGCGATAAATACGAGAGAGAGAGAGAGAGAGAGAGAGAGAGAGAGAGAGAGAGAGAGAGAGAGAGAGAGAGAGAGAGAGAGAGAGAGAGAGAGAGAGAGAGAGAGAGAGAGAGAGAGAGAGAGAGAGAGAGAGAGAGAGAGAGAGAGAGAGAGAGAGAGAGAGAGAGAGAGAGAGAGAGAATTCTCTGTATCATGTAAATAAAATTTCTAGGATTACACAAGTTTCAGAAAACATTAAATGAACGGGTCTACATCGCATTTCCTTGCTCACATCTAAATCTTTATAGCAAAGAATTGATACATCAAGCCTTCCTTCCCTGAGAGAAAAGTCTCAACATTGTTTAATCGTCGCTGATTTTATCGTTTTCTTTGGAATGAGGCTTTTTACGGTACTTATATTTGATTCCTGGTTATTTTTACAAGTTCATTATTTCAAAATACCAAAAAAAAAAAAAAATTGTGTCATAATAAAGATTGAATTAAAAATCAGCTGGTCAAGGAAGCAATCTTCTTTAGTAAAACGATTTCTTAGTTTTAGCACAGTTAGCAAAATTAAGCATGGAGCAAAAGATATTCCATGAAAAATATTCTGTTTCGTGTCCTGATTATGACGTTGAAAACCAGAAGAAACTTGTAAAAAAATGATAACGTCATGACCACAGTGTGTGCCGTAACCTCTGTTTCCTCTCTTGATTACATAATTCATGGACAACATCTGATTTCCAATGAATTTTTCGCTTTTAAAAAAGAGTAAAAGAAATATCTAGGTCAGAAGATGGAACGTGTTTCCAAGTCTTTCTATGGTTCGCATTCATTAAGCTCTTTTCACGAGCGAGAACTGGTGCAAAAGAAAATAGACGAGACTGGCAAGTAGCACGTTCATATGTAAGCGCCGATAAGCCATCTGTGGCCAATCGCGCGCTTTCCTGATAACATCTGATTACCAACCTTTAGGCACTTGTGACTGCGGAACGTGAACAGCCAGGAAACGCTTTTGCAGTTTGCACCTCATTCAGAACCATCAATGAAAAACAACTTCGTGATCTCAGTATGATTTTCATTTCAACTTTGTGATTCAGGGACTTATAAAAATTTTTTGTGGAATTCACGGTGTTGAAATTAAATTTATATACGGCTAGAACTAGTGTTTTGCTGCAAAAATAGCGCTGTAATGAATGATAATTTATTAAAACTGAGATTTTATCTCTTAAAAAAATATAGTCTGTAATTTTTTATTGACCAAGCAAAAATTTGAAGTACATGGATGATTAAAAATTAATTATTTCAAATTATATCTTTAATAAATTTTTTACACAGATTTTTTTCATCGAATACTGATTTGATAAAACGCATTAATATTATGATTTAGCTTTTCGTGAAACTCGGAGTATAATCCCTCCTCGTTTTCTCTTATATTTCAATCAAATAATTTTTTCATTTTAATATATCAATCACACATTTATTATAGAGAATAGTATTTGTCTTCTGTTTTAATCATTTAAGCAAACATTTTTTATTCATGAATGATCCGCACATTTTTCAGTAAACTTTCAATCCTGAACTTTTATACAAAAAAAAAATGTTTTGGCCAATTATAAAAAGGTAAAATGAATGTTTTCAATTTTGCTCAACGATGAAAATTTACGATTTTTTCTAATTGATAGTTTTTTGAATTTTTTTTCAAATATATTGAGATCACAAATCTTTTTGGTGCTCGAATTTTTTTTCTTCATTACATAGTTGAATTTATAGGTACATACCTATAACAATTTTTGATTGGTTGATTTCTCAATTTTTTCATCTCTTTTGCTATGCAGAAATGAATGTATGAAATACATGAGTAGAAATGAATGAATTTAAGACACTGTTAATAATAATAAAGAGAATTTATTTCCCCATTAATCAACTTGATTTTGAATTAACCCCGTTTGATTGGCTTTTTCATGTAAAAAATTTACGGTTTTAAAAATTTCTCATCATAAAATATTGAAATCACAAATTTTTCTGATGTTGCTAGATCGAAATTTGTATAATGCTTTCATGAAATTCATAACTATTATTATTTAAAAATTTTTACTGTCTAACCTTCCTTGTTGAATTTCACTTTTGTATCAGCAATATAAAAAAAACCGTCATGAAAGTTGATGATATCTGAAATTCGAAACACTTAATTTTTAATCTATTATTCAATAACTTCATTTTTAATCATGTATTTGTTTTTGATTCGTTCATAACAGAAAGCTGTCATTTTCAATTCAAAAGTTTAAGCCACATTTCCTTCATTCATACACACCTTTTTTTTAATTGTTCAAAAATTCAATTGTTAAACATAAAATTTGTAATTTTTCAACTGTTCGCACATCATGCGATTAGATTTTTAATCTATAACTTGAAAATGTTGATGTTCTCTGTATTGCAATTACAGCATTAAGTAATTAAAGTAGATAGAGTTTATAAAATGAAAATTGATGTATTGATAAATTGCGATGAAAATTCCTATCTGAGATCCGATAGTTTCTCAACGAATTTCGATATTTGATAAAAAATGTTTAAACTTATGTTCCTTTTCCTTTTTTTTACTGTTGGGATTATGATCATGATTACAAATATTTTAAATACTTTGACGTTCAACTATCTAAATTAGGACACTGTTTTTAATTACTATGAAATTTTAATTACAGTAGAGAATGTCAAAAAAGGCCACGAGGCAAGTTTTTGAAGAAATTTAATGTTTTTTTGTGAATAGTGAGAATCCATTACTTTTTTATTCATCTGGAAAATTCTACTAATTGAATTGTTGATCTCTGACATACTAATTGAAACTGAGTGAGTGATCTATGATTTTAATATGATCCAAGTGCCTTGACTTCGATAGAAAAAAATTGCGAGTCTGGGCCAGCGCGACAGTTGGTCTGACGACCGAGGCACCGCCAAATGAGTCTCTTTGCTATCTTGTGACATTGAGGAGTCGGTATCTGTGCCACCTATTCCTCCCCAGTCAAGATACGCCGCAACTTTGTGCCGTTTTGACGTGTCGGAGATAGCTGTTTGTCTTCCCTCTCCTCCTCCCCCAACCCCTTTCGCGGACTTCCTTTTCTCGCCACTCGTTTCGCCCCGACTCATTAATTGGCCTTTGACCACGTACGAAAGTCGACTTTTTCACGAATTCGAGTTTTATTTGAGTAAGGCAAGAGAAAAATGTCTCTTTCAACTTGTCTACGAGTCTGAAGGAATTCCCAAGTGTGTTTGATTACTTTGAATCGCTTTTTTTAACATTTCACATTCATCTGCGTTTGTTTTTGAGAAACAGGAAAAATGAGGAAAGTCTTGTATCAGTTGTCAAGAATTTGAATTGAAGGAATTTGTTTGATTTTCTCTTAAGATTTTTTGTTAAGTTTTGAAATTAACGTTTGAAGAACTTCATAACACAATTCTTAAATGCAACTTCAGCAGAACTTGGCAGAACTGTTCGATTTGTATTTTTGAAAATACGCCCACACGCCTTAAAAAATATACACTTAGTTTAGCAATTACGTGTTTTTATAAAAAATTGTGTAATTATTTCTAGCTTAGAAACTAGATCACCATGATAACATTGCTGTGAGATAAGTTTTGCTCAAACAAAACTTTTACTCGCATTACGTGACCAATCCTGGTAATGTATTCAAATATGTTGTCACTGTTACTTTAAAATACTTTCAATGAACGTTTATGAATGAATTAAAATCAATGTCAAATAACGATTGTCAACTCAAGGTTATTCTCTCTGCATAATAAACAATGGGAATGATATTTATTTTAAATAATGCTATTGATTTATGCGAAGAAGAAGACAGTACTAAAATATTTTAAATAGATCAGAACATTGCGTAAAAATTGTAAAAAACTGCGAAAGTTTGCTAGTATTAAGCAATGAAAATATCTGAACACACTGATAAGCATTCAGTAGAAAAATCCGTTATAATCAGACCGGACCTTTCACTGCCCGCGTAAACAACATCGCTCACTTGTTTGTCTGCAGAAGTGGCGTAGGTTGTAGATACTCGTATGTATGCATTCTCTGAATAAAACTGGCGTTTTATTCAGAGAGTGCAGTGTATTTCTGTCTTTTTCCAAAACTTTTATCACTTTGACATCGCAGTTTCATGACAATGTCAAAATAAGCTACGAACTTCATTTTTTAATTTTTCTTCCATGAATAGCAAAATCTGAATCATTTTTTACGATTAACATTATAAAAAACTTTAATGATAGTTCGTTCAATTATAGTAGGAAAAAGTCGTCATATTCACGTACATGCGAAATGTTCCTGGGAAGAGTTACTCATCAGAATTGGCAAATAACAATCGTAGGTGGGAAAAAGGGACAATCCGGAGCCGGTGGTGACAGCAAAACGCGCGGGGCCCGGGAAACGACAAAACGTGGCAATGTTTTCTTATCGAATTTATCGTCGCTACCGGCGGGTATTACCATGACGATCATTGTCGGTGCGTGAGTCGGTGAGTGGCGCGGCAAAGAGGAAAATGGCAGCGAGATCGTTATCCTTGCGCGCCTTCCTGTGTCCTGCCACGTTCTGAGAAGAGCGACCGGCCAGTATGAGGAGACGCACCGATCGTGAATTATTCATGCGTGTCGCCGAACGCAGCCATTTGCACCGGATCAAAGGGTTAGGTTAGAAGTGGATAGCACAACTTATTTTGGTGTTTTTGGACATTGCACTTTTTGGCCACCAAAGGAACTTTTTTGTTTCTCAGTTTATAGTAAAGCCTATCGAAAATGATTGATTGTGGGTCAGGGAATACTCCACTACACGATTTTTTTGCTAAATGAACTATTGTCCTTGAAAATGTGTTTCAATTGACGAAATATTGGTAGATTTTTCTTGAGAAACCATACTTATACTTCTTAAGAAAATTGAATTATACGGAGCGATAAAGCTCTATGAGTTGGTAAATTATTTAAATAAAAAGCTTAAAGCTATAATGAATGTTTTTTCTTGCAGATTTTATATCTGTTGTCGAATGAGCAAAAAACTCAATGTGAAGAAATTTCGATTAAAATTGTTTTTCAATTGATGTTTTTGATTATTTAGAGAAGTGTGAATGGATATGATTTGAAATAGTGTCTTTTTGAACGCTCCACAGACTTGAAGGTTCGAGGACTCAAAATAACAGCAGATAAGGAATAAAAAAACTATTGGTTGAAAAAAAAATCGTAATTTTTTCTCGAATTAGACGTATCGAATATGAAATCTGCAAGAAGAAATATAGTAAATGACATTTTTTGCGGAAAATAAGAATCAATATTTCGTGAACGAAAAGACGTAAACGGATAAAAATTTATTTATCTAGTAACTTGAAAACAAGAGCTAATTCTAAAGAACCCTTAAGAGGTGCATTCAATGAGGCAAAGATCCATAGCTTTTAATAGCTTTAATTAAAATGAGACTTTGACGGTCACACAGCTTTATAAATCAGGTTGTTTCGAAGGTTTTTTGTGTCATGTTAGGAATCGCGATTCTGATGATTTCTGATTTCCTTATCCTCGTTCTTACATTAACTTTGGAATAGGATTTTGACGTAAAAATAATAAGTTTTTTAAATTTTCGTTAAAAAATTTCTGATTTTAGCTTTGAGCTTTTAAAAATTGAAAAATAATGGTTTATAATGATTTTTAATCGATTAAACTTAGAAATTTGCAAATTTCTAAAACATAGGTAAATCTTAATTTCGAGTGACGAGTGACAAGACTGTAAATTTTGACGTCTAAATATCAAAGTTTTGGAACTTTGAACTTGTAGGATTAGAAATATTGATGTTACATAACTGTTGAGGATTGCAGTATCAAATTTTTTTTCGACGCTAACAAGTCTGGCAAAATTGAGAGTGAAAATTGGAAATAAGTATATATCATTAATAGATTATTACAAATGTGCTGGATAAAAATTTCGGGAATGCATTTTTTACAAAAATTCAGTTTCTGTTTTCTGAGATGTATCGTTCATGAATAATTTTTTTGACATAAATGATTTTTACAATTTATTTTAACGAATCGTGAAATTCAGTTATATCGAGAATTAGGTTTTTTTTCAATTCAAGCCACTCTTGGGTGGAAAAATTTTTCCAACAAAGTATAAAACGCGACTAATTTACCCAATGATAAAAAAAATTATCCATTCTGGCTCAAAAATCAAAATGTTGAGAAATTCTAGAGTAGAAGATAATTTGAATTATAAAAATATGTATCACAATGCCATTTCGCAAGTTTCGATAATTTTCGAAGATAAAGAAAAAAAAAACATTTTAACCAATCACATAAACTAAATATAAGCTAAATCATAGAAACTAAATTTTCGAAGATGTTTCAATATTTGGTAAACTTACACTTATTTACGAAAGAGTTGTCGAAAACGTCGAGTTTTTTAACGGTGTGATATTTGCGATTACAGAAAAAATATGTCATTCAACAAAAAATTACTTTGTCTTGACTAACATTGAATGCAGAGTAAATACATATGATTGTCATAAGAAACTATTCATATTTTGGTGACGAAAATAAGTAGTTATAAAATAGTATATTATGTACCTAGGACATGAATTTTTTATTAACGAGTGTGAAGTTTGTAGAACGAGGCGAAGCCGAGGTTTACAATCACAAGAGTAAATAAAAATTTTCTGTCCTAGTTACGTACGATATTTTACGTACCGAGGGCTGGAAAACGAGTTTAGAGATTCTGAACTGGACGAGAAACGAATTTTCTATGCCAGAGGTACGTAAAAGATTTATTTTCGAAATGCATTTCATTATGCATTAATATGTACTAGATTTCAGATTTGTTTACGACCAACATTGTATATGTAGAAGATATAACATTACATACCAACAAGTTCGTTCAACATAATACGATATCGTCATGATTTCATACATCGCCTTATTGTACGTTTGTTAGTGAGGTTTGTAAATGTTGCGATATTATTGAACATACTGAAACTCATTTTTTTTTTTCTTCAAGCTTTCGGCCTCTTTATTGGGCCCTCATCGAGAGCTACACACATTTACAATATAATAATGCCTTCATTAAAAAATGAAAATCACTCAAAAAAAATTAGTTTCATTATGTTGACTCCAAAAGATCGAAAGCCAAGACGATTATGAATCACAATAATGGAGCGTTATTTATTTATTATTATGAAATATCGTTATTTAGTAAAAAGAGTCATTAATATGGAATTCCAAGCTGAGGATTTCGAATTACACAAAGTTTAATGAATGAGAAATAGACAAACTAGATTTAAACTTTAGACTAACAAAGATTTTCTCAAGATTTCTGTTTCTTGAAGTTGTCATGTTACGGCAAACGCATTCATTAGGGTTTCCCAGGAATTCAATAAAATTTTCAAGAAAACTGAGGATTTTGACTATAGATTTTTACTCTTAATCTCTAGAGTTAAAGAATCAAGATATTTCAAAAGAGGTCTGCTCAGTAAATAAATTATTATTATTTTTTCAATTATTCTGCTCAGTAATGAAAAATATTATCACTTTCAATAATAGTGGAATCTACTATTCAACTTATCAACACCCAACGACACTATCCACAAATTCAAAAAATCTATTTGTACCCGAGTCGAAATTTGAATTAAACTTTGAACCAAGTAAATCGAGGATATTTTGGTTGTCATTGGTTCAAACTCAGCTCATTTTCAACCAACTTTACACCATAAACTTGGCAGTTAGTATCGATTTGACGCCTAAACTGAGTTTTATTTTGAACCTCATTTAAACTATTTATAACCAACAGCGGCGAAAAATCTGACACATTGCGCATGTGCGATTTGGGCATGAGATACACGGCAATTTTCAACATTCTCAAAGTGACGCAAGCTCTAGTAAAGAAAAATATGATAAAAATACGCCATTAATATTCTCAAAAATATTCGCTTTTCCAGTTTTCCTCATAGTGACACTAATTAAAAAAACTTACTCAAAAGAAGATTTCTAACGAATAGTAGAAAATTGACAATTATTTAATTAACTCACCATCGATCGTGAGGATTTTAGCCTGAAAATGCTCGGTTTTCCTAATTATCTACTAAATAAAAACAATTTTTTTGGCCCATTTTTCAAACGTTTGATGAACTTTCACACTCGAAAACAATTTTTAACGCGTATTGACATTTGACATATAAAATGGAAATCGAAATAAAAAACAAAAGACGATCTGGGTCAGAAATGCACCATAATTCAAAAAGCCGTGAAAATATAAGTACAACAGATTGCGGTAGGCATTATATTGTATTATAAATATAAATCAACGTTTACTTTGAATATAAATGATTTTTAATGGTATTCCTATAATATATTAGAAATAAATTTAATTTGATCAGAATGAATTTTCTTATCTTGTCAACATACAATTTTCGTCACAGCGTCAGGAAAGAAAATTTCGAAGAGAAGTAAGTTCGTTCAACAAGAAATTTATATATCTCTTGTTTTGGAATTTTTAGAAAAATAAATGATGCGTTCTTTGGAAAGCGTAGATTTTACATTGAAGGAGCTCCCAGTTGACATTAAATATTCCGAAATGTTTCTGAAATATTTTCAAATGTTTAAGAAATATTTCTGAAATATCACGTGCTGAATGGGCTGTTCATCAATAAAATAAACTGATTTTTAAAATTTCTTCATACCTCCTTTCCCTATCTCTGTGTCACAAGCTGTCAAGTCAGCTAGACCCCCCCTCTTAAGATTGAGAGGTCACATTATCTCTTATATAATCAATGAAAATTGTCGATATTGCATGCTTTATTATATCCGCTAATCAAACGTGATTGAATAAACTTTTGTACATTGTACGATGTAGTAATACTCGCATATTTATTGAAAAAAGCAATAAAAATTTATATTCCCTAAATTCAGTGATACATAGCAAACGCAAGTAATGTGATAAATTTTGTCGACTTGGAGGAAAGGAAAATCGTCATTCAATTAGTCTTTTCAATAATCGAATTTTTCAAGGTGTTCATTCAATTTAAAAACAGAGAGTCATGAAATTTTGCCTTTATTTTTCTCAGGTTCAATTTGGTTGTACTTTCGATCTTGATTTCGAATGCGTAGGTTAAAATAGTTGAAAAACTACTCACGAAGATTATTGCGTGCTATTTCAGATTTCACAGGTCATAAAGGTTTTAAATCCGATCTTATAGGTTCAAGTTGGTTATAATTCTGATTCTAATTTCGACTCAGGTAAACATTTATTACAATCCTCAGCTCCGCTTGGGACTTAAATTTCCCCCCATTGACAATAATAATCGACTATATGCAGATATAGTCGATTATTTTTCGAACACTCCCAAAGCACATTCACATATTATTATAATTTCTCCGAACCTCATGGAAAATGCCTTCGCGGAAGTTTCACCTCTCGAGGCCCGAAACTGCTCCGTATTTTCCACGATCGCCGACCGTGCGACCACCCCGTAATTGACCCGCGACGGATAATAATCGGATTTTCGTGCGGCATTCCTTGGCCACGGAGATTTGCATCGGTCGCGATGACGTCAGCCCCGGCCAGTCGTTAATCCGAAAGAAGGAAGCCCGAGAAAAAGAGGGAGAGGAAGCTAGGCGAGTCACGCTATATGTGTATACAGCCGGGGCTCACCTTATCAACGGCTACCATCTTATCTACCCCCGGAGATCTGGCATCCTATCCTCCTATCAATTTGAGGATCTTTTCTTACCACCCCCGCCCTACCCCTCTCCCTACCTCCCCCTTCTCAACCACTGCCCCACTCCCCTTCGAGCCAGTTCTTCCTTCGGCCCTTTTTTCTTCGTGTACTTTCTCATTTTTCGTATCTCAGACAGTGTCCTAGTTTATACGCGATTCGATATCCGAGCGATAGCGCGCCGATCTTGGGCATCCACCCCCGTCGACCCTTTTTTCTTATCCTCCCCCTCCCCCCTTATCCCTCTCGTCGCAGGAGTTTTTTATCTGCGACTGTATCAGGTTCGCTCCGAATTCAGCGAGTGTTTGATAGAAAAGACGATTTTAAACGGAGATTTGAGGAGAAGAGAGATTTTGGGAAGGAGGTGGGGGTGGGGGTTGTCTTTGCCTAGAGAATAAGGAGGTTTCGTTGTGTTGTAAATGAAATTCAAGGTCATTATTTGTATCTTTTTCTTTTTCGTAATCAAAACACGCAATGGGAGAGTCTGACCTGGTCATTATTTTATTTCGAGCAAAATATGCAATTATGTATGCTTGTTTTTAAAGCCCAGAATCATTTGTGCCTATACTATATTAATGATTGAGAATATTGTTGAAAAATTAACGCGTAATGTTGCGATTTGTGTAATCTATTCAACTGCTACTTTAAGCACCAGCAAAATGGCTATAGTGGTAATCAAAGGATTTTTAGTTAAATCTGAACTGTCGACATTTTTTTTCTATCGAAATGAAGTACGTAAGTATTTTGAAAAATGTATAAAAGGCATTTATATCAACAAAAAAAAAAGTTTTCAACTGAAACGACTGTATTATTATTCGTTAGGGATCGCAGAAATTCTATAAGCAGTTTTTAAGGTATGAGAAAATATTTGCCTATATTTCTGCTACTGTAAATATTTTGCAATATGAATATGAGAAAAAGCATCAAATTCTGTAGAACATCGTACAAAGGTTGAATGGTTTAACAAAGGTTTTTTATCCTTTCAAAATTTGGAAGATTTTTGATAGCATTTGATATTTTTCGGATATCCTAGTTGAAATTCAAGATAATCTACGGTAGCAGAGATACCCATTATATTATTACTTTTTACCTTAACAAAACTGCATATTATTGTTTTTTTTATTTCCAGAAAATTATTTTACCGTGTTTTTGGAAGAAAAAATTTATTTTTGTCAATTTCATTATATTCTTACGTTTATTTGAAAAAATCACGAGTAAACATTGCAATAATAAAAAAAATGTATCTTCAAAATTAATGATTTATATATTTTAATTTGTAAGACATTAATGCAGTTGAAATAAAAAAATTTTGTAAAATAATTCTCGTATTCTTTTTTTATCATTTGAGAATCATAGTTAAAAAGAAAACAAAAACAAAAACAAAAACAAAGTAAGCATGGAAACCTTTAACATGATAATTTGTAAACGTATGAATTTGTATAATCTAATTTGACCTTATCCGAATAAAAAGACTTATTAGCTTGAATGAAAAATTGCATGAAAACATTCTTTCCTAACTTACGTATCCTAATATTATAGAATAAACAACAAAATTGTATCTTTCGATTAATAATCAAATTCATATTCTTGGTCCCTAGATATTGCTTCAGTAGCTATACATATTAGCAGATTTAAAAGTCACAAGATAAATTATTATTTCTCTAGTGAAAACCAAACAAGAAGATTCTCAATTCATTTTATATGTTCAATATTGAATTTCAAAAAAATTTTCATTATTCACTGATATTCTTTATATTTCCATAATTGTGAAGAAATTTTTGAAACTTCACATACATTTATGTAAAGAGATTTTTCCCATACATTGAACATTTCCATACGGTATGGAAAAATATCCATACAAATGTATGAAGATATTGCATTTATTATGTACAGTGGCGAATAAAAGTAATTAAAATTAATCTGGAGAACCAAAGTTTGAATGTTCGCAGATTAGAAAATTTGTTGAAGAATTCTCAAACAATCCTAACTAATAAACCATTGCCATCTAACCAACAAATTCGGGCCAATTTTTCTTAATCTTTGTATACTTGCTGTTCAACTCAAACAGCAAAATATAATTCCAAAAATTATTATTCAAATACGCAGTTTTATTCTACTGACCATCATGCCATAGAAAAATTAACTGATTGAAAAATAATTACCCATTGAACTACTATTTTTCTGTTACGTACAATTTGATTTCGTCCTCTTTTTTTC
This sequence comes from Platygaster robiniae, assembly GCA_028476575.1. Lineage (NCBI taxonomy): Eukaryota > Metazoa > Arthropoda > Insecta > Hymenoptera > Platygastridae > Platygaster > Platygaster robiniae. The sequence goes on along the minus strand of CM052020.1, from coordinate 30,717,762 downwards.
CTTTTCACATTTTCAACTGCTTAAATAATTTAGTAACAGCCAAAAACGGACATTACTCAAAATCCTGTTTATAAAAAAAAAAATGCAAAAACACATATAAAATCCACTGCGAAGCTATTTGTCGCGATGACGCGTACGCATCGGGTATTTCGAAGAGAGGGCCGTAAATGTAGATCGGGCGAGCCGCGTTATTGCGTTAAAAGCAGAGGTCTAGAGAGCCTTGAGAGTTGCGGCGCCACTGGACGGAGATAAGGGAGCGTTATCGGGCCGCGCGGTGGCTCTTATCAGCGATCGCTGCGCACTCCACGGCTCCCTCCCCCCGCTCCCAACCACCTCCCAAACGTGCATCTCTTTTCTCTCTCATCCTTTTTCCCTCTGTCTCTCTCTCGCTCGTGTTATCGCGACATCTCCCTCGTTGCCGCCCTCGCTCCGCCGCGGCCCGACGATACTATCATCTAACTAGCTCCAGCTACTGATTTAATCTCGCGCCTCCACCCAGGCCTTCGCCAGGGCCGAGGCACGAAAATTTTCGTAGCTTCCTTTCATAAATGTGGCTTGGTTTAGCGAAAAAAGATTTTATTTTAAAAATGAAACACACTGGAACTTCATTTATATACTCTCTCTCTTTCTCACTTTATTGTGAGTTGTATCTTTGATTTCAATAGATTTTTTGGATGTAACTGAGAGTAGAGTGAGAAAGAGAGAAATGATATAAATGAAGTTTCAGTGTATTTTGTACTAGGGACCTTGCAAGGGGTGGGTGGCTGGGGAGACCAGTATATTTATTTTGCCCCCCCCCCCCCGGGGGTCAGTTAAAACATTAAATTCTTGATATTTTTGTAGGATGCTAGAAAGGAATTAGAAAATCGAGCAAAATTTTACGATTGCTAAAAAATACGAAGTTGACAATAAATCGATAAGTACACGAATGTATGAAGATAAAATTATCTCGATAATCTATTTATTCATCTGAAATCTATGGAGTTCTGAAACCTATAGCATTTTGTTTTAAAAATGTGTGTAGGAATCCAGGAAAATAATCATTCGAGTTTTATAGATATTAAAAAAATAATACTGAAAAAACTGGAATTCTTTGAAGAACTAGAAATCTACGATAGAACTGTGACTTGAAAAATCTCTTGCAATTACGAGAAATCTATATAACACTGAAATTCAGAGCTTTGAGGTGGTAAATTTATAAAACGATGCATAAAAATATCAAAAATCTAGAAAAATACTGTAAAACACTACGAAATTTCGAATAAAATGGAAATAATGATCACGACAAATAATAATAATTTACAATAATGATATTCTTGACCAAAAAAAATTTCTTACGAATTTCTGAAAATATTCAAACTGAATAAAAATATTAATCTAGGACCATACAATTTAGGAAACCTATACCAGAGTTCATTGAAACAATATAAAATTTAACAAGGTTAATACATATTGAAAAATTACAAAATGTACGAAATTTTTTTGAACTCTTTTAAATACTTGAAATGTGAAATGTATGCAAATAATTTTTTTATCACTGAAACACTTCAAATCTCGAAATTTTAAATCCTAGAGCACCAAATTCTAAGAATCTAAGATACAATTTTCAAAAACACTAAATATTTCTTAGAGAACTTATAAAATTTCTCTTTATTTAAATAATACAGCAAAGAAGTACTAAAGAGTTTGAAAATCATAACACTCTTAAAATCATGCTTTTCTGAAAAAACTAACATTTTTTTCAAAATATCCAATACATCTTGAATTCTAAAGCATCGAATTCTGGATATATACATAGAAAAATCTATAAAAATTGGAGAGAATGTATAAGTTGTATAAATACAAAAAAAAAAAAAAAAAAAATTTACTGAAAATTCAATAGACTTCGAATGCTACGTTATCAAATTCTCAAAACTTGTTATATATGTCAATCTACAAAAATTCAAGAAATGTGCGAGCCATTTAGAATATTCATCAAAATAGTATGAATTGTATTAAATAGGAAAAATCCTCAAAATACTATGACTCTATCCAATACCTTAAATGTATGCAGATATGATTTACTCAAAAACCTATCATTATACCAATAATCAATAAAATCTTCAATCTTGGTGAATTGAATTATGAAAATCAATTCAAAAAGTTCCTAACCGTTGTGAGATAATCCTTTGGATGATTTATAAAAAAAATAGGCACTGAGAAACGTTAGAAATGAAATATAGTGAAGATACACGTAAAATTATATTTTTCAAAAAGTAAAAGCTAAGTTTTTCACATCGATTTTAAAGACATTATGATGCTAGATTAAATATTTATACGTTGATCGTTTTAAAACATACATATTCGAGTTTGCCCCTCCATCTGTAATTTCTTTGCTGCCCTCTTGTTTTGCACATGTGATGGCGAACTAATATTGATTATGTTTTTATGAAAACATACAATTAATTTCATATCTATTGATATTTGGGTGTGTTGGTGTTAATATCCAACCCAATAAATTTTGAAAAATTGCGTGCATCCATTATGTAACCTGTTTTTTGTTTGGAGCACCTAATCAAAAATCAATTGAAATTTTAAGAAATGATTTTTGCGTTATGAATATAGTGAATCATGTTTTATTTATGAAAATATAAGCCTAAAATAAGCAGGTTAATCCAATTAAATATGTTAGGCAATTTTTTTCATTCCGTTTTTTTAACATCAAATATCAAAAATATCGAAGTATACATGACTCACAACTATCGTATACAATTATGTGTATCTATATGAATTTTTATTCTTACTTTCTTTTTATAGATATCATTGTTTAATTACTGAATAACAATGTAATTTAAGCTTTGATATCTTGTTGAAATATCAAGAGTAATAGAGATAACCTTAAAAAACTTTTTAAAAATATATATATCTTTTTGAAAAATGAGTATTATTTCCTGTGAACGATTTTTCCAGCTTTTATTGATTCAAATCTAACAACGAAAGTCATTATGATACGCGGTAATAGGAACTGCAATTATTTTGTTCATGATATTTTATATTTCTAATATTGCAAGTTTACTTACATTTTCTTCACTTTAATTTGATGAAAATTATTCACAAATATTAGCCACTATACATGACTCTCATTTTGTACTCATAATTTATTTTGATGATTGCACCGCATCCATAATCATTCTGGATCTCACTTTCTTAATCGTTAATTTTATTTAAAGAATAAAATCAAGTTCTAGTAAAATAACAACTTTGAATGAGTGAAATTTCACTTGAAAAGAAAAACTTTCAACCGATTAGGTGTTTTTTTGAGTGAAGTATCACTCTAAAACGAGTTACAATCCCTTTTACATATACAATGAAATTTATAAATGAACTTAGCAATATCTGTTATTCTAATGCAATAGATCCAAAAATGTTTTGTAACCACATGGAATCCATATTAAATAAATTATATTGAATAAATTTTATGAAAATATCGCTTGACCAATAGCGAACGAATACCGAAACGGTGGAATACACCTCGTTCTCCGGGACGTATCGGGCTCGGTTGATACGAGATAAGTATTCATGTGTGAATATGATTATAGAAAAAAGTGGCATTGGAAGATAATGGAGGTTAATTACAGCTGACGAGTTTTATAATGAAGTTCGTGACATTGTCGGAGATGAAGATGTCGTAGGACGAGGAAAAATAAAATACGAGGTAGAGAGAAAAATCAGCATCTCGTGGTAGCATGTTGCGGAACGTCAGGCTTGCAATCTAATTTAAATCGAGACCGCTACCGTTGCTTGACTACGGGCAAGCAACATAATCGCTGCAGAAACAGGCGCCGTGGAAATTAACATATCAGGCCGATAGCCCGACGCTCTGATACTCGCGCTTACGCGTGTTGTCGGCCATACCACTGCCTTTGACGACGAAATAACACGCCTCGCCACGAGGAAAGGACTTTCGGGACGACCAAGTGAACCGTTTCTCCCGAAACGAGACCATGAATATTTTGACGGTGATTAGGGAGAGCGTTTATTTTCGAGGCGACAGCGTGAGTAGCTATATACATGAAATTGAGGAGGTGATGTGGTTGAAAAAAATAATGAAGAACTCTGCTGGAATTTCCGACTCGATTTTGCTTTGGCTCAAGATTGACTTGCCTAATAGTTTTTATAAGGGTCTTTCAAGTAATACCTAGCTAGCCTATAGCTCTTTTTCTTGTTTGGTAAGGTTTTGAAATAATTGAGCATTGCTAGTAATTCCAGTACATTTTTCAGTTTTCACAGACATGGTTTTGGAAAATCATTCCATCACTCATTAATATTGCGATAGTTGCTTTTATTATATTGATAAAATGCATAGATAAATTACTACAGCTGAACGTACAAAGCGCATGAAATAATCGATTTATTAAAATAATATGTGGGGTGATAAATTCCACTCTTTATAAAGCCATTTTCATAATTTACTGTTTCCGTCATCATCTGAAAAATCGAGATCGCAGATCTTTTTTCATTGAGAATTTATATATTTTATCAGTTGACTCTATATCTATAACTATTTTTCACTCATTCATTTCTCATTTTTTCAGCTCTTTTACTATGTAGCTAATTGAATATTAACATTTTTATTGAGAATTGATGATAACAACGTACTGAATAATAATAACAACAACAACAACAAAAATAATAATAATAATAATAATAATAATAATAATAATAATAATAATAATGATTTGAAGATTATTGTTATTGTTATTATTATTATAACATATTATTATATACTATTATTATTTAATTTATCAAAACAAATTTATGGGAGTGCAGTCAATTCGGTTTCGTGATGCAAAATATTCTTTATATTATAATGCATAAAATTCGAAACAGAGTAACCAAGCAGTTTATTTTTGAAATAAGCTATATTAAATAACTTCTTAAAATACCCAGGTAATTTTGGGTGAGTTTTTATGAAACTCCTTATAAAATTTCGATATTTTTTATAAAATTCCGCTTTTTTTTATAAAGTCTTTAACTAAAAAAAATCTTTGCTTAAAAAAAAAAAACGACAGTAAAATTATATTTTATTAAATATAATAAACTCATATTTCAAGTAAATTTTACAATATTTTTCATTGATTGAGATAAAATTCGCCGGATATTTAAAATTTAGAATAATTTGCTTCAACTGTATATCCGTGAAAAGTCACCAAAAAAATTGTGTGTTTTTTTAAGTTATCCCTTACCCCCCCCCCCCCTTAACCTTCTCACGGACATGGCAATCACTGTGCAAAATTTAAGGACGTTTCGTGCAGTAGTTTTGAATTTATAGGCGCACAACTTGCAGAAATTCATATTTATATATGTAGATTATTTGAATCAAAAAGATACTTATATTTTTTGCCTTTGTTTTCGACTCATATTTTATAGTAGATTCGATGAACAAATTGTTATGGAGATTCCATGAGATCTTAAAATTGAAAAAATGGATCTTTAGGTAGCCAATATCGGTGAGTTTTTTTTTTTATTTAAAAGTCTATGTCACGATTTTTCTACTTCAACAAATAATTTTTATCGTTTTACTTTTCTACACTTTGACAAAATGATTTTTTTGGATTCTTCACCTACTTTGTAATCGAATTTAAAAAGAGTGAAAGTCAAATTTGAATCTCTTTTTATTGCGATGGTATAGGTTCTCGAAAATGCAGTATATTTTGCTTTTTTGATAGAAATAAATGACTCATTTCATTCTGAAGTCAATTCAATATTTTAAAACTAAGACAAAGAAGTTGCACAATCTGTTGAATACTTTCTAATTCATTTTTGTTTATTTATTACAATTTCCATCTTCACGAATTTAAATCGTAACCAATGCTCGTGCGTTGCGAAAAAATTCCATTTAGTTCCTGTTTTTCCCCCATTTTCCGTACAGTAGTATACCACTTGGTTTTTTGATTATTATCTCATTAGAGATTTATCACAATAATCTAGATCACAGTAAAATAATAACAGAAAAATATCACATGCGCTCTGGAAAATAAGCTACTATTGTTGAAAACGCCAAATGAACGATTCATGCTGTTTTGAATTCCTGAAGAAAAGGTTCTAGAATTTTGAGAAATATGAAGAAAAAGGTATGTATTTTTATTTGTCGATTTTGGGTCGATCATAACTTTTTTCTGGATTGAATAGAGAGCAGAGACATTCAGGAATCGATAATCGCAGCCAGCTCCGTGATATCTCGATCGGCAACCTGTTTGGATCGTCGCACTCGCGGGGCTATCTGACACGAACACCGGGCCGGTTTACACAGCATCATCGTGCATTATGCGGCCGCGTACTAATACGCGGCGGCGGCGGTTCTATGTGCGTTCACGTAGCGCACGACGAGTCGCATTATTGCGATAGCTGGAACAATGCGCGGTATCTCTTCGCGTTGATACCATCTGCCATTGCTTTCGGCCCGGGATTTCCTCCGCGTTCCTCTCACGATCCATTTTCGGAGTTTCCCCTTCGAATGCGAGAGATGAAAAATAAAGAGAAAGAAAAAAACAACAACACATTGCAGTCGGTGTCATTTCGCCAGGTATACGCGGGCTGAACATGTTCCTGAATTCAGAATATCCCGAGTCGAAATATCCGTCCTCTTTTCGTCCTCGTTTGATTCTCTCAGGAGGAGAATTCGAGTATGAATGGAGAAAAAGGAAGACGAATGGAGAAAAATCTCCAAAAATCTCAATCGTCAGTCTCAGAAAATCCTCAAATTAACGACAGGGAGACAAAATGAGGTTCAAAGGAGAAAAGGAGAATTCGAGGACCTGTAATTTTCCTCCAAAAATCCTCAAAATTTATGCAATGAGAGTATTTGAGGTCAATGGGAGAAAATTGGAGATTGTTCTCGTAAAATCCTCAAAACGTCTCCAGCGAGAATATTGGAGGTTCCAAGGGAAAAATTAAATATTTTGTTTTAAAACGCCTACGTTATGTCCTTTTACTTGGAAAGTTTTTTTATAATAATCGTTTTCATAGGATCCGGTATTTTTTGTAAAATGACACTTTCGCAAGCTCAAAAGATGCACACATGGTTGAACTCAAATTACTTAAAACAGTTGCGTTTATAAATATATATATTATTGATTGCACGATTGTGAATTCAGAAGTAGAATTTTCGCAGAAATTACATGTCTTGCATCAATTTCACTCGAACTCTTCTAAAGTTCTACATAGTATAAATGGTGCTATTGATATGAGAATCAATGGCAAATTTGAGTACTCTCATCAAATGGACATCTCAAATTAAGTTGATTGATGATTTTTACAATTATTGGAAAATGGAAGTATTTAATGTGAAGTTCTTAAAACTGCTGTATTCAACTTATAACGTAATTTTGATCGATATTGAGAAATAGGTTTTTATGAATTTTTTATATTGCATCTGATATGCAAACGAAATTTTATATTTATTTAATTAATAAATTTATTTAGTCAAAGTAATTACCAATTAAAATGTTGGTGACAGAATGAGGATTTCAGGAGAACGCAGTAGGGTGGATGGAGGTGAAATGAGGATTTTGAGAGACTTAAAGAGTACGGTTGGAGACAAAAGGAGGATTTTGGGAGAATGATGAGAATTCATGGAGACTAAAGGAGGACGAGAGGAGCACAAAGGAGGATTTTAGGAGAACGATTCAGTGAGGATTTTGGGAGACAATCCTCAAAAAGTGGATTTTGGGTCATAAGTGCACTTTTGGAGGATTATTGGAGAAATTTTTGTCTCCGAAAATTCTTAAATCATCTCTCTTGGATCATTTTCGAATTACATTTCGTACGAAAACGTTCTTCCAAAATCCTCCAAATGCGAGACTAAAGGAGGACGGATTTTTCGACTCGGGTATAGTTAAGTTTCGTCGCGATTTCATTGAAACAATACACTAGGACTAAAATAAAATCAAAACCAAATCCGTCACTACATTGTCATGAAAGGAATTGATCATAATGATTTGAATTTCTCGTGAAAGAAATTCAAAAGCTGTCGAACCTTTAAAAGCAAAATCAAATCCACACATGAAACTTCGCTTGTTTTCCTGAGACATGTTTAAAGGGACAATATATTAAAAGCACAGGAGTATGGTAGAGAGGGGAAGAAAAAAAATGAGAGGAAACGAGCATCACACCAGTGGTAGATTCGCGAGCTAATTCTTCCCTTTTCGCTGAATGATGCAGCGAGAAATGAGAGAGCGATAGAACGAGAGGAAAAAAGAGAGAAAAAAGACGAAAAGAGCGAGCGAGTCGTGGAGATAACACATTTGACGTTATGAAAATGAGCGCTTTTTTATACTGTATCTGAAGAGATAGCGGGCTTCGGTTACGCGATTCCTCCACTTCCCCCGCTACCCTTTTGCTTGATTACTTCAGATGGCGCTCTGATAAGTCGCCCTGTTACGAGTTTTACATCTCCCGAAGCTTTGGTTACATTTTATTTCGATTCGTTACACTTTTAGTTTTAATTTACTGGGATTAACTTGAGTGATGATAATTTCTGTACTGCTTTTTGTAGAAGATCAGTGATTTTTTCGCTTACAAGTAGGACAAAATCATATACACTGAGAGAAAAAAATAATTTTCTTTCGACATATTTATCAGAAACGTAGTAGAGTGTTGTAACTTTTATAAAAAATGTATCGCAAAAATTGTGATATTTCACAAATGACTGTATGTAAGGAAGTTTTTCTTACATATAAAATAAAAAAATAGTTGAAAAGTCAAGATTCCAGATGGTACTTTTTAAATCATATATTCTGCTATGCTATTACACAGAATAAACTATCATTGTATATTGAAATACTTTAACTTTAAGTAAATGCATAGCAAATATTCATACAATATTTTAAAAGTACGAATATATTTTCACAATAATAATTTGTAAAAAATTGTAATGGATTAAATTGGAAAATACATTAAAAAGAAGCAAAAAAAATACTGATAAAACTGTGTTGCTCTGTGTGAATTTAGATGAGTAGGAAAAACAATATGATATTGCATAAAAGGTACATTAGAAGGATGATATAAACTGAAATACATTTGGAGTTACTACAAGAATTTATATTATTTGACAATGTAAAAAACATAGGACAAATAAGAATTTAAAAAAAAGCTAGCAAAAAGTACAATATTTCAGACTGATACCATAATATCTACAATATTTTATTAATTTTTAGTAAATTTATTTTTGAGTATGGTCTTCACAGAGACAACAAATATAGTTTTTCCAACTAAAGATTAGATAAAAAAATATACAAACCAAAGTTACAATTGTGGGAAAAAATTTTGCATTTGAAAAGTTGATCATTGATCGTTACAATGAATAAGTACTTTGGTTTTTTTAACGTAGTGTTACTATACTTCTTTTTTAGCAGGGCATGTCCTACTTTTGAGCTGTATGCTCTGCTGTCCAGTGACTTGTACAAAACGTTCTGCTTTTTGATTTCAGTACAAAAAAAGCGTAGACACTTTCAATTTCAAAAGTGTTTTCTTTACCACTTTCAATTTAATTTCTAAAATCGAACATTACAATAATAACAATTCAAAATTTCGAATATGCAAGTATTTTCGAAATGTAAACTTAAAATAAATAAATGACGACGTTGGGGATTTATAAAACCAAATTATCCAGAATTCAAGAATCATGCGTATACAAAAGTTTTGTAGTATTGGATTATAAGTAAAGGGATTATGCCATTGATAAAAAGTTAGGGAATTGTTTAAAGTATGTACAAGAATTTAATACTTTTAGAGCTTGTATTTTGGCAGTTATATAATTCAAATTCTTAATCCACAATTTTATATATATTTCTCATTTTAGAAATTTCGTAGATATAAAGTGTTCATATATTCAGGATTTTGAACACAGGATATTTGAGTTTTTCACAATTAGAATACGTTGATTAATGTGGGCATCAAAAATTTAGAATATCAGAATCCATATATTTCTTAAAATTATCATGAAAATTCAAAAATTTTCTTTTTTTTCTTCAAGATACTGAAATCATGTTCATATAATAAAACAGTTTTTCAAAAAAAAGTTATTTTAATTCGTGCATTGTAATGTCGGCATTATCTAACGAACGTTTGAAAATGCCGAACGAAAAATTCGTGTTTAGTAATAAAAAAATTTGAACTCGAAGAATGTTTCCAATGAAAAAGTTTTTAATTTTTGATCACAAAGTATTGCTTGTTTAGTTTTTTATGAATTTCATGATTGTACTGATTTGCTGATGAAAAATTCCCCGATATCAATCAATTTATAATTGACTCAAATGACAACTATAACAGTTAAAAAAAAAACCTTAGTCTCAAGTATGAAATTTTTAATAAAGCAGACTCTCATGGTTTCAGAACTGCGATTATGACAAAATATCTGAATTTTGAAGGAAATATTTAAAATATTTAATTTGTGAACATTAAAATCATGGGTATTCAATAAGTTTTCATCGTTTAACTGCTGAGGTATAAAACGTTGTGCATTTTCAAGATATAAGATATATATGAATAAAAAACTTGTAAATTGATTGCTTCAATGCATAGATTTTTTGTACCTGAAGTTCTAAACGTTTGAAATTAAACAAAAATAAAAAATATATGAATTTTTGTATTTTTCATCATGAGAAAAGTAGACGAATATTTTTTTGAGGAAAATCAAGTTTGCTGTTACCATCAAAAAATGTTCAAAAGCAGCTAGAAATTTCTTTCGTTTAATTTGAAACGTTAGGAAATTCAGACACAATAGATTTTCGGATTTGGAAATTCCGTGAATATTATACTTTAATTTAAAAGAATAATGCTTGCATTTTCAAATTTCTCATGAGAAATAATTACTGACGCACGTTTTTGATATAATTTTCCTATAGGCATAGTACGAATCTTGATTCTTATATTGTAAAAATAAACGTTGAGTTAGGAAATGCGAATTCAATATCTTGAATCCATAGTGATATAAAATCACGGATTACTCATTTATTTGTCAATTTAATGTTTAATCGTTAATAGATACATGAAATTATGTACATTTCATAGATTACTAGCTGGCACCCGCGGGCTTCGCTCCGCATTGACGCTCGGTTTGGATTTGGTCACTTGTATATTGAGTAGCATTCTTATATCTTACATTCATGGATTAATTTTTATCATCCGTCAAGACGAAGGTTGGAAAAGAGAAAGCGTAGTCATAAAGAAGATGTTTCCAGTAATAGTTTGATGTTTATTCGACAATGTGAAACCCTTAACTCTTAACAGTCTTTTCATGTGTTGCTTATAAAATTAGTTCACTGAAATACCAACTAACCTTAATTAACTTCATTTTCAAGGAACTTTGTGAAAATATGTCCTGATTTGACATTGCACTTCATAACACAATAAATGTCGATCTCGTATTTCGATAATGTGTTTTCAAGTTTTTCAAGTGTTTTTATCCTAATGAAATTATTAGTCGAGTAAATACAAAATTCAGTCCATATGATTACATGTCTCAGGTTATTTAAAGAAAACTCTTCATAGGCTCGTATTCAACTTAAAAAATATTTAGATCCAGTAATCTTCCCTTCGAGCGTACTTGATTTAATATGAAGACCTTAACGTCTGAAACGTAATCAACCTAATTACTTACGCTAATAATATTTTTCATAGGTTTAAAAGTAATATTTAATGCGTTAAAGATTGTTCTGATCCATATCATTTACTTTATTTAAAAAATTCATGAAATTTCCATTAATCTGATGAGAAGTGAAGAATTCCATAAAGGTAAAATAAACACGAATAACACCAATATGATTTTTCATGACTTAAAAATAAAATAATCATAAGCGATAGATGAAGTTTTAATCAGTTTAATTCACAAAAGTTGCAATATAAAAAATTCTTTTCTCATACTTATACTTGGTATAATTATTTATAATTGGTATAAAAATGACTTTCTTTAAAAAATCTATTTCTTGTTTCATTACCACCATCCCGTTACTTAATCAGCATGTGTTGAGCCAATAAGAGGAAAATAGAATTAATTCGATTTTAATGAATGTCGTCAACCTTAAAAATGAAAGTTGTTGTTTATGAAAAAATGTTTTGTCGATGAAAAAAATTACAATATGTTCAATGCCATAAGAATAAAAGTAAAATTTTAGTGTCGCGGATTTTTCCGCGAAAAGAAAAAAAAAATTTTTTTCCAAAGTCGACGTACTTCAAAATAAAAAATTTAAAACAAAAAAATTTGTTTGGGTTATTCAAGGTTCCATTAATTTCTAGCTACACCCTTGCTTTACACATATGAAGCTATGTATCGTGTTATTTGTTTGACCAATGACATTGCGTGCTACTCAAGTTACAGTTACAGTTTTGAAAAATCACTGAAAAAAGGAAACTGTTACAGTTTTCTTTTCTGTTCGTTTTTTAGAAAAGCCGTTATACCTAAGCACACATAAGTATAACCAGAAAAAATTCAAGAAAATCACAATCTGTTTTCGAATTGTCAAAACACAAACTTTCAAAAAAAACCGTACAGTTACAAAAAATATCAAAAAGGATGTAAATAAAGAACAAAAAAGTTAATTCTACTTACGACTGTCAGTATCAAATTCGATATTCAACAGAATTCTACTTCACAATTGCACTTTTTTTTTAACGATAGATAGATGATCAATAGATTATCAATTAATAGATGATCAATAGATTGTCACGTATGTTATGTATTTCTGTTGCTCTGTACATTTGTTTACATTTTACAAATCACGGACAATCAATAGAGTATCTGAACAATAATCGATATATCGATAGTGTTCTTGTCAACACGGTCAATACCGTCCGCCACATTGCTTAATTATTCCACACGGAAACTGTGATTGATTATTATAAAAAAAACCATGCAAAATTATGACTAATGAATATCACGTTGACACGTCCGGGAGCATGCATAATATGTATGCGAAATTTCATGACAATTGAACGCGGAATGTGTATTTTTACCCTGAACAAAGTTTTGACTTTTCACTTTTATATAGTAAATTTGCGAAATTTAGAGAATTATTAATAATTTAGTTTCGGCCACTCACAATTCGGAAAGGCGCGGCTTTTGATGAAGACCCCTTCTCTCTTCACCTCTTCCCTTTCTAAGCTACTCTAATAGAAAAGTAGGGGGTAATTGAGGTGTGTTATGGAATTTATAATAATGATGTCTCTTATCTTGAAAGGCAATTTTGAGACAAAAAATCCTATGAATCAAAGTTTTCGTCGACTTGCCTTCATTCTAGTTAATGTTTTATCCAATCGTCACCTTTACAATGCAGTATCTTCTAATTTTTTCAAAAGAGAGATGAGAAAAGCGATTAAGCTACATTTCATTATACACACCTCAGCGATCCCACTGATCCTCATGAGAGTGAGCTAAGAAAGAGAAGAAGTCTCTTTCATGAAAAGCGCCACTTCTCCAAAAATTAGTAGACGAAATTGAATTATTAATATCTGTTCAAATGTTGAAAATTTTCAAAAATGCAAAAGATAAATTGTTTCAGATTTTTATGAGGAATTGATGATTTTCGGATGATCTGCTGACTTTAGGACGCCCTGTTTTTCATGGTTTCGTAAATTTTTATGAGTTTTTGTGAGTTATACCCTTTTGTGACTTTGTGACTTTTCGTGATATTTTGCATAATTTTATGTTTTAGTGATTATAGTTTTTGTAACTTTTTGCGACTTTCACAAAATTTTATAATTTATTATAATTTACTGTGTGTGTCTGTGCGTGTGTGTGTGCGCGCGCGCGCGTGTGTGTGTGTATGCAGCGTGGGTGTAGGTGGGGGTGTAGGCCATATCAGTTCGTTAATAAAAATATGCCTATAACCTTCAGACGAACATGGTTAATAACTGTGCAAAGTTTCAGGACGTTCCGTTCAGTAGTTTGGACGTGATGAGCGGACAGCATACAGACACTCTTTTTTATAGATAAGATTGATACTTTTGAATCAAAGAAACTTGGAAATCAACAGTTTCAAAATATAGTTCTTTTTTAGTTTCAAGTATTATGTAAATGTACAGAAGACTATAATTTAAAGAAAGCGTGTTTGAATTTTCGATTTCTCATAAGGAATAATTTCAAAGTCGTACATTTTTCATAAAATTTTTATTCAGCTGTAGAGCCTGAATTGATAATTTTTTTCATTTCTTACAAAACATCTCAATTTGAAAAAGCACCCTGACAATAATCACAAATTCGCATGAATCCAAAGTTATATTTTTATTCTAAGTTGCAACTCAGAGATGTTCACAAAAACCGAACAAGCTTCTTTTACATAGGTAGAATTTCTTTTCAATTCTTATTTTTCTTTCCTGCTTTTCTCTCAGCAATATGGCAACCCTAATGAATAAAATTTCACTTGTCCAAACTAAAAAATTGCCTAATCAATTTAAATTATCTTCTCTACTATCATTCTGGAGCCACACCAAATCAGTAATTCAGACAAACATCTTTTTCAAGCTTTCGGCAGTTTATTTTTGCCCTCATCAGGAAAATCAAAATATAAATTCCAGGTTAAAATTATCTTATGTGTAAAAACATTTCGTCATCTTTTTATAATATTAACTGAACAGAAAAGAAACAATATGCTGTACACATAAGACAATTTTACACAACACATAAGATAATTTTAATCTTTCGAAAAGCTTGAAAAAGATGTTTATCTGAATTACGGATTTGGTGTGGCTCCAGAATGATCGTAAAGAATATAATTTAAATTATAATAATGGAGTGTTAAAAACAATTGTATTGCCTCATTAATATTCTGCATATTCTCCAGTTTTTGGGAGCAAATTTATCTCTTCTATCATGTGGGGAAGAAAAATTGAGAAATAAAAAATTTTAATATATTATCTTTCATTGAATTTACAACAGTAGTTACACTCGGATAATAAACCATTCGATGAAATGCCTTGTAATTAGTGCATTAATTCACCGTTGTCTCTCCATCACATTATCAATCAGCGCAAAGGCCGCTTCATTAACATTTTAACGCACTGAAATGAAATGCGTGGCCAGCTGTATCACTGCACGCGGCGCATAGGCGTACGCGCTTATCAAAGCCTGATCGCCATGTACATTGCCGTACTTAAGCGCTAATCAAAAAACTTACGCGGGCGGTTTCACGAGCGTATGCCAGAATCATAATTTCCTTTACTATGTCAGGAGTCAGAAGTCTTCGGATTTTTTTTTATTCGACCGAATTTTCATTCATCGATATTGAATATTCAGCTCGAATCGAATTAATGACAGTTCGTAAATTTCTCGCTGTGCTCATAAATATGCATATGTTGAAGTACTGAACATATGAAATAAAAAAGAGCAATCAGATTGTTATCAATGTAAGATTCAGGTGATAAATTTTTTATTGTTGATGAAGGGAATTGTAAATAAAACCAGTGATGGTTCTCTTGTACTTTCTAAAGTTTTGATTAATATTTGTGACATTTAACAGCAACTATTTTCATGAAATTTGAAAAATTTTAGACAGCGAAACAATGGAACAAAATTTTCTAAGTTTTAGTCCGCCTTTATACCTTGGGGGTTCCGCTACTGGTAATTTTATTTGCACGCAAGAGATTTTATCGTGCCTCCACTTTCCATCGAGTACCTTATTTATCGTATGATAAGTGTGCTTCAAAAGGCGCGAGACGTAGTTACATTCATTTACACGGATTTTATAATGTGCAAGGTGATGCCGAAATTGGGTACCAGGTCAAACGTCTCGCGATTGTTCTCGGACATAGCGGGTTCGAGTTTCCTTGGGTTCGTTTTTCCTGGATGGTTTATCTGCCATCTTGGGACTTTCATGTGAAGGATTATTTGGTATTTTTTAGAAAGAAGATTGCTCGTGGAAACATAAATTTTCATAAACAGTACGTAACTTGAAAATAGTGTGTAGGTGCTACGTGGGAGGAATTTACATTGTATTGATTGACGATGAAAACGGAAATTTCATCAACAAAAATTGGGTTTATGTAAAATTTATTGATTAGTTAGCTACAAAACTTTTGATTGCTTTTTGAATCGTTAATTCAACGATCCTTGTGAGCATTTACAACACTTGGTCACTTGTAAGTGATTCGAACAGTTTTTACAGTTTTTTAACAGCTCTGAAATTTTTTTTACAGTTTTTCGTAAAAGTTTTATAATTTATGGCAGTTTATGGAAAATCAGATAATAGTAACAGTTATATTGGATCAGAGAGTTTATAACAGTTTTGACGGTTGGGAAGGTTTTATATTTTAAAACAGCTTTCTAACATTTAAAAAATTTTCAAGGTCTTTTTTGATTTTGCACTTTATGGGAGATTGTATACGATTCGACAATTTTCGATAGTTTCGACAGTTTTTATTTGCTTTTTGGTAGTTGGTTACAGTTATTGAATTTTTCGTGATACTTTATGAGAGCCATGTAATTTATTGCAGTTACATATTTAAATCGGTTTCGACAGTTTTTGAGAGTTGTGAGAGTAACCAACAGTTTCAAGAATTTTCAATCGTAATGATTCCGAAGTTTATAAAATCTATATAAAATCTTCATTAGGTCTATGTATTATGAAGTCGCTACATCTTTAAAGAAATTATCGGTTTTTATTGAAACCTTTATTTAAATTTCTATAAAGCGGTCTGTACTTTATGAAATTTCTCGAAAAAATCTTCGTTCATTCAATTTCTATTAGAAATTGTTTATAAGGAAATTTATAAAACTTAGCAATATTTCATAAAAATTTCATATATATATGTTTGTAAAAAATTTTATAAAATATCTTTATTGAAAGGGAAAATTTCATAAGGACTTGAATGATGGTAAATTTTATCAAGATTCCATAATGATAGGTAACTTTTAAGTTGGTATTACAATTAATAGTTTATGGCAGATATGATGAACTTGAAATTGAAAAAATAATTTTAAAAAAATTGTATTTAAAAAACGCAGTTTAATAATCCAAAACATTAAAGATGCCATTTTTATACGTTCTTTCTGCAGATCAAATTTTTCTGGTTCAAAAATTGTTTGAATTTCTTCTTTACAAGCTTAGATTTATGATTTTTTTTAGAATTTAGTAGATTTGTCTATTTTTGTGCATTGAAAAAAGTTTATAATTTAAAAATTTTACAAATTCTAAATGGGTTTCTAACATGTTTCCATTTATCAAATATTTTAATTTGCTTGAGCAGTTTTTCGAACTCAATTGCAATCATTAGAATTTCGTGAACTTAACAGTTAGGAAAAAGTATTTTTCAGCAACTTATTTTACCTGATATTTTTTTTTATGAAAAAAAATTTAATTGTCATATATTCGAATTTCTAGTTCAGATTCACCCTTCCTTAGACATTATATATTTTAAAAATTAAAACTTGGAAATCGCGCGAAATTTTTCAATTTTTAAATTTGAAACACAAAAAACCAAACAAATGTTCGTATTGTTCATGTTTTCATGTACAATAAATTTTAATTTCAAAGTAACTAATTTCAATAAACTTTTCAGCTTATTGCTTGGTTTTCATATTGGTATACAGAAATTTATCACATTGCATGTAAGAAAACTAAAATTTGCTTGTTTAGTTATATTTCATTTAAATTTTTCAGTTCCGAAGCATAGTATCTATGATAACCTAATCCTAAAATTTCAGAATTTTTCTAGAATCTACAATTTCCAGAATACCTCTGCAATTTTAACTTCTTTTAAGTCTTTTTGAAAACTTTATGAGAGATCTGAAACCCTTGTAGAATCAGCAGTTTCATATAAATAAATTTCACAAAATTTTCATTATTCCGTGGTTAAGAAAAGTACCAATAAAAGCTTTATCAAATTTAAAAAAAAATCTTCATTATTTGCAGCGAATATTTCTAAACTTCCTCATAAAAATATTTTCAACAGGACGATGATAATAATAGAATAACATTTATATACATAACCTTCGTTTTTCAAAAGTTAGAATGACACGCTGCATCGACCTATAATTTGTGATTTCAAGTTCACGAAAATTTTCTTGCTTTCAATATGATAAAATCGTTCATTTCACATTCTCAATTTTGCATGTAGTATACACATTTCTATTCCAAGTTTTTCAAAGTTTCAATGCTATCAAAAATTATCGACTACTCTTGTCAATGCGAAAAAAATGATCGAAACTTCTCGATATGTAGGGTAAGAGGAGGAGAGATGGACAATTTTTTATATATTATTTTTATTAATCGAGCTGTTAATTTACAACGAAAAAAATTCCAAGCATTGTAAGTTTTAATTTGAACCCTTTTGATTAAAACCGGGCATTGCTTTAGTTGCAAAAATCATACGCGTGAATATGCATCGCATTTCAAAAAAAAAAAAAAATTGGAGAATAGATGGATTTGATGAGGAGAGCTGGACGGCGTTGAAAAATCTTCAATAAACGTTGCACATATCAAATTTTTTGCCCAAGAATGCTTTGTTATCGTTTTTTCAAGGTATAATAAATGTACTTATCTTTTGCAATAAAAATGGATTGTCATTCAAAGAATCTTTGCACTCAACAGATACTTGATGAGTTCTTGAGTTTTCGTAGTTGTTTTTTTGTCAACAAATATTTTTCTTTTCAATTTTTTTTCGATACTGCTCACGATTTACTCGAAAATTTTCGTCATTGACTTTTTCTGCACAAAATTTATAACTAAACACAGCAGGAAACAAGAAGATAAAAAGTCAATGTCTCTTTCGAAAGAGATTCGTCTATCTCTCCTTGAATAGCAAAAACAGTAAAGAGCGCGAGAAAAAAATTCGAGTCAAATTATGTTCGTTCTCATAAACTTTACTTTTTAAAAACAAGCCAATGTTTCGATGAATGCAGCAGAAAGAAACAAAGTTTTAATCAGCAATAAATAATGAGAATGAATGCGCCGAAAAATTTTTTAGCACTATTTGCAATGGCGCACGAAACCAATTTGATGGTAACTTCGCATTGAATGATAAGAATATGGCGAGCTCTCAGATTTTTTGTGTTATTGTGAAGACCTATCAATACGGAAAAAACGAGCTCAATCAGTAAAGCACTTTTAAAATGGCGACTAAAAGTTCATCTTTCCTCCACTTACTCATGTTATAGTTACTCGTGAAAGTCGTGAATAATGTAACTTTTTTCAAACATCGATAGTGCTTAAATCCTTACATAATGGCATAATCCACCATTGACAAGCGTAATAATGAAGACGCGAGGATCCTCGTGAATTAATTGCCGCAAGCTCGGAAAGAAAGAAAAAAGCGAGATACGCTCACCCACGCCGCTCCTCCAATTTGTCATTCTTACGAGCAACTTGGAAGTATTTAAAAAGTTGGCTCGTCCCAAGGAGCCTGCGGTTATCGTGTCATTTATTCGTCCTTTTTCCACCACCACCTCTTCCTCTTCGTTATCGAGTTCCATGCGTTCCGAGGCAGAACAAATTACTCCTACGCGCTGCCCGGAGAGATGAGGATTTCCAGCGTGGCAAAAAATGAACGGAAGATTTTCGGACAAACCCTATATTTCAAGGCGATCGCTGTTTCGAACTAACTTCTTCAAGTTCTTATCTGCCACGGCTGATAGGGCTCGAGCATTATTTGAATATTTTATGAAAGTCGTGACACTCGGGGAGCGATTTGCATAATTTGACGTTTATTTGAGACAAAGCTCGGGAGAGAGCGGTTTATTTGGGTGGTATTCCATGATAAGGTTCTCCGATGTATCCGAAAATTACACATGAATTGCATTTGCCAGTGATTGAATTATTTATAATATATGCGGACGAATATTTATCAGTTTATCGACGAAACGTGTTTCCTTCGCTGTCGCCACTTGCCATCGGTTCTTGTATCATTGATACTCATTGATTACTTTTTTTGGCCTTTCTTGTGAATTAGAATGTGACGTTTTGGAAATGGAAGGTAAATTTTTAATGATATTGGTTTTTGTTTTTTATTTCGAATCTTGTAATTTATAAGTAATATGATTCAGATGGTTGATTATATTCTGAAAAGAAAATAAATTTTATCAGAAGTTTATGATGTAGACTCAGAAAATAAAGAAATCGTAGATTTCGTATCTAAGAATTTATTTCCATTTTTTGTGTATCTTACGATTTGTATTCGCTATAAAATTATGACGAGGCGAGAAGGATCTTGGAAATTGGAAATCTCAGTGGGTTAAATGATGAATACGTAGAAAAATTATTAAAAAACTGAAAAATTCTTCGAACCGGAAAATTATTGTAATTAAATATAAACAGAAATGTGGAGAAAAAGGATTTTTTCTTAGAAATTGAAAAATTTGAAAAAAACAACGATTTATTCTTGTGTTATTGTTGCAATTTTCAAACTACAGGACTCGAAATTAACATTTGAACTAACTGCAAGTAGCCAAGTACAGAATTTCGAAAAACAAATTCTAAACGAGTCATGATCCATCCAAATACTTGAAATATTTTTGAATTTTTATCTACAATTTATCTAAAACTCATAAAAGCAATGAGTGAGTGAATTATTAATGTAGAACTATATTCTTACTGCATTAAGTAGATTATTATCAAAATTTTCAAAGCATTCGTATTATATTCCTAAACAATTTTTTTACTTATGTAGATTTTTGGATTCAGAAAATTTCGAAGTTTCAATATGTGACACAAAATTCGTTAGTAATTTTTTTTTTTACTATTTTTAAGTTAGATTCAAGAATTCTAAATAAAGAAAAAAGTAGTCAAAGTATTCCATATTTCATATCGAACATTTATGTAATAATTCAGACAAAAAAAAAAACAGATTTTCCGACTCCTAGATAAAAAATTCTCTAACGATAAAAAGTTTTGCGCTTCAAATTTCCTTGCTAAAAAACGAAAACTTAATGATCGACAAATTTGCTCAAGTATTTTAAAATGAAAATCAAATGAAACGTGATATGCTTCCAACTTTTCCATGCTATCTTGCAGATTATGAAAAATACGGCATTTTTTTATTTTGATCATGTAATTTTATTGTTTTCCACTTTTGCTATACTCGTTTAAGAAAACTGCGATATGATTGGATTTTCATGATTCGCTTTATAGCAAATCCTGATTCTGATTAAAGTAAAAAATTGTATCGGAATGTTCAAACATTTATTTTTTTTTAACGATAAAATGTATTTACATTTTTGAATACTAAAATTAATACTGTTAGTAGCAACATGTTACAAATCAAAGTTCTCGAGTAAAAAAAGTTAAAATCAGTAAAAATGAAGCAATATTCAAAAAAAAAAAAATGTTTTGAATATATTCAACAGACATTCAGTCATGATAGACGTTACAAATGATATGATGAAACACGTTAACACTATTTACCACTATAAATGTTTTTGAAAACATACAGGCACTATGAATTACTACTGAAAAATAAAGAAAACAGTGTACGATTTTTAAACAAGATTATTGATAATAATGGTAAAATGAAGAGGAAAATACTAATGATTTTTATTCATATTTGTGAAAAAGTCAGTAGTTGACGTAATAATGGAATTGTACTGTACACGAAAGAAAAAAAATTCTTGTCGAAGATGACACGTTTTCTATAGTTTTTTTTTTTTTTTTTTTTTTTTCGTACCTGCTCCGAATTTTATTTTTTATGACTACTATTTCTATATCGTCATAAAATCATGATTGTCAATTATAAAAAATATTATCGTTGAGACACTGAAACTCAATCGAATTTTTGTGAAGTTAAGTGAATGAGATCCTTTATCACAACATAACATAACGATGATACACTTAGTATACGGGGGGGGGGGCCAAAAGTAACGGGAATTAGGTGGTGGGGGGACCGCGGAGGGGGGGATAGGGTTCTCCACTGGTTCTCTTCCAAGCTGCTACTCTCCCAAGTCAGTGTGCAAAGTTCATTTGCTGTGAGTGCATTCGTTCGTCCGTAAGAATTTTTCTAGTGAAACGACTTTTTCCGTTTCGGCGAAAACGTGAAATGGCTGAGTGCGGAGAGCAACGCGCGGCTGTAAAATTTTGTTTTTTGTTAGGAAAAACACCCGCGGAAACCCTTGTGATGCTGAAAACAGCTTATGGGGATAATGCTTTGAGTAAAACGCGTGTGTACGACTGGTTTTCGCGTTTCAAGAATGGAGAGATGTCAATAGAAGACCAACCTCGTTCTGGGCGCCCCTCGACTTCAAGAACGGACGAAAACATTGAAAAAATCAACACTCTTGTTCATGAAGACCGTCGCCGAACCATCGATCAACTTTGTGAGATGTCTGGATTGTCATGGAGTTCAATTCAGAGGATTTTAACTGGAGATTGAGCATGAGGAGGATTGCAGCCAAATTTGTTCCTCGCCTTCTCTCCGACGATCAAAAGGAGCGTCGACTTCAGGCCTGTCTTGAGCTGCAAAATCAGTTGGATGAAGACCCAGATTTTTTTCTCAAGGTTATAACTGGCGATGAATCATGGTGCTATGGCTACGACCCCGAAACAAAGCAGCAATCAAGCCAATGGAAGACACCTCTCTCGCCTCGTCCAAAAAAGGCACGCCAAGTGAAGTCCAACATCAAGACATTGCTCATTTGTTTCTTCGATTGCAGAGGTATTGTGCACGCAGAATTTGTTCCTCCAGGCCAAACGGTCAACCAACACTTCTACTTGGAGGTTTTGAAAAGGTTGAGGGAGAACATCCGGAAGAAAAGAGCGGATCTTTGGCGCACAGGAGATTGGTTCTTCCACCACGACAATGCACCTGCCCACACAGCGCTGTCCGTGAAGAAATTTTTGACCAAAAACGGCATGACATCGATTGTTCACCCCCCCCTATTCACCGGACCTTGCCCCCTGTGACTTTTTTTTGTTCCCTAGACTCGAAAGGGACATGAAAGGAAAACGTTTTGGGACTGTAGATGAGGTGAAACAAAAATCGCTGGAAGGTTTAAAAAACATTGAAAAAAATGAATTTCAGAACTGTTTTGAACACTGGAAAAAAAGATTGAACAAGTGTATTACAGTCAATGGGGGTTTCTTTGAAGGTGATAAAAATTGTGTGTGAAAAAATTTGTCAATAAAAAAGTTGTAACACAATTCCCGTTACTTTTGGGTCCCCCCTCGTATGAATGAAATAATTTTTTATTTCATGCTGATTGCTGGGAGTAAAGCAGAGTACATAAATCGCTTATGTTTTTACTTTTTCTTTTCAAGGCCATGAGCTTGATAAGATGCTTCCGATTTCACCGGATCACATTTTTCAGTTTCAAGTACACGAATACTAACTGACACTAGCTGACATCAATTATTCAATAAATTAAAATCATACAATAACATAGGTTTTTATCGAAAAATGTAGATACTACTGAGGAATAAAAATAATTAAAGATTGCAATTTTTTTGTTCCAGGTAAGTTGCATCGATTGAATTACTTGGCGTCACTACGGAGAAAAGACTAATACATGCTAATTTTTTTTACAACTGTTTGGACACGAAGAAAGGTACTCTTGCATCTTTATTTTTGACTCAAAGCTAATTGGCGTTAAAAAATTAGTAAAACTCGACAACGTGCTTTGAATGCGTATCTCTTTTTTACAGGAGAGCGGGAAAACGCTTGTATTTTTTTATTTTTCAAAACTTTTTGAAAAACTCACGATTATTCGTTCATTATAAGGTAATACGTCACTTATTTGAGTTTGAAACGATTTCGATTAAAATTGAGGAAATCACAACGACTTGAAATTTCGCCACGTGTAAGTCAAGAGGGTCTAGCAGTTCAAAGTCGTATATCAACCATCAGCCTTACTAAATGAAAGTAAAAGAAACAAGGTTTTATAGCGTTTTCAGCCATTCCAGAACCGAAATAGTTTAATAAATTTTCACTTTTTGTTTATTATTGTCATTATTTGAGATTGTGGATAGAAATTTAATAATAAAATTCGTTTTCTATTTTTATTCGTTGTTTTTATTGTTACCAACATTGTTAATAACATTGTTTCGTGTATCAAAATGTTTGTTAATGTCTGTAACAATATTATCAAACGCAGGGTTTGACGGTTTTCAACATTAAATTACTTTTTTTTATGAAATTACATAAATTTCTCAATTGCCGATAGGTCGCCAGTTACCAAAATGCAATGTTTAAAAATTCTCACAACAAAACTATTGCGAATATTGACTTCCTTCTATCGCAGAAATGATGGCATCAGCTTAGAGTTTCGATAAAAAAAATAAAACAAATTTTGAAAAATCGGCGATTATACATCTTTGAATACCCACCCGTCAAGTGTATGTCGAGGGTTTTTCCATCCCTAAACTTCAGCTGAACAATCCCGTTGAAAAGTGATCGACTCGCAATCGCTTGCTTTCAATCGTTCGGCCTTTTATAAATCCTCCTCGATGTTCTCTCGAGCCTGTCGGGTTATACTCGCGCTGGCTGGCGAGCATATGGAAAAAAGGCTTATCCGGTTCCGCTCTTTCTCGCAGAAACTGGCACGTCGTTATATATATATTTCCCAACAAATCAGCATTGTCTCGGGCGAGGGTTGGCCGGGGGTTGCGAGTCTGGCTGTGGCCGTATCATCGAAGGGGGTGGACTGTCGTTAACGGGATTGGCGCACTCGCGGTGACAAAGAGCCGAGGCGAATCGCACTTCTCTCGCGAACATGGCGTATCTACATCCCGGCGTCGCTGACTATTCACGGTTTCAATTCCTTTCTCCGTTTCCACCGCGGCTCGCGACGATTATTATTAGCCGATACAGCATCCCCTTCGCGACACGTGCTCTCCACCCCCGCACGACACTCTTCAAATCCGTGCCGAGAGCCGGATTAGCCCATTGTGCGGCCCGAGCTCTTTTATTTTATCCACCCCTTTCGATGTGTTCGCTACTTTCAGTCGATTATTCCAGTTTTACCTTGGGTTCTAGGGTCGGAGATTATTTTTTCCAGTGGAACTGATACACTTAGTTACACACTATTGTGTGCTTCAAGTTACAAACGTTTACGAAACGAAAGAAACATTTTTTTTATATTTCCTCAAGGTGGTTTTCTATCTTGTGGTTTCATTTTTGATACTATCTTTTTGAAGATGGGAATAAGTAGAAAAGTTACTTGTTTCACATTAACATTTCCAGTGCTGAGGTGATGTATAATATGCATTTATGAAATTTGACATTTTTATTTCTTTGGCAAAAAGAAATTATTCTCGCATTTCAAACAATAGGTACTAATTTTGAGGGTTTGGAAAAAACTCGTGACGAAAATATCGTTATTTTACGTTACTTTCATCTGTCTCATTAATTTTGTAGTACAATTTGGAACTTTTTAAGGAAAGTTCTAAAACTGAGATTTAAGTAATTTTTAACTGCCTCATTTTTCAATGAAAAATTCTATATTAACAATTTTCAATGGAGTAATGTGGAGTATTAGTAATTTGTGTAAAAATATTGACAAAAAATATAATTTTTTGCTTTTTATCAGAAAAAATTTCACAATTTAAAGCTTTCAATTTTAGATATTCGCATGAAAATATATTAAAATACTTTACACCTAGAGATCTCAAAATCCATAACAGGATCTGTAAGATCTAGAGATCTTGCTAGAAAATATTATAGAATATAATGAACACAAAAAAAATACGACCAAAATACTAGAAATAGTCGAAATACTAAATTTTGATAAGTTTCATGTGATTTGATTCTTTAAAAATTTATGTAATTCCAGGAATTGAAAAACTTCAATTTATCGAGCTTTGAATTCTAAAAATATATGTTTATGGAAGTCTATAAAAATATAAGAAATTTTTTAAATCACATAACTCTGTGAAAAGTGCAAAAAATATTTAGGGCACTCTAAATCTATAAAGAAACTATTTTCTACAAAATCGATCGAAATAGTAGTGAAATTAAAAACTTCGACTTTTATCTTATTCTGGAAATTCAAAAAGATATCTTTAAAAAAAAACTCAAAAATTCAACAACATTATATAAATACTTAGGAATACAGAAAGAAAATACGTAAAAAAAAACGTGTAAATATATAAAACATTAAAAATTTTTTGAGTTCCGGAAATTCATACAGCAATATATAAAAATAATGAACGATCCTTGGAATCATAGAAAAACTGAAGACATACGAAAAGTACTGAAATGAGTAAAAATCTACCGAGAAACTGTTTTCAGGAAAATTTTGCCAAACACGGAAAATTCCATCATGTTCACATTCTAGAGTTCAAAATTCTTGAAATGTATATATCAATTTATATTATAAAATACTGAAACTACGCAAAAATACTAGGAAATTTTGCAACATTCTTTCATCTTGAAAAATGCGAATAATTTCAGAAATACTGAACAATCCTTCAAATCGTAGAAAAAGTGAAAAAGTATCAAACAATCAAGGGAAATGAAAATCTTCATAGACACTATTTGCTGAAAAATCCTCTTAAATACAAAAAATTTAATGAACTTTGAATTCTAGGGAATGAAATTCTTGAAATCTATGTATCAATGTTCAGGAAAATAGTATACATTTATAAAAATACTAGAAAAACCTGCAACATTTTATACGAACTGAAAAATACAAAAAATTTTTGATCTGAAAATCTTAGTAGGTATTGAGATTCCCTCAAAAAACTATTAAATTTGCGAATGTTTTCTTGTGGCTAACATTGGATCAAATGTGATATTCAGAAATTTTGTGATCTTGAAAAAAATATAAAAATTGGAACAGGCTGATCGATTCATTTTTCAGGGTGAAAAAGTACGGATTAACATTTTTTATTATATTTGAAATAAACAATTTCTATAGAACAAAACCACGAGTACGTTGGTATTGTTTTTTTCAGCCTTAATTTTTCGATGTCTTGTGATTTACATAAAAATTATCCCAAAAAGTAGCGTGAAACGGCAACGAGTTACAATTTCTTTTCAAGTAACTTTCTAAAATCTGCTAATTTTTTGAATTCGGTGCTAATCTTGTGCAAAAAACTCGATTATTTAAAAATAACTCTAGAAAAATGCAGTGAGGCAAATACAGTTGAAATGGTTTCAGTTACGGTTTCGATCTCGAATCAAAATAAAGCAGCCAAACGCAACATTCACTTTGTCTCCACCGATATATTTCTTGAAGCCGCTGAGGGGTTTATTTGCGCGATGATCGAGCGATTTTGCTCGTACATACCCCAGAGATTTCTGCTTCGGAGAGATAAGGGAGTGCGATTTCTTGGGAAGGATTTCGTTCTGCGGGGTGGATGAGGAAAGAGATAAAGCCTCGTGGGGTCTTCCTGGATCTTACATGATACCTCGATTCAGGGGATGAAATTGTTTTCCAACAAACTCGTTGATTTAATATCAGGCTTGTATTTAAATCGAATAGCATTAGTTACTTTTTTTTGCAAAATAATGTTATTTCAAATAATGTGAAAAATTGAAGCTTTAAAAACTTTACATGACACACTACTCTATTATCGCTTCTAAGCTTCATTTTGAGGTTTCACATTGACTTTTCTAGCCAGTTTCAATAGAATCGCGATCTCTTTCTTTTTTCATGGTAATGCGATTTTTCGTATAGCTGGCGTTTTTATGACAGTGATTAAATTTTATGATTGATCGGATCTTGGTGTATAAAAGAGCAGAGAATGAGAAAGGAGTTCCATGATTTTTGATCTCGTAAGATTAACTTTCCACCCTTTATGAAGCAGAGCTGAAAAGGGTTCTGACGTGTTTCTAATTTCCGAGAGGCTGCGTGACTGGACTCATTATTCTGCACTCGCATCTGCTATAGCTACAGATAGCATTCTTCAGGTTCTAATAAAAACGTAGATTTTGGAAACATACTTTTGTTATAAAAATATTAAGATTTCTTTAGTTTGATTTGCCTACAAGGAAATTTATTAAAATAGAGATCAAGCTTTGTATCACTGAAGTATTATTACTGTGAAAGTTTAATATTCCGAATATATGTGTATTTCATTTTCATTATTTTTTTTAACAGATGTTTTTGGAAGGCTTTTTAAAATTAAAAACAAAAAACGCAGGAATTTTTTTTATTTATTTTCAAATTTAAGGTGCTGCAGAAAATGGAGATTATATTTATATTTATAGAGCTTTCCAAATAATAATTTCAAAAAAACAATCATCATTTTTATCAAATTTTGTACTGTGGAATCAGTTTGAAATATTTGGTATACTTTATGCTAGTTATTTATTGCATTTTATGTTATATTTCAGAGATTGAAATTTCTAATGATCTTGCATTAGAGATACATGTCATAGTTAAAAAATGGAAGATGTATTGTATTTTATACCATATTTCTGCAATATCATATAATTCCTATTAATCTACATTGATCAAAAAGAGATAAGGTTTTTATAGTATTCCAGACTGTTTATTTCTTTTTGCAACATTTGTGTGTACTTTTAACCAGTATTTTTTATTGTGATTTTTTATTATGAACATTGTGAAAGTATATTGTATACCTAACAATATTATGTACATAGATTTTTGCTAAATACTGATTGTAAAATATTTTCTCCCAGTATTCGAAAGATTATATTCTACTAACTGGGAATACAAATGGGTCGTTCTATCTGTTTCTTACAATTAAATTTTTAATTTCCTCGGCATAATTTTTTTCGATTCTACATCGAAAAACATTAGGTACTTGTTTTCTCCTTTTTATTTTTAAGAGCTTTTTTTATGAAATATGAGTTTTTAAGAGTCCTAAGCTCTTTTAATCCTTCCATTTCTGAGCGCACAATACTTGAAACCTATCAGTCGCAGAAAAAATTTACCTGATAATGAAAATTGAGATTTTCTGTCTAGTTTGAGAAAATGTAAAAATTGTTTGAACTGGTGCAAAAAATTATCACCAATTTCACAACTTAACAACGAAAAGTTAAATTTTCAAACAAAAGGCAGTTTTGATTTTGTTCTTTTTTTTACTCAATAATCTGCGAACAGTTACGAGGATTGAGCAGTTTTTTAGCAAAAAAGGAAAATCAAAACTACCTTTTGTTTGAAAATTTATTATTTTGTTGTTAAGTTGTAAAGTTGTTAACAATTTTTTGCGTTATCAGAAACAATTTCCACATTTTCTAAAACTAGACAAAAAATACTAATTTTTATTACCAGGTAAATTTTTTGCGCGATTGATAGGTTTCGAGTAAAGTGCACTCAGAAATGGAAGAATTCGAAGAGCTGAAGATTTTTGACAAATCATGTTTTAAAAAAAAAAAGAAAAAATATGTATGTAATGTATTTCGATGTAAAATCAAACAAAAATTATCCTCAGGAAATTCAAAATCTGAGTGTAAAAAGCAGATAGAATGACCCAAACAATAAAATGTAAAATCATTATTTTACATTACTCAGATATAATCATCATTTTTGTTGTATAATTTGCATTCCAAGCATTCAAACTTTTCTTTAATGATCTATCCAAATCTTGCATACATTTGCTGTATACAATACATCATATTTTACTATACAATATTGTACTAAGTAAAATTATAAAGAAAAAATTTGCCATAATTCTGTAAAACCTATAAATTGTAACAGTATCATAAAAGTAACTATATTCTCGTATTATTTACCATAAATGTCAAACAGTATAAGATTTTTTTCGTAATATCGTGATACCTTACTTATTTCAAAAGTTTAAAATCTATTCAGACGATTTTTCAATTCAATTTCTCTAATTTTTCAACTTTTTTACAATATTACCATTAATTGCATTATTATTTCATTGTATTCTCATACATCTTTGGAAGAAATTCAATTCAAAAATCTACGAAATATTTCTGCAATCGAATTACATTTCAATCTTTCAGTTAAAACTTCTTGTTCGTAATAAAAAAAATTAAACTTTCCAACTTCGACTGTCAAGGATAGCATTGATGTCATATGAGCATGCAAAAATTTTTCCGATATTATAGGAGAAGAGAATAAAAAATGTTTTCGCAAGTCGCGGAGTTGGAGCGCAGTCGCGCGAAGCCAAGTTTGACAGATCTTCATGAAGGCACATACAACTGTGCCGCAGAGATAAGGTAATCGGGCGCGGGCATCTACCCCCCTCCCCCCTCAAAACCAACCCTCTTTGCTCCGGCGCTGTCGTAGCGCCCTTCCCACCTTTTACAGCGAAGGCCGGGCACTCGCTCAGTACGAGCTGCTATCATTTTTCCACACGAGTTGGTGGCTCTTCCCTCTGGCTTCGCCGCGATCTACTTCCACTTTTCCCGAATCGTGACATCGCGTCTTCAGATATTTCAATCCTAAACCAAATCAACCGCATTTTTCACTTTTTAAAATTTTTGTTTCAACTAAAGTGAAATTTCCAACAGTGGAAGTTATTTATCTACCTCATTCTTAAGATAACTGAATGATCCAAAAGGAACTCAAATAATGGATCCATAAGAAACTGAAAAAATTATGTCTTGAATCACAGGAAATTATTCAACTATCCAACAAGATCTGTAGTAAAATGAAGAGATTCAAATTTTTTCTACACCTCGAGAATGCTTTAAAAACCTCGGAATTAGGGGAACGACAAGTTCGCGATTAGCGGCGCCTTCGCCACTTTCAAGACTTTGTATTATCGCTTTCGGATTCATTGAATTCGAGTGCAGAGAGAACTTTGAGCCATTAGCTTGTTATCGGGATGTTTGAGCGAAAATGTGCGGCGCCCTACGATGTGTGATATCCATTCCCTGGCTTCAGCTATCTTTGTTCTTTCATCCTTCCCCTTCCCCGTCCTTCGCCCGTCAGAGGATGAGCCTTGTCTTGAGAATCCTTTGCCTCATCCGGCATGCATTGCGCGTTCTGTCGCATCTTGTGGCCGAGCTTTTATCGAGAT
The DNA here is from genome assembly GCA_028476575.1 of Platygaster robiniae. Lineage (NCBI taxonomy): Eukaryota > Metazoa > Arthropoda > Insecta > Hymenoptera > Platygastridae > Platygaster > Platygaster robiniae. The sequence continues at coordinate 30,686,905 of CM052020.1, read as the reverse complement.
TCGCTGAGGTTTATGTCGAGGCTGCTTCGACTCGAAACATTTTTTATATTTGAGTTGTTTGATAGAATAGCAAGGTATCGGTTAATCTAATAATAGAAATGTTCGTCATTTTATCATAAATATCATGGGAAATTTGCAATTTTTTCAGTATAGTTGGATCGTTTCAGAAAATTAATCTTGGTCAACGGTGTAACGATTTGAGATTGAATACAGAGGCTGTTAGTTGATGTAGTAAAAAATACAAGAAATATAACAACTGTGAACTGTAGAGAATATGGATAACAATATTCTACTGACAATGAGTGAAATTCAAAGCACGAAATTTGAAATTCGTGGAATAGGTATCATGCAAATTACTTATATACCATATCGTAATTAGACTAGCCTAATAAATTGGAAAATTTACTGTAAACAGTGTAGTATTTGCCATCATATATATGCATAATTTTACAAGTCTATTGTAGTATTTACAACAAAATATCATCCTTTGGAATCAGAGTGAAATATGATATTTTTTGCTAGTTATATACTGCATTTTTTTTTGTATTATGTTGTTAATATAGGTTAATGATATTGTAAAAGTAGACACTGTAGAAGTAGATATATGTCGTATATAAAACTCGAAGATTTACATATTGCGTTTTATTCCATACTATTATTGTAATTGCTGCAATTTCATATTGTTATTCCTATTAAGCCAGTGTTAAAATCTTTATGATTCTTTGTATATATTTTTGTATGTTTTCCCGTAAATTATACGTTGTTTAATTTTATATAATTGAGATTGTTTAAATACATATATTGTAAATTTTTCAATAAAATATGAATTTTTGCTATACTTATAAGTACTGTATTTTCTTTTAAAGTATGAAAAACTGTATTGTATGAACTGAAATGTAAAAAAAAGTACTTGCACGATATAATTGAATTGATATTGTACCATATTCAAATATTCAACTCTGTGCAGTCATACAATGGAGTATATAATATAAATTTTTGCTAAGAATAGGTACTGTTTTTTCTTTGAAAATATGGAAAACCGCATCGTATGCACTGAATCTTAAAAAACAGTACCTTCACAATATCATTGAATATTTCATGCATATTGAATATTTCACTATTTTCAAATATTGAAATCTGTGGACTTGTATTATTGAGTATAAGTTTTGTGTATTACATTAAACATTCTGATCGTTCCAACATTTCTTTTTATTCGTAAAAAACTGGCATATGTATTATAATTTTTAAAGTTTACTCTACATAGTATATATAATCTTTCTGAAAACCTTATGAGAAAACAAAATTTATTATAAGAATTCATTTTCTTTCAATGTTACCTAATAAAAAACTTATCATAAATTGAAATTTGGTACCAGAATTCATTTATAAAATGTTGCAGACAAAATATCTTATTAGATTTTGTCGATAAATTCTTATTAGGAAATTTTAGATTCTTATCAGGTTTCTATAAGGTCACGTAATGAGAACTGGGAAACTTCGAAGGTCCTTTTTTAAGAAATTGATTTCTTCTAAGAAATTTTGTTTTCTTACAAGATTTTTATAAGCATAAACATTACTAGGGGTTACAGTTTACACTATACAATATTGTTCTAAGATAAATAAAAATGATGAAACCTATCATAATAATGTAAAAGTAATTTTAATTCAGTAAGAAGCAAATATTATTCAATAAATTATAATATTATTTCAGTAAGTAATTATAGTTTTACTATTCTTCCTCATAAATATGTCGAAAAGTACTAGATTTTTTATCAGTGTATGTTCCATGAGCAGAATTTCTAGAATATTATTAATAACATAAATTTTATGGTTCTGAAGTTCTAAACGTTGAAAAGTAAACGAAAATGACAAAATATGTTTTCGTTACATCTTATTGTTTAGAGTACTAAACAATTATTTATTTTAAATCGATACTTTTCAATGATATACCTAATAATAATAATTTCATTTTTGTCTGAAGGAGTTATATACCTTTTTGGGCGGACGAATTGAGGATGGTTTGTAGTATCTTATAAAGTATGTAGCAATAATGCTATGACACCAATGTTATTGTTTTTTAATAGTGTATTGTCCACTCGAGAAAACAAGTATTTGTTCATAAAAAAAATATCAACAATTGGCGGAGTTATGGTCCTTTCCTCGAAACAATTTTTTTTTTTTTGAAAAAGCTTGCGGTGAACACAATACAAATCGAAGAGGTCAAAGTAAATTAGAAAATCCAAAAATTTTCATTAATCTAGGAATGTATCTAGTTCTTGAACGATTGAAAAAATGAATATTACGATTTTTCTGTAGGCAAAAACGTTTTCCCTAGATTTCGATTTTTTGAGCCCTGAAAATTTTATTAAAAGATTCTTATCTGCAAAATAAAAACTTTTCTATAAAAAAGCGATCGTTTAAGAACTAGATATATTCCTAGAATAATGAAATTTTTTAGAATTTCTGATTTACCTTGATTTGTTCGACTTGCATCGTGGTCACCGCAAGTCTATTATAAAAAAAAAGTTGTTTCAGGGAAAGGGCCATAACTCCGCCAATCGTTGGTATTTTTTATGAAAAAATACTTGTTTTTTCGAGTGAACAATAAACTATTAAAAAACTATAACATTTGTGACATAGCATTTTTGCTACACACCATAAAAGTTACTCCAAACCATCCTCAATTTTTCCTCACAGAAAGGTATATTACCCCTTAAGCAGACGTATAAAATTGATTTTTTTCCTTTTCGTGTATTTCTTAAACGTTTGAAGCTTAAGGCTAATAAAAATCAAGTTTTTTCCCAGTAACATTCATAAACAGAAAATAATAGCAACATGCACTTCAATAAACATATTTATATAGTTTTTCCTACATGATCAACAAAATACTGAAAATTATGAAGGTGGTATCAGAAAACAAGAGTTACTGTATTTAAAAGCGATTTCTATTACATTTTGTATCAAGTTCAAAGTACAATATCAGAACATTAAAAAGCACTACATGAATATGCCACTAGGTACCTCATATTCTAAACAATTATATTGATTTGTGCTATACATTTTTCTAATTGTAGCTGTAAGGAAATAAAGCAGTAACTCTGAAAGATTACAGAAAATTACAAAAATTTAATTTTCTCCAGTGCGAGAATTCTTTATAATTACACTTCGTGCTTTCCATATTCATTAACTCATCGTTCTTTATTCAAAAATTTTGACAATTATCGTTGTTTAAATTTTCTCTCACTTTATCGCAGTTGCACACAGCCCCCCTTTTTTTTCCATTCCTTCTCCGAAGATTCTTCGCAACATTTTGAATTTTTTTTTCATATTCCACATTGTTTTTGCAGTTTTCTGCTGCAAGAAAATCCTTCACAACCCGAGCTCAATTCATCCAAAAACTCAAAGCGAACCGAGTGAAAAATTCCGAACCCCGTACCAGTCAAAGTAGCACGCATTTCGCGTTACGCGTAAGATTTCCAAATAAATTAAGCACCCAAGAGAATCGGCCGCACGTTGTTATTATCGGGCCCATCAACCCATCATTTTTCGGGGGCCCCATCAGCGCGGGCCTGTGGCAGAAAAAGAGCAAAGAAGCAGATAACAGAAATGACCAAACATTAGCCCCGATGTCGATCGTGCCCCTGCATCCCGGGGCCCCCGGTAATCTCAATCGGGGCCCGGTTTTCACGATCGCTAATGAGATTCCAAATGTCAAAACTCGAAGTGGGGCCTTCCCAAATAGCGGCCCCCAAAATAACGGATCGCGCGATTAGATCGGTTGATAAGCCGCCGCTGCGAGTTTCTCCGTCTCTCTTTGCGTCTATTTCTATCCCTTTTCTTTTTGGCCGATGCGAAAAAAAAGGAATGAGTGAAAGGAAATGAGAGATACATTCGTGGGTGGGAGAGAGAAAGAGGAAATAAAGCTCGCGAGGAGCGAGGGGCAGGAGGGGGGGGGGGGGTGTCGCTGAGGAAGATAAAGAGAGGACTAAAGAGCGGAGATTAGCGCTAATGCACCATCGGGGGAACGGGATGGGGGCGAGGTCCATCGTATCTCTCATATTTCAGACCTCCGTGACGTCCCGCGAGATACCGAATCATTCCCACCTAGAGCGACGTTATTTTTAGCCGGTTGGATTCTTTGTATCCCGCTCGGATACTTATTGGAAATTTTTCACCAAGTCCGCGGGGATGAGAAGTATTGAAAACAAATGGTGTTGATGGCAATCGGTGGGTACGGAAGGGTTGTCGATGCTGTTGTTGGGGCTTGATGATTTCAAGTAGTGTAGCTGGGGATACGAAGATCCTGGATGATTTTCCAGGAAAGGGCCTTCAAGTAACAGCTGTAGTAAAATATTTTTGATTTGATTATGTAAGTTTTTAATTATTCTTAGAGATTTTTAGAAAATGTAGGCAAAAACAAAGATTATTTTTACTAGTAGAATACAAGGTCTGGTACTATGTGTATAGATGTATATAGATAAATTTTATGTTTGAGTTGGAAAAGAGTCAAGTCTTGGTTAGATTCATTTAGAAATACTTTTTGACGTAAGAAATTAATAGTTGTTTCAAAATGATATTAGTAACTTTTTGACTTCATTATTTTCGACATATCGTTATTCTTCGATTCATGATTCAAAAAAAATTTCAACGTACAATTACAGAATTGAATAGATTTCTACTTTACAGAAAAAGTTCGTTTTTTTTTTAGTTTAAGTATTATGAGTTCTGAATTTAACCACACTTCCGGAATTTTTCAATCGTTCCCTACTTGCAGTTTTTTTCTTACAGAACTGCAATGTTTTTTCTGTATTAATGAAGTTGACTGTTCATTTTTCATACATAATTAGAATTATTTTAATTTTATCTTGAAGATTTAAAAATATATATAATACATGTGTTAAATTGAGATTTAGAATTTCAAAGAACCGTATTCGCTTAACAATAAATTTTCGAAATGATCTAATTTGTCATATGATAAGCAATGCTGACAGAATAAAAAACTAATTTTGAGTACATTTACCATACAGTACCATACAAATGTCTTATTTAAAAGAAAAAAATGTTTAGTCATTTTTCCTTGATTTGTGTAGAAACACTGGCGGCGGAAATGAATGATTTTGTATAAAGAAAAACTAAAACAGTTTTTTAATGTAACTTTAGTAAGTTTTTTTGAATTCTTAATCTTTAAAACAAATATTCTACATGAATTTTTCACAGTTATACATATGTAATATACAAATATATAATAATAAAAATAATAATGATATTCTACAAATTATAAATCAAATTCATGAAATTTCCTGAAAGTAATCGTTTGTCAAAAATGTATGTTCCCGGAAAAAAATAAATGAATTTTTTTTTTATTTTTCATCATGATGGGAAGTGTGGGAATATTTGTTTGGGGAGCATCAAATTTGTTGTTACGGTCAAAAATGTTCAAAAGTGGCAAGAAAATTTTTTCTTCTATATTAACTTATGAATTTTTGTCGTTTAATTTCAAACGTTTGGAACTTCAGGCACATAAAAATGTTATAATGTGATGAAAAAAAAGTAAATATCTCCAATTTTTTTAATAATTTCTACAAACATGCAAAGTATAAGAGAGGGAATTTCGAAAAACCTTATCGTGAAGATTCACGAATCTTGAATGAAAAATTCATAAGAAAATTCATTGTCGAAATCATTACATTATCTAGTTTACAACATTAAAACTTTAAAATTTATATGATTAACACAGCTTTTTTTTTTCAATTGAACAATTCATAAACTTTTTTTTTACATTGAACACTTGTTTTTTGTTATGTAACAATCGTTTGTTTTTAACTATTTGTTGTTTTTTTGTATTTCATTTTTTTTAATTTAACAATTGGTTTTGTTGTTGTTGTTTTTTTTATTGAATCCTTTTTTTTAAAAATGAATTTTTTTCTTGTAATTGAACAATTCATACATAGTTTCAAAAATATATTCAATGCTGAAAGTAGATCGATGACATGAAATTTCCTGTTGTCTTCATCAATTTTTCTGAAGTAAAAGCTTTGAAACTATATTCTTTCCAATAGCGATTTTATTTATTTATTTCTTTACTTACAAACACAGATAGGCATTCAATACATTTTGCTCATTTTCACGTCACCAATAAACTATGTATCTAAATTTCGTCACAGAACTGTAAAAACTTGTAGACAGATGTATTTTTATTTTTACTTTCTTGGATTACTATTAATACTTTTTTATTGTGATCCTAAAAATGAGAAGTAAAAGTACATCTGCCTACAATCTTTTACGGTTCTGCGACAAAATTCAGATAATTTAATAATGACGCAAAAATGAAAAAAAATTTAATCGGTTCCCACCTCTGTTTACAAACTAATAAATTATTACGTTAAAGTACCAAAATTCATAGTTTCTCAATCCTTTTTCAATCACAGCTTTTTCGCAAGATTTGTTTCCTATTCTACGTATTTAAATTTTATTGAAATTTCATTTTTCATAAAAAAAAATCGGTTAATTTTTAATCTTCACTGATTTATTTTGAAATAAAATTATGTCAAATTCTAACGTTTCAACGCCTCCCAAATTCCAAAAACTTCGCTTTAAAATCTGCTCTCTATTGAAATAACTTTGTTTTTCGCCTACGTCGCTAGAGAAGTTGAAAGGGTCTGGCATTTCAAATAAAAATTTATGTAGAAATTTTGTATATTGTATTAAGAGGTGACTTTCTACAGGAAAAATGAACTGGGAGGGATCAATTTGGTGACATATTATAAAAAATTACTCTTCTCAACAAAATACCATTCTTTGAATTTGCAAAACCACTCGTTTCCTATACAGTCACAACATGATTTCGGCGGTCAGCACGTGTACTCGAGGTCTGCCCAGCGGTGCGCAGTGATTTGATAGTCGCCGGCTGACGAGGTAGGACGAGCGCGAAATGAAAGAGGCCATTGCGCGATAAAATCAGATGTTTTCAAGCCGTCAAAGGGCTCCGGGCTCGTCGCGACTTGCTCCAACAATAATAACCAGCGGCAATCCGTTATTGAATTTTTATTGCCGACGACAGAGAGCACTCAATTTACGAACGGGACACCTATTTCTATCTACCTTTACCCTCCCCAGCCCCGAATCTCGTCACCAACTTCGACAGCTCGTTTATGAAAGCGACGAATATCGAGGAAGAAACGTCCCGTGCCAATCCTGGACTTTAACCAAGTCTCTTTTCGCGTTGACTCTGACTAATCGACCAGGAAAATGGAAGTTTTGGCCAGATGCAGGGATGAAAGCTTGATCCGATGACTGGCAGGCAGGTCGTCAATTGTGAACTTGGATGAAAATCCAATCGCAACTCTAACGAGATCTTCAATGCTTTTTTCATGTTTTGGACTTGTATATGGTTAGTCAGATAGGTTCTGGCATGATCATCAAATCTGAATTAAGGGTCTTGTCATTTGATGTGATTAGAGGTGCTTCAGGAGGTATCGGTCAATTTTAGATATTTTTGTTAATGTTGATAACGGTTTGGAAAAATTCGGGTTCATTTCCTGGATCTTGTACAACTTCCTCTCGGGGAATTGCATAACACCCAGGTCGTATATCTCCAGTCTGTCGCGCCAGGTGAGGTACGGGCGGCCACGTGACATTCCATAAAGGCAAGGGCCGGCTATGAGTAACTACCTGATTAAGGCGCACGTGCTGCATCCGCCCCCGGAAGAAGGCTCGTTAAGACACCCGGGCCTTAAAGGATCCAACGAGCCTCTTCTGAAGCGTGGCATTCGGCAGGATGAGGAGGCACTGAAGGGGAAGAGGAAGTGACTTAAGCACCTCGCTTGTTGGGACGATTGTCACTCCCCTGGCATTCGATATCGCTTTTCGACTCGAATTTCCCGTGTCAAGTATCGAAATGCTGGTTTATCGTTGCATGCACTTCTCTCAAACTCCCAATTAGTGGAAATACGAAGTTATCTTCCAAGAGTCTTGATCTTACACTCAGAGACATTTCCGACTAGGATTAGAATGGACGGAATTTCAAAGCTATCTACTTTCAAAATGATACGTTTATATTCCATTTTGAAATGATCGAAAAGGACTCAGCCTATTACGATGGTATTTTGAAAGGGATTTCCCTTTGCGCGCTCCCTTCTTTCAGCCTGTGTTAAGTGATTGAAAGGGATACGCTTTTCAAATCTACGTAGTTGGGCATGTTAACAAACGCGAAAGGACTTTTACAGTGAAAGATAATACCTTTTAATAAGCTTTTGAAACGGAGTCCCTTTCAAGTTCATGCAGGAGTTTTCTACTCTCTCAGTTCGAATTAGTTAAATTTTTATGAATCCAATTACTAGGTCAGAGATAGTCAGAGATCTACTAATAAGTTAGTAGAATTATACAAGTTGACTAGAAGAAATAGTTGAATTCAACTGAATTATATATTATATATGTACCTAGTTGTAAAAAACATTGTCAACAGCTTTATGTTTCAAGAAATAAATATTTTAGTGAATGTCCAAATGTGTCTATTATTATTGTTTGATTTTTATACTATAAAACAATAATAAACTATAAATTAGTAGCATTTGAATGCTATTTAGATAATGAATGTTGCAGTGGTAAATATTTATTATTATGAACAGTAACTATTTACTCAAGTTAAATTAAAAGTTCACTTTTTCATCGGTTGAACTATACTTATCTTTCAGTCATGATGCACAAATAAGACTAGTCAAAACCTACTTACTGTAGTAGTGGATGTTAACTGAAGTTTGAAGATGGTTATTCACTTTTTTCTTTAGTCAAATATGACTAGTTTCATTAGTAAGCTTTAACACAAATTCGATTGGTAGATTTTTACTCAAACTCTAGTTGGTCCCTTTTTACTTTTTTGATTAGTGAAATTCTACTATTAATTAGTAGTCTTTTACTAATTAAAACTGAGAGAGGAATTCAAAAAAACAAATGCATGAATATGATTTTATAATTCTGTGGCTTCCCGCCATAACAGAGAAAGTCACTTCTGCCATAACGTTTAAAATTTTATCAGAATATCATGTAAAATCAGCCTTACGGCAGAAGTGACTTTCTCTGTTATGGCGGGAAGCCACAGTATTGATTTCCGAAATATCGATACAAAATTTTCTTCAATCACTAAATAATTTATTTCAACCAACTGAATACATAATTGTTAAGTGCCAGTATACTAAAAAACAAAAAAACTGAAAATGAAGATCCTAGAACGGTTTTTCTGATTTTGAAAATATTTTTGTAAAGCTTTTTTTTTTGCTAAGTAACTAGCTGAATGCATGATTTTTGAACAACAATGTATATTTCTAACGAGCCAACGAAAAATTGAGGTTTTCAAAAGTTTTTCTGAATACCATAATATTTTTTAAACTACAATTTGTATTTCCAATAATTTATTGATTCATATCATTATTATATATAATGAATGTAGAATTATATGAAATGATATCTACTAACAATTTTTGATAAAATATACCCAGCTCATTTTCCGTCTGAAAAAGACCTAATACATAATTTGCAATGAAAAAACTAAATAATTTTTCAAATAAATGACCAAGAAATATGACTTTAGAATATATCTCTGGGATGTAAATATAAAATATTCTCGAAAAGTAATTTGTCTATTTCAACCAAGCAAGTACATTATTTTCAAGGGTAAAAAAAAAAGCTTAAAATTGAAGCATTAGAAAGCTTTTTTTTAATACAAAAAAATTTTTTTCTGAAAACAATAAATTTTGCTCAATGCACTTGATGCATAATTTTTTAATGGAAAAATTCGTTTTTCAAGACCCATAAAATTATAAAATACTGTTTATAAGTTTTTGCACGAACCAGCAACAATTAACAGTATGAAATTGTTAAGCTTGAATAACTAATTTTTGGATTATTCAACATTTTTTTAATGAGCAAACACAAATTTTGTCATTGTTTCCTTCAAGCAGAACTTTTACTGAAAAAATTTTTTTCATTAACTATAAAATAGTGTTCATATATATGAGTATTTTCATTTCTTCTAAAAGTGTATTCTTATGGCGTATTTTTAATAACATTTCTAACAGGTAAGTAAAGAAGTAAGTTGTAAAAAAAGATAAAATATATAACTGTTTAAAAATCCTTCTCACCGATTCCTTACGTTAATTTTAATGAATAAATGTAAGAACACTGGGCTATATTGAATTTATACATGTACTTGGATTTCACTCTAAACTGCTAGAGATCACAAAAATAATATATAACCATGAATTTTAAGAATTTGTAAGTTCTGAATATTCAATGTTACTGAATTTAAAAACTTCTCACATATTAGAACGTTTGGTTAGCTGGAGTTCCCAGGTATTTCGAAAGGTCGTTCTATACGAAGAAATCATTATCATCTGTTTCTTATGGCAAAGAAAAAGAAATTTACAATTAACTGCGAATCGTGATTTTTTCTCCAACACACTGATGCAATCAAAATAAACATGATCCAGAACTTCATAAGCTCACCTACTTCGAATTTTCTCATTTTTCGCACCACCCCCTATTTAAAAGAAAAAACTAACTTTAAAATCCACATACTTTCATCATCACATTTTTCTGTAAGTAACAGATATTCGAAAGCTCTCGAATAACATCGAATTTCTTTGCACCTTATCCGAGTAATTATCGGCTCTTCAGCGCTGTTTGTTTTCACTGATTTTATTACACAATGCACACACTATTAATCTCACTGTTGTCACTTTTTATCACTTATCTTAGGCAAAGCAATTATCTGATGCTTAAATTTCAATTACGATATCGGCTCGTCGTGCGAACGCTTTTTCTGGGCGCGGATGAGGAAAAATTTTTGGTCCGCTGGAGCGTGTGGTGGACTTTGACAAATCGCCGATTCGCCACCTCGTTTTCGCGAGATAAACGAGCGCACCGGGTGGTTTCACGTCTGAAATTTGCGTAATTCTCCTTGTCAATTCTTATCCTTCTACTTTTACCATTTTTTTGCGTGGAAGGACTTGTCAGGGGATCATTGACCTGTCGATTACGGATTCGAGAGAGGATTATGGAACCACGTAGAGACGGAATTTTCTGAGTATTTCTGCATTTTGATTATTAATTGTCATTATTGGTGATTAAAAAGTTTTAGATTTTCATTCAGAAACCTTTATTAATATGCACAACGATTACTTGATTTCAAGAATAGGGACATTCGAATTCGATGCATGATTATGAAATTGTAATAAAAAATTTTATTTTAATCATTCAGTGTCTAGATCCGAACCCCTGACCTCCCAAATTATTTTTCTTTGTATAAACTCGAGCCAAAGTAACTACTAATTGTATAATTTCGATAAATTTTTTATCGAACCGACTCCAAGTTTAACCGAAGAATTTTTTAACCCGTGGCCTGTTTTTTTTTCTGTTTTTCACGCCGTTATCCTTGGCAAAATTTCGAAATAAATGGACCCACTGTCTGGCGAGACGAGCACACTTGAGCCAATAGCAAGAAGGAGACAAGGTGAGCGTTTCCGCTTGATAAGATAAGGCCGTATCGGCTCGTCCCGATGTCCGAGTGTAGGAAAAAAGGAGAGAGGAGTAAAAAACCCAGCGATGGGAAGGAATAGCTCGTCCATCGTCGTACCAGTCGAATCTCTGTGATCAATCGCCGTTTGACCCTACATCAATACACCATTAAGATATATACTTTTACCTTGATACTTATCGTCTTTTTTTTTCTTATCCAAGAGCAACATTCTTACTTTACTAAACACATTCCAGCTGATCTTAGTATTTTTCTTCAGTCGTTTCAAAAAACACCGCTCATTTTATTCTGAGTTTTTTGAAGATCTAGAAAAACAAACCTGCATTCTTAAGTGGAAGGAATTCGGAAGAATAAATTTTTAAAAATTGTAAATATCTTATAATGCAATTATTTTAATTCAATATAATATTATATCGGTAATATAACATATTCAACAAAAAAACAAGCCAAAACTTTCATCTGCTGTTTTTTTCTTCCACTCTGCGAAGTTATCCAGCAGCCCCCGTGGTCATTTCTCATTTTCGTAATCTCTGACCAGTTCCCCCACCCCACGACCAGGGCAAAGTCCTCAACCTCGCATTTGTTCCACCGAGCATTTTGACGGGGTAAACTACCCTAATCACCTGGCTACACTTGCTCCAACCTGACGTAATCGTAATTACGCGACGCCGATAAAAAGCGACGAAGCTTTTTTACCCTCAACTCGCTAACGAGAAGGTGAGAAATCACCGTGAATTTCTTCATCGGTCATTTCGTATTGCATCATTTGTATGAAAATATCTTTTTTTTTTTTAATATTACAGACAGAAAGTTCGGGGGAGGAAGCGCAACTCTGCCTTCGAAAATTAGAAAATGGTACCCACAAGTATTCTCTTCTAATTCCAAATATTTATGCAAATATTTTAAGCACAATTTTTAAAAAATAAGCAAAGGCATTTTCAGGAATCGTGCAGAAGGATTTACAAAAATATTGAAAATTGGTTGAGAAAATGTGTAATTAAGACTTTATTTAGGTTGTGAACTAAGACTTTTTTTAGATCGGTCATTACTTGTGTTTTAAAAAAACACTGGGTTTATAAACCTGGTACTTTATAGACACCATGTACATAGATTGTGAAGATCTCTAACGAAACAAAAAGTATGGAAACTACGAAAACTGCAGTTTTAGTACTATCATCGACAAAAAATTTTGGTAGTTTCAATAATTTCCCAACAATATTGAAAGTTTTTATATGATTGTGATGAACTGTTTGGCGAAAACTTAATCTTTACAATAGAAGCCAGTGGGATAATTTTAAAATAATTTATTCTGTTACTATAGAAAATCCAGAAGCTACTTTGTATCGCAGCAATGTTAAAATAAATTTTTATGGATTTCAATAAAATTCTCCATTGGGATTCGAACTCGAACTTCAGAGTAAAAAGTTATACGCACGCAACTTAATCTATTACACTGTCAGAAGTGTTCGTAATTTTTCCATACGTACGTATAGAAAATTTTCGTAGTATGGAAATATCCTCATAACTGAGTGGAAATATCTTCATGACGTATATATTTCTTTTTATACACATAGTAAAATATACATACATGTATTTGAAAATTTCTGTAAAAGTATGTAAAAAGTCCCATGCATGTGGTTAATAACTTCCTATACGGCCAAGTATGTATAGGAAGTTATCAACCTATACACGCATGGAACTTTTTACATACTTTTACAGAAATTTTCAAATACATTCATGTATATTTTACTAGGTGTATAGAAAAAAATATATACGTTATGAAGATATTTCCACTCAGTTATGGAAATATTCCCATTCAGGTACGGTAAATTTCCATACTACGAAAATTTTCTATACTTACGTATGGAAAAATTACGATCACTTCTGACAGTGTACGCTACCACAACATTTGTGGTAGCGTAAGTGTTTTAAATCTTGACTTTACCAATCTTGCCAATTTTCAAAACGATAATAACTACAATGCGATAAATTTTTGATTTCGGGTTTTCACATATTATTCTTGTTTTGTTGCACTGTTTTCCTTATTTTCCGATTCACTATGAAACACCGAAATTCTGTTGCTATAAGAAAATTTCGTTTCTGATATGATAGATTTTTAAAAAATATGACGTATAACAATAATTTAAGGGGTTATATACAGTTGTTCTCGAAGATGAAAATTGCGTTTTCTCGATTTTTTTTGTTTTTGGAAAAACACTCCAATATTTTTTGAAAAACTTATTGCCTACTTATTTATCAATGTAACAAGGTATTTTAGAAATTTTTTCAGAATAAAATTTTAGTTTTTGGGTGCACTTCAGCAATTGGATCAAAATCCGACGTTTTTCCGCGGTGGGCACAGTTTCTCGAAAACTATTTATCTTAACAGTCTGAACTTATTAAGCTTGTTTATAATTTTAATGGTCTCTGTGTAAACGAAGGATTTTGAATTTTAGGCAAAACTTTTTTTTTCTTGCTGTAAAAACTGAAAGCCCAGACGTTGAAAAATCAAACATTTTAGGAAAATGACCTCTCATTTCCGTGAATATATTAATTTAGCAAAATCCTCCGTTCACGCAGAGCGTAAAGATATAAACTAGAGAGTTTTTTTTTTGTATTACAGATGAACAGTTCCTTATTTATCATGCTCACCGTCAATAAAATTGTGTTTTGACACAATGGTCACTATGACCTTAATTAAGAAAATTGTTTTCTGAAAAAATTAATAAAATACCTTATGACATTATTATGTAAATAGGCTTTGAGCTGTTGAGAAAAAATTGTTTTGTTTTTCCAGAAAAAATAGTGAAAATGCCCTCTATTCCTCGAGCGCAAGTGTATATAACCCCTTAAGACACTATGAAATATTTGCAACGCTTTCTTTGTGCATGGATAGTGAATTAAACAACATTTTTTTAGTCATCGATAGTTTATACATTTTTTATTACATATAGTTTTTTTCTAATTTCTTGAGGTTTTTCTAATTTTCCTGTAGTTTTTTAATCGATACTGATTTGTTCACACTATTGTTTGTTTATTCGATTTCGCGTACAATTTTTTATTGGTTCCATGATTGACTTTACTGTAATTAAAATTTATATATTATTAATTATTCGAATAAAAAGTATATATCGTATGTAAAACTTTTGAGTAAATATTTATGAAGCTTTAAACATTTAAAGTTCATATATCCTAAGATCTATAAAAGATGTGAGTCAAAAGGAGAGAAATAAAAAATATGAGAAAAACCACCAAGTTTTCAGAGTTTCCTTTAGCTAGTTAGTAATGTTGTGAAATAAATTTGTGTACTATATTTGGTCTACATTTTCTCCCAAACATTCGCCGATAAAAATAATATAAATTTTCTTTCTAATAAATTATTTATCATACATTTTACTCATGAATTTTTAACTATGTATTTCTACCACATGAACGTGATCATGTTTCGAATGTATTTCAAAATGTTGTGAAAGATTTTTTCCCCGCTCCTTGCATCGCCAAGAAGCCAAATGTCATGTGTCACTCGATCGTTATCGAAGTGACGTACGTAGTCAGGCGATAAGAAACGTGTTTACGCGTAGCGAGGTAGCGGTAAAAAGAAAGAGTTCGCGGTTATTTTGAGGTTGCATTGTCATTGGTTGAATTTAAATGAGTTTCAGGCCTCGCGAACGTGGTTTGAGTAATTTGGCGATTGCCAGAGTTCAATAGACTTGAAACGAAATAAAGAGGTTTTTAGCGATACATGTTTTTTTTAAAATATAAATAACATGACAGAAAAATGATTCAGTAAGTAATGAATTTATAATGGTTTTGAATTTTTTCCTTGTAGAACATGAAATTTAGACAAACTAATAGAGCAAAATGAAAAATCAAATTGCTTCTGACCACAATATGAATAAAAATTTGAGACATTTTTATATTTGCTGTATTGAAATTTTGTTGAAATAAATACATATTTTTGAAAGGCTCTTCAGTAAAACAACATTTTTTATTACCGATTCCATCATTCGTAATTTAATACAAAACGAAATTATTCAAACTTTTAATCTGAATTTCCAGATTTCAATACTATAAAAGTAGTAATAAGTTTGAATTCATCGAAATTCTGAAATTTACATTCAGAAAATTTTTTAAGTCACTCAATGACTAAACATTGTATTTTGAGAATATTGACTTGACAATCTAAGATTAAAATATTTGTCATTTTAAACTCTCATTTAACAATTTTTTTCAAATCTTCTAAGTTAGTTTCTTCTCATTTTTTATATTTTTACAGATAATATACACTTTTTTCTTTTAATTTTGAATAACTCATTTTCTTTGTAAATTCAACTTGACGTAGTTTTTCTATTGTATGGCAAAAGTTAGTATCAGATAGCCACGAATTCAAAGAACTCATCTGAAATTGAGCGCATCCATCTTAATCGGCGCTGCTCGGATATGGCCAAGGCCAGGAACCGTGTTATCTTTCGATCTCGCTCGAGAAATGTGAGGCGACGAATAGAAAAAAAAAGCTAAGACGTTCCATAATTATGTCACCGAATTTGAGAGTTGGTGCTTGAAAAATTCGTTATTTTACACAAACAAACTATATTTTTTAACATTTTTTCTTTTGATTTCATAGACGAAAAAAGAAAAGTTGCAAAGTAAATATGTTACAACAGGCAGAAGTTTGAATCAAAAAATGTATAATTAATGATTTTAATTATTTGATTTAATATTTAATCTTTCAGTAATTTAACAAAAGTATATTTTATCGATATTTCTGCATGGTTTTATTAAATTCATGTCGCAATTGTTATGTTAAATATTTAAGGACAAACTTTTAACCGTGTATTTTTGGTAGAGTAGATAAAGATGTCACTTTTTCTACTAATGTTTTTTACTTGCATCAAAATTTGAGCAGAATACAGTTGAAAAAATTGGCGATCCTCGAGTAATTATAAAGGAATGGATTTTTTAATCTGAATATAGTCCAGAATTCTCGGATCTGCTGGACTGAGGGAAAAGAGAAAGGAGCCGAAGCAGAAGACAGTGAAGCCACTGTTGAAAACCTTGGCAATGTCGAACCCCGGGCCCACATTACCCCGGTCTTTCGCGCTCAAGGATCTTAACGAAGGAGATAACGCGGCGCCAGGGCGCTTTCCTCTCCTCTTTCGCTGCGGCACCCAAGACGCCAACGGTCACCGCACTCTCGCTGACGATTCGCAGATTTTCGTTGTACCATTTGCGCATGCTAATTTTGATAAGATCGAATCGTCCATTGACTCAAGATGGAGAACGAAATTCAGGCACTTTTTAAAGTATTTATCTGTAGTTCATGGAGTTCCAATGGAATTCTAGTGTGCTGGGCCACGTTATTGCTCTGAATCTCTCTTATGACATAATTATAAGTTTAATTTTTTGCATGACATAATTAGAAGTTGAATTTGTTGCATAGTTTGTGGATTCTTCAACGAATTCCTATTACAAAAAGATGTGATGTTGCAACTATCTGATTACGTACTTCCATCTCATTTTCTTTTAGTTCATCTTTCAATATTTAATTTTCGTTTTTAAATATTATGGTGAAGTTTTCAATAATTCAGGTGTCTTGACATGAACTTGTTTTACGTGATATTCACATAGCTTAAATTAATCGTATCAATCTTTGTAAAGAAAATGTTGAAGTATGACACGATACTGATAAAGTTAAGGGATGGTTAGTTAGTGTATGGAATTTCCAAAGAATTTCGAAAAATTTTTCTGGTCCCAACAATATTTGTGAAGATCTGAATCTTTTTAAGTATCTTTAGTTATTTTAGTACATTCATTCCATGAAAATAGACAATAATTGTATCGATTTTGAAATTTTAAATGCACGATTTCAGAAGATTTCATGTAAGGAATTATATCAAGAGTTTTGAATTAGTTCAATTCCTTTTAATGAAAAAAAAAAATATTAAAATTTTGTTCAAAACATTTAACAAAAAAAGTTGCGAGAATAAATAATTTAGGTAGTAAGTAACTAGAAAAAAATCAAATTAAGGTTGGAAATCTGTAAAAAGTACGCACAGTCAAAGTGAAAAATAAAAAGTTCCAAGTCATAAGTAGATCACATTTTAACATTTCAAATTTTCATATTCTTTTCGTCCCTTTTCATTATTCTAACTATGTCAGATAATGAATAACATTATTTTTTATTAGTCGTTTAAAAAAAACAATTCATTACCAGGAATTAGTATTTTTTAAACTCCTGAATTTGAAAAAATTGTCTTTTCGAAGTATGAATTTTCCTAGAACAGTAAAAATATTTTGAATTTGAGAAATACAAATCTAGTAAAAAAAATCTATAGTTATTGAATTTTTATAATTTATAGTAAATTTAAAAATTGTTCATTTTTTACATGTTGAAGAGTTCAGGAATACAAAAAATTGTAATATTATAGAAATTGAAAGAAACATCCAGATTCCAGAAACTTTCGTAGGGGGGGGGGGGGTCGTAAACTAAATCTAAACTTTTAAAAACAACTATTTTACATCGAAAGACAGAAAATCACAAAATTTCTGGAGTAAGAAAGAAGTAAAGAAGTACAATTTATCTATAAAAATTCAATTTCCGCAGTTTTTGGTCTCTTCGATGAATTTTTCGAAATTACGATTATTTAATGATTCGGCCTCAGGGAATTCGCCAAAATATCAAGTTTTGATCAGTGTAATAATGAGTATTTCGAATAAACTAAGTTTTTGGAATATAAAAATTGTGTAGAACATACATAAAATATAAAAATATATTTATATACACCATAAAATCATCATAAAATAAATGATATGAATAAAAAAATGCTTGAATTTGATAGTAATCAAAGAATTAGAAAAAAGTTTTTATAAGGATTCAAAATTTTTTTTCAAATATATAAAAAAAAGAAGAGACCGAAAATAGTTAGCCTGATTATAATATTTTACTTTTTGGATTTTTTCTTTCATTTTCTTTTGAATTTATCGTACGTCATTTTAGAGCAAGTATATTTATCTACTTTTCATGTAAATTTTAGGTTCTGCAAAAAAAGCACACATTTCTGCCAGTAAATGTGAGCAGAGGTAAAAAACTGGGGTTTCTTGCCTTTCTACAAAGGGTTCAGTGGCTTATGTAACAAAATGTGTCGAAAAATACTATTTGGCAAAAAAATTATTTTAATTCAAGATTAGTTTTTTCGTTGTGAGAATCTTTTTGACATAAAATAATTTTTCTTTTATTGCAATCTTTTTCCAATCTTTTTGTTTCTTTTTTTTTACAGCTCGTTTCACCACATCCTTAGAGATTCTTTTATCTGTCAGATTTCCTTTTATAAGTCTTCATTTCCTAGAATCTACATGACACAATCAATTCAAATAAAACAAACTGTGATTATAAGTGATAACGTTCTTAAATAGAATGCAATTTTCAGAAAAAGTGATAATGAAGTAACTGTATGATTTTTACCGGAAATTGCGCAATAGTTCGTATCTAATGAATCGCGGCTGTATTGCATCCAGCAACGTTAGTATCAGATATTGAAAAAAAATTTTTATACCCAAGTTCATTTTCTTCAGATAAAGGCAAATTCAAGCATTTATAATCTGAGAATTATTGTCTTGTATTTTAAAACTACTGACTATAGATATTTCGAAAAAATTCTCAAAAATGTCTGATACCGATATCACCGACTGTAATGCAGCTATGATTTATGAATTATGAACTATAATCGACTGTGAAACAAAAAAAAAAAAAAAAAAACAAAAGTTTCATATTTTAACTTCAGTGTAAAAAGTAAAAAATAGTTAGTAACGTCGTATAATTTTTTGTGAATATCAATGATTATTGATACTATAATAACTATGTAACTATCAGAGATGATGAAAACAATTTTTTCCGTTTCCGTTTATGTTTGGAACTTCAGAAACATAGAAATGCGAAATAAATTTGTTCTTCTCTAGGTTATTTTTATAATACATACGTACTGATTTATGAACTAGAGTTTCATGAAAGAAAAAACATCACTAGCGATGTCTACTTACTACTTGTTCGAAATTCAAGCACTATAGCATACATAAATTGTAAAATTTTTAAATCAAAATTCGAAGATTTACTCGATTACATGATATTTTTCATTCTTAGTTTGAAAAAAATCATTGAAATAAAATCAATAGCGTACAGTTTAATAATACGAGCAATAGTGTACAAATTTTAATGCACTTTATAGCCAAATTTTATTCTCTTCAAATTGAATGTAACATGAAAGAAAATGTGTTCTAGACGTTATCATAATAATGTCCGGAATGTTCTGGTATTTCTTACAAATAACGTAAAATCTCAACAACTTTCATTCAATTTTCGTACGAAATTGCGTCGCAGGTCAGCCGGGGTGTGAAATATCATCGAAAGCGTCGCGATAGGCCAACTTACGAGCGATAAGGCGACGGCGATATAATAACGCAACTGTGCCGCTTATCCGAGAGCGCCGAGGCGCGATCCGCGCTCCTCGACATTAAGTTCGCGATATCTCACTTAATACCAAAGTCCGTCTTTCCCTTGTCTCGCGAAACCCCGCCATTCCTAATCGCGGATTATATTCAGCTCCAAAAGATATACCCGGAACTGTCAACCTTATAGTTTCAAGTGCTGGACGAAACCAGAATACGATACTCCTGAGATATTTCGCATCCTCTTTCCTTCCAATAAGATATTTTATGCAACTTTCACAAAAGTGACGCGTGAATGGATTTTCATTGAGTTTTGGCATCCCTTGCTTTCATTCCAAGCTGACCAGATTTATGCATGATTTATTGTTTCCGTGTTTAAAAAGCATTCAATTAGCGATTAGAATACGTCATATATCAGCTAAAAATTGAAATAAACAATTATTCGAACTCAAAAACGACATATTAACATTTCATAAAAAAATAAAATCATCGCCTTTTATATTACCCTTAATTTTATTGCATATTACACTTCATAAATCTTTTTCTTCATACTTTTTTGCAAAAATTATACTTAATAATCTAAAAAATCCATAGCTATGTGTTTTATCTCAAAAATTCTTATTTCGAGTTGATTAAATAGGTCAAAATTTGCATTTTCAAGCATCGAGTTTTCTGAATCTCTGTAGCAATTTACAAAAATATTATTAGTAATCCATAAAAATATTTAGAAATCCCTTAGGGTTTCGTATATAAATGCTAGAAAAGTGTGAAAAATAAGTTTACTAGTTTACTAGGTTACTAGTTAATTAGCTTACTAGTTTACTAGCTTACCAGTTTACAAGTTTACTAGCTTACTTGCCTACCAGTTTACTAGTTAACCAATATTCTTATTAACTAGTTTACTAGCTTACTAGCTTTTCATCTAACTAGCTCACAAAGTTACCAGTTTATTATTACAAATTTGACAAGTTTACTACTTTACTAATTAACTAATTTACATGTTAACGAGTTAGCTAGTTCACTATTTTACTTTTTCACCTGCTTACTATTTTACTATTTTACGATTTCAGTAGTTTACAAATTTACTAGCTTACTTGTTTACTAGCTTAGAAGTTTACTAGCTTAAGCCCGCTTCGCACGATGCAAGTTTTGCTGCTGGTTTGGCATTTTTAGTGGGGATCGGGATAAGCTGCTGACTGAGCTACAAGTTTTCCGTGATAGAACTGGTGCTATTTTCTGTGCTGGATTAGCTACTGGATAATCCAGCAGCAAAACTTGCATCGTGTGAAGCGGGCTTTACTTGCTTCCTAGTTTACTCTTTTTCTAGCTTACTATTTTACTAGCTTACCAGTTTACTTACTTACCAGTTCACTAGTTTTCTAGTTTACTAGCTTACTAGTTTACTAGCTTACTTGTTTAGTAGTTTAGTAGTTTACTAGCTTACTAGAAATCTATCAATAGATAAAAATTATGTAGATATCATTTTCTTAGAAATTTTTAAAACTTTCTGTCCTAGAGCATATTAATTATTATGATACTATAATTATATATAATTTGAGAAACTATTCTCATAATTCATATAGAAATAACAATTAAAATACATCGAATTCAATTGACACAATTTCAACAATTAAACATACTTTTAATTGTAGAAATACTAAAAAAATGCAGAAGAAAAGTATTGAAAATTTTTATTAAAGAAACTGTCGTATGAAAAATCAATTTAAATTCTTAAAATCGTTGAAAGTTTCAGTACTATAGCATCAATTTCTGAAAATCTATCGAGCGATCTATATAAATATATAAAAATACCAGAAAATACTAAAAAATTTAATGAATAATATACCATACAAAAATAATATAAATTCATGATGTACCTTTTACTTATGTGGTTAAAATTTGCTCTAAAATCAATTCAAATATATACACATTTTTTATAAGTTTGATTCCTAGAGCATCAAATTTTATAAAGCTTTACAGAAATCCATATTACTTATTATCAGATAATCCTCAAAGTGCTTTAAATACAAAAAGTATTAGTAAAAAGAATTGAAACCTTAGTTACTAATTGAAAATCACAAAAATCGAATTCCATTATTCGAGAACATTAAAAATGTGCAACTCTGGATTCCAAAAGTTATAAAACTTTTAAATTCCGAAATGTAAATTTTCGAAATTCGCTTTCTTGTAACCATATTGTCAAAAATTAAAAATATGAAATCCCGAAGGGAAAATATTTTTCAAAAAAACCCCTGCCGAAAATTTGTTCTGTCTACGCCCTTAAGTTGACATCACTTTTTTACACATAAAATAGCGGAAAAAATAAATAGGTCGTTTGCTCTTAAATTGTTCAGTCACTCAGGTTAAGTTAGTGGAAAGTCACCGATTTTTAGTAGCTCACTTTTCTTTTTCTCAATCAGTAATTTTTTCTACTTATGATTTTACTATTATTGATGATTTTTCCATTATTTACTATTACTCAAAGCTTACGAACTATTATTGCCAAGATATACCTATTAATAAAGTAAAAAATCTACAATGATAAGTTGAAAAATACTGATTGTTAGTACAAAATCACTTATCTAAAAAGAAGAAAGTGCGCCTCTGAAAATGAGTAATTTTTCAATAATTGAACCTAAGAGAGCAGGTGATTTAGGATATGCTTTTTTTTCCTGCGACAAAACAACTTTAATTCAAGCAAAAGAAAATACGTGTTTTTATAATTTTAATATGAATGCTTTCAAAAATTATTCAAAAATAATTATTCATAAATTTTTATCTCCATCAGCAGCCTATCGCCAGAGTCCGTGTTTTCCTTTAAGAGCGGGGCCCGAGAGTATCGAGGATAATACCGGAACACATACCGGAAAGACTCGGGGAATGCGCAAGTTATCGGTTAACCTTGGACGAGGGTCAGGAAAAAAGTGGGAGGCTGTAAAGAGAGAGAAGTTTTGTTGATAACAGGTACGCATCGTCGGGCCGCTGTCTGCTGAGGCAGTGATAGCGGCGCCTTCTTCGAGTGCGTGTGGTTTTTCCGATTTCAAGTGAGCTCCAAGTGTCTAGTGACATTCTCTCGAGGATTCAGGACCTAAAAAATTTATTAAACACCTCGAAAAATGTGCCTGTTTTGGAATACTAGGAATTTTACGACATGTTGAGTAAGTGTCAACTAGACACTTCATCATTAGTTTTCAATCACTTGGAATATATAAAATATGAGAAGCTCAGTCACAAAATTTTGTTTAAAGTTTCTTTGAAGAATTTACGTATTTTTTCCTGTCTCAAAAGCAGTTACACGATAAAGTCTGGACGATGTTAAATTTTATCAAGACTGATTATATTTCTCGTTGCATAGATTAAAAGTTGATTGCAATATGCGTCAATAATTCAGCAATTTTACTTTTTTACTTTATGTATGACAGTTTACTTACTGCCAAATATAAACTAAAGATATACATACCAAATAATTTTTTACTCAAGGCTTGAAACGTAAACATAACCTTAAAAACTACGTGCAGAAAACTCTTGTCGATTTTTTTTATCAATCGTTCATAACTGATATCGTTGGAAAAATCGCAATAATCTTACAGATGTTTTTATGACAGGGAATAATGCGTGTATTTTATAATCAACGAACTGAAACGCATGTACGAATAAAAAAAATTAACAAACTACTACTACACGAATAAGACAAAAGGGGAGAGGGTAATTCTAAGTTTTTGATCTATAATTTTTGCAAACTTTTTGTATGACCTCGTTTTTTTTTGTTACTCAACGTTTTGCGATTAGAAAGTTTTATTTCACGCTGGACAATATCAAAGCTAATTACGCAGAACGATCGATTACAATGACGATGCTTATCGCGGTGGCTTATTACTTCTGACATTATTTTGGTCCGTGCGCTGCAATTAATCACCGCTTATCACCACCTACAGATCGTTGTTATCACTGCGCCTGTGATAACGGATCGCGTGATTTCATTTCTGATAATAAAAGAAATATTGTCTTGCGTTTGTTTTAAAGGAGATTTCCTTTTTTTTTCGACGTCAAAACAAAAAGCTTTATCGATTGTAATAATAAGTACTCGAACAGAAGCGATCATGAAGTGTTCTTAACCTAAATGGGCGGAATCGGGGCTTGAATTTGAACTTAGTTTTTCTCGCGATAAAATGACTTTTCAACACGCGCTTGTTGTTGAGAAAAGTGGGCAGGAAGTGGGATTATCTGCAGAGTATTTTTGTTCGATTTTTATTGAAGTGAAACTTCTAATGGCTCGTTGGGAGTAAAATCGGTTTGAGAGCGTAACAGTGGTTTAGGAACAAAGCTTAGACCATATAATAGACATTAAAACGCTAAAACTTACAAGAATCTTAGTATAATAGTAAATATAAAACTTACGTTATTTAGTTTTATCTTTTAGATTCGTTTTATAATAATGACAATTAAAGAAACTATTTGTTTTTCAATTGATAATAGTAGAAAAATGTTATGAAAATATTATTTTCTGACAAATGAAACTGAAATTTAATATCGTATAATTTTTTTAAAAATTTCTTGATATTGTGGAGTAAAAATCAATATAAAAAGCTCATTCTAAAATGAATTTCAGAGAAATAGTCAACATAAAATCTATATTTTTAGTTCCGTCTTCTTTATCTCTTTTATTATGGTAACTATCACTGAAATTGATTGCTTCACATAAATTAGACATCAAAAAATATTATTTTATGAAAAAATCATCATCTAAAAAAGCAAAGTGAATATCTTATTTTTTCCGTAATAATTTAATTAAAAGAAATATCAAGTTCATTATTCTGAAATAAAAAGAATATCAAGTTGATTATTCTGATATGAAAAAATATATAATTCTCTTTTTTAAATAAATGTGTTGAAAATTTAAAACGGAAAATTCACTTTTCTAGTTTTAACTTCTTACACTAATTTCATTGTGTATAACATTTGAAAAAAAAAAACTGGTGTGAGTTTAAAAACTCGCGAGAGAAGTGAAACTTATCACGGTGAACTATTGCAAGTTTAATTAAGCAAAAAAGAAAATTCGTTCAATTTTATGACAAAAACAACTAAAGAAACCATTAAAAACAAAGCATGAACTGCTTTCAAAACTGTAGCTTGAAACTGATTATATTAAAATCAGAATTTTCAACGAGTGAAATTCAAATATTAATTTGAAATTTGACGACAAAGATTTACTTTTATTCCACAGCTCTAATCGTATGTTATATTAAAATTTATATTTGAATTTCACTCGTTTAAAATTCTGATTTTTATTTAATCGGTTTCAAGCTACAGTTTTGAAAGCAGTTCATGCTTTGGTTTTAATGGTTTCTTTAGTTGTTTTTCTCATGAAATTGAACGAAGTTTTTTTTTTGTTTAATTAAACTTGCAGTAGTTCGCCGTGAGAAGTTTTACTTCTCTCGCGAGTTTTCAATCTCATACCAGTTTTTTTTTTTCATTTTTTATATTTATATTACCTACAAAAGATTTTTTCGTCAAGTTCATAATTCGAGAATTTGTATGCCTCATCAACGAGTTGATGAATAAATAATCTGTATTTTTTAAGATGTTGAAAGATGTGCATAAAAATCAATCTTTCTGACTATATGGATTTTCTAAACCAATCAAATTTGAACCTTTAAAATTTAAGATACAAAAAATTATGGTTGCATCATTTACATTGATAAATAAGACAAACAAAATTTTGTCCCCATGATTGCTGAGTTAACTACATAAATTACACTTAATGTTTTCAAACAAATAATTTATTTCGAAAATTTTGTGCGAATGTTTTATTAAAAAAATTCGTTCAAACAACGTTACATTTTCACTGAAATTATCTAATATTTCATACCATGACTTCTCTAACAACAAATCAGCTCCAAGAGATCATCAACTTAAAAAAATTTTAGCATGATATTTAATTTCAAATTCTTAAAAAAACAAACCTTGCAAAGAAAAAAAAAGTTACATTCAAGCAAGTTCCGTAATCAAAACGCAAACAAAAAACATTCTTTATATTCAAAAAACGGCGAAAAAAAATCAACATAATTAATATAACCCATTCAGACTTCCATAAAAACGTACCAGTCAGATAATTTTCAGGCTGGTCCGCATTTTATTTCTTGATAAGTAAGTAAAAGCTTCGAGTCATAGAAAAAGCATCCCCGAAAACCATCGATGGAAAATTTGTTTAGAGTTATCCTGTGGAATTTGCAATGGCGAGATAAGTGCCCACACGAGCGTCAAAAAGAAAAATGAGCGATCGCGGATAAGGATCGGCGGTCGAGGAGAGGGGTAGGGGAATTTAAGGGAGATGGTTTTGAAAAAAAGGACAGGCGACCACAGCTGAGGAAGTGACGTCAGGCGACATTAACGAGCGCGTTGGCGATAATGCGCAATCGTGCCATCTTAATGAACTTCTCCCATTAACGCCCTAAGCTTGCGAACAATCCATTGTTCGCGGGATGCTTTCTGATTTCTCGCCAAAGAATCCTACATGGATCAGATGTATTTCAATTTAGAAATTGATGTAAAAATATGAGTAAATCTGGAAACAATCCCTGTACTCCAATGTGTGGAATTTAATGATCTTTGGGAGCGATTATTTTTTTGGGGTATAATATACATTTAATGTACATATCTCAAGCTTTGAGATACGATAAAACCCTCTTCTTTAACTTTTTATACATACAGATATTCAGAAACAAAAATTTGTCATTACAAAAATAAATCTTTAATTACTTACGCAATCATACAGAAGCCTAATTTTGAATATTTATTAAAATGTGATTTCCATTATCCTTACATTCATACAATATGATTTGTGAATAAAAATTACAGTTCTTAGTCAAATTTATAGATAAAACTACATATTCTCTGATATTCAAGCAGGCAATACATCAAACTTTGTGAAAACCGAAATAAAAAAGGTCATGTTTATTGAATGGGTTGATGAACGTGTTTTCAAAATTTCCCATATTTGTCTTCTTGATAAAAATCCTTTTAGATACTCATCTTTTTTTATAATTACTTTCTTCGTCAAAAATTATTATTATGCTACTTCTGATATGTAAATTAATAAAAATACGTTGAAGAGCAACTGATTCTAATATAAATCAACATTCAATACCTTAAATGCAATTATTCACAATTAATTACATTTAAAAAAAAAAAGGAAATATTATTTTATGCTCCATACTATCATAATAACAAAGAAAAAACAATTTTACACGATACAGTAAAAACAATTTTTTTTAAATATGATATTTTATCTTCCATGGATCACTAAATATTTTGGTTAATAAAAAGTACAATACTGAAATTTTTCATGTGTATCGGTGATAAATGCTGAACAAAAAATTTTACTATAGTGCCCATACTGCCTTACTTAACAATTTAAATTAAAAAATCTAACACATATTGAAAAATTATTGATGATGTTAATTTTTTTATATTCTGTTTGGTTTTCTTTTATCACTTGGAAAAATTATTCCATTACTAGGAAAATAAATCGATTCTCTAATCAAAGATTATAATCGTAAAATATAATTCGATAAGATTTCAGTTCACGTTAATTAAAAAAAAATCACAATTTTTCTATAATATATAACTGGTTCTAACTGGAGTTTACAAAAAATGCTAACTAGAAGCTTGAAAAATATTTACTGAAAAATGTTTGTAAGGTTTTGAGTTTTCGAAAAAAATACAGAGAATACAAATAATTACAAAATGTTTTAAAAGTTTAAAAATTTGATTATCTTCATCTAATTTGGAAAAAAATCGATTCTTTTATCAAATTTAGTGTTTTTTTCTAAATCGTTCGAAAAAAGTATGAAATCTCGTTGATTCAAAGTTGTAAAAACTATGCATTCCTGGAGTTAACAAAATAAAGTAGATTAAAGTTTGAAGTATTTATTTGAAGATGCCCGTATTTTGATCTCTTTGAAAAATACAAGAAATAAATTCAATACAAAAAGTCACGAAAAGTTATGAAAAATCATAGAAACTGGGAGTTAAAAATATCGAGGTCTTACTCGTACAAAAATTTTAATCATTGAAAAAAAATTCTAAAGAGTGAAAAACTTAAGATGATATACGAAATATGACAGAGAATATGTCGCGAAATACGTATACTTCAAAAAATTATAGAGCAAACTGTAAGTTTAAGAATACATTAATTTTCACAAAGAATTCATTCTAGTTGAAGTTTATTTATAAAGAATCGCTATCTTAGAGATCAAGATCTTGAAAAAAGCTTTTTTTTGCATAAATAATGATAAATTGTTCACAATAAATTTCCTCACTACTAAATGAAGCGAGGTAACTTAATAATTATTAGATTATTCCAAAGTTGGGTTAACTTAAGTTAATTTCACAGTGATTCTGCTTTTTCATTCAAGTCATCTGATGACCCTAGTCTTGAAAAGCCCTGCAAATCACATAAAACGAGAAAAATTTCGGGTTAATGAAAACTTTATGAAAGTTTGTACGGTGAAAAAAAGGGGGAGGAGGCGCTGTGTTAACCAACAAGCAAATTAACACGTGGGAGGGCCCGATCGGTGGGCCCGATAATCGAGTTACGAGGGCCTCGTACCTCCTTCCTCTTATTTCTCACGGGCCCCATCGGCACCGATCGATTTTTGATCGATCCACTTCTTGAGTTCTCATGTTTCTCGTTATAAACCCGCTGAATCGTCGATCCCATCTCATCGTACATTTTTCGCTTCAAAAGAAAGAAAAAAAAAACTTTGACATTCTCTAGACTGATCGAGATACCGGTTCCGATGTCAATCTTATCAGAAAAGATTTAAACCAAAACTGATGACTTTGCCGCTATCGATGTTTTATCGGAGTTGCTATTTATATAGTAAAAATACATCGGTTCGCGGTTAAAAGTTAGGTTTTTAGATATGCGATTTGCCAATCGAGGTTTTATTGGAAAATTGAACTTGAAAATCTCTGAGTGAAGAAATTAAACTTCAGTAGTTTGAGTTTCGAAATCTAAAAAATTTCTACAAAAATTGATTGGAATATTCTGTTTGAACTACAATTTTTCTGAAGAATCTATCCAAATTTTTTCGATGTATCGCCATATCGATTTCTATCCAACATTTGAATATAAGATGATTCTAATACATCGGATGAGTCGATATCGATATTTTTTGTTTCGATTATGAAGCTTTATATCTTCTGGATTAAATAGGGAACGCACAAATGCGCCAATACTGAATCAGATCCATTCACGAAAGCTTGCCACCCAA
The DNA here is from genome assembly GCA_028476575.1 of Platygaster robiniae. Lineage (NCBI taxonomy): Eukaryota > Metazoa > Arthropoda > Insecta > Hymenoptera > Platygastridae > Platygaster > Platygaster robiniae. The sequence goes on along the minus strand of CM052020.1, from coordinate 30,657,655 downwards.
GAAGACCCCCCACCCAAAAACTGCCTCGACCCAACAAAACCTACATCTCCGGTAATTCCGAAAAAATCCGTCCCGGGATGAGTAGTTACTACGTTTTCTTTCGCGTAATCTCATTCGCGATCTCATTTGCCTCTGCCCAGAATAAGCAGAGGATCTTCCTTTTTTCACTCGCAGCCGGCCCTATCCGATATTAAAAGTATCCGTCTATAGAGATAGGGACTTGAAAGAACTTCCATTAAAAACAGCTATCTCTATCTGGTGCCGATACAGCACCAGCGAGCTCTCGCATGCGCCGGCTCTTTCGCAGTTCGGGCGAAAACGCCATAACGTGGAGAGGCCTCGGGATTCTCAGGAGATACGGCATCTTATCGGGGGCAAATGTTTGGTCCCGTTCTATCAAGCCGCTCTTATCGCTGTTTTTCCGGCGTGCGTTCGTCCAAAGGCCCGCTGCTGATACGGCCAAAGAAACATTCCCTTCAATTAACATATTTTTCGTTGATTCGATGAAAGGTTTTGTTGTCGATTCAGTTGCTTCAACTTCGTGTTTTCAGTAAGGAGACGAAATAGTTGACGTTACGGAAATTTTCGTTTACTCCAATCGGAAAATTGCGTTAGTGTCATAACTGCCACTGAAAAATTCAATCATTTTAACTGAAAAATTCAGTTGTGGGAACTGAAAATATCCGTTGTTTCTTGCTGCAGTAGAAATTTTATTTACCCAACATTCGTTTTCAGTAGAAGTGACTGAAAATTCAATTATCAACGCAATTGAAATTTGCAATCATGCTTATTCTAACAGAATTTAGTTGTATCAATTGAAACAGAATTTTTTTTCAAGTGTGAATTCAATTACAAGGAAAGGAAATTCTACGGTTCAAATTCATGTGTCATAGTTAGAGAAGCAGGCACCATATTCTTATCTTAAATCGGGACCTGACCAATAAGTCCAATCAGAAGAGAATTTTTTGAATAAATTTAAAAACGAAGATTCAGTTTAGAATGTTAAAAGCAATTAGAGATTGTGCGTATTGGTTCCTTGAACTTCCATCATATAGTTTAAAAAAAAAATAAGTAAATTTGTATTGAAGAACCGGAAAATTTTAGGCAAATAATTCAAATTCACTTATGCCAAATTTCATCTTCATGAATTTTAAACGCCCATTTATTTCAGCCGATCCGCTAAAAAATGAGGATTCAAAAATTTGGCCAGAAAAAAAGTAAAAATTAAGAATGGTGACGAATCATTTTAAATAAATAGGAAATTGCGGAATCAGAAATTTAGCTCTTTTTAATTTTGTGTGGTGAATTCTGTTAAAATTTCAATTATGACAGTTGATGCTCAAATAAAATTTTTCATATGTTGACAAATTTCAGTTTTTTAATTTAGAATTTTTTTAATCATATCAATAGAAGAGTTTTGAATTTTAATTTACAAGATACACATTCTTTATAAATGAAATATTGTTGAGTTAGTGTAATTATTTATTCGAGAATGTTTTTGTTTGATTCAAGGAAATTTATTATATAAGCAAAAAATGCTATTTTCGAATCATTTGTACATTTTGCACTGAACTTTCAATCTAGATCTCTAAAACGACGAAAAAATTCAAATTTTTTCTTAGAACTATCTAACAATGAGAATGCAGTGAATTCATTCATTGGAAATGTACTATAAATAATATTTCATCCAATTTAATATATTACCTTATTGTTGATATGTATTTTAAATTTGTATGTTTAATAAAGGATAAACAATATAGTATCATAATGTTAAATAATGCTATTACATTAACAATAAAAGTTTATAATTTTCCGAATTTCTCATACAAAATATTGAAATGTGTAATTCTTTTAATCCAATTGTTTTTCTTTTTTTATTACTTCATTCTACTACTTATGACTATTTTTCATTCATTAATGTGTATCTCCAGTTTGAAAATTTGTAGCACATTCATTAAAAAAATCTTCATCGAAAATTTATTCATTTTAAACTACGGATTATATAAATACGAAGAAATTTCTGTATTCCTGTATGTTTCCTGTCTCTTCTTGTTCGGTTTTTCCTCTCAGCCTTTCAATTAAAAAATCATATGTTGTTCTTATCTCGCAATTTCTATTTTTGCTTAGCAATATCCAAATTCATCAACATATTTTTTCCCTACCTTAAGAATTCGAAAAATTGGAATTTCCTGTGTAGTAAATTCCATTTTTAAAAAATCTTGGCAAAAATTAGTAAAGTCCAAACTTTGGAATGATTGATTTTTCATTGGTTCATAACAGTAAGATGTATTTTTTTCTTTAGGAATGTCTGATTTCCTTATTCAAACATGTAATTATTCAATTACTTGATTTTTAAATTTCGCAGTCAAAATTTCGCAATCGATACCTACTCTAATCTTGATTGATCAAGTTTTCAATTTGGAATTTTTTACATTAGAAATTCTTTTTTTTGCAATGAAAGCTTCTTATAAATGCAGGAAATTTTTTTTTTTTTGATAGAGATACAGAATTGATTTAAATTACATGAAACAAAATTTTCTGATAATTTTATAATCCGAAATACTGTGTAATTTCTTTCTATGAATCAGCAAAAACTTTTGTCACAAGTTTTGCTATTCTATTTAATTGCGTCAGTCCGAATTCGTACAATAAAAATGTTTGCAAACAAAATTTGTCCTTTAGTAACACTCTGCAGTATTGTGCAGTATTTTGATTTTCTGTTATTTATACTACCTTTTCTAACAGGCATCGAATATACTTGTAGGTAATACTTATCGATAAACCGTTATATTTACGATATAAATTCATATTCAGCATCTGAAAATTCATTAACAAAATGTGCAGTAAAAAAATGATCCATCTCTCGTTCCTTCCCCTTCTTTTTTTTAGGGATACTAACAAGCTGTTTCAGAATCCACGACTTCCTGTACCAATAACGGTAAGCTACCTTCGTGACCTTGCATAACTACAGCTCGACCCTGAAACTCTGAAAAGCCCATCAAATTCAATCTGGCAGAAATACCTAACTAGACACTCATGCGGGTTGTCGTCGGGGCTAATTCGCGGAGGCCGTTATCGCGAATCTAGAGTCTACAACAATTAGCCGTGGGTCAGAGTTCGATCCCCGCGCCGGGATGGGCGGGTTGGCTCGTTGAGCGCATCGAGGCCGACGATCGATCCGAGTAAACAAATCATAATACGAAAGAGCGGAGCGTACGCGCGCACGTAACCCAAAGGCCATCAGGACCCGTATCGTCCGCGAATCTTGAACCTCCCACGTGCGTGATCCGGACCTTTCAAAAGGATCGCGAGAAGAGCTCAAGAGCTCGCCCGTTGCAGCCTTGCTCCTCATCTATCCAGCAATCGGACGCTTCGCTTATCTCAGGCCTCGTTCCTTCGATCGCTCCTTCCACAAATTCATTTTCCCCCTGATCGTTTCAACATTCAATAACACTGGCCGACTTTTTGTATCATCCGATTTTCCAGAAGGTCTTCCTCTCAGAAGGATCTCTCCCTTGGTTTCGACTTAAGTTCACAAGATGATGTGTAGGAAAAGGGTAGCAATATCAATGACACTTTCATTGAGAATTCTGACGAAATGCCATTACTTACTCGGATTCGGCCAACATTAATCTGTACCTACCATATCCCGAGTGATTGAATCCCGAAATTGCAGGAAATGAGCTGGATCCATACCGAGCCACCCCGTTCGATAAATCGGTTACCACGCTCTTCTGAGTGAAGAAGGGGCGAGGGAGGGGGAAAATGGGCCCGCGATTAACACGTTGTTTGTATAGGGGAATGTATAATAACAGGTTGCTCAGCCGTTGGCATAGGAACCCATTTGTATCAGTAGGAGGGCATCTCAGGTTCTCGTCTCGTGCTAAGGCAGATAAAGAGCGAGGAGACGCCGGGAGAAAGCTCGGGTATAGGGAGAGATAAAGCGTGGATGAGAGGGAGAATAAGAACAGCCGATATCCGGGCCTGATCGGCCATCCTCCCCGGTGCAACTCTGGTCCCGATGCACCTGGTGCACTCTGATCAGCCCTGATCTCTTCGGGGTCTTCCTTCCTTCCTTCCTCCCTTCTTCAGTGCCTGCTTTTTCTTAATCTTCCTCGTCTGCAATCTCTTCTTTTCTTTCTATTCTTTCTTCATTATATCCTCTTTTGAGTCAATCCTGCAAAAGATTTTTCATATTGATTTCAGCAGTAGTTTGGTAGTAATAATCACGATATCGGAGCAACACTAAATCTCTACATTATCATTCATGATAGGAATACGTTTTCAAAGCTAGAGATTATTTTGGAAAATAATGCTAGTTTGATTTTCTTTCTAAGCAGACAATAATTTGCAAGAAGTAATTTCGTTTATGCTTCATTATTTTAGAAAGTAATGGTTTCAAGTATACCTAACAGTTATCAAATTTAGTAGTTTTTTGGTTTAGAAACCTTAAAACCAAAGTACAAGAAGGTCATACTATTAAGAGTTTTAATATCCAAGAATAGAGTTATACAAAATAACTTATTTGACAGCTTGGTTGTACTAACAATCATAAAGAAAATTCTGAAATTTTAGAAACAAGATGGTTGACTTGCTTCAGCTCAAAAATTATCAAGAGTATTTTCATTTATGAATTTCACGATGTGGAAAAAAAATTGACTTCTTAAAATCACAAGATTCAAAAATTGAACTATGAAAGTTCAACATTTTTGAGTTAACATAATCAGAATTAAAAATTTTTTAAATCTTGAGGTAAATATCTTTCAACTTGATTAAAGTCACTTCAAATTAAAAAAAAGAAAGTATTGTTTATATTTTATACATTTACGTGTTTTAGTAAGTTATGATTTCCAACATAACAAACTATCCTCCGATTTTATAATTTCAAAGTGAAGAGAAACTGAAAAACCAAAGTACGAAAACCTTAAACTATTAGGAATAATAACGTCTTAAAATTTTATTCTTCAAAATTGTTCATCTGAAAACTTGTTTATAACAAATATAAAATCAAAAATTCTGGAATTTTAGAAACAAAATTATTGAATTGCTCTATTCAAGAAATTATCGAGGTGGTTTATTTTTATTTGTAAATTCAGCAGTGTAGAAATGAAAATTGAAACAAATAAAGTTCTTGAGATCACAAGATTCAACGAATAAACTTTAGAATCCAAAATTTTTTAATTGAAATAATCAAAACTTTAAATATTGGGAGCTTCGAGCTAAATCTTTTTCGACTTGATTGAAGAAACTAAGTGACTTGAAATTGTTAAAAAAAAAATCTTGTTGATGTTTGATCTATTAGCATATTTGATAAAGTTATGATCCCAAGCATTTTAACTAGCCCTCGAATTTTATAGTTTCAAAGTTCAAGAGAAACTGAAAGTACTTTTTTTGTACTTTTTGTACAAAGTACAAAAAGCTCAAACTATCAGGGATAATAACGTCTTAAAATTGTATCCTTCAAAATTGCTTATCTGAAAACTTGTTTATATACCAACTATTGAATTGAAAATTATGGAATCTCAGAAAAAAATAGCTGAATTGATCTTATTCAGAAATTATCAAGTAGGTAAGCTTTGATATGTCAATTTGAAAATCGGAAAATAAAAATTTCAACTTTATAAGTTTTTGAAACAGGAAAAAATTACAATAAACTATGTGAATACGAAAATTTCAGGTTCAAAAGATCAAAAATTTAAGTATTATAAATTCCGAGAAAAATTTATTATTAGCCCAATTCAAAAAACTCGAATGACTTCGAAATTTGAACTTGCATATTTGAAAACTGAGTATTCGAAAATATACATTAAACGTTGTAGAGTCTGAAGGATAAAATCTTTATGTTGTTTAAATTTTGAAATTTCTAATCTGTGGACTTGTAAACATAACATTCAATAACAAAGTCCGAAATTAAGATGAAAAAATCGAGCTTTTTAACTGTGAATTAATTTATTTGATTGCATCAGTTAGCTAACTACCCCTCGCGATTCTATCAACATCATAATTTCACAAAAAAATTCATGAAATCAACGCAAATTAGTTAGCATTGCCTTTTCTTTTCTCTCGCCTCTTTTCCATAAAATCGTATAGACTAAAATTATTTTCTGTAAATAGGAAAAGTTGGATCTGCTTTTTTGTTTCATAAAAATTGGATCATTATTGCAGAAAACAAGACAGTCATAAATTATAAATTAAATAATGATGTAACTCGTAAACAAGAAATAACTTTGCAAAAAGTTTTCCAATGACGTTTCAAAGATAAAATACACTCGATTAATTTTAATGAGCACTGCTCTTATTAACCAAAGTTACATTTTGTCAAACGAATAATTATTCCTTTCTATAGCATGAATAATCTCAAACACTGATTAAAATAAAACACTTTTTGTACTACGTGGTTGTGTTAGTGTTTTTTTTCTGAAAAGTTTTGAAGATACATTAGTTATAAAACATTGAAAGTACGTTCTGAATTTTGATTCACAAAAATTCACAATGGTTTCTTAAGAAGTCCACGCGCACCACTGTACTAAAAAATTCATAACTCCTACAATTTTCAAGGTATCATCGAAATTGAACCACCAAAATTTGCGTCAACTTTGGGACTATCAATGATAATTTTCTGAAAATTTTCGAAGATGGGTACTTTAAAAAAATTCAATTTTTTTACAAACGTGTTTAAAACTCTATCTATTTTTGAGGTTATGTTTTAAAAAAAAGTATTTTATGAAAAATAAATTTTGCACCCTAATTCCAAAAGGCAGGGTAAAATACCACTACCCTACTATTTTCTGACTTTTATACGTTAAAAATTATAGATTTCATATACGATACCCGAAATGGAGAGTAATGTCAGAAATTATCACAATATTTCTCTCTCAATTTCAAAGGAAATCGGAAGAAAAACATTTATATCCTAATAAAAAACTGGCAGAACGACATAATGCTATCAAAACGGCTGAAAAATGTTATAGGTTTGTGCTTCTCTCATCGACTTTAACTCAAAACTCATCAGAGATTTCGCTTGGACTCGGTGACTGGCAGCGGCGTCCGCGTGCGCTTCGAGATAAGCCAAATTGCTGCCACCACCTACCCCTTTCTCTCAACCTGCTCGCGGGTGCCGAACTGTATTGCGCAGCTTTTCGTACTCGATCTGTCGTTACTTTGTTTCGAAATGTTTAGGGAACGACGCGAGAAAAAAAGCCATCCAATAATAGGAGAACAAGAAAAAAAAGATAGGAACTAAAAGGGTAGTTACAAGGCTGGTATTGGAGATATTAAACTGCCCACAAAACATTTGAATTTATCGATGAAGATTTGTGATAACTCAATTTCGTATATATTTTGTTGCAAAATGGATATAATTATGAGAACAAGAAATAATATATAACTGGTGCAAAGTAGTTTCGAAATCGAAGAAACAAATCTTGATGTGCTTTGATATTTAAAACAAGAACGAATATGATAAATCAGTTTTTAGCATGATGTCTGATCAAACAGTTTTTTCTGTATGATTCTGATGAAAAATCAATACTTCATTTCAAGTGAACGGAAAATCACGTCTTTAAAATCATGACAACGTTATTACGTCTCCATTTTATTCGTGTATTATGAACCAAAAGAAAAATATAAGATTTCATGATCTTTTTCATTTTCAAGACTATCTACTATACATTTTGTTATCTATCAGTTCCGACAAACCAACTTTGCAGTATTCATCAGAAAAGTTCCAAACAATGACTTCCTGTTATTAGTTATCTTTTTTTCATGTCATTCATCATCTATCATGAGTTTTATCTATATCTATTATCGGCAACTTTTCTTCCCAAGTATTGAACATGCTGGTTGTGACAGTCTTTACCAGGAAACGTAGTGACATTATTCACAATCATTTCTTATATTCATTCTTTTTTAATCACATTAGAGATAATTACAGCGTGCGTGATAATGAATGAAATGTCATTGTCAATTTCCTTTATTTCGTAATGTGAAATTGTACGATAGCATGAATCACGTAGATCGAAAAAATATTTTCTCAGAATTCGTTCCCCCATGCAATACATGACAAAATAAAGTAACTACGTGCAATCTTAAGACCATGTCGCAATATAGATAACAAGAATAATTAAATCGTGTGAAGTAATTGCAAATTCCTATATATTTTTAGATTTCACGTATTTTGGAATTTGGTTACATAAAAGGGGAGTATGATTAATTGGAGATCAAAGTATAAGATTGAGATTCATAACTTGATAAAAGCAGAAAAAATCTAGATTTAGCATTAAGATTTGATACACAGCTTTGAAGATTAAGATGTGATGCATGGTATTGACATTGGATGACAAGATAAGAAATCGAAGATTAAAGACAATTTGAAAAGATATCAATATTCTGGAGCAAGGAGTGTGATTAGATGAGATGCGATAAATTGATCTAAAATGTATTTTTTTTAAATATGGGAAGATAAAAAGTTTTTATGTCGTAGAGTTGTTTCATGTGCAGGTACATAACTTGAAATTTTGCATCGCAAAAAATGATGGCAGATTCTGGGAATAAGATTTTTTTTACAAATGATTAGGATGTAAACACTTTATTTTTTAAGTCTTGTGATCTGTAGATTAAGGAACATTGGTATCATCTTGAATATTTACATGCATTTAAGATCGTACATACATCAGAAAACTGTTAAATGCAAAAAAATGTATAAATTTGGAATTTTGATCAATGCAGATTTTTATTCAAAAGTTCTCACATATCAAATAACAGTAGCTTTTCTTCCATTCAGTTATACATAATTCTTTTTAAATTCTTTTAATGAGTGGCTTAGAATGTTTATCGTTTTTAATTGCATTTTTCCTCATAATTAATTATGATCCATAAATTGTGTAATGATTTTTTTTACTATTCTTTAAGGAAATTATTTCTTTCTCTTTATTTGATCTTTTGCAGACCTGTTGACAACACAAGACACTCGTATCAGAGTGTTGTCACAGACTAGACTCTGAGAAAAATGTTTAAAAACACGTTTACATAGAATTTAAGGAAATATTTAATATATCTTTCTAGGATGATCAGAAGTTTTCTGGATTTTATCGGTTTCTATATGAATTTCTAGAATTCGATGCTCTTTCTTTATTTTTTTGCAACCTTAATGTTACTCGTATGAATATAAATGTTACTTTGGGCTCGTTGAAGTATTAGGTTAAGCTTTAGGGGGGAGGAGGATCAGCACGAACATTATGGTTTGTTACTGTGAGAGAAGGGGAAGTTTATTCTTGTAGTAAGCAACTAAAAATCCATAGAACTTGTAAATTTGAGGTATCAAATTTTTAAAACTTACATAGCAATCAATGAAAATACAGAAAATCTAGTTAAATTATAGAAAATACTGGGAAATATTATAAATGCTGAAAAGCACGAAAAAGACTCAAAATAAATAGTATTTTTAAAATACTGAAATTATATATATATAGATATTGTTTTCTCAACAATTTTCGAAAATAATATAAATGTTAGACACTTTTTACCGCAGAGCATCTAATTCTGAAAACTTATACAAGAATATATCAAAATAATAGCAAAATAAATAAAATTCTTTTATTCATAGGAAAGTACAATACGTACTAGAATTTATTTAATCTCTGGAATAATTAAAATTTATGAACATACTGTTTTCTAAAAAATTCCTTAAAATACTCTAAAAAAACTCTTCTATTTATTATTCTAATGTATTCAATTGTGGAAAATTATATTGTAATTTTTGAAAATACTAGATATCCTCAAAGAAGCTAGAAAATGCTACTACATTTCAATAAACCCTAAGAAATTAGAATGATACCCACTAAATATATTAGAAATCTATTTAACTATCAAAATTGATATAGACATCATTTATTTAAATAACTTTCAAATTACTTACCATATACTTAACTTTGAATCCTCAAGTATCAAATAATAGATATTTATAGTATAAATATTCTTTAAAATCCGAAAAATCGTTCAAAATGTAAAAATACTGAAAAAATGCGACAAATGGTTTTGGAAATCAATGAAGTACCAGTTATCACTGAAAATGCTGTTTCATGAAAAATTCTTTATGATAATTTGCATTCTCGATCAAAAATTTTCAAAACCCATACGACAAGTCACAAAAAAGCTGGGAATGAGTAAAAAAATTGATTACTCTTAAAAATTTTATAACTTGTATCAAACACGAAAAATCCTGTAGACCTTTTTGTTAAACCTGCAAAAACACTTACAAAACTTAAACTATCTCAAATACTTTTATCAATAATTTATGAATTTAAAAAATATTCGCAGATTTTGGAGCATTTACTGAAGCATTCATTAAAATAGATAAATTTTACTGTACAAACTGAAATTTTGAAAAAAAGTTAAATGACCAAATAAATACATAGTCTTTTTTCAGTGATATTTTCCGATTTACTTAACAAATCAGTAGAATGGTAGGGGTCGAAAATAGACAAAAATCCCCTCCCCCTTCGCTGTTAAATATGTTAAAACACTTCTAAAATTACAAACCTATTCCATTAGTTTCTAATATGGCAAAAATTTTCGAAAAGATAATCAAGAGAAGAACGATAGATTTTATAGCGAAAGAAAATATAATCGATTCAATGCACTTTGGGTTTCAAAGAAGTAGATCCTCTCCTCATGCACTAAATTGTGTCTCAGAAAGAATTTACTCTGCACTAAACAATTCATCACAATGCTTGTCCATTTTCGTTGATATAAGTAAGGCCTTTGATACAGTTGATCATGAGATATTGCTGAAAAATTATACAAATATGGTTTTAGAAGGACATGAATTGAATGATTTGTGAAAGTTTCGTTTAAATTGTTTCCAACAGAACAGATTGTTACTTATGCAGATGATACTGCTATGGTAATTAGAAGTGAGTCATGGTAGCAACGTAAATTAATTGCTGAAAAGCAACTAGAAATGATTATAGGATGTTTTAACACAAATTAGTTAACTTTGAATTTGGTAAAACTGTATTCGTTACATTTTGTTCATACAAAGTCAGTTTTCGACAACATTTTGAGTTGAAGGTTTACAGGGATGGTTGTTTGACGATTGATCATAAAATGACTTGGAAGATGCACATAAATATGATCACTAAAAAATTTAGATATCTGGTTTATTTGTTTTATAGACTGAGACTTTTACCATCTCGGAGACGATTACTTACTATTTATTATGCCCTTTTCTGGTCTCTGGTGAACTATGGGATAGTTTCATGGGGTAGTGCGTCCAACAATGAACTAAAATACATAAAGACAATGCAGAAAAAGGTAACACAGATAGTTTCCAACAAGAAAAGAACTTACCTATCTACTGTACTTTTTGAAGAGAATGGGATTATGGATATTCGGAGAGGTTTTGTGGTGAATACTTTGTTTCAAGTATTTGTGGATTTGCGACCTAGATTTATTGAATGAGAGATATACAAGAGGCAGTTCTTCAAAACTGCCTTTCATTAGGAAGAGGATTTATAGTGCTGATACATTATATTGATAATGCGACTAGAGCAGGTTTCCGCCTTTTGGCGGCAACACATATTCCAAGATATGTAGTCTTAGATGATTGAAATGTGAAGAGGATTGTTTCATTATAGGATGATATTTTTCGTTGGTATTCGAGTTGTGTTTGTTGCTGAGGTAAATCTTGAAATGAATTTTGTATGGCATTGATAATGTTCCGAAGATTGTGAACGAAACGTTGGTCTTAAGAATAAAGAATTTAAATTGGCAATAAGTTAGTCCTATTGATTGACTGATATTAGATTCACCGGATACTTGAATTAAAATTCAAAAAGAGGACGGAATTAAATTCATTGAAAATGATGATTTATATTGATGATGATGTCAGAAGTTCGATAGGTTTCAGGCTCACGACGGATTTGATTTACTTATCTTGCGGGTAGTATGTAATGTCCTACGTAGAAACATTGTATTTTTACACCTGAATTATAATATTATTATTATTATTATTATTATTATTATTATTATTATTATTATTACTATTATTATTATTATAATTATTGTTATTATTATAATTATTGTTATTATTATTATTATTATTATTATTATTATTATTATTATTATTATTATTATTATTATTATTATTATTATTATTATTATTATTATAACTTGTTTGACATTTACTTTCTCTTGGCGCAAGGTCGAAACGGTGGAGGAGAAACACACGTCATCGAAAAGTCCGAGGCTCTATTTGTTTGGCGATCGGGTTTGGTAGATTCGCGGGCCTTGGATGGTCGGTAGCAATGTCGAAGACGTCGCTACCGCTCCATTAGCGTGACAGGGAACGTCCCGGGCGAGCGATGTCGGCATTGTTGCTTGTTATCTCGGTGCCTGGCCCGCGGATCGATGCGGCAAGGACATTCCGAGGCATCGAGCTTTCCGCTATCGGCGCGATGCGCTCGATTCGAGGACGAATGGCCGCGAATAAACATAATGCCTTGGGCTGCTAGTATCGTTATTTGATGCGATAAACTTGTAAAAAGATTCGGCTCCCGAGCGATGATTTATTGTCCTTATCCGGCGTGATTCATGCAACGCTCTCTTATTCGCGCGGCCGATCACTCGAGCCCGGCCCGATATCGGAAATCGATCTAAGTCCGCCATTTATCGAGGCCCCCTCATATTTCATATCGACGCCCCGCGCCTTGCTTCTCCTCCGCTATATCATTGAAAAACGAAGGGACCTAAGGGTGCGCGTCTTCGGGTGGTCGGGGAAATGAGAACCTTGGGTTTCATATAGTGCAATATTAACAATTATAATTTTCAATGTCTCATTCAGGAAGTAGAATATTATATTTTATCATTATAATACACGGAGAAAAATCGAGAGTAAATCTCACCGAAAACGCACGAAAAATTACCAAACTGCTGAGAAACGCTGGATAAATTCCATGTTCGAGACAGAATGCTGAACGTTCAGTAAAAATGAACTGCCAGGGTGATAAAAATTACCAAACATTCGGTAAAAATTACATACTTCGAAACCTGATTCGTCCGATTCTCTGAATACTTTTTACTTCAATATAAACGAAGAATTTTTCGTCCTCGAAGGATTTTAAATGATGTGGTTTTGTATTTTAAATAATGAAACTCCATTATGCAAATCCTTAGTGATTTAGAACCTTTAAAATCTTATGAGAATGAGACATTTTATTCTTATAAAAATTCATTTCTGTAGAAATGGTAGAAATTTTTATGCTAGAAATTGATGCTGGAATGAAAAGAGATATTTCGGTGTTGATCCTTCATTGGTAATGTTGAGTCATGTTCCTTAATTATTTTTCTTGTATATGGTTTTCACTCATATTTATAGAATTTTCACAATAATACGCAATCGCGAGAAAATTTCATGCAGCCACCTAGCGAAGTTGAGTGAAAGTTGCTGTGGAGAAGCAAAGGAAACAAATGCACTTTCCGGCGACTATTAATAGAATTCCCCGGCGCGCACACCGACACTAAAGCACGCTTATACGTGTTGCATTTGAGAAAAAGTGTAGAGAAAGAATGTGAATACAGCCTTACGGCAAGAAATTTTTACCAAACGATCGGTACATATTCTTTTCTTTGGAATAGTTCCTGCTAATATGTGGAATCATCCCGCGTTCCTCAGCAGTTTGGTAATTCTTCGTGCGTTTTTGGTGAGATTTACTCTCGATTTTTCTCCGTGTATCACGCGCATTTTATATTCACTGAGAAAAAATATAGTAATTATAACAATACTATATAGTAAATAGGAAGCACTCTGATATATAGTACTTTTCGCTAGATAATATATCAATTTTTGAAATAACATATTATAAATGTTGTGAAATGAAATTGTAGTTATAGATATATTTTGTTGTGAAAACTCCTGTACATCTTCGGTTTTCTACTATACTTCTTGTACTTTTTGCAATATCATATTGTAATTCCTATTAATCCAGATTTTTGAAAATTCCATACAGCTTTTTCAGTATGCAGATCTGTATAGGTTCTGTTTGCAATATTTTTGTATACTTTCTAGGTTTCTAGTGCATCATATTGTAATATGATACAGTTTTCGAAAAAGCTGAATAAAAGTAATATAGTTCCTTTTTTTCGCCATGTATGGTAAAAATTACATTTTTTATAGTGAAATTTGCATTTTGAGATTTTAAATTTTCCGAAATTATGCAGTATAAACTGGCATACATATTGTAATAGCTAAAATAAATATTGCAGATTTTACGGTATTATTGTAAATACTACGATGATATTGTAAGAATTGCAAGTTTTTACAATATTTATGAGCATGTTTTTGAAATTCTAAAAATTTCTCTGATTTTGTAGAATCATCGGATATATTTTAAACAAAAAATTTTTCAGAATATGCAAAATGTCAAGCATACCTACAATTCAAAACTTTTCAAATATTGTAAAACTTTGTCTAACTCATTAGGATTTCTCAGAATTTTTTGGTACCCTTGAAGTGTTTCAAATTTGAGTTGAAAATTAAAAAATGGTTGTAAATTATACTTTTTAATCAGGGCAACCAAAAATATTTATTTATTATTTACAAAAAAAAGGCATAAATATTTATGAAAAATGTTTAATATTTATCATTACTTATTATTTTCAAAATGCTATAAATACTTAAATTAGATGATTTTGTACACTTCGATCTCTTCATTATTTACAATTTAATATTACATGCCAGAAAAGATTTTCGAAAATAAATTATTTTCGCCGATCATCAAGGGTCATTTATCTAGGATATTTAGCCACAACACGTTTGATAAAATTTGAAGAACTTTATTTAATTTACAGCATTTTGTGTTGATCGGGTATTTTTATTTTGTAAAAATTTCTGTCAAAATGTTTAAAAAAAATCAAAGTAGCACCAAAAGACATTCATTATTGAGATTCATTCATATTCGAGGGCAAAAAAGTCAAAAATATTCTACAAAAACTGGAATATTGACGAAAGATGTATAATTAATATTATATTTATTTATCGACGCTTACAGCCAAAACAGTCATTTAAATATTTTTTATGTAAAAAAATATTTTTGGTTGTCCTGCACTGAAACAAAAATATAGTAATTATTACAATACTGTATAGAAAACGGGAATCACTCTGACATATTGAACTTTTTGCTAGATAATATATCATTTTGAAATAACATATTGTAAATATTGTCAAATGATATCGTAGTCATAGATATATTTTGTTGTAAAAACTCCTCTACATATTTCATTTTCTACTATACTTCTTGTATTCTTGCAATATCATATTGTAATTCCTATTAATCCAGATTATTGAAAATTCCATACAGCTTTTTCAGTATGCAGATC
Organism: Platygaster robiniae; assembly: GCA_028476575.1. Classification (NCBI taxonomy): domain Eukaryota; kingdom Metazoa; phylum Arthropoda; class Insecta; order Hymenoptera; family Platygastridae; genus Platygaster; species Platygaster robiniae. Next base: position 30,642,280 of record CM052020.1, on the reverse strand, counting down.
TGTGTAGGTTCTTTTTGCAATATTTTTGTATACTTTCTAGGTTTCTAGTGCATCATATTGTAATATAATACAGTTTTAGAAAAAGCTGAGTAAAAGTAATGTAGTTCTATTTTTTCGCCATGTATGGTAAAAATTACAGTTTGTATAGTAAAATTTGCATTTCAAGATTTTAAATTTTCCGAAATTATACAGTAAAAACTGGGAGAAACATTGTAATTTGTACATTAATAGCGGTTTTACTGTATAATATTGTAATAAATAAAAAAAATATTGCAGATTTTACATATTATTGTAAAAACTACAATGATATTGTAAAAATTGCAATATTGTTGTAAAAAGTACAATAATATTTTACTTTTTACAATATGTACGGCAGAAAGTACAAGATTTTTTCTCAGTGTTGAAAGTCAAAACTATACACTCATCAATTTTTCTTCTTCCCTTCACGTCTTTTTTGAAGAAAATAACTCGTTTTTTTTTATGAGCAGTTCGGAAAATTCACACATTTTTCACCCTCGGTTATTGAAAGACAGAAGAGGGTTTCGTGCATTGGATTTTATTGGTCAGGTGATCACGAGTTGTTGGGAGATCCAGGGAAGAATGAGCGATGGCGCGTCCCGCGGGCAATATATCACTTGGCGATAGATAGACCCCGCTCCCCACGTTGTTGCCTGATTGCGCTTTTCCTCAATAGCTCCAGCGCCGCGCAATTTTGCCGGCATTGTCAGTGCGTCATCGAGAGCGTGTTTTGGAATTCTGGCAGGGAGGAAAATGAGTTTTTTAGGTTCTCATTGTGGACTCGAATGGAAAATGAATTTTGCGAGATGTTTATTTTAATTTAATCGATGAAAAACTACTACATTTTGAAAAGTTAAATGCTTAAGTTACAGGTTAGTCCGAGTTAAATGGAATTATTTCGAAATATTTGAATTAACTCGATGCTAAAATGATATTTTTTGTGAAGGATAATTTTGTGGAAGTTGGGTAAATATTGTGTAGTTGTATAGACTGCATATACATGACTTGGAACATACCAGTCATTTTGTGTTTTTTAAAAATAATTTTCCAATTGTTAGAAGTATATGAATAGTGTCATCAGTGTTTTGTATGATTTGCAATGCAATCTCTGTAAATTCAGTGAAAATCTGTCAATTTTTTCAAACAAAGTTTTTTGCATACACTTTTTCGAGAAAAATATATTCTTACCAACTTAAATTTGTCTTCAAAACAAAAAGAATTATGCAAAATAAAAATAAATGATATATTTAAAGTGAATGGTTATATCACGAACGATATTACTTGAATTGTTTGAGAATATTTGAGAATCTCTTGATCATGGATTCGATCAAAAATTTGTTCTAAAGTACTTCACTTTTTCTAGTAGACATTATAATTATGTTGTTTCTTCTTCTACTTTTCATTTTTCAGTTGACGAAGGGTATTGTTATTCCGAATTTTCATATAAATAACTTTTTTCAACAATGAAAATTCAAATCAAAACTACAATTCCAGGCTATGCAAAGGATGTTTTTCACGCACAAAAGTTATACTTAGAAAAATGAAAATTCCAAAATTTATAATAATGCTGCAAAAAAAAGTGTTATTCAATTAAATATTTTTATATTTGTGTAAACAATATCAGAATCATCAATTTTGTTGATTTTCTTAGAGTTTTTGACATTGTTTTTTAATTCAAAAATCAATCGGTTTGTAGGGAAAAAATTTAGCAATCACCACGAATATTATGATATGAAGGGAAACATTTGTAAAATCTAGATATTTTTTTTAAATATATCTTTTTTGCTCTGTTATATATATATATATATATATAGAGAACCAGTATCTCGATCCTCAGAGCCAAATTTTCTTTTCAACAAAAACCTCAATTTTCAGCAATCAAAACGCCCCTTTTAATAAACTTTCTTATTTTTTTCCATTTTCTAATTTTTAGAGAGATCAAAAAAATGAGAAAGTTTATTGAAAGAGGCTTTTTAATTACTGAAAATTGAGGTTTTTGTTGGAAAGAAAATTTAGCTCTGAGGATCGAGATACTGGTTTTCTTGATATTTTGTTAGTTATTTCGAAAATTATTTTGTCATCGAAAAATAATGCATCTTGTTTGAATAATAACAAATGAGAAAATCAATTTCAGTTGTTCTATTGTTCTTATTATAATATAATGTTAAATTTATTTTGTCATCGAAAACCAAAGTATCCAATTGATAGAAGTAAATGATTCGGTTACTCGACAAAATTTTTTATTTGTATTTGTTTCGTTTTGAATTTTTTTTGGGTTCCCAAATAATTACTTTGCAATTGCAATTCACGTATTCAGTTTGAGGGAAAAAATAGTAGGTTATTGAAAATACTTACATTCTGGAAAACATTCCTGAAATTACAATGTTCGTTGTTTCTTTAAGAAATCATTTTGTTATTGAAAATTATTGAATTTAGTATGCTGGAAAAAATGAGTCAGTTACTTCAAAAATATTATGACAGGAAACCTAAAACCTCATAAAATTTGTGTTTTTCGGAAAAAATATTTTGTCATATCAAAATAATGCATCGAGTTTGTTGCTGAGAAAAAAGATTAGTTTTTCGACTAATTTTAATAATAAAAACTAATTTTTAAATCTTATTACTCCACTTTTTCGAAACAACGTTTTATCATTTTAAGATTAGGTATTTAGAAAAAAGATTGTAGAATTGAAATCCGCAGTTGAAAAAAAACTTGAACAAATTAGTAGCTAATTTAAAGAAGAAAAGGAAAACAATTAGTTATTGATAAAAATTTACTAAAATTTGAAAAAATACCATGAAATTCAAGAAAAGATTTTCTAGAATTTTTGTTTTGTTTTATTGATGAAGTATTCTGTTATTTGAAACTAATGCATTTAATTTCTTGGAGAAAAGAATCAGTTAATAAAAAATATTTTGCAACTTAAGAGACAAATTTTAGGTTCACACTTTTCGGTTAGTTTTTGATAAAACTATTTGATATATTTAAACTATATATTTACTTTATTGTGAGAAGAAATCGTACAAGTTTTTTGGAGTCACTGCCTCAACGAAGAATAATAAACATTCTCCCATGATCGACGAGAATGGTTTACTGCTGTAATTTGTGATTGAATGAATGTTCGTCACTTGTGATAATGTTTAAAAAGAATTTATTTTGAATTTAATCGAATATACAAGCACGTGAGAAAGTTCTGTATAAATACTCTGAGTATATTTATCATCTGTTTTTTTTTCCAAATTCCTTAATATTATATTATCTTAACTGTGGTTTTCGATATTTGGAATGTGTAAAAAAAAAGCAAGTCGCAAAATATGTAGTCTTTTCGTCGAGATAAGTGATCGGTAATAACGGCGAATTCATGGCGTTGAAACCTTGAGGTACAGCGCGGTTTGGCTGGGAAAGGGGCGCATGATTCGCGCGGGTATATATCGAATTTATTGAGATGAGCCCCGGGGATAGCCGGCGAGAGGATATTAGCTGCCTGCCAACCACGGCGACGTTTCCAGAGCAACCCGCCTTTCCTCCGACGCCCTCGCATTTATTAAGATCGCGGTGCTGATTTATTCAGCCGCGATAGAGAGAATCCTAAATGCGATTCAATGCGGGGTACCTATCTAATTTTCGACGTCTTGCCAGTTCTCTATCCACATGCCCCGTGCTCCACTTACAAAAGTCGTTAGCGACGATGAGAAAAAAAAATCACCTGAGAATTTTATATTTCTCCTGATTTCGTGACCCCAACGTCTTGGTGAATTAATTGTAAAAGTATTTTGAAATATAAGAGCTGGTTTTTGAATCCTGCGATTTGAAATTCCGAAAAAAATGATTCTATCCTTTTTCATTTAATTTATAAGCCCTTGATGATAACAATTGTTTCATTTTCGTGATATCACTGACAATTCTGTTTTATTTGTTTCAGGTAAGTATGGAAGTCCAGCAACGTTTAGCGTAACAAACTGTAAGTTTAAAGGGTGTATTTCTCAGGATATTCATTTTTGGAAAGTCGCACATTTTTTTGCCTATTTGAAATTTAATGAGAATAGTATGAAATAAGTATTGATACTGAGGATACTGTGATACATAAAAAAGGATTGTAATTGAGTCATCACTTCCTGATACGCAAAACCACTTTGAATTTTCGTCATTGGCGGAGTTCTGCATGTAACAATAATTACCCGGGAGGTTCGTGGCGAACGGGACCCCCGGTGGTGCGAGTGCTCCGGGCCAGGGGTTGTATTTAGATATTCTAATGACCGACCGAGCGATAACAGGGCGACGCGATAAAGACGACGCTCCCGTCTTCGTCGCGGCGCTGCGCGTCGCTGATAAGACCATTTGTTTACGCCCGCACATGTACACGAAAACCGATACAAGTGTGGGGCTCCCTCGGCATTTGGGGTGTGAGAAAAGTCGAGGATCGAGTTTTAGACACACAATTTTTATAATATGAAGTTTGTAAGTTTTATAATTTCATTTGATTTTGTAGACTAATATTGTGTAAGGCTCGAGGAAAAAGGAGTTATGGTAGAATTTGTTAAATTTTAGATAAAATCACCGTGCAATTGAGTACTGCATTGCAAATTCAGATTCTTAGATTAAAGAGTTTATTTATTATAAATAAATTTGCACGTGATAATTGCGGAACGAATACTTATTTTAAACCAAATTAAATATTCGACAAAGTATTTATTTTGTGACAGTTGATAACGTTGATTTAATGCAAAAAACTTTTTCTTTTTCCACTATCAGGTGCATATTTTTTTTGATAATTATAATCTCTTGTCGCAGTGTAGTGAAGTTTTTTTTACTTACATATAAATAAAAGTTATTTTGTTGTAGCAAAATGTGCAAATTTGTTAATAGCGTGAAACGATTCGTTTTATTAGCATAGAATGCTATTCAACGCAGTCAAAAAGTGCATACTTTGAAAAATGAAATGATTGAGAAAAATCCGCCCTTGTAAAACGTACCCCATTTTGCGCAAAGAAAAAGTAAAGTTTAATAAACGATTGAGGAAATGATGCTTGAAAACATTTTTTATACATTATACACGAGAATATTGAAATTGATCAATACGAAAAACATGAAAAAAAACACATAAATATCTTAATTTTTTTCAAACGAGGAATTCGTCGACGTGACAAAATCAAAATGTAAACTTTCGAGAATATAAGTGTTTTTATATCTAATGAATGAGTATGGTAGACGAAAAAAATTATGTCACAAAAATTCTTAGAAAAGGAACCTACAAGTTTTTTTAAAGTTTCTTATAAATCATTGGTAAATTTTCAGAAACGTGGAACGTGAAATTTAAACACTGAAATCGTTTTTATTTGCAATCAAATTTAAAATTCTCACATTTTGCATACTTGTTATTCATAAACGACTAGTCTTGTGTAACGTTAAGAACTTGACATATTTATTGCTTGTTTTAGAAATAATAATTTAAATCTGTGGAAAAGCCTAAAATTCTCAGAAAATTTCAAGAATTCGGAAAGTTGCCTATTTTTGCAAACTTTCAGTCATTTATATTTTGACTTTCTCTATAATTCTAGTAACTTTCTGATTTTGATAATTCTCCGAAATTTCTAAACCTTTCTTGGATATTCTGCAACAGTTTTTTGTGAATAAATATGCTTGATTAAAATAAATCCAGCGCACAAAAATTTTTTGAAAAGGAATCACCTATTTTTTTTAGGTTGCTTACATCTCATTGGAAAATTTGAAAAAACATGGAACATGAAATCCACAAGCTCAAATGGCTCTTTTTTCACCGCCAAATTTAAAATCCTCCGTTTTGCATAATTCACATCTAGAAATGATAATTTTCATAAATATTTGCTGCTTGTTTTACGAATAATTGAAATATGTGAAAGTTCTTAAAATTCTTCAAAAGAGTTAAACACTTGAAAAGTTTTATTTTCAAACATATTTCTAGCCATTTATATTTTTTTCCCCATAAACTTTTCGTAATTTTCTGTTTTGTTACAAAAATTTGTGACTTTTTTAAAATTTTAAATAAACTTTTCTACTCGAGATTAAAAACTTTTCAATGAAAAAATCAATATATTTCACTGTTCGTTCTTAAAAAATGTATAGTTTTCAGTATTGAAAAGAAGCTGTTTTCCAAAAAATAATAATAATAACAATTATTTATCTTTCAAGAAGGTTTCATTGAATAAAGTAAATATCTCAAAAACTTCTTATTCTACAATTTTTGGAATAAGTTCAAAATAGTTTGGTTAAATGTTTTGTTTTGGCCTTAGAGTTATTAATTTACTGAATTTGGTAAATTTGAATTATAAATCAAAGTATTTTTATCAAACTTGCTTTTATAAAACCAAGAGAGTTATGTGCAGATATAATTTATTCTAACTGAAGATGAATTAAAATTTAAATTTCGAAAGGTTGAATTCGACTACTAAGGTTTTAAAAATATTGCAGAAAATGATTAAAATTTTGAGAAGTTTTGATTCAGAAAAGTTCTTGGATTGAGATGAAATCCGACTGAATACATATTTTTTAGTATTTTTGAAAGTATGAAAGTCCGTAATAATTAATTTTTGACTTTATCGATTAAATATAATTTTTAGATATTTAGAAAGTTATGAAAAACATATAAAATATCACAATAACGTAAGAAATTTCTGATTCCTGTAACTTTCAAAACTGCGTGGAAGAACATTCAAAAATCTTAACTTTAAAATATTTTCTTTAATTCTCATTAAAAATGAAACTCGAAATAATAAACAAGATAAATCCTGATCGAAAACTCTAACGGAATCACCAGAATATAAATAACTTAACTAACAATTTGTAGAGTCTTTTTCGAAACACCTAAATAATTTTGAACTGTTCGAGAATTCTTGAACATGGCACGTAAATTTCATCGAAAATTATTATTCTCTCACAAAATGACAGTGAATTTTAACAATATCTAAATTCTCCCTTAATCCTTAAAAAGAAAATCAGTAAAAAGATTTTTCGATTTGACTCATTTGCACGACCCGTCATCGAAAGCACGAATCACGAAGCTTATCTTGAACTCGCAGACGCGTTACAATCGATATATCTCGCGGTGGTTCCTGCCGATAAGCTTCTGCGCTTCCCTCGCCCATGGAAATCCACGGCGACTTCGGCTATATATGCAATTACGATCCTCTCGTCCTACCCGGAAGAGATTGATGTCGCTCCGAATATCTGTACGCGCGCACTTAAACGGACGTTCTTCCCAACGAGAAAAGATCAATTTTAGATTTCCAGCGATTTATAACTTCCTCTAATATGGCCCCGATAAAATCCATTCACCCTGGAGCGTCGAGGAAAAAAAAATTTTTTTTAAATTATCTCAAGTTCTGAAGATTATCAAGGATTTTTTCATTTCGTCGAGGTTTGCTCAGATTGAAAAATTCATGATTATTTTGAGAATGTTTCAAAAATGAGAGAAAAACTAAGTTTTTTTTTCTTCGTGTTACTTTCTTATTTTCTTGGAGTTTCTATACAAATGTTGACAACTTTCAATCATAGGATAATTTAATTTTATTGATTATTTGAAAACCATTTGTTGACGTTCATCCATTTTCTGTTCATTTGAATTTTGTTCTGTCGTAGAAAATCTGTAAAGTATCCGCTAGAAATGTTATTTACTCCTGAAATGTCTTACATAATTTAGAAAAAGCTTCTCAGATAAGTGACTTAACGTTCCTTAATCTGAAGTTTGGGGGGTGGGGATGTCGAGAGGAGGCGTCGCGATCAGGGCATTGATCGACTAATGGAAAAGAAAGGAACGCGGCCGGCTGGCCCCCAACATTAGCATACAAGACATTGATTTATAATTATAGAGGACTGCTTGGCTTCTGTGCACGCAACGATCGCACAGCTCGAGGAGCACGTACCTCGTGCAAAAACGACATTTGCATATTCGCAGCGCGAGTGTACACTCTCCGCGCAATGCACTCTTGGACAGTATACCACTTTGGGGTGAATTTTGGAACAAGGTGGGAGATATAACGTGATACCGAGTATGGAACTGTAAAAGGATAGTCTCAAACAAGTGTGCAAATAATAAGTTTGGGAGGATTTGTGTATTGCTGCTTATTTTTGGAGAGTTCTGATATTTGTAAGAATGAAATTAACAGGAATTTTAGAAATGTACTCCAGATGTTTTAAAATGGAGGTGGAAGTTTAAAATTTACGTAAGAATTAAATAAACTTCTAAATTTTCAATTAGGAGATTCTATAAAATTATAAAAGATTTTTTAAAGGTTATCTAATATTTTGTAATTGAACTTTCCATTCAAGCAAATGTTCTTTAAAATTGTATAGGCTGTAACTAACTTATTTTACTAATTTAAGTAATTGCTTAAATACATTTCAACAACGTGTAGGGATGTGTGATACTCGGAAATTCTGGATCAGCTTGAAAGAAAATCGATCCTATTTGGATATCAGAGGAAAAATCTCGACAATGATCATAGTTTGAGGGAAAGACTTGCAGTAAATCTTGAGAGTTGCTACCGGACTTAACTCGCCATTTCTGGCTGCTGATGCTCTTCTAATAACACGCCATCGTGGTACCTCGCTCCAGGGGGTAGCTCCAAGAGCGGCAAAACCCTGCACAAGCTATTTAATTACAGGATATGTCATTCGCTTAATTCATTCTTATCGCAATGAGTATCTTTGAATGTTGATGAGTGAATATCTTGCCTTATAAACTAAAGATTTCATTTGTAGAATATGATTATATTATGATCAATCTAATAAAATGGTATTCTAATTGCAAATTATGTTGTACATTTACTGCCATCAGGTGCGTAGGCAAAAGGGGTTTTAAGGGTTGAAACCCCTACCGTGATTTGAAAAAAATCAATCAATATTTTATATAAAAATGAAAAGAGTTACACCGATACACAATAATAATATAAGTTACAAAAAACTGCATAAAAACGTTGGCAGTGAGTATATATAGTAAAAAAGTGAAAATAATCAAATCGTAGGATTACGTAAAAACATGAATTAGAAAAATTGTTGTAACCCAGTGAATAATCAGGAATAATGAAAATCTAGGAAAATGCTAAAAATATACAAAACTTTGAATCTTAGATCATCAAATACTCGAAATCTATATAAAATCTATTATAAAAGTATTACAAAATTTTTGATTCATACAAACTTTGAAAAAATAATTAAGTTGATTAAATTCTAAGGAAAAACTTTTTTCCGAAAAATCTCAACAAATGCCTCTACGATCTATAAAGAATCTAGAGCGTCATGCAAATTCTTAATTTACTATAAATCTATAAAGATTCTAGAAAATGCAACAAAATCTTAGAAATATTTCAAAAAGACGAAAAAATATTATCGATATAAAACATGCAAAATCTATTTGAATGCAATATTATCATTATTTCTTGAAAATACTTAAAATAGATCGAAATTCACAGCTTGAAGTATCGAGTTTCTCAAATCTCTGTAGCAATTTACAAAAATATAATTACTAATCCATAAAAATACTCAGAAACCCCTTAAGTTTTGTATATTATTCTAAAAAATTTTATAAATAATAAGTTCACTAATTTACTAGATTACTAGCTTATCAGCTTACTAGTTTATCAACTAACCAGTTGACAAGTTTACTTGTTTACTAAATAACTAATTTACTTGTTAACGCGTTGGCTAGTTTACTATTTTTCTTTTTCACTTGTTTACTATTTTACTATTTTACAATTTCAGTAGTTGACTAGTTTACTAGCTTACAACACATTACAAGTTTACTAGATTACCAGTTTACTAGTTTACCAGCTTACTTGTTTATTAGAAACTTTTCAACTCAAAAAAATTATGTATGAATACTTTTCTTAGAAATTTATAAAACTTTCTGTTCTGGAGCAAAACTATTGATATGATACTATAATTGTATGTAAATTTTGAAATTATTTTAAAAATTTATATAAAAACAATAAAAATACATCGAAACCAATCGATACAATTTATATAATTAAACACAGTTTTAATTGTAGGAATACTATAAAAAGTATAGAATAAAAGTATTGCAAATCTTCATGAAAGAAACTGTCGTCTGAAAAATCAATTCAAATTCTCAAGATCGTTGAAAGTTTCAATTCTATAGCATCGATTTCTGGAAATCTATCGAGCGATCCATAGAAATATTAGAAATATATAAAAATACCAGAAAATATTGCAAAATTTGATGAATAATATGGCACACGGAAATAATATGAATTTATGATGTACCTTTGATATGTCTGGTTAAAATTTGCTCAAAAATCAATTAAAATATATAAATTTTTTAGAAGTTTGATTCCTAGAGCATCGAGTTAAAGAAAGCTTTATAGAAACCTCTATTACTTTATATCAGATAATCCTCAAAGTGGTATAAATGCAAAAAGTATCTGTAAAAAGAATTGAAACCCCAGTTACTTATTAAAAATCAGAAAAATTGAATTCCATTATTTACGAACCCTAAAAATGTGCAACTCTGGATTCCAAAAGTTGTATAACTTTTGAATTCTGAAATGTAAATATTAAACAATCGCTCTCTTGCATTTATATTATCACAGATTAAAAAAGATGAAATTCTGGAGAGAAATTTTTTTCAGAAAAATACCTCACGAATTTTTTTCCGCCTAAGCCCCTGACTGCTATGCAAAAGTCTGAACACCAGTATGTATTTTATTTCTCTATAATGCCTAATGTTGTTATAGATAGCATCAATTTATTACAAATATATTTTTATATTACGTTTCGCCCTCATTTTCCTTAGATTTATGACAATTTTGTTGTACCTCTTTATATCCAAATATAACCCACTGATCAATCATTCCTTTATTTTGAAGCACAAACTTGAAAATCAAGAACGCAGTTCAAAGATAGAAAATGACTCACAATCAGAAGTGAATTCTCGATCGTTGATTCACCATTCATCGCCGCTCGAAAAGCACCTATTAATTAATGACACTTGTCGAGGCGATGCAATCTCATCGTCGCACGATTATTTATTAGGCAAAAAAGGAGAACATTATGCGCTATCGCGGATGACAACCGCCATGGAATTATTATGTGTGATTGTTTCACTCGGCTCGGCCGCCTTGAAAATCATTTAAGGCCCAACAATGGCGGGCGTGGCCGGCAGGTCTCGGCCCGATATCGGCAAACAAGAAAACAAAACCTACTTTTGATAGAAGTAATGGCCCCGGATTGATAGGAATTTTTTATCGGCCGCGTGCGTTCGCGATAACAAAAGGGAAAGTCACGGGAAATTGCCAAGTAACGAAGAAAGCTATTCTCATTCCTTGAATAGCTTTTTGTCTACAATTCTCGTAAAAACGCCAGTATTTTATATGTAAAAATAGTCACAAGGAATTATTTGTTTTGAGCGCAGCGAGGGCGTATCAAGATTCTTGGAATTTGAGAATAGTTTAATTCGCAAACTGTAACTTTGGTTATGTACTTTAACAGGTTGTACTTTCACAGCTTTTCGTGATGAATGGATGACAAACCCGTTGTATTCTACTCTCGATTTTCAGCTCGTCAAGCTAATAGTCTCAGGGGTCGCGGTCAAGATTATTTATGAGATTTGCCAAGGCGTACGTATGAACGCGTGTATCGATAAGTTAAGTCCGCGTTCGTGCGTACGCATGTACGCGTTTATATCGGGCTTTTCGCATCTGTCCAACGTCCGCGCGACGCTTTATCTCTCTGGGCACTTCGGCCAAAGCAACTTACCATGTTTGGCCGACGTTCGCTACGCCATTTCGCCGTTCTCGTTCGTTTACCTTTTCGACCCATCCGATTTTTCATAGATCTTCAGGATTTTATGCTCTAGTCAAAGCAGATTCGTCTGCTTATTTGTTGATTATTAAGATAAATAAGGAATTTTAGATTTTTAGAATGTAGATCTAGGGCTAGGAACAGTGTTCATAAATAATGTCATGAACAAAAACAGTTAAGTAACATTCATGATTCAAATGTTTAAACGATAATTCAGGGAAAAAATGAGAATGGCATATTGATAACCGTTTGCGATAATGCAATTATAGTTGAATTATAAAAACATAAACGAAGACCTAGTTTTATGTTGGTAATTGTAAAAACTGTGAAATCAAAATTAATTTATTAATAATTTGAATACCTACGTATTCAATATATCAACGTTTTCCTCCTTATAATTTTTTTTTATAATTATGAGGTCTATTATTTTTCACGATTTATAATTTATTAAGATATTTTCACATTTCTGAACGTGAAGAATAGACGTATAATCTGGTTATAAATATTAAAAAATTAAGAATATCTTATTATACTGAAATTAACTGATGGTAAAGTGTTATTCCATTATATTATTAATTTTATGTTTATTACCTCTTGCTTCAAAACATCTTTTAGTCTATCTTACACATTTAAAATCTCTACAGTCGATTCTAGAAACACTTTCAGAAATTTCTCTATCAAATTTAAGAGACTGTCTTTAAAGCAGATTTTCCATACCGTCTATTAAATTTTCTATTAAAGTTATGGACGCAACTATGAAAAAAATAGACACTGTCTATGAAAATTATAAACCTTCTATGAAATCGAAGTGTTTATTTAATACAAAGCAGACATTAAAATCATTTTACCTTGAAATGATTTATTATTGAAAATGTGTATTAAAACTTTTTTAAATTCAAGTGGATTTCGACATTATAAATTCTTTTGGAACAGATTTTGTATAACATTGTATAACAAAAATTATATTGTATATTTGATAGCATGCAAAAGATATTTTAAAATATTCAAACGGGTAGTGTCTTAAAATGAAATTAATAATAATAAAAAATATTGAAATAAACATTTCTAATATAAAAACAATAAATTTGATATAAATTTCTTTGAAATCCTCTTCATATACGTGTTCATTAAATTTCAAACACGATTTTAAGAGAAAGTCTGTAAAAGATGTTCGAAATTTCAAATTTTTTTTGACAGTGAAGTACAAGTTTCGATGCATATGTTTGAATCCATCTTCACATCTTTTAACAAATAATTTCTTTACAAATTTAGTTATTATTTTGTAGTTTATGCATGACCTGAGAGTTGTATTTCTCAAATAAATAAGACATTCCTTCACGAAAGTTTTCAATGTATGGTAAAATTAGAAATTCTCCTATTTTTATTTTATTGTCGGAATTCTTGTCCTTGAAAGTGCTAAAATTAATTATTCTTTACTTAAATTAAAAATGTTTCCTAATAAAAGTTGTTGGATATTCATTATCAACTAACAACTCTTTGTACATTTTAACGTTGATATTTTTTGTCATATTATTTAAAAATTCATTGACAAGACAAAAAAGAACTTTCTTTTTCTAAATTACCGGATTGATTCAGTGAAAATTCTTGTAAAGTTTGTAATAAAGCTGGTTTTATAAACTATTACAATTTTATTTATTTTGCTACTGAATCAACCTAAATTCCGAAAAACGAATAGTCCTGTCTTTCAATTTTTTGTGTTAATTTTAACCTATCGTCGAAAGAATTAAATTTAGCGGAAGTTTCGTCATTCTTTTCTTAATCCATAAATATAAAAATTGTCAACAAATCTGTCATGAAATGAAGTTTTTGAATCCGATTTCATCAAATCCTTAGCTTCTAAACTAATATCAGAAAAATTAAAAAGATATATTATTTCAAAATATATATTCATAAAAAATGTGAAAGAAGAGTCGATGCAATGAATATTTTAGTATAATGGTTAGGTGAGTTTATTAATTCTGATTCTCTAGGTTTCATCATTTCAGTGTCAAAAAATATGTAGAATGCTTATTGTATTTATGTTATCTGATTGGGAATGTAATAAAGAAGCCAAATTCTTATATTTTCAAACAGCTAGATTTTTCATTCTCTCATTGCCTCTGGATGAGCATTTAATGATTGAATTATGCATGGAAATGATTAATCGTTACACGTTCATTCTTGCACTTGAATTATGATGTCAAAGTGTAGAGTCGTTAGATCTTGTTTAGAGTATTGTTTTTTATATTTTTGTTGTATCAGTTATCAATTTACTATTTGCTCAAGCAAACTGTAGGTAGAACCTTAACTCTGTTGATAAAAAAGATTAAATTTTTGTAGGATTCAAAACATGAATTTCGTAATAAAATCGGAGTTTTCAAGCAGCCAATTTTGATTTTACTGTTATTTTAAAACTTGCTACTCATTCTGTAATATGTGTTCCATATAGTTCAGAAGATAATCACAAACTTTTAAAATCTCATTAGACAAATTTTCAAACGTTCCACACTTATTTTTAAGTGTATCATCTAACTGACTGCGCAATTACGTCAAATTCAGATTAATCAATTCGATTTTCTTATGAATCTCCATTGATTTTCATACCACGAGCAATATCAATAAAAAGTCTTATTTCATGGCTCTCCCTCAATCAGTACTTTCGAAAAAGCAAGAAAGATCAAGCATCAAGCGTGCAAAATCGTTGAGAGAAATTGAATAAAATCGGAGAAATCCATTAGAAGCGTGACTCAGGCGAAGACTTATCGCGAAACTGTCGTTGTAGCTCAGCTCCAGTGCAAACATCGCACGATCCTTCGCAATTTACAAGGATTGGTCGTGGGCGATGTTTTTACAAATTGACTTGAGTTTTGATTCTCTCCTGAAAATCAGTGAAGAAGAGCAAATCTGAAAAGAGGCGAGTGATAATTGGAGACTGTGAGGTCAGAACGTGTCAGGCCACATTTCAGTAAATTTTTTTCGGAATTTCATTTAATATAACAAATGACAATGGATTTTTTTTATAAGTATTAAAATGTTTGAAGGTTTTGTTCATTCAAAACTGGTCATTTTTAGTAATCTAACAAATTGACCGGAATTTATGATAAATTGGAAACTTATGTATTTCTGTAACAAATTATTGGCTAATAACTTGGAAAAAAAGTTTGGTAAGAAATTAAATTTGAGTGATTGTGAAATTAATAATAATACTATCCAGAGTATGATAGAGCTGTTTTAAATGAATAAAGAAAATAAAAAAAATTATTATCTGGTGCGATTTTTCTATTTTTTGAAATTTCAATAACATTTTGGGGTAGATCACAAACATTCTCTAAAAAATCTGAGAGTTTTCGTAGAAAACCAGAAATATACAGATTATAATAAATCATACTGTTTTTCATTTTATTAATATTTATTCTTTTGATTCATTAGTACATAATGATTAGTTATTTTTTCTCAACTTTTCACTCTTAGATACCATTTCTTTGTGTGCAAAAAGTAAGTTATAAATTTTTCTTCTTAATCCTCTTAATATTCACTTAAAAATTATGAATAGGACCTTGAGAATTCTGGAAAATAAAGGTTGGGCCAGAATGGGGACTTGCGAAAGATCTTGGGTCCGAAAACTCAGTCCGAGCTTGATCTATGAATGGGACCAGAGCATCGAAGAAGGTTTCACGATTGGTTGGGAGTGGGACCAATAGCAGTCTGCTTCCACCTTTCGTTCCTCCTTCATGTTTTTCTGCCTTCCCTTTGCTCTTCCTTAGTATCTGGATGAAACTTTCTCAATTGAACCTCGAGTTTACCAAATGAAACACATCTGAAATTCTATCGATTTCTTGCGAAATAAATAAAAAAATTTATTGAACGAATATACCCTTTTATAGTCCTAATGCAGAATTCTGAATTATTTATTTTCTACGATTGAATGCAGTTGTTAATGGAAGTATGTTTTTCTTTTGCATCTGTTCTTCTACTTCAAAAAATTTTTTGTGTATAAGTCGAGAAAAAAAATTTTATAGAGTAGATTGTTTAATATCATTGTTACGAAAATAAATATCCCGTATCAAATAATGAAAAATGTATCTTATCTTTACAAAAATTCTAACTACTGTTTTTAGTTTCTTGATTTTTCAGTTCTAAAATGGAACTTATTTCACAAATTTTTTCACTCATTCGGCAATTTTATATCTATCCTTGAATCAATGAAGAGTTTTCTAGAAAAGGATTCTTGGACTTTTTGGAGATATTGAAAATCAAAATTTTACACGTATAATTTTTTACTGTACTAAAGGAATTTTCAATTTGAAATTTTATTACAACAATCACATTTATAGACACAATACTGTCCGGTAATAATTTATTTAAAAGAATTTGTTTACAATATTTTGTGGTAAATTCATTGCTTGATTTTTTCATTACACGTATCAGAAAATTAATATGCTTATTTCGTGATGTTGCATACCTCGATTATATACTTTGATATCAATTCTTCCAATCAATAAATGACTTTTATAAATATCATTCTGTGAATCGTTGGAAGTTACGAAATCAGAATTATACGCGTTATATTTTCCACTGCAATTAGGTAATTTTTTATTCAAAAACTGATAACGATGATGCCATTACGAAAACCACTGATAATTTGACGAGAAAATTTTTCTACTTTATTCATATTATAAGTTTAATTATTGCTTGCACTTTTCATTTCACGTTGCAAAGAATTTATAACCATGATTTGAGATTTCACCACCTGCTTATATATTTTGATTTTTCAGTACTATGTGTATATTTATTTCATTATTTTTTTTTTTTTTTTATCGATTCTTCACTTTTATATCTATTCTTTGAAACAATTATAAGAATTTTCAAAAACAGGATTCTTACCATTAAATATTTCAAAATCCAGTTAATCAAAGTTTTGATCTTAAGTTTTTGACTAAATGTAAGTCGTTTTTTCAATTGTAAAAAAAGTGATTAGGATAGTTTCGTTTAGTACGAATGAATTGCTTTCTAGTCATTATTTATTTAAAACAACTTGTCAACTAGACTTAATATACGACATTAATTTGTTTGCTTATATTTAAAAGAAATCCATACTTATATCTTAAGTTTGCAACCCATGCTTCTATATTTTTACTCATCAAATTCTTGATGCGAAATTTTCTCATGTTTTTTTTAAATATATTTTCTACATCATGTCAGTCAAATAACAATTTTCTAAAATATGAATCTGTGGCTTTTGGAGATTCACAAAATCAAGATTTTTCATATTGTATTTTTCGCTGTATATATGGTACGTCATTTTGAATAAAAAAACGATAACAATGATACCTAAATAAAGACATTAATACACAGTAATGATTTAATGCAAACGTTTTTTCTGCTTTATTTATATCTTGGTTTTAAATGATTGCCTATATTTTCTATTTTGTTTATTGTTTGTTCTTCGAATCTTAGGTATTGTACATGTTTAAAGTTTTGTATCACTTGTTGCGTTCATTTCTTTTGATGACTCCACTGATTTTCATTTTACTTTGTTAATATTTTACTTCAGTGCACTTTTTCATACATTATTTACTGCAGCATCTCATGACTATGAAATTTACACTGTCAAGATAATTGAAATATGTATAGTTTATATGTATACTCACTTCTGATTAAATGAATTATTTCCTAACAACTTTTTTTGGCATACGTTCGACCTAAATTTCATTGTGAGACCTGTTAAGCTTTTATACAACAACTTTCATAATAACTTTTCAAAAAACAAATATTACTTAGACGATGTTTCGCAAGCAAACCAATGACATGTCAGCATTGCAAAAAATTTTCATAAAACCTTTTGAATAAAATGTCATAATTCTCAGCAGTATAATGCCCAATGCTTGAATAGCACTAAGAATCCATGTTTTAAAAATTTCGCTTGTTAAATAATAGATTATTTGATTAAGTTTCTATGCTACAACAAGTTTCCCAATATGCTTCTAATAAAATTCACCTCGCAATCAGCTAGATAATGGAACACACACTTTGTAATTCACTAAACTGAAAAATTGGTTGGGTTGTCTGTATCCAATTTTTTAATTGTTGAATGACCAACCCAATATAAGGTTTATTTTATTAAATTTTATGTAAAATAAACATATGTTATATAGCTGTGATACACATTTTTTTGACTAAACCAGTTTTTATTACACTTCAATACATTTTATTTCTGTACGCCAAAAACTAAATAGATGGTCAATCATACATCAATTAATCATATGTTCGAGCACTCACCATATCATTGCTTCAAATTTGAAAAGCGATATTAATCTTCACAGTACTTTTTTTTCCAAGAAACACAGTCTCAAGATCCTGCGAAAATTCTATAACACACTTGTGCAATATTAAAAAAAAAAAAGAAACACCCATTCAAAGCTATTACTCTCTAAAGCGCAGTTAGATAATCTCGAACATTACCCGTGCCCGCCCTTCATTGAATTAACTTCCGGCCGAGATATCAATAAAAAAGCACGCCCGATCATGCGTAAGCACAATCCTTTTATTCCTTTAAATATGCCTGACTTTCTCCTAGTTAAGGGGCCCCCTTCTTATCCGCCGATAAACCTGCTCGTCCTTTCGTCGGAATTCAATCAGTTTGTAGCGCCGATGGCCATTACCGAGCCGATGGAAAAAGCCGATTAAACAATTTCGGTTTCTCTTGGAAAGTCCGAGGTCGAAAAATGATAAGGAACGGGTTTGGGCGGAGAGCGCGCCCGGCGCATCTATCACAGTTCTTTTTTTTTTATTTATCTTTTTTTTTCTTATTCCGCCATTTCTCTTCTCTCTCTCTCTGTCTCTCCTTTTCTCTGTCTCTCTTTTTTATCCGGACCTGCGGATATAATGCGGTATTGCCGGGACCCCGCGATGCCGTGATTCGAGCCCTGGCATTGTTTGAAAATACGCGGCAGATGCTGGCCGATAAAGAGGCCGCGTAGGTATATACGGCGCATATGCCGCGATTTTTGCTCGTTCTCAGCACGGGGATCTCTTTCCACTTTCGAGCCTCGCCGCGAGGATCGTATCCGCGCCGCGGTCTCGTACACAATTTGTTCCTTTCCACCCGGGCACGACACCGAAGAAGAAGGCACTCGCCGACTTTGAGATGTGCACGCGAATCGGATTCTTCGGGCTTATAAGATTGTCGCTGTGGTCTTCGATTTCTCATAACAAAATTTTGAAATAAAATATCCGGGAATTTAAGTACGTTTTTTTTAAACACACAGAGAACAATTGATTCAGTTGCTTGAACTGCATTTTTTCAATTAGTACTCTCTCAGTTTGAATTGATAAAAACTACTAGTTAAAAGTAGTTGTAGTAATTAAAAAGTGAAAAGGGAGCAACTAAAGTTTCAGTAAAAATCTACTAGTTGAATTAGTGATATAGACTACTGATGAAGTTAGTAATATTTTACTGAAGAAAACAGTGAATAACTATCTTGAAAATTTAGTAGAAATCCACTACTACAGTAAGTAGATTTTTACTAGTCTTATAAGGTAAGTATAGTTCAACTAATGAAAAAGTCAATTTTCACTTCCTACTTAATAGTTTCTGTTCATAATGATAAATATATACCACTGCAATTATTAAGTATCTAAATAGCATTCAAACGCTAGTTACTCATTATTGTTTTAAAGTAAACAATAAAACAATGATAATATACATGCTTAGACATTTTTTAAAATATTTATTCCTTGAATGTTTTTTACATGAACTTTTTTTTACAACCTCGTACATATAATATATAATTTAGTAGAGTTCAACAATTTTTCAGTCAACTTGTGGAATTCTATTAATTTATTAGTAGATCTTTGAGTATCTCTGACTTACTAATTATATTAGTAAAAATTTTACTAATTCGAATTGAAACAGTAGACGAAAACATTGACGTTACGAAAGTTTTTGTTTGCTCCAACTGGAAAATTTCGTTAGCGTCATAGTTGCCACTGAGAGATTCAATCATTACAACTGAAACAAAAAATTTGACAGGGTGTTACTGAGGTATTAAGTTATGATACTGTCAATACTGAAAAATTCAACTGTGGGAACTAAAAATATCCGTTTTTTTTCCAACTTTTGTCATAATTTTTCGAAAATTCGATCTGTACGGCTGAAAATTCAATCAGCGCAATTGAAATTTTCAAAAATGCCTATTTTAACAAAATTTCAGTTAGGCCAATTGAAACTAAAAATTTTTTTTCTCACAATCAGTGCAATTTCCAAAAAACAATCAGGGGACAGAATCAGCAACATGGATCATCAAAATTGACACTTCAACAAACAATTGACGCTTCTTTTTTTCATTTAGAATATGTCAAAAATTTTTTTTTACAAAGTTAACAACAATCAGAGAAATGGAACACGGTGGATTCTACTGTTTCACCATTTTTTGAAGATTTTGTTTTCTTAATTTCTTTTGAAGATTCATGAACATTTTAGATGACAGGCTCAGAGGCAAAACGACAAAAAAATTCCCAAGAGAGAGACAGACTTATGTGACTCAGAATATTTTCTATCCTTTTTTGAGAATTTTTTTGTCGTTTTGCCTCTGAGCCTATCAGATATAAAGATGATTGTTTTTAAATTATTCATATGGATTGTATTAGTCCTATTTTCCAAAGATTCTAACGATTTTTATACAGATTTAAAATTTACTAAAACAGAGAAACAGGTCATTGAATTTTTTAGATGTTACTATTTTGAGGAAATTTACTGGCACTCTAATCACTTATTGATTTTTAAAACCTACTTATTCTGATAGAGTTTGCAATTTTTGTTCTTCACATATTCGATTCATTTGAAAACTGATTTGGTATGTAACCTGATTGATAGAACTGTTTTTACTTAAAACCTCTTTCTTCAAAAGAAGAACATCAAAAAATTGGAAAATATTTTGATAGAAAATTTATATCCAAAAGATTTTATAAAAAAATATATAAGAAGTTGAATGAGAAAGGTAAAAAATGATAAGAGGAATGGATTTCATGTTTATTAATCAACTAACATAGATTTTGTAGTTACTTTCCAAAAGAATTTTACCATATTATCACAATATCTCTGATAATTCACATAATTTATTAAAAAAAAATAATCTGTATGTTATCAAAATGAGTTTCCGAAAAAAATTGATTGTTATTTCTTATTTTGAAAGGTAAATATATGATTAAAATGCATGAAACGACTCGAGTTGTTTATGGAATTAATTGCCATAATGGTTAATTTAATATTTTTATTGGTTGAACAAAGCGAGTTTTTACGACTAGAAAAGATCAACTTATAAAATCAGTTTTAAAAAAAGCAGATACAATGATTCCTAATCAGTTTAATTATATATTTCCAGTTCATTAATTTGATTATCATAAAATAAATCTTCCAGATTGAGAAAATAACTTTAAACCTATAATTATTAGTAACATGCTACTCTCCTAATCTGAATTAGTTGAATATTTTCACTGAAAAATCTGCACTTTAAACAAGTGTATCTGTCGAATTCAAAAGATTGTCTTGTTTAACAGATTTTCTGTTGTATTCTACAAATTAATTCTGTTAATATTTTGTAGATATTTCATTGTAAAAATTTTAACATGGAAATCTGTAGAATACAACCGACAATCTGTTAAATTCAGCAGTTTCAAATTTAGAGTGTACATTTTGAAAATAATCAGTCATGCTTTAATTTTGTAAATTATACTTATAATATAAATAAATTCATGAAAAATTATGTACATAGGAAACTTTCTAAAGTTTTTTTTTTTTTGTAATTTGTTAGTTTGTATTTCTAGAATTATATTGTTCTTTGATTGTTTTATTCTCATCTAGATTATGTTTTTTTTTTGACACTAGCTTTTTTCTATCGTTTTCTTCTCAATCTAATATTTTCGTAGTTATTTTGATAGTATATTGTCATAAATAGATTTAAGAAATTCTTTCTATAGCTTTTCTGCAATTAGCGAAGTGTTTGTTTCATTACATGTAAGAAAAAAGTTTTTGTTTGTATTATTTTTGAATTAATATCGCAGTGAACTGATATTGAATTAATGTACTTTTGTAACATTAGAGCATCATATTAATTTTTTATAATGCTCCACAATGTACGATTATAGTTGAAAAAGAGCATTTTCAAAAATTGGTAATGTGCTGTTAATACATATCAGGAAGATTAACGATATTTTCTTTTTTTTGAAAATTTTGTTCAATCTGTACAAGTAACTAAATCCATTGAATGAAAACCCTTTCTCACACCATTATAGAATTGCGCAATCTAGCATTATATAATAATAATCACACATCAATCTGTCTTCTACTGCCAAAAAACGTTTTTTATAAATATTCTTAAACTTGAATTTCTAACCCTTCAGAAGTCTATTATGATGTCCAAAATACCGAATTGTGTTGTCTTTTTACATGATAGGATAATTCAAAATGTCGTGCAAATTCCCCACTATTATTATTCAAAGAATTATTCTGCAGCTATATTCTCTTAATTTGCCACAAAATAAGGTGTCTCAAAACTTCCGAACAACAATGTAAATCCACTCTTCAATAATTTTCTTCTCTGTATAAATGAACGTCCTTCGTGAAGTGCATAAATTTTTGCGCCGATGAAAAATGAGCCGGCATTCATTCGATGACTGCGTCATCGTGAAAATAGTTCCGTGGCATGTCAGTACCGGTGCGAGTCGATGCGAAAAAGGCGAAAAAGAATGAAAGCCGCGGATCGCGTTTAACGTATGAATAAGCGCCGAGGCAGCAGCAAGTAAGGGAAGGCGAGAGAGCTGGCGATAACGAGGCCGCAAGTAAATTTGCTGCCATTAGCCGCGCGAAAATAAAGGACGCGCGAGATATTAAATTAGCGGCCGGCTGCACGCGCATTCCCTGTCACCGCATTCTTATTACTCGCCTCCTCTGGCGCGTCAACCGAGAAAACCGGCCCGAAATTTCGCGAAATGAGACGTCGAAGCAGAGGATACGATTAAACCACGCCTTTCTCTCCCCCCTCGATCAATTAAAAGCAAATTCTTCCATAAAAATGCTGGAGGTCTTGAATATTTGATCATTTTTGTAATTGATGGCATTCGTGAGTATGGTGACCAGAGAAAACAAATTTTTCATGGTTTTTATAAACTTGGCGATCTCTTGGGGAACATTTTTCATATTCAAGATGTCGTGATAAAAAATTGATATTTTTCGAGCTTTTGGCCATTTGTTTTATGATTTTCTTCAGGTAATAATTACAATCGTAAATAATTTTCCAAAAATTTTACACATTATTAGATAATAATCTAACTGTGAAATAACATTTTTTCTTTCTTCTTATTTATGTCAATTTGTTTATGTCAATAACTCATTAGAAAAGGTGATTTCATTTTTTTTTTTTCTTGATATTATAGTTTGATTACCATTTTCATTACTTCTCTAACAATTTTCAAAAACTTTGGTGCATTCGTTCAAGTAATTTTGACCATTTCACAACACGTTCTTTAACCACTGCAAAGGCGTCACCCGCTTTCATGTAGATCTAATTTTGCATGCGCGATAACGCCTTCGTCCTGCGTCTTAATTAACGATTTTTTGCCAAATCACGATTTCGTCCTAAATCGCGTGCTCATCTTCGTGGCCCGCGCATCGATATTTCCGAACCCGAGGAGGCGTTTAATCTGACCAAAGCGACGGTTCCGAACTAATTATTCAAACGGTCACCCATTTGGCTCGTGAATATTCAGATTCCCCGGGAGATTTATCAATCCCCCATGCGACTTTAATTGGAAAGACTCCACCTTCGACATTCCAAGATAATGCAAAATGATGCGAAAAAAAAGTGCACTCTCTTAATCTTAGGGTCCCCAATTCCCGATGCGAGTTTATGAAAAAATTTCGCATCTTGGTGCAATTTTGAGGTTCATGATGATCATTTGAAAAATTATTTGAAAATGGAGGAATTTAATTGGATTTAATTTGAAATTAAGTAGGAAATTTTAGGGTATATGTGATTTTTCATACTAGGAATTGAGTGGTGCAGGTTTTTTGAGTTTTAGACAGTTCAGAGGATTTTGAACGTATTCTTCAATCGCAACGAGGACTTGATTAATAAGTAGTGTGGATTACAAAAAATTGAGAAAGGTTTTGAGAAATTTAAAAAACTGTCAATCAGAACATTTTTAATAAAAAATTTCATAATTTAAACGATTGAGTGGAAAAAGTTTCTTATCAAAAAAATGATGAATAATAAGAAGCTTAAAAACGTCATATGTCATTATTAATGATAAATTTGAACAATCGATACATGGTTGAAAACTTACAAAACAATAAAAGAATCATTTTCGGGTCTGAAAACTTCCAAATTTAAATATTTCAAAATCGAAAAATTCGTTGTCCCTAATTCGTTTTAAGCATCTTAATTTATGCGAATTTTTTTTCTGAAATGAAAAAGATTGTTATTCGTAAATCGAAAGTTATTGCGTTGAAATTTTTTTTATTTTCGACACGTGGAAGAGCATAAATACAATATTTTAGTTTTACAATCGGCTGTAGCTTATATTCAAAATAGAATAATTTAGCAATTTTAGTAAATCAGTTTTCAGTTTAATGATAATTCATTGATCAATTTTTCTATTCACTAGTTTTTGAAATTTTTCTAAGATTTGTCAATTCTGATGATTATTTTCATTTTTTGATAATGGGCTAGTAAATTTTATAATCAAAAAGCTCAATTTACTTGGAAATATAAAATTCAAGGATACTCTTCTGGTAATTTAAAAACCTTCAAAGTTTCAATTTTTACATCTTCGGAATTCTTCATTATTAACAATATTCTATTGTTGTGCTTTTGTCTACATTTTTGTTTTTGAACGTTCCTGTTGAATGCGATTTTAATTGTTAAGTATCTTCTATTCTTACACATTTATGTAATTGTTTATAATTCATAATAATGATACACAACTTATATAGCTTACAACCTAGATACTAATTCAACATTAACTACGTTGATTGTTAATTTAAATAATTTCTTACATATCGATTTAAATTAGTTAACACATAGGGGGAAAGGTGGGTTATGGCCCAAAGTTATAGGATAAATATTGTTGATGAAAAATGACTCCTAAATAAATGTTACTTTATTTCAGAATTTTACATTTATTTATTCATTAACTAGTTAACTATAGTTACTTTTAAAAATTTGAAACAAATCATCCTAAGAAATTCATATTGCGAATTTAAAAAAAAATTTCACATTCAGATCCAAGAGAAATTTGATGGAAAAATTTTTGCTCTTGCCTAATGTGAAAAATTACACCAAGGAGTTAACATTCAAATATTTCAACAGAAAAAATTATAACATCGAGGCTCAATAGAAATTCTATGGAATTCCAAGTGAAAAAATTACCTTAAGAATTTTTCATTGGTGATTCGAATGGAAAAAACTTCAACATGAGGGCGCATTGGAAATTTGATGTACATATTTTTACCCCCTAATGCAAAAATTATTCCTGTATAGAATTTACATTAGGAATGCAGTAGAAAAGTTTTTTTATTGAGATCTCATGTAGGAAAAAGAAATAGAATTTGATTCAAATGTAAAATCAAGAGAAAATTTTTGGCTTCAATGTAGAATATATGGAATGTGTTTGGTCATCATCATTTTGAATTAAAAGTGAAATACATAATTTATAGAAAAAAAAATCTTTGCGGATCTTCGGCAAATTTGTCGAGTAATTTTATCGCCTTTTTTTACTCAAGCAGTAAAAACTTTTGATTTATGAACATTTGCCTACGCTCATGACTTCGTTTATTAATTTTCCAATTTTTAAGATTTCAGATTCCTCAACTTTACATTCAAGTATTTTTTTTCTCTCATTCATGGCCTTGTGTTTCAAAATTAAAATTCTAAATCCTTGCTTAATCTATAATCATCAAATTCAATAATTCAGGTTGCCAAAAATTTTTCAACTATGCCCTAAAAATTTCCTCAGTATCTTGCGTCAAAATGGCAGCCCAATAACAATAATGCTTACCAAACTTACAAAATATCAATATCTCATTGTTAGTTCGCTCTGCCCCATTGAATAACAGGGAAAAAAATTGTTTCCAAAGTAGAATCTCGTCATTATTCTTTCTCCAATGTCCATTTCAATTATCTCCCACGAAACGTGAAAAACTCAGCACCCCGACCCCCCGTCTTCCGGATAAGGCGGTCAACGCGAGCGGGGTAAAAAGTTGGGAAACATTATCTCCGCGTTCGGAGGCTCGGCTGCAACAGCCAGCAACGCCAGCAGCAGCAGCACCAGCAATGGCGTGATAACCCTTTCGTTATCGCGCTCAGGGGGTTGGGTTTTCGGGGAGGGGCGCGGGGGAGGGGGTAAGAGCTTAGCACCAGGCCGAGCGATCGCAGACCGTGATAACCGCGCGATGTCTGATAACTCACACTCTACATTATAATACCACGAGCAGTCGTACAGCGACAGCCATGACGATAGTGGGCCGTGCTGCGCCGGGGCCGATTAGAAAATGTATTTACGGCAAGCCACCTCGCGGGGTAAAACACTCCCTCACAATGGAGAAACTTGCCCAAATGCGAACGCATCGTAAAAAAGGGAACTGGAATTTTCGTGGAGGTGATTTCGGTAAACGTTGTTAAATTTGATTTTATTTGGATGATTAGAAATCAGTGTATTTTACTCTCTCAGTTCGAATTAGTAAAATTTTTAGTAACTTTATTAGTAGGTCAGAGATGGTCAGAGATCTACCAATAAATTAGTGGAACTAAACAATTTGACTTAAAAGAAATAGTTGAATTCTACTGAACTATATATTATTTGTACCTAGCTGTAAAAAAAGTTCATGTAAAAAGGATTGTTAAAAGCTTGATGTTTCAAGGAATAAATATTATAACAAATTTATGAATATGTCTGTTATGATTGTTTAATATTTTACTATAACACAATAATAAATCAGAAGCATTTCACTACTATTTAGATAACCAATAATTGCAATGGTAAATATTAATTATTACGAACAGTAACTGCTTACTAAAGTCTTAGTGAAAATTGACTTTTTCAATAGTTCAACTATACTTATACTTAGTCATAATGCACGAATAAAACTAGTCAGCATTTACTTACTGTACTAGTGGATTTTCACTAAAATTAAAATATAGTTATTTACTTTTTTCTTCAGTCAAATATCACTAATTCCATCAGTAAGCTTCATCACTAATTCATTAAGTAGATTTTTACTTAAACTTTCGTTGCTTTCTTTTCACTTTTTCAATTAGCGAAATTCTACGATTAAGAATTAGTTTTTTATTAATTCAAACTGAGAGAGTACATTGCTGTTTGGGAGTATGGATAAATTGTTTTTAGGATGAGTATTTTAGAATGGCACTTGTGCAGGATTTACTATGAGGGTTGAGGGGGAGGGGTGAGAAAAAGTTTTTACTTGGTACACTTGAAATTGAGGACACTGAATGTTGAGATTAAAAATTTTAATCATGTAGGAGACGATCTCAGGTTTCGTGATTTTTTTTTATTTGTGAAAGTTGCATTTCGGGATGTGTAAAACTTCACATTTGAAATTCGAAATTATATGGAATGCATTTAGGGGATCGTGGATTTGGAATTTTGAAATTTTTACCATAAAATTGTTATTTGAAATTATGGAATCTGGAAAAGTATAATTTATCAATTTCGAGAGTTACAATATTTTTGTTGTACGACCTGAGATTGGATGAAATGGGAAGTTTATTATTTTTGAAAGTAGAGATTTCGAACATCATTTTTGACAATAAAACAAGTATTTGAGTGTAAAAACTGAAATATTTAAATTGCATATGACTAATAATTTTCAAAATATGCCGGATAAAAATTGCGGAATATCAAAGTTGAAATAATTTTCATTATACAGTGGTAAGCTCGATAAAATGTAAATAAAACTATTGTTATGAGGAAAATCGATATGACAATTTTTTGTTCAATTAAACATTGTAGAAAACTGAAAGAGTTGAAATCACGCGCCTATTCTACAAATAAAAAAGTTTCAATAATGAAAAATATCGAAACTTCCAAAAACAGGATGTTTTTTTTTCTAATCTCAATTCATTTAAAATTATACTTTCTATGATTCTTTCTAAAATCACTATAATTTTTTCATTGGAATTTCTTCATTGATCAATTGAAATATAAGTAAATCAATGTACAAAAGAAGAAAAAGAAAATTATTCTTATGATTGCTTACTTTCGATAAAACTATGCTGTCAGCAATCATTGATTGAATGAGCAATACCATAATCCTATAGAGTAGAAAAGCATATAAGAATAAAATCAATTGATTGGAATTTATAAAAAATTACACTCTATAGTGATAAAATAAAATAACAATTAAAGAAACATAATCATGATGAAAAAATAAAATAAACTCTTTTAAATTCTTTTCTTTCATATGTATTCGTTTTTCTTGATTCATTCATTATTCTATATTTCATCATATATTTAATTTTTTATTTGGATTTTTTTATTTGATTTTTCGAGTACGAATAGTCAAAAAATCAAATGAAAATGAAGAAATTATAGAATAGTGGAAAAATGAAGAAATTAAAGAAAAAAATTGGAAATCAACATTTTTTACCTAATAAAACACGTCATTGAATTTCAACGAATTTCATTAGATGACTATCTATCGACTCATATTTTTCTAAATATTAAAATGGTTCATGAAAAAACGACTATAAGAACCCATTATTTTTTGAATCTAAAAGTCCTAGTTATGCTCACTTTGTAAAGAAACTTGGTTCTTTTTCTGTGAAAAACATGTATCTCGTCATGGCCAAACAATTGGAAAAATTTTCTTTTCTTTTCATGGAACGTACAAAAAATATAGTACGTAGCATATTATAAAAGAATAAGTTTCATTTTGGCAGTTGCATTAATTTTTTTATCGCAGATATTGTTATTTCATCAAAATATATGAGACACGTGTTTTTCCTTATTGTCGTATCTCAAAAATTAGCAAAAAGTGTAGTGAAAAGTGGTAGTGACGTCATTTAAATGCTCTGTATTCTGTATATCTACACGCTAGAAATTTAAAAACCATGTATTTTTCAAAATAATCAACTTTTCAAGAAACAGAAAAATACGTATAAATTTTGTTTCGGAAATAATCGATATTTTTGTTTTTATTTTCCATGGAACTTCTTCATTCTTGTGAAAGTTACTCTTGCTCCGCTCAAAACAACAGAGCCCCCATTTTTCAAAATCTGTTATTTTTCGACTTGCTGGCATAACGCACTGTAAACAACATTCCCCCCCCCCTTCCCCTCCCTCTCCACACCCCACGACTTAATCGTGAGATATGATATTAGAACCGCGTCATACGTTGCAAGGATTTAACTGCGCCTGAATCGTTATTTCGCGAAAATTTTACGAACGCGCGCCGAGGAGAGCTATCGGGTTCGCGATAACTTTCGTCCTCGTAAAATTCCGTATCTTCGGGCGAGATTGCATCGCGCAGAAATTGTTGGGGACGTTCGCTTTCTCGTATCGCGGGGGCATTTCTGGTCAAGCGGTTTTTGCGAGGTTTTACGGTTTCGCCGGGTCAACGTAGGGAACGTACGATTCCGGGAATGAAAATTATTACTCATCGTGGATTTCTGTAAAAAAATTTATATCGTATTTAAAATGAAATAATTCGTTTCTGGATACAGAATATGTAGGGAATAGTTGGGTATACCAAGGACCCTGTAGATATTTCGGTTGGATAAACAATTATCTGACATGAAGATTTGTAATTTTTCAAATTTTTTCTCCCTTACAATTATTACCTACAATGGTCAAAATGTATGGTCCCTTTGTATTTTAACCGACGAAATATGACAATCATACGAAAAGTGTCTTTCAGGAAGATCTCAAAATATCCAAGAATTGCAGGAAGGCGAGAAAGTTTGAAATAAAGCCCGCAGTGGTGGAGATAGGTGGTAGGCGACGAGGCGTTATCGGGCGAGCCCAGCGTTTGGGTTCGGCCGCAAAACACGGCCCCGAAGCCCTTTGGGGCGAGCGCTCCGTCTCCATTGAAATATTACAGCCAGCGGCTCTCCGGCTCTGACCGTTCGTTTGTCCGGCGTCGTCGTCATTGCGGATTACCCTTTCGCTACCGGAGATCTCGTCTACGTCGGGCGAGAGAGACTCCGCGGCTTTTGCCCTAAATCCTTCCCCGACGCTAATCTCTCGAGTCCGGTGTCTCTCGATGCCAGATAAATCGTACCATTTTCTGCCGCTGATCCGACGAATGTCGCCGAGATGGATCGTTTTTCCTCTAAGCAGTGGCGTGGGTAACTTTGAGCGATGGGGGGGGGGAGGGGATTGGATATTATTGTGAATTTTCTCGGTTGCATCGAGTAGAAAAATTGCGTCTTGAAAGTATTCCCTAAGTTCACTTTTTATGCTCAAAAAGTGCTCAAGATACTCATTTCTTATGTATACATGTCATAAATGCTTTAAAAGAATATTCCAATATTTCTTGAGATTTTTAGACAATTTCATGAATCGAAAATGAGGTTACGGTAAGTTATCCAAATATCTTTAAAGATATCTTTTTATCCTGCTGATATTCTCATAATGCACAAATTTGCATAGGACTAAATTGAAGAATATCGTATTTATGAACACTCAATTCTATAGAATATAGATTAATGGAATCTTGTACTGCAGGATTTCAAGGACTAGAATTTTTAATGATGGAATCTAGAATCCTAGAGTTGTGAATTTTTGGGACGAGAATAAAAGTATCGTTCATTCTGCAACGAAGAATTTCAAGAATGCGAATTCTACGGTAAAAAATAAAAAATTCAAGATTACACGTCCATTCATAAATTAAGAGATTCTAAAATAATCTCGAACATAAACTTTCTAAAATATTAATAAAATATTAAGTCATAAAATATTTCATTCGAAATGTAGAAAGCCAGCCTTATTATGAATAAAACAGAAAAAATTCAAGATTGATAATTCAAGAATAGAAAACTACACAATTCCTAATTACAGGGTTAAACTTCTAAAATTTTTAACTCTATATCTTCACATTTTACTATTCAGATTTCAACAATACTAATATTCCAGACCGAATGAATTTATGATAGAGGATAATATGGTACAATTTTCGATCCTACTGTAGGTATTAAATTCTAGAAATCCATACTCAATAGTTTGAAAATTCTTATTTATACTTAATAAAATTTTCGACCGATTTTATTTATTTTATTTATTTATTGAATTATTGTTTTATTATTATTTTTAATATATTACCGAAATTCCGAATTCTAAAAATAGGAGTTTTACATTTTAAAAGATTATCTGGAATTCGAAATTTTAGAATGCATTGAACTCTAATTTTGCATTCTCAGAGTATGAATTTTTGATTATAAATCATTGGAATTAAAATTTTAGAGTTAATGATTGTAGATATTTCACTTTTGGAGTAAAAAAATCTAATGATCCTGAATTTCTACAACTCTAAAATTGATCATTCTTACGATAATTGAATAATAAAGTGTTATATTTTATAATCTTACGATTACGAAATTCTCTTCGATTTTGGTAAGTACCTATAATTTACAGAATTCACAAATTTCCATGGGACCAATCTTCGAAAGATTGTATTTAGGAACTCTAAATTCTATAGAATACAGATTTCTGGAATCTTGCGCTATAGAATATCAAGCACTATAATTTTCAATAATAGAATCCAGAATTCAAGAGTTGTAAATTTTTGAAAAGAGAATAAAAGAATCGTTAATTCTGGAACGAAGAATTTCAGAGCTGTGAATTACACGGTATAATTTTCGACAATTAAAGATATACACACGTTAATTCATAAATTATGAGATTCTGAAATATTCTGGAATATAAACTTTCGAAACTATATATGAAATATGAAGCCATGTATTTCATTCTTAATGTAAAAAGTCAGACATGAATGAAACAGAGATATTTAAGATTGATCATTCAAGAATAGAAAACTACCAAATTCTTAATTATAAATTGTGGACTTCTAGAATTTGGAATTCTACTACTAAAAATTCCACCATTTAGATTTTAACAATACTGATATCTTGCACCATAAGAATTTATGATATAGAATTATGAAATTTTCGATCTTACGAGGGGGGACCCAAAAGTAACGGGAATTAGGTGGTGGGGGGACCGCGGAGGGGGGGATCGGGTTCTCCACTGGTTCTCTTCCAAGCTGCTACTCTCCCAAGTCAGTGTGCAAAGTTCATTCGCTGTGAGTGCATTCGTTCGTCCGTAAGAATTTTTCTAGTGAAACGACTTTTTCCGTTTCGGCGAAAACGTGAAATGGCTGAGTGCGGAGAGCAACGCGCGGCTGTAAAATTTTGTTTTTTGTTAGGAAAAACACCCGCGGAAACCCTTGTGATGCTGAAAACAGCTTATGGGGATAATGCTTTGAGTAAAACGCGTGTGTACGACTGGTTTTCGCGTTTCAAGAATGGAGAGATGTCAATAGAAGACCAACCTCGTTCTGGGCGCCCCTCGACTTCAAGAACGGACGAAAACATTGAAAAAATCAACACTCTTGTTCATGAAGACCGTCGCCGAACCATCGATCAACTTTGTGAGATGTCTGGATTGTCATGGAGTTCAATTCAGAGGATTTTAACTGGAGATTGAGCATGAAGAGGATTGCAGCCAAATTTGTTCCTCGCCTTCTCTCCGACGATCAAAAGGAGCGTCGACTGCAGGCCTGTCTTGAGCTGCAAAATCAGTTGGATGAAGACCCAGATTTTTTTCTCAAGGTTATAACTGGCGATGAATCATGGTGCTATGGCTACGACCCCGAAACAAAGCAGCAATCAAGCCAATGGAAGACACCTCTCTCGCCTCGTCCAAAAAAGGCACGCCAAGTGAAGTCCAACATCAAGACATTGCTCATTTGTTTCTTCGATTGCAGAGGTATTGTGCACGCAGAATTTGTTCCTCCAGGCCAAACGGTCAATCAACACTTCTACTTGGAGGTTTTGAAAAGGTTGAGGGAGAACATCCGGAAGAAAAGAGCGGATCTTTGGCGCACATGAGATTGGTTCTTCCACCACGACAATGCACCTGCCCACACAGCGCTGTCCGTGAAGAAATTTTTGACCAAAAACGGCATGACACTGATTTTTCACCCCCCCCCCCCCCTATTCACCGGACCTTGCCCCCTGTGACTTTTTTTTGTTCCCTAGACTCAAAAGGGACATGAAAGGAAAACGTTTTGGGACTGTAGATGAGGTGAAACAAAAATCGCTGGAAGGTTTAAAAAACATTGAAAAAAATGAATTTCAGAACTGTTTTGAACACTGGAAAAAAAGATTGAACAAGTGTATTACAGTCAATGGGGGATACTTTGAAGGTGATAAAAATTGTGTGTGAAAAAATTTGTCAATAAAAAAGTTTTAACACAATTCCCGTTACTTTTGGGTCCCCCCTCGTACTGTAGGTATTGAATTCTAGAAATTCATGCTGAAGAGTACGAGAATTCTTATTTATACCCAATAGAATTGTGAATTGAATTCATCTTAAATATATTACCGAAATTCTCAATTTTAATAAATAGGAGTTGCACATTGTAGAAGAAAACCTGGAATTTGATATTTTAGAATGCACGTTACTCTAATTTGGAATTCCCAGAGTATGAATTTTAATCAGGAATCATGGCGATTCAAATTCTACAGTAAATAAGTTCAGATATTTACAGTCAAAATTCTAATGATTCCAAATTTCAACGATTCTAAAATTTATAATCCTTATATCAATTGATTGATGAAGATCTATATTTTATAATTCTACGATTATAAGATTCTCTTCGATTCTAGTATTTACAATCATTAATTTTGTAACATGGAACTATACATTTTCTAACTGTAAAACATTTATTTTGAAGGCCTACATTTCAACTGTATAGAATTGAAGTGTAATAGGTCCTATGAAATTCATGTCCGGAATTCTGTACTATAGAAGATAGGAGACTTCAAATTAGAGAGATGGCATTCTGAAAATCATGATTCTAGAATAAAGGTTTCTGTGATAATAAATCATTATGGATAAAAAATTTTAGAATTCTACCAACATCAGGTTTTCAATGTAAACATTTATCATTCATTACTTACACGTATTCATTCTTATCTACACTGAGAAATTCATTTGAGGATTTTCGTTCTGGTAAATTTTATTCAATTTTACTATACTTTTTTGCGTTGGAAAGGTAAGCAAATAAATGTTTTTAAATTCAAAATCTCACATACATCTGTTTCTCATTGCCGAATATTTCAAATTTTATTCATACGTACCTCCAACAAAAATTTTCAAAGTTACGTTACCTAAAAAATGTACATAAAATCAAGTGTGCGAAGACTTTACCACGCAAGTTTTATTGGAATTGTAGCCGTTGAGAATGGAATTTCCGATGGTATGGTGCCCGCTTCACGGATTGTTTGCAGCGCATTTCTTTCCACTCGATTTATGAAGCACGGCCTGTCAACGAGATAATTACCGTCAGACGTGTACCGTGATAAGATCGGGTCTATCAAAATATACCTACAGTATTTTAACTAGACAAGACAGCTTAGCAAACGAGGCGAGTAGATTAGAAGTGACAGCTGCCGGGGCTACGATTCGACTGCGGGATTACGCGTGTGAAAGCCGAACCTCGCGAGGCTATCGAATGTTTCAGCGACGTGGATAAACGAGCCAGGGATGTATAATGTTCCCCATGACGTTTGGACTGATTTTTACTTATTTCCAAGCGTCACTTTTCGTATCTACTCTATTTAATAAGATAGCAAAGTAAGACCAAGATCAATGTTTTTATAGTCACCATCAGTTTTTTTATCGGTATACATATTTCATATATATCGGCATGTATATACAATTTGAAGGCACTTTTTCCTTTGCATTTTTTGAAAATTCACAACACTTGAACAGTTATTAATAATTGTATCTCGTCTACTTATACACTTTTGGAGAGGCGGTGCTTTTCATAAAAGAGACTCCTTCTCATTCTTAGCTTACTCTCATGGGAATATACTGGGAAAACTAAAACGAAAGCATTGAAGTATAGAAAATCTCACCGGGAATTCATGGGAACATTGAAAAATCTTTCAAATCGTATAAATACCGAAAGAAATACAAAAAAGTTAAAAGAACTATAAATCTAGGAAGATACTGTTTCCTGAATAATAATTCAAATACAAGAAATTTAGGAAATTTTGAATTTTTCAACATACGTCATACATTTCTAGAAATTAAAATTTTATAGCAATCCATACATATAAAAATATTTATTGAAATACTAAAAATCTCTTTACTTCCTTTTAAATCTTACGAAATACATAGAATACCAAAAAAATACTGAATTTCCATGAGGTACTTGTAATTGCTTATTGAATTGTTTCAAAAATCTACACAAAATTTGAAAATCAATAAAACTTCGATTCCGAGAGCATAGAATCCTAGGAATTTGTATATGAATCCATAAAAATACTAGAAAATCTTTTCAATTGTAAAAATACTTGAAAAATACGCAAAGTATGAAAAGTTCTTGAATTCAATGACGTTTTCTGATAAATTTATCGAAATGATTGTGATATTTCAAACTTTCATTTTCACGAAATAGTATCCTAGAAATCGAAAGAGGTATTTTAGAGAAAATGAGCGAATCCCACAACGTTCTGTAAGTACTCAAAAATACGAAAAAAAAAAATACTAGAAATATACATATGGAATGTTAAATATGTACAAAACTTTAGAAACTAAAGCATTGAAATATAGAAAATCTTCAAGTACAGAAATTCATAGGAACACCGGAAAATCTTTCTTATCGTATAAATACTGAAGAAATACGAAAAATGTTGAAATAAAAAATTTGGTATAAATTTGGGACCTACTATTTAAAATTAAAAAAAGTATTTAATATTGATATAAACTATTTAGAATCAAAAAAATAAAAATATCAGAAAAATACATATTAAATGTTATAAAGGTACAAAACTTTAAAAACTAGAGCATTGAAATCCATAAAATCTCTAGGTATAGAAATTCATAAGAACACCAACAAATTCTTCTAATCGTAAAAATACTAAAGAAATACGAAAAATGATTTTAAAAAAAACAGGTATAAATTTAGGACATAATATTTTTTTAATAATTTATTAAAATACCAATAACTTAATGAGCTTTGAATTCTTAAAGACAAATTTCTAGAGGTTCAATTTATAGAAATCTATAAAAGTACCCACAAAATTTATAAAGATAATAGAAAATTCTGAAACGTTTTGTGAATACTAAAAAATACAACAAATTTCGAAAATCCAGTTGTGCATGATATTCTCAAAAATCTATGTAATTACTCAAATCTCAAAAACTTTTATTTCTATAGGATCTATTTTTATGTATATATCTATGTAAAAAAATATAAAAATACAAGAAAATACTCTAAATTGTATGAGTACACTAAAATATACGAAAAATACTAAAAGCCCTATAAATCTATTAACTGTTTTCTAAAAAATTCATAGAAACTAATGGGATGAATACATCAGCATATTGATATTTTCTTTCCGATGTATCGACGTTACATAATTTGATATACATAAAATCAATCGAGAATTCTATTACTTATGAATAAAAATTCTCAAACTCATCAGCACAGATTTCTAGATTTCCAGAATAGGGTCGAAAATTTCATTATCCTATATCATAAATTCACACGGTTCAAGATATCAGTATTGTTCAAATCCAAATGATAGAAAATGAATAAGTAGAATTCAAAATTCTAACAGTCCAAACCCTACAATTAGGAATTTTATAGTTTTCTATATTTGAATGGTCAATCTTGAATTTCTGTTTCATTTACTATAAGTCTGGCTTTCTACATTTAGAATGAAATATTATATGAATTTAATAATAATAATTGAATAGCGCTCCATTTGTGTATTTCATTATGTTGGCTCCAAGAGATCGAAAAAAAAGGAAATTGTGAATTATATGAATTTATATTTTATTATTGTTGCTAGAAGTTTATATTCGAAATTATTTTGGAATCACATATAATTTGTGAATAAAGTATAATCTTGAATTCTCGAACTTTGTACCGTAGAATTCGCAGCTCTGAAATTCTTTGTTGCAGAATCAACGATTCTTTTATTTCTTTTCAAAAATTCACAAATCTAGGATTCTGGATTTTATCATTGAAAATTCTAGTGCTTTTGATATCCTGTAGTGCAAGATTCTAGAAATCTATATTCTATAGAATTTAGAGTTCTTAAATATTGTCTTTTTAAGTTTATTACCATGCAAATTTTTGTATTCTGAGAACATCCGCAGGATAAAAAGATGACTTTCAGGATATTTGGATGACTCGCTGAAACCTAATTTTTGAGTCATGAAATTGTGTAAAATCTTGAGAAATATTGGAATATTCTTCTTAAGCTTTTATGATATGTATGAATAAGAAATGAGTACTTTGAGCTCTTTTTGAGTATAAGAAGAGGACTTTAAGAATACCATATGATGATTTCAATACATTCTCGCCAATATAGATATTTTTCGTTTGGGTGCCCATCCCTAAAGGTCTCCTTCACAGAGTTCAGTGATAGTACCTTTTGTAATGTATAAAAAAACCACTTACGAAGTAAATGTTGATGAGTAACAAAGACGATGATTCGGAAAATTCATATAAATATCCATCCCCTTCGCCTGAAATCCAGAGCCCTGGGCGCGTTCTATATAGGTCCTCGCGAATGCGCGATAGCGGGGTCCGCGCGGTTAATCTTCGGCCAAGGCCAGCTTCTCGTATAGCTTGATATTGTTTAACTTGGCTCGTTATCGCGAGATGCAGCACTCTATAGCCATCTCTCCAGGGTAGGAAGATAGCGAGCGCGAGCAATACCTTTGGTACCGACATCCCCTTTCGCTTCGTCCTATCTCCCTCGCTCGGTCCTCGCTATATCGTTCTTCTCGCAGTCTCACGTGGAGGGCGAGGGGGAGGATGTGAAGGGGGGAAAGGGCTCCTCCGTGAGCCGGGGGAGGGAGCTGCACGCGGCCGATAACACCTCCCGTCGCTGATAACAAGCTGGCCAGACCCTTGCTTCGCTCTCGCTCTACCTATCTCAGGACCCCCGATGCTCTCTTGTTGTTTTGTACCCGATGCGTCCTCACGGGCACTGGCAAAACTTGTCAATAATTATCATGCCCGACTTTGGTTTGACGTAATGAAGATGTCATGAACTGGTAGAACCTCTTTGAACAAAGTGCCTTCAATTCGAAATCATCAAGTTTTGCAAGAGTTAGCTTCCCAGAGTTTTTCACCGTCAACATTTCAGTTTTTGTTATCTCACTGATGGAAGTTTGCTGAAAAATGAATCAATAGAAAAAAAATATTCCAACAGAGTTCATCGGTTTCTTGTTCTATCAATTAAAAATTAAACTCGAAGTCTCGTTGAATAAAAGACGAAGAAGTTAGCTCGGACCTACAAAATCGTGATTCTGTCGGATCAACAAAATCTCCTCTGACGAAGAGTGCGCGTACACACGCCTGGACGTACGAGACGGTGGTCGTATACACGAGTGATTGATGAGCGCTCGGGCTAATGAGGAGCTGGGCTCCAGGCACGGGATCACGATAAAGAGGTCCCACAACCCAACACCTTCCCTCCCCCTTCATTCTTTTTTGTTTTTGCAACCCATCGTATCTGATCCTGCTCTTACCAACTTATTGCTCGTTGCGCTCTTCTCTTTCGATGATCCCCCTACCCCAAGATACCCCGACACTCGCCATGTCCAAAGTAAGCAATCCTCCCTATCAGGACCAATGAAAACGTCCTTGGTCATCGATATCCTTCATCGTGTACAGAGCTTTTTGTTCTCTTTGGCTTGGTCTTATTACTGCGAAGAGAATTCAAGCAATACATTTGTTATCGAGAAAAAAAATGCTTTTTTACAATTTTTTTCCTGGAAAAACAACACAATATTTTTTGAAAAACTTCTTGCTTATTTATACATTAGTGTCGTAAAGTATTTTAGAAATTTTTTGAGAATGAAATCTCTGTGCTTGGGTGCACTACAGCAATTGTGTCAAAATCCGATGTTTTTTCACGGTGAGCATTTATTGTAACAGTCTGAATATTTTTAAGCTTGTTCATAATTATGATAGACTCTGCGTGAAGGAAGGAATTTGAATTTCAGGGAAAAATTTTTTTTCTTCCTGCAAAAACTGAAAGCTCACACATTGAAAAATTAAACATTTTAGAAAAATGACCACTATTGTCGTAAAAATGTTGATTTAGAAAAATCCTTGAATGTTTAAACTGGGAGTTTTCTTTTTCGTATTACAGATTAACATTTCCTTACTTACAATACTCACCGCGCGAGGTGTCAGAAAAATTGTGTTTCGGTACTACGGTAGCAACGACCTCAATTCGGAAAATTTTTTTCTAAACAAATTCATAAAATACCTTGTGACATGAATGAATAAATAAGTTTTGAGTTTTTTGAAAAAATTTGTTTTGTTTTTTTAGAAAGAAATCGTGAAAATGCCTTTTATTTCTCGAGCGCAAGTGTATATAGCTCCTTAACTAGGGATAGGAACGAAAACAAAAATAACAATGTCGGCTTATCTGATATTTAATATCGATGTATCGCAGAGAAAACATTGAAATGCCAATGGATTGTATAGATTTAGATAGATCTGTCAGCAAATAATTTGTTTATAGATTTTAAGTATCATATATACATTTCTGGATTTTTTAAATGTTCCGAATTTTTTTTATTCATAAAATGTTTTAAGATTTTCTATTTCTTTTTTTATAGATATTTGGTATTTTCTTGGATTGCTATGATTTATGATTTCAAATATTAATGCTCTAAAAATCGAAGTTTATTAAATTTTTTGCACTCGAATGGAATTTTCAGGAAACGATTTTTCCCTAGATTTATAAATCTTTTACTATTGCCCGTAATTCTTTGATAGTTATACAGTTTAAAGGAGTTTTCAGTATTACTGTGAATTTCTGTAGAAATTTTTTAGATTTTGATGCTTTAGCTATTAAAGTTTGATATTGAGGATTACATATATTTTTGGTATTTTAATTTTTTGTTGTATTTTTTAATATGTATAAAATTGTGTAGAATGTAATAATTTTTTTTAAGATGCCTCTTTAGATTTGTAGGATGCTTTTTCTTGAAAATCGATAGATATTTCAGAAAAATATGCTCGACCTTACGTTTTGCAGTTTCAGTATTTTGCGTATTTTTAAACATTTTATACGATTGGAAGGATTTCCTATCATTTTTATGAATTCATATACAAATATCTAGAACTTCATATAGTAGGAATGAAAGTTATCTCTGAAAATGATAAAATTTCATTGATTTTTAAATTTTCTATAGATTTTTGAAAAAATTCAATCAGTATTCGCTAGTAACTAATGAAATTTAAGCATTTTTTTTATGTTTAAGTGTTTATTTAATATTGTAAAATTTTTTATGAAATTCAAAAAATTTTAGTTTTTCGAATAATTTTTATATCGTTTTCTTGGATTCAAAGCTCTAAGAATCAACGTTTTGTAAAAAATTAGGATTTTTATAGATTGTTAAAAAAAAAATAAATCGGCATTTGTAAGTTTCGTGTTAATTTCTGGTATTTTTAGCATTATTGTTTATTTTTTGAATTTTGTGAGATTTCCCACCAGATTTAAAGATTTTTACCATCTTTATAGAATCCTCTGCATATTTTTCGAATTTCTCGATTTAGAATCAATAGTTTCATAGATTTGCAATATACTTTTTAATTAGTCATAGGACAGTTACTTCATAAATTTTTATGAATTATTATTACCTTAATTTTTGTAGATTGGATTTCATAATATCAGTTCTGAACTATGTTTGTTTTCTGAGAAGAAAATTATCAGAATATTGTAATTACGTCTGATAAGTACTCCTGCAATTATATTTTTGAAACGTACGACCACAGACCGTTCTTCATATATGGACTATGTCACTGTGATATCTTTGTTTGAAATTAATTTCAAAAATAATGATATTGATGTTGAAAAAATCACTGACCTGAATGTTGAATTCCAACATGTGAAGTAAATATCAAAACAAAAATTTTTGTCTCAATTTATTTAACGCAAAAGGGTTCCATTATCGCTCAATATAGCAACAAAAATATCGATATAATGACTATCGGTTCATAATTATACCAATATGCATAAAGTCTGATGAATAGTAAAGGTATATCAATATTCCAATATATATATATTGAATAATAGATATAGGCGATAAGTATCGCCTATTCCTATCTTTCATTAGCGTGAATTAACGATGGAAAAACAATTAGGATAATTTTCTTGTATTAATGATTGCTATTACTAACGCTTTTTTGTTTGAACAATAATTTTGTTAAAAAAAAGGTTATCGTATTCTTGATTGGAATAGTATAAATTTAGGAACGAAAATTTACAATTTTACTAGGTTTTCAAATTAAACGAAACCGAGACTGAAAATTCCCTTTAAAGAAAATCAGAGAAAATAAAATCTAAGGCCAAGGGACTCTAAGATTCCAAAAATTTGACTTATAATGTTTACTATCTAAATAACAAACTTATAAAACACTAAAAATTTTATCCTTGAATACAAAATCATGGAATATAATTTCAGAAACATCAAAAAACTCGGAGAAAAAAAAATAGTTTTTTGAAAACTATGAATTCAATATTGGGACTTTTAAGAATATGATCTCAAAAAAAAAAAAAAGAATTAGGATACATCTAAAAAAACTCACGATGACAGAAAAAACTTGTTTTTTATGTAAACATAGAAAAAAATTGTTTTTCGTAGTATGAACTTACTATTTTTTATTTTTGTTTTGTTTTGTTTTGTTTTGTTTTTTTTTCATTTTTTTTGCGTTTTTAGTTTATAGCAGGTTTGAGGAAGGTTTTTTTAAGATCGGCTAAAAGTTGTTCGGCCGGCCGGTGAAACGTAGAGAAGAACGGGTACTGTCTGGA
The DNA here is from genome assembly GCA_028476575.1 of Platygaster robiniae. Classification (NCBI taxonomy): domain Eukaryota; kingdom Metazoa; phylum Arthropoda; class Insecta; order Hymenoptera; family Platygastridae; genus Platygaster; species Platygaster robiniae. The sequence continues at coordinate 30,600,376 of CM052020.1, read as the reverse complement.
AGTCTGGTCGACTGATAAACGATATCCGACATAATGCGTTCGTTGTGCATCTTTCGACGGCGCAACGAAGCTCAGGGTCGGCTGGGCCGAAATCGTTTTCGAGTGTGATGACTGTAAGCAATGACGTAAGCCCTGAATTTTGACTTCAAATTCTTCAACATTGTAGTAAAATGTCACAAACTCACAGTTAGATACCTGAGGATTGTTTACATAGAATTCAGTAGACCTGAAATAATATACAAACATTCTCCAACAATGATTTTTAGAAGACAAATACGTACGTGAATTTTATCAGACAAATTACTGATTTGCATCTTTGTCATTAGAAATAAGTAAAATCTGAGGTTTGAATCGAATTTTTACAAAAAGTGCAAACAACAAAAGTTTGAAATAGTTTTTAAAAAATTTTCCGTCAAGCCTTCATGTCACCGATTTTTTTTCTGCCACTGATTCCTCAAATTACATTAATGCTATCACATGACTAAGAACCATTTTAGATTTCTGTTATTCTTCAACAATTTGAATTATCTCTAACTTCACGATTTCAGAACGCTAGTAATTTGATGACTGAACAAGTGGTACGAAAATTAAGTAGAAAGTCAAGTATTAGGTCAGCCCTTAGGAGAAAACAGTCCTATAAAACGAATAATCAACTCTTGATATGAATCTTGTGAAATCCTTGCATTTTTCAAGTTTAGGATTCTACAACTTAATCAAAAAATTAAATATGGTATGAGTTTTTTGAGTTTTATAACAAAAAAAGACACATATTAATATCACGTCTGTGCTGCATGTTTTTTAGACTTGATATTGCCATGTTCTTTTGAATCTTGTATTTCAACTTGTATTTTCATTTTTTAAGAATCTCATCGCTTGCCATTTTGATTTCACAGATAATGAAATTAATCACTTCATGTCTTTTGTGACTAATTGAAAGTAAGTAAATTATATCGTCATGATTTTTTTCGATTTTTCTGACTGAAATACAAATTTTCTGGTTCCGACTAATGGAACTTGAATGAAAATATTTTATTTATAATTGTGATACACGTGATCAGTTCCAATTTCTCTGTCAACAAACTAGAATTTGAGGTTTCGAACCTCCTCTGGCTCCTTGGTTCCGACACCACTGTGCATAACTGACTTATTTTGTTGTAATACAAAGGAGAAGCGTTAGGAAAGAACGCGCGCCTGGCCATAAAGCATAAAGCAATAACGGTCCGCGATATCGAACTATCGGAAAATAATTACTCGGGCCATATCGGCCGTTCGGTGAGAGGGCATAAGTAAGTACAGCGGGTAGTACGGTCCCCAGATACGCGGGGCCGCCTTCCAGGAATCGGTATTTATTGTGACGCGATGAGATAGCCCGCCACAGATCTCACGAATTACGGTTTTCAATATGACGCCTCTTATCTAACCGCCACTTTCCGCCTCCCTCGCCTCGTCCGGAGATACCTTGTCTCGTGGACCGGCTAAAAGGGGCCTGGCATTCTTTCGCCGAAACTCGAATTTTCGACTATCGACAATTCCGCCGTCCAACGGGGACCAACGTAGCGTTTGATTGAGACCATTTTTTGTCAATCGGATGCTCTAAAACGAGAGATGTAATATTTTTTTGAGTATCCCAAGCATCTAAAGTATCCCAATGAGTTTTCACCAGCCTCCTAAGTATACAAAATAGAGATTCCACGTCTCAAAAAGTACTTGAAGCAGAGGCGTAGTCGGAAAAAATTTTCAAGAGGGCTTTTTCTGAAAAATATTTTTCCCTCGGGATTTAATAACTATGAGTCTTTGACTATATGGGGACAAGAGAGCAATTTTTCAAAATTCACATTTCGAAATTCAAAAGTTATACAACTTTTGGAATCTAAAGTTGCACATTTGTAATGTTCGTAAATAATGGAATTCGATTTTTGTAATTTTAATTAGTGACTGATGTTTCAATTTTTTTTACTAATAGCTTTTGTAGTTATACCACTTCATGGATTACTAATATTAAGTGATATGGGTTTTTATAGAGCTTTCTGAAATTTGATGCACTAGGAATCAAACTTCTAGAAGTTTTATATATTTAAATAGATTTTTGAGCAAATTTCAACTTTACAGGTAAAAGGTAATCATAAATGAATATTATTTTCGTTCGGAATGTTATCTATCAATTTTTGTAGAAATTTATTGTATTTTTATATATTTTTATTATTTCTATGGACGGCTCAATAGATTTGCAGAAATTGATGCTCTAGTATTGAAACTTATAACGATTTTGACAATTGCAATTGATTTTTAAGACGACAGTTTCTTTTATAAAGATTTTTATTACTTTTATTCCATATTTTTTTAGTATTTCTACAACTGAAAGTATGCATAATTGTAAAAATTGTATCAATTGAATTGGATGTATTTTTACTGGTATCTATATGAATTTCTAGAAGAATTTTTAAAATTATATACAATTATAGTACAATACCAATAGTTCTGCTTCGGGACAGAAAGTTTCAGACATTTCTAAGATAATTATTTCTACATAATTTTCATGTTTTGGAAATTTCTAGTAAACTGGTAAGCTAGTAAACTAGTTACCTACTGAAATTTTGAAATGGTAAAATAGTAAACAAGTTGAAAAGAAAAGTAGTAAACTAGTCAACTCGTTAAAAATAAATTGGTTATTTAGTAAACTGATAAACATGTCAAATTTTCAATACTAAACTGGTAAACTAGTGAGCTAGGTTACTAGTAAGCTAGTTAAATAGAAACTAGTAAACTAGTAAACTAGTAATTTAGTTAGCTGGTAAACCAGTAAAATAGTAAGCTACTGAACTTGTAAACAAGTAAACTCGTTAACAACTAAATTAGTAAACTAGTAAACTGGTAAGCAAGGAAACTAGTAAACAAGTAATCTAGTAAACTAGTTAAGTAGTAAACTAGTAAACTCATTTTTCACATTTTTCTAGTATCATGTATGAAACCCTGGGGGATATCTAAGTATTTTTATAGATTACTTATATTTTTGTAGATTGCTACAGATATTTGAAAAACTTGATGCTTTAAAATGTCAATTCCGATCTGTTATCAGTAATTTCAAGAATTAATGATAAAATCCCATTCATATTTATTTTTCATGTTTTATATCGTTATTCTTTTTTCGTATTCTTGAAATATTTAAAAGATTATGTTGCGTTCTCTTGAATTTTTATAGATTAATAGTATATTTAGAATTTGATGCTCTATGATCTCAAAATTGATAGATCGTAGAGGCATCTGTCGAGATTTCTCGGAAAACAGCTTTTTTCTAGACTTCAAATAATTTCATTATTCTTTCAGAGTTTGTATGAATAGAAAAATTTTTAATACTTTTGTATGGACTTTATATAGATTTCTAGAATTTGATGGTCTAAGATTTAAAGTTTTGTAAATTTATAGCATTTTTGTAGATTTTTATTATTCTTCATTATTCACTGGGTTGCAACAATTTTTCTGATTCATATTTTCTACGTAATCTTACGTTTTGATAATTTCTACTTTTTTATTAAATATACATGTAGCTAACGTTTTCATGTTTTTTTTTATAACTTTCATTTTAATTGTTTTCTTATGCAACTTTTTCCATTTTTACATGAAATATTGATTGATAATATCAGAATTTTGGGTGGTGTTCGAACCCCCGAAACCGCCCTCTGCCTACGCACCTGATTTGAAACTTTATTCTAAAGTTTTCATCAGTTTTTTTCCAAAAGGAGATGTTTGCTCCGAGTAGAGTCTCAATTTCGGATACTTGAGTTTCTCGAATACTTTATAAGACGCTAGTATTCAGTAAAGAAATTTCTCATGTGAAGCAACTTACTAAAAAGTAGGGGATAATTTGACAGGCTGAGACAAAAAACTGAACAAGTAAAGACAGAAAACATGGAGTTCCACATTCATCTGTCTCTTACTAGTTCGGTTTTTACTCTCAGCCTTTCCTTTACTTTATAAAAGAAAATCGAAAAAATGAAGCACATTAATAAAATTTTACGAAGGTTAGGAACCTAGAAATAATAATCATGCATTTTAAAATATAAACGTATTCATAAAAAACAGTTATCATAAAATATATGATTTATATTTTTATATTGTTATTCAAGTTGAAGAAGTGAAACTCAACTGCTCCAAACAGCTCAAAATCGACTTAAGTTTTTCTGGTGAATCGATAAAAGGCGCCCAAATGAGGTAGGGCGAAAGTTTGGTCGATAATTCGTTAGGGCTAATTCTTTTGAGCTCTCGATGTAAGTTGATTTTTCATTATCAAAAAGATAAATTTTGTTTCTAATTATTTTAAATTCTTCATTGTTGTAGCATCCATTCAAATTTCCTGGGCGTCGATATTAATTTTATTTCTTTCTTGAAAATCCAGTTTTTGCATTAAAAATAGTTTTGCGGAATCTAAATATTCAAAATTTTGCTTTATCGGATGAAAAGTGATAATATTATTATGCTTTACAGAACTCAAGTTTAAAAATGAATAAATAATAATGATTTAGTTTTTCATGATCCATGCAAGATGTATAAAATCTGTGAAATCCTAAAATATTTCATATCTAGAGGAACTTTAACTTTTCGAACTTCATATTATTTGATATTGAGTAAGAGATAATTGGATTTTTTGAAGTCATGAAGAAGGCAAGAAAATCAACTCCAAGAGTTTTAAAGACCAGTTTTTATTTTGTACTACTCTGAAAACTAAAGTCCCCAAACTTCAAAAACTGTCATTTGATCCCATTCTACGATTCTTTAATTAATTCGTCAAGAACCGAACAACTGAAAAATATTTTCATCAAGAATTTTGGTAGTTTAAGCTTTTTAAGGGAGTTTTTTCAGATATGAATGTTAGATAAAACAGTCGTTCGGTTTTGTCAATTTTCACGTACATAACCACAACATTTTACGAGACCGCGTAAATTTGTGCCACGGACATTAGATTCGCGGATCAAATCATGTTCGCGAAAATTTACGTCGGCGTCGAAGTCACGGACAAGCCGTAACCCGCGCGCGTTTCATCCCTCGCGGCCAATGCGGAAATCTTTGCATCCGAGAAATCGGTATACGGGGATTTTAATAGAGTGCTGTGACTCGAGCGATAACGGTTACGCGAAGGAATAAAGTGCGATAAAAAAGGCATTTTTACATTCACAAATCCAGTGTTGCCACATCAGTGATTTTTTTACCATATCTAGAGAGTTTAGATTTCTAAATGTGAAATTTTTCCAACTGCAATCGTTCGATGGAAATAACCAACTAATAGATATATGTATATGTATATTGATATTATCGTTATATTCTTTCAGAACAAAATAACACTTTTATCTTATTTTTTTTTAATATATGTATGTACCTCTGAGAAACTACTACTAATTCTCTATTAATATTATTTATTCTCTTATACTATTGAATTATAATGATTTATAAGTATATAATGATAAATAATCGAAAACTATCAAAATATATGTTATTATATCAAAATTTATTCACATAAAAATTATTAAAATTTAAGGTCGCCTTCTGCAAACAATAAATTTGATATGAATTACTTTGAAATCATTTCATGACATTCTAAACATGATCTTAAGATAAGGTCTGTAAAAGATGTATGAAATTTCAAAATTTTTTTGACAGTGTGAAGAAAAGTTGAAGTTTCCCAACTATCCACAAATTTCGTAATATAGTCTGAAATTCAAATACATATCGTCAAATTTGGAATTCACTTTATTGCAATGAAAGCTTTTCAAAAAAGCAGTTAATTTAGTTTTTCTTTACAAATTTACGATTCATTTCATTATATTCAATGAATTTCATTTAAATAATCTTCATAGAGCAGTTATACAATCGGAAATACTAAAAAGTTTATTTTTTTTAGATTAGTTCAATTCTTACAATAACGAATTCTCGTACATTCCAGGAAATTTCCGTACAATATTTGTACGGAAATTATTGTATTGCTTTTATTGTATTTCCTTTACAGTAGGCACCTGTATAAATAGTATGCTATTTATGAGGGTGTCACTTATTTAAGAAAAGTTGGCATTTTTTATTCCGGGCCTTTCAAACAATTAAGATACTAAAAAAAATTTCAGTAAAGTTTGAAACGAATCGGACTTAATTAACACGTGCCTCAAGTGTAACCGTTCAAACATTTTGCTCAAAAATTTATAACTCTTCCAAAACTTATGATTTATGCTTTAAACTTAGCAGAATTTAAGTAAATAATGTAAAAGTCAAAACCTAGTTTTTCTGGATTTTTCTATCGCTGTTATTTATATTTTACATTTAATAAAAAGTACGTGTTTGCCTTATTTCATGTATTACTCCGTTTTCTTTACATATTTGTAGCCCGTAAAAAACTTCTGATAGGTTTTTGAAATTTGGCAGACTTTGAGTTTATAACGTTCAGTTCAAAATCAAAAATTTTGTGATATTATATTATACTGTATTATTTTATTCACAATGCAAAATAAAGTGTTCTGGAACAGTCAGTTATATTCTTCTAGTTTATGATGAAACTAAGAAAATGAAGCACTTTAGGGGCTTCTGAAGTGGGGATAATAGTAATGGATAAATCACGAAAATTCAACTTTGAACTTAACGTGTTGAACTAAGATTCTACCACATTTCAAAAGTGTATCAAGTTACAAATATGTTGAGAAAATCACTAAAGAAATACATAAAATTATTGCAAACATAAAACTACTGGAATGATTGTAGAATATATATAGATTACAGTAATAGAAAAATCTAAAAAAACTTAGTTCTTAACGTTACATTATATTCTCGAATCCTGCCAAATTTCAGAAGTCTGTCATAAGTTTTTAAGAAGTTACAAATATGTAAAGAAAACATGTGCTTTTTATTGCTTGTAAAATATAGAGCACAGCGATAGACAAATCCAGAAAAATTTAGTTTTACACTTTACATTATGTACTTTAACTCTGCCAAGTTTCAAGCATGGATCGTAAGTTTTGCAGGAGTTATGAATTTTTGAGCAAAGTGTATGAAATATTATTCATAATTCCTATTTAAAAATTCAGTCGCTTCGTGGCGCAGGATAATCATGTCCGATTCGCTTCAAAATTTACAACAAAAATTTTTTCAGTATTTTAATTCATTTAAAGACCTGGACTGGAAAAAATTCCAGAATTTCCAAAACAAGTGACACCCTACTATTTATATATTACGTATAGACACGTGGGTCCCTACGTTACACGAATTTCCTTAAGGGGAATTTCCAGAGGGAGTCGGGCTTCTAAAGAATTACGAGTTGAATATTTAATCATTCACCTTTATTGTTGTTAATAATGACTCGACACAATTCACGCGACCGATAGACAGAAAAACGCGAGGGAACAGGAGATGACCACTCTGGGCGACGGACGGCTGAACAAGCGAAAAATTCGCCTGTTCGGCGAATCTAAATAATGCTCATTATGTTAAGCACTAGTTCTAGGAGAATTCATGCACTCATCTCTACCATAATACATTTAGATAGCGCGTATGGTAATGATTCTCGACGTTCTTAGACTTCTTTACCGTTAATTACTTTAAAACTTTGAAAAATATAAAAACTTAGAAAATATTCGAAATCAAACAATAAAAAATCAAAACTACCATTTATTAAAACCTGATGTCACGCTGGGACGTGACATTATATAATACTGTACATAATATACTAATAATATACAATTGATATCCATAAATATAATATACTGCTAATATATAGACATAAATATTATAAATAGATGGTGATAGTATATAATAGTATATATTATAATAATAGTATATAATCTATATATAATATTCATATTATATATACTATGTATATAATATATAATATACTATATACTATTACATACTATTCATATCCATATAAAAATATCTACATATGTAAAGCAGAATGCATGTTCGCATGTCATGGCATCACGCGCAAACGACTGGACGGATTTTTGAAATTTTTTTTTTATTATTTCGTCATGGTCTGCGGAAGGTTTATAGCTAAAGAAAATTTTGAATTTTCAGTTAAAACGTTGGGCAACTAGGAAGTGAAGGAATATGACACATACACACACACAATGTTACAAAATAACAAAACATCACAACATCTCAAAATATCACAATAATAAAATATCACAAATTCACGAAATATCAGAATATTACTAAATTACAAAATTTTACGAAATAATGAAATCACTCAAAATAATTAAATTATCTCATCAGTTGTGACCTGTAAACATACAAGTCTAAATTCTCTAATCATAAAAAAAATTACAAAAAATAATTGTAAATGATAAAATATTGTTTCATCTTTTTTTTCATAATGATTCAATCGCACTATAACAGTTTATTTATTAGCAGAATTTTTTCGAAGATGTTACTTATCATTTCCATTGCTAAGAAAGTGTTATATTTTGAGGTATTTTTTGAAATTTGTTTTAGTCTCAACAAATTTTTCAAACTTATTCTAATTTGTTACTAAAATTTCAACAAATCTACATATGTAAAGCAGAATGTATGATTGTATCTTACCGTATCATGTGAAAACTGCTGGATGGATTTTCAAATTTTTTTTTTTTTCTCATGATCCAAGGATGGTTTATAGCTAAAGAAAATTCCGAATTCTCGATTAGAAGGTTGAGTAACCAGAAAGTGAAGGAATATGACACATACACACACGATGTCACAAAATCCCAAGACATAACAAAATGTCGAAAAATTAAATATCACAAAATGTTGAAAAATGAAATATCACAAAAAGATAAAATTTAAACAAATATACGAAATATCAGAATATTACGTACAAAATACAAAATTTCTCGAAATAATGAAATCACTCAAAATTACTAAATTGTCCTATCAGTTTTGGCCTATAAAACTAAAATTCTAAACTCTCTAATCATCAAAAAAAACAAAAAAAAAAAATCACAAAACAGATTGTAAATGATCAAATATCGTTTCATCTTTTAGTGATTGAATCGCTCAATAAAAGATTATTTTTTAGCAAAATTTTTTCGGAGATATTTCTTTCAATTCTCAGAGCTAATAAAGTGTTAGATTTTGAGGTATTTTTTTAACATTTTTTTTAATACCAATAGGTTTTTTAACCTTATCCTAATTCGTTACTAAAATTTTAATCAATTATTTATATAAAAGTTTTTCGTAAAAGTAGGTTTGCTATGAATTTACTAATTCAATATCATCGACAGAGAAAGAATATTTTCTATATAATATTATAGAATATATAGGCCCCAAAAATCCCTATATTTTATAAATATCGGGAAGCATAGGGAACAGCCGCCACAAACTGGCCATTGACCGTGGGCGAAGTCGCGGGTGACAGCTAGTGTACTATATATATAATATCTATATTGAATTATATATATACTATACATTATATATTATATATATTACTATAGTATATAATATATTTTATATAATATATACATATAATACTATGTATAATATATAATATTTGATAAAGAGTATATAATTTATAATATAATATATATAATATGCTATTTATAAAATATCCTCTTAAAATCGTATCTAGAACCTGCAATTTCGCGATTAAAACGGGAAAAATGATCTCGAGTCCCGGAAAAGGTAGGCCTGGAGAGCTCGCTTCCTCAGCCAACGTGTCTTTGGCACGTCGAGGCGTCCCAGGTACTCGTCCGAGTTCTCGGCGCGATAGGGATCTTGAGGCCGTTCAGCAGGAGGTAGGTGTACTACTCCGTCGGCCGCGATACCGAATCTCATGTATTGGCTCGGCTCGTTTCTGTCGTCGCTCCGCAGCGACACAAGGGCAACAAAAAGGGCAAATGGCCGCGCGCACGCGGCAGAAAGAGAGACGTCCCGGGATGAGATAATGTATGCGCCGAGCGAGGTTCGAGCTGGAGCGATAATTGCCCGAGGTGGGATTTTGCGAGGCAACGAGCTACGGTCACGTCTCAATGCTCGAGTCGCATTGCGCTACCGTCTGCGATACGGGCCTGGAAATTAAAACTCACCTGACACGGCGACAACGCCACGTTTCCTTTTCCAACAACCTTTTTTCAAGTCCTAAAGAAAAAAGGTTTGACACTTGGCTCGCAAATTTATCGATTTCCATGCGAAACAAAGCCCTTTTCGCAATCGTTCATTATCTTGTAAATAATGGAAGAAATTGGAAATGGAGAAGTTGGATTTGTTCGAATAGGGATTTTTGTCTTATGTTGGTTGCAAAGTTTATTATTGGGAGTATAACGTAAGATACGCATGGCTCCGGATATTTAGTTGGACACGAATTCGCGTGCCCTTTAATGAGAACATGCATCTGCATAGTGCGAGCAGAGAAGGGGGCGAGAAATAAGGAGGAAGCGTAAAAGGTGATGGTGGTTATCGCGGAAAGTGTCTCTTCGGTGTCAAGTCGCCCTATCTCTTAATGACTAACCCATCTAAAGGCTTAATCGACGACACGTATAAACCATCCGGGCTTTCTTAAAGAAAAAATACGAATGATTCAGGATACATTTGCAATTTCGAATAGTATCGAGTTCGGCGTTTGGGTATCTGTAAGTGAAATTCCTGTCTTCAGTTTGGTAGCTTCAAACACTGACGATTCCGAGGGAATTTCTGTTTTTATGTTAAGCTTTCTTTCATACTTTCATATAAAACGAAGCTTTTGCTTACAATGGCCAATATTTTGGTCATCGAATTCATTGGTTCTTTTTGTGCAAGTATCTTACTACTTAACTGAGAGTGACAACCATACAATATGTCCCTATATCTGGAAAACTCATAAATCAGACAACCTGCGAACACTGATTATTTGACATTCTGCTCGTTCATCAATTAATTCCTCGACACTCAGCTGTTATTTCGACGTCTTCTTTTTTTTTCATGCTCCGAAACCTCCGCCGATCCCGTCAAAATCTCGTATTCAAGAGTTTAATTGGCGTAAACCGCATCTGAGATTCTGAACTTCTCCCGAAGAAACGGTCTAGCGCGAGATCGGAGGCCCGACAAGGTGGCGCTGCAGCAACTGGATCGACCGAAACTCTCACGTGAATTAATTAAGAACGCGTCTAAAAGTTTTTTCACTGGCAAGATACTGAGTGACGGGGGCCGATTTATTGCCCCCCTGGGGAATTTCAGAGATCCCGCACGAAACGATAGGGTACGTCGAACCCCCCCCCCCCCCCCATTTCTTTCAAGGACCACACGCGATAATTCACACCGGGCTCGGTATTCTATCAGCGAGGGCATATTTTTGCAATCGTCGGCGTGCCCGATTGCGCGATAAATTTTTTTGGGAATGGCGCCGCGTGAAATCGTCGCAGGAATGGACAAATATTTATCATGATCTGGGGCATTGGCATGGACAGAAGGGGGATCAATCTCCCCCTCTGACAGCTGTCATTAAAATATAATATGTTTTATCTATAAAAATTGAATATCGCAAGAATATTCTAGAATCAAGATTTTTGGAATGCCATCTGTGTAATGTTCAGTCTCCTATCTTCAATAGTAACAAATTCTAGAAATGTATTTTATAGATCCTATCACACTTAAATTCTATACAGTGGAGATATAGGCCCTCAAAATTGATGTTCTTAACTTGAAAAATTTAAAATTCCATGTTGAGAAATTGATGATTATAAATACTGAAATCGTAGAGAATTTTGTAACCGTAAAATAATAGAATATAGATCCTAATTAATCAATTATTCTTAGAATTATGAATTATAGAATCGTATGAATTTGGAATAATTAGAGTTTTTACTATAAAAGTTTATCATCTGAAATCATTTACTGTAGAATTTTAATTCTCATGATTCATAATCGAAAATTCATGCTGTGGTAATTCAAAATAAGAGTTACATGCGTTCTGAAATTTCGAATTTCAGACTATGTTCTGAAAATTTGAACTCCTATACTTTAGAATAGGAAATTTCGGTGATATATTCAAAATGGATTCAATCAAGAATTCTATTACATAGGTATAAATAAGAATTCTCGAACTCTTCAGCATGAATTTATAGAATTTAATACCTACAGTAAGATCGAAAATTTCATTATCTCAGATCATAAATTCACACAGTTCAAGATATCAGTATTGTCCAAATCTAAATAATAGAATGTGAAGAAGAAGCCCTATAATTAGAAATTCGGTAGTTTTCTATTCTTGAATGGTCAAATCTTTAACTCCCCTGTTTCATTTATTATAAATATGGCATTCTTCATTTAGAATGAAATATTTTATGACTGTATATATTATTAAGATTTTTGAAATTATTCGAGATTATTTTAGTATCACATAATTTATGATTAGAATGTGATCTTGAATTATCGAATTTTATACCGTAAAATTCGCAGGTCTGAAATTCTTCGTAACAAAATGAACGATTATTTTATTCTCTTTTCAAAAATTCACAACTCTTGGATTCTGGATTCCATCATTTAAAATTCTAGTGCTTGATATCTTATAGTGCAAGATTCCGGAAATCTGTATTCTATAGAATTTACTATCAACTCAAAATTCATGTTCTAGAGTTGGAAAATTTAAAATTTCATCTTATAAATACCAGAATCGTAGATAACTGTACAGTTGTAGAACTCTAAAATATAGATCTCAATTAATCAATTATTAGAAGAATAATAAATTTTATAATCGTAGAAATTTGGTATCATTAGAATTTTTGCTCCAAAAGTTAAATATCTAAAATCATTTACTGTAGAATTTTAACTCCCATGATGCCTAATCAAAAATTCATACTGTGGGAATTGATAATTAGAGAATTGAAAATTAGAGTTATTTTTTCGAATTGAGAATTTCAGTAATATATTTAAAATAATAGCAATCAAGAATTCTATTAGGTACATAACAAAAATTCTCGAACTCTTCAGCATGGATTTCGAGAATTCAATACCTACAGTAGGGTTGAAAATTTCATTATTCTATATCATAAATTCATACGGTTCGAGATATTAGTATTGTTAAAATCTAAATGATCGAATGTGAAGAAGAAGAATTCAAAATTCTAGAAGTCCAAACCCTATAATTAGGCATTTTGTAGTCTTCTACATTTCAATGGTCAATCTTGAATTGCTCTGTTTCATTCGTTATAAGACTGGCTTTCTACATTTAGAATGAACTATAATATGAAATTAATAATAATAATTGAATTACGCTCTATTACTGTGATTCATAATTTTCTTTACTTTCGATCTTTTCGACCCAACATAATGAAACTCAATTTCATTATGTTGGCTCCAAGAGATCGGAAAAAATGGAATTTATGAATTTATTTTTAATCAAGGTTTTGAAATTTTATATTCAAGATTATTTTAGAATCTCATAATTTGTGAATTAACGTGTAATCTTGAATTCTCGAACTTTATATCGTAGAATTCGCAGCTCTGAAATTCTTTGTTGCAGAATGAACGATTATTTTATTCCCTATTCAAAAATTCACAACTCTTGGATTCTGGATTCCATCATTCAAAATTCTAATGCTCGATATCCTATTGTGCAAGATTCCAGAAATCTGTATTCTATAGAATTAGGAGTTTCTGAATACGATATTCTCAAATTTAAGATGCAATTTTTCTACCCGGTGTTATCGATATGGTTCACAATGATATTAAATCCTATCTTCCCTCATCCCTTAAAGCTACTTACGCCACTTTTAAGAGTTGTCTAGAAATCTCAAAAGGCGAGAAAGTATCACGAACTTGGTTTTTAATCATTTAGGTATGGAATTTTGCGGAATCTGTTTCGGAGAATAAAAAAAATTTTGCATTGAAGCATTTTGCGTAAAAAGTTCTTTAGGGATCAACTTTTACTTTAGCTTGAAATTATTAGAATCATAGGGATCGACAAGTTTGGTTCAATTCAACTGAAGCTCCACCTCAAAACGTCGAGAATAAAGTATGAAATTCCTCCAAATGGAGAGTAAATCACGTTTCATAAGTTAAGTACATTGTAATTTCAATCAATTTAAGTAATTAAGTTTTTTAATTGTATAGCAAATCTATTCTAATATGTAAGAAAATCAATAGCCCTGCATATACCACATGTGCACATAAATTATTGTCTCCTACAGAAGCGCAATTTTTCTTAATCCCCTCCCCCTAATTTCATGAAATTCTGGATCCACCATTACTGGTACCTTTACTTTACGATTTACTCTCAAACTTCAAAGCGCCCTGTTGCAGTGTAGCAAGTTTGAAAAAGGAGCAAATGTTGGGCGTGACGATGAAGATGCTCGAATATGTGTTCTGCAGGCCCGGTGTCGGCGATAGTGTCAAGGGAGCCATAACCGAGCGTGACTCAATCCGGTCGAGTGTTTAAAGAATCACGGGGCACATTAACGTCGGGCCCTAAGCGCCCTACAGATGTACGACGTGCTACCGCTGCTCATTCGCTTAACGACGGACCCAGGTCCCCGATGGTTGTTCGCTCCGATGTCGTTCGCGATTCTCACTCGCGATTGCCCTGCTAGGGGGTATTTAAAGTGATTGACCAAGTGACAAAAACATCATCTCGACTTTTAAAGATCATTCTCAAATTTATGAAGCCAAAGAACATGACAATTCTAACAGGATTTATATTATGATGACGAAAGAGAGGAAACAATTCAAGAATGAAATTTTATTTCGAACAAGATATGAAGGTCATAAAGAAAACGCACCTTATAGACAAATCCTAAGTCCATCATCTTCCAAGCAACGTCGCGTGTTCCGAGAAAGCAACGACTCCGACCTCGTTAACAAATCACTTAATCGGCGAGATCCAATTCCGAAGAAAGCAAGTGGGCCACGATTCGATAATTACGAAATTCCGGGAAATGATTCATATTGATGACGTCGCTGATCGTTAGCCGCTGATCGGCGAGAAGACGGACGAGAGGTAACGAGTCCGTGGAGTTGGGCCGGATCAGATATCATCCAAACAGCAGGACCAGGGCCTGGCCAGATCTTTTAGATTAACACAAGTTGGGGGAGGGGGGGGGTCGAGGCAAACCCGGCCCGTGGAAACGAGAGTGCAATAATATCGGTAGATATCGATCTTTAATTAGGCATGCAACGCGGCAGAGCAAGATTAGATCGGCGGACGAGACGGGTTCGCGCTTCTCTCTTTCTTCCGGCCCCCTTTTATTTTCTTTTCATTTTTTTTCCTCGTCTAGCTTTTTGTTTCTATTTACATTCTTACTCCAATTTCGAAATCACGATCGCAGAATTTTTTAATTGGAAATTCCATGGCTTATCAATGCGAAAAAAGACGTTGCGATGTTTTATGCATCGAGCGGGTTCCGCTCAATTATTAAATGATTCCGATCTGATCGGTGGGCTAGGGACGGAAAACTAGTTATTCGGATTCGGGAGTGTGGAAAGGAAGAAAACAAAAGTAGTAGTTTTGAGGTTTTTTTTCGTTGGAGGATCGGGTCTATAATTATTATATGTTATCGGGTCGATTAATGGAATAGTCTTATAAGCTAATCGATTTGGGAGGGGGTTTGGAATCGGTGTAAGCTTGAGGGGAATTTTCTAGAGTGGTATTTTGGGTAGTGCTTTTTTAGTTGTGCTGGATTGAATGTAGAATTTTAGAGAAACTCACTTCGTTTTTCTTGTTCGAATTATTTTTTAAAGAGTTAAATTGTACTCTTTACATACCACTTGGAATATTATTATTTGAATAGTATTACGTAGGAAAGCGAGAAAATCGTACTTTTGGTCAACTTATAAATTTCAAACTTGTCATTCGTATAACTCTGAATTCGTAATTTTCGAAACTGTTGATCTTAAAAAATTCTAGGATGTGTAACATATCGATTTATATTTAATTGTAAACGAATTGTAATATTCCAAGTTTCATGACTGTGAATTATCTAAGAAATGTAATTTTATAACTAACGTACAGAATCTTCTGACCAATTTGTTTAACTGAAAAGAAAATGATAAACTATAAGCAAAAGGTACAATAATTAATAATTACTAACACAAAAGATCTAAGAAGCGAATAAAAAATAGAAAATGTAATCAATAAAATGAAATCATTCTATATTTTCTCGAATAAGATTCAGCAGTTATATTTATTTAAAATCATTTATCCCATTTATCATAAAGAATATGATGAATAAAATGTAGTAACAAATAAATATGTAATAAACAAAATGTAGTTGGCAAAAAAAGCAAAAGGTACAATAGTTAATAATCGATAACATAAAAGGTCTAAGGAGCGAATAAAAAAAAAATGTAATCAATAAAATGAAATCATTATACTCTATTATTTATCAAATAAGATTCAACAGTTATATTCATTTTAAATTAATTTATCCCATTTACTATGAAGAATACAAAGAATAAAATTAAATAACGAATAAATATGTAATAAACAAAACGTAGTTAACAAAATTGAAAATCATAAGTAAAATTCATAAAATAAATTCTCTACAGTATGTTAAAAATTTTATCATTCGAAATTACAATCTTTTTATTTTGAAAATTTTCGACAATAAAAAAGTGTAAGATGTATGTTAACAATAATAATAATAATAATAATAATAACGTGAACAAATTTTAATCGTTTGAGTTTTGTTATTTTATGTTATCTGAAATATCTTATTTTATTAATAAAACACTAAATCTTATTGTAGTTAAATTGAAAGCAAAAAATGATATAAATACATAGTACACAATTAAAATAAATGTTTTTGAACTTTTCAGAACTTTGCTAGCCTCTTAAAGTTACAAATACTTAAATTGCCCGAAAAATAGAAGTTTTCTAAGCTCTCGTCAAGCATTTTCTGGAAGATATTGTCACTGCACAAGTTTGGAAAAAAATTCCATCATCCTTTTTCTTTAAATGTGTGCTTCTTCCACATTTTGATTTCATATTTCACGTTTTCATTTAATTTATATTCTACTAAAATACATAATCATCAATGTTTTCATTTATGTTTATACATCGACAAATCTTTGTCTGTGCTAATCAAAAAAATTGTTCATTTTGGCAACAATTTATCACTGAAATTTCGCATTTTGCTCAAAATTGTATAAAATAATTATAATCATTATCATCCATTATGGTCATCCTGCTCAACAAAATCAATTATATTTTAAATATGCACCTTTTTTATTTTTGTCCGACTTTCTCTACAATATCTGTGAGTTCAATTTTGAGTGTTATCACTATAAATCTCTGAATTCCTAATTGAATTTTCAAAATTTTTTCCATCCCCATAAACGAATGACAGACAATTTCGACGATATAAGTTCTGAGTGATCAACGTGTCATCAGATAAATTTTTGTATAATTGATAAACATTCGTATATTCAAGACACCCATAATTTTTACGGGTCGAGAATCCGTTGACAAAGTGATCATTCATATTTCAAAAGATTATGAAAATCTCGCGTGGCATTCCTTTTACAGCCTCGCAGAGATTACCATAAATCAAAGCGATCGTTTGATACAAAAACGACTTTAATCGCGCTGAAACTACAAAAACATACACTCAACTCGATTGAAAGCGAGGAACGATTTCCCCAGAACTCTCTTCTCCGAATTCTATCTCTGGACTCGATACTGATCGCACGAAATTCTGGTGGCCTTATCTCGCTACGATCGCTATCTATGCTGAAATCGTACTTTTCATGTGTACCAGTCGTCATATCTCGAGTTTTGATCGCTGGGGTGGCTCTCTGCTCATGCATAATAATGTTATTGTGCTTTCAGTAATATTTTTTACTGTATGAATATAACAGTTTTTATGATTTCACCATTTCTAATGGTTCTAATAAGATCTATATTTTTAAAATGAGACAGTTTTGGCAGTTACAAACAGTTAAAACAATTGTTGAACACTATTTCTTGTCAATTTCCATTATTTTTAGAGATTGAACAGTTCAAGTTTTCAACAGCTACGACAGTTTTTGCAGTTCAAATTCGACAGTTTCGAGGGAGTTTGCAACAGTTATGATAGTTTTACGATTTGAAACAGTTTCGTCATTTTTAACAGTTTTGACAACTTTATAATTTTTAAATCAGTTTTCTGTTTGACTGGCGATTTGAGTGTAATCTGTCCCTTATAAACTCATAAACTATCGGAAATTTCAAAATTATGGATAAAGATACTGAAACTATCAAAAAACTTAAAACTATTATGAACTAGCGAACTGTTTACAATGTCAAAAACTATGAGACTGTCATAACTGTGAAAAACTGTAAGCATTATCATAAATTTTCTAAAATTATCTGGAATTTTTTGATTAAAAAAAACACTCCTTTTTTTCCCTTTTACTTGAGACAAGAGTTTAAAAAAATTTTCAAAGTACATTGATATTTGGTATCATATCTGATAATCGTATGAAATATTGATTTTATCGGAAATATTCAAAATTCTTTAGAGAGTCTCAAGCAACAAAGAATCCTGAATAATTATTTAAATAGCAAACCAGATCACGATTGGTTTATTTTTAAATTATTTTTGTATATCGAGGAATAGAACAAACAAACAACACAACTGTGAAATTCAAACAATATTGATTACATCTAATCAAATCTAATTGTTTACTTTGAAAAGATTCATAGATGAAGAAGTCGATTTTCAATAAACCAACAAAATCGCTTCAAAGTAGCGATCTGCAAATAATAAATAATGTAGTTGGAAACTTGAAAAAATAAAAAAGTGATTTGCACTAATTAAAGGAAACTTGTTTAGTTATTTTTGTTTTGTTTCGTTGAATTTCAATCTACCAAGGAAAAGTGTTTCTCATGTTTTTAATGTTGTAAAAAAATGGATTCGCTATTTGAGTTTTCGTATAAATTATCAAAAATTTTAACATCAAAATGAGCCATTCTCAGTTATTTCGCATCTATCGAATCCAAAAAATACTATTACTTTTATTACGGACGTTCCAAAAAGAATAAAATTAAATTTTTGAACTTTTTGGTATTTTTTGAGAGTTTTTAATTTCAAATATCGGTCGGTGAGATTAAAACCTCAATAGATCCTGATTTTTTTGTTTTTTGCTCATTTTATGTGTCTCAGAAAACATTACAAACAAGCACAAGTGTAAAATTTTAATATTCATGATTCCACTCGACGAATTTCGAATAATAATTGAAAAAAAATTTCGCAGATAAAGAAATTAATTGAGATAACATCGACAAAGATGTTTCTTATCAATAATATGCAAACAATCCTGCGAATCATCCGTTTAATATTTCAAAATTAATAAAAAAAAGTCTGGTAGATGATAAACAAAAAACATTTTCTACGAAAAAAAAAGTTTCACAAAACCAATATTGAAATGAAAAAAAAAAAGATAGTAAGGGAGACTAAGCATTCTGTATGAAATCTAATAGTATCGAAAATATTATCATTATTTATAGTAGTGTTATTTGAATTCACATAAAGCTTAATGATTGTTTATTTTTTATATGTCAATATAAAATCTTATGTCCTTAGTAAATGATAATCGATGAGTAATATTCATTTTTCTTTTACAGCATCCACAAATATTGTATCTCAATTATGCTGAATGAATAAGTATGAGCGAATCAAAAATCAATGAAATAGCTTATTCAAAAGTGTATTTTATCTACCTAGTATTTTTTTAATATAAAGAAAAGAAATTTTTTTATATAAACTAAATTATAAATAAAATAACCAATAATGCAACTGCACTTTGCAGCCTAGGATTAATACTTGCCACGAATCATGATATGGTTTATAAAAAAAATGCTTTCCACACATTGAAAATAACGAAAAACAGAATATAGTTTCATATTTCAAATATTCGTATTAATTACTTAAGATTATTTTTCACTCCACTAACTTTAATTTATTTATGTTCTCCCGTCTCTCGTTGCCAAATAATAATATATTATCTTCAAGTGTACTTTTTTTTTCAAAGGAACTAAATGTTGCCTCCCCCTTTCCCTTGTTCTTTCTGAGAAATTCGAACGGTGCAAGGCATTATTCATGCGCGAGCATTGAGAGCAGCTTGTACTATGGTGCTCCTTATACGTGTATGTTAAGGAGCTTGTAATCTTATATACTCATGAGATCGAACGAGCCTTGGATCGCAAAAATGTACATGGAGAAAATCATGCGATGCATGGGAATAAGACGTCTGGGAAGCCGAGAAAATTCGTTGAATTCCTTCCTTATGTTGTTTAAATGAATTACAATTGATCAAGACGACTAAAGAAAGGGTGAATAGAAAAAATATCATTGATTTTTGAGTTCCATTCAGACCAATGTATGGATGAAATAATAAAACATAACATATACATTAGTTCAATGTAAGACAATATTACCATGTTTTTATTCTGACTGCATTACCCAATTATTGTGATCCAATCAGGGGTGTTGGCAGATAAATTTTCAGGGAGGGTTTTTCTATAAAATATTTTTCCATTGGAATTTCATAATTTTTAATCTTCGACATTATGGTTACAAGAAAGCGATTTTCAAAAAATTACATTTCGGAATTTAAACGTTATACAACTTTTTGAATCCAGAGTTGCACATTTTTCATGATCGTAAATAATGGAATTCGATTTTTGTAATTTTCATTTAGTAACTGAGGTTTCAATATTTTTTACTTATATTTTTTGTATTTATACCACTTTAAGTATTATCTTATATCAAGTAATATGAGTTGCCATAGAGCTTTCTAAAATTCGGTGCTCTAGGAATCAAACTTCTAAAAAATTTATATATTTGAATTGATTTCAAAGCAAATTTAAACCACACAGATAAAAGGTACTTGATTGATTTGTATAATTTTCATTTGGTATATTAAATTTAATAGAATTTTCTGGTATTTTTATTTATTTTTAATATTTCTAAGGATCGTTCAATAGATATTTAGAAATCGATGCTATAGTATTAAAACTGTCAACAATTTTGAAAATTCAAATTGATTTTTCAGACGACAGTGTATTTGTTGAAGATTTTCAATATTTTTATTTCATATTTTTGAAGTATTTCGTCAATTGAAAGTATGTTTATTTGTAGAAATTGTATCAATACAATTTGATGTATTATTATTGTTTTCTTTATGAATTTCTAGAATTATGTCTAAAATTCTAACTAATTTTTATAGTATTATAATAATAGGACAGAAAGTTTTATAAATTTCTGAGAAAATTATGTCTAGATAATTTTAAAGTATTGAAAAAATTTCTAGTATACTAGTAAACTAGTACACTGGTAATCTAGTAAATTAATATACTACTGAAATTTAAAAAAAGTGAAATAGTAAACAAGTAAAAAAGATAAATAGTACACTAGCTTACTCGCTAAAAAGTATATTATTTATTTAACAAACTAGTAAACTTGTTGAATTTGTAATAGTAAACTGGTAAACTAGTGAGCTAGTAAACTAGTAAGCTAGTTTAATAGAAACTAGTAAGCTGGTAAACTAGTTAGCTAGTAAACAAGTCAGCTAGTGAATTAGTAAACTTGTGAACTAGTAAACTAGTAAACTCGCTAACAAGTAAATTAGTAAAATAGTCAACTTGTAAACTGGTAAGCTGAAAAACTAGTAAACTTATTTTTAACACTTTTTTAGTATAATATACGAAACCCTAAGGGATTTCTGAGTATTTTTATGGATTACTATGTATGTTTTTATATATTGCTACAGAGATTCGAAAAACTCGATGTTTTAAAATGCGAATTTCGATCTATCATTAGTAATTTCAAGAATTGATGATAAAATCACATCCATGAAGATTTTTCATGTTTTATATCGTTACTTTTTTTTTTTTTTTTTTTTTGTATTTTTGAAATATTCAAAAGATTTTGTTGCGTTTTCTAGAATTTTTATAGCTTTATAGTATATTCAGAATTTTATGCTCTAGAATCCTAAAATTCGATACTTTTAAATGGATTTTATATAAATTTCTAGAATTTTATTATCTAAATTATAACAATCTACTTCTTCGGGGATACGATCGCTTAATTATAATTGTTCTATTCTTCATCAATCCGATCAAAAAATCAAAATTTCTTCGTTCTTGTAAATCATTTATTTATTCTTGTTACTCGAGCTTTCGACCATTCTTCTCGGTCCTTTTCAAAGTTTCTAAAAGTTACAATTTTTTTGTATATAAATTCAACATACATCCCTGCTCTATAACAAAACCTTATTATTATCTACGTCCAGGCACACCTACTTTTAAATTCGAAGTTCAACATCTTTCATTGTACAATCAATAAACGCAAATAACGTGATATTTCTCTTTCCTCATTTCTCTTCTCAAAAAAATACACGACACTGAAATGAAATACACAATGATCACTCACAAATAAATGATACTGATGTTCCAACAACCCTTATACTTACAATCATGTCCCAAACCATATCGACGTTCAAAATTGAACCTTGGCAAACAACAACTTTTAAAAAATTTTGTTCATCTAAAATTCGAAGTTTTGTATATGTTCAGCATTTTCGTAGATTTTTATTATTATTGATTATTGTTTTGAATATTATTGAAAAAAAGAGAATTCATAAAAATATTTAAAAAAAGAAAAGCATCGATATACCAAACATGTGAGTAATTGAATCAATGATTTTGATCATTAATTTCAAGATAAAGAAAAAATATCGTTGTTTGTTTCATACTTATGATTCCTTTTTTAAAATAATAAACTTTTTTTCAACGCTCCATTATTATTTATAATCACTCATCTTCTATTCGATCATTTTCGAGCCATATTCAATCAATAATCAGATAAACATCTCTTTCATTCTAGCTCTCGGCACTTTATTCTTGCCCTCTTCAGGAAACTGAATTTACAATAATTAATTCAATAATCAATACAATTCCAAATTAATCAATAACAAAATCATCATAACATCATTCAATCTACTTACAACAGAATATAATTCAGGTCAGCAATATCTCATGTGTAAAACATTTTGTCATTTTTATAATATTGAATAAATAGGAAAAAAACACAATAGAATCTATAAGAATTCATATCACGTTATCAATGCATGCGTCATAGATCGAACTCAAAAATCTCGTATCTTTCTGTTTGTTTAACGTATTTTTAGTCCCCTTTATGAAAAACATTTCTGAAAACATTCTTTTTCTATAACCTATCTCTCTATCTAAACTTTTTACTTTATCCCAATTAAACTCATGATTCATATTTATTCTATGTTCCATTGTAACTGAATTATTTCCTGTAATTTTACGAATATCTCCCTCGTGTTATTTAATTCTAGTTTCCAAACATCTTTCAGTTTGTCCTACATACTTAAATTTGCAATCTCTGCAATTAATTCTGTAAAATACATTCTGCTGTCTTTTATTCCCCAATTTATCTTTTCCCCTTTTAATAATATCCATATTCAATTTATTACCACTTTTATATATCACTTTCATATTTTCTTTCTTAAATATTCTCTCAATTCTTCTTTGTCCTTTTTCTATGTATGGTAAAACCAAAATTCTTTTCCCCCTATCATTAATATCGAACAATCAATCATCTTTATCATTCTTCGATTTAACATATTTCAAGAAATTAATTCTTTTGATCAACCAATCCATAAATTATCCCTTTTTTCTGTACAATCGGATTCTTTGAATGAAAATTCATAAATCTTTCTGAGGAAGTCGGTTTTATGAACTAATCAAATATTAGCTTCTCATTTTCTCTAATAACTTCCAACTCCAAAAAATTTCAACCTTTTTTAAAATAGTTCCTGAAGAGGGCTCCATGAAGAAGTCGAAAGCTAGAATGTGCAAACAGAGAAGTTTCTCATTCCACCCCTTGCTCCGAATGATCGTTCAAATATTGAAATGATGGGAAATAAATCATCTTTGTGTTAATCGATTCAAAAGATGAAAAAAATTAAGAGCTCAAACGAAGGGGGTGCTATAGAAATGAATCGGAACGCCCAGAATCATCCAGAATCGACGTGGCATCGGGTATGTGTAAGCGACAGTTATCGCAATGGTGAACGATGAGAAGACTGCGAGTTGAGCTCTCACTTAGCAGCCCTTGTGTCACGATCGGTACGGGGCATTAGCATATCTTGGCCGTTCGTGTAGAGCAGCGAGCATCTCCCGTGGGTCGTGGCCCCGGCCCAGGGAAGAAGACTCACTCACTCGACTTGACTCGACTGCTCGTTGTTGTTGTTGCTGTTACCTGTAACGTCGCGTGTCGACTCCCGTCACGATCGGGATCCTATTTACATAGCGCAGATGCAGCTCAACACGGCCCACTTCTGCACATCGGCCTCGGGTTTCCAACCACCCTAGATCGCGAATCAGGGTGCAACGCGATCCCCGAGATTTCGAAAATACCTGAGAAAATGAAATTCACGTGTATGAAAGATAAATTTTTTGGATTTTTTAGCAAACCTGAAAGGGGTTCGAGGGTTTGAACCTCTCCAAAAATTCGAAATAATCAAGGGAGACTTACATTCAAGTGAAGAGTGTTTTATTTTAAGAGTCAAAATTTATAGTATTTATTGTCCGCTCCTATTTTCATATTGTCCAAATTTTCTTTACAACGATCACTTCTGGAGCCAATTTTTAATAAAAACAGCAATTTTTCTTTTTCTAGCTTTCGGCATATATTTTGCCCTCATCAGGAACTACAAAATTATTAATTACAATTATTACAATTACTTTTAGTGACACTTTAAGATTTATATTGTTACTTACATTCTTAAAAACATCGTCGAACTATCAATCAATCTAAAACTTAGATGGTCCCATTTTTTTGCCCTTATCAGGAACTACAAGTTTATTTATTACAATTAGAATCACTTCTTTAGACAATTCCAAGATTTCTATTGTTACTTACATTCTTATTATTAAAAACATTGTCGAAATACAATCAATCAAAAAATTTCCTTTATTTTTAATATCGACGATGTTTTTAATAATAAGAATGTAAGTAACTATAGAAATCTTGGAATTGTCTAAAGAAGTGATTATAATAATTGTAATAAATAAACTTGTAGTTCCTGATAAGGGCAAAAGAGTGGGACCATCTAAGTTTTTGATTGATTGATAGTTCGACGATGTTTTTAAGAATGTAAGTAACAATATTAATCTTAAAGTGTCACTAAAAGTAATTGTAATAATTGTAATTAATAATTTTGTAGTTCTTGATGAGGGCAAAATATATGCCGAAAGCTAGTTAAAGAAAAATTGCTGTTTTTATTAAAAATTGGCTCCAGAAGTGATCGTTGTAAAGAAAATTTGGACAACAGTCAAAATTTATGTTAATGACAAAAATTAAGAAAATAAGTAATTTGAATTATCTAGTGTTGACACTTCTACTGTAAAATAATGTGAAATTGCCAAATAATAACTGCGGAATTCGAACGTATGCAATTGTTTCTAAATACGAATTTTTAAGGTTGAATAAAAAATTGGAAAATAATTGGCACTCCGAAATCAGTTTTTTTGGTAGCTTGAATTTCAAGATAGTTAACATAATGTAGAATTTTCATTGTTTACCATAGAAAAATTGAATATTTGCGATGCAAACATTAAAAGCACTTAATTTTCTTTACTTTTCAATCATAACTAGATTTGTTAATATGTAATTATTTTTTACATTGTTTGATTGTTGATTTATATTCTTATATCTATATTGAGATTATATATAAATGAGTATACTCGTAGATTGAATAAGATAATTATAAAGAATTATTGATAAAATTGACTTGTATTCATATATTAGTAACAATAAATCAATTACACCTTCAAATTGTAATTATGAGCAATGCGTTCCATCAAAATACATTTTTTACAACATTTCTTTTTTGAACTTTTTAGATCATATTTATGATTTTACTTATATATTCATTTATTTATTGAAGTATTCATTTATTAATTTGTTGATTAACTTATTTATATATTTATCAATTTATTCTTTATTCATTTATTCATTTATTCATTCATTTGTTTATTTTTTTATGTATTTATTATGTATTTTTTTTTTATTTCTTCATTTCTTGTTTATTTATTTCTTCATGTATTTATTTATTTATTTATTCATTTATTTCAGTAATAAGTCCAACAGGTTATCACCCAATTACAGGATTACTATAGAAAAAATCACAGTATCTCAGTAGTCGAAAAATTGAGCAATAGTTATTGAAAATTGTTAATAGAATTATAGTACAATACAATGTTACCAGCAAACGCATTCAATGTGTCGCAAAACAAGTCACACTCAAATTATTTATTTCCAGCAATAGCATTAAATTATGTGCCCTAAGTTCCAAACGTTTAAAATTTAAAGAAAAAAATTTACAAATTAATATTAGAGGCAGAAATTTTCAAACTGCTTTTGAACATTTTTTGATCGTCACAGCGAACTTGATGCTTCTCAAAAAATATTTGCCACAGTTCCCATCATAATAAAAAATCAAAAAAATCATATATTTTTCATTTTCGTTTAATTTTAAACGTTTTGAACTTCATATACATCAGTAAATTCATAATAATTCATAATTCAAAATAATATATTCAATATAATAAAAAAACATATTTCTACATTAGAAAAATTCTATTTTTTCAAATTGACAATTTCAACTACAACTTTTTGAGGTGAGCTTTGAAAATAAGGAATTTAAAAATACGATTCTCGACAGATAAACATTTACATTGAAGAAGTGAACAATCATAAATACCAAAAGCCGAACAAAAGAACAAGAAAAATTTAAAAGATTCAATATTTTCAAACTTGAATAGTTCCTCAGTATGTGACAGTGTAATTTTGAAGGTAAAAAAATCGTACCAAAACTCACTGTTCAACGAATAAAAATACATGTACGAAATAAATTTAAATAAATTATTATTAATTTTGAAATCGGGAAGAATAGTGGATAATCATAACTTCCAAATTGTAATAATTCTCTGTTAATTTTTGAAGTTGAAAATTCAATACAAAAAAATTGCGTTATATTAATTAAAAAAATTATTTCATTCATGAATCACTGTTTAAAATTGATAATTCAAAGAATTCAATGTATCGAAACCTTAAAATTCTGGTAATTTGATGGTAGATTCCATTACAAGAAGAAAATTAATGATTTTTTATCTCAACGCATGAAAAACTGAAAAATTCTGTTAAGACCAAATACAAATCTCAAATTAAATGGTTCAATTTACAAAGAATCAAAATTACACTTTTGTAAACTTCGAATTTCAAATTAAAGGCCCTTAAATTTGAAGTTTGAAAGAATGAAAATTCAACTGTTTAATGTATTACAAAATTCTTATTTCTGGAAAACCTTTTCCAAAATGTGTTTCTGTGTGCACCCCTGGCATCTAATCTTCCTAAATTTGAAACAGTGTATAGTAATAAACATAGAATTGCTGAACAAATAATTTGGAATGTGGAAATAAACCAATAAAAATAGTTAAATTTCACTTGAGGCATAAATTGTTTTCAATTTAAACAGTGCCCGAGTAATTTTGATCCTTATGATAACCTTATAAAAAATTAAATTTCTTATAAGAATTCAATTTCTTACAAGGTGCACCTTATAAAAACCTTATAAGAAACTGAAATTTCTTATAATAATGTATTTGATAAAATCTTTTAAAAAAAAACTTTATAAAATTTTTTCGATGAATTTTTTATAAGAAATTTCAGTTTCTTATAAGGTTTTATAAGGATGAAATACAGTCTTTGAGTAAAATTTCACTTGCCTATGAGAAACTATAACTTCACTTATTCCAAATGGTTTAATCTGCAATTCTCCATCAATTAATAGATCTAGAAAGCTTCCTTTTAAAGGAAGTCCTCTTAAAGGATCCAGTTAAAAATAATAATTACCTTCTTTGTCAATATTTAAAACTGAAGAAGAAATGTTTCCTCTTGTGCTAGGAGAAATAATACAAATTATAGTCTGAAAATTCATCAATTTCGAAGTTATTCAATTCCAATTTCATTTATTATGCGTTCACCACCCTGAACTTGGGTAAAACTTCCCTGTAGTCGAAAAGGCAAGAAAAGTCGCGCGAGGGTGGCGGTCGTGTAAAGCAACTGCGAGTCGCTATCGGTTCCACGAACGGTCTTATCAGTGCGCCGCGGATATGTTAATGGCGAACGCTGCTCTCCCCCGTGCCCCGAGATAAATTGCACCCCCAACGCGTGGTCACCAACCCTCTCCCCTTGCCACCCTTACCCATATGCCGGCTTTCTCTCGCTCTCGTTCGTCGCATGCACGGGCAATTAAGAATGGCCATGCAGGCAGCGCCATAAACCCGTTCTGGTTGCCATATAGTGCCATTCCAGCGATCCATCGATGACTGCTTGGTTACAAAGCAGCTGCCCGTGCAAGGTCCCTGCAGGCCTCATACCGATGCATCGGTACCGAGCATCTCCGGTCCCCACCCTAGAGCCCTTCTTTGGACCTCCGCCGGAGGCAATTAAATCATTCCCTTGCAGTGTTAAATATCAATCGTAAAATCAATACTTTCCGTGTGGCTGAAAATCTTTTTGTTTCAAGTTTTCCCAATTTGAAACAGGAAATGAAAAAAATGAAGATTGGAATATTTCCTTGGTAATTTTGATCCTTATAAAAACCTTAAAAGAAAATGAAATTTCGTATAAAGAATTGAACGAAATAATTTTAGGTTTTTTTCTTGTAAGATTTTATCTAATACATTCATATAAGAAGTTTCAGTTTCTTATAAGGTTTTTATAATATTCAAAATTGCTAGGGTAAAAAAGCTCTTTTCAATAATTTAACCCCTTCCATTCAGAAACGGTTCCATACCTATATTCTCGATTTTCGAAGTAAAAAATTTTTCACACATTTACGTTTCAACTTGCTTGAATAACACACAAACATTGTCAAAACTATGAAAAACCTTGCAGTTAAAAGTGACGTATTAGTATTATGGCCAAAATTGACGTCGCATGTTCACGGTATTCGGATAGAAATAAAAAAACCTCTAATGCAAAGTGGCATGCGAAACCACGGGCACGATAACGATCGAATCTCGGGGAATTCCAGTGCGCGCCAGCCAAACCTGCTTTTCACGCTATTCGATCTTCGGGTATCGAAAACGACGCATAAATCTCGAATTTTTCTCGACTTCCGGTACTTTTACCCCTTGGACACGTTAATTAAGATCCGTTGTAGCAATACATTTAACGCGAGACTGGCACGTCGACACGTGACCGCGGATAGGATCGAGACGAGTGTGGTAGATCGCTGGTAGATGCAGCGGGCGGAAGTAGTCCTCCTCGTAGCCGAGCGAACCGATGCGTCGGCCAGGCCGTTCGCGACCTTAATGGCACCCGACCACGCTAGGGTTTTTGCCTATCGTGGTATCTGGATACACCTACTCTTTCAAATTCGCGGGAGTTGCTGGAAACCCCTCACTTTACGCATGCTTCTGGTTATCAAAAAGTTTACAGCTCCACTCTTTGTTTTCCATGAGTTGAAGGAGGCGCGTAGGCAGAGGGGGTTTTGGGGGTTCAAACTCCTCCCGAAATTCTGATAAAATCAATCAATATTTTGTCTAAAAATGAAAAAAGTTACATCTGTGAACAATGAAAACATAAGTAACAAAAAAATGCATGAAAACGTTGGCAGTATGTACATTTAATAAAAAAGTAAAAATGATCAAGATGTAAGATAACGTAGAAAGTATAAATCAGGACAATTGTTGGAACCCAGTGAATAATCAAGAAAAATAAGAAGCTACAAAAATGCTGAAAATTTACAAAACTTTGAATCTTAGATCATCGAATTATAAAAATCTGTACATCTATATAAAAGTATTGAAAATCTTTCGATTCCTACAAACTCTAGAAGAATATTGAAATTATTTGAATGCTATAAAAAAACTGTTCTGAAAAATCTTGAAAAATGCCTCTACGATCTATACATTTTGGGACTCTAGAGCATCGAATTCTAAATATACTATTAATTTATAGAAATTTTCTAAAACGCAACAACATCTTTTAAATATTTCAAAAATACGAAAAAATAATAACGATATAAAACGTGAAAAATCTACATGAATGTGATTTTATCATTACTTCTTGAAATTACTGAGAATAGATCGAAATTCGCATTTTAAAGCATCGAGTTTTTTAAATCTCCATAGCAATCTACAAAATTATAAGTATTATATAAAAATACTTAGAAATTCTCTAAGGTTTCGTATATTATACTAGATTAATGTGTAAAATAAGTTTACTAGTTTGCTACCCTGCTACTTTAGTAGTTTACTTGTTTACTAGTTTGCCAGCTCACTAGTTTACTAGTTTACGACCTCACTAGTTTACTAATTTACTGGTTTACTAGTTTAATAATTAACTAGCTTACTAGTTTCATAACTAACCAGTTTACAAGTTAAATAATTTACTTGCTTACCAGTTTTCTAGTTGACTAATTTAATTGTTAACTATTGGACTAGTTCAGTAGCTTACTAGTTTTTTATTCAACTAACTTACTAGTTTACCAGTTTACTGTTACGAATTTGACAAGTTTACTAGTTTACTAATTGAATAATTTACTTGTTAGCGAGTTAGATAGTTTACTATTCTGCTTTTTCACTTGTTTACTAGTTTACTAGTTTACTAGCTCACTAGTTTACTGGATTACTAATTAACTAGCTTACTAGTTGATTAACTTAGCATCTTACAAGTGTACTAGTTTACGTGCTTACTAATTTTCTAGTTTACTAATTTGTTAACAAGTGTACTAGTTTTCTAGCTTACTAATTTTTTATGTACCTAGCTTACTCGTTTACCAGTTTACCGTTACGAATTTGACAAGTTTACCAGTTAACTAATTAAGTAATTTACTTGTTAGTAATTAGCTAGTTTATTATTTTGCTTTTTCAATTGTTTACTAGTTTAGTAGTTTACCAGCTTACTTGTTTGCTAGTTTACTCTTTTTCTAGCTTAATATTTTACTAGCTTACAAATTGACTAGTTTACCAGTCTACTTGCTTACCATTTTACTAGTTTACTAGAAATCTTTCAATACAATAAAATTATTTAGGTATAATTTTATTATAAATTCATAAAACTTTCGATCATAGAGCATAATAATTAATATATTACTATAATTATATATAATTAAAGAAATTATTCTAGAAACTCATATAGAAAACTATAAAAATACATCCAATGCAATTGATACAATGTATACAAATTAACATACTATTGATTGTAGAAATACAAAAAATATAGAATAAAAATATTGAAAATCTTAATGAATAGAACTGTCGTCTGAAAAATTAATTTGAATTCTCGAAATCGTTGAAAGTTTCACTACCATAGCATCAATTTCTAAAAATCTGTTGAGGGATCCATAGAAATATTAAAAATATATAAAAACACAATAAAATTCTACAAAAATTGATAGATAAGATTCCAAACGAAAATGATATTTATTTATGATTACCTTTTACCTGTATGGTTGAAATTTGCTCAAAAATCGATTCAAATATATAAAATTTCTAGAAGTTTGATTCCTAGAGCATCGCATTTTGGAAAGTTGTACAGAAACCCATATTACTTAATATCAGATTATCCTAAAAGTGGTAGAAATACACAAAGTATTAGTAAAAATAATTGAAACCTCAGTATCTAATTGAAATTCACAAAAATCGAATTCCATTATTCACGAGCATCAAAAATGTGCAACTCTAGATTCCAAAAGTTGTATAACTTTTAAAGTCCGAAATATGAATTTTTAAAAATCGCTCTCTTGTAACCATATCGTCAAAGATAAAAAATTATGAAATCTTGAAGGAAAAATATTTTCCATGAAAACCTCTCCCGAAAATTTCGTCTGCCTACGCCCCCGAGTTGAAGTCACTTTTTTACATGTAAAACGGCGGAACAAACAAAGGGGTCGTTTGCTCTGAAGTTGTTCACTACCTTAGGTTAAATTAATGAAAAGTCGCTGATTTTTAGTAGCATACTTTTTATTCAATTCGTAATTTTTCTACTCATGATTAGTGATTCTTCTACAACAATTGATGATTTTTTTATTACATATTAATGACTAGCTGTCACCCGCGGGCTTTACCCGCGAGTTCCAAGTTCGCTCTCAGTCCGTTTCGCCTTCGGTTGGCTTTTGGATTGAGAATAGTTGTACACAAATCAATAAAGTAAACATAGTTATTATATGCCAATTTTTTGGTATGATTTTATTTTATTATTATTATACTTGCACAAACTTTTAATTTGTTCAAACGGATAAGGTTAAAAAGAAGATATAACA
The DNA here is from genome assembly GCA_028476575.1 of Platygaster robiniae. NCBI lineage: Eukaryota > Metazoa > Arthropoda > Insecta > Hymenoptera > Platygastridae > Platygaster > Platygaster robiniae. The sequence continues at coordinate 30,568,114 of CM052020.1, read as the reverse complement.
CAGAATCCGTTGATGACAATGATGAGAAGAATCAGGAAAAAATTAACTTTTAATTCAGATTTTTTGCAACATAAAACTGTTGTCGTTAATTCCATCATAAGCCCATCGTGCTTCACAGTCAAATATAAATCAGAAGAAGGATTTGGTGAAAATGTAGAAGAGATTTTGAACTGCAGATTGGCAAATTTAGTTCCAACTAATCAAAAATTTTGGACGCGGGATGCGGTGAAATATTTCGAAAGCATAGCGTTGAATGAAAATTTTACTATCAAAATATTAAAACAAATCGACGATCTATTCTTTATCAATTTAGAAGATTATGATTTAATGAAGAGCATCGACCAATGGTTTGTTGATGAAGAATATGCAGTTTTCGAAGATTATTTTGCTCCATACTTTCCATCCGATTGATATGATTCTCCATTGAATTCTTATGAATTAATTGAAAAAAAAAGTTTTAAAAAATTATGTTTTTGATATCTGTTATTTAATGTACTAACATTGTACTTTGTGAATTAATAAAAAAAAATTTTGAGAAAATAATACTTTTAATCTGTTATTTAATTTATGAAATTTGTTATTTATTCATATTCATTCGCAACAAATATGTTAAAAATTGGCGATAAGAAATAATACATGAAAATTTTTTAAATTAACTCATCGTGAGAAATGTAATTTTTTCAATAATTAGAATTTATTCAAGATTTGAGGAAAATTGGTGGAACGGTTCGATAGATACGCTTAATTGGTAGGTGGGTGCGTTGGCGGAGAGCGAACAGGACAATATATAGCTTAAAACGATACTTGCAATTGGACCAATAGTTTTGCAAAGTTTAATAGAATTTAGTCAAGATTTGGGGAAGATTGGTCGAACGGTTAGAAGATACACTTATTAATGCGTAGGTGGGTGCGTGGGTGGAGTGCGAACAGGACAATATATAGCTATAAACCATCCTTGAACCTAGACGAATACGTAATGCAAAGTTTCATTAAATTTGGTTCAGCGGTTCAAGAGTTATGGAATCATAGATAGATGGAATAGATAGATAGGAACATGATAAATAAGTTGTTATTTATTGTGTGCGAACGACAATAAATAAACGTCCCAAACAACTTGCAGTTTCTTCGCGCAACAAAAAGAAAGCACTATGCAAAGTTTTGTGTTGATCAGTTGCGGAATGTAGACGGTAACTCCAAATATCGAACGGACATTCTGCTTTATATATATAGATGAGTCAAAATTTAATAATTATTATTGCGAAGATATGAGAATTTCTCAAGTAAAAAAATCCATAATCATCAGTAGAAAAATACTGACTGTTAGTACAAAATCACGTATTAAAAAAGAGGAAAGTGCGCCACTGAAAATGAGTATTTTTTCACTACTTGAACCTAAGAGAGCATGTGATTCAGGTTGTGCCTTTTTTTTGCATCAGCTAATAATCTACTTTTTGACTGCCCTTCCGAAAATTCCCTACAACAAAACAGCTTTAAATCAAGCAGAAAAAATACTTGTTTCTTCAATTCCAGTATTAATGTTTGAAAAATAATATCAATTGAAGATGAAATCACCCATAGGGAAGTTATCATTATCCAGAAGAACACGTTCTCAATTAGCAATTGTTAACATGATGATACACTGCATGATTACAGGCGAGGATGAGGAGTGGAGTGACTCGGAGAAAACACCATCCGTGAGCAGCGGAGTGGAGGGTGGAGGATCGACGGTCTCTAGCCCATCAGCGGCAGCCATCGAGGAGGAATCCAACTTGCGACTTTCCATACCCATCTCAACCGTCATCGCCCAGTCTAGCAATTCCGATGACATCCAACTTCGGTTAAACGTGCTTTCCGAAGATGCCAGGAAACGGCTCATCAGCCTCACTGAAAATATCGAGGTACATCCTTTTCAACCATCTAAATATTTCTTGACTGTAAAAAACCTCAACTAAATTCAATTGTTACTCCAAGTGAAACAATTTCATTAGAAATGAGATACATTGAAAACAATTTTCTAGACTGGAAGACCATACCGAGAACGCCATTTAACTGCGCCCACGAAAGTTCGAGAAAGGAGCCCCAAAAAGGACCCAGAGGAGGATATAGAAATGGTGATCAAGGAAGATGATGTCCAGGTGAGTTTTTTCCCGTCGAGGAGGAGAGAATTACTGAAGGACCCCGAGGACTCCAAGAGTCAGGATGCCATGCCCCCGGAGCAGAAAAAAATGAAAATCGACGATGAACCTTTACCGAGATTGAGACTGAATACTAGTCTGGCGACGGACCCCGCTCTGCGGCCGGCCGCCATTGCCGCCCTTTCCCTCAAGCCTGATAAAGTCTCGCCTCCGAACCCGACGACGCCGCTTCCTCCAGGTCTCCAGAATGGTGAGTTATCTGTTTATTTCAATTAATGGCAAACTAGAAAAATCCAATTGGAAAAAAACCCCATGGAGTTATAAGCCCAATTTTTTAAATGGAATCAACAAATCGGCAATTTAAATCTGGAGATATTTAATGAATCCACCAATATTTTTTCAATTTTTGGGTTCAATGAAATCCTCTTCAGGAAATATTATTTTAAATACAAAGAATTAATAAAAATTCTCATACACAACAATCCAGAAGCCCCATCTTATCGAATTATAAAAATGTGATTCCCATAATCTATACAATCATGCACAATGATCTTGTTTAATTAATTATATTTTCTAGTCAAATGTATAATAAAAATCGCATGCTCTTCGACGTTTAAATAGGTAATGATATATATTATTCATTTATTTAATTCTAATATTTATTTAATTATTGTTTATAAAAGTAATTTGCGAGGCTGATATTTTTCTATATCAATTACTCTCTTTGTCTAAAGTTATAACAATATTCTATTCAAAATCATCAAATTGCGATAACCGATTGAAATCCACTTATGAAATTAGAAGTTATTAGACAATGGATTTTTTTTAAATAAGGGTGAATTAAAAAAATATAGATCGGATTTTGACTGGTTTTTAAGGGGTTATATACCTTTTTGTGCGGGAAATTGAGGATAGTTTGGAGTAACTTTTAAGGTATGTAGCAATAATGCTATGTCACAAAAGTTATAGTTTTTTAATACCCTATTGTTCACTTGAAAAAGCAAGTATTTGTTCTTAAAAAAATATCAATAATTGGCATAGTTATGGCCCTTTCCCCGAAACAACTTTTTTTTTAAGAGGTTTGCGGTGACCTTGACGCAAGTCGAACAAGTCAAGTTAAATCAGAAAACCCAAAAATTTGCATTAGTCTAGGAATATATTTATTTAGTTCTTGAACGATCGCTTTTTTAGAGAATGGTTTTCATTTTGCTGATAAGAATTTTTAATAAAATTTTCAGAGCTCAAAAAATCGAAATCTCGAGGAAAACGTTCTTGCATACAGAAAAAACGTAATATTCATTTTTTCAATTGTTCAAAAACTAGATACATTCCTAGACTAATGTAATTTTTTTGGATTTTCTAATTCAACTCGACCTGTTCGACTTGCATCGTGGTCACCGCAAGCCTCTTCAAAAAAAAAGTTGTCTCGGGGAGAGGGCCATAATTCCGCCAATTGTTGATATTTTTCATGAACAAATACTTGTGTTTTCAAGTGGACAATACACTATTAAAAAACAATAACTTTGGTGTCATAACATTATTGCTCCATACTTTCAAAGATACTCCAAACCATCCTCAATTCGTCCGCACAAAAAGGTATATAACCCCTCAAACTACCTTCATCGGAGCGTTATTTATTGCTTTTCCCAAAATCTGGTAAATCAGAAGAAAACAGTTCTTTTCAGTCTTGCTGATTAGGATTAATTTTTCAGTTTTCAGGTTACCTGATAAACGATTACATCGTAAAAGTTTGAAGAAAATTTATAATTTTTTATTGATGCTTGATTGATCTATGGAATTACATGTTGTTATACATAAATATAAGAAAAAAAAATGCTTGATCGTGGAAGTTGGAGGGACATAAAAAAAAATATCAGATAGAAAAAAATTTTGTTTTGCCATATGTTGCGAAGTTATATTTTCTAATTAATTAAACAAGTATCGTTTTAGAATAAATTTAACAAAGACTTAAAATTAGTCATGATTTTTAATGGAATGATGTTAGAATTTATGACAATAGAGAGTAATTACATAAAGAGATTAGTCTTGAAAATGATTTTTATCGAGGATGCAAAGAACATGTTGAACAAACAAGAAGATACCAAATGTTTGAGTTCTATTTATGATTAATATTTTTAGGGAATTTTCTATGAAAAAAATCGATGATAGGCTAAAAACATATAATAATTGATAAGAAATATATTAAAAATTAACAGATACAATAGTGTTTCAACAAACGATAAAGCAGAAACAAAAATCGTCAATTTATTCCAAAATATAAAGGTTTTTCATGATTTATATTATTTCGAGACTAACTCGTTTTCATTGCACATGATATTCGTTAGTATTCTTCGTCGTCTTCATTAACACAGTCGACCAGTAATAATGATTTCTCACATTTGTCTTCTGTCATATCATTCACTGTAAATAAATATAATAAATATTATTCCAAAAAGAACGACCACAAATGCTAATCATTTTTACGATAACGTAATCAAGAAAACCTTGAAACGGTTTGAGTTAAAACTATTTATAGAAAGAGTTCAATTTCTAAAATAATTTTTTACATTGGAAAAAGTATATTTTTTTTTAATGAATTTATTGATCCATTTTTATATTCTTATTTTTATTTTGGAAAGATATTTTTTCATAACTAAATATATTAGAAAAGATATAACATGTTTGTTGTAAGTACGATTTTTATTTTATTAATGTTCATATGATAATTTTTTATGAAAAGAAAGACCGCTGAAACGAAAAATTTACAATGTAAGTTGAATTTCGAATGAATCCTTGAGTTACATAATGTTGATTTTTAAAGTTTTTAAGTTTGAGTCCGTAAAATATACACATAGACTGGAAAAAGTTTCTAACGACTTTTTACTTTTCTCATTCGTCCTATTCATCTAACAAAAAGTTTTCCATTTTTAACATTCCACGAATTTTTTATCCATTCTTTCACAAAATGCGATTTTTTTTGTTATTATTTAAGTTCACTTTTTACTGAAACTGCTCATCTTACCTTGGTGAAAATTTTACAATTCAATTACTTTCTTATTCAAAATTACCTTTGGCCCCACAACTTCTTGCTATTTCCTCCATTTTTTTAGCATCATCTCCTTCGTCCATATCAGATAAAAAATATTCGACCAAAGTGTCAATATCTACGATTCCATTCTCATCCATCTTAAAAAATGGAAAATTATGCAACGTAAAATACGTTCCATTAGTGAATCGCAGGTTTTGAGAAACTCATTTCAAAAGACAATATAATCATTTCATCTTTAGAAGCAATACACTCACTATATCATATTTTTCAAGAATTCAAGCCAATAAACATCCATCTTCTCTGGATTCGTAATCACTATCAGAATCAGAAGAGTCACTTCCTGAATCAGAATCATTGTCAAACTCAGAAATGCTCAGAAGTCAGAATAGTGTCCATCATGATAATCACATAATCTACTACTCTGTCCAACCTTATTGAATAACTTCTCCAACCATGTTTTCCTTGTTTAATAAACATTAATTGATATCATCAAAATAATTCAACAATTGCCTTCAAAAGAACCTATTTCCTCGTAACATTCTTCCATTAATTTTATGAACTCATCCTCATATGAATTTTCATCTTCATATGACACTTCATCACTTCTGGTGAATTCAAAACATGCCTGAAAAGAACGAAAAATTATCGCCAATTTCATATTATTTCAAGATATTCGAACCTTCTTACCATAATGATGAAAGCACTGTATAAATAAGTTAAAAATATTTTGGAGACCATGATGCACTTTTTTTCGCATACAAGGGACTGAGGAAATAATCATTTTGAGAAATATCTCCTGGATTTATATTGAAATTTGCAGGATGTGGACAATTAGACATTTAATTATTGAAAATGGTGATTAGTCAATTGCATTACTTTATGAGTTGCATAACTTGGTTCATTTTTGGAGTTCGCAAATGAAATAGTCAAATTTGATTCTCTGAATTAAACTAAAACACATAATTTTCTTTATAATAAATTTATTTTAACAAGTCAAAAATATGTTATCATTGAAAATAAATAGATTGAGTATTAACAGATGCAATAAGCGGTATTAGAGTAATTATAAAATTCGTCCATTTATTTCGAGATATGTACATAGGTTTTCCATGATTTTGACTACATCGAGTCACTCGTTTTTATTACTCGCCATATTAATAATATTCTTCAAAGAATTCATCAACACAGTCGATCAATAGTAATGCTTTCTCACATTTGTCTTCTATCATAGCATTCACTGTAAATAGAAATAGAAAATAATAATAATAAAAGTTAAGACTGCGAATGATAATAATTTTTACGATAAACTTATCAAGAAAACCTTTGAACGGTTTTAGTTCAAACTAGTTGGAATAGCTATTTAAAATAACTCTCAATAAAATCAAAGGTTTTATGAATACGATTGGTTCAAAAATTCGAAATTTGAGCTTATCTCAACTTTTGAATAAATAAAAGAAATTTTGTGTACAATATAATGAATTTAAAGAAACAATACAATTTATAGGATGAACTTTTTATATTTGAAATAATTATATTCGTTTTATAAGGAATGATTTATTTTTATACACCTATTTTATACATTTATTGTAGATAGAGAATCTTTCATAATCAAATATGTTACTGTAAAAAATACAAATTTTTTGTGGGAAGAACGATTTATATATTATTTATGTTTATATTAAAATTTTCATAAGGAAAAAAGACCGTTGAAACTAAAACTTTGCAATGTAAGTTAAATTTCGAATGAATCCTTGAGTTGCATTACGTAGATTTTCAATGTTTTTTAGTTCGAGTCCGTGAAACATAAAAATTTTATTCTACTCAATTCACAAAACGAAACTTTTTTCATTTGTTATCATTTCATTTCACTTTTATACTCAAAACACCCATCTTATGCTCATGAAAATTTTACATTCGAATCACTTTATTATCCAATTTACCTTTGGCCCCGCAACTTCTTGCTATTTCCTCCATTTTTTTAGTATTTTCTACGTCCATCTCAAATAAAACATATTCGACCAAATTGTCGATATCTATGATTCCATTCTCATCCATCTTGAGAAATGAAAAATTATGCAACGTAAAATACATGTAATTAGTGAATTGCAGGTTTTGAAAAACTCATGGCAAAAGACAATATAATCATTTTATCTTGGAAGCAATACACTCACTATATTGAATTTTTCAAAAAAGCAGGCATATAAACATCCATTTTCTTCGGATTCGTAATCACTTTCAGAATAATCACTTTCAGAACCAGAAGAGTCACTTTCAGAGCTAGAAGAGTCACTTTCAGAATCAAAAGAATCACTTCCTGAATCAGAATCATATTTTGTCTTATTATAGAATTATTTCAACTATGTTTTGCATGTTAAATAAACAAAAAATGACATTATCCAAATAATTATACAATCACCTTCATAAGAACCTATTTCCTCGTAACATTCTTCAAGTGCTTTAATGACCTCATCCTCATCTGAATCTTCATATTTATATGACGCTTCATCACTTCTGGTAAATTCAAGGCAAGCCTGGAAAAAAGGAAAAAAAGGAAAAATTGTCTGTCGCCAATTTCATATTATCTCAAGATATTTGAATCCTTTTACCATAATGATAAAAGCACTGTATACATAAGTTAAAAATATTTTGGAGAACATGACGTTATTTTTGTCGCATACAACAAACTGAGGAAATAATCATTTTGGAAAATATCTTCTTGATTTATATTGAAATCTGCAGGATGTGGACGTTTAGACATTTAATTATTGAAAATGGTGATTAGTCAAGTGCGTTACGTGATGAGTTGCATAACTTGATTCATTTTTGGAGTTTGAAAATAAAACAGTCAGTTTTTATTTAGATACTAATTTTTGATTATCTGAGTTAAGATGGAAAATATGATTTTCTATATAATTATTTGATTTAAAAAAGTAAAAAATATGTTATTATTGATAACAAATAGACTGAATGTTACGAGATGCAATAAAATTTCGACAAACCGACAAATTCGTCCATTTATTTCAAGATACATGAGTTTTCCATGATTTTGACTACATCGAGTCACTCATTTTCATTACTCATCATATTCATAGTATTCGTCAAAGAATTCATAAACGCAGTCGATCAAGTATGATGCTTTTTCACATTCGTTTTTTGCTTCTATATGATTCACTGTGAATACCAATTTAATTTAGGATTAGTAAGCATGCAAACAAAACAATAATGTATCATTTATAAAATGCGAACATCAATTGAAGAATGGCCTGAAAGGTTCTAAGAGCGTTTGAATTGAGGAATATAGTTTCTGAAAAATGAAAACCACAAATTTCACCACAATTCCAATTACACTAAAACTTGAAATTACCTTTAGCCCCACAACTTTTCGCTGCATCCTTCATTATTTCAGCTTCTTCTTCCATATCAGATATTGCAAATTTAACCAATTCGTCTATATCTATCTTTCCACTTTCATCCATCTTGATAAATGATGAATCATGTAATGTTAAGTACATGTCATCAGTAAACTACAGATTTTATAGAAACTTATTGAAGTTCAAAATGTGATCTCAAGATTTTTTAGAAATAAAGCACTAACGATGTTAAGTTTTCTAAAAACGCAAGCATATAAACATCCCATTTCTCCAGATTCATGATTGGCATAGGAACTGTATTCAGACTCCATAGATTCTCTATCAAAAGAGGCACTTTCAAAATCAGAGGAGTCACTCCCTGAAACAGAGTTATTGTCGTAGTCAGAAGAGTGTCCAACATGATAATTTCATTATGCACCACTTAGTTAGAAATAAGTAAAACCAGGTTTTGCATGGTAAATTGATTGAATTTGAAAAATCTTAAAGATAAAACATTACCTTCAGAGTAATCAAACTCGTCGAAACATTTTTCCATTGCTTTATCGAATTCATATTCATATTCATTTCTTTTCACTTTCGTCAAATTCAAGACAGGCCTGGAAGTTACGAAAATTTTATAATATTTTAAAATATTTGCTTGAGTGATCTTACTGTAATGATGAATGCACTGTATAAAAAAATAAGAAATATTTTGAAGAACATTATGATGTATTTTTTATTCGCATACGACAAACTAGGGAAATGATCATTTTGAAGAATGCTCTCTGGTTATATGTTAATCTTTTTCAGGATATGAACGTTTATATATTCAAGCAATTACAATGGTGCTTATTTAAGTTTGTGAAGTAATGAGTTACATAAGTAAGTTCACTATTCGAGTTTGGAAATGGAATAGTCAAATTTTTTTAGATACTGTTGGAAATTTTGCAGCCAGAATTATTTTTAAAATTATGTGCGATTTTTTTGTGATCTTATAATTGAGAAGGATTGATAGAGGTGCAGAAATTTTTAATAATTTATCTATCTGCAATCTAATTTATTTTGTTTAAAATTTGGTCATTATATTGATTTATTTTTCATCGTACATACCTCGATTCTTAAAATTTTTGTTTCAGAGTTGCCAAAACCTTGAGTTTCCCAAAATTTTATGATTTTTAAATTCTTAAGAACTACACTATTGAACTAAAACGTGAAGTTAGTTTTTCATCCTTGAATTCTTTTTCGTATTTGAATTTTAGAACTCGTCTATTTTACAATGTTTCAAAATTTACATATAAATTGTAATTTCTTTATGAGGTGCCTTTTTCAATTCTGAAGTTAATTAACAAACTTTGAGATTTTTTCGTGTATTGTGCATGTTTGACGTCAAAATCTTAAAATTTCATATAGAATTCTATACAAGATAATTGAAACTCGTAAATTTTATGTTTTTGAGTAAATTTATTTTATAGGATTTTGACATTTATAGATCAAAAATCGAAATATTCTAATCTATTTTCACGCACTTTTTTTACTCAATTTTAATTTTATACTTTTCTTTCATAATCGGTTTCTATGGTAAAGCATCTGAGTTTTTTTATCTGATTTTGTTGGGTAAAACGAATGTTTTTAAATTTACAATTCTGACAGTTTCTAGAACTATTATAATTTCCATGGAATTATCTTTATTACATAACAATCTCAGATTGTAACTGTTCCTTCAACATAAAAACTAGTTATTTATAGACTCTTTTCCATAATCTTTTCTTCATATGAAAGTGTTAAAAACTATCTGATGGTGAGTGTTTCATGGATTGTGAAAATTTTCCCATATATTTAATGCTAAGAATAGTAAATTTCAGTTGTTATTCAACTTTGACAAAATGTTGAAGTCGTAACAATAATAAAAATAATTTTCCTGAGTATCAAATATCCTTAGAGGAAAATTCTTGAGATAGGCATGTAAAAAGAATAACTATCGAGGAAAACAGTGTAATGAAATTTTCATTTTCGAACGAGATAACTGCATGTAAATTTTTTATAATCGTTTGGCTGCAGGATATTAATGGAAACAATATTGAACAATATTAATTTAAAGTTTTTTGTTTTACAAGAAATAGAATTATATACATACAATGATCGATTTTTAAAGTTCGTTAAAAATTGTAAGCTACTAAGAAAACGATTAACGATTGCAGTTCCTAATCAAATGTGTTGCATGATTTTTTATGATCATCAGTTTACTAAGTAAATATAAATATACTAATTACGAATTTGATAATAATGTAAGAGGATTAACCATGAAACAAATAATGGTGGAAAATTATATATCCATTGTAATCTCATTGCAATTTTTTCCTTGAATTCTTTTTTTTACAACACAATAAAAAATATGATTTCAAGATAAAAATAACCTGTTTGAAAAATTTATATTGCATTTATTGTACCTTGAATCAACGAAAATCCTAGAGGGTAAAGAAATTAATAACTGTGAGCAATCTCCGATTATTTAGAATCCTTTTATTCTATGAAGGAAAAGTTTTACGTGTTTATGAGGGAGAATTTCGTGAAAATACATTCTGATTTCTCGATATTTCAAGAAAGTCTGGAATTTTGGAAAAGATAAATTTCTAGTGTATTAGTGTGATAATGTTTAAAAACATTAAAATTTTTACGATAATCCTGAAAATGCTTGAAAAAATCCTGCGAATTTTAAAGCATTTTATCAAAGTAAATAAAAAATATTTTATTATGATTTCAAGAAAAGGATTGAATGAAACACAAGGTATAGGTTTCTTATATAGTAGTTAAATCTTTATTTTTTTTTTTCATTTTACAAAAAGCACAGTTTTATAAATATAAAAAAAATTTACTGCACATCTCATAACTTCTGGTAAAAAAATTGAACATGTAATCGTAAATCACCTATGTAGTAGATCAAATTTCTTTAAAACCTAAGAAAAAAGAAGAAGTTGAAACTATTAGACAAGCAATGAATTTTTTTTACTACAAAATGAACAAAAAAAAACGGACTTTAAAAGAATAAAATTGAAAATAGCATACATTTTGTTTAATAACATTAGCTGAAGAGATTAGCCATACACTTGTTAATTTCTTCCACTCGCTCGCACTTGTTCTCGATGCCGGATTTGTTCACTTGGAAAAAAAAGCATTCGTGAAAAAACGTTTGTTTAGAGCCGAAAAATCTAATTTAACTTTACTAAATAGATACGTTCTAAAACATGCAAAAGATTTTTCAATATTCAGAAAAGGCTCATAGAGTTTTTGAACATGATTCGAAATGTGCTGAAAATTTGTAAGATGGTTGTTAATAATTCTGGAATTGGTAAAAATAGTGCTTTGAAAAGGAAGTGATTGTGTGTATAGTAAATAATGAGATTATGAAAATCCAAGATAGCATTTACTGCAAATTTCGTCCTTGAAATTTGGATTTTAGGATTGAAAAAATTTGTGTTTTTGAAAGATTGAAATAATTCAAAATTTTTAGTGGAACTGTAGAAACATTAAGGTATGTTTTAATGTTGCATTTTATCGACACATACCTTCTTGAACACATACTGTCACAAGAATTCTGAATCCTTTAGTATTCTTTTGTTCGGCTAATGCGGCCAGAAAGTAGGAGTACTTTTCACCATTGATAAATCCATCACTGTCCATCTTTTTATATAATATAACAGAAAAAAAAGTATGTTATTCCTCATACAACTCATTCATGTTTTGGACGAAAGCATAGGATATTTTGGAGAAAAATTAAATTAAATTGAATCAAGTTAAAATGTAAGTAGAGCCACTATTTCTAATCCTGATACCACTGGTTGCCCAACAGTTTTTCAATTCTTATTAATCATATAATATAATTTATCAGAAAAAGAAAACTTACAGTGTCCAACTTTTCTAATACACAAGCGAAAACGCAGGGAACTTTGGCATCTTGCTCTTCCTCATCACCTTTTAAAATATCGAAATATTGATAATTAATAATTTTATTGTTGCCAATCTGAAAAGGTCATTGTAAATTTACCTTCATTACAGTCAAGTTTTATGCAACACTTTCCAAAAGCTTCTTCCATTTCATCTTTACTCGGTGTTTCGTCGTGTCCAGCGGATTCGACATATGCCTTCAATTTTAAAATAACAGGTCATCATCAGTGAATTCAGAAAAATTGATTAACTTTTCACTTTACCACGAAAATCGCAGCACTGGACAGAAAAACGATCAATCTCATGCTTGCAGCCATTTTTATGTATTCTTCTTGTGACTGCAAAAAAAATTATTGAAGGTAGGTAACCAGAGTTTTATAGGAAATGTTACAGGATGTAAACATTTTTAATTAATAACAATCATGTGTATAATTACTGTGATGAAAATTTTTCCTCAAGTAACAGAGATTGCGTAATAACAGAGTAACGAATGAATTATCGAATTAATAACCAGAAATAAGAATTCGTAGAATACGTTTTGCAGCTGTATTCGATTAATTAAGGATGATGTGCTAATTGATAAAAAGATGGTTAAATAACAGGCTGAGAGGAAAAACCGAACAAGTAAAGACAGAAATCATGGAGTTTCACATTCATTTGTCTCTTGCTAGTTCGGTTTTTACTCTCAGCCTTTCAAATAAAAACTATCTTGATACAGAAATGATTACTAAATTACAATATCCTTATTTTGTTTTGTATGCATTTTCTTTTAATAATCACTTCATTATAATATTTGTCACGTACTTTTCTTGCATGAATTTTTTCGCCTAACTTTTTTTACTTCGAAAGGATTTGATCTCGATTGATTGACTTTTTCGATTTCGAAAATAATTCAATAAGTTTGAAAATTTTTGACTGTTACATTATTATGATTTGTATTAGAGTGTTAGGTTACGATTGATTGTTCTTATCACTAATTATATGCAATTACAATAATTTTTTGTCGTGCAATTAGGTTGACAGTAATCTGTTGGATTCACGTATATATAAATTAAAAAAAAAAAATAGTTATTAATTCTTTGAACATTATTCTATGATCTCATATAATACTCGGGAATTTTCAAAACGAAGAACAAATAATTAATGTGAACGCTAAGAATTCAAAATATTTTAATTCATAATTCAAGAATCATGTGAAAACACATTTTTTTCTATGAAATCGAAAGTAAAGAGATTATGCCATTAATAAAGAATTTGTGAATATTTGAAAATAGACGAATTTCGAGCTTTTTTAACGTCGGTATTATGACAATCATATATCATCAGAAATTCCTAATCCGTAACTTCATAAATGTCTAATTTCAGGAATTTCAAGATTTTCAAGTGTTCGTATTTTCAGAGTTCCAAACTCTTGGTATATTTGAGTTTTTTACAAATAAGGAAAATTAACTACTGTGGACAGGGAAAATGCAGAATATAAAAATCCATATATCATGGAAATTCGATTAAAAATTTTCTATCCTTCTAAAATATTAAAATCACGTTACCTTAGTAAATGAGGTTATAAAGTATTTTTTTTAAAAATGTTTTATTTGTGCTTCGTGATGTCAGCTTTTTGTAAATTTAACGGCAAAATTTTTGTGTTAAGAAAGAAAAAAGTTGAGCTTAACAATTTTTTACAGTGAAAAAATTTTAAAGTTTTCGAATTTGATCACAAAGTATTGCTTGATTACATTTAATCAATTTCATCATTATCCTTATCTGTTTATTATACATGAAAAAATTTTTCTGATATCAATAATGTATAATTCACAAAAATCATGAAATGAAAATTTTTTAAAAATCTAATTCTCAAGTATATATACAATTTTGAATGACGTAGATTCTCAGGGTTTCAGAAATTTGTTGATGACAAAGTATCTTACCTTCATAAGGAAATATCTAAAATATTAGGTATATTCATAGAATTTTAAAAATGACGGACTGTCCGTGGATTTTTGAAATGATTGTTAAAACGTTTAAGTATAAAATGTTGTGCTTTTTTAAGATCTATAATGTTTGTAGATACATAAAATAAAAATTGTAAATTGGTTGCTTGAATACAAAGATTTTTCAGATTTAAGATTTTCGTGAATTGTTTGTTCGAATTTTCAATTTTCTTATTAGAAACAATTAGAGACTTGTCAATTTTTTATACAATTTTTCTATATCATAAAAATCCTGTTTATTGCATAGTAAAAATAATAATTGAATTTTGAATTCATAGAATTCTGGAAATCACCTATTACTCATTTATTTGATAATTCATTGTTCGATTGTAAACATAAAAGTGTATAAATTTTTTATATTTAGGGTGTTTTTGGATCAAAGAAGCTTGAAATCTGCTGATTAAAAACATAGATTTTTCGAATTTCAAGTATTCTGTAAATACATACATATTCTAAACCTTTAAAAATGAACTAAAACAGAAAAAATGCTCATGTTACCTCTTATAGTTACGATAATAATTAATTATTGGTATCCAACAAATTTTATTCACTATTACAAACTATTTTTCACCTCAATTTTGAGATGGAATAGAAAACCAATTTTTTTCGTTTTCGTTTGTCTCTACAACGTTCAGAAATTCAGGCGCATTTTGAATTTTCAATTATTTAGAAGAAACTATCTCACAGTTGTACATTTTCAATGTAATTTTTATTCATCTACATATCCTGCTTTTCCAATAATAAAAGAAATTTCATAAATGATACATTCTTTCATATCTTGCAGAATATAAAAATTCACTATGGCAAAAATCATAAATATACATTAATCCAAAGTAATATTTTTATTGCAAATTGTAACTTGCAATCAGAGGTGTTCATAATAAACAAAAAAGTATCTTTCACATAGCAAGTTATACACTGTAAAAAATGTACATAGTAAACTTCCAATACATGTATTGGAAGTAACTAATACACGTATGGAAGTTTTTTCATACTTTTGTATAGAATACATCAAAAAAGAAACGAATATTCAAATATACATATGGAAAAAAAGTACTCAGTAATGGAGAAAGTTCCAAGTGTGCTCTCTCAGTTCGAATTGGTAAAACTTTTACTAATTCAGTCAGTAGGTCTGAGATAGTCAGAGATCTACTAATAAATTAGCATAATTTCATAAGTTGAGTAAAAAAAATATTAGAATTCTACTAAATTATATGTTATATGTATCTAGTTGTGAAAAACATTGTTAAAAGCTTGATGTTTCAAGGAATAAATACTTTAAGAAACGTCTAAATATGTCGGTGATTATTTCAAACTTTTGATTCCGCTCTGTTGTATACAAATTGTATATGGATATAAACGATCTTTTCAGAGCCAATGTGTAGGTAAAAAAAAAAAAAAAAAAAAATTTCTTATTTCCTCTCAAGTCCACATCGTTTTCTTATCTCATCTTTATTATTCTCCCATTTCCATTTCATCTTCAAGCTTTCAACCGTATTTTCGGTCCTCATCAGGAAGTATAAGTTTCTATATATGTATAATGTAAGTCCTTAATTACAAATCTTCTTTAGAATTTAAAATCAAATATACTTTCCAATACAGTGTCTTTATTAACTCACCAATCCCTCCTCTTTAAAGTTCTATATTCAGAACTGTCCAATTTCAATTGTCCATTAATAGTATTTTCCATCACCACATCTAGTATTGATAATATTTTCCATTTTTGTCAATTTGTAAAATCATCCGTGAATATCAACAATTCACTTCTATGTCAGGTGGAATAAAAACCTCTTAATATAAAATCATTCCTCTCTCATTCTATACTGAACCGTGTCAAGCAATGTGAGAATATTTCAACACTAAACTAACCAATTCGAATCAAAGGTGAATATAGAAATTTTGATAAGAAAGGATGACTAATAATCGTCCAATTTTGTTCACATTGATAAAATCTAATCTACAAAAACAACTTTTTCCACAATTTATCATAATTCGAATTCAACTTTTCAGTATCTGTTTGTCTATTTATAGCATTTCTATCATTTTTTATGTAAATCATTTCTGCTACTGTCCTTTTAAAATAATCTTTTTCCTTGTTTAAAATCCCCACTTCTTTCCATTTAAAATCATGATTCTCATTAATTCTATGATGTGTCACTACCGTATGCGTATTCTTGAAATGTCTGATATTACTTTCATGCTCTCTTATCCTCGTCTTTAATTTCCTCTTTGTCTCTCCTATATACACTGAGTCACAATCCCCACATCTTAATTTATAAACTATTCCCTGTACATCCTCTTTAGGAATTGCATCTTTACCTCTCTTGATAATTGAACAATTTACTTTGTTTTCATTTCTAAATGTGGTTCTTAACTGATAATTTCTATTAATCCTCTTCATATTATAAGACAATCCTTCTATGTATGGTAAAGAAATAGTGTAATTATTCACTTTCTCCTGAGTTTTCCTTGACATCTGAATTGATGATTTTATAAAATACGTCCTCTTCTTAATGAATCTTTCAACAAATTCCTCAGGGAAATCACTATTATGAAGAAGATCTTTAACAATTACAAGATTCTTATCATGAAATTCACTATCTGACAATTTCAAAGCCTTATCAACCAACAAATAAATAAACTGAATTTTCTGAGTCGTTACGTTGTTCGATGAAAAATTAATGCACCTATCTATGGACGTGGGTTTTCTAAACCAATCAAATTTTAAACTTCCATGAAACCTCATAATCTTCAATTCCAAAAAATTGATATGTCCATCCTCTTCTAATTCAAGAGTGAATTTCAATCTCTCATGATACGAATTAAAAGTCGATTGAAGTAATTCAATTCCCCCCTCCGGTATGGCCATCAAAATATCATCCACGAAACGAAAATAAAATAAAGGTCCAAATCCCAATCCCTTTAATTGTTTCAAGCATTCCTCTTCTAACTCTTGCATCACCAAATCAGCTATTATGGGTGAAATGGGACTCCCCATGGGAGTTCCAAATATTTGTTCATAAACCTGACCTTGGTAAACAAAACTCAAAGACTGTAATAAAAATGAAATACAATTCAATAATTTCGACTTAGGAATTTTCATTTTCGACACAGGTAATAAATCGTATCTTTTTCCCACGGCTTTCAAAACTAAATTCTCAGGCACATTATTAAATAATGAAATAACATCTAAAGATAACAATTTGTAATTACTAGGTATTTTTAGTCCTTTCAATCTTTCTTTCAAATTCAAACTATCTTTTATATAGCTGTTCGCCTTAGGAAAGTTTTCAAATAAAAATTTTTGTACAAATTTCGCTAAAAAGTATGTAGGGTTCCCTATGGATGATATGATGATGCGTAAGGGCACATCAACCTTATGAATTTTGGGTAGTCCATAAGACCTCGATAAATTCCCATCAGTTTCCAACATCTTTCGATACTCTTCCTTAGTTATAATCTCATCATTTTGCCAATCTTTTAATATCTCTTTCGTTCGTGATCTTATTTTATTCAAAGGACTCTTATCAACTTTTTTATAAACATCACTATCATTTAGTTGTATTAAC
Source organism: Platygaster robiniae (assembly GCA_028476575.1). Taxonomy (NCBI): domain Eukaryota; kingdom Metazoa; phylum Arthropoda; class Insecta; order Hymenoptera; family Platygastridae; genus Platygaster; species Platygaster robiniae. The sequence goes on along the minus strand of CM052020.1, from coordinate 30,550,081 downwards.
ATCTTCTTAATATATTCCTGTTTGTACATTATTACAATCTTTCCCCCTTTATCCGCTTTTGTTACAAATAATTCCTCATGATTATCAAAAAAATTCTTTGTCTGTCTAATATAGAAACTTATACTTCCTGATGAGGACCGAAAATACGGTTGAAAGCTTGAAGATGAAATGGAAATGGGAGAATAATAAAGATGAGATAAGAAAACGATGTGGACTTGAGAGGAAATAAGAAATTTTTTTTTTTTTTTTTTTACCTACACATTGGCTCTGAAAAGATCGTTTATATCCATATACAATTCGGTGATTATTGTTTGATTTTTTACTATCAAACGATAATGAATTAGTAGCATTTGAACGCTATTTAGATAATCAATAATTGCGGTGGTAAATATTTAATATTATGAACAGTAACTATTTACTAAAGTATTATTACCTTTTGGATTAGTTGGACTATACTTATCTTTTACTCACAATGTACGAATAAGACTAGTCAAAACCTACTTACCGTAGTAGTTGATTTCTACTTAATTTTAAAGATAGTTATTTACTTTTTTCTTCAGTCAAATGTTACACATTTCATCAGTAAGCTATATCACTAATTCAAGTAGTAGATTTTTACTAAAACTTAAGTTGCTATCTTTTCACTTTTTCAATTAATGAAATTTTACTTTTAATTAGTAGTTTTTTACCAATTTAAAATAAGAGAGTGTATTTATAGGAAATTTCCCATGCTCAGATCGTTTCCATACAAGGTGCAAAAGTTTCCAAGCCTAGTGTATGGAAAAATTATGATTATTGTTTATTCTCTTTCATTCGTAATTTTCTGTCCTGCTTTTCTCTTTCAGCAATATAGCAACCTTATATAACAGAAGTTTCTCGTTCAACATGGCTCCTTGGGGTTTTGATATTTCATAAAATCTGTTCTGAAGTTATTCATCGCCCAACTCAAAAATTTGTCTATTATCTAGCAATTGCATCAGGTCGGTTATTCGTCCTGCCAACGGATGGGAAGGAAAGCGTCACCGTGGAACCGGCGCGCCCGATGCCCCTCATTTGTCCACCCTGTGGAATCCGATTCAGCTCAGCGAGCACGTTGGAGGCCCACCGGACGTTTTATTGCGCCCATCGCCCTCGACAAGAGGAAGACGCCTCGATGAACGACGACGACGACGAGAAAAGCACGAAATTTGAGAACGCGAGGAAGGCGTATCCTTGTCCCCATTGCTCCTACAGCGCCGACAAAAAAGTGTCATTGAACCGACACATGCGTATGCATGCACCCTCACCAGGTCCTCCAGTTTCGGTGCCCTCGGCCCCGACAACCCCGGTTCCTGGTGCTGGAAACAGTTCCGCGGTCGCGAACCCAAACGTCACTACCAACGGAACTCTCGCCAACGAAGAGGCTGAGAGGTACTGCCGAAATTGTGACATACGATTTAATTCGCTGAAGAATTACAGGTGAGTGAAATTGTATTGCTTGAAACTGAAAAAAAAAGGTTTATTTTGCTGAAGCTTTGGAAAATTATTAGGAAAGCTTGACCGGATTCTGAAAAGTAGACTTGAGAGTAAAATGGAATTCTAAGTGGTTACCTTCCTGATAAGGATGGGCAATACGTATCAATATATCGGAGTATCAATATTTCTATTAATGGTTATCCCTCGTCTCTTTACATCTTTTTCCAAGTGAACACTGCACGGAGAGAAATGCTTTAGATGACATATCAGTGTCACAATTGATGTCGCCACATTTGATATAATATACATATACATTTGATCCATGAACAAACGTAATTTATATGTCTTCAAAATTGAGATGATCCTCTAACAATATGACATTGATGCAGCATTAATTGATATCATGTCCATTATATGGACATTGCAGATATAACAATTGTTATGACAAACATGATATTGTTATGAAAAATATGACATTGTTATGACAAATATAACAATTGTCATGTTAACAACAGTTGACTATCAAACCTGTATGGACGTCACATCCATTTTTATTGATACGCTAGGATCATCACTTTTTTATTGGCGCAGTATCCATATTTGTGTATGCGACATCAACAAATGTCTCTCCGTGTGAAAAAAATAGTTTGTCGCAGTAAGCCAATATAGACTCAACCAAGATTTTTTTGATTCTTGCAACGCAAACTTGGTTACAAGAAATACAAATTTTGTTTGTCCTATATTAACCAAGTAACTTAGCTACTGCAACCAAATAGTTTTTTCGGTAAATCTTTGACATCAAGGGCGTAGACAGAAAAAATTTTTGGAAGGAGTTTTTCTGAAAAATATTTTTCCTTCGGGATTTCATAATTTTTAATCTTTGACAATATGGTTACAAGAGAACAATTTTTAAAAACATATACTTCGGAATGTAAAAGTTATACAACTTTTGGAATCCTGAGTGACACATTCTTCGTGTTCATAAATAAAGGAATTCAATATCTGTGATTTTTAACTAGTAACTGAGGTTTCAATTTTTTGTACTAATACTTTTTGTATTTCTATAACTTTGAGGATTATCTGATCTTAGGTAATATGAGTGTCTATAGAGCTTTCTAAAATTCAATGCTTTAGGAATCAAACTTCAAAAAATTTATATATATATATATATATTTGAATTGATTTGTGAGCAAATTTTAACCAAACAGATATCATAAATTTATATTATTTTCGTATGGTATATTATCCATCAAATTTTGTGGTATTTTCTGATATTTTTTCATATTTCTAATATTTCTATAGATCGCTCAATAGATTTTTAGAAATCAATGCTATAGTATTAAAACTGTCAACGGTTTTGAGAATTTAAATTGATTTTTAAGACGACAGTTTCAATTATGAGCCGATTTTTAGTACTTTTATTTCATATTTTTTTAGTATTTCTACAATTAGAAGTATGCTTCATTGTAGAAATTGTATAAATTGAATTGGATGTATTTTTATTCTTTTCTATATAAATTTCTAGGATAACTTCGTAAATTATATATAATTATAGTATTACATTAATAGTTAAGCTCCAGGACAGAAAGTTTTACAAATTTCTAAGAAAATTATTTTTTTTAAATTTTTATATAAGTATTGAAAAATTTTTAGTAAACTAGTTAACTGGTAATCTAGTTAACTTGTAAGCTGTTGTAAGCTAGTAAACTACTAAACCAGTAAACAAGTAAGCTATTCAACTACTAAACTACTGAAATTATAAAATAGTAAAATAGTAAACAAGTGGAAAAGAAAAATATCGAACTGGCTATCTCAATAACAAGTGAATCAGTTATTTAGTAAACTAGTGAACTTGTCAAATTTGTAACAGTAAACTGGTAAACTAGTAAGTTAATAAACTAGTAAACTAGTGAGCTAGTAAACCAGTGAACGAGTAAGCTAGTAAACTAGTAATTTTTCACACTTTTCTAGTATAATATACTAATACTTGGAGAATTTTTATGTATTTTTATTGATTACTTATTTTTCTGTATTTTGCTACACATATTAAAAAAACCCGATGTTTTAAAATGCGAATTTCGATCTATTCTCAGTAATTTCAAGAATTAATGATAAAATCCCATTCATATAGATTTTTAATGTTTCATATCGTTATTCTTTTTCCGTACCTTTTGAAATATTCAAAAGATTTTGTTGCGTTTTCTAGAATTTTTATAGATTCACATTATATTTAGGATTTGATGCTTTTGATCCCAAAATTTATAGATCGTAGAGGCATTTGTCAAGATTTTGCAGAAGACAGTTTTCTCTTAGAATTTAATAAATTCCATTATTCTTTTAGAGCTTGTATGAATCGAATGATTTTCAATACTTTTATATAGATTTTATATAGATTTTTAGAATTGGATGATCTAAGATTCAAATTTCTGTAAATTTTTAGCATTTTCGTAGATTTTTATTTTTCTTGACTATTCACTAGGTAGCGACAATTTTTCTGGATATTTTCTACGTAATCCTACATTTTGAAAATTTTTCACTTTTTTATTAAACATATACTACTAACGTTTTCATGCATTTTTTTGTAACTCATATTTTTATTGTTTATCGATATAACTAATTTCATTTTTACATGAAATATTGATTGATTCTATCAGAGGAGTTCGAACCCATAAAACCCCCTTCTGCCTTCGCGCCTGTTTGACATTCAGAAATAACAAAAAAATAAAGTATGCTTTTCACGAACAATTTGAAATCAATCAATAACACTAATTCCATTTGTCCAGGGCCCACAAGACCCATTACTGCCGCACGAGGCACGTGGTGAAAGACGGGCCAGCAGCGCCGCCCGCGAAAACGTCCCCTCCTGCGAATTCTAGCCCCACGGAGAGCCCACCCCCGCAGCCCTGCCTGGCCCTTCCGACGAACCCCATCCTCATAGTTCCGTACTCCTTGTTCCGAGGTGCGAGCGTGCTCGCGGCCCCGACTTTGCCGGCCCCGGATACGGCCCATTTTTTGCTGCCAAACGGCTCGTTGCAGCCCATGAGCCGAGGTTTGGCTGCAGGCGAGCCACCCGCAGTGCTCCGGGCGGCGAACAAGTCGTCCTGCGCGACGAGCAACGTGCCAGTCCCTACCGGGAACAACTCTCTGCCGGCGCCGCACACGCCGCCTTCGGGGGCCACGTTGCCCCTCGACCTCAGCGTGAGGCGCTCCTCGCCGGTGCACCAGGACGAGAAGGAGAACAGGGTCTCGCCAGGAGGGCCGAGTCCTCTGCCTCCGCCAGGGAGTCCCAGGTCCAGGAGCAGCGGCAGCCCCAGGACCCGGAGCGTGCCTCCGGCTCCCCCGACCGCGGAGCTCGCCCTCAGGCTGGCGGAGCTGCCACCCCCGCAGGTGCCCTCGGTCCTCGTCAAGCAGGGCGTTTCAAAGTGAGTTTTTTGGGAATCTTGGAGAAGGAATCTTGGGAAAAGTAGATCTTTATACTAGAGTCAGTGGCGTGGATTGAAGGAGGATTAGGGGGATCAATCCTCACCTCCCTGACAGTAGAAGTCAAATTCTACAATTTTTCATCGATAAAAGTTCAATATCGTAGAAGCCTATATTCTAGAATCCAGATTTTCAGAATGCCATCTCTGTTATTTCCAGTGTCCTATCTTCTATAGTTCAAAATTTTAGACATGTATTTTATAGATCCTATGCAGGGGCGGACACGGGGGGCGATTGCCCCCCCCCCCCCCCTCAGGGTTCCAAAATATCAAATTTTGTTGAAATTGATGTTTGGTTTACAAAGTAATTCAATTAGTTTGAACATTGACAGGGTAAGCCTGATGCTTGCAGTTCATGTAGTTTGTTATTCAATATGTCAACTCGCCTGTTAATGGTGTTGTTCGCCTATTTAGTTCAAACTTATTACAATTCGACTCCGACCCCCCCCCCCCTCTTCAATATAACTCTATATCAGTGGAAATGTAAGTCTTCAAAATTGATGTTCTAGAGTTGGAAAATTTAAAATTCAATGTTACAAAATCAATGATCATAAATACCAGGAACCGTAGAGATATATTATAATCTTAGAATTGTAAAATACAGATCTTAATTGATCAATACAGGTAAAAAAAATTGAAAATTTTTTATCTATAATAATTCAATATCACAGAAAGCTATATTCTAGAATTCAGATTTATAGAGTGCCATCTCTGTATTTCCAGTCTCCTATTTTCTATAGTTCGAAATTTTAAAAATGTATTTTATAGGTCCTATCACACTTAAATTATATACAGTGTAAATGCAGGCCCTCAAAAGTAATGCTTTAGAGTTGGAAATTTATAATTCCATGTTACAAAATGAATGATTATGAATACCAGAATCGTAGAGTATTTTATAATCGTAGAATTGTAAAATATAGATCTTAATTGATCAATGTAGATAAAATAATATAGATGAATTCATTATTCAATATAGATTGAAAATTCCAAAATTTTCCATCTATAATAATTCAATATCACAGAAACATAAATTCTAGAATCCAGATTTTCAGAATGCCATCTCTCTAACTTTGAGTCTTCTATCTTCTACAGTTCAGAATTCTAGACATGAATTTCGTAGGCCCTATTACACTTAAATTCTATACAGTGGAAATGTAGGCTCTCAAAATTAATGTTTTACAGCTAGAAAGTTTACAATTCCAGATTACAAAATCAATGATAATAAATACCAGAATCGTAAAAACTTTTATAATCGTAGAATTATAAGATATAGATCGTTAAATTATTCAATTATTTTCACAATGATAAATTTTAGAATCGTAGAAATTTGGTATCATTAGAGTTTTTACTCTAGAAGGTAAATACCTGAAATCATTTACTGTAGAACTTAAATTCCCATGATTCCTAGATTAAGAATTCATACTCTGGGAATTCAAAATTAGAGTTACATGCATTCTGAAATTTCAAATTCCAGGTTATCTTCTCAAATGTGAAACTCATATTTTTTAGACTTCAGAATTTCAGTAATATATTTGAGATAAAATCAATCCAGAATTCTATTAGATATAAATAAGAATTCTGGAACTCTTCACTATGGATTTCTAGAATTTAATACCTGCAGTTGGGTCTAAAATTTCTTTATCCTATTTAATAAATTGTCATACAATTCAAAATATCAGTATTGTTCAAATCTAAATGATAGAATATCAAGAAGTAGCCCTATATAATAAGGAATTTGGTAGTTTTCTATCCTTAAATAGTCCATCTTTAATCCTCTGCTTCATTCATTTTAAGTCTGACTTCATACATTTAGACTGAAACATTATATGACTTTATATTTTATCAAGATTTGAAAGTATTAATTCAAGATTATTTTAGAATCTCATAATTTGTGAATTAACGTGTATCTTGAATTCTCGAACCTTATATCGTAGAATTCGCAGCTACAAAATTCTTTGTTGCAGAATAAACGATTCTTTTATTCTATTTTCAAAAATTCACATCTCTGCGATTCTGGATGCCATCATGAAAAATTCTAGTGCTTGATACCCTATAGTGCAAGATTCCAAAAATCTGGATTCAATAGAATTCAGAGTTCCTTAATACCATCTTGGTCCCATGCAAATTTGTGTATTCTGAGAAACATCCACAGGATAAAAAGATGACTTTGAGTCATGAAATTATGTAAAAATTTCGATAAATATTGAAATATTCTTCTTAAGCGTCTATGATATGAAAACATAAGAAATGAGTACTTTGAAAAGTAACGTTTTGTTACTTTCACGTTACGTTTTGGAATAAATTCAATAGTAATAATAAAACATCGAAAAACTAAGGATGAAACAGCAATATCAATGTACTAGTGGAAAAGTACTTGTGGAAAAATGATAGACATGTATAATTTATTTTTTAATTTCAACAAAGAATTGAATTTTCGAGATCTGTTGTTTGTGAGGAAGAACTCCATGAATTTTTCAAGCTACGAAAATCATTAAGAATTTTGTCTAGATCCGTGTTTTTTTACTTTGGGAAAAAAATTAGTCCACTTGTTCAAATTGTTACATTTTTTTCAAGTTTTTTTCCAATTTCATAGATTTTCGAGAGAAGCCTATCTACCTAGATTATTAGTATTTTTGACACTATTTGTATTTTGCAGTGTGTATAAAATATTGCATCTGGATTTTACACTATTTTTATATACATCGCTAATATAAATTTTGAGAACTTTGTGCTCTAAAATTCAAATTGCATGTAATTTTCCGTATTTAGGTTTAGGATTTAGCAGAAAATAGCCATATCCACGTAGATTTTGATTCCTTGTAGTTTTTCCAGTACTTGTCTATTTTTTTCTACGTTTCAAAAAATTCAAATAAGATAGCATGATCCAACTCGAGAGAACTCAGGAATAATGACTGTATTTTTGGGTTCTTCATCCCGGTAGATGCAAAGAATGCAACATCGTGTTTTGCCGGCATGAGAACTTCGTGGCGCACAAAAAGCATTACTGCCAGGCGCGCGAAAGCTCGGTGAGCAATTCACCCCCACCTGGGACACCCTCGCCGCCACTAGTCCAGCTGATTTGCGTCGCGTGCGGAATCAAGTTCGCCTCGATGGACAATCTCATTGCCCATCAAGCTTTTTACTGCCCCAAAAGTGCCGAGAACAAGGAACATCATTCTCGCTGTCCCAAGTGCAAGGTAATTTCTCACTTTTTATCACGTCCCCCCATTTTTACACGATAAGGTTTTCATTCATTTTTTTATCCCCAAAAAACTCGAAGCTCTCTTAAACCCTTTTTTATTCATATTTCTGAAATTTCTGAGATTTCACGAAATGAACATTCTTTTTCGTCTAACTTTCATGGAACGTACGGTAATTTTTAAAATACGTTATTTATTGAAAATAGTATTCTTGATTAGTTTCTCATCAAAATCTTATGTGTCGATGGAAATTGACTCTAGGTCATTTTTGAGGGATGAAAAACTCCAATTCTTGATGTGTTTCGTGAAAATCAAAGTCAGTAGGAAAGATTGAATTAGAGCCAAAAAATGTACGATTTTATTTTGGCGAATAGGCTGTAATTGATCCGAACGTTACGCACAATTGCTCCAACGCTGCTACGACAACGGGGGGTTGGAGGTGCCCTGTTTGTGGCACAGTCAGCCCTACAGCTGGTGCAGCGCAACGCCACATGGACGCCCATCAAGGAGTCAAAGCGTTCAGGTGCAAAATTTGCAACTACAAGGGCAACACTTTGCGGGGCATGAGGACCCACATTAGAATGCATTTCGATAAACGTGGCTCGGATGTGCAGGTACTCACAAAATACCTCTCATGCTATGCAAAAATTCAAATTTTGAACACATTTTTTTCATTTTTCAATGTTTGAAAATGATTTTTTAAGATTTTTTCATCCCATTGTAATTCTATTTCTATCAAAGCAAATTTAAGTTTATTAAAACTAGGACGAATGATTTTATAAACTGTAAATGGAAAGTTTTTAAATACGAACCTGATTTGAAGATTTCTTTCTAATTGGTTCTCCAATTGGTTTATCTTGCTGGGAAAATTTTTTGTACAAATTTATGTCACGAATACAAATAGTTTTCCATTAAGAATTCTGATTAGATTTCCACTTGGAAAATTCATTTCATTGTAGACGTAAGTTTTTTTTTTTAATTTTGGAATAAGATAGACCCAACTGGAAAACCAATTGGATATCGATTTGGACATCCAATTGGTTTGTCCTATTGGCAAACTTTGTAGAAAAAACTTATGTTACAAATGCGATTTGTTTTTCATTTAGAAATCTAATTAGATTTCCATTTGTGAAACTGATTGTATTTCTGAAGTAATTTTTTTGTAAACAATTTCCTAATAGGACAAACTCAATTGGAAAACCGACTGAGAAAATAGACGTTTTTCATTGGATTTCTCCTACTGGAAAATTTAAAAAAAAACTTATGTCACAAAGACAATAAGTTTTCCGTTTAAAAGTCTAAAAAGATATCTACTAAAAAAGTTTATTGTACTTGTAAGTTTGAGAAAAAAATCCAATAGGACAAATCTAACTGGGAAACTAATTAGAAATCCAGTTGGTTTTCTAATTGGAAAAATAACTCTGAAAATAGTCGGGTTTCCAGCACTTTTTCCAGTGAAATTACCCAATTGGAAAATCAATTGGATATTGACTTGGAAATCCAATTGGTTTGGTCTATTGGAAAAAAAAATCAATGTCAAACATACAATTTGGTATCCATTTATAGCTATCTAATTACATTTCCATTTGGAAAACCAATCGTATTTAGGATGTAAGTTTTTTCAAAAAAAATTTCCAGGATGGCAAACCCAGTTGGAAAACTAACTGGGAAATGATAGTTTTTCCAATTGGTTTTCAATTGGGTTGTCCAATTGAAAAATCAGTGGGATATCCATTAATAAAACTAATTGGTTTGTTCTATTAGAAAATTTTTATAAAAAACCTATGTCATAAATACGATTCGTTTTCTGCTTAGAAATATAATTATATTTCCATTTATAAATTGTATTTGTGACATAAGCTTTTTCTTCAAAAATTTTACCATTAGAAAAATAACTAGAAAAATGGTCGTTTTTCCAATTAAGTTGTTTACTTGGAAAATTAATTGAATTTACACTTGGAACTTCAATTGGTTTTTCCAACTGGAAAGTTTTTCGCAAAAAAACTTGTCACAAATATAATTTGTTTTCAATTTGAATTTCTAACTAGATTTCCATTTGGAAAACTGATTCTATTTGTAACGTGAGTTTATGGTGAAAAATTCTCCAATAGGACAAACCCAACTGAAAAATTAATTGACAAATGGCCGTTTCTCCAGTTGAGTTTTTCAATTGGAAAATCAATTTAATATCCACTTAGAAATCTAATTAGTTTGTCCTATTGAAAAATTTTTCAACAGAATCTATGTCACAAACACAATTAGTTTTCCAGTTGAAAATCTAATTACATTTCCATTTGGAAAACTTTTTGTATCGGCAACGTAAGTTTTTTTCTAAAGAATTTTCTGATATAACAAATCCAACTGGAAAGCTAACTGGGAAATGGTCATTTTTCCAATCAGTTCTCCAATTAGAAAATCAATTGAATATCCGTTTGAAAGTCTAATTGGTTTGTCCTATTAGAAAATTTTTTAGAAAAAACGTATGTTACGAACAAAATTTGTTTTTCATTTAGAAATCTAATTATATTTCGATGTGGATAACTGATTGTACTCGTGACGTAAGTTTTTTTTGTTAAAAATTGTACAATTAGAAAACCAACTGGGAAAACGGCAGTGTTTTAAATTGGTTTTTCAGTTGAGTTGTCCAATTGGAAAATCAATTGGATGTTGACTTAGAAATCAAATTGATTTGTTATATTATGAAAAGCTTTTTAGAAAAAACATATGTCACAAAAAATACAGTTTGTTTTCCATTTAGATATCTATTGAAATTTCTACTTGGAAAACTCATTGTATTTGTGACGTAATTTTCTTTCTAACAAAACCAATTGGTTATCCACTTGGAAATCTAATTTTTTTGTCCTAGTGAAAAATGTTTTAAAAGCCCTTATGTCACAAGTACAATTAGTTTTTCATTTAGATGTTTAATTTGATTTCCATTTAGAAAACTTACTGTCTTTTGGACGTAGGTTTTTTTACACAAAATGTTCAAATTAGAAAACTAAGTGGGTAAATGGCCGTTTTTCCAATTTTTTTCTAGTCAAGTTGTCCAATCGGAAAATCAATTGGATATCCACTTAAAAATTCTGTGGTTTCCCACCGTAACCGAGAAAGTTATTTGTGCCATAAGGCTCAGTTTACATGATATTCTGATAAAATTTTTAACGTTATGGCACAAGTGACTTTCTCGGTTATGGCGGGAAGCCACAGAATTAATTGGATAACCACTTGGAAATCTAATTGGTTTCTCCAATCGAAAAATTATTTTGAAAAAACGTATGTCACAAACATGATTCATTTTGCATTTATAAATCTAATTATATTTCAATTTGGAAAACTAATCGTATTCGTGACGTAAGTTTTTTGTTGAAAACTTTACAAATAGAAAACTAACTAAGAAAATGCCCGTTTCTCTAACTAGTTTTTTCTTTAAGTTGACCAATTGGAAAATCAATTATATGTTGACTTAAAAATCAAATTGGTTTGTTCTATAGAATAGCTTTTAAGAAAAAACTTATGTAAAAAACATATTGAATTTTCCATTGAAAAATCTAATTCGATTTCTACTTGGAAAACTTTTTTTACTTGTGAAGTAAGTTTTTTCGAAATAATTTCCCAAGATGGACCCAATTCGAAAACTACCTGGGAAATGACCGTTTTTCCAATTGGTTTTCTAGTTGGGTTGTCCAATTGGAAAATCAATTGGATATCCACTTGGAAATCTAATTGGTTCCTCCTATTGGAACATTTTTTTAAAATACTTATGTCACAAATACAATTAGTTTTTCATTCAGATATCTAATTAGATTTCCATTTAGAAAACTTACTGTCTTTTGGACGTAGATTTTTTGTGAAAAATTTTGAAATTGTAGAACTAATTGGAAAAATGGCCGTTTCTGCAATTACATAGTTTTTTTAGTAAAGTTGTCCAATTGGAAAATCATTTGGATATCCACTTGGAAATCTAATTGGTCACTCCTATTGGAAAATTTTCAGAAAAACTTACGTCACAAGCACGATTTGTTTACCATCAAAAAATTTAATGATAGCTTAATTTGAAAAACTATTTGTATTCGTGGTCTTATTTTTTTTTTTTTTTTTTGTAATTTTCCAGGACAAACCAAATCAATTTAAAAATCAATTGGATATCCACTTAGAAATCTAGTATTAGTTTGTCCTATTGGATGATTGTTTAAAAACACTTATGTCGCAAGTAAAATTAGTTTTTTACTCAGATATCTCATTAGATTTCCATTTAGAAAACTTACTGTTTTTTGGACGTAGGTTTTTTTGTGAAAAATTTTCCAATTAGAAAACTAACTAGGAAAATGGCTGTTTTTCCATTTTGTTTTCTAGTCAAGTTGCCTAATCGGAAAATCAATTTGATATCCACTCAGAAATCTATTTGATTTCTCCTATTGGAAAATTTTTTAAAAACACTAATGTCACAAATACAATTAGTTTTTCATTCAGATATGCAATGAAATGTTTTGTATATATTTCCAAACTGGAAAAATAGCCGTTTTTCCAATTACATAGTTTTCTAGTCGTTGTCCAATTGGAAAATCAATTAGATATCCACTTGGAAATCTAATTAGTTCCTCCTATTGGAAAATTTTTACAAAAAACGTATGTCACAGACATGATTCGTTTTCATACATATCTCTACCAGGTGTACTCCTAATTAATTTCCGGTTTTTTTGCAAATAAAACACATAATTCCAAAAAAACCGTAATCTTTATTTTATTCAAAGTATTTTCCATCGCTTTCTACACATTTTTCCCACCTTTCTGGTAAATTTTGGATACCACGCCAGTAAAAATCATTGCCTTTGGAGGTGAACCACTCGGTGAGCCATTTTCGTACATTTTCGTACGAGTCGAAGCGCTGCTCAGAAAGGGCATGGCCAGACGAGGCAAAGAGGTGGTAGTCGGATGGCGCCAGGTCTGGTGAGTAAGCCGCATGATCACTTGAGCCTTTCCAGCGTGTCACGAACGACTTTCGACTTATGCGACGGCGCATTGTCGTGGAGCAAAATCACCTTCTTCTGTCGTTGTTGATATTCTGGTCGGTTTTCCACAATGGCTCGGCTCAAATCTTTCATTTGCTGTTTGTAGCGAACGGCATTCACAGTTTCACCAGGTTTCAGCAGTTCAAAGTATATAACACCGGACTGGTCCCACCACACACACAGCATGACCTTCCGACCGTAACGATTTGGCCGTGCCGTCGATGACGATGCTTCACCTGGACTCACCCACGATTTGCTGCGCTTAGGGTTCTTCAGGAAAATCCACTTTTCATCACCAGTAACAATACGATGCAGGAAAGACTTTCTTTTGTATCGTTGAAGCAGCATTTCACAGGTCACTTTTCGATTCTCCATTTGTCTCTCGGTCAGTTCATGGGGCACCCACTTTCCACACTTCTGAATTTTTCCCATGGCTCGCAGACGTTTGGAAATTGCTTGCTGTTGAACTCCCAACGCATCTGCAAGCTGTCGTTGCGTTTGCGTGTTGTCTTCATCTAATAATGCTTGCAATTCGGCGTCATCGAACGATTTTCGCTTGCCGGAGCGTGCGGCGTCGTTCAGGTCGAAATCTCCATTTTTGAACTGTCGAAACCACGTTTCACATGTTCGAAGTGTTAATGCACGATCACCATAAACTTCCACAAGCGCACAGTGGCTCTCGGACAGATTTTTCCCCTGACTGAACATGAAAAGCAATGCGTGGCGCATATGCTCAAAATTCGGTACAAAATTCGACATTTTTGAAGCGCAATAAAAACTTACTGGAAGATTTTTTCGAGAAAATGTCAACGCAGTTCAAGCACTTGATATGACTGAACAAAATAACATATGGTATGTGTTACCAACAGCGGTACAAAACAGAACGCCATCCATTGAAAAAACCGGAAATTACTTAGGAGTACACCTGGTAACTATATTTCAACTTAGAAAACTAATTGTCTTTATGACGTGAGTTTTTTTGTAAAAAATTTTTCAATAGAACATATCTAACTCCAAAAACCAATTGTAAATTTGTAGCAGGGTATACAGAATAGTGACTTTCCAAAACTTTGGCTTTAATCAGTTTGTTTTAAATTCTAAACAGGAGGAGAACTATATAACGTGCGTCCTGGACGACGACAACGTGACGCCAACCCCCGAGCCCCCGTTGGCGGCGACCCCGGAGGAAGTCCCAGTGGAAACCCAATTGAACGGAAAATCCGAGCCCCGGCAAAGCCCCCAGCCGGCGAGCACCACTGTCCCACCGATGGCGAAAATCAAGCAGGAATGCGAGGACAGCCCTCCTCCGTCCGAGGAGAGCCTCGACCAAACGAAACCCGGGCCACGATACTGTCGCTCCTGCGACATCAGCTTCAACTACCTGAGCACTTTCATTGCTCACAAAAAATTTTACTGCTCCAGCCACGCGGGCGAGACCAGCAACAATAACAACAACAATAGCAATAACAATTCGACGTCGCCTCCAAATAGCAGGGCAACTGAGGCCCCTGTGCTGTAATATATTATTATCTGTACGTTGGCATTTTTACGAGTCCAGAATTCAAACGTTACCAGTTTTTTCTGAAACTTACAGAGATTTCGTAATTGTTACAGCTGTTGTAGATTATGACAAATAGTACAATTGGTCAAAACTTTAAAATAATAGAGTGTCGAAGACACTTTTTTCAATGGATTTTTGATTCTTAGATGATGCTTGGAAAAGAATTTGTCGAATTTACGTAAATGATGGAGTTTGAAAATGTTAGCTGGTGCTTTTTTTCTAAGGGACGAGGAGAATTTACGTTGACATAATTTGCAGTGGGGGATTTTTTTTGAAGTTTTCTGATACTCTTTTTTTTACTGCCCAAAGATATTTAATTGCGTGATTTTTCTTAATTGGAATTTTGGAATTGTCACTCATCATTCTGTTTAAACAATTTTGGAATTTTTGCATTCTTTTTGTGGTTTGTGATTCTAAGTTGGGGGCTTGGAATTTACGAAATCCGGGGTGTTTGTGCCAAGAATTGAAATTTTTTACTTTTTTGGGGGGGATTTGATTTTGAAGTCATACAAATTTTTTTTAGTTTTCTTTTTTGGAAACTGTCATGTTTTTGAAAACATTTTCTGATAATATTTATGATTTTTCGATCTTGAGGATGTTAAAATTTTGTTGATTAAAATATTCTGTTTCAGATTTTTATCTTATGTAATCCTTTAATTAGAGGATTTCAAGATTTTCAAAATCAGCTGATATTTTTTTTATTTTTGAGTTGTTTGAAGAGGTTTCGGATATTTAGAAAACTCTTCAGATGCACTGTTTTTAAAATTGATGATTCGTTACATGTTTTGGAAATTTTCTCAGCAGGGCTCTAAAATACTGTAATTTGTTATACATTGTTACAGCAATAACAGTTACATAATCTCTCACAGTGAAAAAATACTTTTTATGAGAAATTATAAGAGAGAAATGCCCCCCCCCCCTAAAAAAACTGCGTTTTTTATTAATTACGCCCGAGTGGTGAAAAAAGTTTGTTCCAAAAATTTCCATATCTCCCAAGGCTTTATAGCTTTTTCTAGGGACTCGTGCATTTTGGAGACTGTTCGTGAAAATTTTTGTAGCGAGTTTCCATTGTGATGAAATAAAAATTTTTGGTTGTTAAAGTTATTGTTGAGTGGTTGGAATTTATTTTTGTTGTTTCCTATTGATTTTTTTGCAATTATCATGTCAATGATGAATAGTGAAATTTTTGTTTGGCGATAATCATTGGATAAATGATTTATCGAACATTTGTGATTGTTGGATATTTTTGGGATGAGTTGGAAAATGTGGAAAGATTTTATTGTGGAGAAGGAATTCGATACTTTTTTTATAGTTATTAATTGTTATGAAAATCACCAAAAGATGATGAATTTTTGAAATCGGATTTTTTCCTGTTGAATTCAAACGACTTATTTCATAGTTTTGTGTACTGAATGATGATCATTATTTTCTTTGAATGGTAATTATCAGCTCAAAAGTTCCAATCTCTGCCAAAATCGTCCCAAAATTATAGGATTGTTACCTGTTGCCAGTTTAACCTACTGTATACATAAAAAATCCGTGATTTTTGTTGATCCAGGGAATTGTTTGTACTTATATAAGTTGCATAGCCGACGTGTAAATAAAACGACGTAACGGATGCCATTTACTAAAATCTTGTGATGGTTGAAATTTGAAAAGTCATGAACATTTATTAGGTTTTTTTTTTTTTTTAACTTTTTACATCAAACTCGTCATTTTTTATCCTCAATAGATTTACATTGTTGATAATAATATTTCAAGACTTGAATAGTAAATGTTCTAAATGTTTGGATAATAAAGAAATTGCAAAATGAGTGTCCGCAAAGTCAGAAATTAAAATTCAAAGATTCAGAACTACTATTTAAAAAAAATTGCAAACAATGAAATATTCAAAATTTAATAATTGAAATTCGAAAATCTAATAATGCGAGGACTATCAAAATTTTAAAATTCCCAGAAACTTCGGTGTTTCAAAAAATTTTCAATTTTCTACCATTGCAATGAATAATAAATCTTCCATCGTCCTGATGTAAATAATGATAATAAAAAAATACAGTAGTCGACGATAGTTGCATTGCGAAAAAAGAAAAATTCTCGTAAGTTTTTAATAATCCCGTAAAAATATACGTCGAATGAAGAAAAAACGATGAAATGTAAAATGTTGTACAGTAGAAAAAGTAGAGTATTAAATTTATGATAATGATATCAATCTCAGCTTTGCGGAACCATCTTAAACTTACGTTGCAATATAACATTTAATATATTACGATATTGAAAATCGATGAAATTCCAATCAATGAAAAGTGCGCTCGAAACTTCAATTTTAAGTTATAGGCCTGAGAATATAAATTTAAGTTACAAAACCTTTTGATATTATACAGTTTTTGAAGGATTTTGAAAAACCACTGAAAATTTAATTCAATCAATGGAAATATATATAATAATTTAAAAACTTAAATTTGAAAAACATTAAATGAATTAATCTCATCAGAAAATAAAAAATTCAAAAACATATAATCCAATCTAAAATTAAAAAATTTCGATTTCGTTTTATAAATCTTAATTTTCAATAAAAAAAAATAATAATAAAAATAAACACGGTTTTCAAAATTCGATCAAAAACAGGCTTTAGAAGAAACCAAAGTTTCAAGCGAGTATTTTACATCGCGATTAATTTATTCTAAATTGACCAAGCAACGTCGTTTTTAAGAAATACAATTTTGTTAATAAAATATGATTTATAATTAACGATCGAGCGCATGATTGTATAAATTAGTATTAAGGCCAGTGTTACATGTATACGCAGTGTACTACTCATATCATTTGACGAAAATGTCGTTACAAAATTCAACATCAACTTTCGGAAATCAAATTTGAGGTTCATCTTTTGCGGTCTTTTTTATGTATAGAAAACTGACGAAAATGGGACAATTTTCGCCAAAGGCAAGTCTTAGAAGAGCCAGTATCGATCGATTGTGATATATTGTTGGAAAAATTTTGTGAAATAATTATTCAAGTCTCCATATAAAGAACGAAAAAAATTAATTAATTTTCTAAGGATGATGGCGTTTGAACGAAAATTATTATTTTGTTGGTAAGAGATTGAAAAAAGACTTCTTGCTTCCTCGAAGCGTCGCATTTTTTAGGTTTAACTCGAATTTTACTTTTCAATGGCAACGCGATTACAAAAATCTTCCATTTTTCGAGTAATCATCAAACGTCTCGAGTTTTAGGCTTAATTTTATTGTTTTCATTTTAATAGACGAATTTTACACGCAAGAATATATCTATATAAATATGTAATAAATATATAAACACATCAATAAAATTCTGCAACATTAAATGGCTTTGGTGATATTTCATTTTACCTTATGTCAACGTATTTTCATCTATTTCCACTCTTGATATGAGAAATTTTGAACATTGTTAACAAGTTTGCATCAAAAAACAAAACTGACTGCATTTTTATGAATTTGTGTTGATGTATGAAAAAGCATTTTCTTATCATTATTATGCAGTGTTTTAAATTATTCCAAATGTTCGATAGAGATTTTCTATCAAAACAGAGTTGAAAAAATTAAGAATCATAGGAATAAACATAGTTATAGGTATAGATTTAAAATTTTGGTTGGTAAAGATTTGTGATCTGTATATTTTGAATACAGATTTTCGAAATGGTAATTGAAATGAATGGTAACTTCATATAGATAAAGAATTTTTTGACTTCCCAGGCAATTATTATTGCATGAAAAAAAAAGAATCTTTTTATCAACTGCTTAAATCCCGTAACCTCGGCTTCGCCTCGGTCTACAAACTTCAAACTCGTAAATAAAAAATTTATCTCCTAGTTACGTACGATATTTTATGTTCCGAGGGCTAGAAAACGAATGTTGAGATTTCGAACTGGACAAGAAATGCGTTTTCTATACCAGAAGTACATAAAAAATGTTTGATTTTATTTTTTTGATTAGCTGTTCCAGCGGGCTTTTCTCCGTGGTAACCACGTTGTTACACGCGGTTTGGTCAGGAAAAGTCAATTATTGTTTTATTTAAAAACTGAAATTACCAAAAAATTATCTGAATCTCAAGGTTCAAAATCTTCTCTTTTTTTTTTTTTAACAATTTCTAATTTTTGACGAAATATGGATTGGTCATATAATAATGGATTACCACGAAGATATACTATACTAATATAATGGATTATATTGATCAAAAAGCTGTTATAAGTATTTAAAAAAAATAGTTTCTAATGATACTTTCTCACGATCAAAGTAAAGAGTAAAATTGATGAAAGTTTATTTGTTAATCAGGATTAGGAGGTGATCATGATGAAGATTATAATTATTAAGTGTGTGATATTTCAACAGTACATCGGGGGTGTAGGTAGGGGAGTAGGCTATGTAGTTTCTTGATGAAAATATGCCTATAATCTTCACATGAACATGGTCAATAACTGTGCAAAATTTCAGGACGTTTCGTGCAGTAGTTTTGAAGTTATAGGCGCACAACGTACAGACTTTCACATTTACATATTTGGCGTGGACTACAGAAAGGTACCTTACAGCACCTGGGCGCTTTAAGAGAAAAACGAGATTTAAAGTAGAAAGTCCCTATGATTTCTACGAGCAGGTCAACTTTGAAACTCAAATTTTTATGCAATACAATAATCTAACAATTTCGAGAGTAGGCTCTATCGATAGACAAAGTTTTCTATATTAAGAATAATTAGTAATCTCATTTTCGATTTTTGGTGCTGAAAGGTAAGTTTCCTCGTTCCACGTCACATACAGATGAGTAATTTTTAAACTAATAAATATTTCGCAACAAAAATACACATTAAAAACAACATCATGAATTTGTGTTTATATATAAATAAAAAAATTCCTTATCATTATTATTTAGTGTTTTAAATCGATAAATTTTGACATAGATTTTTTTATCGAATTAAATGCAAAGTAAAGAAAATGAAATATTGAGAAATAAACAATTAAAAACAAAGAAAGGTGTAGAATTACCTAATAAAAAATGAAATTTGTGGATTTGAAAAGATTGTTGATCTCTATGTTTTGAATGAAGAATTTTCAAAATTGTAAATTTCGTCTGTTATTAGAATAAATGGGAAAATCCAATTACTGAATAGAATTGAAAAAAATAAAAAATAGAATTTTTTTATCATGTAAGTCTTAGATTGAACTTGACATGAAAATGTGCGGATCATTTGAAAATAGCAATTTTTTCTTGAATGATTAAAAAATCCAAATAATAACATTATTTAATAAAAATGTGAGATATAGACATTTAATTTCGAAAAATAATTTTTTTTTGTTTAATAGAGAAAAATGATCATTAAAGGTTTCTTTAAAATTTTGATTTATCAATATCGGTCTCAACATCAGTTTTAACAAAATTTCAAAATAACTTTAAGTCCATAAAGTGACCAAAACAAAAAGAAGAAGAAGATTCAGAGAATAAAAAAGAAGGGTATTTCGATGAACTAGAATTTTTACGAGAATCAATATATTTTACATTTCGATAAATAAGCGTTACAAAATTAATATACACGGAAGAAAAAAGTTACATTACTTCTAAACTCGATTCAGGGTGCATCGTAGTCTTCATCTTCCTTTAATTTTTTTAATGTTGGTTCATCCGATTCCATTTTTACAGACGTAAAAGTTTGAGCTGTTGCTATCTGAACTTTGGGTTTCGACATTTGAGGTGCTGGTTGAGGTAACGATGCTCCTGTTGGCACTACAAAAATTGTTGTGTAAATTATCATGTAAATATTTGTGGAAACTAATCTTTAAGACATTTTTGGATATTTACCACTGGAAATTTTATGAAGAGGCCTCTGCATGGAAATATGAGTACGAGGGATATTTCCTAATGATCCCATAGGTCTTTTTACCACTGAAATGCTAGTTTTGGTGTTTTCCATTTTCATTCTATTGCCTGCATTAGGACCATTATTTCCCAGCATAGGATGGATCATCTTGTTTTTTTTCGGCATATTCTTCAACTTGTAATTAGTGGAAGTAAGGCAATAGCGATCGGGTGGTAGGCGAAGCCCATTGCTGGCTTTGACGAATGGCAATGGGATATCATTTTTCGGTTTTGCGATTTCCAAAAGGACGTCTCGTGGAGGTGGATTTGTGAATGTGCGCTCAGACTGCATTTTCACGGCGAGTCTTACGTCCTCCAGGTCAATCACTTTTTTTTTGGCGTGATTTGCGTACACTCGACTATCGTCGAAAATGCATGTCACATATCCTGAAAACGAAATCGATTAAATTGGAATTAATCGATTTCGTTCTATAGTTACGAATTTATAATTTCACTAAAGGATATCAAATTCGTTTGAATTTTTAAGTTTGTTTGAGATTTTTATCATTAAAATTTTATCATTTGAAATTGTAAGGTGAACAATTTTAATTATTTTAAAAATGTATTTCTCTTTTCACAATAATTTTTTTATCATTGCTTTTCATCAATATCTGTGTGTTTAGATATAAGTTTTTTTCAATTTTGTAGAATGAACTGTCTCGTTATCAAACATGAATGTTTCTGATACTTCAGGATGAAAATATTAAAATTCAAATCTCAGTATGAAAATTTTCAACTCGATGAAAAATAAAATACTAAAATACAAAATACACAGATTTTCGTGGAATGAATATTGTTTTTTTCTTCTTTTTTTTTCAAATTTTTTAGTTGATTCCTGCACCATAGAGTTTCGATATATTGATTTTGGTATTGAATGCATATTTTTCATAATTATCATGACTTTTCTGCAATAAATATCTCCATAAAATCATTGGATTCAATTTCAAGTTAAAAAGAACAATTAAGTAATTTTTAAATCATGAAAAAAATATATCATTATATTCTTATATATTCTTAAGTATCGTGTTATTTTTTATTGGTAATAATGCAGAAAATAGGATGTGTATGAAAAATTTAGTTTAATATTCTCATTAATTGATACGCTGATAGCAAAAGCGAGCTAACGCCAATGTATTTTAAATAGGCATTAGATCGCTTTGGCTATCAGCGTGTCAATTGTGTTTTTAATTTTTAACTTTATCATTGAAAATTATTAAATAGGAAGTTTTTGTGATATTAAACATTTCTTTTTTCTTAAGAAATGAGTTCAAGCACCTTAGAGCTTTTTATATGATTTTTCATATCATTAGATAAAAATTTCTTGCAGTTTTGCAGAATTAAATATCTGCTATCAAAACTGAACATTTTTGATTACAGAATAGAAATATGAGAATTCAAATCTTAGTGAAAAAAATGCAATTTCAATGAATTGGTGTAAATTTTCATTGAAAGATTTGTGTAAAATAAATACTGTTTTTTTTCCAGTTTTTCAATTAATCCTTGGACTATAGAGTTTCCAAACATTTATTATGTGACAGAATAATTATTTGTCCACATTAAAATACTTTTAATGAAATAAATGTATTAATTAAATTTTTGGATTCAATTTCATATTATTCTAAACAAATATATATTTTTAAATCACTAGAAAATAAATTTATTCAATTTTTATTTTTTATCGCTAATAATCTGAAACGTTCTTATGTAAAATACGATGTGTGTGGGTAATTAAGTTCAATATTCTTCTTGTGTTTTTGATTTTTAACCTCATGATTGAAAATTATAAAGTGAAAATTTTTTAGATTTGAAACATTGATTTTATCTTAAAGAATGAATTTAAGCATCATAAAAGCTTTTTTTAATGATTATTCGTGTTTTTAGATATGAATTTCTTACAATTTTGCAGAATTAACTGTCTAATAAAATGAATGCTTCTGATTCAGGAATAGAAATATTAAAATTCAAATCCTAGTAAACAAAATCTGAATTTGATGAAATTGATCTCTGTTTAATTGCTCTCATCATTACACTTTCAAAGTTTAGCCAATTCAGGGATTTTAGGAGAATAAATATTGAGTTCTAAAATTGTTAAGCTTATTTTTGCATCAACGAATTTCGCTACATTTATTTTGTAATAAATATATATTAGCCATAATCCTAATTTTGAGAAAATTATTACATTTATTAAATTGCTGGATTCAATTCCAAATAGTTTGTTCTTTTTCATGAATTTAAAAGTTTTGCGATTGCAAATCTAGCGTTTAAATGCAATCTTGTGTTTCACTTTCATCTTTTGTTATTCGAATCCATCCTGAAAGTATTTGATTCCATTTCTGGGGATAGGTTCGAAAGAAAGGACTTTTAAATAGTTTTGAATAGTTTTTTGCAGAATTTGATCATTAGGTTGAAAATATGCGATAGCTTCAATACATATTTTTTAAAAATAAAAAACTTTTTTAAGGAATTTACATATATATATTAAACTTTTTTTATTAAAAAAATTTTCATGAAAAAAATCAAATATGTATAAACAATTAAATTCAATATTAATATTATATTTTTAATTTTCAACTTTCACATTGAAAACTGTGCAACAGTAAGTATTTTTACTTTGGACAGTAAATTTCTATATGAGAATAAAAGTCTTTACCATTAGATCTATTTTTTCAAATAATTTAATTTGTAAACATTTATTTTCTTTGATTATGTAGAATAAAATGTCTTACTGTTTATACTGAAATGATTCTGATTGCATACTGAAAATATAAAAATTTGAATTGAAGGTACAGTTAGGAAATTACAGATATGGGTTGAATAAATATTGATTTTAAACTTTTTTCAGACCAATTTTGCATCATTGAATTTTAATACATTCATTTAATTCCTAAATATGCATTTTTCAGGATTATGCATTCCAAATTATACAGTTTTAAATTTTGAGACTGTAATCTTTGAAACGATTTATGGTTCATTTTTTTTTTTTTTTTTCATATTGCTTGATTTTAATAACCAATAAAAACTCCGAGGCTTTCAGAACAAAATGCTTCGTTTCAACTATGCATTTTTATAATCCAACTTACAATATTGAGATTATTTAACATAATTTAAATGATTTGATAATTTAGAAAATAAACTTTTCCGCAAGACAAAAATAGTTAGAACTGGAGGTTAAGGATTCATGATAAACAGAAATTACAATGCATATAAAAGTTGCAAAAAACAAGTAGAAACTGTTTTTGAGGTTAAGTTATTTTGGGAAAAGCCGCGACACTAAAGTATCGCCAAATATAAATTGCGTGTATTTCATTAATTAAAAATGCATTACTGTAGGTAAATTCCAGAAGTTGGTTGATGACCTTCGGTTCGTACTCTTTTATTCCCATGTCTTTCATTATTGACATGATAACCTGAGCATCTTTCGGAATTTTTGGATTATTCGCCATCTTCGATTTCTCATTTCTCTCAGCCATTTTCTTTTATGAAAATTGTATTTTTTTTTGCCAGCGTAAATAGTAAAAACACTTTCAAACGTTTCTCACTCGTAATCTTGTAAATTGTTTGTGTACAAATGCACTTGAATCAACTTGAACGAACTTGAATATGTTTGAATGTTTGAATATATATATACTGAACGCTGCTGAACACTGTGAACTTGTGTGAACACTTGTGAACAGTGTATACAAGTGTATATAATTTGTACATACATACATATATATACATAGATTGTTACACTACATGTACGTCGATAGTTCGAATTATCGATAGTCTCGTTTTGAATATCGAAATTTCGAAATCAATGAAAACAAATACATAAAATCAATTAAAATTAAAAGTTCGTAATTGCAATGTACAGCTTTGTAATGCAGATGATGTGATTTATAGCCTAATGGGTAAATAACCAAAAATAAAAAAATTGTAGCTATTGAAAAAACATAATAAAATTTGTAGAACAAAATTTTGTTCTTTTTTTTTAATTTTTCGAATTTTTAAATTTTAAAAATGCGAATTTCTTTTTTTAAATAAAAATTTTGAATTATCATCAAACTTCTGAATATAAAGTTTATGCATGTTTTTTGAGATTTTTAAGATTCGTAAATATGTTTAAAATAAACAGGTCCTACCACAGCCCTATACAAAAAAAACTGGATTTTGCGAAATTTTACTCTGAATAATGTAAGGAGTGAAATTTTCACTGGACAGTTTGATTTGCCACTTTTGCTGAATTTGTATATAACAAAGCTGCGTATACCTATAAACAAAATATTCACACACTTGTTTTTGCATGCATAAAAATAATTTATTGAGATCATATACATTTTAGCTAATCGCAAATTTCAGTTTCTTAGCTGCATGTGGAACATGTGGAATTCCACATTTATCCGCCGACTTCCACTTTAAAAATATGCTCTTTTATTCATAAAATATCAAAAAATGTATACTTAAACTTTAAGAAATTTTCAAAACTTAATATTCATTTGGATTTCTCATTGCGAAAACGATTTCAAACAAGATACAAAAAACCTTACATAACAAAACCCACCCGAAAAAACGTCCCGCTCGCATCAGCTCGCATAAAAAAATCTCACCCTATTACACCCCTGCACACCCTTACAAAACCCCCCTGCTTCAACTCATGAATGAACCCATGTACATTACTCGTTCACTCTTTATTCCCTTCCCAATAACCACCCCCCTCAACCACGCCCCGCCCCCTCACAACCCTTCAACCCCGTAAACGCCCGTTTCAATTTACCCACGCACCCATATGTATCGCAAAAAATCTGCAAAAAAAATAAAAGCCGCTGTTCTGGTACTCCACTCCTCGTAGCAGTTAGTACTCTCATTACAAACAAAGGCCACGACCCAAGCGAGGGATAAACAGAGACAGCTCTATCCCACCCCCGCAATCCCAAGAGAGACGGCAACAGACGCTGGCGGCATTTCCGAGTGTTGGTGAATGGAACGCGGGCGCCGTAGTATTCCAACCAATCAGCGCGCTCCCCTCGAGGTCACATGACCTAGCGTAGAACGTAATAAAAAAAGGTAGACTCGCGCGGCAGCTCAATTTCGCCTCGCCTTGCGCATTCCCGATAAGGCCGCCATCTTTGTTTCCCAACCCCTGGACATTTTTCGCGTAAAATCAGGGCGATTTCCTTCGCGGTTTCGCGAATCCTAGAAATTGCGCAAGAAAAAAGTCCAATTTTTAATTATTTTCATAATTCCTCGTCGAAGATAATTGATAAATAAGGCTTAAAGCCGAGGAAAACAGCGAGTACAAATCCAAGATGGCGGCGGGTGGATGCGCGATTTGATTGGCCATGAAAAACGAGGATGCGCGAGAGGCAACCTGGGGATGCGGAGCAGAGCAGAACGATTGCGAATGACAAGACGCGAAGAAAAATGATGGTATCGAGTGGCCGAGGGTGATCAATCCCCCGGGACGCTGGTAATCGTGGCCGCCCGAGAACTCCGGGTTGCGGGAAAGTCGCGAGTAAAAAGGGCGTGAAGTTGGGGTTGTTTTTCGCGACGCAAAATGTCGGGCTCCGCGCAGCGGATGCGGAAATCGTCGCCGTGCTCGGCGTCGAAGACGGTGCCGATGCGGGCGACGCTACCCGTGAGCTCGCTGCTGCGCCAAGGCCGCGGGCTCAGGAAAAGCAACAGCAGCAGCCCCGCGGTCTCGCCGACCAACAACGCGAGTGCCTGGCGCTCCAGGATATCGCCCGAGACGTCGTCGTCGTCGTCCTCGGGGCAGCGCAGCCCCGGCTCGCTTTCCTACAAAGGTGCGTTGTTTTCCCTGGAGCAGAGTTTTAATGGGCATTTTATTTTGCCGTTGAGAGTGCAATTTTTCGGGCATGCACGGGGGAGGATCGAGGGAAATTCGGGAGGGTCCGGGAAGAAAATGGTCTCGAAGGACGGTTTTCGTGACAATTTCGAAACGTCACGAACATGATCACTGGTTTTCAGGGGGTTTGTTGCTTTTTGTTTTCTATGGGAAAACGATCTACAGCGAGTTTAACTAGGCAATGAAAATGTAAATAACGATTTTTCCATACATAAATATATGTCATGTTTGACAGATTTAGAGATTCTTTTTATTTTAAATTGATACTTTGTTTTTCAACCCTTGAGAATAGTACAGATTTGTCCATGTGTGCACATGTGTTTGACTTTTTTCATGGGTAAAACCTGCGAATTGAGGCTTTAGCAAAAAGTTCTTAAATAGAAATTTTTTTCAGTCATTGTTTTTAAAAGATTTGATTTTGCAGATAGATAGCATACTGAAACTTTAATTGTTTTATTTTATACCAAAACAATTGTACATGTTGATAGTACCTTTTGTTCTAATCTTAGTTTTTTTTGCTGCAATATCATTTGATGAAATAGTTTTGTTAGAAACTTTGGAATAAGTATCATTTATATTTATTTCAAAGTACCAATGAATATTTACTCTGGCATCATTATATCTAAAATATCTATTTGCAAGCTTAAATTTTTACATCATGAAATACATCACTTTTCATTCGAAAATACAATATCTTATTTCTAACATCTCTCAGTGCTTATTTTTTAAGTACATAAACAATTTAGAGGATCATCTTGTAGTTTTATACATTGACTTTTATAATTTGATGCTCCAGGATTTTGTGTTTTTTAGATTCTCATATTTATAGATTTTTGAGAAAATTAAGTTTGCATACATTGAAGGTATTTCACGGGCTGTTGGTATTTATTACTATTATTAAAATTTTTGAAGATATTCTAATTCTTTTCATATTTCTAACATTTTTGTGGATTGTCATCCAAGATTTGAAAATTTGAATATCTAAAATTCAAAGTTAATAATATTTTCAGTATTTTATAGAATTTTCCAATAAATGTTATTTTCAAAGGTCTCTGCTATTACAACAATTGATAGTACATTTAAGTACTATTTTTTTTTTCACGTATTGTCCATTTTAATTTATTGATTTTTTTAAGTATTTCTACAGTTTGGGCATTTTCCTGTCATTTTTAAACATTTTTCAAAAGATTCATAAAATTTATTACTTTAGGATTTAAGGTTTTATATTAATTCAGTAATTTTATAGTTATTTAACGTAATGATATTTATATAGATTTTGAGCATTATATCAATTTCTAGTATTTGTCATAATTTTTACCAGTGTTCAAACGTAGCATTTTTTCACAGGTTCTTCATAGATATCTATGATTCTTAAAAATTCAAGAAAGTTTTAGTATTTCTCAATTTTTTTTTAATTTTCAGTACAATTTGAATTTTTCCAATATTCCATGTATTTTATTCATTTTTCCAGTACTTTGACAGTTTTTTATGATTGTCAGCAAGAAATAATTGTTTTTTTTAATCAATGCAAAAAAAAATGACACCAAAATCTTTGCTCTCACCAATTTTCCCTATTTTTCAAATGTATTTTTCAGATTTTCATTCATCAATTAAGATCCAGAATATTGAATAATCATATTATTAATCTCAACACTGCTATCATTTTTATTAGTACAACGTAACCAAAATTGATTTTTCATTTCTCGCTCAAAATTTTAATTCATTAATCTGATGACAACAACTCAAAACATTTATTTGTTGAAAATTACTATTCAACTGTCGAAAATTTTCATATTAGTCGTTGAATCTCATTCCTGTAATAAAAAGTGAAATCATACTATCTTAACATGTTTGTTTTTTATTTGTTGAACAAGATTTGCAAGAAAAAATAATAGCAACAAATTTTACAATAATTATATGAATCTCAATGTGTTTTTTTTTTATCTTTAACGTGATTGAATTATTAACATTATGTTGACTTGAATTTCATAAAATTTTTTAAATTGAACTATGGAAATAAAACTTTCTAATAATATCGAAATAATTATTATCTGTCGTTCTCGACAGGTATCGATTCCATAAATTTCTTTAACTAGAAATTGATTTAAAAAAAAAAGAAAATTAATGAGACTATAAACATGACAAGACTCAGAATTTCACATTTTTTAATAGTACAGTTAAAATTTTAAGAAGGAAATTGAAATCAAATATGAGTATAATGCAAAGCTTGAAAAATAAATTCTCAATTTGTTTCACAGTTAGCTATAATTATTGATTGATTTAAAACAAACTGAAGTGTGTTCGTTTTTTTCTAACAATTACAAAATATCAAGCAATCATAAAATAAAACTAAGATTAATTGTTACTTGTTCATTAAGGCCAGTGTAACAGATAAATAATTGCTTTATTGATGACTCCTGTTTACGGATTTCATTATGTGCTCATAATTGTCTTGGTCAAATTATCTGCCGCTATTGAAATTAGATCTTTTTTCAATTTATTTTGATAAATTCAACTTTTCAAAGGTTAATTATAATCACTCACTTTATATGGTAATAATCGATTATTTATTGAATTATCTGATAGTTTTCGGCACATTTGTAATAACTGTAATGTAATTTACGAATTGAATAATATTCATGGCAAAATATTGGATGTTTTATATGTTATTCGTATTTTTAGCTATACCTGTATGATATTATTATTGTATATATATATTGCAAATGATGACATATTTATGTCTTTGAATATGTATGTAAAAATTTTTTGTATTATATTATGATATATTTTTCAATATAGAATTTTTATTGTTACTAACCCATAAATGTTGAAACGTAATATATATTTTGAAACTTAAAATTCTGTTTAACAGAAAGAGGATAAAATGAAGGTTTCAAAATGGCTACGCCCCAAGTTTCATGAATTTAAATATTTATATCTTCTGGCATAAAAATTTAAGTAATTTTTGTGACTTTGATCAATTGAAAATGGAAAATGTTGAAATATACTGTTTGTTTATTTTAATTGAAAACAGCATATTTATAAATTGCAAACTTCAGACATGAAAATGATCACTTGAAAATTTTATTATTTACTATTGAATTAATTATTACTTTTATACTCATAAATTAAACACTTGAAATTCTGATATCAACTTTTCTTCTTTTTGTTTATGGTAACTTACAAATTATTAATCTTACATTTTTAAACCACCAAGTTTTTTAATTTAAAATTTGAAGAACATAGACAATTAATGTTTCAATTTTTCCTATTGAGTTTTGAATATGTGTCTAAAGTTTTAAACGTTGAAAATTAAACGAGAAAAATTCATCAGTTAATATAGGAGAAAAAAAATTTTCTAGCTGCTTTTGAACTCTTTTTAATCTTAACATAAAACTTCATCCTCCCTAAAAAAATATTTGTCACACTTCCAATCATGATAAAAAATCGAAAAACTCATATATTTCAAAATTCATCATATATATTAAAATTAATACTTACTTTCGTTTAATTTTAAACGTTTGGAACTTCAGGTAAATTGAAATTATATTAAATGTAGTAACTCGAAAACCTTGTTTCCAGAAAATTTTTAGCTATGAAGTTATTGGATAATATATAGTTTGTAAATGCATTGTTTGAAAATAAAAATGTGACTTGGACCATTTTTATTTAAAAAAGCGCGTGTATAATAGAACTCGTGTTTCAAAAGGCATGCTTATAGATATATTAGAACCAGATTAATATATTTATTAATCGAAAAATTTTAATGTTAAAGTTTAAAATTTAGGTGATGAAAATTTCGAAGGGCTGAATCAAAAATGTATGAGCTTGAGATTTCATAAATTGTATGATTTTAGAACTAAGATTTTGTGAATTGAAACTATTATAGATAAATTGTATACGTCAGCATTTCGAATCATATGTCTAGTTATGTAAAAATTAATCATATATCTTTCTAAGTCACGAAATTAAACACTCTTCATTTTAAAATACCTTAATTCGACCTTAATATTGCACGATTCAAAGTATTAGCTTGATCACCTTGAACATTTTATTTTTGGTTGTGAATGCAAGTTATGGAAAAAAAAATTAATTACAGGAAAATGATTGCTTTATATTTTTCTCTCAACTGTAAAAAATTAATTTCGATCATCAGAATAAAAAATTGCTGTATTTAAAATAATTTTAAAAAGCAATAAAAAAAGATTTGCTCAGATTCAAAAATATTTCTGTACTTGGGAATTTACAAAATTTATGTACAAAACGTCAATTGTTATGATGAAATAAGTATCAATTATAAATTGAAAACAATATCAGGTAGGAAAAAGCAATTATAGTTTTGAAAAATGATACAATACATAAAAAATGTTCTTGAAAAATTTAGACAAAAAAAAAAAAATTTCACAACCTATCTTTTACTGCCTTTGACATGGAATTACAGTTAGGTAAATTTTCAGTTTTCTTTTTAGAACTACTAACATTTTAAAATAGCAGCTAAACTGAAAATTATGATACATACATATTTGAAGTTACAAACATTTAAGAAATCAAAAAATAAATAAATAAAACAGAAAAAATTATTTATTCATTTTTACTAATGACTAGGGAGAAAAAAGTTGTAACATTTAGTAATAATTAATAAATATAAATAGTTT
This sequence comes from Platygaster robiniae, assembly GCA_028476575.1. Classification (NCBI taxonomy): domain Eukaryota; kingdom Metazoa; phylum Arthropoda; class Insecta; order Hymenoptera; family Platygastridae; genus Platygaster; species Platygaster robiniae. Next base: position 30,518,994 of record CM052020.1, on the reverse strand, counting down.
CATTTATTAATTTAACTATTAACGGTATCAGTGACAATTTTCTCTGTTTTCATTCATTTTAAAAAATTTGAAGCTTTAAAAATATATCTTATTTGTAATCGAAAAAATTATAATTTATAGTTGTTTTTCTTATTTTTTTTTTTTTTATTTTTTTTTTTTTTAATTGACGAAACATGCCTTAACTCGATGTGCAATGTATAAATTTCGGTATGCGCAAGAGCCAGGGCGCATTTTCACGTTGGGGTGAAAATCGATTTTCGAAAGATTTCGCGATACTCATCTAGGTTAAGGTCACGCCTTGACACTACGAGCTCCGAGGAATTTCCGGTCTTTTTTTCAGGAGTGGGGAGTGGAGGAGTTCTCTAGGTTTATGTGAAGCTTAACATAGATTTTTTTTCCTATCTGGAAAACTTCTTGCAATTCGGTGTTTTCGTAGAGCCTGAAAAATTTTTTAGAACCATGAATTTTTCGATCTTACCCTGCGTAACATAATAATCGTAGTGAAAATTATGAAATTGTATTTTTGGGAATGTGGTAAACTTATTATTAACGTTCTTATTATTTAGTAATAGCAATAAACATATAATATTAGAATAAATATAATTAGAAATGTTAAAGATCACAATGTTCGAATAATTGAATTATAAATATTTATATTATGTACCTTTCATCCTGAGACTTGAACATTAGGTGGCTATAATTTTATCAAATTCAATTTTGTACACGTACAACTGCTATGTCATTGAAAATTTCGATTTTTCGGAGTAGCAGAATTTTCAAAATAAAAATGAATTTTGTGCATTCATATAATAACTTTAACAAAAAAAAAAAAGTTGTATTCAAGAACTGCTGAATTATTATTAATTTCACTTGAAAATATTCAATGAATTTATCCTCAACAATCAGCAATACTGATTCTAAGAAATTATAAGAATCAAAGATTTGAAAATATTGAAAATCAAATAAAGCTAAGAATTACGATTTCGGAACTCCAAAATTTTTTCGGCTTGGAAATGTAAAAAAAGGAATCGTGTGAGCTACAACAATAAAAATATTGTACACTCGAGAACAGCTGCATTAGGATTGAATAAATTTATTTATTTCACTAGTTTTTTTTGGAATTGAATAAATTTTTTTATTTCTTTCTATCAAACTCACTTACTTGTGGGATCTAAATTAATATAGTCATATTAACCAATAGTCTGTTAAATGTGAGTAAAAGTTTTTGGTTTACTATAAATAAATTAATTTATACTTAACTAAAATTATTTGTTTCTCTTGAAGACATTATTTCGTTGTGACTCCAATCTCGTTTTCTTGAATTCAAATAAATACTTTTGAAGTTTTCAACGAATAATTATTAAAAAAAAAAAAAAAATTTAGTCGACATCACTAAGAACTTGAATTCGTGGGTAAAAAAAATATTTATATAAATGTACAATATACATCATAAATCAAAATACAAATGTATATTTAATGTAACGTTACTCTTTCTCTTACGAAGAATTTATCTAGTTATTGATTTGAAAAATGCAACGTTATTATCACCGTATACATTTTTTTTGTCTAACGCAGTAACATTGTATAAAATATTATGGTAGTTAACATCATATACAATATAATGTTAGTGATTGCTGAACCGTGCCTTTTTTAGAGCGAGTAATGATTAGTGGCTCATATATTAGAGAAAATGGCCTCTGGATCATTATATTATTATTTCCTCAAGCATGCACTTGCTTTAACCATTCTACACAAAACTTGAAATAGGAGAAAAAAAATCAAGCAGCCATCTGGTGAGTGTTGGAGAGTGCGCGCGAATTTTCAAAATTTAAATGTAAGGTAATTCGAAATTTGAAAATTTGCGCGCACTCTCAAACACTCACCAGATGGCTGTTATATTTTTTTTCTCATATTTCAAGTTTTGTGTAGAATGCTTAAACCAAGTGCATGTCTGAAGAAGCATTATTATTACATGTCTTAAATCCATTTCTCTAGTAAGTATGCTATTACTTTAGCTCCAAAGGCGCGGTTGATGCGATCACGAAGCGAACTTTTAGTTAAGTATATTTATTTCTTTTATATCCATTACAATTTTTCATGCAATTTGTCTTGAAAAAAATGAAATGAAAAAAAAATGCAAACTTTTTGTCAAATATTTCATTTGTTTTTAATGAATAAAAATTTTTCATGCAACATGCAACTTTTCATGAAATAATTTTTTTCAATAGAAATGAGAAGAAGTAACTGTAAAGCGATAAAATTTTTTGACCTAGCGTGAATAAATACTTTATTTATTACAGGAAAATATTTTTTGAAGGATAGGATCTTTTTCCAGATGTACTAAAGAATTTTTTCAACTTGAATAAACCTTTTACTTAACGTATATACATAGTTCACTTAATCTCACTGAAGATGTTTTAAGCCTTAATAAATAATTTATTAGATCCAATAAAAAACATTGTAGCCCCGAAGAAAGATTGTTTTGAAACGAACAATGATACCATTGGAACCACAAAGTTTCCTTTTATGAAACGAAAAAATGCTTTGATTACCCGTAAAAAAAAGTAAACTGGATCTTACTAAAAGCATTTTCAGTAAGATGCGCAAAATTTTGTTGGAATAAATAATTACAGTTTTGATACTACTAAATAATACAATGAAAGTATATAAGCAAATAAGCTACTTTAACTAAACTCCGTTTCATAAAGAAATTTATTTGAAAAAAATAAAACTTTAGTAGTTGCGTATTGGACAAAAGAAATTTATTCAAAATGAAAAAATTTTATTCAAAAGTAATAAATTTTTCTCTGAGTGTAGAGTTAAATAAAAATTGTTTTTTCAACATATTCATTGATAAAACAGAATTTTTCCAGTTAAAAGTTTTAGATGCAAACTTGAAAAGTTTTAAAATTTAATTTTCTTAATTAAAAACTGAAGATACATAGGAAATGTATTCCAGGAAACAAAAATTGCAAAATTTGCGAATTCAATAATGCAATGTTCAATCTTCAATACCTCTTTAAACAAAAAAAACGTTCAAATGGAATTTAAGGCTTTTGCAAAATAAATTAAAGACGAAATAAGGTATTTCAATTCTAAAAATTACACCATAATAGTACATTTTGCATCTAGGGAAAAAATAAATTTCTCACGAAGGTGTAAGTTATATCCCGAGCCGAAGGCGAGGGATATATTCACCTAAGTGAGAAATTAATTTTTTTCCATGGTGCAAACGATTTTTTTTATCATAGCGGGAGAAAAAGCCGATTTTTGCCCGCGAAGCGGGCAAAAAAAGAGGCTTTTCAGAGCGCTTTGATGAAAAAATTATTTTTTACCTTTGTGTAAAATATTTCGAAATATTAATTTTTCATTAGACTCGAAAACACGTTGATAAAATTTTTTTCACACATTTTAAAATTTCAGATCCGAAAAGTTAGTAAATTTCAAAATCTTTACAATTTTAGAGTTAATATTTTAAAATCTCAAAAATGAGAAGACTTGAAAATTCGAATTAAACAACTGAATTTGTTTGCAGTGACTTGAAAATTTTCACAATTTATTCGACTTTAGAAATCGCATGTGTGAAAGTTGTCTCAAGAAAATTTCTGAATGAAAACTTGATAAATTATAAGATGAAATTTCAAATACGCAGACCTTTAAAAATTCAAAATTAATTATGATATAAAGGTTATTACGTATAAAAACTGAAAATTGAATTATTATAAAAAAATAGGATTTTGGGAGAAATAATAAAAAATTTTCTCCATCAAAATCGACGAAACGTGTGTTTTTTCTTTCCGCTTTAATTTAAGTTGTTTCGTAGTAGAGAATTTTTCAAATATCGGCTGAAATAATTGATATTCATCATTCGCTACAAAAGTTTTATTTTTTACATTATTCAATTACTCGGCTGAAAATTGTCCGATTATTATATCTTTTCTTTTAATTTTCTGGATTACGTTCGTTCTTAACAGAAAAAATCTGAACTTCATATTTTGAGCAAATTTTCTTATAATCGTGGTTTTTATAAAAAGGTCGAAAAATTTTTAGTCACCAATTTTTGACATTGCATTTTTCAGTAAGTTAGCTAAATGAACAACATTCAGTAATGATCTCTATTATCTAAAATTCGCTGTTTGGGAACTACGATTTTTTGAAGTCCAAGTGCCATTTCTGCGTTGATTTTATGCTTTGTTTTCTTGAAATTCTATAACCTAACTAAAAATGGTTAAATTATATAAGTATTTTATTTAAACTTATCACCAAGGATAAACTTTTGAAGAAAAAAAAAAAATTCAGCTAAAAAGATTACATATTCCAATCCCATTTTTTTATGATTTTTTTTATGAAACATTTCGCGTGAATAGCGAATCAAAAGATATGAAATCCAACTTCAGTATGTATATTTATCTAATTTTCATTTCAAACAATATTGTTGTGCTGAGCTTGGAATTATATTGAAGCAGTCATAAAATTAGAAATAAAAAAACGTTTCTTTACAAAGAAATTTTCATAAAGCCAGTTGAAATTAATATTTTCAGTATCTGCCTGGAAAACATGATGAGCAGGAGGTTTGACAAGCTATGTTCAGCATTTTCAAATATTGACGTATCGATAAAAGTATACATATGAGCACATATGAGGATTGACAAATTCATGATGTTAATCTTACTTGTTCTTCAAATATTGATCTTGTCGTCCTACTGAATCAAGTGATTTGTCAATTTCCAATTTTAGAATCTATATTTGAAATATTGTTTTGTCAAATACAATAAGATGGCTATGATATTGTTTATAAATCATATTTTATGACTACATCCGCGATAAATGGAAAAAAAGGGAATCGATACCTCCCAGATTTTTATACTCGAGAGTAAGCAGCACAATTCAAAATTTCTTATTATATTCCACAAGAAGAAGCAAAATACGGAATATCGTTTTTGAATGTTAATTATTAAATTCAGAAAGTTGGATATTATTTGTTTGCAAGGTTTTTCACTGCATAAAAATTATTATGTTCGTAGTCGAAATCAGTTTTTGAATGTAGAAGAATAAATATATTCTTAATACTACAGAAAAAAAAGAAAAGTCACTCATTTTTCTTCTAACTAGATTTTAAAAAATTATAAATTTTTATATCATGATTTTTCACACTACGAAGAAAAATCTTCGATGTTATATATGAATTTTCTATTTCATTTTTATATATTTTAAACATGAAATATGAATCATCTCAGTTTATTTCGTTTCAATAAAAAAAAGAAAACTCGGTGGATTTTAAATCCAGTTTTACATTTTGCATGTTTTATTCGATTTTCATAAATTTTTAATGTTGCCATTGATATTCTGAGTTATATATTTTTTAAAGTTTCGTCAACACCTGAAAAAACTTGGAATGAATTTTATAAGTTTCTTAAACAACTTATTCCGCCCCCTCCCCCTAGATGAAAATCCTGGTTGTATTTTCGAAAGCAAGGTTTTAAACGACAGCCCAAAAAATGTTTTTGCAGCAAAATCGAAAACTTTGAGCGGAAGATGTACGGACACTTTGAATGGGAGCCAGAATATCCGAAGAACCGCGTCGCTGGACACGATTTACCTCAAGGGACAGTGGCCTCGCGAGTCATATTACACTAATCTTTTCGTGGACAAGGCGACTCAGGTGGGTATCACACACGGGTTTTTATTTTCATTCACGGAATGAGCATTTGACTGTGTTTTTTGGTTGCAGACCGAGGAGTGGTCCAACGAGCCACGGAAATTGCACACCAGGCACCCCACGACGGAGCAAACCACCACGGACGAGAAACTTGAGAAATATTTCAGGCATAGGTGCGTTGTGACGAAACGGGTTTTTTTTCTGCACTTAACTGCACCAAGAAAAAACTCAAACTACAGTAGCAATAAGTGGAGATATTTTTCAGACACTCAGAGAAATTTTGAGGAGCATGATGAGGAAAATAAAAAATCGAAGTTTATATTTTATTAAATGTCAATCTGTAAAACTCACAGACTTCATATATCTTAATATCCTTATGGTCAGGGCGTAGGCAGAACACATTTTCAGGAAGGGTTTTTTGAGATAATATATGTATATCTTTTGGGATTTTGTTATTTTCCATCTTTGACGATCTTGTTATGAGAGTATTTAAATCTTTCGAATTTCGAGATTTTAAAGCTATATAAATTTTGGAGCCTAGAGTCTTAGATTTTTAATGTTCGTATTTAATATAATGGAATTAGATTTTTGTGATTTTCATGCAAGTCACTGAGGTTTAGACTTTTTTTCTAATACCTTTGGTGTTTTTCAGAATTCTTTGTTTTTTATGCAACTTGAAGGATTTTCCGATGTTATAATGAATTTTTCTACAGCTTTCTAGAATTCGATGCTCTAGGAATCAAAGTACTTAAAATTTTTTATCGCTTTTGTAGATTTTTAAGGAAATTATATCTACAAAGATTTCAGGTGTTTGATAGATTTCCAGAATTTTCTTAATGTTATTTACAAAATTTTGTAATATTTTCTGGAATTTTTATAGATTTTTGGTATTTCTATGGATTCCTATGTAGATTTCTGGAATTCGATGCTGTAGTATTGAAAATTTCAACGATTTTGAGTATTTTAATTAATATTTAGTAAACAGTATCTTTCTTACAGAGTTCCAATAGTTTATTTTTATTTATTTATTTTTTTTTTTTTTTGTATTTATACAATTCAAAAAATGCATCTACATTGTTTTTGAGTATCAAAATAATTCCAGTATTTATCGCATTTTTTAGTATTGATGAAACTGTAAAGGATTTCCCATTTTTTCATACAGTTTTAGTGTTTTCAAAGATTGCTTACTAGATCTATAATATTTGATGTTCTAAAATTTAAATTTCTATACCTTTAAAAAAATTTTTTTAATTTCTGGGTAATTACATTTGCTCAGGTTTTTAGTGTATCATCCACAGATTTCATGTAATTTCGTATTTGTCTAGTATTAGCAAGATTTTTGAGGTGTTTTCTAATATTTTTAAAGATTTCTAGTGTTACTAAATATTGCTGTATACGTTATTTAGAATTTGATGCTCTAGAATCTGAATTTTTTAAAATCGTGAGTATTTGCCCAAATTTTTCCGAAATCAGTTCTTTTATAAAATTATAACTCTTTTAGTATTTCTTCAGTTTTTATGATTCAAAAAATTCGCAGTTATTTTTATGGATTTTTGTGTAAATTCCTAGTTTTTGATGCTCCAGAGTTCAAAATTTTTGGTGTTCCTGAAGTTCCAAACGTTTAAAATTGAACGAAAAAAATGTATAATTTTGGAAAAAAAAATTTTCTACCTGTTTTTTAACACTTTTTTATCGTAACAACAAACTTGATACTCGCCAAAAATATATTCGTCACGCTTCCTATCATGACAATAAATCAAAAAATTCATATATTTTTAATTTTCGTTTAATTTTATACGTTTGGAACTTCAGGTACATAAATTTTTGAAATTTTTAGCATTTCCGTAGATTTCGATTATGCTTTACAATTCACTGGGTTGAAACAATTTGAAAATTTTTTGTTTCCCAATTTATCCTAGCTAAACATTTATAATAAGGTTTTTTCTTTAAGAAAAAACTTTTCTGAGTACAATATTATTTTTACTTTCGAGTTCATAATATTCAGAATTCTGAATATTATTCAAATTTGAGAACTTACATAAAACCATTCATGTCCTCCAGATTTCAGTAAATATGATTTTGATAATTTTCACTTAATTAATCATGTTTTTATAGTATTTTCATGCATTCTTTTTTGTAACTTGTATTTTCATCCTTTTTTTATTTTTACATAAAAAATAATAATAGATTTTTATCCTTATTTCGGGAGTATTTTGAACCTCTACAACCCCCATCTGCCTACGCACCTGTTTATGGTAATGTTAGTAGTTTATTTGAACAAACAATTCAAGCTTACCATAAAAATGAACTTAATATTGAAAACTTTGAAGCTCTTTTAGTCATTAAAATTAATTTTGACAATGTACAGCTCAAGTTATGAGTTCAACATTGTTATGTCGATAAAAGCAAATTTTGGCGTGACTAATAACTTTAAAGGCCTGCATTTTCATATAACTTTATTTTAGATTACAACGAACGAATAAGGAGAGCATGAGTAACAGAGAAAGGACCCAAGCTCTTCCTGGAGACCACTCGGTTCCTTTACCAAGTATCGCCTCACAAACACCAATGCGTGAGTTTTCCTTCATATCGAAAGTCATTGACTCTCAATGCTCTCAGTGAGTGAGCTTGCACTTTTTTTAATTATGTTCACCAAACTTTTCCCCACTGTCTCACTGAAGTAAGCTGCAGTAGATGAGTGTAGCTCTTGCAAAACTTAACATGTTCAATGTTTACAGACAAACCTTGTGAATAACGAGAGATAGTGTGCTCTTGCATTTAATGATACGTTGTTTAAACTAATAGCGTATCATTAAAAATTATGATAAAGTAGGTAGATTTGTGCCGACGAACTGAAAAATGTCTACTAATTAATAAAAAATTAATAATGTTTAATTTCATTATTCACGTATTTTCAAGGCAGATTCTTTTTACATCTAATTGAGTTTAAAAGAGAGAACAGAAATAAAATAATGGAAAATAATTATTTTTATTTTGTAGAATAAATTAATAAAATATGAAAATGTTTCAATGATGGCAGTTTGTGATTTTGATATTTTTGGAATCATTTTGTCAAAATCGGCATTATGAAAGTTGATTATCTATTAAAATTTTTAATTCGTAAATTCAAATTACCTTCTTTATTTTAACATTTCCCTAAATCATCAATTGAACATGATTTGGATTTTTTGAAATTAAATATCTTAATCATACATTATTCCTAAACTGTGTTTTTCTTTGATTTAAGTCGAGTCATTCAAGCAAGAATTTGCTATTTTCGAAAGTACACGCATTTTGAAGCAAAGTTTCGATCCAGTACTTCATTACGATGCAATAATTTATTTTTATTGATGTAAATATTCCATTAATCTTAACAAAAACTTACAATTTTGAAAATTCCTTATAAAAAAAATTGAAATCACAAATTCTTTTGGAATCTGAATTGTTACTTCCTCGGTTAAATATAAAGTTACATTCGTAAAACAGTCGTTTTTCATTCATTTATTTCCAAATTTTGTCAACACTTTTACATCGCTGTAAAATCAATAAAAAAATCTTTACTTTACAATAAATTTAGTATAAAAATCACCGAAAATTTATGAATTGAAAGCACCGAATAATATTGAGAATAAACAGAAATTTCTTTGTTATTTGACATAAATTTTCAAGATTGTAGTCAATTTAGTTTTTTGATGCAAAATATTTACCATTTGTCATAATTTCTCATTCAAAATATCAATATCACAAATTTTTCTGAACTGGAAATTTTTATTTTTCATCCATCTAATCCACAAAATCCATTTTTGATTTTTTATTTCTTGCCTTTCTTTTTGACTTTTATTGTGTAGTAAATTCTATAAAAAAAAAATTACATAAAAAAGTTATGAGGTCTAACATTCGAAACATAATCGATTTTTGAGTAGTTGATATCTGTGGTGCCTTTTTTTATTTGATAGTAAAGTCACGATTTTTTTTATTCAAACATGCATTTTTGCAATTGTTTCATTCTTGTGATCGTTCAAATGAAATTTGAAAATTTTGAACTTCTCACATGTTTCATGATCAACTTTTTAATCAAGAAACTGTAATATCTGTAATTCTCTAACTGTAATTTTTTTATACTTTTTGATATTCAGATAAAAGAATAAAAATTGTTCAAGTATGTTAACTTTGTTTTTTAATTCAAATTTATCATTTACTCTAACTGTAGTAAAATTAAGTTCAAACAATTTTTCATTGATAAAAAACGCAATATGTTGATGCTGTAAAATTTATTTTCCTATTTACTTGTCAGAAAACGAATTCGTAAAAAAAAGTTCTTTACAAACTAACTTGTCTGCTAATCAGTAGGTACAAAAAACTGCAATACTGTGTTTCGATTGAAAAATCGAAATTATACTTGCTAATGAAAGCTAATAGTGATTGTCAAACTGACGGGATCACAAAAAATTGTATCTAATCACGATTGAGACTGATTCAAATATTGATGCTCAAACTTTCAAATTGCCAAACATCTGTTCTAAATTCACACACCTTCCACTTACACTGCTTGAAGTTCCTCCTCGAACCTTCCTTTGCCAACTTTTCGACTCTTTTTGACCCTTCCAAACTTTGGCAAATATTGGGCTTATGGAAAAGGCGCAGTCACAATGATTTCAAGTGTGCCAGTATTACTGAATTTTCGCATCTTTTATCCATCGCAGACAATCAACTGAGTATGAGTACAAAAGCAAGTCCGATGAACATCCCTGTTAGGTCAATGAGGCCACCGATGCGTTCCTCGATTGAAGGTCTGAATCAGGAGATCGAGGGCCTCGTCCTGAAATCGACCAACAATTCTAACGACCCTGATCATTTGATCGAAGACAAGGTATAATGATAAGAAAATATTCAACAAAATTTTGATTATTCGTGATTTCCTATGATTGAAGATTATTTTAGAGAGTTCTTGAACGGACGTAAAAATGGTACTTTGATTTTTATAGAGCAATCTTTGCAAAAAAAATTCTTGTGTGCAAAAACTCACTACTTTCAAAATTTGAAACTTGAATGGAGATGCAATTGAACATGAATACTCATCACTAATTGACATATTTTCAAAATGTGTCGTGATTCTTACGAACATTTGGTGATGAAAATTCGCATTAGAAAAACTTGTTATTTGAATGAATTTCAAGTCAGTTGGAGATGCCGCTTATTGATAATTTTGTTTTTGTTTTTCAGTATGCTAGACTTCGCGAGCAGGTTACTCCCGAAGGGCATAGGGCGCCTTTAGCGGATTTACTTAGGGCCACCACAAGAAGCGTCAACACTCAAACACCGGCAACAGATTTGCCTTCGAGTTCATACTCATCGGGTACGTTTCTTCAAAAGTATATATTCATTAGGGTTGTCACAAAAATTGGAAAAATTTGACAAAATTGTAAAACTCATTGAGAGTATGTACAATTTTTTTTATTTCTTCAATTCAGTTTGATGATTGCTGAAATTAAGTTTTTTCTTTTCACTATGAAAAAGAAATGAAAAAAAATTTTGTGGATCGACTTTCGTGACTACCCTCAATTTTTTTACGGGGATTTGGGCGGACAATATTTTTTGTCTTGTTTCTTTGTCGGTTTGGGTTAATTTGTTGGTTGTTGGGTAACGCACTAACTCTGGCGTGCGCCTGTTGCAAAATAGGCCCGCCCTCTAGGAATTCGGAGTCGCCGTTGATTCCGGGTGGGATGGACATGCCTCATTCACCCAGCGAAATTTTTCAAGGTTGGCTCCCAAGAGACCTCGTTATTTTTGCGTACACAACTTGAGGCACCTCATCCCGCACATGTCGATCAGGCGCGTAGGCAGAGGGGGGTTTGGGGGGTTCAGACTCCTCCTGAAATTCGGATAAAATCTAATATTATTTCATGTCAGAATAAAAAAAAAAAATTCATAAAAATATAGAGATAAAAATATTTTAACTGAAAATTATCAAAAATGTGCTTACTGAAATCTAGAGGACGTACATGGTTTTATGTATGTAAGTTCTCGAATTGAAACAATATTCGTAATTCTAAATTTTACTAACTCAAAAATTACAACAATTCTGGATTCAGAATAATATTTTTTAAAGAAAAATTCCAATCATGTACCTAAAGTTCCAAACGTTCAAAATTAAACGAAAATAGAAAATATATATAATTTTTAGATTTTTTATCATGATAGCAAGTATAACCAATATTTTTTTGAGGAGTATCAAGTTTGTTGTTACGATCAAAAAGTGTTTAAAAACAGCTAGAAAAGTTTTTTTTTCCTATATTAACTTATAAATTTTTTTTCATTTAATTTTTAACGTTTAGAACTTCAAGCAAATTTCTGATAAAAAGTGTCTGGCTAGGGTAAAGTAGAAAATAAAAATTCTAAAAATTGTTTAAACTCAGTGAATTGTAAAAAAAAAAAAATCAGAAACTATAGAAATTTTGAATATTAAAAAAATTTTGAATACTGAAGCATCGAATTCTAGATACCTACATAGAAATTCATAAAAGTAACAGGAAATCTATTAAATTAATTTAATCGTATAAAGTCTCAAGAAATACAAAAAGAGTTATAATTTTATAAAGGAACTGTTTTCTGAAAAATCTGAATAATTACCCACGATCTATAAAACGTCGAATTCTGAAAAGCGTACGTAGAAATCTATAATAAAACTAGAAATCTATAAAAATACTAGAAAAAGTACGAAATGCTAAAAATCTGAGTTGATGTAATTTTCCCAGAAATCAAGAAAAATACTAAAAACGTATTAAAATTTAAATTTTAGAGCATCAAATACTAAAAATTCATCTAACAATCTTTCGAAATATTGAAAATTTATAGAAAAATAGAAAATCCTTAAATGTTTTATAAATACAAAAAAAAAAAATTCTATAAATGTGTACTAGAAATCTTGAAATACTCAATACCTATGTAGATGTCATTTTCTTAAAAATTTGGTAAACGTTGAAACCCATGTCCTCCTAGAATTCTGTATAAAAATCTAAAAATTTATCATAGAATTCTTCAAATTGTATTAATACTAAAAAAGTACGATAAAAAAACCCAAAAAGTATTTGGAAATCTGTATAAAAGATAATGTTTACCAGAAAATTGATTAAAATACTTAAAATTGTTGAAATTTTTAATATTTTAGCATCGAATTCTAGAAATTTATGAAATACTTGAAATATTTGTTGATATGATTTCCTCGAAAATCGACAAAAATATTTTGAAAAATTGTAGTGATTTGATTCCTAGAGCATTGAATTCTAGAAAGCTACATAAAAATTCATTTTTACAATAGAAATCCTTCAAATTTTATAAAAACCAAAGAATTATGAAAAGTAGCAAAAGTATAAAAAAAAATCTCAACCTCAGTGACTTGCTTGTAAATCACAAAAATTAAATTCCATTTTATTGAATTTACGAACATGAATATGGACTCCAAAAGTTGTATGACTTTGAAATCTCGAAATCCGAAAGATTAAAAAATCGTACTTCCATTACAAGATCATTAAAAATAAAAAACTACAAAATCCCAACGAAATATGTACATTTTTCAAAAAAAAACCATGCCGAGAATTTTTTCTGCCTACGCCCTTGATGTCGATTTTGCCGAAATTAATGTAGAGACAGTGTTCGTAAACTTTTATTCTTAATGGCCAACCCCTGGCGAAAGTTGTACAATGAAAATGATATGACATATAATGGAATATCATTATATTGTAATAATATTGTAATCACGTCGTAACAACATTGTCATTCAACTATATATGACATTTTTCAAAGTGAAAATCGATCCTTGGATAAATGTAATGATCCGCGTGAGAAGGTTGGATTTCTGAAGCAAATTAAAGTGGAAAATTCAAATTTTGATGTCGAAATTTTGTTCGAAATTTCTATAGCTCACGCCGATGTTGGCTAGGTATATAATAATTAAAAATCAATTTTAATTCTCTAATTTTATTTCTCATGAATCTTTAACGCCGATTAATTTCTTCGCTTTATTACAAAATAAAGGTTCAAAAGAATACAATAAAATGATTGTTGTGGATTCAAATAATAAAAAATATAAATTTTGAAATAATGAAAATCATGATTTTTATAATTCGGCTAAATTCGTTAAATTCGACATTATGACAGTAATGATGAATCTAAATGTTCATATTATGTCTAAATACAAATTGATCTTTTTCATTAATCATTCTCCTCCATCACATCAATTGAATGATTTTTTTGATTCAAGTGTCTGAATCACATTGTTTTTCAAATAATGTTTTTTGTTTGATTTTCCAGTAATTTTAGCAAAAATTTACTTTTTTCGAATGATTCGCCTATTTTGCAGTTAAGTTTCAATCCAGAATTTTTACAATAATACAAAAATTTTATTTTTATGCAATTAGAACTTTCTGAGAATGCAGTGAATTCTATTTATCGATGCAAATTAACCATTTATTTCGGTAACACAAAAACTTTAGGATGTTGCAAATTTTCTTTTTCCAAAGTATTGAAAGTACAAATCTTTTTGAATCTAATATTTTTGTACTTGATTAATTTAATCTATGTCTATAAAGATTTTTCATTCAATTCAATCCAATTCGATTTTTTTATTTATCAGCACAACTCTTTGAGAACGCACTCAATTTGGTTTTTTGGTGCAAAACATTTATAATTTCCAAAACTTGTCATCCAAAGAATAAAAAAATTCGGTAAAAAAATCTTCAAAAAATAATAATGATTTAACATTCGAAATAATTGATTTTGAATAAATAGATAGATAGATGGATAGCAATCAGGTAGTTTTTTAATTTCAAAATCTAATAGGCTACGATTTCTGAATTCAATCATTCATTTTTTTAATTTTTCAATCATGAATTGAAACTTTTCATCTATTTACACGTTTGGAATTCTCTTGATTACAGTAACATTTTTTTCAAAACGCAGTAAATTTCAGTAAATAATAGTAATTGATAAATTGACAAGTTTTTCAAAAAAATTTTTATTTTTGTAGGGAATTATAGTTATCCTAAAGCCTACTTCCAGAGTTCATACCTTTTTAGAAATAATGTAATATTGCTGCACTTGGAACTTACTTTATCGACTATGGCATATGCTACGAAAAATTCGGATCATTAGTTTCACTCAAAAAATTCAAATTTTCCTTTTCAAATTCCTTTGCAAGTGTGATTTACTCGAGCAAATAATTTATGTATATATGTAATATATGTAATAATGTAATATGTTTTTTTTTTTAATATAATGTTTCAACCCTACGTAGTTTCCATATTGGATCCTACATCCTACGGTTTACGAACACTGTGTAGAGCGATCACTTTTATTAGATAACACAATCACTGAAAATACTCGTTCAAAAAAATCGATTTAAATTTCACCTTAATCAATTTTTATTACATTTTTCTTGTGTTGAAACTTGAAAATTTTTTATCTACTTTAACGATTTTTGCTGCTCTTGGAATTTTAGCCCTTTCGTCAAGCCGGTGGGAATACCGTATTATTTATAAAAAAAATATACAATTATCACACCATAGAACTGAACTTTAGTTTTATAATCTCATTTGAATGATGAAAGCAGGTTGAAAATTGTTTTTTCTTAAAAGAAATCTGTAATTTGAAAGCGAGAAATTTGGCTACTTTTGAGAGCATTATAAATGTTAACATAATGTTGAAAATTAATCTACTGCAAAGTAACATAAAAATACTCTCTAGAGTCGAAAAAAATTTTTTAATTTTATCAATTTAATCGACAATTTTCTCAATTCAAATGGTCAATTTTTCAATAACTTTAAAGATTAAGATTTCACTGAGAAATCGATAAAAAAAAGAAAAATGTATGAAATACAAAATTTTGTTTAACTCAGCATTCTAATTCGATGAAGAAGGATTTGTCAATAATTATTTCTACTTGAGTAAAATAATACTGGTTTATCAGGAAATTCGAAATTTTCATAAGAGCTAGAAGTTTTGATTAAGAGATGAATATGGAATATTGCCTCAGGAAATTGATAAGATATTTTCTTCGTTAAATATGTAAAAAACTTCTAGCAATATTTCAAGTTTTCCTAAATTCCACACAATGATGATAGACATATTTGCAAAGACCAATATTATGAATTTTATCGTTTTGATAAAATTTCTCATTGGTCTGTGAATCGCATTGTCATAGTTACTCTGAGTGTGATGTTTTTTATCCTGAAAAATTATACTTCTTAAGCAAAAGTTTGCAGTGAAAATATTTATTCTTTAGACATTCTTGATTGAACTATTTAAGTAGGATTTTTATCATTTTTTACGCAAGTGTCACGAAGGAAATTAAATTCAAATTTTCATTAATAAAAGGGTTTCAATAAAGAAATTTCCTTAATAGTTCATTGCTGGGTCATTTTATTTGAAATCGATCAGATCATCGCTAATCATTTTATTGATTTCTCTTAAATTCTATGAATGAATAATAAAATAAATTTCAAATTGAAAGAAATTCAAAGTTGAAAGGATATTTCTTATGTATAAATATATATTTATTTATATATCCAGTGATTGAAAATAACTTGTTTTACTGATCTACGTTGCATGACCGCTCTAAAATTACTTTTATACCCAGAAAAAATAAACGATTTTGTTCATCACGCATGAGCATGTGCAGCAGCTCATTCGTTAGCCCCCCCCCCTCCCCTCGTAGTTTTCCATCACAATTTTTTAGGGTGTCTACTGTGTAGAAAATATACGGGAATATCCTGCAGTTTACAAGAATTTTTTATTGTAAAAATTTTACTTATTCATAAAAAATGAAATATTTAGTATTTCAGATGGTATAATTACTCTGCGAGGATTTTTTAAAATTAAATGCTCTTCAATGTAAAATACGTCTTAAATTTGTATCGAAAAATCAGATGATGAAATTTATTCTTACGGTATTATTATTTATTTTCCATGACAATTTTTTCATCGAATTCTATTATAAATAGTGGAATTGCTCATAGCAAAAGTTATTGCAATTATCTCATTATTTGATGCGCTTTACACCTTCAGCTAGAAAAGTATCTATTTAATGCATCAATATCAAAAAATAAAAATAATAGTAATTTTTTTCAGCCTATTCAGTAGATACCCTGTTTTTCATCAGAAATAGCGCAGTTTTTTCGTCGCATGAGACGGCGATTATTCGAATCTCGGGTCTGATGGTTTTTGAAATCGCAGGTGGAAGTCGTGGCTCGACCCCGGAGCAGGAAAGGGAAGGCCGGTTGGGAACGTCACCCCACATCAACAGGTTCCTGGCCCGTGAACCCCCGGACGGTTGCGAAAAAGTTAATCTCAAGTTCGTCGAAGACGTCAGGTAATGAAAAAAAAAATTCTCATTATCAGAGTAGCTTAGAATAATATTAGATACGTAACTTGACATTAGTTTCTTAAAATTTCCTCCACTAGGAGAATGAGCAAAAATATTCTTAAAGTTTACAAATTTTCGTATCGATAAAAGTCATTGATTTTTTCGTGAAAATCGAAAAGCAGTCGATTTGTTGATATTATTAATCATTGGTTGTTGAAAAAAGTAGTGTAATCATCAGAATCATCAAAGTAATGCAGATTGTTACTGATCTACAAATTTTGTTTGTAAGTAACGTTATTTTACCAATTCAGATTCAGACAATTAAGTAGAATAAATACCCTTTGTTCAAAAAATTTCACGAATTAGTTAACAAATGATTAGTACAGTATTTCGGATTTTCAAAAATTAAATTTACTACAATAAGAGTAAGTCGTAAATTTGTATAAGAAACGAAATTTACAGTGTTTTTGAAAATCTATAACAGCAATAAAAGATATCTGAAATCATACAATTTCTGGATTTAAAACTTGATCACAAAATGTGTGAATGGTTATAATTTTACATTTTTTATTAAATTAACAAGTCAAGAAATGAATGTTTGAATAAAGATATCGTAACTTACAGTTAGACTTTAAAATGACAAAATGAAATAAAAAACCTAACTGATATCGAATTTTTTATAGATTTTTTAATTAAATTAACTACACAATAAAAGTCACAAAAAAAAACGAGGAGATAAAAATATGGATTCAACTAATGAAAAATATACATTTCGAGATTATAAAAATTGTGATTTTGATATGCCGTATTGAGACATTTTGAAAATTAAATATATTTAGCATCTAGTTTTCAAATTGACTACATTTTTAGAAATTTTTTTTGATAAATAAATAAATATCTTAGAATTACTATTCAGTGTTTCTGACTATTAAATTTTAAATGGAGACTTTTTCATTGAATTTACTGCAAAAAAACACGTTTAAAAATTATAAGACTAGTTTCAAGTATAAACTTTTAAAAATCTTAATAAAATAAAAAGTTATGGATTATTTCATTTTAGAATGTAGAATGTCATACTTATGATGAATGAAACAGAGAAATTCAAGATTGACTATTAAAGAATAGAAAACTACAAAATTTCTAATTATAGGGTTAGGACTTCTAGAATTTCGATCTCTACTTCTTCACATTCTATCATTTAGATTTGAACAATACTGATATCTTAAATCGTATTAATTTATGATTTAGGATAACAATATTTTCGATCCTACTGTAAATGAATTCTAGAAATCCTTGCTGGAAATTTCAAGGGTTCTTTTTTATACCTACTAGATTTTTCTCAATTGATTTTATTTTAAATAAATTTCTGGAACTCTCAAAAAATAAAAGGGTCACATTTTAGAAGACAGTCTGGAATCCAAAATTTAAGAATATGCATCTAACTTTAATTATCAATTTCTATTTCAAGAATTTTCGATAAGAAATCATAAGAAATAAAATTCTACAATGCTTTCAAATATGTAATTTTTCGAGTCAAGTCTCTAATGATTCCAAATTTTATAGTACAGGATCGCAGAATTTCAGACCGTACTCTGTAGAATTCTACGATTCTGGTATTTAAAATCATTGATTTTTTAACACAGAATTGTTATTTTCTAACTCTAATACGTCGAATTTTAAGTTACGATTTCTATTTTATAGAATTCAAGTGTGATAGGACCTAAAATACATTTCTAGAATTTTGAACTATAGAAGATGGGAGACTAAAAGTTAGTGAGATGGTATTCTGGAAATCTAAATTCTAGAATGTAGGTTCCTGTAATATTAAATTATAAAAGACATAAAATTCTGGAATTTGACTACTACAGGGGGTAGACCCCCCTGATCCCCCCTCTATCTACGCCGCGGGAAGTGATGTTTGCTGCATTTAAAATTCAAGAGTCTATATCTCCAATTTTTGAGCCAATGTGAACATAACTAATACAGGTTTAATTGCAGTGCTTTCATATTATGGTAGCAAATTCTCGTTCCTCTAAAGTCGAGAAAAAATTATTGCACCGTGTAATTTTTTTGCGATATGTTATTAGTTGTAATAACGAATCATTAAATACAGGCGCACGTATCGCGTCGTATTTAGTCATGTGAAATTCATTGTGTTTGAAATGATGGCGTTTATTTTCCAAGGCGACCCATGGTGGACCTCGATAAACTGGATTTCTGCTCAAAGCCGTGCGTTTCGTTCCAACTGAAGCCGAGCCTGGGCTCAGCATTTCTGCCGCTCCACGCCTCGATGATGACCTCGGCCTCGGCGCACACGACGCCCACCACCCCTCCCCCGAATCCATAGTCCCGAGCTTCTACCTCTGTACACTTACCCCGTACGAGCGCGTACCTCTGCACACATCTCCTCCTCCATCATCAACAGCATCACTACAACTACTACTACCACCAAGTGGTTCTTTTTTCTTCTTCTCTTAAAAAATCCTCCACTGTCGAGCGCAACACTCTACCCACGAAAATAACGCGCCATTACAGACACGAGAAGTTCATATTATATAGTCTTTATTTTGTTCCAACAAGGAAAAAGTCCGGTGAAAAATTGTCTTTTGCATAAAGTTATGCTTTCGTTGCGAAAAACAGATGGCGAAGAAATGCCAAAATCGAAAGAATCGCGAGAGTGTATATTTGCTACTAACAGAAGAGGGTTTCTTCGCTTTTGGAATTTCTTCGGTTTTTGAAAGGGGTGGTATACGGCGACGTGTAAAAATTGTTTTTGAAAACGAATGTCATTAGGAATACACGGAAAGCGAACGTTCCTTTAATTTTTGTACATGCTTTTATTTTAGTATTTTATTTTCGGAAAATTGCGTTTTTTTAGAAACAGATCGTTAAGGTTTTTGGGCTAGATTGTCCATACATTTCTGTGCATCTGTTGGTATGTAAAAAAGAACAAGAACGTTTGGAAAACGACAAGCAATAATGAATACGAGGAACAATAATTTGTGATAGAGGAAGAGAGCGAGGGACGAAAAATTCCGCGGATGAACGGGGAATCGCGTGTGCCTAGCAATGTCTGTTCCCTAAAAACTCTGTTGGCTCCAGAACACGAGAAACAAATTTTTTCCCACATTCAATGTCAATCAAAAACCTTTTTCTCCTCGAGCGTGACTTCCCAAAAAATCAAAATATGCAGCAACAAAAAAAAAAAAGAAAAAGAATAGAAAGGCTAGAATAACTTTTTTGTCGCCGTTTCACAAACACCGTAGAATTTTGCGTACGCCTTTAAGTTAGAAATAAAGTTTTTTTTTTAGCGCTCTTTGATTTCTTTGGCGCGGACTGAGATTTCAATGAAACGTGGCGATTGGATGTAGAAATATATTTCGCAATAGACATCCTTAGAGAATACAAAAAATAAAGATGGCTAATATAATGAATGTTGAAGAAAAAAAAAAGAAGTAAACGTATTTCGAGCCAAATTTCGAGAGAAAGTTATTCTATATTTTATCGGTTTAATTGTAATGATAATTTTTGTTATAATGCTCATTATAACTATTGTATTGTATTAATCGGTAATGTTTAAAACAAAAATGATAATGTATATATATAAATATATATTAACGAGTATTATCTGTAATTATTATGATATTTTGTATTGTCTTAGATTGTAAAGGAGATACAATAATTACATTCATCGATTTGTACAAAAATTGTTTTTCTCTTTATTAACATCCTTTTTTTGTCATTGAGCAATTAACAATTTGTTCTAGTAAAATTTCTACATAAAATTCAACTAAGTATGTATTGTAAATAAATAATTATATAAACTTTTGAAAGGTAATCATACAAAGTCGCGCGTATAAAAGGCCAGCTTTTAAGTAATAATACTCTCTATTAAAATAATCATTCTGAAAATTTTCTTTACATTGTTCATATTTACAGCTGCTGGTTATATTCATAAGCCCGTGTATTGGGGCGATGACGAGAACGTGTTCCTGGACACGTTGTTTCGCCTGGAGTCTCGTTCGTTGTTTGGCAGGTCACTGAAATGTTAAGTTCCATTATTAAAATAGTATAAATTTAGCATAATAATATCTATCATGTAATAGAATATTACGGAATTATTCCATAACGTGTGCAACTTGGCAGATATTATTTTGCAAAATTTACTCACCCAAAAAAAGGCATCAGGGAAATAAGTGTTTGGCGATCTGGTCTTGAAGAAAATGTGGGGGAACATTGAGCGAGTCGACCTACGACTCGTCTTAGCCATTGCTGAAGTTTCAGTCGACGATCTTCAACGAATTTGGCATCCTGAGGAGAAAACACCTTGCGAATAATTTTCTCTGTCTAATTTATTTTTGGAAAAAAATTCCTCACCTTGTTGCCTATTGTCTTTTTTGGCGGGAAATCAAAACTCTGTACGACAGAATCGAGCTTCTTAAGTTCACGGTACAGAGAATAAAATTGCGCGTATCTGCGATAAATGTTCCATTCGACATCTCGGACTCGAACATAAATCTGAAAAATCATAAGAACCGTATAATTCATAGGAATTATAAGTTTTTTCAATTTTTTAACACTTCGTGCTTCGAGTAACTTAAATTTCTTAAAATTATCGTCCAAAAAGACTGAAAATCGACGAAATATTTTACCTGGTAAACGTGGTGCACGTCAGAAGATTGGCCTGTAAGAAATGCTGATGGGATCCAAATATGGATCATGCAAGGAAGTTCTGAAGGCAAATCACCCTCGTTCAAAGGTCCTCTCAAGCATTCCAACTCTGCTTGCAAAAGTTTCACCAATCGTTCTCTGAAGCAAAATATTTCCGATGCTTTTTTTACAAATTGGAAAGCAAAAGTTCAACTTTTCGAATATTCTAACGATGCGAAAATTCTAGCACTAATAATGGGTTCATTTTATATGCGAAATCTACATTTCATGCGTATGAAAATACCAAGTGCGCATTTAAAATGAACTTGTCATCACACTTATAAATAGAAAAAAGAGTTAAAGAAACGAGAGATGGATCTTTTTTTTTCCAACATTTTTTCGATACAAATTAAATAAAAAAATACACTCTTCAAAAAAATTTGGCTAGAATTATACAGTTTTTTAGATTGTATAATTTCTCGGTAATGATGTTTTGAAATTCAATTCAGATCAACTTAAATAAATGGTGAATCTATATATATAAATATGAAAGTCTGTACGTTGTGCGCCTATAACTTCAAAACTACTGCACGAAACATCCCGAAATTTTGCACAGTTGTTGATCATATTAATGTGAATGTTATAGAAATGTTTTTATCAACGAACTAAATGGCCTACTCCCCCACCTACGCCCCCGATGCAATGTTGAAATATCACACACACACACACACAAATTACAAAAAGTAAAAAAAATTTGCAAAAATTACAAAAATGACAGACATAAAATCATAAAATTATGCAAAAAATAACTAAAAGTCACTTAATCAAAAAAGGTTACAAATCACAAAAGCTCAAAAATTTACGAAACCATAAAATATAGGGTCTTTTAAAGTCAGCGGATCATCCGAAAATCATCAATTCCTCATAAAATTCTTAGACACTTTATCCTTTGCATTTTTTGAAAATTCGCAACACTTGAACAGTTATTAATAATTTAATTTTGTCTACTAACTTTTGGAGAGGCGGGGCTTTTCATAGACTTCTATATAATATATATATATAGGAGTTCTATATTTCAAAAGACTCCTCTTTCTCAGCTAACTCATGGGAATACTGGGAGCACTTAGGTGTGTACAATGGAGTCTAGGTTAATGGCTTCTTTTATCTCTCTTGAAAAAAAAATTAGAAAATACTGCATTGTAAAGGTCATAGTTGGACAAAAGAATATTATATCTAAAACAAATGCGAGACGAAGAAAACTTTGATTCCTAGAATTTTTCGTTAAAAAATTTTCTTCCAAGATAAGAGAAATCATATATCAATAATCCATAATACACCTCAATACCCCCCCCCCCCAATTGTCTATTAGAGTAAGCTTAGAAAGAGAAGGGGCTTCAATCATTCAATCATTGCCGAATGGTGAGTGGACGAAACTGAATTATTAATAACTCTTTAAATTTTGCGGATTTCGGAAAATTGTAAAAAAAAAGTGTCTTAGAATTTCATGAAACATCGATAGCTTTCTGATGATGCGCCGACTTTGGGGCACCCTGTAGGAAATAACAGAAAATATAATCAACTATTAATACCCTATGGAAAATCTTGTAATTCATGAATTACAAACTATTATAACCGGCAGGGTAGATTCCGATTGTACCAGCTGATTATCTAGATCATTTTATTTGAATAATTACCAAAAACACAGTGTTACACTGAGAGAAAAAATGAACTTCTCGATCATAATGTTGTCTGCCGGGCGAGGCATGGCTCCATGGACGCTTGAGAGCATGGATTTGATGCATCCTCTGCGCAGACGCTTGATTTAGAAGCGTGTGTCGTTCTCGGGGGGGGGGGGGGGTACTTTCTAACGTTTGAAGGTCGTCACTATGCGCGCTTCGGACGCGCGGAGCACTGCCATGCTCGAGAAGTTTACTTTTTCTCTGAGTGTAGAGTTGAAGTTTTATATGGATCTTTCATGATTGTAATCACTGAAGTACATTTAATAAGTTATATGCCAGAAAAATATAAATTATATATTTCGCGCCAAGAAATGATCAGGTTGATCAGCTGGTAGAATAGGGATCTACCCTGCCGGATGTAATAGTTTTGTAATTCATGAATTACAGACTATCACAAGATTTCCCATAGGGTATACACAAGTCGCAAAATATCACAATGGTAAATTATCACAAAATTCTATGAATCGTAAAATCATACATCGTCTCAAATCATGAAAATTCCTAATAAAGTTATTATTGTAATCTTCATCATGATCACCTCCTAATCCTGATTAACAAATAAACTTTCATCAATTTTACTCTTTACTTTGATCGTAAAAAAGTATCATTAGAAACTATTTTTTTTAAATACTTATAACAGCTTTTTGACCAATATAATCCATTATATTAGTATAGTATATCTTCGTGGTAATCAATTATTATATAAACAATCCATATTTCATCAAAAAATTAGAAATTGTTTTTAAAAAAAAAGAGAAGATTTTGAGCCTTGAGATTCAGATAATTTTTTGGTAATTTTAGTTTTTCAATAAAACAATAATTGACTTTTCCTGACCAAACCGCGTGTAACAACGTGGTTACCGCGGAGCAAAGCCCGCTGGGACAGCTAAAATTTACTGCATTTTTTAAAAGCTATAATTGCAGACAGCATTCAAAATTTGCGATTTCTGGATTGAAAATATCCTCGCAAAATACGTACATTTTAGAAAAACTTTAAATTTTTAATTGAGCAATTAAAGAAATCAATGTTTGAATGAAAAAAAGACCTAGATTTTTTATTAACAATCACGTCATGCTATTTTCTAATAAAAAATGATAAAAAATCAATCATTTCGAATTGAAGATCTCACCAATTTTCTATAACAATTCTTTTGAATCAAATTAAATTCAGTACAAAATAAAAGTTGAAAAGATAGGCAAGAAATTAATAAAATGACACTCATTGTGGTGATGGATTTGATGAATGAAAAATAGAAAGGTGAATTTGTGTTGACATTAAAAATGTTGAATGATAATTGCCATTATGTATATTTTAACTAAATTCACCAAAATTATGAAAAACACAAATTTTTCAGATTTCGAAATTTCTATTGCTCACAATTAAATCAATAAATATAATTATTCTGAATTCTTTTATTTCTGGGCTTTCTTTTTAACTCTCATCTTGTAATGAATTCCATACAAATAATTGGCGTTGAAAACTCATGGGGGATGTATTCGAAATGATTGATTTTAAATCAATTAGTAGAATTTATCGGTCTATCAATACTTCATCATTTATTTAAAGATCCGTTATTAGTTCAAAGAACTTAACAATAACTAATGTAATCTCCAAAATTTGTATGACTTAATAGTATCACATTTAAATATGATCAATCTTCCTTCAAAAAAGATTTTGTTTTTCATTCTCACTTGCTACTGAGTTGGATAGTAAGCCTCGAGTTGAATTCCATCAATTCGGCGTGCATTTCGGCGACTTGGACCAATTTATTTTGGTATTCTTGAGCCTCACGATGATAATCGAGCGAAGATTCGTCTTCCGAAACTGCTGCGGAATCGGAATCCTGGCGCAGCATTTGTACAGCAGCGACGTATTTCCTGAGCTGCTGACGGAGGAGTTCGTTCTCCCGGGTGAGCGCCTGGAGTTGCATCTCATGCTTCTCGACGTAGTTCTGGTGCTGCCTCTGAAACCGCGCCAGCTGTAGTCGACTGCTTATCGCGTCCTCTCTAGCTTGCTCCAAGACTTCCGTCGTCGCCAGTAATCGAATCCTGAGAGTCTCCATATCAAAAGTGTCAGAGTCTGACTGGAAATTTACGAGCGGTTCAATCGCTTCGATCGCGGTTTCGGCGGTTTCAACGTCCTAGAACGAAAGAAAAATTATGTTTTAGGTAGCGGTATTCTCTAAGTTTTGTGTGGTCTTAAGAAAAATTGCAATGCTTTTGATACTCATCGAAATCTTTATTAAGAATCATTACATTTTGATGATAGAGACATCTGGGTGTCTGGAAGAAGAAATAATTAAATGCAGTAACTTTAAAATATTAAGTGTTTGAATTTGAGAAAGTTCAAAATTTGGTATTGAAATTGTATTCATTAGGTATGAAATAAAGGAATTTTTAGTAATACTGAGATAACTTAGGATTAAAAATTTTTTTTAAATCTTCAATCTTCAACTTTTAAAATATTGAAATTCGGAAATAAAAATCTAGAAAATGGGAAATTTGAGTTTTTTATATACATATATTTTGTATGATCACTGAAAAAACTTTGTTTTGTTAATTGTTTAAGACGAAACTGTTTGTGAAATTTTCAAAATTCATACAATCCTTTGAGAAATTTTGATGTTTTCGACACTTTTAAAATTTTAATCGTTCATTAAAAATAGGTAATATGTAAATTAAAAACATTTTAATCTTATGAACTTGAATAATATAACCGATAAAATTCTGGATCAAAATAAAAATACTCTTTTATTATGATACTTGAGATTAATTATAGTGAAAATTTTCTTCGATTATGAGATTAGTTGAAATTCTTAATTTTTTTATCCTATTAAGAAAAGTCAGCATAGAAATTGAAACAAAAAAATTTTTTAAGTGAAAAATTCAAAGGTTTTATTCTTGTAAATTTTGTAACTATAATTTATGGAAAGTTTTAGATAAATCTCATTAGCTTTATTGTTTGGGACGAAACAGACTGAAATTCTCAAAATTTTATATAATTGTTCGGTACTGTTTAAACAATTCATTAGGAATAGATACATTTTTATGATATAGACATCTGGGAGTTTAAAATAAGGAATATAAAAACTCATCAACATACAAATATTACCAGTTTGAATTCGAAAATCTAATAAATTCTGAATCGAAATCGGAAAAAAATTTATTTATTGGATTTTACAGAAATCGTGGAATCATTTACGATAGTGAGAACTTGCAATTTTTATTATTTTTATTTCTTTAATTCTAAAATGACTTTATTATTTGGGACCACATGAACTACATAATTTTCAAAATTTAGATTACTTCTGTTTTGTTTCATTGTTCATTGAAAATAAGTATATTTGGACGAGAGAAACATCTAAAAGTTTGGGATAGAAAATTTGAAAATGAAGCAATAGTAAAATTTTACAAATTTAAATACCTAAAGCATAAAAACTAATTTCGAAAAACATTTTTATCATTGGATTCTACAGAAATCGAGCAGTTTTTTTTCGCTAATGAGATAACTAACAATTTCGCATTTTTCAAATTTGTTTCTATTCTTTGATTTAGAAATATGATCACACTGATATGAAGAAACTTAAATCATATATTTTTTTGTATCGGGATTCAGAAATAAACATCTGTAAATTACAAAATCCGAAAATTTCACTTTCGTATATTTTGTATGATCCATAGAAAACTGTTGATTCATTTTATTCGTTTTTAAAAGGTTTCATAACAAATCTCAACATAGAATAAACATAGAATAATCAACAAAAATAAATAGAATCTGAAAACATACAAATAAATAATATAGAAATGGAATAATCGATAAACTATCACAAACTGAAATAAAATAATCAGCAAATTTTTTAATAAGACTAAAAATCGCAGAATTCCTAATCCAAAAAAATCAAGATTTGAAATATTTTCATTTCAAATACAAATTTATCTTGATTTAGCATTTGAAAGACTCGAAGTACCAGGTTTCACGCAAGTTCACGATTAAATTTCTGAAGTGATTTTATTTTTGCATTATTCAAAATTACGACGGTAAGAAATTTGGAGAAAAGGAAGTAAAAATCCAGAAACTCGAGTTACGGAATTCGGGGTTTTGGAATTAGATTAACAATGTACATTTTTGATCAAACCTAAGAACTTCGATGATTTTTATTATTTTTGATAGGTTTTCGTAAAAAATAAAAGTGTAAAAATAAAAAAATAGAGGAACGAAACCATTTTTGAGAGATCGTGCGTTTCATTTTATTTTTATCACAAAATAACAGATCAAAAAGAAAATATTTTATTTCCAGCTCAAAAAAGTTTCCGAAGTTCCGAATTTTTAATGCAAGTTTGTCCGGATGAAAGTTCAAAAATATTGAAAATATTTGATCATTAGATTGAAAAATGAATATATAGAAAACAGACGATTTCGAGCGTGTTTTAAAATATTTCGAAATTTCTTACACCTTAAAAATGATTATTATAAATAACAGTAAATACAAGAGATAAAAGTATCACGAATAAAGCTCGACTTACTTAAAATGATAAAAATACACGCACAAAAAATTCTGAGAGTCACAAAATTCTGTAATTATAGTTATGAAATTCCAAAGATCCCGAAGATATGAAAAATAAAAATTTGTATAATATAAAAAGATACTTCTTATTGTACATACATCCAAATAATTTGTTGTGGAAACCGGAGTGTCGTCTAAAGCTGGCGAAACTGGAACAAGACCTCCTAGTTTTTCACCCTCTGTTATTGGAGTCAGAAGTTTTTCTTCTACGCAGGGTTCACTGCAACAAAAATTTATAAACTTATTTACATACATAAAAATGTAGAAATTGTTTTTCCTCGCATATCTTAAGTATTCTAAGTTTTTTTTTTTATCGTAAAAGTCAGGCGATAAAAAAATTGCAAAACCTGAAGAAGGCCAAATCCACAAGCTGAAAGCTTGCACACAAGAAAAAATGTTCAAATATACAAATTTGTTGGGTCTGAAAAATCGATTATTTCTAGAATTCATCACATTAATTTAATAATTTCTTCTTAATTATCATTTGTTCTAAATATTCAATCACAAGTTTCATTTAATAACAACTGATTTAAAAAAGAGTTAGCAATAAAAAAAATAAACATTTTTATAGATAGAAAAAGAGATTCAAATGACATAACACTTTTTTGCTATAAATTTTGAAACTTTTTCAGTTACCAACATTATATAACTTCTACTACTTTGAATGTCTTTGAATTTTTTTTTTTTAATTTTTGATTTCGAAATATAAGAGAATCCAAAAAATTTTAATACTTGAATTATGACAACATGAAAATCGATCCGTTTTGAGTTAAATAATGTAATCAGCATGCATACAATTTATTTATACTGTAAATTTATTTATCAAAAAAAACTTTGGAGTAACTAAATTTGTTACCAAGCAATTCAAGGTTTGCAATTGAAAAAATGTAATTCAACTTTCAATGAATTTTTACTCTAAATAATGAACACCTTGGGTTCCAATTTTCGCTCTTTTGGTGATTGTTATCATCATGATCGGAATCTTTTTGTTCTTTAGCAATTAGGGAATTCGAAGGCTCTTTTGTCATGGTGCTTGGAGAATTCAAGCATGTAGGTGGTGCGCTCGAAATTACAAAATCATCGATTTCTTTCTTTTTGCCATCATCGTCGTCGTCATCGAACGATATAATATGAGCAGGGGCTTTTTTTCTGTTTCTCTCCCGATGAGACTCTGAAATATCTAAAACTTTTACACTTTTTTTATTTACATTTTCAAATCCAGTTATCAATTATACATATGGTGTAACCAAACATACATTTTAATACTATTCCTATGATAGTAAAAAAATTAATTAAAATTAGACTGAAGTCTCTCTATAGAAAAAAGATAAACGGGAACCAGAGTCTTTTTTATCAAAAATCAAAATTCATCAAGAAACTATCAGATATTAGACCAAAGTTCGTATCGAAAATTCATCAATTTATTAATTTTTCATTTTTTATTCCATTTACTGCGATTCGCTCCATTTTTTAAAAAATATAATTTCAATTAAGAGAATTCAAAATTTTACAACTTCTGGATTAGAAACTTTATCGCAAAATGTGTGAATAGTGAAACGATGTCCCATTTTTTATTGACATTTGGAAAATGAAGTAAATAAAAAAAATGTTTGTTTGAATAAAAAAATTATTACTTAAACTTTGAAATAAAAAAATACCTCAGTAATATCGACTTATCAAAAAACAATTATTATTTATAATTTTAAATCCCATTAGTTTTTTATCAAATAAACAACAAAATAAAAGTCGAAATGAAAGGCAACAGATAAAAAAATTAAATTTGAACGATTCGATCTCTCAGTCAATTTGAAAATTGTTTATTTACATTCAGTCAGATTGTAAATAAACAATTTTGAAAATGACTGGGAAATCAAATCATTTTAATTATACAGCACCCAGTGCACAATCACACTAATCAAAAAATTAAAAATTTTTATGACTTCAAACTCAATTAATGAAAAATAAACATTTCAAGATCGAGAAATTTTGATCACCTTATTTTAATCATCAATATAGCGTAATGGTACGAAGGTCAAAGTAATGAAAAAAGTGGATAATAATCATAAACTTGAACAATTTTACCAACCTGGAAACGCCGCAGAAATGACAGGCTCTGATTGCGAAACTTGACACCGCACCAGATCGCTACGGCTCGAAGTGTCATTGAGTTCCTCGTTATCAATTCTGATAGCAAACAAAATCGTCCCTAAACCTATAAAAACGAAAGAAAAAACACACATTAATACAATCAATTTTTCCAAATTCATAATTTCTGACAAGAGGAAAGAAAATACAAAGAAAGGAGTAGGAGCTGTTGCCATGAAAAAAAAAAAATGGTTGTATGGGTGTATGAGTATTACCTGCAGCGATGTTTGGTAACATGGAAGATTTTTCCTGGTCCATCAAAAATGCCCAGTCTTCATAAAACGGTGCCAAGATCTCTGGACTAATGACCGTTTGAAGGTGTCGTTCGAGGGATCTTTCATTCAGGGCTGCACGCAGCCATGCACGACCTCGACCATAATCCGTGTGCACCTTTTTGAGCACACTGAATCGTTCTTGTTCGTGCCATGTCAATTGCTGCTTCACGCAGGGCCAAAACGCGGCCTCAGGTTTCGAGCCTACGCAGGAAACCAGCTCGGAAACATGCCTACACAAACCATCAGTAGAAGGAGAAAATAATCATTCCGATCCAAATATATCTTAAACCAGATTGAACTTCAGCGAAAAAAAAAAAAAAAAAAAACGTAAAATACTATCATTTTTTCAAAAAAGACTTTGCGGACAAAACTTTATTTCGTAAGTTGAATTTTTCAACATAATCACAACTTTGCGCAATGTATAAAGACGAGTGTCAGAGAAAAACTGACTACTGACTTCATAGACAAACTATGTTGTTATAATTATTTTCCAAATATTCACAAGGTTTTCAGAGAATAACATTGCAAATAAGAACCTCTACTTCATGACACTAAATGCCTCTCCCTCTTTCACAAGAGATCGAAATCACACCTTAGCGCAGAGTGAACTTTTTCTGTTCGATTTGGGCGCAGCCCGTGATCCAGAATTTGCTCAAAAGTGAAACAAAGTTGTGTGACGCAAGGATCTGAATCCGTGGCAAGTTCAGTGCGACTTCCAAATCGCGCGTGACATTTTTTTGCCGCTGCCAAAAGATCTCGTTGCAGATTTTCCCTGTCGACGCCGTGATCCTTGATCTGGTTTGTTTCACATGCGTTGTATGCGCCCGGTACCATCGCTGACATCATACGAAAAGCCTAAAATTTTT
Source organism: Platygaster robiniae (assembly GCA_028476575.1). Classification (NCBI taxonomy): domain Eukaryota; kingdom Metazoa; phylum Arthropoda; class Insecta; order Hymenoptera; family Platygastridae; genus Platygaster; species Platygaster robiniae. The sequence continues at coordinate 30,487,736 of CM052020.1, read as the reverse complement.
TATTATTGACACACTTTGCTAGGAAACGTTGATTTAATTTTCTTACATCACTTTATGAGATATGTATGTTTTTTTTTTTTCGAACGAAAGATTCAATCGATTCACCCAAAGTTGTGTGCCTGAAGTTGCAAGCGTTTAAAATTAAACGAAAATAAAAAGTATATGAATTTCTTTATTTAAATTATGGTGGGAAGTGTGACAAATATTTTTTTGAGGAGCATTAAGTTTGTTGCTACGATCAAGAAGTGCTCAAAAGCAGCTAGAAATTTTGTTTCTCCTACATTAACTTACATATTTTTTTCGTTTAATTTTAAGAGTTTGGAACTTCAGGCATATCCAGGGATGTGAGGCGGTAAATTTACCATTAAATTTACTGGTAAAATACTGATCATGACCGTTAATTACGACAAGAAAGTTTTGGTCAATTTTGACCGTCAGTTTACGTTACCGGTCAGAATTATTATAAAGGTCAAAATTATTACATACTCAAAGATGACTTGAAAAAATGTTCAACTTGTTTGTTATTGCATCTTTCTTCTTTTCATCGAATTTTTACGGAGAAATAGAAATAAATTTAGTTTCTTAAATTATAAATAATTGCATCATTGCAACCTTTCCATTAAAAAGAATCATTCATCAAAAAATAAACAAATTACTTCATAAAAATGTGTTTTTGATTAGGTATTTCCCTTCGGTATCTTTATTTTCGGAAAAATTCCTATTTTATGTATTTCACGTGTTTTCTACACTAATTTTAAGACAAGAGTATTATACTTTTCCATTACCATGACCCGACCCATTTTTTTTCTGACCGATAAATTCACATCCCTGCGCACATCTAAAGTTTAAAAAATCAATTCATTCTTCTTGAGAAATGTTTTAATTCAAAATAATTTAATATATTTATCTTATAATAAAGATTATTGTAAGTTTTATTCAGTTGATACTTAATGTAAAACTATTTTAAAATGACCACGTTAAACATATAATATATTAATTTTGTTTTTAATTATACTACTTATTTTGTACCACAGAATATGGATATTGTATGTTTGCAATCTGCCAAAGAATGTAAGGAAGTTTTCTCCAAATTTCAAAATGCTAGATGGAAAAATTGAACAAAGTATCGCATAATATCATAGTTAAAAATTTTTTTTGATACATAATGATAGGTTCGAGATTTAGGCATATAACTAATTTTTAGAATGCAATTTCTACCTTTACCAATTTGTGAAAAAAAAAGTGGAAGGAATAAAAAATTGTACAATAGAATTTTCAATTTTTATTTTTCACATAATTTTTGTTTACACTAACAACGATTCAGCATTGCTTCGAGGTATTCGTACAATCTATTCTTCAAAAATTTCGTAAAATTTGTAATAAATCTTAAAAAAAAAAATGACTGAGATCCATGGATTAATCTATTTTGCTATAAAAACTGATAATGTTGAACAAAATTTCTATAAAAATGTATGAAAAAAATGATGCAGCATGAAAATTTTTTCACACATTTTTCGTTTAGACTAATAATAACTAAGCAATACCTCCAGGCATTTTTAAAATACATCCTTTAAAAATTTTGTACTATTCTGAACATTTTCAAAGAAGTGAATGAGATTCACAGATTTCACAATGAAAAAAAATGTCTATGAAAATGTATAAAAAAAAGATGCCACATGAAAATTTTTGACTAAATAATTGTTTACACATTTTTCATTTACCCTTATATCAATTCGACAACGGTTCAAAAAAATATTACGATTAATTTTATTTTCAGATTATGTACAATTCATTACATTACCAAAAAGTTAATAAATGACTGCGATCTATAGTTTTGAAAAATTTTTTTCTGGAAAAATATATGAAAAAAATAGAAAGAAAATCAAATAATGCAACATGAACATTTTTAACTCACAAATTTTTTCCACATTTTTTGCTTACTCCAACCAATAACAATTATTAAAAAATTTTGAACGATTTTGAGCATTTACAAATAAATGATGCTTAAAAATTTATAGATTTTCTGGTAAGAAATACAAATTCCAAAAACATTTTCTACTAAAATAAGACTACTCAAAATTTGACACAATAATCAAAAATCATGAATTCTTATGTACATAAAACCAACTTTCAGCCCGAAATAAAAAACACGTGTGTACATTTTCACATTAATTTCTCTATTAATTATAAAAATTTCAAAAAAATCCATGAAAAATAAAATTAAAAAAACCATTAATATTGCATCAAATTTTCTTCAGATCAATGGAATAAAAACAGATCCCTTTGTAAAAACGATTCAAAGAAAATCGAACGATTTCACATGACATTCTTTCAGAGTCGCAAAAATTTGCGTACTTTCTAAATTGTTCCTGACGTTCGATATGCAGGAAATATAATCTCCGCTGTATACCTACCATGAAGATGAAGCGATAATATTCCTCCTTCTACTCTGTGAAGTCATATAACGAGACAGTCACGGAAACAGTGAAAAATCGCGAGGAGGAATCGTACACGACGGAAAATGTATTGAAATTGGGAAAATTCGCGATCGTCAGAATTCGCAATTACTGTATGCTGACGCGCTTAAATTGCGATAAATGCTAGCGGTTGATCACTAATTGCGATATTTCTGGGGGCGGAAAAATCTATTCCTTTCACATTTTCGTAAACGCGATCGCGCTTTTAACAAAGCAAAGCAAAATGACGTAAACACTGTGGTGTAATTACGTATTTTTCTTTACAATGCAATTGAACACAAACGAATGCAATTGAATGCAATATAATGTGATACAATATATGTTTAGTGCGTTGAGTGTGTGGGTGTAATATTTACACTGCTCGATCTCAAAACGGACGAAGAAAAACTGAATAAATCCCAAAACGGACGTGATCGGAGTGGGGGCTCCGATCTGAAAATGGGCAGCGCTTGCGCAGTATGAATGTCATGCTTATTGTAAACATAACCTCTTTAGCTGAAAGCCAATCAGATTACGATTTCCTGCCTGTTTTCAGAATGAAATTTCGTCCGATTTGGGATCGAAATTTCGTCCGATTTGGGATATGTCCGTTTTGGGATGGTCCGTTTTGAGACGAGCAGTGCATATTTTTCAAATTTAAGGAATTCCCCACGCATACATACACACAATACCACTTGTATAGACCACATAACGACACACATAACATTGCACATGACATGACAATTTATATAAACATAAACAAGTATTCAGCAGATTCATCGAATTCATACTAAAATTGATTGTGATTGATTGTCTTACATAAAATAAGTATTAATGCGATGAATTTAAATAGACTTCAGTCGTTTTTGTTACCAACCATAAGAAGATATGGTAAAAAATATAATGCACAACCGAATAGAAAAACACAAGTCCAAATTGAAAGATACGAACAACAACGACGAAGAAAATTGAATCCTGGGGTTCAAACAAAGCTGGATTTGATGCTGGAAGAAGACCAGAGCTCCTTAGACGATGTAGGAGATTTGGAGAGTTTCGCTGACATTGAAGATGCCGGGGAATTGGAACCGGACGTGATGCACTTGGATAAAGTATACCTAGATCACGTAGGGTGAGTTTTTGATGGAGATTTATCCAGAGTTTCCTATTAATTCTAGAAAATATTAAATGTACTCAATTTTCAAAATTTATTTTCACTCAGGTGCGTACCTGGGCGCACCCAGAAAAAATTTTTGGGAGGGGTTTCCCAGGAAAACATGAGATATATATTCTTAAAATATTTTTAATCTTTGAATCATGAAATTTTTACTTTATTTCTGATGAATCCTAAATTTGGTATCTTGAATTTTATTGAATTTCAATTTTTTTAACTTTATTTTTGATTCAAGGATGCTCATGTTAAATTTTGATGCTTTTTGATAAACATACTCAAATTGAAAAGAAGTATATCTGTATAAAAAAATTCTCGAATGTTCCATATGTCTTAATTGGCAAACATTAATTTTCATCTTAGAATTCGCATAGATTTATCAATATTCAATCTATTTGATTCTATGAATTCTAAACTACAGAACGTAATTATTCAATATAAAATTATAAAACGGCTTCGATCCATTTTGGAGCAAATTCTTTAATAAGTTCAATAGAAACAACATCTTAGAGCTTTTAGCATACGTTTAGCCCTCATCAGGAAATAATTAAAAACATCATCGAATATTCAAATAAATCACATTCTGATGGTTCCTTCTTTTACTAATATTAGGAAACCATTTTCGCCATAAAGAAACAACACAGTTTTAGACTCTTTGAGTAAAGATGAAAATGGTTCCCTAAAATCAGGGGGGCAATCAGAAAAAATTTTTGGGAGGGATTTTCCAGGAAAACTTTTTTCTAAATTATTTTAAATATCTAAATCAACAATTTTGTACTTTATTTATTAAGAATTCTCAATTTCGTGTCTTGAATTCTGTTAAAATTGAAAATTTTTTCATTTTATTTTTAAATTTAGGGTTGCTCAAGTTGAATTTGATATTTTTTTAAAAACATATTTGAATTAAAAAGAAGTGTTTCTGTATCAATAATTTTTCTTATTTTTCATGCATCTGAATTGGTAATAAATTTTCTTCTTATACAATTCACATAAATTTAGCAAAATATTAAGAGCGGCACTCTATTTAATACCTCTAAAAACGGTCGTTTTTTAGAATTTTTTTTTAACAAGAAAACAATGCGACAGCAGAGTGGTAATTTTTTTTTATGAAGATACATGTCTGAACTCTACTTTTTGATTTTTAACATATCACAATTTTTCAAAATGGCGGCTGTGGCAGCCATCTTCTGAAGGCCCTCCGAAAAATTATTTTTTGCAATAATCAGGCTACAGCCCAAACCAATTATGTGAAACACAGAAAACATTTTTTTATAGGTAAAGGTTGTTTTGTGTCCTTAAAACTCGCAAATGTTAATAAACATTAAAATTTGTTAACAACTTCATGCAAAAAAAAAGATTTTCACCTTTTTTTTGTTGTTATTAGTGACTGAAAAATTGTTTAAACAATTAAAATTTTTCTGATATTAGAGTTTTAAGGACAAGAGGTGACTTGAATCTAAAAAACAAATGTAGTTTGAAATTTCCACGTATAGCGGCATGTTCACAATCGTGATTATCATGAAAAAATAATTTTTCGGAGGGCCTTCAGAAGATTGCTGCAACAGCCGCCATTTTTAAAAATTTTGATATGTTAAAAATCAAAAAGTAAAGTTCAGACATGTATCTTAATAAACAAAAATTACCACTCCGCTGTCGCATTGTTTTCTTGTTAAAAAAAAATTCCAAAAAACGACCATTTTTCGAGACATAAAATAGAGTTCCCTCCCTAAAGTTTAAGCTATTTAATTCTTTAGAATATAAATAAAAAACGGTAATTATTCTATGAAAAAAATGTTTTTCAGTTTGAAAATGTGTCATGTGCAACTTCTAGACTGATAAGAGCCTTGCATATTTACCAAGGATTATTTCATAAAATAATTATAAATATCAGTTTTATGATTTCTATGTATCATGTTTTAAATTATTTCATTGTGATGTGATAAAAACTATTCAAATATCATTTTTTATCCAACAAAAAGCTTATTTTGCAATTTGTTCATTTTCAAATTGAGCGGTAACATACACTGAACTTTTAATATTTCAAATGGCAAATCTATAACATTTCTTAGGTTTCTATTTTCAACTTTTTTGATTTTTAATTCCAGGCTTACTTTTTCATCAAGTCTTCATTTGTCTTTATTTTTACTTTCGAGTTCCTCATATTAAGGACTCATTTTAAATTGTTAAAAAAAAAAATAAGATAATCTAAAACATTGAATCTTTCCATTTTAAAAATACCTTAATTTTGTTTGTTGTTTTTTTTTTTTTTTTTTTTCATCGAGAAATTCTCCCTTATTTCTCATTACAATAAACTGTTATTTCATAAATCCACCTTCTAAAAGTAAAATATATCATTCGAGTATTGAAATATGGAATATTGACTTTTTTTAATTCTCACGTTTTGTTTTTTCGTTTTATCCATGTTTGAAGATAAAAATTGGAAGGTGATACTTTTTCACCTAAAATTCTAGATACCGAAACTTATCATTTAAGAATTTGATTTTATTGAATTCCATTATATGTAAACCTTTAATTTAAATAAAATCTAAAGAAATAATTCTTGAAAATTTCTAATCAATACATTTGTCGTAATATCATTATAAAACATAAGTCATTCCAAAGAGCAAAAAAATTTTACCGAATTCCCTCAATGTTTTTAGATTAACTAGATTTGGTACACGCCACTTGGGTCTGCATTAAATTACAAATAATCAAATTTTGATAATCAACAATTGTAACTAATATCATATTTTAAAAAAATTATAAAAAAACGTCAATATTTATAGACAAATATTAAAATTTTTAATCAATAATCAATTCTTTTCTAATTTTTCTGTCATGAATTATGAATTTTTTTCATAGAATTCTCTACAAATGTAGAGAATCAAAAATAAGGTTGAGGATTTATTTGATGAAGAAAAGAAGTTTCTAAATCAGGAAAATTTGTGATTTGAATAATTTTTGTAAAATTTTTCAAAATCGACATTGAGACAAGTTAATGATACACCCAAATTTTTAACATATCAATAATAAATTTACCTTCTTTATCATTTCTGTCAATATTATCAATTGAATGATTTTATGAAATTGATTTCTCAAATCACATATTATTACTTGGTAAAGAACGCTTTTAATTTGAATTATAAGTCATTTGAGCAAAAATGAATTATTTTCTACACTGTGAAGTGGATATTGCGAGGAGCCCAATACGCTCCAACTTTATACGTGATTCCACACGTAAGCATATATTTGGCTGTGTGAAGGATGCGTATGTATAATGCGGCGGAATGCGTTGGGTTCCATTGACAATCGGCTTGCATACCTTTGGGAGTTATACGGATTCCCATTGGGAGGACAGAGACGTTCGCAGGCACTTTTAAGTATAAAGTGACAAGTATACAAGATCCTGAACGTCACAATACACTCACAAGAATACGTGTATTGCTGTGATCCATATGTGAAATCATTCCCAGCAGAATCTCCCCAGATTGTGTGTGCAACTTGATATTATCATTCCCAGCAGGATTTAATCCTCACAATCATAATATCTACTCACAGTGTAGCGATTCACACATTTCAGAGTCAACTTTAAATGCAGTACTTTTATGTCTCAAACAATTTTATATTTGCTAATTATAACTAACTAAAAATTAAATGAGTTCCATTCATTGATGCCAATTTACCATTTATTTTATTAAAAAAAAAATTTTCTGATTCTGAAAATTCCTTATCCAAAATCTCAAGACATTTTTTATAAACTTTGTTACCAAATTTTAAATTTTGTCATTTCTTATATCAAAAACTTTTTTTTCAGAGAAATGGCTGAAAGGAAAGATAAACTTGCCTACCGCATAACTCGCAACAAAATGGACAAAGACGTAAACCCCTCTTTCCTCACCTTTGCTGAAAAAATTGAAATCCAATCTTTGCACCGCTCGGACCCTATAACATGGAGCACGGAAAGACTGAGCGAAAGTTTTCCTGCCTTGGAGATGGACATAAAAAAAATCATCAAATCAAAATGGATCCCTCGCAGCGTCAATGAAGTACAAAGCTATGATCAAAAAGTTATTAGAAATTGGGAAAAATTCCGCGTTCGACAAATCGCCCTTAATCCAGAGTTACAAAAGCACTTGGAAAAATTTACTAATCGACAAGTTATCGCTGCCAGTGAAGAATATATTACAAAAAACATCATCATGCCTCCCATGCAATTTCCTCCACCCAAAAGTAACATTTTTTCTCGCCTTATAACCAAACACCAAGAAGAAGAAGAAGTCGCACAAGCGAAAGCAAAGTTGATTGACAAAGTAGAACCAAAGGAAGAACAATTTGATACTATGGAAATATTGAAATACCTTGATGTTCATAAAACTAAGGAAACTCTGCAAAAAGTGCCTAAAGAAACTGATAAATTTTCACATTCTGGTGTTCAGACATTTTCACAGTTTTTGGAAAACAGCATGTCAAGTATGGAACATTCCACGACACCATTGGGCATAGCTGTCAAACATGTATACGAGGTTGAAAAGGAAAAAGAGAAGAGAGATGAATTGGAGAAAAGGAAGCTCGGAGAAATGATGGAAATGAAAAAAGAGGAGTCGAATAATGTGGAGGTTTGTGAAGAAGTTGTTCAAGCTGTTTCACAAGACTTTGGAGAAGGGGAACTGGCAACGTACGTGAAAAATTGGGTAAAAAAAGAGGAAGCAGAATACGACTTTCCAGCATTTATCCAAATACCAAAGAGCAAGTATAAAAAAGGCATGACTTATAGGGTCAAAGACTGTTATTATGATGACGATGGGGCGTTTTTGTATAGGGTTCCAGGAATGAGAACTTAATAGATCAAAATGTTGAATTTTAATTGAATAAAAATTTGTGTATATAACTTCTGTGTTGATATATTTTTTATAGACTTTACCTCAGATATTATCAAACACTGAATATGTTAAATTTGACAAAAAAAACTGCTATGCACAAAAATATAATACTAAATAGCCATGAATTGTGAAAATGGTATAAAAAATTTTTTTCACTTCGTCAACAGCATGTCTTCTAGAGATTTTTAGGATTTCTTCTCACCTAACACTTTCACAATCTCATACATGTTCATTTTATTACCTTAGTAAAAACGTCTTTTTCAGGGAATCCCTAGAAATGTTCAATTTTCACGATTTTTTCTACAGATTGAGAAATAATTTGTCATTTCCTACTATTCTTTACTCTTGAAAATTCACCTTGATCTTTAAAATTTCCTTCAATTGGGTTTTATGAAAAATGGTATTTTAAGAAAGAATCGAGTTCCTAAAACTTTTTCTGAACTGAAGTAGTAGATTTTTTTTTCCAATTAAAAAAAAAAAAAAAAATATGAATGAACTTTTTTGGCTTATTAACTTGAAAATATCTGAAAGTAATTTACGATTTTTTCTGACTTACCAAAAGAATCACTAATATGTATACAAAATTACGAAATGAAGAACACAAAAATTTAAATAAAACTATTTTAATTATTCTATCAAATTTATATTTACTTATGAGTTTACTCGGTTAAAACGTTTACGTTTCAATCAGTTTTAATATGAATATTCATATACAAATATATTTATATTTATCTTGAAAATGTTGTATACATTGTTCATATAATACATTGAAATATGAATATATAATCATATAATTATACTGTCCCTGGCAAAGGCCCGGGGACGGAGTTCCGTGCTTTTTTCGTTTTTCCATGTTTTCTCAGCAATTATTATCAAAATCCCATACATTTTCCCCTGAAATTGCTTTTTGGAGTGTTATGTTCTTAAAAAATCAATTTCGACTTAACAGTTTATAAATAATTCAATTTTTTATGTCAAAATGACTTTACACAAATTTATCCGGAATCTTCCTTACCGACTTTTTTGCTTGATAGTTATCATGCGATCACGGATTTAATTTTTCGACTTTTTTAATTAATACATGTAAAAATAAAATTATCAACGATATAATAAAGGAGAAATTGACTTTATTTATTAAATGTAATCAAAAACAAGACGTTTCAGCTTGAAATTTAGGAGAATTTATCAAAGGACGGAAAAGGTACGGAGTTGGAACGCAATGAGCACGGAGTTCCGTGCCTTTTGCATCCCCGAGCCTTTGCTAGGGGTTGGTGCGCATTCTCTTGTATTATTAACAAAACCATTCAATTAGGTAAATGGGTAAATATGGTAACAATTCTGAACAATTCTGTGGCTTCCCGCCATAATCGAGAACATCGAGAAAGTCAGTCAGTCAATTAGGCTCAGTTAACATCTTAGTCCATATATAATACATATTATATATCATATGTACGGTCTAAGGTGTGTGCCTTACGCCACCTTACGCGCACAATGTCAACTGATGCAAACATGATTTAAATGATAAGATTTGAATTTGACAGAATTTGGGTTTTGTGCCAAGCAGTGACAAGTTTCGCAAAAAATTCTCTTTTCTCCATGTTACTTTTTTCAATTCCGTTTTCTGTAAATAGTTTTTCGCGATTCCCGAGTTCTTCAGATTATTTTCTGTTTGAATTTTTACAAGTGGACCATCTAAATGTTTTCTTTTTTTTTTTTTTTTTCGTGTTGTTCTTTGACGACTTGAAAACTTGGCGGTTATGAAGATTGCTGATTGTTTACCGAAAGTTAATGAATGAAATTTAACAACTCATTCAATACTTACATCACCTACTAGAAAATGGCTCAAATTTACTTTCCATCGGACGAAAGAAAAACTTTTTCCTTTGAGCGTTTCGACATTTCTGGATTTGATACTGATGGAGAAATATCCTTACGTGAGAATATTTTTTGAATAACGTTACTATCGGAATATCTATACATTTTTTTAAAAAAAAAAAAAAAAAGGTTATGAAATTGTTGTTTGTTATTTTTATACAGCAATATTTTTTTTTTCAATCGAATACAATAGTTAACAAAAATTCTCAACATCAAAGAAAAGGTATTAAAATTTGTTTTGTTTTAAAATCAACATTTTTAATAAGACATTTGAATGATAAAATTATTCTATCTAGTTTTCATTTTTCAATTATACAAACATTTCAGTAATATCTATAATTCTATCAACTTTATTTTCATTTGAAGACGATAATTTATTTTTAAAATTCAAAGTAATACAAAAGAAAATAATTGAATTGAATTTATAACACTTATTCAATATCCTTTGAACTTTTCAATTTCTAGCTTTTTGGTCTTCTCTTTGCATCAATAATAAATCAGAATAAATTTTAAAAATGTGATAATAAATACCAATCATGCACAAATTTTTCTCCTTAAGGGGACACAGAGGCCGTTTTCTCCGCCTCTTTCTTCCACTCATTTGTTTTCCGTTCTATGCGTCTTTCTCGCACTTCAGCAGCCTCTGTGTCCCCTTAATACCAGGTGGTCAAGTATGTGCCTGGATATAATCATTAGGATGTCCCTTAAAAAAAATTTGTTTCACGTACCCGCCCAAAATTTCAAAAAAACAAATTTCTCATAACGATGAAAGTTATATAAACTCTGCGAGAAATTTCTTTTCCTTGGTGCAGTAGTATATTTCATATCAAGGAGCAGAAACGTGCGTTTTTACGAGTGCTGAGTTTTGTGAGCGAGCATGGCGAGTGAGCAAATCGCACAAGTACAAATACGAGTAAATTCTCCGTGATATGGAAGATACTTTTCACACTCGCATTCCGAAAATCATTTATTCTTGTGTTTACTTGCTGAAATTTGAAAATATGAGTTTGAAGACATGACGATATCACTGTTTCAAGCGGCTGAAAAAAAAATAAACCCACCACCTGAGATAGAGAAACATTCCAAGGATTTCCTATCGCTGTGTCTCTCACAACAACGAAAAAGCACTCTTTTGACTTTTGCCGCTAGCTCTAAGGTCCCCTGGATTAGAATTCGTTTTTCATGACCCAGCAGTAAACAGAAGAATAAATGATTTTCGACATGCAAGCGTGAAAAATATTTTTCACGCTGCAACACAGAAACCCTTTATTCTTGTGTTTACTACTGTCCCATGAAAAACGAATTCTCTGCCACTGCCTTTCGCCGCTATTTCTATGCCGCTCGAAGGTCGAGTGGCATAGAACTCGTTTTTTCACGACACAACAGTAAACAAAAGACTAAATGATTCATGTGCTGCGAGCGTGAAAAATATCTCTCGTGTCAAGGAGCATCAAAACTTGCGTTTTACTCGTGCGATTTGCTCACTCGCAAAACTTCACACTCGTAAAAACGCTCGTTTCTGCTCCTTGATATAAAATATACTATTATTCAACATAGAAGTTCTGAGGGTCATCACGACACAGCTCTGTGTCTCCCCGCCGCTCCTGGCTCATAGGGTATATCGGCGGATTTACATGCAATGCAACTTTTGTTTTCCCAAAGCCTTATACATATATATTCCCAGCACGCACAACAACTGTGAGAGTGTCTGGATTTTAGGTGGGTTTCGAACCACCCATTGTTGCCGTTGATTACTTTCAACTTAGCATTATACTTTTTCCCTACGATGCCTGCCATCTATTGCCAAGTCCAGTCAACATTGGCTTTTGGGTCCAATCTCCATATGCCGCAATAGTAACGTGACAAAAGCAAACCGTTACGTTATAATCATTAACTATATTCAACATAGAACTATGAGATAAAAATAATTGTATCATATTCTTCTCACTGTTCCTAATCCATCTATAAATGTAAGAATAGCTATGAATAAAAAGAATGTACTTTTATATAATAATTATATGATTGAATATAACAATTAATACATTTTACTGCATTATATAAAGAATCATATAACTTACGCTGGGAAATAATAATACTGAATGTTAAAAAAAACTATTCATAACTGGCATTTTCAAAAGCATGAATATATATTTTTAGCCTCACAATTATTTATCACCTTGATGATATCTGTGTACAGTCATGACTACTACTTCTTTGCAGTTTTATCGGATAAAACGTGGTGTTTCTGGGAGGTCACACCAATTCATAATTTCGAAACGACTGAAGTCAAATTGAAGGTGTATGGAAAACGTTTGCGAGAAGAACTTTCTACAACTTTGTCAAAAGAAAATTATACATACGAAGCCAAGTTTGAAATCTTGGAAATTCCAGTGCCTGATGAACACCCTTCTCCAAGTTTAAAGGTTATTTAATACATTCAAAAGCGGAAATATTCTTCAATAGAAAATTTCAGAGTAAAGTGCTTCTGACAAATAAATTTTTGATATTCCATATTTAAGATAAATAATTACCAAAAATTACAAATTTCCCGTAATTAAAAATAGTTTATACTACAGAATTTAAATTATTCAATAAATTTTTATTATTTGTTAATAATCAATTTCCATAATTAGTTGCTTATATATAGTTTGGTTGAAATATAGAACTGAACTTCAAGTTTATTTTTAAAATTTATACTAAAAGTTTCTTATTTTTCACATGTGCTTGAGCCTTACAACCTTGAAATATGGAAAGTTCCATGCACTTTTTTGTGTAACTTAGTTATTTTCGAATTTTTAGATCGAAGTTGATACAAAAAATGAAGATGAAAAAGTTACGAATAAGTATACTGGCATTTTTTTCAACGACTACTCCTTCAATCTGGATTCACTTGGTCCAAACTATACAAGTTTTCCTCTTTTGTTGACTAAAGGTCAACCGTATATGGTTAAAGCTGTCAACAATGTGCTGAACAGAATGTTTAGTTGCAGCATTATTTTGACTCCGTTGACAAAAATCGATTTCACATGGTTAATGATGATGATGATGAAAACTTCTGACCCTGAGAATGAGGAACAATTGTTCTTCAATTATAGACTTCCTGGTGTCCCACTTTCAGACGGAATTTCCTTCAACTTGAAAATGACTGATTTACAGAAAATTTGGGACTGGTAAATAATTTTTTTTTTGTAATATATAAAGCAAATATGAACCGAAAAAATCGGGAAATAATTTAGAAAATTTAACATTGAAAAATTTGTAAGTGATTTTGGGTTTTTTGAGCAATTTTTCACACTTTATCTTGAAAATATGGGGAAAGAATTTTATTATTTCACTTATACCCAAAGGATAAATTATACGATTCGTAACTCTTGACAGAATGTACACAAATTATCGAAATTTTCTACGCCACCAATGAAAGTTCAATTTTTTTAACCAGGAAAAATTAGCAGATAATTGAAAAGTGAGATACATTTCACAATCAGTAATTGTTTCAAACATTTATGTATTATTAAGATGATTTTATAAATTTTGAAACAAATTAAATATCAACTGAATATACTACAAATTCAAGAATTTTGAAATTAGAGTTGAAAAATGTAAATTTAATAATTCGAGCATGTTTTGAGATTTTTTGTACACTAAAAAAAAGCTATTATTCTAAAAGTTGAAAATTTATTTAATTTGATGAATAAATGATGTGAAATATTGGAGCTGTGCAAATTTTTGAACACTATTGTTTTCAAACATTTTCCATTTTTCAAAAATGACCAACAACTTTAGATTTTGTAATAACGTCATTCAATAACTAACATTAAATAAATAAATGATTTTTGAACTTATTTATAATCCGAACATGAATTTAGTTTATCATATACACGGAGAAATTCCAACCCGAGTGGCAATTGTTTTTCTCATTGGTCACCGTTGACTAGCGAAAACGAAATTTCAGTCAATGGTGACAAGTGTACGGGCATTGGTCCGTAGCGATTTGCTCACGTGCCGCTATTAGGCAGTACACTAAATGCGGAAATAGTAATGAGCATTGAACAAGGTCGCTCGTGACGAGTATCTATCTACTAGCTGCCATTGAGTGCTCAATGAACACCATTGTGCCGTTCAACGGAGCCCCATCACCGTTCACTGAAATTTTGTTTACGTCGGTTTTCGCTAGTCAACGGTCACCGATGAGCAAAAAAATTGCCACTCGGGCTGGGATTTCTCCGTGTAGTGAACATTAATTTTTTATGCCAATAAAATTTATATACTTCGACAATACAATCATTTCCTTAAAAGAACCATGCATCAGTGGTGGAAACGTTGGCAATAATGAAATGGAAAATAAAAAATTGATTGGAGATTTATTAATTGCTCCTATAAATAAAACAAATAAATAATACAAAGCAGAATGATAAACGAATGGAAATTATAAAGCTTCACTTTTGTGATGTGGTTTTGATGTTCTAGTGCTTGCCGGGAAACCCAGGTTGAAAATCATGTAACGTTGAAGAAAATTAATACTTTTTCGGATGTTTTGTATCATAACATAACCAAAGTGACTGGCTTGAATTTCGAAAAATGTATTCTCACATCCATTTCTACTCGACAGTTTATGATTTCTGAAACAAAGGTATACCTCATATTTCTATTTTTTTTTTTTTTTTTTTTTTTTTTTTCGAATTATGAAAACTAAGTAGCCAGTAAACGCGAACTTATTTGTTCAATATTTTGCTTAATTTACTATCTTTTTTGTGGAATTTATCTTTTAAATATAAAAATTTAAATCTATCTGTAGATGGTTAGGTTTGATCAAATTGGAAGTAAGACAGATCATAAAAAATTGTTGAATTGAAACGTTTCATTATGGAATGCATAATATTATTCAAATGTCTTTATTTTTAGATGAAATTCAGAAATATTGACAGACTGTTCCTGACCTTGCGGTACCTGTGTGAGAAAGCAGTTTCCGATTTTTACATACTTCCAAAACTGGTTTAATAACAAATCTAAAATGTTTGTCAGTTCTTCGCGCTATAAAATTGTGAATTGTTTAAATGGGCTCAATTATTATTTATCTCCAATAAACAGTATTTTTTTTATTTTTGTCTTTCTGATTCTTTAGAAACCCATTATGTTTCCTCTGAATCGCACGCTCCCAACTCCATCTGTAAAAAAAATAATCAGTGTTTTTTTACTTGATTTTTCACAATCTAAAAAATAAAGATAACGTCATCAAATATCATGTTTTTTTCATAACTTCTGAATTATGTTCAAATTATCAAGTAATGTTTCTTTTAAGCATTTAAAGAGTTTGCAAAAACCAAACACATCTAAGTTCAAGTATTAAAAACTAGACATTCGTTGAGTCTGGTAACCTTGAATGTGAATAAAAAATTTTCAATTTTCTTGAATTAAACGTCACAATAGTATGCGTGAATAATCTTTTGAACATTTTCATTTATTTCATTTAATACAAAATTCACTTACAGAATCGTCTATGGAGTTTTTTTGTTTTTTCTTCATTCTTTCAATGGCAAAAAAATGTTCAGCATCAATATAACCTTCTGGTTTTTCTTGGTAATATTCAGGCACGAAAATCCCAAGAACCTCCTCCAACATGTAAGGTTTCAACCAGGTGACAAGTGGGGTCCGGCCCCTTGTGTAATGACTTTCGCGATGATAAAACAATAATCCGTCCGTGGGAGGTGATTTTGGAATTGTCGTCAAAAATTTAGATAAATTTGAATCACAAGTTTCCTTTGGCAAACATATGATTGGGTAAATATTTTTTTCTGTATCTCGTTCTTGGTATGCTGAGTCTTCGTTTAATTTGCTGTGTAGCCAATATAACCTGAAGTCCGTCTAAACAGAATTCAAAGGAAGTTTGAGAACGAGTAAGAAGTCTCAAGTTAAGTATTTAAAATGTTTCATATGATTACATCGCAATCCATCAAACCATGGCTGGACCATGCCAAAACGTCCAAAGCGTAATATACTTTTTCGTCTGGCTGCCATATGCAATCGACCATGGTAAATTTGTTGGAGCAGTTGTTTTTGTTGCCACCTGGCAGTGCTGATTGGAATTGCGTCACTGGTCGCCACTGTCTATTGTAGACTTTCGTTGTGCCCTGAAATTTCACGAAAATCGTAATTATGAAATGGCCTTTCACTTATCTATCTTTAGGATATATTAGATAAATGCATAAGAATAGATGAAGATATCAATCTTTAGGATATTCTACTCCACTGGCATCCTATTTACGTGTCAAAAAAATAGTAGCCATAGTTTTGAATTTGTGCCTAATTAAGAACAATTATCATGCCAAGTACAGTCAACTAAATTTAAACATTTCACTTGGAATTGATAAATGAATTTTCAAATATTTTCAACACATACTCTACCAGCTACCAGTAAATTCCTCTTCCCAACAGGACAAGGTACCATGACCCATTTATTGACTAAATCTTCAGGTACTTCTAGCATCCACTCGGAGAGCATCAAATTACTTCGATAATTTTGTTTTCTCGTGTGTTTTATCCTGCAATCTTGAATTTCCATTTCCTCGCCTTCATCGTCGGCATCTTCATTGTAAATGCTTAGTACTTCTTTGATAAGTCCTCGAGCATTGTTGAAACTAGTGTCCCTATCTCTGAAAAGTGTGTAGATAGATTTAAATCTAAATTTCACTAAATTTTGAGATGCAACTTTTTGCTATTCATTTTTATGTGAAATTCCTATATTTATAACATATTGTTCCGATTTTTTCATTTGTACTGACATTATAGTATCGGAATTTTATTTTTATTTTTAAGAACTCACTATCATTTAAGAATTTTGTTTCTCAACATTTAATAATTTGTAGATTAAAATCCGCATATGCAATGCTGGAAATCTTATTGTTAGTAACTTTAAAAGTTTTTGAAAAATTCTATTATGAGGTTTAATTCGATTTTTTTTTTTTTTCTTCATTCTAAACTAAATATTTTTATTTCTTAATGAAAAATCGTGATTTTATAAAATGTCAATTTATCGAAATTAATTGAGTTCTAAAGATTAGAAGATATTACTGTCACGATAACTTTGAAAATGTTTCATATTGAATTTCACGGTTTTTCAATCGAATGTTTTTTCGCCTTTAATTTATACTTCTAGGTTTTTAATTTCTGTTCAGTATTTGAATTTAAATATTTTAAGCCTGTATGAAAAATTTTAACTAAGCATGTTTTCTCAGATTTCAAATAAAAATGTGATTTTGGGAAGTTACCGAATTTACATTAGAGGTTGCAAATCGAAATCTCAAAAATTATGCAAAACATTTTGAAAATTTCATTATTTTGGTCAAAAAGACTAATTTCTTTTTTTTTTTATTGGAAATGATTTGATGAAAGATGCGAAAAAGTTTTTATTTTATTATTACTGAAGCTTGTTGAATTCAGTGTTTTTGTAAATTAAATGTAAATAATATAAAACTTAAGATTTGGGAAAAGTAATCTTGAAAATGGCATAATTTTTTTAAATCTGTGAAAATCAGGATTGATAAAGATTTCAGAAAATATTGATTTAAATTATTATCAAAACAATGTAATTTTTTTTATTATTTGTATTTTAATATTGACGATTTTCAAATTTCATATTTCAAGTTTTAGATACTTACATTTCATTCAAGTGTCTTATACTTGAAGCAAAATTTTTTCATTTGAATTAATTTTGAAATTTGTTCCTTGCTTAATTTTCTACTTTAAAGTACGAAAACTATCTATTGGTTTTTTCTTTATTAGGAAAGAATGTATTCAATAATCGAAAGTCTAAAAGTAAATTGGATATGGAATTTTTCAAGGATCAAATCCTGAAAATATTCAGAAATATATGTGGCTTGGAATAAGAAAAGGGTCCTATGGTTACAAACGAGAACCTTGAGAGAATGAAGAGAAACCTTTCTCTTTCTCTATTTCTAACAGCCTGTTCTTATGTTTCAAAAATTTTTTCTACAGTCACCAATGGTCACAGAGACTTGTGACGTGGCTCATTAGATAGGGAATTTATTTAACTATTTTTTGAAGTCGAAAACTCAAAAACGATTTTTGTAACCGTAGGTGCCTTTTCTTATTCCAAGTCACATATGTATTTATTTTTGCTTTTCAAAAAATACAGCTGGAAATATGAACATCTGTGACGCGCTCCGATAAAAGGGACCTAAGCGCCCAAAAATCACTTTTCGGATTATGAGCGTATTATATGAAACGAACATCGCTCTTTCAAGTGCTATTGAAAGAGAATCTTTTTTCGAAATAGTTTTTAAATACGGAGCGATTTTCAAGAGCGGTTTTAAAAGCGCTCGAATCCTCTCTCTCCATACTCACACTACCGCCCGCATCAATACCAAGATGCGTCGGCCAAAGACGACCAAATACACGGACGCAAGTCTTGGAATGGTAGGAATGGGTAAAAAGTGAGAGGAATATCGGAAACTATATTCGAGCTGCCGCTTCTTCTTTCCTTTCCCCTATAAAATCTACTTTCGGTAGACGCTTAGGTCCCTTTTGTCGGAAGGGGTCACATTTTTGAAAGATAGTGAAGTTATGAGGATAAAAGACAAATTGTGTATTTTAACAGTTAATGATACAATCAATAAAACCTAATAATTTTCAAGGATAGTTAAAAAATTTGTTGGAAACCTAGAAAGTAAAATTTTGTAAATTTGGAATCTACAGTATTCAATGTAAGTTTCAAATTCTCATAAATTTATATACTTCAAAATTGAGGAAAATATGCAAGTCTAGATAATTAGAGAAAAAAAAATCAAAAATATAATTAAAAAAAAAAAATCCATTATTACTTTTTCTGCCTAAGCAGTAACGCTTGACGTCGGACTTCCTGCGGTGTCTCATCATCTGCCTCCAACCGATAATTATCCTTTTTTATTGGTTTTTTGTAAAATACAGCTCGACCGTTTGATTTTTCTTTGGAGTTATTTTCCATTATTGTAATCGTTTTATTTTTCAAAATTACCAATACCTGAAGTCAATTATACTGTTAAAATAAAATTTGCTTGTTAAAACGAAGGGGTCACAGCTGAATATGATATTGAGATTTCCATTACATAATTTACAAGGTTATTTCATGAATTTAAAAAATTTCATGAATTTTCTTCAGGAAAAAAGAAAAAAAAAAAAAATAAATTATGTGTGAGTTGGTATGGAAAATAAGTTGAATGAAAAACTTCTAATGCTAAACTGTATAATATAATCAAATATACATTTAAATGATCATGCAGAGCAAAGAGAATATTTGTACATCACAGTTTGCAAATTTCAACTTTTGGCTCCATTTTTGAGTCCTTTTCAGGAACTACATTAACAATCTAATAGCAAGAATATAACGAAAAAGTTCAAAAAATCGTGTTCTGTAATCAAAGGTTAAAAATAATAAAATTTGACTGGGAATATTTTATGTTAAAAAACCCCTCCTCAGTATTTAGCCTGCCTCTGTCGCTAATTGAAAATATAGATTATATACAGTAATATTTAACTTCAGTCACTTCTCGTATAAATAGGTTCTAAAAAAACATGTGAATATGTTTTATTTTATTATGTAAAAACTAACAAAAAAAAAGTTAAGTTAGAAAAGCTTTGTTATTCATTTTTCTGTATACAAATATTTGCGGGTTTTTTGAAAATGACAAGAAAAACAAATAATGCTTAACATCTGTCGAAAGAGTAATGAGTGAAAAACTCTGCTATATATTGCATTTTCTAATTTGAAAATTCGATCATTTTTGATTCAATTCATTCCTTTAACAAATTTTTTTCCAATTGTTACTTTTTAAAAATATAATTTCAAATGCTTTGAAATCACAACAAATATTGAGAAATAAATTCAATTAATCAATTATCTTGAATAAAACTTCCAAAATAGTTCTTTTACTCAAAATATTGACAAAAATTGTTTCGTTTGGAAACATTTGATAATTTTTATTTTTTTCAGAAAAATCAAGTTTGGCTTGTGAAGAATCAATCATTAAAAAATTTAATTGTCAATTTTCTCACTTTAGTTATGTTTTTTCGAATTGAAACAAATTTTAACAAAATTTCAGAATTCTACCTTTATAGACCAATTCAATCATGATATAAAGATTTGTTATAAAAATTCAAAACTTATTTTATAATTGGCGGCATTGGAGAATATAAAAGCACAGAAGGGTCGTATTTCCGTTCATTTTTCGAACATACTTGGTATTCTTTACATGGGCGTAGGCAGGGAGGGGGGGGGGCAGCTGCTTCCCCCTAAATGTTTATGAATCAAAAGTTTTTACTGCTCGAGTAAATAAAGGCAATAAAATTACTTGATGAATTTGCCAAAGATTTGCAAAGACTTTCCTATAAATTATTTCACTTTTAACACAAAATGATTATGACCGAAAAAAGAGGTAGGCACACCTTCCATTTATTTTGAATTGAGGCCAAAAATTTTTCCTTAATTGTACATTGGAATCAAATTCTTTCTTTTTTTTCATATTTGTATTCCTAATGTAAATTCTATATGGAACAATTTTTGCATCAGGTAGTAAAAATATGTGCATGAAATTTCCATTGAGCCTTATTGTTAAAGTTGTTTTCATTTGAATAACCAATGAAAATTTGGTAATTTAAAGTAGTATATAATAATGAATGTGTTAAATAATATTTTGTCTATTTGTAAAAGTTAAATACTAGAATTTTCAATCATTTTATTTTTCAGGTCAATTT
Source organism: Platygaster robiniae (assembly GCA_028476575.1). Taxonomy (NCBI): domain Eukaryota; kingdom Metazoa; phylum Arthropoda; class Insecta; order Hymenoptera; family Platygastridae; genus Platygaster; species Platygaster robiniae. Next base: position 30,466,611 of record CM052020.1, on the reverse strand, counting down.
TCATAATTTATATTTTTTATAAGAAAATTAAAAATTTTAACGTAAATTTTGAATGTAAAATGAATGGAACTTTTCCTTACCAAAAATGATATCGTTTTTAAATTCGGTCGATGACGAAAATTTTTTCCCCGCCTAAAAGAAATCCTGGCTACGCCCCTGATTCTTTATATCATGAATTCAATATTAGATGTGACTGGGTTAACCCTTAATTAAGAAATGAAAAATCAGAAATGCTGAGGAATGTCAGAATTGATAATTGAGGAAAATTACTTCTATATATTATCAAGATATTGTACAAACGAGGCAAGGAAGTCTCATATAAATCAAAAAAATTATATCAGTTCCAATAATGGAATGAAAAACACATAACGTTACCGAATGTCCACAAAATGAAGTCTACGCACTTTCGATAACAAATTATAACGAAATTGCATCAAATTTCTGGAAACCACAGTATATTTAACGTCCGATTATTAAGAATTACTCAAGAACGTGAAATACCGTGGAATCAGGAATGTAACAACTGGTAACAACAATCAAATAAACACTACAAACTTACAACCAGGGGGGGCCACTTGCATGCAGTTGATTGTTCTTAAAGGTGAGTTTACATGCAAGCGATTTGCAACCTGCAACTCGCGGAGTAATCTATTGCGCAGGTTTTAAGTAAGACTTGAAACCTGCGCAAAACAGATTTCTACTGTACGCATCCAATCAGCAGCAAGCAACGCAAGTTGCAAATTGCAAGTCGCTCGCATGTAACCAGTAGTGATGGGCGATACTCGAAAAAAGTATCGAAATCCGAGTACTCGATACTTTCAAGTTACCGATACCGATCCTATACGATACCGATACTTAAAAGTATCGATACTGAAGTATCGAATAAAAGTATCGGTTATTGATTACAACAGGGAACTGAACATATTTTAAGTGGTCTTCTGTACCCAGTAAGCTAAGCGTGCACATCCAAATCAGCACAATGTCATGGCGTCAATATCATGCAGCTAGTTTGCCCCTATTATGCAGCTGAGAATATTAATATCCATTTTCATTCCTCAATCTTTGTGAAATGTTTGCAATAAAAATGGCCAGTGTCTTGCCGTTATTAACAAGCAATAATTGTAATGCAACTGCTGCAAATTTGGGTACAAACTGTTATAGCAAATGCGTAACTTCAAAATGACTAAAGTTTTTCGGAAATGTTTTTCGTATTAATATTTTTGTTTATCTGCTGCCAATTTGAGGGCAAACTGTTAATGATAAACATTTGGTCACAAACTAACTGATGAACTAACTGAAATTTGTTGACAAAAATTTTCTTCAATCATAAATTTTTTTACAATAGAAAAATTATTAATTGTGTTTATATGGATAAATAAATGTGATCGTTTTGCAAAATGTGTCAAATAATTTAATCAAATTATTACTTATCCATAACGAATTATTTATAACAAATTACAAACAATGAATTAATTAAAAATTGAAGGATTGTTTCATGATAATTGCTTACAAACGATTGTTTGAACAATTTTCTAGAAAGATGTGGGGGGGGGAGGTATCCCCTACTTACGTAATAACTACAGTCAGCTGTGATTTTTGAGCAGTGACTGCACGGCAACGCTATTCGGAACACATAAAAATTACTAATAATATGCATATATTTTTTGTGGTCGTTGCATTTATACATTTTTTTTTATTTTTGTCATTGTTTATAAGCAATTGTTGTGCAGCAACTAATGAATATTTTTACTTTTTACAAACCTAATACCTCATTTTTAAGCTAAAAGTACAATACAACTTTGAAAAAAAAACCGTATCAAAAAATATTGAATACTTTCTATACAGCAAAATTTTAAAAAACGCCTAAAAAAGAGCCGTTACTACAGAAGACCCTCTTAAGTATAGTATAACTCGTAGCAACTTATGCTTAGAGAAGTATTTTGAAAAATTATTGAATTATTGAAATAGTATTTTGAATTTTGAGAAGTTTTTGCCTTTTTGGAAAAATTGGTTATATTATTACCTAATTAGCAGCTTTCACTCAAAATTTTATTATTGTATGAACCGAAACTAATTATTCATATTATAATGATACTATAACTACTTGAATCCGGAAAGAATATTTATTAAAAAAAGCGAATTAATCTTATATTATAACCGCAACCAAAACGTTCCTATCTACATTTGTTGTCGAGTACTTCCAGTCTCAATGATTTGTTTCTTTATTTGCCTGATAACCTAGATTTAACATGGGAAATCTAGGGAAATTAGGCAAATAAAAAATCGAATCATTGAGACTGGGTGTACTACCTTAAAAAAACTGAAGATACTCAACTAAATACTTTCCGATGAAATAGCTTGCACAAAATGTGTGAATCATCGATTATTATGTTAATGAATTTTATAATAAGAATGCTTTTATGATGCAAAGGGATAAAGAACCTTCTTTTTATTTTCATATGACGGCAGAAACAAACGACGTTGTTAACATTGCTTGAAACAAGGTGAAACGACGGAAAGGTTGAGTTACCATACAAAAGTTACTCGGTAACCCAAGGCTGCTATCTGCCCTAGTTACCTTCAAAATTTTAGTATCGATGCTTCGATACCAATAGTAAAAGTATCGGTACTCGATAGTATCGACTTTCAAAGTATCGGTATCAAGCATCGAAATATCGAGTACCAAGTACTCGATACTCAAAGTATCGAGTAAGTATCGCCCATCACTAGTGTGAGGCCCTGGTTGTCCTGGCTTCAGGCCTGCCAGGTGGCGATCTTCTTTCACTTTCTAGCAACAAACAATACGTGAGCTTGTCCTTGTCTTTGGCGACTTTGACGTCTAATCTGGCATCCCTGCCTGGCTTTCTCCATACTGCTCCAACTGTGCTTATAAATAAACTGAAATGAACGTTTTGCGATCTGAAATAATCTGAAAAATTTCATCAAGCTGCATCAAAATCAGACTTCATAACCTTGCTTTTCGTTGCGTTACTCTACAAAAGAAACAAAATGAACTGTGAGTAAAAGGAAGCATGTCTTATTTGCATGTAAAAAACCATGTCGATATTTCGTGAACGGCCATATTTACGTTCTCTTTCTCGTTATTTTCGGTGCTTTCAAGAATTATTTTTACATTTACAATACAAAAAATATCTGTGATGAAAGGTAATTTGTTTTTATGAACCAAAATTACGAGGCTTGTGTACTATTTTGAATGTTGGTTATGTCCTATGACGCGCGTAATCAAAGGGGGTTTTAGAGCGTTTTTGAGGCTCAACACCCTCACGAAATTCAGGTAAAATTGGATAACATCGCGTCAGTATGTGCGTGAGGTCAGATTTTATGGCTGATGATTTTTTGTTGTTCTCAACAAGAAAATTTCCCGTAATCGTGAGCTCAATTCCAATTAATAATTTTAAGGAAAATGATAAAAATTTTCATATTTTGTAATAACCACATATAGAGAAAACTTATAATTTGTCAAAAATGCAAAAAAAAAATTTTGCCTTACCCCCTTTTAGCTCCCACCCTTGTACCCCAGTCAGCCAAAAGAAATCAATTTTGGCCCCATCATTGATCATTGTAATTGATCCATGTTGGTGCAAGACTGAGACCGCAAGTACGGTCTATCATGGGTCAATTCCATTGGACCTCGCAAATTGTCATTTATGGAGTCATTTTGGACCATTCACAATGATTTTCTGGATTCAGCATGAATGTCTGAGTTTTGACACTTAGTCTAGTATAATCATCTTTAAATTTTTCTTCTTGCCAAATAATAAATAGAAAAAGTTGAAATCATGAAAAACAATAAATTTGTATGGAAAATAAAACAGTTTTATTTACATTTTTTTCAATTTCCTTGTTAGAAGGAAAAGATTACAACCGTTCCTAAAAATTAAAATTCGGCGATGATGAAAGCACCTAATACATTTATTTCGTTTGTTGATGAATAAAATTGTCGACATTCAAAGTATATAAATTATTTGTAGCTTGGAATATGAAAAAGGTCCTATGGTCAGAAACGACATCTTTAGAAAATAAAAAGAATAAATCTTTTTTTTTCATTCATAACAGCTTGTTCGTATTTTTTAAAAATTTGTTCTACAGCTAATCATAATCATAGCGATTCGTGATATAGCTCTTTAGATAGGAAATTTTCTAAACTATTTTTTGACTTTGAAAACTAGAAAACGATTTTTGAGACCATAGGTTCCTTTTCTTACTCTCAGTCACGTACAATTCCAGATTCAGTTGCTGTACCACCGCTCTGTCGTTTCTGACTATTTTGGAGTCGTTGTTTTGCGTTTTCGAGTGCCCTGGTGAACGCATCTTTGAAATCATCCGCGTCTGGTGTATCGAATTTATCCCGCACTTTTAGAGATTCTGTAGATAAAAAATATTTATTATCAACTAGTTTTACGAATCTATGAAACAGCAAAAACAAATTTTTACCATAAACAGCATAATCGAAGACCGTGTCCAAAATTTTGGTTGAACTTTTTTTCAAGCCACAATATACTAAATCCTTGCAACATTCGTCTGTCATGGATTTTTTCACTATTAAATTTACAGCGTCTTCGACACTGTTCCCGCCTAAGAACCTGAAATAGAAGACCTAGAAAAAATCTTTTATTTAAGACAATACTCTTAAAATTTCTTCAAGTGAAAATTTCACTCAATGCTAGTGAAAACTATACAAATCTATTCCGATAAAAATTTCTTTCTCAATAAGTGAAATTAAAATCTTTTTTACAATAATACTTCCTTCAAAAACAAATGTGGAAATGTACTCAAATTTCTCGAGTTATTTATTACACTGGGGCAAGGTCAATTTAACTCATTGAAAGTGAAATTTTAATTCGAGCTTCAATTGGAAGATTTTTACTCGTATGAAGTGGAATTTTCATTTGAAAAAATTAATAGATTAGAGATTATCAAATTGGTTTCAGTAACAAATTGTGTACCGTTTGTTCGTACAGATCGCTATCAGACAACAACTCTTCAAAAGCCAAAGATTCTTCTTTAGTATTCAATGGAAGTTGAGATGGCTTCGTTGGTTTTGATCGGTCCATTTTCCTAATCCTATGATGTAGCGTTTCCACAGTTTTCGAAAGGGAGCTGGAAATATATGGGAACAATTTATAAGCTGCAAAAAATGTTTAGCATTGATTCTTTTGAAGTATTTGGTCAACTTACTCGACTTTGGAGTTAGCATCTTGGAGTAATTCGGTGTTCGTCTTGAGTGAACTTTCCATTTTGCTGCAAGAAGTTGAATGTTTATTTTTTTATATCAGTTTGCTTTTAGAAGAAATATTTAAAAAATGTCATACTTTAATTTTTATACAGGATCTTGGCCCATATTGGTACTTTGGTTCGGGCTTCCTCCTTGTCATTGTTTTCTGTTCCTGGCGACGAAACCTCATTCTCGCTGTTAGATGTTGAACTGTTTGAAGATGCGATTGATAAGATTTCTATATAACTATCAGGCAAGAAGAAAAGTGCAAATACATTGAGTGCTGCAAAGCTCGTTCGACTCACCAATAGATTTTTATATGATTATCGTGTTGAAACTGTAGCTCTACAAGTCGCCTCAAACTACATTATCTACAATAATTTACATACTATATATACATTTGGTACAGGATTTCTCATCAGTAATTCGTTTATAACATCATCGATATCATCATCGTCATCGTAATTCGAATGAGGGACATCTAAATATAATGTTCCATCATTTTCCTGATAACGTGCCTCCCAAAAGGGCATTCGAAAGCACTTGGCTTCGATATCTTCAAGCGCCACAAGAATTAATCTGTCGGACAGTTTACTACATTTAAATATCCCATTGGACTGAGACGTCACTCCGTCATAAAAGTTATTCACTCTATCAAATACCTGTCCAATAACAAACACTTGCTGGCCTTTTTGCAGTACGTTTTTAACAATACAAATTTTATCATTCTTCAAAATGCAACAATTATCAGAGTCCGATGTTGAAAGGAATAAATCATTTTTTTGGACTTGTTTATATTGAACACAAAAACCAATGTCAGGAATGAGAGGTCCTTCGATGTGTTCGTGAACGAGTTTGAGACAAGTTAAAGGTTTTTTTTTTTTCGGAATTGCTTTTTGTTCTTCCAACCTGTTACGTATTTGCTGTAATTCTTTTCCCGGTTCTTTAACGTACTTTCTAAAAAAGGAAACGTTATTTTCATAAGGAAACGCAGACCAATCATCAAGTTTCCCGAATTTTCTGACATCGTCAACAATATGAAGTACAGCGTGCATATTATATGAAGCGAAATTTTCACCAAAAATTTCGATAGACGTGCGAACGAATTCTTCAAGAGCTTCTTGGGCGAAGGACAAATCTTTTTCTTCGATGACGTTCTTTGTCAAGCACCGTATTGAAGCATGGAATAATAAAATATTGATATAAACTTCATACTCCAAAACACCGAGAAAAACCACTGAGTGTATACAAAAGTAACAGTCGATATTCTGTGGGTATTCTATGGGTATTCTTTGTACGTAGCAACGAAAGATAATGAAGTTGGCTTCCTTGAGAACTCCCGAGGACAGAACGCTGCAACAGTAGTTAATCTTATCGAGACCACATTGAGTAACTTTGCTGACAACTTCACTTTCTTTCCAAATTTACCATTAACAATCGCAGTCAACCATCTTTTTGTGATCCCGAGTAGGATGAGATGCATGTAATCGAATACAACGTCTTCAACAAGATCATCTAGAATACCCTCTAACGGGGTGTCCCCTTTTTTGAAATGTAAATCTTCAATGTCACGTGCCACATACTCGTCGTGAGTTCTTGGAACATTCTTCAAACTTGTGAAGAACATGTTGCTTCTACCTATTTTTTCACCCCTTACATGACATTTTGAGCATGGTTCGTAACCAATATGACCAATATGGTGTAATATTAAAGACCTTGCTGGAGCATTCCCGATAAAGAGACGAAATTTGACTCGTATAACGCGCTTTTGATACTTCAGACCGTTTGTTTTCAGAAGTTTTGCCTCGATGGCAAAATCTGAGAAAAGCTTGTTTGGATCCTGCGGTTTCCCAGACCCTCTGTAAAAACCTACTATTTGTGGATTTGACGTTTGAAGATTTACAGTTCGACATTGAATTGGCCAAATTTGAATTCTCCCAGTCCTATCGCTAGCAACCCCATCTGTACTGATATCAACAAAAAGAAGATCAGGAATTTCTGAAAGGTCGCATTCGCAAAGAGAATCAGTAAGAGCATGTACTCAACCAATATGATAATATTCTCCAGGATAAACTTCACGAAAAGATGCAGGTTCTCGAGAAGTTTTCATGACCGTTCTAGGATCTTTTGGATAATTTGACAAGCAATCGTGGCTTCAAAGTAGATCTAAAATGCTTCTCATTTGAGCATGACTGAGATTATTATCTGCAAAACAAACGCGCATTCGATTCTGGAAAATATTGTTTGCATTTGAGGGCTCTTCTGATAATGAATCATCGCTTGACTCGTCAGATGGAAAAACACGTACTTCGAAATCGTCACATGAAAGATCACTATCGTTTCTCGTCACTGACTTAAAGGAAGAGCTACTCTGATTACATCTCTCATTGAACGTATTACATCGATCTTCCGCATCGACGTCATTACTATATCTCTCAAAAAAAGTTTCCTCGATTGTCGAAGAATCAGTGTCATGCACGAAGACAGGATCTCTTGAGCAATGAGAGTCAATGTTATTTACAAATTTTAGGATTGCCGTTTGTCGCGATTCTCTGCGCCTGCGCTGCCTTCGCGACAATTCTTCACCTTGTTTAAGCGATAGTTTAATGTTCGATTTTACTCTACGCCGCTGCCCATACTGTGAATCTAATCTTGTACAATATATACTTAAGTAGTGTATAAATGCAAATCGTACTTTGAAGGTGGCGAAGATTCTTCGGAAGAAACGTCCATCGTTGTTGCTCTTAATTTTCTGAACTGGAAAGAGAAGAACACGCGTGTTATTTCGACTTTTAATACATTATATGCAGAAAAAAAATGTATGAATACCCATATCTGCAGTGTTTGTTCAAAAATTAAAAATGCATATTCGAAATTCAACAAATGAAAAACTTTGTTTATTAATTTAAAAAGATATATTCTCATCTAAGGTATGACTGATGTAGGAATACAAATTGAAAAACTGAAAAATTTTTGCGATTTTCATTTAAATGAAGTGAAAAGGGCCAAGAAAATAGAGAGTTATTTGAACAATAAAAAACATACGTTGTTGAGAATTTTTTTAAATCTAGGATGATTTAAACTGAATACTTATATCGTCATGTAGATGAATCCCTGAAAAGTCAAAAGACTTTTTAGGGATCTGAAAAAAATCATTTTAAGTATAAAGAATAAGAAATTTTCAAGTCAGAAATAAAAATGTACTGCTCCAGTGCTTCTAGAGCTATTTTCAGCTCATTTTTAAAAAACCTATACTTCATTATCTCATTTAGTACTCTCTCGGTAAAATTTGCAAGTTTTTTCCAGGTTTTACATTCTGTAAAGATATTATGATTCTACAAAAATTTCAAATATTATGACAAGTCAATTAAAGAAAATTCTGTAATATTTAAAAATTACAGATATTTTAAAAATCTTTCTTAAAAGTTTAAAAAAAATCACACCTTTTTTAAATTGAATAAAAAATTTAAATACTTTTTTTAAATTGGATTTGTAATATTTAAAAATTACAGATATTTTTAAAATCTTTCTTAAAAGTTAAAAAAAATCACACCTCTCATAAATTGGATTTGTAATATTTAAAAATTACAGATATGTTTAAAATCTTTCTTAAAAGTTAAAAAAATCACACCTTTTTAATTAAGTACAAAATTTTAACACCTTTTTTAAATTGGATTGGCCCTGAGAAATTTCATTTAATAATTGCATTTCCATTGTTTTCCTAAAATAAAGATGGACATTAATGAGCCACAAGAAGTTTCGTTTCAAGGGTTACTGACATGGTAGTAGTAGTGGCAGCTGCAACTTTTTTTGGAATTTAGAGGAGTGAATATTATCATCTAATAAAATAACAGAATTTTATATTTCTTTTATATTATGAATTAAAATATTTTACTTTTTTTAAATTTAAGGATGAAATACATTTAACTAATCATTTAATTACGCGATCTAAAAAATGTATATATATCAGGAGAATAATAATTATAATACAAAATCGTTCACAAATCAATACTTGTGAAACATTGACGTATTAATATTTTCCCATACAGCTCGTTATTTATATTTCATAAAAATTATATTTTGCTACACTGAAAGAATGATATACATTTGAATCAAATTAATGTATGTACACTTACATATGGTTACATAAGTTACATACATCTGTATGTACACTTACATATAAATATATATTTGTGTAAAGTAAAATAACTGAAAAAAAATATTGTACAAATAGTAAATTGGGAAAAAGTGTTTTTTTGATAGTTTATACATCTCATCAAATGCAAATAATTATTAATTTCGCCATATGTAAGTGTACATACATTAATTTGATTCAAATGTATATCATTCTTTCAGTGTAGCAAAATATAATTTTTATGAAATATAAATAACGAGCTGTATGGGAAAATATTAATACGTCAATGTTTCACAAGTATTGATTTGTGAACGATTTTGTATTATAATTATTATTCTCCTGATATATATACATTTTTTAGATCGCGTAATTAAATGATTAGTTAAATGTATTTCATCCTTAAATTTAAAAAAAGTAAAATATTTTAATTCATAATATAAAAGAAATATAAAATTCTGTTATTTTATTAGATGATAATATTCACTCCTCTAAATTTACGTGTATGTATTCTGTTTAGCATTGATTAATTAACATGGAGTAAATAATCCCTTTGTACACATTGTACTTTTTCATGTATTTTTAATATCTACACTTTTTCAAATAGCTTCACTTGAATATGTATGAATAATGGAAATTGAGTTTCATGTTTAATTTGCCTTTCGAATAAATACTACATTACTAACAGTTTTTATATTCTTCATTTGGGGAATTTCGGATAAAACGATAATACTCACATATACTTTAGAATTTTCCCTCACTGAGATCAAAATTTCGTCAACGCGAAAATTGTAGGTTATGTATCACTTTCATTTGTTTTTTTTTTTACTCATTTGACTTTGACTTTAATCATTGCTTGAAAAAACGCGTATAGCTTAATAGAATTTTCTAAAGTTTCGTCCTGTACCTCGAAAATGAAAAAAATACACTTTAGGTATCTTTTCTCATAGCGTGTCATATATGTACCATGCATGCCTTTTTCCCATGTTTTGTGGTTATCCAAAATTTTTGTTATATTAAAATACACATACATTACGTGAGAATCTTCACAATAATCCTGGCAACCCAAGGCACGTTTTTCGGGCGATATTCGAATTTTTCGACACTTTTATTTCGCTGGAATTGGCTGGAATCACAGGCTCGCCTGGGCTCGCCGGCTTTCGCACTTTTGTTTCGTGTCGTGTTTACCGAGAGAAAAAATTGCGCGCAATGCTCAGCTGACAGCTAATAGCTGTGCGCAGCAGTGTAAATCACGCCGCGCAGACTGTTGGCGCATGATTCAAAATGATCAAATAAAATATTTATCAATACACAGTTTAGCATATTTCTTGAGTGGATTATTAAGCAGAACGGTTGTTTTTAACCTTGGATAATTTTTCTCTATAAACTGTTTGATAATAACATAAAAGACATGACGAATTATAATTTTTTCGATAACCTATCATTTGGGTCGATGAGTGCTCCATTATGGATCTTTCTTGATACAAAAGTGTATGTTCCATGATGATATCAACTCGTGATTGTAAATTTGCGGAAAAAAAATAAGAGATTGTTAATTTTTCTCTTGCATGGTGAATCAGCCGTTAATTAATTACATCGATTAAGCGTTCGGTAGGGAGAAAATTTTTATTCAAACCATTTTGGTTGTACCAAGAGTTTATCAACTAAGTAAAAAATCGCAAAAACATAAGCTGTAAATTTTTCATTTTTATGATTAATTAGCGGTTGATTCACGGCCAATGTGATGATTGTTTATAAATAAAAATTGTGTAGAATATAAACACTTGTTTAAGCTGCTCCGATAACTCTTACCATTTCAGTGGATCTGAATTTTAAAAAAGAGTGAAAACTGAGATTCCTTCAAAGGCAATCGAAATTTTACAGTGAAATCACACACTATGAAATACATCAATTAAGCGTTGTATGGTAGCTGAATAATCTTTTTTCAAATTCTGTTTCACTGAGATGATATTTAATGAACAAATAATCATTGAGTACAAAGGAAAAAAACTAAATGAGTGATTTTGTCTCTTTTATAAAAAATCAGTGGAAAATTAGTTGTATTTTCAGCATTATACAAAATTGTCAGATTAATTTCGAAAATTTCATTTTCACCAGGGTAAATTTAATATTCTTAGCCCAAAAAATGCATTTAATGACAATAAAATTATCTTTTTCACAAATAATAAGCAGTTCAAAAACGGATGATAATACAGTAATTCGCGAAGTTCACTCAAGTTCAATGTAAACTCTTCTTGGAGCTGCTTTCACAACTAGATGTTGTTCGAGTAAAGTTGTATAAAAAAATTCGTATTTCAAAAAATGTTCAAGGACAGATATACTTTTATGGCGAAATAAATAGCGTTTATTCGATTGCGAATCATGAGGTACTGAATGGTTATAAAAAGGCGATTTATCAAAGTTTCGTTTCGCCCAGATGATATCAACTCAGCGAAAAATATCTTCCAAAGAACTCGAGCGATGAGTTTTTGTCTTTCACAAATGATTAGGGGTAAATGAGTTGCATCAATAAAGCTTTAAATAAGGATCGGATATTTTTTTGTTGTTTCGCTTAGTAGATATCAACCTGGCCTTCAAAACTGTAATAGAATTTAAGAAACGAAAAATTGTTGTTCAAGAAAAATGAGTGTTGAAATATAGGCCAATTATTTGATTGTCTACTTTTTAAATCCAAAACAGTGAAACCTACTGATTTACAAGTGGATTTCTTTACACTTATACATCAGTGGAATCTCTAGTTGCTGATTTGTTATTTTTTGTAACTCCTAATTTTTTCGTCCTGAATGTCACTGATTCTCAGTATAGCTCCCTTTTTACTGTGGGCAAGTAGATTTCAACTGTTTTGAATTTAGAGAGTACAAATTGAAAATATGTAATGTAAAATGTGAGCACTTGTGAAATTTACTTGGATAACTCGGCGACATTTCAGCAAAGCTAAATGCAAAAGAAAAATTAAAATTGGAAAATATTCCAATATTATAATACTTTCACACTTACATGATTAAATAAATGTTGATTAACCCTAATGAAAGTGTCAGATAGTTATGAAATAATAAGTTTGGAATTTTTTTGTTTTGTTTTATAAGTTGATATCAACATAACCAAAATTTTGCTGAAAGCGATCAAAGTGAAACAGTTTGTTTTTACATTATTCATTCGGAATTTCGTATTTTTATTATTCAATATTGAAGAAGCTCATATTTTGAATGTCGAAGAAATCAACTGCGTAATATATATAATAAAAAGTTTTCAAAAAGAACATAATCTTTATTGGCCTGGATGCATTTTTGGTTGCAGTGAAGGTGTTTTTCATGTAAAAGAAAATAATTTTATAAAAGAAAATAATTTTATAAAAGAAATCAGACTTATCTTTTGAGATAAAGCAATGCAAGTTGATACTGACGTATTTTTTCACAAAGTCACTCAACTACCGAACTGTCACTTTCATAACGATGACAAACAGAAGCTGTGACAGTAGTGTACAGCAGACAGCTTTTACATGCTATGTTCGGAATATACATATGTGAAGAATATTTTGGCGCAAATAATCATATTCTGAGAAAATTTTACGAGTTTATGACTTTGTTCCATCACTCGAGTTACATGTACAACAGTCTGATATCAGCTGAGCCACTTATGCACTGGTATGAAATTGCCGACGCTACAACTAACTAAAAAAAAATATATAAAGGGCGTACTTTATTCTTCCATGAAAAACTCGCAGTTTTAAATATTGCATTGATTAATAGATATTGAAAATACATTATTTCAAATATGTTTCACAAAGATGATATCAACTTAACAAAGCACCGATTTAAAAAATGTTGAATGGTAAATTTTTCCTTTTCGCGATTCATAAGTGGTTAATTAACAATTAGGTATATGATACACTCAATATACACTTTTATGAACTTGAAAGTTACAAGCGTTGGAACCTCCAAACTCGCGAGCGGAATTTTCTTCCTCTTACTTTTACTCCTCGGGCTCGACAAAGCGTGAACCAAAGTTGCCGTGTGTACCCAAACATATACGTTAGTACTAGAAGTAGAGACTCCTCTCGCGTTCGTAACTTTGGCGATTCTGAGTCTCAAGCTTCTTGTAACAGTGGAGATTGACTGTGGTTCACATATTTAAGGGGTGTCTACAATCGTCGTTAAATGCCTCTTGCGGCTATTGTAGACTCCCCTTAAGATAACTCGGAACCTACTGCAGCGTGAGAAAGACGCATACATTGAAAACTGGTTAAGAGGAACGAGGACAAAAAGAGTAGGTCTTCCAAGTTAACTTAAGGTGTAGAATGCACTGATATAAATGTATAGATAGCGGATAGCATGCCTCCGCTGTACTCTAACTTGTGTGCTATTGAAACCATATTGCAAGTTCCATGAAGGCGAAAATTGAGCGTGAAATTCAAATCACATCTGACAGAAACTCTATTTGATCCTTTAAATAATGTTAATTTTGAATGTCAATTATTAAAATAAGTGCTTTTAATTATTTTATATACAAATTAACTGTAATTCGAGCAAAAAAAAAACGTTCACAAATGTCTATATATTATGACAAGTAGTTCATGTTTGGTATTTGAGAATTTCCATTGGAAAAAAATATTATTTCTGTGAAAGTAAGGTTTTTTTTTTACTGTGATGTAAGTAATATTTTTTTTGCTGTTACCTCATAATTAAAATGAAATGTGGACAAAACAAAACCAACATTGCGTTTCTATATGAAACTTAATCATATTTTTGGTATGTGATGATTGATGGTAGAGAAGTTAGAGGTATTCATGTCATACGCCATTTTTTTATTATTGTAAAAAATGTATATATAAAAGTAGTACATGTAAAATATTATTGTAGATCATGCCAACATTATTGAATGTTATTTTCACCGGTGGTTGTTTCGCAATATCACAGCATCACTCGGGGTTTTATCCAAAGGAAATCGAATGAATCCTTCAAAGCTGAAAAAGATAATCCAATTATTGTCTAGTACAGACACAAATAAATGTATATATATATATATATAAAGTAATTTTATCGTTATGGCTTTAAAACATAAAAAAAATGCCTTTAAATTAGTTCTAGGTGATTTGCGGATATTGGCAATTTTAATAGAATCCGAATTTACGACTACTTGTTTCTTACGTTTTCTGAATTGTTACGTTGACAGGAGAATTTATTTTTAATATTTTGAAAGGTCCTTCCCAATTATCATTTAACTTTGCAGTTAATGGTGATTTGAAATATACGAAGTCTCCCACTTTATATTCTATATCTTTGGTCTTTTGATCGTAGTACTTTTTATTCGTTTTTTTGGAATTTATTAAATTCTCTCGGGCACTTTGCTGAGTCCTTTGCAGTTTCAATGTTAAGTCATCTAAATAGTCATGGTAAGTGTATTTGAACTTGGGTTCTTTCAAGATTGTTGATGGAAGAACGGGTTTGTGACCGAAAACAATTTCATAAGGACTGAATTAAGTACTTGTGTGTATTGTCGTACTGTAACTATAAGTTGCAAAATCAAGCCAATCATCCTAATCATTTCTATCAGCATTAATATAATGTTATAAATAGTCTATAAGTGTTTGATGATTACGTTCTAACGCACCATTGGTTGAAGGACGGTAGAGTGCAGTTCGTAATTTTTTAATTTTTAAAAGTTTCGCTACATCTGATATTAACTTTGAAGTAAAATCTGTCCCTCGGTTGGTCGGTATCGACTCTGGTATACCGAATTTACATATGAAATTGGTCGTCAACGTTCTGGCTATAGTCTCGCCTCGATGATCAGCAAAGGCATAAGCTTGGGAAAATTTAGAAAGGTCATCTTGTAGAGTCATCACATAATTACAACCTGTCTCTGTCAAAGGGAGTGGCCCTACAATGTCTAGAAAGATTCTTTCAAAAGGGCGTGAAGATGTCATGGTAATAGTCATGGGGTGTTTATTCTTTTTGCGCATTAGTTTTCTTCTCTGACAAGATTCACAACTTTTAATATACTCTGCAATATCCCTTTTCATATTAGGCCATTTGTACATTGTCTTGATTCGAGAATACGTCTTGTGGAACCCTGTATGTCCTGCATTTGGAGAGTCGTGACATTCTTTCAATACCGTAGGAATCTGATTCTCTTTCAGTTCTATGATGTGTATTGAATAAATTTCTACAGTTATTTCGTTATCTTGAGATATATATGAGATCATTTGAATGATCTTTTTATGACTGAGACGTTCGGACCCTTCATCAAATCTTTGAATACAAATAGTATTCAAATGTTTTTTTTTTAAAGTAATTCTTTCAAGATTTGGAAAGTTATGAAAATATCTTGATACTCAATTTTATCCCAAAAGTAACTTTTTGTTATAAGGTAAAAGATGTTCTTATTTTTATATTTCAGAAATGTTACTTCATTTAAGGCGGGTTTCGTGATTTGTAATTGGTTCATGTGGTGAAATTTCTCAAGAAATTCAGTCCCGATTCTTTTATCCGGTTCAAGATCTTGCGACATACAAACCGCAAGATTGTGATGGGTTTTTTCGAAAATGGATTCCTTGTATTCCTCACCATGGGTATTTTTTATCTCAGACCTTCGAAGTTTTTCCAAGAAATCGTGATAAGATTTTGAAGATGTAGAATTTATAACAAGGATCTTAGATGCATCATTTTGATTTTTTGATAAATCTTTTAATCGTATTTACTTAGTGCATCTGCTACGTAATTTTCTCGACTCTTTTTGTACTCAATTTTGTATTCATAATCTGAGAGAGCAAGTCTCCAGCGTACTAGTCGTGAACCTGGGTCTTTTACGTTAAAGAGCCACTTAAGTGGTGCATAATCTGTGAGTATAACGAATTCCCGCCTATAAAGGTAATGTCTAAAGTGTTTCACGGACCATACAATCGCAAGAAGATCCCTCTCAGTGGTGGAATAGTTACATTCGGCCGAATTCAGCATACGACTAGCATAGGCGATTGGCAGATCTTTCCCATCACTAATCTGTGAAAGAACTGCACTTATGGCATACTGGCTTGCATCGGTCTTAAGTCGAAATTCCTTGTCCCATTGAGGAAATTGTAGAATGGGTTCTGTGGTCAACGCCTTTTTCAATTGTTCAAAAGATTGTTGTTGAAGACTTGTCCACATAAAAGGAGCGTCCTTTTTTAATAATTGAGTCAAAGGTTTAGTCACGTTGCTAAAATTCTGTATAAATCTGCGATAATACCCAGCAAATCCCAGAAAAGATTTAATTTCTTTAACAGATTTTGGCCTCTCGAATTGTAACACTGCCTTGATTTTTCCGGGACAGGGTCGAACTCCGTCCTCAGTAATGACATGGCCTAGATATTGAGCTTCGGTCCTTAAAAACTCGCACTTTGCGGGTTGCAACTTAAAATTGTGAAAAGCTAATCTTTCAAACACTTGTCAGAGTTTCCTGTTGTGATTTTCAAGATTGTCAGCGTAAACGACAATGTCATCTAAATAAGTCATGCAACGCTCACCAGTTATTCCGTCAAGGACAGTTCTCATCAGACCAGTAAATGTCCTGGGTGCGTTTTTCAATTCAAACGGCATGCGTTTAAACTGAAAATGCCCATCAGGACATAAAAAAGCTATCTTTTCGACATCCCTTTCGTCTATTCTTCTCTGACGGTAACCTGAAGCGAGATCTAAGGTCGTAAAATACCTCACGTGGCCCAATTGATCGAGGATCTCGGATATTAAAGGCAACTCTTGTATATTACCCACGGTAATATTCAATTTTCTGTAATCAATGACCACGCGGAATTTTCTCTGACCCGATGCATCCGTCTTTTTAGGGACGACCCACATAGGAGCACTCTATGGTGACACGGAAGGTTTTTGTGTACTTCCGGATATCGGTAGCTTTTCGTAACGATTGGGACCTCTGAAGTGGTACGAATGGTGTGTTTGATTGTGTCTGTATGGGTTAATTTATCCCCCTCTAAATGGAAAAGGTTATTGAATTCCTGGCACAATTTAATTATAGAATCGGCTTCTTCGCCGTTTAAGTGATCTAATCTCAGGGATTCTTTTAGCGTTTTCAGTCGTGTCGAATTAGAGTCTGACTCCGTACTATTAAGTTTCAGAATGTTGCAAGTTACAAATTTTTTCCAAGGTAATGTTGGGTCTTTGAACAACGATATTTTCACTGGTGGTATTCAGCGTGGAAGTCAGTACAGTCCTATCTGCTCTTACAGTTACTAACGAATTAGGCAGAAACAAACCATCAGCAAGTTCGACTCGGTTGATTAAACCTTCATTAATTGATTGTTTAAGACTTTAACAGAAACAATGGATTCCGATCTTGTAGGGATGATTAAGGTGTCTTGAGAAATGTTTTTGATCTTGGTTTCTGAAAGGGATTTATGGTGACTTTCAGAAATTGTAGTTTTCCTTCGAATTTTAAGTGAAGGAATCAGATTAAAAAGATTTTTGTTTGCCATCAAGTGCTCAATTTTTGTTTCGGGTTTGAATGGTTTTTTTATATCAAGTAGAGGGATGGAGCCCTCTTTGAATTCTAATACATTAGTTCTGTAATTCATTATTGCCCGGTGATCTTTTAACAATTCATTACCTATTATGCCCGCGAACATAATAGGAAACTCATCCTTGACTATATGCATGATAACCCTTTTTGAAATCTTATTGATTACCATATCAAAGTAACAATAGCCCAAAGTTTCGAAACGCACGCCTTCTATCCCTTTTAAACTCATTTTCAAATCTTCGTAAATCCAATGATCATCCTTTACAAAACTTAATTTAATAATTGAAACGTCAGCGCCAGTGTCAATTAAAAATGGACATGTATTATTAGGTTGGGTTTGTAGGATTCTCACAGGGGCGTATGTAGTGATTCCCGGGTTTACTGATTAAATTCTGCCTTGACGTTGGATATTTCCCTCAGCCTGGCAGTGTCGACCGGGGAATGATTGGAGTTTAAATGAGAATTATGATTTTGGGTCCCGGGTGTGTACCTTGCACGTCGCGAATCATTATATTCCCTTTTTCGGCACATATTGATGTGATGTCCCTCAATTTTACAATAGGCACATCTAATGATTCCGCTGTTTTGGGTATTCATAATCTGTCGTGGAATTGGAAAGGATTCTTGTTTAATTTTGATGTTTTCACGCGGTCTTGGAGTATAACACTTGTGGGTAGCATGATTGGAACGATTGCAATGATCGCAGTGTTTTGTCTCCTTGAAATTTACCTTTTGAAATTTAGCTATCTCATTACTAGACTTCTGTTCACTTTCCTCAGCAAGGGCAATCGACACAGCTTCCTGAAGGATGTCGGGTTTTTGGGGTTTGACAAACAATTTTAAGCCTGGTTGTTACCCGGTAACCAAAACACCTAGCGCTTGTTTTTGGAGGAGTTTTACACACGCGTTTTTTCTGCATTAGACAAACCTTCATCTAAACTATCGGTTAATTTGAGCAATAATTCTCCATTCTTGCAGCGTATCGAGTGACATTTTCTTTTGGATTCTGTTTACATGATGAGAGTTCCAACTGCCACTGGCATTGGGACTTTACGTCGGAATACGTTTTGAGCAAGTGAGCGCGTAAACTAGTCCAATTTGCGAAATTTCGTGTTTTGAGTCGTGCTCTCGCTCGACCCGTTATTTTGGTTTGCACAATTTGAAAAAGTGGAATTTTCGTTTCCTCGTTAACAATTGAGATTGCGCGATCTACATTATCTAAAAATTCATGTAATTCACGCCTTTCTCCACTAAAACTAATCAACATCCTCACGGCTATTCCAAGAGTTGTGTTATCTGCCATTTTTTCCGAGTTTCTAATTCGTCACAATGATAAAAGAATAGAATTTTCAAATTCAGTAGACTTACAGTACAGTTAAAAGTAGTGACTTCATCTTTAGTAGAGAAGTTGTAGGATTCCTTGTCAAGAAGCACCTTGTGGAAGTGGATTTTCGTTGGGTGTTTTCCTTCGGTTTCAACAAGAGGTCATTGAGCAGTGTCCTTGGAATTTGCGATTTCGAAGAAGTGATTCCTTGTACTACCCTTTGGATTCAACGTGAAGTTATTGATTCCAAAATCTCGATTATTGAAGACTACCCTTTTTCTGCGACGAAGTGCTGAGCATCCCTGGTTGGTAAGGAGTAATTCCAAAGGAGCGGTTTTCAGCACTATCCCACTTCTGACACCAATTTCTAAGGGTTCATCCGACGAAGTAATGTAGTTCGAGATCATAGGATTGTAGAAGAGAGAACTTGTAAAGCACTGTTCATACACTTTTATTTCCTTAGTGTAATAAGCAGTCTACAGATTAATATTAACAAATTAACTCAGGGGTTAATTTGATACCACGTATTCACATAGGATTCACGAGCGAACACGAACAAGAGTTCCTTTACAGATTGATTTCACGAGAAAGACTGGTACAAATTTATATCGCGATATGCGGATAGTGCACTAGTACTCTGTAATCTATATTCTGTACTAACTATCCTATCGTCACCGCGCGGAACTCACTCCTCTTCATACAGTGCCGATACGTAGTAGGAAAGTTTCTTATAGTAAATCATTTCAGGCGTTCAAAAATAGAATCATTATTGTAATAATCTTAATACACATCATTTGAGTTTCAAAAATAGAATCATTATTGTAGCACTCATAATCTGCATCATTTATGTTTCAAAAATAGAATCATTATTGTAGCAATCTGAATCTGCATCATTTATGTTTCAAGAATAGAATCATTATTGTAGCAATCTTAATACACATCATTTGAGTTTCAAAAATAGAACCATTATTGTAACATTCTTAATATGCATCATTTATGTTTCAACGATGCCTGTATTTCTGTTGAAGAGAAAAATATTATAGGTCGTATAATAATTAGAATATAGAATTTCATGGGTAATGTTGTTTTTCTTTCTTTTCTCATAGGGTCATTGGTTAGAGTGAGGGGTTGGCGCCACCTTTCCGACCTCGATAAAAACCGAACCATTTATGATACATGCATGTTTTATGTATCAAAATGCGTCGGAACACTTCGAGATTCATTTTCAGTCACTCTCTGTTACTTTCGAAATCGAAGAAACCGAGAAATCAGCGTTTGAAAAATGCGAATATTTCGAAACTCGCCACCGATATTTCACACACTTTTGATGTTGTAAATTACCCGAATTCGATTGAAATTTTTCGAAAACCCCTCACTCTAACCAAAATAACAGCTGGCAACTATTTTTTACAGCGTTTCAATGTAAATCGCGATCTATTTACCGATGTTTACATTTCGCCACATTTCGCGATTGGCAAGCGGCCATCTTGGATTGTGTTGAATTGTCGAGTGTGGTGTGGAGAACCAATGACATTTGAATATTTAAATTTTAGCAGCGTCACTGTCGTTTTTTTTTTTCATTCACTGTCAGTGTTCTTTGTCGAAAACGTGTGTTAAAAAAATCTTCCATGATGTCTCAAAATCATTGGAATTTTCACCATTTTCGGGAGCTGGAAGCGAAAACCCCTCAACAACTTCTCGAGTGGCTCCAAGAACATCAACTGATCAAAAAAGAAATGGTTTGCGAGTGCGGGAAGCACGTTCAAGCTCTGCAGATGGTTTTACGTTTTTATGTCCTCAAAAACGTTGTCACAAATGGAAAACAATACGAACAGGTTCGTGGTTTCAGAATTCAAATTTTGATTTTTTGACGATTCTCAAACTAATATATTACTGGGCAGTTAGATACCCTCCGATAATTGCTATCCTGGAGTCAGAATTGTCCAATCACGCCATTACTGATTGGTACAATTACTGTCGCGAAGCATGCATCGACATCGTGTGCTTGGATAAGCAACAAATCGGAAGTCCGGGTCGCGTGGTCGAAATGGACGAGTCCATGTTCGGCAAAAGAAAATACAACCGTGGCAAACATGTGCCAGGTGACTGGGTTTTTGGCGGGGTCGAACGGGGATCGAATAAATGCTTTTTCAGAATTGTCAAAAATCAATCGGCATCAACATTGAAAGCCATCATTGAAGAATGCGTTGCACTGGGCACAACGGCGATAACGGATTGTTGGAAAGCGTACGAGGGACTTCGAAAGTTGAATCTTCAACACTTAAAAGTCAATCACTCCGAAAATTTCAAAGATTCTGAAACCGGCGCGCATTCAAACACTGTGGAGGGCATGTGGTCGTGCGTGAAGCGGATGTTTCCTGACGCTCACCGAAGTCGAAAATTGTTTGACTCATACTTAGCACAATACATGTATTTGAGATTGCGCGGTAATGAGTCATGCGTTTTTCAGGCTTTTTTGCAAGATCTTGCCCGCCTTTACTGAATCAGAACTTGTTTTTATTGTTTTTTTTTTATTTGTTAGGTTAGTTTTAAAAAGCAGGGGCCCCTTGGGCCCTTAACCTTACCTAAAGTTGCTTTTGGGTAAACAGTATGAATGAAAAAATTAATGAAAAATAAAAATTCATAAATTTGGCAGCTCGTGCCAAAAAATTCGAAATTAAATATAATTCAAAATTCGATACATATCGATGGTGCACACTGTCATTGGTTCTCCACATTCTCCACACCACAATCGACAATTCAACACAATCCAAGATGGCCGCTTGCCAATCGCGAAATGTGGCGAAATGTAAACATCGGTAAATAGATCGCGATTTACATTGAAACGCTGTAAAAAATAGTTGCCAGCTGTTATTTTGGTTAGAGTGAGGGGTTTTCGAAAAATTTCAATCGAATTCGGGTAATTTACAACATCAAAAGTGTGTGAAATATCGGTGGCGAGTTTCGAAATATTCGCATTTTTCAAACGCTGATTTCTCGGTTTCTTCGATTTCGAAAGTAACAGAGAGTGACTGAAAATGAATCTCGAAGTGTTCCAACGCATTTTGATACATAAAACATACATGTATCATGAATGGTTCGGTTTTTATCGAGGTCGGAAAGGTGGCGCCAAACCCCTCACTTTAGCCGGGTCATTACATTGACTCTGCGGAGAAAATGCGATTTTCACCACCGTTCAGAAAAAGCTCTTTCCATGGTCAGCATACATTTTGAAACATATAGTTTTTCACGTAGTAAATTATGGTAGAAATATTTAAATATATATGATATTGACAAAAATGTATTCTACCTGTATTTGGCTGCAAACTCCAACCATATTGTTTGCATTTTCGGTCACCCCACAAATGACCTCAAGTCCTGGAAATTTTGCCATGTTATCTTGCAATATGCTTCCGAGGTTTTTACTAGTCGACCTTCTTGGAATCGGATTCACACCAAGAGTTACAGTTGCACTTGAATCGTTTTTCCAAAAGTGTCCTGTAACAACAAGGCATCCTTGCGTTGTGCAACTTGTCCAGCCGTCGAAAGTTAGTGCCACGTGCCTGTTTCGATTAAGCATACACATAAAAATACATATACACAAGAACAATTACAAAATATATGTACTCTCTTATGTGAAATCATGTACCTGAAGATTCAAACGTTGAAAATCAACGAAAAAAAATTTTTTTTCGATGTCATAAAATATAACAAATTTAAGTTAAGGGGGGATTAGTTTTTGTTAGGTCAAAAAAATCGATTTTTTTTTTTTTAATTGATGCCGATAACACTAAAGAATCGTTTTGTAAAGTTTTATCAAAAAATATTGACAATTGCGAATGTGGTGGTCAAATTTCTGAGAGCCTGCACGCAGCGGCTAGAACTGCAGTTCTAGCTGCTGGGGTGCCGACTTCACCTGCTTGCTTCTTGCTTTCTTTTAGGAAATATCTAAGATTAAATATTTAAGATTAAATATCTAAGGTAAGATTTACCAAGGTCGTATACCAAGCGCAGGTGCATGACCGAAAACCGAGATAAATTTTCCGACAAATTAACTACCGGAAATGACTTTCGTTCGAGCCTTTGTTGGAATTCGAGACATGCAGTGTCATGATAGATAAGAATTCACTTTCGAAAGTAAAAAATTGAAAACCTTCAAAGCTCATATCCAGCAGTTAGTATTGAACTTTCAAGCTTCGAGGATCGTGATCTTTTCTAAAAATGCCTGATACTAAAGGAACTAAATACGATACATATCGTTCATCGAAACCGCGAAAGAGACGTCCACCAAAACGTAATTTGGACAGTTCCCGAGAAATTTCAACGTCCGCTAAAAAATTACGGAGTGCAAAAAAAGAAACTGCGACGAACAATACACTAGCATATCGCATCATTGAATTCTTCAGTGTTTTTAACGCTCTTTCCGAAATGCTGGCATGCAAAAAGTGTAGTGGAAACGTTGTTTTTGGCGAAACAACGAATCGAGGTTTGGGTTTCAAACTATCGGTTTCGTGCAAGTGTGGTGTATCAACTATTCCTTCAGGCCCATATGAAGTTCAACGTGGCTACGAAATAAATACAAGAATTGTTACAGCTATGCGATTACTAGGAGTTTGCTTGGAAGGTATCAATCTTTTTTGCGGAATAATGGACCTCAGTCAAGGCATCAGCAACAGCATGTATTACTTCATAGTGAACAACATTCACACCATCTCTAAGAACCTTTTCGAACGTTTGCGCGTAAAAGCAATTTTCGAGGAAAAATCAGAAAATGAAGCTAGGGGTGTAAAACCTGAAAATTTGAGTGTTTCCGGCGATGGAACATGGAAAAATCGTGGTTTCACGTCGCTCTTGGGCGTCGCAACGCTTATTGGATCGATCACGAAAAAAGTTTTGGATTTGGTCGTGAAAAGTAGCTTGTGCCAGTCGTGCAATATTTGGAAGAAGAAAGAAGGAACTACTGAGTATAATGAGTGGTACGAAGAACATAAAAAGACGTGTGGAATTAATCACGAAGGTTCTGCAGGAAAGATGAAGGTGGATGCAATGAAGGAGATGTTTTCAAGGTAATTTGTTGTCTTATCTATAATAGTTTTACAACCATTCGAATTTAACATGATCGATAAAAAAACTTGACTGAAATATTTATTTTTTTAAAAATACAATAATATTGATATAGAACTAAATCCATATTCATTTTTTTTTGTGTATAATTATATTTATATATTTTCCAACATAAGTTTCAATTAGACTCTGAATAAAAAATACAACGCTACGTCAATTATAAAGCAGTGTGTTACTACCCGAGAACGATTTTGCTTTCCTGTTTTACAGATCTTACGATTTATTTGGTGTGAGATACATAAACTACATTGGCGACGGAGATTCGAAAACTTTTAAGGCTATTTCTGACATGAAACCCTACGGAGACGATTTTATTGTAAAAAAAAAAGAATGCATAGGACAGGTTGAGAAACGAATGGGTAGTAGATTGAGAAATATTAAAAAGGAAAAAAAAACTTGGCGGGAAAGGGAAACTTACTGATGCGCTGATAAAAAAATTGACCAGATATTACGGTTTAGCGATCCGTAGAAATTGCGATGAAAATGTCAAAGAAATGAGAAATGCAATAATGGCGACCTACGATCATATGACTTCAACTGATAAGAAACCGAAGCACTCGAATTGTCCACCAGCGCCTGAAACTTGGTGCCAATATCGCATCTCAGAACATGACAAAAATTTACAAAATTATCACCACCCACAAGCACTAGACAAGGACGTAGCAAAGCATATTTTGCCAATTTATCAAGAACTGTCGAAGAATGAATTGCTAGAGCGATGTTTAGGAGGGTATACTCAAAATGCAAATGAGAGTTTTAACGGGTCGCTTTGGCGCATGGCTCCAAAGCACCTCCATTGTGGACCTCAAACAGTTGAAATTGCCGCATATATTTCCGTTGCCATTTACAATGAAGGTTTTTCACCAATCTTGATCATAATGAAGGACCTTAGAATCGGCATCGGCCGAGTTTGCACAGATTACGTGGAAAAGAGAGACAAAAGTCGGATCAAGCGCCAAGAAGTAAGAGCATATGAGAGAACGAAAGAAGCTCGTTATGAAAGAAAAATTGCTCAAACGAACAAAAACGAATTGTACATGGAAGAGGAAGAGATTTTGTATGGCCCTGGAATAGCAGATTAGAATTTTTGCAATAGTAAGTTTGTAATTATCAATGACACAACTTTAAGAGCGTTTTTCTTAAAACACTATTTTTCAAGTTGGCGTGAAATATAGCGTAAAAACTACACATCCGAATCACACCATACGCAAAGCTTTTTTATAAAATTAGTTTTTGCACACCTTGACGAAGAAAAAACACTAAATTTTCATTAACAAATAATTTTTTTTATCAGTCTAAGGTAAAAAAAATTCTAAAAAATCGTTATTTTATGTAAAAATGTTGATAACTTTTGCAATTTTCGTTAATCTACAATTATAAAAACGTCAAGGTATAGATTAAACATTCAATAAAAAGAAAAAATTTTGTTTCACTGTTACAGATCATTATTGTGGATGGGAGAGTGCACGCCAATTGCCCATGTTCTGAGCACGCATCGATAATAATTGTTGTAAATAATAATTATGGTGAATAGTACGACAATTTGAAAAATCTCTTAAGTAGTTTTTGATATTAACTTTCGGATACAGAAAGAATTTCACAGATATCTATTATCGTTTTTGAATAAAAAATGTTGAAAAATGACCTTTTTTTTGCCTGACAAAAGCGATTTCCCCCTTAAAATACTATGTGACATTAAAAAAAACATTGCAAACATAACATTGCAAAAAATCTATCATTGCATAACGAAATTTTTTACTTTCATACTGAAAGTGTCAGAACTGCACGAAATCTTATCAAAATGTTAACTACAGTAGTGCAAAATGAAATGGGAACATGAGATAATTCATGTACATTAAGACGTCAAGAATCAACCCTTGTCAACCCTTTGGAAAAATCCTCCCTAACTCAATAAAGATTTGTAAAATCGTCAAAAATGCAAAAACACGATTTTCGATTCAACCCAAAAAAACACATGAGGTTTGCTCAACATTAGAGACAAGAAAAAACGTACATTGAGTCGTCGCGAATTAACCCTCGTCAACTCCTAATACATATTTACCACCTGCGTGAATGAAAATACTCTTAAATTTGTAAAAATGGAAAAACACGACTTTCGATTGAACCAAAAAAAATCTTAAGTGTGTCTCATATGTCAAAATAAATAAAAAATGTGTAATGAGTTGTCACAAATCCACCCTTGTCAACCCTTGAAGAATAATTCTTTCTAGCGCAGATAAAGATAGCTTAGAACTGTTAAAAATGAAAAAAAAAAAAAAACACGATGTCCGATTCAACTAAAAAGAAAACTGAGACTGTTTCATACCTTGAAGTAAAAGTATGTTAAAGGTGTAATAGCACCATTCAACAAATAGTATTCAATTTTCAGCTGTGTTTAACATTTAATTTTTTGTATTTTTAAACAATCCTAGATTCAGACGTCAGAACTGACATCAGATTTTTGGCCAATATCTTACGTTAGATCTGAGATCAGATCTGACGCCTTATTTTTTCAGTGGGGAGGGGGAAAATAGCTCGCCTAGAGCCTTACTATAAAAACCCCATTATTTCTAAAAAATAAAAACTGCGCACTTTATTAGTCAAAATATGGACAAAAAAATTAAATAAAAACAAAATAAAGAATGATGAATTTTGAAACTCTATTTCCTTTGCTTTGAATTTTCGAATGTTACTATGAGCAATATTGTTGATTGGAATTTTTTGTATTTTATTGTTTGAAATATGTATTGTAAAAGAGTACGGATGAGTCGATTGATGCGTGCATTCTGTCAATACGTTATTCTGAACAATTTGAATACATTGAATAAATCTAGTAAATTAAAAAAAGCGATGTTTTGAAATTTTTTTTAATAATTAAAAAAAAAATTATACAAACTCTGAGAGGTAAGAAGATGTTTGTAATTTCATTTTTGGATCACTGAAATGTTTGACTGTGCTTTAATTTTCGATTTGCAACTTGAATTCTGCCTTGCTCTCTATATTCAGCTAATAATGGGCCGTCCATAAATTACGTAAGACGTTTTTTGTCTATTTTAGACCCCCCCCCCTCCCCCCATGTAAGATTTCGTAAGATTCAGTTGAACTCCCCCGAAATCTTACGTAAGACGACAAAGTTAGTAAATCACCGTTTGTAACATAGTGTAACGAGCGAGCCGCATCCAACCAACGATGATAACGAAAATATGAATCTTTCCAACGTAGAATAATCTCTGGCTTTCCCATGCACTAAAAGGTTAGCCGCAGTCCACTCGCACAGAAAAGGACCCCAATAAAAACTCAGCTCAAAGTGGGCCCTCAGGTTGTTCCAAGAAGAGTAGGGGTAGTATCAGAAAATGGATAACAAAGGTTTACAAGTTTTAGATCCAGAAAAACTGGAATTATTATTCTTACAAGGGGAGGACATGAATTGCGATTCACCGATTTCAATGAAATTTGGTAGTAATGTAGCTTTCCATACCTAGAACATATACCTAAAAGCATTCGAGCGGATATGCGATATTTTTTTTTAAATTAATTGTAAAACATTGACTCATACATGACTGCGACTCTGGTACTTTCATTTTTCCCCTATGTATACCAGTTGCTGTAGCACAATGGTTAGCAGCGCGCCCTTGTGAGCTCAAGGCCCTAGGTTGGACTCCCGGCATGGTCAATTTTTTATTTTTTTTATTTTTGGTTTTTCAAACGTTATTCAAAAGATTTTTGACGATAACTATTTTATGGTGATTAACAATTTTTTTTAAATAATTTTACTTACCCTATTCTGCAGGTTGATGAATGACTATAAGTACCTATGCTTTTTATATTTGTTACGGTTTATATTTATTGTTACATTATGAATTAATTACAATACTATGCATATATGTTGTGTTCATATGTTTTGAAAGTGGATGATGCGAATTTATAAAATCAAAGGTGGATATGGCTATAGGTAGCGCGAGCGCAACGAACTTGGCGCCTGGTTTGATCCCCAAAAGTGTCGCCTTTTTTTTTACAGCGATAAGATTAGGATTTGAAAATTTTTGACGAGAGTTCCTGATACGGAAAACTTGTTTTTTCTTCCTTCCTATTGTTTTTTCTACCACACCTGCGCTGTCCATATCCTTTTTTTTATATTCCACGACTTTTCGGGCTCGCTTACTTCTAGTTGTGTCCTGCATCTCGGCTAGTATATTTTGAAATTACTATTTTTTCGAAAGATCAAAAATGGAAGGAGAGTGTAAAAAACCGTATATAAGTACTTCGGAAAGTGATTCAAATGATGATAAAATGAGAAACATTTTGACCAATGCTTTACTGTTTGCACATTCAAAACTCGAAGATTTAAATTTAATTTCTAAAAATCCATCTCCAACAATTAGCGCTGAATCTATTGCTATGGATGAAGTTATTGTTGAAAAAATACTAGAACTTTGAGTGACGGTGTTTTCTTCAACGATGAAGAGTTGATCATGTTTGATGAACATGGTGGAAATTTTGAAGAGGTAAGCCTTTTTTAATCACTTCGTTTTCGACACTTATATTTCCAATTTTTTTTTTTTCAAGAGACTAGTTTATGATTTATCGGAAATTCATGAAACGTTACGAACTCTTATTTAATTGTAATTCAACATTCGAGTAGAAATTGAAAAACTTACGTATAATTATTATAATTAATAACAGTGCACTGTCAACCCGGATGAAAACGAAGAATTCGATCAAAGTGAGTATGATGTTTCTCCCCGAGATTATATTCCATTGGAATATAAAGCGAAAGCAGTGGCATACGCTACTGCCCACCCAAAGTTAAGTGAAAAAAGCCTCCAGTAAAAATACAAGAAATTAAGAAGAAAATCAGACTTGAAAAGGTGGGAAACAGAAGTTAAAGAAGGTGGGACAAGGATCGACAAGTGCCGCTTTATCGACTCCGAAACTTTCGATCGTTTCAAAGAAGCTAGAAGTCGTCATGAACAGGTATTCTACGAGTTTATTTGTGTATGTATGCCCGGTGAACCTGTGAGCTTGCCGTGAGCTTGCAGTGCGTTCATCATTTTCCCTCTATTTCAAGCAAACCGCGAGCTCGCGGTTAGCGCGCGGGTAGTTCGCTGCGAACTCGTCACGATTTTTTTCGAAAAATTCTCGTTTTTCCATAAAAACTCGCTACAAGCTCGTTTTACAATAATACAACGTACAATAATAAACGCGCTGGGGGGAAATAGTAAACAGGTTCACTGGGTGTATGTACTTACGTATTTACATACGTGTGCATGTATTGATGTGATTTTTTGTATAGGTTACTACCCGGACCTTACAGCAATGGGCTATATCTGCCGCCCTTCCATATGTTAATGAAAAGTTCCAATTTAATGCTAGTTTATCTTGGGTCAAAGATTTCAAAAAACGGCATCGTATCAGGCAGAGAAAAATCACGAAATTCATAAGCAAAGCGGAAGTTGCCACTATGGAGGAAACCCTGGACAATGCTTTGAAATTTCAACAAGAAGGCAGCAAACTTTTGGCGAAATTTGATCGAGCTCTTGTGATCAACACGGATCAAGTTGGCCGCGAATACCAAACGACTTACAATAGGTGCCTCGAGTATCAGGGTGAGAAGTCAGTTCTTGTTGTAAAAAACATGAACAAAATGACCCATTCCTATACCGCCCAGTACAGCTTGATTGCGGCGGGTACTATATTACCTCATATTTTTATTTGCACCCAAGAACCGGGAGATAAATTTGGACCGAGGGTTTCAAAATCGATTGATGATTTGTCGAGAAGATTCGGCAACATCGTCGTTGTTTGCTCCAAATCGGGCAAACTCACAAAAAATTTGTGAAAAACATATTTAACGCGAGTTTTGAAACCTTATGTGAGAAATGAACAATTCCTCTTGCTTCTTGATTCTTGGGGTGGGCAATCGGATCAAGTAATGTATGATTTAATTTTTCATGACCCTGAATCTCATGAAACGACGTGTACTCTCAAAATCATTCCCCCCAAATGCACTCCGCTTTGCCAACCGTGCGACGTATATTTTTACCGTCAGGTAAAAAATATGATCAAACGGTTGCAAAACGCGACAGCTTTGTTAAAGGACCAAAGGGAAATCACATATCGTGAAGACTGTATAAAAATTCATTCCATTGTTCACCATCAATTTTCCGCCCCCGTCTTTTCGCCAATGATTTTATATGCATGGCATAAATCGAAATTGATTCCCAACAAACTCATTTTTCAAAATTGCAACGAGGTGTGTTTCCCTTTGGAACTTGCGAAGCAAAAGTGCATTTGTGGGGAATCTGTCTGTTTCATCAAATGTGCACACTGCAAACACTTTTTATGTTTTGCATGTTTCTACGATAAATACCACCCTGAAAGTTGTAAAAATAACGATGAATGAAATTTCGGCAGAAATTTAGTAGAAAAGATGCTATAGAAGCTCTAGGATTTCCTCCAAGCTGCTACCTCATTTTCACATTTAGCATATTGATGTATTTTTTGAAATTTATTAAACCTTTTTATGTTTTTGTATTATTCGTAATTCAATTGTGTTTTTTAAATATTATAATAAATATGTTTTCATGGCAGAAATACGTCTTTTTTGTTAACTCACAACCTTTCAAACCAACAATGAAGCTCATTCAAGAAACTGATAAAAAGTTCTATTCGGAAATTACAGAAAACTTTTTACATGAAAATGCATAGTTAATTATTCATCTAACAGTAAATGTTAATTCAAATCATTCACTTCAAAACTCAATTCAATTCAAAAACCCATGAACTCGACACATACATATTTTCAAGAAAAATTAATTTGAAAAAATTCATTCGTACTATTTTGTAATCAATGGCATTTTTATAATTTACCAATTTTTATCAGTAAATACTCTTTCTCGTCACCCTTTATGAGAGATAAGATATTGTAACAATAAATATAAACCGTAACAAATATAAAAAGCATAGGTACTTATAGTCATTCATCAACCTGCAGAATAGGGTAAGTAAAATTATTTAAAAAAAAATTGTTAATCACCATAAAATAGTTATCGTCAAAAATCTTTTGAATAACGTTTGAAAAACCAAAAATAAAAAAAATAAAAAATTGACCATGCCGGGAGTCCAACCTAGGGCCTTGAGCTCACAAGGGCGCGCTGCTAACCATTGTGCTACAGCAACTGGTATACATAGGGGAAAAATGAAAGTACCAGAGTCGCAGTCATGTATGAGTCAATGTTTTACAATTAATTTAAAAAAAAATATCGCATATCCGCTCGAATGCTTTTAGGTATATGTTCTAGGTATGGAAAGCTACATTACTACCAAATTTCATTGAAATCGGTGAATCGCAATTCATGTCCTCCCCTTGTTAGATCAATAATTCATAACCACAACAATTCCTGATTTCATTACAACATTTTCAATCTGTTCACAAATATTAAAAATAAATTCCAATTCGCTCATTATTCTTTCGCAGTAGAATGTCTCTTATCCGATCATAATGTTTACAACTTTGAGCCTAATAGCAATTCCTATTTATAACGGGTCTCTCAAAAATGTTTAAAATCCAACTTGCAAGCATTAATAACCTTTGATTCCGCCAGCATCTCAAAACCAAGATTCTCCCATCTCGCTCAATTCCTTCATAATTAAGTAAATCCCTCGGGTTCAGAAGTCCCCTGCATATGACCCTGTGCGTCATAATTTCCCTTTCGTATTTCCAACGGATCCCGTAATTCCCCCTCTCTAATATCTAAAAGCCCCTGCAATTCCCTCTCTCCAATACCCTGATTCAGTTTGAAATCCTGCCCTGTCTGACAAAATTTGCATACGACATGTATATGTTTATCTAGTGATATTAAAGGTATATCAAACACTTGCGAAGCCTCCCTAGCAATTATGCTATCAACTTGTTCCCAGGAGCTCTCCTCTTTGGGATCCAGTTTCCTCAACACCCTAAGCCGGTTGTACAAATAGAGCGCCTTTCTTTTTTTAAATATGGACCTATTAGCACTCGGTTTAATTCCTTTCCTCTTTGTAACGTTCTTAATAGCCCACAATAAATCCTCAACAAGTACCACTGAAAACGACAAGCAAATTCAACATAACTTTCTCATTTTGAGTATTCAATAAGTTATAAATAATGAAATGCTCGAAGCCAACGAAAGGACAGTTTGTCATATTTAAATAGTCATTATTATTTACAGCGTTCTATTATTCATAAAAGTGAAGCCAATTTAATATTTCATCCAATTCTTAAAGTAATCCATCGTTGCGATAACATTAAGTTAATCACAACGCTAGATATACCAAACAGTCTCAATCCACGAATTACCTCTCCAGGTTAGTATAGAAACAATCTAGTAGAGATACATCTCTACTCCTGGATGGCGGTTCGCGTTATTGAGAATTATTTAGTTTGCACAATAAGAAATAGTTAACAGATATATATAATAGTTTGCTCTAATACTTTCATAGGAACTTTTGTCATTTCTTAATACAGTGGGAAAATATTACAGAATCTCCTTTAGGGTACGACGAGTTTATTGGAAAATAGGTATTTTTTCTTATGTAAGATTTTTTATGACCCCCTTTCCCACCCTCGTAAGATTTCGTAAGATCCGGTTAAACCCTCCCCCCCCTTAAACGTCTTACTAATTTATGGACGGCCCCTAACTGTAAATTTCTATCAGTGACGGGAAAATCATCACTTATGACTCCTGCCATTTTCATGGCAAACTTTGTTATGCAAATTGAATTTGAGAGTTTTATCCCCGAGTCGAAATTTACACACTTGGTACATCCAGGATGTACCGAGTGTTTGAATTTCGACTCGGGTCCCCGTTCGGTTTCTTTTTAAGCTTTTTACATCTTTAACAATGGAAAATCACCTCTCTGCCTCGGTATTTGAATAGGGAAAAGTACGAATAAGTTGAGATAATTTTTTAAAGTTCGAAAAAGACAGTTTACCATTCTCAGTTAATGAAGAGTTGTTGTTCACATATCATCTAATTTCATTTTTTCCAACTTGAATTTTTTATCTTTAGGCAACTCAAATCGTATAAATTTTTCCATTCTTTATGCAAACTTATTTCATTACACGAGTCTAATTTTAACGCGACTTTCTAAACTACTGAGAAACTCGCAATTCTTTTTGGATTCCATAGAGCACTTTCTGATTTAAAAATTGATAGATTTTATGCCGTATTTTAAAGTAGAGTAACTCTAGTTCAAGATATTTATTCAGAGTCTGCTGATGTCATTTTCAAGTTCACAAAGAAATTCATAAATCCTCAACAAAATCACATTAAAATCAGAATAAAATGAATTAAAATCAAAGAATATATTAATTCATATTGACTTTAGAGACAGTTAACTTAATGTGGAAGAAGTAGTTCTAGAAAAAAAAATGTCACGATTTTGTCCAAAAATCAAAAAATGAAGGAAAGTTAACAAATATTGATGTTTTCGAAATTCGAAGTAAATGTCGTCTATTTTACATGACAGCAATTTGTGAAATAATTCGAAGATTATAATTAAAGACAAATTCATTTTATAAAAATGTATCGATTTCTAAATCAGAAAGTGCTCTACGGAATCCAAAAGGAATTGCCCGTTTTTCAGTAGTTTGGAACGTCGCGTTCAAATTCAACAACAGCTAATTGAGATAAAAGATGGTCATTTTTGAAATCAGTGTGGACTAATTACTCTAAACAAGATACTGATTTCCCTGCAGCAAAATGACTGTTGACCATGTATTTACAATCTGACTCGATTAATTATGAACAATACAAGACACTGTCATTTGTATTATATCTCCTACTCAGTTTATAAAAAATTGATAGACGAAAGAATCCCTCATGCTGCTAATTCTTGTTACTATACGAAATATAAGATAATCATGAAAAGTAAGTGAAACATTTTTAAGAAAAGAGTTAAATTGCCTACCCCCAAAACATTTCTAAGTATTAACAATAATTTTGAATAAGGTAATACACCCATGAAAAAAAAAGTTTTCTCGCATCTTTCGAAAAGCAATATTGTACTTCGAATCAACTTGGAATATAAATAAAATGTATATGCAATAAAAAAGATATAAAATCGATATTTATAATATTACTTGGCACAAATTAACAAATGTTCCTGTTTGTCGTATCAAGCGTCTTAATTTGAAAAAGGGAAATGTTTTATGTACCTCTGGTATAGAAAACTCTTTTCTCGTCAAATTTCTAAATTTGTTTTCTAGCCCTCGGTACATAAAATATCGTACGTGACTAGAACATGAATTTCATATATACGAGTGTGAAGTTTGTAGACTGAGGCGAAGCCGAGGTTTACAATCATAGGAGTTAAAGTCCTTGTTACGTAATATACTATTACTGTTCCAAACAAAAACAATATGCACTGCTGCATTAAGATTATATGGCATAGAAAGAAACTTTTTTTCGTGGGTAGATAACTTTTTCAAAATAGCGTTTCTAACAATTAGTTATGTCTTTTCAGGGTGAAGGATATCTATTATAACAAGATTAGTTGCACTTCGATTTCTTGATATTGTATACATTTTTAGCCACCCACATATCGTTGACACAATTTGCATATGAAGTTTGTATCTTCATCTATACGTTCGAGAGTCTCCTTCATAATTTTTCTTATATCTTTCGCCTTTTTAAAATTCTCTTCATCATCAGTCATTATGCTGCTTCTTGGTAAACATCGCCACACTGAGAAAAAAATCCGCTTATCCCAACATGGACTTAGAGTGCATGAATACTGCTCTTGAACCTTGATAACACGACCATCGTGTTGGGTTCACACGAAAGCATTGTTCATCCTGAACCGCATCGTATTGGGCCAACATGATTGTCGCGTTCAGCCAAAACTTAAACGCTAAAACGATGGATCGTGTTGGGAGAAGCGGATTTTTTCTCAGTGCAGTGAACCTATCGGTCGCATAGTACACAATGTCTTATATCTTGTTTCTTCTTACTTCTTATCATCTCTGCAATATAAGCAGCATCTGGAAACTGAACAAGAGAAACGAAGCAAATCTGCAGCTATTCTCTTTCGATCAACAGTTGGATTTAAGTCAAAACAGCATGGTCCTTCTTTGATGATTGACTCCATATAGTGCATGATGTATACTCCACAATTTAAACTATCTTCGGGACTCTGAAATGGGCTCGTCCCAATAAATTGAAGAACCGTCCATTTGAACCCCCGGAATTCGGCTAATACTGAACGATTTTTACACTTATCCAGAAAATTTTTAAAAGCCGTAGTTACTCGCATGCGGTCATCTCCAGATGTATAGTTTTCGTAGGGGTATATAGGCGTCAATGTTTTCATTGCAAAGTTAATTTCCAAGATCCTCCAATGTCCATGACGTAGGTAAATCATCAAGAGAATTTCATTTAAATGGCCTCTCCAACTTTTTACTACGGAAAATCTACTGACTTGGTAGTCGGAGTTGTCACCTATTATGTCTAGAGTGTATTCTGTTGGGCAATAAGAAACCATATTATCTTTTTCTCCTTCCAGAACGATGGACATATAAAAATCAATAATATTTCCGTCCACCCAATTTGCGTCAACAATATACTTCTCAAATCACGGCAGGTGAAGTCGATGGTTTTTGAAGTGGTAATGATATTATTTTTTCAGCAAGCCTAACATCATATTGTTTGATTGGGAAAGTCGGTAATATTCTACTCTATTAAAAAGTCCATTCTCAAACATTGCAAAGTTTTCATGTGTAGATTTTCTTTCTTTGAAGTTGTTATTTATTGTTCTTAAGCGTTCCTCTATTGATTTTTCTTTTTTTTCGTTTATGGGAAATTCTTGCACACGCTTAGGATTCCTTTCAAAATTTAATTCTGTAGAATGAACCTTTGAACGCTTCGTGACATTCTTTTTTCTTTTGTGAGATTTTTGGGAATCACTTTCCCATTCACTTTCGGTATCTGTTGATTAAATAACTATTTCTTTTTTTCTCTTTCTTTCTCCACATTCGTCAGTATATTTACACGATTTTCGTTGGTTTTTAATCGCTGTTGATCGAGTATTTGAAACATTTTTTTTTTTTTTTTTTTTGAAGTTTTTACATATGTTTACGGATTTTCATCGTTTCGTTTTTGGCGATTTCGCTTTCTTTTTTTACAGACAGTTTCTATTTTTTTGGAGCAAGAGATTTTTTCAACTCCAATCTCTTCGTACTTTCCACTTCTGTTATCTCTGTAGATAATTGTTCACTTTTGGTAGAATTGTTGGGGATATCGCACACGGTTTCGGACATTGTTTGAGTAATACTTGATGCAACTTTTTTACTTCTCAGTAATTGCGTATGACTTTCAGTGCGATGATAGTTCGTTTGTTTTTCTTTGAACTCTTCCTTAGCAAATCTGTCTCCCGCTCTTTCTATATACAACGGCTTTCGTTTGGATTTCATTTTTGAAGTTAGACGAACGTTCCCCATGCTAGCTTGCTATAGAAGAGATTAATTTCTAGTCATTATTATACGAATTACGTCTCCAACAGGAAGATTGCGCTGTCGATCCAAATCTTTGAACGTACGATGATGGCTCTCAACATAAGCTTTTGTAACATGTGATATGTTTGTGTTGATTAAATCCAGCACTAAACCACTCCACAATGGCCAGTAAGGAACAAATTTTATTATTATGAATTCCGCAAAGCCGAGAGAATAGTACACATTATCGACGTCTTCCACGAAAATCTCTTTTTCATTTGCCAATGTTTTCCTTGTGCAATATTCATTATAGCTTTCTTTGTAAAATTCAGAATTCACATTAATTGCATTGTTTCCCTGGTATGTCGCATCGTACAGTTCGGAAAATATGTAGTCCTATTCGGCTTTTTCTATACATTCTTTTTCAATTTTCTAATCCAAAGAATCCCATGAATCTTTTTTTCTTAGTTTCTCCCCTCCTATGAATTGTAAGCTTTCAACAACATTATCGTGACATTTATGTACCAAGATTATCAGGATTTCTTGAAGAACGATTTTGAATTCAACAAAATTCCGGCATAGCATCAGATGGGCCATGAACTCTAAAAACATGAAACACGTCGTTAAATATGGACCCAGCAAGAAAGGAGGAAGGTAATTCCAATCGGCTTCACGCCTTCTTTAGCGTACACGTACATGACGGTCAAATACTCTCTTATATCCATGTTTTTAAACCCTATCAATATTGCATTCATTAACGCCTAACACCAATCTGTTACTATGGCGTCGGCAAACGGCCAAGTTCCTGTTGTTTTTTCTACGAGATACCTGAACTTTTTTAGAAGAATACTTGTCGACTCTATATCCTGCTCAGAGCTGAGTGCTTCCATTACGGGAAGTGAGATTTCTCTAAGTCGTGTTATTATGCAATGATAAAAAATTCTTTTGCATTCCATTCCATTCGGTTTACGCGCAATACCAGCTGTCGAATCCATGTGTAAAATAATTGAGACACGTTTCTTATCTTCGCTTCGTTCTTCTGCATCAATGCGCACTGCTTCTATTTGTCTTTCTGACATGATTAACGCTTGAAGTGGGAGATCGAGAAAACGAAAAGCATTGTCTCTCTTTACATTGTCATTACAATATTGTTGAATAATATCTGCTAAGTCCTTCGATCTCAACTTTGAACGACTTTCTACTCTTCCTTCAGATGAGATTTTGTAATAAACAGGAGCAGACCGTACACCTTGGGTATTCCCATATCGAAAATTTTCTAAATCTACATTTGCAGCAACTTCCGTTTGAATACTCATCGGTGATCTGTACTTCAATGTATTTCTCAATAATACTCGTTCTAACCCTTTGACGTGTTTGAATATTTTCTGTCCTTCATTGTGGCGACGTGTTACTTTATGCGTGCTCAGAATATTTATTTTAGCTAACCCCTGATCAATATCACTCACGATAAATTTGAATTTATGCTTCTCTTTGTCCGGGAGGATGCAATGAGCATAGTATATAAAATCACATCTTACTAGGTTAGAACGTTTACTGATTAATTGCAATCTACAATTGTAATTTAACTGTTCGTCTTCTACAGTATATCTTTTAGAACAATTCGTAATCGATCGCAATCTATAACCTTTTGTGGCTGTTTAAAGTGTGAAGGGTGTACTGTTGCAGTACAAATAAATTCCTCAAACATTGTTTCCTTATTTTTTCCTCAAACATTGTTTCCTTATTTTTTTTTCATCTAAATTTTTTTTAGTTCTTCATTTTCTACATTATTTTTTGAATTTCCATCTCCTTCATTATATTCAACACTTCATCTGGATCATCTGGATCGTTGATTAAATAATTTATCGATATTTCGCTGGGTTCCCTCGTAGGTAAGTCTTGATTGAAAGTATCGATATTAAGTTTTACGTCATGAGTTTCGCTGGTTTCAGAGTGGTTGTCCTTGTCCTCGATGACGATTGATTGGATATTAAGATCCTGTATTCCTGCACGCGTTTCGAGATATTTACGTGGTACCGTGTAATCGCTTACATTTCCTGTGTCATTTGTTTCATTTTCAACGTCACTCAAAAAATCAAAGGTATCGATAATAGTTGGCTCGTATTTTTCGCTACTCTTTTCGCTAGATTCTTCTAGTGATACTGTGTTTTCATTTTTATACTTAAAAATTTTATTTCTGCTCTTCTTTAATTCCGTGGAGGAATCTTTTTTTTCGTCCTTCCCATGATAATCTTGTTTTTTTTCTTGCACAACGTTGTTGTCCACATTTATCGTTTTTACTTGCTCCTCTTGATATTCGACATGCATTTCATCCAGTTCATTACAATTTTCAAGTATAGCCTTAGAAGTTACAGTTATCTTTGGCTCTTTCAAATGAGTATCAATCATCTCTTTAGCATCATTCAATACATAAAAATGACCACCTGCCCAATGGCCTGAAAACAATAACTTAGATCTTTTTGATGTTTCGGTACTATCTTCAACGTGAGGTTTGCTGCAGTAATTTTTTTCGAGGAGATCTCCGGAGAGTTTGCTGCTCCATTTCACAATTTACGTGATTGGTTACTTTTTTTTTTATCTTTTCGGGAATTAAAGTGATATTTGATAACTGATGATTTCTAAATTCTTATATCAACTCACATTGGTTATTTTTGTTTATGTTTATTTGTTTGGATGGTTATCAGAAGCAGTGTGAGAGATTAAGACTATATATATTGGGCTATACGAGTATGCATTTTATGTATATGCTATGTATCTATAGGTTTTCGCCAACTTAGCCAACCATGGTTGGCTTTTACCTGCAGGTAAAAATAACTAGCTTGATTTTATCGATAAACACCGGTAACGTCCAAAAGTTATCGATA
Organism: Platygaster robiniae; assembly: GCA_028476575.1. Taxonomy (NCBI): domain Eukaryota; kingdom Metazoa; phylum Arthropoda; class Insecta; order Hymenoptera; family Platygastridae; genus Platygaster; species Platygaster robiniae. The sequence continues at coordinate 30,426,909 of CM052020.1, read as the reverse complement.
AACGTCGGTAAGAGAAAAAATCGATAAAAATCGATTAAATCGATTTTTCCCAGCCCTAGTCATCTATGGTCGGCAAAACATCCTCACTCTTTTCAAGTTTCTTTTGACGCTGATATTGCCTGATATATACTGTAGACGCGCCTCCTCCGGCAATTACGAAAAAAACGTGCTTCACGAACATAATAGTATATTGCGTATCAAAGGGCCAAGCAGCGTCTTTTCATGCGCGACGGCACGACAACGCTGTCAGAACGAGGTAATTCCACGAGTTCCGACAGTGTTGCCGTCGCGCGTGGAAAGGCTCTGGCCCCGTGATACGCACTGTACTTTTTTCGGTAGACGCGTAAATAAGTGTGTTATGTGCACAGCGGAGTGGGCGTAGGTTACCCTTTTCGACTCGATAGAATATAACTGGTGGCGTCGCGCATTTAACCACGGTTTATTCATTCACCGTTCGAAAAGGGGATTCTTACGCTCAATCCGCAAGCAGCATAACACACTCATTTTAAGCGGCTACCATATAAAATAGTTTTTATAATTGTTTCTAAGCCTGACAGTTCTAAAAGTTGAACTGCTAGAACGATTTCATTTGTCCCAAACGAAATTCATTTCTTCAACCCAGAACCATAAGTTTTATTTTGTTTTTTTGAAACAATAAAGTACGATTATTTTTTTTGTTTCAGGAGCATGAATTTGAAACAACACGCCGAAGTGGCCTTCAACTCTTCTTCGAAAATAACTTATTCATTGACTAGGACTCGCAGTTTTTGTCATGCTCACAACTTTCAACTCTTGACTTTTTCGTGCGCCTTGGTGCTCATCATATTTCTGGAATTCTTGATTTTATTTTTTGAACATGTGCGACTTGTTGTTGAAATGGTTGGCTCGAACTTTCGAGTTGAAAGCAGCACACCATTCCGCGAAGGACGTGAGTGACGGCGTCGCTTTGGCAGAAGCCTTAGGGCAGATTGCTCCTGAATGGTTTGATTCGTCTTGGCAAGCGAAAATAAAAATGAATGTTGGTACCAACTGGCGATTGAAAGTCAGCAATTTGAAGAAGATTATCGAAGCTGTAATGGAATATTACGCGGAATGTTTGACCCAGCAGTTGCCGGGGTATGAGATTTCAAAGTTTTCATTGAATTGAATTATGTTGCGGAAAGTTTAAGCAGCTACAAATATTGATAACTTACTTGATCACTTGACTGACTTGCCTAAGTCATTTAAAGTTTTAGTTTTTCTCAGACCTTGCTTATTTTATTTATCATCTCAAAAAATTGATTATTTCATAATTTTCTAATTGAGTGTCTTATCTTTTTTACTCATCAAATTACTTGCATTGAAGGGTAGATGAGTGACCTTAACATATCAAAAGCATATAATCTAATTACAACATTTTTCCGCTGATTCACATCATTTTTGAAGAACCTGTCTCGCACTTCCTGAACATTAACAGATCGATACTTTTCTGGTTAAAAACATTTTTTTGCAAAGGGGTCGTCAGTCCTGAGCCCTGTTTTAAAAATTCAAAATTATTAAGCCCTTCAATTGAAGGCGTGCGGTGATCTGGATGGAAGTCCAGTAAGTCGACTGAAATCATAAATTCCAAAAACTTCGATAAGTTTGGGGGTATTCTCAATACTTTATTACAATACACAATCATTAGAATAAAAATCCGTTTTTTCTGTATAAGGAAACGTTTATACCGAAGATTCAATTCTTGGAGTTCTATATATTTTATTCATGAATTCTTATTTGTCAAATACGAACTCATGCTTAAAAAAGGAATCGTTCAGATCCAAGAAATTTTTTCGATTTAAGATAGTCATTGATTTTTCGACCTCTAATTGCGATCACTTCAATGAGCTTAAAAAAGAAAGTTTCTGGGAAAAGGCCATAACTTCGCTAATCATTAATATTTTTTCACGAACTAATGCTTGCTTTTCAAAGTGAAAAATTCACATTTAAAAAATTATAACTTATGTAGTTATATTATTGCTACATGCTTTTTTAAAAAATCCAAACTTTCTACGATTTTTCCGCATAAACATGTATATAACCACTTAAGGGTTAGGCAACCACTGAGACTAAAAAAAAAGATACTCAATTCAATAATTAACTTTTGAGTTAATCAAACTACACAAAGTTTATTTAGTCTGATGGTAATATTATACGACTCATTATAATAAATCAAAACAATAAATATTTATTGAAAATAGCAGTTATATGCTCGGATTTCTTTAGCTCTTCAGGCAGGTCAGTTTGAAACGGTGCATTTGATATCATAACCAATGAACAACGAATTTTGATCGAATTTTCTTTCAATGTTGGTAAACTAATCTTCTTTTGGATGACGGATCTGTTTTTCAAAATGTTCAGTAATAATAGTGAGTGAAAAATATAAGTAAGAAAGTAAATTTTTTCAGAAACATGTTCGTTAATAATCGAAAGATTAAAATTTTCGAAAATCCGTACTTAATCCTGAAGAGGACTTATTTACAAACATTTAAAAAAATTTTCGATTAAAATCGTTTGTGAACTGGTAAAGATATGGTGTGCACCGTTTCTACCAGATCCGCAAGAAGAGTTGAGAAAATTGGAGAATATTACCACTGTATTCAATCAAAATTTATTGTCAATATTTTTTTTTTTCATTTTTTCATATATCTTATAATATTAATATAAGTCCAAATAAATATAAGCCCGAAAAATTAATTTTGAATCGAGCATCATTTCTTGATCCCAGGGGTGCCCTGAACCCATAAGTATTTACAATGCTCCAGAAATCTAAACGATACTAAAATGTTCGCGTTGTTCGAGATGAATTCACGGATGTGGTGCTTTTAACTCGCAGAAATAAACTCACCAACGACCTCAAAATGATTCACAATTAATTATTTTTAATTTTTTAAAAAATAAATGATTTAAAAATCGCGTGTGTAATGTTAAAATATCAACGAAGGTGATCATGAATTATAATAATCCGAAAAACTTTATTATCTGACGTTTCAGATACGCGAAACCAGATGCCATGAAAATCGGCGAGCACTGCGATGAGGTTGAACTGAAGAGATTGTTGCAGTTGATTTTGGGATGCGCTGTAAATTGCGACAGAAAGCAACATTACATAACTTGCATCATGGAAATGGAAGAATTGGTGCAACAAGCAATAATGCAGAGCATCCAAGAACTAGAAAGCAATATGCATGGACCAAGACTAAGTCTTGGTGCGAGTTTGAACATCGAGTCTTTAGACGTTGAAGACGGAGGAACTCGAGATCGGTTAATTAATGAGTTGCAGATCGCTGTTGATTCGAGGGACCAGCTGGCCCAGCGATGTCATGAGCTAGATCAGCAGCTTTCGTTACTTCAGGAGGAGAAAGGAACCTTGTCCTTAGAGAACAAAAGGCTTCAGGAGAGACTAGATGAATTTGAGAATTTGGATGATACCGGATGCAGTTTAAAGTACTCAGGGCTTAGGAAGCAAGTGGATGATTTGAAAGATGAGTTATTCAAGATGGAGACTTCAAGGGATGATTACAGGTTTCTGTCCCCTTTTGAGTTTTTCGTAGAAGCTTTGTTATTCTTTGAGTATTTCGTTGATTTCTTTTATGTATAAAAAAATGATTCACATAGATATGTAAAAAAAACTGTAGTGTGAATGAAAAAATTATCGGATCATCCATATTCGTTATTAGGCAGTTTGAAATGCCAAATTTATAGATTCATAGTATATTTAACTAGGTGGGACCCATGGTATAATGGTTAGCATTATTTGCCCGTGTCCTGAGGTCGGGGGTTTGATTCTCGTTGGGACCGGATTTTTTTTAGAAGGAATTATCGGGTAACGAATCGTTCGTCAACAATTTCCGAACTTTCGACTAATTATACACGGAAAGAAAAATATTACGACGGCCAATGCGCAGCAGATTGGTGGTTAATCCACGGGCACACTGAAAAACGCCGTGCTCGTTGATTGAGGCATAGCGTGCGATGGGTGTAGCAACCTACACGTTGATCACGCACACGTGCCCACTGATCACGTGCACGTGTCTGCTAATCTCAGATCGATACGCCGCTTCATAAGTGACGCTTACCAATATCCAGCGCATTGGTTGGAGATCAGCGCAGACGTCTCTCCCGACTCCGTGTATTGGCAGACACTCCTAGCAAAACTTTTCGCTAGCAGATTGAGCGGTGATGCACGCGCATTGGCGCCGCTCTATTTTTCTCTTCCTGTAATGCCACTTGAACTTTCTGTCGTTTCCTTAGAGGGTATGATGGTAAGGAACAGTTATTCGAGTGGCGACGCCAATGATGATATAATGGTTATCTTAAAGAACAGGGGGGTTTGTATAAAACGGAGAAGAAAAGAGATAAAGGAATTGATAAGGTTATAAAGAGAAAGTAAAAAGTCGGATGTGAAGAAAATTACAATCGTTGACCGAACTTATGAATAGCTCTGAAAATCTCCGAGTTTATGAACACGAAAGAGGTCCCCTGTTCTAACGCTAGTGTGAGTGCGTACATGTGGCCAGTGGCCTTCACTGTAAAAAATCTCATAGGAAAATAACAACCCTGAGTTAAGGAAACAATCCGACCTACACTGAGTGTCGTAAAAAACCGAACCAAGATCGTTATTTTACGATAGGGTAGGAAATTAACGAGCGGCTCTGAAAATTCCTGCTGGACATGTATTTGACTAGCTGATAGGTTGTTAACTAGGGGGTAGTTAATTTACTATACTTGTATATGTATGTGAATTGTTTTTTTACAGGTAGTATATCATTAATAATGGCAGCAGGAAGAAATAAAAATGTCAAATATTCACAGATCTGTACATCGATGGACATGATTTATTACAAATTAAAAATGCTTTCGCACATGGTTGAGTGGTGCATAACCTATAAATTGTAATCAAAAAATATTCTTCATGACATTATGTGCTGCACATTCGAGATGTTACATAATTTTATCGAAGCTTCACATTTCTCTACCCGGAAAATTATTAAAAAAGAACAATGTGAAAATTGGAAAATTAATAAATTCGTGTTTTTATTATGTCGTCACTGATACTGTTAAATTGTCACTCACTTGCATTGCACTCACTAGATTTTGAAATCCATCATTGCATTTTGACTAACTTGATTAGTTATTCACCTATGTTGGGTAGGATATTTACCAACCTCTTGTCGATTTACGACCCGCTTATTTTTTACGAACGCATCGTTATTTTCCTAGACATGGTAAAAAAACTACACTCAGCGTAGGTCGGATTGTTTCCTAAACTGAGAGTCGATATTTTACTACCTGGTAGTTAATCTACCACCAGAAATTTTATTATCCACACTGAATGTAGTTGATTTCTGAGCCTCTCGTTATTTTCCTACCTCGTGTATGAAATAGGCTACACTGAGTACTAAAATAATTTCCTACCCGCTAGGTTTTTTACGAGGTGATTGTTTACAGTGTTGAGCCGCTACTGGAGTATGCGGGAACGTGGAGTGGGAGGTGAAAGTGTTTCTAAATCCGGTGACTTCAGTGTTCAGAAAAACGGCGTTATATTCCTATTCTAGAATTTTAATAATTTTTAGTTTTGCAATTGTTTCGTCTCTTAACCATCAGTTTTTCGTTATCTTATTTATGATTACAGATTCATTATTATGTAATTAAATAACGAGTAATTTGTGAATTAGCAAATTTTGTTATTGAAATCATTTAAATTTTCTAGATGCCTTATTTTATATAAAATACTGATTTTTATTTTTGTAAAACCATTAAACAGGGTCTGTCCTTAACATAGTCGGACTGGGTTGATTACAAAATATTTATTGACAAAAATAATACACGTGCTTAATATTCTTCAAAGTAGGACCCTTCTGCATCCACGCATCGCTGCCAGCGAGATTTCCAGCTTCCGTACGCTTCCTGGAAGGCAGCAACCGTAATGCTGTTGAGCTCTCTTGTCACAATGCTTTGACGTTTGGTCTCAGGTTCATACTCAAACGTCCACGCCTCGTCCCCAGTAACCACATTCTCTAAAAAGTCTGGATTTTCATTCACTTCATCGAGAAGGTCCTGGCATATCCGTTTGCGAACTTCCTTTTGCTCGTCTGTTAGCACTCGCGGCACCAATTTTGCGCAGATCTTCCTCATTTGCGATTTCCCGCTCAGTATTTTATGCACTTGGGTTTTGGTGATACCAAGTTAATCGGCAATCGTGCGAACACTTGATCTGCAATCTCTGTCCAGCAAATTCTTCACTCTTGCCACATTTTCATCAGTTTTGGAGCTCGAAGGTCGTTCTGAACGTGCATCGTCTTCAACTTCCTCTCTCCTCTCTCGAAACAGCTTGTGCCAGTCAAAAACACTTGATCTACTCATCGTGTTATCACCATAAGCCGCCTTGATCATGTCATGAGTCTCTTTTCCGGTTTCGCGGAGTTTAACACAACATTTGATGGCGTAAAGCTGTTCCAAAAGACAAGCCATCACGCTGCGTAACAAGGACACTTGCAGAGGTTTCGAAAACGAGCGATCTACACTTTGCTATATATGGCTGGGAGCCGACTGCCGTTGGCTTCCAGCCTTTCCTTAGACCCCTCTCCACCAACACCAAGAAAAAAACTACCGGCAGTCCGTTCGTCTACACGGGACAAAATCAGTCCGACTACTTTAAGGACAGACTTGCAATAAAGTATCTAACGTTCGAAGTTTAAAATATGGTATCTATACAGATTTCATATGGGCCTGCATATGCGCCCGCGTGTGTTGATACTGATTAACTAAACGCTTCAAATTAGAGGCACGTCATTACTGCTTTTCATTGATCATAAAATTTTCTTTTTTAAGATTAAAAGTCGAGCTCCTTGAAAAAGAAATCCTGGAACTCCAATCTCGCCAAGAGGACCTCCAGAGATCAGCGGAAAAAGCAAACCAACTAAAGGATGAGGTTGATGCTCTCCGCGAAACGGCTGACAAGGTCGCCAAGTATGAACTTACCATGGAATCCTACAAAAAGAAACTTGAGGATCTGGGTGACTTGAAACGCCAATTAAAAATTCTCGAGGACAAAAACGTTGAGTACCTGCGCTCTAAACTCGATCTTGAAGAAGAAGCGAAAAAATCCATGATGCTTCGCAACCACCTGGAAGCTTGCAAGCAGCAACTTACCGAGTTACACCGAACCTTGGATGAGCAAACCAACAAGTCCGACAAACTCGTGTTCGAAAACAAAAAACTTGAAGCGAATTTGAATGCTGTGCAACGTGAAAGAGATAGGTTAATTATAGAACGGGACTCTCTGAAAGAAACTAATGAGGAACTGAAATGCTCTCAGTTAAACGTCGACAATGCCATCAAGTTATCAACGAGCGATGCTTTATCCGATGCAGAAATGATACCACCTTTGATAAAGGAAAAAATGGTGTTACTTCAACATGAAAACAAAATTTTGAAACTCAATCAGCGCGGAGATAATGAGAAATTTCCTACAATGGAGGCTTTGCTTGAGGAATCTGAGGAACGAATAAACATTTTGAGGGGCCAGAACAGAGAGGCACACCAGAAGATCTTGGAGTTGGAAAATCGTTTAGATGAAGCTTCTAGAAATAAAATTTCTGGTGAAAACGTGAACTTGGAGCAAAAAATGGCAAAGTTGATGGAGGAGTTGGCGTCAGAGAGGTTAGAAAAAGAAAGGTTGGCAGGGAGTGCCGAGGAACATATTTCAAGGCTTCAAGGTAAGGGTATTGAGATGTCGATAATTTTTTTCGCATTGTAGGTGTTTCTTCATGTGTGTGGTTATTTATATACTGATTCAGAGCTACAGTTGATTTCTGAGCTTCCACTATATTCGCTTCTTTTTTCCCTTAAAACTCATTTTTTGTTTATGAGTGTATTTTACACACATACATTAAGGTATCCGTAAAAAACTTAGTTTCTTTACACGCACAAAAGTTCACGAATTTGATATGATATGAAAAAAAAATTATTTTTCAGTTTTTTATTGTAGTAAGTCATTGCAAAAAGGCAAAAACCTTACATTATAAATGAATTTTCGAATTTGCGAAATGACTTATCTCAATAAAAAAACCGAAACATTTTTTTTAATTTCAAGTTTGTGAATTTTTGGGCGGGTACGGAAATTCTATTTACAGACACCCTAATATAATGTACCTATACATAAACCCAGTAAACATTCGTGTTGACAATGAGACGTCAAGTGGTTGTCACACCGTGATACAGAATGTCACGTACGTATGACGTCTTTTGAGTGTCGATTGCCTCGTCATATGTTAATCATTTGCTGAGTCTACGTGAGATTCCTATGTAAGCGCAGTGCGCATGAGCGTAGGTTGGTTGTAGCGGGGAAAAAAGCCTACGGCAGGAAATTCAAATATGCAAGTCAATAATAGAAGGAGAATGAGAAATGAAACATGATAAAATAGTACGAAAAAGAATTTTATTAGCATAAAATAAACATTAAAATTTTATTATTCACATTATAAATTTCACCTATCAGTTAACTGCCAAAACTGTGCTTCTCTGGTCTTCGTAGCATAAAAATCCGTACTCTTTCTGCTTTCCAGTAGATTTTGCTCTGACCAAAATGATATTCACGATTTCTCTGTACCTTGAATTTAAAGACACCATCAGACATCACTGACAAATTAGGAATATGATTGAGCCGAAATCGAGAACTCAAATACATTAAAAAAATCAGAACAAAAGTTGTCGAATTAGTATTCGATGTTTTTTTTTAATTATTTTATTATTTTTGTCTGAATAATTTGAATAAACATTTTAAAAGCTTCTTCAATTACAATTTATCTATTCGAAATTATTCTATGTACTAGAAACTATCAATTTCATAATTTGTGTTGCTGGTCTCACAACCAAGTACTTTCTTAATTTTTCTAGGTTTTCTAGAGTTTACATGAGAACATAATCTGACTGATAACTTTATTTAAAAACTGTTGAAAACTCATTTATAATTGTCGAATTTCGATCGAGCAAACATTGGTAAATACGTTCGAATATATATTTTCAAATTTGAAAACCTGCAGATGACTAAAAATAAAAAAATTAAATTAAATGCTAAAGAAATGTAAAGCTGATGTATGATAAGACGAATTTCAAAAACAATAAAAAACTTCAGTGAAAGTAATAAATATTATATGATATTTAAGAAATTCGATTCAATTTTACTGATTTTGTTTACTGTAATCTTGAGTTTAAATAAAAAACTATTTTAATGTTTCATTCAATCGATCTCAAGGAGCCCAATAGTTTACCCAATAAGCAAACTACTGAAAAATTGCTTCCAAATTCCCGGATATAGATAGGCGATATAAATTTCAGTTAAAACCGTAGCCTAGTACTTTTGCATTCAGCACGAGGTTTTGATGGCAATTTTTGCGTCCTCCGTGATATACGGTGTGAGTGCAATTTAACAGAAATCGTGAAGGTACCTTATGCTGGCAATTTGACCGAAATTTAACATCAAAGAAACTAATAAGTAGGTTTCTGAAAAATTGCCGCCAAATTGCCGAATGTAGGTGATAAAAATTTCAGTCAAATCACAGCTCCACAATCAGCGCGAGGACTTGGCAGCAATCCTTATTTAATAAGAATACGCGATTTGATTGCAATTCTACAGCAATCACGGAGGTGCGCTTTGCAAGGGCACCTCCGCGATTCTGTTGATTTCGAATCCAATCACAATAGGAGCCTAATTTGACAGAAGTTCTAGTACTTCAATGGCGAGAATTTTGAATGCTTTTTATTGTCAATAGACAAAGTAGATTCGAAATGGCAATCGAATGCAACTTAAAAAAAATTCTCAGAATTTATGTGAATGAATCGGAAAGCAATTTCAGCGAAATCGTTGCCGTCAACTATTTTTTTCTTATCCCTTGTGAAATACTACGAACCATCGAGAACTACCTGTAGTTTCCGGTGATTCTCGACGGTTTTCGGTACTTCTTAGTAGTTAAAAAAGAAAAAAAAAATTTTTTTTTAAAGTTCAATTCGTATTAAAGTTATCTTGTCTACACGCAACATATTTCTACCTTAAAAACCATTCGAAAGGGTTCCATTATTCAAATGGTTTTTTCGTATGAAGGTGTAGCGTTTTTACAAAATCATCTTGTAACATCGATTTAACATTCATCAAAGATTTTTTAAAGACAATCTAGCATTGAATGACAACCAAAAATCACTAAAACTTTAAATCGTTGTGCAAACGATTAAGAGGTCTAGATGAGAGAGATACAGCAAATGACTTTGACAGCGAGTCACCAAAATGCTTCACCTCCAATTGCCCTCCTCTTGGTTGTGATTCTTGATATGTTACTTGATGATAACTCGGTTAATTTTATGAAATTACAAAAATGTCAGAGTAAAAAAAAATTAGAATTTTATGAGTGATCATTGGTTTTCAGTAGTTGCAGTTAAAAAGACAAGGGAGAAAGTGGTTATTGAACTCGCTCCTGATTGGAGATGTCGGAAAAGCGGCCATCTTGACAAACGCGCGGTGCTACTCGGCCCACACACAGACATCTCGGCACACACACAAACAGCCGAGTACGGTGATTAACACTGCGCGTTTGTCAAGATGGCCGCTTTTCCGACATCTCCAATCAGGAGGGAGTTTAATAGCCACTTCTCCCTTGAGTCTCTCTAGTTGCAGTGACTTAGAATCACACTGTACTTTTCATTGTTATAGAAAATTTGAAGAATTTGAACCCCTTTTTTTGAATTATTTAACTGTGGTTGCGATTCAGTAGAACGACCATGTCTATGATTGCTCATAATTCAACATGGTATTCAATATTTATGCATTAATTCTCTTCGAAAAAATTTAAGGGAGCAAGCAGAAAGTGAAGGCCCTTCAAGAAAGTTTGGCGAGGAAAGAGATGGAGCTCTCTGCCCTGGATGATCGGTACAAGAAGTACGTGGAGAAAGCAAAGAGCGTCATAAAGGTCCTGGACCCGAAGCAGGGCAGCTCTTCATTGACGGAAATCGGGGCGTTGAGGAACCAACTTCAAGAGAAGAGAAAGGTCATAGAGGAGATGGATCGCTCTCAAAAAGAGATAAAATTGTTGCAGGAGATGGAAGGGAAATTGATGATCTCGGCATTTTATCAGCTGAGCGCTTCATGTCACCGAGACGCGGTGGACCAAAAACTGGCAGCGTTAAGTGCTGGTCAGGGACAGTCTTTTTTGGCGAGGCAAAGGCAGCCTTCTTCGAGAAGAAATTTTCAACCAGCTTATAATTCAAAATAATTTTTTCGACTCGAATTTCGGTTGACTAGTGCTTTATTGGTTTCGGATACAACTGCAGTATATTTTTTTGTTCTTTTGAAGGTGATGTTTCTTGAAATTTAATCGTCGAAATTCGGAGAACGTTAGTGATAAGGCTGATTTTAATAGAAAACGAATATTGTATTCGGTGCATTTGAATTTTCTCAAATCGTGAGGAAAGTGACATTTTTTTTAAAGTTGTGGAGCATTCAGTTTGTTTGTAAAAGAGTGAAAAGTGATATTTTTTGAGGCTTGTTAATTTTATTCTGTGAAAAACAATAATCTGAATATATTTGGGAAAATTTGATGGAAGTATACAGGATTTCCCGGTCATCATCGGAATAATTAGCACTGTGGATTCCTCATCAAATTCAATAAGATTTTTCTTTTGCCATTATTTAGAATTTGCGTATTTCGATTTGTTTAGTATCGAGACGTTTTGAGCCGTGAAGAGATCCACTACTTCCCTACACATGAACAGTTTTCGACACTGGGATTCCGATAGTCAACAATAGTCAACAACGATAGTCATCAAATCTTTCACTCACTATTCCATTTCAAAAAGGAAAAAAAAGACGGCTAAGTCACTGGGGAAGAATTCGGAATGTTCTGCCGTCTAGAAAGAACAGGTGAGCAGTGGATTTCTTTTGATAACTCACAAATTCAATTTCGCGAATTTTAAAAAATTGTGAAGAAAAAATCCTTTTGGAATTCTATAAGATATCCATGGTTGCCGGTTGTTTCGGTGATTACTGGAACACTTTCCATTCTTTTTTTTAGAACTTTTTAAATTCTAGATGGAGCTATAATCGAAAAAAAAAAGAATCAAGTGAAATTTCATTTCATCATAATAATAGCTCTAAGTCAAGAAAAACAGCTTGTCGTTTCAAAAATAATAAATTTTTCCTTGTTAACGTGCGAATTCCGAATTAGCTTCTAAAACTTGCTGAAGTTTATGTTAAACGATTTGTAAAGAACATGTTTGCTTCTCTTTTTTCCCTAGAATGTTAAGTTTTTTTCAAAAATAAATTCACATTGAATTTCCAACGATTTTACTTATTAATAACTATTTTCTGAAACAAACAATTTAAAAAATGAATTTTCTAATAAGAACGTACCTTTGTTTCCGTTCTTGATACTTGAAATTTTATTGGTAAGCATATGTGTTAGACAAACAATCAGGTATTTTCAGAATTCTGAAACATGTCTTTTTTATAAATCTTTCGTGATTAGATAAGATAAGAAGTTAGCAATAATATAAACCAGAAAATTTCGGACTGTATGGATTCATTTTATTTCGAAAACAAAAATAACAATTTCACTCAAAAATCACTTTGGTTGACTCAAACAAATGTTTGGTCGATACATGACCAAACAAATATTTGGTTACCTCAAATAAATATTTAGTTCGAGCAAACAAGTGCTATTAGGCAATAATATATTTTTCGTTACTCTAATCTGAAAACTGACACTTCAAAGTGAGTTTACAACTATTGTAACAAACAATATCTCACGCAAACAAGTACGGATGTGCGCATAGGCAAAACAAGTAATAGATCGCCTTCGGTTCGGTCGGTTATGTTTCGTAGTTTGTGGGGTAAGGTGGGCGTTTTACTGAGCAGGGCTCAATAAATAGAAGTAGGGTGCGCGCGAGAACGATTTTTGGCGTTATGCGCATTTCGAGCAGGACGCCTCTCGCGTGAGAAGCGCTCTTCTGGCGTTCATCGTTTCTCCCTTGTATGTGTAGTGTAAGTGTGTGTAGGTATGCACACAAACTCTACCTTACTTTGAGTGAATAGAAAAAGGCAGAGGGTACTCACCTTAGATCATATAATACATGGACTGCTACTCCCCAATGCTCTCGAGCAAAATAAGCGGCCTCAGATCGTGACGTCACGGACGCACGAATTCATCAGTCCCGTATGAACACGCCACGGGCCCTGCGCATTACAGGCATGTGATGTGAAAAGATAAATGAAAAAAATTATTTTTTACTTGTAGTAATGATGTGTAAACATGAAAAACAAGTATATCATATAAATAAACTGGAACGAAAAAGGTTTTAATAGTAATTTTTTTAAATTATTGACGTCTTCAAAAATGATAAAAAAAATTAAACATATCTCTTTAACTTTGTTAGTAAAACTAATGAAATAGCAGAAAAAATTTTTCGTAGCAATCGACACAAGTATATATATGACAGATAAAATATTATTATCAATAATATATTATGACTTATTTTCAAAAAAATAATAAAAATAGCATAGTTGATGGTAAAAAAATTTTTATTTGTACATTTATAGAGAGTAATTCGGTCAAAGGAAAAAAATCGTAATAGAATTAATTTTTTTTTTTACCGAAAAACTGAAAACAAAGTACAAAAAATAATTTGTAAGTAACTCTTCTATAAGAAAAATCATCATTTCGTAAACCTTTCAACTCCAAAATCTGAATATGCTATGTTGCAGATTTTACGAACTATGAATTAGGAAATCCAAAAAATTAGGATATTTTTTTGAAGATCAAAAAGTATGCAAAAATGTAAATATCATATAAAAAATTTTTTTATATATTATTTAAATAAACAGGAAGAATTACAAAAAGAGTTACCGAAAATCAAAAAGTTTTTAGATGTTGGGATAGAATAATTTTTGGCTATAGAGAATTTTTACGGTTAGGGTAAAACAAATTTTTTTAAATGTTCGGTTTTAAATAATTGATGACATTGTGTGTTCATGATGAATGACATTTATTGATGGCGAAAAATTACAATTTTTTTATGGAAATGCCTGACGTAACTGTCTATCTTTGAGTTTTTTTTTCTTCATGATGCATCCTGATTGTTAAGAATATTCGTCCAACGCAATTTTGAATTTCATAAAAGTGCTTAGGACAATCGTCAAAATGCTTTGAGTGAAAAAAAATTTCAGATTTTGAAACAGTCAATTTTCGAATTACATTTTCTTGAAACGTAGATTTAAAAATGTCGTCACTTGAAGAGCGAATTGTGTTCACAAGAAACAAACAACAATTAACAAGTTCATCGGATGGATAACATAAAAAACCACGATTTTTGATGTTTATGAGTTGAGATGATCCTGGCTCCCCAACGAGATTGGAGAAACAATCCACGCATGTACGTAACGAGGAACCTTCTTTGAATTTTTTAATGATGTATCCTGCGATATACCTTACCACCTCTTGGACGTATTCAGATGGGGTAACGTAATCAAAGTCAAACAACTCATTTTCTTCTATTTCTGGATCCTCAAAAATTTTGGCATAGTCGTGCTCTCCTGTCTTGTTTTGATTTGGATGGTGTTCATTGGTATCTTGTTTTTCAGATTTTTTGCATTTACTCGAAACAGTCAAAAATGGTATATCATCGGGCGCGCAATTTCCGTTTTCCGTTTGAGCCACTTGTTGACGCGTAATCAGTCGTCGCATCGCGTATTGCACTTGATAACTGGTTGGGTTGTTGCAGAAACCCCCTCTTATCCGAACAGCCGAAAAAAAAGTCTCAAGCATATCCTGCGAAAGTTTGTAGGTCAAGAGATAGTCGAAGTTATATTTTGATGTCAAGTCTTTGTACAGTTCAAAAATATTGTTGAGGCAGACGAGAAACCCGATAAAACCACATTTTCTTCGACCAGTAACTAATAGATTCCCTTTCACGTCTTTCAATCCTCGAATGTAGAGCTCGATTTCTTCCACTCTTTCTTTAAATTTTGGTAAAGTCTCTGCACATAAAGGAAGTTTGAATGGCTGTTTGTACGGATTATTATTGAACCTTTGCCGACAATTTAAAATGTCGAACGCATCATTAAAAATTTTGCAAAATTTAGCAGTTCCTGCAACACTTTGGGTTTCTCCGTTTCGCGAGTCAATTATTTTTTTCTCCAAGAAAGTCAGCGCTTCGCTCGTGGAGTTGCTCAAAACCTGTACTGCTAAGCGAACATTCATCTTGTTTTCATTCAGATGAATATGCCTTTCAGTGACTTTTGTCACGTACAGGCCCTCGTCATTTTGAATCGCAACAAGAGTCAAAATATGGGCCCAATCTATAACTTTCCCATCACTGTCAAAGAACGGATCCGTTTCTGCGAAAGCGTTGCGCACATTTTTCACCATATGCGAAGGATCTGGAAATATGTAAACGCGATCGTTTTTCCCTTCGGCCGGATGTTGGAAAAAAAATTTCGTCTGTCCTGAATCCAAATTTGTGTTGGCACCCAATGCCTTGGCCATGGCTGCATTTGTTGCGTCGCCGTAGTAAGTTACAGACTTAACATTAATTTTATATTCTTCTAAAAGATTTAACATGATCGTTATCAAGTTGGCATGTTCTAGTCCAGTAAGAGTATTGATCAAAAAATATACTGGCGTAGCCTTAAAATTTCCCTCCAAGTTAACGATCATGAAGACCAGCGCATGGTTTGCTTATTCATTCGTCTCCAAAAAAATCGGTTCGCCAGTGAAGGGGTTAACGCCACAGTCAACGTAACCAAAACGCTTGCCGCATTTTCTGACAGTTTGTATTTTGATAGACATTTGATCTATCACCAAATTGCAAACTAAAGGTCTCTTTCTTTCTTCGGCCACCTTCTTCAAAGTCTCCAGAATGTCTCGGTTGAATCCTGGACGTGCGTCAGTCGAGCATAGCCATTTCCGTACCGTCGAAGGATTTGGAAGAAGATTCCCAAATTTTTGTCTAACGAAATTGTAGGCCCTAGCAGAATAGAACTGAAGTGTCAATGAGAACTGGCGTAGTTCTGCTTCGTATTGTTGACGCTTCCTCTGCGATGTTCGCCGGTTAAAGAGGGGAAGTACTTCCGGGAGATCTTTCTACATGGAAGAAAAAAAAAATTTTAATTCTCTAAAATAAAAATTGAATGTAACAGAGTGGTAAACGTTGAAAGCAGGTTTAATCAATGAAAAGCTCAATTATAAACATAGCAATATGTTTATTTTTATATTTTACAATGTGTATTACACAACACATTAACAACTTCTTAAAAGTTGTACACCGGGACATTAAGAAAAGTCGTAATTACAAACTTCAACTACAAACGTACTATAGATACTTTACGTTGCTGAGAAGAACTCCCTAAAAGTTGTACATCGGGACAACCATTTTATAACGCTTTGCGTTGTTGCATGTTATTTTTTACCATATTTGAATGAAAACAACTCGAATACAACTTTAAAAGTTTTTTGTTAACTTGAAAAAAAAGTTTGTAAACTTAAAAACTTTTGAATTAATGTATGCTTTACACATGACACGAGATATTCACAGATACTACTTCAAGCCCTTCTTCGCTAATCATATTTTGTTCTCTGATTGCCTTCAACGCATCTTGCAGATTACCAATTTTCTGATTTCTGCGACGAAGGCGTTTCCTCAGTATGGATATCTTTTGCTTTTGCTTCGCTATCGTAGATTTTAATACATTATAGCTGTATCTCGCAGTTTTCTGGCATCTCAAATGCGGCGTTCCAACATCTCCTGCGTAACGGGGCTTTCTGATTGTCGAAACGGCTTCACTAAAGCGGCTGAGAGGAGTTGAAGCTTGTAACGAGAATTTAATTTAGAGAACGTATTTCTCGAACCCTCGCCACAAATTCGTCAGATCAAAATGAAAATAAAGAAATTAAGGAAAGAAAAACTCCGCGAAACAAAAAAAAAAAAAAATAACTTAACTATCAATACTTACTACCAAAACTGAAACTGGTACAGGATCGCCAGACAAGATGAACTTGTCAAATCACTCAAAATAAATCCAACTCAAAGCGGAAAAATTTTTGATCCACGCAATGGCCACCTTCGAGCCTATTCCGAATTATTGCCTCATTTAATTAACTTATCCAAATAACAACAACTAATATCGTTTCCAAAATATCCAGTATATTCAATTCATTAATCTCACATAAATCCAACTTACAGAACAAAATAAATCACAAATAATTTCCTTACAATTATCTTCCGTGCTACCACAAAATAACGCCAATTAATTAACTATAATTCCATAATTAGCCAATTCTTCCATCCCATCCCAATTCTTATATACGACACCAGTATCACATCAATAACACCTCAAAATTACACAACAGTCCGACCTTGGAATCCCTCATTCGGCCTTCCAAGCGACTTTTTATATCCCAAATCAACGACCACCTCACAAAAAATGAATCAAATGCAAAAACAACATAAAACGGGAAGGAAAACTCGGTAATTCCTACAAAGTTAATTTAAATTACGGTAGCAGCGGAACGGTATCTTCAGCCTAGAACGACCTCGTAATATATACAATCCTGTCCTAGCGTTTCCAAATAAATTCAATCAGACCAAAACGAATACAAATAAATGTCTACCAATGCCACGTATTATTCAATTACTCACGTTACCAGAAGAGTCACTCTCGCTGTCTACACTTGTAACACTACACGATTTAAACGTCGCAATAATTCATGGACGTCTCAGGCGTGACCTCAGCGGGGTCATGACCGTCCTAAAAAAATTGAAAACGCGGACCGTGGTTGAGTAAGCTCGCTGTTAACCCTCAGCCAATTAATAAAAACATAGACCGACCGAAAAATCGACTGAAAGTCTCGATTCAGTGTTCGACTGATACCTAGATGCCAAGGTTAATTCCTGCCAGCGACACTCGAGTACACGACAGTGCGCTGGACTATCAGAAAGCCCCACCTAGGACTTACACAAGTGGTCCACTAAATCGGTCAGAATTTAGCCAAACCGGACTAAACCCCACAAAAATATATCAAACCGGAAGAAAAACCCCCCAATAACACGCGTCCAGCTAGAACCCTGGCAACCCCCTGATACAGGCACGACCTGCAGGAGTTACGAACCAAAGCACCAGCTGGGAAAGCGCCAGCGAGCCTAATCAACCAGGATCACTCACAATCACTGAAACTACTCGAATCTTAATCCCCAAAAAAAAAAATTAACTAACAGCGAGGTACGGTAAATCGAGATCGAAAACGGTAAATCGGTAATACGAGCGGTAAGGTAAGGGAATTCGAACGAAATGAGCAACGAGTAATTCGGTAATTGAACAAAAACGATAATCGAAATCAAAGCACTCCCGTAACTCCCGAAAACTCCCGACACGATTCAAAAGAAAACTCAACTTGTCGATGACCGGCTGAAGAAGACGCCGGGCCGAAGCGCGCTCCTCCTTTTATAGATTGAACCGCCATCTTGATTTTTCCCCTTCCGGGAAAATCGTCTATCTTCCTCCGCGACTTTGGATGGCCTAGTCCGTCCTCATCTCGAAATTTTGATTGCCGTCGGCCATGTTGCGAGTTCCGAGAATCGTCTGGAATCTTCTCGAACTTCTTGCCCGTTTTCATCGAAGAGTCTAGGTTTTCCGCAGCTTACATCAGAAATGGAGTCGAATTTTTCGGAAGATGAAATCGAAAGGCAGCTTGAGGTAGTAGCGATGATACTACCTCAATACGAATTCCCGTACGTATTTAATGATAAAGGAAGGTCATCGAACTAACAAAATCATTTCCTCAGATACAAACCATTTATTCATGGACAATCCATATTACGTACGGAACACAAACAAAACAAAACAAAACCAAAAAAAATCAAAAAAAACGGTAAGGTAAGATAATAATAGTAAAAAACTCAATATCGATAATAGTCCATATACTCATCCCCACCCTGAGATGAGTCGGAGGCATTGGAGGCTCTATCTCGAGCCCATTGCTCCGCCTGCCAAACCTCATTACAGCGGGGACAAGTGCGGGTCGTCTTCCCCCGCATTCCGCACTTGTAGCAGAAAACAAACGTCACCCGTTGACGATGAGGGCACGCGTTATGTCGGTGGCCCTGCTCCCTACAGATGAAGCACCCCTCCACCGGAGGCTCCATAACTCGGGGTCTTTTTGGGCCAGAAGCCCCAGAATTCAATGGGCCCACCGCACCCATCTCGTTCGTGGACCCTGGCCGGGGATTCGGGACTGGAATCCATTGAGACGTAGGGGGAAGAGGAACGAGCCTTGGCATTTCCTCGGATGGAGGTGCCGATGGAGGTGCCTCAACTTCCTCCGCCAAATCAACCATTATGGGGGTTTGACTGCCCTGGTCGAGCCGACGTCTGAAGGGCCACCCCACTTGCACCATTTTCTCGGACTTTTCCATCTCCTCCGTTTGGGTGGTGATTTCCCTCGTCTCAGGCAAATCGCTCACTCTCCCGGCGGAGTAAATCCGAGCCGACATCCGTTGCTCCTCAAAACGTACATACGCGGCGTCGAAAAAGACGGGATAATCCCTCCGAATCCCATTCACCATCTCCCCAAAATCGTCCGGGACGTCCATGCTTTCGGGACTTGAGGACATGCTAAGGGGAAAGGGAGACCACGGCAAGGTAACAACTCAAGGAAACAAAAGGCCTAACATTTACTACTGAAACTTCTATGGTACGCTTCGTCTTCTCGTCAGTGAGTTCTAAAACTTGCGGCGAAATAACTCTCGAAATCCTCAATGGACCAACCCATTTTGGTGCCAATTTCTGTGAAAGTGCTTTAAAGCGCTCGATAAAACCCTATCACGTGTCATAACTCTCTCGCCGACACGGTAATTAACTGGCTTATGCGTTAAATTGTAATAATGTCTAGTCTTCTCTGCATGATCGCGTATATTATTTATAATTAAATCCTGAAGTTCTCTAAGTCTGATCATTCTCTCTCCCCATGATTTCGTATCATTTCCGGAATCGGTACGGTGATTTGAATTTTCCAATTTTCCTATCTCGGAACGGTAAGGTAATGGTTCCCGACCGAAATTGAGAAAAGCTGGACTCACTCCGAGAGCTGAATGTAAAGCGGTATTATAAGCAAACTGAAATTCTCTCAAATTCAAATCCCAATCACGATGGTCATTTTTAATAAAGGCAGTGATCATAGTCTTAATGACCCTATTAACCCTTTCCGTGGGATTCGCTTGTGGATGATAAATTGGAGTGAAAACGTGCCTAATCCCGTACTCCGTGGTCGCTTTTTCAATCAACTCATTTTTGAATTCGGTACCATTATCGGTAATGATCTCTTTTGGACAACCCCAATGATTTAATATTAAGTCTCTAAATGCGGTAACGATAGATTTTCCATTTGCCTGTCTCAGCGCACGACATTCTATCCAACGAGTAAAATTATCTAAGAACACCAGGATGTACTGAAAACCGTTTTTACTTCGCGGTAAGGGACCCATTATGTCGGTGGAAACTGATTCCCAGGGACCTAATACTTTCCTTTCTGTAATTATACCCGTGGCGGTTCTCTGAATTGCCTTAACTCCCTGACAAATAGCGCAACTTCTGACAAAGGAAACAACATCTTGAAAAATGCCGGGCCAAAAATATCTACTGTTTATACGAGCTACTGTCTTAGCTATTCCAAGATGCGCCGATTGTGGAAAATCATGACATTCTTCCAAAATCGAGAGTCTAAATTCTTTCGGAACTACCAACTTCCAAGCGTCAAGATCAGGGATCAGTTGGTCAGTTAAAACAGCGGGACGGTAATGAAATAATCTATCTGATTCTATTTTCCATTCTGGGTGAGATGATGGGGAATTTTTCACTACTTCAAGCCGACTCTGATACCATGAATCGTTGGTCTGAAACCACTCCTCTGAGTCGGAATTAAAAAGGCAACAATGATCTTCGAGTGCCTGACCAGAAGGGTCGGCAAGATATTCAGCTATACCGCTTTTTGCGGTTTTCCTACACTTAATTTCCAACTCGGAAGCTTGTAAAGTCATTGCCCATCTGGCAAGTCGACCATTAGGGGATTTTAAATTCAATAACCAGCGTAAACTACCATCGTCACAGAAAACGGTACACTTATAATTCTCTAAGTATGGTCTCATCTTTTGTACCGCCCAAACTACGGCCAAGCATTCTAATTCGGTAGCGGAATATTTTCTTTCGGGAGAATTTAACGTTCGACTAGCGAACAAGATGATCTTTTCAACTCCGTCTACTACTTGACTTAGAATCGCGCTCAGTCCTACTGAACTAGCTCTGGTCGTAAGAATAAACGGTAAGGTAAAATCAGGTCTAACAAGAGATATGGCGGAAATTAAAGTATTTCGAATTGTATCAAAAGCAATTTCCTGTTCTTCCCCCCAGTTCCATTTCTGATCTTTTTTTAATAAACGAGTTATTGGTTCAATTATGGTAGCGAGTTCGGGAAGGAAACGGCGATACCAAGAAATCATTCCTATCATTCGACGAAGTTGTTTGAGATTTCCAGGGGCAGTTAGTTCTAATAAAGGTTTTATTTTATCTGGATTCACTTTCAGACCACTACGATCTACCATATACCCGAGGAATTTCACCCTGTCCGTACAGAACGTACTTTTCTCGGCATTTACTGTCAACTTGGCTGACATAAGCTTTCTCAAAACTAACTCTAACCAATATTTATGTTCCTCGAAAGTGAAAGTGAATATAATTATATCATCAAGATAATTCATTACGTGATCGGACGTCTCGTGGCCTAAAACGGTCTCTAAAAATCTTTGGAAAGTTGCAGGAGCATTTGTTAAACCGAACGGCATAGCCTTGTACTGAAAGAAACCTTTTCCCGGTACTCCGAATGCGGTAATTTCTTTACTTTTTTTTTCTAACGGTATTTGAAAATAAGCTTGACTCAAATCGATAGTAGAGATAAATTTTGCATCTTTAAGTTTATCAAGAATGGAATCTATAAGTGGAATTGGGTAAGCGTCCTTCTTTGTGATCTTATTAACAGCCCTAAAATCCATACAGAATCTAACTTTGCCACTAAGATTTTTTACAACCACTATGGGCGAAAACCACTCACTTTTCGAGGGTTCGATGGTTCCCTGAGCTAACAACTTATCTATTTCCTGACAAATGGTCGCATAAATTGGAGGTGAAACGCGACGAAATTTCTGTTTAATGGGTGGATGATTCCCTACATCGATTACATGTTCCACTAAATCGGTAAGAGGAAGAATTTCGGGAGCAGGCGGTATTTCTTTTTCTACTAATTCTTCGATTATTTTACGTTGTTCTTCTGACAACTCCTGTAAGAAATGACTGGATTCATCAACAGAATGTTGAGATTCTTCGAAATGAAATGGAGGTTGAAAGTTATCCGAAAAATTCCAAGATGAATTCGAAAAGTCTACACAAATTCCAAAACCTTTTAGAAAATATAACCCGCCAATACATGGAACAGGTAACCCCGGTAATAAAAGACATTTAATTTCAAGTGAACGACCATTGAGTTGAAACGGTAAGGTAATTTCGGTAAGACAATCCTCAGTTTGACCATTCGCGATGCGTACTCTGAACGCGGTCGTTTTCTGCTCGGTATGAAACGGTAAAATAGAACGGTAAATTTCATTATTAATAAATGACCTAGTTGCTCCTGAATCAATGAGTACGGGAATTTCGAAATCAAAAAGGGATGCTTTAACAATTAAAGTTTTATCTAATTTGGAACAGCTGGAAAGAACAAGTTCCTCGACACTTTGTTCTTTGAAAAGAGAATCAAAATTAGTGGAAATGGCTGAACGAGTTAGATGATCAGCTTCGGTATTGCCTGGTAATCCTTTATGAGCTGGTATGAACGAAATTTCTACTTGATCTAATTTATGAAATCCTGACACTAATTTTTCTAACAAATCCCGATTAACGACTGGTCTTCGATTACTGGTTAGCCAACCATTATCTTTCCAAATTGGGATCCATTTTTCCCAACAATCTCGAAGGTAAATTGAGTCTGAAAACAACCTAACTTTTCTACAGTTCGACCCCGTTTTAAGAATGATTTCGATAGCTCTAATCGCGGCCCAAATTTCGGCTCTCTGGTTGGTCGCAAGACCCGGAAAAATCTCGGAAGAATTTAACACATTTTTATCACCAAACCAAATCCCTATTCCAGCTACGGCATTTTCCTTTCCATTAGAAGAACAAGCTCCATCTATCCAAACTTGAATGATACCCTCATCTAGCTGAAAATCCGGTACGGTATTCGGTAAGATATTCGGTAAGCCCTCGCGGTGAGATCCGATAAGACTATTCTCAAGGGGAACTATGTGTTTGGGTTGGGAGATCAACTCTGTTCCCATCATTGACTCCCAATCCCGTTTCCCGTGCAATTGGGACATTTCGGTCTAACTATACCAGGCTGACCACATCCATAACAGTGAATGCGTTTTGGTTCCGAGCAATTGAGGGAAATATGATCCTGTGAACCGCAATTCCAACACTCGCCTTTCTTTCTCTGAGTAACTGAGGGTTTTCCTGAATTGGAATTATTTGAAACGGTATTATTGACGATCGGTAAGCTAAGAGTTTCGGGAACGGTATCCTGATTTTTCTGAAAATTTCGTTGTGTTCTTTGGGACTGAGACCTTTGAATTTGAGGTTTCTGAAATTGGGGTTTCTTCACTGGGACTCTCTGAGATTGCGACCTCTGAAGCTGGGGTTTCTGATCTTGACTCTTGGACTCAGCTAACTGAATTTCGAAATAATCCTGAAAATCCGAATCCTCGTCTAATAAGTGAGCTTGTTCGATTCGAGGACGAGTCGCACGAGGAGGACGGTACGCTAAATCGGAGATCAAAGATCGTTCGGGAGTAGGAGGGGCGGTAAAAGTCTTAGCGGAAATCAAAGCTCTTTCAGCTCGACGAGACAAAATTTCTAACTGGTCATACGAAGTGATTTCCTCGCGCCTAATAAACAACTGTATTTTCGGAGATAAATTCCGAAACGCATATTCGATAATTTCATGCTCTGACCAACGAGGCTCCAACCGATTTGTCAGACCTCGAAATTTTGTGAGAAAATCGGAAACGGGTTCCTTATCGCCCTGGGTTCGACGCATTATCTCGCTTTTCAGTGAAAATTGGAAATCGGGGTCATTAAATCTCTCACGGAAAGCCCTAGAAAAATCTGAAAAATCCCTCCATGAAGGGCGTTTGTCTCGGAACCACTCCAAAGCTATGCCTGACAAAAAAAATCGAAGGCAAGCGAGTAGTTCCTTGTCAGGAATTTGCATCAAAACCCGACCATCATTCAATTTGGAAAGAAAATCCTCCGCGTTTCCTTGACCCGAAAACCACAACTTCCACCCACGCATGATATTATAAATTTTTGACATGTCGAGACCCCCTTGACGGTACGGTAAATTCTGAGAAAAATTCCTTGGCCCACTGAATTCGCGGCGGTACGGTAGCATTACCCCATTATCGAAATTTTGACCTTGAAGATCAATTAAGTCCAAATCTAGTTCATGATCTCCAGTATTTCGCGTCATTAATTCTCCGCGACGGTAAGGTAAATTCGATTCATGAAAACCCCTTGGTTCGACAAAATCACAACGGTAAGGTAAATTCGATTCATGAAAACCCCTTTGTTCAAAAAAATCGCGACGGTACGGTAAATTCATGTTCGAAAAATCCGAAAATTGATTTGATGGTCGGTGAATAAATTCCCGACGATTTTCAGAATCGTGAATTTGAGCCGTCGTTAGTCCCTGAGACGCGTCAAAACCAGTCCGAACTGGGTACGAGTAATCCATCGGCAAGGGAATGGCTGCGAGACCGCGTGTCGATCCGACCTCTCTATTATCATGAGCGCCACTGGCACGAAGGTTGAGTCGTGAGAGATCATCTCCGAGACTGACTCCCGGGTCTAATGGGCCGTCGCCGAAAACGCGGGTATTCGGTAACGAATTCACGATTTCCCCCGCACGCGCATTCGCTGAGGGAAAATTTTCTCCGACTATCTGACTACCTAGAAATGCCGCGGAAATTGACGCGGAAGTGGAATTTATTAGGTCTAGATCCCGAAATTCCTGATTGTCGGCTTGAATTCCACGAACTTGCTCATTTCTTAACATATTTCCTAATTGCGGTATAATCACTGACTCGAATAGTCCGGGATTTTCACGAAAATGATTTGATAGCCTGACTCGACAAGTGTGTAAAATACCACGATTACTCAAATTAAAATCGGCCAAAACGTCTCGAATTGTGGCAATATCGAGAGATTGAATCCATTCCAGCATTTCTGGAATTCGGAGATTCGAAAAATTCTCCCCACGATTCGCTTCCATTGTCGTGAAGAAAAAAAAATCAACGCGTCACGAGAAAAAAAAAAACCTATACGCAACACTGACTAGAGCGAGAGAGAAAGTACATAATCAAGATCACTACCAAAGAAAAAAAAAACGACAAAATTTACCTTGGTCAGTAGGAATGTTTCTACAAGGAAAAACGGGAAAGCGGGAATCGGCGAATCGTCCAATTCGTCGAAAAAGGAAACGGTATTCACAAAAAAAAAACGGCAAAACGATAAAGAAAAACGGTACGGGAAAAATCACTGTGTTTTCCACGACGCTCCGGAAACAAAACTAATGCAATTCTACGAGTGCAATGACTCGTAGCGACGTAAACCACGCCTCCACGCTTTTCACCCCCACATCACCATGGCAACGCGACCAGGTGTCGGAACCTCAATGTTAAAAAATGTCGACGATGAAATCAGTGAACTAACCAAACCTTATCGTTACTGTGGGCAAATGTGTGAAATATATGTTGCCCGACTCGATTAAATAACTGTGATATCAGTTTGGGAGATTAAATATGAACACTCCCGATTAGAAAATTGATATTATTTTATTAGACGCCAATTACATGGAAGCACGAGAGCCAAGCCACGCTACCATCTCAAGTTGGTATCCCTGCGTCTTTATGCCTCACGCGCATGCGATACCAACCCTGATTCTCTTCTCTCTCTCTCACTCAAAACCAGCACTCGACATCAAACTCCCACATACTCCCCCCCCCAGTGAAAACGTCATATCTGTAATAATTTTCAATTCATCATATCTGAACTCTGTAACATCATCTCTATATCTACAAATACTTTGATCAAATTACACGATTTCTCTCAATTTATCAACAAAAAAAAAAAAATAAAAACTTCGGATTATAACGAAACTCGATGACACTATGTATATCTCTGATCGGGGGAATGAACGAACACAAAATCATATGTCTTTCGAAAAAAAACAAAATAACAAAATATATGCCATGTTACATCCGTGTAAAAAAAATCACCTATTCCTCGTAATAAGAAATAACAAAATGTATACAAGAATACCTTTGTGTATCAAAAAAAAATCACATATCCTTCGCAAAAAGAAAATAACAAAATGTATACAATAATACATCTGTGTATCACAAAAAAATCCATCCTCTGTAAAACGAGAAGAACACACAACAATGTGTCATAACATAACATATATCAACAAAAAAAAAATAATATCTGAATCGATAATGTACGTCTGTACACAAATATAAATCACAGTATCATACAAAACAAAAATTAACGTCGCTTTTTAATCCCTTGTATCCTGAGCAAATGTAACTCTCTTTTTCGAGTAGGTGTGCAGTTGTGTGGGCTGGTGGCTAGATCCATCATCAGGACCGATTTCCGTATTTATCCCACTAATATGATCAGGTAAGACATGGGCCGGCTTGAGCAACTCAACAGATACACTTTTAATCGTACCCCCCATTTCAATGTCAAAAACCCGATCTGACACCCGTTTAATTACCTTGAAGGGACCCATGTAAGGACGCTCGAGTGAAACCCGTACCACTTTTCTCAACCAGACATGTGAACATGAATATAAATCTTTAAATACAAATGATCGATTCCTATTCTTATGTGCCACTGGAACCGGTCGCACCTGTCTCATATACTCACGAAATTCCTCAAGAAAATAATTCGGATCAGGGGTAAAATCCCCCTCAAGAAAAAACTCGCCTGGTAAACGAAGTGTTGTCCCAAACATGAATTCTGCTGGTGATGCACCCGTATCTTGCCTGACGTAAGAACGAAGTCCGATTAGAACAGAAGATAATACCTTCGTCCACTCTCTATTATTCCGTAATTGGCACATAATTGCGGCTTTCAAAACCCTATGCCATCTCTCAATCATGCCATTAGCTGCGGGATGATATGGAGTAGTTCTGATTCGTTGACAACCTATCAATTTTAACAACGCTGTAAACAACTGCGATTCGAATTGCGATCCTTGATCCGTCGAAATAACCTTGGGTGTTCCATAACGCGAGACCCAATTGTCAAAAAATGCTCTTGCTACCGTCTGGACAGTCATATCTCTCATCGGAATAGCCTCAATCCAGCGTGAAAATCTATCTATTAACGTCAAACAATAAAATTGACCTTCAGACTCAGGTAACGGACCAACAATGTCCATATGTACATGATCAAATCGTCCATCAGGAGCGACAAATTGACTTGGTTTCAATTTAACATGTCTCGAAATCTTCGTCTGCTGACAGTCTAAACAAGTCTTGCACCAACCTGCGATATCTTTATGCATGCCCGGCCAAACATAACGTTGTCTTATCAAACGGTCTGTAGCTCTAGCACTTGAATGTACCTGATTGTGAAACATTTCAAACCCTCTTTTACGCAATTCCCCTGGTATATACGGCCTGATAGCTTCCCCTGAAATTTCGCATGCCAAAGTCGTATGGACTGGGCCCCACTGAATATTTCTCAACTTAAGAGGAAAATCTGCGGATTCTTTAATTTCTTTCAACTGCTGATCCGCACTCTGCTTCTCTCCCAGCTCTTGCAAATTAATTTCTACTGGCAACCGCAATGAATCAATCCTGGATAACGCATCTGTGACCACATTTTCTCTACCTGATATGTGTTCAATCCTAGTCGTGAATTGAGCAATAAAAGATAACTGGCGCGCCTGTCTAGGTGAAGCCTTATCCGAACGCTGAGCGAAAGCATAAATCAATGGCTTGTGATCAGTCCTTACTATAAATTCACTGCCTTCAATCAAATGTCTAAAATACTTAATTGCTTCGAAGATCGCAGTCAATTCGCGATCGTATGCACTATACTTGAGCTGCGATGCAGAAAACTTGCGAGAAAAAAACGAAAGAGGTTTCCATAAACCTTCAGAAAATTGTTCTAATACCGCCCCCATCGCATAATCTGACGCATCAGTCACAATTCGTAACTCCGCACCACATTTTGGATGAACGAGAAAAGCCACTTCAGCCAATGCCTTTTTCACATTTTCAAAAGCCATTTCAGATTCTTCAGTCCATTGAACTTCACGAGTATCATTTTTCGCCGAACCCATAATGTATGCATTCAGTGGCAATAGTAAATGTGCTGCTTTGTGTAAAGAAGAACGATAAAAATTTATTGCCCCTAAAAAACGACGCAATTCCAGTACCGTTTTCGGTCTCGGAAAATTTACCAGTATCTCAACCCTTCCAGGAGTGGGTCGAATGCCCTCGCCACTAACTAAGTACCCAAGAAATTCTAATTCAGATACTGCAAATGTACATTTCTCAACATTGAGTCTCAAATTAAACTCCCTGAGCATCTGGAAAACAACTCTGATATGATTTAAATGCTCTTCCATTGTGGAAGACGCAATCAAAATATCATCAACATAAATGAAAACAAAATCTAAATCTCCAAGTGCACCATTCAAATATCGCTGGAACGTCTGACCAGCATTTCGCATACCGAATGTCATCACTAAAAATTCGAACAACCCGAATGGCGTGATAACCGCCGTTTTTTCAACATCTTCGGGTGTCATGGGTATCTGATTATATGCTTTATGCAGATCTAATGAAGAAAACACCTTCTTTCCATGTAAATTAGAAGAAAAATCTTGAAGATGTGGAGTTGGATACCTATCTGGTACTGTGACAGCATTTAGGCGCCGATAATCGCCACAAATTCTCCAAGTACCGTCTTTTTTCGGAGTCATATGTATAGGACTCGCCCACGGGCTACTAGAAGGTCGACACAAACCAGCCTCGCAGAGATCCCTAAACTCTTTTTTTGCAAACTCCAATTTCACTGGGCTCAACCGGCGCGCTCGTTCCGCCGTCGGTGGCCCTGTAGTGACAATATGGTGATACACTTTGTGTTCAACGAGAAAATCAGGTACGCCAGGTTTCACAATCTCAGGAAATTCCGCAATAATACCACTGACTGGTGAATCAGGAGAAACAGAATTTATCGAATGAATCTGAGCCTTTCTCAAAATCGCGATTGATTCGACACGTGTCATTGGGTCAACGACCCTACGCCTTTTAAGATCAACGACTAAACCATAATGTCTTAATAGATCAGCTCCCAGGATAGGATATGGAACTTCCGCTATACAAAAATTCCACGTGATAGGGCGATGTAGTCCAATATTCAACGTCCTACGAGATTCTCCATACGTATCAATACGTGTATCATTAGCTGCTATCAACTTCAACGATGATGGACAGCCTCGATTCCTGTTCTGAACCGGAATCAAAGATATGTCCGCACCTGTATCAACTAAAAACCAAGTCCCAGAAATCCTATCCCGAATATAGAGCCGATTTGAACCATTGACTTCACCACTAACGACTGCATCTAGGGGTGATTGAGCTCGTTTTTTGACTTCAACCATTCCTGATATTTGCTACACCACTCCTTGCAAGACAATGGATTGTCTGGATATTTGGAATGTGCCCAACACAAATTAGCCTGATCACGACTGCGAGAACCACTTCTACTATGACGCCGGTCACCTCCCCCAGTAGCTGGACTTCTCGGTCTGTAGACCTGTAGAACGACTGTCTAATTTCCTCATTATTAAATTGAATTTCTGCTCAAATTTCAATTCTAAACGCTTCAATTGAGCCTCCCATGGCTCAACAGTGTTGGGTTTAGATACTGCTAACACTTGTTGAGAGTGGGGGTAACTGCCCTCAGCAAGCCGATCTGCTGCTGTGGCCATTGCATCCAAGTCAGTCACGCCTGTTATCAAAAAAATATCCCTATGACTTCTAGGAAGTTGATCGAGAAATATCGAACGAAGCACCTCATCACCACATTTCCCATCATTCAAATTCCTAATTCTATCCAAAATCATTGACGGCTTTCCATCAGAATGCACGTCACCTTTCAGCAACCTACGCAATTTGCCCTCAGATGACGGCGCAAAAACCGACAACAGCCTCTCCTTAACTCGTCTGAATTTATCAGGAAAAGGTGGATTTGCCATCAACACATCCCTAACACACGACATTGCCTCCCTACTTAAATTCATCACAACAAAATCAACTTTTGTTTCATCAGAACGGATGCGAGAACGACGCAATGATGCCTCAACTTGAACGAACCACAACGCTGGGTCATCTTGCAAAAATGGGGGAATTTTTGGGCTATGATACGCATCCACTCGAACCTCCCCACCTAAATCCTCTTCAAGGTTACCGTTATTATTATACTCATCGTCTGCTGAATGAATCCCAGTAGTCCATTGTGCACCCAAACCTGGCCCACCGCTTGTCATTACCGCAAACTGCTCCGTCAGTCTCTGCAACTGGAGTTTGAGTTCATCCCTCTCAAGATCGGCTCTCGCCGCCTGCTCCACCAACTGCGCAACTTCCGATTCAGCCATCTCACCCCTTCTCCTAGAAAACACCCTCACTTGTAAAAATCGCAACGGGAAAAACCCAAAATAATAATGCGGCTGTATCACCGCCCCAAAAATTCACGTATATAAAATAATCCAATTCATTTCACCAATAAATCAAAACGATTCAAAACATTGCCATATTCACTTCCTGACGCGAATGGAAAAAATCAAATCTGTACAATCAACTCGATCACCGACAATAACAATACGGAAAGGAAAAAAATCAAAAGAAAATCCTGTATAATTACGAAGAAACGACAAATGTCCCAATATTTTCACATCCAATATGATCAAGAAACCAAAATAATAAGAACAACAATACTAATGTAAATAAAAGTTCTCGATACGCTTTCGTTGATCCTCGTTGAACTCCGGTGATGCTCGGCAATCTGCTCGGTGAATTTCCGTGGCAGCACTTACGACTCACGCCATCGGTTGAGTCGTGATAATGGCGACGATATCCCGCACCCACGGAAAAAATACCTTCATGGACTGATGATGCCCGACGACCAAGAATATGAGCCGCCTCGCTGCAAGTGTTGCTACTGGCCAGAATATGCCAGCCTCCAGACGAAAACTCGTACTTGGCTCACCGACGAAAATGCGACGCCAGTCCCGATTTCGATGCTGTCTTTTTCTTTCAGGAAATTTTCCAAACCATGGCATTAGCGATCAGGAATCGGACTTCTGGGTCGATCCGACGTACAAACGTTGGCCTTGAACGATTTTATCGGCGAAATTGCAAGCAGCCACGCCGGTCGGCCATCTTACCTCGTGTTCCGCGTCTCTCCAAAAGCATGACGAAAGAGATTTCTCCTCGTCGGGGTCACCAATGTGGGCAAATGTGTGAAATATATGTTGCCCGACTCGATTAAATAACTGTGATATCAGTTTGGGAGATTAAATATGAACACTCCCGATTAGAAAATTGATATTATTTTATTAGACGCCAATTACATGGAAGCACGAGAGCCAAGCCACGCTACCATCTCAAGTTGGTATCCCTGCGTCTTTATGCCTCACGCGCATGCGATACCAACCCTGATTCTCTTCTCTCTCTCTCACTCAAAACCAGCACTCGACATCAAACTCCCACATTACATCTTGATTTGCGCCATCTATCCGTGAAGCACCTGAACTAAAATCTGCTGTGCGGGTGCAAGGGGTGCATTTATGTGTATATCTATATATATCAAAAGCAATATTGAATTTCAATACAAAAAGTTCGTTTTTTATTATTTATAATCACTCGAATCATGCGTATGAGCAATTTTTACAACTCAAATAAGTTTAATGATTCAATATAATACAATAATAACTATTTATTTCATGTTTTTATCATTAAAATTTTCAAAATAATATATGAAAATGATGTTTATTTATATTAATAATGTTTATAAACAGCTTCAACTTAAAAATCAATTGAAGATATAATAATCAAATTGTAGATTTTTTTACTCAGATATAATTCATAATTATAAACATACAATAATGCAGGATAGGTTATAGGTCATAAAATAATGCGAAAAAGTAGATGTTTCAAAATATTTATTTTTTTTTCAAAAAAAAATAAACATATTTTCTCGCTGAAAATGTTAATGTTCATTGGAAAATCTATGGGATTTCCACATGAAAATCCAGTTGGTCTGTCTCGCTGGAAAATTTTTTCAAGGATAGATTTTGAAATGGAAAATTTATTTGATTGGTGACCTGAGTTTTTTGAAAAAAAATTTTTCAGTTTAACAAACCAATCGGATAATAAACAGGAAAACCGATTGGAAATTTTCTACAGGGCTCAATTCGACTGAATTTCGAAGTTAGAAGTATACATTTTATGGAAGAAAATAAAAATTTTTTAAAACATTATTTATAATGAAATTACTTTAAAAGAAATTAATGTACAATGAAAAGAAATGATTAAAAATTTTATTTAATATAAATAACTACGGATCATGAAATATATTTGTTGAAAACCCGTTTTTTTACTGATTTACCTTTTCTTAAAAGACTCACTATATAAAAATTATATAATTTTTATTACACTACCCTACATCGTAGTCTGCGTATAATGAAAAAAGTACTTGCACTTTTACCAAAAATTAATTTACGCTCTGAAAGATACAAAGTCATTCTGAAGCTGAAGAGGTAAATCATTCCTCAAGTATGTTTTATTTATATTTTGTTTTGTAACTTAGTTTTATTACACTTCAGTTGTTAAAAGTTTTCCACTTACAATGGTTTAAAGAAAATTATTTCAGTAAGACTGTTAAACTACATAGCTTATTTTTGAAATGGCAGCTCTAGAGCTTTTTAAATTTTCCAAAAGTTGCCAGTTTTTCACATTTTGTTTCTTGATTTTCTACAAAGGATTATTGAAGATGAATGGAGAAAATATGATTGACATCTAAATAGAGTTTGATGAAAGGTACCTACTGAATATTTCAACTTAACTTTAATCCTTTACAAAATTCTGTGATAAAAATGTAGTCACAGAAATATTGTGAATTCATTAACTTTAGCGAATAAAGTGTACTTATAAATTGTAAATTTACAAGTACTTATAACTGTTTTTCATATATAACATTTTTTTTAATATCAAACTTTCTAGTTTTTTGTGTTTAACATTATTAGGTTATCAAATAATACATTTGAATCTATATGAGTTATTATTTTCATCTGTTATTATTATATTCCTACCGACTACATTTAGAATATAAAACTGTGATTATATACTGTGTATTTTTTTTCGATTTTTCAGTTGTGCAATGTACCAGAAACAGTTTGTTAAAAATGCAGTTCACTTTGGAATGAGTTACTTTAGCTTACTCAAAAAGAAACAGTAACTGCTGATTTCTTCATTTATTTTTGTTGCTGAATAAAATCACCAAATCTTATTTTTTCCACAATTGAAAATAATAACTGGAGATTAAAAAAGGTAAGACGGTGAAAAGAGAATTCAAGGAATTAAAGACTAGTGCACATATCAGCCTTGGTGATTTTGGCAGAACAATAAGTTGAACTCGAAGGCTAAGCCAAAAACCGTAATTTTTGACAGAATAGGAATTCTTAATTATAGGAAACAACAAATTACTGTACAGTTACCTTTTATGCAATTATTGTCATCATAACTACGAGGGGGGACCCAAAAGTAACGGGAATTGTGTTACAACTTTTTTATTGACAAATTTTTTCACACACAATTTTTATCACCTTCAAAGTAACCCCCATTGACTGTAATACACTTGTTCAATCTTTTTTTCCAGTGTTCAAAACAGTTCTGAAATTCATTTTTTTCAATGTTTTTTAAACCTTCCAGCGATTTTTGTTTCACCTCTTCTACAGTCCCAAAACGTTTTCCTTTCATGTCCCTTTTGAGTCTAGGGAACAAAAAAAAGTCACAGGGGGCAAGGTCCGGTGAATAGGGGGGGGTGAACAATCGGTGTCATGCCGTTTTTGGTCAAAAATTTCTTCACGGACAGCGCTGTGTGGGCAGGTGCATTGTCGTGGTGGAAGAACCAATCTCCTGTGCGCCAAAGATCCACTCTTTTCTTCCGGATGTTCTCCCTCAACCTTTTCAAAACCTCCAAGTAGAAGTGTTGGTTGACCGTTTGGCCTGGAGGAACAAATTCTGCGTGCACAATACCTCTGCAATCGAAGAAACAAATGAGCAATGTCTTGATGTTGGACTTCACTTGGCGTGCCTTTTTTGGACGAGGCGAGAGAGGTGTCTTCCATTGGCTTGATTGCTGCTTTGTTTCGGGGTCGTAGCCATAGCACCATGATTCATCGCCAGTTATAACCTTGAGAAAAAAATCTGGGTCTTCATCCAACTGATTTTGCAGCTCAAGACAGGCCTGAAGTCGACGCTCCTTTTGATCGTCGGAGAGAAGGCGAGGAACAAATTTGGCTGCAGTCCTCTTCATGCTCAAATCTTCAGTTAAAATCCTCTGAATTGAACTCCATGACAATCCAGACATCTCACAAAGTTGATCGATGGTTCGGCGACGGTCTTCATGAACAAGAGTGTTGATTTTTTCAATGTTTTCGTCCGTTCTTGAAGTCGAGGGGCGCCCAGAACGAGGTTGGTCTTCTATTGACATCTCTCCATTCTTGAAACGCGAAAACCAGTCGTACACACGCGTTTTACTCAAAGCATTATCCCCATAAGCTGTTTTCAGCATCACAAGGGTTTCCGCGGGTGTTTTTCCTAACAAAAAAACAAATTTTTACAGCCGCACGTTGCTCTCCGCACTCAGCCATTTCACGTTTTCGCCGAAACGGAAAAAGTCGTTTCACTAGAAAAATTCTTACGGGCGAACGAATGCACTCACAGCAAATGAACTTTGCACACTGACTTGGGAGAGTAGCAGCTTGGAAGAGAACCAGTGGAGAACCCGATCCCCCCCTCCGCGGTCCCCCCACCACCTAATTCCCGTTACTTTTGGGTCCCCCCTCGTATGTATCTATAATACTATAACTTTTATAATTCACAGATAAATAAGTAGAAATTTTACTATTTCTCAATGTGATTTTTTTCATGATGAAAATACCATTACTGAAGCCTAATGTAAAAAGGTATCTTCTAGTAATAGAAAAGTTACAGAGAAGCACTCGAACTTTTATAAAAATGAAGGAATTTGAATGTATCATGATAAGTATACTTCCAATATTCAAGACTTCATTGTCACCTCAGCTACTTGGAACCATTTCTCATATTAATTTTTCAACTTTCAGCAAGAAATAGCAAATGAAAAAGTTATGAAATAATATTTAATGTCATGGAATTTAAAGTGAAATAATTGTTCTTCCACACTTATAAGTGAATACAGATTCTTACATTATCTCGAAATAAAATTAAAACTTTTCAATTGCCAAGTTGGTTAAAATTTGTTTACATCACACTACGTTCTCACTTAGTAAATTTATATATTCGTTAATATCAAGGCTTGTCAATAATAGACTTGCAACATCATGAATGTAGACTACATTTCGAAAATTTAAAATTTAAGGCCATTTTTATAAGATTAGGAACCAAAACTTGATAAACAAAAATCTAGAAACTGATGTATGAACTATCAATAAGATTTGTTACTTTGAAAAATTTTCACGTCTTACTAATGTTCCACATTTCCAAACACGCAAGACTTCTTCGGTTACAAAGGCCAAAATCAAATATGTGTACCACAATTCACTGGACAGTTTTTTGATATTAATAATTCGAACAAGTCCTCAAAATTTTTATAAATGTGGGTTGATTTTTAATATCTTATCTACGTTGTCTAATACGCAATTTACGACTTGGTAATTTTCAGTCTGAACAAACAACAGAATTTAGGTTTACAAAGTTTCCCATTGAAATCCAGCATTTTTTATATTTATTTTTGGTTTCGAATGTTTTCACTTTTAAATTGTAATTTCGAGCTCTATGATTCTAAGACATCTATTACAATTCGTGTACTGGAAATGGAAAATATGGTATTTTCATAATTTGTATTTAAATTCACAAAAAGCTTTTAGAATAATTTAAAAAACTCGCAAATGTTACAGTTGAACATCGCTCAAGATATACAGGGTGCGCCATTTCTTATGTCGGCATGTAAACATTGAATACCTTGAAAAAAAAACAACTGATTTCTGTAAATGAGGTATTTTTATTTAGTTTGGTCCTTTACAATTTATTTAGACTAGTTTTTGAACACAACATCAATCAAGTGGCCGCCCTTATTGTTCACAGCAAAATATGCCCTTTTTGCGGCGTTTTCCATTACCTTTTCGAGCATCTCGGGTGGTATAGCAATGATTTCGGCACGAATATTTTCCTTAAGCTCTTCAATGGTCTGCGGCTTGCTGGCGTACACTTTACTTTTCAAATAACCCCACAAAAAGAAGTCTGGAGGGGTCAAATCTGGAGATCTGGGTGGCCATTCAATGTCGCCTCTTTTTGACATCAGACGTCCAGGGAATTTTCGTTGCAGAAACTGGATTGTTTGATTCGCAGTGTGGCAGGTCGCACCATCTTGTTGAAACCAGTAATCTTCAAGACCTTTTTCACGCATTTGTGGGCAGACATAGTGAGCCAACATCCACCGATATCGGTTTCCATCGATCGTTTGGTTCTCTTTGAAAAAATAAGGACCAATGATGGTTTTGGCGCAAACGCCGGCCCAAACAGTAACTTTTTGGTCATGCAATGGCGTTTCATGGATCTCGTGTGGATTCTGCGTTCCCCAAATGCGGCAATTTTGCTTATTAACGCCTCCAGAAAGTTTGAAATGTGCCTCGTCGGTCATTAAAATTCGCTTCCAAAAATCAGGTTCAGTATCAACTATTCGAGCGATTGTTTGTCCATATTCCAAGCGACGTGGATGATCTGTAGGCAATATTCTTTGTGTTAATTGCATTTTGTACGGAAACAAATGCAAATCATCTTTCAAAATGCGCCGTAGAGTGGTTCCACTGATGCCGAGATGCTGAGCGCGGTGACGATATGAAACTTTTGGGTTTTGGGCAACGCTCTCTCTGACAGCTTCAATCAGTTCATTTGAACGTCTTGGTCGTTGATGAACGGGTTGTTCGCGATCTTTCACTGTCCCGTGGTCACAAAAATTCGACACCAAACGACGAATAGTGTTGTCAGATGGTGCCTGTTTGCCAAGATATTTTCGACGATATGCTCGTTGAGTTAACACAACTGAACGACTATTTTCAATGTACAAAGTAACTATTTCAGCGCGTTCTTTTGGTGTGAAGCGATACATGGTTGAAATTGTACTGAATTGACGTTTCCAAAACAAGTGAAGTCAAGTAAATCGGTTGTCAAATGTTTAAGTTATTCAATGTTACAATACCGACATAAGAAATGGCGCACCCTGTATATATTATCATAACATACTAATGTCAGTTCAAGAATAGTTTCAGTTAAATTTAGAAAAAAATTTATATTTAACTTCATACATTCCAATACTTTTTACTGCAATGTAGGTCAGCATTATTTTTGAAGAAATAAATTTTTCAAAAAATTTTCAGCGTCCGTAATATAAATTTTAACACTGGAACATCAAAAATTAAGGACCATATCCAATAACATTAATCGTAGTAGTTTCTCTCGCAATTTTATGTTTACGTTTGCAAGCTCTCAGTGTTGCGTGTTTAGAAGCATAGCACTGTTAGAAAAAAAAAAAAAAAAGAAGGCATGGAAATTTGTGCATTAAATGTTGTCGAGGGCAAGGAATTTACTTCCGTTATTATGTTCACGAAAAAAATTATTTATAAAAAAATAACAAATAAAATCAGAATTGAGTGCATGGGATGGAATCAATTTCCCGTGAAAATAATAACAGGAATGAATTTTCTTCCTTCGAAAACTGACAGTTTTCTTGTTTGTTGGTTTTTTTTAAAAATCAAACAGAATGGTTTCCCTTCTAATGAAAAGTGTAAATCTTTCAAAAATTAATTACATGAAAATGAGAATAACTGTGAAAAACCCTTTTGGGGCTTGATTAATGACAACTTGACCTACATGTTTATGTACAAATTTTCCATGCTTCTTCCTGAAAGTCTATTTTTTTCTGAACTGTGTAGTCATAGACTCTGATTGTCAGCTAAAAATAATTAAGGAGCTTCAATTACCAACACGCCAGTTGTCAAATCTCCCTCCCATATTCGCACAGAAAAAAAAAACCACAACTATTTAGTACCAGCTATCCCTATGCCCAGCGTTCTTTTCTGTTGAGGTAAAAGACTTTAATTACGAGGGTCACGAGCTGAGATCGCTTAGAACAGCTTGGTTCAGGGCTTTCTTGGGTTGAACTGAGGTGCTGGCGTAAACCGCGATGGGATACACGGACGCACTTGTGGGCCATTTGAGTTAGATACTTCTGCTGATGATGAATTTTACTCCAAGGGAGAGTGTGCCTGGTTTGTCTGGCCATAGGCCTGGAAGTATATAAGAGGACCGTAAATATATAAATTGAAACCAAACATATCAAATGAAAAAAGTGCTATGCATTATTTGTCTCCATTTACAATTGAGCGTTAACAAAGTTTGCAGACATTTAACCTCTTGACATTGTGAAAATGATGTATAGTTGAAACTGGATCAAATTAGATAAAAAAAACCACGCTATAATACAAAAAATTTGATAAGGTAGTAAAGGTAATTGTAAAATGCTGTGAAATTATATCATTCAAAAATATTTCAGGTAAAGTCAGTACTGACAAAATTAACCGTATCTTTTATAATTTTTCTAATTTTCGAATTAATCATTGTAACTTTCATTTCAAATGTTAAATCTTTCAACTTATAACCGTCTTTATTTTTCAAGTTTTCACAACTAACTTCTCTAATTTTTCAAATACTCGAATTTTGAATGAGTCTAAAGAAAAAAGAATTATCCAAAACAGTGAGTCACTCTCACTTTAGTTACTTTTAGGTATATATGCTTGACGATTTTTTTCAAATCACTATTTTTAAAAAACTTACCAATCATTTTCGTTTGTTCAATGGATGTCCTGTGAAGAGAGCAATCACTATGATTTTGTGTAGCGGGCATAAGATGCTGCGAGAAAGAACGAGTAGCTGGAGAATTTCGAGATGTTTTGGCACACCTACATAATGAAACACATAATTTTATAATAATAGTACATTATGCCCGAAGTGCATTACAGTTTTTTTTGTCTCTCTCAAACACTAAAACAAAGCATATATACACTCGTTTTGGCCATGAAAAATAAAGAATTTTAGGCCGATACGAACGCAGGTACAAAAACACGCCTGGGGGAATAGAAACGAGACTTTTTTTTTCGCCGGGCGTCTTTTTTGCCTGCGCTCGTATAGACCTTCAATTCTTCATTTGTCATGTCAA
Organism: Platygaster robiniae; assembly: GCA_028476575.1. Lineage (NCBI taxonomy): Eukaryota > Metazoa > Arthropoda > Insecta > Hymenoptera > Platygastridae > Platygaster > Platygaster robiniae. Next base: position 30,387,191 of record CM052020.1, on the reverse strand, counting down.
AACAGATTTAGATATGCTTATTTTTAGTGTTTCCGAGGCAAAAAGTACCGTATGTACCTCGGAGCACTAACAGCTGATTAGAACGATTAGAACTAGTGATTGCCGCCTTCGCTTCACTCAGGCGGCAAACCTCACATTCGTTCTTCATCGGCTGTTTGTGTCCCTAGCTACATAATATACTATTGGTATCGAAGTAAATTTGCGTCATAATATTAAAAAAAATATTTTTAATACGTTCGTTTAATGCAAAAATAATTTCATGGTTTGAAGATACATTCAATTCATCTTTAACTGGAAAATGATGCATTTTAAACTTCTTAAAAATGTTTCTTCGCTTCTTGAATATACTTTGAAAAAAACACTATTCCCCTCTTAATTTTTATAAATGAAAGTTTTTTTTTGTATAAAAAAAATATGCGACTAATGAAATACCAGCTCCTTTTTATACTATGTATTCGCGAAACATTATTGAAATTTAACTTCTTTCTTAACTATCTGAAATACGAGTTTTATGTGGCTGAGTAAAGCAAGCCATCTACCTTACGGAAAAACTGAGGGGACTGGAAAAAACGAAGAGAACCTGCTTAATGTGGGAGAAATACAGAGTATGCTGGTGGTAGAGACTTCAATGCTTTAAAAAGTAATTAGGGGGTAGGATCCGTGAAGTGAAAGATAGTATAACTGCCAGGAAGTCGTAATAAAGGATGATTTCGCAATCAGGGCGTGATTCTCATTCATAGAATTGAGAAAACATACTCGCATATTTTGTTTTGAGGGTGAAAAAGAAGGTTGGTATATAGATGAGGATTTTACGTTTTTGGGTGTCAGAGATGCATCGGTTTTTGACTGTGAATTAGCAAATGCAGAGATCGGAGATATAAGTTACATATAAGAAAGCAGGAAATAGAGTGGAGTCAGATCATTAACTTTTGAAGAGAATTTGATACGTGAAGGGAGCTTTTTGCGGGTGGGTCAAAAGAGGGGATATTAGAGGTGATAGTTGTATAGTAAGTATGAACATGTACACTGAAAATTCAGTAGTTCAAAAACTCACGACTTTTAATTCCACATTCAGTCTTTCTTTATCCTCACCTTTTCTTAAGTCCACTACTCGGTTCAAGGTTATTATGTATAAATAATATAATATGATAGTAATATAATTGATAATTGAACCAGTTTTTCATTCACCTTAATTGTAGTATCCACCTTTACGAATCCCAACCTAATACATACATACTTATTTACATCATAACTTCGACAAAAGAAATGTCGACCTTTCGTTAACATATGGTTCCTGTAAAAAAATTTTTAATGTTGGTCATTATCTAGTTGTTATTGTCATGTCGATCGAAACAACGAATAGCAATATTAAAAAGCCAGTGTATACTAATGTTATTAAACCATGAGACATCCATCTACACGAATTCCAACACATGAATATATATGTACATATTTACATAATGACGTCAAGAAAGAAAACGTCAGGCTTCTTGTATGATTTGTCCATACTTCGTCGTTTAAATCATACTTGTTTCTTGTAAGAATAATATTATCCTGTTGAGTAGAATTTAATAGTTATTGCCATGTCGATTAATACAATAGCAATATTAAACAGCCAGTGCGTACCATTGTTATTTAAGCATGTGACATCCATCCACACGAATACCAACATGTATCAGTAATTCCGGTTGAGGTAAAACAAAAATTTATATAAACAAAAGAAAGAACAAAAAAAAAAAAAAAAACAACAACTGTCTAAGTTAACTCAAAGTATCTATGCAGAACTCTTTTTTTCTTTCGTCCCAGGATATTCTAGCAGATTCCTTCGGCTCCGTTCGGCGCGCCCCAAGTGACGAAAACTTGAAATACAAAAACGAAATCTAGTAAAATATATCCATATGGGTCATTTCATGGGAAATTTACACTCAAAATTTTTTTTACTACAATATATTTTTTTTTTGCTTTCTTACTTCGAAAATAATCGACACGTATTTTTTTTTTCAACGTGATACTTGAAAATTTTGAGATATGATTTTTTTAAGTTTGTCACTTGGGAAAAATTTTTTTTTTTCAACAGCTCACCGTGAAAGAAGATTTCGATATAAAATTTAACCCTTACACTTGAAATGTGCGGAAGAGTACAAGCTTTCAGAAAAAGTATGGCGCTTATTCCGTTGTTTATTTCGTAATAACAATATAGTTCATTGTTATAAACAAATTAATTTTTTTTAAACTTGGAACAAATTTTTGTTCAATTTTTTTGTTTCTTAATTTTTGTTAGATTTTTTTGAATATGCTAACAAAAATTTTGGGATGGGCAAATGAAAACTGTAGGTGTAACGAATTTATAAATTCTGTGTCGCACGCTGCAACTACGCTCAAGCCTTCTCAAGTTAAAGATTTATCATGAATACATAAAAATTTGGACTTATAAATTGTAGAGATGTTATCTGCTTTTGTACAAAATTACATGCTATCAAAGTGCGCTCAGGAACTCGCTCGCTGCAACGCGCGACACAGACTTTATAAATTCGTTACACCTACAGTTTTCATTTGCCCATCCCAAAATTTTTGCTAGCATATTCAAAAAAATCTAACAAAAATTAAGAAACAAAAAAATTGAACAAAAATTTGTTCCAAGTTTAAAAAAAATTAATTTGTTTATAACAATGAACTATATTGTTATTACGAAATAAACAACGGAATAAGCGCCATACTTTTTCTGAAAGCTTGTACTCTTCCGCACATTTCAAGTGTAAGGGTTAAATTTTATATCGAAAACTTCTTTCACAGTGAGCTGTTGAAAAAAAAAAATTTTTCCCAAGTGCCAAACTTAAAAAAATCATATCTTAAAATTTTCAAGTATCACATTGAAAAAAAAATACGTGTCGATTATTTTCGAAGTAAAAAAGCAAAAAAAAATATTTTGTAGTAAAAAAAATTTTGAGTGTAAATCTCCCATGAAATGACCCATATATTACAGGCTTAGAGCCAAAAACACAAGAGACGGAGACATACTTTTGCGAATCTCCATATTTTTTATCCTTACTTGTGATTTTTTGGCTGAAAGTCTGTCATATGTAGGAGTGTTTTTATAAACATACATAGGCCATAGAGCCAGAGCGGCCAATCGAATATATCAGTATAAAGCGCTATTGATTATCCTGCCAGTCAAAATGTATGGTAGTTATTGCGATTTCAATTGATACTCGAAATTGCAATATTCAACAGCCAGTGCGTCGATCATGAGAGACACCCACTGCTCCGAGAAATAGCAGCCCTGAAGGTTGTCAAACTATTCTTGGCCATTTCCCATTCTGGTTTCGCTATGAGTTATATATCTATATTGTATGTGCGCTATAGCTATAGTAGGCTACAGCTAGAACACGCCATAGGTATATAACTCATAGCAGCCCTCACAGAAATCTGGCGTACGCTGTGTAAGCAAAGTAAGCCGTATAAGCTCACGTGACTCGCATCGTCCAATCCGCGTGAGCGACATGAGTCACGTGAGCTTACATGGCTTACTTTGCTTACACAGCGTACGCCAGATTTCCGTGATGGGAAAACCAGAATAGAAAACGGCCCAGAATGGCTCGACAACCATCAGGGAGTGTGAAGAACATTCAATAAAATGTTAGCGCCACTTTAAACTTAAGCTTCATACATTGACCAAAAAATTTCCAGTCGAGGAAATTTCTATACTTATAAGCATATATATTTTCCAAAGTGGGAATTTTTCTGAAAAACAAACAGAAAGAAAAGATTAAACAAGGAAGCTATTGCTCAAATTGACCTCCACTATTTTATTGAAGGTTTTTTACATTTGTCATTTTTCGGACTCGTGGGTTTCCGGAGCGGTGTGTATTTCTCTCCATCATCACTAAAACAAGTAACTGAAAAGAAATGGTCATGCAATTGTTTTCGTATTTTTACTTACTTAGTCGTACACTAATTTTCCACCTTTAGCTGCCACGCTCCACTCTCTTGGTATATCAAAAAACAAGGGGGCTCAGGGAAAAGGGGAACTTCAGGCGAATGAAGCCTTGCAACGTTTCGGTCACTGATTCGCAGCCATGTTGTCCGTGACTCTCGAACGCAACAGTAGTAATGTCGATTGTCAGGTTCACCGTTTGGTGGTGGTTCAGCTGGCCCCCTGTGGAAAATCATTCCTGTCAAGTCGTAAGTGAATGCTCCACCACCTGTTACATTAACCGGAATGGTTTCGTCAATGTGCATTCGAGCTTCACTTTTTTTTATGTGGCACCTTTCGCGTACTGTGACGTACTCGGCGTAGTCGATTGCCAGTGCTACGGCTTCGGGTTTTTCATGAAAATTTACATGAACTTTTTCATTCTGGCAGCATTTTTTCCTATGTGAAAAAGCATGTTCTATAGCAACTCCCAAAGCTCTCAAAACAGTAGGCTTCCAAGTCACATGAGTGAGGAGGCTTTTTACCTTCATGGCAGAAGATTCCTTTGGCTTAGCGCATGATTCGCAAAAAACGGTCATATTGATGTGTATGTCCAGGAAGTCAATATTCGTTTCTCCTTTGAGCCTGTCCAAAAGAAGATTGTAAAAGTAGACACAATCATCTTGCTTCCCTCGTTGAAATCCGTATTTTGTCCAAATGTACTCCACAAGATTTTTAGGGTTAACGTCCATGCAACCTGCCGACTCAATCTCGTTGAAAACACGCTGCAAGTGTATCGAAATAGAACCTTTAAATTTGAGTGAGGCGTTTAACATCTCTTTTCTTACGGACTTGAATCTGAACAAGATTTGCAAGACGCTGTTCATGAAGCACGTGTTCCCCATGTTTGGCAAACCTTGTGGAAGTCGACGAGTTGCTTCAAATCCTGATCGGGAATTTGACCCTGAAGAAGACGATGGTGTTGTCGAGAGTTTCACGCTGGAAGAGCTGGAGGGTGGCTTTGATGACGGATTGATTGTTGGGGTTGACGTAGTTGGGGTTGAAGTAGTTGGGGTTGACGTGGACGTATATAGACCATTGCTTGCCTTGGTGGAAATTTTTGATGTTTGTAATTTCCTTGAAGCATAAGGATGGTCGTGTCGAATCAAGCCAAGGATCTTCTTCAGAGCAGGTGTTTTCGTTTGAAGAACTTTTTGCTGCATTCGAACCCCAGAAGAGATATCCAAACGTTTTATCTCATTTTTGGTACTAGTGGAAACAGGGCAATTTAGGGAATTTGGGTTGATTATCCATGACGAGCTCGTATTCCTAGTGGAAAATGGCTGCTTTAGAATTTTATCTTCAACGATAAGTGGCTTCGGTTTTTCAAAATCGCGAAACGCCTCGTTTTCATTGCCACATCTCATAATGTCATCACGTTCCTCATTTGGTCCACCGCAGAAGAGCCCTTCCGCAGAAAATCCAGGTACTTCATCGGGCGTACACGATCTTTGTGGGGTTGAGCCTCGCAACTGCTTTTCAGCTAATTTTTGCATGTAAGCCCGTTTTTTCTTCGGTACCTGAAACAGTGATACATTCAAGTGGTTAGATATTATGATGTGAAAAATATGTATCCTACAGGTTTAGGTCAAAGAATCAATATCAAACAAAAATTACCTTTCTTGCCCGTTTTTTGACTGCCCTTTGTTTCCCATAAGAGAGGGTCGTATGTGATAGTTTCTTGGGTCCTTTTTCAGCAACTGTTTCGTTTTTAGGAAGTTCTCCTTCAGTTGATTTTCCTTCCATAAATGCCTCTCTTTGCAGGTGTTGCTGGTATTTGTTTTGCGTCGCGCACCAGGATGGGATGAACATGCGTACGATTTCAGAAACATATATGTCTGCGGTGCTTTTTTTGTGTTCAATGCAAAGGTTCCAATCTAACCTGGCATTTTCAAGGACGTGCTTTGTTAAAATACTTTTTACACCAGTAAAATTCTGTCATTCATGTCAGCATCATTTCTGTGATCAACAACGACGTTGTATGCTCGAAACAATCCTCAAATTCCTTGCTTTGAAAATTTTTTAAACAATTTTCGCAAGTCAACTTGGTTTCGCATACAACCTTGACAAGTCGTGAGCTGTAGGCTCCAATTAAATGACTGCTTTTCAATTTCTCAAGATAGCGGTCTTCGTACGTTTGTTGCTTCAGTGGCGTTTGGATAGAGGACTTATTTGTTTGGCCAATGTCTCCAAAAATTGCTTCCTTCAAGTTTATCAGAGGTTCGCCAAGTTCTTCATCCTCGCAGTTGCCACGTAAGATCTTCGTCGTATCCAAACCGTTGATTAATAAAGTTTTCAGAATGCCGACGAGTTGTTTTGCGGTCATCGCATTGTTTGACCCAAAAAAAGTCTTTACTTTTCCAAAAAAATTTTCAATCACATCGGAGCCAAGATATCGACCACAAAGATGTTTGAATCCTACGGCTTTACAATTTTCCCATATTTCTTGGTAGCTTTCAATAGTCGTGATGAAATGTTTGAGAGTTGCGCTCCGAGTAAACTCTCGCTCTGTATGAAAAAAAGATGGATCCACGTTTCCACACTCGTCGACATGTTCAGGTTGAACGAATTTCAATTTTTTCAATTCCATCAAACTCTCGCTCCAGATTTTGTGATGATCACTATTTGCTGTAATTCGTGTAAGAAGTGGAGCATGATCATCGGCGGCCTTGGATCCATTCAGCGAGTCGAGAAGATCGTTGAAAATTTTCAAGACCTTTGGCATCCACTGTACGCCTCGACGACAACTTTCATTCACTCTTTCTCTTATCGTATTTTTTTGGAGGTCTATGAAGAGTGCAAGAGAGTTGCTAAAAATTTGGAAGGCTTTTATAGTGCGCCGTTTCGGACATCGTTCTGGGACAACATGAGCTTCGGTTATTTTTGGTATTGCGTTCACTACCTTTCCCTCACGCCTTTGCTCCAACTCCCATGCCGCGTAAATGACTTCCCACATCAAAACAGCGTAGTCGTTACTTCCACGTCCAAATCGGTAAATGAGAGGATGTTCCATCATCATGTTTCTCATACATTTCCCCAAGTGACAAAAGTCATACAACGGGTATATTTTCATATCGTCAAGGTGAATAACATCTGTAAAGCACAAACAAACAAAATTAATATTTTTTAGGTGCATATAATCATTAGGGTGATCCTTATTTAGGCAAAATTGGAAAATGTAACGGGACCGGCCGGAAAATTCATCAAGGTATATAAAAAAAATTTTCCTACAGTTTGAGCGAAATCGAACCATATTAACACGTGCCTCTGGGCGACTGAAATTTTAAATGGGAAATACATATATTTTTCACTAAACTTAGTCATGATTTTTTTAGCTCATATGAATTTTTTGAAAAAATTGAACCTTCGCTTTTATTGTTGTACATGATATCAGATTTGACCTGCATTTTTCTAGAATTTTCCGAAAATTCCTTCCCTTCTTTTAAGCCAAGTGAATATGACTCTGTCACAAAACCCTTATCGAAAAAACCTTGAAAATATAGAGGGTTTTACCCTCAAAAAACCCTCAAGAAATCTAGGGTATTTTGGAACAGGGTTAAACCCTCAATTGCGAGTTAAGCTCTAAGCTTGAGGGTGAGACCCGTGACATTGAGGGTCAAACGTCAACTTTAGGGTTAACTTTTAATTGAACGTCCACCTCTGACTTGAGGGTGCAACCTTCAACTCAGGAGTGTAACTCTCTACTAGAAGGTATAACCCTTAAGTTGAAGGTTAAACTCTCATTTAAGGGTATAACTCATAACTCGGAAATGTTGTACCCTCAACTTACGGTTAACCCTTGAGTGAGGGTATAACCTTTAACTCAAGGTTGTAACCCTCAACTAACGGTGCATCATGAATTAAGGGTTACCTCCTGCTAAGTGTTTTAACCTGAATGAAGTTGTTTCCCGATATACACTTTATTTGCGGTGAACCCTTAATCAATGGTTGTACCCTGGATTTGGGGTTAATCTATGAGTCTAGAGTTATACACTTAATTTAGGGTGAATAAGCGGGTCGAGGGTTATAACCTCAGTTCAGGGTAATACTCTTAGCATGAAATGTCACGGAAATTGCAGAAAGCAATTTTTTCGTTATATTATCTGCTTTCGACGTGCTGTTTAAAAAACATTTACAAATCGAAAATGTCAAGACTGCAAATACCCGGGATGAAAAATCAAGTCTCCCAAGTCTCCCGATAAGTCTCCCTCCGTGCCATTAGGGACACTCAAGTCTCCCTAAAATTTTTTAAATGGGAGACTTAAGTCTCCCAACAGGAGACTGAACGGGAGATTCTAGTCTCCTAACGGAAGACTGTAATCTTCCAACAGGAGACTGTAATCTCCCAACGGGAGACTCAAAACATGTTGAAAATATATATTATAATTTAAAAAATGTATCATCCAACATAGTCATTGTAGTAACATTACTGTAGAGAAAGATAAAGTAAAACCACAATATCTGAAATTATATATGACAATATTATATTTAATTTCGTTAGAATATTAAAAGATATATATGTTATGATTAGTACATAATTTATTTATTACATAAATGTACCTTAGTATTTTATGTATAATATATCATAAATAATATGTCAGTGATAGTATATTTATAAGTTTATTCATATTGAATCACCTGGAATTTTTCTGAGTTCATTTTTTCAAAATTTGTTGAAGTCCATTTTTTGAAAATTTCATAAGTACGTGTATTATTAGGAGACTTGAGTCTCCCGTTGGGAGACTCGAATCTCCCAGAGACTGTAGTCTCCCGATGGGAGACATAAATTTAATCATCAGGAAAAAAGAATCTCCCGATGGAAGACTACAGTCTCCTGAAAGTTCCGGGAGACTCAAGTCTCCGGATCGGAGACTCGTACCTAGGACATACGTCTCCCGAAAAAAGATGATTTATCATTTAAATGAGCTAAATCTCCCATTCCGAGACTACAAATCTCTCTTTGGGAGACTCGGGAGACTTGGGAGACTCATCGGGAGACTTGATTTTTCATCCCGGGTATGTACTGTTTGTTTACGCTTTTGCACCATTAGACCCATTTTGCACCGAACCCCATGATTAAAAAAATATCAAATAAATCTTTTTTGTGTAATTATCCATTGTACACGATGTCAGAAACAAGTGATAATATATGAACGGCTCAGATTAAAACTCGGATAGTCGTATGTCAAGTTGTATGTAAGTGACCAAATTTTAATCTCAGCCGTTCATATTTTTCTATGTTAATCAAGGGGTTCAGTGCAAAAAATGTCTAATTATTTATAACAATCGTTTATGCTTGTAATTATGTTGGAATAAAACTTATTGCTTATTCAGAATTAGTGTATCGAAATCCTTAAAAACGGACAAAATTATTCAAAACAATTGCTTATAACAATCCCTAATAACTATGATTTGTTTCTAAAAAACAAATTACATATTTGGATTCAGTGCATGAAAATCCGTGGGGGTAAATTCCTTCTTGCGATTTCTCTTTTTTCCCATGATATTACAGCTGGCTTCAGGATATTGTGTGACACAGTCATGTTCACTTGGCTTAAAAGTATGGAAGGAATTTTCGGAAAAATCTAGAAAAATTACAGGTAAAACCTGATACCATGTACAACAGTAGAAGAGAAGGTTCAATTTTTTTATATACATTAAAAAATAGCGTGTTTAAACTCGTTTCGACATACAAACATGAAGTATTTCAGCCTAACACGCAGACTGTCACTTGTCGACAGCCTTGTGTTAACCTTCAATATTTCATTTTCCATGTCGAAACAGTTGAAATACGCTCATTTTTACTGTGTTCGAGGCAAAAAGTATCGTTTGTACCTTGGAGCAATAACAGCCGATTAAAACTCGTGTGATTGCCGCCTTTGCTTCGCTCAGGCGGCAAACCTCACACTCGTTCCGAATCGGCTGTTTTTGTCCCGAGCTGCAAAATATACCATTTTATATACCTTGATGAATTTTCCGGCAAGTTCCGTTGCTTTTCCCAACTTTGTCCAAATAAGGACCAACCTAATAATTATGGATGTAATAAATCTTCATATATGAATTTTTCCAACAAATCAAATTCAAACTTGGATATCGCAATTTTTCTTACCTTTTGGTCTCAAGCCGTTATTTTTTCTGAATTTTTGACTGAAATCCAGCAGATCATCCACCATTGCGACGTTCGCAGAACCTTGGTCTAATGCAATACCGTCGACAATGTAGCCGCAGTCCTTCAATCTCCGACAAATGTCTTTGAAAATATGAGTCAACCGATGGTGTTTAGTTGTTCCTTTACAAAATCCATACTGAATAGCCATTTTTTTTCCGTCCACGAGTACCCGCATCATAAAGACAATCAAGTGATCGGCAAAAAGACTTGTTCGAGTGCTCTCAATCTCTCCAGTTTCTATATTTAAAAGAGGTCCCCAGTCTTCAACTCCAACAATACTATTATCGTCATCATAATCAACATGTTGTAGGAATTTGGTTTCATCAACTATCAGTATAACATGACTTTTCCGCTTATCTTTGATTGTCTCATTGTGAGCCTTTAGTGAATCATATATGATTGGATTCGGTCCTGGTTTCAAGGGTATCATTTGCAACACTTTGGAAAGAGTCCTTGGGGAAGGTAACAACATTTTAGTACGTAGCAATCGGTATAACCTTGGAGAAGTTTTCCACCATGTTATACATTCAATTTTTTCTTCCACATTGTAGCGATAGCCTTCCTTCTTTCGCCCATAATTTTTTATAGCCATCCGTAGAATATCCGCGTGTACTTTAGATACTTTGTTTTCTAAGGCTGCAACTTCATCCCGGTTCTTCACATTTTTATTTTTTTTCAAAAATCTCAGTTCCTTTCTCCTCATCGCATTATATTTTTTTTTCAATTTTCGATACTTTTCATCCAATGTTTCGATCTTGCGGGTTTTTCGATTTTTGTTCATGTTTATGGATTTTTCAGCAAAATTCGTCACAGAAACCTCTTGGGACGCAACCGGGGACACGACTGGAGATTGCCATGGAGGTAATGCGCATGGCGGCGTTCCGATTTCCACTGAAGTTTTTTCGGCCCTTTTTGCCGGGGACACGATCGAAGAGAATTCTGGTGAATTCCATGGCGGCGACTCTGGTGAAACGACTGTCGGTTGGTTTTGAGATTTTTCAGCAAAATTTGTCACGGTAACCTCTTGGGACGCAACCGGGGACACGACTGGAGATCCAGTTGGAGATTTTCGTACAGGTGCTTCCGCTGACACTGCTGAAGCTTTTGTCGAAATTTCTGGAGGTGATAAACTTCTCAATTTTCTGGGAGACTGAAGGCTGAGTTCCACAATTTCCAAATTGCTGAAAGGGATTGGGAGGTTTTTTTGCGAAAAGCTGTAATTATGTTCTGGGTATAGCTGTTGCGATTGAAAGGCCTGCGCGTTCCACGCGGGCTCCGCATTGATATTTTCATGCTGAGATTCTTGAAACAGTTGTTGAATATTTATTTGAGTTTCTTGTGGAGGAATATTTTGGACATTGATTGTGGGAGGTTGCGGTACAGGATCGACGGGTCTTCTTATGGGACGTTGTATCTGAGGATTAGGGAGTTCCCGACTCGGCACACAGTTCTTGCTCAACTTGCCCTGACTTCCGATGTAATCCGAGGGTTTAAAGTGACGCGAGCAAACGACCGAAGTCGAAAGCTTCTTTTCACTTAAATCTGTGTACAGTTAAAACATAGGACGAGTGCATGAGAAACCTTTTTCCGTTGTGATACACACGGCACGCCGTTATACATTATATTTGTTTCGGAATTTTTTTGTATAAAAGATATGAGTAACTTTATTCGTAACAAGCGTTTTCGGAGTCAATGATGCTCCCTTGATAATAAGTGTTCTATGGCTCATTAATAACTGGTGAATACATCAACTCCGTAAGCACTACAGTCGCTCGTCTGAATATTGAGAGTACTTCGGTACCAGCGGAAATGTCTGGAGACGGAGCATCAGTAAACTTGTTTAATGCTAAATTAGCGAAGCATCAATACTGCACTCTAAGGTCACTACTGAGAAGCAGGAACTTTCATGCATATCAAATTCAAGCAAAAATTAAAGGTCCGAAACGACGTTACTATCCATCGAATATGAATAAACGAAAGTAATGAGCACGTTCAGACGTTGATGAAATTTTTCTACAGTTAGTTTTTGCATACCTATTAAATCTTTTAAGAACATGAAATATATGATTCTTTCAAACCATGTTCGTAACACAATTACAAAAAATATATTCTATACAAGTCATACAAATACATGCAAATACTTTTCTATATTACAATTGTTTTATTTATAACAGTAATAAATTGCACTTATTATTTGTACTTTATTAGTATGGTAAAAAAATTTTTTTTAATTATAACGATATTCTTTTGTGTAGTGAATACATGCTGTCTATCAATTATTCTTTGTGAATTTCGAATTCAACCCTTCCTTATCATATCAGTGTCAGAGTTAGAAGATTTTTACAACTCTTAACCTTTTAAAAGCATGCTAATGTATGTCAGAAATATTCTCGATTATGATCATGATCATTTTCGCTCGAGTTTCAAAAAACTTGTAATTTTTAATTCAGAGCTTTTACATTAAATATGAACAGTAAAGAATGCGTTTTTCACCAAGTTACTAATGATTCACACAAATACATTTTTACGACGGCATTACTGACTCCGAAGATTTTCATTGCGAATTAAAGTTCGTATGCAACTCGAAATGTTACGCACGTCATCACACGTATCAGCCCAATATTTACAAGAACGGTTTTGAAAACCAGCGATGGCTTTATAACTCGTCCTGCAAATATTGGGCTCAGTTGTGTCAAGATGTCCCTAGCACTGCTCGCAGCATAATTTACTATTTGCATGCAAAACAGTTGTAAATAAACACATTTATAAAACATACATTAACACTGATAAAAATTAGCATAGATTCAGCAAAAATTTAATAGAGTCTAAATAAATCAACAGCTTTGATTTTCCAAAACATTTTTTATTTCGCTTTCTTTTTTCATTCCGAATGACACCTACAATATTTCTTATGCAATTATTTATATGAAAACTCACTTACACACCCTTTACCTTTTAAGTATTGGGATAAATAACGATTTATTTTTCGACCTCGTCTTCTTCTGTAACGGAAACATAACCAGAAATCAGACGAAATGGCACACTCTCGATTTTCGTGGTGATAGAATACATTTTTATGTACAGAATCACGAATTTTTCGCTTACTTTCAATAAATATCCGGGGCGTTGAAATCAGTAAAAAAAAAGAATTACGATTTCGTACTATTGTTGTCTGCACCAAAAAAAAACGTGAACTATATTTACACTAAACCCTCTTATATTTTAACCAACGCGAAACGAGTGACTCTCATGTACTTTTACTTTGCTCAACTCCCCACTGTCTCTCATGCCAGGAGGGAGAATTCGGTGCGCTTCTTCTGATTGCCTGCATTGGCTTCCCGGCTCACTCAATCACCAACAGTGGAGATACGACGCCGCCCAAAAGTTAAAGTAACCGAGCGAGGGGGAGTTAGAGTAGGTGAGAGTTCAAATACATGAGCGTTACAATAAAAGAGGGTCTGGTGTATTGCAATACTGGCGTGAACAGATGTGTTTGTTTATTTTTATGTTATACTGTCAATAAATACCCCATAGGTTAGCAATTACCCTGCTGAAAATTTCCAATTAGTTTTCCAATTGGTTTTCCAACTGAAAAGTCGTACTTCAATGCGAGAGCACCACCAAACTAAGTAAAGGACGCTATGTTTTGGAAGTCTGGCCCCCCTCGATACTGATGGCACCAAGCCATGAACCCTTGACAAAGCGTACTACGTGAGGTGCGCCTGCCCTTTGTGGGTATATCACTTCACGTAACGGGCCCTCACTGTGTGAGAGTGTTCACTGAGTTCAAGAGGTTCTAGACCCGAGTGTGCGACTTTCGCACTACGGGGACACCGAAGCGATTAAAGGGTGACCCTCGGGTTGGTGGACGGAGATAGGAATCACACATATCCTCATGGGGGAAGGCCAGAAAAGAGCACAATCCCCAGGAGGCTCCTCCATGAATTCTACAGTACCAACTGGAATCATTATTTTGGCCCCGTGTCGTTGTGTGAGCAATGCTATCAGTAAGCAAGGCTCGCGGATGGGTCCACTTGCAAAGGACCGGGGCCACAGGCGGCGGTGTAGATGCGGCGGTGTCGCAAGCGCCCTTGGGACGGATGGGTGGAGGGGAGAGACGGAGACGGCCATAACAAAAGTCCTCCACGATATATAGGGAAGAGAGAGGTGGAAGGAGTTTATTATGTATTATATTTTAGTATTTATATATTTTTTTTGTTTCTGTTTCAATTAATTACCATTTTTGTTCGATGTTTGGATGTGAAGGGTTCTAGCGAATAAGTTGGATATATGTGTGATGAAGGACCAAGGTCCAGTTCCTTAGCCATGTAGACTGAAACGAATCAATTATTTACATAAAAAGATAAATTAGTTTTTGTGTTGAAGAACACAAGACACAAGCGAAACCTCAACAAATAGTATATTATGGTATTAGGACTTCAAGTTTATATTATTGAATGTGAAATTTGTTAACCGAGGCGAAGCAAAGGTTTACAATATTACAGGAGTGAATATAAAATTCATGTCCTAGTTACGTACGATATTTTATGTATCGAGGGCTAAAAAACGAGTTTAGAGATTTCGAAGTGGTCAAGGAAAGAGTTTTTATGCCAGAGGTACAAACAAACAATTATCGAACACATAAGCCTGTGAAAGAGAGAATATAAAACAAAGATCTATTATGAGACACAAGCTTTTAGAGCGATTCATAATTGCGTACGCACGAGATTTTCGTGTTTTCAAAGAAGTTAGTCGTGTTTTTGACATAAATGATGCATGTAGACGCATTCACGCGTGAGATTCTTGCGTCGAGAACATCAATAACTGATGTATGATGCATGTAATAAATGATAGTTACAACGCAAGATTGCTAAAGATTTCCAAGCAGAACGATTTGACTGAAAACTGTTAAATAATCAATCAACTCTAACCTTACGTACGCTGTTGCGAGTTGTATAATTTAATAAAACAGTTATAAATGAATTTATAAATTAATGTACGAAAACAATTCATGCTGGCCGAACGAGCCACGTCACGGCTGATTATTAACTCGACGCGCAAACGCGTCAGTTTCATCCCACAAAAAAACACATAAATTAACGTTTTCCCACAAAATAGTATACCATTTTTTTTAAAGAAAAGTACGAACTTTTCTTTGAACAAAAAAAAATGTTTTTCAAAAATGTTGAATTTGAAAAAAACATAAAATAAGTAATACAATTCGAAAAAATTAACATAAATAATTATTTCAAATATTCGTTATATATTTTTTTTTTTTTTTTTTTGAAAAGAGAGGAAAAAATACTATAAATAACAATAATGCTGTACCCAACTAATACAACAATTGTACTGAGTTCCATCAAAATCTGAGGCAACAAGTTTTTCAGGTGGGAACACTTGATATGGAATGCCCCATAGGTTCTCATAACGGTTGTCACTAGTTATTTGAGTTTTTATAAACAATTCCATTAAGTGTTTAATAAGGATTTTTATGAATTCTTTTTAAAAAAATTTCATAAAAACTTTACGAAATTTCCTGAAATACCGAAAAAAAATTTTTTGTTGAGTTGGCCTTGAACCCAGGGCCAGTTGTTCACCAGGTGAACTGGTGAGGTATCTGCATGCTTGCAAAATCAGAGACTGAATTCAGCCCACTTCTTTTTTAGATTAAAGTAATTTCAAAAAGTGTATATGAATATGTTCAAAAATTTAAGTGCTCAGGGAACATATTTTTCTTCACACCTGGTACGAAAGTACTCATTTCCCCCCCGCTTCGCGAAGGGAAAATGTACTTTCGTCCCCCTTGTGAAGAAAAATATAGTACGCATCACGGGGGTTAATTAATAAATTCACCCCCTTGACGCGTAATATACTATTTTCACACGGTAAAATAAATCTCGGTATGTTTTATACAGATGTTTTAGTTTTCATAAAGTTCTTTATTAAGTTTGGACGCATTTTATAAAACACTTTATAAAAATTTCTGAAGCTTTATGAACATTGACAATTTTATTACAGTTTATGAAGATTTTATAAAATTTTCAATGTTCTTCAATCCTCCCCATTTAAAATTTGAATACGCTAGAGCGCCCTTGGACTTCTTGGTAACTACTTCAGTGGACGTGCCACGCACAACTGTCAAAATCATACATACATACACACGTCACTCACACTAGAAAATTTCAAAAAAATGACTTTTGTTTCGGCCCAAATAAAGCGAAAGCTATGATAATTATTCATATTTCGTTGATAAATGGTTGCATTGGTACTTTTTTGTGATATTTAATTAAACCTTATGTTTTTAAAATGCTTGAAAAAAATATAAAATGAAATATTGAGTCTACTTGATCAGAACCGGATTTTCGCAAAAGATCCGCTAGGAGCGCCAGTGACGGAAGGCTGACTCTGACCCGAATTTCTGCAAAGTCTGATTCAGACTGTCTGAATCAATTTTTTCGTGTTGACGAAAAAAAACAAACTGTTTTTCTGTCTCCTGAGTGAACCAAGGAGCGGATTTTTAAGTGTTACGGCTCAAATGAAAGGAAAAAAATTCTAGTTTCAGGATGAGTATCACATTGCACTGAATCAATTCCGTAAATATGAAATATTTTTAAAAATATGAGTGTCGGTACGGCAGATTCACTAAACTTTGGGCATAGAGACCCGGTAGATCGCAGGCTACTTTTTTTTTTTTTACCTTAGCCTTCTCGACCCTACTAGGTCTCTTGATGTGATGATAAATTGTTGATGAAAATAGCAAATGATTCACTTCTTATAATTTCCTGCACGAACCATTTAGTACAGAATATACTCGAAAAGTTCGAAGACACGATTTTCTTGTGCTTAGGAATCATTCATTACTAGGCACAAACTATTCATGTCTAGAGTATCGCCAGTTGTGAGCAAGCACTGAATAGTCTGAACAGTGTTTTCCTGATCCTAAGATTATTTTTTATTCTTGTGAATCTTGCATATCGCCATTCCTCTGACCCCTCTGGCCTACAAGGCCTTGGTCTCGTATTTTTCGTTTCACACCTAAGTGGGCGTCCAAAAAAGAGTATAGAAGATTCACTTCAAAGAAGAAAAACAACAGCCACAAATCGCGTCTGGTATTGCACTTGCCAAATATTTGTTTAGGGTCTTGAGAACAGTCGAGTTCTCAAGCGATCGCCTTTCTCTCAGGTTCGTATTGCATGCGCTTGTTTCCTTATAACAGACTGATCATTTTTCTGCAAGTAACGCTATCTCGAGCCATCCCTACTTTTTTCACTCAAGTGAGCATAACCATCAGACATGATGTCGAGAAGCTGTCAGTTGACCAGAAACCAATTTTTTCTATTGCACTTGATACGATTGAACTTGGCAGCGTTGAGTGTAAATCTTATAAAATTTTATTTTTACAATATCTTAACAAATGAACAACATTATCAAATTCAGCGTCTAAGTTTTTGATTCCTTAGCAACCATTACTTGTAACCATTTTCCAACTATGCATACTTGGTTTACTGACATGTAGTGTCTAATGTAAGTATTTCAAAATCTAAATAATCTCTTCTACTACGAGGTGTACGATAAAATATTTCAAAAATGCACTATAACTTTAATGAACTTATTTCCTAAAGTATTCAATTTTTTTCTAAATTATAAGTTGCTACAAAGATGTATAAGAACTTTGCAACCTACTCATCAATTTTAAGAACGTACTTGTGCCAATTGAATTACATCATAATAACCAACACTTACATTGACAAAACTTTAATATTCATTTTTCAGATTTCTAATTCTCATATAAAATTATCCATTACGCTTCATGTTTCTGATTACTTACAAGTCAAATTTAGGTCTCGCTTAATTCATCAAGCATCGAATTCAAGTCTTTGAAAACAATAATTCTCTATACAACCAATTTTTGTATCACTCAAAAGTCAAATCTGATTCTTGCCAATTCCAAGTTATATAGCAAACAAGGAACTGCTGTTTGCTACTTTAATGACAATATGTACTAATAGTATAGGGGAAAGTCCGGTGGAGTGGAAGTCGGTTGGAGAAGGAAACCTTCATATTTTTTTTGTACTTGACATTCTTCAAAATGGTCCACTGTAGCGTGATTGTTTTGACAGTAGCAAGTTTTTTATGACACACAAATGCAAGCAGACGCATTTTTCACTTAGTGGAAAGCAAAATAAAAAATTGGACTTTTGAAGTTGCAAAATTTTTTTTATAGCTCAAATATTTTTTGTGATGTTTGACGCAAAGCGGAATCTGAGAATACAAAAATATTTATTCGACTTTGACATTTATCCACACGAAAGAATTTTATTTCAAATCCTACATTGTGTCATTGATACGGTTTTAGTATGAAAGTGCCATAAATTGGGTACAGTGGGAAGAGTAATGACAGGTGAAGTAAAAATTTCCAAGTTTAATGAGAAAGTGTCTTTTTAAAATTTAAATTGTGTACTTATTACGTATGTTGAAAATAAATACTTTTAAGTATAATTCTTTTGTTGTATATTGGTTCCCCCCAGCCAGCAAAGTCTCAGGATCGCTACGATAGCACTACCATACTGGATGGTAGTGCTACCGTAGCGCTCCTGAGACTTTGCTGGCTTGGCTGTGATTGATCGAATTCCTATTGTATCATTTTTTGTACCGTTTTATATGATTCATGTCTCTCATTTATATTAAAATTTTATCCTCTATTCAAATGTTTTGCTTTGTTTATCATTGTTGTACTTTTGATGTGAATTTTTATCAGATTTACCCCTTTTTTTTACCATTTACCACTTTATCCGAAAGTTTTCCATTGTATTCAATTTTGCACTTTTTTTCATATGAAAAAAAAAAACAACTTGAAAATGATTTTTTTAATGAAAGCTTTCCACAATCTGAAAGCTTTGGTCTTCCTTTTTATGATACAATTTGAAAATAACTTAAAAAATTTTTTCTACATTTTATGTAGATTTATGAGAGCCCGTCCCACTCCAACAGACTTTCCCCTCCTTAAAAAATATGTAACTTCATACATTCACAGAGGACTGTACTATATTTGAAATGCAATCAAAAAATTATGAATTCTAACCTTGCAGACCCAATCTTTCTACCCACAACTCTCGAAATTGTTGCTCCTTTGGAATTAAGTGTTTCGTTATGATGTTCTTCGAGCTGGTTGGGCACCCTAGCACACAACATTTCCTTCCCATAATGGATGGAATTTTTCGAGCTGCAAGAGCATTTATGTTGTACTCGTTTTCATTTCGAATTCTATAAACTCTCAATACAGGCACGTATCTAGATTATGCCAGTCCTTTTCTGACGTCTTTGAGCTTAAGCGCTAGAAAAATACACAAGGAGGACATAAATTTTACTTATCTATTATACATATAATAGATGAATCATACATTATTTCAAGTCGCACAATGTCTGAATGCAGATTTGAAAAAATTAATTGACTTATATAAAATTAATGGTAAATTTCTACTGGAAAAAAAAATTTTTGCTGCATGTCAAAATGGCTATATTACAATAGATTTTGCAAGAAAGAAATTTTACAATTTCATAATTAAAACTTCTATTGTTAAAAGTATTTATTTTTTAAGATATTTTGATGTTCGACATAACACATGCAAAACTAAAAAAAATTGAAGAACAGTTCAGGTAAATAAATTGTGATTTATAGTTTGAAATTGAAAAATACATACCACTAATATCAATTAATGGACAGTAAGTTGTTCTTAATTTTAGATATTAAAAATTTGCTGTGGTAATTCTTATAATCGCCTCTACTAAAGAGAAAAGTCAAAAAGGCAAAAAATGAAAGAAGGTATGGTCGCAGATGAAATTAAGCAAAAATAAAAATTAAAACAGAAGAATTTCTAATTTTTATGTTTGCTATTTGGAGTTTAAAAAATTCCAGATATTTTTTTACAAAAAACTAAACTGAATGTATCATTATGAATTTAAATTTCTAAGTTAAATAATATGAAGGTGCGACAATATAGAAATTCCTTTCGTAAATCAGTGTTGTAAATCAAACAAAATCAAACTTATTTTTAATTTGGTAAATTTAGAAGCATAATTCTAGTTAAGAAGTTGACAATTGCAAAGTGCACATTTGATAATTTTTCTAATTTATTTATTAGCAGAGTATTTATTTACTTTTTTCAACTTATTAGCAGAAGCAATAAATAACCCACAGAAAGCACAATTATTATGGATTTAAAAATGCCTCGAGTATCAGATATTCCGTTTTGACATCCCTATAGTGCCCAGATATTTTTTTCATTTTCATAACGTACAATAATTAAGTATTTTTCACTTATATTTTTGACGAAAGTGAAATTCGCTCACCCGATTCTTGGCAGCTGGGTGAAAAAATTATCCACCTCGGATTCGCATCAACTATTCAGACAAACAAATAGCAAATAATAATCGACATTAAGTATTATATGTTTGGTCCACTATGTATGTAGATTTAATGGCAAATTAAATATTTTTCATTATATCCATTAACAATTCACATTCACTTATTTCTCTTTATTCTGCGTTCTTTAGCGTTCTTTATGTATTCAATGTTATTATTCGATGTTATTCAATTATTATAATTATATTCGTGATGGTCACGTGACTCTCGAAAAAACTCGCAGAGCCATCTATCCGTGAAGTACTTTTTCTTCCAATAATCATAACAGTAACGATCGACACGGTTTCCCTTAGAGTTTCAGACACCTGAACGCGACGAATACTGGAACAAGTCGAAGCGCGAATCGAACCGATCGCAGGACTGCCGGGCATCCCACGCGAACCGTGAACGAGTAATTCCACGTCAACGGAACGTGCAAGAATGAAAAGAAATATGCGATTTCTATCTAAGCCTACTATACCCTATGATCCTAATCGAAATAATAAAAGCGAAAATAATCAAAATGAGACAATTCAGTTCGATCCTGGCAGGATCGCCAATGTAACGAGAATTTAATTTAGAGAACGTATTTCTCGAACCCTCGCCACAAATTCGTCAGATCAAAATGAAAATAAAGAAATTAAGGAAAGAAAAACTCCGCGAAACAAAAAAAAAAAAAATAATAACTTAACTATCAATACTTACTGCCAAAACTGAAACTGGTACAGGATCGCCAGACAAGATGAACTTGTCAAATCACTCAAAATAAATCCAACTCAAAGCGGAAAAATTTTTGATCCACGCAATGGCCACCTTCGAGCCTATTCCGAATTATTGCCTCATTTAATTAACTTATCCAAATAACAACAACTAATATCGTTTCCAAAATATCCAGTATATTCAATTCATTAATCTCACATAAATCCAACTTACAGAACAAAATAAATCACAAATAATTTCCTTACAATTATCTTCCGTGCTACCACAAAATAACGCCAATTAATTAACTATAATTCCATAATTAGCCAATTCTTCCATCCCATCCCAATTCTTATATACGACACCAGTATCACATCAATAACACCTCAAAATTACACAACAGTCCGACCTTGGAATCCCTCATTCGGCCTTCCAAGCGACTTTTTATATCCCAAATCAACGACCACCTCACAAAAAATGAATCAAATGCAAAAACAACATAAAACGGGAAGGAAAACTCGGTAATTCCTACAAAGTTAATTTAAATTACGGTAGCAGCGGAACGGTATCTTCAGCCTAGAACGACCTCGTAATATATACAATCCTGTCCTAGCGTTTCCAAATAAATTCAATCAGACCAAAACGAATACAAATAAATGTCTACCAATGCCACGTATTATTCAATTACTCACGTTACCAGAAGAGTCACTCTCGCTGTCTACACTTGTAACACTACACGATTTAAACGTCGCAATAATTCATGGACGTCTCAGGCGTGACCTCAGCGGGGTCATGACCGTCCTAAAAAAATTGAAAACGCGGACCGTGGTTGAGTAAGCTCGCTGTTAACCCTCAGCCAATTAATAAAAACATAGACCGACCGAAAAATCGACTGAAAGTCTCGATTCAGTGTTCGACTGATACCTAGATGCCAAGGTTAATTCCTGCCAGCGACACTCGAGTACACGACAGTGCGCTGGACTATCAGAAAGCCCCACCTAGGACTTACACAAGTGGTCCACTAAATCGGTCAGAATTTAGCCAAACCGGACTAAACCCCACAAAAATATATCAAACCGGAAGAAAAACCCCCCAATAACACGCGTCCAGCTAGAACCCTGGCAACCCCCTGATACAGGCACGACCTGCAGGAGTTACGAACCAAAGCACCAGCTGGGAAAGCGCCAGCGAGCCTAATCAACCAGGATCACTCACAATCACTGAAACTACTCGAATCTTAATCCCCAAAAAAAAAAATTAACTAACAGCGAGGTACGGTAAATCGAGATCGAAAACGGTAAATCGGTAATACGAGCGGTAAGGTAAGGGAATTCGAACGAAATGAGCAACGAGTAATTCGGTAATTGAACAAAAACGATAATCGAAATCAAAGCACTCCCGTAACTCCCGAAAACTCCCGACACGATTCAAAAGAAAACTCAACTTGTCGATGACCGGCTGAAGAAGACGCCGGGCCGAAGCGCGCTCCTCCTTTTATAGATTGAACCGCCATCTTGATTTTTCCCCTTCCGGGAAAATCGTCTATCTTCCTCCGCGACTTTGGATGGCCTAGTCCGTCCTCATCTCGAAATTTTGATTGCCGTCGGCCATGTTGCGAGTTCCGAGAATCGTCTGGAATCTTCTCGAACTTCTTGCCCGTTTTCATCGAAGAGTCTAGGTTTTCCGCAGCTTACATCAGAAATGGAGTCGAATTTTTCGGAAGATGAAATCGAAAGGCAGCTTGAGGTAGTAGCGATGATAGGCGACGGTAATTAATTAATTAATAAGGACAATTCAAGCGTCGGAAAACACACTCTCGCCTGAACGAGACGGTACTTAATTCCGTTACGGCGATAATCGGTAAGGGAGCGTAATAATGAAAAAGAACAAATAATGTCGCCAATTTGCGAAACAACTTCGGCCAAAATATTTAACAAAATAATTACAACAAATACATATCAATCATAACCGAGTTACTCATTATGCTCAACAAAAATCCGTGAACAATTAAATCCCATTTTACAACAATTATTTCAAAATAAATCAAAAGAAAAACCTGAACAAAGGCTTCACAAAGGAGATAAAACCCGAAAAGAAATCGAAAAGATAACTCGTTTCTAACAATGGAACGATATCTCAAAGTCCCTGGAAATACCCAAAAACGCGAGAAAAACGGAAATCGCGTCGAAGATAAAGAGAAATCCTAAAGATATTGCCTTCCGAACAATGAAATCGCTATCTTAATGGCTTTGGGAAAAACCAAAACGCCAAGAAAACGAAAAACGAAACGAAAATAAGACAGAGCCCCGAAAATAATCTCCCTCGAACAAAGCAATCGGTACTTTAATGGCTCTGAAAAACCGAAGCACTTAGAGGCCGAAAAACGTAACGAAGAAAATATAGAATCCAGAAAATAATCTTTCTCGAACAAAGAAATCGGTATCGAAGCACTTAGAGACCGAAAAACGCAACGAAATCGGTACACTAATGGATCGGGAAAACCGAAAAATACAACTCGCTCCCGAACAAAGGAAAGGTATCTAAGTGCTCGAAAAACCGAAAAACCGAACGACACTACAAATACAAAGGCTTTTATGCCTCTACGAGGATAGACAGCCTCGAACAAAGAGAAGCTCGCATGCTTATCTAAACGAAATTCGCGTTTCTGAAATTATGTTCGAGAAAGATAAATGATACGAAAAATTACAGAAAGGCAGATATCGATGAATAACGGAACGAAATAAAATCAAAAATGAAATAGGCACTTACTTAAAAAGGTCGTTCTAATGATGTCATCGACGAGTTGAGCTTTCTTTTTTCCTCTTTCGCACACGATTTTTAACGCGCACTCCGAATTGCTCATTACTAGTAATGAATAAAATAAAATCAAATAAACTAAACCGACGTGGACTTTCAAACGAAGTGGAATGAAATTTCACTTCGCTACAAGCTCTTGGCGTTTCTTGTAGATCCAAGTCATTTTCCTTCGTAACTCCATGTTGAACGGTTTCATTGGCTGCATCGCAGTTATCTAAAATATTAATTTCGCATTCAAATACCGTTTTCACAACCTTCTTCTGTGAAAATATTTTTGAAATATGTACCCCTTCCTCACCGAACATCGCCAATGTATAAACTCGAGAATTATAAAAAATTTATTCTCTATACTTAGCAGTTGTAAAAACTTCTCTCTCTTATACAACTAAGATATTATACTACGCGTATATTTTATGTTTTATGTTTATATAACAAACGATAGAATATACATATTTGTTTATCACATGCTGTCCATACAAAACATGAACAACTCAGATAGTAATTTAGTAATTACGGAAAAATTGTAATGAAAAAAAGTAAGATACAAAAGTTCTGAAATCAATATTGAAGTAATATTGACTCAAAGTATATAGTGCTAATCAATCTTATATCTTATAATTAAAAAATATAAACAACTCAAATAGTATTTACAGAAAAATGTATTGAAAAAAAGTAAGATACAAAAGTACTGAAATCAATACTGAATTTATCTTAAATATAAGTAGTAAACTGACAATGTTATTCGATCTTATAATGTCAAGATAGAGTATGTTGCTTTGATAATTTCTAATCCAGTAGAAACGAAAGAATCGAATCGTTAATGATTAATAATCATAGAGAACACAAGATTTAACTATATTATGTGACAACTGCATTATGTGATACGCCATTATACTTGAGTGATTGGAAAAATACCAGTTCTAATAGTTTCACATGAAATACAGACACGGTAAACTTATTATAATAAAAGTTGTGTGCAAATCTGATATGCTCGGAAATAAAAGAAGGTTAAAATTAATTCGTTGACTGCTGTCAAGAATTGAAAATGTATAATAATTATTTGTTCATGGGTGAGCACTGCGTAACTTTATCATTTATCGCTTATCTTAGTGTATTTGATCAAACAATATAAGGCGAATCAAGTTCATGTAGCAATATTTAGACTTGATAGCTTGGTAGATTTACTTTTTACATCGTATGAAGTAAACGAGAAATAAATGTTTCCCTTCCCATTTGCAGACTTAGGACTGTCAGTTACTGAAACTTATTGAAGTCGAAGGCACTTCTAATGCGACTTCGATAAAGGCGCGAAGACTTGCCTACGACCAACGATAAAGAAGCGTAACTGGTATGGTTAAAAACATTTATGTCGCGTAATTTTAAATTTTTTATATCTACTAACTAACTTTGAATAAAAAGTTTTTTTGTTTGTTTTTGATACAAATTAATGAGCTAGCAGTCGAAGTTCTATGATGTGATGAACTACATTTTCTAAATAAAAGCAATTGTTTTTGTTTCTTGTACAGCAGCCAACGAATTAATTTTAACCTTCTTTTATTTCCGAGCATATCAGATTTGCACACAACTTTTATTATAATAAGTTTACCGTGTCTGTATTTCATGTGAAACTGTTAGAACTGGTATTTTTCCAATCACTCAAGTATAATGGCGTATCACATAATGTAGTTGTCACATAATATAGTTAAATCTTGTGTTCTCTATGATTATTAATCATTAACGATTCGATTCTTTCGTTTCTACTGGATTAGAAATTATCAAAGCAACATACTCTATCTTGACATTATAAGATCGAATAACATTGTCAGTTTAGTACTTATATTTAATATAAATTCAGTATTGATTTCAGTACTTTTGTATCTTACTTTTTTTCAATACATTTTTCTGTAAATACTATTTGAGTTGTTTATATTTTTTAATTATAAGATATAAGATTGATTAGCACTATATACTTTGACTCAATATTAATTCAATATTGATTTCAGAACTTTTGTATCTCACTTTTTTTCATTACAATTTTTCCGTAATTACTAAATTACTATCTGAGTTGTTCATGTTTTGTATAGACAGCATGTGATAAACAAATATGTATATTGTATCGTTTGTTATATAAACATAAAACATAAAATATACGCGTAGTATAATATCTTAGTTGTATAAGAGAGAGAAGTTTTTACAACTGCTAAGTAAAGAGAATACATTTTTATTAATTCTCGAGTTTATACATTGGCGATGTTCGGTGAGGAAGGGGGGGGGGGGGGAGAGGGGATTTCATTTCTTTTTTCATTAAAAAAAATTTTTTTTTCGATTTTCGATTATCAATAATTATATCCACTATTGTAAAATCCATAAAATATATTTTTTGGGTCAAACTGTTAACTTTCATTCAATAATCCTAGTTGTATTCAGTATATAATGCTCCGAAATTTTGTTTAAAGTAGATTCAAAAAAGGAGTTACGATTTACGTTGTTATATAAGATCGAGTATTTGATAGTCACCGATCAATTTAAATTTGGCGTTGTAAGAACGAAGTGTACACATTTTTTGCATTTTTTGGCCATTATAATGTCATAACTTTTTCATTTTCGATACATTGCCATTTTGACTTGATGTCTGATATGAAAGAAGTATAAACTCCTGAGTCTGGAAGACCTCCATCATGAAATACGGTTGCAACTACTTTAAATTTTGTTTTATTTATCATTAGTTTTTGAGTTGTCCCTGAGATAGAACATTTTATTTTTTTTGTTTCGCCAGTTTCATCAGGTTCAAAGAGCGAAAATTGTATCACAATGCAATCTGATGTATTAATATCTATTTTCATTACTAAGGGTTTAGAACTGTGACGAGCGAGGTTTTGCTCACTCGTCTATATTTTTATTTTTACAATAATATGAGAAAAAAAAAAAGACAAATTCAATGTTCTATAAACTGTTTAAGGGGAAGCTATTTTTCTAAACGTTAAGATAACGCGCGACAATATCAAATCGCTATGACTCGCCGGTATTGATAGTTGATGACGCTAATAATATCAATTTTTGGGTAGGAAACGATCGGACAAAAATCGTTCCGTAAAGAATGATTTTCAGACGGAAACGATATGCTCATATCTTTCTTTTAGACAATGAACCATGATTAGACTTTTTACAAAAATGATATCTAACGATTTCTTGCAATTTACACCGGATACAAACGAACGAAAAGGAAGCCGAAACGAACGAAAAACGTTCCGTGAGTACGATTTTCAGGCAAAAATGATAAACAGGTTAATTTTTCGAATAATGAACTACGATTACCACTTCTTTCTTTCTTCGGTATATAAACCAAGCAGTCGTGGCCGAACTTTGGCACTCACACTCCCAAACACTTGTATCCCTTATAGTTAATAGTTTAACGTAGTGAAAATTTATAAGTTTAAGAGCGTGCGGAAGTATAGTTCTCAAAATTTACTCGAAGTCGTTGATCTTAAAACGTTTTCTGAATCTATATACATTTTCTGTTCGTGAAAAGAGTGATTTTCCTAAAAACAATCGATCGAAGGTATGAGAGTAAAAATTATTAATAATATGTTGAAAATAAGTAAAGTTATAAATCAACACACTGTTGTACATTGTCAGAGCCATGTTATTGTCATGTAAATTGTTTTGTGAATAAGAACTTCAGAAAGGATTCGTAATGCATCGAATATTTTGTATGAAAAGAGTATTTGAATAAGATATAATGTTGATTTTATCATTTTGTTAGAAAAGTCTTTTGTCTTGATTGATAGATCAAAATGTAAATGATTGTATTCAGAAGTGACTGTTCATTTTATACTAATAAAGTTAATGTTTTGTAAATTGAAAACCATCCCTCAAAAGCATTTCTTTTCCCCTGGTCCATAAATATATAGGGAACCTAGGGTCGTGTAGGGCAGAGCCTCCTACAACGGTCCTAATCTGGACGAGTTGGCCTACTTTCGGGATTTAAAAATCA
The DNA here is from genome assembly GCA_028476575.1 of Platygaster robiniae. Classification (NCBI taxonomy): domain Eukaryota; kingdom Metazoa; phylum Arthropoda; class Insecta; order Hymenoptera; family Platygastridae; genus Platygaster; species Platygaster robiniae. The sequence continues at coordinate 30,359,137 of CM052020.1, read as the reverse complement.
ACGTTGGTTTTCTCGAATTTGAGTCCGCTCGTCACAGATAAAAAAATGGCGCAGTCGGCAGGACCACTTTTGAAATGCCTTGAGGGTTTGGATTAAAAATTAAATACTCAATCGTAATTGTTTTTAAGATCAAGCAGATATAAATTACTGTACAAAAACTGAATTTCAAGAGTCAAAAATTAAATAGAGTAATTGTGTTTTTAATAGAAAAAAAAGGGTGAATTCGAATTGATTATTATTGAATTATTGGATATTGTATGTAGTATTTCCTGAATCTATTTTGGCCTGACAATGTTACCAATTCTTTCGAGATAATTAACAATCTTGTGAGAGTAAACGTCAATGAAATATTTCGCACGAATTTTCGAAAAATAAAGAAATTTAAATGCTTATTGTTTAAACCAATATATGAATTGATGAAAAGGAAGAGAAATTTTTAATTGAATCAAAAGGAAAATCTATATGAACTTGAACCACTGAATTTGAAGAAAAACTAATAACAGAAACACATTTTAAGAAAAATCTACATAATGACATTTTACTATTTTATGAACTGTAATGCAGATTTTAAAATTAAACATATGTATCAAAGTGAGTGCCCCCTGCTTTGGAGTCCTATTCTTATTTTCTCCCTTCGAATGAGAAATACGTACATAATTTGTAAATTGTTTATCCGAGAATACTTGAATGGTAGGGATATGTTAGACTTCGCGCGATAAGTCTCCACAGATAGGCTAGGATTTCAGAAAAAAAAAGGAGGAATAAGTTACAACAATTGTAGCATATAAAATATAATATAGGTTCATATGTGAATAAATAAGAATATAAGTTTATAAAAATAAAAATAAAAAAGGGGAACAGAACAATGTTTTTTTTTTTTTTTTTTTTTTTTTTTTTATTTTATGGAATTCCACACGAATAAAAAAATCACCACGTGATGCCACTCGCTGACACGTCTTACTTTGACTTGCTCTGACTTGACACTGCTTGACACTAAGCTGCGCTAAGCACACACGGGCCGCGTCACCATACATGCTCATAAGCGCCACGAAAGAAAAACCGGCAGAACTTACGCTAATAACTGCGCCTGCTCTTCTCGTGCTGAAATAGTTGCCTATTTTCAGGCGCCTATTTCTTCTAAAGGGGGGAGATGTGACGAGCGGGGTTTTTTCCACTCGTCTCCCAATAAGCAAACTTCCGGAAAATTGCTGCCAAATTTCCGGATATAGGCAAACAAAATTTCAGTCAAAACCATAGCTTAATACTTCCGCATTCAGCACGAGGAATTGATTGCAATTCTTGCGTTATTCGGAATCCGCAATTTGAGTGCAATCGAACAGAAATCGTTAACGTGCTCTTTGCCGGCAATTTGACCGAAATTTGACATCAAAGAACGTAATGAATAGGTTTCTGCGAAATTGCTGCCAATTCGCCGAAAGTGGGTGATAAAAATTTCAGTCAAAACCGTTGCCTAATACTTTTGCATTCAGCACAAGGATTTGATAGCAACTCTTACGTTATTCGCAATCCGCAATTTGAGTGCAATTTAACAGCAATATCGGTGGTACCCTTTGCAAGCAATTAGACTTGAATCTAAAATGAATTGTTGCAGTTCGGTAGTTAAAATATTCAGTCAGGAATTGACTGTATTTAAGGTAATAAATTATTCATCAGGAGATATATAGTTTCAGTCAGTTTATTGCGAGAAGCACATAAAAGTTACAAAAGGTTTTGTTTAATTAGTTATACAATTTATCAGCTTCATTTTGTAGCGAATGCCGACTGGTAGCCGGATTTGATTTTTTTTTCTTGTTGTTCAACTTCTGCTTGCAATTTTTCAGTGCACCAGTGACAGCAACTTGAAACTCCTCCCGCGTTGGTTTTCCATAATGATTGCTGACCGAGAGAGCTTCTGAAATTTTTGAATTATGTTCATTATTAAATAGGTATTTAAAAATATATTTCTTACATATTCTATGGCGCTACTGTTCCCCCAAGAAGATAAGAGAAATTTTTGATCTACTTTGATAAATTTCTCGATTTGTGGATTCCACATTAGGTTAAATAAAAAAAAGATAACAAAAATGTAATTAAGTAAATTTTCATTTTTAATTCTCAGAAATAAAAGATTTTTTCTGCATTCATTGCAAGGTTTTTGGTCTAAAACATTGATTTTTCTAATTCCGACTATTCCTTATGTGATAAACACAAAAAATTTTCTATAATAATTCTGAAAATAATAAGTTAATTTTTTTTTCAAATATTTAATTGTTCATTCGAATGATATTTGCATTACATAATTATACATAAAACGTAATTATTAAAGATCATTGATTTCCGACTCACTATAAAGGGCCATGCACATCGTTGTTTTGAAGAAGCACAACTTATCCTTTGCTGGATCAGATCCAAACCAAGTATACTTTAAGGCCAATTCTAGCGAGATCCCCTGCTCGATAGCTGCGTACACGCCATCTTTGAAAGTCACGCAGCTTAGGAATTTGAAAAATCGGACCTGCATAAGAAACAAACAAAAAAGTTATTCATGAACGTAATTTTGTATAGACAAATTATTATGATGTAATGAAATGGACGCTTACGACTTCATCGAATTCCGGAGAATCCTTTAAAAAGGAGTTCATTTCTTCAACTTTGCTAAAGGGAAGGAATTTCGGGCAAGTTGGCATTTCCGAGTCGAATTGAGAGTTAATTTTCTTCATCACGGTATCAACTTTTGATTCCAAAAGTCTGAAACATAATTTTTTGGCCTTTCAGTTATAGAGCAGTCCACATGTGGAGTTAGAAAAGGGCCGCCTATAAACCTCATGAAGCAAATTAATTACTAATTAACAGTGCAAATTTATGTAGGAATCACATTTTATTGAAGTCGTAATTTTTCTTCTTAAAAATAAAATTTTATTTATCAATTCTCTTAATCCGTAAAATTGCGTGTTTTTTTATAAATTATGCAACTTCTTTCGTATAATATACCTTATAGATTCTTTTTGCTCGATGAGCATGTCCACCACCTTTTTGATCGATGGCTCTGAAGATTTTCCACTGCTCCCACCGGTGATGGCTGGCTTGTTTAGAATCGTACGACCATCCTGATCATTACTTTCGTCTGGAGAAGTTTCTGCTTGTAGATTCTCAGGTTCCACTGATGAACCTTGACCGATGTCATCGCCGTTGTCGTTGTTTTCGTGGCTAACTTCGCTTTTCTCATTTCTCGTGTACGAACTGTCGCTTGGCGTACTGTTGTTTTCCTTGGAGTTTTCACTGTTGCGATCTTCAGAACCGTCGCTTTCGGAGCTAGTTTCATCTCGTTTTCGTTTTCGTTTTCGTTTTTGTGGCTCTACTGCAGAGAGCGCCGCGCTGTTCGATGAAGTGCTCGGAATTTCTTTCCCAAACGTCGACTGCAAGTTCTGAATTTCATCAAGGACTTTTCGCTGTGCCAACTGTTCATCGGAGGGTTTGGGTCTTTTTGTTTTCAATTTATCCTCACTTGATGTTGTTCTGTACCTTCGTGGTTTCTTTACATGTCTTTTGACCCGCTTTGCTTTACTGGAAACATCAATATTATTTACTATAAGAAATAGTATATTGTTAACCAAGTGGGGAAAATAGGAGATTCCCACGAGCATGAAATTTGCCCCGCGAGCGAAGCGAGCGTGGCAATCATGCGAGTTGGGAGTCGACTATTTCCCCACGAAGTTAACATACGATTTTCTTTACACACCGCCAAGAAAAATGCGATCTCGGAGGTCTGGCGACAAACTGTCAAAATAATCGATTCCATTATTGGTGATGGGAGCGTGTGGTAAAGTGGTCTTTACTGCACTAGTGCAGTAAAGAAACCACTTTACCATACGCTCTCATTAACGATGATGGAATCGATTACTTTGGCTGTGTGCCGCCAGGTGTCCGAAATCGTATTTTTCGGGCGGGTGTGAAAGAAAAGTTATTTTTCCAGAGAAACCCGAAAAATATGTATTTTTCAAGTGTATGAAAAAAAAAGTATTTTTTGAGCATTAATACTGTGCAAGTACTGTCATTTTATGGTACACAAAAGGTATGCCCTAGTGATTTTGATTCTTATAAAAACCTTATAAACATTTTTTATAAGCATTTTCATAAGCTCGACCTTATAAAATTTTTATTAAAAAAAACTCTTTTTATAAAGCGACCTTGTAAAAACTGTATAAAAAAAATTTTTTTCATAAAATGTTTGTTTTTAATGAAAAATTTCTCACGTATCACAAAAAAGCTAACAAAATGAATACTGTCAATTTTTTATGAAAATTGATGATTTTTTTAAAAATTGGAAAATTTTTCATAAAAAAAATCAAATTTTATAAAAAAGTAAGAGGCTTAAATATTTTTTCATAAAAAATTCAAACTTTTTTTATGAAATTCTCTTTCATTTTTATAAAAAAAAATTTTATAAGGTCGTTTTTATAAAAAACGGAATTCTTATAAAAAATTTTGAATTTTTATAAAAATTTGGCCCTTTTTTATAAAAATCAAAATTACTAGGGTGTTGATGTTGATGGTATGCATTTGGCTAAGCAACTACCGTCGAAATAAGAGCAAGAACTTTGCCGCAGGCTTTTTATGAAATGAAAATCATTGATGCCACATACCATCCATGATTTCAGTACTGCCAGAAGTGCATTGCAGATTAAAGCGAAATAAGCAAACATTTGAAAGAATCTCCATTTTGTTTCAAGTAATTAGTTAATTTTCAAACTATGCTCAATGACTGTCATTGTCACCATTGTCATTTATTTATTCATTCACTCAATATGTACATTTAAAAATGAATCAATTTATTATATAATAATCACAGCCTATTTCAAAGTTTTTTTCTACATTAATATTTGCACACTAAACAAGTGCAACAATATTTACAGAAGCACTGCTACTGCAAATTTATCTTTTGATTGACGAAACTGCTCAACTCCGTCGACAGAAAATGATTCCCAAGTTGGCATTCGGAAACATTTGTGCGCGACTTCCGTGATACATATAATTTCGCTACTCTCCTGCAATTTTGAACATTTGTAAATTCCTACGTTCGACGAAAGAACCCCCACTTCATAGAAATCAACCTGATGCATGAATTTTTTCACCGAAAGGAAAACTTTCCCACCAAAAACTAGAATGTTGTCAACAATACGAATACTTGAATCATTCAACATCACGCAACTGTCCCGCAAATCTGTTCTGATTTTTAAGGATGCACTTTCGTAGCATTTGTATTGATGGAATCGTGTACCTACAAATCGAGCTTCTGACAATGGTATAGTATAATGTTTGTGTTTTAACTTGACCTGTTCCTGGTCCTTGTATTTCATCATGTCACATTTTTCCCGTTCCACATTTCTGTTATATATTTGAACAAGAGACTTCCCTTGCTTTCGACACATTTTTCGATAAAACCTCATACTGTTCTCGTAAGGAAATGCTGAAAAGTCTTCGCAAGGACCAAACCGACGTACATCATCTATTATATGTAGCAATCCATGGAAATTGTAGGATAAAATTTTTTTGCCATAAATAGAACCACAAAGCATTACGAATTTTTTCATTGCTGCTTCTGCGAAATTTAAATGTTCAGCTGAGTGAAATTTCGGTGATACGAAAATGCGCATAGCAGAGTGGAAAAGCAAAAAATGTTGGTAGACGTAATCTTTCAGAATACCCTTGAAACATGCTACACTGATGTATAACATGATTTGACGCCATTGAGTTGCCTTGAAATCGCCAGTTTCTTCAAATGATTCAACTGCCCGATTGAAATCCCGAGGACAAAACGTCGAGATCAATTTACTCCTCTCGGACATCATTTTTATCTGACTTGCTGTGAGTTTTGTGTTCTTAGTATATTTTCCGGAGAACCACGAAAAAATAAGTTTTTTCATGACTCCCAAACATGCAAGATGCATATATTCGAATACAACATCATTGACGGCATCAAAATTCGGCAACTTTGAAAGTGCACTTTCATAGTTATGGTGATCTTCATCAACTTGTGAATTGAATTCTTCATTTGTCCTCCGGTCATGGTCCACTCCATCGAGTACCACGTACCTACCATCGGAAAATCCCTCGATCTTACACTTTGAACATGGAGCCAAAGCTCGGTGGCCTTTATGCCCTAAAATGTAAGCTCTAGCGGGCGCATCCGCAATAAAACAACGTAATTGAATCTCAAACAAAACGCTCTGATAAACTAATCCTCCTTGTTCAAAAATTTCGAGCATCTCAGATACGAATAATAAGAAGAAAAGAGTAGTGGAAGCAGCTTTCTTTTGGCCTTGGTAGATACCGACCGTCTTGGGAACCGATCTTTTTATGTTGGCAATTCGGCATTGTAACGGCCAAATATTTTTCTTTTTCCCAGTGTTTGTTAATCTTGCACCATCAGTGCTAAAATCGAGTTTCAATACCTTAGGAATTTCATGAAGAGGTATTGTTTCTAACACTTGGAAAATACATTTTCTTACCCCGATGTGCAAATATTCACCGGGGTCTATGGAATGAAGAACTGGAGGCAAACGAGGTGTCGAAAGAAGTGTCCTAATATCTTTAGGCAAATAAGAAAAGCAAGGATGACTTCTGAGCAGCTCTACCAACCTGTTACCGAAACACTGAGTCGAATCTAGCATAAGTTCTGCTAAACGTTTTTGGAATTCTGTTCTAGGGTTTTTTTGTGCATGAGAAGTAGCGTCATTATTATTTTGGATTTGTTCAGAATTTTCGATCGATAAATCGATTCCGATAAATCGGGAATCATTTTCTGTCTCTGTTGTACTGGCAATATCATCTCTAAGAATTTCGATCGTGGATATATTAGTTTGGGATTTTGTTTTTTCATCAGTTTCAGGGATAACAGTCAAAATGTTTGCTGTATTGCGCATATTCTGCTGAATTTTTCTTTTCAGCTGTTTCAACCGTGATCTCAGTTGTCTTTGTGATACCGTTCGTAGTGGTCGGCATCTCTTTGAAGCTATGTTAAGATTTCGCAGGGCCCTCATGATTGTTCAATTTATTGACATTAACTACATCCTGCCGAAAAAATTTGCAATTGAAATGATCACTCCATCATTCTACCATCACCTACCTTTAGTCTTAATACTTTTCATCAGTTATTTCATAATTTACCATCAAAACTAACGTTCGTTCATTTTTAAATCGGTTCCTCGTATTAGTAATTCAGTTATTTATAAGTACGTTTATTCAAAAATCATGCATTTTGTGTGTATGTTTTCAGAAAAGCCATAGAACTCATCAATTCAAATTTTCTTTTTAATTTTCAGTAAACCTTTTACTATCAGTAATTGCAAAAACAACAAAATGAAAAGAAAATCATTCAATTTCAAGTATTGCAAATTAAAAAAAATTTCATAATTTCCTGAAAATCTCCTGTCTAACTATAACAAAATATTTACTGGATAAAAAAATAAATTTCACTTGATAAGTACAATGGCTTTCCTGAAAATATTTACCCCGTGTAGCCTGACTTTTTTTGACTGAAGCATGGTCAAAGACAAATGAAAGTCAAGTAGGTAGATTCATGTAAATATATTCAAAGTTTAATAATAGACTAACGTTTTCCAAAAAACCGTGCTCTAAAATCGTTCGTAGTTTTTTAATAATCAATTTTCTACAATGGTCATAAAATATAGCATTTTACATGAGAAGAACCCCTTAAAAGAAAAAATCAGATTTTGATTTCCACCGTTTTTGGATTTTGAACGTTATTATTAAACCCCATTTCGCCATTTCTTGTTTAGATTTTTTTAATCCAAAATTACTTTTTTCAAGTCAAAGGAGATGCTTAACCCTTTTAAAAACAAATTCGTTAAGTTTATTCACCTTTTTCGCATCATTTATGACTCTTAAAAAGTTGCCAGTTGGTCTGCACTGTCACTCACTATTTTGCAATTTTAAACAATTTCATAATATTCGAGAGGCGTCTTTTGCAAACGGATTCGATTTCTTTATGAAAAAAAGCACATTTTGAAAAAAAATTTTGTTACACCATTATTTGTAGAAATTCAAATTGATTTATTATTATCTTTTAATTATTGTTATTGTATTTTTATTTATTATTGTATTTATTACTGTCTCTTATTTATTGTTATTTATTATTGTCTTTCATTTACCTTGTCTATTAAGAAAAACTTAAGTTACAATTTTTATCTAACAAATTTAGCTTTACAAACAAGGATATCCATTTGTTAATTTAGAACTTGCACGTGGATGAGTTGAAAATATACTTCGTGTTTTTTAGTTAGGTTGCGTTCACATCTCATCGTTTGATAAACGAATGCTTTCATAGCTCACACAATAAGTACATATTGCCTGAGTTTTTCTGTACTCCGAGCAATTACAAATGATATTTTCAATATGAAGTTTTTTACTCACTTGCCCGCTCCATGGTCACCGCTCGATTGACCATCGTCAGTTGACGACATATTCCTTATTTTGATTTTTGATTCAAGCGTGAAAAAAGTGGGGGGAACGTTCTGAAAATCCGTACAATTATTAATACAATGCGCACGAGAGAGATAGAGAACAATATGTATGAAATATACGAATGCGTTGGAACTAAAATGACAGTACAATTTTCTTCTACGAAAAAAAAAAAATTTCAAAGGAGTTATATTTACTGTCATTAATGCTTGAATCTCGTCACTATTCACGAAGTAAAATAAAAGTTGAATAATGCACATTTCACTCACATATTTTAAAGGCATTTTTATCATTTGTACCATATGAAAAAATAAAATTATAATAATAATGCTGGATGTTTGAGATCAATGAATAATGAATATCTTGACTATATATACTGAAAATAGAAAATGTGAAAGTTATTTTTTATTTCAGAGCTACACACGAATTATTCGCAAGAATTTCATTGTAAAACTTTTAATATAACTACTATTAATTCTCGTCTAAATACTCAACTTCAGTAGCCTTAAGAACTATATATACAGTAATCTACAAATTAAGAAATACATATTTCTGATTAGAACCCTTAGATATTTCGATATGTTAATTAATTATTGTAAAATAATAGAGGTCTTTACCAATGATATATTCCAAAGTATTATATTAATATGAAATTTTTCAAATTTCTTCTTTGAAAATTGTACATAATGCAAACAGAAAAAATATTCATCATCTTCTGAATAAATTATTTAATATAGTCGAGTAGTTGATTTTCCATTCCCAACTAAATAAAAATGTTTTCAATTTTTCACAGAACCTTTCAGATTCTCATATTTTAATATTTCTTCATGGTAACCATCAATTTAAGCATTTTTCGATTGTCATTATGGAGGAACACATTGGAGAATAAAATTAGGGTTGATAATTACACATAACAAAACTCTTAAAAACCGTTGCAAAGTTTTCTAAATTTTTTATTTCATAAAATCGTTTCAAAAAGAAGGGTTAAAATGTTTAAAAACCATAAAAACATTTGAAAATTTTGAATTTTTAATGCAACTTCATCAGTAAAAAAATTTCCGTTTTCTGACGATGTCAGAGTCGTTAAACACACAGTTTTTAATTCAGCAACATTCCCTAGTGATTTTGATTTTTAAAAAAACCTTATAAACATTTTTATAAAGTTGACTTTATAAAATTCTTATAAAAAAAACTTTTTTCATAAAGCGACCTTATGAAAACATTATAAAAAAATTTTTTTATAAAATTTTATATTCCGAAAAAATTTTCATCAAAAATATTTTTTTATAATATGTTTGTTTTTAATTAAAAATTTCTCACGTATCAAAAAAAGCTAACAAAATAAATTCTGTCAATTTTTTAGAAAAATTGATGATTTTTGTATAAAATTTGAAAATTTTTTATAAGAAAATCACATTTCATAAAAAAGTACGAGGCTCAAATATTTTTTTATAATAAATTGAATTTTTTTATAAAATTCTCTTTAATTTTCATAAAAAAAATTTTTTATATAGTTTTTTAAGATCACTTTATACAAAAATTGTTTTATATAAAAGTTGTATAAGGTCGTTCATATAAAAAACGGATTTCTTATAAAAAATTTGGCCTTTTTTATAAAAACCAAAATCACTAGGGTTAGGTTTCTGAATTTCGAATTTTCCCAAATTCACGCAATTTCCATGTTGAATCATTTTAATTTTCTGTTGCCTATTTCATAATTTTATATTTTCTACAATAGTAATACATTTATAATAATTATTATTATCAGAAATAATTACTGTTCATATTGATAAAAAAAAACGAATATTACAATCATTGTATAAATTATTGAGAAATTTGTAGAATTTTGTGTCCATTATACACTTACCGAATAATTTTCCACAATACGACATTCATAATACCTTTTTTTTACCACATTGTAGAAAAAAAATCTACAATACTACAATAAGTTATTCAGCAAAAAAATAACAAATGCATGGTACATGTTTATACTTAATCATTTCAAAATATTTTAGTAGTAAATTTTGTGAATAAAAAATTATACTCGTTGAAACAGGAAAATGCAAAAAAAATATGTATGTATTTCATCCTTGGCAATTCCACGTGATTCCACGTACGGAGATATCTCACGATATCTCCTCATAACCTTACTTTTTATATGAGTGAACTTGTTTTTCACTTACCGTCAAAAATATCTTCTGGCTGCGTCTGATCGATGGCGATTGATAATTTACCAATCAAATTTTGACGTGTAACACAACCAAACGTATTTTTCGTGACTCGTAAATAAGGATTAAGGACGTTTTGGCTGGGCGTGATGCCTTGTTTTACCGCGTTTTTGCAAGTCACGAGTCACGTCTCGGAACAGCTATTGTCCCCTCCAACAGCGTCCCCCCACCCTTAATACGCTACTAGTAGCGTATTAAGGGGAGGGGAGCGCTGTTGAGGTGCGAGAAAGATGTAGAGAAAAGAAAGCGCGTCAGAGGAAGAGAGACGCGAAGGTGAAAGTGAACCCATCCCCTTAATATGAGATAAAGCGCAGCCTACAGTTGACGCTAAACAAAAAAATGCTTTCGCCAACGATTTCTGTTCTATTGCGTTCTAATTGCCACCAAACACATCAAAAACATATTTATCAGATATTAGCTTCAGATTAATAAACATTGTTGATGCAAGAGTTTCTGCCGAAGGAACGTAAAGATATGCGGCAATAATTCTACTGAATTGCTCTCTTTTCCCTATCAATGATTTATTATGTTTTCGAAAAAATCTTATGATTGATAATTCACAGTAGATGATACTAAAACTTGGTAAAAAATATTGCCGCATACAACAATTGTTGTCATTCTACTAAAAATGCGTGCAGCAACGATTTTTGCTCTATTGCGCTCTATTTGCCACCAAACAAATGAAACGAACATTTATCGGATACTGCTATCAAATTGGCGAAAATTGTTTCGGCTACAGTTTCAGTCAGGCAAACATAAATATATGCGGCAACTTTTCCAGCGGATTGTTCTCTCATTGCCCATTTAAAATTTCTTATGTTTTTGCAAATATCTTATGAAAATAATTCAAGGCAAATTATCTGCGAATTGAGCAAAAATGTTGCTGCAACGATTTTTGTCGAATCACTAAAAATGTGTGCAGCAACGATTTCTCCTTTATTGCGCTCTGTTTGCAACCAAACAAATGAAAAAGATATTTTCTAGGCATTGGCCATCGCATTGACAAAAACTGTTGCTGCTACAGTTTCTGCAAATTACCTAGAAATAAGTGCGTCAATAATTTCTGCAGTATTGTTCACAAATTGCCTTTTTAAATGTCCGACAAGCGTTTCGAGTAAAGATTTCTAGCAATTTGCAAAAAATTTCAAAGAAATTATTTATAGCAAACATTTCTTCTACATTGCTTGGCAACGTTGGTTAATTGGGATAAAAAGAAACTGTTGAATATTTTGTTTAATATTCTCTAGGAGACATATTGAAGAAAGATTTAAAAAAAACGGTTCTGTATGTAATGCTCTTCTTTTTGTTGGCATCGTTTTATATTCAATATTTTTAGAATGTTTTTGACAACATTGGTGTTACCGGACAAGTGTTTGTGAAGTTTTTATGGACTTATTAGCTGTCTCTATATTGAAAAAATGAATTGTTCTTTTCAAACCGTGCATACTTACGATAAAAAATGTTGCAAATTTTGGTTTTTTCAAACGCAACTTTATTTTTTGAGCCGTCCCACGTGAAATTATTTGAAAGAAACTCATCAGTCAGAGTGTGTTTCATCGCAACGCTTAGGAATTCTCTGGCTGTTGATCCTCCTAAATTCGTTAAATGCAGGAACTGCGACAAAGAAACGATAAAAATAACACGCATGTTTCTAAAAATTGTTCTATATCACACATTTCTACTTTTATACTAAGTACATACGGGATTAAAAAAGTTATCTATTAAATGAAGATTAAATTTCCATTTATTAATTCTGTCATGAACTCTAAGCTTTATTTTTCATTTTAACATTTATGACCCCTGGCAAAGGTGCTCATCGGAAAATATCAACACTCAAACATCAAACTATGAAAACGAACAATTACTGATGTTTTTAGCCGTTTAAAACGTAAGGAAAGCGTTGCCGAGCGCAGAATAATTTTTTTTCCTATTTTTGCATAAGCTTAACTTAAAAAGAGTTGTTATCTTTTTGAAGTGTAAGAATCCAATTTTTATCAATTGAGGAAATAGAAAGCCATTTGAACTGCTTACAATATTTTCGCGAGTTTCGCTATTGTCCTCCGATTCCATCTTCTCAAAGTCCTCCAACGATGACAGCGGAAATCCTTCCATTGGCTGGAGCAACGTTTGGCTAAAACGAGCCTCGCCTGCGAGTTGCGCTTGCTTGAAATCTTTGGCAAGTATATCGACGCTTTTCTTGAGGTTCGAATTCTCCGAAATGAGTTGCTGATTTTGCGAAAGTATTTGTTGGTTCTGAGATAGTATTCGCTGATTTCGCGCTTTCAAATTCCTTTAAAGGAAAAGGGTTTATTTCGTGTCATTTTTGTCCATTTTTTATTATTATGCAGTAATGTATGGTATTTCTGGATCCTTTGATGATTAAAACACGAAGTCTGAATAATCCATGAACTATGTAACTTAATTATATATAATTATAAGAAATATATTTATATATTAATATCAATATACAAGGTGTCCCAAAGTCACAAATAAATAAAAAAACTATGGATTCCTTATTGAATTTTAAGTCGAAAAGTCCTTTACAATTTTTTATAAAACTCAAAATTCAAAAAGTTATTTAATTCTAAAATTTAAACAATAATTGCGCTTTCTTGACAAAGTACGGGTCGAATTCACCAACCAAACTCTGATTCAAATTTCCTTCATGTTTTTCTGAGTCAAAAAGTCCTTTGCTACTTTTCACAAAACTCAAAATCAAAAAAGATATTCGAGTCTGAAATTTAAGAAATCTGATTGGTTAAAACTTGTCACCAGGATATCTTTTTTGATATTGAGTTTTGTGAAAAATGGCAAAGGACTTTTCAACTCAGAAAAATATGAAGGAAATTTTGATCAGAGTTTGGTTGGTGAATTCGACCCGCACTTTGTGAAGAAAGCGCAATTATTGTTTAAATTTTAGAATTAAATAACTTTTGTGAATTTTGAGTTTTATAAAAAGTTGCTAAGGACTTTTCGACTTAAAATTCAATAAGGAATCCATAGTTTTTTTATTTATATGTGACTTTGGGACACCCTGTATAAGTATTATAATAAAAATTATATGTAATTATATATAATTATATTACAGAAACTGATTTCAATTTTTAGAATGTAGTAAATAAATCCAGAGAACCAATTACAATTGTGAGATAATAACAAAAGGGATCTTGCAATAATTTTAACTATGTTAGCTTGCACAACTTCCTTATTTATGTTTATGAGAACCTGCATAACTGGCATATCAGATTGCAAATTATTGCTGATGTCGTAATACATATTGCCTGAAAACGATGCATTTAAGTCCTGAGGTGTGGAAGCTCTGTTAAAAAGATAAAAAATATAATTAATACGTAATACAGTGAAAATTAAGCTTTCCTTTGTACTGCTTGTTAATTTTTTCGGACTGTAATAATAATAAGTGATTTCTAAAACGTTAGAGATTCAGGTAATTTAATCATTTTAGTATCGCGCTCGAATAAGATTACGAATGAACGTTGCTTTTCACTATCAAGAGCTTGCACCCTGTCGTACCTTCGGAAGTCCATCGGTACATAGCAAAATTTTTTTTAATTAATCTATTATCGAAAATTAACGAGCACCTTCGTAAATACTTAGTTATGCTGAAATCGGGTGTTTTTCAAGAAGTTACTTTTGTTTAAACAGTTTTTCATTATTAAGAGAGTGCATTTCATACTACCAGCGACGGATCCAGCTTTCGTCTGTCCTTTTCTTTCATCGCCTCTATGGGCGAGCATTTGACAAAGACGAAAGGAGGAGGCTCGGACCCTTCCTTTCATCTTTGTCTATCACTCGTTGTCAGAGGCAACGTGAAAAAAGACGGACAAAAGCTGGATCCGTCGCTGCATATTACAAAAACGCAGAAATCCTGAAGTCATCCGCTAATACATACCTCTCCGAAGACAAGGTAGCATTGAATGGTGGATCTTTGCTTATTACGCATGTGTCCGTAGTCGTGGATATGCCAGGATTCCAATTTGAATAAGATCTGATTTGCTGAATGTGTTGCTTCTCAGGCAGCTTCTGCGATGTTCCTCCGCTATTTACAAATTCTAGTTCATCGTCTGATAAAGATGCACTGTTTTCAAAAGTGCTGGGATAATAGAGTGTCTGCACACTTCTGGAATCTCTGGAGAGTATTCATGAAAGTCACAAACATCAATCAGTAAATAACGTTTACGGGTGAAAATAAAATATTGTAGACTTGTACACAACTGCTTACTTGGTAGATGAGGTTTCGTTATTCGACTTGGTTTTCTCAGCGTTCTTGGTAGGAGCACGGATGATACATGAGGTTTCGTTATTCGACTTGGTTTTCTCAGCGTTCTCGGTAGTAGCACGGATGATACATGAGATTTCGTTATTCGACTTGGTTTTCTCAGCGTTTTCGGTAGTAGCACAGATGATTGTGTTAGGCGAAGGCGCATTCATTTCTTTGTTTGCAGCTTCATCAGCCATTTTTTGGAGATTTTTAAGTAAATTACACATGGTGGTGCGTTTTGAAGATTTCTTTTTATGAATTACTTCTTAAGACGAACTCGTAGCCAGCTTCTTGGGACGGTAAACTTCACGCCCGCTGCGAGTTTGGGACATCACTTTTTTCGCCTTTTGCATCTTCAAGCTTCTGCAATGAAATAAAAGATTGCTTTTGAAAAAGCAATATGTACGGTTCTGCAGAAGAAAATAGAATTTTGATAGTTTACGTTTAGTTATAAAGCGAAGAAACACGTCAACCTATTACAAGATGACGTAATTAAATAACTTGAGGTGGGAGTTTAAAGGGAGTGAGAAAATCCATGCAGATAAACTCGTTGTCAAGAACGTTTTCTTCCTCGCCTTCAACAGTACTCCACTTTGGCATGAGGTAGCATTTGTTTTGAACATCTCTCAGATTGACTAATTCAATATCTTCTGAAATACGACTGACTATTTGTACTCCTACAGTTTCAGACGACAATCCGACATTATAAAATGGAAGGCAACTGCGAAATTTTCGGACTACCAGCTGGATATTTTCTTGAATTCGAATGATATTTTTAATGATGCAAATATCCGAATTCCTAAGCTTCAAGCAACAATTGCGACTATCACTTTCGAGTATCATCTTGCCAATCTGAAGTTTTTCGAATTGTTCACAATTTTGAGGAATGATTGCTACTGGAAGAGGGCCGCCGAGATGTTTTTTCGACAATTTCAAAGGAATAACATGGTTTTGAGGCAACATCATCAGTTCGTTCCGCTCACACAATCTTTTATAAAATTGTTCAAGATTTTTAGCTGGTTTGCGTTGTTGCTTTCTGAATTCGGGCATGCTATTTTCGAAACAAAAGGCACTCAGAGAATCCAATGGACCATACTTTCTCACATCATCGACAATGTACAGAAGATTGTGAGTATTATAGGACAAAAAACGATTTCCATACAATTCTTCTGCAACAGTGACAAAGCCTTCTAAAGCCGCTTGGCAGAAAACAAGTTGTTCCTCTGTTACCGTCCCCAGGTTCAAGCATCTGATGACGAAATGTAGAAGCAGGAAATGATAGTAGTGATCGTTTGGTAGCACGGACTTTAATACAACAGGACCAACATAAAGTAAAAATTGTCGCAGTTGAGTGGCTTTCATTTTGGAAAACTTCGATAATACTGACGGATCGCGGTTAAAATCAGATGGACAATATTGTTTTAGCAGCTCCATCCGCGAATCTACAACTCGAAGCTGACGTTGTGTTAAGGTACGACAAGCAAAACCTCCACTGACAAGAGCAGATAGCAATTTCATCGTGACCCCCAAATATATCAAATGCATACTCTCTGATGGGACTTGAGACACTAGACCTATTATTTGAGAAAGAGGACTCGGCCCCTTATGGTGATCCTCGTCAACCATTTCGCGGTATTCGTCATCTGTTCTTGGGCGATGCACAGTTCCAACGAAAACTGTGGTCCCCTCAAATCGAAAACCCTCAACCCAACATTTCGAACAAGCATGTAACGAATTGTGCCCGAAAACATTCAAAAGGAAAGCCCTAGCAACAGCGTCTGCAATAAACAATCGAATTTTCAGAGGCAGTAATCTGTTGCCAATCCGAAGGCCACCGTTGTGAAGGATTTCTGTCAATTCGGCAACAAGTGGATCTAGAAACTCGAAAACATTTGTCGGCTTGCTTTCGCTCAGAAATACGCCCGCGATTATTGGTCGACTGTCAGCCATGTTAGTGATTCGGTATTGCAATGGCCAAAACTGCTTGCCACTACGTCTGTGAAGCTGTCCACCGTCTGAACTTAAATCAATAATCAGTCTGTCAGGAAGAAGGTCTTGAGGGATGTTTTCCAATTTTTTCCGGATCGTTTTAACAAAACCCAAATGAATATATGTTCCACCAGCTCTTCTTTCGATGATATTGCGAACTACAGTAGTTGGAGTGTTGACCACAGTCCTTGTGTCCTTGGGCAAGAAGTGCAGGTTAAAAGGATGCGCCCGTAACATTTTTAAGATTATGTTACCCTGAGTGTGATTCAAATTTGTTGTTAAAAAAGCATTTTTCAAAGCCGCTTTACATGCTTCTTCAACATCAGGGGGATCATCAACTGCAGGATTTATATTTCCATCGTAATTGAACAAATCGTCATTTTCATCATTGTCTTCTCTTCCAGCGTCTATGTCTCCATCTACTTCGTTTTCTGATTCATCATTGTTGACGTCATTTTCATTATTATCTTCTCTTACAGCGTCAATGTCTTCGTCTGCTTTGTTTTCTGGTTCATTATTGTTGACGTTATTTTCAAATGCAGCTATATTAACGTCATTTTCAGATTGATCATTGTCTATGTCTTCATCTGGAATTTCAACGTTTGCAACGTTCTGCCGTTCATTCATGTCTACGTCTGCTTCATGATTGACTCTGTTATTTTCAATTTGAATATCATCAACTTCATTTTCGGCATTCGTTCTTGCGTGTGAGATCAAATTATTTCGTATCAAGGCAAGGCGACGTCTCTTCTGACGTGAGCTAAGATCAGGAAGTGCTTTGTGTTTACTGAACATAATTTTTGATGCGAGTACGAGTCCACTGCAAAGATAGAAGACGGGAACAAAAATATAAAAAAAAAACTTCTTTATACGCGTTTTCTTAGTTTTTATGCAATAATATTTTGAAAAAGTAGCCAGCAGCAAATGACACGCTGTCTTCATAATAAAAATTATGTTTTATTTCTATTTAGAACAAAGCACATTTTTGAAAAACCAAGGTATCCTTGCGGGGACGTGTGCTTACGGTAGGGCGAGCTCCCCTCCACGGTCTTTAAGTTGCCAAATCTAAATTCCATGTTTTCTTTTTTAACCCAATATATAAAAGAGACTTCTAATATTCACTTATTCGCAATAAATACAAAATATACTCGAGTATACAAAAAATACTCGAGTACATGCACTCTGTACTCAGGTACTTATGAAGTTACTTTCGCACATCTCTGATTATAACATATGTATTTATGTTACATATTTTATATCATGTAACATATTATAATGATGTTTAATCAATTATAATAAATAGCTACATGTTAAGTAGCTATTAATATAAATATTTTGTATTGAATACAAAATATTTAAAAATTTTGTATAGTTTAAAATAATCTTAAAATAAGAATACCTGATGGAATTGAAAATTCTTTTTATTCCTGGAAGATCAGGAATTTATAATGAAAATATTTCGTGCGAGGAATTTTAGAAATCAGAAAAATCACATATAATTTGGCAAAAACTTACTTTACTAACTTAAATTACTTAAAGATAATGTAGAAATAAGAAACATTGAGTAAGAAATTAAAAATTTTTCAATTTTTAAGGACATTAGCATAAAGTCTTTCAGATCAAACTACATGAAATATTGTATGCGAGCATTAAACATATAATAATACAAAATAAAGTAAAAAATGCAAAATACAAAAATTGGGCTTTTTTGAAGTTAAACACTTCTCTGACAGGTCGATTGGCAACTTTATGCAACTAACATAGTTGCCAAGAATTGCTATGGGTTGCCACTCTACCCGTCAGGATTATTATATGAAGGAATAAAAAAGTCGTCATGGGGGAATATTATTCACTCTTAATACCACATAAGATTACAATGAATTAATCTACAAAAAAAAAAAAAAAAACATTTTCAAGAGAAATCCTTTCTGTGACAACAGTCAAAAATAAACATATTGATTGCAAAGTTTCCAGGGGGAATGCTTCAGTGGAAACCTTATTCAATACAAATAAATTTAAATATGTATCATGTAAAATAAGAATACATTCAATACCAAGGAAATCGAGAATTTTCCATAAAAATATCCATAAAAAACGGCTACACCGGTTTTCAAATTTTTTTTTATTTTTTTCGTCATTGTCGAAGGATGGTTCATAGCTATAGAAAATTTCGAATTCTTAGTTAGAAGGTTGGGTAACCAGGAAGATAAGAAATATGACACATACACACACACAATGTCATAAAATCACAAGATATCATAAAAAAGCCAAAATTTTAGAAATTTACGAAATATCAGAAAATGACAAGATTAAAAAATTGCACGTAATGAAATAGTGAATCAATGAAAATTACTGAATTGTCCCATCAGCATTGGCCTATAAATCTCAAGTTCCAAATGATCAAATCATCAAAAAAAAACAAAAAAGAATTATCAAAGTTATTGTAAATGATGAAATACCGTTGGATATATTAGTGAAACAAGAGCACAGTAAAAGTTTTTTTTAAGCAGAATTTTTGAACAGATATTTCTTACAGTTTCCATAACTCATAAAGTGTAAAATTTTGAACTATTTTGTAAAATTTGTTCAAATATCAATGGATTTCTTAAACTTATTCTGATTTGCTACTTAAATTTGAATGAATTTATATGAAAGTTTTTCATGAGAGTAAGTATGCTATACATTTACTAATTCATTGTCATCGACTGAAAAAGAATATTTCAATCTATATATAAGGCCGAATGTATGTTTGTATTTCACCGCATCAAGCGAAAACGGCTGGACGGATTTTCGAAACTATTTTCTTATTTTTTTCGTCATGGTTCGAGGATGATTTTGAGCTAGAGAAAATTTTAAATTTTCTATTGGAAGGTTCAATAACCAGAAAGTGAAGGAATATGACACATGCACACACACAATATCACAAAAACACAAAAACACAAAATGTTACAAAATAGCAGTATTTCAAAGTCACAAGATATCACAAAATGCAAAAAAAAACACTGAATGTCGCAAAATCGCAAAATGTCGCAGATGCGCAAAATGTAACACAATTACCAAATATTACAATATCACAAAATGTCAGAAATCAGAAATATAAAAAAAAAAACGAAATTTACAAATTCTGAAGAATCAGGATATCAAAAAATACAAAATTGCACAAAATGATAAAATTACTCGAAATAACTAAATTTTGTTTTATCAGTATTGGCCTCTTAACCTTAAAGTCCAAATTATATAACCAACGAAATTGAGTACTGACGCTTTGAAAATTCATTATTAGCCAATTAGAAAGTTCATCATCAATGTCATCTAAGTTAAATAGTTCCTTTACAATTGAAGTTTTCAATCTTATTATAACTGTAAAACTGTAAAATTTGTAAAACTGTAAAATTTGTAAATAATACTATGGTAGAATATAAAAAGTTTAACAATGTAAGACTTCTTATGTATGCTTCTTGGCTACGCCGAGAAGTATCGGCGGACACAATAGCGGGAGCAGCGTGGGATCAAAATTTTGTATAATATAGAGATATCCAACATATAGCCGAAACAGTATTAGGGCATAGAATTATTAAGAAATATAAAATACAATCAAATATGTAACTTAACACCAATAGTTCTCAATATCATCTAAAGGTAAAATTCTTGTACAAAAATAATGTTATAAAAATTACTTCTCTAAAAATTTGTATGAAATAGTAATCGTTGTATGGTATTTATTATATAAATGAAATTTTTTTTACTCCTAGAAAGTCAGGAATTTTGAATTAAAATATTTTATGCCAGTTCTGCATTTACCTGATATTACATTGAATAAATTGAAAATTAAATCAATGTATATTATTTCAAGTACTTTGTAATAAAATTATTACATTTCATTTTTCAGATGTAATAAATAAATTTTAGTTTAAATTAATGATATAAATTTTTACCTCTTATACAAACTAATTTTTATAACATAGTTTATATTGGGTCAGAATTCCTGAAAAAGCCATAAAAAAATGACCAATTTTTGTTTTCGTCGAAATGATGAAAAAACGATAGGTCATTATCATCCTAATGACTTGACCAAAGGAAAAAAAATAATTTTTTTTTTCAAGAGTTTATTGTTGCATGAAGTTTTTAGATACTTTTTGAATAAATACATTTTCCTGATAAACCAATCAACCGATTTGAATAAACTTTTGGAATTTGACAGGAAAATATAATGAAGTTTATAAAATCGATGGAAAAATTCTCAAAAAAATTTCTTTACATCATTTTTTCATAACTTTTTTATAAACAAATGATTTTTAATAGTGTTCTGCGCCTTTTAAAAATCTGAAAAAAATTACAATATATAAAAAAACCCTGAGGAATCGAAATCCGTTGAAAAAAGTTGGGAGCCGAAATTATTTTGGAAGCCATAATTCGAAGAAAGGTGCGCGGCGTGCCCTATCTATTGGCGTACATTGTACTGTACGTCTTTCGCGCCATTGTAGTCGGGAAGTGATTTAAATTGGAAGTTTTTATGATCAAGGAAAAAGTAATTATTGTATTCGTGTGGTTAAAAAAAATGATTTTTATTTAACATTTAACAATAAATAGGTATGAAAAAATGTTTAATTACAATAATTACTGTACTGGGCTGCGCAACCATCAGAAAAAAAATGATTTTTTTCACTTTTTCACTTCCAAAAAAAAGTTGCAAATGATTGATCATTCTCTTGTTAAATAAATGCACTGCATATTAATCATGATGATTATTTTCTGAAATCACGACAAAACATTCATTCACAACTGTTTCTTCAAGTTTGTAATAAATAACGTAAGGATGCAATCAGGCTTATCACTGATCATTTGACCAGTGATAAGCCTGAATTGCGTCCTGTATTTTAAAACTGTAGTTTTCGGCAAAGTCAAGAGTCACCAAAAATTGTCCTTCTTCTAAATTTTGTTTGGCTGATACCAAATATTGAGCCTGAGATTTGGAAATGTAATCATGTTTGAGGTAAAAAGGCATTTCATTCTCCAAATTTTTCCAAAATTCAGAACTTTTTTCCACTTTATCAACAAGTTCACACCTTATTTATTACAAACTCGAAGAAAAAGTTGTAAATGAATGTTTTGTCGTGATTTCAGAAAGTAATCATCATGATTAATATGCAGTGAATTTATTTAACAAGAGAATGATCAATCATTCGCAACTTTTTTTTGGAAGTGAAAAAGTGAAAAAAATCATTTTTTTTCTGATGTTTGCGCAGCCCAGTACAGTAATTATTGTAATTAAACATTTTTTCATACCTATTTATTGTTAAATGTTAAATAAAAATCATTTTTTTTAACCACACGAATACAATAATTACTTTTTCCTTGATCATAAAAACTTCCAATTTAAATCACTTCCCGACTACAATGGCGCGAAAGACGTACAGTACAATGTACGCCAATAGATAGGGCACGCCGCGCACCTTTCTTCGAATTATGGCTTCCAAAATAATTTCGGCTCCCAACTTTTTTCAACGGATTTCGATTCCTCAGGGTTTTTTTATATATTGTAATTTTTTTCAGATTTTTAAAAGGCGCAGAACACTATTAAAAATCATTTGTTTATAAAAAAGTTATGAAAAAATGATGTAAAGAAATTTTTTTGAGAATTTTTCCATCGATTTTATAAACTTCATTATATTTTCCTGTCAAATTCCAAAAGTTTATTCAAATCGGTTGATTGGTTTATCAGGAAAATGTATTTATTTAAAAAGTATCTAAAAACTTCATGCAACAATAAACTCTTGAAAAAAAAAATTATTTTTTTTCCTTTGGTCAAGTCATTAGGATGATAATGACCTATCGTTTTTTCATCATTTCGACAAAAACAAAAATTGGTCATTTTTTTATGGCTTTTTCAGGAATTCTGACCCTATTATAACCAGACATATTTTATATCATGTAACATATTATAATGATGTTTCATCAATTATAATTAATAGCTACATGAAATACGAATACCTGATGGAATTCAAAATTCTTTTACTTCCTCAAAGATCAGGAATTTTGAATGAAAATATTTTGTGCGTAGAATTTTAGAAATCAGAAAAAATCACATATAATGTGGCAAAAGCTTACTCTTTAAAATAATGTAGGAAAAAGAAACATTAAGTAAGAAATTAACATTTTTTCAATTTTTAAGGACATTAACATAAACTCTTTCAGATCAAACTACATGAAATATTGTATGCAAGAATTAAACATAAAAAAAATTTCCGGAATTCCACGTGCAATTTTTTAGGTTATACCGAGTCTTAAATTCGTAACTTCACAAATTTTTTAATATCAATAGACACAATTTTACCAAATTAGTTGGAAGTACCTTCGGGTGGAAACAAAATAAGTAAACAAATCGTAAGCAAACATTTATGCAATAGACATGTAAAAGAGTGCACACTCTTTTGTTTACATGTATTTTTCAACGTTGGAAAATAACGAATTATGAGACTTTAAAGAAAAGCAATGCTCACCTGCTTTTTCGATGTCCACTAATTCAATCTCTCGTAGTAGCAATCTCTTTCAGTTTTCCACAATTGCCGGAAAAATACACGAGTGGTTTTGTTTTTTTTTCTATTTCTTGGACATTCTTGGAGTGCTTCTGAAGGTTGATGGAGGTTTTCGACAGTTTTCGACACTAATCGACACTCATCGACACTTGAACTGAACGCGCACCATTGCAGTATGCACAAGCAATATACGAATCACAGGCGGGCCAAATGGCGCGAACGTTTGAAAAATGCAGTGAATTACTCTAAAAATAATGTTAAAACGGTACAAACTATAGAGTTCAGCAGTAATTCATACACAGGTTTTAGTGATAAAAATAATAATATTAATAATAATAATAATAATAAAAAACAATATAAATATATTATTTTAAATAGAAAATTTTTATTTCTTGTATTTTTATTTATATATGTTAATTATTATTATTTCTCTAGTTTTTTAAAAAACGAGCTACTTTTATTTCAGAATTGATAAGAACTAATGAAAACGTAGCATAAGTATAATTATCGCAAAACGCACAAAGGTCTTATTCTGTGCGTTTAATTTAATTGAAAACGCACTAAAGTCTCATCGCGTGAGCTCAAAATGCACACATGACTTCATATTCATAGCGCATTCGCACGCACGTGTGAGTGCGCACGTCGTGCGCTTTTTGTGCGACGCACCATTGCTATCTGGGATTCAAGATATCAAAAAACTGTTTTTAAGATTTCTTTAAACAAGAACAACTACAAGTAATTGTCATGAATGTATGAAAATTTACAAAAATGAAATGTAATTTTTGATAATTTTCCAATAACTTTCATAACTTTTTTAAATATTTATAAATTCATAAACTGAAAAAATTAATTCATGCACATGAAACTTGAAAAAGTCACCATTGCCTTCTAACGCCGGAGTAATGATTTATGTATATTGGATGGAAAATGAAAAAAAAAAAAAACTTAAAATGTAACACACATGAATCATAGAATGTAAACTGAATAGGTTAAAGTAGATTATAAAATAGATAAATATAAATAAAATAAATAAGATAACATTAGTTGATAAAATAAAATTGATTAATTTAATTTGTAATTGTGAACTTAAAATTTCATCATTTGCCAATTCTCACTATTTTCAGTTCACAAAAATATATACAATAAATATATACCATAATTGTATGTACACTAGAAGCTCGTTTATTCAAACGCTCGGTTATTCGAACCCTCGATTCTTCAAACCTAAAACGCTCGCTTATTCTAACGCTCCTCTACATCTATGACCCCCACTACCACGCACTACTTGCCCTCGCGTGGAGCGTTGCGCGAACGACGGAAGAGGCGAGAACGGAGGGGAAACGTGTAGATTCGAAATTGCATTCATTTTTTTATTAAAATTATTTATATCAAAGAACGTTGATAACAGTGATAACGATAAAAATAATACTCAGCGATCAATTTATTCTCAAGATTCGTGTACAATCATAAGTATAGGATGTGCATTCGAAATATGAAAGATAGGGAATGTAGATCACTAATAAACCCCCCCCCCCCCATATAAACAATTACATGTTCCCATACATTTCGTTGTATAAATAGTTTTCAACACTGTTTTTAATGCGATCAAGCGTCGACATTTCTTCCATTGAACACATTTCATTTTTGAAATACCATTCATTAAATTTTTTTAAATTTTCATATGCTTCTTTGCATTGCAGCATATGATTTTCATCGACAGAGTTTTCGAGCGATTTCTCATGGCCTTCAACGATGTCGGTGTCATTGTCCTCAAGTGGCGAGTGTGTTGCTGATAAATCATTCTAAAAAAAAAAAAAACATTTCGCGTTATTGTAGTGTTATTTAGTGTATGTATGTATATTCAGGTTATGCACCTCAGTGACAGATTGGACAAGTTCCTTAACAGACAATTCGGGACAAGAGGGAAGATTTGCGTCACCGTGTATCCAATCTGAAATTTCCCGCAGACTTGACTGTTGACTTTTCTCGACACTTTGAAATGGAGTAAAAATTGAGTTAATGAAATTTTGTGTACAATATTCATAAATTACGTAATAAACAAAGCTCACTTGGATTTTTCAGAAACTTGATGAATCATTGCAACAATTTCTGACTCAGCATGATCTTCCGTTACTGGAGTTATTTGTTGACCGTTTAATAAGTTTCTCCATGCTTTTGAGATCGTTTCTTGAGTGACTGAATTCCAGGCAGATGCAACTGCAAGAATTGCATCTAAAATAGTCCACTTTTTCAGAAATTCAGGTATGCCACTGGATTGAAAAGAGTCTTCAAGAAGTAATTTTCTCAAAAAATTTTTTTTATAGTGCTTTTTCATTGATTCTATCACTCCTTGATCCATCGGCTGGATTAACGACGTCACGTTTGGGGGCAAATATTTAACTTGAAACTGTGGATTGATAGCATTAATTTCTTCAACGGATGGATGGCAAGGAGCGTTATCCAAAAGAAGCAAAAATTTTTCCTTATCATTAGGCTGTCTTTCTTTCACGGCGGGAATGAACACGTTTTTGTACCAATCAATGAACAGAAAACCTTGAAGACAAAAAGAAACCAAATATTTTTGAAATAAATTTATTAATTGCTGTAAAATAAATGCATGATTTAAAGTGTGGTAAAGAGAATAGAAGAAAATATGCAATTGTTTATATTCATGTCAAAAGTAAATAATACACATGTATGAAGAACATTTTCTTGCAAATTTGCAAAATTGCCAGCAGCGGGATTTTGTGTGATCCTGAAGCATTCGCACAATTCATTAAAGTGATTCGCTCTTTTACATCTTTGAATCCTGGTGCTTCTTTTTCGTAGCCTAGTGCCAAGGTTTTATTCGGCAAAGACTTAAACTGCAAGCCAGTCTCGTCGGCGTTGTAAATATTGTCTGCCTTGTATCCGGTCGTTGCAATGAATTCTTTGAATTCTTCTTCAAAAGCTTTAGCTCCATCCTCATCAGCTGATGATTTTTCACCCTTGAAAGTGATTTGGCGGATCCCATATCTTCCTTTAAACTTTCCCAACCACCCATCGCTTGCTTTGAAATGCTCATACTCAGGTGGAATTTCTTCGTTATTAAGACGTGCCTGTTCCATTAATTCCTTGTGAATTTCGAGACCTTTTTCTTTGATAAGAGGACCTGTGATTGCAATGCCCATGCTACGTTTCTGACCGATCCACTTGAGTAGAACCTCTTCCATGACAGTAAATTTTCCTTTGTCAAGTCTTTTCTTCTTCAATACTTTTTTCGTGTCAGTCGTTTGCAAATATTTTTCTTTTTCCTTTCAAATGTATGTTAACGATCCCTTAGCAATCCCATACTTTTCTGCAACGACCTTTTTCAGTTCTCCTTGTTCAACTTCTTTAATAATTGCCTTTTTCTTTTCTATTGTCAACTTCTCAGACTTTTTTCGAGATCTTGCAATTTTTCCTACAAAATTTTTTACATGCATTGTAATTAACCTGTCTAATGTATGAAGGTTGACCAAACATTTTATTCATTTTCCATGTTACACATTATTTATTATTTCACTTTAAAACTTTGAAAATGAAAAAATTTTCACTCTCAATGTCAAATGATTTTTTTGCACCCAGGTTTATGAATTCAGTTTGAAAATTGAAATTTCTAAAAGTTCATGTGAATAAAGTCATAAAAAAGTATGTTGAAATTTTAATGTTGAATAATAAATTAATAAAATCATCATCTACAGCTACGTGTAGGACTCCTTAAAATTGAACACAAAAATTACTCAGCTGGTCCCACTAACCTAAAATGTAAACAAACAAAACCAGTTTCAATTTACCATTTGCACCACTCGTTCTTTTCGTTTGATCGCCATCCATTTTCAAGCTGCAAATTCAAATTAACTTTTCTGCTTCTTCTGCACAATTTTAATAATTACACTGTACGAATCTGTTTCTTTTCACTGAAACAACATTGTAAACATACACGCTTGCCCAGTTTTCACGTTATGACTGGCGTTCAATCAGGAGGCACAGGAGCAACTTCATAAAGATTCACCTTGACTTGACGCGCTGGAGTGGGTGGGTGTCCGTGAAAGTGGGTGAGAGTGGGGACCCCTCTCCCGTTTGAATAATCGAGAGTCAGCGATTTTATCCGGTTTGAATAAACGAGCTTCTAGTGTAATAGAATTGTATACATTTTCCTAGGTTATGCAGAAGAAACTGATTTCAATTGATTATTTTTTCCAGTTGACTTATTTATAGATAAAAATAATTTCAAAACAATTAAAATTTCCATAAGTATACTTATGCTTGATTTAAAATGAGGACTTGAGAATCGTGTTATTTTTCAATCACTAGTTTTTGAAAAAAATGAATCATACATTTGGCCGAGAATTTTTCTCAGCGAAAAAGGAAAAATAATTACAAGTTCCCTGTTCATTCTCCATAAATTTTTTGTCAGTTTATTGTATGATTTTGATTTCAAAATGATGAAAATTGAAATATTTACACTCAAGAACTGCGAGAACTAACTCAAATAAATGAACCAAGTTTTTGTATTTCCATTTGTTAAAAAGAAAAAACTAACCTATACCATATTATAGATATATATACTCACTGCAGATTCTAATTCTTCCAATTTATCGTCGGTTTTTCGAGTGAGTTGTATAAACAAACACAATTGAGGCGGGAAAAAAATCCGAGAATATGTTGATCTGATCACGATTCGATGTCCACACAATAAATATAAAACTAAAAACTCAAAAACTGTTGTAGAAAATGCTGAAAAATGCGACGAGCACGAGGTTCAATTCGCAACCCGCAACTCAACCTCGAGGTTGGGTTGCGGGTTGCGTTTTTTTTTGTATACCTATATGTATATTTAATGCACGTGCGTGCACCGTTGTGCATTTGTGCAAGTCACTCGGGCAAATTTTGAAGGCAAAATTTAAATCCGTCGGAGGCTATATATATTATAGGAATCAATTATGTGTTATAAATTTATGTGATTAATTGGTTGCATGTTGTTATCACAAATTATTGATGGATACAATTTCTGACAATATATGACCCTAGCAAACGCGCTAATCAATCCCTTCTCGAAATTCGTCTCGGATTGTGTCAAAATGAATTTTTTTTTGTCATGATGTGAAATTTGACATGACTTTTGCATTTTGACGCAATTAACTTTTTGGGATTGATTAACTAATTTATACATTATAACGATAGATAATTGCATCAAAATGCAAAGGCATGTCAAATTTAACATCATGACAAAAAAAAATGCATTTTGACCTAATTCGAGACGAATTTCGAGAAGGGATTGAAAAGTGATCGAAAAGCGAATTCGCTTACTTTTCGATCAGCGCGTTTGCTAGGGGAAGACAATTTGAAAGAAATTGTTGTGACAAAAAATGTAGTTAGATTTCCATCACGCATTTCTACCGATGAGCGGTCAATAGTTTTTGTAAATCAGATAGAAACATTTGCCGCAACAATTTCTGCGTTATTGCGTTCAAATTGCCGTCCAAAATATCCAGCAAGTGTTGCGATCATGCATTACTGGCAATATGAAAGCAATACGAAAGAAATTATTGCCGGCAAACATTGCTCTCAGATTTCTGAGCAACGTTGGTTAGCTTAGTTTTTTTACTGGATGTTTGGAAATACAGTGTTTCTGTTAATTTTGTGAAATAGCGCTTAGGTGAACTAGGTTTAGACTACTGCGGATCCTTTAACTACTTTGCAAATCTGCGTTAACTTTGATGCTATTAAAAAAGTACCAATTTGTTTGCAAGTTATTTTTTTGTTTTACGTTTTAAGTTTTCTTTTGAAGTGTTAGATATTATTGAATAGAATATATTGAATAGAATTTTGAAAATTAATAATTTTCAATTTACAAACAATTCATGTTTTACACAGTACATCAAAAATTTGTATGATACTTTTTTAACAGATTTTGGAAATTCAATAATAATACAATAAATATGGTCTTTCTCCACAAATTCGACATTCTTTACTTTTTCCTGATAGTTTTACTACAATTATTTGATTTATGATTTCAACTAATAATTTTGTAACAATTAAGTTATTATTTCTCCAATGACTTTTAACGCCTCACAATTTTCGTCGCGACAACGATGAATTTTTCATATTTGAACAAGGTTCTGCAAAAACAATTATTTCAAAATTCGAACGTTTTTACCACCCACGAGTTAATTACAAATGTGTTCGATAGTTAGAAGTACATTTAAGAATATCGAAAGTTAATTGCTTTGTAAATTTTCAAAATTCGTTATTTTCTAAGGCACAATTTTATGTAACAATTTTCTTAATATCCCAAAGTCAGTCAGAGTGTCGAACTGAATGTTTTGGGATGAGGGCTCGTAAGTATAGACATCAGGATATTGGTCGTCGCAACCACCTCCAAAACAGAATGCTGTGGCGGTGAGCAGCGGTGAGACGGGCACTTTGAAATTCTTGTTAATAGTGACGACCTTTTTTTATCTAAAAATAATAGTTTCTTTTTTACTTCGAACCTTTCGTCTTGTGTACGTAAAGATTCTATTTTGATTTTTCTCAAGCCAAAGCTTCTAGAAGTTACAGTCTCGAATGATGTAAGTGTATGATGAAATATGTGGAAAATAGTACCGAAACCAAGTGTGTAATTAAAGATGCAGTAGAAACATGGGTCGAAAGTTGTAACAGCAGACCATGGTGATGTGTTTCTGTGAATGTTATAGGGGTTTCTGCTACTCAGTATCAATAGCAAGCAAATGAGCTGTCATTTTTTAAAAAAATTTTGCCACACAAAGCAAGCCAATCAGTTCTCACGTCGTCATAATAGCAGGATATCGGTCGAAGAGCAGATCAGACTTTCAATATCGATCATGGTTAGTGACTGGTAACTGATATTGAATTATAGATAAAAAATTGTTGAGTATATCAATGTATATCAATGCTGATGATATACGTAGAAAATCGACTTTTGAACGACCATTTCCGAGCAAAGTTCGAATTCGCGATGGTACAGAGTTAACGAAAAGGATTAAATTCCAGGCCGGAAAAAATTCGTACTCCCCTAAAATTATGTATGGTGCATACAAATTTAATGTTTACGTTTGCATTGGTTTCTCAAACTGGCGCTCGATTTTCTAGTCATAAAGTTCAAGTATTGAGCTTGAGAATGAAAATGTAAAAAGAATATTTACACGTAAAAAGATTAAACATTAACATCTAAGAAAATTTCTCAAATTGGCGCTCGATTTTCTAGTCATAAAGTTCAAGTATTTAGCTTGAGAATGAAAATGTAAAAAGAATATTTACACGTAAAAAGATTAAACATTAACATGTAAGAAAATTTCTCAAACTGGCGCTCGATTTTCTAATCATAAAGTTCAAGTATTTAGCTTCAGAATGAAAATGTAAAAGAATATTTACACTTAAAAAGATTAAATATTTGCATGTGAAATGGTACAGGAAATTTTATAGGTAAAGCGCGGCCATGAGGGAACCGTCCTTTAAAATTTGTCGCATTTGGGGTTTTTGTACTTCTTGTACAACGGAGTCGTTGAGGTGAAACCACAGAGCTCCTTGCTTCACTATGGCTACATAATGTCCCTTATTGGCGAACGAACCTAAGTGAACAATAACCCCATGAAGCTCTAGTGTTGCCGAACCTTCATGAGTTTGAACAATCAGTTTTTCATTGGCTGTAACATTCCTTTTGTTTTTGGTTGGAGCACCGGTTTTTTTGTTCCGCAACACTCGAGATATGCATACGAGAATGTATGTTGGCTTCCCGGAGAAAATGTTCCTTTCATGACGCTCGTCTTCGCATTGCCGCTTGCTTCCGCATCCATCATAGACAAACTTTGTCACCCCGACTTGAACGCTGCCGGACTCTGCAGCATAAATGGTTAGAGTGGGCAACGATTGGTGGTTCACACACTTTGTACACTGTGGTCGTCTGACAACGACTGGACCCGGTATGCCATTCAGCTCTTCGTGTAATGCATCGAGGATGACGGTCAGGCACTCTCCAGCGTACTGTTGTTGACCTGCTTCAAAGCCTTTCGTGGGTAGCCAGTCTTGTAGGTCCTTGGGGTCGAAGTATGGGGATTCGCACTTTTCTAATTTAATGAAGGTGTTTCGAATTGTTTCGTGACAGCTCAATTTTGTGGAAACAGGTGGAATCATGTTAAATACGGCTGTTCGAATAGAGGGGATGGAATAAAGCAATTGAATAGCGCTCAGGGCAAAACAAGTATTTCCAATACTGCGCATTCCACGCGGACACATTTTCTTCGTTTTTTGCTTTTTGTCCTTACTTCTTTCTACTTTTTTCTGAAATGTTGCTGGGGTTTTCGATGGCAGGATTACCGGTTGTAGGTTGAGGGACGCGACCTGTGAATCTGATGTTGCTGGGGTTGTCGATGGCAGGATTATTGGTTGAGACTTGAGGGACGCGGCCTGTGAATCTGATGTTGCTGGGGTCGTCGGTGGTTGGATTGTCGGTTCAGAGTTGAGGGACGCGGCCTGTGAATTTGACGTTGTTGGGGTCGTCGGTGGTAGGATGGTCGGTTGAGTGGCGGCGGCCCGTGTAGCCATCGATGTGATTTTTGATTTCTGCTTTTTGTTCTGTTTATAGCATGTCCCCATAATTCTTGACTTCTTCGCAGGTGGTCCTGCTAGCGGCCTTGGTCGTGCGTCGATTTTTGGGTAGGTGGATGATACTATTTGGGTTGGGGATGATGATTCTGTGTGTCTTGGTGCTGATTCGGTGTCATCTCGCACTTCGACAATTTCAGTAGTCCTGCGTTTCCTAGTTTGCCTGTGCCGTTTTTCTATTTCAATATTTTGTTTCCGACAAAAGGAATATAAAAAGCTGTCAGCTGCTGTCTGCGCCACGATTTCAAGTAGGAGGGCTCGATGTTGGTCGCACGTACTCCATTCTTTCGGCAATTTTTCGAGGCCACTCTCGAAAGTCAGGCGTCTCAGTTCAGAATTGTGGTACCTTTCGCTGGTCTCACTCAACCATGAGATACCCACTGATTCGACGGCTTCGAAGAAGGCGCTGCCAAACAAATCTTCCCGACATGTGAGACAATCTGCAACTGAAGATGGAACTGGGGTTCCAATGTCCTCGCAAATATTCTCGATTGTTCCTTCTAAATCGTTGTCCACAGTACCATCCTGCTCTTGTTCGGCCACTTCTTCATTCTTATCTGCTTCTTCGCTTTTATCCAATAACATACTGAGGCTTTTCTGGGCAATCGTTTTAATGTTAAATCCATCCCCAAGTTCGTTATCATGCAAGCCTACTCTTTCCCACGGGTAACAGGAGGATTCAGGTTCGGGATGGAGAATGGCACCTTCAGCACTGAGAATGTCTGCCGCAGATAGAAGTGAAGATATTTCTCCCTCTGACTTGCAGTTTGATCCTTTCAACTTTAAATTGAGCGGGTCACACAGCAGTAACGCGATAGTGTTGCACTTGTACTGAAAAGCTTTGGGGTTGTCATTGGTTCCACACAATCCTCTCATGAGTCCAAAATAATTTTCTATGATGTCTTGATTCAGGTGCCGACCATTGAACGTTAAAATTTTGAATTTTCTTGATAATGCATTTGAAATTCTGAGGAAAGATCTGATGGTTGTCTGGAGATTCTTGGTGGAAACTGTACTAACGACTATAACGTCGTTCCTGCTTCTAACATTGTTTTCATTTTTGAAGTTTTTGTAATGATCGAAAAAGACCATGTTTTTTGCAATCGTATACATTAAATTTAGTTTTGCAATTTGTTCGCTATTTCCGTGCTTGATTATTCCATTACACGTATAAAACCAGTCACTAACCACGCGAAAATAAAAGACAAGATCTTTAACTTCCTTGACAGTAACTATGTCCAACTGACCATTCTTCTCTTTCTCCGCTGCGCAAAGTGTAGAAAAGAAACAAAATTATAACGAAATATAAACGAACGAACAAACACATAAAAAAAGAAGCAAAGAAAAAGTTCTTCCACTTTCGTTTCTTACATCGTGACAGTTAATTTGTAAAATTGTCGATTTTCACAAATTCATAAGAGTTTTCAATTAATCGGTTATTAAAATATACTTTAACATTTGAATTTTCTAGTACTTCTCTGCTGCCCAAAGTGTAAAAAAGAAAAGAACAATACACGAATAAACACATAAATAAAATAGCACATAAGAAGTTATCACGTATGTTTCAAAAAAATTAAGGTAGGGTTATTTGGCGCTAAGCGGGACAGTGATCACTCCTACTTTTTATTCATACAAGAACCTTTATATTATCAAAAATACGCAGACAATGTTTGGAACATTTATCAGTGTACAAGACACGATTTTTTTAAAAGCGAGACAATATTTTTAAAAAAGTTTGGGAATTCGTTTAAAAAAAAATTTTTTCGCTTTTTCCTACATACGGGGCAAGTCGGAAGTGTTGCCAAGAAAGATAGGTGCAATGGTATTTACAGTGCTTTTCACGCTCTTGACACGAAAATAATTGCAAATAATTAAAAAGAAGATTAAGTACCTGCTTTTGCGGCTCTTCCTTCGAGAAATGCTGTGGTTTCGGGGCTGAAGACTTTGGCTGCATGTTTTACCCTCATTCGAGGAATAAAATCGGCGTCCAAATGCTCGGCTCGCAGGTAATCCACCGTCGACGGAAATCCGTTCGCCTTCTTGTCTTCATTAACCAGTAAAACGAATGTGGACCATTTTATCACTCGTGGGTGTTCGCCGGGAATGCTCACCAGGAGTTTGCGGCTCAACAGTAGGTTCCGTTGACATTTAAAAATGTGCACATAGTCGAACAGTCGGAAAATATCCCGTCTTCCGATGAAGATGCTCTCCACTGGAAAAACGGAAATCAAAGTTTAATTAAAATACAACTGTCAAGAAAGCACATTTCACTATGTTGATAATACTGACTGTCACGTTCACGACCGTCGTCGTCGTTTGCAAGACGTTGATCGAGGACCCATTTGTTGAGAGCTGCATTATTGGTGGGACCCTGGTCGCACACTATGCCGACCACAGTGAACCTCATCTCCTCCAACTCTTTGACTATATTTTTTAAAATTCTTTGGATAGTTGGAGCGTCCACCGAGCTGTTGCTAAATCCATACAAGAGAGGAAGTCTCTCACCCCCCACAACCGTGCGAAGCAAGAATAGAGTTGCGTGATTGGCATATTTTGGAGTCCTAGTTGACCTTACACTATCTCCCTCGATCTCTGCTCCAAAGTCCTCAACGCCGATGATGCACCCTCGCTTTTTATCATAATAAAGATTTTCATTAATGGACATCTCGTCCATCATAATGACGACAATTTTCTCCTCGGCGGACATTGTCTCGGCTTTCTTCCGTAGGGCATTAAAAAGAAAATCATTGCGCCCTGGCTGCAGGGGCACGCTTTGGTGAAAAGCTTTCGAAGTCGAGTCGGCTGGAATATACGGGTAATAGTACTGTTGTACGCGATAAGACCTACCAGAAGCTTTTCGAAGAACTGCAAACTGGATTTTTTCTTCTCGCGTATAACGTATGCCCTGGATAGAATCAGCAAAATAATTGTAATTAGAGAAAATGACGTGGATTGCTTTTAATTATCTATTTTAAATTACAAAATCTGACGAAATTAAAAAGAGCTAACCCGTTTTGAACGCCCGTGATTCTGTGTTGCTGCGTTGATAAGGTTTCCATAACCTTTGGGGAGTTTAGCTATTTTTTCAAACTTTTTCAACATTTCTCGGCATTTTTTCAATTGCATATCCTTCCGTTTTAATTGGCGCGAAAGATTATTCCGAATACGTAAACACGACCCATCAGTGCACCGTTGTTTCTGTGAATGTATCGCTGACTCACTGCGAACGGTAGGCGTTGATTGCTGAACCTGCTCCTCACTTGCTTCTGCGTTGACACTCTCCTGTGGTTGAAGATGTGTCAAAGAAGGTTCTGCTGTCAAAACTGCGGGTTGAGATGCAGCGGTTGAATCGACGGGTACTTCTGTTGATAGACGCTGTGTCGGGGAAGGCAATTGCGGTGAAGGTGCTGGTTCAACAGAAAGTTGTCGGATGAGAGAGTTCGTTGACGAGATCTCTGGCTAGAAGATTTGTGATGGAGGCGAAGGAAGTGGTGAAGATTGTGAAGTGAAAGTTTGTTCCGAGTGAACATTGTTTTGCACTTGGGAAACAGGAAGATTCAGTGATGGAACTGCTTCCTTATTCAATCTCTTGCTACCAGGATACGTGTAAGATTTATTCTTATCGAAGTGATCTGCACAAACGCGACAATCTCTGAGCTCGTTTAAACTTAAATCTGAAACAAATTTTGAGAAAGCAAAGTGGCTAATGCGTGAAAAAAAGAAGGTAAGGGTGATGTATGTAGTCCATAATTGATAAAACTTGAGAAACCAAAAATTTTCATTGAAATTGTTCTATGTAGGTTCGAAAGTTTTGTAACGAATTACTATTTCGATAAATTGCAATTGTAAAATATTGTTAAGTATCAGGTGCGTAAGCAGAGTGGAGTTTTGGGTGTTGAAACACACCCGAAAGTCTGATAAAATAAATCTTTCGGAATGTAAAAATGAAAAAAGGAAAAAAAAAAGAAATGATTAAAAGGAAAAATAATCAATAACAATGATATTAATTTATAATAACTTAGATATGTATTACGAAAAAAATACAGTAATTTTCTCTTTAGAAACATTATTTGCTAAACACAATTATAATCATTAATTTTTTGAAAGAAAATAAACGTTTCGATAATTTTGCAATCATTTCTTGCACTTTCGTTTCTTATTTCATAGCAGTTAATTCGTAATATTGTCAAAAACATTTTTGATTGTTCAAATATTTATGTACTTGAAGTTCCAAATGTTTAAATTTACACGAAAATGAAAAATACATGAATTTTTTTATTTTTATCCCTGGCGATCATATCTAGCGCAAAATAGCGCTAGCTTAAGCAAAAAATTTCTACTCAGTATTTGAACAATACAAATATCTAAAGTAAATATATTTCGAAACATTTACGTTACATTGATCTTATTTCGAGTGGGGTGAAACAAAAAAATTATCTTTTTTTAGGACTGAGTATTAATCATAATTATGATAAACATTCAGTCCTAAAAATAATTTCTTTTAACTTTTTTTGGGAGCATTGAATTTGTTGTTGAGTTAAAAATTGTTTTAAAGCAACTAAAAACTTTTTTTCGCCTATATTACCTTATAAATTTTTTTCTTTTAATTATAAACGTTTGGAACTTCAGGCACATAAATATTTTTCAATTTTCGATTTTTACACATTCATAATAGTTTTCAAAAAATTGGTTTTGAAATATATTTTTTTTTAATTTTCTAGTGTTTGAATATTTTCAATGGGTCAATGTCTACACTTTCATTTTGATAATAAATATAATTTATTTCAAATGTTATAACTAAAATTTGTACAAGTTTAATTATCATTCAAATGTCGATAGTTACACTTTCATTTTCAAATTGTTATATTTTCCGAATATTTTCAAATGAATTTTTGAAAAATGAAATATTTTTCGAACGTGAATATTTGCACATTGATTACTGAAATCATTAATAATGTAGAAAAGTTTTGTAATTTTTGATTAAAAAACATTCCAACTACTGCAGGGTGATAAGAAGAATTTTAGAGAAAATTTTATTAGCCAAAATTATGTACAGTTGAATTTTGAATGCTATAACATTTTTACAGTATCAATGTTCTCAATTAAATTTTTTAAATTACAATGATTCACCAATGTTGAATGAATTTTTGAAAGATGAAATATTTTTCAAGTATACATCGATGTTCGCACATATAAATTTGTATAGATTTATAAAATTGATAATAATATATAAACATTTGGGAATTATTAAAAATATATCTACATTTTAAATTTAATAATAATATTTAATTATTTTCAAATTATTGTTAATAGTAATATCAATTTAAATTTTTACTGAAAGAAAAAAAATGAGATACATAAAAAATATGTACCATTTAATTGTGGATTTTGGGCAACTTTCAACCAACGTTGACATGTTTCAAAATCCTCAACCGGAAAACTGTGTCCTTCTTTCACTAGTTTTGAACACTCACGAATTTTGCATAAACGCGGCATTATTTAGTAACACCAGCAAACGTTTCATAAAATATTTTATAATGCCCGGCGAGCGACTTCAAGCGATTTTATATTGTTTTGCTTCTATGCATCAAAACAAATTGAAACAAATCAAATAAATGCCAAAAAACAGCGACACTAGCGCTCCCAGTGTGCCCCAACAGAGTAATTTGCTCCCATTGGAAGTCGGCGAGCCCTGGTTGTGATTCTCGGATGGTATTATTAATTTCATATGTGCCACATTTCACGATTTTGGCAAAACCAGTTGGATTTTTAACTGTAATAAAATCTGAATCTGATCGTAAAAAAGCTCCACAAGAAATCAACACCAAGTAAACATGTTTTGAAAAGTGTAAAATGCAATAATGTATAAAATTGTTTAGTTTGACATTTATAGAATTTTAATATTATAGTACAACTTGAAGGATATATACCAGGTGTACTCCTAATTAATTTCCGGTTTTTTTGCAAATAAAACACATAATTCCAAAAAAACCGTAACCTTTAGTTTATTCAAAGTATTTTCCATCGCTTTCTACACATTTTTCCCACCTTTCTGGTAAATTGTGGATACCACGCCAGTAAAAATCATTGCCTTTGGAGGTGAACCACTCGGTGAGCCATTTTCGTACATTTTCGTACGAGTCGAAGCGCTGCTCAGAAAGGGCATGGCCCAACGAGGCAAAGAGGTGGTAGTCGGATGGCGCCAGGTCTGGTGAGTAAGCCGCATGATCAAGCACTTCCCACTTGAGCCTTTCCAGCGTGTCACGAACGACTTTCGACTTATGCGACGGCGCATTGTCGTGGAGCAAAATCACCTTCTTCTGTCGTTGTTGATATTCTGGTCGGTTTTCCACAATGGCTCGGCTCAAATCTCTCATTTGCTGTTTGTAGCGAACGGCATTCACAGTTTCACCAGGTTTCAGCAGTTCAAAGTATATAACACCGGACTGGTCCCACCACACACACAGCATGACTTTCCGACCGTAACGATTTGGCCGTGCCGTCGATGACGATGCTTCACCTGGACTCACCCACGATTTGCTGCGCTTAGGGTTCTTCAGGAAAATCCACTTTTCATCACCAGTAACAATACGATGCAGGAAAGACTTTCTTTTGTATCGTTGAAGCAGCATTCCACAGGTCACTTTTCGATTCTCCATTTGTCTCTCGGTCAGTTCATGGGGCACCCTCTTTCCACACTTCTGAATTTTTCCCATGGCTCGCAGACGTTTGGAAATTGCTTGCTGTTGAACTCCCAACGCATCTGCAAGCTGTCGTTGCGTTTGCGTGTTGTCTTCATCTAATAATGCTTGCAATTCGGCGTCATCGAACGATTTTCGCTTGCCGGAGCGTGCGGCGTCGTTCAGGTCGAAATCTCCATTTTTGAACTGTCGAAACCACGTTTCACATGTTTGAAGTGTTAATGCACGATCACCATAAACTTCCACAAGCGCACAGTGGCTCTCGGACACTTTTTTCCCCTGATTGAACATGAAAAGCAATGCATGGCGCATATGCTCAAAATTCGGTACAAAATTCGACATTTTTGAAGCGCAATAAAAACTTACTGGAAGATTTTTTCGAGAAAATGTCAACGCAGTTCAAGCACTCGATATGACTGAACAAAATAACAAATGGTATGTGTTACCAACAGCGGTACAATACAGAACGCCATCCATTGAAAAAACCGGAAATTACTTAGGAGTACACCTGGTATTTCTTTAATTTATGATCTACGAACTCTACAATCACGAAAGCTAGTATACTTGGATATACGAGGGGGGACCCAAAAGTAACGGGAATTGTGTTACAACTTTTTTATTGACAAATTTTTTCACACACAATTTTTCTCACTTTCAAAGTAACCCCCATTGACTGTAATACACTTGTTCAATCTTTTTTTCCAGTGTTCAAAACAGTTCTGAAATTCATTTTTTTCAATGTCTTTTAAACCTTCCAGCGATTTTTGTTTAACCTTTTCTACAGTCCTAAAACGTTTTCCTTTCATGTCCCTTTTGAGTCTAGGGAACAAAAAAAAGTCACAGGGGGCAAGGTCCGGTGAATAGGGGGGGTGAACAATCGGTGTCATGCCGTTTTTGGTCAAAAATTTCTTCACGGACAGCGCTGTGTGGGCAGGTGCATTGTCGTGGTGGAAGAACCAATCTCCTGTGCGCCAAAGATCTGCTCTTTTCTTCCGGATGTTCTCCCTCAACCTTTTCAAAACCTCCAAGTAGAAGTGTTGGTTGACCGTTTGGCCTGGAGGAACAAATTCTGCGTGCACAATACCTCTGCAATCGAAGAAACAAATGAGCAATGTCTTGATGTTGGACTTCACTTGGCGTGCCTTTTTTGGACGAGGCGAGAGAGGTGTCTTCCATTGGCTTGATTGCTGCTTTGTTTCGGGGTCGTAGCCATAGCACCATGATTCATCGCCAGTTATAACCTTGAGAAAAAAATCTGGGTCTTCATCCAACTGATTTTGCAGCTCAAGACAGGCCTGAAGTCGACGCTCCTTTTGATCGTCGGAGAGAAGGCGAGGAACAAATTTGGCTGCAATCCTCCTCATGCTCAAATCTTCAGTTAAAATCCTCTGAATTGAACTCCATGACAATCCAGACATCTCACAAAGTTGATCGATGGTTCGGCGACGGTCTTCATGAACAAGAGTGTTGATTTTTTCAATGTTTTCGTCCGTTCTTGAAGTCGAGGGGCGCCCAGAACGAGGTTGGTCTTCTATTGACATCTCTCCATTCTTGAAACGCGAAAACCAGTCGTACACACGCGTTTTACTCAAAGCATTATCCCCATAAGCTGTTTTCAGCATCACAAGGGTTTCCGCGGGTGTTTTTCCTAACAAAGAACAAAATTTTACAGCCGCGCGTTGCTCTCCGCACTCAGCCATTTCACG
The DNA here is from genome assembly GCA_028476575.1 of Platygaster robiniae. Lineage (NCBI taxonomy): Eukaryota > Metazoa > Arthropoda > Insecta > Hymenoptera > Platygastridae > Platygaster > Platygaster robiniae. The sequence goes on along the minus strand of CM052020.1, from coordinate 30,318,571 downwards.
TTTTCGCCGAAACGGACAAAGTCGTTTCACTAGAAAAATTCTTACGGACGAACGAATGCACTCACAGCAAATGAACTTTGCACACTGACTTGGGAGAGTAGCAGCTTGGAAGAGAACCAGTGGAGAACCCGATCCCCCCCTCCGCGGTCCCCCCACCACCTAATTCCCGTTACTTTTGGGTCCCCCCTCGTATATAACTCTTGATTATGCTCATTTAATCAAACGCAAAAGTGAAATCTAGGTGGTGAGAATTGTGAAAATTAAAAGTTTAGAGAACCTAATCATTCGAATTCAAAAGTGGAAGTTACAGTTATCGAACTTTTTAATCAGGAAACATTGAATTGAACAAACATTGAAAAAAACAAACTTCATACAATCATGGAAAATTTCAGGAAAGATTAAATGATTTTTAAAAGACAAAGCGAAACGTACGTTATATTTACTTACATATATGTTTTCTACTGGAACCTTGGTTTCTCGTTTTCCAATTTTCCAACATTCTTTTCCTTCCTCTGCTTTTTTCGTTTTTCCACAGCCCACGTTTTTTCGATAATTTCCACAAATGCACAAATGTAAATAAATTTTCACGAGGCAACGTTGTAATTACTAGATTGAGGTTACGTGTTGTGTTGACAAAATACAGCTCATGCGCATTGATTACACATATATGTATAAGCGCGCGCTATTTCGTCTAATTCAAAAAGTAATGATATTCAAAAAATGTTGAGCATGTTGAGCACATTGAAAAAATCAAAATACATATGATTTTTCAAGGTACAAAAGTGTTCATAATTCATTTATAAAAAAAAATCCATTCTTGAATACAAAAATCCAATCTTTCACAACTCGCATTAAAGGATCACTGTGGGCCCATGCGTGAGGCTTGGAAAATCAAGTGCGTCCCAATATGACACATTATTGCGCGCATCCATGCGCCCGCACACGTGCGACTTTGGTGCGTCGCACGTTTGCTATCTGGGCTGGCGCACCACAATGGTTGGGAGAAGAACTTGACCGCGGTGACGAAGGATAAACGTATAATAATCTCAGTTGACATTTCAGTTTTTGAGGTTATGTTTTTTTTTTATTAATTCTATAATCTCAACTGAGATTATTGATATACATTAGGGCGTACGTAAAACAAATTTTTTTCGTACCCGCGTAAAGCAATGAAATGTCAACTATACGCCATTGTTACTGATTCACCTGAATCGGAAGTTGAAGTGTCTGCGATGAAACCGTCCGAAATAGTTGACGGTATTGGCGATGCTGGCGGATCCAAGTCCATGTCCTTTTCTACTCGAATCGGTTGAATCGGTTCATCTAGTACATTGAAATTGCCTGGAAAAAAGTTTTTTTTAGTAAAACATCATGTTAATAGAAGTCACATTTTTATTGCATGTATATCCCAAACGAAAAGACAAATGTATGTAAAACTTGTTTTACTGCATATTACTGAAAGGAACATAAGTAATGAGTAAAAATAATTATAATAGTAAAAAGTCATTTAGTAATTGTAATAATAAAGTTACTTTTAATGAGTAATATAATATATATGTATATACATATGTATAGATTATTGGAATATAATATTTTTCGAAAACTTTCATTTGCTATTGAATATAAAAATTACCAAACGTGGCGATATTCTCCTTCGTAGACGTTTTAGTTTTGCAGGTTTCATTAATACTGATGCCTTGGTTTCTGCATGAAGATAATTTTTAATTTAATTAATAATATTTGCATAATTTTCATTTTTCATTTATTTTTTTTTAAATAGTGATTGTCACATAAACATTTACATCTATTTAACACAAACATTTTCCAGAACTTTGTAATTAATAACTACTATACGAAACAGCTCTCAGTCCACAAAGTAATATAATGATTCTTCAAACTATTTTTTGACAGTTCAAAAGGAAGATATATGGAAAATATTTGACATACCCATTGCTAATGTTGAACAAAGTTGGAATAGTAGTCCTTGCAAGAAGTGGGCGCTCGTTGTTGCCCGGTGGATTAGAGAAGTGGTCCCTTTCAAAATGTCGAATACACAGACGAGCATTTTCTAGAACAGTGTCGCCAGTTCCACAAGCATCGATCCACATTTGTCGTCTTTCATCTGTTGGGAATCTGCAAAAAAGTAAATTTTTAATCATATAATTTACACTATCCAAACTTTAAAAAATACGAAAATATTTCCCAAATATAAAGTACAAAAATACATACCGTAAAAACGATGTGCCAGATGGAGTATTGTCTTTGCAAAAAAAGCAAATCCTTCCACGATTTGATATAGTCGCTTCAGTTGTGGAAAAATTTGAGATATCCATGAGAACGGGAGGGAAAGCATTTTCTCCCTCTGATTTTTTTAAGCGGAGTTTCAATGCTTCTAAGGCATCACTGTAAATTATTATAGGGCGTATTTAATCATTACAGTGTACTATTTAAAATCATCTGAAATCATGTATTAAATAGATTATTTTGGAAGTATTTAAAAAATTTTTCAATGCTTCATTTATAGTTTTTCAAAATTCATTTGAAAAATGTTTGGGACAAATTTTTCGAGGAATAAACATTTTTATATTATTATACGATTTAATATAACCCACAATTTATGATTTTTCTACAATATGCTGTATACTTTCATATTTATACAATCTCTCATAACACTTCACATATATTCATATTATATTTTTATATATTATGTATTACTCACTTGTCAATGAACTGAATTGATGGCGTTGATCCCTTTTTCAGTATCCGCTGCCTTTTTTTTCCAACATATTTAAAATCGTCCTCAACAAAGTGCCTGTTGCATAAAAGGATATTCTGAATTTTACAAGTCAGTAATTCTTGGCTCAATCCAAAAAAGTCCAGCCACTCTTTTTCATTGCCTTTTTGTATCCTGTAAAACACATTTTAAATATTCAATTTCAAAAATATTTAAAACCTTTCATATTATTACTATTACAAAAGAAAATTAAGGTTCAATTTGCTGAAAAAAACGCATCAGTATTAGGTCTAATTTTTGTTTAAAGTATTATAGTAAAACACGATACTTACTTGTGGTACGATATTCCATTTACCCGATCGTCTTTAATTTGCCGGCACACTAAGCAATAGTGATTATTTGCACTCATTTGTAATATTTTTTCACATAATTTGCATCATGATCAAAACACTGCAATACACTGTTTACAACTGTCAACAAGTTATGTTTACTTTTGCTCATAAGCGTTCGTGCATGATCGAACGCCTTCGGCTGCACTCGTCGTCCGTGACGTCACGTTCATCGGTCTATGTGAGACCGCGAATTTACTGCCTAGTAGAGTCCATGTATTATGTGGTCTAAGGCAGCCCCGTGCAACTTCGTTAGTTCCCGATTCACGCTGTGGCACCGGCAGGTTCACTCCAGGCCTATGCAACTCGGTAACTGGCCCATTGTTCTCGCTCGTCCTAAAATTTACCACTCTGGCCTGTGGGCGCCACTTGTTTCAGCCGCACTCGGCTTACTCACACATAAGCAGCTTGGCGGGGCACGGCTCATGTATAGAAAAATCTCAAACGTTTCCAAAAACTGCTGCCACCGCTCCCACCACGCTTCTCGCTTCCTGAGATTAAAAAAGAGAAAGTCCCTCCGGCCACTCCTCTTGAGTGGCGTTAGAAAGAAAAGGAAACATTTTCCCGTTATTGCACGGAGAGAAGAAAACCGCCGCGGCGACGGTTTCTCACCGTCGTTTCGACCGTGAGAAAAAATCAAAAACTTATTTACCGTCACTTCGCCGGTTACTCACCGTCAGAATGACTGTTAATGATAATCATAAACTTTTTCACAGTCAATATGACGGCGAATAACCGGCGAAACGACTGTGAATAACCGTCCATGAAATCACCGTCACCGGGGCGGTTTTTCGCAGTCGAAATGACGGTGAATCACCGGCGCTGCAAAATAAGATGGGAATTTCAATTTTGTTCGCGCATTGGTTTGACTCGCGTGGACGCATATAGTAACGTCAGGTCAGCTGAATACTGATATTGATATGAAAGTTAATCAGCCGGTTTCAGCTAATTGTTGGAAACGAATCACTGATTGCTCTAATCGCAAGTATGCTATTACGGATCAATCGGTCGTGACTTGAAGATTCAGTGAAATTTGGATAGATTGTATGATACTGTGAGGTATTACTGGGAAAATTATTTGAATAATTATACATTAGCATACATTACCAAGTGCTACATTAAGTAGATTTAAAAAAAGTCAAATCTTCAACCGTGTTGAATTATTTACATACCACATTCAGAGAAAAGCTTACGATTAAGAGTAAATATTCAATCGAATGAAAAGATGAAATAATTTCCAGATAAACTTATTACAATATTTGATAAAATCGACCCTATGCAAAAGTAATCGTATTTAATGATTTAGTCAATGAAGTTATGATTGTCAGAAGCCCGCATCTAACCAATTATTTCCGTCAATTTTGAATTACTTTTTGACATTGTCTCGCAATCCTGATTTAAATATTTCTAGTCAGGAAAATTCTGGAGGTGAATCATGACCTTTGACGTGTTGTTTTTGTGACGAATATATTTGACATGCGCTATACTGCGTTTTATTATGAACGACCTTCATGTGGAAAATATGAATTTCTTAATATCTATTCTGAAGAGGGCTTCATTTAAGCCGAAGTATATATTGGACTATTGAAATTGTTTTATCATTGATTTCGACTCTTGCATACTTGGCTCCGAGGGATCAATTTTTGTTGATGAATTTGAAATTTATGGAACGGAGCAAATAAGAGATTTATTATTTCTAGTTTAATTTATTAACGTCCGAGTTTTTTTAATTAGAAAAATTTGCTCAGTTTTTTAAATGTAAGTGTAGTAACAAGTAAGTATGGTCAACAGCTTAATAGCCAAAACATGTTTTATTCATATAATAAAATCTTACATCGAAATATTCGCACAACTTAAAACTACGTGTATTTTGAAAATTTACAATTTTAACGTCTATCATGAACATACAGCCAATTCATTGACGCAGTAGTATAAGTATGAAAAATTTTATTTAAAGTAATCTAAATCCACCGTTTAGGGATACACAATTTCCCGTTAGTAAGACGGACAATCCGAGAAACAAATGACATCTCAATCTGTTCGAAATTCATGCATTGCCAACAATCAGGATCGATTTCAAAGCCATCTTCAATTACATAAGCTTGATAGTGGGGATCGTAGTAGGCGTAACCAGTAACTGATTGGACAATGAAATGAAAATCTTCAAAATGATCTTTTACAATATATTGAACAATTTGCATCTTGTTATTTGTAGCAGATTGCATCAAAACAACATTTTTTGTAATTGTGTGATCTAAGAATTCTATATGTCCTATCAAAGAAACAGAATCATTCATACCTAAACCCAGTTTGGATTGATACAAATGGTAATCAGGCAGTTCACAAACTTTCATGACGTCTGTTAATCCAACTCGAATGGATTTTACGTTCCATGCTGCACGACTTTCTACTCTACAACCAAATTGTAACTGATGCTTTATTGCAATAGTTTTGCAAATATTGACTCGACTTAATGATTCTTTGGCAATCATTTTCAAGTCCCGATTTTTACTTTCACACCTCATTGCAGAAAAAGTCCATAACGGGCCCATTCTTCTCATGATAAGAGGGTAATGAAGTGAAAAATGGTGTTTCGGTTTCAAGTAATTTGGATATAGATGGACGAGTTTGCTCAAATAACTGTGAATTAGAGATTGTAAGTAATGTGACAGATTTTTAGTAACTACTCTTGAAGAAACAATGTCAAGGATTTCTTTGAGTAGAATTATTATTTCCCAATGAGCATCCCCTTCCGGAACGAAATCACCTAATAAAAGACCAAAGTTTCTCATGAAGCAAAGTGACTCACTGGCAGACATTTTGAAATATTTGTTTTTGACTTGAGCGCTAGTAATAATCGGAGGTTTGTTGCGCCCTTCATCTACACCAAAATCAAAATTTTCGAGCTGCTGACTCAAATCTGTACAAGCGAAGAAATGTTTTTCTTCAATGAAGTTGTACAAAATTTCACGTAAATCATACTGTGCATCACCTCTTAACACATCGTGCATCCCGTCAACAGTCATTAGGTCAATAGTTGACACACTTTTCAATTCAGACAATACCGATGGTCCCTCGACACCTGTTTCTTTTGGCTGATTTTTAATTAAATCTTCTTTGTAATTTTCAATACTTCGCATTTTACATTGTGCTACATTCAACGTTGAATTTATATCTTTTTTGTGTAGGAGGCAAAATCTGCAAGAGTGATTAGCTTGAAAACTTCTAAGAAATCCCAATAGAGTATGGACTGCAAGATTGTCCCCTATAACACCAGCTAATGAGAAACAAATATTTACTGTACCAGAATCAGTCTTGATGGAAATTCCTTCGATTTCTAAAAAATTCAATTCATCAACAGGCCTACAGAAAATTTCATTCAATGACACATATTGTTGTTCGGAAGATTTATACAAAGCAAGAACAAAAATATTTTCAGTTTTGGAAACTAAATGAGGGGGCAAGCAGGGTACAACGACATAAACTCCGCCGATTTTCCCTAAACCTTTGTGACTCCCTAATGGGTTATTCGTCTCAAAGTCATCTTGGTAGAGAAGAATTGGAAATACTAATTTTTCCCCGAAATTTTTCTTTTGCTCTTGCCAAAATTCTCCTTGAACTACATTCGTCACGAGATCTTTTTCATTTTCTAACAATTCTAAATTTTTAATAGTTTCTCTATAAATACCCGGAATTCCGAAAAAGCTTGTCAAAACACTTCTTAACGGGATGATTTAGAAAGATACTGTTTTTTGTGAGATTTTTTTATATTCATTATTTGAAGATGCATTTCCAGATTTAATAGTTATTTCTTCAGGAGGAATGTAGGCCTGTTTTTCCTTCAAATAATGCAGATATTTCCATTCAGTATCAACTTCACTTAATGAGTTTTGATATTTGGATATCATGAACTTGTAAGCTTTCAAATTTTCTTCATCTTCTTTAAGATATTCCAACCTATGCAATAGCAGATCTAATAGCTGAGTGATAGGACGATTTTTTAGGAAATCACTAAATTTCTGGAGAATTGCAGGAGCAAGTGTACGAGAAGTATTCATAAATATATCACCTGCGAGACCAGCAGCTTCTGATGTTAATTCATTGCAAAATTTCATAATATCCATGGTTCAGTAAAAGTCACAACATTTTTAAAAATATTTTATATATTATCAGTTCAATTTGTCTGTTTGGCAAATGAAAACAAAATGAGAAAATCACGCCTTTTCATGAATGTAAGTTTAGCCTCTTAAGGAAATAAAGTAGCCTTAACTCGAATCGCAATGTTTAAAAAAAAAAAAAAACAAGCTCTTATGCAGCTGTTTTAAACTTCTTAACGAAACTTAGTGCAGAGGTAAGAGAAGCATTGAGCCTGTCAGTATTAGTCGAGTGACCCAAAAATACCCTCTGCAGGAAAATAAGCGCGTTTTTGACGTTCTTCGGATAAGGAATATTAAAAGACAGGTAAATCTTCAAGGCCAAAAGTACAGCTCTGCCTACTGTCTCTGTAGAATAAAGTGATTCTCCGATCGTGCAGTAATAATTGAGAGGGGCCAAAAAATCTCCCACAATCACAACTGTAGGAAACAGAATTTCATTGACTTCCGCTGCAGCTTTCTTCTTAGCTTCTAGTGATGAATGAAGTTGATCAGGATTCTGTAACAAAAGTGCGATCAATGAATAAATTGAAAATGTAAGAATACTTCACTCTAGTACACTAATCTCAGTCTTCGGATTTGTGTTACAAAGATTCGTCAATTTCTTGAAAAAAACGAAATAAAAAAGATTGGAATTTGAAAAAATTTGCCACTACCAGAATTATGAACGCCATCAACCTTCATTGCACAAAAATATCACGTGTAAATTTACATAGTTTTTTTTTTTCAGAATTGACCAAAAATGAAATAATAGAAAAAGTTTGATCAATACTTGACTGCAGTGAATTCGTAAAATTCTGGTTACGAATTTTACTTACTTCTACATGAAAAATCAGCGCTTCGCGTTCTAATTTTCTACTCTGCTTGGTCTCGGCAGATTCTGTAACCTGTTTCTTTGTTGGTGGCTTATCCACATCGTAAAAGATTTTTTAGAGTTCTTAGCCTTTAGCACGGCTGGCAAGATCATCAATAACGCAGCATCATTGTCGTCTGCCAAAAAAAAAAAATGATTAAAATTTTTACACACACACACACACACACACACACACATATTAGGGTGTCCCTTATTTTGGCGATGTCCGAATTTTTTCCATTACGCAGGTAAAAAATAATCAAGATAAAAAAATTTTTTTTGTAAATTTTGAGCGAAATTGGATCAAGTTAACAAGTGCCACAAAGCGACTGTAATTTTATTTGGGATTTACATGCTATTTTTCATGCATTGTGCTCAAAAATTCATAACTTTTGTAAAACTTATGATAAAATTATGAAACTTAGCATAGTTTGAGTGTATTATGTTAGGTTTCAAACCTAGTTTTTTTTAAATTTTTCTATCGTCGTTATCTATGTTTTACAAGCACCGAAAAAGTACGAAAATGTACTTTTTCGGTGCTTGTAAAACATAGATAACGACGATAGAAAAATACAAAAAAATTTGGTTTGAAACCTAACATAATACACTCAAACTGTGCCAAGTTTCACAATTTTATCATAAGTTTTACAAAACTTATGAATGTTTGAGCACAATGCATGCAAAATAACATGTAAATCTCATTTAAAATTACAGTCGCTTTGTGGCACCTGTTAACTTGATCCGATTGCGCTCAAAATTTGCAAAAAAATTTTTTTTTTATCTTGATTAATTTTTACCTGCGTAATTGAGAAAATTCGGACATCGCCAAAATAAAGGACACCCTAATATAGATATACATATAATGTAGCAACTTTACCATCAGATTTCAGTAAATTTTCAAGAATTGCTTCTGCTTCTTCGCCCACCAGTTGTTTGGAGAACACAAACTTCTTCAGAGATGGTTTCAGTTCACTCCATGAGTGATCTGCATCGATACTAAGTCCCGGAAATTTGAACATGAAGTCCAAATCAATCTTGGGACAATTAAATGAAAAATTTGAAGTTAACAATTTTATCCGTATCTCCATAAGCTCATAATCAGGCTTAGAAAAATTTGTTCACAAGTGTTACTGAGAAAACATCATTCGAAAACCCTACCAAGTCAACGCCTGCTCGAGAGAAAGACATGGAAATTCCGAAAACTGCCAGTCTCCACCCTTTTTATCTTTTTTGGTCATTTGCTAGCGCAGCAGTTGAGATTGCGCCAATTTTTCACAATGTCCTCACATGGTTCCATAAATGATCGCAGAAGCTCCAGACCAGATGGTTCATGTGTATTAGCTTTGTATAACAGAATGATCTTTAGATTGACGCATGACAAAAATTTTTCACTGAATGTAGAGAAATTGAAAGTGGTCGGATATTACTTGTACTGGATACCTTAAAATGTTTGAATACGTTTAAAAACCTATTAGAGTACTTGTATCAAAATAAGATTTATAGTTCTCCTTTTTACAATAGCAGACGTTCAGAAAAGTTCTAAAAACTTGAAAACTTTTTCTGATTTAATAAAATCAGTGGAGAAAAAATTTGCAGTAGCACGAATTCAAAAGAAATGGTTGCTCCTAATGCATCGACCGGGGATTTACTTTTACAAAAGTAAGTACCATTGTCAGAGGTTTGCGTGTTGCTCTGTCTTTTGATCATAAGCCCACGTTTTTGCAAATTTTTTCGAACACGGTCCACACGGCTCAACAACTTTCCAAATGCTGGGTGATGTGTTCTATTGTTTGCAGGACCTGAAGTATGCGCTTTCGTGTAGAAAACACCAGAATCGACGCCAAAAGTCACATGAATTTCTTCGTCCAAATTAGATAGAGTACAAGAAGAAATACTGAAAATTGTTATATGAAACATTAAAAGAAAGAATTATTCAAAAATTTCGTAAAAGTATGTCAAGCTTACTCCAATTTATCTAAACGATTTGTTAATGACACTTTTTTAGTCTTGAACAAAATGTACACTTCTCGATCAATCAGAAGGTTAGTCAAGTCTGTCAATGCTTCTTTTGATAAAGTGCCGTGGTTCTCGAACTTATTTAAAATTATCAAACCCTCAAAACTATTTTTGAGAAATGAAACCAAATTCGTTCTCGCTGACAAGTAAGTGACAGAATCAAGGTCCTGATTTTGTTTGCATTTTGAGCATATAGTATCAAAAAAGTCATTTTGGGGCTCTCCATTATCTTTAAAAGTTTTGTTCGACGACGAATTTTGCGACTCGGTTGCCAATGAAGTATTTGTATTATTGAAAGAAGTGCTTCCATCAGTAGAATTACATATATCCTGTGTCATCGCTGCATATAACAAAATTTTCACGATTTAGTTTTCAAAAAATTATAAAATCATGTTGAAATATTTGATGCCAAATCTCATTTTTCAGCAAATGCAAAAACGAAACGTGTTCAACACATTAAAATTTCATTTTCATGAGTCCTACTACCTCACGTAGTTAATTAAAAATCCATCACTTATTATTATATAAAAATTTTAAAATAAAAAATTTACTCTTCTTAAATGAAAGTAAAGAACTATTTTTATTTCATAAGGAAAGTAATTTACTAATTTAGAAACATACAAAATATAAACTCAAGAATTTATTTGGTCAGTTTAGCAAATAATTGAATTAGTATTTTATATCACATTTTGATATACCACATTTGTAATGCACTTATGAACATAATACATATTCTATATAACAGTTCACAATATTTTAAAAACTATCTAGCAGTGTTACTGGATCATTCAAATATTTATTTATAAAAAGAAGTTGTGGATTCTCATGAGTATCATCTGAAAACATCATGTGACTGTTTTATAGACACATGAAGATAATGCAAAAAGAAAAAGAATTTATGAATTCAAATTGTTATTTGTAAAATATGTATCATAAAATATTCAAAGCAAATAAAAAGCGTTTCTATTTTATGAAAATATCGTCAAAGTTTAAAGGATTTGAGACAATCAGATTTTTAAAAATTCAGAGTTGACAATTTCGATAACGTTTTGAGTTTATATTCAAGTTTCGGTAATCGATCAATTTTTCAGTTCATTTTTAGATTTTTTCAGTGATACAACATAAGGACAATTTGCTTTGAATAGAATTCAAAGTTAAGAATAATGACGTTTGCATATTTAAGGATAAAAAGGTAATTGTCGAAAAATTATACAACAAAGAGAATATTACCTTTTTTATTGATTTCTCAAGTCAAAATTGAAAATATGAAATAAACGTTAAGATGCATTATTTAATATGAATATATAACTATTCTTGTCAAAACAATGTGAATTTTTATGCTGCAACAGGTTAAATAATCGTGTATTTAAGGACGTGAATTGAAAGCGACATAAACAAGAACAAATAACATCTCTGAATTGGTATGAAACATTCAATGTCGCTGATTTTGTTTGCATTATATGACGTTCAAAAATATTTCCCGTTGAACTACAATTTTCATACTTACCGAAGAAATTAAGAAACCTGTGTTGAATGTTCTGGCAATTCGTCGCTGCACCAAGCTGCGCACTGAGTTTATTTTCACTGCATTAACAACAATGAACAAAAGAAAGGGAATCAACTGATCTATTGTTATTGTATACGCGTGCGCACGAGCAAAACCAGCGAGCGAATGAAATTGAAGTAGCGCCGGTGATTCACCGTCGTTTCGACTGTGAAAAACCGTCACGGCGACGGTGATTTCGTGGACGGTTATTCACAGTCATAATGTCTGTATCACTGTTTCTTATATCATTCTCTATTAAAATATAATTTTCACGGTCGAAACGACGGTGAGAAACCGTCGCCGCGGCGGTTTTCTTCTCTCCGTGTGGCGACCACTCATTTTTCGTGAACCTGTCTATGAAAAAGATGCTGCAGGCTCGCTGCGCTCGCTGCATTCTTTTATGAATTTGTTGTTCCTTGTTTTATACGCCTCACTATTGTTAGATGATTTTTGTTCCTTCCAAAATTATTTTTAAAAAATATTTGATTTTATGTTTTACATTAATTCATTGTTTTTTGACTTCCTTGGAAGGAGTTAGAGTTATAGTGCCTTCATTTTTTATCTTCTAGGTAGATATATAGTAGTTTACTTTCTTTTTACGTGGATTCTTTGAAGTCGAAGAACCAGAAAAACATTTTAAGCGAATTTTTTCAAAACCTAGATGTACTTTTTCGTAATATTTTTCAAACAAAACAATTTTAATTAAATTTAAAAAAAAGTTATTATTCAGAGTAATTTTTTAAATATCGTTAACTTTTTAAACAATATTTAGCGTAAGTCATGAGGCAGGTTAAGTAAATTTTTTTACAACTTCTACGTATAAATTCTTTACAAATAAACTTTTTGATTAACATATTCATATATAAAATTATGTCGAATAAGTGATACTGGAGCTACTGGAGTAAGGATAAGGGTTAATCGAGGTCGGAATAAAATTTTTGCAGAGTAATCTTGATATGTAACATTTATTATTTAGAAAAATCAATATTACCTTTAGTTGTTAGTGAATTTAGACAGTTTTTTTTTTATTTCTGTTATCCTTTTGTACGTCTTTTGCTTCTTTAACAAACGATTGCATTCGATTTAGCAAAAAAATTCTGATTGCCTGAGAAAAAACATAATTTTTATGTTCTTCACAAGGGAAGTCCGGGATACATGACTCTACAGCCTCATTCAAAACAATGTAAGCAACTTCAGGATTGTTAATATGTTTTTGGTAAATTTTCTCGAGGCTTGTTACAAATTTGTAAAAAACGATGTTGGGGTACGTCAGATCGATATTTTTTTTACTTTCACTGATTTTCCTCAAATCGATGTTGTCGGTCACAACTTGGCAGGATGAAGATGTGAGAGCAGTTGTGCAAACATCGCACGATGAGATTTTTTTACTTTCTAGTAACAATTTGCACATTCGTCCCGTAATGAAATAAGATAAAAAGTCAACTTGATATGGAGCACAATAATCATGATCAATTGCTTCGAAGTAATCCCAATGAACATTGGAAATGATTTCGTCCAGTTTTTCCTTAACATGGAGAATGAAAGATTTTTTTGGCTGAGTACCATAAATTGATCTTAAAGTAGACATTTTCAACAAAGGTTTTTTTGGGCCATCATCAACAACTGTGCAATTTCCGTATTTCGGAGACTTCAAAATTGAAAAAGTGGACAGTATTTTATAAATTTGGAGAAAGGTGGGTGTTGATGGATGATCGTCGCATCCACCGCCTTGTCTTACACAACCGAAGAATCTCTGTAAAGGTCGAATAAAATCTGATTATACAGTCGACACTCGTTTAATGAAAGTAACACTTATCCGAAGTCTTAGAACTAGTTTGGTCGAAATTTTTTGAAACAATTTTTTGAATAATAAAGAAAAACTTGAAACTACGGCATGGTGTTGATTGTACATAAATTTATTGAGCACCATATTTATTTGGTACTGGATGATTGTGCACGTTTTCATGAATCAAACTCTGTACAAGTTCCAAAAAATGTTTTCAATCGCTCAGTGCACAATAAATAATGTGCTCAATAAATTTATGCACAATCAACACCTAAACGACACTACAAAAATTCTAAAAATCTCAAAATCTTCGAATCTTAGAGTACTTAAATCAACAAATTGAGCATGCGGATTCCATAATGTGTTCTACGCGTAGGACAGATAGAGAATGGAGAACACGAGAGAACGGTCCCCGCGCGTAAAGTCGATCATTTCAATCCGTACGCTTAATTCTGAAGATCTATTAAAAACTCATATAAAAGTATATTAGAAAATTTTTCGAATCATACAAACTCTGAAGAAATACTTTAAGTTATTAATAAATAAAAATATATTAAGAAATATTTTTTTCATAAATCTCAAGAAAAGCCTAATATGGTCCATAAGTTTTCGAATTTTAGAGCTTTAAGACTTGAAGAATGAAAAAAAACTAGAAATTTTTCAATACGTATTCTAAACCCTTTCCGAGATTTTTTTTTTTTTTGGTCTACATCTTTGCCAGGAACGAATGAAGTTATTTCAAAATGAAGGCCAAAAAAGAGTAACATGAAGCATACCTCGGGGGCGTTTTGGTTTACTTTTCCGGAAAGCACGTATGGGAAATGGAATTTTTCCACCAAATAACTTGTCATGTCTTTCATTGCATGGAGTGTTATCCGTAAGCCTTCTGCAGTTTGCCGCGTCAAGAAATTTTCCGGTGTAATGACATTGTTCAATGCGAGTATTTCCCAATTATCTAATTTTTCAATCGATTCTTGTATGAACTGTAAATTAATGAGCAAAGGCATTTACATATTTAAATAATTGTATTCAATGCTTGCAAATTGTTTTAATAAATTTTTTTTATCGTTCGGAATTTCTTTGCTGCATAGCAATATTTTTTAGCAATGATGTCATGTTCACCTTCAAATCTTCGCATCCTGGTGTAAGTCCTTTCGTTGAATCGTTCCGATTGAGAGTATCGAACATCTTATTCATCCAGTTACAAAACTCAATGGTACCTTCAACGTCATTCAATTGGTCATGACACCCTTTGAAAATTCTGAGAGCTCCGGTGACAGAATCACTAAGAACCTTGAAACCGAATCAGTGATGACTTCTTTGTTGCGAAATTTAGCAACTGCTTTAGTGAAAAGCATGAAAGTCGAGTTATCAAAAGTCAGTTTTTGTTTGCTCCAGCTTAGCGGTACATTCAGTTTCTCCGCGGCAAAATCATTCAAACTGATAGTGTTACTATCAGTAGACCCAGTAGACATACTGCTTTCTGGCCTTTCTGGCTCATGCACAACTCTTATGTCAAATGTATCTAACTGACGAGTTGTCTTCGATTCTTGTGAAGTGTCTGAAGTAGAGGGATTCGCGAAGTTTTGCGTTGAAATTGAAACATTGGTTTCGTTTGATTGTTTCGTCCATGGAAATATTGTAGGACGAGCATTACGACAAAGACGAGGTTTTGGTAATAACGTCTGTGGAAATCAAGGCAGTAAAATTAAAGTTATATCAAGATTTTTGATACAATTTAAAGAACTGTAATAAGTGACTGTACAATATCACTGAAATAATCCTGACCGCGGCTTGTAAACCTTATTCGGTTTTTCGCGGTATTTTAACATGCGAAAAAAACTGCAAAACACTGTATTTTGGTTTTCAAACCTTTGCCAGGAAATATACAGAGTACAAATTTCCTAATTAGGCTCGCCATTTTAGACCCTGGCATTCAAATATGTACCGCATCTGGTATATATTTAGTCTATGATGATTTTCATATATTTCTTGCTGGTAAAGGAAAATCTGATGTTGAGTTCATGCTAGTAAACTATTTGAAGAGTCCTTATTTCTCGCTTTTCCCAGTCAACATATATTTCAAATTATTCGCCGACGTTTCGACTCATTTTCGAGTCCTTTTCAAGGCAATAAATTTCTGGCGATTCTTAATTACCAGTTGTTTCGAAAATTTAATAAAATTAAGAACCGCCAGAAATTGCCTTGAAAAGGACTCGAAAAGGAGTCTAAACGTCGGCGAATAATTTGAAATATATTGACTGGGAAAATCGAGAAATAAGGACTTTTTAATATTTTCGGACCCAGTGAAAAACAACATTTATTTGAGTATTTGAAGAGTTTTGTGATATCGTTTAATGCAAAAAAATACAGAAAAATATTCGTAATCGTAGAAGTTAAAATGCGACGTTGCTAAGTTACAAAACAAGCAATGGCAGATCGCCGAAAGTAGAAATCGTAGAAATAGTTGGAATTTTTTTTTTTATTTTATCGGGCCATCAAGGCATGTGTGTAAAATACTACATTGAAATTTCTATTAGTTTTGTTAAATCCAGGGATTTTATTGAAACTCACGCCCAGATTTAAATATAAAATCGTATATTTCTCACTTCATTTACAACCTTTACTGATACAGATTCTCTCGCGCACACGCGCCCGTAAAATCTCGCTCTCTCGATCTAGCTCTCACGACGTCTCTCGTATCAGTCCCTTCCCTCCACATACGTTCGCTTATCCTCCTCTCCACTTCCTCAAGTCCTGTCACCTACCGCCCTCTACCCGATTCACTCATTCCGTTCAGTCAAACTCACGACTCACGAGCCCCGCGATGAATCACCGACCTAATTACTAGGCGATCATGACACGCCTAACGTTGCCAATGACCATACATGATATAATACTATACAATAATGATAGTCGCGAATAAATGTATTACAATCGGCCATCCTGCATTTCCGTTTGTCCTCAAACGGCCCGTGGCGATGATAACATACAATAATATTCGACCAAGACTTAGTAACTATCGACTACATAGCACACGCCCGACAAAACTAACGCATATCATAGTCCTGAAAACGAGCAGGTGCCCTCCGCGACCTCGGCCCCCCACCCATCAAATCCGCGCCGACCTGACCCGGCGATACACGATCCCTGCCGCGCTTTCCGACCACCGCGTCGTTTATAACCATACTCGCATCATCATCGCGCTCCTCCGCGTCTTCATCCCCGTCACTACTACTCCGATCGCCCCCGTCGCTCGACCCGGTATCAATCTCGTCAAGATTCGCTTTCCAGACCTTCAATTGGCTCACATGAGCCGTCGTCGCCGCCCTCTTACTCCCCTTATCGCGCAAGCTCGTAACCGCGTATGTATCATTCGGCAGCGATTTTACAATAACCAAGGGCCCCTTAAACTTAGGTTGCAGCTTCGTCGATTCACCGGTCGCCACAGGATTACTCTGCATGAAAACAATGTCACCCACGTCGTAATGAACATTCCTCAACCGCGTTGCGTCATATTGCGCCTTATACCTCTGTTGCTCGCGCTCGACGTGATCCCGAATCTCCGTCTGCAGTTCCCACGGAAGTGTATAATTCTCACTGACTTCCGTTAGGCACCGAGAATTCCCTTCCCCAAAACGCGGAACATACCCATAAAGGGCCTCGAACGGAGTCCGACCGGTTGCCTTGGAAATCGACGTATTCAAATCGCGCCCGATTTTCCCCAGACACGTGTCCCATCCTGACGCATCCTCCCCACCCAAGGTAGCACGCATCATTGGCAAAAGTGTGCCATTCAGCCTCTCGATCAACCCATTGGCCTGGGGGTGACGGGCCGAGTTCAAAACATGCCTTATCCCGTGCTCATTGACAAAATCCCGAAATATCCGCGAAGTAAACCCGGTCCCCCTATCCGAAATTATCCGCGACGGTGCCCCAAACCTCTCTACAAACTTCCTCAAACGACCTACAGTCGCGCTTGCCCCGGTATTCCTGACGGCCTCGAGAACGGAAAATTTAGTCAAGCTATCAATGATCCCCAAAACATACTTATTCTTCCGCCTGCTCTCTACGAAAGGTCCAACGTGATCGATATGCACCGTCTCGAACGGGCGTTTCCCCGGCGGTATCGGGTGCAATTCCCCCTCCTGCCTCCCCGGTTTCCCTTTCGCAAGAATGCACTCCAAGCATGCCCTGATGTGATACCGCACATATTTCGCCATTCGCGGAAAATAGTAAAATTCGCGTATCCGACTAAGCGTCCGTTCGACCCCACCATGACCACTAAAATCATGACAACGAATCACTATCGTCTTCCGCATTCCGCGCGGCACGACATACAAAGACTTATGCGGGTCTGTCTCTATTCGATATAGCACCCCGTCCCGTAATTCAAAATTCCTCACTTCCCCTCTCTGAGCCTTTGTGCAATCCCCCTCTCTCTTGCTCAAAATCGTCACCAAACGGGCGACATCTTGATCCGCGCGCTGAAATAAAAGAAGCTCGTTCTCGCGCGTCTCGACCGAGAAAACCGTATCCCCGTCAAGTACATCATCCGGCCCGTCAACCGGCGCACGTGACAGCGCGTCCACATGCTCCATCTGTTGCCCACTACGATGTCTAAGCTCAAAGTCAAAATCCGCGATGGTCCCGAACCACCGCACGATCTGAGGGTACTTCGTCTTCTGTGCATTCATATAAATCAAAGCTTGGCAGTCCGTGATAATCACAAACCTTAACCCTATCAAAAATTGTCGCAACCGCGTAATTGACCAGACTATCGCCATTAATTCAAGTTTGCTCGAATGATATGCGGCCTCAACCTCCGACGTCCTCCTGCTCACCGCGTACACGAGGTTCAAACGGCCCGGCGTGCCCTGCAGGAGCATTCCCCCCACCCCTCGCGATGACGCATCAGTGTGCAACTCTGTGACCGCTGCATTTGGGTCATAAAATTGCAACACCGGTCGTGCGGCCAATTTCCCTTTCAACTCCATAAAGCTCCGTTCCTGCTCCTCCCCCCAAACGAATGGACCGCGTTCTCCCCCGGACTTCGATCTCGTCAAAATTGTCAAAGGGCTAGAAATCTCCGCGAACCCCGGTATGAACCGACGGAAGAAACCCGCCAAACCCAAAAATCTCCGGACCTCATGCGCATCCCTAGGCCTCCTAAACTCCTTTATCGCCTTGGTTTTGCCCTCGCCTGGACGAAGCCCCCCCTTACCGATCACAAAACCAAGAAATTCTACAGTCTCCATACCGAATTTGCATTTGCCTAAATTCAAGGTCAGCTTCGCGTCCCTTAACAACTCTAGCACAATCACCAATTTCCTCACCATCTCCGGCCATTCCCTCGCGGGAATGCACGTGTCGTCAAAGAAATTAAAGGCGACCCCGCCATTTTCCCGCCCTAACACCTTCTTCATCAATTTCGCGAAATAAAATGGCGCGTTCGTGAGCCCAAAATTCACACGCTCGAATTGCCCTGTCTGAAATTCGGTAATGAACGCCGTCTTCGCCTTCGCCTCCTCGGTCAGAGGAATCTGCAAAAATCCGCTGGCTAAATCAAGCGTCGTGTACATAGCAGCTCCGTTCAGAAATTCTAATGCGTCATCAAAATTCGGCATTGGGTAATTCATCTTCACCGTCTTCGAATTCAAATCCCTGTAATCGACCACCATTCTGCCAGCGCCGCCCTTCCTAGGAACCAGAAACGCAGGGCTGGCAAAAGAGGAGGTGGTCTCCGTCACTATACCCGCGCGTTTGTACTCAGTGACAATATCATCCAACTCCGCGCGATCCTTCGCATTCATCCTGTACGGTTTCGCGGCCCCCGGTGCGCTCCCCGGTTCCAACTCGATATCCATCGCGATTTTATCCGTACATCCTAATTCGCTCAACGATTTCGCAATGCAATCCCGGTATTCATTCAAAATATCGACCAACTCGCTTCTCTGTTCGAGGGAAACGAGCTCACCCACTGTCAATTCGTCACCCGCGATTGGCTCTCTCCGCAGCCCACGCCCCGCCGTGTCCTCAATTGGAAAAACCGATTCCCCTACCACTGTACCTCTTTTCAAAATACCGGATTTCCCCTCGAAATTCACGTAAGGCAGAGTAAAACCCCGATCGCGCACCACCACGTCAATGAAGTTGATCGCATTTTGCTCAAGGAGCGTGTCCTTGACAACCCGTGGCCGACTGCCACCAACCGCTACCTCGGGAAAAACCTCAAACGGGAACTTTTCGATCTCGCGAAATTCAAACACAGGCCCCACCCTGATATAGAAAATATCGCCCATTTCCGTAAAATTCCTCCCGACTATAATATCGAAACCCTGTACATCATCGGGTACGACCCTGAACGTAACCGTCCTCCCTGTAATACCGTCGATTTCCAAGTCCTCACAAACCGTACCCGGTGACTCGACTAAATTTCCGTCCCCACCGAACCCCTTCAGTTCAGTCTTCCCCGCAACAATAAAAAAGCCTGCGTTAATGGCCGCGCTTAATCTCATAGTGCACACAGAACTCCCGGTATCTACGAACGCTGTAAAAGGCTTCCCGTCCACACTAACCGGCTTCGCAAACTTGTCAATCGAATTATCCCCCCTCATGTCGCGCACAGTATTAACCTCGTGCTTAATTGCACCCCCCGCGCCCCTTTTATTGCACCTATCAGCCTTATGTCCGATCTCATTACATATATAACATCTTATTCGTCGCTGTGGCTCTGTACAATCTCTACTAAAGTGTCCAACCTTATTACAATTGAAGCAAGCACTTGCAGCGCTCTTGAACCGCCCTGTCGTACTCGCAGCTGGTCCTCCCGTCTCATTTGCTGCGCCCACTCCTTGGTCTCTACTGCGCCAAGATGGCGTTGTCGCAGGTGTGCGCCATGTCTGTGAGTTAGCGCCCCCTGCCCCGTTGCCTGAAGGTGGCGCACCTGCCGCACCGCCGTTCCATGACCGCCCACTCGTTCCCCGGTTATCCGCGGATGGCGCCACTGGCGCGCTCGGTATTGCACTTGCCGATCCGGTACCTCTGGTCCCCCCACTGCGCATCGCCGTCGTCGCTCCGACGAAGAGTGTACGCCTCTCTTGGTCTTCTCTCTCATACTCTTCCACGGACCGGAGCAAATGATCGATGTCAACGAAGGATTTCGCCCTGACGTAATCACTGAGTTGGCGCGACCGAAAACCGCGGCACAACAGACGCCTTGTCTCACTATCACTTAAACTCAGTCGTTTACACAGTTTATACTTCCGGTGGAAGTGAGTCACGGCCGACTCACCAGGTCCCTGCACGCACTGCTGGATTTCAGTGAGAATATCCAGTTTGTCACGGGAATACACAAAGGAAGCCCTAAACGCCGATTTTAGGGTCTCCCAGTCACGTAACACGTCCTCACGAGCCTCGAGCCAATCACGCGCTGCGTCTTTCAGGTGCATCCGCGCTGTTTCAAACGCCATTGCCTCCGTCCAGTTATGTAGGGTGATGAAAGGTCGAATTTTCCGATCCACGTTTTCGCCTTCTCGGGCCCCTCGATTCCACGGAATTCTTCGACGCTTCGGTGCAAGTCTGGCATTACATTATATCTCGTTCGGGGAGCCTCTTGGCGCTGTTGTTGCTGTTGTTGAACGGCTAGCAGCGTCGCCTGATTCTGCTGCGCGAGCACGGTCATGGTTGTCATGAACTGCTGCATCATCATCTCCAGGGGCATCGCTTGCGGGAGCTGACGCTCTTGGTCACCAGCAGCTCCGGGATCGGCCCCTTGATTGTCCATCGCGAATCTATCGAAATCGTCCTCGTTCACCATTTTTCGAACTCCCTCGCGCTCGCGACCTCGTGACTCGGAATAAAATCCGACGATATCTCGGTAATCCCACTTCTGAATTGTTAAATCCAGGGATTTTATTGAAACTCACGCCCAGATTTAAATATGAAATCGTATATTTCTCACTTCATTTACAACCTTTACTGATACAGATTCTCTCGCGCACACGCGCCCGTAAAATCTCGCTCTCTCGATCTAGCTCTCACGACGTCTCTCGTATCAGTCCCTTCCCTCCACATACGTTCGCTTATCCTCCTCTCCACTTCCTCAAGTCCTGTCACCTACCGCCCTCTACCCGATTCACTCATTCCGTTCAGTCAAACTCACGACTCACGAGCCCCGCGATGAATCACCGACCTAATTACTAGGCGATCATGACACGCCTAACGTTGCCAATGACCATACATGATATAATACTATACAATAATGATAGTCGCGAATAAATGTATTACAGGTTGCAAAAAAGATTTCTTACAATAAGCCTGGTGCGTTTCGATGTTTAACATTAATCTCTTACCAAGAGGTACCGTAGGGTAGTAGATAAAGCAGCAGCTCTTTACCCGGTCAACCGTGGTTCAAATTACAAGTACGACAGATTTTTTTTTTTTTTTGAATTTCAAGAGACTATACTCAGCACATTATATAATATTTCATATAAAGATACAAATTATATATTAATATAATTGATCTCTAGGAGCCATTAATGAGTCAGTATCTTGATCATTATTCTTCTCTTTATTTCTTCAAGCTTTCGACCTTATAATTTTCGGTCCTCTTTAGGAAACTAAGTATAAATATAAAGTATCAATTCATTTTTACATAAATAAATATTAATAAAATCAGATTTTCACACTTACATTTCTTATTTTTGTAATGCTTTCTTTATCTAAATTGATTTGTCAATTACGTCACGATATTCAATGTCTTTTTTGTCCCCAAGTCATTTTTTCTTCATTCTCTATTCTTTTTACAAAATGTGTCCCTTATTAATTGTGTGCTTTGTCCTTTGGGGGACGAAACGTGACTGATCAAGGAATTTCAAGTCTCCATAATCAAACTCAAACCAGAACAGATAAGATAAAATAAAAATAAAAATCGAGTGGCCAAAAAAAAAATCAATCCTAGTTGATTGAAATGTTTTAATATCTAATTTTCTTCAGTAATTTGTCATAATTAGCGTTTCATTTTATAGTATCCGTCTGTTTAGAACAACTAATAATGAGATATTGAAAGATTGGTTAAAAAAGGAATACATAAAGAAAGAAACTTATTTTCAACTACTAGAAACAGAAGGTAATCTTCCTGGAGCTTATGGTCTTCCAAAGATACACAAAGTTAACAATCCACTCAGATTAATAATATCGTCCATTGGCAGTCCAACTTATTTTTTAGCGAAATTTGTACAAAATCTTTTAAGCCATAATTTTGGTACAGCAAAAATTATAGAAAAAATAGTTTTCTACTGAAACAAAAATTAGAGAATTTGAAGATACCTTTAAATTATAAACTTGTTTCTTCTGATGTTAAGTCTTTATACACCAATGTTCCGATGGAACTGGTTTTAAATGCAGTGGAAAAAAGATATGAAATTATATCGGATTCAGTGAAACTCATACCCAAAAGTGAATTGTTAAGATGTATATCGTTTTTATTGAAATCAACTAGTTTTAGTTTCAGAAATCAATTTTATGAACAAATTTATGGCACTCCAATGGGTAGTCCTATTTCTCCAATCGTTGCTGATTTAGTAATGCAGGATTTAGAAGAAAAATGTATAAATAATTTAGATTGTAAACCGATCTTTTATGTAAGATTTGTAGATGATATATTAACAGCCATTCCTGAAGATAAAATAAATAGTTTCTTAAAGATTTTTAATTCTTATCACAACAGGATTCAACTGACTCATGAAATTGAAAACGAAAATAGCATAAACTTTTTGGAATTGAAAATCATACGTGATGGTATTAATTTAAAATTTTATTGGCATAAAAAAATCACTGCGTCTAACAAAACTCTGAATTTTTCATCTAATCACCCATTCTCTCAAAAAATACAGACAATATATAATTTAGTAGATAAAGCAATAAAATTGTCTGATTCGGTCTTTCATAAGAAAAATCTCGATATTGTTAGAAATATTTTGAAACATAGTGACTACCCTGAAGTGATAATTAATAAAAATGTAAAAAAACGACTAAATAGTATAAAATTTAATGATGAATTGAAGAGAGGACATAAATTTGAAGGAAAAAACGATTTTATATCATTACCGTACATAAATAACTTATTAGGCACTATTTTGAAAATCAACAAGAAATATGGGGTAAAAACAGTTTTCAGAACTCAGAACAAAGTCAACACTAGAATCATAAAGAAAGGAAAAGATGAACTTGCAATGGACGATAAACAGGGCTTAGTATACGAACTAAAATGTAAGGATTGCGACTCTGTTTATATTGGGGAAACCAAAAGGAAATTAAAAACACGAATCAAAGAACACGAGAATAACATTAGACATATGGCTTCAACACACAATGTAGTAACTGAACATCGCCTAAAAAATAATCACAATTTTGACTGGAATAACACGAAGATTTTGAATTTCGAAAAGAATTATCAAAAAAGACAAATAGCAGAGATGATATATATTAAAACAAGGAGTAATAATATTAATAAACAGACGGATACTATGAAATTAAACGCTAATTATGACAAATTACTGAAGAAAATTAGATATTAAAACATTTCAATCAACTAGGATTGATTTTTTTTTTGGCCACTCGATTTTTATTTTTATTTTATCTTATCTGTTCTGGTTTGAGTTTGATTATGGAGACTTTTGAAATTCCTTGATCAGTCACGTTTCGTCCCCCAAAGGACAAAGCACACAATTAATAAGGGACACATTTTGTAAAAAGAATAGAGAATGAAGAAAAAATGACTTGGGGACAAAAAAGACATTGAATATCGTGACGTAATTGACAAATCAATTTAGATAAAGAAAGCATTACAAAAATAAGAAATGTAAGTGTGAAAATCTGATTTTATTAATATTTATTTATGTAAAAATGAATTGATACTTTATATTTATACTTAGTTTCCTGAAGAGGACCGAAAATTATAAGGTCGAAAGCTTGAAGAAATAAAGAGAAGAATAATGATCAAGATACTGACTCATTAATGGCTCCTAGAGATCAATTATATTAATATTTACTACAAAAAACGGAGCGAATGAATAATTATTAATATATTCTTAATTCACGTAACAAATTATATAATTTCGTTTTTTTAAACTCTGTAGAAAAAAAAGTTTTACCCTTTGTCAGTTAGTTAAGAACTTCAAATATTGTACTAGAATAAATTCAACGTCGATTTCGCTTTTATAATCAATGAATTCAAGAAAATTATTACATCGACCAGACTACATCAGACTTACACTGAACATTTAGATGTGAACCGAGTAATTTCTTTTCAATTATTAGCCGAAAAATGTTGGATAGCTATTTTTATACCTATTATTTTGAGAGCATTTTTTCCATATAGAAACACGATTTTAACGAACATAAATGATTAATAATCAATTTAAAAACATTTATTTCCTCGAAAACTGTAACAGAGCACATGATCAAAAAATTTGTTTATTATTTCGTTATCGTTAATGTAAAAATTACATTAGTAAAAATATTTAAGAAAAAAAATCTTTTATAGATATCTATTTACCTAGGTAAATAGCCCAGTGAACCTGTTAGCTCACTGTGAGCTCACAGTGAACTCACATCATTACTTACAGCGAACTCACAAGAGACTCCCTATTTCCCTATCCGGTGAGCTCACTGTGAGCTCACTGTGAGTTACAATGTGAGTTTACGGTGAGCTCACCGTAAGCTCTTCGTTAGCTCACATGTGAGCTTTTTGTTAGCTCGTTGTGAGCTTACAGTGGGCTCACATGTGAGCTTACGGGCAGCTTTCTGTTACATTCGAGTTATTCGCCTGAACTGTCCGCGAGCTTTTTGTAAGATTCTCCTTCCACTTGTTAACGATCATCAGTTGGCTCCGTGTGGATAAAAACTTCATAATCACATTGTCGTCGCCGAGAAAATTATTTTAATTTGGTTGACTGCTGTACACCAAATTGAAGGCTCATAATAGATCTAATCATCTGCTGCTATGCTAAAATATTGAAGACTGAGTCTCAAGTCGAAAAGAGGCTTACATTATATATATTTGTGAAAAACTCTGCTTTCACACTGTCAACTGGAATGTGGAGCTTGGAAGGATTTTTACAATGACGAGATAATGATGGTACGAGTTTGAGAAGATCTAGTTTTTGCTTAATTCTTCTTTTATAGTATTCTATGAAATTTACTTGATAATTGCGAAGTGTCGTGCAATATAGCAACAAACATATCTTATCAATGGTATGAAGCTGTCTTATCAAGGAATAAATGCATTATAACTTTACGTACCCACGGCCGAAAAACGAGCCTTTTACGTTATCTTCAAAAACTTTTAACTCATTTTATGGTTGTCTGTACATAAACTGCCTTTCGAATATGTGAATAATTGTGAATATTGACTCGTGTAATACTGTGCCGTGAATTCGCCTCGAACTGTAAATTTAACACTCGTCAATATAAAAAGTGTAACTCGTCACATATAAAAAAGTTATGTATAATTAATACATTATTAGGTTCGGTTCACAATGAAAACAAGGTAGTAGTAATTACATGACTTTATTACATAGTCGTTATCGTAAATTCTAGTACAGCAAAAAGATAATAAAACATAAAAAAGCATCATGGTTTCATACGAAATTGCCGACAATAATACACGATAAAAATCACAATAATTAATTTAACAATATCTTAAATAGCAATTTACAATAAAAAATATTTGTTGTCACATTTTTTACAACCAGAGATTCGGAACAATATTTTTTTTTATAAATTCATAACGGAACAAAAATTTATCCTCATAGGGAAACATGATTAGGAAATTTATACATGTAGCATTGCGGTATCATGCCCCTAGACGTTCAATTGTAGATATGGTATTGTTATATGCAAGATGCTGTCACTTTGTCTGTCCAATTTGAATATATTACGGACAAAACAATATCTTTATATCTGCTGTACATAAAAATAAATCATTCTTCAGAATCATCTGATTCTTGGACCGGCAAACGTCGAATTCTTTGCGGAGCATAATGGAAAAACTTCATCACCACAGTATTGAAGTAGTGCTCGGTGCATTGTGCCCGTTTCATACAAATATGAGCTGAAACGTAATTCGTGTGTGTTATGTTACGTGATAGAACAAGAAGGATTATATAAGTTTGAAAAGTCATACTTCCGAAAATTCGGATGAAACGTTCTTTGCATATTTTGAATTTTCCTTTTTTCCCTGTCCAGCTGCACTCAGTAGCAAATAGTGGATCAAAAAGTTTCTTTAACACATTTTCAATGTGATCCTTGTCATTGTGGCCGCCGATGAAATCAATGTAGTTTTTCTGAATAAAATATATAAACGATGCATTCGAGCTACTTTACATGAATATGTAAGACAGATAACTTCAATGAATTATCATTCAGGGGAATATCGTTTTTTCTATTGATGAGTGTATGATATTTTTCATACCTCAACCATCAAAAGCGCGTCTTTTGGTCCATGGGCGCCAATCCTAAAATTCCCCTTTATGAGCACCGAAGCTCTCGACAAGTGAAAGGCGAACCTTATGACGCGGGAGGTCACGTGCCCACGGTAAAACTAATCTATTTCGGCGCTGCGCGGCGAAATGGATTTGTTTTCACCTTGAGCACGTAGTCCCCCGCGCCACAAGATCGACCTTCCACTCGTCGAAATCTTCGCTGCTCACAAAGCGAAATTGTTGAATTGACTCGCATAGACTAAATTACGCACTTTGACGGTTTTGGTATGAAAAACTACGTGTTTATCACGGCTCTAAACCGCCTAATTACGCTTGTTCCCTACGCGTGAAACGGCTTACTTTAGCGCCTAGATAAACAAATAGCTATTATATATCACTACACAGAGTAAGATGTAATTTTTCTCCTTATTGCGACATAAAATTTTAAAATCCAAAAAAGCTTAGAAGATCTGCTTCATTCTCGCAGAGTTATGTGTAATTATTATCTACATACGTTGATATACTTTATTTGCTTAAAAAAGTGAAAAACGATTTTTGGCGTATGTACCACAATTATCAATCATGTTTGCATTACTTCGGAGTCATGTCCGTTTTTTTATGTTTAAAAACAAAATTTTTAGTTGCTTCTCTGCTCCAAATTATTATTAATTTTTGTCTAACAAGCTAAAAGTGTGATTTTAATATTAGTTTTTGCAAAGTATAGGCATGCGATTATGGAAAAAATGTCGAATTGAAGAATGATTTTAACTCATTTCTTTAATTTAGAAACATGTTACACTCTTTTTATGGGTGTTATCACATTGGTTGGAATGTAAAGTGAGCAATTTTTAAAACAATGCCACGATGTCAATAACTATTAAAATTATGATTGAAATAATTCAAATTAAAAATTAAATGAGATGTCGACATACGTAGTGACTTTGGAGTTCGTTGTCTTCCTTCAATTCCCGGCTGAATTGTTTCGCTTTCACTTGGCTTGTCATTTTCAAATATGGTTTGACTTTATCGAATTGGCGAAAGGTGTCTCCTCTGCTCTCTAAACGTTCAAGCCTCTGATTAAAATTACTTGTTCTGAGCTTCAGGCGATTGACTAATCGATCTGTTGAAGCTGCAAGATATAATACATACGAAATTTGATAGGATTATGCTTGCATGTTTGCAAGCACGAATGCAGACACATTGAAAAGATAATATTAAATGCCGTTTGGCAATTATTTATTTGCTTATTATATGTTTGATTCTTGACACTGCTGACTTCAAATTTGCTTCATCAATTGATTTTACTAACGTGTAACTACTATGCTTTTAGTTTTTGCGATTACAGTCTTTAAACTCGTCTGCATTTTTTGTATTACCTCTTCTTTGATTGTCGTTTTCAACATTCTCGTTCGTGGAAATGTCGCTTCGAACTAAATCGTTTTCGTTATTGTCGTTTTCAATAGAAAAATCATTATCGCAATTATCTGTAAAATCGTATATTCGATCCCTTTCATTCTTTCCGGAAGAGGTTCTTGGGGTGGTAGCTAAATCACATATAAAATTTAAAAATATACATTATATTTCAAATCATCGTTCCCTCATAAATCAGCACTTGAAACAAAAATGAAAAGTACACCACATAGTTTAATCATGACTCTAATAAAAAAAAATGTATAACATCTTCACGGTATTACTATAGCATGAACCGCCCTTTCCCTGGTAGCCAAAATAAGGGCATCTGCAACGTATGGAATGTAAGATAATAATAATTTTTGGCAAACTCATAACCTCAATATTATTTTTACCTTCTTTACCATCTGATCGACCGCCCACTGTAGCCACATTTTGTGGAGCTTTCTTCAAAATAGGTATTGATGGGAGACAAACCGATTTGGAACTAGTAATGATGAGCTTACTGACTTCAGATTTTTTATTCCCATAAACCTTGGTCACCTGTTGTACTTTCAGCATTTTCGTACCTTCTGCTGTTTTTACTGCAATAAATTATTATACCGCTAATCATGGATCTGCGTAAGAAGATAAATGAAAACCATCGAACTCAGGAGAACGGTTTATTGTGAAACGCTTCATTCTTTAATACTAATAAATGAATAACATTGATCTTTGTCGAAATTGTAACAAAGTATCAAATTCGAAAACCTTTACAACGTTATTCTGCCGGTGAATTAACAATATTTTTGTAATAAATTTTTAATGAATGCTTGAACACAAGCAGCATTTGCGTTGAAAAACAAATAAAAAAAAAAAATTTCATGTTTAGCTTACTTAACCAAAATGAGACTCTTTGAAGCATAATATATTTATTTTACGTAAGAATTTTTTGTCATAATGGTAACAATAACTTTTTACTTGTAAAAAGCAGAATTAACGAAAGGTTGATGGATTATTCCATTTCAGATTTACACTCAAAAATTTTTTTTCGTATTTTCCCAATAAAAAAAAAAAAGAATACGTAATAAATTCTTACTTTTATTTAAAAATTTTTAACGTGTTCAACACAGTTAATTTTTTGGATTCAGGGTTCAGGGTTTAATTACTGCAAATGCATTCATTTAATTTTGCATTTCAAAGTGAAACCATTCGTGAGCTGCCACCTCAAAATGCTTTTCATTCGGTCGAAAATTGCATTTGTTATGGGAAATTGGAAAAAGGTTGATTTCTTTAAGTCGCGAAATTCGAAAATTCATAAGCAAAAAAATTGACATATTCTCGTCTAAATAAAAAAAAAATGCATATTTTTTTTTCAGTCGGAGAATGCGAAGAAAATACTTTGGATAAAAAAAAATTTTGAGTGTAAATCTGAAATGGAATGACCCTTATACTTTAGCATCAAAGAATTCATTTCATGTTTTTCCAAAGCTACTTTTTACGAGGAAAATGTTTTTTTCTGCTGTTTGTCATATACATAAAAATCTTGTTGAGAGGAAGTAATTTTACATTTTCAAAGCTCATCTTTCTCGCTATACAAAAGTCAGCAAATTCAAGTAAGCGAGCGTTAGCTGTACGAGGTCGAAGTGATCGCAGATGTGATCAGTTCAACTGAGTGCTGCCGAATCACATGCGTTTGTATGAGAGTTCTATTGCATACATATTTTTTCACAACAGCAACAAGGACATTTTACAAGATTTTTTTATGCTCATTGTCTGGTTAGTCCTATTTTCGCATTTATCTCCCTAGTAAATGAAGTAGGACCCTTCAGCCTCCTAGTAACGCCCTACTGCGCCGTGCTTTTACAGTTGATATTTTTACCCATTAAAGGCAATTAAAACGCATTAAAATTATTGAAGTGTGATAACTTACATCTGAAGTTAGCGAAAAATCGAGAAAGCTACAATTTATTCTACAATTTAGGATGTCACGATAGGCTAGACACGGATGGTAGCATATTACCCAATGTTTCCGTACAGCGCACAACATGAATGTGTAAAGCTTTTAAATACTTTTTATTAATTATGCAGTAATTCAAGCCATAATAATTTTTAAAATAGTAGACCTAGCACACCTGAACAATTTTTATGTGTTTTAATTGCCTTTCATGGGTAAAAATATCAACCGCAAAACTACGACGCGAGTAGGACGTTACTGGGACCCTCAAAAGCATCCTGCTTCATTTACTAAGGCTAGTCTCCTTCACTTCACTACCTCGATCTTTATTTGCGACGACTTCAGGGTCAGAGTACTCGCTTCCTGAATCGTTACTCGCCATTGAATTTGATGAACTGTCACCGTAATGTTTCTTATGAATCTTCTTTCTTTTCCCCTTCCCACGGCTTTCGACATCTGTCGTCTCTTATTCAGAGTCGGCAGCTCTCTTTCGGGCGTTTTCATAAGTATCTGGGTGGAAAAAGGATGATGCAGACTTTTTTCATGAGTGGCGACTCGTGACAATTTTCAACTAACAAGTTCATTGAGTTCATGTTTTTATGTTAGAAGACAAGCAACAATTCTAAGGTAAACGTCAAGATGACAAGAGAGTGACCCGATTGTACGCGGTATCCAACTTCATTATTCATTTTTGAACGTCGTTGAAAGTATTATTAATAAGGAAAATTTATACTGTTCTTATCGTTATACATGCACAGTGTGATACTTGAGTGGATCTGGAAATTGGATGAGCAATCAGTTTTTGAAAGACTTGAGTTACACGGAAATTATTCATAATCATAATTTACGCAATGAATCTTACCACATTGATACAGAATTTCGATCGCGTGATTATCCCACGTTTCCTTATCGGGGCTTGCGGCTCTTTTTATTAGCATGCCAGTGTCTTTGGGCGCCGGGTTTGGCCACCACGTCTCCCATCCTCCATGTTCTTTTATTAATCATTTTACAAGAATTTCTGATACGTCGTTGCCATCAAATTTTGCAACGACGTACTTGCTTGTAGGATACAAATCCATTGTTTTAGGGTTTAATTGAATTTCTGCATGGAAAATCGGAAGTATAAATTCTTGATAATTGAAGGTAGTATTACTCATGCAGCACTTCTGCTCAGAGAGGTTACATAATTCATTTACACATCTCGTTATCACTAGACAGAATTCCGTTGAACTTTTCTGGTTTTTGTTATACGTTTTGCAGTTATAAGTTTTACAAATAACGCATAATAACGCGCTTGGAACAATGTTCCAAGCGCGTTATTATGCGCAAAAGTATTGCCCACCATTCAAAACGAGACGAAATAGTATATTACGTAACTAGGACTTAAATTTTCTATTAACGAGTGTGAAGTTTGTAGACCGAGGTGAAGCCGAGGTTTACAGTCACACGAGTAAATATAAAATTTCTGTCCTAGTTACGTACGATATTTTATGTACAGAGAACTAGAAAACGAATTTGGAGATTCTGAACTATACGAAAAATGAGTTTCCTATGCTAGAGGTACATAAAAATATACGTACTTGCTTGTAGGATACAAATCCATTGTTTTAGGGTTTAATTGAATTTCTGCATGGAAAATCGGAAGTATAAATTCTTGATAATTGAAGGTAGTATTACTCATGCAGCACTTCTGCTCAGAGAGGTTACATAATTCATTTACACATCTCGTTATCACTAGACAGAATTCCGTTGAACTTTTCTGGTTTTTGTTATACGTTTTGCAGTTATAAGTTTTACATTTGAGGGGCCGGATGCAACAATGTTCCAAGCGCGTTATTATGCGCAAAAGTATTGCCCACCATTCAAAACGAGACGAAATAGTATATTACGTAACTAGGACTTAAATTTTCTATTAACGAGTGTGAAGTTTGTAGACCGAGGTGAAGCCGAGGTTTACAGTCACACGAGTAAATATAAAATTTCTGTCCTAGTTACGTACGATATTTTATGTACAGAGAACTAGAAAACGAATTTGGAGATTCTGAACTATACGAAAAATGAGTTTCCTATGCTAGAGGTACATAAAAATATACGTACTTGCTTGTAGGATACAAATCCATTGTTTTAGGGTTTAATTGAATTTCTGCATGGAAAATCGGAAGTATAAATTCTTGATAATTGAAGGTAGTATTACTCATGCAGCACTTCTGCTCAGAGAGGTTACATAATTCATTTACACATCTCGTTATCACTAGACAGAATTCCGTTGAACTTTTCTGGTTTTTGTTATACGTTTTGCAGTTATAAGTTTTACATTTGAGGGGCCGGATGCAACAATGTTCCAAGCGCGTTATTATGCGCAAAAGTATTGCCCACCATTCAAAACGAGACGAAATAGTATATTACGTAACTAGGACTTAAATTTTCTATTAACGAGTGTGAAGTTTGTAGACCGAGGTGAAGCCGAGGTTTACAGTCACACGAGTAAATATAAAATTTCTGTCCTAGTTACGTACGATATTTTATGTACAGAGAACTAGAAAACGAATTTGGAGATTCTGAACTATACGAAAAATGAGTTTCCTATGCTAGAGGTACATAAAAATATTTTTCAGAGAAACGATAAACAAATAGTACGTTGTACACAGGGAGAGAAAACGATCGATTCCGCGCCGAGTATGAATTTCAGCACAGAGGCGAAGCTGAGGTACTTAACTTCATACGAGGCACGGAAAGCGTTTTCTCCGCGGTGGACATATTGTTTTTTTCAGCAGCAGATGGAAAATGACCATTTTCCAGGAGCGAACGAGGATGGAAAGTGGGCGATTCATGATCTCGGTATTTACCGTATTTTTCAGGTGCGAAAAATACGCTTCAAATATGCTTTAAGTACTCGCCTTCGGCTCGTCCTTCAAACTGCAGGTTTGCAAAAATCACGTTTCGCACCTACAAAATACGGTAAATACCGGGACCGAGAACGGCCCACTTTCAATCCTCGTTTGCGGATGGAAAATGGTAATTTTCGATCCACTGTTGAAAAAAAATACTTTCTTGTTCAGTTTAAAAAGGCACATCTTTTTTGATATACAAGGTGTTTCACAGTTCACGGAAATCCTTGATTCCATGGTTTCCTCATGAAATTCTGAGACTTTTTTAAAGAAACTTATTCAAATTTGAAAAAGTTATTTAAATTTGAAATTTAAACAATAAATGTCCTCTTTCGACGAGTGGGTGTCGAATTTACGAAAACAAACTTTTTCTAAATTTTCTTCAGGATCTTCTGAGTAAAAAAGTCCTCTTCCACTTTTAAAAAAACTCAAAATGAAAAAAGTTATTCAGGCGACAAGTTTTAACCAATCACATTTCAGAAAATTTCAAAAAACGTTAGTTTAACACTATAAGCGAAAACGTATTTTTTCTGCTGCTCAAATTGTGAAAATTATAGATTCTACACACATTCGAAAATGAGGTTGTTTTTCCTAGATTCAAATTTTGAATTATAGTTTTATTTTTGTAACAGATATTGAACGGGTAAGAGGAAAAGCTGGACATATTTTTTAGTATCTGAAGAACCGAAAAAAATTAGTTAGAGAATGAGTAAAGAACATGAAAACTTGAGCACTAATAGCGAACATACGAATTTTTAGTTAATAAACCGAACATAACTCGTCTCGGGAGAAAAGGCGAACATAGCCGGGTTGAGAGGAAAAACCGAATATCGCGATGTTCGGTTTTTCCTCCCAAATAGTCAATGTTCGTTTTTTTATGTGGGACAACTCATTTTTGTTTTTTTTACCATCATTTTTTTTATTATGACTTTTAAAAAACCTATTCCTTTTCCAAGTAGTGGGTTGGTAAGAAAGTAATTAGTGTTTGTTCAAGTAAATTTACTTGAAAAAACGCTAATTACTTCCTTACCAACACAATAATATTTTTTCATTTCTGCAATCTTTTTTTTTACTCTCACCTTTCTTCTATTCTTTAACAAAATTACACTGTTTTATGTTAAATGTCGTGTCAAATTTTTTTTACTTTCGCCGTTATTTCGCATGAAATCAATGTTTCGATCTAACAATTCATCAATACTTGATTGTCAATATTTTATTTGTATTTATTATTACACAGCAAATATTATGAAGTTATTTGAAAATCTATTCGAAAGGGGTAATCAAATTCTTTATACATATATTTTATCATATTAATCCTGTTCAAAACATTACTACGTTGCTCCTGAAAAATACATTTTTTTACCATAGCGTGCGAAAAAGCCTACTATTTCGACCGTTTCGCAGTCGACAATCGGCTTTTCCCCGCGCTACGATAAAAACTATCGTTCGCACCATGGAAAAAAATTAATTTCTCACTCGGGTGAATATATCCCGAGCCGAAGGCGAGGGATCTAACTAACACTCTCGTGAGAAATTGATGTTTTCCCTTGGTGCGAAATATACTATTTTTCGAATAATAAAAACAATGCAATTTTAATGTCAATAAAACTCTGCATATATCTCGACAACAAAATTTCAAAATATGTGGAAAATATATTTTACGTAAAACATATTACACATACCTATTTTCTAATCAAATTTGTCTACTGTAAATGAATATTTGTAAGGTAAGTGTCCCTATTATTGCCTTATTTCCTAATGACCCTATGGTAGCGAATACAGTAATTCCCCTCTTATTGTCCATGGTTGGTAACCACTCCTCTCTTATTGTACCGCGAAAGAGATGGGAGTTTCAGCCTATCATATTGCAAGAGCAGGAGCGTTTGTATACAATAGTATATAAACGACATCACATTTCCAAACAAACAGAAATGACATATCTTGTTATGTTCCTGAGCACATAGACAATAAGAGAGGTTGGACAATAAGAGGGTAGACAATAAGAGGGGGATTACTGTACAGGCAAATGTAAAAAAAAATACTAGTCGATTAGAAATAAAAGTCACTTCAAAAAATTTTATAATCATTAGGATACAATATATTATATTCTTGAAGTAAGATTAAAAAAAAATAATTTGAAATGACACGAAAAAAGTAGTAGGAGTGCCATCAATCTGCGATTTTCGCTGTTTCGCGAGTGTCATGCTGCGAAAACACATACGCAGCTGTTTGCAAAAACAGTGACGTGTCATTGTATCGTTAGTATAAACCCTCAAACGAGTTGTGAATAATCATCTTGAAAGTCGCCAAATCGTTTTTACTACTGCAAATTTCATAAAAAGGTAAGCCATATATTTGCAAAAGTGCTTTTTTCTTATTTGGCACACAAAACATGTGCTTGTCCGTAATATTGCCATATTCGACGCATATAATGGTCACGCCGGGAAAACTTGTTTTTCTCACAAAATCATGGCCGGATTAACCCTCAACGGGGCCCTAGGCAACCATCAATTTGGGGGCCCTTTTTTTACGTCCGTCCCCTTCTTTTTTCGATTAAAAAATACAAACTTATATCTTTCATAAAAATTTTATTGTCATAATGTAATAATATCAATAAAATTACTATCTACATTTTAAACATGTCGTTTTCTACATTTGTTTTCGGCAAATTCATCAATTATATCATCAATATCGATTTTGTTCAATAAATTTGACTCAATGCAAAGTATACCTAACATCTCGAGTCGCTCTTGTCGCGTTGTAGCTCTTTCAGCAGCTTTGATTCTTTTTTATTGCGAGAAGGATCGTTCGGCAGAACAATTTGTGATCATTAATGTTAAAAAAATTCGAAGAGCTATTTCTGTGTTAGGAAATACTTCGGCTAATTGATCTTCCATTAGAATCTTATACAAATGACTATGATTTTTTTGTGCATCGGTGTATCTGGAGTTCACGTAACTTTGGAATCGTTTCATTTCAATGAAAAATTCTTCCAAATCTCTAGGATAAAAACGAACTAAGTTATTTATAGCTTCATGGAGGTCTCCATCACTTAGAGAAAAGTTGATGAGAAATGCAAATCTCTCTGAAACTTCCATATACACTTTCGCACGCCGTTTGATTTCACTGTGAAGATTGTCGATGATTTCGAGGAAACCTTTTGTTCTAAAATCATCGCGAGGCGAAAATTCTACTTCTGGAGCATTTCCGTCATTAGGTTGTTTTTTTCTACGACGAGTACGTTTTACGATTTCTGTATAACCTACACCAGGTAATAATCGTTTTGTTTTTTCCTCGAAATCATTGAACTTTTCACGGAATGAAGCTAAACTCTCTTCTAACGATCCGTACAAAGAAGCACACGTTTGCAAATCTGCTTTTTCACTTTGCAATGACTTACTCACTGAACGCATAGCAGTCAAAATAAAGTTCCATAAAATCAACATGAAACCAAATTCGAATTTTTGCATTTTATTCGCGATACACGTCGCCTCATAACGAGTATCAGTATTTTGTGATTCATCATCAGCAATGATTTCTAGAGCCTCTAATATGATATCAAATGAATCGTAAACTGCATTCGTCGCATTCGAATGTGCTTCCCAGCGTGTAGTTGACAATGTCTTCAAAGTTTTCTCATTGTTTATTTTATTTTTTAATACGCCCCAACGATAGGTGGAAGCGGAAAAAAAATTATATAATGTCTGCATAATGGCGAAAAAATCTACTGCATAAAAACAGCACTTCACAGCATGCTCTCCAACCAAATTAAGGGAATGCGCGGAACAGGGAACATAGATCGCATTCTCATTCAAACTCAATATTCTTGCTTGCACACCTTTATACTTTCCGGACATGTTGAATGCGTTGTCATATGATTGTCCTCTACAATTTTGAATATCTAAACCACAGTCTTCAGTAAGAAAGTTTAAAGTTTGATTCGCTAGACTTTCACCAGTATGACCTTCCAACTGAAGAAAAGTTATAAACCTTTCGACTGGTTGAAAATCGTTCGGAGAAACATATCTTAAAATAATAGACAATTGATCAACATGCGATACATCAGGAGTCGAATCGACAGATAAGCTAAAATACCTAGCCGTAGTAACCTCTTTTAAAATGTATGATCTGACTTTTTTACCCATAATGTTAATGAACTCCTCGCAGATCGTCTTCGATAAGTAAGAAGTTACACCTGTCCCAGCATTGCCGTATCTAACAATATGACCTTGCAAAAAAGGATCGAATTTCGCAACGAGTTCAAGTAACCCTAGATAATTTCCGTTGCCCGGCACCCCGAATTGCTCGTTCGAACCTCTGAATGACAAACCTCGCTCTGCTAATGTGGTAATGACAGCAACTACCCGTTTTAAAACGTCGCGCCAGTATTTTTTTTCACTTAGTAGTTCATTCTCGAGTAGTTCTGGCAGATTATTTTCGTCCTTTCGTTTTTGCCGGTAAATCAGCAAACACTCCCGATGTTTTGGATTTTTTTCATGCTGTTGTAAATGACTTCCGATGTTTTTCCAGTCATCATATCCTTCACGAGAAAGTTTTATCGATTAGTCGGGTGGTAGAAATAGCTTGCAATAAAAACAATAGACAGACCCTGTGAATAAAAACCAAAAATTATTATTATCAATTACACTGTGTGCCTAAAAATAATTTTGAAAATTATAAAAAAACGAAACCTGTCTAGAATGGTTGGTAATGACCCCCTGAATACTTTCTTTACAGGTTTTTTTAATGTTAAGTCTATTTATTCGACCGGCTTTCCGGTTTTCTGTCATTTTCCGTTTTCTTTTCTCTGAATGTTTTTTCAAGGTCAGAGAATATAAAAAAAAGACTCATTGACCGCTATTTCAAATTTTTTCCCGTGCATTTTTTGACCTATTTTATTCCAGAAACGTGATCAGGTTAATAAGAGGACACAACTAGTCTTTTGTTCGAAAAAAAGGACCAATATTACGTGATCAAAAGCATGCTTTTAAAAAAAATTAATTTAATGAGTAAATCGAAAACGAGGGCTAAATTTGAAAAAAAAATGTAATGGAAGTATTTAAAGAATCATCACCAGCCATTGTAGACAGGTTTCGTATTTTTTTTTTTTTTTTTTTTTTTTTTGTAATTTTTGAGGTCACACAGTGTTACAAATTATGTGAATGATACACAAACTATGAATTAAGGGTGGGTGAGTTACTTTTTAAAAGAAACTTGGTTGAGTTAATGTAACTTGTTTAAGTTAATGTAACTTGGTTATATTACAAGTTATTCATAAATTTTCAAGTAAGAAATTAGAAGTTACTTTTTAAGCAAATTCGTTTAACCTCAAGTTTTATTTTTTAAGGATTTTTTTTTCTTGCTAGAAAAAAACCTGATTCTTTCTCAAAAAATAGAGTGAATTTCGTGAAAGAAATTGATTCAAATCATACATCACCTTTCATTGGTGAATAAATAAGCCAATCTCGGTTTGTTTTTTCTCCATTTGGTTTAGTCCCAAAAAATACGTTGGGCGAACAATATCTCGATGTTGATTCGTTTTCATACCAACGCTTAGATGATTCGAATGGTCCAGTCGAATTTTGACATGTGGATGGCCCATGTTCAATCCAAAATCTTACATCTTCACTAGTAAATTTTTCCCATTTTCCTGGATCGTTGGAACGGTTGGAAATTTCTACACCTTGATTTTTATGTACACTTTCGCCCACAAGAAATTGGTTTGAAGATTCAGGTGTTGAGTTGACTGGATCATCGTTCAATTCAGGACTAGTTGCAAGTCCTTGACTACCTGATGAATTTGGTGTTTTTACGTTCCGATGAAAATAATCGTCGAGTTTTGGAACTTTTTCTAACACTGCACTTGTTCGTGATCGTTTTTCTTCGGCAACCTTTCTTTTTTGCGCACCACTTAAATATGAACGAGACATTTTTTTACAAAATAACAACTTAAGACACAAACGATGGTTTTAGTATTTACTAGTGTATTGCACTTAAACTATCACTCCCGAAAAATGATGGTCTCACTACGGTAAAGAAAAAAACGCGGACATTTACGAGATAATAACAAGGATATTTCATTCACTTATTCACTTTACACTATGTTATTGTTCACGGTGAGTATTCTCAGACGTGACTATCCCCGTACAGCGAATTCTTCGTCTTATATACAAATTCAAGTGTTCCAGAATATTACAGAAAATTCCAGTCATTTATTGTTCTCGAATATTCTCGACCTTTTCATTGATTTCTATTCTCGAACATTCACGAAAACGTATTTGTTAAATGATACCAAATGACAGGCTCAGAGGCAAAACGACACAAGAATTTCCAAGAAAGGATAAAAAATATGCTGACTCACATAAGTCGGTCTTTCTTTTGGGAATTCTTGTGTCGTTTTGCCTCTGAGCCTGTCAAATGATACATTAATTTATCTGTCATTTGTCATCCATCATTCACTCATTCATCATTCACGTTGAAATTTCCGCTTGAAGGCTTCTATTCAAGTCAATTGTGATTTCACTTTGTTTGTTTTATTATTTCGTATTTTTTCAATTATTTTCAGTTCTGATTATATTTTTCTTTCACTCTCTAGAATTGTATGTTTGTAAGAAAATTTTAGAAGTCTTTTTCATTTTTCGGGGGCCCCCTAAAATCGGGGGCCCCAGGCAACTCCCTATTCTGCCTACTTGTTAATCCGGCCCTACACAAAATTGAATGAAAATTATTCATTTCTAACACGTACGGTTCAAAATGATGTTAAACATTTCTCTTTTAAACAGAATTTTTTTCGGTATGGCTTTGAGTAAACCGTGAGAAAGTGTGTCGACAACCAGTCGTCAAAATTTTAGGTTAATATTAGGGACATGACCGGATTACCGCCCTACCTATATATATTTGTATCGATTTCGACATTTAATTTTGAATTTATACATTATTTCATGAATTTCTACAGTTGTTCGTGATATTCACAATTTGCTTTTTTTTTAGATATTTCATTTTCAAAATATTAAACATTTTGAAATATTTCGGAATTTTTCTGTATTCATAGAATTCCGGAAGCTGATTTACAATTTTAACTTTCACGTTCTTCCAATTTTTGATAATTTTTGACAGTTTTTTCGAATAGTGCATGTCAGTTGTGTGCTTTTTTGTATTCAAAATCATTTTACGTGTTTAAAAAATTTTAATTGTTTTAATGTAATACAACAAAAAAATTTGGAAAGCAATTTGAAACTTCATGCAATGTATTGAAATTTTTGACAATTCTGAGAGAAATTTGATATTTTACAAGTAGAAATTTATTTTATGTGCTGAATATTTCGATTCTTCTAAATTTAGAATCTTATTATTTGTGACTTGGAATCAGGAAATGGAGTTTGGGAGGAAAAGCTGTAAGGCACATTTGTATTCTCTTTCGCTTTTCGATGCCTTCTTTGTCTTACTCACAGCAGTATAGGAAACGTCCCCCTGAAATGCTTTTCGTTCCGCATATTACCTTGTCCGAATACTCAAAAATCATTTTTTACTGAATTTGAATATCTGGGGATACAATTGTACAAAAATAAAGTGAAGAAAAATGAATCGAGAAAAAAAAAAGAAAAACCTCTGTCAATAGAAAATTTGTCATGGCACATGCAATTCTATTGTCCCTCGACCTCTGGTCCCGGAAGCGTTCGAAATTTCGAAACTTTGATATCTGCGCTGCATTTCAGGGGGACCTTTCCTAAAGAGCTGTGATTAATACAAAAAAGGCATCGAAAAGCGAAAGAGAATGCAAGTGTGCCTTACAGCTTTTCCTCCCAAACCCCATTTCTTGATTCCAAGTCACATTTTCATTCACTTGAAACTGTGAAATTATTAAGTTTTCAAAAATTGGAAGAGCTCCATGAGAATCTTGAAAATTTTCACAGGTTCTAGAAATTACGCAACTGGTTGACGATGAGACGGATGGAGCCAATCAGAGCGATATGTAAATTAAGACGAAAAATACTTCGCCTACAATCTTATCATCCGAATATACAGGGTGTACCAAAGTCACCACGCTAAAGAAAAACCCTGTATGTATATATGACTTTTTTTCCTTTGCCATTTTTAAAAAAACTCAAAATTGAAAAAGTTATTGAAGGTCAAAGTTTCAACAATAAATGACCTCCCCCGACGAGTGGGTGTCGAATTAATAAAAACCAATGATTCCTAAATTTTCTTTATATTTTTCTGAGTAAAAAAGTCCTGTTCCACTTTTTAAAAAACTCAAAATCAAAAAAGTTATTAGATAATTAAATCTAAGAAATCTGATTGGTTAAAACTAGTGACCTGAATTACTTTTTTGAATGGACTTTTTTAAAAAGTGGAAGAGGACTGTTTTACTCAGAAAAATATGAAGAAAATTCAGGAATCGTTGGTTTTTATTAATACGACACGCACTCGTCGGGAGAAGTCATTTATTGTTTTAACTTTGACCTTAAATAACTTTTTCAATTTTGAGTTTTTTTAAAAATAGCAAAGGAAAAAAAGTCTTAGGATTTCATGAGGTATACAGGGTTTTTCTTTGGCGCGGTGATTTTGGTACACCCTGTATACATTGATGTATATATGTGATATTACATTTGGTGGTGAATCATCAAACAATCTTAAAAACATTTTTTCTAAAGTTTTGTACTGGCCTTTAAATGCTGCAAACCCTACGACGAAACGTCAAAAAAAAGATAAAGTCCCCAGTGTGTTAACCTCAGAGAAATTTAACAAATATCTAGAAGGGACAGAAAATGAAAAGATTCAGCGCGAAATTGAGAAAGAAGAAGAAGAAACAGAGGCAGACTGCCGCTGAGTAGAAAAAAGAAGAAGCTGAAGAAAAAAGAATTAAAAGAGCTCGAAAAAAATCTGAGAAAGAAGGCCGGAAAAATAATCAATCAGAAAAGCTAGTACTAATAAAAAATGAAATGCCAAGTTTTTTAGTTTTAATGGTTTACTACAATTGTAATGTAGTAAACAGTATTTTAATAATGAATAATTTTCTTAAATACAAATTTCTTTCATATCAAAGTTGTTTTATTTCTAAAAAAAAAACATGCCGTTGCAAATTTCATGAGAAAAACAAATTTTTCGTAACTCACTTCATGATGACTTACAAGAAGTTATAAGTCTGTATAAACCCACTTTCTGAAACCGGCAATTATGTTAAGATTTAATGAAAATTCAGAGTAAATTAATAAAGCTAACACAATAATATGGACATACTGTATTGATGCCCTGAGCAATGATAGGGACAATGTACCGGGTAATTAGAGGGACCTAAGGTATGGTAATAATAGGGACATGCTAAATATCATAGGGTGATAATATGTACATTGACACATGGAACGTTTTTCATGTTTATTTAAAAATGTATCAACAAAATAAAAAAAAGTTTCATGATATTTTATTCTCGAACGTAAAGACATCACAAAAATCAGAACATTATAATCATTATCGTCATTTGAACACTTCTAATCCTTTACTGATTATGATGACTGCGTAAACTTGACGATAATAGAAACACTTACCTTATTGCTTTTTTCATTTGCGTAATTAATTTTAAAAACGATTCAGTAGTTTACTTACATTCATGAGGTAAATTTAATAGGTTTTTCGTACCAAGTTCGTGAAAGCTTTACTCTACAGTAAGTTTACACCATACTTCGGGAAAATTACTTAATTACATTAGAAAAATTTTATATATTTATACCAATGTTACAAACAACTTAATCATTATTGTTGGTAGAAATTCATGCGAACTTCCAAGAAAAAATTACAAAAGGAAACTTTAACATCATAATTAGCATATAAATCTCTTTCTTTTAAGATGAATAGATACGAAAACTTTGTATATTATCATTAAACCCGTTTTCGTTTCTGTTATCAATTTCTATCGTAGATGAATGGTAATAATTGAAATTCATTTTCTGACATCAAAAGGACGGGAAAAGGGGCGGGCATGTTAACAAAATGTTGACATGCAGTTGTAAATATGAGTGGGGGAGGGGTCGCAATTGGGCGCAAAATTGTATACGTAATATGTGGATAGTACCTTGACGTAAAATTTTTTCATTACTTTACACACAAAAAGCTTGTACAAAGTATGAATACATGCATGGGAAACATTTTTTTTCTCAGAATATGAGAAATTAATAGATTTCTATTTTCTATACGCTTTTTTGTGTTGAGTAATGAAAACATGCTTTCTTAATGTGTATTAAACCAGTGGCATAGTAAAAAACTTTTTCGGGGGTTTTCAAATACATAATTAAGTAATCAAAATCAAAAATATAATTATTGAAAATGATAATAAATTTTTAAATTTCATACATACTACAGAATTTGTGAGTAATATTGTAATGAAACATAATATTCTTCGAATGTTTAATAATTGCATATTGTCTTATCTCACAGAGATCATGGGAAAATTCTAAGATTGTAAAAATAAGTCATTTATTGAACAGATTATAGAGTGTTGAATTTTCAATATTATTGAATTTTCTCAATCACCCCAAATTTATGCTATAGTGAAAATTGCAAAATATTTGAAGAATTCTTGAAAATTTTAATTAACTGTGTAGATTGTGGAAAGTTTTGTGAAGTTCATTAAAATACAGTAAATATATTACATTTTAGTTATTTTTAAAAATCGAAAAAAGTGTTCTCGTAGGGAAGATCGATGATAATTTCGAAAGTTTCGAAGAAGATTTGAAAAGTTTGAGAATATTAAAAATTAAAGAAACTTAAAAACAAAAAGTTTGGAAATAACTGTAAAAAACTTACATATTTGGGAATTCCCGGAAATCAGAATAAATTTTGCAGATCATGACAAATTTTAAAAATTCTGTAAAACAATACGGAAACTGTGACTAAGTATCATGTTCTTAAAATGTTTATAAATTTAAAAAATGTTGTTTGCAAAAGAGATTATCAGCAATTGGTAAAATTCTGTAAAAATTCGCAAATGTTGTCAATGTTATTGACAATTTTAAAAAATTATCTTGTAATCCCCAAAATTTTCGGCCTTTGAAACCAGCATTGACCATGTGACAATTTTTTCGGGGGGTGTTTTGTCCCCAAAACCCCTCCCACTTCTACGCCACTGTATGAAACACAAGTATTTTGAAACAACACATTATTCCGGAAGAATAAACCATAAAAAAGCATCTACAATTCATGATGTTGTACAGATCAAACAACATAGGTGTATATTTATATGGCAGTCCACGTTTATGCGGAAAAAACACGATTTTTGTTCAACAATGTATTTTTCGAAACCAACTAATTTTTGCCACTATGTATTCAGCCAAGTTATTGTTTCAAGTATCCTCTAGATACAGAAAAAAAAAAAAAATAAATGAAAAATGCACATTCCAGGATAATAATTTTCAAAAAATTTGTCAATTTTTGTTTGTTGAAAAATTAAACGTTTCTAACAAATTTTTCGCAATTATTTATACATGTATTCAAAAGTTTGACTATTAAATGAAAGAAGATTTTGATGCATAAATCATATCGAGCGGTTGACTTTTAAGAAAACTATCGTTAATAGCTTTATTTTAGAAATCTAATATTATATTATATAAAACAAAAAAGTTTTGGGAAAGGATTAAAAAACGATAAGATATGAAATTGCCAAAAAATAAGAAACAAACAAAAATTTTATAAGTACAATAAATTTGCAAAATTTTTTTTTTCGGTTCGGCAATATTTTTATGCGCCAAAAAGCCATTTTGACTCTTTGAAAGTTATTTAAGGATTGTTATATACCGATGTTTTTTTT
This sequence comes from Platygaster robiniae, assembly GCA_028476575.1. Classification (NCBI taxonomy): domain Eukaryota; kingdom Metazoa; phylum Arthropoda; class Insecta; order Hymenoptera; family Platygastridae; genus Platygaster; species Platygaster robiniae. The sequence goes on along the minus strand of CM052020.1, from coordinate 30,273,572 downwards.
GTCATTAATTTTTTGCCACTAAACTTTTTTTGGTTTTTTGTAAAAATAGAGTTACTTTTGGGTCTATAAATGCTCATAACTGAAGATACCATTTGCATGTTGAAATTCTATAACATCAATGATAGAGATATTTTTGTGATTCTTTTTAATAAATTTTATATAACTAACACAATAGCGCATGACAAGATACCCATTTTTCAGAAAAAAATTCTCATTTCGAAATGAAGCATTTTTGCACTCAGGGGAGAAGTCATAATCAATATCACACATTATTTCTTTACTCAAACAATTTTGACAGCAAAAAAAAAATATGAAAGTGTGAATATAATTTTCTTGAAAATTTGTCGGTTTTTCTAGTGAACGCTGAAAAACCAACTTCTTGCTCATGATTTTGGGCCAAACCAAATTTTATACATTATTAAGTACAAAAAAAAACACAATATTCAAAAAGACCGATGGAAATTCATCAATTATTCTTTAAGTTAAATCTGTTTAAAAAATAAAACCGTAATTCAAAATATGAATCTTGGAAAAACTACCTCATTTACAAGTTCGTACAGAATCTAGAATTTTGACACTTTAAGGAAAAGGAAAAATAATCGTTCGCTCATATTGTTAAACTTACTTTTTATAAGAATTATAAAGAAAAAAACATTTTGACTATTTTCACCTGGACGATTTCAAATGGAATGGGCCTAAAAACAACTGTTTTTTATTGAAAAAGAATCAAGCAACATAAATCTTATTGTTGGCTCTATTATATAGTGTGGAGTTTTATGAGCTTATTGTAAAAATATCATCCACTTTGAAGGCACCGTTAACAAACCACGTAATTTAAAAAAAAAATACTGCATGACAGTTTAGTTGCAAATAACTTTAAAAAAATTTTTTTCTACAACAAAAACTTTGCATAGCCTTTTTCTATCTATAAAGTGATCGAAACGACGTGTTTCTACTTGAAAATATTTATTTTCCGAATTAGGGGTCGATTTCAGGAAGGTTAACTCAGCGAGTAAATGAGCTTAGTGCATGGAACTGGAAGACCGAGAAAGCTATTGGGAAATTCCAAACTCGCAAAATACATTCGAAGGTCATTGGGATAATTATTGAAAAGGGACTTGTTTTCAAAAATACAGGGTGCGCCATTTCTTATGTCGGTATTGTAACATTGAATAACTTAAACATTTGACAACCGATTTACTTGACTTCACTTGTTTTGGAAACGTCAATTCAGTACAATTTCAACCATGTATCGCTTCACACCAAAAGAACGCGCTGAAATAGTTACTTTGTACATTGAAAATAGTCGTTCAGTTGTGTTAACTCAACGAGCATATCGTCGAAAATATCTTGGCAAACAGGCACCATCTGACAACACTATTCGTCGTTTGGTGTCGAATTTTTGTGACCACGGGACAGTGAAAGATCGCGAACAACCCGTTCATCAACGACCAAGACGTTCAAATGAACTGATTGAAGCTGTCAGAGAGAGCGTTGCCCAAAACCCAAAAGTTTCATATCGTCACCGCGCTCAGCATCTCGGCATCAGTGGAACCACTCTACGGCGCATTTTGAAAGATGATTTGCATTTGTTTCCGTACAAAATGCAATTAACACAAAGAATATTGCCTACAGATCATCCACGTCGCTTGGAATATGGACAAACAATCGCTCGAATAGTTGATACTGAACCTGATTTTTGGAAGCGAATTTTAATGACCGACGAGGCACATTTCAAACTTTCTGGAGGCGTTAATAAGCAAAATTGCCGCATTTGGGGAACGCAGAATCCACACGAGATCCATGAAACGCCATTGCATGACCAAAAAGTTACTGTTTGGGCCGGCGTTTGCGCCAAAACCATCATTGGTCCTTATTTTTTCAAAGAGAACCAAACGATCGATGGAAACCGATATCGGTGGATGTTGGCTCACTATGTCTGCCCACAAATGCGTGAAAAAGGTCTTGAAGATTACTGGTTTCAACAAGATGGTGCGACCTGCCACACTGCGAATCAAACAATCCAGTTTCTGCAACGAAAATTCCCTGGACGTCTGATGTCAAAAAGAGGCGACATTGAATGGCCACCCAGATCTCCAGATTTGACCCCTTCAGACTTCTTTTTGTGGGGTTATTTGAAAAGTAAAGTGTACGCCAGCAAGCCGCAGACCATTGAAGAGCTTAAGGAAAATATTCGTGCCGAAATCATTGCTATACCACCCGAGATGCTCGAAAAGGTAATGGAAAACGCCGCAAAAAGGGCATATTTTGCTGTGAACAATAAGGGCGGCCACTTGATTGATGTTGTGTTCAAAAACTAGTCTAAATAAATTGTAAAGGACCAAACTAAATAAAAATACCTCATTTACAGAAATCGGTTGTTTTTTTTTCAAGTTATTCAATGTTTACATGCCGACATAAGAAATGGCGCACCCTGTATAATTTTTGAAAAGCTAAAATTTCTGTATGTCAGAGTTATTATACTTTTAAATATTTCGTATCTAACGAAAATTTAAAAGCATCAAATCTGAAGATTTGTCTTGAAGAATGATAAACATCAAATTTACTAATCTATTGTTTTTTCTTGTAACTGAATTTTCCTGCAGTTCGTTTTTTCAAAAGAAAAATTTCTTATTAACATACATATACATAATCGTAAGACGCTTCGTTTAAAAATCGAATCAATAAGAAATCCAGTGATCCATAAAGCCAAGAGTACGAACATAGTTGAACAAACAATTGGCGATAATTTATAATAGACAATTTCTTATTCCACAACCTTTTATCATAATAATTCATTGCTCTTCATCAGGGTTTATCGTTAAAAGATTCTATTCATTCATTGAATTCCTTTGAATACATTTACAATTTGTTGATGATAATTTTTTGTTTCAGTTAATCATCAAGATTTTTACATTTCAATAACAATTTCCGTATAAATCAATGTCACCATGAGTTTTTTAAATAATAATTTTGGTTAAAAAATTGTCATTATAATATTTCATTAGACTTTATCTGAATTCAGTTTTTCTTTGATGTACAACACTTACTACAGCAGATTCCAACACTAATCTATTGTGATTTTTCAATAATATTGAAATTATTTTTTTTGTAATCGTTTTTAAAAACTCGTGAAAGTATGTTACCTTGATCAGTAGAAGCGAAATCCTCGTCGACGTTAGGTGTTAGTCAGTGTGGACGACTGTGTACGACTCAGGAGTCTCAGGACGACTACACAACTATCAGCTACGGCGTCTCTGAAGTGCAAGTTGGTGGGAGGGACTTTCCGAGCTCTCTCTAGGACGAATGGTAGTTGATCACCATTGATGGTAGGTGGAATGGATGGAAAGCGGCCTTAAAACTAGACTTTGAAGGCCGCTATGATAAAAAAATCATTATTGTAGCAAGTTGATTTCGCTGAGATTCTGGCTGTTTTTCGGGTGTCGGACAAAAATCCTCCGTCACAAACGGAGGAGATGTATTGTGACGGAGGAGTTTTGTCCGACACCCGTTTTTCTTTCTAAACAAGTCTACTCATCAATCTTTCCGCTCGATCGCTTTTCAACTGAGGGACCGTGTCTAATTCGGTCATTTTCTCACTCAGACCAAAGACTTTGTCATTCAAGTCGATATGACGAGGAACTCCAAGCCGGATAAAGAAACAGATATTTCCAGGGAAAAAAAATTTCTTTATCATAGCAAAACGAACTTATTGAAATAAGAATTTTTTCAGAAATAAAAGGTTTGAAATAAATTTCTATTATCAGTATGAATACATACAATTTTTTTTTTTTCAAATTGGACACGTTCGCCAAATTTTCACATTTCCAATTTCCATTTTATCATTTTTAGTAAATAACAAAAAGGATATCGACAAATAAGACCCTTTAGAGGATGGTGGTTTATTGGTGATATAGGGCATCATTTTTTGCAAAAATTTTGACGGAAAATTTTTGGTGTTGCACTGTGCAATTTTTCTCACTACAAAAAGTGACTTTTTGTAACATTGTTTTTAGAAAGACTTGGAAATATCCCGTTATTACAAATAACGCATGCTTTTCATGGTTTTGTGGCTTGCTGAACATTAATCTGATGTCATATATTTATAAGATAAATTTGTTGAAACTATTTCACGTAATAAATTATATACAAAAACAAGATTTTGCACAAGATACGTAATCTTTTCAACGTTGTAGGATAGTTTGATCACGAATCTAACATCGAATTTAGGAAATAAATGAAAATTAATTTGTTATTTAAATAAATACATTAAACAAATGGCATTTTTAAAAGATGCATATGCTTATCATTGTTTAATTGGCTGGTGATGACGAATTCGGTATGGGATTCGGACAGAAATTAAATTTTTTTTTTAATTTTTTGAATAGGACATGTGTTCCACATTGACATTTCACTTAGATTCGTAGGCTCTGTATGGTTTTCTTCTCTACTTCTTAAAAATTTTGTTTAAGATTTTCAGAGTTCAATTCTGGAAATTATAATATAAACCAAAATTAGGAAAAATAGGATGTTTGCAATACATACACAATATGTTCGACGTTTTTTCAATTGTTCAGTAGGATTGAGGCGTCAGCTTTGAAAATGAAGTTTTTGGATACTTTTCTATACAAGAATTTCATACTTGTAACATTCAAGTATTATAGGTCAAACATTTGAGAATTCCTTTTTTTTAACTAGTCGAAATTTCTTCCTCTTGTCATAATGACCCAAAAGACAATATTTTTCTCTGTAAGACTGGAATGTTAATGGTTTTGAATATTCCTTTTAATTTCGTAATCGTCATTCTCGTCATCTTAATAACATTTCTTTAAAATCCAAAAACGTTTCGAAGTCTTCTTCGAATTACGAAATTCCATTCTTAAAAAACACATGCCCTGCTTGAAGCTCACTCGTTTAAATATCGAAAATGCGCGCGCATCCTGCATAGCCAGGATTGACAGCTCAGGCCCGTGCGCAGTAATATGTCTTTGCGGGGCGTTTTGTTCAAATTATCTCATAATTGCCAACGATTGTTTTATAACTGGTTCTAGTATGATTTCGATAAATATTACTTGAATATTCTTTCTTATGCACTTGTTTTCGCATTTATCATATTGAAATCCTTCTTATTCTGAAAAAAAAGACCAGCTGATGGCCGGCCGATGTTACGAAAATAAAAATGGAAAAAAAATCAGCATGTGATGTAGCTTTTTTAAACGCTGCAGGATTTGTTTAAATAATTTTGGCTGATTCGACAGTCGCACTTCAAGCAATATTATGTGAGACTACATTTTTATAGATACAAAAGCAAAATTAGCATAAACTGTATGATGCTCTTGAAATGTCACGGGAATTGAAATGATTTGTTTTTATTTAAATTAAAATTTTGATTTGTTTTGAAAAATCAAAACAAATTTTATTGATAAAAAAATAATATAGAGAAAAGTTTCGAAGTAATATATTACTTTCTCCTTTTCTTTTATTATGAAATTTTTTTTATAATTTTCGATATTATTATAAATTTTTTTTAAATGGAAGTAAATAAAATTAATTTTCAATTGATTACAAGTTATCACTTCGTAAATTCTATAGTGCATATCTGCTAATTATAATAAAAATACGTCTATTACTTAATTCGTATTCTAATTACTAGAACTTCATACATAATAAATTATATAAATGTTATGGAATATTTTTCTATTTATACAGATTCTTTCAACAATCATTATTATATTTCTGTGTACGGATAACCTAGTTAATCAATAATTCATTATCGGTTTTAGAAATTGGTTTAACTTAGTGATTCAACAAGTTATATTGTGATTACGTATTTAATCCTCTATTTCAATGTTGTAAATGATTAAATCATTACGTATGGAAAAGTTTTCGAAATCACATTATGAAAAGTATGAAATGACCGGTTGTTTTCGGTTGTTTTATTATTTACTTAGACCTAAACATAGTCAAAAGTAATGAGATGAAACATGTAATGCTGATCGATATTTTATTAAATAACACGATCGTGGAAAATGGTACAATAAATGAAATATTTGTGGATACTATTCATTAACAAAATCAATACCATTGTCATTTCAATTTTTCCTGCGTTTATACTATACATTGTTTGTAGTGGCTACAATTTCGTGAAAACAAATTCACACTGAAAAAACTAATTGGTTGCAGTAACTAAGTTACTTGGTTGATATAGGCCCAACCAAATTTATGGTTCTCGCAACCAAGTTTTTCTTGCAGCAACTAAATATTTGGTTGGCTCCATCAAGTACATTGTTGTGGGAACCAAAATAAACTTAGTTGGGCCTGAATTGGTAGCTATAATAAAGCATTTTTTTCAATGGAACAACATTTAAAATTACCAATTACTGCCTCATATCCCACTCTCACCTAAAAATGCATTTTTTTCGTGACATCAGCTTACTCATGAGACGAATCATATAAGAATAGATATTGAATTCCGAAAAAGAGATGGAATTCAATGTTATCATATTTTTTTCTTTTATTTCCATTCAATCAGAATATTCAGGACATGATTTTATATTGCAATGAAACTGAAATATGTTGTTCTTTGGTCCGTTCAATTAGCCGTATATTTTTCCTTCAAGTCTGAAATAATTGGTTTTTTTTTACAATACGACAATTTCATTTTATCAGTAATAAAATATTTTACTTCAAAGGTAAAAACCTTATTTGTAAATGCACATAACTTTGCCAAAAACCAATATTTGCTTAAAATTTCAAGTTCAAAATGTCTGGTATCATTCACAGAGTTCAATTATTGCATCGCTAACTATCCAATAGTTAAGAACAAATTTGTCTTACTTAATACAAAAAATAGTGAAAAAATTTTTTATTTCTTGAAAACTCAAAAAGTTTATTTTTTTTTAATGTTGATTATTGAATCTCCGGTAATATCGAATTTTCTTCGACGTACAATTTTTTGCATGAATTAGGATTTATCAAGAAAAGGAAATGGTTTTTCCTGACTATTCGAAAATTTATTCATTTCGAAATATCGATTTTTACATGATTTTGAATAATGGCTATTCAGCGGCTATTGGCGGCTATGGAACCATATAGACCCTCAATAGTGGACCCTCCGTGAGGGTGTATACAGGGCATAGACATAGGAAGATACAGGGTGTCACAGGATAAGTTGAGCAGGCAGAGATTTATATACCGTTACAAAATTCTAATATCATTTTTTCTTCGCCATTTTTCATATAACTAAAAATCAAAAAATATTTTTGAGTTTCAAGTTGAACCAATCGTTTAAAGTTTAAGTTCGAAGTTTAACGCGCTCTTTCGAGGAGTGGAGATAGATATCGACTAAAATTCACCGAATTTTCTCAGCTTAAAAATCCTTTGCCACTTTTAACTTAACCCAAAATGAAAAGAAATTTGTTGAATTTTAAACGCAAATATCTCTTTTCATGTTAAGTTTTGTGAAAAATGGAAAAAGGAAGATTGTCTTGGAATTTTGCAAGGATTCTTTACTCTCTGGCTGCTCAATATATCCTGAAACACCCTGTATACATATATACTACATATTTTACAGATTTTTCAACAAATCTTAGGATCTTAACGTGTGCCAAAGACAAACGTTGTAATCCGAGAAGGTAAAAAAACTGTTGCCGTTCATGAAAGGCTATTTTTCGTTTAACGACGTGAGGAAATGTGAGTTCTGCTGAATTTAAACGTGGAAAAAACAATCTAAATGTCATCACCATGCTCGGAAGTCGATCGCTGATTGACCGAGTTAAGATTTTTTATTTTATGTTTATTTTAATAAAGGAAATAGTTCGGAATTACAATGGAAAAAATGTCTAAGAGTTCTGTAAAAAGACCACAGATTTAAGTATTTTAAAAGACTTCAATACATCTTATTTTCCAAAAACGCGGATAATCTATAAATTACTTTAAAGCTTAATTACCCAATGTGCTGTCACGCCCAAGAAACTTCTATTACGACTGCTCTAAATATCTGCAGTTGTACAGACATAGGTAGCTTCAGTTTCTATTTTCTGATTAATTTTTGACATTTTCAACTGGAACATTGAGTTGACTCGTCTCAGGATAGTCGATCGATTCATATGCTTTATTTTCCGAGATCCCAGTCGAGAGTGAAGATCTGTGGATCGTTACCGAAAGAGCGATATTAAATTTCAAAAATTCAATTATTTAAATTAAGCGTTTCTATTATTATCATGTTATCGTAAATCATGGGATTTCGCATTATCTTAAAAGTTTTTTCGCCGTAATTTTCATACTGAATCAAAAAGCTTTAACTTTCGCGGTATTTGTTATTTTATTGAACTCCACCATCTACTTTAAAAAGTCTTCGAGTCTTGAAAGATTTTACAGATGAAATTTTTGGTTGGAGAATTTTCAGACCTTCCTGAATTTTTCGCTACAATAACGATAGTCAATAATTTTACGCCTCTCTGACAACAAATTTATACAGGGTGTACTAAAAACCTCAAGCCAAAAGAAGCCGACTTATTTCTATAGTCGGAAAGTCCTCTGACATTTCTTGAAACTTCAAAAATGTCGGGGCTATTCGACTTTTTCGAAAGCCATTCACGACGTTCGACGCAAAGAAATCTAGAGCCGCCTATACTTCTGACACTCATAATTTGAAATTTTACCGAACAATTTTAAACACTTTTTTTTCTATCGTAAACTTTTCGTCTTCAAATTACAAAATGAATGAGCTGTTTTTTTGGCGCGGAGTTTTTGGTAAACCTTGTATAAAAATTCATATCGAAATTCATCTTTATAATCTTTGACATAATAAACTCAATGTTCAAAATCATCCACATCATCTATCTTTGGCTGTAACTAATATACAAAAGAATTCACGCATCATATTTTTATACTAGATAAAGATAAATATCCCAAGGGTGAATCATTAGATCCGCATCGATTCACTCTTCGGACGACCAGTGTATTTGAATTTTATTAAACAGAAGCGTATTATCACCTTCAATCATTTTTCGAAAAGAAGGCATTTCCACAGTAGACAATGGCGCCATACTGTCCAAAACGTATTTTGTGACATTTATGTCATGCTGCTTTTGAGAGAACGAACTCTTGCTACTGCATGTTGCATTTGCTACCCTCAAATCATTTTCATTTTCTTTCAATTTTTTGTAATTTTCATAAGCTGGATACAGCTCGTGATGCTTTCTCTGAAATGTAAACAAAATTTCATAATTTTAAATAATGAATATTTAAGAGTTTTGATTTGGTAGTTCTGAGACTTATGCTGACCATTAATAATAATTTTAATGTTACAAATGAAATCGAAATGTTTTTTAAATTATTAATTATGTAATTTTTTGTTAGTCATTTTTCATTGTTTTATTGTGTTAAAAAATCTTTTATTTAAATTATATGCAATAAATGTTAATTAAATGAAATTAAAATGAAAATTTAGCGTAGATAGTTGAAAAAATGTTAAAGTTGAAATATTGCAGTTCAACCTGTTCAAGAATGAAAAGTTTACTAAACCGATTATGAAAAATTTGTCATTGAATGAAAAATTTTAAAATATGAATGAAAAAGTCAGAAAATATTCCGAGATGTGTGACAATGTTGATCTTCTCATATGAATGTGAAATTCCAATACTCTGCTTAGAAACTTGACTCATGACATTTTTTTAGAAATCGAGTTGTTAATGATGCAAATGATTCATTTTTGAGTCTTTTTTTTCTTCTTGATATTTGATTGAAAGAGATTTTCATAATTTCAAACATTCAATAAAGATATGCAAATTAGTTACCTTATTTTTAGATATTAAGCATAAACGAAAAAATTCTATTAATTGAGAATGTTAACTCCCTTTTTTTATACGACTTCGGTAAAGTTGCAAAATGAAACGAGCGAACTTTAGAACATATGTTGTAATTTTTCATAGCGTGAGGAAAAAAAGTAAATATTGAAGAAGATGGAAAAAAAAGATAAATTGTTAATTATTCAGATCTGAATTTCGAAATGGTGGGCAAACTCGCAAAAACCTAACAAGAAATATTAATTGAGGAAAATTTCATTTCATAGTGATTTCTTATGTTCCACAGTGTTATTTTACAGATAAATGAAACTACAGTAAATGGAAAAAAACAGGGGCGTAGGCATCAGAGGCGAGTAGTTAAAACACCCCCCAAAATTCTGATAAAATAAATAGTTGTTGCATGTAAAAATAGAATAAGTAATAAAAATAAATGATATTAATGAAAATTATGAAAAATAATGAATAAAAATGATGATAGTATGTAATAACATAAATCTATACCCGACACAACGAGTGGCTTCATGTAATTTATCAAAACTGAAGAACATTAAAGATTTTGTCTTTCAAAAAAATAACAATTATTCTGGCTTCGGAAATATTTTTCTCTAAACAAAATTATGATCGTAAATGTTTGGCGAACGTAGAAAATGAACGTTTAAATAATAGTTTTCGACAAAGTGAATTATAAAAAAAATGATAATCCACGAATATTCTACACTAAAAAATTTTTTTAATCATACAAACTCTGAAGAAGTACCAAAAGTAATAGAATTCTGTAATAAAACTGTTTTCTGAAAAGTTTGAATAAATATTTACTCACAATCTATAAACTGAATTCTAGAACATCAGTAAGTTTTAAAAAAAGTAAAAAATTATAACAATCTGTAATAAAACTAGAAATTTTCTAAAATACTAAGAAACGCGACAAAACCTTATTTATAGTTACTAAAAAATTACAAGGAATCAATGAAGCTGAAAAATCTATCAACGTATGTGCAATATTCCCATAAATTTATGAAATTACTAAAAATCAATCAAAATTTGGATTCTAGTGCATCGAGATCGAGAAATCTATACAAATACTAAAGAATCTTTTAAAATTGTTTAAATACTTCAAGTCTATTAATACTCAAAAACTATGTACACATTATTTTCTCGAAAATATAAAAAAAACCTCGCATTTAAAAATCTATAAAGAAATCCACGAAAATACCAGAAAGTTTTTCAAATTATACATATACATATAAAAAATATATAAAAAAAGTAAAAATTACCGGAAATCTGTGTAGAAGATACTGTTTACTAGAAAATCAATTTAAGTACTCAAAATCGTTGAAATTTTTTACACTACAGCACTAAATACGCTAAATACTAGAAATCTATAACGAATGCCGGAAAGTACTATACAATTTTTATGCATTACTTAAAATACAAAAATTGTAGAAATCCTAAAATCTAAATCTCTATAGATATTATTTTCTTGAAAATCTATAAACATATTAAAAGATTTAGAACTTGGATTGCTAGAATATCGAATTCAAGAAAGCTATAAAAAAATCTTGAATAATAGGAAATACTTCAACCTTTATAAATACACAAGAAATATGAAAAACACTTGAAGTATTAGAAAAAACAATTAGATCATCAAAGAATAAAAATAGTCAAACTCTTTAAATACATTTTTTCGAAAAACCCTTGCCGAAAATTTTGTCTGCCTACGTTCCTAAACAAAAATGACATTGTTCATCATGAAAAAAGTAGTAAATGAAAGTTTTATAATTTACTGAATTAAGGATATATTTATTACCTTAAAGTGTTTGAGAAAATTGGAAGAGCTCGTCAAACTTCCGCGTATTTCAATCCTTGAGTCGCAATTTTCGCACGTAGCAACAATACGCGACCCAGCGTCAGATGAAGTTTCTGCATCCACCGTGAAAAACTTTCCATCTAATAAAGTTTTTGCACAGCACAGTTTAAGTAATTTATTTTTCCGCGACTCGCTATCGTGATTCTCAACATTGTCCACAGAATTTCGAGAGGAACTCGTATTCGTGATCGAACGTGAGGCAGAATCAATGTAATTTTCGTCCCCATCCATTTTGAGTTAATATTCACGAAAAATAGATGTAATTTAGAAAGGAGAAATTGCAAAAATAGGATTTTTAAGTTTACTGAACGTAAAACCGACACTGTTAGAGTAACGCACAGTGAGAGAAAACCGCCCGAAATGCTCTCGATCACTTTGCGCTTCTCATGAACAGATAGAAAAATACGGAAAAAGCCCACAAAAGACATTTATCAATCAATAATTTATCTATTTTTTTCGGGGTCTTCCAAAATGGTCTTCTGGAGAATATGCTGTGTAAAGCATTCATTTTCTTTCTTCACCTAAAAGATAAAAACTTACAACTTGTACAATGTTTTTTCATCTTTCTTCCGGATGCCAATGAATACATTAGGCATTGTGTTCTTGACTGATGATATCATTAGCATTGATGGGCCCCCAAAAAACTAAGCCCTGATGAAGAAAAGGTATATGCAAGGAAGGACAGCTAAGTTCAATGCACCTTGGCAAAATAAATACAAGATAGCTTGACCCAACAGACGTGATTAACTGTAGTTCAGATTTATTATAAAATGTGTTCAACAATTTCGTGATTTGCACGAAATGATAGAGGAAAGGAAGTTTCAATATTTCATAAGCTATCGACAGTTTTCGGGATTTCCGTGTAAAAAGAACATAACATACACTGACAGAAGAAATATATAATAATATATAGTATATTAAGATATGTTTATTAATATCTTAATATAATATAATAATATAATATTAAATTGTTCAAGTGAAAAATTTATACGATTAATCCGCTCTTTCGAAAAGTGGGGGTCGAATTCAAGGACCAAACTTTTCCCAAATTTTATTCATATTTTTTTGAGTAAAAAAGTCCTTTGCCACTTTTCACAAAAGTCATAAACAAAAAAAATATTCAAGCGCAAAATCTAAAAAATCTGATTGGTTACAACTTGTAGCCCGAATAACTTTTTTAGTTTTGAGTTTTGTAAAAAGTGGCATAGGACTTTCTTTCTTACTCAGAAAAATATGAGGAAAATTTTTAAAAAGTTTTGTACGTGAATTCGACCATCACTTGTCGAAAGTGGGCATTCATTGTTTTAATTTTATGCTTGATAATTAACAACAGTTTTAATAAAAACGGCAAGAAGAAAAAAGTATTTAAATTTCATTGGCTTTCATGGTTTTCAGTAGTGCTGGCTTTTTTGAATCACCCTGTATAGAAAACATTATATGTGTCTCGCGAAAAATTCCATTTTACGAATATTTGTTCAAGAAAAGTTGAAACTAATGAAATACCGAAATGTTTGTCATATTGATAGTAAACAAATCAATAACCTATAATAAGCATGTGTATTATGCAAAAAATGTAATTTCCATACAGAATTCGCTCAGACAAATAGTTTGAACGAATACATTTTTCAATTCCGCCGTTAGGCTTGCAGTCAGCAATGTTTTAAACTATGGAAGAGATCTTAATATACATATTATACGATATGATAGAATTAAGTTGTGTGAAATTACTACTCGCAAGAACTTGATTACAAAGTATGTACGTGTACTCGAGTACATGTACTTGAGTACATTCCAAGTACTCGGTTACGAGCAGAGTACTCGAGTACATGTACTCGTGTACTCAACCATGTCCGAGTACTTGAGTACAATACTTGAGTACCTTCAAAGTACTCGAGTACATGTACTCGAGTACTCGACCATGTCCGAGTATTTGAGTACATGTACTCGAATACTCGGATTGTACTTAGGTACATGTATTCTGTACTCGGCGCTGTACTAAGTACTCAATGTACTCAAGTACGCCCATCTCTGACGGAACGTGAACCGATCAATCAATTCGTAAAACCTTAATTAGCGTAAATGATGTTGAAATGGTGAAAATTAGCGAAAAATTATAAACTTCGCCAACTGTTAATTTGCTTCTTTTACGATTAATCCATAGCTTAGTATGTACAGCATGCATATTCTAAACCTCAACTTTTACCGTTCGATAAATTTATAAAACTGTTATTAGTAAAAATGATTTCAAAATAGAGGCTCCCGATGCAATAACCTGTCGAGCGCGTGTAAACGTGTAAAAGTATTATCTGCCATCCAAAAAAGGGCGAAAAAATATTTGTCAGAGAAATGATAAACAAAAAATACTGTTGTATTCAGCTCAAAAAGACGCTTTTTGTTTGTCACAGCCTTTTTTTCTCTACTTACTTCTTAATCTGCCATTAATCAAACAATGGTTTTTTTCATTGCTTTGTACATCATCAATGCCAATCGAAACTGAAATTGCTTAAACTGAACTAATACTCATCAGATTTTCTGAAAGTTTTTTTTTTGCAGCATCCTATGAAGCTATACTCACCATCAAAGTCAATAAATATCCGAGAAATATGAAATTTTCTTTGTATATACTTTATTTATCAGCAAAAGCTACATTTGTAAATGATTAAACTTTTTTTCGACAAACGAGGAAATTTTTTTCTATTTGAGTTAGAAAAAACTTCCAGCGAAGAAGTTGGTCAAGAAAGTTTGAAGGAGTTTTTAGAAAAAAATTATTATCGTTGGAGCAATAGTTAATGATACACCGACGTTTTATTGAAAGCGCGGAGCCCCCTTTGACGCACGCGCTTAACAGAATCGCTCGCGTGCCCATTGTTCTCGTGCCCGTGTCTGAAAGAATTTACTCCTTTTGAATGAAACCGAGCAATGGTTGCTGGAAAATCAGTTTTCAACATATAAAACGCTGTAATACGTAAGTTTCATCAGTTGTGAAATCATTGAGACTTACCTTTTTTCGCTTCCAATCTTAAATACTTTACAACTTCTGACATTGGCGGATTTGAATAGCATCGCAAATTTTGAAATATTATTTAATATTGTTAGAAATTTATTATTTTAGATTTCAAGATTTACTAGGTAAGCTAAATTGGGTCAAGAGGAAATGAAACACCGAAAATTACAAATATGAAAGATAGATTTATTCACTTGGACCTTTTTTTTTAAACTATTACAATTGAATCTATTTGAATTCGCGCACTTATCACTGCACTTGAGAAATGGCTACGACCCTTTCTCTTTTCTCTCTCACTCTCACTCACGGTAACTTTCTCGGCTACAACCGATTGCCAACTTAACGCGCACTCGACAGTGTTCGAATCACGACTGAACTGCACTACTAGTGTCGACGGCACTATTTATAGGGGAACCTTATATGGACCTAGACTGTTCTAGAAGTATTTGGTAGCTTCTTAATGCCGCTACCCTGTTCCAGCGTATTCTAGAACTTTCTATTTCCTTCGATATCATTCTATCGTATTCCATCTTATTCTCTAGTGTTCTCTAGCCTAAATGTCATTTTCTCTTAATCCTATTTTGATAATATTAGTAAATATATAATCGCCAACAATATCAATGTTTTCTTTTTTTTGGTGAAATTGACAATGAAATAACCGGATGGTCGTATTCAATTCTAAAAAATCATGGATTTATTCATTAATATATTTTCCAATTACAATTATTTTTATTGTATATTTATATATTCGTCGGAAAAATATAATTACTTAGTAATATGATAATCTTTTTGAAAATTGAGCTAAACGCGCTTAAATATTCTTCATTTCATAAATTTTCCCAATCAAATTCCACATTTTCATTTTATTATAATGAGTATTTACCGAATCATACTGATAATAGTTTTTCTAAAGAAAAAAAATTGTTAATTGGATGTTATATTACATGTGCATGTTTCATTTCTTTTTTTTTCAATTTAAGCGTTATTCAGCTTTAGTTTTGGAATAATAATCACACTGATTATTACTTTTCCAACAAATGAAAATATGCAATAAAAATAAATATAAATGAAAAATATACTGGTGAATGAATACATGATTTTATGAATTGAATACGGCGATCAAGTTGTTTCTTTGTCAATTTCACCACAAAAAAAAGAAACATTGATTTTCAATAATATTGCATAATTTACGATGCCATTCAAATCCGCCAATGACAGAATTTGTAACGCATTTAAGATTATAAGCGAAAAAAGATAAGTCTCAATGATTTCGCAACTGATAAAACTTACGTATTACAGCATTTAAAATGTTGAAAACTGACTTTTCAGCAACCATTTTTCAGTTTCATTCAAAACGAGTAAATTTTTTCACACATGGGCACGAGAACAATGGGCACGCGAGCGATTCTGTTAAGCGTTAGCGTCGAAGGGCACTCCGCGCTTTCAATAAAACGTCGGTGTATCATTAACTATTGCTAAAAACTCCTTTAAACTTTCTTGACCAACTTCTCCGCTGGAATATTTTGGAACTGAAATAGAAAAAAATTTCCTCGCTTGTTGAAAAGAAATTGAATTTTTAACTTTGCAGCTTTTGCTGATTAAATTATCTACAAAAAAAATTTTATATTTTTCGGATATTTATTGACTTCGATCGTGAGTAAAGCTTCATAGGATGCTACCAAAAAAAGATTTCAGGAAATCGGATGAGTATTAGTTGAGTTTCCACAATTTTAGTTTAAATTGGCATTGATTTACAAAGCAATGAAAAAAACCATTGTTTAATTAATGGTATATTATGAAGTCATTAGAGAAAAAAAAATGTATAATCAAAAACATGCGCCTTTTGGAGCTGAACATGACAGTATTTTTTTTTATTGTTTCTCTGAAAAATATTTTTTCGCCTCGTTTTGGATGGTGGACAATACTTTTACGCGTTTTCACGTGCTCGACAGGTTATTGCATCGGGAGCCTTAATTTGCGAAATGCGCGGAGAATTCAAAACTTGATTAACGGTAAATTTGTTTTCTTCATGATTATTTCTAAGCTTCTTTCACTTTACATTTCTTTCAGTGGAGACAAGACCGTCTAACCCGACCATTCTTAATGTCGCGAAAAGATTATCATCTTTTATCAAGAAAACGGCAAAGGTACTACGAAAACTTGAGTGAAGAAAGGTCGGAAAGGAAAAATGAAAATGAAAATGAAAATGAAAATCTACAAACAGTAACCGATGACAGTGAAACAAACAATTTCAATACACGTACAGAGAGTATATGGCATAATGAAACTGATAATGAAGGAACATCAACAGACACTTTTTTTTCATCTGATTCGTTTGATGAGTCAATTGATAGTAAAATTGACGAAGAAGATGACAATAATCTCGTATCACCGACTGATGAGGCACGTAAAATTGCAGAAAGTCTGCCTGAAGACAATAACAACTCCGATAGTAATCTTGCCAATGATCTATCAATATGGAAGATTTCATACAATATCGGGTGTAGAGCCCTGTCTGCACTCCTTGACGTACTGAAGCCTCTGCATCCCGAATTTCCCGCAGATTCCAGAACTCTTATGGGAACGCCCAGAAACACCCATGCGCTGATAAGCGATTTCAATAAACACAAATACATTCATTTTGGATTAGAAGTTGGCTTACGGGAGTATTTAGAAAGAGTCGAAATCACTCCTGGAACTTTGAAGATCAATATAAGTTTGGATGGGCTTCCGATCTCAAAAAGTTCCAAACAAGAATTTTGGTCCATTCAAGCGGCGGTGGTGGAGGAAAAAATGGAGCCATTCATAGTTGGTAATGTCATAGTAACTTAAATAGATATTAAAAATTCTACTTACTTTCAAATATCTTTTACAATCATTTTCTTAAAAAGTTCAACTGTATGAACTTAAAAAGTTTTAAAAGTATGAACTTAAAAAGTTCATACTATTAAAATGACGACGAATATTTGTTGAACAAATCGTAGAACATTTCTGCAATTACTAGAATGATAATAAATTTTCATAGTAGATTGAAATAATAATTTTGCTCATGTCATTAATATTTGTTGAATTACTTACATTTGTAGTTAATGGTTTTTGTTCTGTATTTACATGATCGAAATCGACAATCGTACCGGGTATATAAGTATACAAACGTGATTCATTTGTTTTTTAGCCTCATGTACTCTTTTCTTTGATACTTTAATTAACGTTTTTCTGAACTCTTTTCCATTCAAAAATACATTTGTTAATTTAAAAAAGTTTTTTTAAATTAAAGAATAATTTTGTGCATTTTCGAAACAAATTTTTGCCTTCAAGGTCAAATAGGATGATTTTTATAAATTTTTTTTACTTTTATAAAAATATAATAAGATTAAAAAAAAATATAATAGATTGTTAGAAAATTTTAGAATTCAATAGAGTAACAGTACATATTTTATACAGTATAAAATTTTTTTACAACAGAAAACGCTTAATTAGACGAAGTTAATGCGGCATATTATAACTGTTTAAAATTATAAAATCATCTTTCTCTATGACATGATTGATATTTTTTGCCTGCAAACTGTTTTTACACGCGTAAATTATGAAAAAGAAAGTTGAGGAAAAGTTCATTGTTAATTATCAAAAAAGACAAATAAGGGTGAATCCGATCGATTTTTTTTATGAATATCTCCTTAAATATGACAACAATTCTTTTCTATAACATTTTTTGGCTCGGGAAAGCTTTTTTATGCCATTTTCATATGCGACGTTCGAGGCGACGTTGAACGTCGCATCGCGTTTGTCAGGGCGCCTAACGTAATATTAAAAAATTTGTTACACATTTGTGATCGCAACTCGAAATTTGAACATGCGAAAATTCTAAAAAGCAGCGTAGGAAACGCGATGAATAGAAGTATAAAAATCAATATTTTTTCAGAATGTTTTCGATTCTGTTCATATAGGAGTTGTTTGGGGCCCGGGGAAACCCGTCGATGCTAATGAAATCATACAACGCTTGGTTGAAGAGCTGATCCACTTGCAACACGTTGGCTTAGATTTTCACGACAAAAATGTATCTGTTGAAATTCATGCTATTATTTGCGACGCACCGGCGATGGCCTTCATAAAGTACATCATATACCACATGGGTTATTACTCATGTTCACGTTGTGATCAACGAGGAGTATCTGAGAACCGACGGATGACTTTTCCATTCCAACAAACTCGAAATTTAAGGGATGATGGGACTTTCAGGAACCGAGTACAACCGCAGCATCATCGTGGAACTTCGCTATTAGAGAAGTTAATGATTGATATGGTTTTTCAAATACCGATAGATTATATGCATTGCATTTGTTTGGGAGTCACAAGACTTATGATTCGTATATTAACGTTTGGTAGAAGTTTGTTTCGGATCGACGTTGATGATAGTCGAGTCATATCTAAGAATTTGATTAGGTTCAAAGAGTGTCTTCCGGACAAATTTGCGAGGACCCACCGTAGCTTTTTCGATATAGCATTCTGGAAAGCCACAGAATGCCGTCTCTTTTTGTTGTACACGTCAATGGTTGTCATGAAACCTTTTTTAAGTGAAGAACGCTACCAACATTTGCTCACATTGGTTGTTGCCTGTCGAATACTTTGCGACGAAGAGATTTGTTACGATTTTAATGAATATGCTAATGAACTTCTCCACTTTTTTGTTGCGCATTTTGGATCGCACTACGGGTCAGAGCGGCTGACATATAACGTGCATAACCTTTTGCATATTTCGGCTGACGTTTTACGCCTTGGTCCTTTAGATAAATTCAGTGCATTCCCTTTCGAAAACGCCATGTCAAACATAAAGCGATCAGTACGAGTTAATGCTGCAAGTTTACAACAACTCTACAATAGAAAGACCGAAGAAAATCGATTGAAAAAACCAAAAAGCCATGCTTATCCCACAATCGAATACAAGAAAGGTTCAGACAGGCAAATAAAGTCAATTAACTTCGCTTCTTTAAAGTATCTACTAATTTTCGAGATAACATATGTGAACTTTCTGATAAATCTATTGTGATCATTGATGAAATTCTAGTTGAAAACAATATTCCAGTGATGAAAGTCAGATACTTTGAAAAACGTTCTTCTACCTTCAAGATACCATGTGATTCGCAAGCATTGAATATTTGTGTAGTCAACATGAAAGATCTTAGCGACAATGCTGTAATTGTGTCGGTAGATTCAATTAAGACAAAAGTAGTGGAACTTCCTCATTTGCGAGAAAAAAAAATGCGCAAACCAAAATCTTCTCAAGAATTCGTATCGATCCCTCTTCTGCATCATCGTGAATGAAACCAAAAACCCGTACTGGCAAGTGGATAGATAGCATACAGACACAGCGTACATCGTATTATGTATCTATATTCCGTTCCTTTTCTAACCGTGTATTTCAAAAATTTTTTCAGAAACTAAGACATTGTTGGAATTGCGGTTTTCTTCGTTATAGTTGTTAGAAAATCACCTGCTTTTTTAAATCTAAAGAGAAGTTTGCAAAATCATTTAGTTAAGTTTACGAATCGTTTTTATTCAGTAAAAGAATTTCAAGGCAATCATTAACTATTATATCGGATCATGACTATTGTGTGGATGCATTGTAACATGGTGTTGAAATAAGGTACGGTATACGCTGTCTGTCTTGATGAATTTTTTTCGGAACATACGAAAAATCTGAAAAATAATCTGTAGGGTCAGTCATGTGCGTACAACTAAAGACTTCAATGTTTTATGTGATTTTGTTTGAAAATAGTTTGATGTAAGTGCTACCTTTACAGCTATGAAAAAAATGTTTTGTGTCATACAGGAAATGGATAAGAACCAAAAGAGATTTGTTGTCGTAGGGTACTTCTTCGATATGTGGATGTCGCGTTACAGGGAAAAGTAAAAACTATTGTAATACCACTTGATGACTGTATTAAAAATACATGTTAGTAGAAACGGAATCGATCGATGTAGTGGTTTCGCACAGCTCACGGAAAATTTACTATGATTTTGTAATAACTTATTTCGAGACAAATTCTTTGAGTTTAACTACTTCGACGAGAGTAAATAAATCAATTTTATAAATTATTGCGTTCTTTTAAAATTTACCCTTGTTCCTTTGCTATAAGTCGTTTCTACAAACTTTCAACTCGCCAACGTTGAGCGAATCATCTGTTGTACAATCTGGAAAATTTTGTGTATCAAGCAGTTGTTAATTTTACAATGTGACAGTATTCCTACCGTAAAGGATATGAATATGTTATTATCTTATTCATTAAATTCATTCAGCTTGTTTGGAAGGTTGTAGATAAATTTGCATTTTCATCGTACTAATCTTCAATCATGCAAAAAAACAACGCTACCATTTTTTGTTTTGTATATTCGTATAGCAAAAAAAATTATTTAAAATTATATTTTTATAACTGTGTCTTGAAATACATGATTTATTCAAATTATACGTTTGAAGTATTATATTAAAAGTATAGAGCTAGACGTAACCATACTTACTATAATCCTTGCAAGCTCCAAATTCCAATTGACGGCGTGAAAGAAGAGTTATTCCACAAATTTATAAAACATAAGCCTTTTTTTGACGAGACACTCTGTCCTCAATATTTTATCATTTCTTGCACAATTATAGCCTATAAAGTCAGATGTCAATCCGCAACTAATTTTTCCTAATCACCTTAGTAGTCGATCAACGGTCTTAGGTCAAGAATTGAGTGGTTAAAAGACAAAAATATTGACCTTTCACCGAGTACTTCAAGTTGACCGCAATTGAACGAAATTTCCACCCTCAGTTGAGAGTAGTTGATAAATTTTGAAATCGTACGTCACTTTTCGTTCAAATCATTGGACGTTTAAGACATGTAGAAAAAAATCGAGTACAATTGGACTCCACGTTTGGTTACCCAGATGATTAGATGTAGTATGAGCATTCCATTTGGTGTGTACAGCAGTCAACCAAATTAAAATAATTTCCTCGGCGACGACAATGTGATTATTAAGTTTTTATCCACACGGAGCCAACTGATGATCGTTAACAAGTGGAAGGAGAATCTTACAAAAAGCTCGCGGACAGTTCAGGCGAATAACTCGAATGTAACAGAAAGCTTCCCGTAAGCTCACATGTGAGCCCACTGTAAGCTCACAACGAGCTAACAAAAAGCTCACATGTGAGCTAACGAAGAGCTAACAAAGAGCTCACGGTGAGCTCACCGTAAACTCACATTGTAACTCACAGTGAGCTCACAGTGAGCTCACAGTGAGCTCACCGGATAGGGAAATAGGGAGTCTCTTGTGAGCTCACTGTGAGTAATGATGTGAGTTCACTGTGAGCTCACAGTGAGCTAACAGGTTCACTGGGCTATTATTGGTTTACTGCTAAATTTTAAGTTAGGGCGATAAATTTAATAAATAGTGAATCATGCATACTTGATAGTAGATAAACAACCCGAAAAACCCAACCTTACGTAAGTGAAATTTTGATTCTACCAGTATTAGAAGTAGTTATAAAAGTTTAAAAATAAAATATTTCGGATGTTTCACATTTTGAAAAAATCGCATTTTCGAAATTACAGAATCCTCAATTTTGGTGCTTATGGTTTTCCGGGTTGTCCTTACGAGGTCGAAAATGGTGAGCTTACTTAGAAAATTTCCACAGCTATGGAATAAAAGAAAAAACGCAATATTTTAGAAACTTACATCAAATAAAAGTTTCCCATTCTGATCTCTGAGAATTTTTCTTCTTTCGATCGCACCAGTTTCGAAATGTTTTTCACAAACCCTATGGGAAGTACTCAACGCCAAATCCTCACGTTTGCACAATATTTGCCATTCTCTCGCTTCTTCGACGTTACCCGGTACACGAAAAAAACTCATATCTTCCCTATTTTCAGAATTTCCTTTTTTTCTTTTTCTCGAATAACACCCGCGAACACTACACGTAGTCATTATTGAATCGTAAACTTCTCACGATTATGAAATATAATAAATGAATAAGTAAAAACGACAAAAAATCACACAATTAATATTCGTGGCGTGCTTTTTTTTTAAAAAAGAAATCGTTTTGATCCAGACAAAAATTGTTTGAACGATCAGTAGTTGAGCTGAGGGGGTTCTGCGTCCCCCCACTCCTACTCCCATCACGTGACCCCCCTCCACTCGCAGGAACCGCCCACTTCCCCCTCCCCTCCCAGCGTTGGTAAGGTAGAGCATTGATGGGGGAGGGGTCGGAAATACCACCTGTCGGTAAAACAGGGACATATCCGTGGGTGGTAATATCCGCAGTCGGTAATGTAGGGATCTAAGATGGCGGCGGTCGGAAAATTCCCTGTCGGTAACTATTACCTATGGTCGGTAAAAACAGGGGCGTACTTGTGGATGGTAATACCCGCGGTCGGTAGTGTCATACTGTTTTATTATTTTTTTTGTTTTGTTGTTTTTTTATTTTTTTATTTTTTTTTGTTTGTTTGTTTTTTTTTGTTTGTTTTGTCTGTTTTGTTTTTTTGTTTTGTTTTTTTACATTTTTATAAGATTCCATAAACTTATGAGCTATACAATTTTTTAGTTGAGGATTTCCACCTCGTCCTCATCGTCCGACCCCTAGAGATGCGATTTTTCCTCCTGCTCCTCCTTCTCTTCTAGAAGTCGCACCCTTTGTGCGACTCGGCCGAACAAACGCTGTAATAAAAAATTTTCTTTAGTTCAATTATTTTGATTAAATATTGTTTAAATTCATACTTACAGGAACGAGGTATCCGTTCTTCAGCTCGTATGTGGACTGACCAATCAAAATTGGCCAATGTAAAGGATGTTGGTTGTAGAATTTTTGGATTTCCTTCACCATTTTCGTTTGTTGAAGTTTAGATAAAATCCTCATATTCTGAGGCATCGTCACTGCAAGTCCTCTAATTTTGATTTTCCACTCGTCCGTAAAATGATATTCCATGATGATGGACATTGCAGTGATGACTGTCGTCGAGGAAGAATATACATTTCGATCGAGTCAATTTTTTTTTCAATAAAGATATTTGGAGATGAAATTTGAATACCGCATCCGAATTCATAAACACCGCGCTGTCTAATCACTCCGCCCGGGTGCGTTATCTTTTCTTGCATTACGAAGACAACGAATGGTTCAAAATCATTCTTCAGAAACTATTCAACTCACTTTTTGCATATTGTAAATCTTGTTTAGATAGCCCATGAATAGCAAAAGTGTATTTGTAAGCTGTGGGATTTTAAATTCAGTTTTCCTGGATGAAAATTTCAATTTTTTCTAGCGTTTTGAAGACAACGAGCTATATGGAATCTTAAATCATTCCCTTATAACATTTGAACTCATTTTTTACATATAATTTACCTTATTTCAATAGCCATAGAGGAGAAAATTGTATGGATGATATTTATACGCTGAGGGAAGTCAAATACAGATTTCCATGCATAAAAATTTTGAAACATTTACCAACTTTCCCCAATCTATTATAATTACAATTAGTTGATTCTCAAAGTAATTCATACTTTCAAAAAATGTTACAATACGTTAACGATTATTCAAGTTGGTAATTTATCTTAAGTCCAGAAGGAATCCTTTGTCAATAAGGAAGGTTCCGCCTATAAAATAATGATTGATCGGTTAGATACAGAATTACCTTCTGAACACTTCATCGAACAAACTTTTCAATTGTTGTATAACTTTTTAAAGTCACGATGATGTAATAATACTCTAACAAAATTGAATCCGCATTGAAGTTCCAACGGTATCGTATGTGACTGCATAAATATTATTCAAAGATCGAACAATTCCTAACAATTATCTATGTTTGGAAATTTCTAAAAATATGATACGAAGATAGACTTTGCTCCATTTGTTTATAGAATTGAGTTTCTCTGTTCAGATGAAATTCGAACCTCGACCAATTTCATGCAATTACTTATATTATGAAAGTTCTAAAAATATGACACCGAGATAAGCTCTACTCCGTTTGTTTATAGAGTTGGGTTTCACTGTTTAAATGTAATTTGATTATAGTTAAATATAGATCTAAATGTTTATATAAAAAAATTGCTGCGTAAATGTAACCCGAATCATTTGTTTAGAAAAGTCACTCGCTGCATAGATGTAATTCAACCTCATTGTCAATATCCTGCACTATTTACAATTCGGCATCTTTGATGACGTTCCATTTAAAACCTTTGTTTACAGAGTGATTTCCGGTCCTAGATGTAATATGATCACGATGTTTTTTCGCTGCGGAGTTGTCATTTGATACTTTTGCTTATACTTTCGACGCTCTTGTAATTCGAGTATCCTGTTTTGAACTCTGCGTAGAAGTAATTTGATTCCATTATTTACAGAAGCGATTGCTCGATTCTCAGAACCTCAAAGTCAAAACTAAATTTTATCTCTGACTCATGTCGAGCAGGGTGGGATGATGACGTCATCATTCAGCTATATAATAACCTCCGATTTTCCCCTATCATTAGTCACATTTTGACATGTTCGCGAATCATTTTAATATTCAGCGCTTCGTTTAACAGTCAGTCGCTACGCGTTTCATACATTGAACTGTATTAATAGTAAGTTTCTAAACATCTTACACAGTGATTATTCATTCGAATAGTGTTTATTGGCAATAAAAAAAAGTATATAAAAGAATAATGTGACACAGCGCGTGAGACTTGACAACAGTGATCAAGACTTGGCAACAGTGCGCATGCGTGGCAACATCATGCAAACGTGGTCATAGCAACAGTGCGCGAGACTTGACAACAGTGTACAAGATTTGGCAACAGTGACCTGAAATACATCATCTCTCTCCATGGTCTGTGCATACTCTAGAAATATGTCAGTTTCGAGCGGTGAGCTTTAGTTTGTGAATTCCTTCGAAGACACTATAACGTGAAAAAGATGGATGCGAAAATCAAGGCCGCGTATGAGGTGGTAAACACACAAAAACAATTTTTGTTTCGGGGTGATGCAGTGAATCCGGAAGAAATTCAGACGTTGAACGATAGAGCTATCAAAAACATTGATGAACTTCGAGCATTGAGTGCAAAAAGTCTTGGTGTCGTGAAAATTCAGTGCGCGCGTGTAATTTAAAGACTGCGCAGTTATATAATCCAGTTGCGTGGTTTACTCGTGAGCGGAGCTGGTATACAAAAACGTGTGGAATGGGAAGACCTCGACAGCGCTTTTTACAAATCACATTCGCACAGGAGTCATCGTCAACCTCAAGCATTTGGACATTTCCCAATTTTTGGTTGAAGCTCAAGAAGTTTTCATTGCTAAAATTCAAGAGGCCTTGAAAACTGAAAGCACTTTGAAAGTGAATACTTCCCTGGATGGAGAGTTCAGCATCGTGAAGAATGATGAGGAGGTGGTTGAATTGAAAAACTTTGAGACACGCAATGTCATAATCACTGAAACAACGGACCTCAACACTTGGTTCAACGTGAACGTGAAAGATCATCTGCTTAAAAAAGTTGAAGATTTCCAAGGTCAAGGATCCGGGTGGACGCTGCGCCGGATCGTGAGCCTAGCTATCCATATAAATAAATACAATCCTTTGCGCGGCAGTTCTTTCATCGAACTACCAAAGATAATTCAGAATAAAAAGGCTTGCGTGAATGTTCAAAATTTCGATGATGAGTGTTTCAAATGGGCCATTCTTTCAGCACTTCACCCTATCGATAAAAATGATAGAAATGTTGGTCGCTTATCAAAGTATAGACCTTTCGAAAATGAATTAAATTTCGAAGGAATTTCATTTCCAGTCATGCCAAAGCAGGTCCATTTATTTGAAAAATTGAATAATATTTCCGTCAATGTTTACATACTTTTACTGAAAAAAGATTTTGCAGTCGCTCCACTTCACATTACCGAGCAGAAACTTGAAAAACATGTCAATTTACTCCTCATTCAAAATTATTATGCTGATGAAAATGACAATAATGATAATGAAGAGTGTGAACCCATCATCTTTCACTATGTATGGATCAAAGATCTTTCTCGTCTTGTAAGATCACAACTGTCACAACACAAATCTAAACATTACATTTGCGATCGATGTCTTCACTTTTTTCAAAGTTTTGAGAAATTGGACATCCACGAAATCGACTGCAGAGAAATAAATAAATGCAAAGTGAAACTACCAACAGAGAATAACAATATTCTTGAATTCACAAATCATAAAAAAAATCTGAAAGTTCCATACGTTGTATACGCAGATTTTGAATGTCTTTTGAAAAAAGTTGAGTCTGAAAAAGAAGAAAACACTCAAGTCGTTCAAGTTCACGAGGCTTGTAGCGTTGGTTACTATATCCAGTGTAGTTTCGATGAAGAACAGTCCCGCTACGCGAGTTATCGAGGTCACGATCCCGCGCAATGGTTCTCCGAAGAATTGATAAGGATGACGGAACAAGTTCAGGAGAAGATGAAAGATCCTAAGCCTATGAAACCTCTCACTTCATCTGAGAATGAGGCGTTTCGAAAAGCAGTCAACTGTCACATCTGCAGGAGTTCGTTGAAGGGTCAAGTCAAAGTCCGAGACCATTGCCACTTGACAGGGAAGTTTAGGGGAGCAGCCCATCAAAAATGCAACCTTCTATATCAGGATGCTCTCACTATTCCCGTAAGTAAATTATTGAAAAAGAAAAATTTCTTCCAAATAATTTATTTAGTAATTTTTTTTTACTTATTAATTTTTGCAACACTTGAAAACGAATAATTGAAGCAGATTTGAGGGATAATCGGTGTTTTTTCTTTTGTTTCAGATTATATTCCACAACTTGAGTGGATATGATAGTCACCTCATCATCAAACAAATCTCCAAGTGCGTCGAGGGACGAGTCACTCTGATACCACAAACGATGGAACGTTACATCTCTTTCACAAAACACATCAAGGACAGCAAGATATCCCTCCGATTCATCGACTCGTTCCGTTTCATGGCGTCATCCCTGGAGAAGCTTGCATCATACTTGGAAGATGATAAAAAAACCACCATTAATCAAGAATTCTCTCATCTCAACAATGAACAACTACAACTTCTGATGAAAAAAGGTGTTTTTCCATACGAACACCTCGACTCGTGGGAGAAAATGGAAGAAACTGAGCTACCTCCAAAAGAAGCCTTTCACAGCTCCTTAACAGACGATGACATCTCGGACGATGACTATAGGTAATTTCTAAAATTATACAAAAAAAGTAACTAAATAAATGGATAATAAAATTAAAAATGATAATACATAAACAAATAAAAAATTTTTTTCATTTCAGTCATGCGCAGACAGTTTGGACAAAATTCAACATCCAAACACTGGGAGAGTATTCAGACTTGTATCTCAAAACCGACGTCCTTCTTCTGACGGATGTGTTTGAGAACTTTCGAGAAAGCTGTCTGAAATCATATGCATTGGATCCTGCCCACTACTACACGACACCTGGTTTAAGTTGGGATGCGATGTTAAAACATACCAACATCCAACTAGAACTTCTCACCGACATCGACAAACTCCTCTTCGTTGAACGAGGTATCAGGGGAGGGATTTCACAATGTAGTCATCGATATTCTCGCGCAAAAAATCCATACTACCCTGCTGATTACAATCCTGAATCTGACTCAAAGTATCTTATGTACTACGATGTAAATAATTTATATGGTTGGGCCATGACACAATTCTTGCCTTACGGGGGTTTCGAGTGGGTTGAAAATTTCAATGAAAATTTCGATTGGAATGTATCCGATGACTCGGAAGTAGGATACATCCTAGAAGTGGATCTCGAGTATCCACCGGGAATTCATGATTCTCATAATGATTTACCTTTTTGCGCTGAACACAAAACTCCACCTGGTTCAAAGTGTAAAAAGCTTCTGACGACTCTTGAAGCAAAAAAGCGGTATGTGATTCATTATAGAAATTTGAGGCAGGCATTGCGTCATGGACTGGTTTTGCGTTGCATTCATAGAATATTAAAATTTAAGCAATCTCCATGGTTGAAATCTTACATTGATATGAATAGTAATTTACGCAAAAATGCGAAAAATGATTTTGAAAAGAATCTTTACAAACTGATGAACAATGCAGTTTATGGAAAAACCATGGAGAATGTTAGGAAACATGTAGATATAAAACTTGTCATGCAATGGTTGGGTCGATATGGCGCAGAAGCCCTGATTTCAAAACCAAATTTTGTCTCGCGAACGATTTTCGATGAGAATTTAGTTGCCATAAAATTAGCTCGCGTCGAAGTTACAATGAACAAACCCATTTATATAGGTTTCTGCGTTCTCGACCTATCCAAAACATGTCTCTACTCTTTTCATTATGACTTTATGAAACCTGCAACAAACGCGAAAATTCTGTATACCGATACAGACAGTCTGATTTATGAAATTCAAAATCTTGACCCATATAAAATGATGAAAGAAAACAATGATCAATTCGATACATCAGATTATCCTTCACCTAATCGGTTCGACATTGAATTGAAAAACAAAAAAGTTGTGTGTCTTATGAAGGACGAATGCAACGGAAAAATCATTACTGAATTTGTAGGCCTTCGCAGTAAGATGTACAGCGTTCGAGTTGAAGGTCGCGATAGAATAAAAAAAGCCAAAGGAGTCAAAGGATCGGTTGTGGCGAAAACAATAGATTTCGATGATTATATACATTGCTTGTACAGTGAGAGTACAGAGTATCGCGTTCAAAATCTGTTCAGATCACATCTGCATGAAATTAAAACAATTAAACAAATAAAAGTCGCGTTAAATTCATATGATGACAAACGTCACCTATTGTCAACTACAACGGACACTTTAGCTCACGGTCACTATAAAATAACGGATGTCGAGGAGGAATTGTAAATATCAATGAGTTGGGGTAAAAACTGTAAATATTACTACTACTGTTTGAAATGTAAAAGTCGTGGATTAGGCCTACTGGGGATACCACGTCAACAAAAACGCATCATGAATTCTACCACCCCATGCGGGCTCTGGTGGTGCGGAAATGAATTCATCATATGTAAAACAATTTTTTTCTGAATTATACATATGTGTATAGGTTTTATTAAAAACACTCAATACATATACAAATAAATGTTTATTGATAACATATCTGTTTTATTTATCCAACTATTATGACTATTGTCAAATCCTAACCATTTTACATATAGTTTAGATCCACGCTTGCGCAACACTTTTTCCACAAGGTATATATCGGGATGTTTCACTTTGGCAAGTTCTTCGGTATAGAATCCTCCTTCAATGGACTGTTCCTGGTGATCCTTGAGCTTGTAGGTTGTGGGATGCGTTGACCTTACAGCAGCGATGGTGAATATTTCCGTAGTCCAGTTGGGTGTATATCCCTTCTCAAAAACATGTTTGTACTTGCTGATCCGGACTTTGTCACCGACCTTGAACTTGTTCCCCTCTTTCTGATGTTTGATATGATACATTTCATCAAGCAGACGTTTTTCATCAGCTGCGGTAACATCGTTGGGCTTCATCTTGATCGTTCGATGTTTGGTAGAGTTGTAGCTCGACACCAAGTCAGGTAAGATGTCGATCCACTTGTAATGTCCTTGGAGAGAGAATCGTTTCCACATCCTACTCTTGAGTGTGCGATTAAAACGTTCGCAGATTGATGCCTTCATGTCGCTGAATGTAGAGTACATGTTGATACCATGCTGCGTCATCAACGCCTTAAAGTCCTTGTTGTAAAATTCTTTGCCTTGGTCGACGTGTAGATTCTTAGGTTGTCGATCCTTGAGCACAGTCTTTATAGCAGCAGTGACGTCAGGTCCATTCTTTGATTTGATTGGCACAGCTCAAGCGTACTTGGAGAATACATCGATGACGGTGAGCAGGAATTTGTAGCCTTTATCCTTGTAAGTTGACATGTCGACGAGATCAGCTTGCCAAGTTTCATCCACTCCACGCATATCAACATGGCGTCGGCGGTAATTTCTTCTTGCAGGTTTATGGAGTTCTTCTACTAGAGCCTCCTTGAGTTCCATGATGCTAATGGATGCTATTCGTTGTTACGCTGGCTTTTATTCGTAAACGTCCTTTTGTGGTGAAACATCGTCAAACACTTCCTTCTCGATATGCTTCAAACGATTCTGAATCGATGAAATTATTGCCGCGTTTTCAGTCACATGTTTTTGGTACATGTTAGCCAAGGTTTCCAACGATTTCTTCAACTGCTCCATTCCCGTTGCCAACACTTCTTCAAAATCAATTATATTTTGATACGAAGCACCATCCGTCTCGTAATCACCCTTTGCAACGTTGAGTAATTTTTTATGCTGGAGATCGTAATGACCTTCGGGAGTTAGTTTGAATCCAATACCCGGTGGCCCACGTATTTCGTGGTTTTTGGTTAGATGTCTTCCAAACACGTCCACACTTGCTATTGTCCAGCTCTCGAATGAGATTACAGACTCTGAGATTTTTAATATATAATCCCAGCTTCTCTCAATTCTTCGATGATTGAGTTAATTTCGTTGGTATGACTCTTGTTTCCAGCGGCTTGAGATGCAAGTATAAGTCGCAAGCGATCAACAAGTTCGTTTGGATCATCCCAATGCACATAGTCGATGTCACATCCACGATTAACTACGTTGTAAACTCCTGAACCCACTTTCTTGTCAGCAACGTATGTCAGATACTTCAAATCTCTACCAACACGCAAACTCCTGTCAGGTAGATAATTTCTTCTGTCTGCACTCGTTTGCTGAATAATTTTTTTATAGTTTTCCACATCAATTTTATTCACAATCAAACTGTTTGGTATTTTCTTAAACAGAAGTTCGATAAGTCCCGGCGTTTTCTCAAACTCCTCAGTCCCCACATGAACAGTATTTTCTACGAAACTGATTGGTGTGTTTCCAATATACAACCCATTTTTCGAAGCTCGTACTCCATACTGCATGTCGAGATTCTTTTGCTGCGTCTTTTTTTTTAACATGTTCAAGTATTTCTTCAGAGTGTCAACAGGAGCTGGTGAACTTGCGATTTCCGGTGTGAAGCTTTGATCTCCCATGGTTTGATCAAAGCTCTCGAAATCTTCACTCTGTTGCTCGAATGTATCCTCCATCGTAGGTAATTCTTCTTTGACTTCTTCCTTTTTGATTTCTTTTATTTCCACATCCCGTTTAGTCAATGACTGGAGCGGACCGATGATGCACTTGAACGTTTCTCGCACCGACGCCTCAACAGCAGCTTTTCCTCGTTTCAGCAGACGATGTTTGCGTCGGATAGCTTCACTCGCTTGCACAATCTGATGTAGTACATCTTTACGCTCCATGGTGTCACCCTCAGCAACGTTCAAGTGATACTGATGCAATTGCCATTGAATCACTTTAATTTATAGAAGCAATCGAATCCTCTCCTGTATCGACCTTGATCAATTTCACTATCCTTGTCGATGACGAGAAAGCCATACTTGTCGTTCCAGCAGGTTGCGCACAGTTCTCGAAATTGTGTAAACGTCATGTCTGTGTTTACATGATCATCGTAAACATGTTTCAAATTCATGTCATCTTGACGAAACAGCACGAGCATATTGGCATTGTCTCTCACCAAGTGTTTGGGAATGCGAGCATAAGTCTGACAGAGATAAAAACTATCCACATCGCGATGCCGTCCCATGCAAAAGTATGCACGTATATTGTCTTGCTTTTCACATGCCACGTCGTCAAATATCATCACAGAGTGTTGCTTGACGTTGTCCACACTGACGACTTTTTCGTTGTCGCTATACGGAAAATATCCCACTCCTTTGACAGGTTCGATGATTTTCTTCAAGTATTCGTACTTGGGCTGATTGAGCGACTTTGAGTAGAGGTACACGTTTTCAAATCTCAAGCCGTTAGGATGCGTGACGAGCGTGAGAAGAGCGTTGGTCTTGCCACAATTCGAAGGGCCGCAAATTATAGAGCGAACCGTGTTTGGTAGCAGCTTTCCATGACATTTTATTTTTTCCCGCTTCTCCGTTACATTATCAAAGTTGATGACTGGTAACTTGACGTTTTGCTGTGTAAACTCCATGGCTGCTCGCGCGCGTCTGATTGGAAAACCTCTAAATACTCGACTTTTATAGCATCGAGCTCAGTCGAGCAATGGCAGTGAGAGGTAACGGTCTCGTCAACACTCTCGTAAACAAGCTCCCTGTTGAAATTCATATACCGGGTTACCAATTTTGCGGGCCAGGTACCAAACTTGCTAAAAGATTGGCGCGTGGAGACCAGGGTATAAACCCTCTGGACGCAGCCTGCAGAGATCACGATATCGCGTACTCGAAAAATACTAATCTAACAGCAAGACACAAAGCTGACAAAGTCCTCGCAAAAAGAGCTATCGAACGTATCTACGCCAGGGATTCCGGAGTTGGAGAAAAAGCAGCTGCTCTTGGAGTTGCCGGCATCATGAAAGTCAAGCCAAAACTTGGAATCGGTTTGAAGAAGAAGAAGAAATCGATGAAATTGAAGAAGAAATTGAAGAAAATCCCTTTGAGAAAAGTCATCGATGCTGCAAAAATAGCATCAAAAGCTACTGGATCCATACCATCAACTCTAAAAGCTGCACGTGCAGCTGTGAAAGAAGCTGGAGGGGAGAAGAAAGTTCGAGTGCCTCGTATGTTACCTGTACCGAGCAAAGTTGGAGGCATTCTTCCCGCGTTTTTGCTACCTGTTTTTGCCGGACTGAGTGCTACAGGGGCTTTGGCAGGTGGCGCTGCTAACGTTGCAAAAGCCATCAACGACGCGAAAGCCGCCAAGCGACAGTTGGATGAAGCGAAGCGACATAACCTCAAAATGGAATCAATCGCCGTGGGAAAAGGCTTGTACTTGAAACCTTGGGGAGCTGGTGTGAAACTTCATTTAAAAAACGTATAGAGCTACCGAACCGAGCACTCACCGATATGGATTTTCTAAAATATGCAAAACTATTGAAAATTCCATCGTTTCGAGGTGTGTTTATGCGCAACGATTTACCAAAAAATGGTCCGAAAAAATATGAGGCCGCCATTGTGAATTTGGATAATAAAAATGGTTCTGGCACGCATTGGGTAGCCTATAGAAAAACCAACAATCGAGTCGTTTATTTCGACAGTTTTGGAAATCTACAACCGCCTCGTGAACTTTTAAACTATTGAGGTTTCGGTAGCATAATCAAATACAATCACGATCAATTTCAAAACTATGACTCAGTCATTTGTGGTCACTTGTGTCTACAATTTGTACTCGATAAAAGCATTGCTCGAGTGTGAACACGCATCAGTCTACGAGTGACAATGGACTCATTAACATTAACGCTCTGGGGAACATCGTCCGTTTTGGAAGCTCACTACTTTCCACTAATCGAACTGTCAGCTCGGAAAAAATATTCCTTGGGATTAGTGGAATTGTTGACTTTTAACTCCATACCCAACATTGACGAGGGAAACAACAAGTTCTATGTTGGCGATGACGTCATTACTATACCATCTGGAAGCTACGAATTGGGAAATATCGAGGAATATTTGAAGGAAGTACTTCCAGAAAATATCCAGCTGAGTTTGCGAGCCAACAGTAGCGCACTACGCAGCGAGATCAAATGCAATCGGGAGATTGATTTCCGACCCGCAGACTCTATCGGTAAACTGCTGGGCGTTGATTCGAGAATCATCGAAGCTGACGTAGCACACAAGTCGGATTACCCAGTGAGAATTCTCGCCGTCAACGCTTTACGCATCGAGTGTAACATCACGGCAGGAGCGTATATAAACGAGCAGCGTGTACACACCATCCACGAGTTCTTCCCAGTGGTGTCTCCAGGATATAAGATCATCGAATTGCCAAATCACGTCATTTATCATCCAATCGTCGTACAGGCAATACATCATCTGCAGCTGCGCATAGTCGATAAAAGTGGAAAGCTAGTGAATTTTCGAGGTGAAGTTATCACTATACGACTACATGTAAAAAGTGAATAATGGGTATCGTCTACGAAGAGTATAAAAGTCCAGCAACATGGCCAAAAATCATCAGTCAAAGTCGACCTCTTCAACGACTCACACCACAGAACGTTCAGTTCCTGAAAATTCTCGGTCTGAGAGTCCAAAGAAAATTTGCTGCCTAATTTGTCTGATACCATGTTATCCATCGAGAAGAAGATCGTCTTTGACGAGACGATAGCACACTATGAAGTGCACGCGCACCAGCCGTACGCATCGTCAACGTACAACAATAACGATGAAATTCGCATCAGTATCCAGAATCAGGATTCGTACATGTTGCCGAGCAAGAGCTCGCTGCATATACAAGGAAGATTGACGCTAGCTGACGGCGTAGCCAATGTCGTACATACGTCTATAACAAACAATGGAATAGCTCACTTATTCGAAGAGATTCGTTACGAGCTCAACGCTATTGAGATCGAGAGAGTGAAAAACGATGGTCTGACAACTACAATGAAAGCCTACGTTTCACAAAACCCTGATCAGAAAGATCTCATGGAAAATGCTGGATGGATCATTGACGATCCCAGACGATTGATCAACAACAATGGACATTTCGACATTTGCATTCCACTGGATTTCATCTTTGGATTCGCCGAGGACTATCTGCGAGTGATTGTCAACGCCAAGCATGAACTCATCATACTCCGAGCCAACACCGACATAAACGCTATCGTGCAGACAGCGGTTGCAGATCCTGCAGTTCCAGAGGAGTTTAAAATAACCCTCAGCAAAATAGAATGGCTGATTCCGTACGTCAAAGTTTCCGACTTGGAAAAAATTCGTATGCTGAACTACATCTCAACGGATCCAACCATCGCCATGAGTTTCCGAAGCTGGGAACTTTACGAGTATCCTCTGTTGCCTCAAACGACCAAGCATGTGTGGAGCGTTAAAACTACGACTCAACTGGAAAAGCCAAGATATGTTATCGTTGGATTCCAAGTTGGTAGAAAGAATGTTAGAACCGGAAACATGAGTAATTTTGATACGTGTAATTTGCGCGATATGAAATTGTATCTGAATTCACAGTGTTATCCTTACTCATATCTTAACGTTAATTTTCAACGAAATCAGTTTGCGTCGTTGTATGAAATATTTGCAAATTTTCAATCATCGTATTATGGAACGAAAAATGCTCCATTGCTGACAAAAACTCAATTTAAAGAGAATGCACCTCTTGTGATTATTGATTGTGCAAAGCAAAGCGATTCATTGATTACTGGACCAGTTGATGTTCGTCTCGAATTTCAATCAGTAGCAGCTTTTCCCGCCGCAACTGCGGCGTACTGTCTTATCATACATGATAAAATTGTCGAGTATCAACCAATCAGCGGCGTTGTTAGAAAACTATAAAATGTGTGTGTGTGTGTGTGTGTGTGTGTGTGTGTGTGTGTGTGTGTGTGTGTGTGTGTGTGTGTGTGTGTGTGTGTGAAAATCTACATAAAAAGGTTAGGTTACATATATATTAATGTTCAAACTTGATTAATCGTCAGTCGCGATGGATAAGATAACCGATGATCCTCGATGTCTTTTGTCCAAAGATAAAACGTCGGATAAATATAAACCTGTGTCGGATAAAAAGGAAAAAGATGATGATAAATATAAAAAGTCAACCGTCAAGTATGAGAGATTTAAGTAAATGATCCAACGTTGGTGGTGGGTTATAAAAGGAGTGTTATATATAGCGACGTGTCAGTGTACCAAGAGTCGTCATGAAGTACATTGTGGACGTTCAAGGCTTCTCCATACAAAAAACCTTTGTTGTCAAGGAGCTTGCAGTTTTAAGACTTGAGCCCTACGCTGGTGTTGTCCCGACATTATTCAAGCCCCCATGTGCCTGGACTGATTTGCCACCAAAATTAAAGGCAACTAATTTGTGGCTTACACGTAACTATCATGGCGTGCCTTGGAACTCTGGTGATGTGTCATACGAGGAACTTGATCAAGAATTGAGCAATCAGTTGAAGGATGGTACATTCATATTCGTCAAAGGAATGGACAAAAAGCGATGGCTAAAGCGCTACACAAATGCCATCATCATCGATTTGATGGATATGGGCTGTCCGTCCCTGGAGGATTTGCGAGTCTCTGCATGCCCCTACAACAACTTTCACAGACCTGTCTATGATCATCACTGTGCAACAGAAAACTCTCGCCGTCTCAGGATGTGGTTAATGGAAAAATTCGGGGACACTCCATCAATGAAGAGATCTTTTACCCTACTCTCATACACCAACTTCCTCCACGAGTTGGATTCTGAGGATATCGCCGAACTACCGCGAGAATTTTTATTATACTTTCGACAAAAATGTATTGTGAGAGCTTGGGAAAAACTACCGTTGAAATTACAAAAAGATCCCGAGTTTGTCGGTTGTACGCGATGAGGAAAACATTGGAATTCAACGTTTGGTGATTGTATTGGTATCGCTCCGATGATAAAAGATTGTATTAGATGTAAGCAAGAAAAATTGTAATTTTTGAAATAAAAGATAGATGTAAGCGAGAAAAGTTGTAATTTTTTGAAATAAAAAATGGAGAGACTAACATGATGGTTGAGTCTCACAGCAAGGGGTGGGGTGGGGCCTCTTGCAAAAAAAAAAATATTGTTAAATTTATTTTAGAATGTATTTTTGAGTGAAACTGAAGATAAAAAAAAGATCGATTCTAATAATAGATTGTGACGTCATTGTATAGGAATGTGATGACGTCATCATTTACGAGAATTTCCAAGCAGGTTTAAGCCTGTCTACGTGAATCATTTCCGGCGACGTGTTTGAACTTGTCGCTATGACGTCATTGTTTGGTCTACGCAGTTATCGGAGTATCAAATTACTTCTACGCATTTTTTTGAGGTCAACGAAAGCGTGTTTGAACGTGATATCATCGCTTAGAAATGTGATGACGTAATCGTTTCCGGCGACGTGTTCAAACTTGTCGTGATGACGTCATCGCTTACGTAACTGTTAGCCTTATAAAACGGCGGATCAATCGCCGGAGCGACAGACGACTGCAAATTTTTGAACTAGCAACATGGTATTCACAAAGCTCAACCAAATAGCTCTTGCGGCGACTTATCTCCCACTGCGGAAAGCATCCGACTTGGAAGTCAACAGAACCTATGCTGTGACTGGAATTCGTTCCGTCCACACCAGATTCGGCCCGAAATATATCATTACACTTGATTCGGAATTCGAAATTTTCCTGCAAGAGAGGATCTCCAAGAATCTACGAGAAGATCCAATCGCGCTGCGAAAACTTGAAGAATCTGCACACTCGGAGAAGCCGGTCATGTTCACTCATCGCGGAGGGATATTCAACGCCTGCGAGTTTTCATACGATGTTTAAATTTATTTTGAATATGAATATTGTGATTTAAAATGTAAAAATGTATTCGGAATCTGAAATGAAAAAATTGAAAAAAAAACAAACAAACAAAACTAAAGAACGGAAAAACAAAAAATAAAAACATAAAAAACGAAAAAAGAATAAGTGAAATAAGGTATTATCGACTGCGCCTCTACTTTACCGACAGTAGGAGCAACACTTTTTTACTGACCGCTGCCATCTTAGATCCCTACCTTACCAACCGCGGGTATTACCATCCACAAGTACGCCCCTGTTTTTACCGACAATAGGTAATAGTTACCGACACATAGAATTTACTGACCGCCGCCATATTAGATCCCTACCTTACCGACCACGGGCATTACCATCCACAGGTATGCCCCTGTTTTACTGACAGGTGGTATTTCCGACCCCTCCCCACCAGTGCTCTACCTTACGGACGCGGGGAGGGGAGGAGAGGGGGAAGTGGTCGATGCCTGCGAGTGGAGGGGGGTCACGTGATGGGAGTAGGAGTGGGGGGACGCAGAACCCCCTCAGCTCAACTTCTACGATCAATTATATTTATATCGTAATTTTTTTGAATTTACGAAAATACTGTGAACGAGAAATCTCAAAACTGAATGTGCTGCAAGTTTTAAGGATTTTCGTACTGAAAAAATTCCTTTCAAGATTCCTAAAAAGACATTGGTGTCCACAGAAAACATTTTTCCGGTTTCATCGAAGGGATTACGGATCGCTTATCAAACGTGGGTCTCCGGGGTCTCCTGGTCATATTTTAAAAGGAGCGCTGCGCTGCTCGCGCTGCCAAAATCAACCAAATTGCTCAGAGGGGAATAGCAGGGAAAAGAGTGGTGGGAGCGGTGGGAGAGGTGAGTGGCTTGGGCAGGTCGTGGATTTTTCATAGATATAGATATACATCGCCGTGCCGCCACACAGATAGACAGCGTCATAGTTGTGTTAGTTGCCTACCAAGTGCACGCTAAGAAACAGTGGAACTATGCGAGTTTCACAGGCCTGGTTCACTCACACATCAAGCTTTTTGATTGTGTTCATGTGACGACAAGCTTCGGCTTGATTCGGCTCGGGCCGCGGACCAAGCCGAATCCCGTTCAGAGCTGCCAGATCGTGGGTTTTTTTACCCTCACCTAGAACCCAATGGGTCGAACACACACGTTAAAGCATCCCGTACGTGAGACTGAAGACCGGCCCAACACCTCTCCCACTATTTTGGATTTTTCTCTCACCCGCTTTCCGTTTTCTCTCTTGTCCCCGCCGATAATGGCTCCTCTGGGACTTTGACGAGGATTTCTTTCGTTTTGAAAATTCAGTCAAAGAATTCTAAAAGATATTATAGAAATTGAGCCGAGGCAAAAATTTTTTAGCTCCTTACTTTTGGAAGTAATGTTTTCTGAATCAACGATCAGCGGGATTGTCAAAAATCATTACAGCCCAAACGATGAACATTTTTTGAATATTTTTTTCCTAAATTTGTTAAATTATTTTTTCCAGACTTTTTCAACAAATTTTTTGGATTTTTTTTTTGAAATCTTTGTTACAAATTTTTTCAATTTTAAACTGCATATATTTTACAAGTATAGTATGTTGCTTTTTGCAGAGTTTGCGGTTTTGGTACACAATCTATTATATGCTTGTTATCAAACCGAGAAAAATTACAATGTAGAGTACGAGTGTTCAAAAGTAACGCGTAAAATAAATTAGTTATTAATGAACGAGGAAGGCAGGACTTGAAAAATTTTTTGTATATATTTTTTGGTCGATAATTTCATGTTAACGCAAAAAAAATAAAATCAAAAAATCATGAAAACTATATATCAAATAAAATCGTTTTTATTCAATTCTCTTTTTCTTAAGACATTTTTCGACTACAGTTTAAAATTGTGTTTCATTTCTTGAACGACGCGAATACATATTAGCTGCATTCATCAAATCCAAATGTTCCCGACCAATCGGCGTATTTGCAGCGGTTTCTCCTCGTGATTGAACATTGAATTTGATCATGCATTTTGCATTTAGCAACTCTTCATTCGTGTTGTTCTGATGGCTTGTTTTTGCCAACGGGAGGGTAGAAAACGCACGCTCTGCATCGGCGTTAGAATGAGGTAGAGCCCGAACTTGATTAAGAATATTACGTAATTCCTTGTAAACTACTTTACCGTCGGAGTCGACGCGTGAGCATATTTTATTCCACATATCATCGAAATTCAATGAAGCCCATGACTTTTTCACCTCCTCGTTAACTGCGTACAAATCTTGCCGTTCTTTCCAGAGGACATTTTTACAGTTTTGGTCGCAATTACCGAAGGTTACATAAATATACCATATCCACGAAAAATATTTTTGTAGATCGGCCTCGAACAATGCAACATTGGCTGTTAATCGGCTAACTGCGTACAAAAGTCGATTTCCAGATAAAATTTCATATCTTTCTGAATTTTGGACGCAACAGTTACGTAAAATTGCAAAAATTGCTTTCGAAAATTTTCAATTTCTTCACTCGAAATGCGCTTCAATTCTTTTTGTGTTTCTAAAAAATCTTCGCATTCTATCCCTAATTGAATGTCGTTACGATAGTTACTTATTAAATTCAAATCGAGAGATAGTAAATCTTCTGTAAGTACCTCAGGTTTCATGAACTTTCCCAAAAACCAGCAGTATAATTTCCACGAGTCTGTCCTCAATTCTTGTACCAAAGTACTCCTTGCTTGAAATTTAGCGTTTACTCTATTGAACTCAAATAAGGCAAATTTCATAAAATATAAGTAAGCTTCTGTTGTTCCCTCTTGCATAATGTCAAGTAATTCTTTAGCTTTTGGGCATTCTTTATGATCCAATCGTTGTAAAAATGCTAACAAAGCCTCATACAATTTTAAAATAGCAATTATTACTTGATATCGTGTTAACCAACAAGTTGCTGCGTACTTGGGAATTTTTAGAATGCGACCCATAAACTCTTGGATGACTTCGCGATACTGTGCCGTACGTTTACAACTAACTCCCAAAAGTGCTGGAAAACCTTTTAAAAGAATGTCAATCTTCGGTGGAAGAGTTTTGCAACCAGCCGATGCAACAAGAGCTAATCTATGGCAGATGCAAGGCAACGAAATTGCATTTTTGTTTTTCTGTTTCAGTCTCGCAAAAAAAGAATTGTTTTTCCCGGTCATTAGATTTTTATTGTCGCACGAAATTCCTATAATGTTAGTAATTGGAATCATAAATTTCAAAAAAGAATTCTCGAATGTGCGATAAAGATTTTCGGCATTGCAAAGTAACGCTTTCATTTTTACTAATTGTAAAATTTGTACTCTTAGTAACGAATTGATAGGATCCACATAGCGTACTACTAATGATAACCACTTTTCCTGTGTTTTGTCGCTTATCTCATCTGGTTGAACGCAAAATTTAATATTTTGCAGTTTTTCGACAAGATGGTCAGTTTCAACTTTGCACAAAACTCGCGTAATAATTGCGTTCAATTTGGTTCGACTTAATCTGACGGCTTTGAAAATTTCCGGGTCATCTACAAGAGCATTCAAAACGTTCATTATATGAACAGCTACAGCTGGAGGAATATTGTACAGAACAAAAATCAAAGCAATCCTGACACTAGCTAATTTCACTTTTTCAGATAATGTAAATTCACCTGAATGAGTTGACTCGGAAAATGGGGCACGATTCTCGTCAATTTTATTTTCAACACGTGGGAAAATCGTTTCAAATGAATCAGATAAAATATTCGAAGCAGAATCGTGGAAGTTTGAGGTATTAGCTTTTGAGGACGTTACTGGGTTGGCATTAGCGTTCTCAAAATTTCGGAAAGTTGAAGTAAACAATTGAGGGGTATTGGTCATTTTATCGGACACCATAGAATCATTTTGCAAAGCTAACATTGCTTTTAAATGCTTGGGTCTGCTCGCGTGTTTTTCGATTTCCGATTTTCCGCATACGTATGATTTTTTGCACGCTAGACAATAGTATTTTTTAGGATCGTTACGTACCGATTGGACCCACACTTTTCATTCTGGATTATTATCAAACCATCCGAACTAAAAATTTTCGTTGACATTTTTTTTGCACCATGTTCATCTATGTCGTTCTCATTCACATCATCCATCCAGTCCATGACAGAAACAGAAAAAATTTGATGCTTTTAAAATACAATATTGTTTATAACTCAAGAAACAACGTCAAGGAAAGATCTCACACACGAAAAATTTCGAAGAAAAATGAACAATTTGCTAACGTTATAATAACACTGCAAAAACCGCAAGGAAAAACTCTTTACTTTTTACAGAAACACTATAAAATACAAAAAATTTGCTAGTGAAGACACACGGAAACACAGAAAAAACGAATTGATACAAGAAAAAAGTTGACCGAAGTTGACTGTACAAAATCGAAATTCAGACTGACTCAGAAATAAAATTTATAAACCGGATGGAAAAGTTAAAAATGAAGAAAACCTTGTGAGTCGGAAACTGCTGTTTTTCAAAGATTATTAATGATAGTTTTTTCGTGCATACTTTTCTAAAATTACGAGTTTAGGAATTTTGATCGCTTTAAAGCGTGAAATTCTCGAACGAAAAATTGTATCTCACCCATCCATCCATGGACCGGATGGATAATGTGATTGATAACGACAAAGATAAACATGGCGCAAAAAAAAAATTCAACAAAAAATGTTCATTTCGAATAGTTTGATAATACTCCAGAATAGAAAGTGTAAGTCTAACCGTTACGTAACGATCCGAAAAAATACTATTGTTTAGAGTGCAAAAATTAAACGTATGCTAGAAATCGGAAATTACAATACACGCGAACAAACCCGAACATTTAAAAGCAATGTGAGCTTTGCAATCATCAGATTCCATGGTATTCAATAACGGTATAAATATAAATAATATGAGTCCTGCTTGCCTTCCTCGTTCATTAATAACTACTTAATTTTACGCGTTACTTTTGAACACTCGTACTCTACATTGTGATTTTCCTCGGTTAAATAACAAGTATATAAAATACATTTCCTTATCGGTTTTAATATCTTCATATAAAAACAAATTTCCGAAAACGTTCAATTTAAAAGATGTGATATATGATTTAATTTATATTCGTAATTAATCACGAACACGGTATCATTTTTCTATGTGTCGCATGTTTATCGTTTGGGCTGTAATGATTTTTGACAATCCCGCTGATCGTTGATTCAGAAAACATTCCCAGTAAACATTCGTGTTGACAATGAGACGGCAAGTGGTTGCCACGCCGTGATATAGAATGTCACGTATGACGTCTTTTCACTGTCGTTCGCCTCGTCATATACGCATCATTTGTTGAGCACACGTGACATTCCTCCACAAGCGCAGCGCAGCGCGCATGCGCGTAGGTTGATTATGGCGGGAAATTTTTAAAAAAGCCTTAGGTCGGGCAATTTGGCAATACAAGTAAATACGAAATAAAATAGAAAGGATAGGAAATAAAACGATATAATAAAGCAAGAAAAGGCATTTTTATTAGCATAAAATGAATATCAGAAAAGAAATGTTTTTTTTTCACAAATTCAACAATTTGACAGTGCGCATTATTGGTTTCATTGTTGTACTCTTTTTAAAGAGTAATTTAACATTTACGGCGTTGGGTAAAGAAAAAAAAAAAAAAAAAAAAAAAAATGATTATTTAACTCCGTACAGGGTGAGTTGCGCAGTCGAAATAGTAAGAATCCTGCTGAAATTTTAAGAGGCTTTTTCTTTCTGATATATTTCCCGAAACTTACAATCGAATTAGATATTCAAATTCTAAATTTCACCTATCAATATTCGAATGTAAAATTTTAAAAAAATGATAGGTTTAAGCTTTTGATTTAAACGTTTTTTTCGATTTTAAGTTTTGTAAGAAATAGCGTTGAAAAAATCTTCAGAGAATTTCGGGAGGATTCTGCAGTTTTTTAGTTTTCTGAGACAGTATTAAAATGTAATTTACATAATTTATGTGCTAAAAAGAAATCGAACGGAAAATTATTATTAGCTATTGCTGTTTAATACTCTTCATCGTCGCCTTCGTTCCCGCTGAATTCTGGGTTTGGGGCGTCTTCTTCATTCGCGACCCCATTTGCCTCTTCTTGCAGACGTTCCAACACCTGAATCCGTTGCAACAAGTCGTTGCCCTCGGAATTGGGCATGCGGTTGTAGTGCCTCATTTTCGAAGCCCTCAACGACTGTCGCAACTCTTCGTCAAACGCAGCAGTTGACTTTGCCATACTGAAAAGCCCCGACCTGCTCGCTTTTGATGCTGCTTCTGTAAAATATTTTCAATTAGTATGCAACATCACAATTTTTTCTCAAACTGGGGCACAATGAGAACGCCATTGCACCAGAGTTAAAGAAAAATCATAGTTGGGCGCCCCACACATTGATCATGTATGTTTTGCAAAAGAAGAAAAAAAGTATACAAAAATTATTTTATGAGCTAGACAACCTTAGAGGTTGTGTTATGGAAAAAATTTTGATTTGAAATTTAACATGTAAATTGTATGAAAAAAAAAAAAGGATTTTTGTGACGACAAACTCTGAGACTCAAGTTTTACAGCATTTGCAAATATGCTTATAAATGATAATGGCGGTTTCATTAACTATATTATGTAACTCATCGAAAAACAAATCATAGTGCTTTGTGTCCTGGAGTTTCCTGTTTCCACGCAGCCCTTTCACACTCAAGCAGTAGGAGAGGGAGTCAGCAAAACACTCTTTCAATGAGAGAACCAAAAATCCTCGGAGCGTGGTGCTGCCCATTTGCACTAAATATTTCTTCTGCATAAAAAGATAATTTCACCATCAAATAAACACCCCATGTAAGAAGGGAGAAACCAAAAAGAGAGCAGCA
The DNA here is from genome assembly GCA_028476575.1 of Platygaster robiniae. Classification (NCBI taxonomy): domain Eukaryota; kingdom Metazoa; phylum Arthropoda; class Insecta; order Hymenoptera; family Platygastridae; genus Platygaster; species Platygaster robiniae. The sequence goes on along the minus strand of CM052020.1, from coordinate 30,228,634 downwards.
CGCATATGATAAGTATTGTAAAAAGGTGAATATACCTTTATGGGGGGAAAAAATTCATCGAATGTGTACCGCTGTACAATATTCCATGAATATGGAAGAAGAAAGGATATACAAAATCAAGGAATTATGAATCAATAACAATAATAGCCAATTCAAATACCATCGCTTCACGGACTTCAGACTTGTCGTTTTCTTCAGCTGCCCGAAATTCTTCAAGCGTTTTCAGAGGATACAAGTCCGGCTTTATGCACCTGACGTTGTTGTCGTCGACCGTGACTTTTCCCACCATCATGACTATACGATCGATTTTTTCATCCATTACGCGTTGTTTTTCTTTTATTTCAGCTATGTCGTGCAAACCACGGCTGTAAAATCGTGATAAAACAATGAAAAATATACTTTATGATTCTCAGATACGTCAGATTTCCCCAAATGTTTCATCTACATTTTTGATTACTATTTTCAATTTATCCTCATTCTCACATTTGTAGGCATACTCATCATCTAAAAAATAGTATATTATTGACAGTTTTGGAAATGCTTAGTTTGAAGAAACGAAAGATTGCAGCCTGAGGCGAAGCCGGGGGTTGTAATCGTTTCGTCAAATAAAGCAATTTCCAAAACTGACAATACGATATTTTACTCACAGTTTGTTAATAATTGACGTCCAAATGTTCGATTATTAGCAAATTGTGAGTAAAATATATTATTATTATATTACAGTTTTGACATTGGAACGACAAACGAGCTTTCTATGCCAAAGGTACATGAAATGTTTCTTTTTATTGGAATTGTTGGCCTGTTTATCATGTTATCATTGAAAAATAATAGACACGAATTATTTATATACATACATATAGCTAACTGACATAGGTTGCTAATTACAGATTATTGGAAAGAAAATCCTTAATAAACATAGAATCAATAGAATTTATACATAAACAAGGAATATTACAACAGGTACAATTGAGGACTCTAAATTTAGCAAATGATGAAGGAGCTTAACTGCATGTAAGACTTACTTTACTTTTTCGAGAATTGCTTTCAACTAAGACGATATCGTCCCGCCTTGCGTTGCCGTTGTAGGCTTCAGGGCAGTCCTGGTTGAAAAGAAATTATCTTCATCAATAAAAGTTATACGTGACCAGGAAGGTGTGTAAGGAAAAAGATAAAATAAAATGAAATTTTGCCTGTAACCACCACGTGAAGATTGATTAAATTTTAAACGACAAGTGTCTTTTACATGGAATTTTCTCAGTTAAACATCAAAGCAATAAACAATTGACTAAAAAATTTTTTCAACACAGTTATTGCTTAGTATTTTCCAAGATTATTTAAAGACTTTTTTTGCTCTGTAATTATCCTTTACATTCAATCATGAAATTCAATATGCTTCCTGTAACTTAATTTTGCTCATTGGTGACAATCTTTTTCCAACTTACTTTTGCACATTGCTGATCATCGAAGAAATGGGTGATGTTGCCTCATGTGTATCAAAAAAGTCATCATGAGTGGACAAATCATTTCTGATCAGGTTGGTTGACTGGCTTGCATTTACGCACTTCGACGAACTTGGGTTTCTGTCAAATAACATTTTTATCAATAAAAGTTATCTGCAACTAAGAAGGTGTGCGAGGAAAACATACAATAAAGCGAAATTATGCTTTTAACTACCACGTGGAGATTGATTAAATTTTTAACGACACGTATCTTTTACATGCAGTTTTCTCGGTTGAGCATTAAACCAATAAACAATTGACTAAAAAATTTTTTTTTCAACACAGTTATTGTTTAGTATTTTCCAAGTTACTTTAAAAGATTTTTTATCTTCTATAATTATTCTCTTCATTCAATCATGACATTATTATTAGCTTCTTTTAACTTCATTTTGCGCATTGGTGACAATCTTTCATGAACTAACTTTTGCACACTGCTTATGATCGAATAAATTGGTGATGATGCCTCAAGTGTGTCAAAAAAGTCAACATGAGTAGACAAATCTTTTTTGAACAGATTTCTCGGCTGGCTTGTTTTGACGCACTCCGATAAACTCGGGTTTCTGTTGAATAACATATTAACTTTTAACATATTTAATAACATTGTGTGTAAGCAAAACTCTGAAAGCTGGGGTTACGATGACCGGGCTAAAAAACCCGCCCAAGTTGACTCAGGTTTAATTAATTATGTCAATGAAGTGCAAGATATTCTCATGACCGTTCGTTACACTACGAATTTGTTATTAATTATTGTTTGAAAGCACGACTCTTGCTTTCATCAGTTGTTATATTTGAGTAAGTAATAAAGTTAGTCAATTTATTACGACAAAGTAAAATGCAAAAATCCATAACGTTCCAGCGAAAGTTTAAAAAAGTCGAAAAGGTTTAATTGTACACAAATAAACCGGGTTCAAATGGCACCAAAGTTTTTCAGATTCGAGCTAAGCCCCACCACCGGAGTTTTGCTAATATGATGAAGAGTCAGATAATCATTATCTTACGAATTTGATTGTAGACGATTCGAGGGTTTTTTGGTTACTGTTTTTAAAGCAAGCTCTTTTAAAGCAGATAACTCCAAAGCAATTTGGTGATTGTTCAATTTCCGTTGTTGTGGTTGACTGGCAACCTCATCTATCCCTGACCCAGATGTATAATCATACAAGTGTTTCGGTTTTTTAGAGGACCTACCCGATTTCGTTTCGACGTTGTCTCTCTTTTTCATAACGCTTTTCTCCTGCGTAGGTTCCATTTGTCTGTTAAGTGCAAAAACGTTGAAAAAAAACTTGTAAGCATGCAACTTTTCTAATATTTTCAAAAATTGACAGATAGTCTTTCACGTAAAAAAAAGTTTTTTAGTACTCCTTTTCCCCAGGAATCTCAAAAAATGTAGGGTACTTGAATCGAAAATATCATTTACAAATATGTAAGACCTTTTATTTCCAGTAATATTCATGAAGTATAGATGTAAATTCACCATCATCTGATATTACGAATTACATAGCAATATACATAAAATAATACATAATAAATTAACTTTCACAATTAAAACCTGATATAGCGAACGAATACACTTTCCTGGCTTTGTTTGACAGTCTGATTTCTTTAAACGAATAACTTGGTACATAATCGCTTGCGAATCAGATTTGTAACAACTATTGAATCATCTGCAGATGCGACCCTATTTTAGTGATAAATGAAACACAGACAAATTCATTAGCAACTGTAGCTTCTTCATGGCCTTCCACGGAACTCCACTTGGGCATTAGGTAACACTTTCTGTCGACTTCTTCTATGGGAACCGTGAAAAAAGTGTTCGAAAGCTGCCGACAGAAGTACACCCCAACAACATCAGATGAGCCACATACATCGTACATTGAACTCCTCTCCACAAACTTTTGAACGATTAAAATCACGTCTTCTTGTGATCGAATTATGTTTCTGATGACACAGACATCAAGATTCTGCAGAATGCAACAACAATCTCTTTCTTGTACAGATAAAACCGTTTGACCGATTTGGATACGTTCGAATTGATGACAATTTTGGCAATTGAAACCACCACAAAGGGGACCATTGAAATGCATTTTGGATGTTGCGATAACTATGGCATGACTCACTGGCTCTTGTAAGTTGCAGCGTTCAATTACTCTCTTGTAATATTGTTCCAAAGGTCCACGCTATCGCCTATTCGCAAGATTTCTAACGCTTGGCATATTATTCTCATAACAAAATGCGCTAAACGATTCTAAAGGCCCCATTTCACGGACATCATCAACAATGTGAAGCAGCGCATGGACGTTGTATGATACAAATTGCTGGCCGTACAACTGCTCAGAAAGAATAACGTAGCTTTCAATGGCTGCTTGACAAAAATTCAGCACTTCCTCGCTTTGTTCTTCGAAACTGAGAAAACGACAAACACAATGTAGAACCATCATGTGTTCATAGTAACGATCATCTAGAACATTTTGGAAAACAGCTGGTGAAACGTGAAGCAACAATTGCCTAAATTGAGTAGCTTTGTAATGATGAAATTCTGATAGCTGTTGGAGCTGGCGATTGAACTCTGAGGGACAGTACCGTTGAACTAACTCAATTCTGGAGTCTAAGATACTGATTTGTCGCGCAGACAATCTCCCAAGCCTAAACTTTCCCTGAAGCAACCCAGTCAACTTTCTTTTAACAACACCTAAATAAACGAGGTGCATTGGTTCGAAGGGTACACTTGTGACGCAATCGATAATCTCCAAAAGAGGAGACCGTCCTTTATGGTGGTTTTTATCAGTAAATGCGCGATACTCGGCCTCAGTTCGCTTCTCATGACCAATGCCAGGGAAAACCATTGTTGACTCAAATCCGGGAGTAGTACAACGAAAACCAACCACTTTACACTTCGAACACGGTTGTGCAGAGTTGTGACATTTGTGGTTCAACATTAAAGCTCGCGCTAGCCCATCAGCGATAAAACCTCGAATGCGAAGGGGAATAGTTCGAACTCTGATTGTTAAGCCTTGACGAGCCCAGATATTGAGTATCTCTGTACGAAGTGGATCTAAAAATTCAAAAGCGTTTGAAGGCTTCGATTTACCAAAGAAAAGGCCAGCGACCATGGGTTTTACATTTACAACGTTGACTATTCGAAATTGAATCGGCCAGAACTGATGTACACCGGATCTATACAATTGTCCACCATCCGTGCTTAGGTCAACGACAACATCATTCGGGAGCATGTTTTCAGGTATCGACAGTAATCTCCTCTCGAGATTTTCTTCAAAGCCCAAATGAATGTATTCCCCACCACCAATTTCGGTTATCATGTTTCGAACAACGAGAGACGGTGTGTTTTGCAGCGTCCGAGAATCTTTGGGAAAAAAGTTGTGTGGGAGGAAATGCGAAAAAGGAAATTCACGCAAAGCTTGCAGCACTTGGTTTTGTTGAGAATGATTAAGATTTGCATTCAAAAATGCGTATTTGAGCTTTCTACGGCCTTCTTCTTGGAGATGTTCAGGATCAAGCAATTCGTCAACTCGTGATAAAACATCTTCGTGACCGTCATCTTCATGAACGTCCTCTACTGCATTTTCCACACCATCTGGCATGACTTGCTCTTGGATGTCTTCATCAGGTCTTTCGTTGAATAAAGCATCATCTTCATCAAACCCTTCGGAAGATCCAGCATCGTCTTCATCGGGTTCTTCGTTAGATACAGCGTCATCTTCAGGCTCGTAGTTAGATACAGCATCTTCGTTGGATACAGAGGAATCCGAATGAGGGGTGGCGGGCTGTACGGCCGTGACTTCGAAAGAACCAGCACTATTGGATGGAGTATCGCTATCGTCACTGTCAAATTCTTGTTGATTTTCCTCTAGTCTTTGGTTTCGCAAACGTAACCTGTGTTCCCGTTGTCACCGTGATAGATTTGTGTACGGTTTCCATTTGGACATTTTCTACTCAAATTCGAAATTAACCCCCCTTAAAATCTTTCAGAATAATTAAAAAAAAAATTCTTACAAAGTTTGAAGCTGATCGGTCAATATTAACACGTGCCCTACGGCCGTTGAAATTTTAAATATAAAATACACGTATTTTTAGCAAAGCTTGCTGGAAAATTCATAACTTCGTCTGTAATTCACATAAAATTATGAAACTTGGCACATTTGTAGGGCACTATATGGAGTACAAAACCTAATTTTTACAGAATTTTAGAACCATTTAATCATACGGTTTTAGCCCTCCGAATTATACATTTTTCGTTTTTTCGAATGAGGCCCTCGTAAATCCGCCTTTATTTTTCTACTAAACACATTTTTACGAATCACGGGTTGTGTTAACTGCTTCGCAAGGTTCATGACTTTATGCTAGGTCGATGTATATTGATAAGAATTGTTAACATATCCTAAATATTGACAAAATACTAGGAAATGTTGAAGTCCGATAGTACGAATATCGTCGTAAAATCACGACGTGGACCTTATTTAAAAGTGATTCTGTCTGATGTGTCGTCATTTTTTTTGTTGATATACTTTTACTTACCATAAAAAATCTTTTATGCACTAAAAAGTCATCAAAACAAATGGTTTCTACGGCAATTGATCGACATTTTTATAATTAAATATTCAAATCCGTAAAATTCTTTAGTGTCTTTTTTTTATACATTCGATTTTCGAATCATAAGTTTCTAATAGTATATTATATGTCTGAAGTTTTTCAACTGAGCTATCATGGGACGTGATCAGAAATTCTAAAAATTCAGTTATCTAACAAATTAAAAATTTATATAAGAAATTCTCAACATCAGTTTAAATAGGAGTTAAGCACCTTTCAGTGTGCTCTATAGAAACTTTCATTTTTGCCTAGTAGGTCCCTTTTCTCGGATTGCGTCACATAAGTTCCAAAATGATATTTTACATGTCAACTTTGATGAAAACGTGAGAAAAAAATTATCACGTTAGATGCTTTGATACTCATATCAATTGCTAGTCACCTTGTAATTATTGGACTATGTACTGAGAAAAAAGTAAAGTATCATATACCATTCGTAGTTCCCTGTCCAGTGGTCATCGCCATTCTCGAAACAGTTAAGTAATGGACCGCAATCACAATGACTATTCAGCTATTTCAACAGTAAAAATTCTTTGGCAAACTCGTGATTGGTTATTGCGAATTCGAGAATTCTTAGCATGAATAGTATAATACATGCATCAGATGATGTTCAAAAACTAAATAAATTTCAACAGTGACGATGAATTGCCGTAGAAACCATTTGTTTTGATGACTTTTTAGTGTATAAAAGATTTTTTATGGTAAGTAAAAGTATATCAACAAAAAAAATGACGACACATCAGACAGAATCACTTTTAAATAAGGTCCACGTCGTGATTTTACGACGATATTCGTACTATCGGACTTCAACATTTCCTAGTATTTTGTCAATATTTAGGATATGTTAACAATTCTTATCAATATACATCGACCTAGCATAAAGTCATGAACCTTGCGAAGCAGTTAACACAACCCGTGATTCGTAAAAATGTGTTTAGTAGAAAAATAAAGGCGGATTTACGAGGGCCTCATTCGAAAAAACGAAAAATGTATAATTCGGAGGGCTAAAACCGTATGATTAAATGGTTCTAAAATTCTGTAAAAATTAGGTTTTGTACTCCATATAGTGCCCTACAAATGTGCCAAGTTTCATAATTTTATGTGAATTACAGACGAAGTTATGAATTTTCCAGCAAGCTTTGCTAAAAATACGTGTATTTTATATTTAAAATTTCAACGGCCGTAGGGCACGTGTTAATATTGACCGATCAGCTTCAAACTTTGTAAGAATTTTTTTTTTAATTATTCTGAAAGATTTTAAGGGGGGTTAATTTCGAATTTGAGTAGAAAATGTCCAAATGGAAACCGTACACAAATCTATCACGGTGACAACGGGAACACAGGTTACGTTTGCGAAACCAAAGACTAGAGGAAAATCAACAAGAATTTGACAGTGACGATAGCGATACTCCATCCAATAGTGCTGGTTCTTTCGAAGTCACGGCCGTACAGCCCGCCACCCCTCATTCGGATTCCTCTGTATCCAACGAAGATGCTGTATCTAACTACGAGCCTGAAGATGACGCTGTATCTAACGAAGAACCCGATGAAGACGATGCTGGATCTTCCGAAGGGTTTGATGAAGATGATGCTTTATTCAACGAAAGACCTGATGAAGACATCCAAGAGCAAGTCATGCCAGATGGTGTGGAAAATGCAGTAGAGGACGTTCATGAAGATGACGGTCACGAAGATGTTTTATCACGAGTTGACGAATTGCTTGATCCTGAACATCTCCAAGAAGAAGGCCGTAGAAAGCTCAAATACGCATTTTTGAATGCAAATCTTAATCATTCTCAACAAAACCAAGTGCTGCAAGCTTTGCGTGAATTTCCTTTTTCGCATTTCCTCCCACACAACTTTTTTCCCAAAGATTCTCGGACGCTGCAAAACACACCGTCTCTCGTTGTTCGAAACATGATAACCGAAATTGGTGGTGGGGAATACATTCATTTGGGCTTTGAAGAAAATCTCGAGAGGAGATTACTGTCGATACCTGAAAACATGCTCCCGAATGATGTTGTCGTTGACCTAAGCACGGATGGTGGACAATTGTATAGATCCGGTGTACATCAGTTCTGGCCGATTCAATTTCGAATAGTCAACGTTGTAAATGTAAAACCCATGGTCGCTGGCCTTTTCTTTGGTAAATCGAAGCCTTCAAACGCTTTTGAATTTTTAGATCCACTTCGTACAGAGATACTCAATATCTGGGCTCGTCAAGGCTTAACAATCAGAGTTCGAACTATTCCCCTTCGCATTCGAGGTTTTATCGCTGATGGGCTAGCGCGAGCTTTAATGTTGAACCACAAATGTCACAACTCTGCACAACCGTGTTCGAAGTGTAAAGTGGTTGGTTTTCGTTGTACTACTCCCGGATTTGAGTCAACAATGGTTTTCCCTGGCATTGGTCATGAGAAGCGAACTGAGGCCGAGTATCGCGCATTTACTGATAAAAACCACCATAAAGGACGGTCTCCTCTTTTGGAGATTATCGATTGCGTCACAAGTGTACCCTTCGAACCAATGCACCTCGTTTATTTAGGTGTTGTTAAAAGAAAGTTGACTGGGTTGCTTCAGGGAAAGTTTAGGCTTGGGAGATTGTCTGCGCGACAAATCAGTATCTTAGACTCCAGAATTGAGTTAGTTCAACGGTACTGTCCCTCAGAGTTCAATCGCCAGCTCCAACAGCTATCAGAATTTCATCATTACAAAGCTACTCAATTTAGGCAATTGTTGCTTCACGTTTCACCAGCTGTTTTCCAAAATGTTCTAGATGATCGTTACTATGAACACATGATGGTTCTACATTGTGTTTGTCGTTTTCTCAGTTTCGAAGAACAAAGCGAGGAAGTGCTGAATTTTTGTCAAGCAGCCATTGAAAGCTACGTTATTCTTTCTGAGCAGTTGTACGGCCAGCAATTTGTATCATACAACGTCCATGCGCTGCTTCACATTGTTGATGATGTCCGTGAAATGGGGCCTTTAGAATCGTTTAGCGCATTTTGTTATGAGAATAATATGCCAAGCGTTAGAAATCTTGCGAATAGGCGATAGCGTGGACCTTTGGAACAATATTACAAGAGAGTAATTGAACGCTGCAACTTACAAGAGCCAGTGAGTCATGCCATAGTTATCGCAACATCCAAAATGCATTTCAATGGTCCCCTTTGTGGTGGTTTCAATTGCCAAAATTGTCATCAATTCGAACGTATCCAAATCGGTCAAACGGTTTTATCTGTACAAGAAAGAGATTGTTGTTGCATTCTGCAGAATCTTGATGTCTGTGTCATCAGAAACATAATTCGATCACAAGAAGACGTGATTTTAATCGTTCAAAAGTTTGTGGAGAGGAGTTCAATGTACGATGTATGTGGCTCATCTGATGTTGTTGGGGTGTACTTCTGTCGGCAGCTTTCGAACACTTTTTTCACGGTTCCCATAGAAGAAGTCGACAGAAAGTGTTACCTAATGCCCAAGTGGAGTTCCGTGGAAGGCCATGAAGAAGCTACAGTTGCTAATGAATTTGTCTGTGTTTCATTTATCACTAAAATAGGGTCGCATCTGCAGATGATTCAATAGTTGTTACAAATCTGATTCGCAAGCGATTATGTACCAAGTTATTCGTTTAAAGAAATCAGACTGTCAAACAAAGCCAGGAAAGTGTATTCGTTCGCTATATCAGGTTTTAATTGTGAAAGTTAATTTATTATGTATTATTTTATGTATATTGCTATGTAATTCGTAATATCAGATGATGGTGAATTTACATCTATACTTCATGAATATTACTGGAAATAAAAGGTCTTACATATTTGTAAATGATATTTTCGATTCAAGTACCCTACATTTTTTGAGATTCCTGGGGAAAAGGAGTACTAAAAAACTTTTTTTTACGTGAAAGACTATCTGTCAATTTTTGAAAATATTAGAAAAGTTGCATGCTTACAAGTTTTTTTTCAACGTTTTTGCACTTAACAGACAAATGGAACCTACGCAGGAGAAAAGCGTTATGAAAAAGAGAGACAACGTCGAAACGAAATCGGGTAGGTCCTCTAAAAAACCGAAACACTTGTATGATTATACATCTGGGTCAGGGATAGATGAGGTTGCCAGTCAACCACAACAACGGAAATTGAACAATCACCAAATTGCTTTGGAGTTATCTGCTTTAAAAGAGCTTGCTTTAAAAACAGTAACCAAAAAACCCTCGAATCGTCTACAATCAAATTCGTAAGATAATGATTATCTGACTCTTCATCATATCAGCAAAACAGACAGAATCACTTTTAAATAAGGCCCACGTCGTGATTTTACGACGATATTCGTACTATCGGACTTCAACATTTCCTAGTATTTTGTCAATATTTAGGATATGTTAACAATTCTTATCAACATACATCGACCTAGCATAAAGTCATGAACCTTGCGAAGCAGTTAACACAACCCGTGATTCGTAAAAATGTGTTTAGTAGAAAAATAAAGGCGGATTTACGAGAGCCTCATTCGAAAAAACGAAAAATGTATAATTCGGAGGGCTAAAACCGTATGATTAAATGGTTCTAAAATTCTGTAAAAATTAGGTTTTGTACTCCATATAGTGCCCTACAAATGTGCCAAGTTTCATAATTTTATGTGAATTACAGACGAAGTTATGAATTTTCCAGCAAACTTTGCTAAAAATACGTGTATTTTATATTTAAAATTTCAACGGCCGTAGGGCACGTGTTAATATTAACCGATCAGCTTCAAACTTTGTAAGAATTTTTTTTTTTAATTATTCCGAAAGATTTTAAGGGGGGGGGATAAAACAATTCTGACATTGCCAAAATAACGGACACTCTAATATCAAGTAATTAAGACACAAATTTCATATTTACGACCGAGTAGTCTGTAGACCGAGACAAAGCTGAGGTTCATCATCAAACGAGCGAGTATAATATTCCTGTCATAGTTACGTTCGATATTTAAATACATGACGGACTCTTTCAAAGAAACGAATAGGTGGTGCATAAACACAAATAAAAATTGCGCGCACGACCGAAAAATATTGCGTCCACGTATGAAACACCTCCGTCGGAGACACAAATAGCTGACATGATAAACATTGTTTGTAATCGTAAGTTTTCATTTCTAATAGTTTTATGAATAACTAGAGTATAGTGATATTTATCTTATCACATAGCAGTATTGTTTAATATTTGCTTCATTTTAGATGCACATTAAAATATAACTTTGGTGTTGAAAACCTGAGTTTCCTACTGAAAGTTTGTATACTATTCATTAAATTAATCAATGTATATAAAAATTTTTTTTCTTCAGTTTGAGAAAAATGTAACCATATCATCACTTGCCTCTAAGCAACGGAAATTTTTAATGAGAAATACGTGCATATTTTCACCTACATTAGTCAAGATTTTTTTATCCCATATGAATTTGTTAAAAAAAATTCAACCTTTGCTTTCATTGTTGCGCATAATGTTTTTTTGAAATTTTTCTATAATTTTTCCAAAAACTGTTTCCTTACTTTTAAGCTCACACTCAAAAACCAGTTTGGTTGGCTAAAACAAACGTTTGGTCGATATACGACCAAAAAAATATTTGGTTAGCTCAAATAAATTTTTGGTTGGAGCAACAAAGTTTTATTAGGCTTGAATATATTTTTGGTACGAACAAACACATTATATTTAGCAGTGATTATTATTTGTTTAACTGAAATAAAATTTGTTAGAGTCTAATAAAATTTGTTTGCCTATACCAAACATTTATTTGAATCAACCAATTTTTCTTTTCTTTCACTCTGGACTATGTGTAGTGTCAGATAAGAACATAATTAAAAAAAAAAAAGCTATTGAACATTGAAAGTTTTTGATCTATACGAAAACTCTCCGTTCTGCCCCGCCCTTGGGGCAAAACGGGGAGAAAACTACTTTTTTACAAAACTCGTATAACTTATTGCTGCAATGTGATATGAATTTCTTCATTTTTTTATAAGTGCGATCAGGGCCGGATTAACCCTCAACGGGGCCCTAGGCAACCATCAATTTGGGGGCCCTTTTTTTACGTCCGTTCCCTTCTTTTTTCGATTAAAAAATACAAACTTATATCTTTCATAAAAATTTTATTGTCACAATGTAATAATATCAATAAAATTACTATCTACATTTTAAACATGTCGTTTTCTACATTTGTTTTCGGCAAATTCATCAATTATATCATCAATATCGATTTTGTTCAATAAATTTGACTCAATGCAAAGTATACCTAACATCTCGAGTCGCTCTTGTCGCGTTGTAGCTCTTTCAGCAGCTTTGATTCTTTTTTATTGCGAGAAGGATCGTTCGGCAGAACAATTTGTGATCATTAATGTTAAAAAAATTCGAAGAGCTATTTCTGTGTTAGGAAATACTTCGGCTAATTGATCTTCCATTAGAATCTTATACAAATGACTATGATTTTTTTGTGCATCGGTGTATCTGGAGTTCACGTAACTTTGGAATCGTTTCATTTCAATGAAAAATTCTTCCAAATCTCTAGGATAAAAACGAACTAAGTTATTTATAGCTTCATGGAGGTCTCCATCACTTAGAGAAAAGTTGATGAGAAATGCAAATCTCTCTGAAACTTCCATATACACTTTCGCACGCCGTTTGATTTCACTGTGAAGATTGTCGATGATTTCGAGGAAACCTTTTGTTCTAAAATCATCGCGAGGCGAAAATTCTACTTCTGGAGCATTTCCGTCATTAGGTTGTTTTTTTCTACGACGAGTACGTTTTACGATTTCTGTATAACCTACACCAGGTAATAATCGTTTTGTTTTTTCCTCGAAATCATTGAACTTTTCACGGAATGAAGCTAAACTCTCTTCTAACGATCCGTACAAAGAAGCACACGTTTGCAAATCTGCTTTTTCACTTTGCAATGACTTACTCACTGAACGCATAGCAGTCAAAATAAAGTTCCATAAAATCAACATGAAACCAAATTCGAATTTTTGCATTTTATTCGCGATACACGTCGCCTCATAACGAGTATCAGTATTTTGTGATTCATCATCAGCAATGATTTCTAGAGCCTCTAATATGATATCAAATGAATCGTAAACTGCATTCGTCGCATTCGAATGTGCTTCCCAGCGTGTAGTTGACAATGTCTTCAAAGTTTTCTCATTGTTTATTTTATTTTTTAATACGCCCCAACGATAGGTGGAAGCGGAAAAAAAATTATATAATGTCTGCATAATGGCGAAAAAATCTACTGCATAAAAACAGCACTTCACAGCATGCTCTCCAACCAAATTAAGGGAATGCGCGGAACAGGGAACATAGATCGCATTCTCATTCAAACTCAATATTCTTGCTTGCACACCTTTATACTTTCCGGACATGTTGAATGCGTTGTCATATGATTGTCCTCTACAATTTTGAATATCTAAACCACAGTCTTCAGTAAGAAAGTTTAAAGTTTGATTCGCTAGACTTTCACCAGTATGACCTTCCAACTGAAGAAAAGTTATAAACCTTTCGACTGGTTGAAAATCGTTCGGAGAAACATATCTTAAAATAATAGACAATTGATCAACATGCGATACATCAGGAGTCGAATCGACAGATAAGCTAAAATACCTAGCCGTAGTAACCTCTTTTAAAATGTATGATCTGACTTTTTTACCCATAATGTTAATGAACTCCTCGCAGATCGTCTTCGATAAGTAAGAAGTTACACCTGTCCCAGCATTGCCGTATCTAACAATATGACCTTGCAAAAAAGGATCGAATTTCGCAACGAGTTCAAGTAACCCTAGATAATTTCCGTTGCCCGGCACCCCGAATTGCTCGTTCGAACCTCTGAATGACAAACCTCGCTCTGCTAATGTGGTAATGACAGCAACTACCCGTTTTAAAACGTCGCGCCAGTATTTTTTTTCACTTAGTAGTTCATTCTCGAGTAGTTCTGGCAGATTATTTTCGTCCTTTCGTTTTTGCCGGTAAATCAGCAAACACTCCCGATGTTTTGGATTTTTTTCATGCTGTTGTAAATGACTTCCGATGTTTTTCCAGTCATCATATCCTTCACGAGAAAGTTTTATCGATTAGTCGGGTGGTAGAAATAGCTTGCAATAAAAACAATAGACAGACCCTGTGAATAAAAACCAAAAATTATTATTATCAATTACACTGTGTGCCTAAAAATAATTTTGAAAATTATAAAAAAACGAAACCTGTCTAGAATGGTTGGTAATGACCCCCTGAATACTTTCTTTACAGGTTTTTTTAATGTTAAGTCTATTTATTCGACCGGCTTTCCGGTTTTCTGTCATTTTCCGTTTTCTTTTCTCTGAATGTTTTTTCAAGGTCAGAGAATATAAAAAAAAGACTCATTGACCGCTATTTCAAATTTTTTCCCGTGCATTTTTTGACCTATTTTATTCCAGAAACGTGATCAGGTTAATAAGAGGACACAACTAGTCTTTTGTTCGAAAAAAAGGACCAATATTACGTGATCAAAAGCATGCTTTTAAAAAAAATTAATTTAATGAGTAAATCGAAAACGAGGGCTAAATTTGAAAAAAAAATGTAATGGAAGTATTTAAAGAATCATCACCAGCCATTGTAGACAGGTTTCGTATTTTTTTTTTTTTTTTTTTTTTTTTTGTAATTTTTGAGGTCACACAGTGTTACAAATTATGTGAATGATACACAAACTATGAATTAAGGGTGGGTGAGTTACTTTTTAAAAGAAACTTGGTTGAGTTAATGTAACTTGTTTAAGTTAATGTAACTTGGTTATATTACAAGTTATTCATAAATTTTCAAGTAAGAAATTAGAAGTTACTTTTTAAGCAAATTCGTTTAACCTCAAGTTTTATTTTTTAAGGATTTTTTTTTCTTGCTAGAAAAAAACCTGATTCTTTCTCAAAAAATAGAGTGAATTTCGTGAAAGAAATTGATTCAAATCATACATCACCTTTCATTGGTGAATAAATAAGCCAATCTCGGTTTGTTTTTTCTCCATTTGGTTTAGTCCCAAAAAATACGTTGGGCGAACAATATCTCGATGTTGATTCGTTTTCATACCAACGCTTAGATGATTCGAATGGTCCAGTCGAATTTTGACATGTGGATGGCCCATGTTCAATCCAAAATCTTACATCTTCACTAGTAAATTTTTCCCATTTTCCTGGATCGTTGGAACGGTTGGAAATTTCTACACCTTGATTTTTATGTACACTTTCGCCCACAAGAAATTGGTTTGAAGATTCAGGTGTTGAGTTGACTGGATCATCGTTCAATTCAGGACTAGTTGCAAGTCCTTGACTACCTGATGAATTTGGTGTTTTTACGTTCCGATGAAAATAATCGTCGAGTTTTGGAACTTTTTCTAACACTGCACTTGTTCGTGATCGTTTTTCTTCGGCAACCTTTCTTTTTTGCGCACCACTTAAATATGAACGAGACATTTTTTTACAAAATAACAACTTAAGACACAAACGATGGTTTTAGTATTTACTAGTGTATTGCACTTAAACTATCACTCCCGAAAAATGATGGTCTCACTACGGTAAAGAAAAAAACGCGGACATTTACGAGATAATAACAAGGATATTTCATTCACTTATTCACTTTACACTATGTTATTGTTCACGGTGAGTATTCTCAGACGTGACTATCCCCGTACAGCGAATTCTTCGTCTTATATACAAATTCAAGTGTTCCAGAATATTACAGAAAATTCCAGTCATTTATTGTTCTCGAATATTCTCGACCTTTTCATTGATTTCTATTCTCGAACATTCACGAAAACGTATTTGTTAAATGATACCAAATGACAGGCTCAGAGGCAAAACGACACAAGAATTTCCAAGAAAGGATAAAAAATATGCTGACTCACATAAGTCGGTCTTTCTTTTGGGAATTCTTGTGTCGTTTTGCCTCTGAGCCTGTCAAATGATACATTAATTTATTTGTCATTTGTCATCCATCATTCACTCATTCATCATTCACGTTGAAATTTCCGCTTGAAGGCTTCTATTCAAGTCAATTGTGATTTCACTTTGTTTGTTTTATTATTTCGTATTTTTTCAATTATTTTCAGTTCTGATTATATTTTTCTTTCACTCTCTAGAATTGTATGTTTGTAAGAAAATTTTAGAAGTCTTTTTCATTTTTCGGGGGCCCCCTAAAATCGGGGGCCCCAGGTAACTGCCTATTCTGCCTACTTGTTAATCCGGCCCTGAGTGCGATATGGTCTACACAAGAGATTCGCATAACAGTTGTTCGAATATAACTAATTTTTGTATGTGAGACAATTCGTTAAACGTTACGATCCCCGTCTTGCATTACAATTAACATTATCGATAATTATTTATATGAAATAAGTAACTCGGTCAATCACTGAACTTGTATTTGCAAATAAAAAAAAAGTTCATAAACATATTTATTGGTTTTTTCTCTAATTTCATTTTATTCTATGATAAATTTTGCAGTACTTTTTATAAAATATATAAATTTAAATAAAATATATTCTTAAGGCTTGCCACACGCCCAAGATTCTTGTGCAACACTTGAGCATGCCTTGGGGTCTTATTTAATCTCAAGCCTTGCCCAAGACTTGCCAAAGATTCTGGCCTAGACTTTCTCAGACTTTTGGGCAAGACTTGTGTGGGCCTGTGGCCACAGTCTAACACCAGTCTTGCCCAAGGTTCTTGATTATGTCTGGACCAAGTCTTGCCCAAGTCTTGACAATGTGTCACTGACATCGCAATCTCTTGGGCAAGAATATCCCAAGTCTAGCCCCCCTGGCAATCAAACTTCAACTTTGACGGTTGTAGTTTGGTTGAAGTTGGGTTGTAAATTTTGAAATGGAAAAAATAAGTCTTTATGTTTGATATTTTTGCAAAGAATGGTATCGAATCATTATTTTTCATCATTCATTGGCAAATTCAATCGTCAAAACAATAAATTTTTGCCTTAAATTGTCATTTTTTTTTTCCAGGCATAAAAGAAGCATGAGATATATATATGCCTGGAAAAAAATAAAATGAGAATTTAAGGCCGAAATTCATCGTTCTGACAATTAAATTTGCCAATAAATAATGAAAATTGATGATTTGATATCATTCATTGCAGAACTATCAACCTTAAAGACTTTTTTTTTCATTTCGAAATTTATAACCCAACTTCAACCCAATTACAACCTTCGAAGGTTGAATTTCGGTTAAAGTTTGTTTGCCAGGGCCAAGAATCTTAAGAGAAGAACCTTGGGTACATCTGGGAATTTTCTTGGGCAAGACATGGTTTTATGGGATAATATATTTCATACAAATAATAAATGTAATGAGAAACATCGATAACATGTTCAAAAGAACAAAATATATATCTTTTCATTTTATGAAGTTTTTGATAATTTGTAATAATTTGCTCAGCTATGCAATTACACTGAAACCTCGTTTATATCCTCTCTTTCTTTCTCACTCTACTCTTAGGTATATCCAAAAAATCTATTGAAATCGAAGATATAACTGAGAGTAGAGTGAGAAAGAGAGAGGGGATATAAATGAGGTTCCAGTGTATACCTTAAATATTTGAAACTTACAAAAATACAAAGTAATAATTTGTGATTATTATCTATTTTATATATTATATTTTTAACATGTTATAATGCATAAATGATATAATAATGAAAATATTATTTGAAAATATTTATTACACACTCTCAATTCGAAACATGGTTGATTACCAAAATACAAACGAATACTTTAATATAATAGATTATTTATCTCCTTATTCTTTAGGACTACTCAAAATTTGCAGTGATTGGCAGAATAATTCTTAACTCCACCTCAGTGACTCCCTCATTACTTATTTTATAATCATTAATTTATCTGAAATTGAATGTTAACCTTGTAGAAGAAATGTAAGTAAAATGAAAAAATATAACTGTGCAATATATAAATAACATTTTTTGCAAAAACACGCAAAAAAGTTGTACTTCGAGGACCTGAATGGCCGCATTGAACACGGCCTTTCCCACCCGCCAGATGCTTCACTCCCTGAATACACGCACTCAAGCAAAAACACAGGCACTGAGTCATTTCTCCAGCTCGTGCCTCCAGAGACTGAAGCATCTGCCAATCGGAAAGGGCCGTATTCAACACGGCCGTACAAGTCCTCCAAGTACAACTTTTTTGCATGTATTGCAAAAAGTACCGTTTGCACATCGGACTGTGGGCGTGGCTTTGTCCTCGGACCAAATATCAAGCCTAGGCTACGCCTCGGCAGATAAATTGGTCCTCGCCCTAAAAGCAACGTCTAACGTCCTCGGTACAAAATACACTATTTTTCAATTATAAAATTTTTTCGTTGGTTTTGTAGCATTCTTGATAATTTGCAGAATTAATTGATTGTACCCCATATGAATTGGTTTGCTTAAATAAGAAACACCCTAATGATAACACTGTGTAGCCATAAAAATTCCAATACTACAATTACGTGCAACATATTGGTATAGGTCAGCAAAGCAAACGTGGAAAAGGGTTGAAAATGCATAGCAGTAATTTGCTAGTAATGTCTTCTTACTTTTCATATAGCAAGTAATTCAGATTCTATATTTTTTTTCTGCTCTGGAAATATAACAAAGATATAACACGTGTTTTGGTTTCTCAAATATTACAACAATTTTTACAGAATTTCGATCGCATAGCTTTTTTATTCCGTCATTTACCTCATAAACCTAATGATTTTTCTGGTCATTGTTCCCTTTTGATCCGTAATGAATGTCAAAAACATGATGATTCAGAAAGAAAAAAATAAATAAATAAATAAAAATGGCTATTTACTCAACGCTTACAGAAGGAGCTTTTTTAACGAATGTGAAGTTTGCAACACGAGCCGAATGCGAGTTTTGTAATCACATGAGTTAAAAAAGACCTTCTGCAAAAGGTGAGTACAATATTTTACATCACAGCGTGTTGAGAGTAAAATTTTCAATACGCGAAGCGTGTAGAAAGTGCCTACTTTAAACACGCAGTGATGTAAAAGAAATTTACTTGGAAAATTGAATTGAACAAGATATATAAAATTAAATGAAAGGATAATTTGGATAAAAGTAAGAGTACATAAGGGTGGTTGTAAAAATAGGCTTGATGAGATTGTGATAGGGACGTCTCCTAAATTCAACTTTAAAAAACTCATGTATCTCAAAAAAGCGATGCTTTTCCTCACCATAATTTTTTCTTTACATTCTCGGAATCTTAATATAAATACCCAACAATTTTCACTCCTTCTTAAAATTTATTTGACAAAATTTTTCAAATCTAGTTTGCACGCTCAGAGCTCGTGCAATTAATATAACAAGTTTGAAAAATTTATTCATATAACTTATTTCACGATACTTCTAAAATATCATTATTGGTTCAGTTTGCGTTTGCCTTAAAAAAAAAAAAAAAAAAAAAAACACACATTTGGTATAAGACAATTCATTTTTAAAAAATTACACTTCAATCATAGTAGAAAATTAAAAATAATATCAAAATATCGATCAAAAGGATGGGGGTACATTGTAACAAAAATTATTGTTACATGATTTCAGGATAATCTTGAAAAAAATCATCATATCTTGTGTGAATTATTTATCCAAAACTCCTATGATTTTCAGAGTATCTCAATATCAAGCTTTGAAATCAAAAAATAAAAAGATGTATCAAAATTTCAAGTATAATTTTTTTCTTACCTCCACTGCTGGTTTTGGTGTTCGAGTCTAGTGCTGCACTCCAGGATTGAGATATTTTATTCTTTTTCTCGCTGTCTGGCGGCAATTCGTCTTCCAAAACACTTTCGGTATCTCCCAAATCCGCTTGTGAATCCACTGGGAGTTCTTGGTCAGAAACTGTTTCTGTTTATAGTTCCTTATTAACAATGAAAAATCGTTAATTAAGTATGTAAAACATCATTTTCATAATCAATTTCAACAATATTGAAATAATGGGGGTTCATTTTTCATTATTAATAATTATTATTATTTATTATTTGCTTTCACTTACGAGCACATGCCAGGTACACGAGGGTTTGTTTATTTACCTTTTTTGAGGGTTATGAGCAATCCAGAGCAGCAACACTGAAATAAGCGCGCGTGCGCAGTGAACAATGGCGCGCACTACAAACACATCACTCGCGAATGTTTAAATTACACTTCAAAAATAGCTGAATTTAATTCGCTATTTTACATGGACTTTTGGTAATCGTGACGTATGAGTAATATTAAATTTATTTTTGACACCAAAATCGATTATAAATCAACAAACAATAATTTTGTCTTGAGATGTCATCCGCGAGTCACGTAGTGATTTTAGAATATCATTAGGGCTGCACTGCGTGACAAAAAATGACAAATGACATCAATGTAGCATCACTAGAATGTCACTTCGTGATATTCACGATGTGACATAACATGATTATCACGAATGTTTACTGGGTTACTTCCAAAAGTAAGGAGCTAAAAAATTTTTGCCTCGGCTCAATTTCTATAATATCTTTTAGAATTCTTTGACTGAATTTTCAAAACGAAAGAAATCCTCGTCAAAGTCCCAGAGGAGCGATTATCGCCGGGGACGAGAGAGAAAACGGAAAGCGGGTGAGAGAAAAATCCAAAATAGTGGGGGAGGTGTTGGGCCGGTCATCGGTCTCACGTACGGGATGCTTTAACGTGTGTGTTCGACCCATTGGGTTCTAGGTGAGGGTAAAAAAACCCACGATCTGGCAGCTCTGATCCCGTTCGCCCGTTCGGCTTTGCGCTGAACGCCAGCCGGGGCGTTCGGCGAAAAGGGTTGGAGGGGCGTGGAGGGTGGGTACATGAGGAACCGGGCAAACATCAACTCTTCGGCAAGCATCGGAGTGATTCCACGGTGCAAGCCGTGCGAGTCAAGCGGTGCAAGAGGTGCAAGACTTGCAAGGATAAATCATTGTATCAGTTGTAATTAAAAAATCACGCACTCAATTTTGCAATAGAGAGATTAATTTAAAACGTCCTTATAGACAAATCGAAAAATTTGCGTCAATATTATACACTTTTTACTGCAATGTCTTGCACTTTTTCGATTCTAAAAATTGACATGCTTGAGAAAGTATTTATTTTTATTTCACCTATGCTATATGTACTTAAAATGCTTGAAATAATTAACTTGTGTTGTTGATCAATTTTTTAAACTATTGAGTTGTAGTTTTAATCCAAAATATTTGTGTAAATTGAAATTTTCAAAGAATCATGATTGGAAGTGTTATCTTTTATTTCAATTTTTTCTATTATTATTACTAAGTATATCATTAGTATTCAGGGCATAACGATGTAAAACGTTATTTTCTACTAAACTGAAAATTCTCGATAATTTGTAGTTCTGGTATAAAATATGATTTTAATAATAATATTTCTGATTAAAAATGAGCATGAATACAGTTTTCATTTAATTTTTTACAATTAGAAAAAAAGGAATATTGAAATGAATACATATCTATTTAAATAAGCATTACAGTTTTCTTACTCAAATATAATCATGAGTATTTAAAAGAATTACCAATAATAAAAAATCTCAACTTGAGTAAACTATTTATTACATTCAAGTAATAACTTTTTCTGGTACTTATTCTGATGAGTATTTATTTATGTAATTCAAGTGACCATTTCTCGAGGCGTGTTGGAAAATATTTTCAGTAAAAGAAAATGTTACACCAGTTGATAAATTATACATATAGTTTGTAGCCAAACTTTAAAACAAAAATAAGAAAACAGAACTGATAACAAGCATTTTACATTTGCTGAAGTCATCTATTTTCGTTTAGAATTACTATCACAATAGATTACGATTCATGCATGGATGAGAAAAACATGAATTATTAAATTTTTTTTAATGAATACTATACGATTCGAAAATACATTAAGATTTGATTGTTCCAAACACCCGTGTCGTGTTAGCGGTGTACCAATTTTTCATCAAATAAATTAGATCACAAAAGTAAAATTTATGTATTGAAATTATTGAATTTTGAATTCCACAATGAAAACCTTTTGATTATGCTAGGAAGAAGTTAAGTTGGAAATAATACAGCAGAATTTCTTGATAACTTTTCTTAAAAAAAGAAATTGTTTCAATTAAACACTATGAACAAGAACACGAAAGTAAAATTTTGCTGATAATACATGATTTTAATTTATTGTTGCAAGACGTAGAAAAAATATCTTTTGTTACCAAGAAAATCAATAGATAATCCGACCGTAAAACAATATTTGGATTTACGAAAAAGATGATAAATATTTCGATTGTTTAATAGGGCAACCATAATATTTCGAATGTAGACGTAAAGCATTTATATCTTACGTTTATTAAAATCCACGCACTCATCCATAATAAAAGTTCGCGCGAATTTTGTGAATTTTGTGTAAGCGTTTGTATTTCAAACGCGTTTACATGATATTTGCATGCATTCCGTACAAACTGCTCTATTAAGTCAGGAAATAAGTTCGGAAAAAAGTAGTGATACATGTTCTGCAATCAAGTGGGATATAACGTGGGAGCCTAACATAGCTTAATGAAAAAAATAACAATTATATATGTTTTCAAAAAATATATATATTTAAACCAATTTAACAAAAAAACAAGAAAAAAAGTAGAAAACTGATTTTTCAAAAATGCATCAACTGTGTGTGAACTTCGACAACTTTTTTTGATGACGATTCTTCTTTTCGACATCTCTTGACTCTTTGACGAATTTTCGGAGTCTAATCAACAAAAACATTTTCACTGCTTGTGAAATTACATAGATGCGGTGTTCGTTGCAAGGAAAATTAGGAATGCAAGTTTGCACAGCTTCATCCACAACATGATAAGATACTTCTGGAGATGAGCAATGTTTCTGAAAAATAGTCTCCAGACTGATCACAAAATTAAACAAAGAAATATTTGGATGCGTGAAATCAGTATTGTCTGTATTGTCAGTAACAGTCGTCACGTTTATGTAGTCTGTTACTACATTACAAGTCTTGCTTGTCAATGCAGTTTTGCAAACACTGCAGGATTCAATTTTTTTGCATTCCAGCAACATTTTGCAAATTCGTCCTGTCACGTAGTATGACAGGCAGTCAACTCGAAGAGGACCACAATAATCGTAATCGACAGCTTCGAAGTAATCCCAGTCAACGTTGGCAATAATTTGCTCTAACTTTGTTTTTATGTTTTCAAGAAATGAGGTCTTCTCTTGGGGAAGGTTAGTCTTTAATTGCGACAGTTTGAGGAGAGGCTTTTTTGGACCACTGACAGGAATGGAACAGTTTCCATACTTCGGAGGTTTCAATAAAGAATAGGTAGACAAAATCTTATAAATTTGCAGAAGCGTTGGGGTCGATGGGTGATCGTCGCATCCGCCACCTTGCCTCACACAACCGAAAAATCTCTGTAAATGACGCATAATACAAGAAGTTACACATAGTAAGATACTCCTCTAAGAATGGCAGTGTCATCACTTTTGTCTATAAATACAGGATGGCCACAATTCCACGACCGATAATTTAACCAAATTTTTTCCATATTTTTCCAAGTCGAAAAGTCCTCTGCCACTTTTTACAAAACTCGAAATTAAAAAAGATATTCCAGTTTGAAATTTAACCAATCAATGGGCTCTATTGAGGAGTGGGGATAAAAACTAGAAATCAAATTTTACAAGAATTTGGCCTATTTTTTTCTGAATCGAAAAGTCCTTTGCCACTTTTGGAAAAACTCGAAACCAAGAAAAATATTCAAGTTAGAAATTGAGAAAATGTGATTGGTTAAAACTTCTAACTCGAATACCTTTTTTGATTTTGAGTTTTTTAAAAATGGCAAAGGACTTTTCGGCTCAAAAAAATGTATAAAAAATTCTGGTAAATTTTGGTCCGTTGTTTTAATCCCCACTCCTTAATGGATTGCATTGATAAGTTAAATCGTCAGAGCCCAAATCGACGATTGCTCTCAGGCGTGAACATAATTTTTCATGCTGAAGGCTCTAAAAGTGTGATTTAGCGTCACGCACAGAGGCAAAAATCGCGACTTTAGCGTCTGAGATATGAAAAATATTTTTATTATTTGTTTGAAAGTGTTTTTCAATCATTGTTTTGAAAGTTAAATTTTGTCGAACTGTGTAATATATATTATATCGAATGATAACGCATGACATCACATTCAATATACATGTGTACAGGGTGTATCCAAAACTACGGAGGATACTTTGCCAGATTTTTTTCAGATTTTTCTAAGACTAAAAGTCCTCTGCCACTTTTTACAAAACTCAAAATAAAAAAGATATTCGAGTTTGAAATTTAACCAAAAAAAGCGCTCCTTCGAGGAATGGGGATAGAGATCATAGACCAAAATTCACCGAAATTTTCTTCATATTTTTCAGAGTCAAAAAGTCCTTTGCCACTTTTCAAAAAATTAAAAATCAAAAAAGATATTTGAGTTTTACATTCGAGAAATCTGATTGGTTAAAACTTCTAACTTGATTATTTTTTTTGACTTTGAATTTTAAGGAAAGTGGAAAAAGACTTTTCGACTCAGAAAAATATGAAGAAAATTTTGGTAAATTTTGATCCATGGCTTTTATCCCCACTTGTCAGAAGAGCGCATTTATTGGTTGACTTTCAAACTCAAATATCTTTTTTAATTTTAAGTTTTGTAAAAAGTGGCAAAGGCCTTTTAGTCTTAGAAAAATCTAAAAAAAAAAAATCTGGCAAATTACCATCCGTAGTTTCTGATAAACCCTGTATAAATTATATTATGACATAATACTTATTGATGATTAAAACCATTATCAATATGATTAACAATAAAATAAAAATTGAAATACATAATCATAACATGAAAAATTTTTACATTAAAACAGAACGACAGAACGAAAAAATGACATAATTAAAAATTTTAAACTCAAAACTCGGAATTTCTTGCTTACGCAAATCAAATTAATATCATGCGAAACTCGTTTCTTCTTGGATTAAGGCGTTCGAATTTTTTTTCGGTCGAGTCAGGTAATCGAGAGTGTAAAATGGGAAACGAGGAAGAAAAAAAAGTAAAAAGATTTCGAGTGAAAAAAAAAACCTAGTACAAGAGAACCCGAGTTTTCCGAGTTTGTAGAGGAATTGAACTATTCATGACAAAATTTATAGTTTATCATAAATTCCCTGGCAAGTTCGTGAAATGTGTCTTTTTTGTTGCTTCGGCGTTTCATTCACGTTCCCGTTGCATTTTCGTTGCATTTGCGTTTATTCAGCGTTTTTAAACGCTATTGCAATACTAAAGCAGCGATATTGAAACGTGTCAAATGGTCGCCATTGAAACGTTTTCTGCAACGTGACTGAAACGTTTCTTTGTCGTTGCTGCAACGCCAATGAAACGTTTCATTAGCGTTTCAATACTCTATATTTTCTGTCATCAACTATATACAACAAGATTTATCAATATTTTTAGAACGCTTCGGATTTTTCCAATTCTTAAGAGTTATTGAGCAATCTTCGAAATTTTCGATTTTTTGACATTTTGCAAGTTTCAACGGTTTGCGTTAGAGCATTTTTTAAAAATTGCATTTTGTTAAATGAAAGAAAGTAGTTAAAAATTTGGTTCAATCAGAATTTCAGGTACTTAATATTTTCCGTCATCAACTGCACCCTGGTAAAATATTGTGGCACCCCATTTTATTTAAAATCCTCATCTTGCAAAATGGCTCAGGTGTCATCGTCTCGGCATATCACCCCAGCAATCCAGGTTCGAATCCCGGCTTTAGCAAGGATTTTTTTCAGGTCGAATACGATGATTAGAGCGGTGTCCAGGTACATCACCCCATCATATTATATCAACCTAATTATACTATTCGATTTCTTTTTCAACTTCTTGGTTTATTAGGACGTTTCAAAGGCGTGTCAAAGGCATTTCATGCGTAACCAAAAGAAACGTTTCTTTCGTGTTGCATTCGCGTTTCACGAACTTGCCAGGGTTGCTTTTTCACCTTAGAAATTAATTTCCGATTGTGGTCGAAAAATTCCTTCTCTCTTATGATATTATCCGGAGAAAAATGTTTTTCACAAATCAAACGTGGTTTTTTACTGGCTTTTTTTATATAATCCAGTCTCCGGCACAATGTAAAATAATCACTTTCTTGATCCCGAGGAATTTGAAATAAAGAGCATTTTTCTTCTGATTTTTTTTCCGATGAGCACTCCCTTACTATGCAATAACTCATCGCGGTAATATTTCAATTCAAATACGATAAGCACGATAAGCACGATAAGACTTGTGCTTGAGTTTAAAACGACACTTCGACAGCTTCGAAAGCTCCAAAAACGGTCAAAACATAATAACAGAATACGATCATTCGGGATCATTCGTTATATTGGGAGTCGGTCATCTTCGTACTAGTCCGTGATCACCGAAATAACCCGAAGCTCAAGCCGAAGCGGCTGAGTGGGCAGAATTCGTGGAGGCACACGGACAGAGAATGAGCCTCTGCCTGTGTTAGAGAACCATTTTTTTCGGGAAGCATAAGTGGCGT
The DNA here is from genome assembly GCA_028476575.1 of Platygaster robiniae. NCBI lineage: Eukaryota > Metazoa > Arthropoda > Insecta > Hymenoptera > Platygastridae > Platygaster > Platygaster robiniae. Next base: position 30,201,969 of record CM052020.1, on the reverse strand, counting down.
CTTCAGAGTCGCGGTGCCACTTCGTGAATAACTCTTTTCTATAGGAAGCATAGGGAGTTGCACGGGGCTGGTCTAAGGTACTCACCAGCCCCCTGCAACTTGCCTATTATTCGCGTTCCCTTATTGTACATTGGCGCCACTTGTCTTGTAGTGACTTCGAGCGGTGAAATTCAAACGCTTTTAGTGTTGCCCGTCCGCCCCGTCTGTGAAACTGATGAAACTCAAACTACATTTGAAGGGAAATATGAAACGAAAAGCGTACTTTGGGAATTAAATTTTATTCTTGATGTTCTTGATACAATGAATCGACGATTTCATCAATAGGAATGATAAAAATACATTAAGTTGCAAACAATCGTGCTCCCTTTTTTTTGTCTCTAGAAATTTTGTTGGCAGATTTCGAAGCAAAGTTAACAAACTGCCGCATTAATTTGGAAAGATAGAAATACAACAGCTTGGAAAGCACCTGGGCACCGTGTTCATGGCAAGGAAAGGTCAATTTTTTTTTGGTAATGATGTCATGTATCGTTTTCTCAAAAGCGTCTTTCTCGTGTTTGTGCGTGTGGAAATGCAAGTCGATGTTTGATATTAACAACATTAAATGATGTTGGACGGCGGGAAAATCTGCGTTCAAAATATTACAATTTTCACATTTGAAATTTTTCGTTACTTGTATTATTTTCTCTTCTATTTCTTTCGTGACCTGAAAAACTTTAAATTCTGATGGTGTAGGCCCGTAATAATCATGGTCATATTTTACAATACTGAATTTGTCTCCTTCCTAGTTTCCCACTGTAAAATTTTTTTTTATGCGATTCTCAAGTTGTTTAAAAATATTTTTTTCATTACAATTTTTCGAAAAAAGGAAGTCAAGGTTTTTGTACTTGATTATTTTGTTATTTTGTGAGGTTGGACCAGTGACATTTCCTGTTTTTGGCATTTCAGCCGTGTTCGTGACGGAAAGTATTGAAAAGGATCGAATAAATGTAGGAGTATCTGGATGGTCATTGGATCCAGATGCTTGACGTGCCAAACCCAAGAATCTCTGTGAAAGCGAAGAAAATATTTACAAATATATATGAATTGTAAGGTATGGAGTCCTAAAACTTCGCAAAAGTTATAGCGTTTTTAAGATATTTCTTATTTTTTCACTTAAACAAAAAAGAAAAAAAGAAAGAGAAACTCAACAAGTATAAGAAACGATACGATCTGAAAATGTAATTTCAGACGCTGAATTCCACTTTCTCGTGGCACGTCACATAAATTAAATATAAATTAGAAATCAATGATGTAAACTTTAAATCGTAAGAAAAAAACTTATGTCCGTGGAGCGAACAATTTTTCATTTGTTTTCGTATAAAATTTATGAAATGAAAATTCATCAAAACAGAAGCTCCTCAACTGGAATTTTTATGATTCTGACATGACATGGAAACATTTTAATGTAAAATAAATTAAATATAGCAACCTCCAAGGGATCTTGATTTATCCTCCCTGCGAAAACATGTGAGAAATTGTGTTTTTCTTCTAAATATTCTGTTATCCCGATCATTGATTTCAAGGTGACTCTAAAACCTTCTGCTGTTTGGTAGGTCAGAAATTGAGCGTCATTAATTTCTTTATCACGAACGAGTTGCTCCCAGTTGTCTAATTTCTTTAGAGATTCTTGCAAAAACTAAAAATGAAGAATTCATTTTATACTCATATATTAGTGACAAAACAAACCATCTTCACAACTGATTAAAATAAAGCAGTACCTTATATGAATAATTTCCCACTTTCAATGCTTTGGATTCATCAAGACAATTCATTACATCAAAAAGGTCATTAATCCATTTGCAGAAAGTAGCACTAGATGAAGAATCTTTGAGTCCTGGTACGTAACGTCGATAAATGTTGAGCGCATTATAAACCGAATTGCTAAAAACCTGCGCCAAAAATTCCAATTATTCAAAGATAGATGATCACGAATAAATGTAAATGAAAAAAGTACCTGTGCAGCTAAGCAGACCCTCATTTTTGCAGGATTAGACAATATCAAGTGATTTTTTGTCAGACGAGGACACAAACGAGTAGTGACATTCGTTGTATTGTGGGAATCTGTACAATCTTCGGTTACTCCTCTGGAATCTTCTTCATACAGAATTTTCAAATGTTTCCATTTTATTGGCGGCTCAGATGGGTTCATCTGCAATTAGTGTAAAAGTCAAATTGATACAAATATTTTTTATTTAACATATGCATTATTAAAAATGGACGTTTATATAATTATTATATGCGTTTTAAAAGCACCTGCAAAGTATTGTTGTTGTATCAACGATTCCGAAGAGTTTTAATAAGATGAGGAGGGTCGGAGAATATAAACATTTTCCGATCAGCGTCCACTGGATGTTTAAAAAAGGAACAACTGTTGCCCATTTTCCCGGAAACTCCAAATTCAGACCAAAATTTTCGATTTTGGGAAGCACCATCGCTTACAACTCCGTGTACAAAACCACCTGCATTTTCTAACAACATTGTGGCCTTTACTATAAATGCTGCTAGTTTTGTTCCTACAGTTGGCCCCTGAGATGCAAACAGTCCAATTGGTTGGGAATAGCAGTGATTTAAACCTTGAAACATAAATACTAATCCGTGATTTGCTTTTTGCGAGCTATTGGCTGCTTTTGAGGATTCCGAATCTGCTCCAAAGTCCACAAGGCCGGTGTATGTCATATTTGTACCATCTACATTTATTTGTTCTCTCGTAGATATTTCATCTAACAATATAATTCCATGTCTTTGATGAGGTTCCATGTTAGAGAAAGATTTCTCCAATAAATCAAAAAACTCATCAGTGAAACCACACTTCTTATCAATTTTCGCCAGGTATCTGGAAAAAGGTTTTTTTAATAACAATTTTTTTTTCTTACATATGAAATATGAAAATGAAACTTACTGTCTTATTGAACGAGAACAAGGCAAAGGTATCATGTCGAAGTTTCTCATGTATTCATAACCCGATGGAGATTTCATATGCAGCAAAAGACATTTTAAAAGCCAGTTCTCTGAATATCGAATTCCCTTCGAGCTATTTGTTCTGGCAGATTTAATTATTTCCTGCACAGTTGCAAACTGCGTTTCGGAAATTTTTCCATCCACTTGTAGTTTTTTCAAAGTTTCTTTACTAAAAGATGTAAGTTCCTCTTTGCTTTGTTCCAATTTTTCTTTCAACATTTTTTCTCTATTATTAGCTCTATATACAGCTTGAGCTATTTTTTTGTGTCGTAGTTTGATATTCATCAATTTTTCTTTTTCTTGATCATCAACATGTAATCGCAATCTTTTACTTTTATTCTTTTTCGTGTCTTCTTCCAGGCGAACTCTTTTTCGATAAAAAGTCTGCTTTAATTTTGCACAAGCTTTGCACACGAGATCAGAAACGAGTAGTAATTCACAGTTTTTGTGTCTGTATGTGTTTGAAGCATCTTTGTAAGACACCGAAGTTTGCAACTGCAATGTATTGAATGATGGACCACAGCCTGAACAAACGTTAAACTTATCCATGCCATGAAGGAAAACGCGGAAATTTTCCAAACTGGAAAGAGCTTCTTTGACATTCAATCGAGACTCTTCGAGTACCTGTCCACCCACTCGTACTGTCAAATTCATTGTTTCCGTTACAATTACTTCCATCGATGGACATTTCATGTACTTGCCATCCACGTTCTTCACAATAGGCCGTTCAAAACAAGCCACCCTTAGGTTGTCACATGTTGTGAAAAGTTGTGTCCATCCTAGAGGCAGATTTGCCGGGTTTTCTTGCAAAATTTGAAATGAAAAATTAGAATTATTTTGCATTTCTCCTTCCAAAACACAATTCCGTGAATCAGTTTCAATGGATTCATTGTAGACTGCTTCACAATCATTCGCGCTTTCCATTACCAATTCTTCTTTTGAGTGACCGATATCATCCGGATACAAAAACAGTTGATTGCTCGAGCTGGTCAGTCTTTCTAAAGATTTGGGGAGTGCTCCTTTACGCAAGCGAGCAATTTTGTACTTTCCCTGCATGGAAAAATTTTTTAAAAATTTAGTTATGTATGAGGATTCATTTCTGCTTTTTGTTTATCAATTTCTATTTTATCTGTTTTAAATTACTAGAGATCAGATTTGAATAATGAAAAATTTATTGAAAGAATCAAACCTGCTGAAAATATTCAAATGTAATTCCAAATGGTACGTCCAAATGAGTAATTTGTGGAAAAATCATTTGAATTTCCAAATGAAATTTCATGTGAATTTACAATTGAATTTTCAAATGAAATGTAAATGAAATTTCATTTGGAAATTCAAATACATATATTTTAAATTAACATTTTCTTTCGTTTTTTTAACTGGAAATTCATATCTGGAATTACTCATTATGGCGTTCCATTTGAAATTTCATTTGAATATTTTCAGCTGGGAAACGTAAAAAAAGGAAAAAATCATTTCTTAAAAATTTTATTGTAAGCAATGTAAATGAGTGAAAAATGTACCTAACACATATATAAAAAGAACAACAATGTAAAACTTACCAAGGCCAAAATTTTCCCATCAGAATCGCGAAATTCTCGACCAAGTAAAATGTTGGATTCATCGAAATGATTTTGGCACACACGACTATGTTTTTTAAAAACAACGTCACAACCAAGAGCATTTTTCCATGCTTCTTGAATTTCGCTTCGTTGAGGAACACAAAAAAAGTGCACATTTTTAAATTCCTTAAGTTCTTCGAATTTACGATCGGGAATGCAGCACCGACGAAACTTTTTGTTTTTGGATAAAGACATCACCCCAAAAAAAATTGAAAACAAAACCAACAGAACCACGTTAATTTCGAATTATGTTTTTTTGTTTTTGTTTACATCGCACACATGGGCGAGAGACGGGAGAGGCAAGGGGGAATGTCACCAAATGACTACTAGCGCCATCTGGTGTAGATGTACAATAAAAGCCCCATTACATGGAGCGAGCGACGAGCGACGGCGACAAACCTCAGCGACGAGCGACCTGGAATATCAATGCGCGCGCATGAAATGCAATTGGTGTTATATATAGTGTGGTGTAGTGTGTAAACAACAACAGTGTCCTGTCAAAACGTGAGAGTCATTTACCGCGGATGAAATTTCATAAATGTGAGTAAAACAAGAGAATCCTTGATATTCAAAAAATTTCTCGAAGTTTAGAAAATTATTTGAAGATTCTAAGATTCTTACATAAACCTTATTAATACATTTTTTTAAAAAATTATATTTTACAGTTCATTACTAACAGAGTATGGTTGTAATATAAATACGTTTACTAATTCACATATTCGCAAAGTACTTAAAAAAAAAACAGTAATATAAGGTGATGAATTTGTCAAATACATCAAATTTTTAATCTTAGTTTACTTTCAAGTGCATCTTCAAAACACAAATATTTGTATGATTTTATAAATATTATCAAAATATGCATGATTATTTTTTTTTTCAATCAAGTTCTATAAATTGATTCAAAATTTGTTATTTTATGAACAAGTTGTACATGTCTTACTAAAATTCGGTAACATCTTTATTTTTATTTGAAATATTTAATTGTTCTGAAAAAACCTATATTCTAGTGAACTACTCTAATCGAAGGCAATTGTACGACTTGCACTTCATTTCACCATATACTTTCTCGTGTTTTTCTGTATGATTAACTACAACACATCATGTTCTAGAATAAGGACAGAATTCATTTCATTTTTTTGCTTCTTTTATTTTTGTGCTATATAAATTATTAGCAATGAGCTTTTTTGTTAGAAGCAAATTTATCCTTGGTATACAAGTAAAAAAAATGCTGTAAAAAATGTGAATGTTAATTAACATTAAGCATGGAGAAAGGCAAAAAACAATTTTTAACAATTGTGCATGATATGAAAAACAATAAGTATTCTCTTCAAACTTTTATCTTCGTTTGTGAAGAGTAGTATCAAAATCGTTGTTAATTTATTTTTGTCATTCATTTTGTCAGTAATCCTCACAAAATGGAAAGGAAATATGCTCTGTGGGCTCATAAGAACAGCCAACAACTTGAAGAGTGGCACCATCGGAGAAAACAAACTCTACTGTCAGCAGCGCTGTGTCTTTTAACTGTAGTACAGCATCAAAGGGAAAGGAAAAAAAAAGGAAAATGTGGGTCACAAGGTTATTACAACTTCGCCCTGTACATGGTTTTTTTCATGCAATGGTTCCTGAACTGCGATTGGACGAAAATCGATTTCAAAACTACTTGAGGATGTCAACGGTACAATATGAAGAATTATTAAACCTTGTTGGTCCCAAGATTTCTAAACAGGATGCTGTCGGAAAATCTATTTTAGCCTCTGAACGCCTAACATTGACTTTAAGGTATATTCATTCTTTAAACATTGTTTTCAGATTAGTAATACGTTGAAAATTGGAAATGGAATGATGATTGCCACAAAAGGAATCAACATTGACTTGAGGAATAAAAACTTTAAATTAGAATTTTGGAAAATTTGGAGAATTCACGGCTGTGAAAATCCAATGAGACATGCCCATTTGAGAAAACCATAGATTTATCCTGCAAATCTTTATATTGACTTAATAAATAAAAAATACCAGTTGGAAACTCCCTGCATTTCAACCATGAAATAAGTCAAATGTAACTTTCTAAACAAAATAACCATAATAAAGTCCAACCACAAACTTCAATTCAAATTAAAAACTGTATAATTTCCAAAAGAATAAAGTAATAAAATTATAAAATAATAAAGTATAGATTTTAGTCACCATACAATTCTCTTGATTACAAAAAAAACTCAAAAACGTTTTCAATTAAAGACTGAATTTCCAAAATCCATTAGAGAAATTAGCTGGAAAAATCCATTATTTTTTCTAATGAGTCATGACCAATTGGCATTTTCAACTTGATTTCTTCAGCTGGGTTTATATCGCGAATAAAAAAACATGAACAACTCTTTTATTAAAAAAAATTAAAAATTTAAACGTTTCAAAAATTCCAAATCAAAAAAATTCGAATAACTGGATTATGAATGTAATAATTTGCATGTACATTTCTGCATAAAATTTTTTTTGCGTAAAAAAGAAATAAGAAATGTTTAATCAATAAAGTTTTTACTTTTTAGTATTCTTAATAAATGTTAATGTTTCTATGTTTATTGGAGTGTTATTAGAAATTTTTCAATGTGAATTTCATTAATTCTACATGCAAGTGCATGTCATAATGAGAAAAAAAACCTTAATTGTTAATGAGAAAATTTAAACTTAATTTGACAAGTTCTCAATGTTGTGTCGTTAATTAATCAATCGATTGTACTTTTAGGTATCTCGCAACTGGAGATTGCCTAATGTCGATGATGTACCATTACCTAATCTCTGAACCAGCTATATCGGGTATCATTAAAGAAACCTGTACGGCGTTGTGGGACGTTTTGCAGCCTTTGGTCCTAGCATCTTGCAATGAAAATACCTGGAGAGGAGTAGCTGCAGATTTTGAAAGCAATTGGAATTTTCGACACTGCTGTGGAGCTATCGACGGGAGACACATTGAAATTGACGTAAGGAGTAATGCATTTTCTTGAAAGAAATAATTAAAAGTATGAGCAGTTTGTCAGTATTACCAACAAAGAATCTGAAACCTTGTTCCTCCAAAATGATATACTAACATTTCTCAGTTCTGTAGACAAAATATATGAGAATTACAAAAATGTCTATCAATTTTTTTTCTGAAAATTACGTTCACGATTGTCACTTGATCAGAAGAATTATTCTATAATGTTTCCGAACAATTGAATCATCGGATTTAAAAAAAATCAACTTTAAACAAGGTTAACGAATCTGAAGGTCATGGATATTCGTAGAAAATTATGATTGTTTCGAAATAAACAAAAAATAAGAGTGAATAACAAAAAATAATGGTTAATGTTAGGGAATAATGAGAGAGGTATACCATTAGATACAAACTCATGGTTAATCATACGAAATGTATCATAAGTCAATGTCAACTTTTTTCAGTGTCAACCTCATGCCGGTTCCCAGTATTACAACTACAAGGGATACCACAGCATTGTGTTACTCGCAGTTTGTGATGCTAACTACATGTTTCGATGCGTGGACATCGGCGCATGTGGGAGGCGTGGCGACTCGGGAATTTTTAAGCAAGGCTCAATCGGACTTTGTTTAGAAAATGGAGAAATTGGTTTGCCCCCACCAGATCGCTTGAACGAAGATGGACCTATTTTGCCGTATGTTTTCGTTGGAGACGAAGCGTTTCCTTTGTCCACGTATATGATGAGACCATACCCAGGAAGATCTGGGTTGCAAAAGGATCAACGAATTTTTAATTACAGGCTATCGCGCGCGCGTAGAATAATTGAAAATACATTTGGTATAATTGTCAGCCAATGGCGTATTTTACGCAAGCCAATTGAGTGCAAACTCGATACAGCGCGTGAAATTACAAAGGCCGTTGTTTGCCTTCATAATTGGCTAGGCAAGCACAAGTTGGAGCGGGGAGCGTATGTCGATAGGACTATTGTCGACCGTGAGGAGCCGGATGGTTCTTTCCACCCCGGCAGTTGGAGAGTTTTGATTCAAGAATCGGCAGTAGATCAAATATCTAAGAAGCATTTCACTGACATAAGAAAGAGCACAGTATTGGCGAAGCATGTCAGGGAAGAATTTTGTCGATACTTTGATGAAGAAGGTGAGGTACCCTGGCAAGCTGCAGCTGTCTCGGACGCCATGGACGAATAGAGCGATAACCCCTGCTCTTAAGACGACTCGGAACCTACTGTAGTGCGAGAGAGATGTGTAGAACGGGAAGCAGTGGAAAGGAAAGAGGACGAAAAGAGAAAGTCTTCCGAGTCGTTATAACTGTCGTATCTTGCTTTTTAAATACTAATGTCGTCGAACTATATTTATTATATTACATAACTGTTAAACAATCGTGGAAATAATGAAAGCTAAGTGCAAGAAAGAAATATATATATTTATTTGTTGCATAAATTAACAGGTGCAAATCATGTTTGTAAATTCACTCGTCTTCGTCGTCGGTCATCGCGTCTTCAATCACGTTCAGAATGTCTCTCACAACTTTCCGTCTTTTTTTATTCCTTAGTTTCAACATCATAGGTTTTATATATTCAAAAAAACCATCGAGTGGGTCGCTTATTGGTAAAGGTACCGACGCAAGGGGAGGAGGAGTTTCAATTGCTGTTGCAATTTTTGCCATTGTCTCGCTCATCATTCTCGTGCACTCATCATCGGCGCCTTTGTTCTTTCTTGAACTGTAAACTTGACTGTTGTTTTTTTCTCGCAGAGCGGGTGTCCGACTTGAAGGAGGTGTACTTTAAGAATCGGGAGAAGTAATATCATTGGCTTTCGATACGCGACCGTTATCGTTGTAAATTTTTGTATTTTCTTTGTTCGTTTCAGCAGTCCTTGCCACCAAATTTGAAACCCTTGCACTGAAAGTGAATTAAAACATTACGTCAACTAACTAATTACATTCCAATGATTTCAGTGGCGTAGAAGTGAGGGGGATTTTGGGGTCTGCACCCTCCCCCCTCCCCCCGACATCATTATATATACTAATGCTATATATATACATATATACGTTACATATATAAATATATTCATATACTTATAACTGCCCCTGAAAAAATTTTCTACTATGCCACTGAATGATTTGCTCAATTCGATGGATGCAATTATAATTAAGAGAAAAAAGTTACCTGGGATCTTGTTCGAAACATCGGAGAAACATCAAACGATGCGTAGAAGGCCAGTCGTCGACAAAATCGTCATCCTCAGGCGCTTCGGCTCCACTAGGCAATACTTTTATTTTCCTTCTGAAAGTGTCACGTAAATGTTTCCATTTTTTCTTTATAGTCACTTCTGTCCATCCCGGAACTGAAAGAATCGAAAAATTGTTATTCTCAAGAATCCTCATTTGATGGACATGAAATGTAACGATTATTTCAAGAAGTTCTATTTTTTGTAAAATAGGATTGAATAATGAAAATAAATTCATAATTACATGTATGTATTTTTATGATTAGCTGTGCTAACTAAAAACGAATTATTAAGAAATTTAAGTCACTTCAACAATTCTTCAAAAGCGCAGCATATAAATTGATAAGTATGCAATAAAATGAAAATTTTTTATTTACTTTGTACTTTCAAACACGAACTTCTGGTAATGTGATTATGAATGTGAAAAATAATCAAAAAGAATCAAAATAAGAGAAAAGTATTTAACATCTATAATTTCTATTGATTTTGAACTTCGAAAATTATGTTGAATCTCAAAATTTCACATGATTTTGAAAATTGTTTTTCAAGATGAATCATAAAAGTTTCTAAATGTTTTTGAATTCGAACGTTATCATTAAAATGTCAATCATAAAATTATCGATATTTATAGTCTGAATCGTATTGAAAAAATAATTAATTTATTTTTATAACATATTTTACACTCCTGATCCCTACTAGATAACTTTCAACCCTGATATAAATCCGGTTCTAGCTCTTGACCACATATTTGACGAAGCTGTTCGATTTTGAAAATTTCTATTTTGAAATCGGCTTTGCTGATTAATTTGAATCAATTTTGGAAAGAATCAATGAAGAGAATGATGTGTACAGATTTATATTCGTTTATACAAGTTTGAATGATGGTTTTTAAAATGTGTACAAATTTCCTGCAATATTTTGCTGGTGAACGAGGAAAAAGTACTTAAAATCCGTCCAAGACGAGAATCCTTTTTTCAGGTGGAGGATACAAAGGGTATTAGGAATTTTTTTTTAACAGTTTATTTTTGAAACTGTACAATTTATATAAGTTCTGTCTTGGGAATTACATCGTGTGGATTTTGGTATATGTTTGATTGTTCTGAAGTTTATATTTCGTTTTCTACTGTTCGCAGTTTACGCTGTGGAATTTACATGTCCAGGAGTGAATGAAATAGGGTTTTGGGGTTTAAAAAAAATTCGATTTGAGTGATCAAATATATTCTACTCGAAAATCAGACAGATCCAATTTTAAAAAAAAATGAAAACCTCAGTATATTTTGAATTTTCGAAAATAAATTGCAATAAAAATTGCAACATCGAAAGAATTTAAAGAAAAATTATTTTCTATGTATGATCCTGGACATGTAAAATCGTTAATAAAATACATTCCTTATTCAGTATTGAAAAACTGTATTATGTTTATACAATTATTTTATTGAACGTTGAAACTTTTCCTATAATTTTTTGGTGGTTTTTTTTATACTGTAAGGATTGTTCAAAAACGTGCCTCAATTAAAAAAAAATGGAATTTTTCACATCGAAAGATGATATTATTTGTATGTTCGTGGGGTAGTTTTTTAAAAAGAGGAAAATAGTGTAAATATTAGCGAAGGATATAAGTATCGTACCGGTGATCAATCTTGCTCTCTGAAAAATTTGATTTTTGTATTGAAAGAAATTTTTTATCTGAGTAATTGAATACTTGGGTAATTGTATTTAATTACAATATTGTTCTTGCGATGAAAAATATGTAATAAAAAGTATTTGCGTTGCATAAACACAACAGCGCCTTAGTAAATAATTTATATTGTTATTCACCTACAACAATCATTTTCCTTATTTTATGTGCATTTTTTTTTGGTTTCTATTTTTTGACTTATGTTTTTTTGTATACTTCATTCTTTTTTCTTTTTTTTTCTATTCTAACACATTTATAAGTTTTAATAAGTTTTAAAAATAATCAAAAATAATCAAAATAAGCGAAAAGTATTTAACATCTATAATTTCTATTAATTTTGAACTTCGAAACTGTATCTTCTAGTACGACAACAAAATTTTCAGTCATTTTATCCCGAATTATGAAAGAAGGAACAAAGTTTTTTGACCTAGCCTTTGTGAAAGCTTTGATTTTGAAATTTAAAATAGAATAAAAAATTATTGTGATTGCTTGCATAAATTTTTTGCTGGACATTTCCAGTTATGATTATGAAAATGAATTTTCAATTGTAATGAATATGTCATATGTTAATGAACGTATCAACGTTTTTGAAATAATTTATCAAAGGAGCATATATATCTATGCTTCTTTGAATATAATCATAAATAAAATTAATTTAAGAATCTGTGTAACATATAATAGTTCGACGGTGGAATTTTTCAAGCTGTATATACATACTATTTAGATTTTCAGCAATTTTTTTCCACGCGGGTCCAGTACTTTTCGGCCCCCGAAGCTTAGTTGGAAGGGTTATATAATAAAGGCATCGATGTTTTTCCACTTCGTCGATCAAGTTTTCTAAATCCCAGATTTCTTCATTATGCAAGCGCCTTTTTTTACAAATTTTTTGGCTTGTAGACGACTGCTCGTCAACTGTGTCATCATTCGGTTTTTGTTGGTCAATGGTGTTGGAGGGTTCTCCGGCTTCCTCCAAATTTTTTTTTTGGATTCAAATCGGCTTCACTTACATACATTAATTGACCATCGTCATCGCGTACGAGACAAAATCCGCTTTCTGCAAGCGTATAAATATAAATTATCATTGAAAAAATACAGGGTGTAATTTAAACTCGATTACATTTTTTGATTTTGAGTATTGTAAAAAGTGTATAAACAAAAATATGATATTTTCATAAATAGAGAATTTAAAATTACCTGTACGTGGGTACAAATAACCGGATTCGGTAATTAAAAAACTATTACAATCTGCACCTAAACAGTTCGAATGGTTGGCAATGTTTGTTTCTTTAACGGGCTCGATGCAGATGATGCACACATATTCACGCTCCATTTCACGTTCCAAATCAAAATAAATACGTAATCAGCGCACACGTTGTTTTGATGGAGGGTAAATAAAAACAATAACAAAAATGCTACGCGCACGTCGCTCGAGTGTTTTCTCAAACAGCTGAAAAAATGCGCAGAACGTATTGCGCATCATCGCTCGTCGCTGACCTTTGTCGCCGTCGCTCGTCGCTCGCTCCATGTAATGGCACCTTAAGAGAACGCGTGTTCCAATGTAAAATGGGCTAAGTTGCAGGGGGCTGGTACTCACTCATGCCGAAAACCAGTCAGATTGTGTAAGAGCGTGTGCGTTGTCATGGCCATGTGAATGTTTCGGTAAACGCACACGAAAAAGGAAAGAAAAGAGAATTCCCCTTTTCCTCTTAACCCCCTCCCCCATCATCACCAATGTCTAGGTTCGCGTCGTTCGAGTTAGTATTCCATAGAAATCTATGGAAGTGAGTACCCTCTGGAAAAAGGCTTGTGGCGACACGCGTCACAAGCAATCCCGGGACCCTAGACGAACAAACCTGACCCAACCCGCCACCGACCAATGAGAGCGGCCTGGTCTCGGATTGGCTGCTCGACATCGCGCAAAATGGCCGACTTTTTAAAATATAAAAAAAACGAGACAGACGGTCGTCAATCGCGCGCGGAACACGACTACTCTAATCATAATCAAATTTGTGTAGAGTTTTATTTTTAGTACGGTTGCTATTTTGTAATAAAAATAAACGTAAGGTTTTAGTGCCAAACGGTCTTTTAATTATTGCGTTGGCGCCCCTACGATTCTGACTCCACAACTGGTGACCCCTTGGAAAAGAGGAACACGCCGCCGACCGATTTACCGTCTCCCCCGGGTACCTGTGAAAGACACTCGAAGAAATATACATCGCTGGACTACGCTACCCACGCCAAAAAGAGAAGAAAGAAAAAACGCGAGTGAAGAGTGACCGCGCGCGCACGTTTTTTCCACCGCCATTTTGGAAATCGCCGGTTCCAAGAGAATTTCCTCGCGAAAATCCACGCGCATCGCCACGACGAGGCTTACGACGCGAAAAATCCTCTCAGTGCCGTTTAGTGATTAGTGTTCCCGCCCCGACCGGATCCATATTCCGACCGTACCCGAATTTTCCGCGTTTTCCCGCGAGCACGAGACTCCACGATGTCCACCGACGCCACGGACGGAATCAAGGACGAGGATGCACGGCAAAGGACCCTCGCGACGGACATCCAGGCCCTCAGGATAACGAAATTCCCAGCATTCTACAGATCCGACCCAGAATTTTGGTTCCGCCAGGTAGAAGCGACCTTTTCAAGTCATGGAATTGTCTCAGATGAGAAGAAATATGAATATATCGTGGTTCACGCGGACCCGGAGGTCGTCCCACACATTCTCGCCCTCGTCAAGAATCCACCTGCGGAAAGAAAATATGAGGCGATAAAAAACAAAATTTTATCAGCTTTTTCTGAACCAGAGGAAGCCAAGCTCAGGAAATTGTTGCAGGGCCGTAACCTGGGGGGAAAAAAGCCCTCCCACGTATTAGAAGAAATGAGGAACCTGGCGGGCAACCAGTTCACTGACAAGGCTCTCAAGACAATATTCCTCGATACACTCCCACACCACACCCAGGCCGTGCTTACAGTGGCAACGAGCGCTACCCTGGATGAGCTCGCCCTGATAGCTGATAATATAGCAGACGTCCAATCACCTGGAATATCCGCCATCACCAAACCAAAGGACCCAGGTATCAGTCAAGTCGAAACTATTATCGAACAGGTGACAGCCCGGGTCATTAACGCACTGCAGAGATCTGGTTTTGGATACAGAGAAAATTCTCGCCCCCAAACCCGCGACCGCAGCTCGTCAAGGGCAAGGAGCAAGTCACGTCACCGAGATGATTTCTGCTTCTACCACAATTGTTTTGGCAACAAGGCACGGAACTGCAGGCCGCCGTGCTCCTTCAAGTCGGGCGAGGAGAAAAAAAACTAACTGAGTCGTCTCGAATACAGGCGGTCAGCGACGACTCCCCACAACAGAGCCGCCTCATTGTGACTGATAAAAAATCAGGACTGAAATTTTTGGTTGACACAGGAGCCGACATTTCCGTGATTCCCCGGACTCTGGCCTCCCGCACTGCAACCCCTGCCAGGTTTAAATTGTTCGCAGCCAATAATTCTCAGATCACCACCTACGGTGAGCGACCCCTGGTGCTCGAACTCGGCCTTCGTCGGAGTTTCCAGTGGGCCTTCACCATCGCCGACGTGGCCCAACCCATCCTAGGCGCCGACTTCCTGCAGAGGTTCGGCCTACTAGTCGACATCCAGGGCAAGAGAATTATTGACCATTACACCAACCTCTCGACTTCAACGGATGTCTCCAACCGCCCAACTCCAAGAATTTCGACCATCTCGCAGTCCCAGAAATACCAAGACCTCCTGAAGAACTTCGTCGACATCACGATTCCCTCCAGGAACAAGGTGGCCAGCAAGCAGGGAGTATTCCACTACATCCTAACCGAAGGACCGCCAGTCTCATCACGAGCACGCAGGCTCGCTCCTGAGAAGCTGTGCCAAGCCAAACAGGAGTTTGAGTTCATGCTGGAGCAGGGAATTTGCCAAGCTTCTAGCAGCCCTTGGGCGAGCCCTCTGCACTTGGTCAAGAAGGACAACGGAAAATGGCGCCCATGTGGAGATTATCGAGGACTCAACGCGAGGACCATCCCTGACAAATACCCGGTGGCCAACCTCCACGACTTTGCCCATCGACTCTATGGCTGCACGCGGGTCTCCACCCTGGACCTCACCAGGGCCTATCACCAGGTGCCAGTTGCTCCGGAGGACGTTCCAAAAACGGCTGTAATAACCCCCTTCGGCCTTTTCGAATTTAATGTCATGACCTTTGGGTTATGTAACGCAGCCCAGACATTTCAGAGGTATATAGACACCGCCCTTAGGGGCCTAGACTTTTGTTATGCCTACATCGACGACATCTTGGTGGCATCGAAGGACGAGCAGGAACACCAGCGCCACTTGAAGATGATCTTCGAACGACTCCGAGAATTTGGCCTCTCGATAAATCTGGAAAAGTGCACCTTCGGTGCGACACGAGTCCGATTCCTGGGCCACTTGGTCGATGGCACTGGTACCAGGCCGCTTCCAGAACGAGTCGAGGCAATCCAGTTAGTGAAAAGACCAGAGACCATAGAGGCCCTCCGCAGATTCTTGGGGATGGTGAACTTCTATAGAAAACACCTCAGGAACGCGGCATCCGTCCAGGCCCCCCTCCACGACCTCCTTGTCGGCACGGCGAAGAAAAGGGACAGGCGACCAGTCCCATGGACGGCAGAGGCCGAGAAGACTTTCGAAGCGTGCAAGCAGCAGCTGGCCCAGGCAGCTCTCCTCAGCCACCCACGTGAGCACGCCACCCTGGAGCTCCAGTGCGACGCTTCCAACGACGCCATGGGAGCGGTGCTGGAACAAGACAACAACGGGACATGGGAGCCACTTGGTTTTTTCTCCAAGAAATTCAGTGGAGCCCAGAAGAAATACAGTACGTACGACAGGGAGTTACAAGCCATCTACAGCAGCATAAAATTTTTTCAGTTCATGGTGGAAGGCCGAAACTTGGTCGTGAAAACTGACCACAAGCCGATAACGTTCGCCTTTCATCAAAAACCTGAAAAAGCCTCACCATGGCAGTTGAGACAGCTGGATTTCATCGGCCAGTTCACGACCAACATCCGATACATCCCCGGCACGGATAACATCACCGCAGACGCCCTATCACGGATCGATGCGATACGGATGCCGACTGTTGTGACGACAGAAGAGCTCGCACAGGCCCAACTGGAGGACGACGAGCTGCAGACCCTCCTGAAAGGCAAGAATTCGTTAAAATTACGGAAATTGCCAGTCGTAGGCTCCGACCACGTCATCTACTGCGATCTCTCGACAACAGATCCCGAAGGCGAGTGTTTGACGTTGCTCACGGACTTTCCCACCCCAGCGGCCGCGCCACGAAGAAAGTTGTGCAGAAAAAATTTGTCTGGCCATCCATGGGTCAAGATATCACACGGTGGGCTCGGACTTGCCCCAACTGCCAACGCTGCAAGGTCGGCCGACACGCCAAGCTCCCCTTGGAACGCATCCCGGTGCCCGACGACCGTTTCTCACACGTACACCTGGACATCGTGGGACCGTTGGTCAACTCCCAAGGCTACTCATATCTATTAACAATGATAGATAGATTCACTCGATGGCCCGAGGCGACGCCCCTGAAAAATATCACCGCGCAAGCAGTTGTCGAGGCCTTTTATTCGACCTGGATTACACGATTCGGATCTCCAGCTGTAATAACGACAGACCAAGGCTCGCAATTCGAGGCATTACTATTCAGGGCTCTCACCCACTTAGTCGGCGCAAAACGAACCAGGACCACGGCTTATCATCCCGCGACAAACGGCATTGTGGAGCGATGGCACAGATCGTTGAAAGCTGCCATCATGTGCCACAATGACCTCAACTGGATCGACGCCCTGCCATCTGTGCTCCTGGGCCTACGAACCTGTCTGAAAGAAGATGTCGGCGCCTCAGCGGCCGAACTAGTTTACGGAGCTACCCTTCGGATACCAGGGGAATTTTTCATGCACGAGGGACGCCCATCGGGACCACAATTTTTCATACACAAGTTCAGGGAACACATGAGAAAATTGAGGCCAACGCCAGCGACTCACCACGTCCGAAAGAAAATTTTCGTCCATCACGACCTTCATTCCTGCTCACATGTGTATGTGAGAGTCGACAGAGTCAAGAAACCGCTCGAGCCACCCTACGACGGCCCTTTCAAGGTATTGGAGAGACCAGCTGACAACTTTTTCATCATCGACATGAATGGGAGGAAAGTCAACATCCATGTTGAACGGCTGAAACCTGCATTTTTCGAGATGACAGCTCAACCTGGACTCGCGAATTCCACGCCACGCGAGCCCATCCCAGCACCAAAAGCAACTCCAGGGACGACAAACGACAGCAACAACACGTCCAAACCGACCCAAGGCCTTGTCACAGGGAACACACCACAAAATAATAACTCAGGGAACGTTACAAAACAACCCCCAGTTATCAAGAAAACTGTCACCTGGAAAACCCCGAAATTCACGGTCGGGCCTCACCTGGACAAAAACAGGACGACACGCAGCCCAACGACATTCTCCCAGACGCCGAGCCACGCCCAGAGGCCCTCGATTCTCCGGAGGTACAACGACCCGGGTTTGACACATCGCGGATACAACGCACGCAATCCCCAGGTCCACGGATAACACTAGACGACGAGGAAAGAAAAAATCCCCAATCCTTTTCCTTTTTTTTGCCCAGTTTCCTGTTTCAGGAGAAGTTTTTTTTCGCGCATGACTTGGGCAAATCGCAAAAAAAAAACAAAATCAACATACATGGTATCAAAACAAGCGGTATCGCAACTTGACATCTAAAATCACGACAAGTTACTCGAGGGGGAGTGATGTGGCGACACGCGTCACAAGCAATCCCGGGACCCTAGACGAACAAACCTAACCCAACCCGCCACCGACCAATGAAAGCGGCCTGGTCTCGGATTGGCTGCTCGACATCGCGCAAAATGGCCGACTTTTTAAAATATAAAAAAAACGAGACAGACGGTCGTCAATCGCGCGCGGAACACGACTACTCTAATCATAATCAAATTTGTGTAGAGTTTTATTTTTAGTACGGTTGCTATTTTGGAATAAAAATAAACGTAAGGTTTTAGTGCCAAACGGTCTTTTAATTGTTGCGTTGGCGCCCCTACGATTCTGACTCCACAGGCTACACGGAGAGGAGTAAACCGGAAACATCACTGCCGTCGCCGTAACTATTCCTGTGGAGATTCTTTATTGGAGAAAGGCAGTATCTATTGCTGTGCTGGCAGTAATATGTACTGCATACACCGTAACCGTTCAGCATTTGGCAGCAGCGCTGCCAGATCGAAAACTGGGTATTAACGTATAAGTAGGAAAAAGTGGTGGGGGGAGACAGCGAAATTGATAATAATAATTAAAATAATTTTCATTAATTATGAAAACGTATTGACTATCTGTCTCTCTCGCTCTTATTGTCGTACTCGGATAGCCAAACTACTGCGGTTGCTTAGCGTTCTCACCGTACCAATGCGCACCAATGTGATATATTAATTTTATTCTCACCGGCAAAAAAGGGCGCGAAACAAATAATATTCGAATTACAGTCGAGCTGTATTTGAAATACATACAAAAACCAGTGCTTATACAATTTCGTAGATAATTGAGCATAGTAAATTAGATTATACATGATGGATTAAATAACGTAATGGTAACTGTATCGCAAATTTCGTAGCCATTACATAAATTTCCCATTCAAAACGCGACACCAAAATTTGTTAACGTGTAATTTCACGATTCTTATGTTGAAATAAGAGTATAAATTATCAAACAATGATAGATATATGTAGTGGATCACATAAAAAAAAATCAATGAAGCTTTTTTAGCTATTTAAATTACAGCCCTGTGTTTTTCCCAACCACAGAGAAAACACGATTTGTGACTTATCAAACTATGTAGAAAAACGCGTTTTCTTCATTATATTGGGAAGTATAATGTAAAGCTATAGTAAGTAGCGGTGAAACATAAATCAATGAAAAATCTTATGATTATTTTTTATATTATGTTCACCTTCGTTACTACAATAATTGATGAATCAACAGCCTTTTCCGAGTGCAGGACTCACAAGGCCTGAAAAAAGTAGAATTGGTAAATAAATGTGCATTTTCATAAAACAAAGCCAATAGATCCAATTTTTATTAACAAATAAAAAAAATTTTTTGAAATGAAAAATTTGCATTTTACTGATAAGTGCATTTTAACATAATTTTGCCATAGTACATTTATTTGTTGTAGATCGATTTTTCAACTTTTTCTGACAGTTTTTTGAAATTGAATTCATGTGCTTTTTGCCTCTTAACAAAGCAGACGTGTGCAAGATACCTAACAGTGTTTCTGTCTCGAGGGAGTTGCGCAGTTTGGTCTTGTTCAAGTTGATCTTACTGAAAATCCTTTCGCAGTTTGCTGAAGAATGAGGCAGAACGCGAATCTTCCTGACAATGTCAATGATTTTCGGGAATTTGGGAGTTCCATCGTTCAATTTGAAATCTTCAACTTTCTTCAAAAATACTTCGAGGTCAATGTTCTGCTCCAGTTCTTTGTTGAACGTCATCAGCAACCGCAGGAACACTTTGTGGGCTGCTTCTAAATCCATTTTGAAAAACTCCGCGACTTCTGAGAGGTTTCTGAGATTTTTCAAAATGGATGGCTGCATGAAACCCAGGTGTTTGAGCATTTGGACACTTCTTTCCTTGAAAGGAAATCTTTTGTATATTTCTTTTGCTAGACCGATAAGGAAGGCTCTACAAGTCGTCCTGAATTCGTCGATTTTTTGAACCATGAAATTCGGGTTCTCTTTCATCTAAGTTCTGATTTGTCCTGGCAAAACTGGTCCGAGATCCAACTCCCTGAGTGAGAGCCAACTCCGTTTATTATTTTCTGTCTGCATGAAAAACTGAGCCTTTTCGTCTTGCACGTCCTCGAGATAGATTTTTTTGATAAAATGTGGGTCCAGGTAGCATCCCGCGACTGATTTGAACAGATACTCCATTTTTCTGTGAAGCTCGTGAATTTTTGGCTTTTCTGTTTGAAATTCTTTACTCTTGGCACATACGAATGTCAGAACATGCTTCAAAAATTGTAAGTACCATTTTGTAAAAGTTTTGTTCAAAACATTGAAAATGGCCTGAGCCTTTGTGTTTTTCGGATTCTTCGATTCCCTCTTGAAATATAGGAAAATACCATCGTATTTCAAAAGAACAACATCAACAGAAGCCAATTGAGACAGCCATCTGATTTTATAAACTCTAAGCAGCTTTCGATCAGGGATGTTGAGCGCTTCTTCGACTGCTCTCAATTCATGTTGGCGATTGCTGCTGTTGCTGCAATAATTGTATAGTTCTTCGAGAAGGTTTTGAACGTCTTGAGGAAATAAATCCGAAGCAACTGATACTGCACGTGCGAGCGAATGGCAGATACACTTCATTGTGAAAAGGCCTGGAATATCTCGACGCAGTAAGGCAGCAACTAAATTATTTACTCCAAACATCACACTGGCTCCATCGCTGGCGAAGCCCACCATTTTGTGATGATAAGAAATGCCATGGTCCGCGAAGAATGTTATGATTAAATTATAAATCCCCTGTGGTCGCCTCGTGTAACCTGCAAAAAAATACAGTGTTATTGTATCGCTCATCCTTAGTGTTTTTGATTTTTATAAAAACCTTATAAAAATTTGTATATGGTTGACTTCAAAAAATTTATATAAGAAAAACTTTTTTTATAAAGTGACCTTATAAAAACTTTATAGGAAAAATTTTTCTTATAAAATTTGATTTTCTGCAGAAACTAAAGACATTCAAGGAAAATTGATACGTGTCGCGAATTTCGTATGCGTAGTCGGAATTCCCATGAATTTGTACTTCAACAAAATACTGCGAAAATTTATGCGTTTGCGATACATTGTTTACACATTTGAATAATGTATTATGTACTTTTGCACACCATACATCATAATAAGTTTTTGTATAATATTATTAAGAAATCCGAAATTTGTATGTATACTTTTATTACAGTATACACAAAGAATTAAAACAAAAGCTATTGAATCGTGAATTTTTTTACTATGATTTTACACCTCATATCTCATTTTTTATTAATGACTGAATAATAAGTAAATTTATGATTAACTTGCGGTTAAATTGTTATTGTTTCTGGCAGGACAAAAAAAATTTGTAATGAATGTGTTTATATTAATTTTTACACTAATGAATATTTTATACTCATATTTCAATCAAATATAGGCAGATTTCAACACGCACTTAAATCCTCTCGAGGAATTTAAGGTCGACATTTAAAATTCGTATTCTGCAATATTTCTCGCTAAAAAATGCAAATTTCTTATAAAAAGTAATTTCTCATAAAAATTAGTTCCTTATTAAAAGTAAATTCATATAAAAAAAAACTTTAAAAAATTGATGATTTCTTATAAGATCGGAAAATTTCTTATAAAAATATCAAAGTTTATAAGAAATGTACGAGGTTCAAATATTTTCTTATAAAAAATTTAAAATTTTTTATAAAACTGTCTCTCGTTTTTATAAAAAAATTTTTTTTATAAGGTTTTTGTAAGGTTACTTTATAAGAAAATTTTTTTCCTAAGAATTTTATACGATCGACTTTATAAGAAACGGAATTCTTATAAAATATTTCTGATTCTTATAAAAATGTTGCCTTTTTTTATAAGAATCCAAATCACTAGGCCATGGATTTCCATTTTTAGTTTAAATATTGTCATAAAATTTTTTAATTACAATTACTAATTTTTATCTGATTATTTATCGTTATATTTTTCATCATTTTTCTTGCTATCATGATGTTTGATTTACCGATCATCATTTTACCATTCACTATTTCCATTACTGATACATCAGATTGATATATTATATACCTCCAAAAGACCCGAAAATTCATCAGTGACGCCTTCCTTCGTGTCCAAGCGCACGCACAGAACGAGGTGCTTACATGTTGAAATATCGGTTGATTCGTCGATTATCAAAGAAAAATATCATTTTTTCAACCTGTTGCTCCAAGTGCTCATTGCCCAGGACCTTGCGAATTAACTGGGTGCATTTCGTACGGTCACACGTAACTTTAGCCAAATTTTCTGGCTTACACTTTGTTTTTTATGAGCTCAGTTAACCGATCAGAAACTGCGATGGGAAGATTGTTTTCAACTATTAAAGCCGCTATTTGCAGCGATACTTCGTTGGTCTCATGAGTAGCACTACTTGCATTCCTGAAATACTGTGCAACACTGGCTGACGTTGCTCTAGTTTTTGCTGCAGCGAAGTGTGTAGCTGACTTTTCGTGGTTTAATAATGCAGCACGTCCAGCATGTCCACAATTTAGCGCTTTTTCTGCCGGCTTGCACCATTTGCAGCAGAAAAACAAAGTACATAAAATAGAAATTGATGCTTGAAATTTTTTCATGCTACTTCTTCTACTAATTATACACTCATCTTATCAATTACAAACCTGCTGTAGATTTTGTGCACCATGGAAAATCAACCTCCCATTTCGATGTGCAGTGTTGAAGATTTCTAGAACATATTATTTTCACGAGTTAAATGTCATGTAAAAAAAACTCTTGCCTCGAGAAAAAGAATTTTCATCACCTTTTGCCTTTTATTTTAGTAGATTTTTTTGCCCGCTGTTTTTCGTTCGCTTGGCCTTTTTCCGGCTCTCGTTTGCGTCTGTTGATGTAAAAATTATCAAAGCTTTATCAACTGCGACAATAATTGTAATAGTCATGCAAAATATAAATACGAAATTTGTCACATACTTTTTAGAATTCTCCCCATAAGGTTCTTCGTTTTCTAACTCTTCCACAGAATAATCCATCTCATTATCAGAATCTGTCTTCTGATCGGAATCCATCTTATCCATATTCTCATTAAACAATTACGAAAATTCGCGAAAATCAAAATAAACAATCAATATCTCACGATCCACAACGACAACTGACAAAATTGACTGATATTGACATTGTCATAAATTTAAAGCACAGCTGTGTTTATATTTATATGTATATTATGTCAGCTACAATGGTAAGACTGTATTATTAAGACTATTATACAGGGATTTTTTTGCCATAAAAGTCATTCTCACTTCCCCTACAGGCTAGGCCATGAAAATGCGCCTTTTAGGAAAGAGAAAGAGCGCTGTACGAGCAGAGAGCAGTACGAGAGCGAGAAGTTACTCCTGGAAGAATTAAAAACTCTAGGAAAATTTCAAAATTATAGATCTTTTGAATTACTTCAAGATAACGTATGAAAAACGTATCGAGCTGACAAAACGTATACAGAAACGTATAGCCTCTGGAAAAACGTATAATACGTTAAAAAACGTATATCTGGCAGCACTGTTTGGCAGTAGTAGGCTTTTCGATCCGAGCACCAGCGTAGTTTCTGCTCATTTCTGCTTTGGCATTAATAGTTACTGCCGATACCGTAACGGTTTCGGCGCGCGAGGTTTCATTGGTTTCAGAATGATGTTATTCTAAAACCGATTGAACCGCGCAAATGCGAATACGAAATTTTTTAAGAATAACGTATACAATGATTTATATTATATTGCATAGGCATAATGTATTACTAGAAAATATTATTAAATAATGGTAATTCATGCAACCACGTGCGACTGATTTCGTCATACATATATTCGACAGCTGCGCGCGCATCGTAGATCCTGGAATGCGCAGAATCGTTCCGCCGTATAGCGGAACGATCTTTTGCCGCATAAGAGAACGGACCTATAAGGGAATTTTCAGTTTACTCCTCTCCGTGTACCTTCCATGCCGACAAAATCGACGTCATAATTTTACATGGCTCAACATCATAGACATTATAGTACATGGCCTGCTATTCGAGCGAAATTTCGTGTTGAGACATAGATCTGAGCCTGAGTGTAAAACGAAGCAAAACAAAAAGACCGACTCCACCCAAAGGTTCCGAATTAGCTCAAGCAGAAGTTCGACAAAACTCGTGGTCACTCGAGTTTTTGTTTACATCATTAACATATTTTTTCCTGCTCTATTTTTTGAGTTTTTCATGAAAATTAGAAATTTTTTTCAGTTTTACGGTGTTCTTTAACATTATTAGTAATTATTTAAATAGGAGGGCTCCAGCAATTCTGATCTCAAACCTGTAGTCCCATGGCGCTCAGCGACTAGATACGGCATTGGTCCCCTCAGGCCCATTTTCCATGTCTCAACACATTATTATGATGCTATGAGTGGGTAATAGCCATATACGTAATACTTCTATACTGCCAGGATCCTATCTCAGCCTGTAAGAGGAGGCGGAATAGATATTAAGGTGCCGACAATACCATTCTTTCTTCGTCGCACTTACGCACTGCCCCCATATCACTTCTGAGCATGCACAAATTTCGCATGGAGCTGCATGGAAGTTGACGCAGCCGCACAATTCCCATGGGGGCAGTGAATGAGTGCAAAGAGGGTGAAAATATAATTCGTCAGCACCCTAATTTTGATTCCAGCATCTGGCAGTATAGAAGTATTACGTATATTGTAATAGCTGTCTATGTACTATAATGTCTATGATCAACATAGGAATTTCCCCTCCTGTCTCCAGTCTTCTTGGACCAACGTTTGTTTGAACCAACCAAACTGAGTTTTATTTTTATTTAGTGTTATTATTATTTTGTTGCACCGAGAAACTCTTACAGGTGCTGCAATCATAAATTGTCGATAACTTGATAATGCTGTCGCACGCATTTGTATTGTTTCTGTAACGTGATATGGTAATGCTTTCGTTGCGATGCTTATCCTTATGACAGCTTTTTTAAACTTGCTACAGCACTGCTTATGCCTGTGACAAGCATAAGCTATTGGCGCTTAAGCAATTTTGTCAAAATCCTGCTACAACCTGTACATTACTCTTGCTAAAAGCATTATTATTGTTGTCACAGCGCTACGTGTTTCTCAGTGTAAGTGCTTTAACCCTCATCGTACAATGGGGGTTACGCTAACCCCGCGACTTTTTTTCAAGTTGCATCATTCCTCAATAGAGCAAAGGAGTGGGGGGAGACCCAGGTGGGAAAAATATTTTAGGGTCCCCCTGCAATATCCCTAGTTGGTGTCGTCTGTAGCCACTTGATCGTCAAGCTACACGTATCGAAAGTCACGCGCGGGGTGTACGTAACCCCACGGTACGATACGTAGCAAAATCCGTCATTGACGAAAATTCATATTGAGCGCGGATCTTCACTTTTACGTTGAAAGTATGAAGTCTAGCGTGTTTTTTGTTTGTAAGTAGCGGTCATTGATTTTTCTTATCCGCACAAAGAAAAGTTCGAGACATTTCTAGAACGTTATCCAGAATCTTCGAGACACTTCTGGTAATTTCGAGACACGTCTGGAATGTTCGGGATCATTCACTGGAACCGTCTAGAATATTCCCGAAGCATGACGGATTTCCTATAAAAACAGTTCAGACCTCGGGACCAGCCAGTCAAATTCCAACCGCGCTCCTGGTCATTTCTACCTTCACCTGACCCTTTTACGCTCCGTTGTACTCAGGCTATTCATTATAGTTCTAAATTTATCTTTTTTTAATTTTTCATATTTTAAAGTTTTTTTCTTGGTGTACGCGAATGTGTTAAGTGTGATTCTTATCCACATGTTAATGTTCAAAACAAAATGATGACGCGGGGCAGATCTCGAAACGCTGAAACTCTCGAAGAGCTCTATAATGAACCTCGCAAAAGTAGAGAGGAGGATGAAGATGATCCTGCTACAGAAATTACTGCGGAGTACGAAAGTTCACATGCTTCGGAAACCGAAGGGGAAAACGAGTACGAAGTCGAATCAGAACAAGAAAGAGAAGGAGGACGTACTCGGGCGCCCGGTGAACCTGCGAAAAAACGAGGCCGGCCCGCTTACCTGTCTTCTAAAAGCGGTATAAAATGGTCTCTCTCCACTCCAGAACAGAGAGGCAGGGGGTCTCGCCAACCACAGTTTGAGCCTGCTATCAAAGTTAATGCAGTGACTGCAACAACCCCTTCTGAAGCTTGGAACGTACTTTTTGATGATAACATTCTAAAAATAGTCGTTCAGCATACGAATGAAGAGATTGTTAGGAGGCTTGAAACTATGAGAACAACGAATGTTTCTATCCAACCAGCAATTCACTAGATCATAGACGTGGTAGAATTAAAAGCTGTAATAGGATTATTGTATTATGCTGGTTTGAATAAAATAATAAAATGCAGCAGTATCAGGTGGTGGAACATTCATGGCCTGCCATTGTTCAAAGCGACAATGACACGAAATCGTTTTCTTTTCATTCTCGAGTCTTTGCGTTTCGATGATAAAAATACACGCACGGACAGGAAAGCAACCGACAAGTTTACGCATATCAGAGATATTTGGGAATTGTTTATTTCAAATTGTACGAACAATTACGAACCAGGATCAAAATGCACTATTGATGAGCAGTTGCTTTCCTGCCGGTGTCGTTGTACCTTTATAATGTACATCCCGTCGAAGCCAGGCAAGTATGGCCTCAAAATTTTGTCGATGAACGACGCGGAAACACATTACATGATAAATGCTATTCCTTACTGCGGGGCTATCTCTGACAGAGAAGATAATGAAGCTGTACTGTCATACTATGTTCGAAAGCTTAGCGAGTCGATTCATCACAGTGGACGTAATATAACTTGTGATAATTGGTTTTCTTCGTACCCTTTTTTTGACAGAATGCAAAAACAGTACAAATTGACTATGGTTGGAACAATGAAAAAAAACAAGAGAGAAATACCAGATTCATTCAAAAAAGTTGACAATGTAACTCCGAGTGCGAAATTTTGTTATTTTGACAACAAAACTCTTGTGTCTCATAATCCAAAGGAAAGGCAATTGTATTTCTCTTATCGACGTTGCATAAAACAGGCGTTATAAATGAAGATTGTAATAAGCCAGATATCGTTCTTTTTTACAATAAAACTAAAGGAGGCACCGACAGTTTTGATCAGAAATGTCAGCAATTTACAACGGCAAGAAAATCTCACAGGTGGCCTCTGAGAATGTTTTATGGCATGTTAGATCAAGCATGTGTCAACAGTTTCATTTTGTACAATTTAAATGAAAACACAACGAAAATGCAAAGAACTTCGTTCATTACGCAGCTGTGTATGGAGCTTGTACAACCTTTGTTGGTTCAGAGGATCTCCGTACCCAATCTGCGCTCAAATTTGCGAGTTTTGTTAGAGATGTTTGTGACTGGTACAAACCAACTCGAAGATCAAGATGTTAGGGACTTGTCGGTCGACAATAAGATGTCCAAACAAAAACGATGCAACTTGTGCCCTCGTCATTTCGATCGCAAAACTTTTTACAAATGCTTGGTTTGCGACCAGCCAATGTGCAAAGATCACGTCGCCAAGATTTGTAGTGAATGCGCCAGAACTCGCTAGTTTTAAGATAATTTATAATTTTGTATAACTTTTAAGATAATTTATAATTCTGTATAATTTTGTTCATATGTATAATAACTAAAAGCTATCTTCAATAAATTCGAATTTTTCAAAAATTTGGAGTCATTTCTTACGAAAAATGCCTGCTTTTCCACATTCGTGGATCAACTTTTTAGATAATTTTCATTTGCATTATTGTTTTATTATCTACTTTACTTGTGATCTAATCTTAATTCGTCCTATTTAATATAAAACATTGTTTGACACCTAACTGTATGCCATTTAATGGGAAAAAGCGCATTTTATCAATTTCAGGAACTTCGAAAATCGTGAAAGTTCAGTTAGTCATAAAAATATATTTTTTGGAGGGAATCGCAAAAGCAGTAATTGAGTAACGTTCCCCAACTTTTTACCTTTCCATTGATATATAACTTAAGGCAGGGAAGTAGTTTTATCGTTTTTTATTCGTTTCAGAAAAAATTTGATTCTCAACTGAAAAAAAGGAAAAGTGTGTTCAGTTTTTGGCTAAAAACATATAAAATACATCAAAATACATTAATGTCGCATTGCTCATCGTCTTGCTGATAAAATTTCCGAAAAAAAAAAAAACCAAGTAAATTTACCAATGAAACTAATAGCTATATGCAATTAAAATTGAGTGGGGTGCGCCTAACCCCATATGTACTTTACGTGAGTTTTTTGAGGATTGTACGATGAGGGTTAAGAAAAACTTACAAAACAGCATATAGAGGGTAATGAAAAAGAGCATTATTTTTCGGATACCATCAAAATTTATAAATAATAACATGTACATCAATTTTGGATCACATCATTATCATAAATAAAAAATATGATGACCACGAATTTTTCATCATTTTAACATGATTTCCAAGAAGTCAATAAAGTATGTTTTATCAATGGCTCACGGTAGTGGGCAGAGGTGGAGGACCAGAGTGCTCGATTTGGATGCAGAGAAGCTGGTTAGTCTCTATTTAACCAATCAGACAAGCCACTTGTGTGACGAAGACAAACTAGCTTCTCTGAATCTAAATGGTGAGAAGCGTTACTGCTGTTATCAGAAATTCGCGTGAACACAACCTCAAAGGATGCATATTCTTCATCATTTTGTATGCGGGGCGTTATATGACAGATCGGCCACGACCATGTCTCCGATATTCTTGAAGTTTCGCAGATCGATGGACGAGTCTAAATGATGATTAACTGTAGAGTTTTGGTAATTTTCGGTCTACTATTACGGACTCTACAGAATATTGAAAATTCGACTGACGTTTCTGAATTATTCGAATACCAAATCAATGAACAGTCTTAAAATTCTGGAAAAATTCATGATAAATGCATGTGACCTTTGAGAAAATAATTTTATAAGAAACATAACCTCAAAAATGGATAGAGTAAAAAACACGTTTGTAACAAAATTGGATTTTTTCAAAATTACGTCATCTTCGACAATATTGGAAAAATTCTCATTCATAGTGCCAAAGTCCACGCAAACTCTGGTGGTTTGACATCGATGATACCTCAAAAATTGTACAAGCTATGAATTTTATAGTACAGCGGTGCGCTTGAATTTCTCACCAGACCTATATGAATTTTTGCGAGTCGAAGTTTAAAGGGTATTATTAACGTTCTAAAAATAATGAATCTCTACCAAATTTAATAAAAATAAAGAATCAAGTTTTCCCAATCGGAGCACCTGGAATCTAACCATTGATCTTCACCTTGTTTTTTTTTTTACTTTTTACAATAATATATGAATGTCTAAAAAGCGTGTTCCGAAATTTTTATTGATTTAATTTTATTTCAAAAAAAAAATAAGATGTCTAATCGAAAATTTAATTCGTGTTTTTAATATTGACGTTGGATCTCTCAAAAATATTGAAATTTCTAAGTGTTAATATACGGATGAGAAAATAAAACCTAAGTGGCCACTGCTCTAACCGTAATGTTTACTACGCTGACAGCAACAGTTGTGCTATGAAATCTCTATTGTTGCCACGCAGCTACTGTTGCTGCCGTGTAAAGAGCGATTCTTGCCTTAATCGGAACTGTTACTGCACGTCACCGAAATGCGTTTCAGAGTAACCGTTTCGGTCCTAGCTGTAACTGTCCCTGTTAAAATCCGATTCGTTCCTACGGGTGCAGCTTTGGCTGCTGCGCTGTAATTTATAAACAACTTGTCCTCACATGCAATCTCAAATAACTCATCCTGAAAACATGCTTTGCACTTGAAAACGTCCATAATATTACTCGTAATGTAACATACTATTATTTTAAGCACTTGATTGTTTCTCCTCTGGCAAAAAATATTGTAAGTCTTTTCGCATGTTCTGCAATGAAAAATAATAGATTAACTGATTGCTAACAAATAGTATAAGTGAACGGCATATTTTCCCTGCTAGTGAGGGAACAAGCTATTCACTCACGAGTAAGAGTCCTTTTGGTCAGAAGATGCATATATCAGCAGAGTTGATACCATATACGTAATACTTCTAGTAACTACACAGAAATTTACTGTTTGTTGCCAGTTAAAACATTTTCAAAAGCTAGTATGGTTTTTCATTAACAGTTATGAATTACTTAATGTATTAACAAATTTCTATGCGTCTTTCTCGCACCTCAGCAGCCGCTGTGTCCCCTTGATAGAGACAGATTTTTGGTATTTTGAATCCATTTAGAAAATCCGCTTTTTTCTCAAAGGAAAGTTTTTGGCTGGCTCTGTGCCTGCGATAAAACAGTGTGATCCCATAATGTTCGGAAAAGCTCATACTTGAAAATGATCGAATGAAAAACAAAACAACCCGGCAAACAATCTGGAGCAACATTTAATCAAATATCGGCTGACATCTAGGGGGCGATTTGACCAATATTTGATCGAATATTTGATGGTATAAATAAAATTTAATCGTATCTGTGACCCGCATACCGTTCCACATGCGATCGAGTTTGTGGGTTCCACGCGTGGCTCGAGCGTGGATCTTTCTTCCTTTCTCATAGCGCGAAATAATGCAATTACATATAATAATTGTTTTCTCTATCTTGCTGAATTACAGACTACTGATTGGGATTTAAAAGTGATAGTCGACAGTCATTTTTTCACGCAGTTTTAGTAGTAGCAGTGCTTTCGGCTTTAAGGATCGCTTTATCCATCATAATCGATTGTACGTTTGTTAAACAAGCAACAGAATTCGAACTTCTTGAGATCTGTTTTAGAGAAAGTTAATGTATGCATATTTTTGTTATAATATATTAATGAATTTTCCGATTATGAATGCAATTCGTAATGAAGTAAATGAGAAATAAAATATAAAAAATTGATTGATAACCAGAAATCTGAACGCAAAACTTATTAAGCAAAATGAAATTTTCACCTACACGTAAATCAACTGCTACTGATGAAAAAGCATTAAGCTTTAAGCATTAAGAATCAAACATACACTGTTAAAAATATCAAGAATTTTTTTATAATGTTACATATTAAAATAGTATTCAAAATCATAAACACGTATATGAAACCGTGATTGATAAACACTTCTATTAAAAAAAATATACGCTTCTGAAGATGGGTAAGAATTTCTCAAGTGGGCCACCTAAAAACCTTTGGGACTAGTTTTTTTTTTAAAATGCACTTTTCGGGTAGGATTTGTACATAAAAATCGATGTGCCAAAGGATTTTACTGAAAAAAATTTTTTTTTGTTTATATTAACCAACAAAGTTTTTGAATAGTTTTTTTTCTTAAATTCATATTTTCTGCAATTATTAACCGATTTAAAAAATTTTACTATCAGTCGATTCGCCAGCTTTTCTAGTTTCAGAAAAAAAATTTTTAATTTTTTTTAACGAATTTTCATATATTCTGTATGTAATTGTTTATAAACATTTATTGAAAAATTGAGTTCTCAATCGAATCTCAAAACGAAAAAAAAACTCTATGTGTAAAAAAAGGTAATAAATAATATGACGTTTAAAACAAAAATGGATCGCTTTTCAGAGTAGCGTTATAAAAATGTTAATAGTGTCGCGCATGGCACTAATGAGCGAGGAATAGCGGATCGTCGCGCTTAGTCCTCAACGCTGCGTATCTTGTTGATTTATTCCTGCCAAAAATGTCTAGCTTGATAAATTTAAAAATCATTAATAGATTCTTTAGTCTTTTTCCTAGACAGTTTTTCCCATTGATTGATTATTATCAATCCCAGGGGAAAATATCCAAAAAAGTAGTCTGATGAGAAATTGGAAGCCGAAGTTTCGTTTCACATTTTTCTTAGACAAAACTCATTTGTCGTGGAACTAGAACGGAGAGCAGTCATTTGTTTCAAATCCATTACTAATAAAATCTTTTTCTTTGATTTTGAAAATTCGAGCTCATTCAAGTACGAAATACGAATTAATCATTGTTGCAACCCGCTTAATAAAAAAAAGCATAAGTGCGTCGGAAAAAACATTAAACTGGTTAATTCAAATTGGAGTGAAGTTTTTTCTAATTTAGTCGGAAAATACATATGTGATACGTGCAGACGACAAATTTCTTCATCGAATTCTTTTCCAACGCGGCCTTCTTTTCAATGTGCGGAAAGTGAAGAAATAAGTGAAAAATTGGCTGTACAGAGTGAATCAACCTCTGATTTTGAAACCAACGACTCGTCTTCAGATTTTGAGCCGGAAAATCGAAAACGAAATGAAACTGGTGATGAGAACGAGGCTGGAAAAAAGCGTCGAAAAACATCTGATTTCCAAGATAAACCTCAAAATTCGAGCTCAGTGTCCAATGCGTGGATAAAAGATGTCAAGGCTGCCTTATCAGTTGCAACTTCAAGAGATGAAAAAATGCGGATCCTCACTACTGTGCCACGAGACTGGAGTGTACGAAAAATTCATAGTGAGTTGAACGTTTCTCAACGAGCAGCTTGGAATGCGAAAAAATTACGAGACTCTTCCGGCTACGGATCTTGCCCTGATAAAAAAAAGGGACACCCATTAGCGATCGATGTGCTACAGAAAATCGAAAATTTTTACACATCTGACAAATTTAGTCGTGTAATGCCTGGTAAAAAAGATTACGTGAAAATTGTCCTGAATGGTGGTGCAAGTAAACAAATTCAGAAGCGACTATTACTTTTGAACATCAATGAGCTGTACAAAAAATTTTCTGTTGAATTTCCTGACTTGAAAATCAGTTTATCTGCGTTCACGAAGCTCCGTCCTCGTTGGTGCATACCTGTCGGACAAAGTGGAACCCACAATGTGTGCATTTGCCAAATTCATCAGAACATGAAACTGAAATTCATCGGCCTAAACGACTGTTTGAAAAAATGTGGTGCCAAAAGTGATCACGAGGTCTGTGATGTTTTAGATAGCATGTTATGCGAAAAATCAACAACTGCGTGTTTTCTACTCGAATGCAAGAACTGCCCCGGCGTTACGAAAATTATCAAGAACTTTTCCCATCTCCTCGATGTCAACGATGTCGAAAAAATTCAATTCAAGGCATGGACGAGCACAGACAGGTAAAAATTACAAATTTTTACGAAATCAAGGCTTGTTTTTTTAAAAAAACTCTCAGAACTGTTCTTAAGAGAACAGTTCTCTTAAGAACTAGCGATTTTCACTCTCTGATAATAATTCTATCGATCACTCTTATACTCATTACAATGATCACAAAAGTATCGATTTACAATAATTTTTTATCATATTATCGTTTTTCTAATCTTTGTACAATACTTTTTTCATTACAGATGTGAACTGCAATCGCTGAGCCAAGAAAAATCGGACTTTTTGGATGGACTTGAAAAGGAACTTCCGCAGCTTTTGAAGCATGATTTTATCGCGAGAGAACAGTCGGAGTATCTTGACAACATGAAAAAAAATCTCCAAGAAAAGCAGTTCATCGTGACTCTTGATTTTTCTGAGAATTTTAGTTTTGTTGTTCAAGATGCGATCCAGTCATTTCATTGGTCAAACGAACAAGTGACCATACATGCATATGTGATTTATTTCAAAAAAGATAACGAAATATTGCACCACAATTTCGTTATCATTTCTGAAAGTAAAAAACATGATTCAACAGCGGTCAATTTATTTAATAAAAAAATGATCGACTTTTTACTGAAAATTCATGGGAAACGAAATGTAAAAAAGCTGTGCTTTTTCTCAGATGGTTCAGGCGCTCAATATAAAAATAAGTTCAACTTTATCAATATTGTTTCACTCATGAAATCTTCTCGAATTCATATAGAATGGAATTTCTTTGCAACGTCTCATGGCAAGGGCGCATGTGACGGGATTGGTGCAACAGTCAAAAGAAATGCTTACCGCGTTAGCTTGCAACGTCCAATTCATGACCAGATCGTCACGCCCAGAAACCTGTACGACTGGGCAATCGGTTTTTTTGAAAAAGTTTCTTTTGACTTTTGCACTCTGGAGGAACATGAAAAAGAACAAAAATCTTTAGAATCGCGTTACGAAAAAGCGGTTCAAATCAAAAATACGCGACAGTGCCATTTTTTCGAACCCGTTAAGAACAAACAAAGTATTCGATGCAAGAAAATATCGTCTTTGATAACTTACGACGAACATTTACTCGAAAAATAGGTGTGTAGGTGATTCATTCAGGATACTTGTATGTATAATTGATTTGAAATGAAGAACAAGTTTTCTACGTATGATAATAATACTACGAAGGTTTTGTCATTACAGAACTTCAATGAAATAATATTCATGAAAGTTAATAAAATATTTTATTGTTAAAAAAAAAATGTTTTTTGTTATTCTTTCAGACCCATTGAAGTTCACTTTAAGAAGAACGATTTTATTTGAAATGATACACTTCGAAAAATTACCGTCAAGATCTTCCGCGCGACGATCCGCTATTCCTCGCTTATTAGTGCCATGCGCGACACAATTAATATTTTTATAACGCTGCTCTGAAAAGCGATCCATTTTTGTTTTAAACGTCATATTATTTATTACCTTTTTTTACACATAGAGTTTTTTTTTCGTTTTGAGATTCGATTGAGAACTCAATTTTTCAATAAATGTTTATAAACAATTACATACAGCATATATGAAAATTCGTTAAAAAAAATTAAAAACATTTTTTTCTAAAACTAGAAAAGCTGGCGAATCGACTGGTAGTAAAATTTTTTAAATCGGTTAATAATTGCAGAAAATATGAATTTAAGAAAAAAAACTATTCAAAAACTTTGTTGGTTAATATAAACAAAAAAAAATTTTTTCAGCAAAATCCTTTGGCACATCGATTTTTATGTACAAACCCTACCCGAAAAGTGCATTTTGAAAAAAAAACTAATCCCAAAGGTTTTTAGGTGGCCCACTTGAGAAATTCTTACCCAGATATGGTAAAAGTTTATTAAAAATTCTAAACATTTAATCCGAATTATACAGAAACGTAATTATTTGAAATAAAAAAACTGTCATATCATATAATTGAGATTGTGTTAAAAATCATAAACCAGTTATTAAACAGTTGATAATCAACATGTATGTTGAAATAACTTAACATTTTTGAAATTCCTTGAAGTGTTTATACACCTCAGAGAAATAAATTGCCCTTTATTTCCCCTCGGTGTATAAAATACGGTACCCTCCTCAGGCACAATGCTTTTCTAAAAATATTGTGCTTGCGGAACCTAATGCACTATTATAAAAAGCTTTAAACTTAATGCATTAAACCTTTGAATGTATATGATCTTAAAAGAAAATAGATTGTTCGCCTGTGGCATTATCTCAGTTGTCAAAACGCATAGGCAGTATAAGTAGCTTTGGTAGGAAGGTAATACATAGGTTCAATTTTCCCTTGAGGCGAAAAATTTTTCTGGAATTATTTCGCAATAATCAAAAGAGTATAGTGAGTTATACTGTAAAAAATTATAAAATTTTTTTTTTTAAGCTCAAACAAAATATGCATGAAATTTTTATTATATTTTACAAACCAGTGTTTCCTCACCACGAGTGTTGGCCGACAACGTAGCTGAATGCCACATATTTGATGTCTGCTGAAGGTGTTCAAACGTTACTCCGATAAATCTTTTCTCGACAATTTTGAATTAGCAGCCGCACAAAGTATTCAATTGCTGTTATAGTGAATACAGTTTCATCAATTTACACGGAGATGTTCATGGCGAGTTGAAATGAATATTTAGCGTTTAATACGATAGCCAGACATTCATCGTCTCTCCATACTTAGATACTTCTCCTTTTTATTCATTAATGTTAGTTTCCTCCAATGCATTATGAATGCAACTTTATTCATTCGAATATTTTTTTCGAAAAATTGAAATAAAAAAAATTCATTAGAAATATTGGAAAACAAATCCATTAGAAAAATTTTTCTTGTAAAAACCAGTGACAATTTTTATAAGAAATCTCAAATTTTTCATAAGAAAATATTTAATCCCAGTACATTTCTTATACACTGTGGAAGTTTTATAAGAAATGTACCAATCTTATGAAAAATCGTGAATTTTTATAAGAATTATAATTTTCATATGAAATCAATTTTTATTAGAAATTTAAATGAACGCGCGTCACATCTAACGCGCACGCGCTAGTTGGTTTGTACACTCGTGCTCGCCAGGTGGCTACATGAAATTTTTTCTTAAATGCGAATTATTTTGGAAATCCTTTAAATATGGGTGGAAACCATTTCTGCAAAAACGAAACATTAATAATGAGGGATTTTTCAGATTTATATGCCTGTGAAGATGTTTTATTCACTTAATATACCAATAAGTACGTATAACCTAAACTACTAAAAACAATTTTGATGAAAAATATTTTCACATAAAAATACTTTCTCACAAAATGCATTAATTATAAGAATTCTCATTATTACTAGAGACCTACAGATATAAATTTTTCTTATAAGATTTTTATAAATTATGTCGACCTTATGAAAATTTTTATAAGAAAATTTTTATTATTAGGTTTTTATAAGGTTTTAAATAACTAGGGTCACTACAAGAATTCAACTAGTTTAAACTGCCAGAAAGTTTTCAGCTTTCAAATACTCCGGCAGGTATTCAATGACCAAAAGTTTCAATATGAGGCCTATACTTGCCACAGGGATTCAGACTAGGGTTGTTGATATCGTCCAAAAATATCGATATCGATATTATCCGATATTTTAAACAATATCGAATATCGGGTACGATATATCAACAAAAAATATCGATATCCGATATATCGTTAAAAAAAAGGCGATTTAATAAATAAAACATATACGTTCAAAATGGTATGGAAAATTTCAGTGAAGTTAAAAAAAGCCATCATGAAATTTAATATTCATACAAATTGGACAAGGTCAACAAAGACTTTGTTGGGTTTACCAGATCACTTCGTTAAGACAATTCGGAAGACTTTCTATTTTCGTCCTCCTCCCTTTCAACTGCTTCCCGTTCTACACGTCTCTCTCGCACTAATGTAGGTTCCGAGTCGTCTTAATACGGGCACTTCAAAATAGTTAACCCAACTTGAAACTATACCACAATATCATATACACTGAAACCTCGTTTATATCCTCTTTCTCTTTCTCACTCTACTCTGTAATATCCAAAAAACCTATTGAAATCGAAGATATAACTAAGAGTAGAGTGAGAAAGAGAGAGAGGATATAAACGAGGTTTCAGTGTATTAATACAAAACCAATGGAGTGGGTTCAAATTTTTTTTCAATTATGAGTTACTTATGACAGATATTATAAGTACTTTATAAATGACAAGACATTTATGATCAGTTTGTTTTGTTACGTAAAGAATTATATTTTTATAATTATAAACAATACAATATATCTTGTTGATAAAACATTGCATTTTCATCTACAACGGTGTTTTTTCGAAGAATTGCTTTTTTTTCTAAGCTAATTTTTTTATCGGGTTCTGCAAATATATATCTGCTTAGAAAATACACACATGAGAATTTTTTATAGTTAAATTGCACAGTTAAAATATCGCGAACAGTATTGCTCAGGGTTGCTGACTCTTGACTGGGACAATTCCAAAAAAATATACATAACACCTATTACAGAATATGTATATTAAAATGCTTTTTTTTTAAGATGGAAGTGCACTTCACTTCTAAGTCTATCGCACCCAATACTTTTCGTCTAAAGTTTTGAAAAAAACACGTTTTTTGACATGGTCGTGGGTAAGTCGACTCCGATTGTCAGGGACCACAAGCTTGATCGTTGACGCTAATCTTTCAGAAGGCACTGACGTGGCAGGTGGGGTCAAATATTTTATAGCAATAGCTGAAAGTGTTGGCATCATTGACTCGTTCATTTTCCAAAATGATAGTGGGTCAGATTCTCTGGATATTACAGCTTGATCAAAGTATAACTTCAGCTCAGGTGGAGTCATGCCCTTGCTTGAAGGATCCACCTGAGTTGCAGCGTTGACTAAATTATTATGTATGGCCCAAAGTGAAGAAGACGAGTCATTCGATTGCGGGAGATCTTCTCTTGGCTGCAATAAAAACGATAATAAATTTTTTGTACTATTGAACTCATCATGTCCTAGCAGCCCTTGTGAAAAAAAACTACGAAAACTATAGTTTCCATAGTTTTCGTAATTACTGTAGTTAATTGTCAATTCTGTCGAAAGAGATTAATGAAACCTGCAGACGATTTTTGATAATCCATATTAATTTAGCTCGATCATTAAGTTTCTGCGTAGCCAGGATGCGTACTAGGTATATTTATTATTTATCAATACATTTATTGTATCAGGTATATTTATTTATCAAAAATTGAAGTCCAACGCTATATTTGAATGATTTCTAATAAATTTAAGATAAACTTTATAATAATTGAAATTATTTTTCCTTCTTCATTACAAATTTTTTAAACTATAACAATAAAAGAGATTTTACGTGGTATATCATTTGCTATATATGCCAAAATTAACTATTGTGTTAACTATAGGAAATGAGGATACAATAAAAAATTATGAGAAAACTATAGTTGAACTATATATTGAAACTGTAAGTATATATTAGAAAGGAACTTTGAAAACAATGAGTAAACTAGAAAGGAACTACGAAAACTATAAATAAACTATAATGAAACTAGCAGAAAACTATGACAAAAATACGAAAACTATGAGGAAACTATGAAAAAATACGAAAACTAGGAGGAAACTATGAGAAGACTTCGAAAACTATAAGGAAACTACGATGAAACTAAAAGGAAACTATGAAAAAATATGAAAACTAGGTGGAAACTATAAGAAAACTACGAAAACTATGGGGAAACTATGAGAAGACTACGGAAACTATGAGGAAACTTTGGAAAAATTATGAAAACTATGAGAAAACTATGGATAGTTTCCATAGTTTTCATAGTTTTTTTTTCACAAGGGAGCAGAGCTGTAGACAGATAATCATGTTACTGACAGCTGACAGCACACTGTCAGCCAGCTTGCCAGTGAACCGATGTCAGCTTGCAGCGAACAGGCTATTTGCCCTGATTTCTTTATATACTCGCTGCTAGCTGACAACGAGTTATCTAGCGCAAGCCTCTCGCGAACACTAAAATTTCGCAAAATGCTTTAAAAACAAGTTTTTTAAATTGCTTGAAAAACAAAAAAACTCGGGAGTTCCTAAATTTTTTTTAGAATTGTCAAAATGAAAAATCTAGTCACAAGGTGGAATCGCATTGACAGCAAATTGATGACTAGCAAGCAGCAATAAATATGACAAAATTAAAACCAACTCTAAAAAACCCTCTTGTTCTCCCGTTAATGTTCAGTTCGAATGCGATTTAAAGTAAAAATTGCTTTTTTAACCAACACAAGTAAATGACAAAAAAATAGTACCTTGAGTGATTGTTGACCCACGCATTTTGATTTCATTTCATTGATGATGTCTTGAACAGCATCTTTCACAACGAGACCGGAATGAAAATGAATTTTTTTGAACCGAGGGTCCAAAATGGCCGCTTTTGCAAGAAAAGGATTTTTCTCCAAGGGCAGGAGACGATGTTCGACTCTTTCCTGCAAAATTTTCTGAGCTGTTTTTCCCATCTCCGTGTCAAGAGTAACCGTCTGAAGGTGAAGGCGAAGGAGGCTGACGAAAGGAACGACTAAACTCGCTGTCACGTATTTCTCGCCACCTATTTCTTCGGTAGCTTCTTTGAAAGGAGCAAGAAGTTTGACAAGATCTCTTGCTATATTCAGTTGAGAGGCTGCGATCATGTCTGGAGTATTTGTATGCATTTGGCTTCTTCTTTGTAATATTTTTGCCACGATGTTTGACAATTTCAAAAAAGTGCTAAGCATATCTAAGCAAGAATTCCATCTAGTTTCGATGTTTTGGATCAAGGTTGCAACAAGCCCTTCTGATACTCCATTTTGTTCTTGTTCCTCTCTCAGTTCATCCATGGCACTAACGCTACGTTTGAAGTACGTTACTATAGCTTTAACGTGATCCATGATGTTGGAAAAAGTCTTGATTTTTTTCAAAGTGTCATCGACAACAAGATTCATAGTGTGGGCCATGCATGGAATCCCCTTACTAGGGCCAATAAATTCTCCAACTGCAGCAATGACGTTGGTTCCGTTGTCTACAGTAAGAGACAATTGTTTCGATTTTTCGATGCCAAACTCTTCCACGACTTCTTCTAATTGCTCACTAATGTAAACGCCAGTATGAGACTGAAAATTATAGATTGAATTAGATTTAGGCATTGTGAAAAAAGTAGTAACTTTATCTTAAAAAATTTCCTATTAACCTGAGACAGGCGTAAGGCTGAGAGACAAATACTTTCTAGCAATCCATCCTTCACGAAGTGACATGTAACTGTTAAAAATGATCGAGTAGAGTTGATAACAGTTACAATGTCAGAAGTAAAAGAGACGTATTGAACTTCTTGTAACACTCTCTTGATGATAGCAACCCCTGCAGCATAGATATTATCCATCAACTGAGTAACCTGTAAATACAAATTGAGGTAATACAATATATTCCCGTACAGTCTAGAGAAGTCATAACGTTTTTAAGTATCTGTACCCTTGAGAGAAAAAAAAACTATGAGAAACTATCCCAGTGAACCTCTTGACACATGCGACGAGGCCGCGACGTCCTGGCGACGTAATAATGACGCTGTACGTCGCCACGACGTCGCAGCCACGTCGCAGGTGAAATTGTGGTTCATTGGGATTAGAAACTATTGAGAAACTATTGAATTATTTTAAAAAGTTTTAACAGATCTAATAACTTCCCTTCTTATAATTTCCATAGTTTCAATAGTTATTATAATACCATGCCAATAGTTTCAATAATTTCTTTTCGAATAGTTTCACTAGTTTTATAGTTTTAATAATTTATCTTTCTGTAATTTTCATAGTTTCCATAGTTTCTTCTATTCCAATAGTTTTATAGTTTTCATAGTTTTCATATCCAATAGTTCCAATCCAGTATTCCAATAGTTTTCATAGTTTAAATAGTTTCAATCACAGCAAACGAGAAAATATTGGACGGTCAAAACTTGAATTCAAATTCGAAGACTTTAAATACTTTCCAAAAAAGATCAAAGTGCCGCCATGAAAAGTATTCAAACGCATGAAGTACGATTAATTGAAGACTAAATATCAAAAGCTGCTAAGCAACATTTTGCATAAGGCTTATTTTTCTATCTAAAACCATGGGAAAATGAGTCTTAAGCAGTCGCTTCGTAGGTTTTAATGTTCAGTTCTTCAATTAGTAAAACCGATTAGTAAACTGTCATTTTTTCAATGAGTCCGACCAATTGGTCCAATTGTTAATCAATAACATCGGATGAATTGTAATAGTTTGAGACAGAAGAATTCTGTAGTTCTATATTACAAAATAGCCGCCCACTGCGGCTAGCCCACTGATGCTATCCCCATGTGCATATAATTAATGTATATAAATATATAAATAAATAAATTATACAAGTTATAATATAATTAATTAGAATTATGTATGTATAACTTTAATATGTAAATAAATAAATAAATTGTATATATAGGCATAAATCATAAATAATATTGAACCTTAGCTCTTGAGGGCAGCTTGTAACGAGGACACACAATTCTGATGAAATTTTTCAATCCTTCTTTCTCTACAGCGTACACAGGAAGATTATCTTTACAAATCATGTAAAGCAATGCGTGTGTTATTTCTTCATTTTTTTCTCCTCCTACTGAAAAGTAAATTTTAATGCTTTTGATATCTTTGACTTTGCTGGTGCAGGAAATTATTTTAGAAAATTTCTGAGTTGCAAGTCTGTTGCATGTCTCTTATTGCCAAACGTAATAATTTTTTTTTCGAAAAAAAAAAGTGATTGTTTTCGTTTATAACAATTACTATTTCTACAACGAATCGCTAAATACTATTTCCAAAACAGTTCCTTGGTTAGACCAGGTATACGTAAAAAAAAATCTTGTTTCGAAATATTCCATTTATAAAATGATGAGAAATTTATAAAGATCTATATTAGGAACCACAATAGAAAGCGAGTACGTACGGTACTGGTTTATCTGGTAGGTACACTACTGAGCAGCATTAAATTCAGGAATGATTTAAATAATTGCACTAGCATTTTTTCACATACAAGGAAAAATTCAAAAATAGCCCTCTACGGCTCATAAAGTTTACAAAATGTGGTATACCTTCATACTGAGCATTTTTTTCGTAACACGAAAAAAGTGTTTGTTGCTTTCCTTTTGAATTTCCCAGCGTAAAAGTCAAACCACTAGCAACGCTCAAGTTGGTATCACTGATCTCGTAATGCTTTGCGCTCTTTGCAGGATTCTAAAAAAGGCAAAGTTAACACAAAATATTACAGTTGAAAATTTTTCTGATTGAATAAAAAAGATATACAAGTGAATAAAAATTGCTTTACATTGTTTTCTGCAGAGATTTCAAGTTCTTGCTTCCGCTTCATTGGTTTTGGCTCGTTTTTTATAAGTTTGGCAGCCAAAACTGGATGATTGCTGCGAATGTGCGCGCGAAAATTTGTTGAATTTCCACTTGTTTTAACATTTTTGTTGCAAATGACACACAACACTGAAGTGCTATCGATTTTTTTTATAAAAATCTGTTATACCCGGAGTTTTTTGTACAGCGGTTTCCTCGGAACTCGTGGAAGGGTTTATATCT
Organism: Platygaster robiniae; assembly: GCA_028476575.1. Classification (NCBI taxonomy): domain Eukaryota; kingdom Metazoa; phylum Arthropoda; class Insecta; order Hymenoptera; family Platygastridae; genus Platygaster; species Platygaster robiniae. The sequence continues at coordinate 30,158,828 of CM052020.1, read as the reverse complement.
TCCATTATTATTTCAAAATGAACATTAATATACTTCTAAACATCAAACGCGACTTGACATGACATAAAAACAAATTTTGAAAACAAAAGACTAACGATCCTGCTTGTGTACCTAAATATGATATGTATAGTTTTGTTGGCTGGGAGGTTGGCAGTAGAATAGTATGCAATATCCGATGGATTCCATCTACGGCTGTAAGTGCGAGTGAGATATCTCTGTCTCTCTCGCACTCACGGCCGTAAATGAAAATCCATCGGATATTGCATACTATTCTGTTTGGCCCCTTAAAGAGTGTTAAAGAGATTGGTACATGCCTGCAGCATATTAGGCATTATGATCTTACATTTGAATAATTTGACGAAATAGTAAAATTCGTAAGTAGAAAAAAAAAATTTTACTAAATTTTTACTAAAAATTTTACTAAATTTACATAAAAATAATTCTAAAATTTTACACCGATATTTAACTCATAATATCAAATATCGATAATATCGGCGATGAAAATATCGGCCGATATTACCGATATATCAGACGAAAAATATCGATATTTGATAATATCGATAAAATATCAACAACCCTAATTCAGACTTTGACTTCAAAGTAACTTCGTTTGAATACGTTCAATATTTTCTCGTTTGCTGTGAACAAGGAAACGTACTTTTCAGCACCGAAAATCAAAAATGAGATTACCAATAATTTTGAGTATGGAAAACTTTGTTTATCGATTGAGCCTACTCTCGAAATTTTTGAGCCTAATCTCGAAAAAAGATTGTTTTATTGCATAAAAATTTGAGTTTCAAAGTTGATCTGCTCGTGGAAGTCATAGGGACTTTCTATTTTCAAACTCATTTTTCTCTTAAAGCGCCCAGGTGCTGTAAGGTACCTTTCTTCGTTCCACGCCACATATAGATATACTGTCGACCGTTCTCTATCATGGCGGAGCCAGTTTTCGCTGCAAAAACCACTGTTTTTGAACTCAAAATACAACCGTTTAAAAGCTCGAAATTATGTTTTCTCAATTGAATAACGTCGGGGCAACCCTCAGCTTTTGATATAATGCCTTAAATCGTTAATTCAAGTCACTTAAATGAGAAAATTTTGGCTTTTCCTTGCGTCCCCAAACGCTCCATTTGGAGACGTTTTTAGGACGCGAAAACGTCCTCGCGCGTCCCCTGATGACCGCTTGGGTATAGTTTGATCTGCTAAAAAATTTTCCAAATTCCTACTTTATGAAATTGCAATGCTGCTATTCAGCGCAAAAAAATCGAGTGCAACCTGCTCCTGAGCTGGCTTTAGTAGAATCATTAACGAAAAAACCATTATTGTTTGTTATTAACGATATAAACATAATATTATACGATATGTTTTCGTGAAAATAGGTCAAAATATATTAAAAAGGAATAAAAACTTGCTTGAACCGTTTTTGACTTCGTTCTGACCGTGTCCGTATGAAGTCAGGCCTGACTTCATACAGTCGGAACCATTTCCACCAGGATAGATATATAGTTTACGTAAGGTTATAAAAGTTGACAATCGTTTGAACTGATCTGTCAAATTTTATTTTGGCCTCAAAATTCACAGTATCAACATATAACAAAAATTATAAATTTGAAGTGTTTTTTTACAACTAACTGACCTTGAATAATTGAAAATGGCCCAAGAAAAAAATTGCAAGTCAAACTATTGTACTCCACAAACAAAAGATATTCGTAGTACTTTAGAATGGTAAGTTTCAGATCGTGGTAATATTGACTGTTCTTAATATTATCGCAAAACTAAACGATATAGTAATGAATGAAAAAATTGTTGTACTCAGCTAGAATATTTAAATTGTGTTAGAAGTAGTTATTTATTTTTTGTAGACTGTTCACGAATTGAAGCCCTCGCTTCTTGATAGTGGGAAAATTAACTATATCAATTCTTAATAATACAATTTCGATTCAAAAGATTAAAAAGTGTAGGTTTTTTTCAACTTATTTGAGTTTTTAAATTTTCTCGTGATCTTACAAATAAATGTCAATTGAGATGTAAAGTAAAGAAATAATATAGAGAAATAGAGAATCCATTTTTCAAATATTAGTAGTATTTCTTTGCTATAGTAGACATCTTATTAGTTAAAAAATTCCGGATGTGGGGTTTGTAATTATGATTCTTCTCACGTCAATGATTCATATTTAATAATAAAAGTGCAAGTAACATTTTGATCGTTTAAGTTCGTGAAATTTGAGTTTTTCAATGTTTTTGAAATAACACTTTTTTAAATTATATTGCTATCGTTTTTTGATTCTTAAGAAAATTTTTTTCCTTCAAACTTTTTTCTATTCGTATTTCAAATTCGATTCTTATTGTAATTTTTGAATTTTCATAATACTTGTATGATGTAGATTGTATAATTATTATTCATATTCATATATGAATATTAATTTTTGAAATGTTGCCAAGATTACTAGAGACAAACAAAATACTTTCAAAATTTCTTATAGAAAAATTTTCTGAAATACTTTTCAGACTACGAATTCGCGTCTTGAAATATCTATCAGAATGTGACATATTTCCATTATTATTTGCTTCTTCCAGTAAAAACAGCAAAAGTTTACAAAATATAAAACTAAAAAATGAAATTCTTCAAAATGTAATATTGCCTTCTAAAAAACCCTCGTGTTACCTTGTAAAAAAAGAAAGAATGGCGGAGGAACATACACCTTTTAGTAATAAAAATTGTGGAAAAGGGAAAAGGGAACCAGAAAAAAAATGCTGCATGGGAACAGAACATGTAAGTTACTTACTTAACAGAATTGAAATAGATGCAATGTTTGTATATGAAACTTCGACTTTCCAGTGTGCCAAGCCCATGCAAATCCTAGAGATGAGAGGAGGGTATTTGTACTCGAATTGTGATTGTGTTCATAGAAACGGCCTTCAAGATTCGTGCCCATTAAGTAGCTGTCAAGGACAACCAAAATGCATGGTTAAACCATGGCCTGTTTGTGAAGCAGGGATTTATTACAGATCGAAATACCCTGCTTTATTTGGTCTTCCCCTGCAAAAAAGAAAATAAAGAAACTACTAAATCAATGAAATCGTAAATCTTTATAATTATATGCTAATTTTGTTCTTGTATATACAAATGATCCAATGCTACTCTAATAAAAAAATGCTGTATTACGTAAATAGTAGGTATGAAATTATTTTTTGGAACATTTACAAAGATCGAGAGAGAATTCTTAGCTAACCAAAGTAAGAAAAATAATTCGATGTCCTATATAAACATTGATATATGTCGTAACGTTATGTTTGAATTTATCTGGAAATTAATAAGTGTATGTCAAATGTAAAGTTCTACTCAAAGTTTGATGGGAAGGAGTTACAGAAAAAATATTATTTCTTTCTGGAGTTTTGTTTGAAAGTCCAATAAAGTATACCGCAGGTTATAAGTATAACCTGCGGTATATTATAAGTATAACCTGCGGTAAGTACACACCTAAAACGTTATACAGTTTTATGACCGCAAAAATGCAGAATTAAAGAAAAAGCAATAACTCAATATGTCAGAACTTTACTGCCTACTATAATTTTTGGTGATTTCGTCTATTTTTTGAGATTCTCTTAATGTTTCTTCTTTATTTTTCAGAAATTTGAAAAAAGCATAGTATGAAGCTCTAGAATTTAAGGGAATTAACCATTTCCTCAGATAATTGCGATATGTTTTTTAGTATTTCTTTTTTCCCCAAAAAATCTTTCTTCAGGGCTTTTATTTTTAATCTCATATTTTGATGAGTTTCACATACAAAAACACTGTGAATCTTTTGCTCAAAGTGAGATACATCGAAGAGGTCTTATACTTTGAAATTTTGCAAGTTATTTGCGGATCGGAAATTCCAATTTCAAAAAAAGTGAGTGCAACACATTCAGATTGCCCATTAACACCCGTTTTTGCCATTCTTTTGAGACGGCATTAGCATCGTTTATCAATCACCTCGTCAATAATAATAATAAAAAAAAGCGTAAATTATTGAGCAACTGACCGTGATGTGCTGATGTTTTCCATTACAGCCATTGATTTCTAGAGGTGTGCGGGAAGCAATATTTGATCAGTCGGGACGGGACGGGAAATTTCTCGATGCTCCGGGACGGGATCCCGAAAATCTCGGGAAATCCCGGAAAGTTCAGGGCATCCCAAGTTCGGGAAACCTTGAAAAGTTTGGGATGTATCCAGTAATTTCAGGAAATTCCGGATTTGGGAAATCATTAAAAATTCTAAATTCGGGAAATTCTCAAAAGATCGGATATCACCAAATATTTGTGAAATTTTGAAGCTATCCAAGTAAATTTGAGAAATGTGCGAAAAATCGGTGAATACCAAAAAGCATAAATTATATGAAAATATCAGCGTGATTTCGCGAAGTCACTAGGAAATGTGAAAAATGAATGTTTTTAAAAATTCATAAAAACTAATTACATTCTAGGAATTTGTGGAAAACTAAGAAATCAAACAGTTAAAAAATATTTATTGATAAAAAATTTGGAAAATTTCTGAAAAGTTTTGTACTCGAAAAGTTATTGTCTAAAATATTCCTCAAATAATATTTTTTGAGATACGGGAAATCTTAGGGAAAGCGTATCTGCTGTACTTATTAATCGAAACCAAAGAAAAGAATCGTACATGCTAGAAAGAAAATTTGTTATTGTTCTCAGAGCAAACAGATTTTTTTAAAGAAGGAAGTAAATCTTTCTTTTTTTTTTCGATTTAGTACTGATTAGTGTGGAAAAAGTTACACGCATGGTTCGTACAAACGTACCAAAAAATACATGATAAAGTACGTATAAGTTTTTGAATTACTTTTGCATGAAAATTACCTGGATTTCGTGCAGTTTCTTACATAAACACAAGTGCATAATTTGCGTTGTCCCGCGCCGGTGATGTAAAAAATTAATGAAAATAAAGCAGACTTGGAAATAAGATGTCAAGAAAATATGGATGTTATCTATTTCTTATCATTTTTTCAAAATAAAATTAGGTTCATAAAAGAAATTTTGAATCATTTTTTCACAGATTTTAAAGATTGAAAGCAAATTTTATAGTTCCTTGCGTTTCATACAAGTTACTTCAATACGATTGAGTATCAGTCATTTGAAAAGTGTTAACTTATATACAGTAAGTAAACAAAAAAAGATTTGTTGTCACACAGGATGTCAATCAAATTAGCATTCACAGTCAATGTTATTGCATTAACTTTATTGTAAAACAAGCTTATGGTTTATGGAAGTAATAAAACCAGAATTTTTGTCGAAATCAAAGTTTATTTAAGCGTTTCCAAAAACTTAAGGTTTCCATGTGAAAAAGCCAACTGCTCAACATTTTCTGTGAGCAAATTTGCTCTTAACGGAGTAACAATATCACCCGCCGATGAAAAAGCTCTTTCACTTGAAACTTGAGTGGCTGGAATACAAAGATATTTCGGAACAACTCGCGCGATTTTGGGATACACATTGTTATTACTCCTTCACCATGACTTGACATCGGTTTTTGGGTGAACTACTGCAACAGTCATGTAGCTTTTGACCTCAGCCTCGATGACTCCAGATGTGCAAAAGTTGTCATCTTGGCGATCGTTTGAAGCAATCTTTTCGAAAAAAGACATGAGACTGAAAGGTTTTTCTGAAAATGAGAAAAATAAAATCAAAACAAAAGAATTTCAAAAAAGTTAAAATACTGATAATAATCATTTACCAACAGCTTGTTGTCCAGTTCCCTCAAACTCCATAGTTTCGATCGAGCTTGGAAGATACCATGCTTCTTCGACGATTTTTATCAAGCGTTCTACAGTACTGGATTTTTCTTCTTCAGTCAAAAGTCGGTTTTTGTAGCGAGGATCCAGTAGCATGGCGATGACGACTATTTCATTGTGAAGAATTTCTTCAAATCTACTGCCCAGTTTAGTGCGCAAATTTTTTCCCAACTCAGCATTTTTTTGGTTTTTCTTGATAAACTCGTCCATTGACTGTTTCAAAGCGTGTACAGTTGGAATGTACATTGAGATTGTCGGGTATGAATCCGCTGACATGAGATCTGTTGCCTCTTTGAATGGTCCGAGGACTTCCACGTATGAGTCAATGTACTCCCACTGCTTATTGGAGAAATTGTCTGGCATATCAGGGAGAGCCAGTGTGTCGTGCAGAGTTGGTTTCAATCGCTTATATCTCTGGAACATTAGAAATTAAGAATTTCACCGGGTTTCTACATTTTGAATTAAATGCAACGGTTTCTCTGAAGGTTGTTTTTCCAGCTGTATCTTGCTCAAAACAGCTGTAGATGTTGCACTTCGAGAAAAGTGCCCTACAATTGATTTTCCTTTTGTCATCATTTGAGCAAAGTTGGAAGATTTATCGACTGCACGTTTGATTACAAGCTGGAGTGTATGCGCAAAGCATGGTACACGAATCCAATTTTCATTTAAAAATATTACTCGCACCATGTTGCGAGCATTATCTGTGACAAAGGATAAGGTGACATCATCTAAAATCAGGCCCCATTCATCGAGCGTTTCTCTCAAAAACTCCTCCAAGTTTTCACCGGTATACCTTTCTTCGAAACAGCGTAAGTTTAACAAAAAATTTCTTTGCTCGAAATTTCCCGTCATGTAATGCACCGTTATAGTTAGGTAGCTGTTGACTGCCCTTGAGGTCCATCCGTCCGTGGTCACAGCCAATGATTTCACTCCTGCGGAATAAGAAATTTACCTACTAAATAACCAGAATACCTTGGCGTTTCCGAAAATCATACAAACTTCTGAAAATTTTCTGAACCTAATAAAAACTTCTCAGAATCACAAAAACTTTTCCCAAATCAACAATTTTTATATTTTTTCAGATTTTTATCAAAATGAAAAATCATTATGCTTATTTCTAAGAAATCATATTATAAACACAAGTCACAAGATCTGTGAATATTTTCTTTAATTTTACAAATTTTTTAAGTTGTTAATAATCTTCAATATTTTGGATGTTCTTCTCTTATTCCTGGTTTCCAAATTTGATAAATACTTTAAAATATTCTAAAATTTCCAGATTTGATGTATACTTGTCCAACTCATCAAAATTTTTCGTAATTTTCAAAACTTGACATTTTCACATCTTCATTACAAAATGGAAAAACATTATTACACTTATTTCGATGAATAAATGTAATGTACTCTAGCCACAAAATTTCTAGAACTATTCTACAATTCTAGAATTTTTTCGAAAATCATTGAATTATCAATAATCCTTAATGTATGTTTTTCAATTTCTATCCTAAATCTTTGAAATTATCTACAAATATCAACTAAAATAACTCAAAACTTCATAAAAGTTTGTCGAATTAATTTTTTTTTTCCTTTTGTAACTTTCAATCAATTTTCATGTATTTTAGATTTTTATCAATAAATAAAGAAAACATCTTCTACATTTTGAAAAAATATTCTAATAACTAAAATCTTCGGAATTTATGAGTCTTCTCTAATATTTTAAAAATCCTTCGATTTTTACAGATAAATTTGCAATGTTATTTAGAATTTCCAATTTTCAGAATTGGAACAATACTAAAAATTCTCAAAAATTGCCAAATTTCCAACTCATCAAAATTACTCGTGTTTTTTTAATAGTTTTTGAATTTTTTAGATTTTCACGCGAAAATAAAAAAACACTGTCATACTTTCTCCTAACGAATACGTTAAAAAACGTGATCTGCAAAATTTATGAACATTATCTGAAAATTAACAAGTTTTTCGAATTTTATAAAATTATTGACAATCTTTGAAATAATCAATTTTTGTTAATTTTTCGAAATTCTCTAAACCCATAAGCTTACACAATTCGAACTATTCAAAACTCACTTATATTATTATTATTTTTGTGACTCATTCACATTGTTTTTATTTTTCAATTTTTTTGAAGTTTTTCAGTTTTTCTTCAAACAATGAAAAACGTTACGCATATTTCAAAAAAATATCAGTTTTCGACAACAACATAATGTAAGTTTCTTTCAAAAAACTTGAATTTAAAAAACATTATACATAAATATTTCGAGTTAACCCCCCAAAAATTATTTTCTTGATATGCCCTTGGAAATAGCATTATGGTTTGGAACTAAAAACGAAAAAGGGAGCCAGTAGACGGCGTAAGATTGAAAAAAACAATTCCGAGGTCAAAAAAAGATAAACTGATGTTTTCTGACAGTAACTGAAGCATTTTTAAAATCTTAAATAATTATAAAGACCTTTTAAAGTGAAAAAAGCTTGCTATTCATTCGTAAACACATTACTTTCACAAATAACTAAAAGTGCTGGATTCGCTTCGAGATTTTTGAGTAGATTAGGTTTCTCAGACTTCAAACTTTTAACTCGTACTAAAAATTTATTAATTAAAAAAAGTGTATTATGTGGCTAAGGGTATATCCCTACACGTCATATATTTTGTTCTGTTAAAAAAATGTAATTTCCTTTTTTGCAATTCATTATTATCAGATAAGTAAATTAATACAGGATTGATAAATGTGCAGTATTTGCTCCAGTCTCCCCTGTTGCAAAAGCTTATGTAAAGCGGAAATTTAATGAGTCAATTTTTTTTTTTTTTTAAGAAATTCGAGAAACGAGATCTGATCCTAAAAATGTCTGAGAAATAAAAAAATTACTACTTTGTAAATTCCTTCGAGTGAGAATCCTGCAAATCAAACTCACGAGTGACATCCCTTGTAACTTGGAACCTTATAAAAACCTTATAAAATCCTTATAAAAATTTTAGTTTCCTTATAAAATTTTCGATTTTTATAAGGCAACCTTATAAAATTTTTATAAAGATTCAAAATCTTTATAAGGATTTAATAAGGTGACTTTATAAAATTCTTATAAGGAAAAATCCTTATAAAATTTCAAAACCCTTATAAAGTTTCCATTTCCTTATAAAATTTGAAGTTTCTTATAAGGATTTTATAAGGCGACCTTAGACCTTATAAAATCATCAAAATCCTTATAAAATTTTTATAAGGTCACTTTATAAAACGTTTTATAAGGATTTTAAAAGATTTTTATAAGGTTCCAAGTTACAAGGGATTTCACCCTTATTCGAGTGTGATTTCACTCAAAAAGAGTGAGTGAAAAAATCACTCATTTTTCTCGAGTAAAAATTGCACTCTATTTGAGTGAAATTTCACTCGAGTTTGATTTGCAGGAAATTCACTCGATTCGAGTGAAACTATCACTCGAAGAAATTTAGAGAGTATACTTTAAAATAATCAAAATAGAAAAGTATCGTCATTAAATATAGCAATAAAAGTTTGACTATGACTTATAACAATTATTTTTTTACACATATTTGTAATACCCCTACAATTTTTCGCAATTTTTACTTTGTACTTTAACTTTATTTCGGAGTTGCTATCGTGCAATTTGCAGCTTTTTATCAATTCTATTTCAAAATTGTTATCATCATTCCTCAAATTCATTTTAAGATTAAAATAGCGTAACTTGTAACTTTTGTCATGTAATTCAAATTTCTTTCTTGGAATAACTATTTTTGCGACTCTTAATCGTGTAAATTGCGACTTATTATAGATAGATTTTTCTTTCAATATTGTAATTAGCAACTTTTGTAGATAGAGTTCATTTCAATATTGTTATCACGTAAATTGCGACTTTTTATTGATAGTCTTTTATTTCGAAATTGTAATTTGCGCTCGTTATAGATAGAATCTTCTTTCGACTTTTATTTCACATCCTGTTGTTCACTTTTCGGTATTTCCACTGGATTTTCGTAATCGCGACTATTATAGATAAACTTTTATTTCACAATTGTAAAATTGCAATTTTTACAGATAGACTTTTATTTCACATCCTGTTGTTCGCTTTTGGGTAATCCCACCGGATTTTTCAAAGTAGTTAGTTTAACGACTATGATTTGATAACGAAGGTATTAGATTGCTGTACAATATAAAAACCCGGGCAGTCGTATTGGGCCTAGCGTATATTTTGTTGAAACAAAAACTCTTCTTGTTGTTCGCGACTCTTATTTCGTCTTATCCTTATTTCGTCGCGAAATCTTGTAATACAGTTACGTCAGTCTTGTTCAATCGCGTCCGTGTGAGATTTTCAAAATAACTGTATCTAGTTACTTCAATTTTTGGAAACCAACAATAAACCATACTTTGTGTTGTGAACCTGGTGATTGACTTTCTTTTCCCGTGAGAACTTCAGAGTTGGGGTTTCTTCGAGTCCCGGCCACCAGATATTTTGGACACCGACTAATTTTTCCACGTCGGAGAAAAGCATATATTACATATTCATCACCATCTCATTCGATCTCTTCAATGCATATTTAACAAAATATCATTCATCTCTTCAATGCAATATTAACTAAAACATAAAAAAAAAGATATCAAAAAATTTTTTTATAATCAATTTTAGACCTTGAAAATGGCTAAATTACAACTATAGTCGGTTTTTATTATCTTACCTTGTTCGATGTCTTCTTCTATAATTTTTTTTATGCGACTCCTCTGATCTTGGAACATTTTGGGGACGATCTCACGAGAAAATGTAGTTCGACATGGAATTTGGTAACGCGGCTCGGCTGCGTGTAGTACCTCCTTAAATCCAATATCTTCAACGATGCTGTAGGGTTGGAGATACAGGACGATCATCCGCGTGATAGCCTTCGTGATTTTGATGGCTTTTGGCGAGTCTTTGCTAAGCGTTTGTTGCCTCACAAATGCATCCACAATTGTTTTTGCTGCCGTATTTTTCGACGATGCCGGTTGAGATTTTTCTTGAAGAAGTTGCAGAAGTTTTGGATGCCTACTTAAATGCCGCTTTAAGCCCGACGTAGTGCCATTCACAGTTTTAATAATCACTCCGCACTGTTTGCACTTTGATTGTGTATCGTTTAATTTTTCATAAAACTGTCGCGTTTTACTTTTCAATCCTGAATCAGTCGATCGCGATTCGCTCACATCTTCGGTAACATCGGGATTGACTGTTTGTTCGGCACTTGAATTTGATTGAAACTGCGACATCATTCACTACGTAAAAAAAGTGTAGGGGAACATTCAAAAAGAAAAAAGTACTTCGCGAACCGGAGAAAACAGATTTTCGTTTGTAATGCTACAGTGGCCCGAAGGAAATACTGCACTGAACTACACTGAACCAAGGAACAAATTTTTCTCCGACTATGCCCAAGATTTAAGATATCCCTGTTTTGGAAACTCATTTATCTTGAAAATTCAAAAGCTCAAATCCATTTTTGTCTAGATGCATGTCCGTATTCGATATTTCAATAAAATTGATCAGTCTGGCTTTTGATCGTAGTCATGACTTTTCTTTTCTTTGAAAAATATTCTTTTTTCTGACGCTTTCCTAACCGATTCATGAGAATGGAACGAAACGAAATAATTAATTATCGGACACATCCGGTTCACTGTATCACTCAAGTGTCATAGTGAAGTCAGCATTTTTCGAATTCCAGGCGAAGTTTCTTGGACTCGGTTAATCCCGAACTCGGGTCGAGATATCCCGAAACTGGGATTTTCTTGTACTCGGGACGGGATATCCCGGACTCGGGATTTCCCGAAGTTTTCGGGAAATAGCATTTCCCGTCCCGACTCTTTTCCCGTCCCGTCCAGAGTCCGGGATTCCCGAAATGCCGGGATCCCGCACACCTCTACTTTGCCTACTAGTTCAGGAGGGCTTATATTTTCATAATCTAGCGTAAAAATTCAATTTAAAAAAAAAAGCCTGAATTTTTTCGCACAGTGCTATTAATAGTAGCCAATAGCCATACATAATGCATGTATCAAAAATATGTACGATACATAGCATTTATAACAATTTGCAAATTTTATGAATGGAATCAGAAATTGTTAAAATTCTTAGAATTTTTCAGAATGAAACAAATTTTTTAAACTTCTGAAGTTTTTTAATCCTTGAAAATTATTTAAATCCAAAAAAAACCCATTGTTTGAAACTTTCTGAATTTTGAGGAAATTCGTCCAATTCCATTAGGATATCCGAAGTTTGTGATGCATTGATGCTAATAAATTTTTTTAGATTATTACTAAAAATAACAGTACATAATGCAAATACCAAAAATCAATGACATAGATAACAATTCACAAAGTTTATAAACGGTTTCTGAAATTTTTCAAATTTATCGAATTTTTTAAGATGCTGGAAATTAATTTTAGTTTTTGAAATTTTTTTATGCTGTTGTAACCATATATTCATATTTGTAATATACGAAGAATATTTCATCATACATTTTCGAACAAGCAATATTGTAGTTATGACAGAAATAGATATCATTTAATTACTCAAGCGCTTCCTGTCTAAATTGCTATTTTATGCCGACTCATGCTTCGAATCACGTATTTTTCCTTTTGATATCATTAGTCATTTATGCGATCGGGAACGTTCTAGAATATTCGACTCCGTACGATATCATTAGTCATTTATGCGATCGGAAACGTTCTAGAATATTCGACTCCGTACTGTATATAAAGCCAGCGAATTCGGGAGCGAGCAGTTCAGAAAAAGTCTTGAATCAGTTCGGCATTAGTCAGTCAGTCACAATCCAAGTTCAGTTTCGCGATTCACTATCCGTTGTTTGCAGTTGTCCGCGAAATCGCTCGTTGTGTTTTCACGATTTGACTCTTCACAGAATTTGTGAACTTTTACCAGAAAGAAACTTTAAACGTTGTGTAAGCAATAAAGCTGTGTTTAATAAAACTAAGTGTATTCGTGACATTTTGTGATTATTGTGGAAATCCCTGCGAATCCCAACAATGCTTAAAAATTTTTCTAATGTCAATAAAGTGAAACTGCTTGAAACTTTCTAAACTTTTGTACGAATTTCTCCACCTCATCAGGATGTCCGGAATTTTTGATGCTATTAAGTTTTTTTAGATTATTTTTAAAAAAGCAATATTTACATACTGTATGTTTCACGAGTTATTGATATATTTACATATATAACAATATACAAAGTTTATTAATATTTTCGGAAACTACAAATTTTTCAGATTTTTAGAATGAGCTCAAAAATTTTTTGAATATCATTGAAAAACAGATTTTTAAATACTTTGTGAATTTTGTTAAGATTTGTCCAGTTCATTAGGATTTTCGAAATTATCAATGCTCTTACATTTTTTTAGATCATTTTCAAAAATATCAATACAAAATGCATTATTAAAATAGTAGACGATTTATATAACAATTCACGAAGTTTGTGAACGTTTTCTGAGATTTTTCAATTTTTTCGAATGTTTTAGAATGGTGCAGAATTCTTTGAATTTTTGAAGTTTCCTAATCCTTAAAAATTATCTGAATGTCAGCGAATTACAAAATATTCGAAACTTTCCAAATTTTGTGAAAATTTGTCGACTTCATTCTGATTTTTGTAATTTTTCATGAAAAACTCTTCGAGTTTTTCAGATTAGTTAAAAAAAATAGCAATACATAATGCATGTTTCGAAAGGATATGATATTTTTAATAACGATATACAAAAAGATCATTAACGTTTTCTGAAAATTTTCGAATTTCTCGAATTTTTTAGAATCATAGAAAATTTCTAATAAAGTTTTTGAAGTTCATTACATTAATACAAATTTTAAATTTTTAAATGCCAATAAAATACAAATTGTTCGAAACCTCTTGAATTTTTCACAAATTTGTCCAAATTACTAGAATTCTTGAAATGTTTGATGTTTTTTCAGTTTCTTAAAAAAAGAAACGTGAATCACAAAACAAAGATAATGCACTCAAATTACAGTTTCCCGAAAAAGGGATTAAGTAAATATTAAAGTAATGAGATATAATGTGTAACCTCAATCAACATTAAAAAAAAAAAAAATATGTGATTTTCCTAATGAACCTACATTACGATTTCTTGAGACTAGAAATTTTATACCAAATTCAGTGTCAAAAAAAGATTAGTTAGAGACAATAGTCAGAGGACAAATTTTTTCCATAGATCCCTACAGGCTAAATTTTGAAAGGTACATTTTTTATGAGTTCAATTATTATCAGTAAATTTTGTTAAAAAAAAGTTTTCAATTTAAAAAAAATTATACCACAAAAATTGGATAACTATTTCTACACAGGCTTAAATTTCTGAAAGGAAAAAATTTGTCGCGTTTAACGGTCATTTCCACGAAATAAATGGTACTGATAAATACTACTACTTACTACTCTTACTACTATTCGAAACAACTAAAATTAAATACTTTTACACTTACCACACTGGTCGAGTATGACGATTTTATACGACTTCCAAGTATCGATGTCCGGTTGTTTGGCAGCCATGATTAATGCCGAAATATTTTTTCTACCTTCCGGCCACCACGTATTCCAGGTTTTGTCGTCATTTTGTACCAACCATTTAATTGGTAACTCGGATTTTTCGTCGTATGATTCAACAAACTTTGCAACTACATACTTCGAGCTTTCACGCAATTGAAAAGACTGATCCACACTTCTGTTGTCAAAGCAGAAACTCACTTCTTCACTCTTTCCGTCCATTGCGTTGAATGCTGTTCTTACAACATAAAACAACCTGAAACTTTTATGAACAAAAAGAACACCAAATCTTGCACCTCTCCTCCCTTTCTCCTGTATCACATTTAGAAAGCAAAGGTTGCAAGGGTGCACATTTGAAAGACACTGAGCTCTCAGCGGGTACTACTAAAGTGTTTGAAAGCTTATGTGTTTGAAGTCTTATGTGTTTGAAATTTCAAAATGACGGCTACATCACTTCGAACATAACCAGTATGCGACAACTGCTGCCTCCTATGAGAGTGTCAAGAATGCAAACGAAACGAACAATTATGTTTGTAAAACATGACGCTGAATTTTTTGATAAGCATCTACAATGTAAAACAAAATCAAGATAAATTATGCGAAAAAATATTCTTTTATGATTATTGTTAGTTATTAATTATTTAACTATCATCAACTTTATCGATCCCTCGGAGCCAAGTAGGGGGTTATGCAAAGAACATTACCCCTAAAATATCACATCATTTTCCATTCAAGGAGGTTATGTAAAAACAGGAACCCAGGAAAATATGCCATTTCTTCTTCTATATTTCAGCCACTCATTGGGCCCTCTTCAGGACTGTACAGTAACAATTTTCAAAAAATAAATAACATTCAAAACATAAAAAATTCGAATCAATAGAAGTCCTACTTACAAATTATCATCATTTAAAAGGTCTACAATAGTCCAAATAAGAATTAGGTAACAGAATAACCATCGTCCGAACAATAAAGGTTGCCAAAGTGAGACCATCAGTCAGCCAATCAAATAAATAATTGTAAGGCCAATACTGTATAACAAATAAAGGTCAATCACGTAAAGAACAGCAAACCAGTAGGAACATTATATGTGTAAACTCATCGGCGAACCGAAGCCAACTAAATCCAAACGTGACACGTACAATTTAATATCATAATAATTACCAAAAGATGCTGAAAGTTCAATGACTTCAAAAATCATCTTCTTCACTGTTTTCAAATCAAATTCAAGAAACCCTCATATACACCATTCAATTTACTCGTATCATCCTGTTTATTTAAAGTATATTCTGATTTCTTAATGTGAATCATCTCTGAGATAATTCTTTTATAATAATTAGGTTCTTTATCTAAAATATCTGTATTATCCCAATCAAACTCATGTCCTGTTTCCAATCTGTGGTTCGTTAAAACATTATGATATGGTAATGCTAATCTTATATTATTTCTATGTTCTTTAACTCTAACTCCCAAATTTCTCTTCGTTTGACCCACATAGCAAAAACTACGCTCTTTACATTTAATTCTATATACAACACCCTGTTGGTCAAACATATCAAGTTTATCTTTGCCTCTTTTTATTATCTGATCGTTAAGTTTGTTATCTGTTCTATAAACAATCTCTACATTGTGTTTTCCCAAAATTCTTTTTAATCTAAAACCCAAATCATTATTGTAAGGAAAAACCAGTCGCTCTCTTTCAATTTTGTCTTTACCATTTTCATTCATCCCCTTCTCCTTGTCCCTTAGAAACTTCACCCTTTTACTAATATATTTCTCCACAAAGGCATCAGGATAATTATTAATACGTAAAATCTCTTTAATCGTTAGAAAATTCTTCTTCCAAAACTTATTATCAGACAATTTCAAATTCTTATCTACCAAACCAATTATCGTACCAATTTTATGTTGTACAGGGTTCTCTGAATAATAATTAATATATCTTCTAGAAGAGGTAGGTTTCATGTACCAGTCGAATTCGAATTTTTTATAAATATGAAAATTAGACCTTTGGAATTCATTAAAGAAATAGAAACTAAACTTTTTTTATATGATGAAAAAATGAGGGATGAAATTAGAGTTAAAGTTTTGAATGAAATATCTAAGTATTACCACTCTAAGTCGCATAAGAAATCTTATGAGAGGTTTATCATGAATAATTTTGAACTTACAAAGAGGTTTTTCATAAAGAATAAGAATTTAATGGTAACTAGAGCAGATAAAGGTGGTGTGATAGTGGTAATGTTTAGAGAGGATTATTTAGTGAAAATGAGGGAATTATTGAATGATAAGGACACATATAATTTATTTTCGAGAAACCCGATAAATAGAATGAGAGATAGGTGCAATGAAATTTTAAAGAGATGGTTGAGGTTGGATTATGTGGACCGAATATGGTATAGATCAGTCATGGAAAGTACAGGTTGTCTTCCTAGGGCTTATGGGTTACCAAAGGTACATAAGATTGGCAGTCCATTAAGGATAATCGTCTCTTCTATCGGAAGCCCGATCTATAAATTGAGTAAATTTTTGGGAAAATTTTTGAATACGTATTCACCGAGACCAAATAGCTTTATCAAGGATAGTATAGAATTAAAGAGAATATTGAATGATTTAGTAGTTCCGGATAATTTTGTTTTGATTTCACTAGATGTTTCCAATCTTTTCACGAATATTCCAAAAGATCTTGTTTTGGGGGCTTTAAAAAGTAGGTTTGGAAGTTTTTTATGTAAACATACGAAGATACCTGAGGATGAATTTATTAATTGTATTTTGAATATTATGGGAATGACTTATTTTAGTTTTGAAGGAAAAAAATTTTATGAACAAACTTTTGGAACTCCCATGGGTTCACCTATCTCACCAATTTTGGCTGACATTGTTATGCAGGATTTGGAATTGACTTGTTTAAAATTATTAAGTTATATTTGTCCGTTTTTTGTGAGATATTTTGACGACATCTTGATGATGGCGCCTAAAAATAAAATCTTGGAGACTCTTGATATTTTTAATAGTTACCACCCCAGATTGAAATTTACTTATGAGATAGAGATAGATAGAGTAATTAATTTTCTGGAATTGAAAATAATTAGGAATGATAAAAAATTCGAATTCGACTGGTACATGAAACCTACCTCTTCTAGAAGATATATTAATTATTATTCAGAGAACCCTGTACAACATAAAATTGGTACGATAATTGGTTTGGTAGATAAGAATTTGAAATTGTCTGATAATAAGTTTTGGAAGAAGAATTTTCTAACGATTAAAGAGATTTTACGTATTAATAATTATCCTGATGCCTTTGTGGAGAAATATATTAGTAAAAGGGTGAAGTTTCTAAGGGACAAGGAGAAGGGGATGAATGAAAATGGTAAAGACAAAATTGAAAGAGAGCGACTGGTTTTTCCTTACAATAATGATTTGGGTTTTAGATTAAAAAGAATTTTGGGAAAACACAATGTAGAGATTGTTTATAGAACAGATAACAAACTTAACGATCAGATAATAAAAAGAGGCAAAGATAAACTTGATATGTTTGACCAACAGGGTGTTGTATATAGAATTAAATGTAAAGAGCGTAGTTTTTGCTATGTGGGTCAAACGAAGAGAAATTTGGGAGTTAGAGTTAAAGAACATAGAAATAATATAAGATTAGCATTACCATATCATAATGTTTTAACGAACCACAGATTGGAAACAGGACATGAGTTTGATTGGGATAATACAGATATTTTAGATAAAGAACCTAATTATTATAAAAGAATTATCTCAGAGATGATTCACATTAAGAAATCAGAATATACTTTAAATAAACAGGATGATACGAGTAAATTGAATGGTGTATATGAGGGTTTCTTGAATTTGATTTGAAAACAGTGAAGAAGATGATTTTTGAAGTCATTGAACTTTCAGCATCTTTTGGTAATTATTATGATATTAAATTGTACGTGTCACGTTTGGATTTAGTTGGCTTCGGTTCGCCGATGAGTTTACACATATAATGTTCCTACTGGTTTGCTGTTCTTTACGTGATTGACCTTTATTTGTTATACAGTATTGGCCTTACAATTATTTATTTGATTGGCTGACTGATGGTCTCACTTTGGCAACCTTTATTGTTCGGACGATGGTTATTCTGTTACCTAATTCTTATTTGGACTATTGTAGACCTTTTAAATGATGATAATTTGTAAGTAGGACTTCTATTGATTCGAATTTTTTATGTTTTGAATGTTATTTATTTTTTGAAAATTGTTACTGTACAGTCCTGAAGAGGGCCCAATGAGTGGCTGAAATATAGAAGAAGAAATGGCATATTTTCCTGGGTTCCTGTTTTTACATAACCTCCTTGAATGGAAAATGATGTGATATTTTAGGGGTAATGTTCTTTGCATAACCCCCTACTTGGCTCCGAGCGATCGATAAAGTTGATGATAGTTATGGAATTTTACTACCGGAGCAATTGTTGAGATAATTTTTATTGTAGTCACTTCTTATTAATTATTGTTAGTGGTCATTTTTTTCAATTGAATTACGGACGATCTATTTGGCCGAGTTTAACGATTCCGGCGTCATTTTTTTCGGAATATTTAGTGTATAGTGAATGTCAAATACTTTAAAATATTTTCCCGAATAGAAAAATTTATTTAGAGTCGTTTTTTAATGTATTTATTTATAGCAAAATAATCGAAAAACGTTTTATTTTTGATAAAAATACATGTAAAAATCAATAGACAGAAAAATCCACGTTTTGCGCGATTCGACCAGTGAGAAAGTTTTTTATTATTCATCTAACATTTATTATTCATTCATAACTTCCAGCGGAAGAACTGATCACCAGTAGTTTTAGCAGTTTTTTTTTAAATTTGACTTTTCTGCAAGCAGCGGTTTTGTATTAACAATAACTTTCAAGTGAGCGCTGGATCGCACGACGCGCGTGTACGAGTATACTAACTCAAAACGCCCGTCGAGTATGCCGCGACTTATTTTTCAAAGATAGATGCATGTCGTTTTTTAATTAAAAATGATTTTGATTTTTTTGCCATACATGGTCAAACATTTATTTTTTCGTACCTTACATTATATTAAGGAATAATAAAAAAAAATTTATTTCTACGAATTTTTGTTAGTTTCGGCCTGGAAATCAGTAAAAGTTATGAAAAAGAATGTATTTTAGCTTAACTGAAATCGGATAGTATTTACACGTTCAATCAAGCTAGTGAAGTTTGAAGTGTGAAATACACATATTTTTGCATGTTTCGCATTGAAATTTAGAATTTTTTACAAAATTGAAACAATATTTCGAAGCTCGGCTGGGTATAAGTACATAGTAGAAAGTACAAAAAAGATTTTTCAATATTTCAAATTATTATAATATTATTATTCTGTGATACAATAACCTTATGACACAACATTATAGGCACTTCTTATTAACTAATACATGATGACGATGATGATTATTGAAAAATCTGAAAAAAACTTACTGTTTCACTGACTACCAAGGATTCAAACTCTGCAAAGTTTCAAAGCACACTTTTAATTTTAAAATGAATTATCGGTATTGAGCATAACATACGAATAAATATGCATAGTTTTCGTAGAAAAAGTTACAAGCTCGATAGAAAATGTTAATATTATTCGATTTCATTCAAAGTTTACTATATTTTATATTTTGATTTCGAAAAATATTCTTAATTTCAATGTGAAACAAGTATTAAAATATACAGGGTGATTCAACATGACCTGATCAACCGAAAATTCTAAATTCCTCATGAAATTCTAAGATGATTTTTCCTTAGACATTTTCCATAAAACTCAACATCAAAAAAGATATTAATATTTTAAGTTTAAACAATTAACGGACTCCTGCGAGAGGTGGGGATAAAAATAACCCACTAGAATTTACCTAGATATTGTCCATATTTTTCTGAATTGAAAAGTTCTGTGCCACTTTTCACAAAACTCAAAATCAAAAAAAATATTCAAATTTTAAATTCGAGAATTCTGATTGGTTGAAACTTCACACTCAAATATCTTTTTTGATTTTGGGTTTGTTGAAAGTGGCATAGAACTTTTCCGCTCAGAAAAATATGGAGAACGTTTAGTAGGTAAATTTTTGTGGTGATTTATATCCCCACCCCTCGCATAATTATATTTATAATTCCATGTTATTATTCATATTATATATTATTATAACGTAATATGATTACACACTATTCATTATAGTATAATTAACAAATTAATTTACATATTTGTAAATTGCGATAGAGTCTATTGATATTCTGTTAAAAATTATACTTTTAATGTTGGAGTGTTTTTATACTGGAGAAACAGGTTTTTCAATAATCTTTTATTTCAGCAACATTCGTGAGACATTTACGCAGTCTACGTACAACATTGTTTGCGCCCTCGTGATCCCGAAAAAACGTTGCGCAACGTTGCACAATGATTTAAAATGATTGACAATGATTTCGATACTTGGGATCGCTGTAAAAGCCTTTAAATGATGTTGCAGGCTGAATTTATTTATCAAAATGCTGTTTATTATGTTTACTTGAGTAAGTAAGCCAAAAAACAGTGGTCAATATGCATTATTATTAAAATTGTGAGCATTGCCCTAGCAGGCAAAGGACGACGTTTTTCTTTTGCCTTTTCAATCGCATATAACCGATTTTCTAGGTGTTTCTTGCGGAATAAACTACCTTAAATAGTTCGAGCATTCATTCTCCTTGTTAATTTTGCCTACATTTCGCTGAAATCTAATGAATTGTTCTAGATATCAAGTGCTCGTAGTCAGAAATAATATTCGGATTTTAACCGAGGCACCTACTTCTACATGTGCAGAGCCAGCTATCCATGAGAGGGGAGTTGTGACGACACGTCCCCACCGTTCACCGCCGTTCGCATTTTTCCCCGCTCTAGCCATACTGTTCTTTCCCGTTACTTATCACTTTCATTGTCGTCGAAAAGCATTTATTTTCTTATTTCTATTCTTTATACACTTGACGGTGTAGAGTCTGTGAATATACAGCGATTTCGAATTTTCGATGCCATAAAGGAAATGAAAAAATTATTCATAATAAAAAAAAAAAAAAAAAATTAGTTAAAAATTTCACGTAAGGAAGAATTTGTAATATTTTTTTTTTTTTTTACTACTACAATGTACCCCATTTTGTAAAATTTTCAAACAAAGGAAATTAATTTTCCGTACAAAAACAAAAAGTTTATATTCCGAAAAATCGTTCAATAATTTTCGTATGCATTACACGATCAAAATCATAATAAAGTTTTGTATGATGAATGAGACATATTAATTTGTGGACTTAGAGAATTTTTTAAGTCGAAATCATAAAACTGAACATTTTTCCTGTTCAAGATAATTTCCTTATCCTTATTTTTCTATTCAAAAGTTATGCCATCTGAAATCACGTTTTAAGATCGCAAGATCGAATATTCAGGATTATGTAGCTGAGTAAAACCTGAATAAGCACCCGTCTGAGCTTTTACGGCTTTAATACGTGCTATACAATTAAAATGTGGCATAATTTTCGTAAGCGCATTTGATTTAGCGGAAGATTGCGACGAATATCGAAATAAAGAAATTGTGAAGTTCTTTCTTAAAAGCTTTGAAATTAGAATCCAAACAACTAAAGTTAGATTGAAATTTGTAAGTCTGGGACGTATTGTCATCGTGGTGAATTTTAAAGTGCAGGTTTCTGTAACTATGATCGTTTTCTTGGGAAAACTTCATGATAATATCAGAAAAGGTACTTGAAAATCGAGAAATAATATCGAAAACCTGTTAAAAGTTGCCGGACACTGCACTGTAAAATTCACCACGATGACAATACGTCCCAGACTTACAAATTTTTCAGGGTAATTTTTACTCAAAACTTTTCTCCGTGTAAGCGTAGAGCTTTCCATTCTATATCCTTGAAAGAAAGAAATTCTATTACTCTTTCTGAAACTACGTTAAAAATATGAGGCAGTTTCACGGATCCAATTCTCATGTTTTCCACAGCGATTCCACAATACGATTTTGGAAAGTTGAATGTATCAATCAAAACATATATCGCTTTTAAAAAATTAAATACATCTGTTTACTAAAGATCAATGGAAATTTGGATATAATCGCAATATCAGTTCAGAGAACACTTTTTATTGTGAAGATGTCGATTAATAAATGTTGAAACTAAAGTTTCAACTTAAACTTAATCATATATTTTTATTTGTAACCATTTACGAACCAAAAACATTTTAAAATCATAGTATTTACATAAGTCTGAATGTACAGCTCAATTTTGCGGATACTTTAACGAAATAACTACAAATAACGCTACATCCAGTGTAAAATATAGCGTGCGTTACGACCGATATAAATATTTCAAAACTAAGTACATTTGAAAATTGTGTAATTATTCAAAAATCGTGTTTTGTCAATCTGTGACGGTCAGATGCATTTTTTTGTTTTTTTTTTTTTGTGGGAGACCGTATTACGTATTCATTATTCTTAATAAATTATTTATTAAATTTGGTCATTACCTCCAAACAACATGCAAAGAAATATGACGATAAAAAAAGGTATACGAATATTAACAGGCTTAGAATAAAAACGACTGAAAAATTTCCAAAAAAGAGACCGACTTATGTGAATCAGCATATTTTTTATCCTTACTTTGGAATTTTTCGTCGTTTTCATTCTGAGCCAGTAAATGGATAATAATATAAAAATTAAACATGAGACGCTCAAGAAAACTATATTTCATGTAGCATTTTGAAAAATTCAACACACGAAGATACAAATTTTTACATATATTTTCACATATATTATTATTGAATGTTGTAATATATTACAGTGCGCTAAGATCAGGAAAAGAAAAAAACTATCGAAATTTTGTATAATCACTTAGGAACGACAGGTTTAAAACTCGATAAAAAATTATTAAAAACGAAACATTGTAGCTTGTAATGAATATTACATAGAATGCAGTTTATAACTTTACCAACAAAATGATAAGAAAAAAAATACGTAACAAAAAAATTTTGACTCAAAAATTGTTTTCAATTTTTTTAGCCGCGGTAATAAAAATACAACGCCTCGATAAACATGTACAATCCTGTATTAAGAAATTTCATACGATGTCGGGAAATGACGGAAAAAGGAATTAAAAAAATTTTATTTCATATAATTTTCTTTATAACATTGCTGGATACATTCATTGCTCATTAAATTATTTGATTTGTATTTACGCTATTTTTTATAAAAAAAAAAGATGAATCATAATAAATAATAGGTATTGTTTGAAACTTTTCGTGAAATGACTTCGAAATGAGGTTTTTAGTAAGCGTCAGTCAATACTGCCCACTTCTTACATTTCCTTTCCTTTTTCTAAATCCTCAAAACTTCGATTAGTTCCAGGACATGCATTTTGCATGTCCAGCAAGTTTCGATTCTCATGAGACATGCGACGGTGGTAAGAAAAATAGGGCCACAGGTTTTCTCTCCAGAAAGGGATTACTGAAAATATCATTTCCGTTATTGGAACTATCTTCATGTCATTAGAACGTTGTGCAGGTATGCATATCTGGAGGGGATTTTGAATAAACAACATTTTCCTGAATAGACTCAGTTTGATTTATTTCTGCTTTTGAACACCTTCCTCGTTAAAACACCTTACAAGTGCACCTTCTTACGTGAAAATAAAATATTCTTGATTCGTGAATATGTCCAGTGATGCGTCTCCCAGTACATCAAAAAAAAAATGTCTGTACGACATTAGTCAAAAGTTAATTTTTAATAATTATCAGTGGCATCGCAATGGAAAAGAGTACGTGAACAAAGAAGGCGTGAAAATGCTGTAAGTACCGGTGAAATTTAACATTCGCGGTGTTTTCGTTGTTATTATAGCTGCGTTTTTTTCTACATTCTCAAAAATTTCGTATAAAATTATTTTCATCTGTTTTTTTTTGGGAAAAAGTTTTCGAGATCAACTGCAAATGTAAAAAAATTATCACATATCTTCAAAATTTAGTGAATTTTTAAAGTTTTCTCATAAAATATGTCGACAGTCGTTTTGCTGCAGAGCACGATTACTTTTTTAAAGGGTAACTCGATCATTATTAAAAAGTAGCTATCGTTTTGCTCAACCATCTTTTGTTTTTGTGATATTGCAAAAATAAATTTTCTTTTAACTGCAGACTTCCGAAATTTCCTTATTCCATTCTCTTGTGTACATAAATCACAAATTCTGATTCAATTCCAACAAAAAAAAGCATATTTTTTGGTTTATTTATTGTTCCAAGTATTTTGACGAGTATTGACTACATAGCACTGTACTGACGTAATGTTTTGCATTATTATATTTTCATAAATCTCCGTAGTTTTTCAAAATTTGATTCTACAGTACTTACTGAAAGTTTTAACTGTAAATGATTGATTTTCTAGAAACCAGTATATCTTTTATATGAATTCTCATACTTGAATTTTTTTCGTATTTCTAATAAGTATTTCTGTAACGTGGAGAATTTATTTTGCAGTTAGTTCTACAATCACATGTGAGTCAAGTTTTTCCAAGCGGAGCACTGGGAGCACTTGGAATCGACCCATTGATTTCTAGCTTGTTATTTACTTTTTACAATAGTTTATGATGTTCTCAAAGCCATTAATAAAGAATATTTTGAAAATTTCGTTTATAACGCTCGTTAGTGAGCAAAGAGTTTCAACATTAATTTTTTTTTAAATTTGATATTCCATCAATGAATCCATCGATTCATTTGGAGTTGGTCATTTTTTGAAGAAAAGTGACTAAGAAATGTATTTATTAACATTTTTAGTAAAAATCAATTGTTTGTTTATAACAATATCATTTTTAATAAACAATCAAACACTTTTTAAAACTTCTCATATTGCTAGAAAAAAAAATTTTCAGTGTTTTCGCTAGGAAATTTTATCATCTTTTCATTCAAAAAAAAAATTTTGGTCACATCCATAAACAACACAGAAAGGAATTTTTTCTTCGAGCGCGAGTGCGTTAATAGGTGATCTTTGCGAGCTGATTCGAGTGCGAAGTGAACTTGCATTATTATCATAGTTATGAGTCGATTCTCATTATGGTTTAACGTTGTGGCAATGTACAGAACACATTGTTTTATCAAAAAAACATAGATGCACATTTTCTTTAGTAACAATTTTTTTTGTCAAGTTTTCCCAAGCGGAGCACCAGGAATCGAACCATTTAATTTTTACTTTTTATAAAACTTTTTTCAATAGTTTATAATGCCCTAAAAGCCATCGTAAAAGCGTTTTTCAAATTTCACATTTTTACGAGTCGTTATTCAACAACAATTTACAGCATTGATTCATTTCTCGAATTAAATATTGCAGCAAAAAGTTTATTAATTTATTCAAAATTTTGCCTACAATTAAGAAAATAAACGAAGTAATGTGTTCGTTAACATTAATTTATTATTTAAAATGAGTTTTTATATTCATAAAAGTATCATTTTACAATAAACAATTGATAAATTTTCAAACTTCTCATATTGCTAGAAGAACAATTCAGAAAGCTTTAAATAGAAAATTTCATCATCATTCGATCACAAAAAAATATTTTGGCTGCATCGATAAATTAAAAAACCCATTATTAATAAAAATGTTAACGAATACATTACTTCGTTCGTTTTCTTAATTGTAGGCAAAATTTTGAATAAATTAATAAACTTTTTGCTGCAATATTTAATTCGAGAAATGAATCAATGCTGAAAATTGTTGTTGAATAACGACTCGTAAAAATGTGAAATTTGAAAAACGCTTTTACGATGGCTTTTAGGGCATTATAAACTATTGAAAAAAGTTTTATAAAAAGTAAAAATTAAATGGTTCGATTCCTGGTGCTCCGCTTGGGAAAACTTGACAAAAAAAATTGTTACTAAAGAAAATGTGCATCTATGTTTTTTTGATAAAACAATGTGTTCTGTACATTGCCACAACGTTAAACCATAATGAGAATCGACTCATAACTATGATAATAATGCAAGTTCACTTCGCACTCGAATCAGCTCGCAAAGATCACCTATTAACGCACTCGCGCTCGAAGAAAAAATTCCTTTCTGTGTTGTTTATGGATGTGACCAAAATTTTTTTTTTGAATGAAAAGATGATAAAATTTCCTAGCGAAAACACTGAAAATTTTTTTTTCTAGCAATATGAGAAGTTTTAAAAAGTGTTTGATTGTTTATTAAAAATGATATTGTTATAAACAAACAATTGATTTTTACTAAAAATGTTAATAAATACATTTCTTAGTCACTTTTCTTCAAAAAATGACCAACTCCAAATGAATCGATGGATTCATTGATGGAATATCAAATTTAAAAAAAAATTAATGTTGAAACTCTTTGCTCACTAACGAGCGTTATAAACGAAATTTTCAAAATATTCTTTATTAATGGCTTTGAGAACATCATAAACTATTGTAAAAAGTAAATAACAAGCTATAAATCAATGGGTCGATTCCAAGTGATCCGCTCGAGAAAACTTGACTCATGTTCCATATTTCATGTTATACAACTTTTTGAAAAAAACCTACCAAGATTATATGTGGCGTGGACTGAAGAAAGGGTCCCAACAGCACCTTGCAGCTTTTCGAGAAAAACGAGATTGAAAAGAGAAAGTCCCAGCTAGTAGCATGGACAGGCCAAATTTGTATCTCAATTTTTTATGAAATTAAAAATCATACATTTTTAAGAGTAGGCTCGTTCGATAGAGCAAGATTTCTATATTTAAAATCACTGACTATCTCGAACTCGATTTTTGGTGCTGTTAGTACCCTTTCTTCAGTCCACGCCACATATTGAAATATTGAGAATTTCGTAGTATTCCTTGATTTTTTTAAGATTCATGAAACTTTGAAGGACTTACATAATATTTTCAGATATGTAACTGGTATATTTGTAGATTATTGTATAGGTCTCTAAAATTCGATGCTGTAGAGTTCAAATTGGTGAATTTATACGAATTTAATGCTTTTTGAAAAATCAAATCTATACATGATCTTCGAAATATTAAACTGTAGGATTTGATGTTCTCTACATAGTAGTTGTAAATGTAGTGCTACATTATAGTTAATTACAAGCATTTCGAATATTAAAAATAATGATTCACGTCACAGTATGTTTTATGCAAATTTCCAGTCATCGGTGGTTTTTCCCGCAATTTTTTAGTGTTCATACGATTTATACGATTACAAGTATTGCCCTCTTTTATTTTTTATCAGCTGTGGAGTAAATTTTTTGAGTGAAATATGTTAAATATCATCACAACGCGTTCAATGTTGAATAATGGCATACCAGGAGCATGGGATTAAAAATTTGGTAGCGTTGCAAAATGTATTACAATATTTTCAATCTACTCAAAGCATCAATAACCAATATATTTAGACTTTTTAAGGTAGAGAAAAAAAAGTTACCGGAAATCGAAAACAGCAAACCGTATTTGCAATTTGTTACTAAACCTAATAAATTAATAATATCTGTCTTGAGCAATGAGGTAGGCGGAATGCCCCTTTTTGCACTTAAACAGTTGTGAAATTAATTATTTTATTTTTGAAAATTTTTATGTTAAGGAAAAATTACAGATATTCCTTTTTTTTATGAACATCAATCATACGTTTATGTAAAAAAACTCTGCTAAAATTACAGACATTATGTAACAATATAATAGAGACCTTATTTAAATGGATTTCACCCCGTGGTATTGACATTTTTGAGAATCGATTCTTTTTCCGCAACTTTTTGAGAATTAAGAAAATTATTCTGACGTTGCACCTTCATTTAATTCCAAAATTGGTAGAGTTCAAGAGTTACACACAGGGTTATCCTTTTGGCCAACACACTGTGGCCAAATTTTATAATTGAAAAATACTTAATCTGCGTTCATTTGTTACAATATAATGACTGAAAAATCGTTGTTCATTTAGAAGTCTGATTTTGTGAAATATTTCAAATATTTAAATTGTAAGTGTGAATTTTATTGTAAAGAATAAAATAACTTATGTCACGTATTATCATTGAATTTTTAAAATTCAAATAACATTCAAACTAAAACTATTTTGTATTTTAAAGCAAAGAAGTTACTGAGCTGAAGTTTCATTGAAAATTACAGAATAAATCAACATTATCTGTAGCCAACCAAATTTTAACTTTTAAAACGCAATAAACGTGTGCAACCGAGAAAAATCATCTAAATTTAATAATCGTAACCTTGGGTAATTTTTTTTCTGATAAACCATTTTTTTGGTTACTGTTGTCAGAAATGTCAAGTGCTCTTATTGGCGGGAAGGATGCCACGCAAAGGGGAAAATTGATTTAGAAAGAAATCAATTCATCCCATTGCTCGGCGGGGTACATATTGAGCATGATGGTGTTGATGATAAAGTCATCAAATTTGATTTTATGAAAAGTATCCGGGATAAAAGCCTAAATCCTGGCAGCAAGGGCTCG
Organism: Platygaster robiniae; assembly: GCA_028476575.1. Taxonomy (NCBI): domain Eukaryota; kingdom Metazoa; phylum Arthropoda; class Insecta; order Hymenoptera; family Platygastridae; genus Platygaster; species Platygaster robiniae. The sequence continues at coordinate 30,130,004 of CM052020.1, read as the reverse complement.
GATATTGTCGATTCGACTCTTCAAGAAGAAAAGTAGGTGTAATCATTTTTATTCCTTACTGTACAATTATTTGTAGAGTCTGAGTTTGTCGCGAAATAATCCACACACCAACAGTATAATATTATAGATTTCAGAATGTTGCCATAGTGGAATTGAGCCGAAAAAAATTAGTAAAAGCGGCAAACAACTGGCAAACCCAGAATAGGCCATCTTTCAAAAACATTGAGAGTTTGACAGATTTAGCTGAAAAACTGAAGGAACACCCAATAAAATATGGGGTCAATGAAAACATTCTTGAGACGTGCTCTCTCGAATGTCATGGGGAAGTTTTCGGCCTATTTATGTTCAGCCCAGGCATGGTAGAGGATTTTAAACAGAGCCTCCACAAGAAAATCCCGGTGAAAATGAAATGTGACGCAACCTTTGCCCCCACCCCGAACAAGGTTTTCGAAAAGCACAAAAAAAATCGGCAGCTTTTTGTCATCATGATTGAAATATTTCGAGTGGTAACTATATAAAAGAGTCCTTAAATGTTTTAATCGAGTCGACTAGCTAATAATGACTAGTTAATAAATTGAATATGAGACAAACAAATAAGGAAAAGATTTGAAATAACTTTATCGTGCGTGGTACATTACATTGAAAAGTCGTTCGGTACAGCCAACCAAACATTTGGTAGTTATAGCCCCATCCAAATTTTTTATTTGGCCCTACAAAATTTTGGTTTGTTCTACCAAATTTATGCTTAGGTGAACTCAATATTTGTAAGGTGAAACAAAAATTTGTTTCTGTTTACCAAAAATTTGGTTGGGGCTATAGCTACCAAATGTTTGGTTGGGTGTACCAAACGACTTTTCAGTGTATATAATAATACTGCACAATATTCAAGTATTGTAATCGGCCGATAAAGTTTTTTAATGAAAAATAAACAAACAAACAAAACGGAATTCTGCTTATAAACACAACCACACTGAAAAGTCGTTTGGTACACCCGACCAAAAATTTAGTAGATATTGGACCAACCAAATTTTTGGTAAACAAAAATAAATTTTCTATTTCACCTGACAAAAATTTGTTTAACATAATCAAAAATTTGGTCAAACAAACCAAAATTTTATAGGGCCAAATAAAAAATTTGGTTGGTCAAATATCTACCAAATGTTTGGTAGGCTGTACCAAATGCAATTTTCTGTGCAATAAAATTTGTGAACTTTTTTAAAATTTTCAGGATTCTTAGAAATTAGGAAATTTTTCGAAATCGGAAAAACTTGTTCTAATTTTTGGAATGTACAATGTTATTTTGTTGATTATTGTCAATTTTTTCAAATATCAAGAGTAGTTGACATAACACGATGTACCCGAAAATTTACACATTTTAGAAAACTAGTCAAATTCATAAATGCTTTTCGATATCTTCAAGTTTTTCAGATTTTCATAAAGGAATGAACAAAACAAAACCATTAATATATCGAAGGAATGAGATATTCAGCACAATTTTCTAAGTTCCGTAAAATTTTTGTACTTTTTACAAATTATTAACATTTTCCAGTTTTATGAACAATTTTCAAAGTTTCCCAGGGCTATAACATTTTTGAATATATTTTAAAAATTTCGAACACCATAGACATCATCAAAAATTTTCCAAATATCATAAAATATTTTACAGCTCATTCAGGTTGTTAATAAAAATGCGAAAAATGAAATTCCACATGTTTTTACGAACTACGATAATAAATGTACTCAAAAAAAATTTCGAGCATTCTTGGGAAGTGCAGAAAATTTTTCACATTTCATAGAATAACTATCAATCTTAATTATTTTTGTTTTCTGTTTTGTTCTGTTTGTTTGTTGTTGTTTTTTTTTTTTTACTATTTTAGCGGCCGAATACAGTGTTTTATTATTGTACAGTATTAATGTAACATATTGAACCCCGCACGACAAGGAAAGACGATCTATGAAAGTTTAACAGTGATGTTTTACTCTACGTTTAGTAAAAATTGTGAAACACGAAGTTGTAGCACTATTTGCAGCTCGTGTATTTTAAATAACTCAAAAAGACTGATTAGGAACTGTAGGCAGCATGGTAAGACGAAAGCTTTTCATAAACAGTACGTACATAGATTTTTCTTTATTTTACTTTTTTCAGTACTATTTCTGTTTTTCTACTATTTGAAGGATCGTTCAATGTTTCTGAAACTTTTTATATTTTTCAATAAGTATGAAGTAATGCAGGATTTTATAGTACTTTTCTAAGAGTTGTTGTGTAGATCAAGAATTCTCATTTTCGGAGATTTTGGGTATAGCTTGAGCCTGAAGGTATTACACAGCTCTATTTTTGTCAAAAAATCATGCGACAAAATAATGTTTTGTTTCTGTTACTTATTTGCGTTGAATTGTTTTCAATTGAGTACACATTCGAAAATATGTGCTATGGCGGTCGTGCCACCTTTGTAGGTCTGAACATGCTATGGTTATTTTATTTATATCTTTATTTATAGGAGCATGCACTTTTCCATGTACTAATGGAGCGAAAAAGCATGGAGTGCTATATGGAAGTATTCCGGAAGGTGAAAGAGTCAGCGCCCTTTTTGGTTATTGCCAGTTTTATGTCGGACTTTGAGTACAGCATCGCAAACGCTGCGATGGCAGTTTTCAACGATCAAATGATCATCGTAGAAAAATGCTACTTTCATTTTGCTCAGGCGCTAAACAGGAAATTTGATGACGAGAAAGTGAATAGTGTTTTACATGAAATGGAGAAAAAATCGCGGCAGCAGAACGACACCGTATGTGAAATTTTTTACATTTTTTATACCAATATTTCACAATGTGAATTAATTGTTATTCAAGGCTCGTTCAACAATTATGAAAAATGTATACTCATTTTCAAAAGCTTGTGCTTTTTTAGTGTGTTGTTTTGTGAGTTGTCACAATTTGGGGATGTCATAATTATGAATTTTTATCTACTTCAAAATCGCTGGATGATACATCTCGAATTGGAAAATTTTTTATTCGCTATTGAACTTTGTACAACGAAATGAAAGGTTTTTACAGATTTGTTTTGATTGGAGGTATAATTTGATAGATGTTGGTTCTCAGAGTAGCATTCAAGAAGGATATATAAAAGGGAGTTTGTTTTTACAAGTTATAAGGATACAAATTGGTTCCGAAGTGAATCCCACTCTGTTGGAATGGTGTCTTAATCTTGTTAGTGAAGAGATCAATAGTGCTCTAGCAAATTTTACAAATGTTAAGAAATCCATAAAGCTGTTGTTTAAAAACTGTAGAATTTCATAAGAACTTTAAAGTACTAAAAATATTAAGAATACTAGCAGTCTATTGAATACTGATTTCCTTGACATAATGTTTTCAAATAGTTTTGACTATACTGCAATAAACAAGTTAATTTTTAATTCTCGAGTATTAAATCTTTTAAATCCATAAAAAAAAACCTTAACGACGGGGATCAACCCTAAAATGGTACAAATAATAAAAATATACAAAAAATACGGACAAAACCAGAAAGCTATGGAATAATATGAATCTATGATATGGTCTATGAAAAATTTACAAAAACATTTCAAATCAACTTATACTTATTATACTTCGAGTTCTGTAAATCTACATAGTTGTACCAAAAACTCAAAAATACTAGGAGATTCTACGAAATTTTATAAATAATCAGAAATATGGACGTCGCAAAATTTTTTATCGGGGGAGGGGATAAAACTCAAACGTGAAAGGGGACAATGAAGATTTGAATGTAAAACCTATTAATTGCAATTTATGCATAAGTATTTGTTCTAGAATCATCACATCCTGGAAATCAACTTGTAATACTTAAGCAATTACCGTACGAAAAGTGGACCATTTATTCTCTTAACAAAATTTTATTATGTAATCTGATTTCTAGTAGTTCTGTCACTTCAAGGATTCCCTTGCATTCATTTAATTTATTTATTGAATTTTTATATTACTATGCTGTGGGATTCAAAGCTCCATAGATATGAGTTTTTTCATAGATACAATTTTGAGAAAATAGTACCTAAATAAATTGATAATAATTGATAGATTTGTCATTTTCTTGTACTTTCTAGTCGTTATAAAATTAGAAGATTTTACTAGTACATTAAGGAATTTTTAATTTATATTTATAAAATTGAAGTTCCAGAATAATAAATTTTATTGATAGCTGTTATTCTACAAAATTTTCCAATTAACAGTAGCTCAAGATTTTGTATTTTATATTTTTCAATGGCTGTATTTTTGAAAAATTTTTAATTTTCACATACACAATTTAATGATTTTTAAGGTATTTTTATGTGGTAATACAGAATTTTCATAAAGTTCGATGCTTAAGAATTCAAAGATTTATAGATTGTAATAATATTATATATTTCTGACTAAATTACTTCTACATACGATTTTATTATTCATATAGTTATAGTTTTTTGTATTTATTTAGTATTTGTCAGATTTTCTAAGCATTTTTTTTTTATTTTCATAAATTTCTAAAATACATATTAAAGTCACCGTAGATTTTTAGAATTTAATACTCTAAAATTCAAAGTTTCATGTATTTCAGGTTTTTTCAAGATTTTCCGGTACAAATTCTTTTCATCATTTTTAGTACTCCACAAATTTCTATCAGTTTTAGAATTTTGCAGATTGGTCATTATTGATACAACTTTGAAAAACTTGATATATATGTTGGTAATTTTTGTATGGATTTCACAGATTCAATACTCAAGACTTCAAAGATAAGATTCAACTGCAGTTGGAACCGATATTTAAATATAAATTGAGTTAAAAATGAGAAAGCCTGTCAGTTCTTTCTATTATTAACGAAAATAGCTAGTGAATTTTTGATTTTGATTTTTAAACTGAAAAAAAATGTTGAAAACAAAAATACTGAGTTTTCGTAAATTAAAATTATGCTTTTTAATTCAATTAGACTTCATGCCTAGATTCATCTATATACAATTATGTTTTATGAATTGATTATGTGATCACATATGTGCTTACCTAAGAATATTCTTGCACATTTACATGACTAAATTCGAAAAGTATACCTTACAGTCTCAATTACTGATTGCTATAATTTTTCAATTGTATTGATTCTCATCAAATTTTTAACGGATAAATTTCAATGCAAAAAAGTTACGTTACAATAACATCGAAACATGTCGAAACATCACCGCACAAAGTTGACACAATTCAAAGAACCAAATACATTAAATTAAACTATATACACTATTACTGGAAAGAATAGCATGAAAACTATAGCTATGTTTTGAGAAAAAACTTCCCTACGATTGAAATTTTTAATGCGCAAAATATCAAAGCTCAATATGTGTAACCCTTAAATTTTATGTTTGAGGGCTTTGAATTTGAAATCTAAGAATATGTAAAAAAAAAAATTTCATGAATAGCAATTCAACTTTTTGAATGTTTTTAAATTCTAAGATTCAAAACATAGTTTTGGAAAACCGTTCCTGAAAAATTTTGCTGTGTGCTCCTCCGTCACAAGTAGTAATTAACCAGATTTGTTAAATTTAAGGCTTGAAAATTCTTTTATATTTTGAATGGTGAAAAGTGGCAAACGACTTTTCGATTCAGAAAAATATGGAAAAATATGGAATTAGGAAAAATATGGAATTTCAGTCCGTGTAAGCTTTCAACGTATTTCAGAATCTGTCCAACATTGTTCAAACGTACGGATTGATACGAAGAGAGCTGATTTCCATCGCTCTAGTGCCAGAAAACGATATCTTAAGCGTTTTCACGATTATCGAATCGCATGTTGACAGCGCGATGACACGCTTCGCGGGTGATCTTGAGACAACGGAAAGTTTGCGGAAGTTGCAAAATGGTTTCACAAAAGTCATGGCCTATTTTAAGAAAAACTGGCTCGTTGATTGGAAGATTTTGCTGCTTCCGCAAACTCGAGCGGACAAACAACGGGATTGAGTCGCGAAATCGCGATATCCAAAGAAAAATTCCGCCATCCCCGACCGTGCGAGATTTCGTTTGTGAGTAGTATAAATTTGAGAATAATTTTACTCTTATTAATTGACTCTTGAAGAAAGTCAGAGGCGAGTAGTTTAAGGCTCGTTAGGCCAAACCCCGAACTTAACAGATTTTAGAAATAAATATTCGAAAATAATTTGCATTTATAAAGTATATATCAGATATGCCTCAAAATGAACGTTACGGGAAAGTTTTTGTGGAATAAGTTTTAAAATTATTTGTCTTCCTTAGTATTCACTTCCTTGAACGTATGTCTTTAATGTGAGTAATACGAAATTTTGAAAAAATACAGCTGATTTTCAGAAAACTCATAAAAATGATTAGACGATGCATCGTGTGTACATCATGTAAGTGTTCATTATTTTTATAGATAAGTATGCGAGCATCGTCAAAAAAGACCACGCAAAGCTGCAAGAGGATTTGCGGAGCCCAATTGCGAAATCAAAAAGGGCTTTTGAAGTTATAAAAGAAAAAAAGTTGGTGGAATACTGGGACGATTATGAGACAAGCTTGCGAAACGGTGGAACCGAAATTCGGGAGCTCCCGATCTTGATCCACGGATTGAGTGAGCTGGTTGGAGTCTATTGCTCTAAAAACAAAAGTATTACACATTAATCTTAATATTACATAAATTTATAATCGCTTCATCTAAACATGAAGGCCTAAATACAATAAGAGCAGTCTAATGACTTACGAATTCTAACAGCTCTGATATTTTTTTTGCCTTTCACACATCAAAAATGAGCGTATTTAAACTCGTTTTGACATCCAAAAATGAAGTATTTTAGGCTAACATGCAGGCTGGGACAAGTGACGGTCGGCAGGGAAAGGGGGGTATCCATGTAGCCTGCCGAGTTGAACCCGGCGGCCTAAAAAGATTCCCCCCTTTCCCCTGCTGACTGTCACTTGTCCCAGCCTCCATGTGAACCTTCAATAATTCATTTTCCATGTCAAAACAGTTTTAATACGCTCATTTTTAATGTGTTCGAGGCAAAAAGTATCGTTTGTACCTTGGAGCAATAACAGCCGATTAGAACTCGTGTGATTGCCGCCTTTGCTTCGCTCATGCAGCAAACCTCATACTCGTTCTGAATCGGCTGTTTTTGCCCCTAGCTGCAAAATATACTATTATGCATTGACCCTCTTTGATTATTAAATTGGAAGACATGGTTTTCATTTTTTTATATTTTGTTAAAGAATTTAAATTCAAATTTTCTATTCACCAAGTGTTGTAAAAAGAATTTCAATGTCATTTTCATCATACAGAAATAAAATATTTTACATGCCTTGTGATGTCACTTTGCCGTCAAAATGCGGCAAAACCATAATTCTCGCCCGCAGGCGACAAAAAAAGTGACATCACTCGGCATGTAAAACATCGTGTGCACCTTTCGGAGGTATTTTTGCCTCCCTCGGGCGGCAAAACACCTCCCAGAGGCACACAATGTACTATTACATTGTTCTATCGATATATAATTATGAATGTTTTAAACAGTTTTGTGGGCAGCATCTTCCCCTTCACACGAAGAAAGTGGCGACGAGAACGAATTACCCAGTGATGACAATGAAGAGCCAAAATTCACTGAAGTAGAATTTTTGGATGCAGAGCACTGGAATTGAATACTAGGGGAGAGCTTGGCCATGACATTTTTCATAATCTTTCAACCGTTAGCTGTGAAGTTTTTACTCCATTTTTATTGTAATAACTGCTATTAAGAAAAACCCTGAGCGAAACTGTAATTATGCATGTTATAAATATTAATTATGTTGTCAGTCTAAAAAATATAATTTAAAATTTTTCTCATTATTTTATTTTTTTTGAGCTACTGTTTAATTTGAAAATTTTCGGTCTGACTTCTAAATTATTCAATCATATAATAAAACAAACAATTTTAACTTTCAAACATTATAATTATATCCGTAGAAAATTTTATCCTTCAAAATTTATCATTTCAAAATCTCGCCACAAACTACAAGTTTCTATTCTATACTACTACTTTCATTTTTGAAGTTTCAATAAATATACTAACGCTTATATTTATATTTTCATATTTCATCATATATATAAGTCTGTACATATGTATATGTATACATATATATGTATATATTAATAGCATACACTCAAAGTACGTCAAAATAATGCATAGTTTTTTTGTTTTATTTTTTTTTTTGTGAAATAAACAAGTAATTTTTTAAAATCATTATGAAGAAACAAACAGCAAACACGTTGATAGAACAGTCTATAAAATTCACTTGATGAATCTGTAACTAATATTTGATAACAGTTATCAAAAGTTTTAAAACTCAAAATTTATTCTTGGTTAATGTTTTTTTTTTTTAAGAATCGATTATTTATTACAATAAAACCAAAAAAAATTATTTTAATTAATCCTACAGAAAAACAACATTATACTCTTGAGATGTTTCTTTTTCATAATGTTCAGTTCTGACTGTGTTTATTTTTATTAACCAAGCAGTATCATTATGTCATGCACTGCATTCACACCATTATTCGTTACAAAAATATTTATGTTCTCAATTTTTTCTGTAATTTTATTTTTGTTTTTGACCTTGTGAACATGGACAAGAATGTATAATGATAATAAATTTTAATTATTAACTTTTTTGTAGATTTTAATTATAATCACTACAATGTTTTGAATGGTTTTAACTATGTAAATTGATTGTTATGAATGCAGACTATCTTTCGTGCTATCAAAAATTACATGTAAATTTTATCATGGTAATCTGCTTGTTTAGCAATTTTTCCATATAATTATTACAAACTGTACTGTAAAGTGCAATTTATATTTTCATTTACATTTCATTTCTCCTATTATTTTTAATTGTAAACTTAAGGCTTTATTTTTTTAAGGTTGCCTAGATCATTGTTCTAATATTAGCATCAATTTTTTTTCTTTTCATTTTTATCCATGACTTCTCAAATATTTTGCTATTATTTTGCAAATATACCTTAGGAATTTTTCTTTGATACTTACTGTATGATAATATAATACAATGTATTTCTATGTTTTAGAATTCTATGTATTCAAACATTTTTTTCAAAACCAGTTTTTATAAAAGTTGTTAACCATTTACAAATGTTTGAAATTTCATAAGCTTATTCTAATAAAATAAATTTTTTTTGTTTCTTCCTTATTTATACTAATAAAAAAAAACCTAACCTGAAATCATTGTTGTTGAACTTGGGCGTGATACAATCATGAATAACAAAAAAAAGGAATTTTTAATGATGCATCACAGACTCTCGTCATATACATATCCATGCACATTATTTGCGGCACTTAAAATTGCCTGAATTAAACGATGTCAACAACGATGAAAAGCAGAAAACCAAACGAACGATCTACCGCGTCAAGACATTGGCGAACACTGAGAAAAACTTTCGCTCATGTACCGACGAAGCTAAGCTGTCCGCTATTTTGAAATTTCAAACACATAAGACTTCAAACACATAAGCTTTCAAACACTTCAGTAGTACCCCTCTCAGCTCTCTTGCGTGCTCTCTCGCACACATATGAAGGAAAAGGATTTTAGATGGAGCGACAAACAGAAGAGTAGCGGGGAATCAGTCATTTGTTTCGAGTTTCGACTGTTTTGAACAGTTTCAAAGAAGCCAAAAGAAGCGTTCTGCAGTGTTGGGTGTTCTTCGTGCATTTTTTCATAGTAAAAAGTATAAATTTTTTCATAGTAAAAGTAAAAAATGTCCATAATCGTTTCAAAAAACTGATAAAAACTTTTGAAGGACATTTTTTCGATCCTTCTTTCTTTTTTAATACGTAATTTCATCGCTTTTCGTCACTCCATCGTGCCTTGTACAATAATTCGTCAACTTGCGGTTTCGATAACGATTTTGGGTAAGTTAAAAAGCAAAGAAAAGGTGGTATTATATTTCATTATTCATTTATTACAACCTGGAACATGAGACATGAAAAATTTGTATCGGACATAATAGGATTTCATTGTTCTCCATGTTATACACGCGCAAGTTTTAATGGTATTTCACTTATTCGCGTCCTATTGAAAAGATACTATTTTTGGATATCGTAAAACATAAAACCAATACCAAAAAAAAAGATGAGATAAAAATTGACTACAATGAATAAAAGTTATAGAAATTTTGTTTGTACAAACGTCTTACTTCCTTTGTTTATTAAGATATTTTTGATGCTATAGATGAAAATTACTCCGTTTTTTTTTTTCAAATTTTTTTATTTCGCAACCTAAATTTGTAGAAACATCAAAGTTTCTTTATATAACTACTGATATTTTATTATCAATAATTATTGGTATTATGAATATCTACTGCGGTTGGAAATTCTGAAAAAAAATCATAGTTCATTTTTATAATTTTTAGACATCCTAAAATGATACATAAATTGTTCCAATAAAGGTCACAGTTTGAAAATTATATTTTTGCAGTTTTTCTAATTTTAGTTAAAAATGCTATGCTCTCTTACGTTACGTATATTATATGCACAAAACTTTTCTTTGTTTGTCTAAGTTAAGTGAAAACCTGGAGAACTGATGAAACAAAAAGAAAAATATTCAACATATTCGAACATTAAGCGACATTAAAATTCATTGAAAATTCATTTGTAAACAAACAAAGTAAAATTGCAATATTGAGATCGAAAAATAAATAGCCATTTTCGTACCTCTGAGCAAGAAGTCGATTTTGGCGAAGACGATTGCTCACAGATGCGAACATAATTTTTTATGTTGAAGGCTGTGACGAGCGAGCCCAGATCAACCAGCGACGAGATCAGGAATTTGGTCGAATCCAGCGTTGAGTTATTTCCCAAAGTTCCTTTATTCAATGGTTAGACTCTGAGTCAATCGTACAGAGAAGGACCCCAATGGAAGCTCCGCCCAAGAGGACCCTTGTTTGGGACTTCCTTAAGGAGTTCAAGAATGTTTAAAGGCAATAATAGACTAGGAGTGAATTTAATACTATAATATAACATTTATTGATCAAACATTGTTCTACACAATTTGATTTACAATGGGTTTGAATCTTCTCGTTTCTATTTCCAAGTCATAAACATTATTCCATTTCCAGTGATCATTCTCGCAAAAAGGATTCATCGATTCTCATTTATCCGCATATCCCGATGATCAAATTTTCAAATATCAATATTCGTACCTTCACAATTTCTTGTTACGATGCACTTACTCAGTTCGCATTTCCAGTCCCACATTCGTGCTCATTTGCTCTTCTGCGACAACGTTCTAGAACCATAAGTCTCCCATCTCGGGTAATTCCATTATTAATGCTTCTGAAGCGTCCGAATTTCTTACTGCTGCCCCCGTTTCACTATCTAATTGCGTCAGGTGATCTAACTCCCGATCAACTGTACCCTGATTCAGACTATGGGTTTGTTTATGCCCACAATGTCCGCATGTCACCGTGATTTGTTTGTTGGGAGTTATCAATGTAATCCCTAATTGTTCCGAGGTCTCCTTGGCTAACTCGTTGTCTATCAGTTCCCAAGAAGTTGAAGTTTTTGGATTTAATCTCTTTATTATTCTTAGTCTATGGTACAAGTTCAATATTCCCTTTTTCTTAAATACATGTTTTTTCTCGCTAGGTTTCACTCTTTTTCTCTTGATCAGACTTTTAATAGTCCAGATCAATTCCTTCACCAAAGGCACTGCAATGAAAACTCTTTCTATATTTCGTATCGGGTTCTCTTTTTCATACTTTTATTATCTCTAAATTCAAGAGCGCCTATTCAATTAAATCTTATACGCGAATTTTCTCTCTCTTGGTCCTTGATTCGTCTATTCTTTATGTTATTTAGCTACTCTTTGATCTCTATTATAAATGTAGTTATCGTAAAATTACTATTTTATTCTATGTCTTTTCATTCTATTTATATTAAATTTTTTTCTCTAAATTATTCTAACATCATCGTTACGTTCAAGAGAACAACGAATGGAGAAATCTACAAGAATAATAGATTGCCTCGAGACGAGTTGCCCTGGATCTAAAGCTAGAAGGGATGAATCCCTTCCACTCGAATTTTGGCCAATCTATATTTTGCACTAAATGTGTTAAGGATAAAATTTATATTTACTTGTGAATTTCTATCCTTTTACCAACAGCTATTAGGGCCTGGAGTACAACTCCGGCTTTTGGGTCAAATTAGTACTCGGCAAGATGAGGCAGACAGATCGTCTTCAGGTCGGATCTCTATAAGGGCCCGGGGAAGAGAAATTACCAAGACTCGTATTTTTGGGCTTCCTGTCCAGACTCAGTGAAGAGCTTTAAGGAGACTAACTTGGATTTTTCACTTCGACTACTGAGAAAAACGCGCGGGTTTATATATGTTTTTTGGTTGAGGGGAAATAGTAAAATTTGTAAAGAGGAGGCAAAAACGGGTTCCGTTTTGGCTGATGATATATTGAAAATTATTTGATATCATAATTTGAATGCATTGAAGTCGTTATCGCGTGCCGATTTTAGTCCGTTTCCATCCGCTCATTATTCGAGTTAGATATCGAATTTATTCGTATCGGGGTAATTGTAAATCGCGTTATCTTATTGTTCTTTAAAATAGCCTCTGTTGAAATTCCTAATATTTCTATGAAATAACTTTTATGTAGCTAAATTTGTTTCCCTTTTTTCTTCTTTATAATTTTATGAGACTAGAAGAGCGGTCGTACGCCGCTCGCTACAAGGCTCAAAAATAGTGATTTTGTATTACGCACACGTGCAAAAATCACGCTTTTTGGGCCTGAAGCATGAAAAGTAATTTTCATGTTTCAGGTACTAAAATCGTGATTTTTGCCCCAGTGCGTGACGCTAAATCGTGCTTTTAGAACCTTCAACATGAAAAATTATGATCGCACCTGTGAGCAATCGTCTTTGCCAAAATCGACTTCTTGCTCACAGACACGAAAATAGCTATTATTTTTCGATCTCAATATTGCAATCTAAATTTTTAGAAATCTTGTAGTTCTATATCGATATCTTGTAGTTAATAGATGGTGTAACATAATTTTGATTTCACTTTAAAATAGCAAAAAAGATTAACACAAATCTTTTTTTTCCTTTTACTTATAAATAAACAATTCAAGTAACCATAGAGATATAGAGGGTTCAAATTACTTTACTTTGACATTACTTTGACATAAGAGCCTCCAATTTATACGTCCCTGAAGAACTAAAACTTGCAATGACTCGTATCTCCAAAAAAATGCTTTCGAAAAGTTTTTTCTGTAAAAACGTGTCGCAGAGGTAAGTTAATGACTGTGTAAGGGTAAAATTAAAAAAAAAAATTGTTTAAACCACAAAATTGAAATTATGTTCGACTAACGAAAACCATTGAAAAACCTTGAAAACCATAGTCGGTCTTCAATGATTTTCATTGGTTGAAAATTTTTCCGCCAAGGGCAGGATATGGAATGCCCGTAATTGCACGTTGCACGTTTGCCAATATCATTAAATTAAAAAATGCCTTACCTTGTCAAATATTTTATGTAACCCGTAATAATGATAAATATTTTAAAATTTATCGATGTTGGAAATTTTTATGAATTAGAGGATTTTTTGTAATTTGTGTTTGTTACTTTGCGATTTTTTTCAATTTTAAATTTGTGGAAGGGATTGATTACTCTAAGTTTCCATATATCGTTGATGAGGGACCTGACTGAACGTACAGATATTATAAGGAAAAAATATATATCATTGAAATACTATATTTGAAAAATGACAGAGCCAAAGTTTCGAAGTGTTTTGTTTTTGATTGTATGTATTGCAAACTTTAATGGATCGAATTTCAATTCGAAAAGGTTTTTTAGCTACCTGATAATGTATGTATCATTATTCAGTAAATATCGAAACACCATTTTTTTAAATTCAAAACGCCAAGACGAAAATTTTTTTATATAAGACAAATGATACTTTCAAGTTACTAGAGTGGCGGGACAAATTAGAGGAGGCAGAGAGAGGGGATTCCCTATGGACCCAGAGTTTCTTCAGGGTCCCTTTGAAAGGATTGTCAATGCATATTGGTACCAAGGCTGGATTAAAGTTTTGGCAATCTATAGTCACATATCTTTTAAAAAAATACCACCAATTGTTTTAATAAAACAGTTATACTCTCGTCGGACCTGTACTTACACATATTCGAAGATACATGAATCAGCAATGGATGCTAGATTTTCTGCTGTTCTTCACTTTTCTAGCCTTGGCAAGCCATTCTGGAATGAAAAAAATTTTTCTACGAAGTATACATTTTCTTTAGGTTGAAAACTTAGGAAGTAAACATAACAAAAGACTTATCTAATTGATGAAGCTGACTTTATCCTTCACCGCGGGCTGCATTCTTGTACGATTTATGTAGGTGACACATTTCACTTTTCACGTTAGCTTTAACTGACTATTAAATATTAAAAATTAACGTGGTTACCTGTGTTTTGATATTTTTGTATGTTTTGTATTTATGAATATGAAAAAGCATGGAACCGTGGCTAAAAAACGGTGTTATTGTGCGAGGTATACATTTTCATTTCAGTTTTTAGGGACAGCCGATTCATCGATTCGGAAAGGTCTAGGGTTTCTACTCGTAAACAAAGAAAACGCTTGTTTAATGTTCTCGATGACAAAATAAATTAAAATTTTGTAAAAATATTTTCTGTAAAATTTGTGTACAATCGGATCAGATTTACAAGTGCTACAAAGAGAGTGAAATTTTAAATGGGAAATACATGCATTTTTTTGTATGTTTTATACTAAAATTAATAAATTTTTTCAGAGTGTTCAAATAATTTTGACATATGGTGATGTTTGAGTACATAAAATGAGGTTTGAAGCATATTTTTTTTTTCAAATTTTTAATAACATTTGATTAAAATGGTTTTTGTAAGGTAAAGTGACGATCCGAGACTCATATATATATTTCAAGTTTTCGTTCGGAGAAGATAAATAATTAAACTTCTAAAATATTTATGTTCCCAACATTTTGAACCTTGCTTCATGTAATCAAACTCTACCAAGTTTCAGAATTTTTCGAACACCTTGAAAAAAGTTTTGAATTGCAATATAAAACAAACGAAGAAATGGATGTATTTTCCATTTAAACTTTCACTCTCTTTGTGTAACCTGGTAATCTAATCCGATTGGACTCCCATTGTACAGGAAATTTTTTATAAAAACTTGATCAATTTTCAGACCAGAGATGT
This sequence comes from Platygaster robiniae, assembly GCA_028476575.1. NCBI lineage: Eukaryota > Metazoa > Arthropoda > Insecta > Hymenoptera > Platygastridae > Platygaster > Platygaster robiniae. Next base: position 30,114,764 of record CM052020.1, on the reverse strand, counting down.
AGAAAATATGAACATCGCCCAAATAACTGCCTCCGTAATAACCAGTTTTATTTTTTTCATAGATGCGTCCATAACTTCGATAGACAATTCAATAGATGTTATAGGAAATCTGTTTGAAAGACAATCTCTTAAATTTATAGAGAAATTTTCTGACAGTGTAGAACATCGATTATTATGTACTTAATTAACTATTGCATTGAAAACTTCATTATGCTTTTGAAATTCAGATATAAAAATTTAAAATAATTTCGATCTAAAAGTTAAAAAGGTATACAAATTTCGAATTTCGTTAAGAATTTAGTGATTTTTCATCTTATACAGGGTGTATCAGAAACTACGAAGGATAATTTGCCGAATTTTTTTTCAGATTATTCTGAGATTAAAAGTTCTTTGCCACTTTTTACAAAACTCAAAGTCAAAAAAGATATATTTTGAAATTCAACCAATAAAAGTGCTTCTCCGGCGAGTGAGGATAAACCCCACGGACAAAAATTTACCAAAATTTTCTTCATATTTTTCTGAGTCAAAAAGCCCTTTTTCACTTTCCACAAAACTCAAAATCAAAAAAGATAATCAAGTTAGAAGTTTTAACCAATCAGATTTATTGAATTTCAGCCTCAAACATCTTTTTTGATTTTGAGTTTTTTGGAAAGTGGCAAAGGACTTTTTGACTCAAAAAAATATGGAGAAGATTTCGGTAAATTTTGGTCTGTGATTTCTATCCCCACTCCTCGAAGGAGCGCTTTTTTTAGTTAAATTTCAAACTCAAATATCTTTTTTGATTTTGAGTTTTGTAAAAAGTGGCAGAGGACTTGAAGTCTTAGAAAAATTTTAAAAAAATTCAGGCAAATTATCCTCCGTGGTTTGTGATACACCCTGTATTTCGAATAATTCTCAAATTTCTAGTAATAAGAAGAAAACTAATTAAATTTTTTCTTCTTTTGCTACTGATCTTGAGATGTCTGTCTTCTTTTTAAAATTCAGAAGTAAAATATAACTCAAAGTTGTACCGCAACTACAAAAATTGTACAAATTTACCATTTTCTCAACTGTTTTTAAATTTTTTCACTTATAAATATATAAATTGTAAGCAAACAAGCGACTCAAATTTCTGGCTCGCGCATTATTAAAGAGTAAGTTGAGGTTTTTCATTTTCTTGATCATTTTTAATATTTTTGATTTTGTTTCTGAATTCAAAATCCAATTTTATGCACAGAGAGAAATCGATTTAGTTGCTTCAACTGTATGTTTTCAGTTAGGAGACGATTTTGTTGACGTTACGGAAATTTTTGTTCACTCCAACTGAAAAATTCCGTTAGCGCCATAGCTGCCACTGAAAAATTCAATCATTTTAACTGAAGAAAAAAATGGAAACGGTGTAACTGAGATTGTCAGTTATGACACCGTCATAACTAAAAGATTCAGTCGTGGCAATTGAAAATTTCCGTTGTTATAAGTAAAATCTGAAATGGCCGTAGAGCAAGTTTATTTACTCAACAGCGCCAACTTCTGTTTTCAGTAGAAGCGACTGAAAACTTGATCACTACGACTGAAAATTCAATCAGCGCAACTGAAATTTTCAATTATGCCTATTCTAACAAACATTCAGTTAGAGCAATCGAAAATGAAAATTTTTTTCTCTCTGTGTACATGTACGTTTTTCTTTTTGTAAGTATACAAAAAGATCAAGTTAAAATGTAGAAATTTTAGAAAGATTTTACATATTTCATTGATTATTTTCGAATTTTCTGTTCTATTTCCCGAGTATAGAAATAAATGAAAATTTTTTGTTGAAAAATACTAGATTCCGTTATTCGTCAATACTCTTGCGTTTTGTGTTCTCCTTTTGCGAGTGAGAATGAAATTACGTATTTAAAAAATGGGTTGTGGAATGAGTAGTTTTTCGAATTTGTTTAGTCGAAACTTTTTTAAATTGTAAAAAAAAGTCGCACTTTAGCTGTAATTTTTCAGATTCAATAATTATTTTAAGGTTTTCAGTTCTATTTCTTTCATTATTATTCAGATCACTGAAATGTGGTTCTAAAACTAAATACCTCGAGTCCAGAATATTGCTGATAGTGTCTTTTTTTTTCGTAATTTATAGTGTAATTCTCTAAAGTCACGGTTGAAAAATTCGGAATAATTATGTTTTAGGTGTGTGTTAGTTTTACGTTTATATAATCTAAATAAAATTTCAAATGTAACTTGTAAAATTTCATATTCGAAAGTAAAAAATTACTTGAATTAACAATAATTTCAGAATTTTTGGTGCGATCCTCAAAAGTCAGAATCATAAATACCCTAAGTTTAGGTGTATCCTGGCCATCACGTAATCAATTGCGAAATTCTAATTTCTCAACATTTTATATCGTTTTTTGTTTCTGTTCTTTTAGATTTCAAGTATTAGTGGCAAGAAGGGAGGGTGACCTTTTTCATACACAGAAAGATGCCGAAAGACTTCCATTTACTCAGTAGAAGACACAGACATCGTCTAATAAATTCATTCAATGATATCCCCTACTCGCAAGAGACAAGACGACATAGAAATCACGCAGATGATGAACTGGACAATCAGCAACGAGATGTCAGCGCCAATAACCAGTCTGGACATGAATGCGACGACTCAAGCTATTCTGACAACGCTGAAGCGGACATTCCTTCAAACATGGAAACTAGAAGCTTCTCTAGTGACACGGATAACAATGGTGGATACCCTGAAGATTTCCAGCATAAGGATGGAGATGGTAGCAGTTAAGCGACAGATCTTGCATCCTGGAAAATCACTAACAACATTGGATCTAACGCCACTACATTGCTGCTATCCATACTTCGTAACCACGGACATGCTGGAGAACTACCCAAAGATTCCCGGACTTTAATGGGTACGCCGAGAGACACTCATCATGTGATTCATGACATAGATGGTCAAAAATACATACATTTTGGTCTCGAAGATGTCCTTCTGAAGTACCTGAACGACTGCTCAACGATCCCCCAACTCTTGCTGATAAATGTCAGCTTCGACGGCCTCCCTATTTCTAATAGTTCTAAGCAACAAGTTTGGCCTTTGCAAGGAGCAGTTGTTAGTCAGCAAATGAAGCCTTTCATTATAGGTATGTTGTTGAATGTCATATAATTTAAATTCAAAAACTTTACAAGGTCCTAGAAAATTATTTCCATTGAGTGGATTTGAAATAAATTATAGCTGTCTACTCAGAATCCACTTTATAGTACCTGTTCTTTACTACCCTTTCTTATAGCGTATGTGTTAGAGTTTTCAAATGATGTATAATTGAAGTTCTCTATAGAATCAATCTTAAACTTCAGGAGCTAATACAGAAACATTTTTTCTATCAACCTTTCAGCATGTACATTACGGGCCTCTCAGGAAATATTTCTAATATCTTTCAATTTTTTAAAAAAAGAATTAATAATAGTAAAAACCAGTACCTACAGTAGATTGTTCATTGGCCATTTTTTTTCTTCATATAACCCTTATAATTCTGTGAATTCTGCCTCTTGCTTGGAGCTCTTCATTTATATTGACTTGAATGACTAATTCCTTGGCCCGAGCGAGTAAATGATCAAATCAGACACAGACCTCAGGTGAAAAGTGGTTAAACGGAAAAATCGATGAATAGACTTTTTCAGGAGAAAAAAACGGCCTTTATCACAATAAAATAAACTTGCTAAAATAATGTTTTTTTATCACGAAAAAAAGTGGGGGAATAAATTTTTCTCATGAACGTTCAAGACTGTTTGGAGCCCTAAGCAAACTTTTTTTAGGGACTAAGGAGTTGTGTCAAATCCCTAAAATAATTTTAAAAAAAGGTCATAAATTTTTTCTGCCAACAGTATTTAGCAAAATTTTCAAACCTTTTTTTTTTAGAAAGTCATTATATGACATGTCACGTATATACTCGGTTCGTCAATTTTTTATAAAATAGTCAGACGTTTGGAGGCCCCTTGATGACGGGGCCCGGGGCACACTGCCCCGTTTGTTCCCCCTCTGAAAGGCCCTGATTTCTCTCAATAAGACGAAAAAAAATTTTTTTTTTTTTAATCGGACATATACATCCGATTTGTTGAAAATTGATTATTAATGACCTAAGGCATCAGTTTTTACAAAAATTCATCCAGAAAAAATCCAAAGGACACATTTTGTCAAACTGTGTTATCAACGGCCAAAAAACCACAATAAGTATATGAAATTCCTAAAAACTTTATTATTTGAGCTCTATTCAGGCTTTCCTAACAAGGGTTTTCTCGAACGGGGCCTAATCAGTTTTTCCCTGAAATAAGTTTCACTAATCAGGCCGAGGTCGGGATGTCCCTAACAAGGACTTATCCTTTGATGCCTGATGGGGCGTTCCTCAAAAGAGGGATACCCCCGAATAGGCCCTAGTAAGTTTTTACTTTGAAAAGATTTTCTTGAATTGGCTGTAATCGGGTTTTTCTTGGCAGGCATTTCTCTGAGTAGGCCCTTGTCAGGTTTTACTCAAGACGGTTTTCTCTGAGTAGAACCTTGTCAGGTTTTCCTTGGAGTTTTCCCTTAATTGGCCGTAGTCAGGTTTTCCTTAGTCAGGATTTCCCTGAGTAGGCTCTTGTCAGGTTTTTCAGTCATACTCCTCAAGAAAAGCTTAAAAAAAAGTATAATAATAATACGTATCTTATGTTTTTGAATGTACAATTGAAAAAAATTATGCCGAGAAAATTTAAAATTAGAATTTAAAAAAAAGATGGAATGACCTATTTGCATCTTGCAGTAAACTTCATTTTTCTAGATATTTTTTTTAAACATAAAATAGTTGGAACAAATTTTATTTGTAAATATGATACCTGAATTGCGACCAGCGGCCCAGAAAACCATGGAAAGCATACGCGTCTTGCAAAAACTTGAATTTGTCAAGTATTTCTCAAAAAGGGTTCAATAAAATAATTCGTTGCGAAAAATTATTAACCTGCAAAACTATGGTTTGATAATAACCCCCTGCCCTAAAGATTACAAACTTTATTTTTCTTTAGAAATTGTTATAGTTGTGTTTTGTTTCTAAAGAAACTTATTTCCTACTTTCGATAATTACATTTGTCTAATGAGCTGTAATTTTATACAAAAAAACATGTAATTTGTGCTTAAAATTTCGATGCGTCACATGAGCGCTCGGTATTTATCTGGTGCGCTGTTCTTCTAAAGTAAAACAGTTTTCGAGTGAAAATCTTTTTTATTTTCCAGGTGTATATTGGGGCACGAAGAAACCAAAAGATGTGAACAAAATCCTCTTATTCTTCGTTGAAGAGATGATTCGATTGGAAGAATTTGGCTTGGACTTCGACAAGAAACGAATCGCCGTGAACCTGAATGTTATAATATGTGACGCTCCAGCAATGGCTTTAATAAAATTCATCAAATACCATACAGGGCACTACTTTTGCACACGATGCGACCAAAGAGGAGTTTGGATTTTAAGACGATTAACTTTTCCATACCAAGAATCCAACTTACGAACAGACAGGACTTTCAGAATGAAGGTACAGCCACAACATCACAATGGGACCTTAGTCATTGAAAGACTGAAAATCGACATGGTGATGCAGATTCCTATAGATTATATGCATTGTGTATGCCTTGGCGTTTGCCGGCTCATTGTCAAATTGCTAGTTTTCGGAAGAAGTGCTGTACGTCTGAATATTAATAATGTTCATGCTATGTCAAAAATATTAACGCAAATGAAGTGCTGCATCCCCAAAGAGTTTTCTAGAGTACCTCGTTCCCTGTTTGACATTAGGTCCTGGAAAGCAACAGAATGCAGAGAATTTTTATTTTACATTGCCATGGTCGTAGCAAAACCATTTTTACCTTCAGAAAAGTACAACCACTTACTAACTTTAACTGTTGCATCACGGATCCTTTCTGACGAAAATACCTCCCGAGTCAAAATCCTGGAACTCGTTTCGACCTTTATGTACTCTGTGAAACTGAGGCCGAGCCGATTATCTAAAGAGCATAAAGCGATTCTGTCGCGAGTCTTTAGAAAAAAAAGCTATGAAATTCTAGAACTCGTTTCGTCCTCGAAAACTGCTATTATTACCGTTTCCGCAATTTTCGAGTTCGAGGCGAGCATTTACAAAGATGGTTGTACACTCTTCTCACGCTCTTTTCGTTCTCTCTTCGACCTCTGTTCAAGCTCTTCTCGTCTTCCCAACGAGCTTTCTTGAACCGCTCCCCTTGTGCTCTTTTCGTCTTCTTTTTGCAGAAAAATTTTGGTAATTTAAATAATTGAAGCGTTTAAATTTAAAACTTGGCAGCTCTATCTGAGTAAATATTATCTAATCATTCAAATACATATTAAAGTAAGCATCTTTGGAATAGCTAGTAAGTAATAAACATCTGCATTTTCAAAGATTGAAAGAATGAATGTGCAAAGAAAGTTGAAAATGCATAAAGTTACAAAGCAGTAAAACTGCATTGATCATCATTTAAAATGCTGAGAGCCGACACAATTGGATGACTCCAATTTGTTGTGGGAGGAGAAAAATCAGTTTTTTTGCAATGATCTACGGAAAGAGAAAAAAATATTTTTGAGAATGAATTATTTTTTTAGCTTACGTACTTGACAAAATATTATCTGTAACGTTACCTCCGATGAATGGATTTTCTATTACTGTCTCTGAAGGGGCAGAAGCCGTTCGGTCAGCAGATAAGGAACTTTTTTTAGTTGCAAATTCATAATTTTCTTTTTCAGGTGATTTTGATTGACCGTGTTTGGTCACGTGACACATTTTTTTCTTTGAATTTTTTGCAATTTGCGGCACATAACGTCGCTTGTTTGTGATGGCATGATTGATATGCATTATGAAGGTGTTAGTGTTGATAGGATTTTCTTTCGTGATGTCTTCCACCCATCCTTTAAGCAAATAAAGTTACAAAGTTTGTTTTATTCTCAAAATTTCCATGCTTCATTACTTTCATCCTTATAAAGTTCTACGATATCTTTATATGTATCAAAAAAATTTCTAAAATTTCAGGATTTTTCATTACAAATTCGATCCTCATTCAGATGATTTTATGGACACCTTAAAATCAAATTTAAGCCTCATTAAGCGATCTTATATCAGGATTTATACAGGGTGCGCCATTTCTTATGTCGGTATTGTAACATTGAATAACTTAAACATTTGACAACCGATTTACTTGACTTCACTTGTTTTGGAAACGTCAATTCAGTACAATTTCAACCATGTATCGCTTCACACCAAAAGAACGCGCTGAAATAGTTACTTTGTACATTGAAAATAGTCGTTCAGTTGTGTTAACTCAACGAGCATATCGTCGAAAATATCTTGGCAAACAGGCACCATCTGACAACACTATTCGTCGTTTGGTGTCGAATTTTTGTGACCACGGGACAGTGAAAGATCGCGAACAACCCGTTCATCAACGACCAAGACGTTCAAATGAACTGATTGAAGCTGTCAGAGAGAGCGTTGCCCAAAACCCAAAAGTTTCATATCGTCACCGCGCTCAGCATCTCGGCATCAGTGGAACCACTCTACGGCGCATTTTGAAAGATGATTTGCATTTGTTTCCGTACAAAATGCAATTAACACAAAGAATATTGCCTACAGATCATCCACGTCGCTTGGAATATGGACAAACAATCGCTCGAATAGTTGATACTGAACCTGATTTTTGGAAGCGAATTTTAATGACCGACGAGGCACATTTCAAACTTTCTGGAGGCGTTAATAAGCAAAATTGCCGCATTTGGGGAACGCAGAATCCACACGAGATCCATGAAACGCCATTGCATGACCAAAAAGTTACTGTTTGGGCCGGCGTTTGCGCCAAAACCATCATTGGTCCTTATTTTTTCAAAGAGAACCAAACGATCGATGGAAACCGATATCGGTGGATGTTGGCTCACTATGTCTGCCCACAAATGCGTGAAAAAGGTCTTGAAGATTACTGGTTTCAACAAGATGGTGCGACCTGCCACACTGCGAATCAAACAATCCAGTTTCTGCAACGAAAATTCCCTGGACGTCTGATGTCAAAAAGAGGCGACATTGAATGGCCACCCAGATCTCCAGATTTGACCCCTCCAGACTTCTTTTTGTGGGGTTATTTGAAAAGTAAAGTGTACGCCAGCAAGCCGCAGACCATTGAAGAGCTTAAGGAAAATATTCGTGCCGAAATCATTGCTATACCACCCGAGATGCTCGAAAAGGTAATGGAAAACGCCGCAAAAAGGGCATATTTTGCTGTGAACAATAAGGGCGGCCACTTGATTGATGTTGTGTTCAAAAACTAGTCTAAATAAATTGTAAAGGACCAAACTAAATAAAAATACCTCATTTACAGAAATCGGTTGTTTTTTTTTCAAGTTATTCAATGTTTACATGCCGACATAAGAAATGGCGCACCCTGTATTCCCGTGATTTAAAAGAAAATTGTCATGACTTACAAAAAATTAAAAGACTCATGCAATATTTTGTATATAGATATAACATTTGCTTGATTTTTTTTAAATTTTAAATTATTTATAGGGGAATGCAAATTCTTCATTTGAACGGTACTTATTATAATTATTTGCATTAAATATTTTGATTTTTGTTATCGATCTTACTAACGTAATTTTACGATGTTGTGACAGTTTAATTTAGTCAAAGACTTTTTACAAATTTCAAATTTTATAAAAAATTGTAAAGAAATATGAATAGCAAGAGAGAAAGTGCAGCTTTATTTTTTCACCGTATTATAGTCCTCTGTACAGAGGTTTATCAATTGCAGGACTCATGAACATTCTGTGTCCTGTAGCTGAGTAATATGCAATTTTTCTGCCATATACTTCATTCAGCATATTTGTCACCAAAGATCCCCTTGACAGTACTCCATTGTGAGTAGAGGATTTTTTTACAATTCCGAGATCAGCAACTTGCATGTAAAAACGACATCCAGACCATATTTCAACCTACAATAAAAACTGAGACATTCTTGGATTCTATTATCTCATTGAAAAATGAAAAATTCTTATTTTTAGACATTTCAACAGGATTTGAAGCAACTCAGATGATTGTTTCCTTCAAAAAACTCCACAATCAAATCCGACAGAATATAATGAAAAAAATTAAACAGTATACTTCTAGGCATTTTTTTAGGCTTTGTGCTCAATGATAAAAGTTCAAAGACAAGATGCAATGAATAGGAAAAAAAAAAATTAAGTCTTTGTCCACTGCCAGTCAATTTTCTGTCTATTTTTATGTTAGTAGAATCAGCTAGTTCATAGACAACTATTTTTATTAATATTCAACTCACGAATCTTCAAAAAACTTCAAGTAAGAATATATATAACATTTGAATATAATTATACGAAGCGACAAAGATATCAGCGTGATTTTTAAAAGTTAATGGGACTATATTAACTTTTATAGTAATTATTAATTAACTATTGATCATAATTCCTCCTTTGATCAGCACCTCATTTTCATCCCCTACTCAATAAAATAAAGAAGTTTTTCTTGCCCTGTCCTTACAATTAGTCAAGCACTTTTTTTCTAGACAGAAACACAGTTAAAAAAAATCAAGGACTCACTTTGTTTTCACCGCTTGTGTGGTAATCTTGTTTGATCTGAAAATTACCGAATTAACTCGTGAATTTTTCGTGGAGTAAATAAAGCTATATTTGTATCTAGTTGAAACAGTGAGTGATCAATGTTCTTCAGTCCAAGCTAAGCAAGAAGTTTGAAAAATGCACGTTGTATTCGCATGAGTTCTTACAACATGTCATCGAAATATTTTATATCACAAAAATATAAAAAGAGTTATTCCGCGAGGTAATGCACATATAGTTGGAGATTATCGTTTTGAGTCTCTAATAGGAATCTCTACAAATAAGTTCATTTAAAATAAGCTATTTTCATTTAATTTACGCATGTAAAATGTACAATGCATTCATAAAATTGATCTTACTTACGTTTGGAATTTGCCATCGGTGTACAAAACTCCTTTATTGTCATCGTTTGCCCGTACAGAAAAGAAAACTCAACTTCTCTCAAAGTAAAATTAAGTTCAGTGTTTTTTTTTATACTTAACTATGATAGAGTTTGAGAAATGATCGAAGTTGAGTGTATTTTTTACCCTTAACTTACTCAGGTTTATTTCTACACTCAACTTGAGAAATGTATCATACTTAACTTTGATGACAATGAGTATATTTGAAGACTCAAGTGAGTGTACTACTATTCTCACAATCAGATTATTCATAGGGTACCTGCCACTCAATTATAGTTTCGATTCACACTCTAGTCAAGTATAAAGAGCATTTAATTTGAGTGCAATAATTACTCAAGTTAGGTATAAGTTTAAACTCAAGCTGAGTATAAAAATACTTAACTGGATGTACCAAAAAAGACTAACGTGATGAGTTTCATTTAAGACTTAATTTTTGAGCATTTCTCTGTACAGCTGTGCATGAGTGAAAGGTAATTTTTAACTGTTGCAATATGAAAAAGTACATATTTTTTGAAAAAAAATCTTCCAGTAAGTTTTTATTACGCTTCAAAAATGTCGAATTTTGTACCGAATTTTGAGCATATGCGCCATGCATTGCTTTTCATGTTCAATCAGGGGAAAAAAGTCTCCGAGAGCCACTGTGCGCTTGTGGAAGTTTATGGTGATCGTGCATTAACACTTCAAACATGTGAAACGTGGTTTCGACAGTTCAAAAATGGAGATTTCGACCTGAACGACGCAGCACGCTCCGGCAAGCGAAAATCGTTCGATGACGCCGAATTGCAAGCATTATTAGATGAAGACAACACGCAAACGCAACGACAGCTTGCAGATGCGTTGGGATTTCAACAGCAAGCAATTTCCAAACGTCTGCGAGCCATGGGAAAAATTCAGAAGTGTGGAAAATGGGTGCCCCATGAACTGACCGAGAGACAAATGGAGAATCGAAAAGTGACCTGTGAAATGCTGCTTCAACGATACAAAAGAAAGTCTTTCCTGCATCGTATTGTTACTGGTGATGAAAAGTGGATTTTCCTGGAGAACCCTAAGCGCAACAAATCGTGGGTGAGTCCAGGTGAAGCATCGACATCGACGGCACGGCCAAATCGTTACGGTCGGAAGGTCATGCTGTGTGTGTGTGGTGGGACCAGTCCGGTGTTATATACTTGAACTGCTGAAACCTGGTGAAACTGTGAATGCCGTTCGCTACAAACAGCAAATGAAAGATTTGAGCCGAGCCATTGTGGAAAACCGACCAGAATATCAACAACGACAGAAGAAGGTGATTTTGCTCCACGACAATGCGCCGTCGCATAAGTCGAAAGTCGTTCGTGACACGCTGGAAAGGCTCAAGTGGGAAGTGCTTGATCATGCGGCTTACTCGCCAGACCTGGCGCCATCCGGCTACCACCTCTTTGCCTCGTTGGGCCATGCCCTTTCTGAGCAGCGCTTCGACTCGTACGAAAATGTACGAAAATGGCTCACCGAGTGGTTCACCTCCAAAGGCAATGATTTTTACTGGCGTGGTATCCACAATTTACCAGAAAGGTGGGAAAAATGTGTAGAAAGCGATGGAAAATACTTTGAATAAAATAAAGGTTACGGTTTTTTTGGAATTATGTGTTTTATTTGCAAAAAAACCGGAAATTAATTAGGAGTACACCTGGTATACGTATGTACTGAAAAAACGCAACATTTATGAATATGAATTTCATTACTAAAATTTTTTCGTCGAGTAAATGAATTGAATTGTTCCCTACTTTTTACGGCAAAAGTAACAAGACAAATCGGAAAAACAGTAAATTCGAAATTAGATATATATATAAGAATATAGAGTGATTTGAATTTTACTGCCATATTCTTGACAAGCTTTAATTTTAATTTCACTTTCATGGAAAATTCCCATGCACGTTAAAAAAGTATGTTTCATTTAAGTATTCCTAATTACACTATTTGAATTTTCCAAGGTTACCTGTGCATCGACCTTTTTTCTGATATCGTCTGGAGTTTCTCCAAACGAGTGATCCTCTGACTGGTTTGTAAGGTTCTGCTGCCTCTTGTAAACGATTTGTAAAGCCACAGCAAACAGACGTGCAGATCTCACCTCACTTGGTGTAACTATAAAAATGAACTATTTAATTTCAAGTCAATAGAAAATTTTGACATTATTAAAAGCCTCATCTAGTGATTCCGTTTATATCAATTTTCTAGTCAATTCTTGGTTCTAAGTGAAAATAAATTGCCTGAAGGTACGACTCCGGAATTTTTCATACACTTGTCGATCGCCATAGCGACTACGTTACTTAATAATTAAAATAATTTTGTCTTAGACAGTTACTATTAGAGTAAATTTAATTCACCCCAGAGTGACATAACTAGATTTAGATTTTTCTTATCAGCAACAATAACATATGTTTGCATCCTTACATTTTTCAGCGCTCAATGCCTAAAACGTTTTTAAGATTGCCCCCCCCCCCCTCCCCCCACGTTTTTTAGTTTTGCTGAAGACAAAGTTTCGTTGAACTCAATATCTTATTAACGCCCGCTGTGATACAAGTGTGTGAATAAATAGCTGACATTCCTCAACGAAGCTAGGAGTAGGTTGTAAATTTAAAAATATATAATTGAAAATTTTTACTATTACTTTCGAAACTCGTTAATTTTTTGAATTCAGAAAAAAATACAGGGATCGTGAAATTAAATAATTTGAAAATAAGTTTTTCAATCATTTCTGAAAATTCTAAACATCGTTATAATAGATTTTCAGACAAATTTTAATACTGAGAAACATGAAAACCAAAAATCAACACAATACATATAGTCTTTTCCTGGTTTAAAGACAAGTAAGTTTCAGTATACTGTATAATATCAACACTTTAGTTGTTCAATTGAGACTACAAGTTCTACTACAGACTTTAAAACCTTTATGCTTTATTGCTGCAGCCATTGTAGACGCTTCGTTTGTAAAATCATCATTCCAGTTGCTTTCTGGCGTCTCGTGGTAAATGTCATTTCTGTTGCTGCTTGCTGTGTCGGTTTCCATTAATTCAGCTTGATTGTCATCAAAACTTGAGTCAACATCATTCTGTACACTGGCAGTAAATCGAGAACTGGGAGAAAAATCGATAGCAGCGGTCGACGGTTCCTCTAAAGAATCTAGGTTCTCTAATATATAAAAATAATTCATTTTGTTGTAAAAAATGCAAACTTCCTTTCTATACAAGTACACACATGAGGCAACACGTCAATATTCATATGTACTAGAGTTATTCTTATTTTTAAAAATGTAGGATTTTATATTATTTATAGATTTCTCTCTATATCGATCTTTTGATTTGTTGACATTGTTTTAATAATCCATACATCTATTCATCTATATTTTTTAATACAAAATTAAAGTACGTGATTCATTGAATTCAATTCTTAGGAGGAATTCGTTGTAAAATGAAAATGAATTAAATTTTTCAAAAAACGACACTGTTTCTGACCTTTTTTCTATTTGAATAAGAGTTATAATTCAATCTTACCTAGAAAAATTTAAAGCAATGACACAAACCAACTTCTCATGAAATTTCTTTGATGTTAGATCTGACATGAGATGTAGCATCACATCAAATTTCATCATCACTTTGAAAGTAATATGCTCATAAAGCAAGCTTTGAAATTGGTCAAAATTTTTTCTTTTTCAACAGTAAATATTTTTTCGCGCCTTATATTTGACTTTTTTCATAATTGTTAAGTATAATAACAGTTCATCCAAGTATCAATTTTGAAAATAACTTTTTTAATCTTTATAACACTCCATCATTGAATACCAATATTATCGTTGTCTCTATATTGGGTTGAGAATATCGATACTTGGATTCCAAATATGGATTTTTAAATAAATTTTTGAAATACCAATAACCCTCATGTGCATATGAATAAATCTTGGCTCAATCACAGTTATGTATACAAGAAAAAGACTTATTTTTAATGCTGAATAACGTACTAAAAACTGGTTGCTTAGATTTATTTTTCATCGAATTCCCGCCTTATTTAAATATAATTAGAAAAATTTATGTCCTTTCTTACATTTTACTTTTGGCTTTTTACCATCGTGAAAACATTAAAAACGATTTTTAATAAATATTTGGGTATATACTTTGATTATTTGTGGTATGTGTGAAAAAACTTTTGGCATTTTCACATTTATTTGTATAGACTTACATTGGAAATGGCATAAAGGTTTATAAAATACAAGAACTATTCTTTAAATTCCCAAGTATTTTTTTCAAACCGAAGAAAATAAATAGTAGAAAGATAGTGGAAGTTTTCGTGCTAAACAATATTCTCAATGAAAATTCATGCTGATAAGGGCCTCTTCATGAATTATATCACACGAATTTTGATATTTTGTAACACCCCCCCCCCCCTCGTCATGTTGTTTTCCGTAAGTGTTAACATTAGGCATTACGTTTGGTTTAACACCCTCTCCCCCTCACTCATCCCTAAGAGCATCACGTAATTTTTGGACAGCCCCTAATAATAATAATTTGGAACCGTACGGGATTCACTATAATTTCGTAAAAGTTTCAAAATTAAAATCTCAATAGGACACGTGATAGAATGAAATACACAAACTAGTTCAGTTGAATGAAAGAAACACTTTGTAGACAAACAATTACAATTAATTAAACGAACATTTCAACATTCAACATACTTGAGTGAAAAACATTGTCAGCTGGAGATGGCAACATAATGGAGATGGAGTGGATTAACACTGTTAATCCACAATAAAACTGTTAATTTAACAGTTTTATTTTGTTGGTTTTTAACAATAGGCTGCGCCAAAATTCCTTTATCTCCAAGTAAGCGATTCACTTTACTTATCTGGAAAGCTTTCATACTTTGCTCGGTGGCTTTTTTCTCCTTATTAAGTTTGTTTCTGTCGTCCAAAATTTTCTGAGAAAACATTTTTCCCGTAACGATTTCTCCATCACTACCCAACGGCAATTTATCCAATTCCACTTCATCATCTGCAAAATAATTAAAAATTAAATTCTTTTTTGGTTACACGAATCTTGAAAAAACTTTTAGGTAATCCTTGAATCTTCCAATGTCTTATTCAGACAATCACTAAGGCTATAATTTAGAAATTATCCTTAGAAAAAAATCAATATATTACTTTTAATTAATGTAAATTTTTTGTTTTTTTTCCAGCAATATTAAATATGCATATTTTAATGTATACACATACTTTATAACAATACAAGTTACAAATTTTTACAATTGACTTCAAAATAGTTAAAAATTTTAGGAAAACATTAAATCCAATTGCGCTAAATAAAATTATTGCAGACTAGTTTAATTAATGGATCGTATAATCTACAACCTAATGGACGATTCAACTGCAAAAAAAAGAAATACAGTATAATGCAATCAAATGCTCAATTCACTAACGCAAAATGAAAAATGTTATCACTTACAACTTAATTTGATGACCTTAGCTTGGTGTTTTGCTCTTTTTCCGTTTTCGGACCACCAAAGATCCGTAATAGCATTTTCGGTTTGCTTGTTTTTGGGTATCTTCGAGGCAGGAACGACGGTTTTTTGGTGGCTTCGGGTCCACCATACTAACGCGTATTTCTGTTTTCGACGCTTCGGCACTTCACTCGACATGTTTTAGCGATTAATGTACGGTTTACATTAAACAATGTCAAAAACGCGAGTGCACTCAATTCGCATGAACGTAAACAAGTAAAACATTAAAGAATCGCGTCTTGTTTATTAATGTAACCATGGCAACAAACAGAGCGTGTGCAGTGTATAACGTGTCTACAGCTATACATTGTAACGAAGTGAAATTTCATTTCACTTCGTTTGAAAGTCCGCGTCGGTTTAGTTTATTTGATTTTATTTTATTCATTACTAGTAATGAGTAATTCGGAGTGCGGGTTAAAAATCGTGTGCGAAAGAGGAAAAAAGAAAGCTCAACTCGTCGATGACATCATTAGAACGACCTTTTTAAGTAAGTGCCTATTTCATTTTTGATTTTATTTCGTTCCGTTATTCATCGATATCTGCCTTTCTGTAATTTTTCGTATCATTTATCTTTCTCGAACATAATTTCAGAAACGCGAATTTCGTTTAGATAAGCATGCGAGCTTCTCTTTGTTCGAGGCTGTCTATCCTCGTAGAGGCATAAAAGCCTTTGTATTTGTAGTGTCGTTCGGTTTTTCGGTTTTTCGAGCACTTAGATACCTTTCCTTTGTTCGGGAGCGAGTTGTATTTTTCGGTTTTCCCGATCCATTAGTATACCGATTTCGTTGCGTTTTTCGGTCTCTAAGTGCTTCGATACCGATTTCTTTGTTCGAGAAAGATTATTTTCTGGATTCTATATTTTCTTCGTTACGTTTTTCGGCCTCTAAGTGCTTCGGTTTTTCAGAGCCATTAAAGTACCGATTGCTTTGTTCGAGGGAGATTATTTTCGGGGCTCTGTCTTATTTTCGTTTCGTTTTTCGTTTTCTTGGCGTTTTGGTTTTTCCCAAAGCCATTAAGATAGCGATTTCATTGTTCGGAAGGCAATATCTTTAGGATTTCTCTTTATCTTCGACGCGTATTTCGTTTTTCTCGCGTTTTTGGGTTTTTCCAGGGACTTTGAGATATCGTTCCATTGTTAGAAACGAGTTATCTTTTCGATTTCTTTTCGGGTTTTATCTCCTTTGTGAAGCCTTTGTTCAGGTTTTTCTCTTGATTTATTTTGAAATAATTGTTGTAAAATGGGATTTAATTGTTCACGGATTTTTGTTGAGCATAATGAGTAACTCGGTTATGATTGATATGGATTTGTTGTAATTATTTTGTTAAATATTTTGGCCGAAGTTGTTTCACAAATTGGCGAAATTATTTGTTCTTTTTCATTATTACGCTCCCTTACCGATTACCGCCATAATGGAATTAAGTACCGTCTCGTTCAGGCGAGAGTGTGTTTTCCGACGCTTGAATTGTCCTAATTAATTTATTAATTACCGTCGCCTATCATCGCTACTACCTCAAGCTGCCTTTCGATTTCATCTTCCGAAAAATTCGACTCCATTTCTGATGTAAGCTGCGGAAAACCTAGACTCTTCGATGAAAACGGGTAAGAAGTTCAAGAAGATTCCAGACGATTCTCGGAACTCGCAACATGGCCGACGGCAATCAAAATTTCGAAATAAGGACGGACTAGGCCATCCAAAGTCGCGGGGGAAGATAGACGATTTTCCCGGAAGGGGAAAAATCAAGATGGCGGTTCAATCTATAAAAGGAGGAGCGCGCTTCGGCCCGGGTCTTTTTCAGCCGGCCATCGACAAGTTGAGTTTTCTTTTGAATCGTGTCGGGAGTTTTCGGGAGTTACGGGAGTGCTTTGATTTCGATTATCGTTTTTGTTCAATTACCGAATTACTCGTTGCTCATTTCGTTCGAATTCCCTTACCTTACCGCTCGTATTACCGATTTACCGTTTTCGATCTCGATTTACCGTACCTCGCTGTTAGTTAATTTTTTTTTTTGGGGATTAAGATTCGAGTAGTTTCAGTGATTGTGAGTGATCCTGGTTGATTAGGCTCGCTGGCGCTTTCCCAGCTGGTGATTTGGTTCGTAACTCCTGCAGGTCGTGCCTGTATCAGGGGGTTGCCAGGGTTCTAGCTGGACGCGTGTTATTGGGGGGTTTTTCTTCCGGTTTGATATATTTTTGTGGGGTTTAGTCCGGTTTGGCTAAATTCTGACCGATTTAGTGGACCACTTGTGTAAGTCCTAGGTGGGGCTTTCTGATAGTCCAGCGCACTGTCGTGTACTCGAGTGTCGCTGGCAGGAATTAACCTTGGCATCTAGGTATCAGTCGAACACTGAATCGAGACTTTCAGTCGATTTTTCGGTCGGTCTATGTTTTTATTAATTGGCTGAGGGTTAACAGCGAGCTTACTCAACCACGGTCCGCGTTTTCAATTTTTTTAGGATGGTCATGACCCCGCTCAGGTCACGCCTGAGACGTCCATGAATTATTGCGACGTTTAAATCGTGTAGTGTTACAAGTGTAGACAGCGAGAGTGACTCTTCTGGTAACGTGAGTAATTGAATAATACGTGGCATTGGTAGACATTTATTTGTATTCGTTTTGGTCTGATTGAATTTATTTGGAAACGCTAGGACAGGATTGTATATATTACGAGGTCGTTTTAGGCTGAAGATACCGGTCCGCTGCTACCGTAATTTAAATTAACTTTGTAGGAATTACCGAGTTTTCCTCCCCGTTTTATGTTGTTTTTGCATTTGATTCATTCTTTGTGAGGTGGTCGTTGATTTGGGATATAAAAGTCGCTTGGAAGGCCGAATGAGGGATTCCAAGGTCGGACTGTTGTGTAATTTTGAGGTGTTATTGATGTGATACTGGTGTCGTATATAAGAATTGGGATGGGATGGAAGAATTGACTAATTATGGAATTATAGTTAATTAATTGGCGTTATTTTGTGGTAGCACGGAAGATAATTGTAAGGAAATTATTTGTAATTTATTTTGTTCTGTAAGTTGGATTTATGTGAGATTAATGAATTGAATATATTGGATATTTTGGAAACGATATTAGTTGTTGTTATTTGGATAAGTTAATTAAATGAGGCAATAATTCGGAATAGGCTCGACGGTGGCCATTGCGTGGACCAAAAATTTTTCCGCTTCACGAATTCGTTGATCTGAGATTTTGATTTGTTTTTCCGCTTTGAGTTGGATTTATTTTGAGTGATTTGACAAGTTCATCTTGTCTGGCGATCCTGTACCAGTTTCAGTTTTGGTAGTAAGTATTGATAGTTAAGTTATTTTTTTTTTTTTTTTTGTTTCGCAGAGTTTTTCTTTCCTTAATTTCTTTATTTTCATTTTGATCTGACGAATTTGTGGCGAGGGTTCGAGAAATACGTTCTCTAAATTAAATTCTCGTTACAACATCGAAATCTTCTGAAAAGTTCTGATTTCTGTTCTGAAATCGAAGTTCTGTAATTGAGAGTTCTGATTACCAATATTTTTCAAAATGAACAGAAAAAGTATTTCTGAATTAGAGGCGCAAAGAAAACGCCAGAGACGGCAAGAATTAAGACAAAATCGAGAAAATGATGTGCCTGAAGACCCGCCAGGAGTTAATACAAATCATGTGTAAGTATTGACAAGTTGTAATGCAATTGAAAAAAGTTTGTTTCACTTAAATCTAAATTCTGATAATAACTAGTGGGTCGTTTCATTTCAAATCATCCAGGTTATTCAAGTTGGGTCTTTTTTTGCGTAAAAAATTTTTTTAAAGCTTCTTTATCGTAATCATGTTTTTTTCTTTTTCACTTGAATTTTAGTTGTTTCATGGTAGGGAATTTTTAAAATGTAGGCTTAAAAGTTGACTATCTTATTGCCACATGATAATTTTTCTTGATAATTCAATAACTTGGCCTAAAATTGTCCGATTAAAAAAAATTTTTTTTAATTTTTTTATATTTTCGTAGGTAAAGTTTTATTCTAGAAGAAAAAAATTTCAGAATTCATTTTCTTCAAAAAAATTGTCTTACAATTGTGATTTGTAAAAAAAAATCGAAAAATTTGCAACCAAACAATTTCAACATTAAATCAGTTCCTTCCTTTATTTTTTTAAACAACAAGTCAATTATACAAAAATCATTTAGTATTAGTCTTTATCAGTCAAAATTCGTTGTTGGGGAACTACGATTTTTTGAAGTAAAAGTGCCATCCCTACAGTGGCTTCTATGCTTTTTTTCCTTGAAATTGTATAATTTTATGAAAAATGGTTCGATCAATACTAATGGTTGCCGCTTGAGTTTATACGTAATGAATGACTTCTGAAGAAAAAAAATGTTGAATCTCAATAAATTTCCAAAATTTCTTCGATTGTCGTGAAAAAATAATTAGAACTTTTCAAACCTGAAAATTTCAACATTTTATTAGTTTTCTTATTCTTAGTTTTTTTTTTGAACAAGTGAGTTAGAAAAATTACATTTAGTATAATTCTCTATAAGCCGAAAATCGTTTAAAGGGATGTACAATTTTTGAAGTCAAAGTGCCATTTTTGCATTTATTTTTATGTTTATTTTCTTGAAATTCTAGGATTTCACCAAAAATCACTCAATCATATTGATTTTTGTTTAAGTTTATCAGCAAGTATTAACTTTCGAAGAAAGAAAGATTTTGTAGCTCATTAAATTTAAAAAATTTTTCCGATTATCGTAAAAAAAATAATCGA
Source organism: Platygaster robiniae (assembly GCA_028476575.1). Classification (NCBI taxonomy): domain Eukaryota; kingdom Metazoa; phylum Arthropoda; class Insecta; order Hymenoptera; family Platygastridae; genus Platygaster; species Platygaster robiniae. Next base: position 30,094,496 of record CM052020.1, on the reverse strand, counting down.
AATTTCTGTAGATTTAAAAGTTTTCATATTACGTGAGTTTTTAATTTCTTTTTTATTAAAGATGTTCTGTTCATTGCTAATGTATTATGTTGAATTTTTGAAAAATGTGTGACTATATTTTCAATCATACAAACAATATGTCTTCGTATCTTGAATTCTATCAGCAGCATATCTACAGCAGCGTAAGATGGTTGTAGAAATATTGTTTGTATTTACAAATAATATTATTATAAATTACAGTGTTTCGATAATTCTACAACAGCCGAACGGTATCGATGATGTACTGATAGAAAATCAGGATGTTCTTGACGAACAACATGTAGAAAACGATCTCGAGCAGCTACAATATGTTGAAACATTTGAAAATGCCATTGGCTCCGATATGGAGAGCATAAATTGGGATGCTGAAGAAGATGAGCGTATCGTTCAAGATGAAGACGACATTGAAATGGAAGACGAAGAAATTATTATTGATAGGCAGCGTGAAGAAGACGACAATGGAGATTTTTACAATAATCAACCGTTGTATCGAGGTTCACTTTTGAGTGTTGGAGAAAGTATGTTGCTGATTTTGATGATACTCTTGCGTCACAATGTTAATTATGAATGTCTTGCTGACATCATTGCAATTATCAATATGTATTGTTTGAATGACAACTACCAAAAAATTAGTGTCAACAAATTCAAAAATTTTTTTTCTTTTGATGCGAGTAAAATAACAAAGCATTACTATTGTTCAGGATGCCTTACGCCTTTTTCTAATGTAGACGATGTTTGCAGAACATGTGAGCGTTGGAAAAAAGAATTTTTTGTGCAACTTCCAGTCATAGATCAGTTGAAAGAAATGTTCAAGAGAGACAGTTTTTATACGAATTTACAATCTCGTTTTGAAAGACCTCAGCAGCTACCCGAAGTTGTTTCTGATATATACGATGCTTCTTTCTATGTTGATTGGGTTAACGACGGTTTCTTAAACAGTCCAAATAATATTTCATTAACATGGTACACCGATGGGATACCAATTTACAAATCATGAAAAGTCTCTGCATGGCCATTATATCTGACTGTTAACGAGTTGCCTCGTGAAATACGATTTAAAAAAGAAAATGTACTTCTAGCTGGGATTTGGTATGGGAAAAAAAACCAAATGCTAATAATTTTATTTATAAATTTCGTGCAGACTTTCAAAAACTTTCCCGAGATGGCATCCAAGTTGTGATTCCAAATCCTTATAGAGTTTTGAATGTTAAAGGCATATTGCTACGAGGAACTTGTGATTTACCAGCTAAAGCTCAATTTTTGAATATGACACAGTTTAATGGATTGTTCGGTTGCCAAGATTGTTACCTTCAAGGTAGAAATGTTTCAATCGGGCTAAACAGTTCAATTCACGTTTATGAGTACCAAAGAAACATAAAACTGAGAACAACTGAAGAGTGCAACAATCATGCTACACTTGGTACTCCTAGAAATCCTCACCGAGGCGTCAAAGGCCCTAACGCATTTTCTAAAATCATGCCTGATTTTATTCGAGGCATGGCCATTGATAAAATGCATGGCATAGATGGTGGTGTTGTTAAAAAACTATTATCTCTCTTTTTTGACTCCAAATATAGCGCATTCCCATTTTCTCTGTACAATTTTCGAAATGTAGTTATGTAACAGCAGATTGAAAGCCATTAAACCTCCGAAATTCATACACAGAATGCCTCGATGTATCGAAGACTTATTACACTGGAAAGCGTCTGAACTCAAAGTATGGTTCTTTCACTACTCTTTACCAGTATTAAATGGTATTCTACGAATAAAATATTTTGATCACTACACACTTTTAGTGGCAGCAATTGCTCTTCTTGACTCCAACATTGTGACGCCAGATATGATCAGAATTGCTGATGATCTTCTAAACACTTTTGTCGAGCAGTTCGAAGTTCTGTATGGCTTACGCTTTTGTACAATAAATATTCATCAGCTAGTCCATTTGTCGTTAAAAGTCGCAAACTTAGGTACCTTATGGAGTACTTCGTGTTATGAATTTGAGAATTTAAATGGATGTTTTTTGAAACTAGTACACGGCACCTGGCATATTGATACTCAAATTGTTCGGTCTCATGTCCAATTTGTGAAAATGATGAAGTACGTTGAATGTTTGCCTGAAGGACCCGTTAGAGATTTTTGCCAAAAAAAAAAGCAACTCAAAATCAAGGAACGAGTAACAGTGAAATGCCACAGTGTTGGCCGTTACCAACAAATGTTATTAATTGAAAATGATGACATTATTACTCTCGCTTTTCGAAATTCCAACATTATAATGCGTGGTATTTTTTGGCAATATCTCAGGATTCTTAAAGAAGGTTTGTTGTATGTTGCTAAAATGTAAACTAAAGATCTTCAAACCAATTCAGACGTTGCAAAATATATTTCAGATGGTTATGTAAAATTCGGTTTAATACATTGTTTTATCAAAATTGTACCAATTTGTGCATGTATGCAGTAAGAATGCGAGTGTAATAGTTTACATTATGCTGTTGTAAAAGAACTACAAACAGATGAAGTGTTTACTGCTATTGGACATAATTACTCACAAAATACAAGTGATTTCCTGATGCGTTGCTATCTGACAGATAATGTGTCAATGATTACGGTCGAAAACCTTATATCTGTTTGCTATCATGTGATCGTTGACGATGCAATGTATGTTAGTGTACCTGTCAATAATAAAGAGTTGGAATAAAATTTTATGTACTTTTCTGTTACTATACTTCAAAAGGTAGCGATATCCATCCATCCATACAAGTTTGAAAATTGTTAAGGTTTACATTTATCCGTCCAATCAGTCGCAAAGGGATGAAAAATTAATATTTTTGAGGAAAAAAAAACCCTAATTCACGTATAAATGACATTATTAAGCAATGGAAATATAATTTTAAATAATCCCTCCTTCCCCTTTTTACGCATAGTTAGCCTGTAAGATGAAATTTTCATATGTATCCGGTATTAAAAATACGATAGCACCGAGTGCAATGAGTGCGTGTAATATTCTTAATGTCAAGAAAATATTACGAAAATACATTATATTTAGTTCAATATACTACAAGATCGCCTCAAGCTCCCTTCATAATCTACTTCCTTTCCCACATTCATGAAAAGTTTATTTTTTCAATATGAACTCGTCTCAAAAAAAAAGAAAATTCGAGTTAACGCTACTACTTTGCAACAAATCTACAATCGAAAGAACGAAGAAGATCAATTGAGTATCAAAGTCAACAACACAGTTTATCCTCAATTGATATTTGAAAAAAACTCATTAAAAGAAATCCGGAAAGTTCAGTTTAAGAGTTTCATTGTATCCACCCATTTCTGGGACAATACATGCCAACTTCAGGACGGCAAGATTGTTTTTATAGATAAAATTTTTATTGAAGCTGAGGCACCTGTCTTTGAAGGAAGATTTTTTGAAAAAAGCAAATCACTCTTTCAGAATCCACTGGATTCAAGGTTGTTGAATATTCATGTGGTGCATGTACAAAATCTAGACAAAAAAGCCATTTTTCACGTTGATTCAATAAAAAATAAAGTAATGAAAATGCCTCATGTAATCAGAAAAAAATGGAATGATCCGAGAACCTATCAAGAATTCGTCCTTATTCCTTTACTTCACCATCGACAATGATATAGCGTCCCCAGAAATGTAACGAAGAATTTAGATGTAAAATTGTTATTTTGCGCTTTCTTGTATTTTATTGTATCATTTTTAAGTATCATTAATTTTAAGGAATGTGAATGTGTATAAAATAACTGTGTGATTATTACTGTTTTATTTTTAATTTAAAAAAAACCTGTCAAAAATGAAAATTTTAGCCCCCTGAATGCTCCTCCAAAGTATTTTTTTAAATTTAGCTCTTTCTTTTAAAAATTTCGTTATTATATAAATCTGTAAGTTAATAAATAAATAATTGTTGACTTTCTCGTGCGTTTTAGTTCACAAAAAATGATAAGTTTTTCTACGTATCCCTTACGCTTTTGCCTCAGATAAATTGTTTGTCCATTAAAAGTGGTATAGCTATGCTGCGGGGTGGAATACCGTTGTAAGCTCGCTGTGAGCTCACCGGAACCTCGCACGTTTAAACTTTAAATCATGTCGTGAGCTCGCTGCGAGGTCACCATGACCTCGCCTATCAAAATTCAAAAACCAGTTGTGAGCTCACTGTGAGCTCGCCATGACCTAACACAAGCAAATTTTAAATACCGTTGTGAGCTCAATGTAACTTCGTTGTGAGCTCGCTGCAAGCTAGCGAAAAAATACCAAGTGAGCTCGCAGTGAGCTCGCTGCGAGGTCAAAAAGTGAGACATTTAAGGCTCACAGCGAGCTCACGTGCGAGCTCACTGTGAGCTCGCAGTGAGTTCACAGGTTTACTCTGTCGATAACACAGTAAACCTGTGTTAAGGTCGATAACAATTTCGGATATTGAAAATTTCGAAAATATATTTTTTCATTATTAGCAATATATAAAATTTACGTTTTAATCGTGCATATTGTCCAGCAGTCAGTTCCGTGGCCTTGTAAAGTTGGGGATTACCGTTGACTTGAAAAAAAATACACAACCTGCGATTTGTCGTCTTCATTATCTGGAAATTTTTATAACATATTGAAACATATTTTATTCGTGTACTAAGTTAATTTTGATTTTCTTAAAAAGTCTAACAGAATATATTTATTTTTATTGAAAATTCGAAACACTAAACTATTTCACACAGAGGCAGAGCTACCAGATCGTATAACGGACCTATGTATATCTATATACATTCAGGCCCGACGACCGCTGTATATCTATGCACAGAGGGAGCTCTTGCTCTGGACTTTCACATCAACTGCAAAATACCTACACTACCGATATGGTAAAGTAAAAACAATTAGAAATCTATCACCAACTGGTGTAAAGAAATAGGGTAAGGGAAATCTGCGATAAACTTTCGAATAAATACTAATAAATTGTTATTAATTAACGATGTGAATTTTCATTAGTTTTTGCAGTACAGTTGTGAAATGCATCAGAGTCGACTTTTTATGTAAAAGAAGGCAGGGCATTTAATATTTTTCGTCAAAGATGACAGAAAATTTAATGTGACTATTTTAATGTTTTCACAGTTTTTTACGACATGTAAATAAAATTTTTATAGAAAAAACGATTTAAAACTTGTGTGCGACAAATATCGATGCAAAGTTTTGCGCTAAAACACATACAATTTTCGAAAATCGTAAGGAAATCAAAATGGAATCAAAACACTATCATGGCGACTGCCTCGAGACCGCCAGGGAACAAGGTTTAAATTAATTGCCATGGGTTAATTCATATGTGGTTGATTCATCTCCAATACAAATTTTTCTACAGTTTATAAGTTACCTTCAAATTCATTCATTGTCCGCGGTAAATCCAGATTCCAGAATTGTCCACAATCGCAAAATCCAAAATGAAAAGCACTTTTAAACAAACACTTTTGAACATTCTCCACAATTCTCCATAATTCTCCTACGACAATTCACGGCAATTGACGGCAATTAGTCAAGGCCAGTGCAGTTTTTCATGAACAGGTTTATCAAGGTTTATAGGGTATATCTAATTGTAATATTCATAGATTCATAGACGTAAGACACACCTCAAGTTAGAAATCAGCGCACATATGGTTGATATTATTTATTCGGAGTTTAGACGTATTACGTATAAAAATAATGTAATATAGTGTACATTTTGCTATTGATAATGATGCTATTAAGAAAAATTTTCTTGAGTTGTGATTTTCCCTGATTTTAAAAAAAGTTCCAATTTTTCGGATTTTGAAGGAATCATTCCCGATATCTTATTGATATCACTTTTGAATATCGATAATTCGGCTTCCTAAGGATATCGATAATATCGATAATTATCGAATATTTTACCACCACTAGCGGCCAGCGGCGCTGGTCGCGTTTCAGACTGGTGCAATTGTGTGATTAATCGTTTGAACCATGAACACATGTTTTTTTGGAGGGCATCACTTTTCGGGGCTGCAGTGCAGCAACTAATGAATATTTTTACTTATCAGAAACCTCATACCGCATTTTTTAGCTAAAAGTACAATACAACTTAAAAAAAAAAAAAACGTATCAAAAAATATTGAATACTTTCTATACAGCAAAATTTTAAAAAACGCCTAAAAAAAGAGCGGTTACTACAGAAGACCCTCTTAAGTATAGTATAACTTGTAGCATCTTACGCTTAGAGAAGTATTTTTGCCTTTTTGGAAAAATTGGTTATATTATTACTTAATTAGCAGCTTTCACTCAAAATTTTATTATTGTATGTACCAAAACTAATTATTTATATTTTAATGATATTATAAGTACTCGAATCCGGAAAGAATATTTATTAAAAAATGCGAATAGATCTTATATTATAACCGCAACCAAAACATTCCTATCTATATTTGTTGTCAAGTACTCCCAATCTCAATGATTTGTTTCTTTATTTGCCTGATTACCTAGATTTAACATGGGAACTTTAGGGAAATCAGGCAAATAAAAAATCGAATCATTTAGACTGGGTGTACTTCCTTAAAAAAACTGAAAATACTTAACTAAATACTTTCCGATGAAATAGCTTGCACAAAATGTGTGAATCATTGATTATTATCTTGATGAATTTTATAATAAGAATACTTCCATAATGAAAATTTAAAAAGAACTTTCTTTTTTATTTTCGTGTGACGGCAGAAACAAACGACGTTGTTGACATTGCTTGAAACAAGGTGAAACAAGGGAAAGTTTGAGTTACAAAAGTTACTCCATAACCAAAGACTGCCATCTGCCCTGGTTACCTTTAAAAGTTCAGTATCGATGCGTCGATACCAATAGTAAAAGTATTGGTACTCGATAGTATCGACTTTTAAAGTATCGGTATCAAGTATTGAAATATCGAGTACCAAGTACTCGATACTCGAAGTATCGAGTAAGCATCGCCCATCACTAGCCAGCGCTCCTTTTTAAATATGATCTAGGGGGTCCCCGGGACCGAAGGTTCATGAGCGATTCGTCACCCTTTCGATAAAACCGGAAAAATGTTTTCTTAGGACCCAATATCATCTCGGAGATCTGGGAAGGAATTTTTTCCACTATGGAAATCTCTTAAACTCGAAGCATATTCAGTTTTGAAATTTCTCGTTCACAAGATGTTCTTATAGTAAAGTAAAAAAAAATTACTATATTATTATAAAATTGATCGTTCAAACAATTTTTGATTGAGTTCAAACAGTTAAAACAATTTCTTCTATAAAACAAAATCAGGCCACGAATTTTGAGTGCTTGATTTGCTCCGTTTTTTCGTTATTCATTCTTTTTATTTCATTATCGTGAGAAGTTAACAATTTAACAATGACTACGTGTATTGTTCGCGGGTGTAATTCAAGAAAAAGGAAAAAAGGCAATTCTGAAAATGAGAAAGATATAAGCTTGTTTCGTGTACCGGGAAACACCGAAGAAGCGAGTGAATGGCGAACCCGATTGGGAAATTGGTACTTTGTATATTTCCTGGCCAGGGTTTAAAAACCATAATGCAGTGTTTTGCAATTTTTTCTCATGCTTAAAACACCACAAAAAACCGAATCATGTTTTCCACCTGCCGCGCCGTCAAGATTATTTCAATGATATTGTACCGTCACTATAACAGCTTGTTTTTCTATGTTGGCAGTGTATACATTAGAAGTAATAGGAATCGGCAATTAATTATGTGTTGCATATGATTTCATGTTAAAACAAATTGCATCACGAATCTTGATATAACTTTTATTTTACTGCATTGATTTTGCAGGCGTTATTACCGAAACCTCGTCTGCGCCGTAACGCTCGGCCTACAATATTTCCATGGACGGAACAATCAAACGAAACGAACGAAACGAACGTAACCAATGTTTCAATTTCCACGCAAAACTTACCGAACCCCTCTACTTCAGATACTTTACAAGAATCGAGCACAACTTGTCAGTTTGACACATTTGACATACGAGGGGGGACCCAAAAGTAACGGGAATTAGGTGGTGGGGGGACCGCGGAGGGGGGGATCGGGTTCTCCACTGGTTCTCTTCCAAGCTGCTACTCTCCCAAGTCAGTGTGCAAAGTTCATTTGCTGTGAGTGCATTCGTTCGTCCGTAAGAATTTTTCTAGTGAAACGACTTTTTCCGTTTCGGCGAAAACGTGAAATGGCTGAGTGCGGAGAGCAACGCGCGGCTGTAAAAGTTTGTTTTTTGTTAGGAAAAACACCCGCGGAAACCCTTGTGATGTTGAAAACAGCTTATGGGGATAATGCTTTGAGTAAAACGCGTGTGTACGACTGGTTTTCGCGTTTCAAGAATGGAGAGATGTCAATAGAAGACCAACCTCGTTCTGGGCGCCCCTCGACTTCAAGAACGGACGAAAACATTGAAAAAATCAACACTCTTGTTCATGAAGAACGTCGCCGAACCATCGATCAACTTTGTGAGATGTCTGGATTGTCATGGAGTTCAATTCAGAGGATTTTAACTGAAGATTTGAGCATGAGGAGGATTGCAGCCAAATTTGTTCCTCGCCTTCTCTCCGACGATCAAAAGGAGCGTCGACTTCAGGCCTGTCTTGAGCTGCAAAATCAGTTGGATGAAGACCCAGATTTTTTTCTCAAGGTTATAACTGGCGATGAATCATGGTGCTATGGCTACGACCCCGAAACAAAGCAGCAATCAAGCCAATGGAAGACACCTCTCTCGCCTCGTCCAAAAAAGGCACGCCAAGTGAAGTCCAACATCAAGACATTGCTCATTTGTTTCTTCGATTGCAGAGGTATTGTGCACGCAGAATTTGTTCCTCCAGGCCAAACGGTCAACCAACACTTCTACTTGGAGGTTTTGAAAAGGTTGAGGGAGAACATCCGGAAGAAAAGAGCGGATCTTTGGCGCACAGGAGATTGGTTCTTCCACCACGACAATGCACCTGCCCACACAGCGCTGTCCGTGAAGAAATTTTTGACCAAAAACGGCATGACACCGATTGTTCACCCCCCCTATTCACTGGACCTTGCCCCCTGTGACTTTTTTTTGTTCCCTAGACTCAAAAGGGACATGAAAGGAAAACGTTTTGGGACTGTAGAAGAGGTGAAACAAAAATCGCTGGAAGGTTTAAAAAACATTGAACAAAATGAATTTCAGAACTGTTTTGAACACTAGAAAAAAAGATTGAACAAGTGTATTACAGTCAATGGGGGTTACTTTGAAGGTGATAAAAATTGTGTGTGAAAAAATTTGTCAATAAAAAAGTTGTAACAAAATTCCCGTTACTTTTGGGTCCCCCCTCGTAAGAGCTGTGCTTGAGCCAGAAAAGCCAGAAAGCAGTAGGTACGTCTACTGATTGTAACACTATCAGCCTGAATGATTTTTCCACGAAGAAACTGAATGTACCGCTAAGTTGGAGCAAAAAAAACTGACTTTTGGTAACTCGACTTTCATGCTTTTCACAACAGCAGTTGCTAAATTACGCAACAAAGAAATTATCACCGATTGGATCAAAGAAGTGGCTTTGTACGGGGATCTGACTGTTAGAGTTCGAATAGCAGGTTAGATTTTTATATTTTATCAGAACCATTCCTACTGTTTTGTAAAGAGTTGTTGTGATTTATTATTTCACAACGTTGTGAGATGATTAGACTTAGGTAAAATTAAAATTTCCAGGTCAACCAATCGATTTGAGTGTTTTTCAAATAACAACTGACAGAATAGTCTCTGCTGATGACCTTAAAAACCTTATAGAGACATTTGACAGTTCCCCTATATGCAACGGTTGTGAAATAGACGACTCATTTGTCACAAGCTCAGTTGCCTACAAAGAAAAAGAAAATAAGTGGAGACATAACCATTGCCCTATAGTTATTTCTAAGCACGGTGTACGATGCTGGGACTGTAAAAATTTGTTCAGAAACTTAGAAAAGAAAATTATAAAAAGTGCAAGATCAGGCGAGAGTCTAAAGCATATAACCCTCTGCAATGAAGCCTCTATTTCTCCTGAAACACGGAAATGCATTGAGCAATTACGCCAGGATAAATGGAACACAGCCCGAAAGAACCGTGCACTCGAAACGGTCGTGAAACTACAACAAACACAACTTGAAAAGACCATGAAAACAATTTCAGATGTAGGGGAAAAAACCTTAGAAAAAAAAATAGAGGAAATGAATTTGTCCGAAAATTTGCAAAAAGTTGTAAAAGAAATCTTTATAACTTCAAAGGTGTCTAAAAACGGTAGAAGATATTCCGAGGACTGGATTCTGACCTGTCTTTTAATTCATATGCGGTCTCCGAAAGCGTATTATCTCATAAGGGAATGGTGGGTGTTACCTTTGCCGTGTGTTCGAACAATACGGAAGTGAGTACCGTTAATCCTTTTTTTTCAAATGTATTGTGTACATATTGTGTGAATCCCTGGTGACGGGGCTCCGAGAGACTTCCGAGAGACTTGCATATGCATTTCATAGTTTTTTAGGTCGCTGATCATGAATCTGAGGTCAAATTTGAAACATTATTTTGTTTAAACAATTTGTTTTAACAATTATAAAAAAAATACTTACTAAGATGCATATGCTTTTCATGATTTTTCAGGTCGCTGATCATGAATTTTAGATCAAATTTGGGAAATTATTTTGTTCAAACAATTTGCTTTAAAAATTATAAAAAAATACTTACTAAAATGCATATGCTTTTCATGGTTTTTTAGGTCGCTGATCATGAATCTGAGGTCGAAATTGCAAAATAATTTTGTTCAAACAATTTGTATTAACAAAATAATTTCGACCTCAGATTCATGATCAGCGACCTAAATCAGGCACCTAAAAGTGTTGATACAACACCTTTAATCCCTTTTATTAACACTTTCTTCCGTGTAGTGGCAACACTGAGTCGTGCTGTGTCAGCACAATCTAGTGTTGACTAAAATACTTTTTTTTCCAGTGTAGGGATGTTGCAAATGATTAACATAAAATCTTCTAGAAATATTTACAAATTGAATATCGTTCGTTGACATTGCACGCTTAAAAAATTATAAAACATACAGATTAATGATTATGAATATTATAATTTATTAATTTAAGAAAAAGTGTAGATGTTGCTATTAGTACTTTCGTTTAAATCGTTAATTTTTCTTTATAATAAATTTCAAGAGTAATAAAAAAGAACTAATTCCCCTCAATTTCAATAAAAGTCACTTTTATATAGAATACGACACTACTTTCATTTGCTATTGGGATAATCAACTTGGTTTACGTACGTGGGTTATTCTAATAGTGAATTCATGCTAATTCTTTGGATTGGGGTCCTATTATCAAAATTAATTTTTACAGTTATTTGTCGTGCATCAATTCAAACTGCGGCTTTGATACACAATTTCTCGAAACTTTTAAATGTGCACTCGATGAAAAACCAGAAAGTGAAAGGCATGGCATTTTACTTCTCGACGAAATGGCCACTCGCGAAAGCATACATGTTAAAGCCAGAACATTAACAATCTCAGGATTGGCAGATTTTGGCGAGGAAAAGGCTAAATCGTCAGACATAAAAGAGAAAGCTAATCACGCTGTTGAAGTAAAAGAAGTAAATTTTGTATTTGAATTCTCCCGCTCTCCAAACTAGGAATATTTTGTCACCACCCTCCCCGTGCCCTACCGAGAGCACACAGGTGTACCACAACGGGAGAAAGTTCTCCTCCCTCACTCCCTAGCATTAGCTCTCTCTCTTTCATTTTAGGTTCACTCTCACCAGTTTTTTTGTTCACTTTGCTCTGGAACCGAAATCTGTAAAGACCTCTCTACAAAATAAATCCGAAGTTTTCTTTTAAATCAGTGAAATATCTTGTTATTTGGACCCTTAATTTAACAGGTTATGGGCCCAGGTTCGCGAATTAACAGATATTTCTGAGGGTCTGAAATTAATTGCGCGCGAAGTGCGGGTTTGAAATTTATTTCCGTCAAGTGCACGCCGAGAAGCTTTTTCGTGCATCCGCGATGGAATCTGAAAATGTTCGCCTCCCGAAATTGACTGGAAACGAGGACTGGGCGATGTGGAAATTCCGGGCCCGCGTGGCACTGAGGGCGTCGGGGACATGGGACGTCGTCGACGGCACCCAGGTGAAACCGGAAGTGGCGGCCGGGGCCGACGAAGCGCCCATCAAGGCATGGAAGAAGCTGGACAACACGGCCCAGAGGATAATCGTGACGTCCATCGACGAGAGACCACTCCTGCATATCATCAACTGCGATACCTCCAGGTCCATGTGGGACAAACTTCAATCCGTGTACGAGCAGAAATCCGAGGTCAGCATCCACACACTAATGCAGAAATGGTACAGCATCGAGAAAGACCCCAGGGACGACATAGCAACCCACGTCGCTCGTCTCGAGGATCTCGCCCACCGCCTTGAAAACCTGGGTGAGAAAATTCCTGAAAGCATGATCATGACGAAGGTTATTATGACCCTCCCCCCCACTATGAAGCACTTTATCAGCGCGTGGGACTCGGCTCCCTCGGGAGACCGCACGTTGTCGAACCTGATATCGCGACTGACGATCGAGGAATCCCGCACCAGCCCTAACCATAATCGGGAAAGCGCGGCATTCACTGTTCGTAAGACCACTCACGGCAAATCAAACCCCAAGTCTAGGAGGCCAGGGAACTGCAACTACTGTCACAAACCAGGGCACTGGGTGGCGGAGTGTTGGAAGAAGAAAACGGCTGGCACCAGGAGAGGTGCAGAGGACAGGGGCGAGGCCCTCATCGGGGAAGCCATGACATCGAGGGACATCATCCACGGGGTCGAGGCCGAGGCCTGGTTCATGGACTCCGGGGCGACAGACCACATGTCGAATAGGCGATCCTGGTTTCGCTCGTTCACCAACCTCCAGGGGAAGTCCATCAAGGTCGGGGATGGAAAATTGATTCCGGCCTTGGGGAGGGGTGAAATAGACATTCTGGCTTTTAACGGTCACAAGTGGGAACGAAAGTTCCTGAGGAATGTTCTGTACGTGCCTGACCTCACTTACAACCTTTTTTCACTAGGCGCGGCGCTAGATAATGGCATTGAGCATCAATCCGACCGAAATTCATGCAGACTCGTGAAGGACGGGGACGTGGTTGCGGTGGGAGTAAGGACAGGAAAACTGTTCAGCATGAGGTTCCAGCTCATCGAAGCGGTCCAGGGGCAGCCCGAGGCGAACATGGCAACGCAGGTCGACCTCCACACCTGGCATCAGAGGATGTCGCATCAGAACATGGCCCAGGTCAAGGATGTTCTAAAGAGGTCGGGGATCAAGTGTCCTGGCGAGGGCATAAGCTGCGAGGACTGCATCCTGGGGAAAATGCATCGTCTACCATTTCCAAGAAGGGGCTCGAGGTCAGCGAAAATAGGTGAGGTGATCCACACCGACCTCTGTGGGCCCATGCAGGAAAAGTCTCTGGGAGGCGCGAGGTATTTCTTAATGTTTAAGGATGACTATAGCCACCACAGGTCAATATATTTTCTGAAGACCAAGGCCGAGACCCCCACCTGGATCGACCACTACCTTAGGAAGGCTGAGAAACACCTTGATACTGGAATAAAGGTCCTGAGGAGCGACAACGGGCTCGAGTACGTCAACCAGGAAGTGGCTGACCTGACACGTCGACTGGGCATCACGCACCAAAGGACTGCTCCATACACACCTGAGCAGAATGGATCGGCAGAGCGCGAAAACCGAACTGTCGTCGAACTGGCCAGGACCTCTTTGCACGCCTGTGGAATTCCCCTGAGGATGTGGGCCGAGGCCATCAACTACTCGGTGCACTCGCTCAACCAGACGGGAACAAGCTCTCGTGCAGGGAGCACGCCGAACGAGCTCTGGCTGGGAAAACCACCTGACATGGACCTCCTTCACATTTTTGGCGAGCTGGTCTACGTCCATGTTCCAAAGGAGAAGCGCCGGAAATGGGACGTCAAGGCGGAGAAGGGATTCTTCGTGGGGTACGACGGCAACACCAAGGGTTTTCGTGTCTGGTTCCCAGAAAGAGACCAAGTCAAGATTCACCGGGACATCGTCTTCACTGGAAGATTATTCAAGGACGAAATGCCAAGTGAAACACAGGAGGAGACAATAGATCTCTCAATACTACCTGCAGACGTCACCGACGACCAGGAACCTGAGGACGTCATCGAGGACGCCGTCGAGGACGAGGCTCAAGAATACGAACCAGCGCGGGAAAATGCACCACCACCAGTCGGACAGGATCAGGCTCCAGGTGGAGATCGGCCCAGATATAACTTAAGAAATCGCGAGGACATCCAGATGCCGGCAAGGTACTCGACGGCCATGTTTTCCGCCGTGGACACCAGTGAGCCAGAAGATTTCGAACAGGCCATGGCATCACAGACCTCGGGGCAGTGGAAAGCAGCTATGGATGATGAGATGAAATCCCTGCTGGAGAACAGCACCTGGACCTTGGTCGACCCACCTCACGATCAGAAGATAATTGACAGCCGCTGGACTTATAAACTGAAGCGAGGGGGCGATGGAAGGATCGAAAGGTTCAAGGCCAGGCTAGTGGCGAGGGGCTTCAGGCAAACTGCGGGAGTCGACTACCACGAGACGTTCAGCCCGGTCACGAAATTCGACTCCATTAGAACAATCCTGGCAATGGCAGCATCGGAGAATTTATACCTGAAACAGTTTGACATAAAGACTGCGTTCCTGTACGGGGAAATCGAGGAGGCCATCTTCATGCATCAGCCAGAGGGATACGAGGATGGCACAGGACGAGTCTGTAAGCTGAACCAGAGCCTGTACGGGCTCAAGCAGGCATCAAGGTGCTGGAACCAACGCCTTACGTCGGCTCTGAACAACCTAGGTCTCCAGCCCACGGATGCCGATCCATGTGTGTTCACAAACAACAACAAGGAAAATCTCCTGGTCCTGGCCATCCACGTCGACGACGGACTCATCGCAGCGACAAGAGAAGAAGCGGCAAGTCAGATTCTCATGGACCTGGAGAAGGAATTCAGCGTGACCTCAGGCGAGGTCTCAACATACCTCGGAGTGCAGATTCG
Organism: Platygaster robiniae; assembly: GCA_028476575.1. Lineage (NCBI taxonomy): Eukaryota > Metazoa > Arthropoda > Insecta > Hymenoptera > Platygastridae > Platygaster > Platygaster robiniae. The sequence goes on along the minus strand of CM052020.1, from coordinate 30,079,372 downwards.
ACGACTTCACGACGGGTCCATCTTCCTACACCAGGAGGCTTACGCCATGACGGTTTTACGGCGTTTCAAAATGGACGAGGCCAACGCAGTTGCCACCCCCGCTGACCGACACCACGAGATGTGCGCCGACGCCCACGTAAACGGCGGCAAAGACACACCCGGGACGGCATTTCGGCGAGTAGTGGGGAGTCTCATGTACCTGTCGATCGCTACGAGGCCGGACATCACGTACTCTGTAAATGCTGCCAGTCAACATCTCGAGGACCCAAAGAGCATCCATTGGAGCGCGGTCAAGAGGATACTGAAATATTTGAAAGGCACTACAGGTTTTGGTTTGTATTTTCCGGTTCGCAAAAATCACTGTTTACAGGTTTACAGCGACGCGGACTACGCCGGGGATACTGAGACGCGACGGTCGACAAGCGGGGTCGTGATTAAGTTTGGAGATTCCACGGTTACCTGGAGTTCGGCGAGGCAGAAATCCGTGGCACTCTCCACCACTGAAGCCGAGTACGTCGCAGCGAGCACGGCCGTCAAGGAGATTGTCTGGTTCAAGGGCCTACTCGCGGAGCTTGGGATTCCCGTTGAGAAAACAACGCTGAACATCGATAACTTGAGCGCTGTGAAACTCATTCGAAATCCCGAGTTTCACAAGCGTACAAAACATATCGACGTGCGCTACCACTTCATTCGCGAGAAATATCAGAGCCATGTTTTTGTTTTAGAACATGTACCGTCGGAGAAACAGCAGGCAGATCTCCTCACGAAACCTCTGCCTCGGGTAAACTTCGAGATGCAGAGAAATATGCTGAACGTCACGAACTTTGAAGAAGCGAAAAAACGACACCAGCATTCAGCATAACAACACAAACAACGAGCGACATTGCAGCCGACGTCCGACGAAGGTACACGAACACGCTTCGGGACTCGAGCAGGCTCGAGCACAGTCGACGCGGAGGAAAATGCAGGGGCGTCTACACTCAACCCAGCACCCTGCGGCACACGGGATGACCGCATCAACCTACACCGGGCGGGCTCAAAACGCACGAGTTGCAGCGTACGACACAACAGAGAATAAAGAAGAATATAGACAATAAGGAAATAAAAATTTGATTCTTTGGTGGGAGTGTTGAAGTAAAAGAAGTAAATTTTGTATTTGAATTCTCCCGCTCTCCAAACTAGGAATATTTTGTCACCACCCTCCCCGTGCCCTACCGAGAGCACACAGGTGTACCACAACGGGAGAAAGTTCTCCTCCCTCACTCCCTAGCATTAGCTCTCTCTCTTTCATTTTAGGTTCACTCTCACCAGTTTTTTTGTTCACTTTGCTCTGGAACCGAAATCTGTAAAGACCTCTCTACAAAATAAATCCGAAGTTTTCTTTTAAATCAGTGAAATATCTTGTTATTTGGACCCTTAATTTAACACACGCATTAGTTTTTATGTACCAACCACTCAACAATGCTTACACGGCACAACCCGTGGCCGTTTTCGCTTCAAGAGAGCTAGTAACTGGTGACGTGCTGTCAAAACTAATTATGAAAGCTATCATACTGTTGGAAAATTGCGGAGCCAAAATTCATGCAGTTATATCGGATGGTGCCTCGACCAATCGCAAATTCTGGACTAATTTGGGGATCACAGGAGGGATAGGAAATGTGAAATGTGATTTTGAGCACCCTTCCTAAGAAGACAGAAAAGTTTTCGTGTTTTCGGATACACCGCGTTTGATAAAATGCATTAGAAATCGACTCGAATCGAAAGATTTGAAGGTATTTGTATTAAAAGATGTGTAAATAATAATTTTCTGGTAATATTCTATAAAGGTGTATTTATGAAAACTTTCTATTTACTACTTTGATTTGCATCTACCTGCAGCATCATGGAAACACTTTCAGTCAGTGTATGAAATTGATAAAACAATGCCAAAGAGGCTTTACCTAAAGTTAACAAAAAGCCTTGTTGACCTCAAGAAACCGGCTAGACTGAAAGTTTCGTTGGCTGTTCAGGTATGATCTCAGTTTCATGGATAGTGTAAAAAATATTTCTTTAAACTTAATAAATACAGATTTTTTTTTTTTGGTTTCAAGGTTCTCAGTGGTTCTATCGCCGGGGCTCTTAGAACATTCAAAGGCTGCCATGACCAACTAAATGACGTTGAAGGTACCATCGAGTTGTGTAACTCAATGAATAAGATGTTCGATGCTCTCAACCGGAACGACTCAAAGAAAGGACTTACACCTGGGTGTGAAGATTTGAAGGTGAACATGACATCGTTGTTAAAAAATATTGCTACGTAGCAAAGGAATTCCGAAAGATGAAAAAATTCTATCTACAACTATTTGCAAGCATTGAATGAATTATTTAAATATGTAAAAGTCTTTGCTCATTAATTTACAGCTCATACAAGAATCGATTAAAAAATTAGACAATTGGGAAATACTCGCATTGAACAATTCCGTTAAACCGGAAAATTTCTTGACACGGCAAACTGCAAAAGGACTACGAATAACACTCCATGCAATAAAAATATGACGACTCATTTGGTGGAAAAATTCCATTTCCCATACGTGCTTTCCAGGAAAGTAAACCAATACGCACTTGAGGTATGCTCCATATTACTCCTTTTTGCCTTAATTTTGTATTGCTTCATTGTTTCCTGGCAGGGTCGTAGACAGAAAAAATTTTCGAAATGGGTTTAAAATACGTATTAAAAGATTTCTAGTTTTTTTCGCATTCTTCTGGTAGACTAGTAAACTTTAAGGATTTCTCAGTATTTTTATAGATCTCTCACATTTTTTGCATACTGCTATATATATTTAGAAAATTCGATACTCTAAAATGTGAATTTCAATCTACTCTTATTGTTAGTAATTTCATAGACTTATGTGAAAATCCAAATTTATATAGATTTTTCAGTAGTCATTACGTTCTCGTTTTTTTTAATTTTAGAGTATTTTTAAAAGATTCACTCGGATTTTCTAGAATTTTCATAGATTTATAGAGACGATATATTGCTATATAGCTTTTAATTGTTAGACGTTTTAAAATTAAAAAATTCACAGATGGTATCGTAAGGCATTTATTGAGTTTTATCAAAAAAATGTTTTTTTATATTTTCAATTACTCTAAGTATTTATTCAGAGTTTGTATGATTCGGATGATTTATTAATATACTTTTATATGGATCTCTCCCTGTTAATATTGATTCTTATAAGATTCCTTATAAGAATCCGATTTCTTTTAAGGCTGCCTAAAAAAAATCTTATAAGGCAGCCTTATAAAAAATCAGATTTTCATAAGGAATCTTATGAGAATAATATTAGGCCGCCTTCTAAGAAAAAAACTCTTATCAGAGCTTTATAAGGTCACCCTATGATAATCCGATTTTTTATAAGAATTTCGGGGGTGGGGTTTGTAATCTGAAAACCCTTATTTGCATACGCGCCTTTCTTGGTTTTATAGTAGTATGTATAAATTTTAATTCCTCGTGAAATCAATGAAATAAATTTTGAATGAAATTTAACTTACTTTGTCATAAAAATAAATGTACCGTAGTTCAATTTTTTTTATTGGCCGTAAAAAGCAGTATGTCTATGGTTAGTATTTCATAATTCGATTGTGATTCATACGTAGAAAACTATACATATTTTAGACGTTGACAAATAAAAAATAGCGATCGGTTATCCTCAGTAACGCCCGAAAGCCACACGATCATGTGGCGTCTACTCTTGAGAGCTCAAAGTACTTTAGATTTAGAGCCATACCTATTTTTTAACTGTGCAGTCAAATCTTGTTTACCCGAATTCTCACGAATTGAAAAAAAAACTATGCTCACCACTGTTGATTGCTCGTTTATCCAAAAAATTTTTTGACTAAACAAATTCTAAAAATTCGGATAAATGGGATAAATGCTACTTCAACTAAACGAGTATCGACTATAGTAAGATTTTATTCCACCTTCACAGAGATTCTTCGGCTGTGTGAGACAAGGTGGCGGATGCGATGATCACCCATCAACACCCACCTTTCTTCAAATTTATAACATACTGTCGACTTTTTCAATTTTGAAGCTTCCAAAGTGCGAAAACTGCACAGTCGTTCATGATGGCCCAAAAAAACCTTTGTTTAAAATGTCTACGTTAAAATCAATTTATGGCACTCAACCAAAAACATCTTTCATTCTCCATGTTGAGGAAAAATTGGACAAAATCATTTCAAATAATCATTGGGATTACTTCAAAGCAGTTGACCATGATTATTGTGCTCCATATCAAGTTGACTTCTTATCTTATTACATAACGGGACGAGTGTGCAAATTGTTAATAGAAAGTAAAAAAATCTCATCGTGCGATGTTTGCAAAGCTGCAATCACATCTTCATCGTGCCAAGTTGTGACGGACAACTTTGATTTGAGGAAAATCAGCGAAAGTAATGAAAATATCGATCTGACGTACCCCAACATCGTTTTTTACAAATTTGTAACAAGCCTCGAGGGCATTTACCAAAAACATGTTAACCATCCTGAAGTTGCTTACACTGTTTTGAATGAGGCTGTAGAGTCATGTATCCCGGACTTCCCGTGTGAAGAACATAAGATTTTTGTTTTTTCTCAGGCAACAAGAATTTTTTTGCTGAATCGAATGCGATCATTTGTTAAAGAAGCCAAAGACGTCCAAAAAGATAATAGAAATAAAAAAAAATTGTCTGTTAAAATAATCAATATTACTGAAAGTAATATTGATCGTTTGTAAAAATAAATTTTACATATTAAGTACATTGTGTGAGGACTTTTTTCGTCCTTGATAAATCCTTATTTTTACAGAAGAAGCGTTTTTTTTTCCTTGAAAGACTAAGTATTAGTGGATCTACATAATTTTATTTTTGAATATGTGATTTCAAAATTTCTTATTCTGTGAAAAAATCATTCAATCCAAAATTAAACAAAAAACGTGAAAAATCAAAAGTATGTTAAAAAGTACATTAACATCAAAAACATTGCCTACAAGTTTATTTCAAAAGAATTTAAACGTAATAAGTTGTTAAAATTTTTCTAAACCTGCCTCAGGACCCTCATGACTCACGCAAAATATTATTTGCAAAGTTAAATATCTTTTGAATATTAAATTTGATAAAAAATATCTCTTCAATATTCATTTGAAATGGTTTGTTTCAAACAATAACAAAACAGTACATTTAGGTGGCGAACAAATTTGCTTATCGTGTTCTTCTATCAAGAACTAGCTGGCACCCGCGGCCATAATTTTTTTTATGCGATGTTCAGTCTATATACTAAACAGCGTAATGTGGTAGTACCGTATATGTACGTATTATATTTTTATGTTAATAAGCATTTCTATATCTTAGATAGATTAATTTTTCTAATCTGTTGAGATTAAAGTTGGGAAAGGGAAAGCGTAGTAATAAAAAAGATGTATCCAGCAGCAATTAAATCTTTATTTGACTTTGTAAAGTCCTTAACTCTTAACAGTCTTTTCTTGTGTTACTTGTAAAATTATTACATTGAAATCTTAATCTAACCAAAATTGACATAATTTTCAAGGAACTTTGTAATAGGATGTCCTGATTTGATATTACACTTGATAACACAACAAACGTCGATCTCGTAATAAGATAATTATAGGGAATTATTTTGAATGTTTTTTATCCTACTCAGATATTCAGTTAAGCATTTACAAAATAAAGTCGATGTGATTACATGTTTTAGGTTCTTTGACGAAAAAAACTATCTAAAGGCTTATATTAAACTTAAAAATAATATATATCTAGAAATCTTTCCTCTCAGTGTACTTAACCTAATAAAGACCTTAACGTCTAACAGTCTTTTTTCGTAGGAAAAAAGAAACTATTATCAGGGATTCATGTTTACTAAATTTAAAAATATTCCCTACTGAAAAAAGAAGGCGTCAGATCTTACATTCAAGGACTGTTTAAAAAAAAAAAATTAACAATTTTAAACGTAGCTGAAAATTTATTGAATTGCGTACATGGTGTTAGTTCACCTTCAAAATATACATTACGTTATGAAAAAAAAAATCACAATTGTGAGGATCCAAACCCAACCTTCCCACGTGACAGACAGCGATTCTGCCACTGAGCCATTTTGACTTCTGATAATGATAGATTTTAATAATGATTGATTTTAATAATGCGTAATTAATGTAACTGAAAAACTAGTAGTAATATTTTTCAACACAGTAGTAACGCAGTAGTGAAATAAATATCAATCATTGAAGTTAAAAACTATGTTCTTAAATTTCTTTCGTGCATTAAATTATTTATTGTTTTATTACCAATATCCCGTTAGTGAATCAGCATGTGTGGAGCCAAGAAGACGAAAATCGAAATAATTCAAATATTATGAAGCAGTCAACCTAAAAATAGAAGTTTTTGTTTATGGAAAAATGTGTTGTAAATTACAAAAAAATTTCAATATGTTAAATGCAAGAATTTTAGTACTACTCAAAAAAATAATCAAACGATAAAAAAAACTTTAAAAAAATTAAGATCTGTATTATACTTGTCAAAACAAAAAATAAAACAAAAAAAACTTTACAGTTTCTAAACATATCAAAATAGCAAGAAGAAAAATGTTATTTTTACTTACTGCTGGCAGTCTCGAATTTGTAATTCCACAAAATAACACTGCACGATAATTCCACAAAATTACACTGCACGATTGAATTTTTTCATAAACGATGATCTATGATTGTATCGAAAATAAAATCAATAAAAGTTATGTTTGAATTCGTTGTTTACGTACATTTGTTTACATCGTAGAAATCGCATACTATCGATAGAGTGTAGCCGAACGATAATCGATATATCGATAGTGTGATTGTCATTGTTTGTTATGGAAACTTTGATGATTTATTACAAAAAAACCATGCAAAATTATGACTTATAAATATCTTCTCGACACGTCCGGGAGCGTGAATAATACATATGCAAAATTTTATGTCAATCAAACGTAAAATGTGGATTTGTACCCCGGTCAAAGTTTAGGCACTTATTTTTATATAGTAGATAGAAGAAGATAAATACACGAAAAAAAAAAACGAACCACTATAACTCCACCTATTCCTCGAAGATAAAAAATGAGGGCTACTATAACTCGAACTACTTCCAAGTGGGTGAAGAAATAATGAAGTAATATAAGACTGAAAATCCGAAAATATTTCAAAATAAAATTGGAATTTACAAAAATTGTCCATAAATAGTAAGGCGTATATAACTTGGAACAACAAAGTCATGACGAATTTTTCGGTGGTGCCCGAGCAAACGCCTCGGTCCTTAATCGGTACTTAAGCGGTACTTTATAAGGTACCAATTGAGTACCTCTAAGGTACCAGTTAAGTACTTTCTCAAATTTTTATTCACTTTCAACGAAAATCAGTAAAATTTCTTTTTTATCTTGGAATTAAAGTGTTTTTCTTCATTTTGTAGTAATCAAACATCCGAAAATTAGTGCATTAATTTTCATAAAACGAAAATCAGAAACACTAATCGTCAGATAAGTGTAGATAACGCGCTTGACATGCGCGCTCATTCGCCAGATAAAAACTAGATGATGGCCGCCATGACACATTGCATGCGACAGCTGTTGCGTTTCGCGGTTAACAGCGTGTTCTTTTCGATAATTTCCACGTTCTCGTGAACAAAAGCGATATTTTATTATTTGTGCGGTGAAAAAAGAGATTCAATAGTTATTGTGCTGCAGTGAGGGAACCCTAGGAATCGCGGCGGAGCAGGGAAGTGAATATCCGTAAGTATTTCCTTGGTTTGTTTTGGTTATATTTACAACGTGTGTACCATTTCGTATAGGTCCAAACTTATAATTTTATGATATTTTTTCGAACCCACGTTGGGGTCTTCAAATTTTCAAGTTTAAAACAATAATAAATACGGGAGCTTAGCAGAACCTCTTGGAAATCGTAAAAAAATCTCAAAATAAGGGGGAAAAGTGAGTTACTAGGTTAGTTTTTTTTTAACACACGAAAATGAGTGACTTTTTGACCATTTCCGAGAGGTTCTGCTAAATTCCATATTTACCCAATCAATCTTTCTAATCATGAATGAAGATTACTTCCATTATGTTTATATTCAAATTTTCACTTTCTCCATCATAATTCCCATATGAGACAGAAATCTATGTGTAGCGACATATTAAAGTTTAAATGGAAAGACAATTATATTAATTATTGTATTATTCATGTAAAAATAAGAGTTTTTAAAATGATACATAAATGTGTCAGATTTGTAGCTAATTCCATTTCAATAGCAATTATTTGAAGAAAATGAGTAAAAATAAAAAGTGTCCACACCGAAATCCAAATTACAACTCTTTTTGAAAACTTGTGTATTCAATGTTGTTTTTGAAAGAAAAACTTTGGAATATTTTCCAAAAATGAAGATTTGCTGTAACAGTTGCAGCGAATTTTCTTTATATTCAACACAAATATATGTCTCTCTTGATTTCGAATTGGCTTCATTCCTTGGCAAGGTAATGATACAATTAAAAGTTGAGAGATGAAACATCAATAAACTGTTCTCATAATAGTTTGTCAAGAATTCTATTTATTTTTGTTTTTAGTTCTGGTGTATTGGGCCATGGCAGTTCTCGGATTACAGTGAATTGGTAGATTCAGCCAGAGCCATAGATTCACTGGAAACTTTGGAAGGAGAAGTTTCGGCAATGGGTAAAGTTTTTGCGAAGTTTCATCAATTTATTCCTATGTTTCACGAAGATCCAAAAAATGTTTGGTATCAAACCAATTTTCAAAAATATGCCTAATATCTGAAAGAATATTAATTTTTAACACTTGAGGTAAAAAATTAATTTGAAAACTATTTACGTGTTTAAAAAATTGGCACTGGATTTTAAGTAATTTCGTTGTTATGGAATTTTTAATCTTATTGAATAATGAGTAGTTGTTAAAAATTTTTTGCATTTGAAATTCAAAGGTCGTTTTTTCATTTCTTTGTTTTTCAGATGTTTCGATATAGAATTATCAAGTTCCGCAGGGCTACGAAGACCACAAAGGAAATGCTTTGCCAAACGCTCACCTCTTTAGGTTGTGCAACAGAATACGCATAATGCAGAGAAGTAACACCATTGTGAGTATGGTAATTATTTATATTTAACTAAAGGAACTGTAAAACACGTGAAGATGTTTAAGGCCTTATTTTGCAGACTTGAAGTTTTAGACTTTGCAAGCTCAAATTTTGGTATTTCAGGAATTCCAGTTTCAGTTAGAGAAATTCTTTATGTTAAAAGTCTGAACAATGACAAATCTGAATTTCGAGTACAAATTCTTAAATATATTTTGTTGGGTTAAGTAGAAGTGTAGTTCAATATTTTGGGAAATAAGTTTTTTAACTGTAAACAATTATATTAGCATATAACAAAATACAGAAAATGTAGCAATATAACGAAAGAAATATGTGCATGCAAACGTAGGATTAAATGATTCAGAACTAAAAGAACACATCAAAGTATAATAAAATTTTTATTTTGAGATGCAACGGTTTTAATTGACATTTGAATTTTCGACCAATTTGTTGATTAAAAACTTTTTTTCATTTTCGATTTGTAATTGTTAATCAAGTTTTAGGCGTCTAATATTTTAGTTTTTAAGTTTTCCATTTCTGAAAAAGACATTTGATCATATGAATGATTTTCAACTATCTTAACACACAATGATCATTTTGTATTTCCAATGATGGAAAAAGAAATGAACAATGTTTGAAAGCCATTCTGCACGATACTTATAGACTCGTAGGAAGTATTTGCATATTCTTGAAATTGAAGTATCTTGTTTCACAATTAAAATATTTCAACTTTTAATAGTTGACTGTCGAGTAATGTTTAAAAAGGAACTCATTGTAAGGCACTGTAATCAAAATTATATTTTTAAATAAATATTTATGAAATTTCTCATTCTACGAAAATGAAAATGTCTAACAAAAAGCGTTGCCTCCAAAATCCAAGCTTTAGATCCTGCTTCTTGTTTTAACATTTTTCTCATTCGTTACTTTCACTGAATTTCCATATTCTGATAATTATATTTAAATGTAGTTCCAAACGACAGTGAATCAGGTTTTACTAATTTAAAAAAGCCGTTTAAAATCATTCCTTGGAACTGGCATAATGAAATTAAAAATTGAGAGATGAAACATCAATAAACTGTTTTCATTAGTTTCTCATTGCTCTATTTATTTTTTTTTTTCAGTTCTGGTGAATTGGGCCATGGCAGTTCTCGGATTATAGCGAATCGATAGATTCAGCAGGAACCACTGTTTTATTGAAAAATTTGGAAGGTGAAGTTTCAGCATTGGGTAAATTTTTTTTAAAGTTTCATCAATTTATTCCTATGTTCCATGAAGATAAATAAATTTTAGATTATCAGACCAATTTTCAAAAACAATTCAAATATCTAAAAGAGTAGCTAATATTAACACCTGAAGTAAAGAAATAAATTTAAGAAAAACACAAGCGAGTGTAAAAAATGTAAACTGGATTTTCAAAAATCGCGATGCCCAGGAAATTTCTTTTTTATTAAATAATGTAATGTTTTTGCAAATTTTCTGCATTTAAAATCCAAAATAAAATGAAAAAATTTTTTTACAGATGTTTCGATATGGATTCATCGAGTTCCGCGAGGCTACGAGGACAACAAAGGAAATACTTTGAAAGCGCTCACCTCTTCGGGTTTTTGAACAGAATACACGAAATGTTAGACTACAAAACCAAATCTGTATTTGTTTGTGAAATTTTTTGCATTTCTTTGTACAGAATCTTGTAGGAACAGAAAGAGTAAATTAAATGTTGTTCAAAATCGTATTTAATGTGTTTTGTAGAAAAATAAATTATGAGAAACTAATTTATCATCAAAACGTATTCTGTGAAAACTGAAAAGAATCTTGTAAGAACAGTAGGAGTTAATAAAATTTTGTTGAAGAACGTATTTCATTTGTCGTCTGAGGAAAAAAATTATAAGAAACTTATTTATCATAAAAACGTATTCTCTGAAAACGTAGAAGAAAAGAACATTGCTACATTTTTCTAATTACTATTTCAGAATGTAATTGAGTTTTTATTCTCTATTGTTTTGGAGAAAATAAAAAAACAAAATGCAAAAAGAGGGTGGAATAAATAGTTGAATTATTTTTAGTACAAGAAAATGTCATGTAATTAGCATGGAGTTGTTGTGATAGACGTTAGCAATTTTTGTATTTTGAAAATTATTGTCCATATGTATTAAAATAATTTCTAGGTAAAATTAGATGTTAAACCCTCATCGCAACATATCGGTGTTAATCGTTATTGAAGCAGAGAAATATTTTACATTGTACCTTTTTACATCTGCTACATTGCTAGCAGTCCATAAATGTTCAATGCATTTGAATAATTTGAGGGTGAATTTCAATGTAAAAACTCTTGACACAAATTTTCGATATTAATGCTGTATTCGGTTCGTGAAAACTTGATAAAATAGTTTTCGAACCTTTACCGACTATATAATCATATCATTATGGTTAAAGTTCAAAAACTGTGATAACACTGGAAATGCGAAGGAATTATAAAAAAAAAAAAAGAAATTCGCGGACTGATGTGCCCCGACTACGTACGCCCCTCGGAAAACAACTAAGTTGATAAAGCATTTTAAATTTCCCGCGTACGCCAGTATCTGAATGTTATCTTGCGCATGACAAGTGCGTTATCTGCACTCATCTGACGATTAGGGTTTCTGAATTTGTTTTATTAAAATAAATGCACTATTTTTCCGGATGTTTAACCAATGGAAAATTAAGAAGAACACTTAATTTACAAGATCTAAAAGAAATTTTACCAATTTTCGTTGAAAAAGTGTAAATATTTGGGAAAGTACTTAAGTGGTACCTAAGGAGTACCTAACTGGTACCTTACAAGGTACCGCCGCGATTGCTAGGGTGGATGTAATGTCCCAGTTACAATATTTCTCAATATATATTTTATCAATCGAAGACCTTAATTTGTTAATCATTCAAGCGATCATAGATTACCTCATCCACGGGGTTTCATCATATTTTTTTAAATGAAAATAGGCTATGCGTACATTAAAGTGATAAAACCTCACTATAAAGAGGATTGCGGGCGAAAAGAGTTTTTTAGAATAGAAATTACCATGTAACCGGCAAGATCCGTCTTAAAAAAACTCTAAAGTAACCAATATTCAACAAATTATTTTCCCTGCACCTGACTACTAATCACCCGAGAAAAACCATCAGTGGACGGCAACCCACACACTCGTCATCACCCCGACGAGTGCAACATTACATGAATGAATTGTTTAAAAAATTTAACAAAGCAAGAATTTGAGATCTAATTGATTATACTGCTAAAAAAATTGTTTCTTTATTATAATTTATTGTGTGCTTCGCTGTAGTTTAAGATGGTAAAAAATTCGTGGGAAAAAATTTTAAAACTTGAATAACCAATAAAATATTTTAATTATTTGTCGATTACCTGTTAAACGTGAGAATATCGTGAAAAGTTACTTCCGAAATCAGAACTGTACTTTTTTGATGTTGAAAAATGGATAATTTTTCAAACAATTACAAATATTTTAAACAATCAAACAAAGCCGGAAATGAGCCAGCAAGCAAACTGCAGAAATTCGTCGAATGCTGCATATCTGCTGCAGCAGTACATATTAGTGCAGCGTGGAACCCAGAGAGCCCAAAGCCCAAACGGACCTGCAGTCACCTGCAGTATTCTATTTAAAAGTAAATTCACGAAAAGCGGTGAACACCAGTAACGGGAAATCACGGGAAATGTTTTCTTCCCTTTCTAACGTCTCTCAAGAAGGGGGACTATCTCTTTTTTAATCTCTGAGGCGAAAAGTGTGGTGGGAGCTTCGGGCACGCCTGGGATTTTTCATAGATATACTCTGAGCGAAGAGTGCACTACTGATCGCGGCGTTCACCCCACTGACTGAGGTGCCAATGAAAATTTCTGTTTCCGCTGCACAGAGTAGTGTATTTGCCCGTCTAATGCGGAGCTCACCCCAACCATTAGGGTGCTGGCACCAATGAGTCGCTCCTGAACCATCGTGGCGCGGACCCGATGCATTCGGGCTTGCACCGTGCTGAGTGGGGTGCCGACCTCAATGCTCGCGGAGTTCTAAAAATGAAAAATGCGCGCTCAAGTCTACAGCTGATCTGCGATTCCAAGCTGATCAGCTGATCAACAAAACAATTTGGCGCGTATTTTTTTCTTTTCTAAAACTCTGCGAACATTGAGGTCGGCACCCCACTCAGCGCGGTGCTGGCCCGAATACATCAGGTTCGCGCCACGATGGTTCAAGAGCAACTCATTGGTGCGAGCACCCTAATGGTTGGGGTGAGCTCCGCGATTAGACGGGCGAATACACTACTCTTTGCAGCGGAAACAGAAATTTTCATTGGAACCTCAGTCAGTGGGGTGAACGCCGCGATCAGTAGTGCGCTCTTCGCTCAGTGTAGATATACATGAGCCGTGCCCATATACATTAAAACACATGGACTGCTAGTAGGGCGTGATTCCGTGGAAAATCATCTGCAAGCGAAAATTAGCCGGTAGGTCAAAGCGAAGAAGCCCGAGTGTGCACTACCGAACCCGAATCAGCTTGACGTTTTCACAGGTTTTCAATTGCTTGTAAAAAGATAACTGTAAATACAGTACAACGGTCCGATATTTTGTTAAGATTATTGATATAGTACCCGAGAGCATTAAAAACAATTCATTCTGTATTTTTTTTGGTTCACAATAAAACTCAAAAATTTATTTATGGCCGTGGCCTTAACTGTACCAGCTACGTAACTGCAATCTCGTGCACATAGCGTCCAATAAGGTGCAGGTTGATCGGCTGGCTAGCTCCAGATGTTTTACGAGAGAAACGAGCAAAATAGGTATTAGCAGTCCATGTGTTTTATGTCCATGGTCGTGCCCCGCCGAGTCGCGTATGTGTGAGTAAGCCGAGTGCGGCCAGAACACTGAGGAGCATTTGATCGCTTCTGAATTTAGGGGATTTAAACTTGTTCTGTTGGACCGGTCCAACAAAACAAGCTTAAATCTCCTAAATTCAGAAGCGATCTAATGCTCCTTAGTGAACAAGTGGCGCCCACAGGTCAGGGTGGTAGATTTTAGGACAAGGGAGAATAATAGGCCAGCTACCGAGTTGCATAGGCCTGCTAATATTCGAAAGATACTAAGTTGGTATTTGTCCAACATCAAACCAATATTTGTCTTATGTTGGCCTTTATTGAAGCAATACTGCAAGTCGGTAATTGATGGCCTATATAATGCCAGAAATCGGCAAATTGTGGCCTCCTCATGACAGGCCGGCCTGTCATTAGGAAAATAATTTTGTAATTTTCATACATTTTACTATATGCGTAACATATTGTCATCAAGTAAATTTCGTGATATTTCATGATTTTTCTATATTTGGCCATTCTTGAGACTTTTGTGACATTGTTGAACCTTCCGGAACTTCGTGATTTTTGGAAATGTTTCAATTTCGTGGAATAATGGTATTTTGAGGTTTTGCGACAATTATGGATTTTTTGGCATTTTTTTATTTTTTGACAATAAGTGATTTTGTCATTTTTCAAATTCAGAAATTTGAAAAATTTCGTAATTTTTAATAGGCATATCATTGTATTAAATTATGGAAAAAGTTAAACATCGGATTTAAATTTATTGTAAGATAGAAGGTAATGGTAGTTGATGGGAGTTAATACAAGGTAATGGCGGTTATTGGAAGGAATAGGAAAAATTTGGAAGTTAATGGAAGTTAATGTCAGCAACTACAACATTAATTTCCATACCCTGGTGACGGGGCTCCGAGAGACTTCCGAGAGAGTTCCGAGAGACTTGCATATGCATTTCATTATTTTAGAGGTCGCTGATCATCAATCTGAGGTAAAAATTTGGCAATCATTAATGTCAAATTCGGAAAATTATTTTGTTTTAACAATTTTTTACTAACAAATGATGAAAAAAAAATTCACTAAGATGCATATGCTTTTCATAGTTTTTTAGGTCGCTGATCATGGAAAGCATATGCATCTTAGTAAGTATTTTTTTATAATTTTTAAAGCAAATTGTTTCAACAAAATAATTTTCCAAATTTGACCTCAAATTCATGATCAGCGACCTGAAAACCATGAAAAGCATATGCATCTTAGTAAGTATTTTTTTATAATTGTTAAAACAAATTGTTTAAACAAAATAATTTTCCAAATTTGACCTCAGATTCATGATTAGCGACCTGAAAAAAACATGAAAAGCATATGCATCTTAGTAAGTATTTTTTTATATTTGTTAAAAAAAATCGTTTAAACAAAATAATTTGCCAAATTTTTACCTCAGATTGATGATCAGCGACCTCTAAAATAATGAAATGCATATGCAAGTCTCTAGGAACTCTCTCGGAAGTCTCTCGGAGCCCCGTCACCAGGGTATGGAAATTAATGTTGTAGTTGCTGACACGGCGGAGGTGGCGGTGGCGGCGGGGTTGGTGGGGGCAGCGATCGACTTCTTTTTATTATATATGGAGATAAATAAAACGATGTAAAATACTTAAAATCAAGCATTATTTGAAGTCAATTTCTTTTCTCAAGTCAAATTATTTCTCCATTCGTGAGAATATTTCTCAACATATAATCGACACTTGTATTAAATGTACAAAATCGTTTTGCTTTTGGACGTGAAAGTATCAGCTTGAAGTTATAATAATATTTTATAGTTTTAAAAAAGTAACGTCTACCGATAGGATTTTCTAGAAAATGTAGAGGCTTTTTTTTTGAAAAAAACTATTAGTGTTCTGAGTTTGAAAAAAAAATTTTTTTAATAACAAAACTTTCGTTAGATAATTTTTAAAGCCGAGAGTATAAAAAAAACGAGAAAATGGAATATGGGAAAAGGTTGATGCATCGAAATGTGAAAATTCGACTTTTCTGATACCTATTTCGCTTATTAGATGCTTATTTCCAAAACATCGTTTACGGAAAGGGAACTAACGGTTTTGTGGCACTTTTGAGAACTCACACAATGGGAAAAAATCCCGTCGTACCAACCGTAAAATCTGGTTGTGCCAACGTTGAAGCAAACCGTGACGTTTTCAACGTTGGCGTTGCTGGCCACTTCGCATGCTTACATGTAGTGTTCACTAAAAATCGATTTTTAAAACATCGATGATAATCGATGTTTTAATCGGTGCGACCGATTATTAATCGATGTTGTCGATGTTGCCGATTCAAAAATACTGAAAAACCAGGATGGATTCTACGCTCCGAACGTATGTCGGCAATCCTCCACCACGTAGGCATGACCTATATGTCCCCGCTCCCCCCGCTGGCGGCCCACAGTTGCCCACGGCCTGCCCCGGCCTGCAAAACAGTGAACACCACAAAATGCAGCAAAATAACAAGTATATTATCAAATGGACATGAGTAGCAATTTTCTAAGCAATTGAATCTTATAATAAAATAAATAAAATGAATAAATGAATAAAAATTGAATCTTTCATCTGATAAACATAATCTTGGAACATTACAAACTTGAAATTTTTTCTCTAACACAATTAAAAAACTCAAACGTTAACTTTTCTCGCTTTAATTTCTGCAAAGCTACATATTATATCCTCGTAATCTAACATTGCAGTAGTTTCATTTTCGATTGAAAAAATTGCCAGATTTGTTAATCTACTTTGACTCATGGTTGATCTCAAGTAAGATTTAATTAATTTGAGTTTACTGAATGATCTTTCACAGGAAGCAACTGAAACAGGTATAGTTAGTAATATTTGCAAAGCTGTCGCTAATGTCTTGTAAGCTTCCCGTCCCATTGATGAAATATATAACAGAAGTTGTTCAGGCAAGAATCCGATTTCCTCTTCGTTTTCCTTCGCTCTTTTCAGTAAAAGTAAGACGTCTTGAATATCGTTGAACAAGTCTTCGTTTTCCGAGTCATCTGGATAAAACTCGGCAAGTTTCTGGCATTTCTCTTTTATTTTGAGGAGCTTATCTTTGTATGAGTCTCTGGGAAGTTGTATTATTTTTTCAAAGTCACAAAGAAAACCGAAACGTTCTTCAAGCATCTTCAAATTTGTGAAACGTGTAGATATTTCCATTGAAAGTTTATCCAAAATTTCAATCAGAGATCGTCGCATTTCATCTTCTGAATTCAATTCAGCATCTTCAGATGTTTCTCCTGGTATATTTCGCTTTTTTCGAATTCTCTTGACGGTACTCACACCCCACTCGTTACATTTTTCTTTAGCCTTGTAAATAGCACGGTCGCACCAGTCAATTCTCCAATCATTCAGTTTGTCTGTCAATTTTTGTAGTTGTCCCAGTACATGAGTGAAACTGATTCCTTTTTCTTGTAACCGTTTTTGAACTGCGTTAAATGATAAGAGAATTTCTGCCCAAAAAAACAAAAGAGCGACGAAATCGAATGTTTCCATAGCATTGATAACTAACGCTGCATCTTGTCTGGTATCAATATTTTCAGTGACCGTATCCCTCAAGTGTTCCAGCGCTAAGATGACTTCGTCCAATTGTGTTGTACTGGTTTTACAGCTTCAGCTTCCGAGCTCCACCTGGTTTCACAATGCCTTTTGACCGTTATATTCACGTATTTTTTAAGAACGTCTCATCTGTGGGTAGACGAGGAGAAATAAGTAAAGAGACGCTGTATTGTTCCAAAAAATGTTACTGCTCGGACATTGACGTGGGCTGCGTGTACTCCAACCAAATTTAGTGTATGGTTATCACAAGGAACGAAAACGGCTTGCTGATTCAGGTGGACGATTCTCTGCTGGACTCCTGTATGGATACCGGCCATTGTTGGTGCATTGTCATACGATTGACCTCTACAATCCTTCAGGATCAATCCATCTTCGTCTAGTTTGTTCGTGATAGCTTCAGTAACTCCTTCTGCTATTTTGACTTTCAGAGGTATAAAATCAATGAAGGCTTCTCTTGTTTTTACTGAATTTGGTTTAACTTCGACAAATCTGATAATTTGAGACATTTGTTCCTCATGTGCGGAATCTGGAGTTGAATCGAACATCAAACTGTAATATTTCGCATTTTTACACTGGGAAATGAGGGATTCATGCACTTTGTTCCCCATCAGAATGATAAGTTCGTTTTGAATCTTAGGAGAAATATATGATAAGCATCCTGGTTGTGAAGAAATGTGTTCGAAGTGAGACTTCATGACAGGATCAAATTTGGCCAAATATTTCAGCAGAGCCAGAAAATTCCCAGGGTTCTGATCATCAAATGACTCGCGGTGTCCTCTCAGAGCCAAATTTTGCTGTTCAAGCGTTTGAATCGTTGCAATAATTCTTTCAAGTATATTCCTCCAATATTTTATCTCTTTAGCAACTTGGCGTTGTAAATCATCATCGATACATCCACCTTGATTCAGAGTTCGTTCTAATTCCTTCCATTCTAAGAAAGCTGAACGGTGAGCAGGGCTATTTTCATGATCTTGGACACGTGGATTAAGTTTACGCCACGATGAAAACCCCGAAGCATTAGTAAAATTAGTCTGGTTGCTCTGATAATTCTTCTGTGGGAATAAGATGCAACAAAAACAAAATAAACCATTCTTGATCGGGGAAAAACACATCCAGGTGCGAGTGATCTGTTCACCGTTTTTCAAAGTTTTCTCGAACCACATTTTGGTCAAAGATCGTCCAGTACCATCCTGTGGGAATTTTGCATCAGTATTTTGAAGTTTACTTGTGCCTTGTCGAACCATCAAATCACGAAAAGATGAATCGATTTTATTCGGCCAAGCTCCTACATCTTGTGTAAAAGGAGCATTCACACCACTTGCCTTTGGACTTTTATCGTCTTCTTCAGGATCGCATTGATTATTATCATTTGCAGGATCACACCCAGGAATATTATCTTCAGAGGAATGTGGGGGAATATCACGTCCATCGCTGGTTCCACATACGTCTGAAAAATGTTTCTCCAATTTTTCTTCTCTATTCTTACTGACTTCATCTGCATCTTTATCGCACTCAATGCCAGTTTCTTCAGCTGAAGTGGAGTCCTCACTCGAAAAAGTAGTACTTTGTGCAGTGGTTCCTTTTTTAATAAAAGCTTCCATTAGGTTTCTAGACTTCGCAGAATTCTGCAGTTTCTGCTTTTTCATTTTTCGAAACTGTGCACCACTGGGTTTGTTCCTCTTCATGCTCTCCATTTTGTTCTGTTTCCAGGTTAGATTTATCTGAAACCAAAGATCGAAATGATTCATTATATTATGTTAATAATGATAAGAAAAATTGTCTTAAAAAAATTGCAAAGTTTCAAAGAGATAAATATATTTTATCCACAACAAGCCTGTAAATTTGTAACAGTAAAAAGTGAAGTAAAGTTTTTACTGTCTTTGCTATTATTGATACAGGATATCTACATTTTTTATATTAATAGTAATTTTCTTGAAAAAAATATACATCTATTTGATAATTTAAGAGACAAAATTTAATTTGTAAGGGGATTACTTAAACGTATGATTTTTTCAAATTAACAGAATATGCATTCATCTATTTTTCACTTATATATATACGTCATTGTGCTCCAATTTTTTCAACAAAGAATGAAATGATTTGAAATTTTTATCAAAATATTGAATTCATCTTTTACAGTATTGGTTTAATAATTTATTTAATGTAATAAAAAATTCGTTTTTAATTTCTTTTACAAATGATGTAATATTATCAATAATTTGATATACATGTACTACATATCACTGATAGAATTTTATTTGATAACTGAATTGAACAAATTCTAGATTAATATATAAAAATAAATTAAATGAATGAAAACTTTGTTAAATCGAATAAATAAAGAAGCAAATTATTTTGATCTAATTTACTATTATTCAGAGTTCGATGTTCAGTTATAAAATTTGATTTTTATGTAAAAATAATTTATGAAATTCTTAATCGATTTCGTATTTGAAAGTCGCAAAGGAATTTTAAAATTTCAACTGTATTATATTATTGAATTCAAAGTGTTGGTTAACAAAATTTTATAAATTCAATTTTTTGAAATTATCCTACGCATGATGAAAAGACAGTTTTTCTTTGACATAATGTAAATTTTTCAATAAATAAAACTTAAATAAAAATTATACTGATGCAACAAATTGAGTTATTACGTACTGCTGAATATTACTTCGAAAAATTCGAAAAGTAAAGAAACATAAAAGTTTGGTTTTTTTGGTAAAACACAGCAATGATAATTGATCAGTTTTTTTTAAAGCACTTCACATTGTATGTTTTTTTCAAGTGCAACATTTTTGAAGATGATATTTTATCCAATGTCAGCCACGGAATCTATAGCCTCAAAATTTCATAGTAAACATAAACAATAACATGCCATTTTTCCATATTCACTCGCAAAATTGAAGGAAAACCAAGCATCGTGACATTAGATTTTTGTATGTATTGATTCACCACTACTGATTTTCATAGTGATTTTGCAATTTTGTCAGTTTGAAACCAAGTAAATACTTACTGTGAACTGCAACAATGTACGGTTGCAGTACGGTTGCAAAAACAACAAGATATGGTTTGGTTGCAAGAATCTTGTGAAAGAAAATGCTATTAGAAAACGCAATATTTGTTGTGAAAAAGTAATATCACTAATCAGTGGTGGTTTTAAACAATTTACTCACTTGAGCTGAATAAATTATTCGAACTTTTGTATGAATTCCATCAATACCGACGAACGAAAGAAATATGCATCTGTCAAATGCATTCGGTTTGTTATTTGAGATTAAATGTGTTACGTACAATCACGTAAATACTAGAGAGAATAGACAGAAAGAAGAGACACTCTAGGTCGAGGGCATGGAGCAAAGTGGTAGCGCTGCGATCGAGAAATTCGAAGTTTGTGATTTGATACGAAGCGCGCGCTCCTTTGAAAATTCAAAACACTGGCAAAGCGTGATTCACATGTTTACAATACCGTACCGCATCACAATATTGTGCAATTTTGTGGCCACGAGAGAATATAGAATATCGAACCACTCGAAATTATCGATAGTACTGATCCTTTTTAAACTACATATTTTAAATATGAGATTTGACTAAATATTAGCGATTGTTTAGTGACGTATGAATATGTACGTGAATAAACGTTAATAATGAAATAAAGCATGAAAATAATTAAAAATAATCTGAAAAATTTCTTACGGAACTTAGTCTACGGAGTTTGCAAGATACGTTCAATACCACGTCTCTAAAAAAAAAAAAGGTGAACAATTTTTCCGGTAGGGGCGGCATTTTTCATTTTCGCCCCGGGCGGCAAAATTCCTAGGTACGCCACTGCTTCGAATGCGCAGTAGATCCAATTTTTACGTTCTGCGCATTCGAAGGTCGGAAATTTATCGGCATACAGAGCACCATTGACAAGCATAGGGAGTAATCCATACTAGTTTTCTAGTATTCTTGTGCCGATTATTAATCGATATTGTTAATTATAAATCGATATTGTCGATGCTGACGATTATAAATCGATGTTGTCGATTATAAATCGATGTTGCCGATGTTGCCAATTATTAATTAATTAATGTTGTTGTTGAGTTGCCGATTTTTATAAAGAAAATCAAATACATCGAAACTTTCATTTTTCCATATTATGTATTCATTTTAGCACTCGAATATATCGCTCATTGAAAAATTTTGACTTTAATCACAAATTTTTTTATCAAAAATGCTTTAAATCTCTAGAATTTTCCATAGTTGTCGTATGATTGTTGAGAAAAATTTACTTATGGAATAATCTACATCAATAAGTAATTTAAATGACGGTTGATGGTTACATTTTAAATTTAACGGTTTTTCCCTACACTGTAAAAAATCACCACGTAAAACCTAGCGGGTAGAAAAATTATTTTAGTACTCAGTGTAGTCTATTTCATACACGAGGTACGAAAATAACGAGAGGCTCAGAAAGCGACTATATTCAGTGTGGATAATAAAATTCCTGGTGGTAGATTAGCTACCAGGTAGTGAAATATCGACTCTCAGTTTAGGAAACAATCCGACCTACGCTGAGTGTAGTTTTTTTACCATGTCTAGGAAAATAACGATGCGTTCGTAAAAAAAAAAATAAGAGGGTCGTAAATCGACAAGAGGTTGGTGAAAATCCTACCGGGTATAGGTGAATAACTAATCAAGTCAGTCCGAATGCTATCCGAACCCGGCTCATTCAGTGAGTGCGATGCGAGTGAGTGACCATTGAACCATATCAGTGACGACATGATAAAAACACGAATGTAATAATTTTCTATACTCTTATCATGTTTTTTAAATAATTTTATAGGTAGGGAAATATTACGCTTCGAACAAATTTTGTAAACACCTCGAAGGTGCAGCACATAATGTCATTAGCATTTGTTTTGATTACAAGTATAGGTTATGCGTCACTCAACTATTTAAAAGGCATTTCGAATTTGTAATAAATCATGTCCATCGATGTACAGATCTGTGAATATTTGACATTTTTATTTCTTCATACTGCCATTATTAATGCGATGTATGTTCTACCTGTAAAAAAAAATTTACATAGATATAAAAGTATAGTAAATTAACTACCCCCTCGTCAAAAACGTATCGGCTAGTCAAATACTTGTCCAGCAAGAATTTTCAGAGCCGCTCGTTAATTTCCTACCCTATCGTAAAATAACGATCTTGGTTCGGTTTTTTACAACATTCAGTGTAGGTCGGATTGTTTCCTAAACTCAGTGTCGTTATTTTCCTACGAGATTTTTTACAGTGTACATCGATGTTAACATCGCCAACTTCCAAGCTGAAACATCGATGTTAACTCGAATTAAAATCGATTTTTAGTGAACACTATACATGACAATCATCACTGTCAAAGTCAACTGATATCAACACTGTCAACTTTGTCAACTTGATGTTTGTTGTGTTGTTAGAAAGAAACAGAAAGAAAATGTCAGATGATATTTTTAATCCTGAAACTACCTGAAACTGAAATAAATAATAACAAGTGCAGACGGTTTTCTTACGAATTAAATGGAATTGAATCTCATTTCACAATTTCTAGGAAGTGCTCTTTAAACTCGTGAGATTTTGGTGAACATCTGTTGCAGACGAAATAAAATAAATGTTGAACAAGCTGAACAAGTAAATGTTTATCGTAGATCGAAGTGTAAAAAATGTCGTTCAAAATAGGACAGCGGGTCGAAGTATCTGGAAAAGACTGTCAAGGTGTGATTGCCTACGTCGGTTTTCCTAGTTTTGCTTCAGGAAAATGGATTGGAGTCATTTTGGATGAACCCAAAGGCAAAAACAATGGTTCAGTCAAAGGACAGGCGTATTTCAAGGTTAAATATCTGTCATAGAATTCCTACTAAATACTATTTATTTCATGTACCAAAATTATTTATTTTTCCGTTTATTTTCATTTTTAAGCTGATGCATTTTGAAATTTATCGATAAAAGTATACTTTGTTTTTTAAATTATATATTTTTTGCATTATTTAGGGTTTTTCATAACACTCATTGATTATCTGTTTTTTCAATTGTATCCAAGATTTTTTCATGGTGAATAAATCTGCAACACTTGCTTTTTTTATGTTTTGATGTCAATTTTTTATTTCGCGAGTTATCGAATATACACTAGTCCTTTGCTATAACGAGGCGCTCAGGAGTCGCGATCCTTGATATAACGGCCGTGAGAGGGGTCCCCACTACGCGAGGTTCCGTAAAGTTCCATACAAGAATAACGCACAGCGGGTGCGGAAGAAATTCGCATGTACATTGTATTATGAGTATGTAAGGGTTTTTGAGGTCGCTGATTGAAAAAATAATACTCAAAATTCGAAATTCAAAATGACTGATCCAATATGGTCGACATTTTTTAAGAATATGATACATTTGTGAAACTTGATATTAGGATTTTTGAGATCCAAGATTACGAAAATAAAACTTTAATCCAAAATTCAAAATGATGAATCTGAAATAGTAGATGTTTAATTTAAAAATGTAATATTATGTCTTCTTTTTGGATTAGCTGTACTTATATACTTTTCATACTCGTAATATCCGTATTACATTTGAGTAAGATTCAAATTTCGAGTGTAATTTTTGTAGTCAGAGACCGCGAAAACCCCTATTCAACGAATTTGATCATAATATGTCATATTTTTGAAAAAAATGTTCAGCCATGTTAGATCCAGTAATTTGAATTCTGAATTTTGAGAACTATTTTTGTAATCAGTGATCTTAAGAACTCCAATGTATTAAAGTTAATCAAAAAATATCGCAGTTTTTCAAAAGAAACGTCAACCATATTGGATCCACATTTTTAAATTTTCAACTTTAGGTGTTCTTTCTCAATCAGCGACTTCGAAAACCCCTATATACTAAATTTCACAGAAATCTGATATTTCCAGACAAATATTTGGCCATATTGAATCTGCCATTTAAAATTTTAAAATTTTTAGTGTTATAACCAGTGACCTCAAAAACCCCCCTCAACTAATGTAAAATACTTCCTCACCAAGCGCTGCATAGGGTCTGTACCAAGAATGCTCGGGTGAGAGTAAGAGTAAAGTAGGGAAATATTTTCTCACAATTTATAATTATTTGTAGCAAGGGACTAGTGTATGTAATAAACAGTTGATTTCATTATTGAATAATTTTTGCGCTTCAGTTAGATTTTAGAATGTTTGATTTTCAAATTGAGTAATCTATTGCCTGCCAAATGACACAATTGAGGCCAATGAATTTATATGATGGATATGGATTTGGAAAGTTTAATTAAGTATTTTACAAACTTTAAGTCGCTTAATTTGGAATGTCCATTTTCCATAGATAGTTGATTAAAGTAAATTATAAAAGTTGACTTTAGATAAATTTTACTATACTATTTGAAAAAGTATAATTTATGTTTAGTTTTTTAATAACTTTACGATTTCCAATTCAAGATTTTCCTTCTTTTTAAATATGAATAATTTTCAAAATTTGCAACTTGCTGATTTCTGAATCAATATACTTGATATCTCAAACAAATGTATATTATTTCTATATCGCGATTTTGAATTCATTATTTTAGGTACTTTGATGAGAAATATACATAATATTGAAAACAATAAATTTATGGAAAAATATCTTGCTCATTCATTGCTTTCTTATTTTTTCTACTTATTTCCAAGAAATTTACTGTATAGAAATTTATTATGTCAACGGATTTGAAGAATCTTAATGTCTAATAATAGTTTTCAAGCTTTGAAAATTTATTCTCTTCGTGTAATTTGAAAATTTTTAATATTTTTTTTTTTTTAAGTGTACAATAAAAGATCTTCAGCAATTAAAGTGATCAATAAAACACGATGAACATATTGAAGAATAGTAAAATTTGGAAAAGATTTTTATAAAGTTATTGAAATACCTATAGAAATTTGTATATTCTCAATTTGTTTCCAAAGAAAATTCATGTCTTGGAAAAATATATAATAAAGAGAAAAAATATTCATTCCATTATTCAATAACTTTTCTAGCCATAGCTCGATTTTCAAATATTTTATTTCAAACTGAGTACTCTATTAACTGTTGAATCGCACAATTGAGGCTCATTAATTTTTAGTAACAAAGTCTAGATTCTGAGAATTTAAGTTACCAAAAACATCTTGTGTTATATTGAGATGGATTTTCATTGTTCAATTAAATATTTTTCAAATTTCAACTTACTTAATTTGGAATTCCCAGTTTTCATAGATAGTTGGTAAAAGTAAATTATAAAAGTTTACCTAATGAATGACTAAATGAATGTTACTATACTATTTTGAATAGCATAATAACTTTAAATTTCCAATATCGAGGTATCTGTTTTTTTTAGTAATTTTTAAAAAATTTTCAAACTGCTTGGATCAAAATCGAAGTTATTTAATTTCAAAACTTTAAACTACTGTCCATTATTTTTATTTCATGATTTGAAGTTCATTATATTTGATCCATTACTGCAAAATATCCATGATATTATTTCCATATCAAGAAAGCACAAATAAAAAGTTTTCAGCAATGAAAATAAAGGATAAAATAGAGTAAGTAGTATTGAGAAATAGTAAAAATTTTAGATTTTTTTCAGCTTTATGAAATACCTCGAGAAATTTTCAAATCCTCAACTTTTTTTCAAAGAGAAGTAAAAAATATGAGTAAAATATATATTTTACTTCAGTGTGCAGAAAATCATGGAATGTTTGTACGGCAAACTCAATTGGTACTTCTAGACGAATCAGGAAATCCTATAGACATGACAAATGTTTCCTTAAACGCCAGCAGTTCCATTCCACAGGAAAGTTTAGGGGCAGCACGAGCTCGAAGTCGATTGAGCACGTAAGGGAAAAATCTTTTTGAGTGTATAAACTCAATAAAATACAGTTATTCCAGCCCTACTAAACAAATCGATTACACAACAAATTAGATATTCATCCAAACAGCACATTCCAGCCACAACACGTTTTGAAAGAACAATAGAATGACTCACATATCTGGGTGAAAAATTTCTTTTTTAATAGAAAACTTTCTAAATAAAATTTCATAAATGTAGGAAAAGTTAAGAAAGTCTGAATAAATTCTTAGCATATCAATTCATCTTATAACTAGTCCAAAAATTGTTACATAATTAGAACTGTGAAATCCCAACAATTAAAATTTTGTCAATGTAATAGCATTGAACATTTAAAGTTTTTTGCTTGTATCTCAGCACTCAAAATTTAACAATTTTATCCATGCTTACAATCAAAGAATCATTTAATGAGTTTCAACGTACAATTATATTCTCCCCGTCAAACTGACGTGATTTAAACAATTTTTACATCTTGAAAATTTGCATGCTAGCGTTAATACTCCACGTAGGAACGAACCAACGACGTAAGTTTGGAATAATGAAGTAATTATGTAAACACGACCAAATAATGATGCACTCAATCACAAAAAAAGAGAGTGGAATTGATTGTTGTTTTTAAGTTAATAATTCAATTATCTCTAACTGAATTCAAATTAATTCTATGCTGCTCATATAAAAAGAGTTCGAAGAAAAGCGTCTCCGGCGCTCGTAACTCGTCAGCAATTCGATAAAATTTCGGGGTAAGAATAAACTAATTGAACATTGTTGTACTTGATCTTTGCATTGCAAATAAATGCGTTTTTCTGCAATTTTCGATGTTCCTTGCTGCGCTTTCTGCGATTTTTTTTAGGTTTCTCAAACTGCTTTGCTGGGCAATTTCAGGAGCTTTCTCAGAATATGCTTATCTTCATTGTTCACGTTTTCACCATTGTATATTTACACATTTTTGTTCAATGCGCCATTTTAGGGATTTTGAGTCTTTTTTTCTTTGGCTTTTGGTTCAAATTTAGATGATTCGAATACTTTCAGAACTGTTCATTATTTTTGAGGGATTCTTGAATTACTCAAGTGGTAAAAGATCACTAAATTGCATAAGAATCTTCGAATATCTAAAGAAATTCTCAATTTTCGATGATTTTTTTAAAATTTGAATTTCAAAAAAATTTGTAGAACTCCTGGAACATTTTCTTCATTTTTTAAAAACCTTTTTAAAAAAATGGGTTTTCTTTTTTTTTTTTTTGATTTAGGAAAACTTGTCAGGCTGTGATTTTTTTTTATGTTCAAAATATTTTGTAATTCGTAAGTCTCTAATCACTCCATATTTCTGAAATCCACAGTTCTTAAGGAAAATTTCACGAGCTTCATCGTAAAATGCTTATTTTCATTGTTCACGTTTTAGCCGTTGGCACTCGTTTTGTTTTTTGTAATACACGATTCTAGGAAGCACTTCTTGCCTTAATTAACAGTGCAAATTTTTAGAAACTGAAATATCTGTAATTTCTAATTAATTTTTCCCAGCTGATTAACTCTGGGAAAAGATAAAAACTGATCAAGAAATAAATAATTATTAACATAAAGTTGAAGCACAATTTACCATATGTTGATTGAAAAAAAATGGAAAATTTTCGAGGTACTTTTAAATATGCACAAAATTTAAAATAAATTTTCAGTTCCCGGTTGTCGCTGGCCGGAAGTAGAACTCAGCTAAATTCTCCTAGCACAGAAAATCTAACCACGTCGCAGCACGAGCGCAAAGATGGCAGCGAGTCACATATACCAGCGCCAACTATGACAAAACGCGCCTCGTTTGTTGAGGTATTTGGCAAAAATATATTGGTAATTTTATTCCGATACTGTACTTTGATATTTCAGGGTGCCCAACAGACTTAAATAACCTTGAAGACTTACATTAATTCCAGAAACTTGGATTCTATCAAACTCAAGAATTTTAGTAAAAATCATGAAAATATTTCAGTTTAGCTTAATTCGTTAATTTAATTCTCGTAAAATATTAAGGGAAAATTCAGTGCTGAATTTTTGGGGGTATTTTGCTGGGCACTTTAATATCGAAATATCGAGGTCTGATTATTTTGTGTTTTTGACATACCCTGAGTGTAAGTTGCGATCTTAGATCCGAAAAATTTGCAAAAATGAAGAAAGAAGCAAGTTTTCACCCTTGAAATTGAACAGGGAATGCACATACGTGTTTCAGAAGTCTCCTAGCACGAGTTCACATCCCAGCAAAAAGGCGCAAGATGATCGCAACACTGTAACTAATATATATGTACTGATTAACTGTTATTCCTAGAATTTTCCAAGCCTTCAACTAATATTAAACAATGCTTAAAAAATTAGAATTGATCAAAGTTTGTTCTAGGAATGATAATTTATTTGAATATGTGTTTTCGCGGCGCCACTTAGAGGGACGCTATCAAATTGATAGTGATTCATGCAGTGTTACGAAACCGTCCAAGAATTTCCTCAAAATTTTGAAACAACTTGGAATTATTTCAGAATTTACAAAATATATAAGAATCTTACGATTTTTCGTAAATGTTTATTTAGAGTTGGAAATTTCAGAAAACTTGAAGATTTTTTTCATTCATACATAATAAGAGTATAGAGAACAGTTCATAATTTAATATCAAAAACTGCGTGGTGTTTCGAAAATTGTAGCATGTTTTGTTAATTTACATTTTAGTAATCATCCATTTCTAATACTAACAATTTTCTATCTACTAAAAAGTCACCACGCACTAACATACGACAATCCCATAGTTTTCCTTCACTTAACAGAAATAAAAAAAATTGCAGTTTCTTAAAATACTTTACAATTTTTGTATTACTAATTCTAGAGTACTAAAATATAGCAAATGTCGGGAAAACTGATGAGTAATAATACTGAATTCGCAAATATTTTAAGCAATGGTCATGAGGACCATAATAAATTTTATTGATTTCAACTTGAAGCTTTCGGTTTATGCTCTTATTCAAGAACTTCATAAAAAATATACTGAGATTGTAATAACTAAAATATACCCTTATCTACTTCTTTTATCATCTTAAAAACTATGCTGTTTAATTTAAATATATGATTCTTTATAATTATAATCATGTACAAATATATGAATAATATCAATAATCTCAGTTAAGATTAGTAGAATTAATAAAAAAAACAACCAAAACAAAACTACTGCCCAAGTCAACTGAGACTTATACATACAAAAACTCCCTCGTGAGCGTGGATTATCAATCTCTTATATACATTTTTAGTTTAGTCTAGTTGATAGACAGGCAATGTTACGAAAAATATAAGAAGATAACACCCCTGGCGAAAAAGGAAGGATTGTAAGAGGACTATAGGAGGACTGTTTATAGTCCACTTATAGTCCTCCGCGGTACGATGTGAGGACTGTGCGATTTATGTGATCATATGTGATAAGCCAGCTGCTGAGCCTGCAGGGACAATTGAAAAATACCTGGGAAATTTGAAATATACGCAAACTGTGTGTTATAATCAGATAAATATTATGATGCATTTATTACAATATATATTATGATGAGCTACAAGTTTCTATTAT
Source organism: Platygaster robiniae (assembly GCA_028476575.1). Classification (NCBI taxonomy): domain Eukaryota; kingdom Metazoa; phylum Arthropoda; class Insecta; order Hymenoptera; family Platygastridae; genus Platygaster; species Platygaster robiniae. The sequence goes on along the minus strand of CM052020.1, from coordinate 30,049,334 downwards.
TTATCGATATCATAAAATAGTATATATAACAATATAATATAAAAAATATGGTGTAAGATATTATAATACTACATAATATTTAATTAAATATTATTTTATAATATAATAAATGTAATAAAATATAAAAAAATATATTAATATATAAAATAATATAATATAGTATAATTTGTTGAAGTATAATATACTAAAATATGATATAAATAAGATATAATATATAATGTAATATAATATTATGTGATATGATATAATATTATTATACTATATTATACTATATTATGTTATATTATATTACATTATATGGTATTATATTGATTATAATATATTATATTTTTATTTTACATTTTATTTCACATTTTTTTTTCAAAATGTTGCCTTTATATAAATAATTCAAGCAAAATCGAAAAGTTTTTATTTTCAAATTTTCCGCGCTTCAACATATCCGAGCAGACGAAACAGGATTGACACAGAAACTTTCGACTGTGGTTTATTTTATGAATAATTAATAATAATGCGATGGAAATATGAATTTTCGTCACTATTATTTTGCAAAGCGGGTAATTATTCACATATGGAAACAGTTTTTTTATATAAAAATGACAGTATTTTGCTGTAATTAGACTTTAAAAAATATTCTATTTCAAAGGACTATAGGAGGACTATAGGGAGGACTATCTTTCGTCCTCCCTTTTCCGCCAGGGACAAAACATCGTATATGTTAAACGAACTAATAATTATTTCATAAAAATTCTTCTATGTATTGGTCATAAGCTGAGTTTAAAAATTTAATGTTTTCGTGTGTGTTGTTTGTTTTTTTATTATTCGAAAAAGTTGGATTTTGAACATTATTTTTTTCATCGATTGTTCAAAATATTTAAATGTGTATTGAATGTGAGAAAATTGACTCAACATTAGTTCAGTTTTATTCCTGGAAGATATATTAAAGTACAAACATGAAATGGAAAATGATGAAATAACGCATATTTTGTGATTGAAGTTGATGAGAGGACAATATGAAATAAAAAATATAGGAAGCACTCAACATATTTATAGTAAAACACTGAAAATACCGAATACTCCATTCATAGCCCCGAATTGATATTAGGTGTACAATTGTTATTCATCACATAGCGCATTCCAGAAAAACAATGTTTTGATGTGCATGAATACAAGATTCATATCATGTGAACGAAATTTCGAGAAGTCATCTATTTTCCCCAGGCTAACTTCCATTAACACCAAATGGTTCATCGTGATGGGATTGATTGTTTAGAACTAACAAAATTTGGTCTAGTTTTTAGAACTATTTTAATACTCACAGCACAATCGTCTAACGATTTTTTAAAAAATGGTCCTTTTTTCAATTATACAAATGCTTTTTAGAAGTAATTGCAAAAAAGGGACATTTTTGCATGGAAATGAGACGCTGATAATGTAAATTGTTTCCAACAATAGTTTTTGAATTTTAGACTGGATTCGTTGAAACTTTGAAGCCGCAATTCACTCCGGGACAAGCTATTGGCTTGTCAGCGACTTCGAGTTCTGTGGAAGAAAAATTGTCGAATTTGCAGTTAGTGCAAGAAAATGACAATTTAAAATCGCAGGTATTTAGTTCATAACTGTTACAAGTAGTTGCTGTCATTGAAATGATGAGAAATTCATTCTTAAAAGAAAACACTGTGTACTTACAATTATTGATTATGAAAAAAACTCTTGCAATGATGAAAATTGACAATTCGTAACTTTCAGCAAATTTTCATGTAATTTTTGATCAAGTTACTTAATTCGCTGTAAATTAGAAATTGAAACATATCATTTATCATTAGTTTCAGTTCATAAAAAATAAACTGATATATGGATACTGATTTTTTAGATACGTGATTTAAACGAAAAAGTGAGCATTTTACGAACAAAGCGAATACAAGACAAAGAAAAAATGAAAGACTACGAGAAAACAAAGCTACAATTAGAGCAACTCCTCGAGTTCAAATCCAAAGTTATGGAGAGTCAAGCAAGTATTGACATGAAAAATAAAAAAGATAAGGTAGAATTTTGAATGTGATATTACTGCTTATTTTTGCAGGCCAGTTTGCAGAGAGAACTTCAAAGGGCGAAACAAGAAGCTCGCGATGCTCAAGTCGCTCGGGAACAGTATCATGAAGAAATGGAAAGTCTCGCTGAAACTGTGGAAATGGCTACTTTGGACAAAGAAATGGCAGAAGAAAAATGTGAAACTCTGCAAATGGAAGTTGAACAGTTGCAAGAAAAAGTTGAAGAAATCACGTTGGACCTGGAAATACTACGAACAGAAATGTCTGAAAAAGTAAACAAATCAATTAAAGTATTCATAATCGCTGTCCCTTTTTTTTTTTGGAAATTAAGTAAAAACTTTATTCTCCCCTCTTCCACTGTCCCTGCTGCCCTTAGCACTCGTAATATTTAAAAGTTGATGAATTTTGTAATATAGAAATTTATTATAAAGAAAATATAGACAGATTTTTATTTACAGTCAGAATGATTATTTTTCATTCCATTATATAGATTTTATTAGGAATACAAGTTCGTGAAGATATTGAAAAAATTTTTGTATGAATTTGTCAAAGACTGGGGGATCAAATACAACGACTCCAGCGTCAAGTTATGAAATCAAACAACTGGAACAACAAAATACGAGGCTCCGGGAAACTTTGGTCAGAATGCGAGATTTGTCGGCGCACGAAAAACACGAATTCCAAAAATTGCAGAAAGATTTCGATCACGCGAATTCGGAAATCACGGAACTTGGCAGAACCAAGGAAAAATTGTCGGAAAGAGTCGAGGATTTGGAGCATCAGATAGCTGATTTGCAGGAACAGGTATTTGATATGCTATTTAAATTTTTTGAGAATTTCATGGCGTACCATGGATAAGAAACGTTCAAAAACTTGTTATTTTTATTATTTATTAGAAACGGCAAATTCGGGTAGAAATGATTTGGGTGTGAAATTCAGTTGAAATGGAGAGATGAAATGATTCAAGATACTTGAATTAGGAAAAAAATCCCAATTTTTAGGTCAACTCGAAATTTGTTCCAAAACTTAACCTGTCAAATTGTTGATCATTGAAAAAATTACTTAACATTTTTTCAAATCGCATAATTTTTCATGAAACCCAAGTTTAGGAATCGGATTTACTTTTTCGTGAGTTCCAGAGGACTAAAAATGATGTAAAATCGATATTTAATACTTCCCTTAACTTCACTTTTTCAAAAATTGTCAAAGGTTGACGCAGCGTTAGGTGCCGAGGAAATGGTAGAACATTTAGGAGAACGCAAAATGGCGTTGGAAGAAAAAGTCGCTGAACTAGAAGAAGCGGTATCAGATTTGGAAGCCCTGCAAGTGCGTATACACTTTTTTGAGTCAAAATTCTCCATGAAATTGTCAGCAAAAAATGGAAAAAACACAATGGATTGTTAGAAGATTCATTGTTAAAATATTCCCTAACTTTCTGAAAAGTACTGAAATCAGCACTGATGCAGATTACCTTTGATAAAATTAGCCGAGGGCTGCAATCGCATTTTCTCCATAGGAGAATAATGTGTATGTAAACATTCTTCGAAAATGGTAATTTTCGCAGGATATGTCAGATCAACTAGCGGAATCGGCGAAAGAAACAGAACTCGAATTACGAGAAGAACTGGACATGGCTTTGGCAAAGTCACGGGATTCCCAAAGGCATCGAGACGCAGCACTCGAAACTTTAGCCGATCGTGAGCAAACGCTTGTGAAATTCCGGGAAGTCACACAGCAGCTTCAACTGCAATGTTTGCAATTACAGGAGAAAATTCAAAGCAACGAATCCTCTTTGACTGGATCCAGAGGTTCGAATTTCTTGTTTGTGAAATAACGATGATAGTGACAATTTCTTGGAGACTGAAAAAAATGTGCATTGTGGATGTTACAGGGCCGGACAAACAACTGGCGGACATTTTGGAGTTCCAGAAGACGTTTGCGGAGACGAAGGCACAGACCAAAGCGATCGACCTCGAGCTCAGGCGATTGGAGGCCGAAGAAGCAAGGAATCATGTTAATCATTTGCTTTCATTCATGCCACCCGTTTTCATGACTCGCGGTGGGGACCACGATGCGATTTCCACGCTGCTCTTGGTTCCAAGGATGACGCAGAAAACGGAAATCCTGATTTCCCAAGTTCGGGACAAGTACCCACCCATCGAGAAATGCGACAGGTATGGTGATTTGAAGTTACTTCGACTTGCTTTGATTTATTCCTTATAACTTAAACAGGGTATATAAAATAACATAAGTATCATATGCTGAAGCACTTTAAGTATCTAAAAAAAATGTGATCGAAAAATAAATAATATGGAGAACATTCAATCAATGGCATCAGCTTTTTCATAATAATATAAGCATTTGATGAGAGATTGGCTCTAAGAATCATTATATGCAATAGTTATACAAGAACGATTTCTCGATTCAGATTTTGAATTTGTGAATAGTTTAAGTAAACTTTTCTTTATCTTGAAGATATTTAGGTTCATAAGGGATATAATAGGTGTTTCGGTTAATAATGTCGATTTTTTCCGGCAAATTGAAGCATTTATTTTCATATCAAAATTAAATACCTTAGTAATCAAAGTATTGTCCATCGTTAGATATGACCTTTTCCCATCTTTCTGTCAAAGAATGGATTCCGCGCCAAAAGAACTGTTCGTTTTTTGAGGCCAACCATTCATCAAGCCCAATTTTCACTTCGTAAGAATGAAATTTTCGTTCTGAAAGTCCGTGCTGCATTGATTGGAATAAGTGGTAGTCCGAAGGGGCCAAGTCCGGCGAATATGGCGGGTGGGGTAGGATGTCCCATTTAATGTTTTCCAGGTAGTTTTTAACACATTTCGCAACACGGGGCCGAGCATTGTCATGTTGAAAAATGACTTTATCGTGTCTTTGGGCATATTCTGGTCGTTTTTCCTTCAATGCTTGGTTCAATTTTATTAATTGTTTTCGGTATCTTTCGCCAGTAATCGTTTCACCAGGTTTCAACAGTTCATAATACACAGCTCCCCTACTATCCCATCAAACACACAGCAAAGCCTTCTTTCCATGTATGTTGCGCACTGGTTGGGATGTTGAAGGCTGACCTGGGTCTGTCCATGATTTTCTGCGCTTTGGGTTTTCAAAATAAATCCACTTTTCATCATCTGTCACAACTCGATGCAAAAAACCTTTCCTTTTTTGTCTAGCAAGCAAAATTTCACAAGTGGTTTTTCGCCTCTCAATGTCTCTTTCTTTTATTTCATATGGCACCTATTTTCCTTCCTTCTGGATCTTTCCCAATGCGTCGTTTAGACGTTCGGAAATAATCGATTGGGCAACATTCAATGCTTCCGCTAATTGTTTTAAAGTTTGAGTTGAGTCTTCATCTAATAATGCTAGCAAATCTGGATCTTGAAATTTTTTAGGTTGACCAGAGCGCTTCTTGTCTTTTATATCGAAATCACCACTTTTGAAGCGTTGAAACCATCATTCACAAGTTTTTTGGGTTAGGGCATGTTCGCCATAAGCTTCAACTAACAATCGATAACTTTCAGCAGCCGTTTTTTTTAATGGAAGAAGGTTATTAAACTTCCCCGCATAACGTCTTTTCCTGGTACGAAATTTGACATTTTCGAAGCGATGGAAAACTACTTGTTTTGGACAATGACAATTCAAAACAAACTAGCTTTAAATGGCATATGTTCACACTCAAAAACACTACAAATGTCACTAGTCTATGGCAAAAAATGTATGAGTAACGCCATCTCTTAGCATAATCGACATTATTAACCGAAACACCTATTAAAAAATGGCAGGAGCGAAAATGTAACCAAGTTTCTAAAAAAAAGTATCATCAACAGGGCAGCCGTCGTGAAAGGACACTCGGTTGCCCAATACTCGTTCAGGTCAAGGCTTTGTGCCCACATGTACGCATTGCAAACGGCTCTGGGGTGTTTCGAATCGGCCCTCAATTTCTGCACCCCGGAGATGCTCCTCAAAGTTGGCACTACGTACCCCGAAATGGCAGCCCAGGAAAAGTCGCTGGACGTCTTGATACAGCTCGTAAAGAAAGACCAGCTGGACGAGAACTTGCCAATGGACGCGATCGAGAAATGCTGCTCGTACTTCATCAACATGTACTGCATACTTTTCGCCGACAGCGATCTGACGAACCAGGCCCGACTCGTTTCCAACGGAACGAGGATGTTGGGCAGTTGCTGCGATGTCATTGCTACCGATACGGTGGCTCTGAAAGCCCTCATCGACGGCGACGCCGGGGATATCGGTAATGCTGGATTATTATTTATTAAAAACGTAACAGATAAAAACATTTTTTTATTGCAGATACTCTACTCACATATATTACTCTTATACCATAAATTTAAATAGGAAATTTAATTTTTATTGGTGAGATCATTTCGTATGATTGTATGAATTATGGGAATCACATTTTATGAATCGATAAGATGAGACTTCTGAGTAGGATGAAACTCATACTGCTGATCAAATAAATTGTAAAGATTCGAGGTGTATTAAACTTTATTTACGGCAAACCTTACTTATGAAGTTCCAAATCACAGAATTCTTAATAATGAATAAAAAAGTTATAATATTGCATTTACAATTGTTTTAGGGAGACTTTGCCATCACGCAGAAACAGCGTGCGAAGTTATACAGCAACACTTGAAATCTGCGAGAATTCGAATCCCACGCGAACACATGAACTCGATTTCACCTTCCGGAGCCCATTTGGGTTTGGGCAAAGATTGTACAGAACAAATGTCAAGCTGTTATCAACATGCAGTAAAAATTGCGAAAACTATGCAAGATTTACTGAAAAATGCTTTACAAGCAATTATCAACAACGGGGGTAAGCATTTGCTGTTCAATAATATAGGAATAAAATTTAAAAACTTTCGGAAAAAAGATTTTACATGTTTGTGGATTATCAATACGTTTCCTAGAATGTACTGATCTTTTTGTTGATGAGTAAATTGTGAAATTATTTTGCTATGAATTCGTGTATAATTTATTGATGACGATTTGAGCAATGTTAAGATTTGGAATCTGGGCTGAGCGAGTCGAAATTGATGGAAATGGCGGCCACATCGAGCGAAAAAATTTACGATACAGAAGATTTGGGTCCGATAAATTCTGTGAAATCCAGCATTGCCGTGATCCAACAAGCCGCGGTGAATTTGGCGCAAAAAATGACCGAATGCGAAAATGAATTGGCCGTTACGGGAAAAACGCAACAAAAACAACAAGCGGAAACCGGCGAACAGTCCATAAGTCCGATTCTGGTTCGTGCTCAAACTGTTCGAAAAGAAGCCGACGAAGTGAAGAATCTGAGCAAGTAAGTTTACACGATTTTATTGAAATTAATAGGAAATGAATTTTTTTCTCTAACAGTTCGAGTAATTTTTATTTTCATAGTTTATTTCTAATCAGAGATGTAGGCAGAACAAATTTTAGGGAGGGATTTGTAGGGAAGATATATTTTCCTCAGTGTTTTCTAATTTTTAGCCTTTGACGATCTGGTTTCAAATGTGCGATTTTTCAACGTGCCTGAAATAAAAGAAAACGGAAAAATTATTTTTCTGTTTCCACTTGAGATTAAGGGGAAAAAAAGTTAGTAGCATAGTATAATATTTTTAATAATAATAACTATTTACTACTATTACAATGAAAGGTAATGGAAACAATTTTTTTTTTTTTTCTTTATTGTTCTACGTTTAGGATTTCAAACATATTTTTTTATTTCTGTGATTTTTCAATGATGTGTTTCAATCTTGGAGTCAAATTTTCATGATTTTCAAAGCACTGAGGGAAAGATTTTTCTTTTGTTGTTGTTAATACTTTTGGTATTTTTTTGGATTTCTCAAGTATTTGTAGAATTATGTAACCTTCAACCGTTGTCCATAAAATTCTTTAAACGCATAATAAAGTCAGAAAATCTTCTAAGAGATTTTTAGTATTTTTGTAAATTTTGAATAAAACAATATTGACATAGATTTCCAAAATTTTCGTTTTTGTTGGTATTTGTAAAATTTTGTAGCATATTTTGATATTTCTATGGATTTCTAACATTTCTATGGATCGATCTACCAGGTGTACTCCTAATTAATTTCCGGTTTTTTTCAAATAAAACACATAATTCCAAAAAAACCGTAACCTTTATTTTATTCAAAGTATTTTCCATCGCTTTCTACACATTTTTCCCACCTTTCTGGTAAATTGTGGATCCACGCCAGTAAAAATCATTGCCTTTGGAGGTGAACCACTCGGTGAGCCATTTTCGTACATTTTCGTACGAGTCGAAGCGCTGCTCAGAAAGGGCATGGCCCAACGAGGCAAAGAGGTAGTAGTCGGATGGCGCCAGGTCTGGTGAGTAAGCCGCATGATCAAGCACTTCCCACTTGAGCCTTTCCAGCGTGTCACGAACGACTTTCGACTTATGCGACGGCGCATTGTCGTGGAGCAAAATCACCTTCTTCTGTCGTTGTTGATATTCTGGTCGGTTTTCCACAATGGCTCGGCTCAAATCTTTCATTTGCTGTTTGTAGCGAACGGCATTCACAGTTTCACCAGGTTTCAGCAGTTCAAAGTATATAACACCGGACTGGTCCCACCACACACACAGCATGATCTTCCGACCGTAACGATTTGGCCGTGCCGTCGATGTCGATGCTTCACCTGGACTCACCCACGATTTGTTGCGCTTAGGGTTCTCCAGGAAAATCCACTTTCCATCACCAGTAACAATACGATGCAGGAAAGACTTTCTTTTGTATCGTTGAAGCAGCATTTCACAGGTCACTTTTCGATTCTCCATTTGTCTCTCGGTCAGTTCATGGGGCACCCACTTTCCACACTTCTGAATTTTTCCCATGGCTCGCAGACGTTTGGAAATTGCTTGCTGTTGAACTCCCAACGCATCTGCAAGCTGTCGTTGCGTTTGCGTGTTGTCTTCATCTAATAATGCTTGCAATTCGGCGTCATCGAACGATTTTCGCTTGCCGGAGCGTGCGGCGTCGTTCAGGTCGAAATCTCCATTTTTGAACTGTCGAAACCACGTTTCACATGTTCGAAGTGTTAATGCACGATCACCATAAACTTACACAAGCGCACAGTGGCTCTCGGACACTTTTTTCCCCTGATTGAACATGAAAAGCAATGCATGGCGCATATGCTCAAAATTCGGTACAAAATTCGACATTTTTGAAGGGCAATAAAAAGAAGATTTTGGATTTTTTACTGGAAGATTTTTTCGAGAAAATGTCAACGCAGTTCAAGCACTCGATATGACTGAACAAAATGACATATGGTATGTGTTACCAACAGCGGTAAAAAACAAAACGCCATCCATTGAAAAAACCGGAAATTACTTAGGAGTACACCTGGTACACATGTATTTCTAAAATCTGATGCTCTAGGGATCATAGTTCTAAGAATTTGGTATTTTAATAGGTGGTTTAGAAAAGAATATCTATATATATTTCGAATATTACACTAATTCCTAGAATATTCGTATTTTTTGTAACTTACGAAATTTTGTAGTAAACTGGTATTTTATATATTTCTAGTATTTCTATGGATTGTTCAATGGATTCTTAGAATTCGATACTATAAAATGAAAAATTTCAGAGATTTCAATTATTTTATTTGATTTTTCTAAAAAGAGTATTTCCAATACGGATTTGAAGTACTTTTAGTATTTTTCGTAGTTTTTTAGTATCCATAAAATTTGAATTATTTAGTGGTATTTTTGCAGATTTCTGTATAAATTTTTGAAATTAAACGCTCCGCTAGTTTTATAGATTTTAAGGAAAAACTTATTTACAAGATTTCAAGTATTGGCAGATTTTTCGTATTTTTTGGTCTCTTTAAAATTTGTAATGATTTTCTAGTATTTTTATAGATTTATGAGAAAACGTATACATATTTTCTACTTCTTGTGTTTTCGAGCTTTTTGTATTTGTACAATTTTATAGTGTTTTCTACTACTTTAAAAGACTTAGTATTTCTATAGATTACTTAAAAAATTTTTCAGAACTTGATGCTCTAGAATTCAAAGTTTTATGGGTCTTCAGTATTTATCCAGATTTTTAAAAAAACATTACTCATGTAGATTTCTACCAATAATATTATTTTTTCAGTGTTTATATGATTCGAAATATTATTTAATATATTACAGATTTTGATATAGATTTCTGTAAGTGGATCGAAGTTTCTGAGATTTTAGCATTTCCATGGATTCTAATTTATCTTCATTATTAATTGAAATTCTCTCGAAGACAGGGTTGTTATTATTTTCAACATGAGTAAAATTAAGAATCCTGAATTTTTTCAACTCTGAGAATTCACACAAAATTATTTGTTATGTCCTCTATATTTTAGAAAGTAAATTATTAATAATTTCCACTTATTTTCATTATTTATTGTCATTTTTATGATTTCATCTGTATTATTTACATGCATTTTTTTAAACCAGTATTATTATTATATATTACATACTACAAGTGCTTTTTTTTATTACATGAAATAATCATGAATGTCACCCAAACTTTATGAGGTGTTTGAACCCATAAGACCCCGTTTTTCCTACGCTCCTGTTTCTAATAATTATCTCGTTTTTTATGATTTGCAGACTGGTAGAAAAGAAAGACGGCGATATTCGCGAATTGAAACTCAGTTTGAGGGAAAAACAAGAAGAATTATCGGAAATGTCGCTTAGAAAAGAATTGGTGGAGAAACGCGTTACCAATCAACAACACGATTACGAAATGAGCACCGAAAAGCTGAACAGGAGAATCGAAGAATTGACCAATCAACTAAAACGAAAAGTAATTTATTCATGTCCAATTCTCTTTAAAAACAGTATTGAAACTAGTTCAAAACATAGTCAGTGAACGATTTCTGATGTTTTTTGATTTTATTGTTTTCAGGAAAAAGAGTTTGAAGAAACAATGGATCACTTGCAATCAGACGTGGAAAATTTGGAATCCGAGAAAGGACAGTTGAAGGAAAAATTGAAAACGTACGGAAAGAAAATAACGACTTCGATTTCAGGAGACGATCTAGGCTCCACCGGTGTTGAAAAAATGTTCGGGCAGGAAATATCGGCGCTTCGAGAAGCTTTGAGACACGAGAACAGGCAAAAGTGCAAACTTTTGGCCGTCGATATGAAGAAAAAATTGGATTCCCTTGAACCTCTACCAAATATACCTGATGCTAAGTCTATAGACAGCCTTCGAGACTTGTCCAAGAGACATCAAAATTTGAAAAACGTGAGTTTTTTGCTATTTTTGAATACTTTGAATATTTTGCAGTCAAGTGTCAATCAATATATTTTTTCAGGAAATACTCAAAGTACGATACACAGTACCAGATTTAACGTTACCACCTGCGAAGCGTAGGCAAGAGGAAATGAAAAGACAACAACTTTTGAAGACTCTAACGAATGAAGCTCAAAAATTGTCGGTGAGTATTGTTTTGTCTTTAAAATAATGAATGGATTGTATATTTTTTCAAAAATTCTTAATTTGTAAAGATAAGCTTGTACGTTACATGTTTTGTGGGCGTCAATTAGCGCTGCCAAACGGCAGATATTCAAACTAAATCTAAATTCAAATATACCCAATGACGGCAACACGTATGATGTAGAATTTATATCAGGGTGTTACTACTGCACAATCATATTCCTACAGAAGAGCATCGAAATGGCAGGCATTATTTTCTACATCACACGCTTTATTGCAAATTTTTTAAATTTCGTATCGCAAACTATATCTGTTGTCAGTTGTATTTCAAGGGGTTCTTTCACATTTACATCCAACTCCAAAATTCGAGCCTATTTTTGGGAACTAATTATGATTAATTCGTAAAAAATAAAAAAATAAAATTCAATGGGAACACTGTTCGCCAAACTATGAAAAATAGAACAATATAAGTCTCATTGATTTTCAATTTTTTCAATCCACGAGATATGAAATTATAAGCAATCCGTCGCGTCAAAGTGCACCATTCTAATCATAAATGAAAACCATTCCAGAACGACGTACGTGAAGAAACCATGAAGAGACTGAACGTCAACAAATCCTCGAATTTTGGTACATTCCAAACCCCTGAAATGGCAGAGATTTTGGAAAACAGCAAAAAACTGCTAGCAGCGCAAATTAAAATCCCCTACAATGGCCCGGCTGAATGTCGCACAGTGAACGTAGGATTACCGGAATTGAAGAAAATTCACGCACTACTGAACTACTAAAAATCACCGATAGCTTTTCATTTTAACCAGTTAAAATCAAGTGCAATACCAGCCAGATATTTATGATGTAAAATAAGTTGAATAAAAATGTCGCAAAATAAAGTTTTCCTACAAAGTTTAAAAGCATGTTTTCCAGGAAAATATCGAAAAACAATCCAGCGTACAATATTTATTTCATTTTATTTGAAGAGACATTAGAGCAATAAACCTTCCAAGTACTTCTCAGTGTTTATGAAATAATGCGTATCTTACTTACAGTCACATTTTTTTTTTTTTTTTTTTTAAGTACACAAATGTATATTCCGTGAGTATTCACACATTTTGGACTCACGCACACGGCATATACAAGTATGTCGTTCCGAATATTGTGTCATGTGCAATACATCGTTTATTAATAAGTCCCATTCACTCCGTCTTTAATTAATTGCGATACTCACTCACGCGCGCGCATTCACTCAGGCTTTTTCCTTCAATGTGTCTTTTTTGTTTTTTCATCTCATTTTTGCACTAGAACTTATCGCCTCAGCTTTTTCTCTCCCACTTTTACGTCTAACGCTTCGTTAATGCAATTACAAGCAGCGATTCACGACTTGGGTTGTCGATATTTAGTCGACATTAATATTTTTTTTCTCTTCACTCCATTTACACTTTTTCCATTCCATTTCTTTTTTACAGTTAAAAACATATTTGAAGAAGAAAATTTCACGTTTTCCAAAATTTCACAACGTTGAAAAGCACGTTCGAAAATAAACTCGATTGATACTTTTTCTAATATCAACAACCCAAAATTCAAGTTTCAACCTCATGTGGCCATGCACGCAAGGTAAAAAACTCACAAACTTGTTTCCAATGAAACAACAATTTGCGTGTCGTGAAACAAATGACTCGACTCACTTCCATTAATTCTTAAGATGTTGGTTCAAATGAGCTCTCAAGTGGGCGCAAAGTGGATCCTGGGCGAGTGAATATCAAAAAATACTCCACACTACTAGGGCGAATTTTCCAAGATAATATAATTACAAGGGAACAAAAAATATCCCCTAATCCACAATCACGTCCACTTTACATCCACTCCTACAAAAACGTTGTATCTGCACAAAATGAAAAGTCCCCGAAATAATAATTTCGCTATATGCTTATCAACTTATCAACTACTCGATTTCAATTTAATATATATATAAAAAAAAAAAAAAAAACAGAACAACAAAAAAAATACGCTACCCAATTCAAACGATCTTCATTTATAGAAAAGTGAACCGAAGAATCACCCCTTAAGTTTCTCTCTTGATATCACTGTGAGAGAAATCGGAGGTGAAAAAGCCGCGCCTGAAGAACAAAAAAGATATTTTTTTTTGAGGGGCGGGGGGCAGAATTTTTAGGTAATTGATGAAAGAGGAAGACGGGGGTAAAAATTTTTCCTAGGCGCGCTCTGTACAAGACGCATGAAATACGCACTCACGCAAGCGAACAAGCATACACGCGAATTCGTCGGGAAAGGGCATGAAAATACAAAAGTGAAACAAAAAAAGGGTCTCAAGCGGGGTCGTTAGTATTCATAGTTACTCCATTGAATGTCGATGTTCTCAAAAAAATTTGTTCAGAGATCAATGACCACCCAAAAAAAATTTTGAAAAATTGAAGATATCAAAAGATTGAAAATATTGATCACGATAGAAAAAATCTTGACCTACAAAATACTAACAACTCAGCTTTCGTAATTTTTTCTGAATCGTCGATGCTGGTCTTGGGAAAATAATGATATTACCGGCGACAAAAAAATCACCGCGATGATTACTGAGTTGTTATAACTATCATGACAATCGTTTCATGTAATTTTTCACTGTAATAATGTAATTCGTAGTTAATGATGATGGATAATGTTATTAAATAACCTCGCACGGAGCCAATCCACCATTCTATTACTTCATTATTTATTGATCTCATTTTAAACAATTGTTTAATAATCACATCCTTTTCACGTCCTCCTTCATGCGCAGAGTCACTTTTTTCACTTTTGGTGTTATCGGGGTAACTTTGCGATTTTAACGAGCTCCTGGAACAGAAAATTTTTGGCCATGACATTTCAGGCATTTTTTTTACTACAAACGATGGTTCATGTCAATCTAATAATCACACCGATCCAAATTTGAATGTCATTTAAATATTCGAGTTTTTGGCTCAGTTTTTAAGCTCTTATCGAGATGTACAAGAATCAACAATTCTCTTTACTTACAAAAAATAGCTCAACACGAAACAAATAAAAACTATGCATAATTCCCATCGTTAGTTCAACTCTAACAATTCAAACATTTATCGTAAAAAACGTACGAAAAGAAAATAATTCAACACAAATTTATCATAATCATGACAAGTCTTATGTGCGACATTTTACGATGAATTATTGTACATGAGAAAAATATTATAGATTGGGAAGATTATACTTATTTATAGATTCAACTACGCATTAAAATAATAAATTATATTATCAATTATATAATGTGAAAAAATTAAAAACAGTACAAAGAACAATGCTTGTAATTACAAGTATTATATGCGATATTTTTAAACTCATTAATTCCAGTAAACATGATGGATTGAAGACAAGCATTGGACATCCAGTTATTACAATTGTTGATTGCAAAATACGACAAATACATTAATGGCATAAACGAGACTTTCTTATCAGTTTGTTATGAATTGATGAGCGTGAAAGTGATTGATTCCTTATTACTCAAAAGTACGAGAGTTTCTTTAATGTTACATTGTAAAAGTCGAATCGACAATAATAATTCAATCTCATGCAATAGAAAAAATGTTATTAGACAGTGAAAGTCAATGAGAATCCAGGTTTAAAAAAATAACAAAAGAAATTCATAATATGTGATTGGAGATAAAAATATTGATTAAGTGAAAGATACATAAATTATCAAATCTCAAAAAATTACTGTCAAATGCATATATTTTTTTACATGCTAAATTTTACTCATAAAATAAGAGCAACATTTATTGAAATCCTCCCTTCCACAAAAAAAATCTTTGGTATGACCCTGCGACAGTGTAATCAAATACTACATGGTGAAAAAAATTCTGACAAGAAATTGGGTCATAATGAATTTCTCCATCACAATTTTTCTAATGTTCATATTTCAGTATTATTTTTTACTCACGTGATTCAAGTTCCGGGGAACCTTCAAAAATTTGATTAAACCTCATTCCCTTGTAGAATAAATAAAAACAAATTAATAAAACTACGAAAAAAAAGTTCAAAGAAAACTTTAGATTCATAACGATGTTATATTTTAAATATCATTCTTTCAACCACAATAAATCTTCAAAATTCAATCAATTTAGAATTTTAACAGTCCAACAAAAATGGAGTTAATAATCATGCAGAAATGCAGATGGACTGAATATGGATAATTTCAACGATAGGAGGGTAAGAATTTCTCGCGATCTTCAGGATTCGGGTATAGGTCTTATTCCAAACCAGTCGACAGGTTAGGATACTTAGTCCGAAGGGGCAGCAAATTTTTCTTGCCAGTATCTCCTGTTCATTGCATAATTATGTTACATTAATTATTCAATTTCATACAAGGTAAACAATTATTCGGATGAATCATTTTATTTCACTGTTAGAATATTGAAAATTTGTACTTTTCAAGAAAAAATACCAGTTGTAAAGAATGTGGTACATTCAAGAGCATTCGAAAGAATAGTACTACCAACAGAATAAGTCGAAATATAATTTTAGTAGCTTATTAACGATTATCAGTACTAATATTTTTTGCAATCATTCTGTAAAATACTCTTAAATATTGAGAATTTAGTTACAATTCAATAAATGTGAAAAAAGTCCCTTAACTTTTTAAAACTTATTTGAGACACAAGTACATAAATTTATAAATTATATATATATATATATATATATGAAATTGAAATTAACATGTAATAATGCAAAAGTAGAATTTTATTAGTAAACAAAATTCAACTATAAAAAATGATGACAAAATTGTTTACTCGTTATTTCCAAACCCTGCAAAGAATCTTATTCAAAAGGGATCATTATTTTTTAACTGTGTACGAATATACTCATTACTTGCATTTTTTTATTCTTATAAAAAAACTTTCTTGTTCATATGTTTAAAATAATGATTTATTTGTCAAACGTCCCGGATAGCCTTTTTTCGTAGAGAAAAAAGATCAAAGTAATGGATTTGTTTTTAAAAAAATGATTCTGACCTTATACAACTTAAAATACCTCGTATGTAAAAATAAATAAACCATGGCAAAAAATCAAGAAACGCACATAAAAGGCAATTTTCCTCAATCCTAATGCAAAAAAAAAAACAAGCTAGTCCAGTCTCATAGCAAGTCTTATAAATGTTTTTTTTTTGATAACTTGAAAAGACTCTTTCCATGCATCTTTCTACTTAGAAATGGTACTGACCTTGGGCTCCTTGGCCTGGAGCTTGGTTGTTCTGATTACTTTGACCTTGGCTGGCTGAAGCACCCGTGAGGGTCGCAAGTGCTGCTTTTTGTTTAAGCATTGTCCAGTCGAAGGTGTAATCATATTGGTGGTTGAGGGTACGGAACAGAATGCGGAACAATTGTCGAAGATACATATAATCGGGACTCTCATCGAAACGCAAGCCACGCGTATATGTGATGTACATCGCGAATTCTGCTGGATATCCCTGAGAACAACCAAATTTGCAGGCATCACTGACATGGTAATTAATTAAACTTGTAATACGTTTGTATAGCAGAAATTTAAAGTTAATGAGAAAACAATAGTTATAATATTCATGTAAAACAAATTTGTCATTATCTTGATTATAAATTTTCCTTACTTTACAAAGCACTTCAGTCGGGGTCGAAATCTTTTTCTCGCTAATTTTTTCGTATTTCTGCTTTTTTGTGGCAGCTTTGAGTCCTTGCCATGGCAACGAGCCTCTGTTGAAATACATGAGGACGTAGCCCAACGATTCCATGTCATCACGTCGGCTCTGCTCGATTCCAAGATGGGCATTTATGGATGCGTATCTTGCAGTGCCTGTCAAATTTTTGTCCTCGCGATATATTATATGCGCTCTTGTACGGCTGTCTCTGTATTTCTTGGCCAGTCCAAAGTCTATCAGAAACAGCTGCAACATTTACAAAATTATCAGTACAATCTCACATGCGACAATAATTTACATAGATATGAACCCTAAGTTCGAAAATTTTAAATCACCTTGTTGCAGTGGCAGCCGATGCCCATCAAAAAATTGTCTGGTTTTATATCCCTGTGGATGAAGTGCTTACAGTGCACATATTCGATTCTGCCGATCATTTGGTCAGCCAACATCAAAACAGTTTTTATTGTGAACCGTCGGGAGCAAAATGTGAACAAATCTTCCAGTGACGGACCGAGGAGATCCATAACGAGGACATTGTATTCGCGCTCTTGTCCATACCTTAAAAACAAAATTTTAAGTCTCTGGAACAGTTTATCCTAAACTTGCCTTTTCGTACGTTTGATGCCCTCAAAGTTAAAACAGAATAACCTTCTTTCATAATTAGAGATCTTCCATTAATGATGTCATAATCTGGAGGAGGGGGTATAAAAACTAAAAATATATGTACAGTATTTATGAAAGCTCTCTTATTATGTTCAAAAATGTTTCGCATAAGTTAGTTCTAACGTCTGAAGTGACAAATCTAGAGATTTATGAATTTGAAAAACTTCGTTCTCGAGTAGGTGAATCTGCAAAATTTTATTCAGAAAGAATATGAATTCGAAAATTAAAACTCAAGATTTTTTTTGGAATTTCATAGTACCTGGTGTTTTGAGACAATATTCGAAGAAGTCTTCATCATAGTAGAATTTCCGATTTTTGAATTCACATATTTTTATGCAGATTTTATAATTTGTGAACGGAAGTGTGAAAACCAAAAATTTTGTAATCTGACCAATATGAATATTAAATGTGCATTCAAAAAACTTCAATTTTAAAAAATACAAATAATGAGAAATGTGTATACAAATTTTTTAGAATAATTAGGTTTTTTTAATTTGATTTACTAAGAATTAAAATAAAAAAAACCTACTATCTTTTTTTAAATTCACTTTTCAGAAACTACATTTGTGCAGCTTAACCTCCTAAAATAACAAAGATATAAATTTAAATTTGTTAAACAAACAATTCCAGTTCAAAGAAAACGAATTTGTAAGTTGAATTGATGAACTAATGAATATTTACCTTCAAACATAAATTTTATGATCAACCTTCAATTTGTATCGTAGATTTTTTACTCAAGTCATAAAAAGCTTAGAAACTGTCAAATTCGGGAAATCATTGCCTCATATTTAATATTATCAATTTCAACTGCTGATTTTTTTACATTCTAGAATTTTGAAGAAATTACATCATAGTAGGTGAACGAACAAATTATAATTAATTAATTTTAAATCAGCTGGTTCATGAATTAAAAGATCTGGTTTTATTTATTTTTTTTTTTTTAATTCTCATAACTGCAACTTTTGAAGTTAAAATTCAAAAGTTCAATGACAATGACATAATTTCGCAAGTGGTGAAAATTCATATTCAATATTGATCAAATCATGTCAAGATTAAAATAATCATAGATTTAAGGTAAAAATATAAAAAAATGTTGCAATGGAGAATTTCTTACCAGCGTATATGAGGTATTCCAATGCCGCCATTCAAAATTTTGTAAAGCTTCGATTCATACAAGAGCTGCGGGTGACGAGCTCGCATGTTTTCCAATTTAATGGCGACTTCCTGAAAATGAAACAATGTCACAAATTAACTCCAAAAAAAAAAAGAAAAAGCATTACTGAATAGTTAATCATCAATTTTCTAACATTATTCATCTTGCAACTAAAAAACCATTCTGTTTTCATAAAATTAGAAAACTTTTGATAACCAATGAATTTTTTTCAAAAATATTATGAAATCTTCAAACTTTGGATTGTTTAACATTTTTTTCACTTTTTTTTAAGAACTTACAATTTTTACGCAATTATCAGTCTTTGTAATATATAATTATAGATAATTGAAAAGTAGAGTATCAATTTTGTGATTATTTCGAGAATAACTTTCGACAAAGATCTATGTCTTTTCTGACGTTTTTTGTATGTATATATATTTCAAAGCCGCAATAAGGGGGATAAATTTGAAACACATGCAACACTAACGAATAGGACTGTCACAAGGAAGCTTAATTTGTTAAAAATCCATGTTTATTTAGCACATGATAAACATTCTAAATAGCTTACATACTAAAAATACGTTTATTACTAAATTTTGAAATATTTCTACAGTAATTTGGCATTTTTTAAAATTTTGACCCAGCTTTGCTGTGCCCGGATATTTCATAGGAAATTTCAAGTATTAATTACAACTTTTTTTTTACATTAATTCTGAGGCAGAGAAAAAAAAATTATAATCTGCATATTTCAAATGATTCTTACATTTTTGGCAGTATTTTTGCAACATGCAACAAAACTGTAAAAAATTTGTTGCGATTTTTTGTGATTTCTTAAAAAATACTCACGTTAATAGATAACATTTTTGATACTCCGAAATAGCGAGTTGATTATAGTTCGAAAAACTTTGAAAACAAGTAATTCTCGACTGATTTCCGAAATTCTAAAGATTTTAGACACTTTTAATAAATCGACAATCGTTTAAAATTTTAAGGCATCAAATACATAATATTTTTACTGATTTTACATAATTTTAACGATAACGTTTTTTAACCATTTTTACTATTTCTAAACATTCTACTGAAAATTTTCCGTTTAAATTTTTTAAATTGAATGCCGAAATAGCCAGGTAAGTACAATAAGAAAATATAAACATTTTTGGAGGGCGATTTTTTAAAATGATTTTCAATTGAATTTTGATAATTTTGCATTGTCGTTTTAAACTATGAATCGATTTTTGCAATTCGCGATAATCAGAATGAGTAAAAAAAAGTCACAATTTTACATTACTCTTAGAATGATTACGATTTTTCATAAAATATAGAGACTGTGTAACTTCGGAAATGTACGATAAACTACAAATTTCGAATTTTCGGTAATTTAATTTTGAAGTTTTATACTTTATCGAATTTGATTGAGGAACGAGTTTTTTAAATTACCTGTTCAATGGCTTTTAGATCAAATTAATATTATGACAATACAAAAATGCATCAGTTATTTAAGGCTAACTATAATTTTTCATAAAATGAAGAGACTGTCAAATTTAAAAAATTTACATTAACTTTGAATTTCAAATTTTTTGCGATTTATTTTATAAGCTTAATGATATACCGTATTTTGCTTTAAATTACTTATTCTATGGCTTTATCATCAAACTAATGCTCTAAAAATCATATGAATAAATCATCTGAAAATTATTGTCACAGACAATCATTTTAAATTTCCTATGCGAAAAACTAGTAAGCTTAGAATAACTACGATTAAAAATAAAAAAATATAGACTGTCGAAATTCGAAAATACACATGAATTTTGATTTGAAAAACTTCTGGGCATATTATTTATAAAATTTTCAGGTTATCAAGTTGAGTTGAGGTAAAAGACATTTTTCATATAACTCATTCTATATGTGACACAATCTGAGAAAAGGGACCTACTGTCCAAAAAATTGTTTTCCGGATTATGAGTGATTATGTAAGTTTTGTATCTGATTTTAAATTTCGTTCAGTCAGAATTTAATAACTTTGATTTTTTTCCGAGCTATGAATTTTTGAAAATGAGTTATTCCGGTCTCGACAATGTGTTTCGATTCATTCCATCGCCCGTCCTGTAAAGTTTCATTTTTGGACAGTAGGTCCCTTTTCTCGGATTGGGTCACATATATTTTTTATGAAAATTATATATTACCAATAAAAATTTAAATGAATCATTTTACAATGTTTACAGGTAATTACAAATTTATTATGCAAAACTTATAAGGGAAATTTGAGAACAAGTTTTTGAATTGTTAAGAATGAAAAATATTCATAAAAAAGTCTGAAGTGATGTGTAAAAACTATTGAATTTGTATTTTTATTCTTTTAAATAACATGGTTTACTTTTAGACTTTCACTTATAGCATCCGTGTAAAAACTTAAACTGCATCATTGTTAAATACTAATGATGGCATTATTAAACTTTTATGAAGGAAAAACACCATTTCCTCGAATTTCAGTTTTTTGAACACAAAGCCCTCAGGATTTAAGTTTTTGAACGAGTAAGTTTAGATACATATTTTTTAAATTAACATGTCTTTGCACCCGGGACGTTGCGATGGGGGGAGGGAAGGTCTTTGAAATAATTGTTAAAAATTTTAGAAACGCTGAAAAACACACACACATAAAAAAAAATTTTTCAATACACCAATATAAAGATAAATTTTTCTTTGTAGTTCATTCATTTATCTAAAATCTATAAAACTTTGTATCCTAGAGCATCTCATTCTAAAAATTTATGTAGGAATTGATAAAAATATCAGAAAATCATCCGAATTCTGTAACTACTCAAAAAATATGAAAAATACTGAAATAACAAGAATTCTTTGAAAAATTAAGAATCTATGCAACTTTGAAGTTTAGAGTACCAAATTTTTTGAATTCGCATAGCAATTGATAAAACTATTAGAAATCTAGACGAATACTAGAAAATACTACACAATTTCATTAATGCTAAAAACTTCGAAAAAGATTTAAAATAATGGGAATATCCAAACTACTGAAATTTGGTGTAGATGTTATTTTCTCAAAAATTTATGGAAATATTAAAAATATTTTTACCAAACCATGTTAGATCTTATGGAGAAATGCATGAGAAGAAAGAGTATCAAACTCTAGAAATCTATAATTGAATTTAAAAAAATACTAGACATTGATAAAGAACCTATACAATCCTACAAAGTTTTATCAATACCAAAAAATATAAAAAACACTATGGATCAATAGAACACTGAAAATACAGGTGGGCATGATTTACTTATTTAACTATGAATTCACTATATATCTTTAAAACCTTGAATCCTAGAGCATTAAGTTTTTGATATCTTCATAAAAATTGATTAAAATTCTAGGAAATCGTCTACATTGTCGATATACCGAAAAAATACAATAAAATGAAAATTACTTGAAATCTATAGAATACGAGTTATCATCGTAAATATTGTTTTTTGAAAAATTATTTTCAACAATGGAAATTTTTAAGACTATAAATTGACGCGCTGAGAGCAAAAACGTGTCAATTACAGATTATGAAATTCTCAAAACAGCACGAAAATCTACAAAAACGCTAGAAATAATATATAAAAGATTATAATACTCTTAAATATTTTATTGATACTATCGATTACGAAAAGTTTTAAAAATATAAGTACTCCATTCTATTAAATCTCTTGAAAATGTAAGACTAAGTATATAATACCTTGAATGTGCGAACATAAAATTTACTCAAAAATCTATGAAAATTCAAATTCTAAAGCATCAAATTTTACACATTTTCATATAAAACAATAAAAGTGTGAAAAAATTGTCTGAATTGTAAAAATAAAAAAAAATAAATAAATAAATAAATATGAAAATGACTGGAAATCTATGAAATAACAGTTATGATTGTAAACAATGTTTTTGGGACATTCTTTAAAATACTGAGAATTTACTGAATTTTGAATAGTAGATTATTAAATTATCAAAACAATCTACATAAACACTAGAATATGTAAAAAAAACAAACACAATTTACTTAAAAATTAAATTGACAGCATCAAATACAGCGAATTATAAAAAAACTAGTACTCCATGAAACCCCTCAAAAAGGTATGACAAAGTATGAAATACCTTGAATGTACACAAGTAGAATTTCCCACAAATGTATGAAACCTTGCATTCCAGAGCATCAAATTATAGAAATCTTCATTAAAACGATAATAATGGGAATAAAGTGTCCAAATTGTAAAATCCCCCCCCCCCGCCCCCCTTATAAAAAACAATGAATATCAAAATCTATGAAATAACAGTTGATTGGCAATACTGCTTCTTGTAAATTTCTTTAAAATACTGAAAACCTAATAAACATTATGTTATAGGTTATCAAATTCTCAAAACAATACAGCAATCTAAAAAACGCTAGTAATAAATTAAAAAAAAATTGGAATATCCTTAAAAATTTTGTTGGAAGTATGAAATACGACAAATTGCAAAAAAACTAGTACTTTATTAAAAACCTTTGAAAGGGAAGACAAAGTATGAAATACTTTAAATGTAGGCAGATAGAATTTGCTCAAAAATCTATGAAAGTATAAAAAATCTTGAATCCTAGATCATGAAATTTTAAACGATTTCACATAAATTAATGAAAATGCTAAAAAATTGTCTAAGCTGTGAAAATACTGATAAAATATATCAAATATGTCATTACCGCCTATGTAGCCAAGTGGTTATGCAACCTGACTGCAAAAACGGAGGTTGCGGGTTCGAATCCTGCCTGGTCCCAGGATTTTATTTCTCAGGAAATAACTTCTTGGGAGTCAGGGAGTTGATATTTTCTAATGTCAGCGTCTCTCTGGCTGATTCGAGCATTGTGCTCAAGTTGACATGAATACCAAGTACAATAAAAAGTCGGCCTATGGCCGCGCAGGGCATGGGATAAGAAAAAGGAGGCTTTTACCACCTTGAGGTGGGCTCTTAGAGCATACAGTATATGGACTGCTAGTAGTCCGCCATTTGCCAGTTGTACATAGGAACACTTAAAGCTGGCGGAGTTGCGGGCCAATTTGACGGAACCAACCAACCATATCCGAAGGTACCCAGTCGTAGCCCTTTGGCTGGTGACATATAAATCCGTATCGTACCAAATGAACCGAGCATTCCCGAAGGTGCTCGATCGTATACATTCGTACGATGATCGGACATCTTTGGGTGCGGTCAGTTTGTTCCGTCAAATTAGCCCGTAACCCCCCCAGCTCCTACGCCTAACCGGGCTGTTTCTTTTGAGCTTACGGCATACTAGCAGGTTATGTACTGTAAGGTCTATAGGTGGGCTGCACTCAAAGCCTCCGTGAATCGGGGCATGAGTATTGGGGATTAAAAAAAAAAAAATTTATATCAAATATGTTGATTACTGAAAATTTATAAAATAAGCTATCATTGGAAACGCTTTTACTTGTACAGTTCTTTGAAATACTGAAAATCAAATCAACTTGATATTACAGATTATCAAAATCTCAAAATATTATAACAATCTACAAAAATGCCAGAAATATATAAAAAAAACTAAAATATTCTTAAGAATTTTATTGATAGCAATAAACATGAAAAATATTTTTAAGTAGAAGTATTTCATGAAATATCTTGAAAAGAGAATACAAAGTATAAAATACCTTGAATATAAAAACATACTATTTTTTTAAAAATATATGAAATCTTTAATCTTAGAGCATCAAACTTCAGAAATCAATACAGTAAATTTAATTTCTACAAATTCGAGATAATCCTTTCAATAGTATACATATTGAAAGAAAATCAGTACTGAGAGACTGTAGTTTTATATGAAAAATAACATATTTTGAAAGTTAAATTTTTAGCATTTCAATGAATTTTCAAGATCTTGTTAAAGTATAATAAATATTCGATACCCATTGTAATAAATACATATTGCCCATATGACATTTGACATGTAAAATTTCATTAGGACACCCCTGCTTTCACTTTAAAAATGATCAATTTCTACATGTCAAAATACATGACCTACATCTATTATCAATACCACAAACATAATATGATTGTATTGTCACCTAGCCAGAACAAACAACCCAGTAAACATTTGTAATGTCAATATGGTGCCATGACGCCAGCTGTCACGTCGTGACATGTCACATCATGATATCATATTTCACTTTTATCAAAAAACTAAAAAACATGATTTAAAAACCTAAATAATTTATCCCAAACCTAGCAACCTCGAAAAAATACAGATTTACAAAATATCCCTGATTAACAAAAAAAATACGAAATATGTTAAAAATCCTTCCAGCCCAAAATGAAAATAAGCCAGGAAACAGGGATCTTTCAAAAGACAAAGAAAATCTATACACCGCCGTATGAAACAGAGAGAGGCAACAACGAATGGAAATAAAAGAGAGAAAGTGAGCCGAAGTAAAGCAGGGTGTTGCTTTGACGAAAGGCCATGTAAATTTTTTTTTCCCGCACTCACCTCTCCATTTGCGACGTTGATCCCGAGATAAATGTCCCCAAACGATCCCGAGCCAATTTTTCGCATCTGCAAAAACGCGACGTTATTGAGTGTTTATGATTACCCATTTTTTCTTTTTTTTTTGACATCGGTAACAGCTACAAAGGGGTTTGAGGCAAGGGGGGAACAACGAAAGGCTCGAATAATATTGGACCCTTACCAATCTGTACTTGCCGCCGACCGTGAAGTCGTTTTTGCCCATGATCGACATGATTTGGGCCGCGAATTTGCTTCGTTACTCGAAATTTAAACACTCGTCAAATGACAGCAATGAAGGTAAACGAATCGCGGATTACTTTTTGCGTCAGAAAATCCGAGATCACAAAATGGCCGCGACACCCGACAGGGCGCAAGAACCGTTGAACTGTGATCAACTGTGATCAACTGGTTGAATTCCATGCAACTCTTATCAACATCAACAATCAACTGTCAACCAGCAAAATTCGATCGTCGCGCTACCTTTGGGGACTTTCAATTTAATAGCGCGGCGGCCGCGGCAGCAATTAAGCCGGGTCTATATAGGGCGCAGCGCGGTGTCGTAGTAAGAGCATCTTTTTCGTTAGCGGGTCCACAGCCTTTAGTTGACATAAAAAGTGGTAATATTCAAATTTTTACGTTGGTACAACTGCTATTTATATATATGTTGGTACGTTGATCAATGTTTTTAAGTTGGTAGCGTTTCTATTTTTTTTTTCATGATGTTTTTAGCACTGATCACTCTTTTCAAACAGCTGTTTTTCACGGTCTGTCACTCTCAGTGTGTCCGTTTAGCCTGTTCTTGGCTGTGTTTTTTTATAAATTTTTGACCGGTTGAAGCCAAAAAGAATGTTTCGGATTGGACTTAAAGTGCCGTACAACGGTTCCAATCTCATTAAAATAGTGAGTACATCAGATCAACCATAAAAAGATGCATTTTTAACTGTCCCTTGATATAATCAATAACATTCATCAAATTGTCACAACAAATGTAACCCTTATTTCAATGAGATTCAACAACAGTAACTGTGTTTTTCTTTTAAAAACATGTTTTCTGTCAGGCATATTTTAATGTTGTGTAGCTGAATAGTGGTTTTTTTTTTGAGATATTAAGAAACTGTCTATTAGGGATCTTGTTATTATATCGACATTGTGAGTGACGGAATGGCTTCAAATAAGATTATGTAATTTGAATGTTTGTGGTATTTTGCAGGGGAAAAAATACCCACATTCGAGGTGCTATGAAACTCGGGCATTTTTTAAATGTCGTGAACCTGGTGGCAGGTGAGAGAGAAAAAGTTTTTTGTTTTTATTTAGTTTCTTTAGAGAGTCATTGAATGTTATTATAGAGTTACTTTTATGTATTTAAAAAAATTATCCAGATAAACATTCATAAATTATTCAATAAATTGTTTATAAACAGTTTCAGAATGTCTAGACATTTTTAAGAAGTGAGACTCCATGATGAATTAATTTTTTTGAAAAACTTGATGAAAAAATCATAATTAAAGCTTTGTAGTTTATTGAAAGATTTAAAATGTTTATTAGTTTGTAAGAGGCGAGAGTCATTGATGATTGTCACTCCTTTAAATTGAGAAAAAATTGAGTTTTTTTTTTTTAAGTTTTGGTTCCCTAAATTATATTTTTTATTTGATTACACATTCTTCAAAAGCTATTTATTTTTCTGATTTTTCAAACAAACATTTCACATAAGTCATTTCATTTAAAACCTTTAAGAAATAATAAAAATGCCTTGTTATGTTTTTCATAAAATTTTATGATACCAAGAGAAAATTAAATTTTTCATATTAGTTGATGGATTTACATAATTATTGTAGAAAAATTTTATTCAAAATTTTTGAATTCGCTGAAAATTTCAGATGTTCTAGCAATTTTTACAGAAATGTCTATAAATACAAATTTTAGCTATTCATTGATAAGTTTTAAACTCTTGGAATAGTGTTGTTGATTTTGTGCAATTTCAACAATTTAAGCTATTTTGTTTCATAAAAAAATACTAAACATGGTATGTAAATCGCACAGCAATTGTGGAAGTTTGAATTATAAGAAAATGATCGTAATTTATCAGTAAATTGAAGTAACCAGAATATAATTTTGTTATTTTGAAGCAAATTTATATAAAACTGAATTTTTCTCAATATGATAGTTTCATATGAATGATGGTGTGTAAATTTCAAGTTGGAATATTTTTTAAAGCACGAAAATTATTCAGTAGGTTGTAAATGTATGTAACATAATGAAGAAATACGTCAAGTTTTGTGTTTGCAAAAAATCAGGATTCCCAGATTAAAATTTGTTAAATTTTTATAATTAAACTCAAGTTGACCATAATTATTCCAATTTTTTCACCCTCATACTTATTAAACTCTGAAGATATTGATAATTATTTCACAAAAATAAAGAAATATCACTAAACAAGAATTTTCTTGAACATTTCTGAGATTCAATAAATATTTGAATTGCAAACTAAAGTGTGAATATTGGTAATTTAATCCTTATAGCACAAATTTTTAAATCTTCAATATTGCCACTTACGAATAAATAATACTGAGAACTCTGTAAATTATCAGATTTTTTACTGATACGTAATTGAAATTTATGATTCCAAAATTTCAGAAAATTTTTTGATATTTTTCAATTCCATGGTCTAACATGGTAAATATTGTAATTCTGTGTAGATTGTATAAATTTGAATTTGAATTTGAAAACTTAATTTTTGAACGTTTTTATACATTTGGTGAAACAAAAAATAACATTTTTTGAAACTCCCATGAAAAGTTTGTCTAAGTTATTATTTGTTATTTTGTTTCGATTTAAACTCAAAGTTTATAAATATAAATGTTTACATAATAATATGATTAATATGTATAATACAATAAAGTGTAAAAGTAAGATTATAATACTGAAACTATGTAAATATGAAAATTATAGTTATTTAAGTCATTTTTAAATTTTCATGATTTAATATAATTATAAAATATATAATTCAATTAATATCGATAAATATAGAGTAAATAATGGAACTTTCGAAACCTAAGTATGAGAATCATTTTATAATTACAAAGTTAGATTCTTCCATTTTAATACTGAACGTTTCCTTTTCTCCTTCTTGCAACTTCTGAGCTTCCCTACTTCTTTAAATGCCAATTGTTAAAATCTCTGGTTATAAAATTTTAGAACTGAAATTATTTTATTTTCAAATATATTTTCAACATTCAATTTGAGAACCTCAATGGTCTCACTTCCAATTAAAAAAAATCTTCGAATGTTAATTTTCGAAGCAGAATTATTTTCTTTCAAATATTTGCAATAAATAAATAGAATTAAAAAGTGTTAACTATGAGATAGATAAGCAATTTTCAATCTGTGAATTTTGTAAATTTCTAAGTGACGAATGACCAAATAAATTTAAAATGCCAAAGTGATTTCAGTTATATTTGTATAATGATATTCTACATGGTGTAATTTTCAAACTAAAATATTACGAAGATTTAAATTTTCTCCTATATCAATCTCCAGAATTTTTTTATTAATATATTAAAAAAATTGATGAATTTATCGTCCACATATATATTCAAATTGAAAATTTACAATTCGGTAATTTTTATCGATCATATAATTCACTCCCCACGATTTTTTTAAATCCTAGAAATAATAAATGCATACGATTCCTGAATTAAATTCAAACACTTTGTATTCGCCAAATAAAAAATTAGTAATGAAAAACAGTAATTTTAAAATTTTTTGTCATACGTCCTAGAGATAGCTCTATCCAAAAAATTCTGTATACTTAAAAAATGAAGCATTTATATGATTTTTAGCATAAACAAAATTAAAGTTTGTTGCCTTTTCTCAGGCTGTCCAAAGACCTGAAGATTGTTAGCACGAATTCTGGTCGTAAATATTCAACAGAAAGCTCGAAAAGGTGAGAAATACAAATTAGAGCAATTTTTTCATTCGAAATTTAGAAAAAAATTGTATTTGTAGTTTTGCAAATCCAATTTGAATAGATAAACTATAGGAAGTAATAAAAATAATAATGAAAATTATTAACAACAATAACAATAACAGGAATATGTAATAAATAAAAATTTCAATACAGAATGAAATGATGAATAATATTAATCAATTTTGTGAAATGAGTATTTCCAATTTCGGAACAAGATATATAAAATTTGCTGTTTGTATGGGTTTTCAAATCGGGAACGAGGAAAAAAATTTGACACAATTTATTCAATTAATGTATTCCAATTAATAATGTCTATCAAATTACATTCATCATGAAAAAATTCTATTTAAGTTAGCTTATATTTTCAAAAATCACATTAAATACAAACTGATAAGGTTTGTTCTAATCAGGTCACGAGGGCCTGGCGGATTCCTAATCCTTAGCACTTTAACTTTGGGAGGCGCAGCAGCTGTACTAACATATGCGAAAAACAGTCCAGAATTTCGAGCAACATTAGAAGGTTGGATCCCTGGTACAGATCGTACTATAAAAATTATCTTCCAAGAAGAAGCTTCGTATTTCGATTTTATCATCAATTTTTTTGCCAACCTCAAAAACAGGTACCTACAATTTTTCGACAGTTGCTTCAAAAAGTAACATGTTCATACAGTTACAGTTACTTTAAAAAGTGACACTAAATAACCAAAGTAGCCCTACTTTATGAATTTTTCTTCAGAAATGTTGCACATGCTTGATTTTATTTATTCAGAACTTTGAGAAATTCAAATGAACGGCCAAGGTAGTTTCAGAGTTCAAAAGTTAAATTTTTTCATGAATTCGAAACTTTGAGAGCATAATTTTAAAATATTATTTTGAAAATGATTTTAAATTAAAAATTCTGTTATTCTATGACAATATATTATATTGAAATTTCACTCTGAAATTTTCCTCAATTTTTATTTACCATGCAATGTTTGTAAATATTACTTGGCAATATATTAATATTCACCAAATCGAGATTAAGTTGTTTCCGCATTAGAAATTATAATTTTAAAATTTATTAATGAATTTTATATCATTAACTTTATCGTGAAAAAAAAGATTAAAAATTAATCAATAAAGTTGAAACCAGACTTTGACCATAAAATTCGACCATTATAATTCGATTTTTCTGTGAAATTTCTTTAAATTTCATCAAGAAAAAAGTTTCACAAAGAAACAACTGGATTTGACGATTTCAGGATGAATAACTGTGAAATCAAATATGAAAATACAGAGTGTAAGAAAAATAATCTATTGTTTATATTTTGAAGCCAAAGTATTTTTTTTTTTTTTTATTGTGTTACAATCGAGAAATCACAGTTGACAAATTAAGTATCGTTGTAAAAATTACAATGTCTAAGACAAAAAATACCCGTAATTAAAAAGTAACAGTGACGAGATAGCTAACTGTAACTGGTACCGTCAAAAAATTCAAAACTCACACAAAGTCTCCGTATCCAAAACAGCTGAAATATTATTCACATAGGCAAGACTTAATTGCAGGTCTTCAGAAAGTGTTACATTTGCAGTCCCACTGTAAAGTAATTTTCAGTATTTCTGTTCCTTGTCAAAGTAACTATTGTGATCACGTGGAAAGTGACTGTAACTTAAAATCCATAAGAAAAGTATTGACTTTTTTAAAATTTGGCAAATTGGTTGCATTATTTATTTGCAGCATACTTGATACCATCTTAGGATCCTCTGATGAAAAAAAGGATAAAGAAATCTCAAAGGCGAAAATTTCTGATGGTATGGAATTTTTGTCAAGTAATTCATTAATTCCAAGTGTATTTATTGTGAATTTGATTGACGTAATGAGAAATAATGGTTTTTGAAAATGATCTGTGTTGCTTTTGTTTTCAATGATATTTGTATGAGTGTAAGTTATTTGTTGTTATGTCTAACATTCATCAAAATTCAATTTTTATGAACAACATTCACAAAATTATCTTGAAAAAGATGTCGTATTAAAAATAATAAAGAAATATATGAATGAAATTTTTGACTATCAATTCAAACACTAACTTGGTTGAATT
The DNA here is from genome assembly GCA_028476575.1 of Platygaster robiniae. Taxonomy (NCBI): domain Eukaryota; kingdom Metazoa; phylum Arthropoda; class Insecta; order Hymenoptera; family Platygastridae; genus Platygaster; species Platygaster robiniae. Next base: position 30,017,739 of record CM052020.1, on the reverse strand, counting down.
TGGAAATTTTAATTCATGTTTTTAAAATAGATTCATTCTAAAACGATGTCTAATTTTTTAGAGAAATTTATAACTGAAACAAGTTGGTACTTGGTGATGCCGATAAATTTTTTTTAAGTAATAAATTTTGATCTGAATTCAGTTTTTCGTGAAAAAAAAGGAGAATAGTAAAATATGTTTTTGTCCTATTTTGAAATTCTTTAAATATAATCGAAGCAATTAAAATAACTAACACCTGTATAATTAACCTTTGGGCGTGTGTGTGCGTGCAGCTCCAAAACCTGCTTTTACCCCGATGGTTGAAATAAAGGCACCACCAGTCAATGAACCTCATACTGAAACCAAACATTCCAAAAAAAGGGACGAAAAACCTGAAGTCGGTTCGTAACACGAAATATTTTTTCCTTCGCCTAATTAAAGTTTCAGTTTTCATCGAGCTCTTCCACGGAGTGATTGTTGTTTAAATCGATACAAAAATACTTAACAACAAACTGTAATTAAAGATTGAAAAAAAAATTATAAAAATGGTATTAAAATCAAAAAAACTATTGAAAAGTTGAGAACATAAATTATATGGAGAAGATAATAATTAACAAGCAATAATCCATGAAAAAATGGAAAAAAGATAAAAATAAAAACAATGAAGAAGGAAAAACGAAGGATTTGATTCTAGTTGAGAAAACAGAAAATTTAATAAGAACCAAAAAAAAAATTACATAAAAAACATAAATTAATGTTAAGCAGCATATAAAATTAAAATAAAACTAAATAAAAATTCACAATTTTTTTTAAATATTAGTGCAGCACTTTTTTTGTTTTTTTTTTTTTTGAAATCAAAAATTAGTTATAATGATGATGGACAATAAATTTCGCCTTGTTTGATGATTCTGCAGTGTAAAATAACCTGTTGTTTATTTTTTCAGTGATAGAAAAACCTGTGGTGCCTAAGAAACAAGTTTCCGATGAACTCATCCCAGCGAGTCTCGTGGATCTGGAGAAATATTGTAGAGAAGCTGCGACAAAAGGTAAAATATAAATACAGTAATGAAAATAATAGAATACACAATGCATATTCAATAAATGCAAGTAATTAAACAGAAATTTTGAAATTTATGGTTTACATTAGACTTGTAATAAAATTAATAAAGAAATAACTAGAGTATGAATTATATTGACATGATATATTTCATCTTGGTGATAAATAGATTTTATTATAATAAAATAATAACGTTTTCATCGATTAATTCATTAAAAATGACATATTTTTCTATAAAAATCGATAAACAAAGATTGGAATAAATAATTTACCATTGACTTTTGTTGTTTGGAAAATTCAGCGATCGCTGAATTTCAAAAAGCCACTAGCACAGTTCAGGAATACAATCAAATCGTAGTTCGAGCTGTGGAAAGTACAAATTCTTCCATTGGTGGCCATGTTTGGGAAAGGTATGTTGATTAAATATTTACACTAATCAATTATTATTAGAATGAAGATCATAAATAAAAATGAATATAACGAACACATGATTTATGTTTAAATATTTGGACATGATTAGTAAAAATCGCTGAAAACTTCAAGAAATATACAAAAATAAAGCAATGAAATAAGAAGAGATAAATTTTAGTGTTTTTTTGATCAAATTTCATGCATCAAATATAAAAATTAAAAAAATATGAAATTGTTAGAATGAATCACAATTTTCTGCGATTTTTAGGTACTATTCTCACAAATGGGAACTTTTATCAATATTGAAGTTTTTACAATTGTAAATGTAGGAAAATTACGAAGTTGTATAATTCGGGTATATAAACGGAACAATTTTGTATTTTTTCATTACAACCCAAATTGAATTTATGAATTTCAAAACTATAGTGCCATACTTTTTGACGTTTTAATATGATGTAATCATCATGAGTTTCTGAGCCTCTAAATATTTTGACTAATTTGACATTCTGAAATAATTTAAATCATGATTATAAAACCTGAACAATTCGAAAATAAATTGTTTCTACGTTTTCATGAATTTTAGCTTAAAAGATGCTATGGAGAAGAAAAAAACTATTCTCGAAGGAGTTGAAATCAATACAAAAAATGCTGTCAACTCTGTGAAAAGAATGTATGGATTGATAGATGATCCGAATTTGGATGTTTCTGCGGCCATGAAAACCGCCGCTAGGCGAAACATTCAAAAAATTTTAGACGACATCGACAACGCCAAAAGAAAATTTTCCGATGAAGTTTTATCCACGAGCGTTACGGACAAATTTTGGACTCAAGTGAAAACTGCTAGAGAGCATTTTCACGAGGAGCTGAAAATTCTGTTTCCTACCATGAACATTGGCGACAAAAAACTTTCTGTTGCTGAAGAAGCTTTTGATTTGTTCGTACTTCATATGTACAACAAAGTGATTTATTTGCAGAAAGAACTGGAAAAGTTGCAGGTAAAAAAAATTCTTAATTCACAGGATTTGAGGATCAATTCTTTTGTAATGTTTGAAATGTATAAAATTGTAAATGGACAAGGTAGAAATTCTTTTTTTTATTTTTATAGACCGTTCACGACGCTCGAATAAAAAACGTGATAAATGCGACCGGAGAAAATGCGACTGACGGAAAAATAGACGCTTTGGTTGGTGCCGAAATTGAAAAGCAAAGGCGACTTCTCCACGAGGAATTCGAGAAAAAGGTAAGGAAACGCCAATTTTCCAACTCAAAAATTTCTCCGCCCCCTTTTACACTCAAAGGTAGTTCAGTTTGGAATTTCATCTTTTACGAGATATTCGTTTTTTTTCTCTTTTTTTTTTATTCTTGGAGGAGAAATTGAAAATCGTCTGCGAATTGGATTTGGAAAATCCGCTCTAAGCAAATATTGATAAACGCATCATTGGCATTTTTCGAGTAAAGGAAAGTGCTCGAGGAAAATTTATAGCTCGGTAATAGGGCGAGTGCGATTCGTGCGATATTCTTTTGAGAAATCAATATTGTAGGTATAAGAAAATTTTGGAGTAAAAAATTTCGAAACGAGATGCAAGGCAATGGAACTGAAACATTCGTTTACAAAATTGGTTAAAAAATGATAATATTTCTCGAAAATTTTTGTCCATACTTTGTTGTTATTGAGGATGTTAGTTTTTTTTCCCACATCCCTCCTTATCTTGAAAATACGATGCTTCGAAATCCGAATAGATATACTTGATATTCTAAAGAAGGTAGAAAAAAGAGCATATTAAAAACAAATAGTACAAAAAAACAGTATTTCAAAAAATAATGCAAGATTGTTTATAAAATAGTAAAACGTTCTCGAAGATTGGGATATAAATTATCATCCAGTTCATTAATGTTGCAAAAAATGCAATAATTTAAATATCTTCAATTTCATCAAACAGATTATCTGATGAATCTTAATACTTTTTAAAAGGAAATATTCAAAATTTACCCATATATTTCGCATCTAACGCAATATTTATGAAGATTGATTATGTTTTTTTATGATAAATTTTCAGATTATATATTTTTTTAACAAATATTTCCACTTTTTGTAGTTATTGAATTCATGGCGATATTTTTCTCATTCGCCTCCAAGTTTGAATTTATTTTTGGCGTCCAATAACAACGTGATTTTCATTCGCGTTCGGCGAAGCTGAAAATCTTTCCCGAACGTAAGGATTTTCTCGTCCCCGTGGACTCAATCAAAATATTTCGACATCCCAATTTGTCGTTTCTTGGCTTTTGACGTTTCCGTTGCTTAGATCTTTTTTTTTGGCAACAATTTTCTTGGGTGTAACGAGCGATCAGACGTAATTTTTACTTTAAAAAAGTAAATGTGATTATACATAAATATTAGTGTAACATTTTTTATGCAATGATATTGATAAAAATTAAAACAATGGACAATAAAATGATGTTTTATAAATAAAATTTTAATTTTTTTAGTTACGTTTGTATATATAATTGTTGAAGGAAAAGTCGCAAAGATTATTTTAAGTCTTTTTTCGACTTATGGCATAACAGATAATTTTTCGAAGTTAACTACATTTTTTAATGAAATGGAAGAATAAATGCATTTTTTTATAATTGAATATATTCGAAAATTAGTGACAGTCAAAGACGAAACTAGTGATTTTTTATGAAAATCTCAAAAAATGGAATTTACTCGAAAATCGTTTTCAAAATACGAAGGTTTTTTACAATTCCTTTGAATTTTACAGAAACCATAATTTTCTTCAAAAATCCAAATTGGATTTCGTAGCTCTTTTATCAACGATAATCATTCATTTTTTTTAATGCTTACGTTAAAAAATGTTGTAGAAAGAAATTTTTACAGAAGTTTCATATTATTCAGAAAATGAAACTTTTTGAATTTAAGCCATAAATTTTCTCAGGTAACACTTACAGATTCTTCTCGTATCTGAATTTTCAAATTGGTTTAAGTAAAATAATGTGCGATATATAATTGTAAAAAAAATTAAGTATTTTAATTTGTTTACTTCACTTTTATAAATACCAAATATTACAACCACTTTATAAGCTTCAATATTGCACACTCAGTAAAAAAGCAGTTAGAAAATATTAAACCAGTTACTTTTCCGCATTACTTGGAAATTTCATCAACCATGCGGAATTTGCAAATGTGCCATAAAAACGATTGCGAAATATAAGGTCGGAGAAATTTTCGTCCAATTAAATCGCGAATGGTAATGAAGCTCATAACGCGGAAGTGCGAATTCGATTAAACAGGATGAGATGAGTTTCGTTGAAAATGTTTCGCGAAATTTAATTGACAATGTCGAATAATAATTCTATTTGCGCCATGAATTTCTCAATTGTGTTTGTCGGCGAAAATATTTTGCGCTGCAGAATGCTAAATAGGAATTTTTCAGAGGTTATTTGCTGTTCGATCTTTTGTGGCATTTTTCGTGAATCGAGAAAGCCAAATTGATGGTTTATAAATTATGATGTTATTCAAATAACGTTTAAAAAAGCAACATTGAATAAATTTTTTTTGTTAATGTTATAAATGCTATTTGTTGATTTTTTTCAATAGTCTCAATGGTTTCATTACTATGGAAATTATTTTACAAAATTTGTAAATTTTGTAGAACAATTTTGAAAATTCTTTAGAATAATCGTTTATTTTATTCGTTGGCGAGTAAAGTTTCATTTCCTGCATTGCGATTATTTTATTTATTGATACTATCTACGTCCAACTTGTCGAAAACATTTTCTCTTTCGTCTCGGCAAGCGCATCGGAGTGTTGAACCTCCACAAATATTCCATTGATAGAATTTTTTCGCGCTCCCGAAACGGCTAAATTGCTAAGTTGAGTTAACTTTTCCGATTTCTCGTTTTCTGAATGCTGTTTAATGAATTTCCCCGCGGGAATGACGAATCGCCTGGAAAATCGTTTTCCACCCGCTCGAATGTGAAATAGTTCTAAACTTTTCGAGATTTTTCTTCTGTGATCAAAACGAAAAATTTCCTTCCTTTCTATATCTCATTTTTCAATTTTTTTGCCAACAATAAACAATGCATGCTTAAAATATTTTTAAACTTTTTTTAGGTTCCAGAAAGTATTGAACTCATTCAACAATATCTTACAATTCCCAATTTCAGATTCTTTTATAAATATTAACGAATATTTCGAAATTTTTCAGAATCCTAATAGTTGCATGAATTGAACTTTTTTTAAACGTTGCTAATGAAATGAAAATTTTTCAAAACGAAGTTCCCTAATGTACAATAATTTCGGAAAAATGATCGAAAATTTTTCGTTATATCTCAAATCTTGAGATTTTTACGTTGTCCGAGAACCGAATTTTTTGGCTCTTGCGCGACATTCAGGTTTTCGATAAAATTTAAATCTTTTCGAATTTTCAACACTAACGTTACAAAAAACGATAAAGTCAACAAAGAACTATTTCAAAAAAAAAACTTTCAAACAGATTTGCATATTATAAAACTGTTTGTTTTGAAATAAAAACTCCCTTCTGCCTACGCCACTGTTCCAAAGTTTGAAAATTTTTAATGATATAATTTTTCTCTGCTAATTCGAAAGTTGGAGAATTTACTCTGTTTTATAACACAAAAAAGTTGTGAAAGTCTATTTTTCGAACATTTTCGTAATTTTTATTTATTAACGTTGGAATGGGTAAAAAAATGCTTGAAAAACTCAAAATTTGCGAAAAAAAATTTTGTACTTCCATCGCCTTTGTATGTAATTTTTTCCTAGATGCGAAATTCCTATTGTTTGTCTCGCAACAAAAGCCATTTCCTGTCGTGTAATGTAACGAAAAAGTCCTAAACGATAGGCCCTGAAATATCATAGTGCATAAAAAATATATGTAAAGGGAGCGAGGCGCGGCCTAAATACACCGCGGGCTAGTCTAAAGGGATAATATTGCCTCTCCCGATTCTCGACCATCGCAACATTGGCTAGGCTCCAAATGAAAATAGATAAAAAGTCATTGGGAGGGTGAATTTTCCGGTGATTGTAACTAAGAAGTATTTGGAAAACTTCTTAATCATATTTCGATAGAGTTGTGTATATTTCATCCAGTTATCCAAGTTATGGTTAAACCAGTAGTTTCTGTTTTTATTGTCGTTAAAAAACTTTTTTTTTTTTATTTTCAGAAAATTTATTCTAATTTCGAAAAAATAAGTAGAATTTTTAAAATTCTTTGCCCAGAGAGTTTCGATTATTTAATCATTCCAGAAATGGCTCTGGATTCAGCAATTTAATTATTGTTGTGCAAAGTTTTTAAAATATTCTAAATTTACAAAATTTATTTATTCGGAAGTGAAATAATAATCAATTTTATGAATATATGTTTTTCATCGAAATTCCTATGCACAGAGAAAAAACCTAGAAATCATTCAAATTTCATATTGTACTGTAGAATTAGTCTGCAATATTCTACTTTTTGTTGGAAATTATTTCCATTTTTTGATTAATTTTTTTATTTATTGGGGGACTTCTGGCGTACTTTCTGCAATATCATGTTGTAATTCCTACAAATGATTCACATTTAAAAAAAATCAATGTTTTTTTCAGTATTCAATATAGTTATACAGTATTAATTGTTTATATAGGTTTACATAGTTTTTTGTACATTGTTTTCATTGTTATTTTTTGTATCTTCTAGTATATTATGATATATTGTAATTTTTAATTATTGACATTGCACTAAGAAAAAAATCTAGTACGTTTCGACATATTTATGGTGAAAATGACTAGAATTTTAGAACTTTTACAATATTTTCGCAAGTTTTACAATGTAATTGCAGTTCTTGTCAGTTTTTTTTATTTATTACAATATTTTATAGTAATAATCGTTCTATTGTACAAATCACTGCATCTATGCCAATTTATAACAGATATATAATAAGAAAAGTTAGAATGTTCAAAATTCAAATTGTTCTGTATCAATTTTATATTCTACTATACCAGTAGCAACTATGGCTAGATAGCATTAAACATCTATCGGTTCAATTTTTTGACCTTTTATTATTTACGTTTCTAGTTCACAAAATATGATTCTTGTGTCATATAAAAAAAGTTCTAATAATTATTGTAATAGTACGCTCCATAATTGACAGTAATGCGCGATAATTCATATACTGAAAGAAAATACTGTATTAATCAGTATTAAGCAAAAATTTATAGAAAATAACAAGATGCAAAATATACCTTTCTGCACTGAAAACAAAATCAAGTAATTTTGACATTAAAAAATTGTACTTTCTGCTGGTTATATACAGTATTTTTGTAAAAAATTGTCAAAACGATATTTGTAAATTATGATTTATACCATGCTTCTGCTCTACTTTTTGCAATGTAATATTATAACTCCTACTATGAAGTCTACATTTTAAAAAACTTCACGAAGTTTTCGCGGTATTAAAATCGGTATAGTTATTTTTGCTAGTATATTCTTCTGTACTTTCTATTATAATATATTCTTATTTTAAATTATTGACATTGTAGAAGTATATCGTGAAGTTTATAATATTGTATGAATTTTCGCTAAATATTGTACAGTATTTTCTCTCAAAAAACGCGAAATTATTGGATGGATGGTTCACTATACACTTATACTAAATTCCATATACGTGTAAAATAAAATTCACGATTTTTCATTTTAAACGTTTTAATCCTTCTTAGATTATCTATAAAAAAACTGGCATACATATAGCAATGTGTACAATATAACAAGTTTTACTACACTCTCTTTATTTGAATTTGTTTTATCTTAACAGAATGAAATCTGTTGAAAATTTTCACTGATTATTCTGTATTCGACACAGGTGTATCTGTCAAATGTAACAGATTGTCTGTTGTATTCTACAAATTCAATCTGTTGATTATTCATAGATAACAGTAAAAATTCGAACAAGAAAATCTGTAAAATACAACAGATAATCTGTTGAATTCAACAGTTGTATGAGTAAGACAAAAATAACAAAATCTGCAACGATATTATAAAACTTGCAATAATATCGTAGGAATTACAATATTCTAGTATAAATTACTTTCATAAAAATGTCGAAAAGTTATAAATTTGTTTTTAATGTCTTATTTCTAACAATAGAAATATCAACAAATAGTTAACATAATTTTTTTCCTCAAACAAGCTATCTCACTGTTAGAAATCGAGAAAAATCTCTGAATGTCTCACCTTCGATTCCGTGCAAAGTTACGAACTTTTTCCGTTCCACGAGTGCACCAAAATGCGGCCGTGCATATGACACGGCAGCGCCGGCTGTCGCTCGTTACATTTTTTACACGTGGTTACGTGTATGGGGGGTGGAGTAGGGGGGGGGGTATGTACGGCTCACGTATTATTCCAAAGCCGAGCTTTTCCGGGCTTTTCATCAATTTTGTTCGAGGATTCGCTAGTTTGAACCATCGCTTTCCAGCTCCGATTATGATCGGAAAACGGATTAGTCGATGCAAAAATGAGGACGACTTAACGACTTTTCATTGGATTTTTTCGTGTTTTTATAGATGATAAGATACTGGAAAATTTTTCAGCTTTTGAATTTTTCCACTCTTTTTATTTAATGTTTTTATCGTCGTTATTCTTAACCTTTTGATTATCTGTTGAATTTTGTCCAAAAAAATAACTTGAATAAATAATTATGTACTGCTTTCATAAGAATTGGAAAATGGTAAAAAGTTTATTAAACTTTTCGAAAAAAACATAAGGAAGAACCGTGTAAGTTTACAAGAAAAGTTTCACGATTTTTGTGTATTTTAGCGGTTTTTTATGGATTTAAATGAATTTTTCGAGATTTATTTAATAAAAAATGAAGCTGTTGAAGAAGTTTACCAGAAATGTCATGGATTAGAGAAAAATGAAAAATCGTTAAAGTTACTTAAACGTTTTGGAGGTATTAAGAAAATTTACACGAAGCAAAAGAATTTTTTGTTATTACCTGATCGCTCACATATTAAGAATTTTATTTCTTATAATTGCTCTTGGAAAAAATGAGAAATAATGGAGATCCGGAGAATGAGTGGTGAATCGTTTTGAATTGAGGGCCCGGATCGAATAACTCGCCGAGCGCTCGAGATCAAAAATATACTCGTACTAGGCCTTACGGCTACTTTCGGCTATAAAAAAAAAAAATTTTTTTTTCTCTGAAAAAAAAAAAAACTATATTATTAAACCCATAGAAACGCGTATTTTTTTCCCATAAACATTCTTGCTAGAAAAATTATTTCCTGGAATAATTAATAAAAAACCAATTTTTTTCGATACTAGTAAATCAATGTTTTTTAAAACTTAAATCATCACAAACCAACCTTAAAATTGAAATTTCACATTGAGCTTCAACATAGATATTCATCAGACTTTGCCGATCCAGAAGAAAGCTAGTAACAAGCAAAAATGTTTTCATGCTTATGTTTATTTAATTATTAACTGTTTCGTCGAATTGGCGGGTTTTTCATTTTTCAGTAAGCGAGGAAGTTTTTTAATATTCAAGTGTCGTTAAACATCCCGTGAGAAAGTTGTCAAATATAGTATGAACCAGTTTTGGTGAAAGTTTCAAATAAAAAAAATCATTAGTTCACGAGTTTTTAATTTATTGAACTAAGCGCTCCGCGTATTCTGAACGATGCGCTGATGATCTGTATACAATTTATGTCCTGAGCGTTCGATCAGGAAGTAAGTGCAACACAATAATTCAATTTGCAATTGTGATTTATTCCAAAGCTTTTTTTTAAAAAACATGATTGCACAATTATTCTAAAAACGTCTTTAAAATTAGAAGTATTTATCCATACATTTTGAAGAAGACGCACAAATTGTTCTTTTCATCATGATTTTGTACGCTTGATTTTTTTAGCTTTAGTTGCCGCAGTTTCATTTTTTTTATCGGATTTGCTAGTCTCTTTTTTATTTTTTATCTTATTGTTTGCAAGCATGGAGATGAAAAATTTTCTGTTTTCGGGAGTTATGTATTTTAACAATTCCTTCAAGTCGTTAACTTTTTCAGCACTTATGCCAATCGGGTTAGCAGGTGGCATCGATTGCATTTCATCAAAAGAAGTTGATGATTCTATGAAATGAGTTGTACATTTTTCGTCATAATTTTCATAAATGTCAATAAGACCGTTTGGATGACAACTAATTTTGACAGCTAAGCGTATTTTTATATCTTTCGCTACTTTTGCTTTGGACTGAAGTATCGATTCGAAATCTTTAACTTTATACTCTTCCTGGCGAACAATAATAAATGGATGTTTTCTGGCATCATGAATTATCTTTATATACTGTTCAGGAATTTCCACTTTTTCCATTTTTTTTTTCTTTTGACCATACAAACCGAAATTTCTGTCACATTGGCAGTATGAATGATCTTTTACTGGAAAAATGTGTTGAATTGTAACCTGCATTGTGTTTGCCAAATGTGACAGAAATTTGAGCATATGAAAATTCTTATTTTGGCCCCCACAAGAATCCGAAAATAAATAAATGCTGTTGTAGCATTTTAATTTGCACTCTTCTTGAATCGCATACAACACAAGATTTGAAACGGTATTTGCTCCTTTTTTTACACACCCTTCGATAAATGGAAACATGTAGCTGTGATTTTCTTCTTCAGATTCAGAATAGACATGGACATTGAATAATTGTAGCCACAATAATCGCAAATAGAATTGTTCATTCACGGCTAATTTTGGCAGTGGGAGATTTTGCGCAAAGTCGAATTTACAGCACAAGGCACTTTTGTCACTCAAAAATTTTTTTTTCTCTTTCTGATATGCAATTATATCATTCATGTGTTTTTTCAACTCATCGTTATTTTCTCCACTTATTTTATTCTCTTCACAAAAATTACATACGTCTGTTTTTGGAGGTTGAAATGAGAAGTTAACATGGTGATTGAAGTATTTACTGTAAGTGGAAAATTCTATAGGGACAGACGTTTCTCCAGTAATTCCAGTGTAATAATCAGTGAACAAATCGTAGAGTGTAGTTAAATTTAAATCTGGATGGTTCAAAATAATTCAAATCAGAACTTTCGCGAGTGTAATGTGACGATGAGTGAGGAATAGATTTGCAATGCTCGTGAATCAATGTTTTTACATTCTCTGTTAAACATGTTTTGCGCTGGTTGTGTTTCCCTCGATTATCATTTAATGATGCATTGTCAGTTAATTTTTTCTGTATTGTTGCAAACCTTCCCTTCCCAATCCCTAACAAATTACAAAAAAACTTTTGACATACAATCGTATTTTCTGTTTGCGAATAAAAAGTATATTCCCACAAAACAACTTTCTGAGGATTCTTGCTCGCTCCGACATAAGGCTTGCGCAACATCATTCCACTTAACATTACATTTTGAGCTTGATAATCGCCACAGTTCCAAAAGCCTCATGAAATACTTCTTGCTTCGTAATTTCGATCAATTTGTAACATTGTTTGATACAACAAGTCTCAACAACTTTGAACTCTTTTGCGCTCACTTTTTCTCCTGAACGCGATGTGTACTCTTGTCCCTATAAAAAAACACATAGGTAGTCGTGAGCAATAAATGTTCCATGATTATGTATGCGAATTCTGTACAACTTTAAAAAAAAATCCATAGCTAACTTTTACGAATTTTCATTGTATGTCATAATCCATTTTTTTTTTTTTTTTTTAACTGAAATGTAATCCTTCTAGGAAAGTTGCCTTTGTTTCAAATAAAATGACGTTACTGAAATATGCTTATAAAAAGAGATGATTTATCATAAAAAAAATAAAGCGATATGACGAAAAAATATATTCCTAATGAAGCAGTGAAATTTTTATGTCCAATATTTTTTTTTAGTGTTGTACAAATTACGAATAAAGAACGTACGTTTAAGTTGTAATCGATAAATTTTGCATTCATGAAAATTTCATTTCACATCAGTTCAAGAGCTTACCACGGGGTTCAGTTGAAAAAGTGTTAAATGATGATTCCAAAATAATCAAATGTGAAATTTTTATGATGATATATTGAAGTGAAGAGTGACTAAAACAACTTTTCAATAATATACCATAAACGCAATCATACACGGAAAAAAAGGCGTTATTCATCGAGTAAACATTTTCATTGTCCATATACCAAGGAAAATTTTTTTCATTGGGATAAGTAAAGTTTTTGTAAGACTATAAACTTATTATTTTGGAACAAGAATCATGTGTTTTGTGCTTATGAAAATATTCCTTGTATCAATAAAAAAATTTCATTTAACATATGGACAATGAATATTTACATTGGATGAATGAAAAAATTTTTTCCGTGTAAAATATAATTCATATTCAACGTACAGTATTCCGAGCGTTCTTCTTGACGTAACAGACCCAGTTGTTTTGATTTCTGCATTGTTTTCTGCCTTTTTCGATATGTTGTTGGGCACGTAACATTTCGAAGCACTTTCATGAAGATATTTTTCAAAATTGCTCAAAATTTTTAATAAGGAATACTGAATTTTTTTTTAATCCCAAAGCCACGACGACGGTGTATGTAATCGTCTCAAGGAAAGTTGAAATCTGACTGCATTTTTTTTGGAGAGTTCTATCTAAGCTTTTCTTTAATGCTAAAACAAGTTTTCTTGTTTTCCCAAGCCAGAAAAAGTCTGGAATTTTAATGATGGTGTATAGAGCATCAGAGATGTTATCGCACGTTAGGCCCCACTGGGAGTGGTCAGCGCATCGTTCAGAATACGCGGAGCGCTTAGTTCAATAAATTAAAAACTCGTGAACTAATGATTTTTTTTATTTGAAACTTTCACCAAAACTGGTTCATACTATATTTGACAACTTTCTCACGGGATGTTTGACGACACTTGAATATTAAAAAACTTCCTCGCTTACTGAAAAATGAAAAACCCGCCAATTCGACGAAACAGTTAATAATTAAATAAACATAAGCATGAAAACATTTTTGCTTGTTACTAGCTTTCTTCTGGATCGGCAAAGTCTGATGAATATCTATGTTGAAGCTCAATGTGAAATTTCAATTTTAAGGTTGGTTTGTGATGATTTAAGTTTTAAAAAACATTGATTTACTAGTATCGAAAAAAATTGGTTTTTTATTAATTATTCCAGGAAATAATTTTTCTAGCAAGAATGTTTATGGGAAAAAAATACGCGTTTCTATGGGTTTAATAATATAGTTTTTTTTTTTTTCAGAGAAAAAAAAATTTTTTTTTTTTATAGCCGAAAGTAGCCGTAAGGCCTAGTACGAGTATATTTTTGATCTCGAGCGCTCGGCGAGTTATTCGATCCGGGCCCTCAATTTTTCTGACTATTTCAATTTTTTTAGAACCTTGTCATACAGATTTTGGATAATTTTTGTAACTTTTACTGTGATTTTCTAGCGTTTATCAAAATTTCTGAATATCACAGTAAAATAACTAATTTTTAAAATTTTTTATAGCTAGTTTAGAAAATTTCTTGTTTTACTTTGTAAATTCTAGTCGTCTCTTGGTTAAAATCGAAGTTTTCAGGTTATAAGATTTGGATTGCTATGCAAATTCAAAGTTTATTATTTTACTCTAAATCATATTCACATTTTAATTTCGTTTTACCTTGATTTTCCAAAACCTCAAGTCGTGATCGGAAAATTTGACTTTTCAAATATAGACGTTATTATATCCCAGAAATTTTTAGAGTTTTTCAAAAAATGTGCTTCAGCTTTCAAAGATGCACTTTTTCTATTCTTCGATCTTTAAATTTTCATATCTCAAAATTTGGGAGTCTAAAAGTTTTAAACGTCATTTCTTCTCGTTCGTAATTCTTACTTTCTTCTTTTTTTAATTATTATTTTCAATAGCCATAAATCGTAGCTATGAAGTTTTTTCTGTTTAAGTATGTTATTAAAATATTCATACTTGGGTTATAATATTATATGATTATTGTATTATTATAATTACATAATATTATATATTTTTTATTCATACTACATTCACATTATATTTATATAGAAATTGCATACCTTATATTATATTTTATTGTAATAATATCGTCATATAAGAAATATTACAGAAATTCAGAAGCTTTCAAAAGTTAAATGTCATTTGTTTTTATTATTAATTTATCATTTATAAAATTTAGATTTTTTATGTGACTTGAACTTCTGATTGCATACTTTGTTATTTTGAATATTCATAATAATACATTCAAGCAAATTTCACTTTTTAAAAACGAGTTTAATAGGCACAGTTAGACCAATATTTCTTTTATTTTTTTTTTTTTTTTTTATTCATTAAAAAGGTTTTTCCTATGTCGAAGTAACGAAATAAGTTAACATCAGAATTCTAAATTCGTTTTCTTATTTAATAATTGAAAAATATACATTTGATAATTTAGTAAAGTATTGTTCGGATCATAAAAAAATGTGATAATATGTATGTATGCAAATTCTTTCACCCCCATTTCTTCGTAATCCACAATAATCAAAAAAACGTTTCTATTTTATAAAAATTATTCAATAACAGTTTTTCATAAAAACTTCTCAGTACCGTAGAAATGAAAAAAATCTGTCCTAATTTTGTTTGGGAGGAAAGTCTTAAGTACGTAAATATTCCAATAACTGCCCTTAATAATTCGTGAATAGCCTCTAAATAACCCTTACCACCTTTTGAAGTTCCACCATTTAATGCGAAATCACAAAGTACATAGAGGAATTTCCAATGAAAAACTCGACAAATCCCGGCTAATTAGATTCGCGAAACTCACCTCAAACACTACGAGAGAGGGCAAAAAGAGTTTTTCTTTTTATTTCCATTTATCGTGAGATGAACCCGAAATACGCGTGCTCGGAATGGAAATGCTCGCCGCAGCGATGGCTTGCGGTTTCGGAAAAGCGAGACGGTTACTCGATACCCGATGAAGGTTCCCCGACTTACTTCTCAGGTTAAAAATTCGTCTCAGAGAAGCGGCATTTCCCTAAATCACCGCCAAAGCAACGACGTTGCCGATGCGTCACGTGAAAAGAAAAAAATAAAAAAGAAACGTCGCGGAGTTTCAGGTTCGGGAAAAGTCAACACCGCTAGATTTAAGCAACTCGTTCTTTGCAGACGAGTTGTTTACGAGCGAAAATTCGGACGAGTACACTTTTTAGCACTCCTCGAGTTTTTTTTTAGCGCCGATTAGAGAGATTCCTCTATTTTTTTATGTTTGCTTCTTTGAATAGGAAAATAGCGAGATCGTAACTGTTTTTTGTTGTGCATGAAAATGTTGAATTTTTGAGGATAAATGAATGTTTTAATTCTTCTCATCAGTGGTATTACATTTTAATGAAATTTTACTGATTCCGAATTAAAAAAATTATTGGTGAAAAAGGCATTATAGTCAACATGAATGAGAATACATTCAATTCTTGTCTTACGATTCCGAAGATTCAATATATTGCTTTTGTGATAATTTTGAACATAAAAAACCTCTAATTCGTAAATTAAGAGTACTATGCATTTCAATTAGCGAAGCAAAAATTTATGCGTGGAATCTATGGCAAGGTCGTGCTTGGAGAAAATTAAAAATCTTAAAATTCTAAATTCCAGTATTTTAATGTTAATGTTAAGAACTACAAAATTTTGATCTCGATCAATGACAATTTGAAGAAGAAAAAAATTGTATATATTTCGATATCTGACATATTCAGTATAACATACTTCAGAAACGAAGTTGATTTTTGAAAACAAAGAAATTTTGAAATCTGGGTGATGAAAAATGATTTATATTGATAATTTTGGTGATGAAACAATTTTAATATAGTCAAAAAGTTGAATTGCCAATGTCAAAGTTTCAAAACGAAGATGATAGAAAAATTTACATGATAAATTCAGAAATCAATTATCAACAGTTTATGAATTTTGCAACTTCAGCTTAAATTATTAACGTGAGTAAATGTATGATTGGACATTTTAATGAATAAGAAAATATGAAAATTTGTGATGCAGTGATTGTAGAAATATGAAATTCTAATTTCCAAATTAAAATATGTAAATAAACAGCGAAATGTAATCCCGTTAAATATTCATCATACTATTTCAAAGAAAAATCTAGAATTCTAGAAGAGTTTGACATTCAAGGCTTTTCAAGGCACCTAAAAATTTAAAGAAACCTAGATCAATTGAAAATTTCGTTGTCTTAAACAGAGCTGGCATGATATGTGGTAGCTCTTCCTACGTGGAAATTTTAAATGGTGAAATACACAAAAATAGATATGCGAAAATGCATCAATTATTTACGAAGTATTATTTTATATGAAATCGTAAAATATTTTCGCAATTAACATAATTCATTTTCATTTTCAAAAATTCTAGATTTTAATTGAAATTTTCAAAATTTTCTACCATCTTTGTACGATACATTTTTTTTTGCACGTAAATAACATTACAATAATATTACGATTTCGGTCGCTTAACTGGATTCCAAAAAATTTCCACACTATACAAAATTTTTTAACATTTCCTTAAATTCTGCAAATATGTCGCATTGTAATGGATAACTAATAATATTTAAAACTTGCGATTTTCGAATGTTTTCAAATTATCGAAACTAGTAGATTTTAATACAAACTTCAAAGTTATTACTATCTCCGTATGATAGAACATTGTTGATTTTGAAATAATTTGATTAAGATCAGTTTCCGAAGTTCTACGAAATTTTCTACAATCTATAAAATTCATCAACTTTTTTTGAAATTATACAAATTTTTTGAAGTACATATTAGGAGTTAGTTTGAAGCTAGGATAACCATGAAAATTTTTAGTTTTATATTTTTTTAAAAAATTTTGAAATTATGAACTGTATCTGTACAATAAAATATCTGTATTAAAAAATTTTTAGGAATATTATAGTTCTTATAGTTTCGTCTATTTTTTAATTTTCCCACAATCTGCAAAGTTCAATGCATTATTAAGAATTTTCCATAATTATTGGCGAGTGTAAACATTTTCAAAATTCTCACTTGTAAAAAATTTCCAACATATCTAGATTTTCATTGCAATTTTCAGATTATCGACAATATCCTTACGCTGAACATTTTTCTTATTTTTAGAAATTCACATGAAAACTACCCAGTTTCTGTAGGTTAACGGAATTTTCGGATTTTTTCACGATTCACAAAATTTTTTCGACATTTTTCGGGAAGATACGAAATTTTTTATTATATTTAGAATATTTCGATAATCTTAAAAAATTTTCGTATTTTTAAATTTTATAAATTTTCAAAATATCAAACAAAATTCTAACTATTTACAACTTTTCAGATTTTTTGAAAATTTATTTGAATCATTAAGATTTTCTGCGATTAATCGATACTTTTTAAGTTTCTGAGGTTTTTATTAGAAATGAAAAAAATATTATGTTCAATCACAGTACATAAGGTTTGGAATTAGAAGTTTTTTCATGTTCACAAATCGTTAAGAATAAGTTTTGAAATTTAGTAATCCTCAAATTTGGGGATTTACAAACAACATGGAACAAGATACTCTCCAAAAATCAACTGCTTGATATTTTTTGTATGTTTATTTACTCACTCACTAATTTTTGAAATTCATCTCTTACGTTTGACAAGTATTAACCGAATCACAAAAAACATTTTTTACGATCACTATTCGGTATGGAAATTACAGGATTTGAATTTCCATTATAAATTCTTTAATGTTAGAAATTAAATTTGTTCCTTCAACTAGTTGGATTGTCATGTTTCAGTTTACAAATTTTCTAACTATTAAACTGAAGTAGTATGAATTTTGAAAACTTCACTCCCATAATTTGAATCTGAGGACCTGAGGTAAAAGCCGAAAAAATTCTAAAGCTTCAATTCCAAATTCACTTATTTTTTAATTGATAAATTTTTCAATTCATACACGCATTCAGGTTTCTAAGTTCTCGAACTTTCGTTCTTAAGTTTTAAATTTCCCAAATCTTGAATCTCAAAATGATTAAATTTCGGAATTTCAACGTGAAAATGTTCAAAATTACATTTTTCCGTGTCTAAACTTTTTACCTCTAAAATAAGAATACTCTTGTTTTCAACTATGCAAACATACTGTTAAAATCACATCATTATCAATAAAAATTTCTCCTTTTATTGCTACCACAATTTTTTGCATGAAAAAATAAAAGCAAAACTGAAATTTTCCGCAATTTTATGGATTATGAGATTTGTTTCGGTTGGTACATAAAGTATATTTTGTATATACCGATGTAATTTAATTTGCGGCACTATAAAACCATCGCGAGTACCAAAATGAATTACCGGTTGCGGTTTTGAATTTACACGTAATACTTCATTCTCGTTTTTCTAACGTTTGCTCCTTTTTTTCATTCTATTCACAGGCTCGTGTTCTCGCTCGAGTTGGGGAAAAAAATTTAATTTAATCCGGGTTGATTAATAGAGTCGATAATTTTTGTCGGTGTTGACTTTTAAAGTCTTTTTCCGGCATTGAAAGTTTATTGTCGAGTAAATGTAAAATTTATCGCCTTTGAAAGTGTTCTAATGCAGAAAAAGTTTATAAATAAAAAGGAATGGTAAATTTGCATCTATATTATAAAACTCATGTGAGGGAAAAATTGTTTCAGTCTACCTAAGATACACTGAAAATCGAGCAATGTTTGTAAATGAATGAATATTTGCTTCGAATCAATGGCCCTTTTAAATGTATGTAAAAATCTTCACAAAACTGATAGTCAAGTTAATATTACAGGCCTGAGAAATGTAATTGGAGTTTACACAAGTAATAGGTTTTTTCGTAACTGATTCGATCGATAATTCTTATGCATGTTTGTTCTTGAGTTGAGTGGTGCAGTACTCATTGCGAGTGGTAAACTTGAGTATATTGACGTTGGCTGGATTCAGTTTGTGTGTTCGGTAGTTCGCTATCAATTTCACTAATCAAAAAACATGTGCTTGTTTCTTGAAGTAAATAATGAATTTGTTGCTGAGTTTCTAAAAAATGTGGAGATAGTTGTTGCAATCGTACTAACATGTCTTTATCTTATCAATCTTAAAAAAGATTGCAGTTATTTAAAATTTGCTTGTACCAACCATGAATTTTGTTTGTGTTAATTTTATAATTCATATGATTGTGTTTTTTTATTGATCATCGCAATCTTTTTGAGACAACTCGTTGGATGTTTCTTCGATATAATTAATTTATATTGACGTAGGAGGATACTTGAGGAAAATTGACATAGCTGTCACGAATAGGAAATTGCTACGGATAATTATGCCAAGTCGACGTTCATATCTCGGCTGCCCTCGTTTGCAAGTGAACCACGCCTGAGAGGCCTAACCTGACCCAACTTAACCTAAAATAACACGACCCAACCTAACATAGTGCACAATTTCCAATGCATTTTGTGTGTTCAACTCCGATGCAAGTTTGGCCCCCTCGTGTTTGAGCACTGTACGTGTCACGTTTAAGGGGTTGACGCAGCGTCTTGCTTGCCTACACGACGAAGGCTCCGTGTCAATAATTAACGGCCCTCCGGCTCCCTCATTTTCGCTTCCTCTCGCTGCAAACGGGGAGAAATGTGATCGCGAATTCACGAGCCTTTGTTTAGCGGCCGTTGGAAACCGCGAACCATTCGTGGCCAGCCATTAATTTGCGTTTGCGAGTTATGATTTCGAGCGGAAATTTCGACCGTGTCCCTAACGTCGAATTTGTAGTTAGAACGATTCTTTTCTTTTGTCAGGATGCGACTTGCTTTCAGGGTTTTTTTTCTGTTGACGATAATCTGAGAAAGATGGATTATGTTCATAAGGCTCACTATTTTATTTTGTTCACGACTAAGTTTGTCAAATTTGAGAGTCGAACAAAATTATGCAAATTAGGATTTCGATAGGGAAAAATTGTAGTTCCCAATGAAAAAAGACAAATATTCACGGTGCGCTTCCATGAGGTTCGACCCAAAGGTTCCCTCTCATCAAAAATTTGTTCATATATATATTTTATTTTTAAATAATTTAAGTAAAGAACTAAAATAATCCCCGGAAGGAATGAAGAGAAAACTTAATGCATATTTTTATCGTTGTAGATCCTTCAGGAAAAGAAAATGTTCCACGACGAGATGAGGAAGCAGCTGAAGCTGCAATCGCAAATAAACGCGGATCATTTGCGAGAAGCCTTGGAAATCAAGGAGAAGGAAACGAAGATGATCGTGAGTCGAGCGATGAGTGAGAAGGCTGAGAACGAGACGAATATTTACAAGCAGCAACTCGCAGCCGTCGTTGGCAGGCTCCGTGGTTTAGACGCTGCCTTCAAAGGTAAGTCAGCACAGAACTTGAAAACTGTCTGTTTTCTATAATTTACGAAAAAATGAAAGTTTTCCCACTGTTTCCGGTGGAAAAAGTGACCGATTATTGCTGATGACGAAGGGGTGTATGCGCACGTAAATGTGAGTTCACACTAATGCGTTGGTTTTATGTCATATTCATACATTTTTTTGGATTTGCGGAAAAATCTGTATTGTGTACAAGAAACACTCTACTGCGATCGTAATAATTATCTCAGTTTTGCGGTAGAGTGTAAAAATACTGCGTATTTTAACGTTCTAAACAAGTGGAATTACAAGCAACGTATTGTTGTGAAGTCACCGGAACCTTTAACACAGGGCTTCGTGCTGCTTCGTCTACCTTCGCGTACCTTCGTGTTTGTTCGTGATTCACCCGTGAATCAAAAAAATTAAAAATTACAGTGCAGCACTGATTTATTTGAATTCAAAAAGAATTCGCGCGCGATTCCTTTATTGGTGCTACTACGACTACGTTTTAAAACTCGTGTGATAGCCACTCTCGCTACGTTCGAGTGGCTAACTTCACACTCGTTTTAAAACTGGCGCTTTTTCAACTTGTACCACAATGTACTATTGTTCAACCCTGTGAGAAAAAGGCTCGTTTTCCCCAGGCTTGAATCGTATAAAGTTTGCATTTTCTCACATAGGCGAACAAAATATTGTCATTAAAATCCGTACACTGACGAAAATTTCGAAAGTGTTTTCAGCTACATAATCAGTGAAGCATATGTAATTGGATAAACTGAATATTTTATTAATCGAACTGTGTTGCAGTTAAATGCACTGAATTCATGTTGATGATACAAATGCGCACGATAGTTAGAACTATTGTCGTTTTAACTGTGGGAGACTCACAATCAACTAGCTTAATGGTAGGGCTAAATAATGGTGCAGTTGTCTCAACTGCACCAACCATTTGAATAAACAGATAATATTCAGTCGGGTAGCACAGCAGTATATCATGATTAACCAGGGATGTGAATTTACCGGTCAGAAAAAAAATTGGCCAGGTCATGGTAATTTCTGACGGTCATTTACTGTTATTTACGGTCAAATTTAAAAACTCTCTAACTATAGTTTACCGTCAGACCTCGTTTCTGAAATTCCAGGTAAAAATAACCAATATTGGTATTTCACATTTCATAAATGGCTTTTCCATTTTTCTAGAAAAAACTCACGAGTGTCACTGTACTACTGCGTTTGCTGGATAATATATAGGGTGTCCCAAAGTCGGCGGATCATCAGAAAACCATCGATGCCTCATGAAATTTCAAGACATTTTTTCCTTTACAATTTTTTAAAATTCGCAAAATTTAAATAGTTATTAGTAATTCAGTTTCGTCCAACCACTATTCAGCAAAGCAGAGCTTTTGATTGAAGTCCCTTCTCCTATCACCCCTTCTCTTTCTAAGCTTACTATAACAGAAAATTGGGGGCAGTTGAAGTGTGTGATGGAATGTAGATTAATGATGTCTCTCATCTTGAGAGACAATTTTTACTCTGACTCACCTTTGCGTTAGTATTTTGTCTAACTGTAACATTTATTATACAGTATTTTCTAATTTTTTTTAAATAGATGAGATAAGAGGTAAAAAAAGTACAATAGTCGAAGCTGATTCACAATTACAATGCCTAACAGTAAAAAATACAATACTCTTGTCTTAAAATTAGTGTAGAAAACTGACGTGAAATACCTAAAATAGAAATTTTTCCGAAAATAAAGATACCGAAGAAAAATACCTAATCAACAACACACTTTTATGAAGTAATTTGCTTATTTCTTTATAAATGACTCTTTTCATATGGAAAGGTTGTAATTGTGCAATTATGTGTTATTTAAGAAACCAATTTTTTTTACTTGTTCATACTACTAAAATGTTCAACTCGTTTACAAACGAGTTGAACATTTTGTCAAGTCATCTTTGAGTATGTAATAATTTTGATCAGCATAATAATTCTGACCGGTAAGGTAAACTAACGGTCAAAATTGACTAAAACATTCTTGTCGTAAATGACGGTCATGACCAGTATTTTACCGGTAAAATTACTGATAAATTTACCGCCTCACATCCCTGTGATTAACCGAACAAAATGTGCAGTTGGTTCAACTACAGTCTTTGAACACGCCATGCAGTTAGGTCAAGTTAGGTCAGAGTAGAATTGCTTATCTGGCGAATATGATTACAACACCCGCGGAGAAACTTCTTTGTTCCGTTACATGCATTCTTATATTTGACTCTTCCCCCTCCCAACTAACATATTAAATCAATTTTAGTATTTTCATTAAAATCATACAGTTTTTTTGTGTTCTTGAACATTCCCTCGCAATTCTTCATAAAATATTCGTTGGTAATTTGAGATTTAGAACACTCTTTTCCCCTCTTTTTTAAGGTTAAAATTTTTTTTAAATTTTTTACGTAATAAGCAATGATATTTGCACAAATTATTATATGTATTGTTGAATTTTTCTTCAGCTTTGAATTGCACGAATGTATGGGGATAAAATAGCAAAATCCACGAAAGTACACAAGCTTGTTCCTCGCGATGTAACAATCCGAGTAAAGTTTGTAAATTAGGCAAGCCGTTGTATGCCGAAGCGGAAACAGCGGTGTTTAATCATTGGCAATAATGGCGGTGCTTCCAAAGTGGCTCAAGGGAGAAAAAAAGTAACCCCGCGCCATGGGAAAAAGTAAATTAAGGTTAATTTGTCGGCTGACCCGGCACTTCTTTCTCACGGAACGAATTTTCCGACTTATTTATTACCGTCGACGGGAAAATTTCACATTTCCCGGCCGAACAAACTTTTGTGCCTGAAGTTCTAAAAGTTTATGAAATAAACGAAAACGGAATCGAATATTATTTGTCTATCTCTACTTGAGATGAATGTGATAAAAAGTTAGTATCCTTGGATAATATTTGTTTGATATCAATAATTATTTATTACTAAACTGAGAAAGGGAATGTAACAATTTTATTTGTTTTCGTTTATAATTTAATGTTCGAAATTTCAGACACATGGGAAAGGAATGTTACGAATTGAAGTTTAGATTTTTTAAAGGTGGAATTCAGAATTTGCAGTATTGACTCAAAGAATAGGAAAACTTCGAAAAAAATTTTATATGATCATTTTGCAGTTTGGAAAATGGAAATCTGAATTTTAAGGCTGAAGTGAAATACTTGCATACATAATTTCAGTTCATTCATGCTACGCAGAATGACATGTTGGACCAAATAAAACTTCTCAAGCTCAATGTACAAAAAACTTTTGCTCTAATGGCACTCAGGAAACCACCAACTTATTTTCAACAGTTAGTTTTTTTTTCTGGAAAAACTTTTTCTCAATTTTGAATGCAAAAGCTAAGCCTGTTTCGATTCTCAACCCCGCAAATTCTGGCACTTTACGCTGGTCACTAGAACGAGGCCATTAATTACGCCACGTTCGTCATGATTTTAATTGTTTTCGATGATTTATTGGATGCGTCGTTAGACGAACCGCTGTCGCTCATGAAACAAACAATGCGCGATGAGATTTATGGAGCGCGTCATATTCTGTTGTAATTCAAAACATTTGTCTCGTGTTGCTCGCGACTAAATACAGTCGACCCAAAAGCCAATTCATGAGTACAAAACGCGTTACGCAAACAAACATTCTCGTACGAAGACGGCGAAAAGCCTTAAGTGTGAGGGCATGAAAAGCGACATCCGTGGCTTCCGCAAGGTGCTCCGAGTTGATACGAAAAACGATCTGGTTCAAAAGCTCAACATATCCGGATTTTTGCCGAGCTCTGAAATGATTTGATTTGGTTTTCAATTTTTTTTTCAAAGCTGTGAAATGATGCGATTTGGTTAGGAGTTTTGAACTATGACCGAAATGGTCTTGAACCGTCCTCGAGAATAATAAGTTTGTCATACTGACGATGGATGTTTGTTCCGAGATATTTACGTGACGTGTTATTGTTCATTAATTTGTAATGGTGGTTAAATAACACGAGTTGATCATCTTTGAGAGAATTTAGGGGACGTTAATTACGAATCGGATGATTAAAGACAGACTCCTGATGAGGATCTCGATAAGAGATCGAAAGCTCGAGATGGGGTAAAGTGCTTATGAGGAACTAGACGTATTTATTTGCAACCATATTGGCTCCGAGTGATCTATCTGGCACAATTGAAATTTTAAGGTTGTGAAATTTATCCTTCGTAAAAATTTGGTAAATTTAAAACTTTCGTTGTCGATAATTTAAAAGTGCAATGATTTCTTCAATTCGAAAATATCGACCGCGGAGGGGGCAAAAATGTAGGCTTTTTTGACCGCTATGATAAAAATAGTACATTTCGCATCTAGGGAAAAAATGAATTTCTCACGAGGGTTTAAGTTATATCCCTCGTGAGGAATTTATTTTTTTCCATGGTGTAAACGATTTTTTTCATCGTAGCGGGAGAAAAAGCCGATTTTCGCCAGAAAATTTTTTTTTTTCAAAAATTAGAAAAATGTATACGTTATTCAAATTAAGTCCTAAAGAGAAAAAGGAGATGGCTTCATGGAGGGAAGCCATTGACGTTATAGAGGGTAGCCATCTTGATCTATGGAGGCAGCCATTTTGATTCACAACTTAAGTATTAAGTGTTGAGTAGGCTTTGAATCTGTCTGCGAGGCGCTGGAATTTAGTTATAAATATTTTATTTTTTCTTGCATTGACATAAAGTAAAATTAATGCTATGTATTATCAATCATCAACAGTAAAATCAATAGTAATCTGTATGGGGGGAAGAAATTTGAATGAGGTGGTTAGTAGCCCGAGAAATTGAAATTAGAATATACAACCCAGTTTTCTTCGGTAGTTTACACAGATCAGTGGTAGTTAATTATTCATGCAATTGAAGCAAAATAAATATCAATATCGCATTTGTTGCTGTCAAACCATGCACGTATTTTATTATGATTCTTCCTGAAATTATTATTATAAAATTGTATAGTCCTAAATAGAAAAAGGAGATGACATCATGGTGGCTGCCATCTTGTGTAACTTTCTGAAGTTAGCTGCGAGTTCAGAATTGTTCCGTCATTCACAATTGTTTTTGTGATTAACAATTGTTTTTGGGATTCATAATGTTTGCAATTCAAGTAAAATTTTTAATTAGAAAACCAACTGGAATACCACTTGGAAATTTTCAGCAGCGTAGTGTTAGAAAAATTGTTATTTTCATCTGGATGTTACGGATTTTAAGATTTTTACGATTTTTCAATTTTAATTTCGTTTTTTATACCGCTGTATTTTTAAATTAATATTTATATTTGCACTTTTCTAAAATCGAAATTTCGCAAAATTTTAAATTGTCAAAATTTTATTCATGCAAATCTCGCAATCTGACAATTTTCCTGATTTGTTACTTAAATACATTTTTCAATAATTTTTAAAAAAACATTCAAATGTACTAGAAAAATCGACGGTTGAAGAATTCTTCGGTTTTCACAATTCCATCATTGAGATTTTTAACAAAAAAATAATTTTTTCGATTTAGAATTAACATTTTTTATTGCAGCTTTTGATAATTGGTCATAATTCCATGAAAATTTTCACTATTCTGAATTTCATGATTCTTACTTTCAAACTGATGATAATTCTGTTGATTTAGAATCAAAGTTTTCGTTAGTAATAAAAACTTATTTTCCATGTTTCAGATACCTGTAACTGATATTTTTTATTTACAATCAGTGTTTCAGATTCAGTCAGGTTAAGTGATTCTCCCGTTTTTCACATCGCCACAATAAACTCGCTTTTAAATTCGATACCGTAAATTTCGTTGCTGCAAGAGGCGGAGAAATGGCGCATAATTTTATCGAGTTCATCGAAAAAGAGCACATTCAAACGCTCAGATTTTCCGCGTCGTTTTCGCGACGCGCCACAATCGAAGACCCCATCATTCCCCCCATTTTCCCCCTTTCTTATTTTGCTTTTTTTTGGCTTTTTCGCAAACTATCCGAGAATATTTTACGCGTCATTTCACGGACTCATGGAGCGTCTATTCCACGAAAATCCCGTAAGATATTCAAACTAGATCGTTGCGAAACTTTTCGTGGATGCGAAACAGTTTGCGTTCATGTACCACGTCGGGAATGGAAAGTCCTCGTTTTTCGGGCGCTCTCAGATTTTCCGAAATGAAATAAATCATTAGACGACGTGAACTCATTTTCTAGTGTCTGATTGTGTTGAATGATTATTTTGGGAAAGAATAATTACAGTATATTTTGGTCAGAATGAATTTTTTTTTGAATTTTTTTATATTATTATAATTGAGAATATTTTATGAACGTTTGTAAATTTTTGATAGAAACTTTTATCAGACTTTGTCAATGACAGCTTATCAATTTTTCTTCAGTTTTGAATTCAAATTTTTTTACAATAAATATTAGCATTCAATCAAACTGCAATTCTTTTAAGATTTCGAGTGTTTTTCTTTGTTTCATAAAAGTTTGAATAGACGAGGAAGTTTTTCTCATACGTCAATAGGAATTTTCACATCGAACGTTTAATGTCGAAGTTGGTTTGACCGGCACTCGAACGTGGCAAAACGACAATAGCATGCGTTAAAACCGAGTTAGCACTGTAATCAGTTAACGAATAAGCGAACGCGATTGCGCGTGTCGCCAGGCATTTTCATTTGTATCACCCACCCCGGATCAATCGAGCCCTGATTTTCAAGTACACGTAATTTCATGATGAAAAAAAAGCATTTTCACACTTTTTCATCCTTTTTACATCTTTTATATATGACAAAAGTTTTATAACTCGAAGGTATTGAATAATCAATGTTCGATAGTTGTAATAAAAACTTTTTTTTTTTCTGGGTGTACCTAAAGTTGTAAAGGTGAAAAATGAAGAAAAAAGTATTAATAGTGGATAAAAAAAATATTTAGCAAATTTTGAGCTTTTTTCAGTCAAAACAACAAATATTCCAATCGAGAAAATATTTTGTACAATCCGCCCTGTGACCAAAAATCTAAAATTATCATATTTTTTTATTTTTTTGAATTTTGAACGTTTGGAACTTGGGGATTTTGTAATTTACCTTGAAACACGGAATTCTCCCAACTTGATAAAGCTTTTTTTTCGAGTTTTGAAACACGTGATTCCTAAATTAAGAATTTGCAGTCTACATTCTGGATTTACAAAAATTTTATACTTCTTACCTAATATTTCTAATGTCTTTTGGAACATGATACTCACAAAATTTACTTGTAAAAACGGTTCTTCTTTCACTATTCACTTCGATTTGAAGTCCTAAATTGGTTATTATTACCTGGATTATTAGAGTTTTATAGTGTTTGAAACATATTATCAATAATTAGAAAAATCCTAAACTTCGTTTTTTATTTATGTATACTGAAAAATGAAATAGAGTTGATTAAATAGATTATAAGTTGAAAGAATTGGAATAAATATTTTACAGCAAATTTTAGACAAAATTATCATACTGGGCGAGGAATTTTCGAAAAATCCATCAATATGATTTGTCAAAATAGTTAATTATAGCACTATATGAAAGAATATATTTTGCAGTATAAATTCAATTTAAAAGGAAAAAAACAAAACATTTAATTAAATATGAAAATTTCTATTTAATTTTTTACTGTTCTTAATCTAAAGAATTAAAAATGGTTTAGAAAGTTGTATTCAATTTATTGCTAACAAACATTTCGAATTAAATAGTTCCAAGTATACACGAGGTAGCTTAAGAAGAATATGTATTGAATTTTAAAATATTTGAACTTTACAATCTTTTAATTCGTATTCTCAGTTTAAAAAAGCTCTTGAATACTGAAAATATTGCAAATTTACAAAAAATTCCTAATTTTTTGCGAATTTTTTTTTATGTCTTTTTTAATACTGTTAATGATTCTATTTTACATGTTTTTAAAAACAATTTCAAAGTTCCTAAATATCGAACGCGTCCGATGAGCTTTTGAATGAGGTTAACAACTTTTTCAAAAAAATGCGAAAATTCTTGACTTCCTTTTTGAAGCTCCATTGAAATCGCAATTCACTCGTGGCCTAAATGCCACGATTGCCCCGAGATGAAACTAAAAAGAAATTTAATCTTCCTTGCATCGATGTTTTCCTTTTTACGGTTGTGAATCTCAGTAACGTGATTGCATTTTTTTGCCGCTGTTTGAATGATTTGTCGATAAAATAAGCAAGACGGAAGCTCAAAAGTTTTATTATCACATAGTGATGTGGAATTAACTGATATATTTTATCTCTGATTCAAAGATAATGTATTAGGTTTAAAAACAAAAAAATGACAACTTTTAAAGCTATATTCTTACATAAACATTATCGAAAATTACTCAAAAATCATATGTTCAATATAAGGATGTACGAAAAGATATACTAACCTGTATTATTACTTCTGCCTCCTCAGGTTACCTTATTTGAAACTGTATCATCAATTATGAATATATTTTTATTTTTCTGAAATTATTGTTGAACAAATTTATTTTGGCATTGATGAATTTTCCCGTTGGAACGACGAATTCAACACATTTTCAAAACCAGATACTATCATTTTCAGTCATCCCATTAATTAAAATGTAGACAATTTGTTGATCACGTAACAGAGTGTTATCAGATTTCGCGTAATAAATGTACTAAAACTGAACTATAGAATGGTATTAAATTAAGCTCCCCGAATTATTCGATGTATGCGAGGCATTCCATTAATTAATCACGAATAATTGATGAATCTCTATACGAGTAAACGTAATAATGAGCATTATCTAGATTGATTCTATAATAGTATGTCAGCAAATGACGACTTAAAAAGAAGGTCAAGATTTTGTACAAAATCGTTTCAAGTGTCTTCCAAAAATAAAATGAAATTTTGATAGATAAAATCTTGGATGTTTCAAAAAGTTCATATTGAACATGTTCATAGAATCTTCAAAATTTTATAAAAGTGTTTAGGTTCCTGAAAATACGTGTAAAATCTCGTAAACTTCTTAAGACGACTAGCAAGACCTTCTCTTTTCGTCCTTCTTTCTTTCAATTGAATCCCGTTCTAGGCGTCTTTCTCGCACTACAGTAGGTTGCGAGTCGTCTTAACTACTAATTGGGGAAAAAATGCAGGATGATTTCGAAAGAAGTTCGAAATTTTATCAAGTAACTTTTTTAGGAAAATTTTGAAAAATTGGGAGTATTTCCCTAAGAGTATATTTCATAAAATTTAAAAAAGTGACAGAATTTATGTGTTTCAGGTGCTATTTGCGAGGATTTATCACGTGAATTCAAAATCGAACTTTTTCGTAATGTAATATGTATGTTTTTTTACGAATCTTGTTAAAATGTCAATTTTACCTATTTTTCGGTTATTTTTCACGAATAGGGAAAAATATAATTTTTTTATAATAACAAGGCTAATTCCCCTCCCCCTTTTTTTTTCAATTTCTATGACAGAAACAAGTTTTTTTTTCTTAAATGAAAAAATTGACGTAACAGTAAAAAAATTAAACACTTTTTTTAAGAAGTATAAGAAAAGGAATTTCTACTGTTTCTAAAGGCGCTCAGCTCAATGTCGGCCATGCAAATTACGGTTTCGTCCGGTATTCTCTGCCATCACACGCGACGTTTTATCTCTCTCGGGCAATAAAAATGCAAAAAAGTGCTGGGGCCAATATTTATGCAAATGGAAAAAAAGTCCGGTCCAAACAGTTTAGGGTCAATTTGCGACGTTTCGTCTGTTAAGTAGAGCGCGAACGATGTTTATCTCCGGTGGCGAGCTTTCGCAGTTTCATCGTGGTTTTTGGGGTAAATGTGACGTAAAAGAGTAAAAACGGAACAAATGGAGACAGCAAATATTGAGTTTCATTTTTTTTCTCCTCCAAGTTACGTTTTCTTTTTTCATGTGATTAGATTTCGAAAAAATTTTATATACATTTTATATACATATTTATTTATTTATAGAAAAAAATTAACGGACTCACGTCCAATACATAAGCAAATCAAATTGACTGTACATAGTACAATGAACACAAGAAAAAAAAAACAAAATAATAATAAAGACGAAAAAATCCAATAAGCCAAAATGATACTTATAAACACAGATTCTCAATGGCGAAAAAAAGCTGAGATTCAAATTCAAAAAAAATTTTAGTTTGCATATTGAATATATTGATTTAAAAATGTTCTATTCAAGTCAATTCAATTTCGTATTTTCATATTTGATATGAGATTTCTCGATATAAGTACTGATATGTCCAACAAATGTTTCAAAACGAAACACATTTCCGAAAATTCTGAACAATATCTGCAATCATCGACCATTTTATTTCAGATCGTTTCATAACTTGCACTAGCAATCCTGTGCATATGGGTTGTCAGTGCAAGTGGAAAAAAACAAAAACAAAAAAAAAAAGAAAAAAAAATGGGGACGAGAACACATTCCCGTCCGCATTTTAATTAATCCGCGAATCGCGCGCAAGTTGACAAGAAATCCACTTGCTCCGACTCCGCAAAAAGCGCGCTGGCAGAGAGTTATGGCTTTAAAATGCACTTTGCGAGAAGTTCACACATGTGAGCAACACGAAGTCGTGCCAAATCTTTCGTAAAGGAATCGCAAGATTTTTGAGATTCTCGAAATCTGCGACTTTGTCACTTATGGTTTCAATTAAATATCGTGGTAAAGGTATAATTCTCGAAGTGACTTGGGATAGCTTCATTTTAAGCCAATTTAAATCCAATTAATATAATATGCTTAAAACCAAGTGTCACGTTCCTTGTTCTCCAAGATACCGTTTGATAAGGGGATATATAACCTAAAATTTTCAATAGGAGTAGGTGAATTTTTTTTTTCGTTCTCTCCTTCTTCGAAATGGATCCCACTATTACGTGAAAATCGGGGTAGTAGACACCACGGACACGCTCATCGGTAAAAGTTTTTCTGGGCTTTCTTTTTTCTCTAATTGCCAAGTAAGCTGCGATTGAAGTGGCAAGAGCCATTGGGAATTGGATGGAAAAAAAGGGTCGACAACGAACTCGAAAAGATGAGAGATTGCAAAACGAAAAGAAGCCGAGCAATCTGTCGCAAGGCTTTTTAACATCTTTCTTCCAGTCCGATGCTTGCTTCGCTGGGTTTGTAGAAGAACCGACCCGGTGAAAATACAAGTCCCGAAAATCCGCTTTCTTGGCTCCGCGAGAGGATTCAAGAAGGAATTACGGGAGTAAAAAAGGATGGTAATCTGGCAGGGGTTGAAAGAATTATCCGCCTGCCGACGTTTCACGCAGAATCTCTTTCCTTTGATGATGGAAAGAAATGTTTCGACAAGACCACTTTGCAATATTTATTCCGCTAAAAATTGGAGCGTAATGTAAAAGTTGATCTCAGGGTTGCAAGCTGCAAATAGGGCAAAAGCTGATAATATGGGACACTCTTTCTCACGTCTTAATTGCTTTTTCGCCGACAGTAATTGTTGCCATTTGTTTGGGATTCAAGGAGTTTAGTTTATTGTTTAGTATTACTTTTATTTTTCCCCTTTTCTTATTTTGTTTGTTTATGTTTCACTTGTACCATGATGGCATTGTACGGCTATATTCGTTTGCCTATTCCGGATCTAGAGTGGGATGTGTTGTTTCCTCACATTTTCTCTTTTATCTTTATTTCGTGGCCCTCAAAAATTACGATGTTGTTAGTAAGTCTTCGTCTGAGTGTCCTCTGCGACGGGCGAGAAAGTACAAATCAGCAAATGCCAATCCAATGTCCTCCGTGACGGGCGCATTTTCGCGATTAAATCTAATAGTCGTGTATCTGTATTGACTGAACTATTAAATTTACAATACATCTGAGTCAAGCGCGAGTGAAATCAAGTTTTTATTTAACGATTCCTCCCCAATCGCGTTGTTCGATTGAAGCTACCGGATCTTCATAAATAATACCCACTGGATCTCATTGACTCCAAAACACCATTGTGAATTCGTCTGTTAAAATTTTTGTAGCCTTTTCGTAGCTGAACTTTTTTTTTAAATCTCTCGTGAAACTACTGCGAAACGTTGAAAAAACAAAAATATTTCGAAAGTGTCGCGATTTAAACTTGGAAAAAAACAATCCTGGTGAAAATTTTGTCGATCCTATCATTGGTCCTAACCATCATAGAAAGACATAAAAAATGTAGATTCCTAAATGTCATATTACAGTCATACGTTTTAACACTTTAATCATAAGCCAATGTTTGTCATTTATTACAAATGAGGTTTAAATCAATTGTCAACCCAATAAACAAAATTAATATTATTTAAAAAATTTTAATTAATCATAATTATAGTTCATGAATTCTAAAAATTACTTGCAAAAGAAATGAAATTTTTTTTTTAATGATCGGTATTACGAAAACATACAAGTTAAAGAAAAAAATTAAGTTAATTACGAAACATACTACTATAAAAGCAGTATGGAACCAATTATAGATTTTCAGTATTTTGAAATCTTTTAGTTTGAACTCTTGATGTAAAAAAATTTCTTTTCAAATTTGTAGTATTGCAACTACCAAAGATATTGATCATTTTCATATCATTCTGTTTGTTTTGATACACCTGTCCAATTTTGAAATTTCCTAGATTTTCGTTTCGTATCCTATCTTCCTGGCTTTCAGTTTGAGAATGTCGATATTTCAATATGCTCGAATGTCGAATGTGTTTCATTGATACACACAAAAATTGAATTCTCAAAAACGAAGATCTTCCTTTTTGCCGACTTTTTAATCTGAGTGTAAACAAACGAGTTTCCAGAATTCAAATATAACTGACCAGCTTTTTTCGTTTATTCAGTTCCAATGTAAAACTCATACGGTTTTCGATACAAAAAAATCGAGTTAAAAGAAAAAATATATTTTGATATTGATTATTTCTAATTTCGACACATTTGATATTGATTGACATAAAAGAGACACGAAGATAAGGAAATTATGGGGTGTTAAACATTGAGATAGTTGCAATTTTTTATTTTTGTAGACTCCAGCGAATCGTGAAATTTTAAAAAACTGTAAAAACTCCCCACATGGTCAAAATTCACATATTGCAGGTTATTCAATTTTTTCACAGCTTCTAATCTTCTAAAATTCAACGTTCTTCTAAACCAAAATGTGGACTTTTTCTTCATTTTCGATAAATATGAAATATTCTTTGGGAATTTTTATGCTTTCCACGAGTTTTCTCCTTACTTTTCTTTCGAAAATTTTTTGGATAGACAAGATTTATTGCACATTTGAAAAAATTAATTTTGAAAAAGTTCAACTCTTTTGCCCTTTCGGTCAGAATTAATTGAAAAAATGACTTTTTTGGACGAGCATCATTCAAAAACTTGCCAATAGACTTTAATAGTTAGATAAGTTTAGGAATCGCATGAGTATGGAAATTAATATGTCATAGCTTGCAGAATAAATTTTGTCTCTTGCAATGTAGAAAGTTTTCCAAAATTTAAAATTTATTTGCACCTTTTAATATGTATGCCTTTTCGTGCAAGCTATATCAATACTATCGTTCTACAAAGCATAAAAAAAAACGACGCTAGAAAATTTATTGAAAAATGTCAGATCGATGAGAGAACTTGACTCCGCAATGTTCAATTATTCATGCTTCGTTCTTTTTTCCCGGACACACACGTGTTCCCGAAGGAGAACGTCAATCAGAAAACTTAAAATCGTGCAAATGCGATAAACATGTGACACATCTATGAATGCACAATCAGAATTCACGGTAGATGTGAAAGAATTTCCAATCAGGGCGATGATAAGGAGAAAAAAAAGTGACATGACATAACATACGATGGTGCTTATTGATTGAATATGAATTAGATTGATTGTACGTGAGGTTGCATTATCAAAATGATGGGATTGATTTTTCGAGTTGATTTAAAAGTATTTAAATGATTTTGCTTGTTTTGATTTTGAGTTTGATATTACTTTGCATTCATATTCTTCTAATATACAATAAATTAAGTGTCTAAAGACCTTTACTCGACAGATCAAAACCATGTCGATGGATCTTTTTTGCCTGACGTAAATCCGTTCGAATATAGAATGGACCATTTCAGACTGAAAGTAAATTAATCGCGTTTGAAGTGAAATCATTCCAATCCAAAGTAAATCTCTACCATCTTGAGTTCTTTTTTGATTGAAAGTAAATCTGTTTCGTTGAATGGCGTCAATTTTAATTTTGAGTGTATTTCAGGAATACAAAATCAAAAACAATGCTCGGTGTCTCGCGTTTTATTCGCGGTGTTAAATCACTCGCCAAGGAATCGAATAGGGATGTTACAAAAACAGTTAATCAAGTCTAAAACCGTTTCTTTCCGCCATTTTATGGACCAACTCGCGCAACGTTGATAAATGCTCTTTGTTTACGTCTGCATGTTCCTCTCGCGTCGCGTTAAATTTGCCTCCCATTCATGCCATTGGCATCGAGCTTTTAAACGCGGCATTCTTCATTCCTCGAGAAGGAGCCAAATTTACGCCCCATTCAAGATCACCAAGATTTCACGACGAAATGACGCTTTTCCATGGGAAACTCGTGATTGTTTGCGGGTGAATAATCGCGCGTCGTAAAAAAGCAAGGCTTTTCATATTGAAATTCACTACGGGGTTCTAATGAATATTTCATGGCGTACGTAAAATGCGTTTTGGGTTGAAAATTGAATTACACGAAGCTCTCGAAGTTGAATTTCGCGATTTGGAATTCAATTATGATTTTTGAAGTTAAAGGAAATGAACTAAGATTGGAAAATACCATAGCTTGAGCATTTGGTGTTTTTAATGTTGAATCGACACAGAAATTAAAATTTGTTGAAATGTATAATTCTATTCGGAAAATTGTACAATACATTTTGTCACCCAATTCAGGCGAACGAATTGAGAAAAATGGAGGTTAAAACTTTTTAATTGGAAACAAAAACTGATTCTGAACTTCAGAGGTATTGTGTGTAACTTACGAAATTCCAATCCAAACTCTACTATGAATGAAACGAACCCCTAAAATCCGTGATTGAACGCTTAATTATTCACATTCAAGGGATAAATTTCGATCGATTCACGAGTTGGGCGCTATGCAAATAATCGCGTTTGGTCCTTTATTGGAAAAAAATTGACGTCGGGGAAATATTCACTTGCGTCACCGAAAGTAAAAATTCATAAAAACGGATTATTGGAAAAGCGAAATAGCCCAGTGGATGGAAGAAGTGCATTTCCACTCTCGTCGCTCAAAGTTGAAATTGCCCATTTTTTGAAATCGAGCGATACGTTCATCACCGAATTTTCAGTTCATTACGCGACTGTATACGTTTTTTAAACGGTAATGGAATGTAAATAAGGAAATACAAGCAATTTACAACTGTTTTCAGTATTATTGTTCTTTACTTTTTATATTTATAAGGATACGAAATTAAATAGGGATATAACTTCGAATTCCAGAATACCAGATTCTCAAAATCTGCATAGAAATATTTAAAAAAAAACTACAATATTCTACAATATTTTTTGAATGGTACAATATACGAAAAGTTCCAAAAATACTACTATTCTATGAAATACCTAAATTATGCAGCTGTATAATTTACTCAAAAATCTTATAAAGTACGAGTTAGTTTTAAATATGGCACGAATACTGAAATGGTGCATAAGGTTACATTTTTGATTTTATATGGTTTGCGATGTATTTTAAAAAGTAAAAGCGTTTTTAAGATGTTATGATACTGGAATCAAAATTCATTGAAACAACGAAAAGTATTTATAATTATATGTATTGACCTTTTGATATTCGAGTTAACGCCCCCCCCCCCCTTTATAAATTTTTTTACATCGCTCCTACCTAGAAAAACGATTGATAATAATTTCTGGAACGATCGAAAAAAAATTATTAATATAATGGAAAGCTTTTTGTGGTTTTTTTTTTCAGTATCCTGAAATGTTTCTAAAGTTTCTGGCCATTCAAGCAAATCCCCATCTTATTTGGAAACTCCCAGAAAATTGGTTGAATTCCATAGATATGTTTTTCTTTTTAATTTAGGCAAACTTGAGGAACCCAACTTTTTTTCCGACTCAGTTATTGTAAGTATGATTTTATTATGCCTGCAGCACGTTTGGCCGAGGACAAAGGAGCTTGCGAAGCCCAAATATTATGGTCAGCCTGTCAAGCTCTGGCTCGGGCAGTTAAGGTCGCGCCGCCGGGAACAGCGCCAGATAGAGCAGTGAGGCCCCTGGAGCCCGAAATTCAGGCCATTACAAAGGCTGCCCGTGAGTGCATTTTCCATTTTGCGATAACGTCCACTTTTTATTGAAACTTTTTTCTCAACCCATGCTTTTTTCACCCTCCCACCTCCATCCCACGCCCCGCACTTCCAACATTCCTTATCGACGCGAACGAGACGACATAAAAAGTTATATTCACGCTGTAACCTTATAAAAACGAGGAAAGTGCTAAGAAAAATATGCGGCGATTTCAAGCGAAAGATAATATGATTTTATGACAATTTATAAATATTTTCGACAATGGTTACCGGAAATGTTTCAAAATCAGAGGATGGAATTATTAAATAATAGTTTTTGCCAAAAATAAAATCCACAGGGAAAGAAAATTTTTTGGAAGACTTGGCAATGTAAAAATGTTTCTTTTAGAAAAACGGATATTGTACGATGTAGAGAAAGTGTGATAAGCAAGGCAACCGAAAACATTTATGAAAAAAAGCAAAATATTTATTTATTACTTACGAAAAAAAAGCATAAATATTTATGAAAGATGTTAAATATTTATAATAATTCATTATTTCCAAAATTCCATGGATACTTCAATTGAATGAACCATTGTACACTTTGACATTTTTATTGATTAAAATATAATATTTCATGCTGAAAAACATTTCCGAAAATAAAAAATAAACTTCGTCGATCATGAAAGATTATTTATTTTGAGTATGAAGCCACAACTCGTTTGATAAAATTTGAAGAACTCTCTTTAATTCATCATTTTGTGTTGATCGGGATTCCAATTTTGTAATAAACGAAAAAAAACGTTTCATGCATCCAATAAAAATTTCATTGCCCATATATCAAACAAAAATTTTGTATTGATACAAGGAATATTTTCATTAGCTCAAAACACATGATTCTTGTACCAAAATAACAAGTTATTAGGCTAACAAAAACGTTACTTATCCCAATAAAAAAAATTTGCTTGATATATGGTCGATAAAATTTTCATTGGATATTTTTTTCTGTTAAACTGCTGTGAAAATTAAAAAAAAAACTAAAAGCAGCACCAAATTACATTCATTTGTTACTTTTCGTTTGACGAATCGCGAGATTCATTCATATTCGAGGGCAAAAGAGTCAGGAATATTGACAGAATATGTATAGTAAATATCATATTTATTTATTGACGCTTACAGTCAAAATATTTATTTAAATATTTTTTATTTAAAAAAACATTTTCGGTTGCCCTGATGATAAGACTTTGAAATAAATGTTCCACAGCAAAAGAAGATCCTTTAGTCAAAGCAGCGATTTCGGCCATTCCTGAAGAAGCTACGAAACGCGGTGTTTTCCCGGAAGACGCGCTTCGAGAAAGATTTTTGAAGGTATTTTTTTTATTCTTGTATAATTTTTGATTTGATTGTAAAGCATTTCTACATACGGGGGAATTTCGAATATTCGCGGGGCTGGAAGACGCCATGTTTGGGGGGGGGGGGGTTCAGCCTGACACGTAAAACATAACCTGAATTCAGTTTTACAAGAAGCAACGATGAAGATGTCTCTCTCTCTCTCTCTCTCTCTCTCTCTCTCTCATCTCTAAGGAATTGTTGTACTCGAAGAAGTTTAAATAGTCCGAAAAAGTGCAGAACTCTGGTTTTTGAACTAAGGGTTATCCCCTGAACGCTATAGCTTTCATTCATTTTAAATCATAGTCAGCGAATTCATTCAATTCCTTTTGAAATCTCGAAAAACTTTCAATCAGCAATTTTTGAAAAATATAACTATTTCAAAGAGATAGTTGCGAAATTTCAGAGTAGGAATATTCCCCTGAAAACTTTTCAAAAAAAAAAAAAGAATTTTTTCCGAGTTTTTTAAAATGTATGCATTTTTCTAAAACAGCTCATCGACAGAATTCACATTTTTCGAAAGATGCGAGTAATTTATTTAAATGTTTTCATTTCTTGTTAACTCATTACTTTAGATTGAAGTAATTATAATTCATGTTGATAGTAGTTTCTGTGTTGGTTTCCAACTTCCATGAAATTCACTACAATGGTGGAATTTTTTGTGTCTTGGACATTGTTGACATTTCCATCAACATAAAAAAATGTAATGTACCTGAAGTTCCAAACGTTTAAAATTAGATGAGAACGAAAAATATATTAATTTTTTGATTTTTTATCATGATGAAAAGTGTGATGAATATTTTTTTGGGAAGCATCAAGTTTGTTGTTGCGATCAAAAAGTGTTCAAAAGCAGTTGAAAAAATTTTTTCTCATGTATTAACTTGATGATTTTTTTCCTGTAATTTTAAACGTTTGAAACTTCAGGCACATAAAAATGTAGAATTTCACACGAAATTTCGATTATCATTTTTCGTACAAATTCTGTGAAAAATTCTTTTAAAAAACTTCGAGTTATCTATCTGAATTTATTTTGGAAACTTCCTGGTGGTTTTTTGGGGGTTCTTTCACTTGTGTTTTTTATGTAATTTACGAGTGATGATTGCATGTTCGCCAGGTAGAGAAGACGGCGAGGAGGCTAGCATTAGTGCCGGAAGAAGGTGCTTCCCTGCCCGTGTACATGCTCAGCTATCTCCAGAACTTTTTGCTGGCCAAATCGATAAGTCCCATCCCCAAAGCCGAGCTCCAGGACCAGCCCATTGATCCGGACACCCTAAATACCTACGATATCCTCCATAGAGCCAGGTGAGATGCATGCATTTTTCACTTCCCACCAGGGAATTTTATTTTTCCGTTTTTTACGCATTTCGCTGACTCGTGCGCGCCTTTCCAATGTTCTGGAAAAATATATTCGTCATTTAACGAGATTTTGAACTTTGACCTATACACGAACGTCGATAATTTCGCTATTTTTAGATACTAAAGGTTTTTTTTCAAACTTTACTATGAAATACTAAGGTGTTGACAAAATTTGATGGATGAACAAATTTTCGGATAGCTGTTTATTACAAAAACTTTTTTATTTTCTTGATTCTTTACATGAAAATAAACTAGATAAAATTAGAGCGCCCATAGAGCGCGTAATATTAGAATCTTCGCATGAACATTAGTATATAAACTTTTAAATTATTCACTGATGAATTATGCTTTCGAAAAAATTCATTTGGTAGGGGAACTGACTAGGCAGATATTGCCGCTCATGATATAAAATTATATCTCACATAATTTTCGTAGAGCGAGTTTGAGCTTTGTCCGAGATGTCAATTTGCTTTTAAACGGCTTTAAATTTATTAACATTCGAACCACAAAAGAAAA
This sequence comes from Platygaster robiniae, assembly GCA_028476575.1. Lineage (NCBI taxonomy): Eukaryota > Metazoa > Arthropoda > Insecta > Hymenoptera > Platygastridae > Platygaster > Platygaster robiniae. Next base: position 29,977,440 of record CM052020.1, on the reverse strand, counting down.
TGTAATAAATGCATGTAAAATATAAACATTTCATTCCAAACGCTAAAATAGATTTCGCAAATAAGTTGCATTCAAATGGATATCAAATCATCAATTAATAATTCATTTTTTCCGCGACATTTAAATCGAATGAGATCTCAAATCGAAACTTGTTTTTTTAATTTATATTAGCACGTTGGTTATCATGAGAAAAATATTTTTTTGAATACTATCATCAAAGTAAACAAGTAACAAATGAGTATAAGTGATGAATTCCTTTAAAAATGTTTTCAAACTCTCGATAACTTATATTCGAATTTGAAGTTGCAATTTTCAGAATAATTTGAAATGCAAGATGCAAAATTATTTGCGCATGACATGCAAAACTTGACATGTATCAATGAATTTCAAACTTTTAGAAGTGAAGTTTTGTATTATATTTAGGGTTATTGTTTTATCACCAATATTTACAATCATTATGATAATCCGTATATTTATTTACAATCAAATAGTTAATTTTCAATGAAAAATTAAATTTTTAGTTCCTAAATTTGTAAAATTTGAAAAAAATTCAAACTCAAACTTTGGAACAATAAAAAAAATTGATTTTTGATTCTTTCTAACATGCGTCTGCAGTAATTGCTCAATGATTTTAACTTGCGGTTTGTATAATGGAGTAATATTCTTTGATGAAAAAAATCTATACATTTGAAAATTATTTATACGAGATTCATCTTTGAAATCCTGAATATATAATTTTTTCAATTTTATTCGAATTTGCGTCCACCCATTTTTAATATTTGTCATTTTACCATAATTTTGTAAAAATGAATTTTTGATCATTTGAAAATAAATACTAAAATATGAATAATTCTAATTTTCGTACTCAAATTACTAATATTCGACTAAATTTATACTAATGAATAAATAATAAATTTAAGAATATTTTATTATTATAATAAATTATGTACTTATTATCAATTCAATATTATGCAATTAAAAATTCAACAAATTATATATGACATTAAGAAACATAAATAGATTCGATAATAAATAAAAAACGATATAAATTACCAGGTGTACTCCTAATTAATTTCCGGTTTTTTTGCAAATAAAACACATAATTCCAAAAAAACCGTAACCTTTATTTTATTCAAAGTATTTTCCATCGCTTTCTACACATTTTTCCCACCTTTCTGGTAAATTGTGGATACCACGCCAGTAAAAATCATTGCCTTTGGAGGTGAACCACTCGGTGAGCCATTTTCGTACATTTTCGTACGAGTCGAAGCGCTGCTCAGAAAGGGCATGGCTCAACGAGGCAAAGAGGTAGTAGTCGGATGGCGCCAGGTCTGGTGAGTAAGCCGCATGATCAAGCACTTCCCACTTGAGCCTTTCCAGCGTGTCACGAACGACTTTCGACTTATGCGACGGCGCATTGTCGTGGAGCAAAATCACCTTCTTCTGTCGTTGTTGATATTCTGGTCGGTTTTCCACAATGGCTCGGCTCAAATCTTTCATTTGCTGTTTGTAGCGAACGGCATTCACAGTTTCACCAGGTTTCAGCAGTTCAAAGTATATAACACCGGACTGGTCCCACCACACACACAGCATGATCTTCCGACCGTAACGATTTGGCCGTGCCGTCGATGTCGATGCTTCACCTGGACTCACCCACGATTTGTTGCGCTTAGGGTTCTCCAGGAAAATCCACTTTCCATCACCAGTAACAATACGATGCAGGAAAGACTTTCTTTTGTATCGTTGAAGCAGCATTTCACAGGTCACTTTTCGATTCTCCATTTGTCTCTCGGTCAGTTCATGGGGCACCCACTTTCCACACTTCTGAATTTTTCCCATGGCTCTCAGACGTTTGGAAATTGCTTGCTGTTGAACTCCCAACGCATCTGCAAGCTGTCGTTGCGTTTGCGTGTTGTCTTCATCTAATAATGCTTGCAATTCGGCGTCATCGAACGATTTTCGCTTGCCGGAGCGTGCGGCGTCGTTCAGGTCGAAATCTCCATTTTTGAACTGTCGAAACCACGTTTCACATGTTCGAAGTGTTAATGCACGATCACCATAAACTTACACAAGCGCACAGTGGCTCTCGGAGACTTTTTTCCCCTGATTAAACATGAAAAGCAATGCATGGCGCATATGCTCAAAATTCGGTACAAAATTCGACATTTTTGAAGCGCAATAAAAACTTACTGGAAGATTTTTTCGAGAAAATGTCAACGCAGTTCAAGCACTCGATATGACTGAACAAAATGACATATGTTATGTGTTACCAACAGCGGTACAAAACAGAACGCCATCCATTGAAAAAACCGGAAATTACTTTGGAGTACACCTGGTAGACTGATAGATAAAAATTATTCTACATTCTTCTCTATTGTTATCAATTATTGTACATTTAATATACAAATACTCCCCGTATTAGAAATTTGCATTAAATGATCAGAATTAATGAAATCCATATTTATTTTCATTATAAAATCATCTAGATAACTGATTAAAATTATCAATTCTTTTGCTACTTTCGCAGAAGAATGTTAAGGAGTCAAAATAAATTTTAATAAAAAAATAATTTCCTGAATTTATAATCGATTTTTTATTCAAAAGTCACATTACAATTTTCAAATTTGAAGTGCATTCGTCATTTATTTTAGCCATTTTTAGTGTTGAATTACAAATTCTATACAATTTGTTTAAAAAATTTTGAACTAAGTTTTACAGACATTTTACGTATCTTCAAATGTTAATTTTTAATTCGTGCTGACATTTGAAAAAAAAATTGAAGAATACAATAGGAATTATACGTAATCGTTGAGTAATTTGTAATTACTAAGAGTAATACGTAATCGTTGTACATTTTCAAACAAAATTTGATGTGTAAACAAACATTTGATGTGAAAATTTGGTTTTTTCGGAGTAAAAACAGCGATGATTTATCATATTAAAAAAAAAACACACATTGTGAATTTTTTATAAAGCACTTCACACATTGAATTTTTTCAAGGCTCGAAAAGTTTTTCAATATTTTATTTCATCCAATGTTAGCTTCAGGATCCAACCCAAAAATTTCAAAGGATACACACAAACAATAAACTATTTTTCAATATTCACTCGCAAAATTCAAAGAAAACAAAACATTGTGACGTAAGATTCTTTTTATCAAATAACTTATTATTATTTATTTTAATGATGGCTTGGCAATATTTTTCGATTAGTTTTTGTTGGTTTTTGAAATCGAGTGTTAGCCAACTTCACGCGTTCCCAGAAAATCAATGCGGCAACTTCACATGTCACAAAATTAAGTTCATTAATCGAAGAAAAAAAAGAAGAATATACACAATTTATTGATTATAACAATGATTTCACAACAACAATAAAAATAAAGATAACAATAGTCATGCACTGATGTAGATTATTGCTTGTTACTCCGATTCATTTAAAATTAAAATAAATCTAATCGAATGAAGTACATTAAAACATATGTGAATGAAATTTCAGTTAATACATATCAGCAAGAAAAAACTAATGGTTTCATTATACTCATAATATCCAAATTGCATCATCAAAACTTCCGTTATACCTACCAAAAGTCTTCATCTTAATGTTTCCTTAAAGTTCTCGTATTGAGGCGGAATTTCCAACTCTCATCCACGTATCCAGGGATAATCGAAAACCAAGTTTTTCAATTTTTCAGCTTTAAAAAGGACAAAACTTTTTGCCCTTCCCTTCACCATAAAATTGCGAAGGTATGTTTAGCGAAAGATTCGTAAGCACGTAAAACGCGATGCGAAAAGAATGAGAAAAGTATCCGGGAGCCGGGGATCGAAGTCATAAACGTTTCACGCGCACTGTTTTCCGGTGGGTGTTATGGGTGGCAAGGGGTGTCGGGGGCGGGGGTTGAAGCTTCAAAATACAGTTTAATCATAGTTCCCTGTCCCGTTCGTGACTGGCCCGGAACATCTATATTTCTCGCGGTATTGCCGATGCATGAACGAGCAAAATTCTTCGATTCGCAATAAAGATTTCAGAAAACGAATTCAGGGCTCGTGTTCGGCCATTTTTTCGACTATTACGAGCCAGAGTTGAACGGTTGGAATTTTTCGTATTTATTTTGAAATGAAATTTTAAAATTTACTGTGATGCACGAAAAATTCCATGGAAAAGACTGTGCTCATACTCACTCGATTCAACCAGTTTCGATTTTGAAACGTAGACAAGGTCAAATTTTTTGCGTTTTGAAGCAATCAGAAATTTGCGAAGCTGTAGAGTGGCATGATGATGAAGATATCAATGTTAAAGTGGCAAACGAATCGGAAATTTTAGAAGATGAATCAAGTGCGTCACTGATAAGTTCGGTGTCAGACTGGTTGCGAAGTGAGTGGACCAACAATGGCTGAGCTCTTTTGAAATTTATTAAAAATTACGTATAGAAAAATTAGTTTATTACGTAAGATTTTTGGGAGTGGTGAAGGGTTCCTGTAAATATAATGGAATCTTCAAAGTCGAAAAATCGTCTTACGTAATTTAAGGATGGCTCCTTATTTTGGAAGTTTTTAACATAAACAAGTAGTATAGTTTATTACCTTGTTTTTTTTTTAATTTGTATAAAGTAATTTAAAAAATCAAATGTACATATTCATACATTTCTTGTAAAATTTTGTTTCTAATTACATACTTAAAAGTTCAGTAATAATTAAGTTTATGATAATTTATTACTCAATTCGTGAATTGTAATTGTTCATTTTGTTTGATACCAATCGATATTGATTTTCGTGGTCAATTGATATGAAAATTTTTTTATTGTTGTACAGTGTGATGTACAATAAGGTTACGTGTCATTAGAGAACGCGATAAATGTAAACGTTAAAGCTTTGAAAGCTCGCCGGATATTACACTGGTGCGTTATCACATACTCGTAGTTGATTGCGGCTTCGCGATATTTCATTTCACAAGGAATCTTCCTCGGGGCCTCGTACAGACGATTTACGTCTACTATGTAACGTAAAGATGTGTCCATTAATTATGTGACGCAATTTTAAGGATTTTTGTACCATCTTCCCTTGTCATAAACGGTCGTTTTTCACTCGAAGTGAAAAATGTTAATTTTGATAAATAAGAATTCTACAAGTTGGAACAAATCATTTGTATTTAAAGTGAAATAGTTTTTGTCATGTCCTAGCATTTTTTGGAGTGTTTCTAAAATTTCTTAAAAATCGGACAGATTCTCAAAAAAATCTAAACTTTTCAGCATTTGCTTAAAAGTATTTGGACGTTATTAAAATTTTTAAAAGCTCCTTTAAAAATGGAAAATGATATCTATACGTTTTATGTTTGAAAAAAGAAGTTTGAATTATGAGCTGTTATTTAGTTAGAGTGTATTTGAAAACCGGCAAACTCCATTCTCTGGCATTGTTTCTCGAATTCTCAAAATTTTCGAGCAAAGCCCGTAAACCCTTTCAAAGTACCGAGATAGCTTAATAAGGTCGAAAATTTAATTAAACAAAGACCCGAGAACGCTGCACGAGATCGTAGTGAAAAGGCAACGTTACATTTCACGAGACATTATTCACGTTTCTCCGATATATCAGCTCTTGAAGTGCTTTCTACGACTCGTGAAATTGATGCCTTTTTGGAAAATAAATCATGATTTTATCAAGACTATCGTTTATTCGAGGAATATTGAAAAACATTTGAAAACATGGAAAAGTTTCTTGGAGGATGTTTTTTTACAAGGAAATGAGAAAGTTTTGTGGGTGTAAAGTGCAAATACAAAAGTTTTTATCTCTGAAATGTTTAAAAATTTTTCATTACATTCGAGAATCACGAACTTAAGTGAAATTTTGTGTAACCCGAGAAAATCAAATTTACAATCTAATTGTCGGAATGTTGAAAAAGTTGTGAAAAGTTTTCAAAAAGTATAGTCGATGCATCAAATTTGCACTCTGTTAACATGCTATCATTAATCTTCAAAAAGGAAAAATATTTTTTTGATGGTTGTCGTAAATTCTTTTTGTCACTTGGTAGAATATATTAATAATGCATATTTATCCATTCCCAGTCAATTTATTGATGAAACCCAACGTTTCGACCCTCAGTGTGGGGTCCTTTTCAAGGGCTCGAATGAATTTCTCAGTTCAAAACATGTCAGTGTAATAAATTAATATGTCTGTATATAAGATAAACTTTTCACAAAGTTGTTCACAACTTCCTTTTTTTTCTGATAGTGTGCAGGTAAGAGTTGGTCAAAAATTTTGAATGCATACTTTTTTGATTGAGTCTAATTTTTTTATTTCTATTTATAATCATACTATTATGAATGTGAAAACAATAATAAAACAATTCTTAGATATTTTTAACTCAAAGTCACTTGTCAAGTAAGAATCAAAAAATACGAAAAATAAGCTTTTTGTATAAAAAACCTTCACAATTAATTATCCTCAATCTTTGAAAATCGTTCACTTGAATATAAGTCTGTTGACTCAAAAGTAATTTAATAATATAAGAACTGTAGAAATTGTGAAAAAATGATTTAAAATATCAAAAAATTTTTCATTCATGCATAAAATTACCACCCCCTTCACCTGCTACCGTAGTTTTAAAAAAGGTAAAAAAATTTGATGATGTGCAGGTGAGAACCAGTTGAAAATGTTCAATGAACACTTTCTTGACTTAGTCTCGTTTATCCACTTCAAGTCATGTATGCTGTTTTTTTTTTTTTTTTTTTTTTTTTTTCAATGTAAGAATACAAGTAAACCACAATTATATAATACTCCAATTTTATTTATAATATGAGATACATAAATTGTTTTTAGTCTTGCTGATGGAGTTTTAATTTATATAGTAAACAATTTCACCGTAAGAATTGAAAAAGTATACATTATTTATTGTTGACTAGGAAGTTAAAAGTTAAAAGAAATATGAATATTAGGTGAAAAATGTTGAAATTTGTGACTCAAAAAATTAAATTAACAGAATGGAAAAAATTTGAGTTTTAGATGCTGTGAATATAATGGCACAAATTTCTAATTTATTCAAAAATTATGATCATACAATTGTTTACAAAATGATAATTAATTCAAAAAAATTGTTTAAAAAGTTAAGAGTAATTGAGGAGTGTAGGTCAGCAAGGTATAATTTGTGAAATAAATTGTAATGATGCTGGTTTTCAGCATGTAAGATAAATGAAATAATTTTTATGTACCTCTGGCATAGAAAACGCGTTTTCTATGCCAGCTCGAGATCTCTAAACGCGTTTTCTGTGCCCTCGGTACATAAAATATCGTTCGTAACAGGCACGGATGTGCGAATTTGGCGAAACGGGGAAATTACGGTCCGAGGCGAAGCCGAGGACTGTAACCTGTTTTGCCTATGAGCACATCCGTGCCTGTTACGAAATATACTATATGAACATTGATGTAAGATTTTTCATTTAGCCAAGGCTCATTCTGATTTAACTCAACATAGGACTGAAAATCAATATTACTTAAAATGAAGTAATGTGAACATTTCTGATGAAAAAAATAATTATACAATGAAATTCGTCTCTGAAATGGTTTTAATTGAAAAAAAAAAAAAAAAAAAAAAAACACGGTGACTAAATAGGAAGACACGAAATTTTTGAGCTCGTTTCATGACCAATACTTGAAAACAAATATTATAATCAATAATGTAAATATTAGTTCTTTTAGTACATACGATAATTTTTTAAAATCACATTGAACTATTTTTAGATAATTATATAATATGATAAAATTATACTTCGGTTGTTGTTGATTCATTATACGATTTGATATATTCTTATGTATTTTCTGATGAGAGCTTGAAAGAAAAAAGTCCTAAGTTTTAATTAGTGGAATGTATTATTGCCCTTATATTAAAATTGCCCTGAAGGATCATTATTAATAAATCGTCTGTAACAAATGTAAAACTTCTCAGCTATACGGATTTTTTATTATAATTTCAAGTAATACTTGAGTAATACTATGTACTATTTTTAATTAAAAGAAACACTAATGTAATGATTTTTTTTATAACTATTTAAAAATTGTGTCATGACCTTCGTAAATTGTACACTTATGTAAATGAAATTGTGATAAATCTTGGTGCATTAATAAATTACCATGTGTATTAATTTTTACTATCCATGCATTATATCTACAAACTTTCTATATATTTTACAATTCAATACAATAATATGCTGAGTAATCATTACACTATTTTACGTATTTGTGTGTTGTATGTTATTTGTATACACTAAAAACAATTTTTGGTAATTTTACTGTACTGATACGAAAGTCATTAACGATTACGTTGGTGGTGAAATTTTACTATAATTTAACTGTAATTTTACTAATTTTACTGTAAGTTAGCAACTTATTTATACTAATATTCCATATTGGAATGAAATTTTCCTATTCAAGTATGTGAAACATAATTAAAAGAATAGTAAATTTATAGTACCATGGTATAGGAAATTTCCGTATATTTTTACAGCGTATGTTAAGACGCCTCATACGCCCACACAAAATTAGAGACCCAGATAAAGCAGATGAAGACAGAATCACATTCTATCGAAATGGAAAAAAGAGGGTTCTTTAGGTACGGGTAGACGTTGAGATAAAAATCTGAAAAAATTGTAGAAAAATTTTTGATATATTTGGAGCTGATTTGTTGGGCGTCACGTTAAAATTTCACCAGTGCTATTTCAAGGACATCCCAATATTTATCATACAATATTATCTATGTGTTTATTTACAATGCAATCTTCAGAATTGTGGGAAAATGCTGAAAAGCATCGAAAAATTTTCGCCTATGCATAAAATTCGCACTCCTCTTTTCTTTACCTCCCGCAATCGCATTTCTTCGACATGCCGAATTCCCCAAGACAAGAACCTCGGAAAGTCTCAATTTGTCGCGTCTCGCACAAGTTTGCATCCATTGGTCGATTCGTCGTCGCGTACGTCCTCGAAGTGCTTGAAATTTCGCAAACTGTTGTCGGAAGCAAGTGTCGCCGGGAAACTTTACAACTTGCACGACTAAAATAAAGCGTCCGCCGTGTGTCCCTCACTTCCACCTCGGCGGATACGAAATAGTTCGCAACTAATAATGACATAAACAAGTGGTCTTGGTCAACCAATCTCAGACCCAGTCGCGAGTTGCACGCATACTTCTCCGGAACTTTTACGGCGAAGGGGAAAAAAAGAGGACATTTCGGTCATTGAATGGGTAAAAAATTGGGGTCGTGGAAAATTGCTCGGGGAAAGGGTGAAAAAGGCGCTGTTTCGGCGTTATTTTACATCTCGACTTTTCAATCACGGACTTTGATAGAAAAAAGTTTTTCCTTTTGGTTGCATGGGGATCGTGGAAATGAGAGTTTTCGTAGATTTTTTTTAGTGAAGAAGGAGGAGTGGGTGATTATTCAGTTTCGATTGATCGATGGTTTTATTCCTGCTTTTTTCTGGAATTGAATGAGGGAAGTTTGACATTTCAATTACACGGAGAAAACGGATGGTTGCCATAGCAATGTAAATGTTTGAATAGGCTGTACATATGGTGGTCGTTGCTGCTATTTAATAATTTTGGAATTGAGTCGAAATGTGTTTTAATTTTTGGCTGTAATAAATTTTCTTTGTCGCGCTTCGAACCCCTGCTTTAAGTTGTTAAGTGCGAATCCTGACAGGATGAAGGATAATATATGCAGGTTCGACAATTCATGATTATATCTTATCTGTTTAGTAGGTCTATTGGCTCTAAAGATTTACACGTGCAAAGCCTGCTTCGTTGCAATGCGCAGCATCTGCTGCTTGTAATCCGTGTAACTTACGATGTGCTTGTACAAGTTCGAAGGAAATTGCCGAGTGTACGTTCAAAAGCGATGCTAAAACAGGAAACGATTGTGATTCTGTAATATTATTGGGATTGTTAACTTCTGGATAGATTTCAAAAAGCGGTATTTGTGGGGAAACGGTGAATAGATGCGAGATCTGTTTCACGGTACAACTTCGTTGAAATAGAAAAAAGTGGTGTGTAGGTAGTTTTTGTATTGAAACGTGTTTGTGTGTTTCTTCGCATTTGGAATGTTATTAATTTTACGGATTGCAAGGGTTGTCAGTACATTTTTTAAAGCAATTTAAATTGTTCATTAAGTTTTGTTTTTTGAATCGTTGAACCCGAATATGAATTTTTCGTTGATTCATGTTTCAGTTTATTTATCTTGTAAATAGTTAAAAAGAAACTGCCGTTAGAAAATTAGGAATATCATAATATAAGATTTGTTGATAACGATATTTTTGCAGCAATCATCATGAGAATAATGATAGAGTCCAGTTATTCAAACTTCAAGATTTTTTTATGAAGTCCTCATCTGGCACTGTATCAAAATATATTGCATTATTTACTGAAATCACAGCAACCAAAATTTAACTTTATCTACTTACGAAATCATTAAAAAAATTTTCCCGTTGATTTCGAAAATTTAAATTATTTTTATAAAAAATAACATGCGTAGTAATTGTAAAAAAATATCTTTCAAATACATTTTTAATTTAGACTTTTCAATGAACCTCACACTTTTTCGTAGACAGGCAGTATCACGAAAATTATTAAAAAAGAGTATAATAAATCGTATATATTTAACGAAGGAATAAGTTTATACATTTTTTATACGTATTAGTCATGAACAGAGTTCGAAAAATTCGTGCCTTGTTTTTGATTCATCATACTTTTTTTATAAGAACCATTTTACAAGCCATTCTGTTTCTATAATTATTTTCTTGATCAGAAGTTTTTAATTATTTTCTTCAAATACACAGAGTTGAAACTGAATGATTCTTGACCAAATGACAAGTGTTACTTAATTTTTCATGTTTTCAAGCATCATTTTGTCTGTTTTACACACTTAAACTCTTAATCAGTGTAATTTATTCTGTAGACTATACTCTGCTAATCGATATTACTTAATTGTTTTCTACCTTTTTTCGTGTTTTCATTAAAGTTATTTTTTATTTCATAAACTATTTGTGAAATCAAGTTCTTACAAATAAAGAAGTGCGTTTCTCCAATATTTCTATTTCTATTGTTAAACCCCACGTGTAAGTCAATAATTAATGATAAATTATTTATTTTTTTTCCGAAAGTGGAATTGTTCTTTAAATAATTTGAAAACTTGTTAAGCAAGACCAAAAACAATTGCTTTTTTTAAATGTAACGAGCTTGAACAGCCAAAGTTCGTGTAACGTCCTGATGTATGCAGTCGATTCATAAATGAAGAATTTATTTTATTGAATTTCATTTTATATGTTATGGGGAAATTTTTTTAGGCCCTACTTGACATAACTTGAAGAAACGTAAAAAAAGCAAAATCTCTAAAATGCCACTGAAAAATCAAGAAATTGATTTTTTAAATGTTTATTTTGTGTTCTGAATATGATATTTTGCCTCGGGATCATCTAAAATGTTCAATATTTAATTTTCGAAATAGTAACAATTCCAGAATCATTGTTAGTTATTCAGAGAAAAGGTAATCTCGATTTTTGTTAGTCTTTAAAAATAATTTTAAATATTTTTAAAAATAAAAATAAAATTAAAAAAAAATATAAAAATAAATAAATAAAATAAAAATAAATTTAAAATGGGAAAATAAATTTATCTTGAAAGGTTTTGCTAGAGAATTCGAAATAACTAGCATCTATAATTTAAAACATTTAAGAGCATTGTAAAACTAGATTTTCCACTAATCATTATCACCATTTATCATTTTTGAACGAAAAAAACATCAATTGTCAAGGCGATTATTAATTATCAAACAAACTTCAGTTTACTTACATACCGCGGTTGTCAAGTGAACGCTTTCTACAATGTTTGTTTGTTTGTTTATTTTTTTTGGCTGTCACAAAATAATTGAGTGTACTTTCGTCCCAAACTTTTTGTGGTTAAAAAATCGTTTCGTGATGAATGTAGAATTTGTTCAGGGCGCACAAAATCATTTTTTGAACATGAACAGTTATTTATATTATAAATCGAAACAAAGAAATGGTAGAATATTTTGGAAATGTAAGTACTATCTTGAGTATAAGGCGCAAACCGTAAAAAAGTTTATTTTTAGGTAAATTATAGATTATTTAATCTATATCTATAAATGTTAAAGTCTGAACGTTGTGCCCCTATAACTTTGAAACTACTGCACGAAAAGTCCTCAAATTTTGCACAGTTATTGACCACGTTCGTCGGAAGGTTATAGGCATGTTTTCATCAACGATCTAAATGGCCTACACGCGCGCACACACACACACACACACACACACACACACACACACACACACACACACACACACACACGCGCGCGCGCGCGCGCGCGCACGCACACACACACACACACACACACGCACAAAAGTCGCAAAAAGTTACAAAAACAATAATCACAAAAACAAAATTATGCAAAATATCACGAAAATTCACAAAATCACAAAAGGTTACGAATCACAAAAACTCATAAAAATTTACGAAACCATGAAAAACAGGGTGTCCTAAAGTCAGCGGATCATCCGAAAATCATCAGTTCCTCATAAAATTCTAAGACACTTTATCCTTTGCATTTTTGAAAATTTGCAAAGTCTGAACAGTTGTTAATAATTCAATTTCGTCTACTAATTTTTGAAGAGTATCTTTACTTTCATAAAAGAGATTCCTTCTCTTTCTTAGCTCACTCTCATAGGAGTCACTGGGACCACTGAGGTGTGTATAATGAAATGTAGCCAAATCGCTTTTCTCATCTCTCTTTTAAAAAAATTAGAAGATACTGCATTGTAAGGGTGACAATCGGATAAAAGAATATTCTATCTAAAACAAAGGCGAGTCGACGAAAACTTTGATTGATAGAATTTTTATCTAAAAATTGTCTTTCAAGATAAGAGACATCATTAATATATGTATTCCATAACACACCTCAATTACCCCCACTTTTCTATTAGAGTAAGCTTAGAAAGAGAAGGAGTGAAGAGAGAAGGGGCTTCCATCAAAAGCCCCACCTTTTCGAATTGTGAGTGGCCGAAATTAAATTATTAATAACTCTCTAAACTTTGCGAATATTGAAAAATTGTAAAGGAAAAAGTGTCTTAAAATTTCATAAGGCATCGATGATTTTTTGATGATCCGCCGACTTTGGGACACCCTGTATCGAAATAACAGAAAATATAACAAATAATTAAAAAAGCCACAATGGTAAATCATTACGAAATTCCATGCATCACAAAATCATACATTGTCAGAAATCATGAAAACTCATAATGAAATTATTATTATGAACTTCATCATTATCATCTCATCCTGATTAACAAATAAATTTTCATCAATCTTACTTTTCACTTTTATCATAAAAAAGAATCATTAGAGACTATTTTTTTTAAATACTTATGATATAATTTTGACTAATATAATCTATTATGTATATTGGATAATATCTCTTCGCAGTAATTCATTATCATCTAACCAATTCATATTTCGTGCGAAAATTAGAATTTTTTCGAAAAGAAAAAAAAATTTTGAACCGTGGAATTCAGATAATTTTTTGGTAATTTTCATTTTTCATTCAATCAAACAATTGCCTTTTCCTGACCAAACCGCGTATAACAACGTGGTAACCGCGGAGCGAAGCCCGCAGGTGACAGCTAGTTAAAAATGAGTTTATTGGAAATCTAATTCACAAAATTCGAATTTTAAAATTAAACTGGGTTCTGTATATCTCTTTACGATACGTGTAATATAATAAAAATCGTGTTTAAAATTGAACTTTAAAATTCTGAAGAAAGTTTACATTTAATGACTGCAATAAATAACTGTTATAGTTAAAAAAAAGCTGTAGTGAAAAAAATATCTAGTAGAAAAAATGTTAAGTTGATGGAACGAAGTAGAAAAAAAGGAGTAGAAATTGTGGAGTGAAAAAAACATCTCACTACCTGGTGATATTTAAGTTTCAAATTTCGGGAAACCATGTAGTTTAAAATGGTTACTTAAAAATTGGAAAATTCATTTCTTTAAATTCTTTTTAAGGGGTTATATACCTTTTTGTGCGGACGAATAGAGGATAGTTTGGAGTAACTTTTAAGGTATGTAGCATTAATGCTATCTCGTAAAAGTTATAGTTTTTTAATAGTGTATTGTTCACATAAAAAAACGATCGCTTTTTTATAGAAAAATTTTTATTTTGCAGATAAGCATTTTTTAATAAAATTTTCCGAGCTCGAGGAATCGAAATCTCGGGGAAAACGTTCTTGCATACAGAAAAAACGTAATATTCATTTTTTTTCAATCGTTCAAGAACTAGAGACATTCGTAGACTAATAAAGTTTTTTAGATTTTCTGATTTAACTTGTCTTGTTCGATTTGCATCGTGGTCACTGCAAGCCTCTTAAAAAAAGTTGTTCCGGGAGAGGGCCATAACGAATACTTATTTTTTCAAGTGGACAATACACTATCAAAAAACAATAACTTTGGTGTCATTATTGCTACATACTTTTAAAAAATACTCCAAACCATCCTCAATTCGTCCGCACAAAAAGGTACATAACCCCTTAATACACCACAAAATTAGAATTCGTTATAATTGTAAGTCTGACTAGACACAAAGAATCAGAAAGTAGCCGAATTTTAAAAACCGGTTTAAAAAAATGTTTCTGAAGCTCTAAACGTTTGAAAATAAATGATAACAAAAAATATCATTTTCCACTACCTCCTATGGTTAGAATAATAAATAATAATTGACAAATAAATCTCATTCAATATTTATAACTATTTTTCACTATGTTTTGAATAGAAGTTACCAAAAAACTTAGTAATTTCTCTTTTTCGTTTATTTCTCAAACGTTTAGACTTAAGTACACATTAATAAAATGGGAAAATTCATTTTCTCGATTTTGGTTTTGTGTTGGATAGATACTGGCTGGATAGGGGGGATTTCAAAATGACCCTGCGATACATGAACCTGCTGAAAGGAGCACCACGGTCTATAGCACGCGACTGGATGAACGAGGCCCGGATCCTTCTGGAAACGCAGCAGGCCGTGGACACATTGATCGCCTACGCCGGTGCCACCGGCCTCGTGTTCCTCGGTGGCGGAGATTCGCCAAAGGTAACCACTACCACCAAATTTCATTGATCATGCACTTCCTAGCCAGTTTCATTTGCAGCCGAAACTGCCCGAAGGAGATGACGGCTATATTTGAATAATTCTTTTCAGCCGAAACGAAGCCAAATCCTGACTGAGTATCGTTCAAGTAAAAGTTTTTTCGTGCATTGAGTATTTTAAAAATCATTTTTATTTCAAAATACAATGTGTAAAAAAAGGTGTTAGGAAAACAGTTTTCAGAAAAAAAGTATAAACACCATCTAGGGGAAATCTATGTTTGAGGAGCTTTTTGATAATAGTAAGAGCGATTGTGCATGTGCATGAAAGTGTGATGCACAATCGTTCTCTGTATGAAATCAGCATGTTCAAACACAAATAATGCACAACAGATGGATACACAGTCAGAAGTTGCATTTTTTTTCTACACAAGGTTGAGCAATAATTTTCTGCAAAAGAAAAACGACTGCACAACGTATTTTTGTTCATTCATGCGTTGGACAAAGACATACTGCATATAATCACGATTGTCGAAATGCTTTATGCACGAAAAATTTTTGCTCGAATGACACCCAGTGCGAACCCCAGGCAATAATTTTAACGAATATCGTGATTACTTTATCATTTGTTTTCCGCTCCATTGACTAGTTTTTATTAAAATTTTCTAAAATATTCAGAGTTTCGAAAAACTCTAAATAAAAAAAATGAACTTCGTTTTACATTTCAGCAACAACAGAAGGCGTGAAATTTCCCAATAACTGCCAGTGTCAAGTATGTAGAAAACAGGAAGGAGTAAAAATAGAATATTTGTACAGTCATATTCTATATGAGAATGTATCGAACATAGAAAATCAGCGTCATTGCGAAACTATGGCTTTAATAATAAACAATTTTAACATGGTTTTATTTGATGGCTTTCGATGATTTTTATCGACTCCAACTTTTTGTTGTTGAAATAAGCAATGCAATAAGAAAATTCCGCCAGTACAAACTTTGAATTCTACTTTGATTTTTATTGACAGGTGCCAAGTGCCATGTCAGTAGTTTCTTTGTATGGTTGTGTGCGTGATGGAATAATAAAATATTAGGAAAGCAGAGTGAGAGAGTGAATGAAAAATAGTTGAACGAATGTTTCTAATCATGATGCAAAAAGAGTATTTAGTTGAAAACCGTTCTGATAAATTTTCGAATCTGATTTCAGTTTTAGACACTGAGTATTTTGTTTATAAGGAACTATTTTTCGACTTGTATTTTGTTCACTTTTCAATCAATGTTAGGGCAGTAAATTGAAATTTCCATTGGCATTCGTTTCGAAAGCATATTTTTTGGTGTTCATTATTAAAATAATTTATCATTTTGATGTATTCGTTACGAATGGGTTGTTAATAAAGAATTTGACACTAGCAACAAGTATTGAACCTTACCTTGATATAGATGTAATATTTGTAAAAATGTAATTTGTTGCTTGCATGATGATTCAAATTTATTTTAATCGGTACAACAACAAATTTTTTCTTATCGATTAAATGACAGCACTAGGATTGGTGACTGCACATTGAAATTGCTCCGGATAAAAGGTAAGAACGAAAATCATGATTTATTTCAGAAATCAAAAAAAGTTTTAATTCGCATATGCAACATTTTTCTACCTTCGAGCATAGCACATATTTACTAACAGTAAATGATAAATCGTACAAATAGAAGATTATAAAAGTTTGATGATTTCTTACATGACTAAGATAAAGTGAAACTGTACATTGTATAATCTTAATACGTGATTCAAAATCAATGGCAATAATTTATGAATTTCTTCAATCAAATTCGTTGACACCAAACATATCTAATCAAAAATTAGTCACGTATTATGTACATCAATTTTATCATTTGTCTGCAAATATTTATTACCGTTTTCTATCTCACGTTTTCTTATTCTTGAAAAAACAAAACATTCAATGAATCATTACATTGAACAACATTTTTCAATTTAGTTTCTAATTTTGTCAGAAGTAATAGAAAATTTTATTTTTTTCAGAACTGAACAAATAATGCATTTTTAATTAATTACGTTTTTTTTGTCGTTTTTTTCTATACAATAAACATTTCTTTTTATCTTGGAATAAAATAAACCTTCTTTATCAAATTGTGTAACAGGATTTCACGAATCGTTCTTGAAAGTTACGTTTATTTACTTTTGATTGTTGTTCTCTGCGAAACCTAACGTTATCATTTTTGATATGAAGTAATTTTTTGTATCTCATGTTGAGTAAAAAATTTGATCTTATGATTTGCCAAACAAGTCTCTTCTACGTTGTAATGAGTTAGATTACTTTGTTACGTCATTTAATTTCATAATATTTAGCTTCATAAATTCTGGAATCTAAAGTACATTGCTAATTGTTAAGTAACTATAAAATCTTTATTATAGAATATACAAAAAAAAGTGACCTATTCGCCAAGCTATATTTTCTAACTAAATTCAAGGTTTTTGTTTTGGATTATATAAAAATTAAGAAAAATAAAAAAAAATTATAGAAACATGTACACAGCGATACACTTCAATTTTTATGACACTCTATCTTTTTTCATTAAAAAAGGCTTTATTGTAAGAGGTATATAAATGTTTCAAGTTTCGATAGTTGAACAATTTAAAAAAACTTCGAAAAAATTCTGAAGTTACAGTAAATGATTATCTATTCAGTCGATTGTATTATTTATCATTTTTTTTCCGAAATATGCGTTTATGACGTTTTTTTATTCTTTTATTCTCAATCTAAAGAATTGAAAACTTATTAAAAAATTATTTAAAAAACTAACTAGTTAAAGGAATTCTTAGGAAATTTGAAAAATTCTGTATAGTTCGCACTATCAAAACCTGAATCAGTAGAATTTAAGTGATTTAAAGAGAAAATCTGTTTACTGGTTAATAAGTTAATAGCAAACCACTGAAAAACAGAATTTTTTTACTGAACATCAGTAAAATAATCACAGAGCATCATTAAAAATATCACTGATTTTTACCAGTGGACGAATTTTCACTCATTTTGATATGAAGAATGTAATGCTTGAAATTTTGAAGACTTTTAAAATTAAAGAAAATTAGAAACTGTAAACTATGAATAAATTCAATAAAATCCTAGTAACTCGTATCAGTCTAAAAAACGATAAATTTTGTGTGTTCATTATCATATTTTTTTGTATCTGCATATTGTTTTATTTTTTTATTTTTAAAGATAAATCAAGAAGCTTGAAATTAGAAGTATCAAGAAATAACTAAAAATTTTCATAACTACAAATTTTTACCTACTATATGAAGTTTTGAATATGTAGTTTGTTTCATTTTTTAACTACCAAAAAAGTTTTAAAATTTGACGTTTTCAACAATGTTGTATACTCTAAACAATTGTATAATTTTATGAAATGTTTAAAAATGTTGCGTTATAGATTGCGTTCGATATCATAATTCATCGGAATTGGGTATACAAGTCAACGTTTTAAAATTCTTTTATACAAATCTCTAAAGTTAAAAATTATGACAAATCTTTATGAGTTGGACAAATTTTAACAAAATTTAAGATTTCTTGAATTGTTTGTATGATGTTTTAAATTTTAAAAATGTAACACACTGAAAATTTTGTAAGAATCATAATAATCCTTTAAAATTGGAGACATTTCAAAAATTTTTGTAAAAAACTCGAAAAGTAATAGAGAATTATGAAAAATCTTGATAAGTTTGGCAAATATTTATAAAAATTGAGAAAGTTTGGGATAGTTTGTAATATTTTCAAAACCACACAAATTAAGATTTAAAAAAACATCCAAAACTCTAAGAATAGTCAATATTCCTGTAAAATGTGATAATTTGTAGAATCTTCACTAAGTTCATAAAATTTATGTATTGTAAAAAATTTCGAACAATCCGTAAAACCACAGAAACCGTTCACTATTCTCCAACGTTTTTCAAATTTTATGTTTTATCGTACGAAAATAGTCGATAATTTTGAAAATTCAGTGAAAATCTAAAAGTCCCAGAAAATGTAGATTAATTTTGTAAGTTATAAAAAAATGTTGACAATTTGGTGAAACAACTATTTCTGAATAGATATGTACATTTTCGCGATCTATAATAAAAAACAAAAATTCAAATATCACAAAATCTTGTTTTTATTCAATTAATCCACCTGATTATAATCTCTCATGACTTGTAATCCTTTAATTTTCGAAGTCTCTAGCAGTGACTTGCATAGATGACAAAAATAAAAGAATAGCAGATTCCTCGATAGATATTTTCAAAAATATTTAAATAACTAATAAAGAAGGCGAAGGTCACCAACTTCTAACACCTTTAATCTCTCTGACTTAAATAAATAATAAACAGCAAAGATGGTTAAAAAAAGTTTGATTATCAAAACACACTGAACATTTCTCTCATTTATCGATTGAATGATAAAGTAAAAATTATCTTACCCACATTCAAAAACGTGTAGGCCAAATTTTGTGATGTCAAAAATTATTGTAACGTAAATTTTCATCAAGTATTCATTTGCTTGATTTTTATGATAAAGTTCATACAATTATTATAACATAAAACTATAAGCAACTGAAACCGATTAGGTTGAGTTCCAGACGAGTAAACAAAAATGTTCGTTTGCTCTGGCGATAAGAAAAGGCGTTGAACCATTGCAAGTTGTCGCGTGTTCCCCCACTCTCCCGTTATACTTGAGTAGCTATAAATCTCCGACAAACTTGTAAGATGACTGATTGGCAGCAGTCCATAAAACTCAGATTTCATCTGTACCTGTCTTTTCAATTGCTTGAATAAAGGTGATTTACGTTTCAATTGCCCTGAAAATTTTCTCATCCACCTGCGATTTTCCTGAAGATGTTATGAAATAATTTGATTTTATTCCACAGTTTTTTTTTTTTAATAATTACTAGATTTCCTTTCAGTACGATCAACCACGTTTTAATCAATTGAGTTCCATCTATTGCTCCAAGTAATTCGGAGAATCAATCAGAAAAACGGCTAAGAAATTCTCGGTTTATACGTCTTTATTTCTGATACGCAATATTGCTGGACCCGTAATCCTGGGGAGACAGATATGATGTGCTCTGAGATCTCGGAGCACGGATGTTAGCCTTTAATCTCGAGCTGTAGACAAATACGAGATACGCGGACCGTTTCGAGTCGAACCACCCATAACAATCCGGGTTATGAATGCCAATGCAATTGTTCTGTCTTGGATGGGCTTTAACACTGGACCAGAAGATTAATCCGAATTGGCTTACATGCACTGTCATTAACGAAAACACGATGCTGGAAAATTAGTGACGAATCTATGCAGCTACCAACGTCATGCTTCGAGATTGTCATAGTGTTTGCAACAAGTGGACGGGAATTTTGATCAAAGGATCAAACATGAAAAGTGATGTTTGTTGCATTAAGAATTCCAGATCCCAGGCCCGTGCACAGAAACCTGTACTTGGGAGGGGTTTTCAACTTTTATGTTGTACTTGTAGAATAACATGAAATTGAAATTCATTTGGTTTGACAGAACATGATCCATTCATACTGATGTAGATAATAAATTTAGATTGAATTAGTAAATTATTTAATTAAATTATCAATAAATAACCAAATATATTGGGCAATATCACATCATCATTTGTTTTCACTAACTTCTCTTATATATATTGAATCTTTGTTATGTTTTCAACGAATTTAACACAAGCAACTCAATAATTACAGATACACAATTGCGAAAAACACGTTTATTATTTATTTTTTTACATTTAGATGTATAACGAATGCATAATAAATAAAAAAAAAACACTTCTTATTACTACACTGTACACATACTTTATGATTAAAAGGGTTATGCACCTTTTCTGAGGAAGTTTTGGATTATTTTTGAATGTACATAGCATATAATTTTATTCCATGGAAGTTATATTATTGTGATAGAATATTGTCAACTTTAATATACAAACAATATTTGATGAAAAAAACATCAACAAATGGTGGAGCTATGGCCCTTCCACAACTTTTTTTTTTAAAAGGCTTGCAGTGACTGCAATGAAAATACAATAAGTCAACTGAAATTATAATATTCAACAACGTTACATTATTTAGTGTAACGATAACGTAACGCGTTACATTAATTAACAAGTAAAGATAACAGGAACGAGTTTCTTTTTTTTTTTTATTCATTTCACATCTGTCTCGTCAAGTTTTTAGAACGATTTGTAACTTTTTAAGAAATTTTTCGAAACTTAGATATAAGGAGTTCTTCAACTTCTTTATTTTCAGATACAAATTGTATAATTTTATAATTTAAGATGAAACAGAGTGATATATTCGTAATTTATGTACAAATATCGACAAAAAGTATGATGCTTTTTTACTTTCTATTAGAAATTTTCACAATTCTGGCAATAAAATTTAGAAATCTGCATATAAATACATGAAAATACTGGAAACCTTAGTTCTTGAAATCTGTAGCAGTATCCCTAAAATCTCTAGATTATGCTAGAAATCCTTACGTAATGAATACAGAAAAACATTAAATGCGAAAATACGAGATATTATCTACTTTTTTTAAAGAAGCTATTGGATTCTTCGAAAATTTCTGTAATTCCAGAAATCAAAAATCTCCGATTTCTCGAGCATTGAATTTCAGTGATATATGTGTATAGAAAAGCATAAAAATACTAGAAAAATGTTAAAATTTTGAAAATCTGTTAAAAATTCAAAAAATATTGAGGATACTCTAAATCTATGAAGAAACTGTTTTCTGTGAAATCGATCAAATACTGCATGTATTTTAAACTTTTAACTCTAGGAAATCTAGTCCTTTAAATTCAAAGAGGTATCTTTGAAAAAACCTTAAAATTTTCCAACATTCTATTAATACTAGGAAATACAAAAAGAAATTACATGTATAGAAGTACACAAGTATGTCTATGGATGATTAAAAATCTTTACAACTTTCAAAACTAGAGCATCGAATTCCAGAAATTTATACAGGAATATACAAAAATACTAAACAACCCTTCAAATCGTAGCAAAACTGATGAAATACGAACAATACTAAAAGAAATATGAATCTATTGAGACACCTGTTTTCTGAAAAATTCTTGTAGAACATAAGAAATTTATTGAACTTCACATTTTAGAGCTCGTAATTCCCGAAATCCACGTATAAAAATTTATAGCAAAATGCTTGAAGTATATAAAAATACTAGAAAATCCTGCAACATTTTATGCATCTTAAAAATACGAATAGTTTTAGAAATACTGAACAATTCTTTTAATCGTAGAAAAACTGAAGAAATACGAAAAATACTATAAGAAATTACTATCTATTGAGACACTGTTTTCTGAAAAATCTTTTGAACACGTAAAATTTATAAACTCCAAATTTTACAGTTCGAAATTCTCTGAATCTTTAAAAATTCAAATGAAAATGCTAGGAATATATAAAAATACTAAAAAATCCTGTAACATTTTATAGATCTTGAAAAATACGAATAGTTCTAGAAATACTGAACAATCATTCAAACCGTAGAAGATATATACCAAAAATACAAAAAAGAAATGAAAATCTATTCGGACGCTGTTTTCTGAAAAATACCATGCAATGCAAGGTATCAAAATTCATATCGAAACGTAAAAACCAATAATAGAAGCATTTCATCGGAATCGTTTGAAAAATCTCGTTTTAACCCCCACAGCCCCCCACCCCTCCGCACGGTCTGATTCCAAGTCATTTAACTCTATCGCAAAATGAAAATTCCTATTTTCCGTGGAATAAAATGTAGCACCTCGAGAATCGTTCTAGTTACACGCGGTTTTCCGAAATTACCATAACAAAAAAATGCAGATTACAGCGCCTTGAATGCACCCAGACAGTGCGGAACAAAAGGTATTGTGGGGCAACTTCATTATGTCGCAGTTGCTTGCAAATGAATAGGCCAAAGGAGTTTAATGAACACCGCATTGTATCGGGCGTGATAAAGTGAACGCGAAACGCGGGTGATTAGGGAATAATATTATTGGCAAAGAACGTAGCTATCGCTAACGAGATAAGTCGAACGGTAAGCAAGATGGAACGAGTGTAGAACGGTTCGCAAATTTTAAATTAACAGTCACGTCTGGCGAATGAAGACGTACGGCCGAGTTTTCCCGTTACGGCAAATGAGCGTTGGAAAGATTCTGACATTTTTCGGGCATCAATAATATTGTCCAAGTTTTCGATATTTCAGTTGTGTGCAAGGGTGTGCAAAACAATTTTCCGGGAGGGTTTTTACAATAAATTATGTTTCATGGCTCATTAAGAATATTTTGAATATTTTGATTATTGACTATCGATTAAGTTTCTGTTATATAATTTTAAATTCTCGTCATAAAATTGTTGTAGTTTTTACATTTCGCGGATATTTCATAGACAGAGGAAGTGTCATTTCTATCAAGTGCATAAAATTTTTTTTGATTAGGAAGGAAACACACTTTAAGAGTCATTTCAAACACAGAGATCCTTTATGCATCCTGGAAGTCATTACGTAATATGCGAAAATATGTTTTTATGTGATATATGTAAGCTGGAGGAAGCTATTTATGTGAATACAAGTTTTTTTTGAATTATAAATGAAAGTCATATATATGCACATATCGAATGAATTTTTATAAGAATTGTAGATGAAACCTTAAAGTATAAAAATGGTTGAAATTACTTAAAATAGTAGATATTACTAAATTTCAGGGGTAGGAAAGTTACTTAAAAAAGTGTAATGCGTTACGTTACCGTCACTGAGGAGAAAAAAGTAATTCATTACGTTACCGTTAACACTTAAAAAAGTAACGTTCTGTTACTTTTACGTTACTTTTTGGAATAATTGGACGTCCCTAGTAACTGGAGTTTTTATAAAACCCTACATAAAATCCTTGAAGTTTTTTATAAAGTTTCGCTTTTTTTAAAAAATACCTTAAGAAAGCATTCAAAACTACACGAAGTCATTTTTTAATGTCTTTATAAAACTGTTATAAAATTGAAAATCTTTAAAAAGCTTCGGGAATTTTTATAGTGTTTTATAAAATGTGTCCAAACTTTATGAAGAACTTTATAAAGACAAAAAATCTTTATGAAGAACTTTATAAAGACTAAAAAATTTTTAAAAAGCAGACTTGGATTTATGAAACTTTTTTAAAAAAGTTAGAAAAAAGAACTCTATAAAAACTACAACATCTAGGGGTAAATAATAAGACATGGAAAAACAAAGGATGAAAAAACAATATCAACGTACTCGTGGTTGTGTTTTACAAAATGTTTATTTCAGATGAAATAAAATAGTTTGACATTAATAAAAATTACTCGTGTTCAATTTTTTTTTTAGTTTCAAAAACATTTTTCTCGAACAAAACATCATATTTTCTCGATCTGTTGTTAGTTAAGACGAGCCCTCCATGAATAATTTTTTTAAGTGAGGAAAATCATTAAGGACATGTTAATCTGTACTTTTCGATCCTGAGAAAAAATCAGTCATCTTGTTCGAATTTTAATATTTTTTTCAAGTTCGAAAAATTTCTTAGTATAAAATTTCATTTAATGCTGCCCGCGAGGCAAAATTTTCAATTTCAATAGATTTTTGACAGAATCTTATCTAGCCGGATTTTTAGTATTTTTCACACTTTTTATATTTTTAATACTAATAAAATGTTGCAGGATTTTGTAGTATTATAAATTTGTACTATTTTTCTGTTCATTGTTATAAATATTTCAAAAATTTCATGCTCTAGATTTTTAAGTTCATTAAATTTTTTGTATTTGAGATGATTTTTTAGGAAATAGTATCCATGTAGAATTTTATTTCTTTTTATATTTTTGGTGCTTTTTCAAATTTTCTTAGACTCTAAGAATTGTTCAGTATTTCCGAAAAAATTCGAATTTTTCAGTAGGGTTGAAATAATGCAGGATTTTCCAGTATTTCTATTTATTTCTAGCATTTTTATATAAACTGTTAAATAGATTTCAAGAATTTTGAGCTCTAAAATTCCAAGTTGATTATATTTTTTATGTTAAAAAAATTTTTCACAAAACAGTGTGTCAATATATTTTGATTTCTTCCAGTATTTTTCGTATCTCTTCAGTTTTTCCACAATTATTGCAAGAATCGGTTCCTTGATAATTTTGTTGCTTATAAAAACTTTATAAGAATTCAATTTCTTTCAAGGTGACCTTACAAAATTTTATAAGAAACTGAAATTTCCTATGAGGATGTATTTAATCAAATGTTATAAGAAAAAAACCTTGGAGATTTTTTGTGTCAATTCTTTATAAGGAATTTTAGATTATGTTTTTATAAAGTCTGCTTATAAGAAATTTAATTCATTTAAGTTTTTCAGAAGGTGCACCTTATAAGAAATTGAATTCTTATAACAAAATTTCATTTCCTTAGGAGGTTTTCATAAGAATCAAAATTACCAGGGTCAGTATTTTTAAATATTGCTAGGTATAAATTTCTGGGATTCGATGCTCTAGTTATTACAGTTCTATAGATTTTTAATGCATCATAAATTCACTTGTATTTTTCTATTTTTTTTTTTTTTTTTTTTTTTTTTTTTTTTTTTTTTTTGTATTTTCCAATATTATTAGAATGTTGTAGAATATTTAGTTTTTTTAAAAGATATCTCTTTGATTTTTTTGAATAAGGTTTCCCAGAAATTACTATTTCAAATATTTGAAGTATTTTGATCGATTTTACAGAAGACAGTTTCTTCATAGTTTTAGAGTGCTCTTAAAATTTTTTTGAATGTGTTACAGACTTGATTTAGTTTGAAACTTTGATTTTAAGATTTCTACTATTATTATTGACTTCTATATACATATATTTTTAGGATTCAATCCTCGAAAATTGAAGTTCCCTGATTCCTGCGATTACATAAATTATTGAAGATTTTAGTACCTATACATCTATAATAAACTATTTGGATACTATTATTTTCAGTATTCTCGTTTTTTTTTAATTACGTAAGGTTCTCTAGCATGATCAATTTCAAAGATCCTGCTATAGATGTCAAGATGCATAGATTTTTAGTATTTTTATGTATTTTCACGCAGATTTCTAAAATTTAATGCTTCGAAGAGTGAAAGTTTCCAATAAAAACTGAAAGAGCATATTCTCTGTCGATATTTGTACACAAATTGCCAATATTTCACTCTATTTCATTAAAATGTTGAAATAAAAATGTTTTATGAGAAAAATAAGGATGTTAATAATTATTTACATTCAAGTTTCGGTAAATTTCTCAAAAAGTTACAAATTTTCCTAAAAGTAACGTAAAATAAATAACGGGATTATATTTCTCGTTACCGAACAAAAGTAACTGATTTCTATTATCGCAACTTGTTAATTATTGTAAAATGTAACGTTTCAGACCAATGCGTTACTTCCAAACCCTGCATAATTATTTAAACTTTGTGAAAAAGTAACTTAAAAAAACAAAAATCCGGGTCATTCTAAACGAGTTCCGTAAAAATATACCACCAAAGACGCCGAATGAGAAAACCGCGGTCAGAGCAGAAAAATTTGATCCGATAGAATCGTCTTTTAATGGCTGCTGAAGATTTATATCTCGGTTAGTAAACACTCGAAACTTGTGATCGAGAGCGAGATAACGCAAATAGAATGCGATAAAAGAACGCAACTCCATGAAATGTACAGTCCAAGTTCGGTACTTTTCGTCGCCAATTTCGCGATATGTGACAACTTTCCTCTGTTCGTATTTACGGAAACCACAGTATTTTTCAGTGATATTTACAACCGTTCATTTTCTCACAATTCAGAAAAAACGAAATAAAAAGTTGGACGCATCTTAAATTTTCAAAAATTTTTGCATTGAGCAAGAAAGGAAACAAAAAAATTAATTTTGAGTCATTATTTTTAAAATCAGTTTGGTCGTCACGGACCAAATCACCGATTTCTCTCAAATTTTTTGAATGTTCACGTAAACTAGTTTTAAAACATACGTATTTTTTATTTTGGGCTGAAAATTGGCTTTTGTTGAGAAATTGAGATTTTAGATTATACAGTCAAATTCAGAGTAACCTCACTTTTGTCGAAAACTTTTTTTCAAATCTTTATTTCTTATCAGAAGATCTATTGATTTAATTAATTTTTGTATGAAAACGTTCGAAATTGTCCGACATTGATGAATAATGTATTGAAAATATTTCTTGTAGCGCTGTTGAATTGTTATTAGCGTAAATAAAAAAGGGTAAAAATTTTTGAGTAAATAGTTTTCATATTGCATCATTTTTTTTCATCCCGTTTTTTTTTTTCATTGATTGCTAAAGGTATGAGCTACATTCTGTAAAAACTGTTACATGCCAAAACGTTTTGTTCGTAAGTGAGAATTTTTTCCGATTTTCCAGCCTGTCATTAACAAGTGATTATAAATTTTCAATATGTTTTCACTTTTCTTGATCTTAAGACACTGTAGTATGTCCCATTCGATAACAAAGTATATTTTTTGGATGAAAATTTCCTAACTTTATTTTTTATTACTCAGGCTATAACATGAAATCAACTTTTCGTTTGTGTCTTGGGAATAACTTTTATATTTATATCTACTTGCTTGGACCTGGTTTCATTTTAAAATTTCTTTGCATTTTGTTTATAGATGATGATGACTAAATTAAGCTTATATACGGAAATTATTATTTCGGAAAATATTATTACGGAAATATCGTTTTTATATGTATTTATTTTGCTTCAAACGTAAGGAAATTTTTTAGAAAATTTGAAATATTGGACGAGAAAATTAATGACATTATGCAGAATTCCACAGTTGAACATTTTTCCGATAGATAATAGACCTATCTTCAGAATTCTACATAAACATAAAAATGTAATAAAATTGTTTCGGAGAAATGAAAACGAAAGTATTCTTATGAAAATATGTGTGATTATTAGTATTTTAGCAATCCAGTGATCCGCGCGAAAGCTTGATTTCAAGTTGTATTCTAAGCCGTTGAAGATCTTGCTAGAATTTTTTGTTAATTATTTTCATTAAAAAAATATACTTTATTCTCGAATAGGACATACTACAGTGCCTTAAGATCAAGAAAAGTGAAAATATATTGAAATTTCATAATCACTTGTTGATGAGAGGCTGGAAAATCGGGAAAAATTCTCACTTACGAACGAAACGTTTTGGCATATAACGGTTTTTACAGAATGTAGTTCATACCTTTACCAATCAATGAAAAAAAAACGGGATGAAAAAAAATGATGCAATATGAAAACTATTTACTCAAAAATTTTTACACTTTTTTCATTTACGCTAATAACAATTATTCAACAACGCTACAAGAAATATTTTCAATACATTATTTTTAAATTCGGACAGTTTTGAACGTTTTCATACAAAAAGTCGTTTTCATACAAAAATCTGAATTTCTCGACAAAAAACAATTTTCAGCCGAAAATAAAAAATAAAACTAGTTGACGTGACTATTTAAAAAATTTAAGAGAAATCAGTGATTTGGTCAGTGACGACCAAACTGATTTTAAAAAAAATGACCCAATTATAACATAATTTAATTATTACTTGGTGAGTGGAACGAAACGAAAAATGCGATTCAGGTCAGATTCGAGACGTGACAAAACGAAACATGGATAAATTAGTTTCTAAATATAATAATAGATTGTTCTGGGAGCGCGAGTTTAATGAAATTCCAGATTCAAACGTCGTGCGGAATTTCGATTGAGAGAATTCCTAGGCTCTGACACACATTGCGGCAGCCATGCACGTACCCACGTGCAAATACACCTCCGTTTGTATCGTTATAAGGATACACCCTCCAAATTGCGCTCCCCTGTGTACCGGAGGACTCGAAAAAATTGCACTGCTACGCGACACCACGCAAAGATTGTGTAGTTTGGGGATACAGTGACTGATTAAAAAAGAATGAAAGAGCACGAGAACGCCCATATAAAAAAAAGACGTACAAGGAACAAAAATGTGCTAACCCTAATCAAAAAAGTTTAAAATATTTTTCCAACTTATGAGACTTTTGTTTTCTCCATCGATGAACGAGTTGCATTTTGCTGCAGACACCTATTAAAGAATCGGTATGCTCTGTGAAATAAACCATGACAACAGAGCGTACAAATTCTAAAATAAATATCCCAGCATCAACCATCTGCCTTACTCTAAAAAAAAAATCATACTCAAAATAAATATCAGAAAAAAACTCACAAAGCCGACGGTATTTCCCGTTTGTTTTATTAAATGTACAACTTGTTATACATGATTCACGTAACTATAACATGTACTTCATTATTTTCGAAATAAATATACGATTTCAATGCTTCATCCTCGTTTGCAATTTTTAACGTCAATGTTAGGTGTCAATATAATTTTGTACATTTTATTACGATTACTGAAAATAGACGAATAGCGGAAGAGAAAAATCGCAAGTTTACGACGTTTGTTCGAACTTTTTTGTGTCATTTCGCACCGACGTTAAAATTTGCAATTCAACGTTATTTTTATGCGTTCTCTTTTCTACATGCACTCGTACACAAGCATACGTACAAATACGCTGCCACGCTTTTTGTCCCTACTTTTTAGTTTAGTGTATCGGGAGGCTCAAAAATTTGGGGCCGCTGCCCATAAAGCGTTTGTGAAATTACAGTCATCGCAAAAACTCTTTTGCACTCACTGAAATTATATTAATAATCTTAATTATTATAAGCAACGTGGATTTGTGACTGGTAAAAGTGTTCTAGAACGTGTTAATCTTAAAGAATATTGAATTTAATTTGTTTAGTAGATCCCCTACACAATTTGTAACTCTCCATTTTTCCTATTCCGCAAAATGAAAAAAAGTTAACGACATTTGTGATAGAGGATAAATTATCTAAGATTTCTCAGATTCAAAGAGTTACAACTTACTCGGGACACTTTATAAAATGGAAGAAAAGTTTTCAAATGGGAATACGATTTGCGGAGGGGAAAAATGTCGTTTTTTTTTTGCCTGCACGATGAATGAATTCGGGAGCACTTTATGTTGCTCGTGCAACATCGTCTTCGGGAAAAGCGTCATTGTGAAAACGTTCCATCAACGCCTTTTTTCCACTGGAAACTTCTACTTTCGAAACAGTTTACAAACGCAGACCGAGTGTATCGCCGCTTTTTTGTTACTTTTACCTGACACTTACTCATCGTTAACTGCAAAATGCACGAATCTTCCCGAGTTTGCAGTTTTACAGCTTCAAATCATCGAAGGAAAAGAGAAATTTCGCAAGAAACGCTTTTTTTTAAGACCAAAAAAGTCAGTGAACTAATTCATCTATCAGAGTAAAATGCATTTTTTAGTTAAAACTGTGAAATCTTTTCAATGACTTTCCCGAATCCAACTAAAATTTTTTCTATTCAATTATGTAATAGTCAATAAATTCTACTAACAAAGAACATTCATGGAAGTTCAATTGCACTTGCATTCAAAATAAACATGAAACTTCAACAAACAACAATATCACTATTTCGCAATAAATTATCCTCCGGGGAAACTTTTCCTCTTACATCTATTCTTATAAAAACATTTTGTTAGAATTTTCCAGGAAAATTTCCATCCCGGAAAGTAACAGTTTTCTATATAATCAAAACGACGAGAATATGCATATGCTTTTAATATTTAATATTCTTTAATACGGGAAACCATATTTTATACCGTGGAAGAAGTTTTTGGTTCTCGAGCAAATATCGTTTGTTGTGTGAACGCGATTTCGCAAGCGACAAAATTTTCCATAGGAAAAAAAGGAAATGTTGCCAAGTTTATTTTAACGACTGATGGATGGTGCGAAATTGCATTCGAACAACAATAAATATTTACGTTTTGTGCACTTATGTAGAATTCATAAATTTATTATTGCTGCAATGTTGCTTATTCTACGGAGAAGCAATTTTTTTATATTTTATAATTTATAAAGTTAACAGTATTCAGAACAATGTTGCCCAGTAGTTCAAGGTTTTTTTCACTAAATCCGATAGAATTTGTAAAATTTGAATATTGCACAGAAAATTTTTTGCTAAATATAGGAAAATTGACGATGTAACTTTAACTAGGGATTCAATTTTAATAATATGTAGCGAGTTCTCAACAATCTTCACAATTTTTCATTGTCTGTTCTGATTTTAGGATTTTTGATTTTTTTTTATAGCAAAAAAAAATTCTTTTGATTTAGTGAGATAACCGCTGAACTGGCAACACTGGTTTAGATGATACTTTTTATTTAACGCTTTTCATTAACGATTATATTAACTTTAGTGTCATATGGATATATTTTGTTTAGATTCAGTATTTTGTTTATTATTCATAAGAATGTAAGTTAGCCTATTTTTAGGTTATTTTCTATACTCTCGAGTAGCACTGTGACTGGTTGCGTTAACGAATTCACAAAATAATTTGAAAGCTTGCAAGACTACAACCGATAAACCAGTTGTTCAATTTTTTTGAAAATCGAGATTTTCATCAGTATATTTTCAACAACCATTACATAAACATTTTAACAGCAGACAGTATTTTAACTAATTTCCAGCAAACAAAAAATTTTACTGATCATGTTTTCATTTAGATACATTACCAACAAATTCAGCTCTATTTATTGGGGCGAAAGAATTCCCAAATTTTCTGAAAAGTAGCAAATAAATGAAAAATTCGTATTTTCAATAAAACGGATCGGCTGAAAATGTGATTAAATTATGCAAAATACGAACCACGAAGCGCAATCGGGTATAAAAAAAGCAAACTCACCAGGGGGAAAATTATTGATTCATGCAAACCCAACTTTCGATGGAAATTATCATGTCATCAGGGTATACTTCTAAATTTGAAAAATACAGTAAAGTTTTCTTTAAATAGGTAGTAGAGAAATTGGAAAATAATGCATGGAAAATTGTTATTATAGAATCTGCTCTGGTTTTCCATGTTTCTTCAGGAAGAATAGAAAAACAAAATGTATTTTCAGTTGTGATAAATTTATAACTTATATAAAATAGTTACTATTATAAGATTTCAAGTTCATCTGAGTATAGTATGCTCTCAAGGGATCCTTCAAGTATTATGTAACGCAATTTCTGTCTATTTCCGACCCCTCTTCTCCCTACAAATTTTTACGTAATACTTAAAAATTTTCATGTGCGTGGGAAATAGTGATCATAATGTCCAATATATTGTTGTTATCAATATTTTTATATGATTTTCCTGAAGAGGGCCTGGAATCACAAGGTTGAAAGTTTGAAAAAAGAAAAATGACAGTAAGGACGTAATGAATACAGGAAAAATAAAATAAATAAAATAAAATAATTCAAATTTATTCATTTACAACGTTGCCTCCAAGGATTGATTTTACAAATATTAAAATTTTTCTTCAGAAAATATTTCTGATAAAAGACTTTATAGCACAAAAAACCACAAACATGCGAAGAAAACAACATCTGGTTCCAGCAAACATTTATTTAGTAAAATATGGACCACCCAAAGTTTCGAGCATGACAACGAAAGTTTTGGTAATGACAATCAAAGTTATCGTTATAACAACCAATGCGAAATTTTCATGGCGAAAACTTTGGCTGGCGTAACCAAAATTTTGGTTGTCATATCCACCACTTTAGTTAGTCAATATTTTACTAAATGATTTGGTTGCTGGAACAAAATATTTCTTTCGGTGTGCCAAAAAATCTTTTAAGCTGTAAAAATACTAAGAAAATACAAATTATTATAAAAGTTTGAAAATTTGTGTAATACCAACTATCATTAAAAAATCTGTTTTCTGAAAAATTCTTGATAATATTTTGCATCCTAGGTCATCAAATTTTCAAAACCTATGTGGCAATTTACAACAATGCTAGAAATACGTAAAAGTATTGATTACTGTTTAAACTTTTATAAATTGTATCAAATATGAAAAATCCTTAAAGCCTCTTTTTTAAACTTGCAAAAACACTTTCAAAACTTGAAACATCTTCAATAGTTTTTTAAGCTATTTTTGAATTTCAAAATGGTATTTGCAGATTTTGAAGTATTTTCTAAGGATTGAAGTGGAATAAATAAATTTAAATGTACAAATTCCAATTCCGAAAAAAAATTTTCAAAAACACAAAAAATATCTATAATTCTATACTTTGGGATTCAAGGTTTCATCGATGTTGAGTAGTTTTGTAGTTATTTAAAAAAATGATATCTATATGGGTTTTAAACATTTAATTAATTCGTAGTATTTTTAGTATTGTTTATGTATTTTTTTTAAATTTAAATTAAGTAGGATTTTCTACTTTCTTTAAGGATATGTAATTATGTTTTGAAAATTCCAATATGGGTTTCTACAATTTAATACACTAGGATAAAAATTGTAAAGGTTATAATTACTTATACAAATTTTTTTAAAAACAGTATCTTCAAAGATTTCAAGTATTCCAATGACGTATGAAACTTTTAGTACACTTTGAATTTTTGAAATAAATTCAAGATTTTTTTTATTATTCTAGTATTTTGATAGATTTCTGTATAGATTTTTTGAATTGTATGCTCTAAGAATAAAAGTTTTAAACATTGATAGTATTTAAACAAATATTTAATAAGATACTATTTCTATGAAATTCCATTATTTTAGAAATTTTTATTACTGTGAGCCTTTTCCAAACTTCTCAGTATTTATAAAATTTCGTGGTTTTTTTTATTATTTTTCTAGATTTTTTGTATTTCTATGGATTTCTGTGTGAATTTTTAGAATTCGATTCTCTCAACTTCAAAGTTCTATAGATTCTTAGATTCTTAGTTACGTAACACAGGACAAAACTCCCCTCCTCCCAGTAACGAAACGTGACGTTCGTGCTGCCCCTCCCCCCTAAAGCGTCACGTAATACTTGAATGAGCCCTAACTATAAAAAACTGAATACTTTTTTCGCACATTTTCAGGTTCTTAGTGGTATTGTCAATATTATTATATTGTTGATGGTATCCTATATTATTTCTATAGTGTTCAAAGTTTTATGTAATGTTGATAGTGTCAAATGGTGTCCTTTGTGCCCATATTTTTATGGACTCGTGTTAAACTGTTTTTTGTATCGTAGTCCAAAAACAATTATTGATTACTAAATAGTACTCTTGCAGTGTTATAAGTATTTCGTACCGTACTCTGTATAATATTCTACAGTGTCTTGTAGTGTTCATAGTGCTCCATGATGTACTACCCAATAGTGTTTTATATACTTCAGTTTTGTTCTGTAGTGCCCAATAGTATTTGTGTTATACTACAGAACACAACATTCATGAACTTCTATTCATGACCATTGAACACTTGAAAACACTTATGAATAGTGTTTATGAATTATTCCAAGGGAGATTAAATACAAATTCTTTTATTAAAAAAATTTTGCTGAATATCCAACTTCACTTTATAGGTCCTACCGTATCGAATAATAAAATACGGTGTACGAAATATTCTATATTATAAAATAATCAATACTCCAATTACTTGACTTTATCACATGATACAGTTTAGAATACATCGAGAGTTGCGGTACACCAACCAAATCGAATCATAATGCCATAGAATAGCGATATTCACTGAAGGCGTAGGACTTTTTGCTAGATCTTCCCTCCCACAAAACGTTCATTGTTCGCTGGAAATCAGGGAAATACATACTGCGGACAGCCACAGGCGGGGCTTCGATGAAAAAATATCGTTTTTTGCGTGCACTGTAACGAAATCAGTTTCACGTGAATAGTACGGAAAATCCGTACCTGTGACGTCGAAACGACCGAATCCCTTTGAGTCGTCAACCAGCCCAGTGCCACAAGAGAGGGAGAAAGTGTAATGTCGTTAAAGTAGTACGTATTTTGTGTCTCGCACTGTTCTTTTCACATTTTCCCTCGTCCCCATCTATCCCGCCTTTAACGCTTTACGAAATCGCGTACGATGATAATGGTCGCTTATTTACACGTCGCCATTTCATGGGAAATTCGCGATGGGACTTCGTCGACATTTATTACAAAAATTTCGTGTGAAATATCGATGAGGGACACGGTAGACTATGTCGACCTATATTTTGGGAATGATGTAGACCAAATTTTACCTGGTGAAGCACGTACAAAAGTAACAAAAGTCGGTTGAACTCGTTACGTGTTCATTTTCTGTAAAATAAAGTATGAGGAGGAATAGTCAATGAGGAATCTAGGCTTTGGAATTGTGGAAGATCGGATAGGGAACATGACGATTTTTTGAAAGTAGTGTTATTGGAGAGAGCATGGAATTTCGGCACACGCAAATAAATTTTTCACCAAATCATGTATTTGGTGAATTTAATATCAGCCAATGAATATGTTATGTTCATCGTGCTCATCGTGTTATGTTCGATAATCAGCAAATGAAAACTGCGACGCCATTTCACATAGTATGTCGGGTCGAAGAACGCACCGACATATATTTCTGGTACCAAGTCGGTGTTTCAGGAACTTTCAGAATAAATTGAATCTATCCAAGAGCCGTGGCTGTGGCGAGCTCCGGACAGAAAGCTGTCCGACCGGGATAGAGTGACGAGGGAAAAAAGGTTAAAGTTTGCAAATCGGGGAAGCAGGGTCCCGCGAGTAAAGGGGATAGTTCGCTGTCTAGTCGATGGTACAAATCGTGTAATTAGTCAATCACTTTTGATCGTCATTACGAAAGCCTAACTCTACTTTAATATGTATAATCGGAGATTTCGATGCTCACTGGAGGATTCGCCTCGTCGTAGTGACAATGTGCGTGTGAGTGGCTGATGAAGGAAATTAAAGCTATAGACTCCTCGATGATTATTTCGCTTATAAATAGTTTTGATATACTGTCCGCAAGAAATATGTGATCTTGCAACACTCGTGCTCGTAAAATGCAATATACACCGTTTGCAGATCCTGAAAGAAACTAACACGTACAGAAAATATCACTTCCTTGGTGGCAAGACTTCAAAGTTAATCATGGCTGAGTTTTCATATCGTTCGTTGCTGAGTTTACAAGGCTGGTGAATCCATATTGAGCATCGACATCGAAGTTGTCTGCTCAAACCATAAGGGTGGCGAATATCTAATCTCCCGAGCACTAGTGAAGAAAAGCAATTTCACCTTCTCACGACCACATCGATCTACGATTAGACGAATCCGCGTTGTTCTCTAAAGTTACCCGAACCAACGCCAACTACAATTTGGTAGCTCCGGTAATTTCTACAATCGAATGGTGATCGGTTTTCGCTTTCTTCGCGGTGGTAGAAAAAACGAAAACGGAAAAAGAGCTTCGATTGCGAGGCGTCGCGTCATGCATAAAACATGGGCTTCGCAGAAGATGCTCGGTTACTTATTAAATAAGATAACGAGTGGGTATCTCGGGAACTGGGACGTGGATCCTCGAGGGACGAGAGAAAAGAATGGGGTAGAGATAAGGGGTGATCCTGGAAAGTGGCGAGCAATTATTGGCTGTTGATCCGAATGCTCTCTAGGAAATAATTTGCCGAACGTGACGAATGCTCGTCCCAGCGCGAT
This sequence comes from Platygaster robiniae, assembly GCA_028476575.1. Taxonomy (NCBI): domain Eukaryota; kingdom Metazoa; phylum Arthropoda; class Insecta; order Hymenoptera; family Platygastridae; genus Platygaster; species Platygaster robiniae. The sequence goes on along the minus strand of CM052020.1, from coordinate 29,940,750 downwards.
ATCGATCTCGTTATCTTTGAATAAAGGGGACGACCGCGGGATCCTCGATTTAGCCACGAATGCAGTGGCACAAATAGAAGGTGATCAAAGACACGAGCCCGAAGGTTGCGGGGTACGTTCCGAGGGTCGGTGCTGCGTTGCATCCATTTTCTTGACAGCAGTACGTTCTCGAGCTCCAGGAAGATTCTGTAAAAAACAAAGGTAAGATGAAATTAAGAGATATTAGAAGGGCGAAGTAACGCCAGATGGGCTTCAACAATAGAGGATTCAGAATTTCAATTGGAATTTTTTCTTTATCATGTGGTACTGTTACTAAATTTCAATGAATCTTATATTTTCTCATATTCTCGCACTTGAGACAAGCTTTATATCAATGATTGAAAAATTTTTTATGTGTTTCAGATTACTGTTTCGAGCTGTAGGATGATGACTGCAAAAATCGATTTTTCGGAAGACCTATCAGAAGATGGCTGTTACAGCCGCCATTTTGAATATTTATCATACATGAACAATAGGGCGGTCGTAAAAATGGCTTTGGTGGAATTTTAACCGCGAGGTCCCCCAAATCAGCTCCAAATATTTCAAAAAAAAATACTTGCATCTTTTCAGATTTTTATCTCAACGTTTACCCATTCCCATAGAGCTCTCTTTTTTCCCATTTAAATAACATGGAATTTTGTCTTTATCTGGGTCAAGTATTGCAATAAAAATTTCAAAACTTTGCAACAATATTTCCTGCGTTACCATAACAAAGAAAATATAGTCGTATGCAAATTATTAGTATTTTTCAAGAAAATTAATGTTCTTCGACAATTTTCGACTGATATTCTCCATTTAGAGTGAAAATTTGTCTTAATTGCGAATTTGTTGATACATGGCAATGTTATTAGACTAATATTTAAAATTCACAATTGTTCTCATCAAATGACTGCCAACTGTTCATACAGAAAAATCATTCATATTAAATATTTCAGAGTATTTCCCAAAAATTTTTTTTCCTTCAGTAATTAACGGTAAAAATGGATACCAAAAGATCGAAACTTATTGTCAAAGTGAATAAGAATGAAAATAAGCTGTTCAATTGTGATGCAATTGAAATTGAAACAATAGCAACAACAAAAACAACGAACAAGATAATGATAAGGATATATATAATTTCTTAATAATTTAGTAGAAGTATCAATGTATTGTATCAATAAATAAACAAAAAATCAATTTTTTTGTTTATGATATCTCCAATAACAATGTCTATAATCTGCACCATCCCCTATTTTCCCCAGCCTCTGGTCATCCCTGATGTATAAATATTATTATCTCGAACACATGTCTATAACCAGAATTTAAGAAGACGATCCATAATGTGAATCACAAAATGAATCGCGATATGATAACAGATATTTCCGAGTTCTTCGATTTAGTCGATAGAAACGTTGAAACATCGGTTTGCACTTCCGCTACGACACGGACACGCACGAAACAGGCATCTGCACAATGCGCATCTATCCCTCCCTCCCCCTCCCGCGCCCACCACCCACACCCTCTAGGAAAGCTATAGGGTGACAGTGGTTTGTGAAAATTGCTGTATATCGGCGCTAAAGGCCATTTTTCTTTGGATGTCAGCCAAGCCTGACAGCCGAATGAGGTTGGAACACGATTCGGAGTGCTATTCCAAACTCTCGCATTTATGATCCCTTTAAAAGTGACTTGTGAAATCTGGTTTTACATTCCTCTAAAAATTTTTTAATGTTGTGTTTTTTTCAAAGAATCCAAAGTCGAATTTTGGCAGCTCATTATGAACTACTTTCTAGGTTCTTATTTTGCTGATTTCTATTTCTATTTGATGTAATGCTTAGGTAATAGAAAATAGAAACAACACATTAATGAAAAATCAGCTTGTTTTGTTCTTAGTATTTAAATTTTTTCAGTAGTTTCTCGAAATATAGCATACTGTATTTGAGGAGTCAAAGGAAATAACTTGAGAGTAATGACATTTTAAAAGACTTTTTTTACGTTTATTCACTATATTTAGAACAATAAAAATAATCAATTTGAATTTCGTTTTTACCTTCAATTTAGTGGAACATCATAACAATGATATAAATAAGATTGTATGTAGTTTTTTTTTCGAACTGTTGCTTCACGAATAGAAAAAAAATTCAGTAAATCACTAATATTTCATTTAATGTCCCTCTGTATGAAAAGTCCCAGAGACAAAGAAATAGTAAGGCGATGATTGAAATTATTCTTAGATACGTTTTCCGGCTGTTTTCGTTTTGCCATGGCCGAGTTTTCTCTGCAAGAAACTTCTCATTCACTTGATGAATTTTTCATTGGCCTTTTTCTCTCGAGAGATACAACTCTAGATTTCTTTGGTTCTTTGAGCTTCGAACGCATAGGAAATTTTGTATTCTCCATGTGTATGGTTTTGATTACATTATCGATTCCATTGTTGCAACCTCGAATCATTTTTATACGTCTTATAGATTCATTATTCCATAAATTCAAAAAAATTGGTCTGGATATAAATTTATTATCTGTATTCGTGAGGCTTGGTTCCTAAACTTTGACCTGGAAGAGTGGTTTATGTTTTTTTTACTAGCACTCAAAGGGGGATAAATTTTTAGTGCGGAAAAGAGAGAACTTTTTGAGCTATGGTTAGAAAGATTAACGCTTGAAGAAGTCGAAAATTTAATTAAGAATGAAAGAACTTAAGTTCTTTAATACAATTTTGTAAAATTTTGATGTTTTACCAAATAATTTCATAAATTCAAAATTCAATAACTTTGAATCTGCGAAAATTGAAGTTTATTTGAATTTCGAGTAAACGTCATTTCAATTATCATTATATAAAAAATGATGTAAAGTCGATTCTTTAACATTGTGATTTCAAATTCGTGGAATTTAGGAACATTCGTTAATAATGAAAAATAATACAATTCCAAATATGCAAAGTTTCTCGAATAATGTATTTGAAAATTCAATTGAAATTTTTCCTGTTCAATACTTAACTAATTTTCATTGCATTCAAACAAAATTCTATAAAATATCTATTCACAAAATGAAAAATAATATGAGTTTAATATTGTAAAATGTGCTAATTAAAAAGAAAAAAAAATCTCTGCATGAACTTAGAATCTCTTTTGACAAAAAAATAAAGTATAAGAAATAAGATAGTTTCTCCTAGTCAGTATAATTAAGATACTAGGCAATTTATATATTTTTTACGTGAATATTTAAATTTTATTTTAAACAATATTCTGTATAAAATTTTTTTTTTTATTTTCATGTTAAAGATAATGATTTCCTCAAAACTAACTACACGAAAAACTTCATTTATTGAAGATGAAATATTGTAAGAAAGATCAAATTTATTCATTTATTTAAAATCTTTATTTATTTAAAAAAGTTTTTTTAGTAACTTATTCTACTAAAAATGTAAATACTTTCATTATTCGGTGAGTTTTTCATCCAACTAAATAAAAAGCGCTTAAACATTGAATGTTTCGATTTTAAAATTTTCAGGAAATCATGATTTCAAGAATAAAACCCAAAAAACCTACAGTTCAAATATACTTTGATTTAAATAGGATTAAAAAATGTATCAAACAAAACCTAAATTTCGAATATAAAAACCACTTATATGCAAATCGAAACGTAGACAAAGAAATAAATAATTCAAAATTTGACTAAAAAAACAATCATTATCTTTAATTATTAAAAATGCCTTAGCGTATAACATAACCTGCATCAAATTTTAAAAGTGTATTTTACCATTCACTCACGACAAATTTTCTTCCATGGATCTCCCACCTTTTCACTTCTCCTCTATAGATGACCTCTTATTTGAATTACACTTTTTCAATTTTGTTAAGATAAGCGAGCCATCGAATTCGCTCATCCTACCGATCCAGGAGAGCTCCTTCATTCCCCTCGGGGCTTTTCCAAAGATGTATTTTCACGAACGAATTTTTGGTGGGATATACCAGTTGTCTCGAAAGACTCATCTTCCACACTTGCCCGGAAACATCTGCTTTTACGAAGTGATAGCGTATGTACATATCAAGCAGACGGGGTGTAAAAAGGCTCCTGTTCCTCTTCATGTAAATACATTTAGGTCAATGTAAATGTAGTGGCAGATTTAGAATGCATTATGGGCGACGTTGATGAGAATCCCGAGACTTTTTCGTTACCAGAGGTATTGGTAAGCTTTTTCGAATATTTGGTAGAGATTGCGTTGGAGTTTTTTGCAAAGATTCTCAATTATTCTTGTCTGATATGATTCAGCTACCCCAAATTTCTCAAAGATTTAAAACGGGGAAAAAAATAATAATCAGATAAAGTTAAAAAACCATCAATCGAGAATTTAAATTCAATTGTTCGATCTTCAATAAAGGTAATCCCGTAAAAGAATCTAGAAAATCCGATGTGGAGTACTCACCTTTTTCGACACATGTCGGCACACAATCCCGCACCGTTGAGCCCTCGCTCACGTATTTCTGGAAAAAAGGAATCGTATTTAAATTTTAGATCCTGTGGAGCAAAAAGCAAAATGGAAAGATGTGATATTATGTTAATTGGGAGGAAAAACCTTCGTGCCGGAATCGTTGAATAAATTATTTTCTAGTTGACTTCATGCGGTCTTGAAGATCTAAATGTTCACATTTTTAGCTCAATCACCATTTTACACGGCTCCATCGAGGAATAAGCGCAAATTTAAAAAATACTACAACTTTTTTGACAGTTTTTTGACTGTCATAATTTAATAATTCATATATTTTAAATCAATAAATTCAAAAGACGTATCTAAGATTTTGGATTTAAAAAATTGCAAAATTATGTTTTTTAAGTTTAAGAAATGGTACGTTTCGACAGTCTATTGTTCCAACTAAAACAAGTCGTTTAAAGTCATCCGAAAAATTCCAAGTCAGGGTTAATTTAATAATAAATGCAAGCAACTCTGATAATTTTATTCAATGCAAGCAACTTTACCAGTTTCATTCAATGGGATTCCGAATTAATGAAACAGATTCAAAAGGCGCTATGAATGAATTACCCGACCAGGAATGTAATCTCATTAAGAAGCTTTATCATCCACCTGGAAATATTTTTATCCGCGAAATTTCTTGTTCAAACTTTACGTCTCTGCCATGAATATTCATTACATTATTTCTCCACATTATTATTTTTGACTCTTCACGACTCTTGAAATGAGATTTCACGTCCAATGATTCTTCATCGCCCGAGGACGATGAATTATTCAGTTTCGAAAGCGTAGAAAACTGGAGAAATGTGACATTCTCAGGGACGTATCCAGAAAAAACCTCCGGATAATATTTTAAGTAAATCATAATAGTCGAAAAATTAGTGAGATAGTGACTTTCCTCAAAGCTCTCTAATTCTTCGCAATGCTGATAAATAAGAAAATAATAATTGGAAAAAAGGTTGCAATAAAAAGATGATAACTAATAAATTTATTCAAATACTATTCGTCTCAGATTACATTGAAATAGTTCATAGTCACCATCTTGTGCAAGATTTAAAAAAAATTTATCTGATTCATCAAAAATCGTTATATATCTTTAAACTGCACTAAACAACTTAAAGTTGCTGAAATTATCAGAATTTATAACAATATTAAAAGTTTCATGAACTATTTTCAAGCATTAGAAATCGTCATAACTGTCAAAATTCTTGTCATAAATATTATAAAATTTTTAGAACATAAGGCAGCTCATGATCGTAGATTTTTCATAACGCAGATTACGTGGATCCAAAATTTTATTAATAATGCAAAAAACATTTTTTGTCAGTTCATTTTTAGAAAGTAAATTGTAGGCACACTGTTAGATAACTAGTTCACTCGAAACTTCAAAAATGTCTAGTTTTTTAGATATAAATGAGAACTGAAATGAGGTATTGTCTGCGGTGTCGGTGGCGGTAACATAGTGATACTCCGGACAAATTGATCGATAGTTCAGTGATTATTGCAGTAGCTAAATACGTAATGGAATAGTCAATATGCATAGATGCATAAACGGATGATGTATATACCGGCTGTAATGAAACGTACAAATGTCAGGTCCGATAAATCGAATCACTGCAAAACAGAATATGTTTCGTTGCACATGTCGGTGTCTCCTACAATGAGGTATATTCCATATTTATGGATGTATTAACGGGCTTAGATGGAAATAAACAAAGGAAAAGTTTTTGAAAAAGAACACAGTCACATTCCATACATCATAATTCAATTGAAAGGTTAGTAAATAATATTTTTTTGGCCAGCTGTAAAATGTGGACCGTGGACCTTTTTGTGAAATTCACGAAATTCGATTGAAGATGATTTGAGAAATTTAAGGAAAATTAAAGGAAATGATACTCTTTAGTAATATGATAAATTTACTCTTCTGGCTGACCAATTATGGCTATGAACTACTGATTTACTGTTCGTTGATATATTCTACTTATTTTTGGCTTGCTCTACAGACTGACTAATGATTGATGTACTCTACTGAGAAACCGACCGTTTGGGAACTCAACTTTCTGACTATTCATTGATATATACTCTACTGGCTGACCAACTCTTGATATACGTAACTGTTTCACTGTTCGTTGATCTTCACTACTGATTTTTGGCAATCTCAACTGATCGAGCAGAAAAGCTTGAAGATTTTGAATAATCCATACGACGTTTTTCGAAATCGTAAGATAATTCGAGTTAAGTACTCTACTGGCTGACCTATTGTCGACATACTCTACTGTCAGGCCAATTATAAGGATAACAAGTACCGTGAGTGCAACGAAACAATGGAATTTCAACAAAAATTTTTTTTAGTACTCTGTTATGAAATAAAGAAAATAACGATACAGTAGCACCATTGTTATCGCAAAACTTGCCACTTAAAAAAAGCTTGGCTTTTAAAACAAAGTAATTAATACCAACAATCAGTTCAGTATTCAATTAATTTCAGTTTCTGGGTTCGTTGCACAAACAAGATGATTGTATTGCATGTTTGGATTGTTGTTAGGTCTATCTCTTCTTAAAACAAAATGAACCTTCGCAAAAACACGAGAGCTTTTTTCGACACAGTTTCGTCTCGCCGCAGGTATCGCCTGTTTCCAGTGTATCTCGAGGTTTCAGTTATGTGAGGATTTACAAAGCGATGGCGAGCTTTTAACGTAACTTGAGTGTTTGGGAACCCTGGCAGCTGGTGGGTTTGGGCAATGTCGAAACATTGATCGAGTTAAGCAGTTTGTATTATTCTATAATACATGATATAATAGACAAATTGAAGAAAAATATATCGATTTCATATTGTTATTTTGATTTTTAAGTGTGAGTATTCCTTTTTAATAGGAAAAATGAACATCGAATCAAGTTTGGTTGATTGAAAAATTTATTCTTCAAGAGCAGAAGTTTGAATGAAAATAAAAACTTGAAAGCTTCGATTTTTACCTAGTTTAAAAATAGTAAATGAACTTCAAAAACGTCTTCATGCAGAATCTAGAACATTACGTAAGTATACTATCATAACAAATTTTGAGTTCATATTGCTTACAATAATATTGTGATTCATCTATCTTTCGGATATATCTTACTTCTATAGCATAAATTAGGGTGGTCATTTCAAGGGTTAGGTTTATATTTGAAAACATCACTTTCTTAATTGTTTCAAATGATTAAAACAAATTCTACATTTTTTCTGACTCTGGAAAAAGAAAGAAATCAATAGAAAATTAGAAGTTTTCCAATGAAATGCAAGATTTTTGCATAAATCTGATCGCCATCGGGTTAATTATGTTAGAAAAATATTCATCTTCTATAGAAATCTATTGTTCGTTGTACAAAAAAACAAGTAACATGCTTATTCCTTCAATAACCTGCACAATAATGTAGACGAAATATACTCAACAAATACAAATATAAGGAGTAATTTCTCACTATGAGTTTTCTATACCTATGTTAAATTTTATACTAGAGAATGAAAAATTTTCTAAACAACTGCAAAAATTATAACACTGATTGTATGAGAGATGATCATAATTATTAGAATTATAATAATAAGAAATATACATTTTGAGTAATTTTTTCTTCTGTCGAAAACAATAAGACAGAAGTTCTTAATTTTTTTAATAAATTGAAGACTTTTGTTAAAATAATTAATAAATTATAATACTTACTAAAAATAGTGACTATTAATAATTGATAAATTATTGATAGTTATTATTATATAATCGATGCAGAAGTATATGATTATTACCATTACAACGATATTATAATCTGCTTCTTCGTAGAAATTGTATTTTTTCTAATAATACGAGAGATAATTATAATAGCGAAAACGAACATAAAAACACGCATAACGATGAATAAATTACTATAATAAATAAAGATGTTTTTTAATAAGAAGTACCTTTAAATCGAACAAAAATATGACGATTCTGACTTATACTCCATTTTTATCTTTAACAGCCTTGTTGATAATAATAACAGCAACAAAAAATTTTCATGTGCATTCAGCTCGCCAAGTACTGTGTACATTATCGAAAATTTTATTAATTGACAATTGGCTAATTAAGTTTTTGATACTGTAATAGTTATTTTTTTTTCACAAATGTTGTTGAATATTAAACATCATTTTCCCATCATGAACATTACTTATCAATAACATATACATTTTATCACAATTATGAATTATAACATGAATTAACAAAAATTTTACTACAACAACTATTATTTCTAGTTTTCATTGTTTTACTAGAAATATTTAATTTTATTGTGTATAATTTAGCATATAGGAAGTTTGTTATAAGAGATTTTTATTTTTATTTATGAAGTGAATTTTGTCAATACAATTATACAGGGCTTCCCGAATCCTCATATTAAAAAAAAAAAAAAAAAAAAACATTTATTCCTTACTCAATTTCAAGTCGAAAAGTCCTTTACAACTTATTATAAAATTCAAAATTTTAAAAGTTATTTAAGCCTAAAATTTAAACAATAAGTTCTCTCTCGACAAGTGAGGGTCGAATTCACAAACCAATTTTCACTCAAAATTTCCTTCATATTTTCCTCAGTCGAAAAGTCCTTTGCCTTTTTTCACAAAAATCAAAATCAAAAAAGATATACGGGTAACAAGTTTTTTCCAATCAGATTTCTTAGATTTTAGGCTCGAATATCTTTTTTGATTTCGAGTTTTGTGAAAAGTAGTAAACGACTTATCAACTAATAAAAATTATGAAGTAGATTTATTATTTTTTAAAGAATAGTTATTGTTTTAATTTTGAGTTTAAATAACTTTTTCAATTTTTAGTTTTAGAAAAAGTAGTAAAGGACTTTTCAACTTGAAATTGAATAAGGTATCCATGGTTTTATTTTGTTTATGAGAATTTGGGACACCGAGTAAAAATTCTCAAAACGATTAGATTGTAACTTATTTTGATTTAGTAATAATCAAAAACATTTATAATCGTTTAAAATGATTATTTTCTACAGTAATATTTTACAAGATGCTGATCACATTCATGCTAGAAATCCTATGTTGTATCTAGGGAAAATGCTTAATTTCTGTGATTTTCGTCATTTTGACTTCAAGTTTCAGGAAGAAATATTGTTTTGTTAATGTCAAATTTTTTTGCTGTATGCCATAACTATGAACAATAGTATACCACTTGAAAACAATTTTTAAAGCGATTTTCGTTTACGAAAAATGTTGTGAATGAAATCCCGTGCCATTATAATGGCAAAAAAATGACTTTATCAGCAAGGAATTATTGTCATAAAACTCGAAAAAATTGAAAGATTTCTTTTTGTATAGTTTAATAAAGTAAAGTTGAATGGGAGATATTTTTGGGATTCCACTCATTCTTTTTAATGATCATCGTAACATCCAAATCGTATAAAAAATAGGAACAATGGAAATGAAAACACCCATAGAAAATTCTTCAAACATCATCCTTGCATGTGATCAAAGAACTTGAAATTCTCAAAACGACCGAACAAAGATGTTTGTGAGGGTTCGTTTTTGATAGTCAACTGCGCTCATTCACGTGTTTCCTCGGCAGAAAGCTTTTCTCGAACACTACAAATAAGAGCTCGCGGCAGCTTTCACCTCGTCTCTCGCCATGTGGAAAAGCACGCGAATCAACGAGACAACACAGAGACAGCGCGAGTTACGCTGACGAGCTGTACGTGTACTTAGTCGCATCATCCGAGCTTGAAATCAATTTTAAGTTTCAGCTCAAGCAACGCACTTCACAATACCATAATCCTATTTCAAAACCAGTGCACCATATTGCAGCCACTGTCCTACTTCGTAAAAAATCGTGGAGTAAAAAAAAAACAAGTTTGATCACAGGTGAAAATTCTGACAAAAAATTTTATTTATTTCATAAACTTTAATTTATTGTTACTCAAGAACGTCACAAATTATACATCATTCGTAGAAGAGTGTTTCACTGATTAAAATAAAAAGAAACCGCTGTCGTAGACCCCGAAAACGTGCGCTAAATCCAGCTTCCGAACTACTTGAAAACCGTGGTATTCATGCAAATATCGCCTTTGAAAAAAACCCCAGCGTTAATAACAGCTCCGCCGTTGCCGAGTTTATCGATTTCCAAGGCTGCAGCAAAAACACGTGGGGCCTATACCTAATATAGAAGCTCGGCGCATTCTCTTCATCTAAACTTCAAGAGTCGATATCTCATTAGTATCACTTGGTAGAACTCTCCACGTTCAATTGCCATTCAAGAAACCAGTAATTCCCACCACGGCGATATAACGCAGTAGCCGGAGATTTTACAATGATAAATCAACCTTTGAAGCTGTAACAGTGGAAAGTATGCATAAATCGATGTTTGCTGCCTTCGTTTTTAAGACCGTCATTTCGAAATTCGACTGTGAAGAGTCATCATATTTTTCGTCATCATTTCTTTGATTGTTTATTAAAAAGCAAGTACACCACAGTGAAATTCAAAAACTCTTCATATAAAGACCTATTCGTAGGTCTGCCCAAACGTGAACTCATTTCAATTTACAGTTTGATAGTTCAAAATCAAGTGAAGTTAAAATAAAAGAACATGAGTGAAAGAAGCAGGCGCGTAGGCAGAGGGAGGTTTTGGGGTTTCAAAACCCTCCCATAATTGTGATAAAATCAATCAATATTTAATGTGAAAATAAAAAAAGTTGCATCGATAAACGGTAATAATATAAGTCACAAAAAAATGCATGAAAACGTTAGCAGTATACATTTAATCAAAAAGTAAAAATTATCAAGACGTAGAAATACGTAGATAGCATGAATCAGAAAAATTGTTGCAATCCAGTATATAATCAAGAATAATAAAAATCTACGAAAATGCTAAAAATTTACAAAACTTTGTATCTTAGATTATCAAATTCTACAAATCTATATAAAATCCATATAAAAGTATTGAAAATCATTCGATTCATACAAACTCAAAGAATAATGAAATTTATTGAATTCTATTAAATCTCGACAAATGCCTTCACGATCTATAAATTTTAGGATTCTAGAGCATCAAATTCTAAATATACTATAAATCTGTACAAAAAATCTTCTAGAGAACGCAACAACATCTTTTCAATATTTCAAAAATATGAAAAATGAATTACGATAAATAAAACATGAAAAATCTTTATGAATGTGATTTCATCATTTATTCTTGAAATTACTGAGAATAGATCGAACTTCTTACATTAAAGCATCGAGTTTTTCAACTCTGTAGCAATTTACAAAAATATAATTAGTAATCCATAAAAATACTTGGAAATCCTTTAAGGTTTCGTAGATTATACTAGAAAAATAAAAAAATAAGTTTACTAGTTTACTAGCTTACTAGTTTAATAGTTTACTAGCTCCCTAATTTACTAGTTCACTAGCTTATTATCTTACTAGTTTACTAATTTACTTGTTGGCAAGTTTACTAGTTAACTAGTTCACTAGCTTACTAGTTTACTAGACTACTCGCTCACTAGATTACTTGTTTACTAGCTCACTAGATTACCAGTTAACTATTAAAAATTTGACCAGTTTACTAGTTTAATAAATAATTAATATACTTGTTAACGAGTTAGCTAGTTTACTTTTTTTCTTTTTCACTGGTTCACTAGTTCACTAGCTTACAACACCTTACAAGTTTACTAGATTACCAGTTTACTCGTTTACTAGCTTACTAGTTTATGAGAAACTTTTCAGTACATAAAAAATATGTATAAATAATTTTTTCAGAAATTTATAAAACTTTCTGCCTTGGAGGCTTGCTTGGAGCATAACAATCAATATAATACTATAGTTATATATATTTTTATGAATTATTCTAGAAATTCATATAGAAAACAATACAAATATATCCAATTTAATTGATACAGTTGATACAATGAAACATACTTTTAATCGTCGAAATACTAAAAAAATATGGAATAAAAGTATCTAAAATCTTCATAACACTAACTGTCTGAAAAATCAACTTAAATTCTCAAAATCATTAAAAGTTTCAGTGTTATAGCATCGGTTTTGAAAAATCTATTGAGCAATCCATAAAAATATTAGAAATATTTTAAAATACCAGAAAATACTACAAAATTTGATAATTAATATAGCATACGAAAATGATACGAATTTATGATGTACCTTTTATCTGCGTGGTCAAAATTTGTTCAAAAATCAATTCAAATATATAAATTTTTTAGAAGTTTGATTCCTAGAGCATCGAATTTTAGAAAGCTTCATAGAAACCCATACTATTTTATATCAGATAATCTTTAAAGTGAAATAAATACAAAAAGTATAAGTAAAGAGAATTTAAACCTCAGTTATTAATTGAAAATCACAAAAATTGAATTCTGTTATTTACGAACATTAAAAATGTACAACTCTAGATTCCAAAAGTTGTATAACTTTCAAATTCCGAAATCTCAATTTTATAAATCGCTCTCCTGCGGTTTTCCTACCTACGCCCCTGGAAAGAAGAATAACATTGAAATTTTCTATTCTGAATATTTTTCAAATAAATAAAAACATGAAAAAATTGTTTCATTGTACAATAATTCTATTCCCATCACTCCAGAAAATTTCCTGTTGGTTTTCCAATTGCCGCTTCTTTGCAAAAATCGTGACAATCTGTTTTTGTGTCAAGTATCTTCGAATCCTCGACCCGTCCAGACTCCAAATCCAGCACCTCTAAGTTGCACGAGACGCATTTAAAATTAGCTCGTAAATTATTCCGAGTCTGAACTCTGGCGATATGAACGCCTCGAGTTTGAACAATGGACAGAACTCGGGTCTATCAAAATCGCACTTGGCCGTGCGAACTGTTCGTTAAGACTCCAATTTCGGAGGCGATAGGTGGTGCCCGTGCTCCAGGCTTCGTTAGTCTTCATTATTTTCGTATCACGACACGAGCTCTCTTCCCTGAAACTACGACCGAAATTAAACTCGCGAATATCCGGCTCTCCCTCTGAAAAGTATCGCGATGCATGGCCTCCTTCGGGTTGCCACCGATAGTGTACACTTCAGCCGAGCGAAGTACTAGAGCCGCTCCAAACTTTCGTAATTTACTCACGAAAGTCCCGAAACATATCGCACCGACATAATCATACACTCGGGATCATATCTGATGTACGTTACGGCATTGTTTGCGTTTCCGATAATGTGGAAGAGTAAGCGTTTTTGGCAAACCAAAATTTATAGCCCAGCAAGTAGGAAGGCATAGAGGGTTTTGAAGGTTCAAATCCCTCCTGGAATTCTGATAAAATCAATCTTTGTTTCACGTAAAATAAAAAAAATGCTACATCAAAGAGTAATAAAAGTACAAGTCAGAAAACATAATGCATGAACAATAGTAATATATATGTAATTCAGAAAAATGATCGAATCGTAGGATTACGAAAAAAAAATTGAACTTTAAAAATTGTTTTATCACAACGAATAATAAAGAAAAATTTAAATCTACTATCATGTTGAAAATATAAAAAACTTTGAATCTTGTTAGATCATCGAATTCCAGAAATCGATACAAAATCAAGATAGAAATATTTGAAAATCTTCTGAATCATACAAATTCTGAAGAAATACTGCAAGTAAGAGAAATCTATAAAAATAATATTTTCTTAAAAATCTTAACAAAAGCCTACGATCTATAAAATTTCCAATTCTAGAGCATCAAATTCCCAAAAGCGTTTATAACAATACATAGTTATGATATTAATCTATAAAATTTATAGAATACGCAAGAAAATTTTTGGAATACTTAAAAAAATGAAAAAAACATGAAACATATATTTACAAATGTGGTACTCTCATAAATCAATGAAATTATTGAGAATTGATTGAAATTCGCTTTCTATAGCATCGAATTTTTTAAATATATCTAGCATTCTACGAAAATATTATAATCTATATAAATATTAAGAAATTCACCAATTTCTCGTATGTACTAGGAAACCGCGGGAAATGAAAAAAATTTTCTAATATTTAAAATATGTTCAGATATACCTTTCTTTAAAATTTACCAAACTTAGAATCCTAGAGAATGTATAATTATATAATCCTATACATAATTAGATGTAATTCTAGATGTTATTCTAGTAATTCATGGAGAAAACATTAGAAATACATCCAATTCAATTAATATACAATATACAATTGAACATATTTTCAATTGTATTGTTACTAAAAAAATATGAAATAAAAATATTGAAAATCTATTTAAAAGATACTGTTTTCTGAAAAATCAATATAAATACTTAAAATCGTTGAAAGTTTCACTACTACAGCACCAATTTCTAGACATCTTTTGAGAGATTTTTATAAATTCTAGAAGTCTATAAAAATAATAGAAAATGATACGAAATCGTATACCTAAATAGCATACTATACGAAAAGTTCTACAAACCTATGAAATAATTAAAATATGTGTCGTTATAATTTCATGAAAAATTTATAAATATATTCAATTTTTCAGAATGTTGATACCTAGAGCATCGAATTCTAAAAAGCTGTATGGAAATTTACAATAATATGAGAAAATTTCACAATCTTATAAAAATATTATCAAAAGTATTAGTAAAAAAAATTCAAACCTCTGTGACTTACTCAAAATCACGAAAATTGAAATCCATTCTATACTCACATGAAAAATTTATAACTCTGGATTTGAAAGGTTTTATACATTTTCAAATACTGAAATGTGAAAATTAAAAATTGTTCTATTGTCACCATAGTTTCAAAGATTCAAAATTATAAAATCCCGAACGAAATATATTTTTTCAAAAAACCCTTTCCAAAAACTTTTTCTGCCTACGCTTCTGTAGCCTTATAACAATTTTCAAGTTTTTTTTACCCTCTTTTTTTGAAAACAGCAATATGAACTATGTATTTCATAGTCGAATTTGACATATTTACCATGCACAAAGACATTGATGAGTAAATAGCCAAAAAATATCTACTACTGAAAATATTAAGTAAAATTTTTGAAATTTAAGTACAATGAAATTCGATTATTTTAAATAATTAATTTCATGTATGAAAGTAATAACTTTAGCGATTTAGAACAATCTTCTCGACGAATAAATATATATTAGATATAATCAAAGTATGATATTAATTTGTTGAATTGAAATTATTAACAAAATGAATATTCTCATTAAGTAAGAAGTAGCCAAAAAGGGACAATTAAAAGTAGTTAACTCTCATCATTCTATAGTTGAATGTGACAGTTTCATAGTGCAAAAACAGTAAACAATTGAAAGCAACTGTTTTACTACATCAAAAAGCAACAATTATCAAAAATTGTGGAATTCTATAGGTGTGGTGAGTCTTTATTTTGTTTTATGAAATGGTTCATTCAGCTAATAAATAATCAAGAATTCATGATCTAATATATTTATTTTGATCGATTCAAAGTCGATAATTGACCATTTTCGTAGTATTTTTAGTATTTTAGACATTTTGGATGCTTTTGCTATTTTTCGAATCTATTGAGTATTGACAAAAAAAAAAAAGATTTTAGTTTTCTTAAGGATATGTAGAAATAGAAGTATTTCTAGAACTCAGTGTTCTACTTTCTAAATATGAAACTTAAAACACAGATTGATCTGTTCATAATTTTTGATTGAAAAATCTGTAACTTTAAGGAATTCCAACAGATGAATCTGCTAAATTACACATACTGTTTTTTTTAAACAGACTTTCTATTGTATTGTACAAACTTATTCTTTATATGTTGACAGGTTTTCATTAGGAAACTTTTACTAGAGTGAACCTGTAGAACATCACAACAAGCTATTAAATTAACCAGATATAGATTCAGAGTGTATAATTTTAGGTTTAATAGATTTTTAGTATTATTAAGAATTTTTAATAAAATTACATTCACTCGTAGATATTGTATTTTTCAGACTGCTAGTATTTTCAGTATTTTCAATTTCTAAGTATTCGGAAAATTTTCAAACATTTTCTAGTATTTTCATAGGTTCTTGATATTTTCATGAATGAATATACAGATTTCCAGAATATAATGCTCAATGGATTTTTTTTATCTTAACATATTTTTCGAAAAACAGTAAACAGTATTTCTTTAGATATGAAGTATTTCACAGATATCTGGTGCTGTATTTTAAAATGAGAGAGCCTGATGTACAAAAGCAATGTATTTCTCTTAAATAAACATTAAAAACAATTAATACCATAAATTTTGTATCGTCGAAAACTAATTTTCTCATCGATATAATTTACAATTACTTGCATTAAAATCATTAAAATATTTATAAATGAATTCCAACTTTACATAACGAAAACGATAAAATCGTTACTTGAATAATTGGACGGTAGAAAAACGCGGAAGTCGTGAAAAGTTCAGCAAGTCAATTTCACGAACATTCTGACCCAGTTAAATCGTCACTTTAGCCGATACCGTGAGTGCAGTCCAAGTGAATCCCTTTAATGGAATTCCTCAAAGTACGTTAAAGGTTCCAACTTGCCGAACTTGACACGTTGCGCGGTCAAAAAGAGAGCTGTCCAATTTACAGTTCGACGTCGACGTCGTCGCAATCGAATGTGTAACTGTTTTTGGACTGTGATTCAAGGTTATCGTGAAAACGAGGATTGAGTTCATTTAGAACGAACTTAAATCGAGAGACATTTTTCAGGAATCGAAATTTTGTTACTAAGGCTTTGGCGAAAAAATGGAAGGCGAAGAATTGAAAATAATATGTCAAATTTAAAATTGGTTGAGTATTTTTTTGGTTTTTAAAAGAGGTAGAGGAGTTTTGTGCACTCGAAATGCAAACATCATTAATGTAATTTTTGAGCAGCAGAAAAGTTTCATAGGAAAGTTTGGCGTTGTACAGCATAATATTAGGAATATTTTTTTTGTAGAATGTTTTTTTTTGTCTATTATAATAAATATTATAAGATTTGTTAAGAAACAGTAGTAAATTTTATAGATTTACTTGAGACGTCCTGATTTTGTATGATATAATACGTTTTTTAATTTTTAAAATAATACGACCAAATGTTAGGTTTTTGCAAATCCAGAGGCTTTGGATAATTTTATAAAATACCTACGTATTTTCATGACTTTCTATAAGTTCGAAGATTTTGAATACAATTTGATTGAAATTCTAGAAGTGTATAAAAACGTTTAATTACCCTCTTTATTTATGAGATATGTTAATAACGTATGAAAATACTTGATATTGTATCAATTTTTCTTAAAGAAACAAGCAATGAACCTAAATTTCAGAAATAATTTACAAATTATATTAATGAAAAATCTAATATCAAGTTGAATTTTTTTAACTTCATTTTGATTTTTATTCTAATATTCTGAAATTCAAAATAGGTCTATTTAGAATGTTTGTAGTTTTTTCATGTCAACACATACATTATACTTGAAATTATAATTGTCTTATTATAATTATAATTGTCATAATTATATATTTATATAATTATTATAATTTATATATAATTCTTATAATTATAATCTTATTATAATTGTCTATAGACAAATTCACTTGAAATTTAGAAAATTACTGTAGGGTTGTAGTAGCTAGAAATTTTCTGGGGTAAATAGTTGAAACAAATTTTTTTTTTTATAACCTGCTCGAATTATCAAAAGTTTTAGAAATCGTTACTAAAAATATAAGACTCCTTCAAATTTTTTTATAGGTTAAATAGTAGCTCAATTAAAAAAAATTGATCGTTTTACAGTAAAACGATAGAAGAGATAACTTTTTGAATTTTTAGAAATATTTTTCATTTTTATAATAAAGATGATAATAACTTCATGAAAAATAGCATATTTCTAAGAATTTCAACAGTTTTTTCCAAACGAATATGTTTGAATTATTTTTACAGTGTGTAACTGTTTTACCAATTATTTCGATGTGTTATCAGTAATTTCGATAGTTCTAAGTTTTAAACACTTTATGATAATTAATAACCTATCTCACTTTTATAAACTGTGAAGTATGTAAGACTGTCAAAATTGATGAAGTTGTTGAAACTTTAAAAAATAAAAATAGCCAAAACTGACGAAAACTGTTAGATTACGTAAACTTTAAAAAATATAGAAACTGTAAAAGCTGGTTGAAAGTGTTGAACTGCGAAAGCAGTCAAATTTCGTTGAAATCAGAATAACTCCTTAAAAATTTATGATTTTTCCATAATTTTTAAATTTTTAAAAATGTCCAAACTATTTTAAAACTTGTAACTGTAAAATCGAGTAAAAATTTACGAAAAGAAACTGTTATAACTGTTCAAAAGTATCGAAATTTTTTGAATGATGAAAAAATAAAATTGTTAATAGAAAAATACAGGCAAAAATTAAGCTGATTTGGAATGTTCGTATGTCATTACTTTCAATACTAATATCAATTGTAAAATGGTGAATAATATTGTAAAATTGTCATCAGCTTGAAAAATTTTTAAACTATGAGACAGTGAAAACTGATAAGAAACTATGATAATCATGAAAACTGTACAAACACATTGTGTTCTAAAAATTTTCTTCATTTTATTTATAAATTTCATAGAAACTGTCCAAATCGTAAATATTGCAAACGCACATTAAGCCCCTTTCATTTCATAGAATTTGTTTACATTTTGAGTTTTAAATTTTATTATCGAAGAGTGTTAAAAATGTAGTGAATTTCAAAATTTCGACAAATGCTCGAACTTTGAGTATAACTATTTTCCTCAAATTTTTCAATATTTTTTGAAAATTCTATTCTAATGTTACTCATTGTCAGTATCAATTATAAAAAAAATGATCTTCAATATTCTGCTCTATGTTAATACAATTAAATGTTGATAAATTCGATTCATGTCTCCTTTTTTCACTGTTTTCGTGAGAAAATCCTCGAAAAAAGCTTTCTCATCTCATCAAATTTCATCATTCTTCTTGGAACTTATCTACCTCTACGTTAAATCGTTTTTGAAGCTGGCGCATGTGTGCGTAAATTACTTTCTGAAGTAGTTTAAAGTTGGGCAGAAGTTGCGATAAAAGATAAGAAAAAGTCGCGTATACTTAAATACCACATATGACGTAAGAAAAGACTTGTGAAATAAAACTGTTTTACTTTGTTTTCTCAAATTGTGCGACTTCGTGGGATCGTTTTTTGGGCTTATGTTTTAAAATAGGATGATTCGATAGTTCTATAGAGTTTGTATTTTTTGCATCTAAAAAAACGCCGTTTTGGTTTTTTTCTGCCAATGTTAAACTCTGACAATATTTGCGGAGCATTCAAATTTGCTTGCTCGCTTGAGCAGTTATTGTAGCTGAGTATATTTTTTTTTATTTTCCTTTTTTATGTATGGAAAATCGAATGATCGCGTTGATTTTTCCTGTTCATGTTATTCAATTCAAATTATTTCTTAGTCAAGCACAAAATTTGACTCAATTTGCAAAACGTCGCAACAATTTCTCACCTGATTTTCTAATGCCATAAAAACATCCCCGAAGAACGCCTTGAAAATTAAATTCTAACTGCCCCATAAAACCGTTACGGAATTTAATTAGCAAGTAAGTACCTTCATGAAAAGACTCGAAATGAGCCGGTAAAACGTAAAAATAATATTTTCATAACATAGCTAACTTTTTATGTATCTTTTATACCGGTATGTTTCACGTTAATAGGAAATATTTCTCAACATCCCACTTTACTCGCAAAACGTCGGAAACAATAACAAAAATTTTGGAGGCCCTAAAATATGACTGCGGTGTATGTTTCGGGTAATTGGATTTATTTCCCTCTTTATTCGGGATAAGTCTGAAATTCCCCAGCTGCGTCATAAACGTAAGTAAAGTTGAAAAAAGCCAACTGCTGTCAGACCTAGGAGTAGTCGAGTTTGGTCAGTTCAGAGCGAGTTGTGCAGCAAATGCCGAGTCATTCGTAACTTTCACAGTACTAATGCTATTCTTGTTCAACGTGTAAATAGTACCTACAGTATGCTTATGCTACAAATACACGTTGGGGACGTTCTAAAGCGTAACGAGGTCTGAATGACAGTATACTTCACAACAAGTACAGAAGAGTTTTTTTTGATGAATTAGTCTTTTTCAGTTCAAGTTGTTGGTTTTTCATAAGACGATTTTAGATGTGTACCTTAAGTTCCAAACGTTTGAAGTTAAACGAAAAAGAAATATAAATGAACATTGGGAAAAAATTTTCCAGCTGCTTCCGAGCACGTTTTAGTCGGAAAAAATATTTACACGAAGCTCTATGTGACGATACATCAAGAATTGGTGATTAATTTTTTTTTAAATTATTACAAAAGTTCAGGTACATGATTATAGAGAATCTTTTTCAGTCACTACTGAGTTTACATGAGGAACTCTGAATTCATATTTATAACAAATTGAATTTGAACTTTGAGTTTTAGAAAATAAATGCGAAGTTCAGAAGTATTTTAAAATTCGAATTGCATAGTTTGATAAACAAGTAATCAAGCAACTAATAATCTGATTACTGGAAAAGTGCAAAAATGGAAATAAAAATGTAAATCAGAAAATCACAGGATTTTTTAGCCGAAAAATGTAAATTTCTAATAAAGTAATACCATATTATCCATCACCAGAAATAAAGACTAGAATTGAAACTATTTCAACAACTTTGCTGTTATTCATAGATATCAGAATCCTACTGTTCATAACTTTCCTGATTTTTATCCATTCTGAAAATGTTGAGAATTTTGTAGAATATTTTAAACCCTAACAGTTGAAGCCATTACGAAAATCTCGACAATTTCGACTATGATTATGAAAGCAGTACGGTTTTGAAAAAGAAAAAAAAATAAATAAAAAAAAAGTAGTTGTTATAGCTTTAAAATCACAAGAAAGTTTACAAAAATTACCATTCTCAAGAAAAAAAAAGGGGAAACGAAAGATACAAATATTGCTGGTACATAAATTGCTATGATTTTTGAAATTATGTAAACTTTATATTTTGCAATAAATTTAATTCCAGATATTTTTGGAAACATGACAGTTTCGATTATTCTACAGATTTCATAAGTTTAATGCAGTTTTTTTGAAACGAATGACAACAAGTTTCTTAACAATATTTATACCATGAAGCAACAAAGTGAAAAATAAAAATTACAAAATAACTAAGCACTCAAAACGAATTAAATTCTTTGAAATTTACATTTTAGATTTTTATGATGATACTTGTCATGTCCAGTGGCTGAGGTCAAAAACCTATATATGTACCAATGTAAATTCAACCAGATTTTCAGTTAGAAATCTGAGAAGGTTTATATTTGTAACTTCAACAAAAAATCGTACCTCAAATTCAATGGAAAGCTCAATTGTAGGACTGAGTTTCTATTAAAAAAAATAAATAACAGTTTTTTAACAATCAATCTAAATTACCAGTTGAAAAACTACTTCGATTTAATTTTGGAAAATCCCAATAAAAATGAACATTCTTTTTGAAAATAAAATTCAATAGACATCTGGAATATTATTGGATTTATATTTATAAAATCAGAATGAGATTCTGCTCGAAAACAAGGCTAATAATGTACTGACGAAATGAAATAAAACTCAGTTGGACAATTCAATTGGATATCTAGTTGAAAATCAACTTAAATTTTTCTTCCAACACTATTTTTTATTGAAAAATTAACTAGATATCCATAAAAAAATGAAAAATGCATTCGTATGCAAAAATTCAACAAGGAGTAAAATGAGAGATCTAAATAAAATAAAATTTATTAATTGAATACGAAAGTCTTCGTCAAAGTCTACTAGATTTTTTAGAAATAAAAAACCTTATCTTTTTTCAAGAAAAAATCAAGTTTATTGTCCAGCTGAGAAAACAGTTTTTTAACTGGAAATCCAGATAGAATTCTTATTTAAAAACTATCCAGATTGGATTTTGAAAATTCATATTTATTTTGATTCTCGAAGTAAAAATCCACACATTTGTTTGGTGTTGTAATAATTTTCTGGTAATTTTATATAATTGTATAAATACAGTCATATTTCCTACTGACAATCTTATTATATTTTGCAAAAAAATTTCATTACTAATTGGAAACCACATTTTCAAACTCCATGAAAAAAATTTCTCTATAATTTAATGATTTTTTTCTGACTGGCCATGACCAATTCACGATCTTCATTGGATTTTTGCAGCTGGTTCGTGAACTGTGTATAAACTCCAAAATTTCAATAACAAAGGAACACACCTAGATACTTGAAAATTTGAAGCACTACACTAAACTTGAAATACACAGTCCTGAAATTACTCGTTCTCTGTTATAATCTATGAAGTGCTAAGAATAGAAGTTTGGATTCGATTTACATGGAGCTCGCTGCAGCCTTTTGTAAATGGTCCAAAACTCTTCACAAGGTAGTTTTGCTGTCCACAAATATGCATTGCTGGATGATTTACGTAGATTTTGTTTTGTTTCCATGAATGCATCTTATAAGCAACGTTGCAAGTTGCAAAATTACAACAAATAGGAAGTGCTATTTTCAAAACGTTACTATTATTATGAAATTCCACTTATGTGGTATTCTATCTCTTTAAAATATTGAACACGAAATCACCAGAACCGTCGCCATTCATACAATACAAAAATTTCCTACTTTTCTCGTTATAACTCCATTTAACAAAAACAAACAATGATTGCCCACTCAATGAACATCAATCAATTTACAAGTTGCTTCGACTGGAGAAATGACGTTTCAAACAAACCCAGTGACACAGCACCTAAAAAAGTGGATCTTTGTGTGTTGCCTCAATGCATCAAGCATGGCATAATTTCAATCGAAAAAAGCCCGAGCTCCATTCTCGTATGTTTGATTCTTTTTGCGTTTCATCATTTCAGTGTGATCTGGGTCAAACATTCACAGAAATTGAAAAAGTGATGCAATTTTTCATATTAGGAAAAACTCTCTGTCGAATTTTCCTTCCATGCCACGTTTCCTTTGTGGCGTGATGGATTCGGGCATCGAAATACATAAAACTCAAGCAGAGACATCCGTGGAGTGATTTATATGAGACCATTGCGAGGGGCGCATTGTCATGCAAAAGACATGTATTTACTTCTACATCTTTATTACTCTAAGCCGAATTTTGTAAACACATCTCCTCTTACACTATTCAACCGATACCTTCACAGTTGTTTATTAACAAAGTTTTTTTTTTTTTTTTTTCATTTTGATTTTAATTGTACAAATTGTACTTTTCTCATAACGTGAAAATCAACTGAATTTAAAGATAATATAATCTAATTTTCACAGTTCATAACAAACTTCGGAATCTCGCGTCCATGAAAAATCATTTTTGCTGGTTTAGTCAGCCCTCTGAATCACTCGTTACTCCAAAAACAAGTAAAAAAAAGGGAACGATTTCACAGTTGAAAAAAGAATCGACATTCGCCCTCGTCAATGGAGTCGCCAACTCTCATCGACGTTCGAATTTTCCTCTCGAAATTTCCAGCTCGCACTTTTTGGGCGGACACGGGCGAACCTTCCTGAGTAATGTGTTTGCTTTCGGAACGGGGGTCTTTTTGCACAAAGTCCACTTGGCGGAATTTTACGATCCTCTATAGGCGCATTCGACAATGAGTGTCGACTTTTGCCTGTGCAGTGTTTGATATGACTTTTGGTGCTCGTTTACTGAATGCTACTGGACTTGAAACTTGCAAGTTTCGAGTACTGGTTTGTTAGTGTTTCAATCGAAGTCATTTTTTTCGATTTGTAAATTAAGAACGAATTTGAGTAATCAGGCCTGTGTGGACAGAGAGGGGGGGAGTTTAGGGGTAAGAATCCCCCCCCCCCCCAACGGGATCTTTCAAACGATTTCGATGAAATGCTTCTATTATTGGTTTTTACGTTTTGATATAAATTATGATATCTAGCATTGCATAATATTTTCCAGAAAATAACGTCTGAATAGATTTTTACTTGTTTTTGGTATTTTTCGTATACGTGAGGCGATCCGAGAAAAGGGACCTACTATCTAAAAAGCAAATTGTACAGAACGGGCGATTTAATAAATCAAAATACACAACGGTAAATCGGATGAAAGATTTTTAAAAATTTATATATTGCAAAAAATCAAAGTTAGTAAATTCTGATTGCACATAATTGAAAATTGGATTAAGAACTTATAGAATGACTCATAATCGGAAAAACGATTTTTTGGATAGTAGGTCCCTTTTCTCGGATCGCCTCACATCTATCTTTTACGATTTTAAAGATTGTTCAGTATTTCTAGAACTATTCGTATTTCTCAAGATCTATAAAATGGTACAGGATTTCATAGTATTTTTATATATTTCTAGCATTTTCATTTAAATTTTTACAGATTCCGAAAATTTAGAACTGTAAAATTCGGAGTTTATTAAAATATACGTGTTCAAAGGATTTTTCAGAAAACGTTGTCTCAATAAATATTTATTTCTTCGAGTATTTTTTACTCGAACAGTTTACTTTTAACAGTTTTTCTACGATTTGAAGGATTGTTTAGTATTTCTGAAACTATTCGTTTTTTTTAGGATGCATAAAATGTTACAGGATTTTCTAGTATTTTTATATACTTTGAGCATTTTGATATACATTATAATAAATGGATATCGAGAATTTCGAGCTCTAAAATGTGAAAATCGATAAAGTTTTCATGTTCCAAAAGATTTTTTCAGAAAACAGGTGTCTCAATAGATTCATATTTCTTCTAGTATCGTTCGTATTTCATCAGTTTTTCTACGATTTGCAGGATTGTTCAGTATTTTGTATACTTCTGCATAAATTTCTGGAATTCGATGATCTAGTAAAGTTGTATAGATTTTTAACATTCCATAGATATACTTGTATTCTTCTATACATGTATTTTCTTTTTGTATTTCCTAGTATTTATAGAATGTTGGAAAATTTTAAGGTTTTTTCAAAGATATCTCTTTGAATTTCAAGGACTAGATTTCCTGGAATTGAAAGTTTGTAATATTTGCAGTATTTTGATCGATTTTTCAGAAAACAATCTCTTTATAGATTTAGAGTGTCCTCAATATTTTCTGAATTTTTAACAGATTTTTGAAATTTGAAAATTTTTCTAGTATTTTTATGGTTCTCTATACACATATATTATTATAATTCAATGCTCGAGAAATCAGAGTTTCTTGATTTCTGGAATTACAGAAATTTTCGAAGAATCTAATAGCTTTGAAAAAAAAAAGTAAATAATATTTTGTCTTTTTCGTTTTTCATTCTTTTTCTGTGCTTATAAAATTACGTAAAGTTTTCTAGCATAATCTGTAGATATTATGGATCCTGATATAGATTTTGTGAACTAAGAATTCCAGTATTTTCATGTATTTATATGCAGAGTTCTAAAATTTATTGCTAGAATTGTGAAATTTTCTGATAAATAGTAAAAAAGCATCATACTCTTTGTCGATATTTGTACATAAATTACTAATATAACACTCTGTTTCATCTAAAATTATAAAATTATACAATTTTTATTTGAAAATAAGGAAGTTAA
The DNA here is from genome assembly GCA_028476575.1 of Platygaster robiniae. Classification (NCBI taxonomy): domain Eukaryota; kingdom Metazoa; phylum Arthropoda; class Insecta; order Hymenoptera; family Platygastridae; genus Platygaster; species Platygaster robiniae. The sequence goes on along the minus strand of CM052020.1, from coordinate 29,914,730 downwards.
AAAATTACTTATATCCAAGTCTCAAAAAATTTCTTCAAAAGTTATAAATCGTTCTAAAAACTTGATGAGACAGATGTGAAATGAATAACACGATTTTCGTTACTTTGAAAAAAAAGGAACTCGTTCCTGTTATCGTTACTTTTTAATTAATGTAACGCGTTTTGTTATCGTTACACTAAAAAATGTAACGTTTTTGGATATTAACATTTCAGTAAACTCACTGTATTTTCATTGCATTCACTGCAAGCCTCGTAAAAAAAAAACTTGGGAAATGGCCATAACTCCACTATTTGTTGATATTTTTTTTGTCAAATAATGTTTGTACATTAAAGTTGACAATCTTCTATCACAATAATATAACTTCCATGTAATAAAATTATATGCTATATACATTAAAAAATAATCCAAAACGTCCTCAAAAAAGGTGTATAACCCTTTTAATCATAAAATATGTATACAGTGTAGTAATAAAAATGTTTTTTTTTTCAATTTATTATGCATTCGTTATACATCTAAATGTGAAAAATAAATAATAAATGTGTTTTTCGCAATTGTGTAACTGTAATTATTGAGTTGCTTGTGTTAAATTTGTTGAAAACATAACAAAGATTCAATATATAAAAGAGAAGTTGTTGAAAACAAATGATGATGTGACGTTGCCTATTATATTTGATTAGTTATTGATAAATTTATCAATTTATTTACTTATTTCATCTACATTTATTATTTAAATCACTATGAATGGACTATGTACCGTTAAACTTAATCAATTTCAATTGCATGTTATTCTACAAGTACAGCATAAAAGTTGAAACCCCCTCCCCCCAACAAATAAAAGTTCCTGTGCACAGGCCTGTGAGTAATTAAACATCGGACGAACTGAGTTCATCTCTGGATTGTTTTCTCAGGAATTCTGATGATATTTATTAATATATATCCGGTTGTAACTTTTTATTTCTAAAATCTCCGATCCAAACAAAATGATATACGTAGTGGATGACGGAGTACCCTAGGTTGAAAAGTTCAACATGAGGCAAAATTTATCGAGGTAAACGGAAATGCCGAATAAAAAATTGCTGTTCAGCGCAATCTGACTAATTTTCAAACACCAGGTATTTATTCGCATGCCACGATACGCTCTTCCACAACTCAAATAACAATTTGGCACACCTCGTTATCACTGTTTACACCATGGGCGGTTAATAGCCAACAACAACAAAAGCATATTGACCATCCAGATTCTCGACTAGACTAAATGACGTTAATGGACAAACTGTTAGACTGTTTATGTGTTAAAGGGAAGACATTCATAATCATTAACGAATTTGCTCATAATTGCTCTTATCGTAAAGCAATCCCCGATTCGAGACTAAGCAAACGATGCCTTGAACAAATGGAAAGTAATGAGTTTCATGTATTGATCCGAAAACTGAGAACGTAGTGCGTTTTGGGATTATGAACGAAATTGCAGGAACTACGAGAAAATACCTTTTATAATGATAGTCAAATAAGAAACGAAATATCACGATCAATTATTGTTGGAGAAATAAACTAGAGATTTTCAAAAATTAGGTAGTTTACATAGTTATCAAAATCACTGATTAGAAGAGTTTATTCCTTGTCGTGATCGTCGTTCACCACTTTCTACCACTTTTTTCAATATATAGTTTTGTTGTTGTAAAGTACTGAAAGAAATGTATTTCACTTGTTAGGAATATTGGAAGGCACTTAAAAACTCTAAAAAATATTAAAGAACACCATTGTCGAAAATACCAATAAATGTAATACCATACTAAAAGAATTTCTTTAGAGTTTTTCGACACAGTTATTTTCTTCAAATATTTTTCACTCATTCACTCATTGAAAAGAAAATGTATCATTAAAAAACTAAGCTGAACGTATGATGTTTAGCGAAAAACATTTTTTTTTTTATTAGTAATGAAAATGGGCCTATGATATTAAACAAAAATTAGGAAAGTTCTAATACATATATGTAAATTGTTTATTTCTCAACGAGTGAAAAATGAGCTTGTTTGATAGCGAATGTGCAGTTTGCAAGACCAGCCGAAGGCGAGTTCACGATAATTACGTGAAATTAATGTTTAATTTTTTTTAGAAAAAATATTTTATTTTTTTTATTTTTTAATTTTTTTTTAGAAAAAAATCATACTCTCTCAGAAAACATTTAAAATGTCTTTCTAATTGGAAATTTTCAAGGAAAAAATGTTTTCTAAAAATTTTTCAGTGTATGAGAGTTTTACTTCATTAAAGATCCCTATGATAGTATCATACCAAAAGTAATTTTTTAAATCTGCCAATTCATTATAAGTGTTGAAATTCTTGTCCGGGAATCTAAATTCTATTAAAAGGCAAGTGTAATTGTTCTCTACTTTATTAGGTATATAAGCACCTCGTATGATCCAACTATTACAATAAATGAATTCAAGGCATTTATGAAAGAAAACTCTAAAAACATTCTTAGGGAGTCAGAAGTTAATGATTTTCTTTCACTTTTGGAAAAGGATCCGGGAATTCGTCAACTCAATGGAAAGAACTGAAGTTTTGTACGTTCCCTTATGAATGGTCTGCAACTTTCGGTTTGCGAAACAAGATTCCTGTTTGTAATTACGTATATTGGAATGAATAGATAGCATGCCAGATGAGATTATTGTTTTTCATATAAGCATCTTTTCTATTACTTAGATGCTGCCTCCCCTCTCCCCCTGCCCCACTCCAAAACATCGCCCATCAATGATCGCTAAAAATATGAAAAAAGAGCTTCGTATACACAACTTTGGCTATGAGTTATTAGGCATTTTCTGAAAAAAAGAACTCACATTACTTTTTACCTGATTTATTAGTTTTAAGACAATCTAACCTGATGAACCAAATTGCGTGAAGCTCGTAAAAAGCGAAAAATTTACTGAAAAACAATCAGGTGGAAACTGCTTAAAAATCGGTTACTTTAAGAGAGAGTTTACGTGATATTTCTAGGTGAATTGCAGACGTAGTAGTTTTCATCTTCGCCAACACAATTAAACGGATCATGGAGCAATTGCGAAACTGGATTACTGCTCGCGCACATGTTTGTGTGGATGTGTGTACATGTATATGAGAAAACGCATACTTCTAGAGTTGAATGCACTCTAAAAGTCATTGAAATTCTCATCTTGGGTGCGAACAAGAGGAAGCGCATTGGATTTCAATATCGCTGACCCGTTGCGATATTGAGGGAGGCTGCGTAAAAAGTTACATGTCGCTTTCCTCTCGATTTCTCTCTCTTTTCATGGATCCTGTTCGAGAATTCGCATGTTCTTTGATCTTCATGTTATTATACGCTACAGTTTATTGTGTTGCAAACTTATTGATTTTACTGTTTCAGTATAAATTTGTGATTGTAAAGTAAAAGAATGGGAAATAAAATAATCGAATGTATTGATGCAGGGACAAAAATTTCACACATCAAGATTTCGAAGTTATTTCAATGTTACGATTATGGTTTAGTTTGTTTGATAAGGTTCCTTTGAAATTATGGATTCATTTAAAAATATAATAAATTTAGTTACATAAAATCTATAATATGTTACTTTGATATTTAAGATAACCTACGGGTTCCAAAGTTCCGTGAATTTTGAATTTCTTAATTCTCGATATTCACAGAACACTGCAAAGTTTTGTGAATTTAGTGATTATGGAATTTTTATATTAAAACAGAATCACTCAGAGTTCAAAATTTCGTACTTATTCAAGCTCCGATTAAAAATTCAAAATCACGAAATTTGAATTTTCGTACTTGATACTTGATACTATAATTTTTAATGTTCATCAGGGAATTACATCGTAGGAAGTTTTTACCGCGTAATTTGAATTACGTAGCCAACATGGAGAATTACTTCGAAACTAAGGTATTCCATAGTTTTTCGTATTACGAACTCATGAATTTTTATTGCAGGTAGGAAACTTTGATGTCATGAAAGTGTGGAGTTTTGGAGGATATTAGAGGTATGAATTTCTGAGCTTAATTGAACAATTTTTGAATAAAAAGTTTTTACTATAAAATTGCTCTAAAGTCTAAAATGACCAGTAAAAAATATAATTTTTTGTAAATTTAGGGAGTTAGACTTCTAAGTTCAGTAAGTTTTTAATCTGTATGTTATTTAATTTTCTCTTATCTTCATTTGAAATTCATATAATTTCACATATCTTACATGAATGGAAGAATCATTCTCGGAGGACTGATTGGTATGTAAAACCATGGGCGTAGGCGAGGGAGGAAGTGGCAGGCCCCCCCCCCCCTCTTCAATGTTCATGAATCAAAAGTTTTTACTGCTCGAGTAAAAAAAGGCGATAAAATTACTCGATAACTTTGCCGAAGATTTGCAAAGACTTGTTTTGCTATAAATTATTTTACTTTTAACACATAATGATTATGACAGAAATAACCCGTAGGAACACTTTACATTTATTTTACATTGGCGCCAAAAATTTTCCCTTAATTGTACATTTTAAATTAAATTCTTTCTTTATTTTCTACATTACGTCTGAATGTAAAAACTTTTTCATTACATCCCTATTGTAAATTATATATGGAATAATTTTCGCATCAGGATGGTAAAAATATGTACATTAAATTTCCAATGAACCTTAATGTTGAAGTTGTTTCTATTCGAATCACCAATGAAAATTCGGTAATTTAAAATAGTATATTATAATGTATATGTTCATTAATATTTTGTCAATTCGTAAAAGTAAAAAAATAATAGAATTTTCAATCATTTTATTTGTAAGGTCAATTTTCATAGTTTATATTTCTATAAGAAAATAAAAAATTCCTAAAAAAATTCCACTCTGATTCATAAATTCTGAATGTAAAATGAATAGAACATTTCCTTACGAGAAATCATATCGTTTTCAAATTCGGTTGATGACGGAATTCCCCCCCCCCCTCTCTCTAATAGAAATCCTGGCTACGCCCTTGTGTTAAACTGTTAATATTGATTTTTGCTAAGAAAGTACTATGTATAGAAATCTTCATATTGAATGTACAGTAAAAAATATCAAAACTTCTTATCAAGAACAAATAACATCAAAAAACACAGAAATAATTAATAGTAAATTGATTGATATTTAATTTATATATAAAATTATTTCTCTATGATATTTAATTATTGACGATTTTATTATATTTATTATGAAATTTACATTGCATTCACGATTCAATAAATGCTGGTTGTAGGAGAGTCATGATTTTCAATCTGGAACTCAAAATAAGAAAATTAAAATGTTAAATTATAAATTTATTAGCTTTGAATATTACATCGAACATAAATTTAACTCTTAAATTAACTTAACTCGAAAAAATAAAAATTTCCCTATTCGTACAGTTCATACTTAAATTTCCAACAATTTCAAAAAAATTACAAGCAGAAACGTTTTCCTTTATTTCAAGAATAAAAACAAAAAATATATACTCTGACCAAAAACATTTATCAAAGATCACCAGAAAGTCAGAGAATGTACAAACTACGACCCTTGAATCAACAAAAAATCATCTGTCAATATCCCCAAGTTTATCCACCTTTCTTCAAACAGCAGAAAAGTAGAGTTCAAACTCGAAGGGGAAGGGGAAAATGCAGACACCAATTAGGTAGCCATGAAAAATAACCGGGGATTAAAGCCTCGTGTTTTCACGTCTCGTGAAAAGTTCGCGTCTACATACTTGCCCTTCCAACGAGGTCAGAACTTAGATGCTGAGACGCTGTATTTGCTAGAGAGGAAAGGAAAAAAGAGAGGTGAGTGACTCGCCCTACTTCAACTGCACGCCCTGACTTCGGAAATAGCATCGAATAACCTTTTTAACTTGACATCTATTTCTTCGTTTCAGAATGCATGCAATTTTGAAAGTTGAGCCTAGTATCAATTTCAGTAATTCGCTGTCAGTGTAGGATCTTGTTATAAGGATGATTGAAGGATGAAGAATTTTAAAAATACAATGTCATGCGAAAGTCTTTTGACAGAAATGTTAACTGGAGTAAAATACAAAAATTAAAATTTTATAATAGGTTGTGAAATAGGAAAAGGTTTGGAACGTGATTCCTGCAACGTAATAAAAATTAAATAATTAAAGACTTTCATACTTTTACGCTGTTGTCCGATTTTTCAGAAAACAGTGTCTCAATAGATATTTATTTCTTCTAGTATTTTTCGTATTTCTTCAGTTTTTCTACGATTTGAAGGTTTGTTCAGTATTTCTGAAACTAATTGTATTATTTTGGATGCATAAAATGTTGCAGGATTTTCTAGTATTTTTATATACTTTCAGCATTTAAATATATACATGGATTTCGAGAATTTCGAGCTCTAAAATGTGAAGTTCAAAAAATTTTTCATGTTCCAAAAGAATTTTTCAGAAAACAGGTGTCTGAACAGATTTATATTTCTTTCAGTATCCTTCGTCTTTCATCAGTTTTTCTACGATTTGAAGGATTTTTCAGTATTTTTGTATATTTCTGCATAAATATCTGGAATTCGATGCTCTAGTTTTGAAAGTTGTATCGATTTTTAATATTCCATAGATATACTTGTATTTTTCTATACATGTATTTTCTTTTTGTATTTTCTGGTGTTTATAGAATGTTGTAATATTTTAAGGTTTTTTCAAAGATATCTTTGAATTTCAAGAATTGGCTTTTCTAGATTTGAAAGTTTGAAATATTTGCAGTATTTTGATCGATTTTGCGGAAAACAGTTTCTTTATAGTATTAGAGTGTCCTCAATATTTTTTGAATTTTTAACAGATTTTTGAAATTCAAACGTTTTTCTAGTATTTTTATGGTTTTCTATACACATATATTATTAGAATTCAATGCTCGAGAAATTGGGATTTCTCGATGTCTGGAACTACAGAAATAAATTTTCGAAGATTCTAATAGCTTATTAAAATAAAGGAAATAATATCTAGTATTTTTCGTATTTTATTTTTTTTCTGTATTCATAAAATTACGTAAGGTTTTCTTGCATAATCTATAGATTTTAGAGATCCTGCTACAGATTTGTACAACTAAGGTTTTCAGTATTTTTATGTATTTATATGCAGATTTCTAAAATTTATTGCTAGAATAATGAAAAAAATTTCTAATAAAAAGTGAAAAAGCATCATTTTTTTTGTCGATATCTGTACATAAATTACTAATATATCACTCTGTTACATCTAAAATTATAAATTTATACAGTTTCGATCTGAAAATGGGTAAGTTAAAAAATTACTTATATCTAAGTTTCAAAAAATTTCTTAAAAAGTTACAAATCATACTAAAAACTTGATGAATAACACAAGTTTCGTTACTCTTTACCAAAAAAAAGTAACCCTGTCCTGTTATCGTTACTTGTTAATTAATGTAATGCGTTACGTTATCGTTACACTAAAAAATGTAACGTTTTTGGACATTATAATTTCATTCGACTTATTGTATTTGCGTTGCAGTCACTGGTAGCCTTCAAAAAAATAAAGTCGGGAAAGGGCCATAACTCCACCATTTATCGATATTTTTTCCATCAAGTGATGTTCGTATATTAAAGTTGACAATATTCTATCAGAAAAATGTAACTTCCATGTAAAAAAATTATGTGCTATGTGCATTAAAAAATATTCAAAACCGCCCTCAAAAAAGGTGTCTAACCCTTTAAATCATTGAATATGTGTATAGTGGAGTAATAAGAAGTGTTTCTTTTTTTATTTATTATGCATTTGTTAAGCATCTAAATGTGAAAAAGAAATAATAAAGGTTTTTTTCGCAATTGTGTACTTGTAATTATTGAGTTAAATTAGTTAGAAACATAACAAAGATTCAATATATAAAGTAGAAGTTGTTGAAAACAAATGATGTTTTGATATTGCCTGATATATTTGATTATTTTTTGATTAATTAATTAATTTACTAACTTATTGGTTCTACATTTATTATTTACATCACTATGAATGGGCAATGTACTGTCAAACTAAATAAATTTCAATTGTATGTTATTCTACAAGTACAACATAAAAGTTCATTTATTTCTAAAAATAGTTCGTCCAAGAATTTCATCATTTATATAAAAAAAGTTGAAGTCGATTTAAGGTCTTTATGTTTCAATAAAAAAAACGGTAATTTTAATTACACATCTTTGCTTAAAACTACATAATTCTACTCTGATATGTTTTATACGTCCATCAAAATTTTTGTGCTTTACTACTTCACATCTTTGAATCTGAAAGTCCGTTTTTCTAATATAACATTCATCGTGAGTTTGAATAAATCAAAAAGCAGTTTACCAGAGTTCACAGAGTTCAATTACTTATCAATTTCACGGCGGTTGCTTATCCATGACGGCGACGTTTTTCGCGATACTACCGAAAAATTTTTGAAGGGCTTAATTGAAGTGGAAAACTCGATGTACTTAAGCAAATCAAACGAATCGGCTTCTAATACGCAAACTTCTCAAGTCTAACATTTGCGCTGGCAGGATGCCATTGACGGCACTTGAACGTACTTTGCGAATGTTTCTTACCCCATGGGGTATCATTTGTGGTACGCTTCGAGTACTTTTTATTTGTATTTTTTCCCTAGAGACGAAAGTGCTTTGATTCGACATTGTTTTTCTCATTTTTATATTTGAAGTTGCTTTAATATATAGTTATCGTAATCTTGAAGAGTTTTCTTTCTTTTATTTTATTAATAAAATATAAGAATAAGAAAATAATCATAATTGCGAGCTAGGTACTATAATATTTTATTACTGAACTGTTTTTAGTTACTTCAAAAGTCCAGATTTATGCATACATTCGGAGAACTAAGGGATTTTTGGCAGAGAAGAGACCTTTTAAAAAAACAGACAAAGAATTTTTGTCCCGAAAATGGAGTGTGAAAAAACTGCAATCAGAATAAGATCGTAAATGGAGTCCCTTCCTGACTGAAAATTCGTGCTGAGATTCGGTTCCTTTCCTATGTAATACCTGGAAATATGGAAGAAAATTGGGTAAAATGGGCTTACTAACAAGTTTTAGTTCAAACAACTCGTTACATAGTGTGATGACTGATTTTTTTTTATTAAGAATAAAGCCTAACACACGAAACAGCGTTTTACTTTGCTCAAATAAAAAATTTTTTCTTTATTTAAAAGTTGACTTTCAGAAAGGTTCAAAATTGCCTTTTTACTAGATCGGTCGGGTAAAACGGGCCACCTATTTTAGCCATGTCAATACATTCGAGTTTCAATATCTTTCATTCTGATTGCACAACAAATTATAAATACAAATGATAACCGAAAATGCTGTTTTATTATTAATCGTTAAAACATATGTTGTTTTTTTTTACATAGTATGCAGTTTTTTTCATTTTTTCCCTTTTTTAGCCATTTCTGGGGAGTTTCGATGGTTTTTTCAATTTTTTTTCTGCTATATTCTCTTCTTGCTACTCTTGCTCACCGACTTTTCGTTTTAATTTAGCAAAAAATTTAGAAAAATGTTTATAATTAAAAATTTTTCTATTTCTTGAAAAAATTTTATCACAAATATTGAAAAAAATTTAATAATCAAAATGTGATAAACGTAACTTAAGTCATTTTATTTATTTCATTTGATGTATGTTAACAATTATTGAATAAATAATTTAAATTTTTCACTCGTATAATTATTTTGACAATGACAATGAATAAAAAAAAAAAAAAATTAAAATATCAATTCAATTCAAGGGATCATTGACTAGGAAATCATGATAGTGGGAATTACAAATGAAAGTTTTTCGAAATAACGTCGTTTAAATTAAATAATATCAAGTAATTTCCATTAATTATTCATAAAAGGCCAATTTCATCTATTTTTTTCGCATTATAATCATCCTTCGAAAAGGTGGGAAATTAATCAATCAGAGCCATTTTCATTGATGATAGTTATTTTTTGTTTATTTTTCAAAAATGATAAATTTTCGGCCACATATTGGGCCATAATCAGGATCCTTCAATATAACACAATTAAATATCAATTCAACATACAAATCAAGAAACGATAAAAAACATAAATGAAAAAAACCAGTTCTCACAACTAAAAATCCATGGTCAATTCTAAATTAAAATATGACGTCAATTATATAAAAAATAAGGTCTAAATTGACCATCGTCATAGTGAATATATAAATATATAAAAACATAAATTTGAACCTCATTTTGTATATAATTAAAGTCATATTTTGATTTGAAATTAACTATGGATTTTTAGTTGTGAGTACTGGTTTTTTTCATTTATGTTTTTTATCGCTTATTTATTTGTATATATGTTGAATTGATATTTAATTGTATTATATTGAAGGATCCTGATGAGGGCTTAATATGAGGCTGAAATATTGATTATTTTTAATAAATAGACAAGAAATAACTATCATTGAAAAAGTGGCTCTGAATGATCAATTTCCCACCTTTTCTAATAATTTTATTTAAACTGAAGAAATTAAATTTCATGGAGTAACGAATAAATTTTATTAAAATAGTTGTGTGTCATTGATTTTTTTCAGAAATCTCTTATCAATTAAGGGATTGAATTTTTTGTGTCATTGATATCAATGCATTTATTTTCCAAATTTTTAATGAAATACCATTTACCAACTATTTCTTACCACTCATTTCTGCAAGACCTTGTCAATAAACGTCGACATGTGAGAATAATTTTTATATCAAAAGCATTAAAAACGTTATCGAATTTCCCTAGAATTGTCCGTATGTAGAGCAACGTAGTTTTTTCAAGCGCTTATAAAAAAATTTTCAAACATTGACGCTCCCCTACTGGAATCCGAACAAAAAAACTCTAAAATCTATTCAATTTTCCAGAAATTGAGCTGACAGATGACGAAAAATCGTTGATAAGTTTGAAAAAATGAAAACAGTAATCCGAACGATAAGGAGAAAACTTTATTTACCATTGAAATATCTCTCTTCATAAAATGACAAAAATTTAGACTTCCAGATGAGGATTCAATCCAAGTGAACTGGAAACTTCTCATCTCAACGCCAACTTAATTATGCTAAAATTCCACATTAAGATGTACATCTCTCCCACGTCGCGTTTTCCAGGCGCTGCGAATTCTTGATCAAAGCAACTCCATTAATTCTTTCCATGAGACTCTATGTTCCAAGGAAGTGCGATTTGGAAAATGCGTAACGTGCCCGGAATCTTTCATACAGCCTGGATTTGTAGCGCGGAAGCAAAATGAGCGACGCGTGCTCAATATTGAATCGTTGGAAAAAACATTCCTATTTTCCAGCAAGCAATGCGATTCGCGTCGTTTGCCGTAATGGGAGATTAATAGCCGAAGTTATTTGTCGAGGGAAGTCGAAGGCGTGACAACAAGTGGAAGTTGTTACTCGAGACGCTATTTTACTTACGCTTACCGCGCTCGCGTCTAACGAGATAGATTAAGCTCGTAAACCTGCAGGCATTAGCCCCCTTCAACTTGCTCATTTGTCACGTCAAACCAAAACTCCGAGGGACGGATCCTCGCATTTATGCAAAACTGCGTTTACCTTTGAGTTCGTCTTGAAGGTAAGTACGTTCCTCATAGGCATTTCACTATGTTTGTGAAAGTCATCGTTGAGTTGTATTTGACAAAAGGTTCTTTTTACGAGACATTGGATTCTAGTTGCTTAGACAGGGAAAGTTATGTGTGTTCTGTATTCAGTTTCTATGAGCTTTCGGAAATCTTTGTATTTTGTAGAAAAAAAGTGAGTTCCCACCTCCGGGGGAGAAAACACCACAATTTTTCTGACGCTTATTGTGATTATACAGAGAGGAAAAAAAGAATTATTTTTGCGATTTGGAGTTTTGAAGAGGGAAATTTTTGACCCTGAAGATGTTCTAAAATAAAAGAACGAAATGTTGGTCGATTACTGAGGTGTCATTCTAATAGTCCATGTGCTGTTTCCATTCCTTGTTTTTTTGGAAATTTGAGAAAGAGAATAAATTTGAATTATTTGATATCGATTTGTATTTTGTAGCAGCATTTTTAAACGGAGATTTTCATCGAGGAAGAAGAGAGGGAGTCAAACTTATTTTTTGGAAAAGGATTTTCAGGGATGAAAGTAGTTTTCACATTGATTCTCTTGACTGTATGGGATTTTTTGGAGGTATGTAAATTTTCAGTGAGTAAAAATACCGAATATTGAAGATACAATTTTCTTATGGTAAAGACAAGTAGGGGCGATGAAATACGAATTTTTTGGGTGGGTGGCAGTAAAAAATCAAAAATTTTGAAGAACGTTAATTATTCTGGTATGTTCAAAAAACTTGTGGAATTACAGGAAGTTGTCATAACCATTGTAGATTATGTTCATTTCATTTGTAAACCTAAGAATTTCGAAATTATTGAAAAATTCTAACAGTTACACGTGTTTTTTAAAGTTTGGAAAGTTTTGGACAGTTTTAATTACATTCGAAATTTCTAAGTTTTTAGAAAAACAAGAGAACATTGGTAATCGTAAAAATCGTTAATAATTCTGCGAAATTCTAAAGATTCGCAGAGTTCAAAAGTTTTTAAAAATTTTGTTTGTGGTTTTTTTTTTTCATTTCCAGGATACTGTTTATTCATTCATCAGAACAATGAGAAAAACTTGAAACGTATTAGAAAATTACTGAAAATCTTTACGATTCAGCATTTTAGTACCTTAGTAAAGGTCGTTGAGTTGCATTTGACGAAAGGTCTTCGAAAGGTTCTTTTTACGAGACATTCGATTCCAGTTTGATAGACAGTAAAAGTTGTGTGTTCTTTATTCAGTCTTTAGGAGCTTTCGGAAATATTTGTATTTTGTGGTAGCATTTTTAAACTGAGATTTTCATCGAAGAAGAAGAGAAGGTGTCAAATTTTTTTTTTGGAAAGGATTTTCGAGAATGAACGTAGTTTTTACACTGATTCTCTTGATTTCATGGAATTTTTTGAAGTTATGTTAATTTCCGATGAGTAAAGATACCGAATATTGAATATATACTTTTCTTATAGTAAAGACAAGTAGGAGCGATGGAATTTGAATTTTTTTGGTGGGTGTCAGTAAAAAATCATGAATTTTGAAAAACGTTGATTATTCTGGTAAATTCAAGAAACTTGTGGAATTACAGAAAGAGGTCATAACTTTTGTAAATTATGTTCATTTCTTTGGTAAATCTGAAAAATTTGGAAATTGTTATAAAATTGCAAAAAATTTTCAACGGTGACGTAATTTTTTTGAAGTTCGGGAATGTTTGAACACTTTAAACTACATTCGAAAATTCTAAGTCTTAAAAAATACAATATTACATTGGAAGTCGTAAAAATTGTCGAAAACCCTGCGAAATTCCAAAGATTTATAGAATTCAAAAGTTTTTGAAAATTTTGTAAGTGGTTCTTTTTTTATATGCAAGATAATGCTTTTTCCATTCACCATAAAAATGAGAAAATTTTGGAACGTGTTAGAAACTCACTAAAAATCTTTACGATTCAGAATTATTTTTTGATGTTTGAATAGGTTCCAATCGTTTGAAATACATTGGGAATATCAACAATTTCGAATAACTATGAAAAAATGGAGAATCTCAAAGATTTCCAAGCGTTCTGAATAGTTAGAAAAATTTGTATGTTTATGGAAAATGTTATTAAGTTTTGTGCATTGTGTTTACTATTCAACATTTTGCTTCAAAACATTTAGTTTTATTTGACTATTTAAAAACTTAAAAATTGAAAAGAAAAAAAAACTAAGAGTAAGCTTGTTGAGTTAGATGAATTATATTCGAAATGGATGTTTTGGGTAAGTTTGAATTATGTTTGAAATTTCGTAGATTGAGAAAAATTAAAAAAAACATGAGAAAACTTTTAGTTCCTGGAAAACTGAAGAATTTGTGCAGTTTCATGATATTTGTATAAATTTTGTAGACACTGTTGTTCATTATATTTTTTTTGCAATTTTTATTGGTATAGCTATAAATTTGTAATATGTATCTGAAAAACTTAAAAATTATATATCAAAAAAATTACGAAAATCCAGAAGAGTTAAACGCATCTTTGAGAAATGCGTAAAGTTTTGTATATTATGAATATGTGTAGAATTTCGGAAATTTTGGAAAAAAAAGAAACAAAATACTAAAACTCGTATATGATTTCGAGAAATTCGAGAATTCGTATAACTTTTGAATGTATTCACAAATTTCATGCATTTCGCTCATTATCATGTTTTTTTTTCTATTTTGAAACAAAATAATATAATACTTGAAAAATATTGAAAAGTCGTGCAAGATGGAAACAAGTTAAACGACTTTTTCGTAAGATTCGTGAAGTTGAAAATAACTCGAATTACGTTTGAAATTCAAAAATTACGATTAATTCATAAAACTTAAAAAACTTTTAAATGGCCAACCATTTCGAAGAATTCGCAAAATTTCTAGAATTACAGAAAAAGTTTATAAATGTTGTATGTACATAAAAGTTCTGGCAATTTGATAAAATTACAATTTCAAAATAAGTAGATGCATTTTCGCATTGTTATTTTTAAGTATTTTACATTTTACTCATCAAACATTTTTTAAGTAGGTAATTCTACTTATTATCCCCACATTTCCCGCTACCCCTGAAGACAATATAGGTTGAATGTTAAAACGTTAGCTTTTGCAATGGTCTAAAAAACTTGATTGAGAACGTGATAAACTTGTTTGCCTCAGAGAAAGAAACTTTAATTTACGGAATGATGAAAAAGAGACTATCGTAAATCCAATTTTAATTTGAGAGTGGTTGTTGTTAAGTCCTACTTTATATAAATAAAGACAAAGTACATAGGGATTTAGAAGTTTCTGTATTTTGTATTCATTTTCCGAAGCAGAAATTTTCATTGGAGCAGGGGAAGACAAACTTGCTAAATTATGGGTCAAGGATATTTTGAATAGAAGTGATTGCTGTAAACTTCCATTTCATCCGTAGAAAGATAGAGATATACTGGGGTTTAAAAAGTGCCGTAATAATAAATTTCTAAATTGCTTTCACAGACAAGTTTTTGTAACACAGTAAGTAAAGAAGAGTTGTTAAGAAAAATTGCTTGATGGCAAATGCTTTTTATGCCTCATCAGTTTGAATTTCTAAATTTTTTCAATAATGCAGTTTTCCCTGCTCATAGACATGAAAATTTTAAAATTTTATAATGCACAGGACACAGTTTATTCGAACATTCAATATAAAGATCTCCGAGGATAAAAATAACTCAGAAAGAAACAAATTTTCCAAATTTTAGAAAAAGCTTCGATATCTAAATCGATGAAAACAAAAACGATCGTAAATCTAATTTTCATTCGAGAGTGGTTGCTGAAATGTTCTGTTTTATCCTAAAGAAGAGAAAAATATGCAAAGATATAGCAACGATTTCATGGAAGAATAAAAGTAAAAAAACCTATCAAAGGACGCAGTGGTACTTTTACGACTGAGGAAAAGGGCGTAGAACGGTACACACGAATCATACTTCTTTCCGTGTAAGAAACGACTTTCAGCGTACAAATCTTGTTCTCGAGTTCATCTTCTCGAGTTTTCATGTGTGCCTCGAAAAATGGGAAATAACAAAGTCGCAAAATGAAATTTCCTGGCTTCGTCCATCGATTCTTACTATAACTTACCTTCAATTCAAAATAATCACAATAAAATGACCTTTCCAGTTCTGAATATGATATTCTTCTCACAAAGACAATAGAAAACGTATTTTTTGTTTTTGTGTTCTAAGGACCTGATTTTCATTTCTATTCCGGGGTTAAAGTTCGATCGGGAAACCGAAAGCTCGCGCATCGAGAAATAGGCTGGATATCGGGATCAGGTATTGACGGGTTATCAGTCGCGATTCACCGACAAGAGAAATGACGAAAAAAGTAAAAGAGCGACGAAAGAAAAGAATGGGAGTCCCTGAGTCGTCGGAAATAGAAGAATATGCGGGTTCGTTGCTCAATAACCGAAATGTTCGGATCCTGTAGCCGTGAAGGCGATAAAAACTGCAATATAGGAGAATACCCATGATTGTTGATAACATAAGTGAAAAAATGAGTTGAACTAAAAGATGAAATTTCGATATCAAAACATCAAAATGTTAAAGTTCAAGAACTCAGGATGTTATTTCAGTCTTGTGAATTCCAGGATCATCAGGACGTTCCGTAATCTATCGACGTGTCAATGTATCGGGATTCTACGATGATCCTGATGACTATTAAATGAAAGTCATAACGTTTCGTAATTAGATGAGCAACAACCCGCGTTAGCATCGATACTGCCAAGAGCACGTATCAGTCATCAATTAGCACTAAGCGTCCCGATGCTAGGTTAACTGTGGCCCTGATTCTGCGTCTGCCTCACAGAGAGACGTGGTTGAAAGTCTGAATATGGATGGGACGCATGACATCGTCAGTCATTGTTGCCGTCACGAGAGCCATCCCCATGATTCAGTGGCTCAAACGGGCATTAACTGCTTCGCTGAATATTGAACGTCCCTACTGCCACATCCTGAAAGGATAACGACAAAATTTCGTCGAAATCCGGGAAGAAATCACTGAAGAAGCAAAATGAAACTTTCCTTATTCACATTGTAAGGGAAAAAAGATGCTGCATTTCTTTGAAAAAGTTCAATCTACGTCGTCTGATTAATTTTTTGCAGATCATGAATTGACGGTATTCCTGTTTCTTAATTTTTTGACTCTTCATCATGGTAACAATGTGTGAACAAGCTGACATCATCTTTTGAGAAGATATGACATCTGTCAAACTGTACTGTGTGATGGTATGTCAACATAACGACATGACGTCATATAGGGGCATCGCTTGTTGACAGGTTTTGGAAAGTTACTAAAGAAAAGTGTAACGTGTTACGTTGTGTTACTTGGGTGAAAAAAGTGATTTGTTATGTTATTGTTACTTGCAAATAAATAGTAACTAGTTACATTTTCAAGTGGTTACTGTTCAGAAAATTTTAGATATCAAGAAGGCTTTTTTACAGAGAACAGTCAAGTATTTCTATTCGGACTTACAGAAGGAATTAGACCAGTTAGACAAAAAGTTTTATAGAATAAGAATGTTACCAACACCGTCATTCACAAAATCACTTTATAGCAGATCTTTTTGTTGCGTGAAATACCGAATTTTCAATAAATTACCGAATGAGCTGAAGAAATTGGACCATATTTTTCCTAAGACCAAGATAAAGAACTGGCTTATAAGTCTTGACGACGGGACCATCAATCAAATTTTATATGTGTAGTGTCAGAAATGTGTTTATAGTAATTCCATGTAATGTTTTTTTTTTTTCACAACGCGAGATGTGTCGAACGACAGTTCCCGAGAGTTATTCAATATCTAGATGAGGCGTTTTATTCTTAAATTTAATTTTTGTACGATATTTTTTTTACGTCTGTATTATGTAAAAAAATGAATAAATGAAAAAGTTACCTTCACGTAACTTTTTTGAATGAAGTGAATGTGAATAATAAGACATTGAAAATCTAAGGATGAAAAAACGATATCGACATACACGTCGTTTTGTTTTAGAAACTGCCTATTACAGAGATATTAAAATGATTTTGAACAGAAAAATGTTTCACATGCAATTTTTGTTGAGTTTCAACACAATTTTTTGCTTGAAAAAAACATCAGATCACCAATATCTATTGTTAGTTAAGACGATGCTTCCATGAATAATTTTTTTAAGCGAAGAAAATCATCAAGTTTTCTTTAGAATCTGTACTTTTTTATCTTGAGAATAACCAGTCCACTTGTTCGAGATTTTATATTTTTTACAAGTTCAAAAAATTTTGTGAAAACGGCATTTCATTAAATGGTAACTGCGAGGAAAAATTAACGAATATCCTAAATTTCTGAGAGAATCTTATCTACATACCTCGATTTTTAGTATTTTTTACACTATTCGTATTTTTTAGTCTGTATAAAATTTTGCAGGATCTTCCAGTACTTTTGTATATTTTCACTTTTTTTTTTTGTTTTATAGATTGTTATAAGTACAGTATGTTTCAGAAAAGGTGAAACTACCGAAAACCATAGATTCCTCACAAGTTTATAGGACGATTTTCTCTCTGCCATTTATCACTAAACTAATCAGATTTCTTAGATTTTATGCTAGAATATCTTTTTTGATTTTGAGTTTGGTGAAAAACGGCAAAAGGAAAATCGTCTTATAATTTCATGAGGAATCTATGGTTTTCAATAGTTCCCCCTTTTCTGAAACACCCTGTATATATATTTTCAGAAGTTTGAGCTTTTGGATTCGAAGATCATTATATTGTTTTAATTTTAGAAGATTTTTCAGAAAACAGTCTCCGCATAAATTTGTAATACGTACATACTTCTAGTTTTTTTGGTATTTTTGCAGTTTTTCTGCGATTTGAAGGATCGTTAAGTATTTCCAAAACTATTCGTATTTTTTAGTATGTATGTAAAAAATGTTTCAAGGTTTTCTAGTATTTTAAAATATTTTCAGTTTTTTATATGAATTCGTAAAAATTCCAGTGATGTCGTGCTCTAGAATTGAAAGTTCATTGAATTTTCCGTGATTCAAAGGATTTTTCAGAAAACAGTGTTCGAATGGATATTTACGTATATTATTATTTTTCGTATTTCTTCAGTTCTTTTATGACCGTAAAGATCTTTCAGATTTTTTTTATATTCAGCTATATAAATTTCTGGAATTGAATGCTCTAGTTATTAAAGTTGTGTAGATTTTTAATGTTTCGTATACATATGTCTTCGTATTTTTATATATTTTCTGTTGATATTTCTTATTGTTAGTATTTTCAGAATCTTATAAAAAATTTTAATTTTGTATAGATATCTCTTTGAATTTCCAGGATAAAATTTTGTGGAATTAAAAATTTAAAATATTTCAAGTATTTCGATCGATTTTGAAAAAAACAGTTTTTTTTTTGGTAAATTTACAGTGCCATCAATATGTTTCGTATTTTTTCAACACTTTTATTATTTAAGAAATTTTATGTTTTTTTTATTTATTTATTTTTTTTGATAAACTTTAACACATATCTCTAAAATTCAATGTTTGGGCAATTGAATTTTCTTGAATTTTGTAATTACATAAATTTTTGAAGAGTCTAATAATATTAATAAGAAACTAATTCGGAGCTAGTATTTTTTATACATTTTTTTTTGTATCCATTATATTTTAAAAGATCTTGTAGCAGGATCTATAGCTATAGAATTTGAGTATTTTTATGTATTTTTATACAGATTTCTAAAATATAATGCTTTGAATTTCGAAAGCATTTCAAAAAAATCGAAAAGCATATTCTTTGTCGATATGCGTACACAAATGACTGAAATTTCACTCTGTTACAATAAAAATAATGAACATAAAATTGTATATTCGAAAAAAAAGAACTTAAGAATTAATACTTTTACCTTTAGTTTCAGAACATTTCTTAACATATCTACAGATCGTTCTAAATACTTGATAAGACTGATAAAAGTTACATGAAATAAATAACAGGATTTTCTTTACTCATTACCGAACAAAAGGAACTCGTTCCTATTACCGTTACTTGTTAATTAATGTAACACGTTACGTTAATGTAACAGTAAAAATGTAACGCTTTAGAGTAAAGCGTTACTCGTAACACGTTACTTCTAAACCCTACTTATTGAAAATTGAAGTGTAATTGGACACACCTATTGAAAACTTATTTTAGCTGAGTGCTACATCAAATGGAGATTACAAAATAAAACTCCTACAAAGCTTATTCACATTTTGAATGTGGGAAGTTTATTTCCGACCATGGTACATATATTTTTTGTTCCCTCCCAGCGTCAAAATTTCGAACTTCTCGTGTTTCCTTATTTCTAAATTACTGGAACTCGATTCGAAAATCCTCTGTGTCTGTCAGCTAAGATCTAAAAACTGAAAAATTCGTTTTCCAATTCACTTTTCGACTTATCAATAAACGATGCGCCACTTTAATCAACCGAAAAACTTCGCCTCCGAAATAATGTAATTCCATGGCGAGCTTTTCGCGTCAAATGTGGAAATGCCAGATGAAAAATAGAGGAACAGCAGCGAGATTCTCTCCGATCAAATGCATTCTTTGCGCAGGATTAACCTTCATTTTCGAACGACCCCTTTACCAGGAGTAAAGGGGATAAACCTACGGTATAAACAGGCGAGTCACAGTGCGCTTCATAACAGTTGCCGTGGTTCCATAAATTTACATTCAAAGAGCTTTTCTTCAGGTAACTTTTTTTTCTGTTATTTTGTTTTTATCTATGTCCAGGAGCGTTTCTCAAGCTTTTATTGCGTTTTCGAAAACGGACGTAAAAAAGTTTACGGGAAGACAAAACTGGGTGCGAAATCCAGATACACATACAAATACGAGATTTGTGTATCTTTCGACTTTTGAAGTTTGAAGAAAAAACTCATGGTATAGTGTACGAAAATTTTATAAGATTCGTGTAACTTTTCAATTTGAAGGGATTTAGGTACTATTTACATAAAAGATAGTGGCGTGAAATTTTGGCTGTCGTTTGTTATTCTGATCGATGATTCAGGCATAAATAGAAGTTTTTATTAGAAATTGTATGGATTGTTGGTCATCAAATATGTGATGATGTAAAAGAAATTAATGTATTATTTATTTACAGTATTTATGCTGAATTCGGGATAGAAGTCAAATTCATTACTAACACTCATAACTAGGTAAAAAAATATCGAAGGTTATTAAACATTATAATCATCCTCAGTCACATGAAATTGATCTGGTGAATCTTCAAAGAGGTAAATTTTTGCTGAGCTCTGGCACGCTGCGACGCATGAACAAAATGTTACTCAGGTAAAACGCTTTGATAACAGCACGCTCCAAAGAAGCAAGTGAGAATCCTTGAATTTCACGATGCATCGAATGTCACTTAACTTTTCTTTATCATTGTGCAGTTACCTTAATGTCAAGAATTATTTAAACTATTTTTTGTATTTGTTTTAACAATGAATGCAATTAAGTGTCTTTGGAATGCTCATTTAAGATTCCTCTACTTGTTAACTTCATGATTCATAGCTGACAAGTATCTAATTTCTTACTTAAAGATTTACGAGTTCAGGTTATACATTTTCTGAATTTTCTTACCTCTGGATGAAAGATTCTAAAGTCTAGAATGTACGTTTCAAAGAGTTTTACTGTTTTTTGTTAAGTAAATTTCCGTGATGAATTCCAGAAGATAAATATTTTCGAGTTCCTGACTTAGTATTCATGAATTTCGGTGAAATAATATGTTAAACTTTTACCTTGAAAAATTCCAACGTATCTTTTTACTGTGAAAAATGGAGCTTACAGTACATACATATACCCTGCAATATTGAGCAATATCTCTTGAAACGTTTGTGTCCAACGAGATTCGCATAGACATAGGATTTGTGGAGTTTAAATCAATCGTGATTACAAAGGTGATACATGCTATCCTGTATAAAGTGACAACTGATGTGGAAATTCGGTGATGAACCATGAATGAAATCAATCAAATAATTGATTGTGTTATAGTCGAGGTACACGAAATTGTGATCTTGGGCATAACAGGTCTCAAAGTTGAATACCAAGTTTCCAAGGGGACTTGTATTAATAAAATCCATCCCTTCACACGAAATCTAACAAGATTTGAATTAAAAGATGATTTACAACATTTTTTAGAAAAGATAAATAACAAAGATTTTTGTTTCCAAAAAAAAACAACTAAAAATCAGTGGGATTCAATGACCTTAACTCTAGAAAATAGTATCTACTTTCCCCACAAACAATTGCTCATCGTTGAATGATACCATAATAATCGATTCGAGAAAAGCCGAGTGCTTTTCTTGGGCGAGTGTCAAATCATAGTGAGCTCTCGGACTCTTAAAGCTTCCCATTCAACTTCTGCTTTCCTCAACTTCCAGTCGGATGAACTTTGGCTCATCTAGATGCCTTTCGGAAACTTGCCGCGTCCGAAGATATCGAAAGAACTCGCGATATCTATAGCAGCTTTTGAGAAAATTGGCTATCATTCACTTCCTTTGTCGATTCTCTGGACAAATTTATCGCCGCGGGATCCGCATTTGAACTTGGACCAAAAGGCGGCGAAGAAAATCGTATGTGTATTAAATAAAGTAGCAGCATAATTCCCTTTCGAGATCGTATAATGGTTGTTTGGGACATTGAATTAGCGGTTAATTTTTTAGGTGAATTAAATTTTGTTCGAATAAAATGTTTGAGAATGAGGATTAGGAGTGTGGAAGTTCAAATAGAAAAACTATAGTTGCAGTAACAATAATCAAAACTTTTTTCAATGTTGAAACGAATGAGTCACCGGGAGTGAAATTTCGTTCTTAATTGTTTTATTCAAGATCAGTTTAGTTATCGGTTTAGTTGACGGAGCCATTAAATTGTCACATGAGAGTTTTCACAATGATAATATGCGAGGCGATCCGAGAAAAGGGACCTACTGTCCAAAAAATCGATTTTCGGGTTATCAGTGATTCTGAAGGTTTCGAATTTCATCTTCAATTCTGTGCAATCAGAA
The DNA here is from genome assembly GCA_028476575.1 of Platygaster robiniae. Classification (NCBI taxonomy): domain Eukaryota; kingdom Metazoa; phylum Arthropoda; class Insecta; order Hymenoptera; family Platygastridae; genus Platygaster; species Platygaster robiniae. Next base: position 29,892,162 of record CM052020.1, on the reverse strand, counting down.
TTCATTTACCTCAATTAGTTTTCGAGCAGTACTTTTAAAAAAATGAGTCTTTAAAAGCGTTCAAAGTCGCAACTCGGTGCCTCCGCTCTCCTCGCACGCCGTTTCCCTGCGGCACGCGTTGCTTGGCTCGGAAAGCGGCAGCAAGCGGCCAGCGGGGTCCCAAGTCCCAAAGCCCCCAAGGGCATCCAAGGGTGCCTTGCTGATACCGGAAAACGAAGGGACTCGGAATTTTCGTAAGAAGTGATCGCGACTGACAAACAGAGGATAGTAGCCGTCGCTGATAACAATATTCCATGAATCATTTTACCTATTCATTGCTTTGCGCCAAGTCGGCTGCATTCCGATTTCATCTTTTTTTTTTTACCTATTTCACTTACTTTTTCTGAGTCTTCTTCAGTTTCCAACTGAATTTCGTTCGAGTCAGACAAAATTCGGAGTGTTATAGTTGTGCGCCTTTTTGTGTTTTTTCCAAAAAAAATGGGATCTGATGAGGAGTACGAATAGTACGATACAATCGTTGGGACATCCGCGTACGATTAGGTTTCAGACGATGAAGCTAATGAGGTAAATTGAAAATTAAATTTTATTCACTAATCTATTAATGATTCGGTGAACCAAACTTTTTAGAATTATGTTTTAAGTCTTATAGACAATTAGCGAGTTGAAGAATAAAACTAATCTTTTATGAGGTCGTGCACTTAATACGTCACGCGATTGAGAGGGAGGTAAGGGTCAACGATTTGTGACGAAATTTGACGTGGTGGGAAGGATTATTTTAATAATAAAATTTATTTTCTTATTTAGCACGTTTGTCTCCTTTCGTTTTATGAATTGGTAGCCGAATTCTACTTTCCAGTTCCATTTCATGTTGAACGGTTAAATATAAAGTTAATACAAATGCTTTTGTTTCATTCCAACACATCGTTCAGGTGATTGAGGTTGATTTTTTTACGTGAAATTTTTTGAAGTATCTGAATCAATATTTTTGAGACACTTATATTTCCTTTTTGCTTTAATTTCAGTAATTACTGATTTCGTCTTGAAGGATTTCCGAAATATCAGCTCAAAAGTTAATTTTACTTGCCACAAGTTATTTCTGTTTACAGTTCAATAATTCGGCCGAAAATCATGCGAATTTTACAATTTTCTTTTTCATTTTTTCCTGAAAGGCTTTATTCTTACAGAAAAACTTTGTCTACTTCATTATTTTGTATAAATTTTCTAGTTATCGTGCTTTTTCAGAAACATTAAAAACTTACACCTTCAAAATTTTGACATCGCATCTTTTTTTTTTATAAAAAAAAAAAATTAGTTAAATAAATGACATTCAGTATTAATCCCTATCAACCGAAATTTTTCTTTTTGAATCTACAATTTTTGAAAGTTCAAGTGCCATTTTCGTAATTACATTGATGCTTTATTTTCTTAAAATCCAATAATTTACAAAATTATTTATAAAGTTGTTTTAATTTCAACGATTTTCATTCAATAAATTCGACAATGTCTAAGATTACTTTTAAACTAAACTAAATTACTTTTAAACTTTATATTATAAACTTTATATTAATAAATAAACTTTATATTAATTTATAAATTAAACTTTATATTATATTTAATTACTTTTAAACTTTAAACTAAAATTTTCCTCGATTCTAAAGTTTTTATACCGCGGAAGTTATTTCATTCTTTTTGTTATGAAAAATGGTTCATTGTATGTAGATATATATTATTGAAAAATTTTCTTCAAATGTGTAAATATGTTTTTAATTGTGCAAATGGTTTGTTTCCGCGTCTTAAATACTATAAGCAGCATACCTACCTGATTAAAAGCAGCGTAAAATTGTCGAAGAAATATTTTTCAACAAGCAAATTAAAGTAACAAGGTGAAATTAGATTCATGGTTTCCGGAACTTGCTGCTACATATAAATAATAAACAAAATATGATTTTTTGTAAAAAAACTGAATATGAAAACTTGCAAGCTAAAAAGTTTTTTATTTTTTTCATGATAATCAAAGAAATTTTGAATGTAGGCTCTACAATTTTTTTTCTTCAAAGGTAGATCTTCACTGAATAATTTAAACGGACACCATTATGATCAAATCATTTTTGGTGTAATTACAGAATTTCGAGAAAAAAAAAAGCATGAAAGTAACTGCGTAAGTTGAACTTTGACTTTGAAAAATCCAAGTTCCCAAGCAACGAATTTTGGCTGATAGATATTCGTACTGAACGTTGTTTTTTTTTCAACTTACTTGTTGAAATACCTGAAAGGAAAAAAGCAATTTCGAAATTTTTCGGTAAAAATTTTTCGATTAAAAAAACACCATTGCAAGAAAATTGATCAATCAATTAATTATTAATCAATTGATTTAAAAAAATTGAAAAAAGTTATAACTTAATTTTGTTTAAAAATGATTTTGGAAATAATGATTTATATTTCATTTTCACAATTGTTTTTACAAATTCTATTTTTATGTTTATTATGCAATTACCTACATATTTGATTATTTCTAACTTTCATCAGGAACTATACAATTAGTCTCTTCAATTTTATTGATAAATTAAGATAGTTGAAACAAATATGTATACGATATTTTTAAAAATGCAATACATACTAGTGTTTATATGTGTAGAAATTCTCATGAAAGTAAATCACGTTTCCAAAACTATTTGTCAAGAAGAAATATCTATTTTTATAAGATGAATTTTCAATTGGTTATTATTTTCAATTTACTTTGAGTATTAGGTCATTCAAAATCCTTATTTCAAGACAATAATAATAGTAAAAACATTAACATAAAGAAAGAGTGGCACCTAATTACTTTGTAAACTGTTATTTGTCCTTTCCTAGGAAAAAACTTTATTTATTTTAGTGTTATCCAATTGAATCGCAGTTTTATTACACAGTCCGACAAAATTTGACATTCGGAAATATGGACCGGATGTTTCAGTGGAAATATGTAGCTAACGTCACTACTATACCAACCCTAAAACAGTTTTTCATGATCAAATCGCGTTTTCAACTTATTGATTGTTTAAAAAATTTTTTATATTATAAAATTATAAAATCCACAATTGTCTTTCGATGTTTTCAGGAAAAAAAAAAAACAAAATTCTAGGTTTTCAATGTCAAGGAATTCGAGTTTAGAGTCAAAAATGCCAAAAAAATCGATATTTTTATATTCCAATTTCAATTTCAAAAAAATACGTTTTGTATTGAAATTCAATACAAAACGTATCTACATTTATCTTAAATTAAAATATGAAAATATCGAAATTTTTGCATTTTTGACTCTAAAATCAGATTCCTTGACATTGAAAACCTACAATTTGGTTTTTTTCCCGAAAACATCGAAAAACAATTGTGGATTTTATAGTATAAAACACAATACAAAATATATTTAAACAATCAATATGTTGAAAACACGATTTGATCATGAAAAAACTGTTTTGGAGTTGGTATAGTGATGACGTTAGCTACATATTTCCATTGAAACATCCCGTTCATATTTTTTTTTGTTGGACTGTGTTTTCATCATAAATATATAATACAGAATTTAGAAATACATACTTTTCTTGAAGGCAAACTTTAAAATTTTTTTTTTCATTTAAAACTGAAAAACAATAGGTACATCTATCGAAAAATATTGCAAACAAACCGAATGCTTCTCTTTTTTTACACGAAGTAGAAAGCTATTTGAAAGATATTGTACGATATAGTTATTATTCATATTTTATTTATAATGACATAACAAGACTGTTTATAACAGCTTTGTTTATTAATGATACAATTACTCTCTCATTACTTTATTTATGAATTAAGGTAAGTGAAGCAAAATATGTATACGATATTTTTCAAATTTATAATACATACTAGAGTGTTCATATTGATTCATATGCGTGTACAATTTTTTCATAAAAGTAGATTACATCTCTTAAACTATTTGTATAGAAGAAATATTATTTTCTTTTTTAGAAACTTTTCAGTTCATTATTATTGTTAATTTATAGTTAATAGCTAACTATGGAAATCCTTAGTTCATGAAAATGATAATTATTATAACAATATTACTATAAAGCGAAAATAACACCAAATCATTCTGTAAACTGCTATTTTTCCATTTCTAATAAAAAAATCTTCCATTCACAAAGTCATTATATCAATTTGCAGTATGACAATCAGCATTAATTTATAAGAATTAAGATATATTTTTATCGAAGCTTCTTTCAGAATATTTTTTCATTTGCAATTAAGGAAAAAATAGGTTCATCTATCGAAAAATGAAAAACTTATTCTCTTGTAATATAATTATCGAGAAATTTTGCAAACAAACTGAATGTTTCTTTCTGACACGATTTGGAAAACCTTCCGAAAGAAATCGTACGATAATGTAACATTCTTTCTAAAGTGTCTTATTGTTAGCGAATGACGTTGAATGAGGGTTGAAATTTGTTCTGTGAACAAATCAATGCGTGAAAATTGGTAAAAACGCAATGCCCGTGCCCGTGCCCGTGCCTCTTCTGGAGAAAAAGCATGACGGGAACACACGGGATAATTTTGGGTAGTGGGAGTTGGTGGGAGTCGTTTTCGACCTGCGAGATTTCCCTTTCACTTCGTCTCTTCGGTCTCGAGAGTTTGCTTTAATTCTTTTAACCGCCCGTCCTGTAAATTTTTGTATTTGGACAGTAGGTCCCTTTTCTCGAATCGCCTCACATATTCTGATGGTGATAGATATTATTGTTTCTAATAATTTTCCTGTTGGATTCATTGAACAAAGTGTAAAGGGCTTGATGTCGAAGAAAGAAACAAAAAGGAAAAGGAGTTTTTGATATTGGCATATGATAAAAATTTTTCAGAGAAGATTAGTAAGGGGTTCAGAAAGTTTGGAATACGGATAATTAACAAAATGCATGAAAAGGATAAATTATTTGTCGGTAAGGATAAAGTTAAAAAAAATAAGTTATCCAATTTAGTATATTTAATTGATTGTAAAGATTGTAAAAAATTATACATTGGACAAACAAGAAGATATATTGAAAAAAGGATTCAAGAACATAAACATAATATCCATACAAAGAATGTGGAACCTTTGGTATTAGTGAACATAGGATTGAGTTTGGCCATGAATTTAATTGGGATAAGTATAAAATTCTACACAGTAAATCCTCATACTTTGCAAGACATTTTGCCGAAATGGCTTTCATAAAGAAGAATAATGAATTGGCTTTGAATGAACAGAAGGACTTAAAGAATTGGAACGACGTGTATGATGTATTAATCAGATTAGTGTTATTACTTTCATGTTTCTCGAAATTACCTAACATGCGCGATCAGAAATGATAAGACGACGTATCGTTGTTAATCGTGATTTATATCTCACTCAGGCTGACGTGTTCCTACGATTAATATGGGAAAGAAAAATTCTGAAAAAGTAGAAATGAGATAGTTGTATATTTTATTCTACCTAAGAATTATTATTGTTCAATTATGATTGCGTACAACATTGGTGACAACAAGATGTAAGTTAATAGAAATAGGGAAAAGTGTTTGTTTTGGTGCATTGTTAGTAGTATTATTATTAATCATTTTTCTATATGAAGAAGTGAGCTGTACATATATGGGGTTGATTATTATAAAAATTGTTTCACACTACTTAGGTCTTGAAAAAGGTTCGAATAAGACCAAAACGACGATGATTGTCATGAAATAAAACATTTGAATCGGAATTCGACAAGAATTATTATTATCAAGAATGATAAAAACCTCAATAAATGAGAATATCTCAATTCTTCAGTTTTTGAATTTCATTATGAAGATAATTCGATGTCATGCAAAGAAAGAATAAAGGAAACGAAATTCAAAATCAATAGAGTAAAAGAATGAAAGATGAAAATAAAATATAAATAATTGAATACGACTATTATTCAGAATATTATAAATCGATGAGAACTACTATACATGAATACTATTATAATACTTGAAAAGAGAAGAAATTTGATTTTTCATGTTTAAAAAAAGGATACACAATGGCAGAACAGAATAAAAATATTCAAAATAAAAAGAAAAAATTATGGTTATATCATTAAAAAAAATTGTTCTGAAATAGAGATACCCTAGCAACGGGGGTCCGAGAGACTTGCATATGCATTTCATGTTTTTTAGATCGCTGATCATGAATCTGAGGTCAAATTTGGTAAATTATTTTGTTTAAACAATTTGTATCAACAAATTATGAAAAAAACAATATTCACTATGATGCATATGCTTTTCATGGTTTTTCAGGTCGCTGATCATGAATCTAAGGTCAAATTCGGAAAATGATTTTGTTTAAATAATCTTTATTTACAAATTATGAAAAAAAAAAAATATTTACCTAGATGCATATGCTTTTCATGGTTTTTTAGATCGCTGATAATGAATCTGAGGTTGAAATTGCGAAATTATTTTGTTAATACAAATTGTTTGAACACAATTATTTTGCAGTTTCGACCTCAGATTCATAATCAGCGACCTAAAAAACCATGAAGCATATGCATCTTAGTAAGTATTTTTTTATAATCTTTAAAGCAAATTGTGTAAACAAAATAATTTTCCAAATTTGACCTCAAATTGATGATCAGCGACCTGAAAACTTTGAAAAGCATATGCATCTTAGTAGGTATTTTTTTTATAGTTGGTAAAACAAATTGTTTAAACAAAATAATTTTCGAAATTTGACCTCAGATTCATTATCAGCGACCTGAAAAACGATAAAAAGTATATGCATCTTAGGAAATTTTTTTTAGTAATTTGTTAATACGAATTGTTTAAACAAAATTATTTTCCAAATTTGCCCTCAGATTCATGATTAGCGACCTGAAAAAACATGAAAAGCATATGCATCTTAGTAAATTTTTTTTCATAATTTGTTAATATAAATTGTTTAAAAAAAATTATTTCCCAAATTTGCCCTCAGATTCATGATTAGTGACCTGAAAAAACATGAGAAGCATATGCATCTTAGTGAGTATTTTTTTATAATTGTTAAAACAAATTTTTCAAGCAAAATAATTTTCCAAATTTGACCTTAGATTCATGATCAGCGACCTCAAAAATAATGAAATGCATATGCAAGTCTCTCGGAACTCTTTCGGACAATTGTCCGAGAGAGTTCCGAGGGAAATCGCTCGGAACTCTCTCGGAAGTCTCTCGGAGCCCCGTCACCAGGGTATCAGAAGAAAATAAAGTTGTAAAATAAATAATAACTCGCAAAAAATACAAAAGATCGCAAGATCGCTTTTGAGTATTACATAAAATAGCAAAATAAAATTCAAAGAAAAAGTTAGAATAATTAAAGATATAAGAGAATTTTATGAAATTTGAACCTTAAGGTTTCGTATGTAGAGTAATTAATTCATTAGGTTTTCAAAACACTTCTTTTGAATTCCTTTCGGAATGGCTAAGAGATTTTGATGACAAGAATTTTCAATAGTTGAAAACTAGAGTGACAACTTAACATTGAATGACTTTTGTACCTGTTATTACAAAATATAATATTGATAGTTATGAAAATATTAGAAATAAAATTTAGAAATATCATTTCATAAATTAGGCAACTGCAAGTGACGTTAGAAAAATTAGAAAGTAAGAATAAAATATTACCAAATATAATGTAATTAGGCTGACATTCAATTATGTTAAATAAAGGAAACCGTATAAAAATCTTAAAATTTGTCGCTCGAAAATGACAAAACTTTAATAGCAGATTTCTTAAATTTTCACTATTTTCAAATCTCCCATATTCGAGCTTTTGATATTAGACTGTAAATGTAAGTAAAACTCAAAAGCTTGAGTTTTAAAATGGAAAAATTTATAACTTCTGTTCATAAACCTACAAGTTTTTCATCTGCCATCAAAAATCAATACATATATAAATAAGATCGTCAACTCCTAATTCCATATTTCGAATCATTCTCTTTTTCTATATTTATTGTGAGTGCTGAAAAATACTAAAAAAATTAAAAAAAAAAAATAATTGAAAATTTTTATTATGTACCATCTATTCATTAAGTAAAGAAATTCAAAGATTTTAATTTTGATAATAGTGCATAGAAAAATTTGGCGACTTGAATTTCAGACAAATAAAGTTTTTTTCGTTCCAACATGAGAATTAAATTCACAAACCATTCTATTTGACATATGCTACAAAAAAAAAAAAAAAAAAAAAACAATCCAAAATAAAACAAAAAAACTCGAAGGTCCAATTGTTGATTTACAAACCTTCTTTCTGACTTTTAACTTTCCTCGTATATTCTGACTTACAATAATAATAATACAACAATAAATAATGTAATATCATTTAATTTCAGACTCATAGTTTTTAATGTTAGAACCTGTAAAAATCAAAAATTACAAAAATCAGAATCACTGACTCCAATTTTGATTTTAAATCTTTCTTGTTAAAATTCAAATGTAAAAACATAAAAAAATGTAAGCTTCTATTCAAAAATAGAAAGATTTGGAATTCAAGTTCCCATACGAACAAATTCTTATATTAGCCATCCCAGATAAAAGCATAAAAAAAATCATCGATTCCGAAATCTCTACTTATAATTTTTTACTTCCTCCTTCGATCAATCTCCCAATGGTTAAGAAAACTGTCTTTGTGGCACGAACGTGTGTAAACTGAATGTGTTTGAAGGGTCATTATGTAACTTACGATGCACCAGTGATCCGAAGGACGACACTCCTGTAAGTGCATGTGGGCTGTCGAATTGATACAAGGCGTGATGCTCCCAACACCGTCATTATACTGACCGCACACGTGACAACTTAGTCCTTGAACAGTGCCTGAAACATGGAAATTCCATCATGGATGACATGTCTCAACGGAAAACAAACTTGCTATTATACTCTAACAAGTTTTCTCTCTATAATCATCGTTTTGAAAAACTTGTTTCCACAGTTTCATTTTTTTTACTCTAAAATGTCAGATCAATTCTCGAATCCTACTTTTCATTGAAAAATAAAACACCATTTTCCAAAATCGTTCATTTTCTCAAATTGACAGAAAATATCCATTTTGTTTGGAAAAATCCCTCGAGTCATCATGGCACATGACAAAGTATGAAGGATTCAACCCAAATTTCGCTATCTGTATCAGACACGTCATTCCACCCATTAACAAATTTCACGTTTGTCAAATTCACCGATTCACGCATCGATCAATTCGTAAATACCCGATGGCGGAAGAATCCGCTCGACTGATGCGAAAATTTAATTGTCGTTCACGTGATTCAACGCGTGATGAATATCTTTCAACCTACTCCGCCATACATGGAACATATTTTTTTTATCGTGCGCGATATTTATGGGAGGCCTAATAAACGCTTTTAACGGACCTTATCAATTTTCGGATTTTGCGACGGATTAAACAGGATTTTGGCAAACGGCCCACTGATCGATGAGGCGAACGTGAACGTTGAGTATTACGTCACGACAAATATTGCACGCGCCGATTATATTGTTAGTGGCTTCGTGATTTCGTTTCGTGATCGGATTGAAATTTCAGTCTTCGGTTTAAGGTCCTATATATTGGGTGTGACATTCAAAATTTACAAGATGCCTTTAGGATTCTGGACAGGTGCGTGGGATAAAATTACTATTTCATGTAACAATAATAAAAATTGAAAAAGTGAATGAGAAAAATACATATTATGAAGAATGATATGGGAAAAAGTACAAATCAACAAAAATGTGCCTACTGAAATCTTGAGAAAATAACGAATGGTTTTATGCAGGTACTCAATTTAAGTTAACAATATTCAAGATTATTTATTATACTCACATCAAAATTGCAATGATTTTGCCTCTAGAATAATTTTTTCATAAACAAAATTCTAATCATGAAAAATATTTGGGGAGTATAACTCAGTAAACAAAATTCGGAAAAATTGTTCCAATAAATGTAATGAAATTGCACTATAAAAAAATTGAAATTTACGAAAATTTTCGAAATCTGGGAAGATTCGAACCCTGAAGCATCAAATTCTAGAAACTTATAGTAGACATCCAGAAAAATACCAGGAAATCTTTTAAATCCTGCAAACTTTGAACAAACACAAAAATTCAATTAGATATTCTGTGGAAGAATTTTCTAAAACATCTGAAAAAAATAATAAACTTCGAATTCTCAAAGCATCAAATTTGAAAAAAATCTTATATACATAAAATTTACATCTATACAAATACTAGAAATCTATGAAAATACAAAAAAATAAATAAAATCGTACAAGTACTAACAAAGTGATAATAAAAAAAATCTATGTTAATCACAAAAATTCTATGTAGGTGTGATTTTTCCAAACATCTATGAAATTATAAAAACCAATTTGAATTTAAATTTTAGAACATCGACTTCTAGCAATGTAAGTACTTGTGGAAAATCTGAAAAAATACATACGATCCAAGAAAATAAAAAAATAGGTACAAAAAATCTATCAACACCGAAAATCGATATACACGTAGCCTACTCAAAAATCTATCAAATTACTAATAATCAGCTAAAATTTTATTTCTACAATATCGAATTCTCGAGATTAACATCCTTCTATAAAATCTGAATAACACCCGCGATCTCTTTAAATACAAGAAAAAGTTAGAAAATCCTGTGCTTAATAAAAGAATACGAAAATACCAGAAATCTATAAAACACAAAAAATCTGTGTAAATGTGGTTTTTTGAAAAATTTATAAAATTACTAAAAATTGGTGTACATTTGGATTTTAGAACATCGAATTCAAGAAATCTATATGCAAAAACACTGAAAATCGTAAAATATACTAAAAAATCCTTTGTAGGTTTCGTAAATAATAAACAAGACTCGAGAAATACTGAAAATCATTTAACACTCAAAAAGTCTCTATGTAAATATGATTTTTTGAAAAATGTGTAAGACTTTGAGTCCTAGTGCATACTATTCTAGAAACCTATAAAGAAATTCATAAACATAACTGAAAATTCTTCAAGTGGTTTGAATACTATAAAAATACGAGGAAAATCCAAAAAGTATTATGTATATCATTTTGTGTCAAAGATACTGTTTGCTCAAAATTAATTGATGAGGTACTAAAGATCGTTAAAATTTGCAATATTATTTAAATGCCAGGAAATACTACAGAATTTCATGAAAATGTATACAATACGAAAAATCTGGATGACCATAAAATACTAACAATCTGTTACGTATAATTTTCTCAAAATTGTAGAAATATATTAAAAACTTTTCAGAACTTTCATTTCTAGATTATCGAATTCTAGCAAGCTATATAAAAATTCATTGCATATTTGAAAATCCTTTGAATATTATATTGATGATAAAACATAAACGATTATGAAAAATATCAAAAGTAATAAAAAAAAATCTAAATCTCAGTGACTTGCATAGAAATCACAAAACCAAATTCTATTAATTATTGAATACGAACATGAAACATGACTACTCTGAACTTAAAAAGTTGTGCAACTTTTATATCCTGAAATCCCTAAGCTTCAAAAATCCCGAAGGAAATATTTTTTTTTGAAAAAATCAGACTAGCATAATGGAAACTTGAGTTATGCCCCTACTCGTTTCTTAATTGGTTAAAAAGCTTACAGAATCTTTAACTAACACGTCAAAATGTACAGAAAATGAAGACTTTTTTTTCATGAAAAATCGAAAGCAACCTTCCTTTCCCCTTCCTTATCTCCAAAAAATTGATCAAATACATTGAACATCTTCAGCAAAAAACTTCGGCAATGATTTTTTTTCACTAAACATTATTTTCTTTATGGACGATGCTCCACAACAGATGTTGCCTCAGGGTAGATGATTGCAGCGCTGTGACCAAGTCTAAGAAATCTACTTGGTAACAAAGTTGGCGCGGAAGTTGCCAGTGTAAAAGAACGGCGTGTAACCCCTTTCGCCATCCTTTGGTTTTGAACATGTTCAAGTTTGCTTAGAAAACTTGGCGGCACAGCTGCGCTAGTAAAACACGCTTCATATTTGGCGAGCTTTTCCAGCTTGTTTATTTGTTTGTCATTGATGTAAAAATTGAATAATTGATGATTCCAATACGTTCAACATTATTTTATGCATAACAATGTCGTATTGTCGACATACATTTTATATGAACAAAAAGAACTCAAAGTGTAATATGATTACATTATATCTATATCCATAAAAATAACTCGGTGATATAGATTCCATGGTATATCTGTTGTTACTCCCAGTAATAGGCTGGAGCAGGAATTTTTGGTCGATCACCGCACCCTTTTCTCGTGCATGCTGTTTCTCCATTTACGCACCGGCAATTATTACAGCCATCGAAGTAACTTTGTCCATGAACACATTTCTTGTCGTTTTTTTCTGGTAATTCAAAAATATAGAAAAATCACAATTATAAGTCACATAATTTCATCAAAACTCAGGGGTGTAGGCAGGATTATTTTTCGGGAGGGGTTTTTCTAAATAAATATTTTATGTACCTCTGGCATAGAAAACGCTTTTCTATGCCAGCTCGAGATCTCTAAACGCGTTTTCTATGCCCTCGGAACATAAAATATCGTTCGTAACAGGCACGGATGTGCGAATTTGGCAAAACGGGGAAATTACGGTCCGAGACGAAGCCGAGTTACCTGTTACGAAATATACTATTACCTTCCGAATTTCATAGTTTTTAATGTTCGACAATATGGTAACAAGAGAGCAATTTTTAAATATTTTACATTTCAGAATTTCAAAATTTTACAGTTTTTGGAATCTAGAGTTGCACATTTTTCATGTTCGTAAATAATAGTATTCGATTTTTGTGATTTTCAATTAGTAACTAAGGTTTCAATTGCTTTTACTAATACTTTTTGTATTTATACCACTCTAAGGATTATCTGATATAAAGTAATATAGGTTTTGAAAAAGCTTTCACAAATTCAATGCTCCAGGAATCAAATTTCTAAAAAATTTATATTAAATTTTTATAAATAATTCATCTTTGAGCAAGTTTCAACTACACAGATGAAAAGTGCAGCAAAAATTTATATTATTTTTATATGGTATATTATTCATCGAATTTTGTAGTATTTTTATATTTTTATAGATCGCTTACTTGATTTTTAGAAATTGATGCTATGTAATTAAAACTCTCAACGAGTTTTAGAATTTAAATTGATTTTCTAGACAATTGTTTTTTTTTTAAGATTTTCAAAACTTTCATCCTATATTTTTTTAGTATTTCTACAATTAAAAGAATGTTTAATTGTTGAAATTGTATAAATTGAATTACGTTTATTATCATTGTTTTCTATATGAACTTCTTGAATAATTTCTAACATAATATATGTATCATCATAGTATTATATTAATAAATATGCTCCAGGACAGAATGTTTTATAAATTTCTAAGAAAAGTGTATCTACATAATTTTTACGTGTTGAAAGATTTCGAGTAAACTAGTAAGCTAGTAAACTGGAAAGCTAGTAAACTTGTAAGCTAGTAAATTAGTAAGCTAGAAAAAGAGTAAACAAGCAAACTCTTTTACAAGTAAATTAGTTATTTAGTAAACTAGTAAGCTTGTTTAGTAAAAAAACTAGTAAGCTAGGAAAAAAGTTATCTAGTGAGCTAATAAACTAGTGAGCTAGTGAACTAGTAAACTAGTCAACTCGTTCACAATTAAATTAGTAAACTGGTAAGCAAGTAAACTAGTAAACTTTTCAACTGGTAAGCTAGTAAACAAATAAGCTATTTAACTAAGTAACTAGTAAACTAGCAAACAAGTAAGCTAGTGAACTATTAAAATTATTTTTCACATTTTTCTTGTATAATATAGGAAACCCTGGAGAATTCCCAATTATTATTTTTATAGATTACTTAAATTTTTGTAGATTGCTACAGAGGTTCATTAAATTCAATGCTTTAAAATAGGAATCTCGATCTATTCTCAGTAATTTTAAGAGGTCATGATAAAATCACATTCACATAGATTTTTCATGTTTTATATCGTTATTCTGTTTTCGTATTTTTGAAATATTTAAAAGATTTTTTTTTGTTTTCTAGAATTTTTGTAGGGTTAAAATATATTAATAATTTGATGTTTTAGAATCCCATTTATAGATCGTAGAAGCATTTGTCTAGATTTTTCAGAAAACACTTTTTTTATAGAATCCGAATTATTCCATTATTCTTTTAGAGTTTGTATAAATCGAAAGATTTTCAATACTTTTATATCGATTAAATATTGATTTATAAAATTTGCTGATCTAAGATTCAATGATTTGCAAAATTTTTTAGAATTTTTGTTGATTTTTATTTTTCTTGATTATTAACTGGGTTGCAACAATTTTTTTGATTCATATTTTCTACATAATCATACGTTCTGATTATTTTTACTATTTTATAAAAAATATACTGCTACCGTATTCATGCATTATTTTGTAACTTACATTTTTATTGTTTATCAATGTAACTTTCTTCATTTTCACATGAAATATTCATTGATTTTATCAGAATTTCGGGAGGAGTTCGAACCCCTAAAACCCCCCTCTGCCTACGCACCTGTCAAAACTTGTCACATTTTTGAAATATTACCAGCGCTGTTCGCAGAAATGAAGAAAATTAACAGGATCACAAAAATTACTGAGTACTTCATCGTTGCAGGATACAATGTTGACCAATTTAACTCCGGCAGCAAACTGTACAAGCGTTAGAAAAAACATCATTCCTAACGTTTTTATAATCATTTGCAATCCGTACTTTGCATGTGCAGGTTTTATATAATCTTCTTTCTATTTAAATACTTGATCAATTAGCATATTGATCGAACAAGTGACTACAAAACATCACGTTTTGAATCTCACTATCCCGACCTTGAATACCTAGGAAATGAAATGGGATAAACAATAATTTGAATTTCTATTCGGTCAAGTTTGAAATTTGACAACAAGTTTTGAAATTTTTATCAGATAATATCTGAAAAAGCCTTGGAGATTTTTAAAAACAGATTTATTAGAGTCATGAGTATGCTAAGCTATGAATACATTTCTCGGTCATTGTAGGGCTTGCTTTTGAAAAAAAAAACTGGTTTAGTGTTTCTTCAACCGAGGCATCTATTATAGCCATAATATATATTCTCGAGTTTCTCGATATTTGCTTCAATCCGTTCTCGATTTTCAACTTTTTCGAATGATAATAACTTAAATAATAATGAAGTACTTTATTTGTTTGCTTGTTATTTTATATACTGTGACTGCATACGAATATGATCCTATACCAAATAATTACGGTAAGTGTTTGGTAGTAATAAAATTTCGTCGAAGTGAAAATTACAAAATACAGTTCTTGCGTTATAAATAAAAATTCTCATTATTAGGTATGCATATAGTGAATCATTCATAATGGATTTTCGAATTTCCTATGAGATGAGCCTAGAAAAATAGATTTTTAGGTTCTGCATTCATATCATGATAGTGAATATCTAGGAAAAAGTTTTTCGAAATCTTGTAGTAATATTAAACGTGGGTCAAATATTAAATTTGTTTTATAAAAATAATAACAAGTTAAATAATTATTTTAAATGCAAAACATTCAATTCAAATTAACAAACTTACGAACTCATTTGTATCATTCATAAAAAATTTTTTTTGCTTATTAGGAATTGACGGGCTAAGATGCGTCGAAGGAAAAAGTTACTTCAATGGGTGTAATGTCTGCCGTTGCTCCAACGGTTTAGAATGGTGTACTACCAAAACGTGCTCATACACTTTTTTTCTTCCACATGTACATGATTTCTGAGTTCATACTTTAGAAGATTTGTTGAAAAATAAAGATAATGGTAACTGAAAACTATTTTTTCCAAAAAAGTGGCGTCGGCGCTTGTATCCCTAACATTTCAGCATCGAGAAATAATGTGGAAAAATTGAAAACAAATAAGAATGTAGTGAAATGTTCTAGGTCTCGGTGTCTTACGTTCAAGACAGATCTATGTAAATTTTATTTACGAAATATACGGATTATGTGATTATTTAAGCAATGCGTTATTTTTGCCATGTTTTGTTTGAAACTTTTCAAAAGATCATTCAAATCATGAAAAACCTGAAACAAAATTCTGCCCATTGAATTTTGGATTTTATTTGTTACGTTTTTATGTTTCATAATTTTTTACAAAGTATATTAAAACTTTTGAAAGTGATTGAACGTACGAAAAAATTCACCCATTATACTAGAAAATTTTTTTCAGAAATCTATACAATCGTTGGATAAACAACTGCAGTTTTAACAGTTTTATAAACATCAAGTGATTACAGAAACATCACGTTTCGAGAATTTCGGCCCTAAGCTTGAAAAAAAAGAAAATATCATGAAATGAATCACTATTCAAATAACCTGTTAGTTGCGTTCAAAATTCGTCAACAGGTGTTAGAAATTTTTCCTAGATTTTACTGGAAAAAGGCTGCTGGCATATTTCCGAAAGCTGATTCACTTGCGTCATTAGAATGCTTACCTATGGATAAATTCGTACGTCATTGTAGGGCTTCCTTTTGAAAACAAAATTTTAGTTTGGTGGTTCTTTGAAAGACGCATATATTATCGCTGCATATATTCTCGGGTTTCTTGGTTCTTGCTTCAATTCGTTTTCGACCATTTTCGACATTTATCACGTTCGCGAAAGAAATTTACTCAGTTGACGATGAAGTTCTTAATTTGTTTTTTTTTTTTTGCTATTCTATGTGCTGTGTCTGCGTCTGCATACAACAATTATTATTATAATAGTTATTACGGGGGTGGTTATGGTCAATACAATTCTTGGGCCGGTAATTACAATGGTCAAAATAATCCTTGGGCCAGTTAACGTGGATATTATTCTCCACCCAATTATGGCACATATTATAATCCTTGGTCCAATATCGGTAAGTTTTTGGTGGTTGATTGAATATTTGCAACTTTTTGTGCACAAAATTTTACGAAATCAGCGGTCAGAAATAGAGTTGAAACGTAGAAAATGGACATGTTAATATGCTTTTGTGAAATTAAATTTAAAAACAAGAATGCCAGTAAACCTAATCGATCAAAAAATTAAAGCTCATTTTTTATCTCATGAAAAAAATCATGATTGTGAAGTGTAAGAATGACGGATTTGTTTTAGCTGAATGGACTTTTTGAATTTTCAAAATATGGGTAAATAAATAGTTCAAATGGAAGATATGGATTTTACATTGTAACGCGATAATTTTTTATGCAACAATTTCATAAGTGTTATGGAATAAATTAGTAAATAAATGACTTTGAAACGATAAAATAGCTTCAGAATGTGAGATTCTTATACATAATTCTATAGGAAAAATTCTCAGAATTTCAAAAACGTGATGCTTCTAACTTTTTATTACTTTACATTTGAATACTTTGGGCCTTTATTTTGAACGAACGAAGGTCTAAATCATAAATAACATAGCAGTATGATTTGTACGATTTGATGATACAAAGTTTATATTATCAAATTTTTCTAAAATACGATTGTGGATTAGGTTTAATAAATTAGTATTTGTGTAATTTTTAATTCACTATGATACTGAAATACTAGATTTTTGGTACTGCATTCTTTTTAATATTTTGTCATTCAATTTTCCGATCTTGAAAATCACGGGAAAAAATGTCTGTTATGCATAGGTTTTTTATGAAAACCTTCTCAAAAGTTAATTCTACCATTTTTAGTTTATTTCAAAATCTGAGCTGAAAATTTAACTTACAATCATTTTGTGTGAAAAAATTGAATTATTTCTGTTGCTTTCCAGAGAAAAACTTAACTGCATTTTGCTGAAAGAAAATTAATGGGAATAACATTTCATAATTATTAATTAATAATAATATGATGATTATTGGTTATTCAGAAAAACAAAAATGAATCAGAATACGATGTAAAATTATACCCATAGCATCGTAGAGTGAAGCTGTTTTTCCGGAAAAGAGTGGTTAAAGTTATATCTCGAAAATTCTACGATCTTTTGATTTTAATCTGTTTCAATTCTGTTTCCTCAGCAATTTTTCAAACTATATGCATGATACTGATACCTTCTTCAGAATAGTATAGGCTATTATAACTTCTATCAGAAGAAAAATCATAAATGACAATAAAATTCACAACCAGATGATTGTTTCTAAGCTTCTTCAAATTATAATTATGAAAAATGTACTTTCTTCCTTTACGTGAATGCCAAAAATATCACAAACTTGATAAACAAGCATCGTAATCTGTGAATCATCAAATACCAGATTTAACAATTCAAATTTTTATTGATGTTTCAACTATAATTTGTTTAAAAAAATTAACACGTACGAGATCAATATTGTGATTGTTATTTAACTTTTTTTTAAATACATAATTTGAACAAGTTTCATAATTTTTTAAATGCAAAATGTAGGGTTCAAATTTAAAAATTTATGAATTGACTAGTATTATCAATTGACAAAATTCCCAAGATAGAATTGTTAATAATTCGTTAGGTTTCAGCATCGAACAATGTTAAAAAAATGAGAATAAAAAAGAATGTAATGTACTTTTTGATGCATGTAAAAATAAAGTGCTTAAAAATATAGTGTTAGGCCATCCATCTCGGTGTTTTTTGTTCAAAGTGATTTGTGTAAATTTTATCCACGAATTATACGAATTATTCTATTATAAGAGCAAGTAATTACTTTTTTTCCCTTTCTCCTTCGAAATTTTTTAAGTTCTCGTCTAACTCATAAAATTTGTTGAATGAAATTATTTCTGTTGACATTTAAAATTTCGTTAACTTCAGTTTTTGTAGAGTATATTGCAAAAAAAAGTTGAAGCATTTTAGAACATTCTAAAATATTCACTATCTATTCAGAATATACAGACATCATCTACGATACTCACGGGAGAGTATTTTTTTTTTTTTTTCGAATTTTTCACAAAGCTACATTCAAGAATTTTAAAGTGCAAAAAAAAATATTTTCATATTTTTTAACAAGAGATTAGTCTATTGTTCTCTAAGATTTTTTTTGTAGTTTAAACGTTGTCTTTTGTTATAAACTTCAAAACTGTCGTAGAAAGTTATATATTACGTATATAAATAGAGAAATCTAATCACAAGTACGTGTGACTGCTTGTCATTCAAAATGGTAAAACAAAGCTACGTTCAACATGTATTAAATTCAACAATAATTTTTTTTGCATTTCGAACAATAAAAATAAAATATCCTACGAATTTGTCATTTCATTATTATCAAACCAAGTCAGAATGCACTGTATTTCACTTCATTTTTTTTTTCTTTTATCAATTTTTGCATACATTAGATCGTTTAGATATAATTTCTTTCTTATAATTTACAAAAAAAATATAAAAAGTAATGAAATTATCAAAGTCGAAAAGCTAGAATTTAAAGATCAGAGCTTACAAAGAAAAGAAACAGTCACCTCAAAACTTCTCATGAAAACTTGTGCTTTTTTGAAGGAAACGTTGCATGAATTGAAAAAAATGAAAGCCCTGAAAACCTAATTCATTAGAAACTTGAATCGAAAAACTTGTATTTTGAATAATAAGTAGATCTTTTGATAAATAATTGCTACTTACCTTATATTTTACGAAGATATTTAATATTGATAATACATTTTCGTAGTCAACTGTAAACGAGTGTTAAGTTTTTTTCTCTAAAGTGTTCAATATGTTGATAAGAAAAGAAAATTGAACTCAAATGGTATTAGCACAACAACCAAAAATATTTACGAAAAAGAGCAATATATTTATTTATTATATACGAAAAAAAGGCATGAATATTTATGAAAAGCGTCACATTATATATTTACGTTTTTTTATTCTTTCTACCCTTGTCGAAAAAACCCTCGTCTAGTAAAGGGTGAAACCCGCAAAATAACCCTCATTTCGAGGTTTTACCCTAGAATTCAAGGATTTTACCCTCAAGTTCAGGATTATACCTTCGGTTAGGGTTGAACCATTCCAAAATACCCTCAAGGTGAAGGGTAAAATCCTTGAATTCTAGGGTAAAACCTCGAAATGAGGGTTATTTTGCGGGTTTCACCCTTAACTAGTCGAGGGTTTTTTCGACAAGGGTAAAATACCATGAATATTTCAGTTGAATAACTTTGTACACTTTGATCATTTACTTGCTTACAGTATAATAAAACATATTAGAAAAGATTTTCAAAAATAAATGATCTTTGACGATCATCACGATCATCAAGGATCATTTATTTAGGATATTTAGCCACAACACGTTAGATAAAATTTGAACAACTTTCTTTAATTTTCAGAATTTTGTACTGATCAGGATTTTCATTTTGTAAGAATTCCTGTAAATAAGAAAAAACATTATAGCAGCGCCAAATGACATTCATTAAATTGTTATATTTCGTCTGTCAAATCGCAAGATTCATTTATATTCAAGGGCAAAAGAGTCAAAAATATTTTTCAAACACTGGGAAATTGGCACAATATGTGTTATAAATATTGTATTTAACAATCGACGCTTACGGCTAAAAAATATTTAATTTGAATATTAAAGTTCATATAATTTTACTTACAATGAAATCTAATTCAAAAGTTCAAGAATCCGAAAATTCTGAAATTAAGACTATCAAATTTAAAGTGCCTAGGATATCCGGATAATCATGTTATGATGAAAATTAAAAACGCGCCAACTGGAAAAGCTTGTTAACTGGAGTTCTTTTTTAAAATTCATAAAAATCATCAAAAATTGTGGATGTAATTCTCAAAAAATATAATTCATTAATTTATCATTCCAATACGTTAAAAACTTCATGCATAACAGTGTCGCATAAATGAAAAAAATTAGCAAAACAACAAAAACTACTTAGTTTTTCGTCTTCGTGGAGTATAATGTTGTTCAATTTAACTCTGAAACCAAACTGTACAAGTGTTAGAAAGAACATCTACATTCCTAACGATTTTATCATCATATGCGATTCGTCTTTTTCATACATAGGTTTTATATACATAATCTTGTTCCTTTTAGAACATCTGATTAATCAGCATATTGATCAATCGAAGCATAACAAAAACATCGCCTTTCGAAACTTTCGATCCTGACCTTGACCATCGAGGGAATGAAATGAGATACATCGCGGTTTGAATATCTACTCGGCCAAGTTCAAAATTTAACAACAGGTTTTGAAATTTTTTCTAGATAATATCAGCAAAAAGCCTGTAAATCTATGAAAACCTGTTTAATGGAGTCATTAGAACGTTTAACATTGAATAAATTTTTCGGCTATTGTAGGGTTTTTTTTTTTTTCTTTTCAAACAAAATTCGGTTTTAGCGGTTCTTTGGAAGACGCTCCTATTTTCGCTGTAAAGATTTTTTGAAAGTGAGTTGAAAATTTGAAAACAAGTTCTAGAAACTTCTTCTAAATAATACTCGAAAAAGGCCAGTAGGTTTCCGAAAGCTGATTCACTTGCGTCATTAGAATGCTTAGCTATGAATAAATTTGGTGGTCATTGTAGGGCTTGTTTTTGAAAAAAAAAAAAAAAAAAAAAAAAAATACTGGTTTAGTGGGGGTCTTCGAAGGACGCATATATTATGGCTGTATATATTCTCGGGTTTTCTGATTTTTTCTTCAATTCGTTTTAGATTTTTGTCACGTTCTAGAAGGGAGTTTACTTAGTTAACGATGAAATTCTTTTTTTGTTTTTTTGCTATTATATGTTCTGTGTCTGCAGCATCAGTGCACCTTTTTTATTGGCCCAATACTGTGAGAATTAATCCTAGGGTTGGTTATGGTGGATTTTATCCTTGGCCCAATTATGGTACAATCGATCCTCCAGCCAATAATGGTCAAACTGATTCTCTGGCCGATAGTGGTAAATTCGATCCTCCAGTAAATAATGGTCAAACTGATTCTTTGGTCGATAGTGGTAAATTCGATTCTCCAACCAATAATGGTAAGTTTTTGTAAAAATTGAAATTTTTGAAATCCTTTTACATAAAGTTTTACGAGAAAGCGGTCATGAATAGATTTGAAATATGGAAAATGTATATCTAAGTATGTTCGCGTGAATCGAAACTAAAAGAAAAAAAAGACTTAAAATACGATGGACTGAATTAATGAAAAAATTTAAGCTTATTGTAAGTGAATTTTTTATCCCCCAAAAGAAAATCGTAGTTGTGAAGTGTAAGAGTCACAGGTGAATCTCAGTGAAATGAATTTTTGAATTTACCTAAAGAAATAGCTTTAAATGCATATTATGTACAGAATTTTGGATTGTGACACTCTAATGTTTCCATGCACATTATCTAATAATGTGCTAAATTTTTTTTTACTTGATACAATATTTTTGTGTGGTATAAAATATATTTATCAATGAAGAATTTCGACACTATACGATCGCTTTAAAGTTTTAGATTTTCGTATATTAACGTAGAAATGTTTAGAACTTCAATAAATTGATATGTCTAGTATTTTACTGCTTTGCTTTTAAATACTTCAAGTTCAAATTTCAAACTAACAAATTTCGAATTCATCAATATAATGTTTATGCAATTATTTCTAATAATATATTCAAAAAGTTGATCGCTCTATAATTCTACAATATACTGCTTATTTTATCAAACTTTTCTAAAATTCAAATATTCATCAGTGTACAGTGAATTACTTGTTGAGGATTTTGAATTTTCTATGTTACTGAAATAATACATTCATAGTTCTGTATTCTTTCTGTGGAAATTAACATCGAAAAGCCACCTTTTTGAAATGTTGTTTAGTTCTCTTGGGAAAATATTGCAGTAAAGTATAGACTTTGTATAAAAAATGAAAAATTCTATAATGCCCTATTTATTTTGTTTTGAAATCCAGTCTCAAAATGACTCCGAAGCTTTTTACAAAAATTTATCATAATATAATGTAAAATTATATTTACAGCAAAGCAAAGTGAAGCGGTTTTTCAAGGAAACAACTGGTTTAAATTCAATCTCGAAAATTCCATAATTTTTTGATTTACATTCTAAAATCTTTTATTTTGATTCTGTTCAACTAAAATTTTTTAAGTTTTTGCATGATACTGATAACTGCTTCATAATAGTATGGGTTGTCGTGGGTTATATCTAAAAAAAATTATAAATATAAATTAAATTTGCTAAATGTTGATAGTTGAATAATCATAATAAAATAATGAAATACTTGCTTTCTTCAAATCAATGCCAAAAATATGAACTTCGTAAACAAGCATAGTGATTTGTAAATAATTGAATACCTGATTTAACAATTTTTTTATCAATGTCGTAATTAAAATTAGTTTAAAACAATCAATACGTATAATATCGAAATGGGACACTCATTCAACTTGTTTTAGAAGTTTTGCAACAAGTTTCTTAATTTTCTAAATTACCGAAAATTAAAAATATATAAATTCACTTGTATAATTATATTTAAAATTCCGGAAAACGGAAACGTATATTAAAATAAAATTTTTACATAGTAGGTGCTTCTGATCGAAAATGCGTCGGAGGAAAAGACTATTTCGACGGGTGTAATAACTGTCATTGCTCACCATCAGGTGATCACATGGTGTGTACCCTCATACTCTGCGAAAACCAACCTACGATTCCCCCTTCAAAAGATTTCTGGGTTGCCTGATTGTTAGGGTCCACTTCTGAACTTTAGGAAATTTTCAAAAAAGACCTCGGCGCTCGAATTCGTGAAATTAAAGTATCCAGAAAATGGCTTTAAAAACTTGAAAAAATAGGAATGAAATGTGTTATGTTATGCTTGTTAAAATAAATTACTTCAATTAATACAGACTGAAACAAAAATTCTTGGTGGCTTAGAACTTGAATGATTTATGTAAATTTTATGTACAAAATAAATGAATTTTTCATATTTTGAAGCAGAAGCGAGTTTTTTTTACCCCTTTCTCATTTGGAACTTTAAAAGATTTTGTCGAAGTAAAAGAACACCAGAAAAACCTTTTTCCTCAGACATTCAAATGCTTTTTGTGACATAATGATTAAACATTAATTGCTATAATGTTCTTGTTTATTTTTGAAACATATAAATTACATCAGAATACTTGAGAAAATTAGCATATTTATTCAGGATATACTTCATTCAAGAATCTCATCTTAAGCTGTGTAAAAACTCTGTGTTGTGTTTTCTATTTTCAATAATCATGAAGCAGCATTTCATTCTCTCTTATTTATGTCAGAAAAACTGCGTCCAACAATCAAAAACTGTAAACATCATTATTAACATATTATAATCACTTTTCAACAATAGTATATTTCGTAACAGGCACGGATGTGCGAATTTGGCGAAACGGGGAAATTACGGTCCGAGGCGAAGCCGAGGACTGTAACCCGTTTTGCCTATTATATAACTGTAACCCGTTTTGCCTATTATATAACGGTTTACAGTCCTCGGCTTCACCTTGGACCGTAATTTCCCCGTTTCGCCAAATTCACACATCCGTGCCTGTTACGAACGATATTTTATGTACCGAGGGCATTGAAAACGCGTTTAGAGATCTCGAGCTAGCATAGAAACGCGTTTTCTATGCCAGAGGTACATAAAACCTCATTTTATAATCCTGTATGGCTGTAAAACAACCTTCAACAATAAGGTTCATAACAATATTTATCGTCACACTATTCCTAGAAAAAACAATTGCATTCCTAAAATTTTAAAAATCATTTCCCATTCATATTTTTCCTATTTGGGTTTTGTATTATGTATCACTTTTGCGTCACAATTACTCAATAGATCAACATATTTATCGACCAAATAATTACAGAAACATTACGTTCAAAAATTTTGATTCCAATTGGGAATCCCTTGAATGAAATTAAGATGAAAATAAAATGAGATAAATTGTCATTTGGAAATAACTGGTTGTTTTCGTTCAAAATTTGACAACTAGTTTCAGAAATGTTTTCTAGGTAACACTTTAAAAAGAGTTGTATATTGCCGAAAGCTGATTTATTGGTGTCGTTGGAAGTTGAGATGGTAAGCGTAAGCTATGAATAAATTTTGATGTTATTGTAGGGCTTGTTATTGGGAAAAAATACTGGTCTAGTGATCCTCTGAATGACGCATCTATTTTATCGCTGCATATATTCTCGGATTCTTCGATTTTTGCTTCAATTCGTTCTCGAATTTTGTCAGTTTCTCGAAGAAAATTTACTTGGCTAACGATGAAGTACATTTTGTGTCTACTTGTTATTATATGTGCTGTGTCTGCATACAGGATTTAAATAAACAATCTGACATCCATGGTGAGTTTTTCGTGGTGATTGCATTTTTTAAACTTCTTTTGCACAAAATTTTATGAGGCAGTAGTCAGAGAAAGAGTTGAAATGTGTGAAGTGACATTTGAATATTTTTTGATAGAAAACAAAGATTTCGATGAACCATATGATTTAAAAAATGTGTGTTTCACAAAAAAAAGATAATTATGATTGATAAGTTGAAGAATCACTGTTGAGTTTCAGATAAATTGTTTTTTTTTTGTTGAGAGTATTCAATATTTTGATACGATAGAGTTTTTATATACATTTTTGAATGAAGTAAAAAATCTTGAGTGCTTGGAATTTTTGAAGACTTTAGTGTAAATTTTCAGAATTTCAAGAACACGACACCTCCATACTTGTTTCTTTTTTATTTATAAATATTCTACGTATGTATACATTTTCAACCAACGAATGTCGAAAAAATAAATTCCATAGTTTTCGGATTATTTCTTATGTTCCAAAATCTGATTGTTTTATTTTTTGATAACACAGTGATTGCATCATGAAAATTTTCTGAATATCAAACATATCAAATATTCATTAGTATTATTCAGTGAATCACTATTTACCGAACTAAAAAATTTTTTTGGTTCTCAAATAGAAGATTTTTGTTTCTGTAGTTTTGTAAGTAAAGTAAACATCAGAAAAAAGTGTTTAGAAATAGTGTTGATTTTCAGATCTTTAAAATCATGAAAAATATGTTCATAAACAATAGATTCTGTATCAATGAAATAAATCAAAACCTTTCGTTGCAATAATTTCTAAATTTGCAAACCCAACCTAAGAGTTTGACGAAAAAGCTTTTTTTTGTATAAGAACGTATGACTATTTGGGTAATTTTTAGAAAAAATTGTACTTTATGTACCTCTGGCATAGAAAACGCGTTTCTATGCCAGCTCGAGATCTCTAAACGCGTTTTCTATGCCCCCGGTACATAAAATATCGTTCGTAACAGGTACAGGCACGTGCCTGTTACGAAATATACTATTGTCTTGAGCCTTAAAATTTCAGCAGAATATTACATAAAATGATTAATATTGCAAACACTCGTTCAATTGCAATCTCAAAAATTTCACCCTTTTCAATTTACGTTTTTCAATCTTTTTTACGATTTTCACTCAAAATTTTTCTATGCACTTGATAACTATAACATTTTTATCATATAATAAGCTATTATAGGTTATCTATGAGATACTTATGAAAATGCATAGATATACAAATATTATTAAAATCCACAAAACGTTGACCGTTCAAGAACTGTTTTTTACTGTAATAATTATATCAATAATCTTTATACGTTGAAACGCCAAAAATGAAACATTTTTTAAAAAAGAGTTATAAATTGTTAGTGGTTGGATACCAGATTCAAGTAATTATAACTTTTTTATCTATATCATAATAAGCATTTGTTAGAAAAAATCGGTACAAAAATATTATTGTATAAATTATTCAACTTGTTTTATATTATTGATAACAAGCTTCACTTTTTCAAATTCTTTAAAATTTTGATTCAAATTAGAAAATTCTGGTATTTACTCACGTTATTCATCGGAAAATTTGCATAAATTTGGAACTTTTACTAAACTAAAAAATAATAATTTTTGATTAATTAGAGGATTATCACGGCCGAAGATGCATCGATGGAAAAAGATTTTTCGACGGGTGTAAAACCTGCGATTGCTACGATGGTCAAGTTTCGTGCCCTGACATTTTATGCCCCGGCTCTCGTCATTCGCTCCCGGAAGATTTTTGGGCTTATTAATTATAAACATCCACTTCTGAACAGCAATAAATAAAAATACAATGTGTTTTGTAATGTCTGTTAAAATGAATTTTTTAGGGTATTACAGTCTGAAACAAACTGATCGTGTCTTATTTCCGAAGTAAATGTCAATTGTATCTACGGTATATCAGTTTCAAATTTTTTTCGTTATCTCGTTCAAAACTTTCGGAGATGACGCCCATATAATTTTGTATATGAAATACCGTCAAATTCTTTTTCCCCACTTTCGTATAACTTATTTTTGTAGGGAATAAAACATTTTTAAAAGAAATGAAATCAATAAAAAGAATGCATTATTCATTTAGAATATACATGATCCAGGAAAAAAATCTTTAAAGGTTGTAAAAAAATGTTGTACATACTGTGTTTACCACTTTCAATACTCAAGTAATAGTATTTTATTCATCTTTTTTAAAAAACTGTATTCAAGGGTTGGAAACTGCGAAAACTAATGTTCAAGTGTAAATTTTTAGCAACAGTTTATTCTAAAGTCATTACCAGCGATTTAAACAAATATAAACAAAATATCGATTTCATTGTACAATTTTTCATTACATATTTATAAAGCACTCTTCTGGAAGAAGTACGAAATTTATTTACGAGTATGTTTTATCGCCTGTGATTGAAAAACATAAAATATGTTATGATTTTTCGAGCTCAAAACATAATATTGACAGATCAAGAGATTACCAAAACAGTACGTTTCAAAAATTTCGACCCTAACAGTGATAAATAATAACATGAATCATTGTTTAAATAATCTGTTAGTTGCGTTCAGAATGTGTCACCAAAAGTGTTAGAAATTTTTTCTAGATTATACTCAAAAAAGGCTAGCAGATTTCCGAAAGCTGATTAACTTGCGTCATTAGAATGCTTAGCTATGAATAAATTTGGCGGTCATTGTAGGGCTTGTTTTTGAAAACAAAATACTGGTTTACTGGTTCTTTGAAGGACGCATATATTACCGCTGTATATATTTTCGAGTTTTTCGATTTTCGTTTCAATTCGTTTTCCACTTTTGTCACGTTCTAGAAGGAAATTTACTTCGTTAAAGATGAAGTTCTTGATTTATTTTTTTGCTATTATATGTTCTGGGTCTGCATCTGCATACAACAATTATAATAATAATTACGGGCGTGGTTATGGTCAACCGAATTCTTGGGCCGGTAATTACAATGGCCAATATGATCCTTAGGCTGATTATCGGGGATATTATTCTGGCACATATTTTAATCCTTGGTCCGGTGTTGGTAAGTTTTTGATGGTCGATTGAATATTTGCAACTTTTTGTATACACAATTTTACGAGGTAGCGTTCATAAATATAGTTCAAACGTGGAAAATAGACATCTCAATATAGTTGGGTGAAATTCAATTTAAAAACAATAATGTCAGTAAACCTATATATATATAAACGTTGAAGCTCATTTTTTATCTCTCATAAAAAAAACTCATGATTGTGAAGTGTAAGAATGACAGACTAGTTTTAGCGGAATGGACTTTTTGAATTTTCAAAATACGAGAAAATAAATGATTCAAATGCAAGTCGTGGATTTCACACTTTAACACTATACAGTTTCCATATACATTTTAAACAACGTTCATAATTCTTTTTGCTACAATTTCATTAGTGTTATGGAATAAATTGATCAATGAACGACTTTAAAAGGACAAGATATAGCTTCAGAATGTTGTATTTTCGAACATTATCGTGAAAATTTCCAAGTATATTGAGAATTTTTACAATTAAAATCGACTTTTGTGGTCCATGAGTATATTCAGTATGTGTTTTAAATATAAAAAATAAATATCAGTTATAAAATACTCAAAAATTTTTCAGCGAATTTCGATCTACACACTATGAAATATCCATGTACATTTTTCACTTCTGTTACGGAATTTCATCTAATTTGCTATTCGAATACATGTGTATAATTTGAAGTTTTAAAGTATTTACTTGATTCAAATTTTAAGAGAGTGAGTTGGCTGAAGATTTTCGGATTTTTGATTTCTCTCGTAAAAATATCTTTCACTTCAATAATCCAAAGTCTTTAACGTATTTCTTGGTAAATATTAAATATTTTTTATACAAATTTTTTACAACATAATTAAAAAATTCTAAATTACGCAGTTTTTTAAATAAACTCTTTCCGTTCCTATTCCTGATGGTTTTACATTTCAAAAATAAAGTGTTTGCATCATTAAACTTTCCTCGAAATCAAATTTTCATTAAGGTTCAGTGGATTACTACTTAAAAAATTTCGAATTTTCTGTAAATTCCGAAATATAGTATATTTTGTACCGCGGACATGAGGCGTGGCTTTTGTGCGAGGTCCAATTTATCTGCCGAGGCGTAGCCGAGGCTGATATTTGGTCCCAGGACAAAGCCACGTCCACGGTCCGAGGTGCAAACGATACTTTTTGCAAAACACGCGAAAAAATTGTACTTGGAGGACTTGTACGGCCGCATCGAATACGCCCATTTCCGATCGGCAGATGCTTCAATCCCTGGAGACACGTGCTGGAGCAATGCGTCACTGCGTGTGTTTTGCTTCAGTGCGTGTATTCAGGGAGTGAAGCGTTTGTTGGGCGGAAATGGTTGTGTTCGATGCGGCCATACAGGTCCTCGAAGTACAACTTTTTGCGTGTTTTGCAAAAAGAATCATTTATCATGGGTTATCGATTGGAAAATCATACACATTCAAATTCAAAATGTCTCGATAGTTTGAAAGCAGTTCTTTAAAATGATTAGAAAAATGTTAGTTTTCATAAAAAAACTATAAATTTTCTAATTGAGCATCATGATTTGCAGATAATTGAATATCACGTTTCAGCAGTAATAATTTTTTATCTTTGTCATAATGGCTATTCGAAGAAATAACTTGTCCATTCTTCAACTTGTTTTAAAACAATATAACAATGTTTTATTATTACGTTTGATAATCATTTTAGATGAAAAAAATTCATTTCATGTCTGAAATTTTTCGAATCTACTTGTACCATTGATAAAGAACCTTCAATGAAAAAAAATGAAACACGAAGCAAACTCAAGGTTTTGTGATTGATTAGGAGGTTACAATCGAAGATGCGTTAGTGAAAGAAGCTATTTCGATGGGTGTAATAACTGCTATTGCACCAAGAGCGGATTCGTGGCATGTACTTTGAGAGCGTGCTTCGGTCCTGATAGTATAGAAATTGACCTTAAACTTGAGCCTCCAGCAGATTTCTAGGCTGATTAATTGTAAAAATTCGCTGCTCACCGAATCTCAAATAAAATTTCAAAAATAGTGACCTTGGTGCTTGAATTCGTAAATTTTGTCATCGAGAAATAATTTTAAAAACATAAAATGAAAATAATAAAATGTATTCTGTATAAAAAAAAAGCATGATTGTAGAAA
Source organism: Platygaster robiniae (assembly GCA_028476575.1). Lineage (NCBI taxonomy): Eukaryota > Metazoa > Arthropoda > Insecta > Hymenoptera > Platygastridae > Platygaster > Platygaster robiniae. Next base: position 29,861,691 of record CM052020.1, on the reverse strand, counting down.
TCAACGTCCAAAAAATAATTTCAAGTTGCACTATGCCTGAAGTGATCTTACAATTAGGAAATTTCATCTACGAAATAAAGAAATTTCTTTAATCGTTAGAAAAAAGGAAATTTTTATTTTTCAATCCTTCTTGGGGACCTTTGGAGATTTCCTTCAAATAACAAAATGCACGAATAACCTCCTTTTTAACATCCTTTTCTTTTTGTTGCATTTTTATTTTACAGAAATTCGTATAACGTATCAGGATTTTATCAAGATATTGAATTTTTTCGGAATGTACATGATATGGATAATAGAAACTTAATTCAAAATATACGTTATCCAGGAACAAAATCTAGAGCTAGAAAGGGATTTTTGTTTGTTTGTTTGTTTGTTTGTTTTTTTTTTTTTTTTTTTTTTGATACTCAACAATCAGTATTTTTTGTTTTTTTGTATATTTTTAAAAGCTGCAGCAAGAAATAAAACCTAATATTAAAACTCAACTCAGAAAAACTCCACCAAAATGGAAAAAAAAGGCAGGAAAATTAAATACGACTACTCGAATTTTAATCACCCATATTTTTTACCACCTGTGATTAGAAAAAATAAAATATGTTAAATTTTTCGAGCCATAAACATATTGTTCGATTAAGTGATTACCAAAATATCTCGTTTTGAAACTTTCGATTTCAACCTTGAATAAAGTTGAAGTGAAATGAGGTAAATCGTTATCAAAATTACATGTTCGATTCGTTTAAAATTTGAGAACAAGTTTCAGAAACTTCTTCTGCAGAACACTTGAAAAAGGCTCGTAGATTTCCGAAAGCAGATTTAATGAAGTCATTGGAATGTCAAGCGGTGAATAAATTTGTCAGCTATTGTAGTTTTTTTTAAAAAAAAAAAGAAAATACTTGTTTAGTGGGTATTCATAGATGCATCTATTATCGCTGTATAAATTCTCGGGATCTTCGATTTTTGCATCCATTCGTTCTTGAGCTCTGTCACTATATTATAGAAATTTTAGTGAATTAACAATGAAATACTTTATCTGTTTATTTGTTATTTTATGTTTTGTGACTGTGTTCAGCGCTGGTGAGTTTTTGGTGACGATTGAATTTTTGTTAAAGTAGAACTTCTAAAAAACAAACTTTTATAGGGCAGTGATTTAAGAGTTTTTACTTGGCAAAATAGGCAAATTAATATTTGTGGGTCTTAGAATACAGAGTATAACTTAAAAAATCCTTATCACAAAGTAGAGTAAATGTGTTTTTTGGAAAATCAGAACTTCAATTTTAATTTTCGAAATTCCATCATATTTCGATTTACCTCTTATAAGTTGTTTTTTTTCTAAAAATTCCACTCAGAATTTATCCAACTATATACTTTACTATTATAACATTTTCAGAATGTAATTATGTATCATAGGTTATCGATTAGAAAATCATTCTCATCATTCAAATTTAAAATTTCTTGTTAGTTCGAAAACTGTTATTCATCATGATCGTAAAATTGTTAGTCTTTATATGTCAATCCGTAAAAAAATTATAAATTATCTAATCCAGGATCATAATTTGCCAGGTTTCAACGATAATAATTTTTTCTCCTTGTCATAATGGCAACTCGATAAAAAACAACGTAAATTAAATACACAAAATTTGTCCATTGTTCAACTTGTTGTAAGACAACAGGGGCGTAGGCAGAAAAAATTTCGGGAGGGTTGTTTCAAAAAAATTATTTTCCTTCGAAATTTCATTATTTTTTTTATTCTTTGACAATATGGTTACAAGGGAACGATTTTAAAATATTTTACATTTCAGAATTTTTAAGTTACACAACTTTTGGAATCCAGCGTTCCACATCTTTCATGTTCGTAAATGATAAGATTCGATTTTTGTGATTTCCAATTAGTAACTAAGTTTTTAATTTTTTTTACTAATACTTTTTGTATTTATACCACTCTAAGGATTTTCTGGTATGATGTAATATGGGTATCTAAAAAGCTTTCTCATATTCGATGCTCTAGGAATCAAACTTACAAAAAATTTATATATTTGAATTGACTTTTGAACAAATTTTAATCAAACAGAGAAAAAGTACTGCAAAAATTTATATTATTTTTATATAGTATATTATTATTCAAATTTTGTGGTATTTTTTGGTATTTTTATATTTTTCTAATATTTCTATGGATCGCTCGATAGATTTTTTAAAATCGATGCTATAGTATTGAAACTTTTAATGATTTTGAGAATTTGAATAGATTTTTCAGACAACAGTTTCTTTTATGAAGATTTTCAATACTTTTATTCCATATTTTTTTAGTATTTCTACCATTAAACGTACATTTATTTGTAAATATTGTATCAATCATATTGGATGTATTTTTATTGTTTCCTACATAAATTTTTAATTGTATTTCTAAAATTATGTATAATTATCGTATTATATTAATAATAATGCTCCAGAACAGAAAGTTTTATAAATTTCTAAGAAAATAATTTCTCATAATTTTTATGTTTTTGAAAATTTCTAGAAAACATGTAAGCTAGTAATTTAGTAAACGAGTAAATTATCAGCCTTGTGAACTAGAAAACTTATTTTTCACATTTTTCAAGTATGATATACGAAACACTGGACGATTTCTAAGTATTTTTAAAGATCACTCATATTTTTGTAGATTTCTACAGAGATTTAGAAACTTGATACTTTTAAATGCGAATTTTAATTTATTATCAGTAATTTCAAAAATTTATGATATAATTACATTTATATAGATTTTTCATGCTTCATGTTGTTATTATTATTTTTTCGTATTTTTAAATATTAAAAAAATTTTGTTGTATTTTATAAAATTTGTATATATTTATAGAATATTTAGAAATTAATGCTCTAGAATCCTAAAATTAAAAAATCGTAGAGGCATTTGTCTAGATTTTCAGTAAACAGTTTTTTCATAGAATTGAATGAATTTCATTATTTTTTTAAAGTTTGTATGAATTGAAAAATTTCCAATTCTTTTATATGGATATTATATACATTTCTAGAATTTGTTGATCTAGAATTCAAAGTGTAGTAAATTTTTAGCATTGTCGTAGATTTTTATTTTTCTTGATTATTCACTGGGTTGCAACAATTTTTCTGATTCATATTTTCTACGTAATCCTACGTTTTGATAATTTTTACTTTCTAATTAAATGTATACTTCTACCGTTTTCATTCATTTTTTTGTAACCTATTTTTTCATTGTTTATCAATGTAACTTTATTTTTAACATGAAATATTGATTGATTTTATTAGAATTTCGGGAGGGGTTTGAATTTCCAAAACCCCTCTCTGTCTACGCACCTGTAAAACAATATAACAATGTTTTACTATGATACAATTAATCAATAATTTAAATACAAGAAATTTATTTCAAATCTGCAAATTTCGAATCTACTCGTATCATGGATAAAAAAACTGTAAAAAACTTAAACATAAGTCGAACTCAAAGTTTTGTAACTGATTAGGAGATTACGAGCGAAGATGCGTTGATGGAAGAAGCTATTTCGACGGGTGTAATAACTGCCATTGCACCAACGGATTCGTGGCGTGTACTTTCAAATTGTGCTTGGGTCTTGATGGTGAAGCATCTCCTGTTGAGCCTCCAGAAGATTTCTGGGCTGATTAATTGTAAAAATTCTTCGCGAGATAAAATCATGAAAATAGTAGCCTTGATGCCCGAATTCGTAAAATTTTAACATGAAGAAAAAATTTTTAAAACGGAAAACGAAAATAATATAATATTTTCTGTATTGAAAAAAGCATGACTATAAAAATAAAATACTCAAATCGAGGCTATCTGAAATATTATTAATCTTAGTGAGTTTCACGAACAAAATAAAAGAAATTTTCTGATTTCTAAAAAAAAGGTAATTTTTATTTTCCCTTCCTCGTTAAGGACCTTACGAGATCACATTTTACCTGAATTCGTATAAAGTATCAAGATTTTAGAAATGTATTGAACTTTTTTGGAGTATACGGAAAAAATAAAATTGTTTCAGAATAAATATGTACATCATTCAGAATCAAGTCATTACTCGTATTTTTCTCTTTGGTTTCCAACACGTATAAAATCTTTTAAAAAAAAGAAGACAATTTACATTGTAAAAAGGCTTGTATTTGGAAGTACATTTAGTATAAATCGATGAATAAATGCATAAAATACATTTTCAATACCTTTTTATGTAAAAAAGAGATTTTTTGACAACTTTATCAATTTCAAAATACTGAAAATTGCCTTAAAGAACAAAATATCTTGTCAAATACACGGAATTTTGCAGAATAGAATAAGGGATGAAGAACACTTCACCCTTCACCTTTACTCACGATCCACTTTACCCTATTTAACGAAGATTTTTTTATAGCACTTTTAGATTGAGTAACAGCGTCAAAAAATCGAAAACTCATTTTTCTTAAAATTTGGCTTTCAATTTCTGTATTAATTGATATGAAGTTCTCAATACTGAAAGTAAGTAATCAATAAACTCAACAAATAATTTAGTTTTGTAGAATTTCATTTTATCATTAACTTAGAAATATTAATATGTAAAGGTCAACTTTATCAAAAGATCTCGCAAGCTTGTTATTAACAAAAAATATAGACGAAACGTAAATAACAATTCATCGATTATTGATTATTCAACACCGCACTGTACTCGTGTGCCCTTGAGCGGTTTTTTCAATGCATAATTACAATCTATGAGATGTAATCTCGGAAAAAACTGTCATTCTAATAATTTTCATACCGTATTTATTGAACAGTTCGTTATCGAGAAACAATCTTTTTGAATCTAGAACACGTAATCACTATTTATTTTTATCTTGAATGAAATAATCCAATCTTCCGATATAATATATTTTTTGCAATTATCCAAGTAACACGAAAAATTGATGCAATGTAAAATGGCTGTACAAAATTTGCTCAATAGCGTAGAACAATAAATATTTTTATTTTAGTTTATAATTTTAATTATTTAATGAATACATGTTACAAAAACTAGATTGGCCAAATTTTTTTACTATTAGAGCACTGTAAACACTATCAAACTTTGTGAAACTTTCCATACGCCCTGTCAAAAAGTGATTCCATTTACATCGAACAGTTGCGAATCTTCTCAAAAAGTGAAAATGGAGTTGCGAAAATTGGAAATGAACTCGAGGCAAACTTGGATATGTGCAATGTGCGCAATAAAGTTTAGTGCAAAAGTTACGGAAGATAAGAAAGAAATAATGGTGATTACTTTATATAGTGCACATCATTTCCAAGATGTTGGTAAACGAAATACAAAAACTAAATTTGAGCACAGTTTCAGAGTGCTTCCAGGTGCTGCAAAAAATTTTCAGCGTGATTGAAAAAACGAATAAAAGTGAAGCGTACTTTTTTGTACTTAAGAGAAAGTGGATTGAATTCTTGGATTTTTCAAAAGCAAATATTTTGAAGATGACTGAGTTTAGAAGTTTTAAATTTAGAATTTCTAAACTTTCACATTTTTAAATTTCTGTGAATCTCATTTTTTGGAACCTTAAAATTCACTTTTAGTTTGAAAACCAATTTCAATGCTGCAAATACTTGAGTAAAATATCGTGAAAATGTGAGTGAAGATTATTAATCTTACAAATAACTTAATATAACGATAATTGAAATTTATACAAAAACTATGAAAATTGTTGAAACTGTTATAAAGATTCAATCTGTTGAAAGTTACTGCTGCAATTCATCGTTGAATGTTGCTAATATTTATAATTATAAAAAACCTAAGACTTACATCATGTAATTTCGATGTTAGGTTTGATAATTAATTTTATATTCTCCTCCAATTAGAAATCTAATGCAAAAAATTTCTTGACATTATTTCTCAATCACCCATTTTTCATTGAAGCCAGAAAATTTATTCCTGATACATTTTTAAATACACTCAAAAACATCAACGTTCGTGTTTGATTTGTTATTCCGAACGAAACAAAGAATTCTTTGTTCAGACTAAAAACTGAAGCGCTCTTGCATTATTCCTATCGACATTTTCCCGGCTTCAACAGGATTATTTAAATTCCACTCGCTGATTTATATTCCACGACAAGTGATGTAAATGGTCAAGGTACATTGTGCCGTTTTAAAAAAAAATTGTTCTTTTCTACTCATCACAATTTAGATAAAAAATAAGAAAAAACACAAATTTAATTATATCAGTAACCAATTTTTTGAAATGTTCCAGTTGAAAAAAGAATCAAACAAATCGTAAACTATTCAAGTTATTTCTGTAATAAGATTTAATTTTAAATAATGTAGCTATTAAAAAATTTTCAACTGAAGTCTACTTTCAAAAAAATTAAGGATCTGTAATTTTTTTCAGGATCGAAACTGTTTTCTGAAATACAATGTCACCACATATGCTACAAAAATACTAGATTTTTCTCGAAAACTTGATTTTCCTAAGACCTATTTTTGTTCCTAAATCAATTATAATCAAGAAACTTCGGAAATTGTACCTCTTATCATTTTTTCAAAGCAGTGTAAGATATGGATTACGTAGATCAAGATTCTTGCTCGACAATGCAGCCCAATATCGAATTCCTCGCATCGATACCCCGACCAAGTGAACGTTGGTGGCCCGAGGGCGGACTGGTTACATTTATGCCAACATACAACCACATATATACGTGTAAACACACATGTTCCACATGTTGAATAGCATCTCGTGGCCACTATGGCCAGTATGCAGTTCGATTATGTGACCTCTTAACCATGAAGACGATTTAACCATGGCTGAATTGCAATTCATGAGATCAAATGACGGTCATTGAAATTTTTTTCTCAGTCACGATAGAAAGGCGAAACTAGTAACATGTACGCGTTTTTCATTGTCAAAGAAATAACTATAAAAGAAATTGTAATAGAGTGATCAAAATTTTTAATAATTATTGAGGATTTTTAACTCAACGTCATTTTAAAACGAGGAATTTGATTTTCTTGAATTATGAATGGTGTATGGAAAATTGTACTTCGTGCAGTTGCAGTTTTATTCCTTAAACTTGATAGTTTCGATTATTTTTCTATGAAGTATGATAAATTCCCAAAAATAATGATTGGCTGTTTTAAAGATAAAAAACTAGTTTAGCTTTTAACAATATTTACTCGTACCAATACTCACTTCATGTATTATTAAATGCAGTACCTACTTACTATTACATAAGTACTGAATCAATATTTCTTACCTTACCTTGAGGACTAAAATACGAAAATCATAAAAATTTAGCATCTATCTGATATAACAGGATTTTCGCATGAATCGGATTTGCATTATTTGAAAAAAGTGAGAAATGAAATAATTTTCAGTAACGTATCACACTCCGGTTCATGAAATTCTTCTTATGAATATTTGGTTTCTCGAATTCAAAGCGTAATAATTTAAGACTTGGATTATGCAGTGCTTATACTTAATATTCTTCCAAGCTTTCGACCACAGACCATGACCCTCTTTAGAGATTTTACGATTTCCTAAGAAAAATCCTAATTTTTCAAAAATTTCCTGAAGATATGGTTTTTTTACAATCTGTAGAGGGGATTCAAGCACTTCAAATCATTTAAGTATATTTAATACATTGAGTTTTTTGTACAAAAAAAAAATAATTCTCTAGTAATCTAAATCCTCCGAAAAACGTTATAAAAATAACAAAACTTTTATGAGAATTCAATTTCTTATATGAAGTGAATTTATGAAATTTATGTAAGTTTCCCAGTTCTTATAAGGTGACCTCGAAAAAACTTTACAATAAACTGAAATATTCTATATATATACATAAATGTAAAAGTCTGTAGGTTGTGCGCCTATAACTTCAAAACTACTGCACGAAACGTCCTGAATTTTTGCACGGTGATTGATCATGTGCGTGAGAAGGTTGTGGGCGTGTTTTTATCAACGAACAAAATGGCCTACTCTTCCATCTACACTCCACTGCTCTGTTGAAATATCACACACACAAATCACAAAAATTCAAAAAATTACAAAATTCTGCAAAAGTCTCAAAAAGTAACAAAAATAAAATCATGAAGTCACAAAATCAGGCGCGTGGCAGAAAAAATTTTCAGGAGGGGTTTTTCTGAGAAATATTTTTCCTTCGGGATTTCATAATTTTTCATCTTTGACAATGTGTTACAAGAGAGTGACTTTGAAATATTTTACATTCCGGAATTTAGAAGATGTACAACTTTTGGAATCCAGCGTTGTACATTTTTCATGTTCGTAAATAATGGAATTCGATTTTTGTGATTTTCAATCAGTAACTGAGGTTTCAATTTTTTTACTCATACTTATTGTATTCATACCATTTTGAAGATTATGTGATATTAGGTGATAGGGGTTTCTATTAAGCTTTCTGAAATTCGATGCTCTAGGAATCGAACTTCTAAAAAATTTATATATGAATTAAAATTTTAGCAAACTTAAACCACACAGATAAAACATTCATCATAAATTTATATTATTTTTGTATGCTATATTATTCATCAAATTTTGTAGTATTTTTTTAATATTTGTATGGATCGCTTGATAAATTTTTAGAAATCGATGCTATAGTATTGAAACTTTCAACGATTTTGGTAATTTAAATTGATTTTCCAGATGAAAGTTTTTTTCATAAAGATTTTCAATACTTTGATTCCATATTTTTTAAGTTTTTCTACCATTGAAAAGAAGTTTGATGGTATAAATTGTAAAAATTAAATTAGATGTATTTTTATTGTTTTCTATATAAATTTCTTGGATAATTTCTAAAATTATGTACAGTTATAGTATAATATTGATAATTATACTCCAGGACGAAAAGTTTCAAAAATTTCTAAGAAAATTATATCTACATAATTTCTATGCATTGAAAGATATGTAGTAAACTAATAAGCTAGTCAACTAGGAAACTAGTAAAAAATTAAAATACTAACTAAGTGACTAAGTCGAATAGTAAACTAGGAAACTCGTTAACAAGTAAATAAGTTATTTAATAAACTAGTAAACTTGTCGAAATTGTGATAGTAAACTAGTTAACTTGTAAGCTAGTAAACTAGTAATTCAGTAAACTAGTAAACTGGTAAGCAAGTAAACTAGTAAACCTGTAAACTGGTCATCTAGTAAATAAGTAAGCTAGTTTAGTATCAAACCATTAAACTATTGAGCTAGTAAACTAGTTAGCTATTAATCTAGTAAACGAATAAAATATTTATCTAGTAAACAAGTAAGCTAGTAAACTAGTAAACTTATTTTTCATATTTTGTTACCATTATTTATATAATAAACCAAAAATTGGAGGATTTCTAAGTATTTTTATGAGTTACTTATATTTTTGTTGATTGCTGTAGAGATTTAAAAAACTCGATGCTTGAAAATGAAAATTTTGATCTATTCTCAGTAATTTCAATAAATAATGATAAAATCACTTGCATATTATAGTTTTTATATGTTTTATATCATTGTTTTCTTGTCGTACTTTTGAAAAATCTAAACGATTTCTTTACTTTTTCCCAAATTTCAGTATATTTAGAATTTGATGCTCTATATAGAATCCCAAAACTTACAGATCGTAGAGTCATTTGTTGACATTGTTCAGAAAACAGTTTTTTCATAGAATTCAATTATTTTCATTATTTTTTTAGAGTTTGTGTGAATCGACAGATATTTAATACTTTTATATGGATTTTATATAGATTTCTAGAATTCGTTGATCTTAGATTCAAAAATTTGTAAATTTTTAGCGTTTTCGTAGATTTGTATTTTTCATGATATTTCAGTAGGTTGCAATAATTTTGCCGATTCATATTTTCTACGCAATCCTACGTTTCGATAATTTTTACTTTTTTATTAAATAGATACTGCTAACGTTTTCATGCATTTTTTTGTAATTTATATTTTCATAAAAATAAAAACAAAAAAAATAACAAAAACTCATAACATTTACGAAACCATAAAATACAAGGTGTCTTAAAGTTAGCGGATCATCCGGAAATCATCGATTCAAAAAGTAGGCTTTGTAGACCGCTATGATAAAAAATTATTATTATAACCCACATCATGATCATCTCTTAACCCTGATTAACAAATCAACTTCCATCAATTTTACTCTTAACTTTCATCGCAAAAAAGTATCATTAGGAACTATTTTTTTAAAATTACTTATAGCATCTTTTTTACCAATATAATCAATTAAATTGGTGTAATATATCTTCGTAGTAATTCATTATGCATTATCTAGATAATTTATATTCCTTGAAAAAATTAGGAATTGTGTTTAAAAAAAAGGGAAGATTTTGGAATACAGAAAACCTTGGAATTGAGATAATTCTTTTGTAATTTTCATTTTCCCATTAAATAATTGACTTTTCTACACCAAACCGTGTGTAACAACGTGGAAACTGCGAAACAAAGCCCGCTGATGATAACTAGTTCCTTATAAAGAATTGATTGACAGCATTATATATTTTAAGGTTTATTATTAGATGTTATCAATAAATTCTTTTAAGAAATGTTTTACTTCTTATGGGGTTTTATAAGGTAACCTTATGAGAACTAGAAAACATATAAGAATCGTATGAGGCCCCAAATAAAGAATTGAATTCTTAGAAGAAAATTCTTTTTCTGAGAAGGCTTTTCTAAGGATCAAAATTCCTAGATTCTCGAAAGACATGCATAACTACTAGACCTAAAAATCATTTGATATGCCAGTGAGTATACTAAATCATCAATTATTAAAAATAACTCACATTTGTTTTTAAAATTTTTCTTTGTTTTACATAATATTCATAAAACAACAGTATTTTCAATTTCTAACGAATCTTTTTTCCGTCTAATTTCAGATATTCGGAAAAGATTATTTCTGTGAAACAAGATAACAACAATATCAATCGTAAACTTCAACAAAAATATGTTGATCATAGTGATAATAATAAAAAGTCTTTTGTATGATATACTACGTTCAATAAATAAATTTATACGATGGGGAAACAGTGTTTAATAAAACACAACACCTAAAATAGACCAGTTCGTAAAAGCAATTGAACGTGTGAATAATTTATTTACGAATAAGAGAAATTTAATTTGTCAAAAGTCAACATCAAGAGATTTTCAATAATGTGCATCACTTATTGCAGACTGAATACACACGAAAGTTGTTTCGATATAGTTATTAGAAAAAGACTGTAAAAAAATGAAAAATTATTTGTAGCTGATCATTGTTATGTTTGTGTCTCATTTTGTGATATTTTTTATTTAAATTTGTTTCGCAAGCTATACGTATACCGACAAATTTGCAAGACAAAGATAGTTGGTGGTCCGGCATGAAATTTTTATGAATCTGTTTCATGATTAGGCAAGTGACTTTATTATTATTATTATTATTATTATTATTATTATTATTATTATTATTATTATTATTATTATTATTATTATTATTATTATTATTATTATTATTATTATTATTATTATTATTATTATTATTATTATTACGGAAAAACTCCTCGTATGTTAATTAGAAAAAGCATATAATTATTAGGTAACAGAACGATTACAGACGTGTCTTTTTTTTAATGTCATTATCATTCTAAAGATGACAATAAAATTGTAATTATTAAAAAAGTTGAAATTTTCCACGTTGATTGTTCAGAAAATTGTAAAAGGTAATATGTTTTTTACTTATCATAGTAATTACCATTTTTAAATGTAAAATTATTATTGTTCAAGAGGCAGTTCATATCGTATTTTTTGCAATTTAAGGTACAGAAAACTGATTGTAAGAAAAAGCTTTGTGAAGAGATCGTTTATTCAGTGAATCTTGTCAACCCTATGATAAAAATGTTTAACAAAACGTGCATGTGATATATTGCACTTGGATTATATCCTAGAAAATCGTTATTTTTCAATGTATTTTAGGTATTTAAGATTCCTTATTCATAAGGAATCTTCATATTATAAATTAGAAAATGCTTAACAGGTATCTGTGATTTTTGGTATTTTTAACTAACGGTGGAAATATCGATTCAGTACCTTGATCATATTCTTCTTGTACTAGAGTAGGTACGAAAATGATTTTGAAAGTTGTAATTGTGGCTGACAAAAAGTATGTCATATCTTCGAGACAACGTCTCTTTCTGTTTAAATGACAAAGAAATGATTACTATCACAAGTTTATACTGTTTTGAAATTTGAAAAACTCAAGGATTTCTTTATTTGGAAACACAATCGAAATTCTACCAAATCTCTTTTGACCAGCACCCTTATTTACATTAATGGAAGTTTGATAAATGATGGCTGCCACATCCCTGATTTAAACCGTATTATTTTACTTGAGAAAAAAAATTGGCCTCCACAATTGCCGAATATCGATCATCCCGACGCCGATAAATTCAAATGAATGCATGACGAAACAAAAAGCAGTTTTCAATTGCGGAGGCAAACGGCATCGATCACCCCGAGGTGACTCCCGAATAGAAGGTTGGAGCGCGTGCCCTCTTCGGGACGGAATCGTGTATTAATAATGGCACCATTGAGAAGTGTCGAATGAGGGCTAAGCACCCTCGTATTTATTCATCCCAGAATAGGCACGGAAAGGAATAACACGAAGAGCCGCAATATTGAAGCGCCCGCGCATTCATACATGTATCGCTCGAGGGCGAAGATCCAGATTAGGCACGTCGTAGCCTCCGGCTTTTCTCTCGTTTTTCCGTCTTTTTTTCCCTCGCCCACGTCAACCTCGGAAATTCCTCGAGCTTGGGGTTATCATTTTTATCAGAACATTCGTTTTTTCCTTGTATTTTTGTCCCAATTTCGTTCCTTTCTTCTTTTTAAATATTTGAGGTTATTCGAAAATGAACTTTCAGAGTTAGAGAACTTATCGAGTATATTTTCTTGAAATTCCATGCAGATTTATTTCTGAGATCAATTGATACTTCGAGTATGTATTAAATTTCTCAATTTTCGGGTAAGATAAAATAAAATGTATGAACGTGAGGTACATGTATATTTTTACGGTAAAACTGATCGAAACATGTAAAAATGTATATGCAATTTTTTTAAATTTTATTCGTTACGTATATTTCTATTTCTTAAAACCATCTATTCATTGTAAGTGCCCATTTACAAAATCCTATCTTCATTTAATGATACGTGTGATTTATCTCATGTAAATGTCGAATAATCGAATGTTCCCTAAACGTAATTAAGCTGATGAAATTTATGACAAAACTTCTTTTTGATAAAGTTTCAACAAAATTACTAGCGATAAATAGTTTTTGGATTTACTTATTCTACTGATTGATGAGTGATATAAAGTCGAGTTCAATCAACCATTCAGAAAATGAAAAAACAATTTTTAAGAAAAATAAAACTGAAAAGAAAAATTTTACGGTTCATTTTACTCCCAAAAACTAAATTTCTAATCAGTGATATTTTGAATTTATGATCTCTTTTTCAGTACTAAATGATTTTTTTCAGTCAAATCATTTCATTTCGAAAGATTTTCATCATAAGATTTATTAACTACAGAGTAATCAATTTCAAAAGTCATCAAGATTTTATTCAAAGTGAGTATCGAATTCGTGACAGAATCGGAGAAAAATATGAAAAATATCTCGATTCCTTAATTTTTTGAATTGCATTATAATTATTACCAGATATATACGATCTGGTAGTTTATATTAATATTTTTATCGTAAGTAAAAATGATAATACAGGAAAATATAAAAATAATATAGAAAATAATAATTTAAACTTATATTAAAATTTTCCGGAAAGATAGACAATTAGATAAAAAAAGATAACATAAAATAAATTATAGAAATTTTCAGCTTATAGTTCGAATTATCCTGTCACGATCATTTTGGAGCCACACCAAATGAGTAATTCAGAGAAACATCTTTTTTCAAGCTTTCGGCATTTTATTTTGCCCTCTTCAGGAAAACTGAATGTACAAAATCACAACAAAAATCAATAAATTTCCAAATCAAACAATAATTTTCATCGCAACATCACTTAATACACTTACTCAGAATATAAATTCCAGGTTAAAATTATCTTATGTATAGGATCTAACATATACGAGGGGGGACCCAAAAGTAACGGGAATTGTGTTACAACTTTTTTATTGACAAATTTTTTCACACACAATTTTTATCACCTTCAAAGTAACCCCCATTGACTGTAATACACTTGTTCAATCTTTTTTTCCAGTGTTCAAAACAGTTCTGAAATTCATTTTTTTCAATGTTTTTTAAACCTTCCAGCGATTTTTGTTTCACCTCTTCTACAGTCTCAAAACGTTTTCCTTTCATGTCCCTTTTGAGTCTAGGAAACAAAAAAAAGTCACAGGGGGCAAGGTCCGGTGAATAGGGGGGGTGAACAATCGGTGTCATGCCGTTTTTGGTCAAAAATTTCTTCACGGACAGCGCTGTGTGGGCAGGTGCATTGTCGTGGTGGAAGAACCAATCTCCTGTGCGCCAAAGATCCGCTCTTTTCTTCCGGATGTTCTCCCTCAACCTTTTCAAAACCTCCAAGTAGAAGTGTTGGTTGACCGTTTGGCCTGGAGGAACAAATTCTGCGTGCACAATACCTCTGCAATCGAAGAAACAAATGAGCAATGTCTTGATGTTGGACTTCACTTGGCGTGCCTTTTTTGGACGAGGCGAGAGAGGTGTCTTCCATTGGCTTGATTGCTGCTTTGTTTCGGGGTCGTAGCCATAGCACCATGATTCATCGCCAGTTATAACCTTGAGAAAAAAATCTGGGTCTTCATCCAACTGATTTTGCAGCTCAAGACAGGTCTGAAGTCGACGCTCCTTTTGATCGTCGGAGAGAAGGCGAGGAACAAATTTGGCTGCAATCCTCCTCATGCTCAAATCTTCAGTTAAAATCCTCTGAATTGAACTCCATGACAATCCAGACATCTTACAAAGTTGATCGATGGTTCGGCGACGGTCTTCATGAACAAGAGTGTTGATTTTTTCAATGTTTTCGTCCGTTCTTGAAGTCGAGGGGCGCCCAGAACGAGGTTGGTCTTCTATTGACATCTCTCCATTCTTGAAACGCGAAAACCAGTCGTACACACGCGTTTTACTCAAAGAATTATCCCCATAAGCTGTTTTCAGCATCACAAGGGTTTCCGCGGGTGTTTTTCCTAAAAAAAAACAAAATTTTACAGCCGCGCGTTGCTCTCCGCACTCAGCCATTTCACGTTTTCGCCGAAACGGAAAAAGTCGTTTCACTAGAAAAATTCTTACGGACGAACGAATGCACTCACAGCAAATGAACTTTGCACACTGACTTGGGAGAGTAGCAGCTTGGAAGAGAATCAGTGGAGAACCCGATCCCCCCCTTCGCGGTCCCCCCACCACCTAATTCCCGTTATTTTTGGGTCCCCCCTCTATCTTGAATGAAAAGGACGAAAAACATGCTTTAAAGAAAATGAGAGATAAAGTTAAAGATATTTTAATTATATGGAAAAATAAGAATTATATTGATAAAAAAACATATTTGGAATTATTAGAAACAGATGGGAATTTACCTTGAGCATACGAATTACCAAAAATTCATAAAAAAGATAACCCATTTCAAGTGATAGTGTCTTCAGTAGGAAGTCCTACATATAAATTGGCAAAGTTTATTCAGGATTTACTTTCGAAACATTTACCAAAACCGAAAAGTTATGTTAAAGATAGTGAAGAATTGAAAAAGAAGTTAAAGGGATTGAATTTATCTAAAGAATTTAAAATTGTATCTTTTGATGTGACATCATTGTTTACAAATATCTCGAAGGATGAAGTGAAAAATTCACTTGTTAAAAGATACCGATTTTTAGAGCCTTATATAGACATGCCTTGTGAGGAATTTGTAGACAGTCTTATCAAATTGATGGAATTAACATATTTTACTTTGAATGGAAAAATATATGAATAAACTTTTGGAACACGAATGGGCTCTCCGATTTCTCCTATTTCAACTAATATAGTAATGGAAGATATGGAATAAGATGTTTTGAGTAAATTGAGTTATGAACCAATATTTTACTGTAGATATGTTGATGATATTTTTATGATAACAAAGAAAGATGAATTGGATGTGACTTTTAAAGGATTTAATTCATACAATGATAGGATACAGTTTACAAGGGAAGTAGAAAGGGATGGGAAATTAAATTTTTTAGAATTGGAAATTATTACAGAAGATAAAAAGCTAATATTTGATTGGTTCATAAAACCGACTTCATTGGAAAGATTTATGAATTTTCATTCCAAAAATCCGATTGTACAGAAGAAAGGGATAATATATGGATTGGTTGATAAAGTTATTAAATTATCTGATGATATATTTCATAGAAAAAATTTTGATAAAATTAAAAGCTTACTTTACAAGAATAACTATCCCATTGAATTTATAGAGAAAAATATTAAGACTAGATTGATTTTTTTAAGTATGTTAAATTGAAGAATGATAAAGATGATAAATTGTTGGATAGTAATTATAGGAGAAGGGGAATTTTGGTTTTACCATACATGGAAAAAGGACAAAGAAAAGTTGAGAGAATATTTAAGAAAGAAAATATGAAAGTGATATATAAAAGTGATAATAAATTGAATATGGATATTATTAAAAGGGGAAAATATACATTGGTAATTAAAATACAGCAGAATGTAGTTTACAGGATAGATTGCAAGGATTGCCAATTTAAATATGTAGGACAGACTAAAAGATGTTTAGAAACTAGAATTAAGGAACACGATGGAAATATTCGCAAATTTACAGATAATAATTCAGTTATAACAGAACATAGAATAAATATGAATCGATTTTGGATAAAGAGATAGATTATAGAAAAATAATGTTTTCAGAAATGTTTTCCATAAAGGGGACAAAAAATACATTAAACAGACAAGAAGACACGAGATTTTTGAGTTCAATCTATGATGCAAGCATTGATGACGTGATATGAATTCTTATCGATTCGTTTTCTATATAAGGAAGTGAAAACTGAGGTAATTTTGTTAGTTGTGTACAGACCATTGATAAGTTCTTGTGGCAATATATTGTTTCTTTCCTGTTCACTTAATATCATAAAAAGATGACGAAATGTTTTTACACATAAGATAATATTATAAAAAGTTGACGAAATGTTTTTTCACATAAGATAATTTTAAGCTGGAATTTATATTCTGAGTAAGTGTATTAAATAATACACTTACTTTGTTGTAATGAAAATTATTGTTTGATTTGGAAATTTATTGATTGTTGCTGTGATTTTGTACATTCAGTTTTCCTGAAGAGGGCAAAATAAAATGCCGAAAGCTTGAAAAAAGATGTTTGTCTGAATAACTCATTTGGTGTGGCTCCAGAATGATCGTGAGAGGATAATTTGAATTATAATAACGGAGCGTTAAAACAATTGTATTGTCAGCTTATAGATTTAAAGTTATGATAGTTCAGTAATGAAATTTCGAGTTTCGATTTCCTAATCAAGTGATTTATTGTTTTTAATTCACAATGTTTATCATTTTTGATAAAAATGTGTGATAATCATTTGTAAACATTGTGAATTAAAAACAATAAATAATCTGATTGGGAAATCGAAACTGAAAATTTCATTACTGAAGTTCACCCAATGATATCTGATAAACATCAATTAGAGATATGATAGTTTAAATCGAAGAGTTATTCATACCCATAGACTACTATATTTATGATTTCATTTTAACGTTTTTATAAAAAGTAATGAATAAGTTTAAGGACCACGAAAAAAATTTTTTTTCGCATTTTCTGCAAAAGAAGCAAAAATGGGCAAACGATTAAAGATAGCTAGCTAAATTGCGATCTGTCTGAGCAGTCAATCTCAAATAACTTCTAAAGTTGAAGCAGAAGATTTCGTAACATGACTTCAAGTCGAAATCGAAACAAAAGTTTCAATCATCTTTGATATCACCCTACATTATTTCGAGGAAGTACATCATTATGTAGAAACCCATCTTTATCAAATAATGACTTTTATCGAAAGATTACCTTGCATAAGTGTTGCTTCATAGTCCTTCAGATTATGATTGTGATATTGAATAAAATTCTTACGAAACAACAAGTATAATGATATGATAGGAACATTTTAGTACTATAAAAAGGAAATATCCGTCATGTATTCAACCAGTCGCTCGGTAATAGTTCCACAACGTTGGTGTTTGAACAGTGAATTTTGGACTTTCGCGATGATAGTTAAATACATCGTGATCTGCTCGTTTTTCGGCGAGATATAAGCAGCATCTATAAACTCGACAACGGAAATCCTAGACTTGTGGAAAAAACTGTATAGTGAATTTAAGGTTAATACAACGAAGAATGTGATATTGTTCATTGGCCCTTCCCGCTCTGGCAAAAGTACTCTGACATCCCTACTCACTGGCGCCCGTTTAGTGTCAAAGGAAATTTCACCAGACAGTGGACAGTTTTTGTTCTACGATTTTAATAAAAAAATTGGTCAATCCACGTCTGAATCTCACACACTAATTCCAGAACCGGTAATCGATAATGAAATTAATGCTGCATACTATGACTGTCATGGTTTCGAAGATTCGAGACCAGGTTATGAAGTACCAGTCGCATATCTCATTCACAAGTTACTGACGAAAGCAAAAGCATTTAAAATAGTACTGATAGTGAATAGATCAAGTCTTAAAAAGGGAGAACAGCGAAGCAGTTTCCCTAAGCTGGTCGAAACGTGATCATGTTGCTGAAGGATATTGATGGATACAAGGATACAATCGCAATGGTTGCAACGAAGGCTGAAAACACTTTCTCTTCTGAAGATGACACTCTGAATGATGATGCAACATTGTTGAAGACGTCGAAAATTACTTACTGGTAGAGAGAGATGGAGCAAAAGCAAAACTAAATGAATCCAACCTGTCTACAGAAAATAGAAAAATCTATGAGGAAAAAGTCAAACTATCAAACGTTTTATCAAAACGAAATCCGCGTGCAGCCAATGGCTATGAAAGAATTGGCATTTTTCGAGCACCGACGGAAGAAGGTGAAGTGCATCAAATACCAAAAATAAAAAAAAATAAGGACGATATAAAAAAAATGATCAAGGACAATCTCAAGTATCTCGACAATGATGGGAAGGTTGGCATTTGGTATGTTGTATCGAGTACTGCAGTTAATGAAATGAACAACTTGATTGATGAAATTGTCGACAAACAACTCGACAAAAATATTTTAGATCTATGCGACGATATAAAAAATAACTACAAAAAGATTTTTGAAAAATTGACAGAGTATGATGATCTCAACGAATTACTCGAGGAAACTACATACGATTTAGATTCTATCTCAACTTCTGGTCCATTAGCGTTTGCAGCGGGTCTTATAAGTGTCGCAAAAAAAAAACTCTAATGCTAGAATTGAAAAAGTCGATAAGAACATCGAATTTATTAATTTTCTCCTGAATGTTAAAAGCAAGGATTTGAAAACGTCATTGAAGATTTCAAACTCCAGAGATGATGTAAAGGAATATGTACATATCTTCGCAATACGACATTCGTGTTGAAGCCTGGATTACTCAACTTTTAGACATCCAATTACCGAGAGCTATAACACCAGTTATTAATGCGATTGAAGAGTTCTATTTCAAATATGAGAAAAACAGTAATAATCTTTAGTCGCTGCGAGAAAAGCTTGCTGAGGGTGTTCAAAAATTAAATCAAGTCAGTGTAAGCGATCCGCAGGAACTTATGAATGTCATCCAGAACTTACAAATAAGTTTGCGAAATAACTTATCTGTTATTTGAAAAAAAGCGAAAGATTTTGGAAAAGACGAAACATGAACCCAAAAACACCAAACTATGGTATGAATTTTTAATCGAAATTTACAGTGATAAATTTTCGTCTGAGTGTGGAACACCTGAAGACAAGCGTGCACTTACTAACGGACTTATTGAAGGAGCAAAATCAGCAGCGAAAGTTGGCAGTATCAATTTGAAAAAATTGAAGGATTGTACGAGAAAAGAGTATTACGTATTGCGTAATATAGGAAATCTGAAAATTGATTCTTACAAACGAAATGCTCTCACGACAATTTTGACGAATCCTCTCGAGAGCCCAACGATCATGTGTTCTAATGATAAACTAACTATGACAGTCACAGGCGAAATTATCAGAATAAGTGCCATTGTTGCGGACAAAAAATGTTGAAATACTGCGACATTTGTCCAAATTTTCGCTAGAAATTCAGTAGTCATAGACAGTGACATCTCCAAATTCGGAAGTAAAAGAGAATTGGCAATTATGGCACCGGTATGGTCGGTTATTGGACAAAGAAAGTTCTCTTTCAAAGGCGATGATGGTAAATCTAAAGGAACAGCCAAAAATGGTGAAGTCAAGAACAAAAGTCCTGGACATGCTGATAATGGAGAAGCTGGTCATCCAGGAGGACCAGCTGGAAGCTTTTTGGGGATTGGCGAAGTTTTTAATAACGGAGTTGGCTTGACAATTGAATCAAAGGGTTGTAAGAGCATCCCGGGTCAAAATGGCGGAAAAGGTTATAGTTACAGGCATAATATATTGACGAGTTATTCAGTGTCCAGATTTATATGATATTTATCAATAACACATTTAACACATCAACAATGATTTTGCTTATTGGAATCTTGGTTATGTTTTCTATGTCAGAATTGTTATAAACTGTATCATTTTGATCTATGAGATTGTTCTTATACCAAGCTTGAAATTTAATAAATAAATTGTGTATCACAGATGCGAATGGAGTCGACGGTACAAAACCATCTACTCAAACCAGTAGCGACGAAGCTCTGAAAAAGTGTTTATAGATTTCCATTCATCGTTATCATTGGATATATTTAGTGAACTTAATCATATAGGTAAATCGGTACAAAATATGATCAATGTATTTTTGTAAAGTTTAATTTTTCAACGGAGGTTTTTCCAAGCAGCTTAGTACTTAGTATTGTTACTATCAAGGCTAAAAAATCCGCTTTTACTCTCATATTTTAAAGTGGAGAAACATCTCTTAGCAGTTCTTTAAATATCTATATCTGTCTTATAAGTCAGTTCTTTTGTACCAATAATCGCAAATCATGAAACCTCATATTTAAAGGTCAACAGCAAATATATAATATTTGTTAATGCGTAAATGTTGATGCCTATATGACCTCGATGATCCAAATTCGTTATAGTACAAAGTTGAAGTTGAAATCATTCAAAAAAATCAGTCATACCAATTCATCAAATGAAACATGTATTTCAGAACTTGAAAGAGAGCGTCAGTGACCATGCTTGGAAACATATATAAAGAAAGAAAAATTCACTTCGGTTGATTGGAGTTTTTGGAGTTGCCTAGATAAAAAAGTTACGAAAAAGGAGGAGCCTGGAATAGACGGTGGTAACGGTGGTGACGGCGGTCAGGGTGGAGACAGAGGCAAATCTGAGCGCATTGATATATACGAATTAGGAAATTCTTCTGACATCAAGGTAGAGGTGAAAAACGGTAAGTTGATTTTAAGTGCTATTCTAAAATAAACGTAAAAACACAATGACCAGTCTCCTTTTAAGGTAAACTTCGATTTATTTATCTTGCTAATGTTTTCAATCCAGTTAAGACTGTTATCAAAGTTTGTATTCTACATTTAAACACCATAAATCATTGTCTTAAACTACTATTACGATTCTCTTAGGTCCAAATCATACTCATATTTACAGAATTGTTTACAAAATGTTTTTAGTAGCCCACTGACAATCATGGGTTTTTTTTACAGGAAACAGAGGAGACATGGGATTTGTAAGGAACAGGCGCACGGAAAGTCATATATTATGCAGCTGGTCATTAAAGATTTTGGATGGGTTGGTATAGTCGGGCAGACTCTAGATTGAAGTACAAAGGTTAATGATGACACTAATAAAGAAATGACGAGTAAAGGAAATGACGGCATGGATGGTACTAGCAACAAAAATCACCAAGACCCTGCTCCTGCAACTCATTTATGCGACCCAACTATTATGATTAATGAATTCAAGGCATTTATGAAAGAAAATTCTAAAAACACTTTTAGAGAGGCAGAAGTTAATAATTTTCTTTCTTGTTTGGAAAATGATTCGGCAATTCGTCAACTTTAGGTAAAAAATTGAAGTTTCATACGTTGTCTGCTGAATTACACTCGTTCGCCGAATCGATGAGTAGGAATACTCATAAATTCGGCGAATCAAAAAAATATTTAATATAAATGATTGAATAGAATGATATATATTTGAATAAATGTAAAAAAAAATCGAAATAACGAATATAATCTTGAAACTGGAAACTATTTGAAAACATGGAAAATGTAAAAAACTGTGAATTCTATTATAAGCTTTCAAGCTGTCCAAAGAATGAAAAACTGCCAATTCTGTTGAAAAATTTTTTTTATATAAATCAAACAATAAATTAGAAATAAAGCAACGATAGGAATTTGTACAGTGTGAGCTCATGAAGTAATGTAAGCTGGAATTATTCTACATTCAAAAATTATGCATCTGTAATAAAAACCACCAGATCGAAAAATTGTGTCATCTAAGAAATTTGAGCTAAGAATTTACTCACAGATCACATCAAATAAGAAATAAAAGTTCAAATTGTTTAGAAAAAAAAATTTATTTGAGTTGTAGTATTACTATCAGTGACTTGCGAATTGTATGCAAAAAGTTTAAATGGTTAGTACCATGAGTACCTTATGCGAATTTTATTGCACCATTACTTTACTGCGATACAGATAAGAAGGTCACATTTTACAGTAACACGTTACAGATAATCAAGCTAGTCTTTATAAAGAAAACAAGATTAACAAAAGTTTCACGAAAGCCACCAACAAAAAATCTTCGAAAATACCGAAAATGCATTTTGATCTAACTTTCTAAAGACTTTTTTTAAACTTTCTTCCCTCGATTTCGCGACTCTGACCTAATTGTCGAAGACCTTGATCCTCATCGCGATTCTCCACGTTCGAGTTCATTTGTCAGCATGAAATGATCGTCAGCTTCTTTGCCATTCTCGAGAGAAACAAGGTACCCGGCTGAATTCGGAAACTCGATTAAAAGTCGGGGAATCTTTTTCACGCTCTAGGGGTTTTCGAGGACAACGCTGTTTTACAGCGATCGGTCTGGAACCGCGGCTCGTTGGATTAACGACGGTTTAAATAGCGACACGTTGCGGGGATGTTCCTAATTCGGCTATGGTTCCGAGAGCTTTGCTGGTGGTCGGGGGAGGCTCGTGTCGCCTTGTTTGCTCGTTACTCTATCCATTTAATATAAGTGTTACATTAATCAATAGTTACGCTGTACAACACTTACGAAAAATCAAGTTAATCGACCGCAAAATCGATATTCATTGGTCCAAATACATAATCCTTTAAGAAATCTGGAACACTCGCATTTTTTCTTTGGAAAATTATTTCATGTATAATTTTACATGCGCCTCGTGTGAAAATTATGTACTTGTTTTTTATAAACTGTTTGGAAGATGTGTGTGATGTGCTTCGGTGAACATGTCTAGATTTTGGAAAGGTTAGTGAACAGGCGCGTTTATGAGGTTCAAACTCCTCCCAAAATTCTGATGAAATCAATCAATATTTCATGTAAAAATGAAAAAAGTGACATCGATAAACAATAGTAATATAAGTTACTAAAAAATGCATGAAAACTTTAGCAGTGTATATTTAATAAAAAAAAAAGTAAGAATTACCGAAACGTAAAATTACGTGGACATGTGAATCAGAAAAATTGTTGCAACTCAGTGAATAATCAAGAAAAATAAAGAGCTACGAAAATTCTCAAAATATACAAAACTTTGAATCTTAGATCATCAAACTGTAAAAATCTACATGAAATCCATATAAAAGTATCAATACTCTTTCGATTCATACAAACTCTGAACAAATGATGAAATTATTTGATTTCAATGGGGAAACTGTTTTCTGAAAAATCTTGACGAATGCCTCTACGATCTATGAATTTTGGGATACTAGAGCATCAACGAATCTATAAAAATCAATTAATCCATATAAATTCTAGAAAACGAACGAAATCTTTCAAATATTTCAAAAATACGAAAAAAGAACAACGATATAAAACATGAAAAACCTATATAAATGTGATTTCCCTAGTAATTCTGATTCTTATATGATTCTCAGAAATCTTATAAGATTACTGAAATCCCTTATATGTTTACCCATTTCTTACATGGAAACATATAGAGCCATATAAGAAATGGGTAAACATATAAGGGATGTCAGTTATCTTATAAGATTTCTGAGAATCATATAAGAATCAGAATTACTAGGGTTTATCACTAATTCTTGAAATAACTGAGAATAGATCGAAATTTGCATTTGAAAGCATCAAATTTTTCAAATATCTGTAGAAATCTACAAAAATATAAGTAATCTATGAAAATACTTAAAATCCTCTAGGGTTTCGTATATTACTAGAAAAATGTGAAAAATAAGTTGACTAGATTACTGACTTACTAGATTACTATAGTTTCATAATTTGCTTGTTTACTAGCCTACTAGTTTACTAGTTTACAAGCTTACTAGTTTACTATATTACAAGCTTAGTAGTTCACTAGCTTACTTGTTTACTAGTTTACTAGTTTATTAGTTACCTAGCTTACTAGTTTACTAGCTTATTAATTTACTAGCTTACTAGTTTACTAACTTACTAGTTTTTTACTTAACAAGCCTAATCGTTCACCTAATCGTTTACAAGTTTACCAGTTTACTATTTCAAATTTGACAAGTTTACTGGTTGACTAGTTTACTTCTTCACTTGTTTACTATTTTACTATTTTGCAATTTGAGTAGTTCAATAGTTTACAAGCTTACTTGTTTACTAGTTTAGTAGTGTACTAGCTTACTAGCTGAACAGTTTACATGCTTACTAGTTTACTAGAAACCTTTCAATGCATAAAAATTATATTGATATACCATAAATACTATATATATAAATATTTATATATACATAAATATTATATTGTACCTTTTATCTGTGTGGTTTAAACTTGCTCAAAAATCAATTCGAATATGTGAATTTTTCAGAAGTTTGATTCCTAGAGCATCGAATTATAGAAAGTTCTATTGTAACCCATATAACTCCATACTGAATAATCCTTAAAGTGGTATGAATACAAAAAGTATTAGTAAAAAAAAATTTTAAACCTCAGTTACTAATGGAAAATCACAAAAATTGTATTCATTATTTACGAACATGAAAAAATTACAACTCTGGATTCCAAAAGTTGTAAAACTTTTGAATTCCGAAATGTAAAATATTTCAAAATCGCTCCCTCGTAACCATATTTTCAAGGATTAAAAATTCTATAATCCCGAAAGACAAATATTTTTCTGCCTACGCCCCTGTAAGTTGTATTTGTTAAATTAAAAAAAGTTGTTTTCATTAACCAAGGAAATTGATATTCAATAATTTATGAATATGGTACGTAGAGAATTCGTTATAGTTTGCCCTAATTTAAAGAAAAATACCATCATTGACAACGTGAGCTTCATTCAAAAATATGTTACTTTTTTTGTAAAATGTTCAGAAGATGTGTTCATATCGACATACTTTTCTGTTATGATACTTTCCGGAAACTGTTCACGAGATGTGGATAATTGTTTCATGTGAACATGTCTCTCAAAGTGAACATTATTTATAAATTTATGGCAAATACGTGTATTCTGCAGAATTTGTAAAAATTATCATTTTTTTCTGGGTAAAACTTTGTGTAAGAATAATGTCAAAACCTATTGTTAACTGTCAAAAAGATGTGTGCCATCTGAATATATCTACCAGAGGATAAATGTCTTTCACGAAAATGGCAACAAAAAAATTGCCATCTTAATTCTGGTGTTGCTCAACCTTATTTTAAAGCCATTTAATCACTAGATTCGCCAATTTGAAAGAGCGTTTTATTGGCCCGAAATATTTAAATTACCATCGCTCAAAATGAACACAATTCTCAGTAACTTCGTCCCATTTCCCATTCACATTGCCAATCTAAGTTCGAAATAAAAATCTAACTCTACAATGCAAAGTTTTGAGTCTTGAATTATGAATCGATGAAAATATGCTGGTGAATGCTTGTACGTGAAACGCGCGTGTCACGAATGAAACATCAAAACGACGCGGTTCTAAGTTTCAACAATTGCTCGAATAAACTTCGTCTATTGGGCAATTGTGCGAATTTATGAAACGTATTGACGTTCAAACAAGCGCTTTTGGCTCCCTTGTTTTAAATTTTACAGGCGTTTGAAAGCCTTTTTCACAGGGTAACAAAGTTTTCAGAAAAAATTCGTAGAGCTACTGAAATCCAAAACAAGAGAAAAACGTTGATCCATGACTATGCTTTTTTCAGAATTTGAAGTATAAAAAAAGGTATGAATCCTGACAAATATACGAATAAAATGCTAACTAAAAAACAAGAGTAGAAATTATAAAATTTGTATAATGATAAATCTGATTTCTAAGTCGACGATTATATTATAAACACAACAATTGCTAAATCAATGATGAAATTACTAAACATGATGCAAACAAATGTTTATGAATTGGAAGTTTCTCTTTACAAGGCAAATTACTCGCATTTTACCACATTTGGAAAGAGGGGAAATTATTTATGGTTACGAATTACACACCGATCGCATGAGCAAATTTCGTGAGTTATTTATGCTGGATCCACGTGCCATGAATCTCACGAAACTCGTGGTTGAAGATGCAACGAATCGAAATAAACGATCATTTCGCGCCGACTCATGCGGTTTCCTTAAATTACATGCAAACGTAGAATGCACATATTATCAAGTAATTAAAAAGCATGTTTACGAGGCTCCAATTAAAATTTTCTAGGTTCTTAGACAAAGTAATTATTTCTCTGAGTCAAAGAAAAACCTTGGAACAAACTTTCCAGGGTTTATAGTAGAATAAATTACTGAGATCGAGACGTGAAGAAAGGATTCGAAATTGCAAATGTTGATCGATTAATTAATTTATGAAAGGAGATTCCTGAAAAATTGATATATTTTTTATCTTTTTACAGGATTGGAATTATTATCATCAGTTATTTTTGGGTTAACACGTGGATATTTGGACCATCACTGAGAAACCAAGAAACAAACCTGTCTAAATCGACAAATAAGTAAATAATTTTTAAGGATTTTAAACACTTTTGAGAAATATTAGAAATCCTTTGAAAATTGCTAGCTCCCAAACTTTCCAGAGAAACGTTGAAAGTTTGCTGCTATTTCGGAATATTCCTGGGCAACTTCACGAAGGCTATTAAAACTTCAAACTATAATGCAAAATTTGGTAAGGTTACGATTAATTAGATAGTTTCGTGTAGGGCATTCCGTGATATTCTGAAATTGCTGAAAATCAGTTTTTGCAATGTTAATGTAATAAAAAATGAATATATGGGAAGTAAATCCCATCAAAAATATTGTCTATTGGTGTAATTTACAAGGAAACGTTTTATCTTCTCTACTTATACAGCACAAGAAAAAAACTCAATCTAAAATTGCTATTCTGACGACTCTTCTTCAAACTCACATTATATTGCTCAAATTCAAAATGAAAAATATTTTAGAATACAGTGAATGTATACAGTAAGATTTTAACTTTTCTCACTTCGAATAATAATAAATTTTACCTGAATCCCTAAGACCTCCTTTTGTCTACAACCCTGACGTCTAATTATGAAAATAGCATAATGCCACTTTTCAAGACGTCCTTTAAAATTTGATAAGGAGCCTTGTAAGGATCAGAATGAGAACGAGGCTTCATCTTTATTTTACCTATTCAGTTTTCTAATAGAAGAGTTTTCGTTTTTTTTTTAAACTCAGAGATAAAAGAGAAAAATGGTTTGTAACAAAAGAGTAGAAATGACAACAAAGTAAGGCGCAGTTCGGGTTTTGGAGATGGATAGATTAGCTCTTTTTTGCAGCAGCAGCGGGACGATTTAATCTCTCATTGCCAAAGGGGCTCTTAAATCTCCATTCGCCCTTTCTGCAGCCCCTCGATTCTTCCCCTATGACTCCGAGGAACTTCAAATACCACGTGTTCATACTGGAATATGCTTAGAGCTTACTCTCAAAGAGCCTGATTATTTCTGAAATAGAATGGCGATGCTCTATTTTTTTCACTTTTTACTTTTCTAACGTTTCTTTTTCTCCACCTCTACTTTTGTCACAGTGAATCTTGCTTTGGGAGAAAAGTAGCAAAATTCGCATTTAAAGTTTAAGGAAAATAAAACGCTTTCAAGGGTAATGTTAGTTAGTTCAAAGACTACGAATCATAATTGATTCATGGGCATTGTAGTACTCATAATAATTATTATTAAACACCATTCGATGCCCTAATGAAAAATTATCTTGCATTTCTATGACGTGATTTCAAAAGAACTAAGATGTTTTTGAAGTGAAACTTCTAACGGCTCGTTGGGAGTAAAACCCGTTCGAGAGTGTAACAAAGTTGGGTCCACTTTCGTGTGCTGTCGGGATTGTTCGTAATTGCTCGGCATGGCACGCATGGGTGCGGGATATCAACAACTGATCAGCTGCGAGAAGTTGTTTGCATTTGGCTTGGAGTAAAGTCGCGACATGAAAGTTTTAAACAATGCCTAACAATGCCTCTCAAGTGTTATTGTTGTGTGTGAGATTTTTCTATTTTGTTTAACAATGCCCAAAAATGTCTTACAAGCGCTATTGTTGTGCGCGAGAATGTTCTAATTTGGGCATCATTGGAGAATAATGCTGATGGTAAAGAAAACGTTTCTCATAATCAATTTGATATTGAGGAAAGGAAATACATTAAAAATAATAATTCTTACACATCAATTTTAGGCAAATAGTAAATTTAAAACCTGCATTTTAGTTGTACCTTTTTTGATCCATTTTATAACAATTAAAATTAAATGAATTATTTTTTATTCAAT
The DNA here is from genome assembly GCA_028476575.1 of Platygaster robiniae. Classification (NCBI taxonomy): domain Eukaryota; kingdom Metazoa; phylum Arthropoda; class Insecta; order Hymenoptera; family Platygastridae; genus Platygaster; species Platygaster robiniae. Next base: position 29,832,684 of record CM052020.1, on the reverse strand, counting down.
TATAAATAGTAAAAAGTATTATGAACATTATTTTCAGATGCATGAAATTGAAATTCAATATATCATACTTTTTTTAAAAATTTACTTGATACAAAAAATAAATATGGAATACTTATTCTAACAATGAATTTCAGAAAAATGGTCATTAAACCTACATTTTTAGTTTTATATTTTTGATCTATTTTATAATGATTACTATTACAGAAACTGATTGCTTCCCATAAATTCATACGATCTCAAATCGTATCGTATACATGCATTATGGAGGAAAAGTGAAACTCTGTCGTTAAATTTTATATTCAGATTCGAATTTCTCTCGTTTAAAATTTCAACTTTAATTTTATTAGTTTCAAGATACAGTTTTGAACGCAGTTCATGCTTTGGTTTTAATGGTTTCTTTACGTGTTTTCCTCATAAAATTGAACGAACTTTCTTTTTTGTTTAATTTAACTTGCAGTAGTTTGCCGTGAGAAATTTTACTTCTTTCGTGAGTTTTTAAACTCACGCCAGTTGTTTATTACGCTATGCAAGAAAAATTTCATTAACATTCATGCCTAGATTCGGTATTTGTTTTCTGCGTTCCAATAATGAGACATTTTTTACTTCGATTTTTACATTACGCTGTATTATTTTCTTACAATATAAGTACTGTTTCAAAATTGTTCATTTTCTAGAATGGCTTTCTAAGACTTTGATATGAACAAATAATTATTATTATGCTAAACAATATCGAAGAAAAAAACAATCAGTGTACTGAAATTTTTTGGAGTTCCCACTCCAAAAATCTGAAATAATAATCTTCTTGTTAAATGACTACGAATTCTCGTTTCTGCAATCACATGGGAATGAAATGTTGTGAATATGTAAAAATTATTGAAAAATTTTTCACGATTCGAATGGTGATTGGCGATTTTCCAGAATCCTCGCCAATCACAATAATGACTGCGTCGTTGTCTCTTTTTTTTCAAAGAATATAGGAAACATTAATTAAAGCAAATGGCCACGTATGAACGGAAGTAAAGAAATACGAGTGGATCATGAAATTTATAGAAAAGTGTTGAGAATTCTGGTCACATCCCAAGCACCCAATTGAAGTGTTATGTGAGCTTGGGAGTGATAGATCGCTTTGGAGAGCGCCAGATATCGCGCACTTCACCTTTGCAATCCTCGCTCCCGTCTGCCAAGAAAGTACTCGAGTAATTAGTCGACATTAGCTTTCCAGTCATCGATCAAACAACTAAGTTCGGATAATTAGCGCATCATATCCAACCTCCCGAAAGACGGATCATTGCCAAATTTCTCAAAAGCTTCAAACAAACCACACATCGCGTGATGAGTGAACAAATTACGAGTTTCAAGGTAATGCATTCCGTCTAATTCCGAACTGAATTGTGCTAGTTACAATATGGATCGAAATTCCGAAGTTTAGATTTTATAACTTTGTTCGAGATTTGATTTCGAAAGATATTATTGATGACGAAAAAAAGGTGATGTTTCGTCATCAAGGTGTATTTTCTTTTCCATGGAGGTAAAAGTTTTGAAAATTCAGAAGACAATAGCGTTGGATCTTACACTGCCACTTAGTTTTATTTAAAACAAGAAAAATTGATTGAATTACTTTGTTTTCAAGTAACACGACAACATCAGTTCGTGTCACTAGCTTTTTGTCTGTATCGCCGTCAATGTCTGAATGCGGATTCAGAAACGCAGAAGCCACTGCCATTATTTCAGCAGACTGCTCCATTTTTCATCGGGTTCGCGCTCTTTCTTTTTCCCATCCCTATCGTCCTCGAACGTTTGAGCACGTAATACTCAGGGGTGAAGAGTTGGTAGTTTGCCTAGCAATGACGTGCGCAACCTATGTAATGCGTGTTCCATTTCAACAACAAAAATAATTCACCCGGCACCAGCCATTGAGAAAAACTAACGCCGCGTGAATCTTTTGGAAAAAATTGCACCACTGGGATTTCACCAGTGAACTCTTTTTATAAGTTTGAATGACTCAAATTCATTTGTTTGTTCAGATGTTTTTATTCGTTATTAGTGAAATTGACTAAGAAATAGTAAATTATCACTAATTATTAAAGCAGAAAGGGGCGTCATTGAAGACAGGTTTTTTTTACTGATTTAACTCAACAGAATTATACATATGTGAACGACCCTTCACAAGTAAGTATTTTTATTGATAATTTTGTGCAGTATTTCAAAGAAAAATCTAACAATAGTTTTTTTTTTCAGTTTCTGCAATCATTCGTATCTTACTGTAGTTTTCGTACTTGTTTTTTCTGATCGTCTTCAGATACTTGTGAAAAAAATATCGTTTGTTATTTTACCTATCAAACGTCTGAATTTCATAATGTGTTCTATATGATCAACCTGAAAGAATTGTATGTAAACGGTTCCTCACGACTGAATAATTTTTTTGTCATTTTGTGTGGTATCACAACGTAGAGTCTAGCGATAATTTTTTTAAAGTTTTCGCTACCACTCGTGTCTTACTGTATATTTTGTAATTGTTTCTTTTTTTTTTTATTATTATTATCGTCTTCAGACATTTGTTATTTCGTACCATTTTTCCTCTATTAAGTGTCTGGATTCTATAATAAGTTCTACATAAAAGAGTCGAGTCCGCACTTATAACAAATTAATCTACCTGAAGTTCCAAACGTTTAAAAATAAACGAAAGAGAAAAATAGATAATTGTTCAAAAGAAACGATTTCAAACTGCTTTCCAGGACTTTTCAGTTGGAACAACAAACTTGATGTTATGTAACAAAAGATTCAACACAAATTTCTGAATGAAGATTGATCAAGAATTCATCAGATTTGTTTTTAGTTCAATTATCAACGTTTGGAACTTCAGCTACATACAAATTATGAAATCCGACGCTCGATTCTCTACTTCTCAATGAAGTACTCAAAATTTAATTTAAAAAAAAGTAAAGTCCGAACATCAATCGATTGATTTTCGAAAACTACAATTTTCTCTTAAGAAAATATGAAGCTTGCTAACGAAGTTTCTAATGGAATATCGGTATTCCATAAAATAACTTCACTGGTATGTTCCCGAGGTTCATTACCTCGTTCTGTGCAACTTGGAGCAGATGACGTAAGTTTTTGTACTCAATGCAGCGCAATTCATAAGAAAGACAAGCCTGCACGAGCCGATGAAATGAGTGAAACGCGCTTGTCCTTTTGTTTTTCTTGAGAAGTGCATAAAAGAAGACGGGCTTTGGCGACAGTTTTGACTTGCCCGGCATGAAACTAGCGCAATGCGAAGTTAATTAACACGTGGCAGAACTCTTTCCCACCAACGTTTTTTTCGATTCGGGTTACGCCAAACAAAAGGTTTTCTTTTACGAATCCAAAGAAGGTGACAAGCAAAAAGAAAATCCTCCATGAAACTTTTATTGGATTTTATCACGTACTCAAGCAAGAGCAATGTCGTGAAATTGTCTGTGCCATGACAAATGAAAATGCCGTTCTCGGGGGTTTTGAGGCCAATTTTTCACGATAAAGTTTTATGCTTCAGCTGTTAGTTATTTCGTTATATTCTCGTCTTTGAACACATACTCTAGTAATAAAATGAAATTTTTTTGCGGTCTGAGCGCAAGTCCTATCAGTTTAGGTTCAATAAGGAACCAATTTAATGTGCTACTATAACGTGGTATTATTATGATAATTTCCTAGATTATTGATATTCGGAAATTTTTTCGTATTTTTTCAATGCTTCAAAAATTTCAAAGCATTTTATTGTATTTGTCTAGTTCAGCCGTATTTTTCAGAATTATTTTATGAATACATTTCTATAGTCTTGTTGTTAGGAATCCAAAGTTTATTTATGTTTTTGGATTCAAATGAATTTTTCAAAATACAGTAATATATCTTCAAAGATTCGTATTTACTTAAGAATTTTTTATACTTCTTCAGTATTTTAACATTTTAATTGATTTTTCAGTAGTTTTATGAATCGCTATTATTATTTCCATAATTCAATGCAGGAGTTATTGCAGTTCCCTAAATTTTCCGTATTTATTATATTTCTAGTATTTTCATATTCGTTGGATTTTATAGAATATTGTAGGACTATTATTTTTTTCAAATTTTTATAGAATGAGATTTTCTACAATTCAAAGTTATAAAAATATTTGAATCACTTAAAGGGTACTTGGTATTTTTAAAGAATCTATGGGATTTAAAAGATATTCAGTCATTTTTATTGATTAATAAAATTTGATGATCGAGAAATAAAAGTTTCTTGATGTCTACATGTTGCATACATTTACGAAAAAATTCAATTGGCATTCATAAGTAACTGATGTGATCCTAGTGCTATTCTTTGTTTTTTGTGTAAATTTCGTAAGATTTTTGGTATTAATACATTTTTACATGGATTCCTTAAATGTTGTGCTCTAGAAAGTAAATTTTTATCAAATTTTGGAACTTCTATGGTTTTTCAAATAAATGCAGTCAAAATTTATAAGTGTCTTCAAAATTTATGATATTTTAAATATTGATGGTATTTTTCGAATTAAGTGACGATTTTCAGGAAATTAAAAGATTTATAGCATTACATTGATTTTTTATATGAATTTCCAGAATTATATGCTCTAGATTCTTAAGTATTATAGATATTAAGTAAATTTATATGAACCGTTTTTATGAGAGTCACTTCATAGATTTCTAATATGTTGGAAATTATTTAATACGATTTCACAAATTTTTAGGATCTCATGTACAACATATGAAATTCATTTTCCCTTTATAAAAAAAAAAATAACGAAAATGCAGTTACGAGAAAATTTCAACGTCTTTTGAATATTCTTGCAAAAACATTTTTGAAATTTAAAACCACAGTTTCTCTTTTACATGGGCCTTGTAACAACTAGTTTAATGGCGTAATGATTTAATTTCTTCTTTTCAATATTTAGTTTGAACCCTAACACATGAAACACGGTATTACTTTATTCAAAAGAAAAATTTTCTTCTTTATTTGAAATTCGATCTTCACAAAAGTTCAGTGGCCCGTTTTTCCGATCGGTCGGGTAAAACGGGCCACCTATTTGAAGCCATGTTAATATATACGGGTAACGATATGCATCTTTCATTTTGATTGCACAACAAATAATATAGAAATGAGAAGAAAACATGCTTTTTCATTAATCATTTTTAAAATATTTGTTGTTTTTTGACATATTTTGCAGTTTTTTATTTTTCTTTCCTTTTTTAGTTATTTTTGGGTTTTGTTTCATAGTGTTCTTGGTTTTTTAGCCGCTTTTTTCTTTTCTCGCTACTCTTACTCAGTGAATTTTCGTTCTAATCCAGTAACGTACTCCGGTGACGTTGGCACTGCAGTTTTCCCTCTCGCTCTTGTTCGTTTTGAAGCAAGTGAGAGAAATTAATTATTTATCAAGTGTTTCAATTTTCGAATAAATTAATTCAAATTATTATTATCTGATTATAAAAGAAAATATCATTTACCCACTATTCTTATCACCCATTTGTGCAAGTCCTTTTCGATTAATGATGACATGTGATAATGATTGTAACATCAAAAGTATTGAAAAATATGATAAATGTTCCATATAATTGTCTGTATATAGAAAAACGTGCTTTTGTATAGCGTTGTGCTTTTTGGATTTTTAACCGTATCAGGAAGTAGATATTCCTGGTCTTACCGTACCTTATAATAGTATCCCATTTTACCCGGACCAGAAAGGGCCGTTTTACGCAACTTTTTTTTGTCAGTTTTAATTTTTTTCTTTTATATGTGACAGTTTTTCGAGATTTTCACGTCAAAATACGCGTAAAGACCTACATTATCAGGAATATAATTCACTTACTGCAACAAGCTCCATATAACGAGTCAAGCTCTAATAAAAGAAGGTTGAAACATTGATGGTGAAATGATGGAAAACTTTGGTAATGTGTCACTGACAGCTGTCGTATCATAAATAATCAAAACATTCAAAATAACGTTTTTAGGTTACACACAATAAGGGCAATATGTTAACTGATTAGTGACAGTAATAGTTATTTGAATAAAGAGGGGGCCCGTTTTACCCGACTCTCTCCTACATTAGTAAAGTTAAAAAATTGACGCTGAATATTGAAGTTAAAAAAAAAGAAGGTAAAAACAAAAATTTTTGTCTCAATTTTTTTTACACAAAAAGCTAGAGATATCATGTAATATCGCAGCAAAAATATCGATAAAACGGTTATAGTTAAATTAATATGTCGATACAAAAGTATTGATATATAACAAGAAATATCGATATTCCGATATATTGGTTTTGTCCATCCATAAATAATGTACCAATTTCTCACCTAGACGATATTGAAACAACAATTCGACGTTTTCACGGACGCTTTGTCGCAATGACGTAATTTTTACGTCGCGTAATTAAGGGGCGCACGGCTTTCATTTCCCGGTCGCTCCATTTCTGACCCGTACGTGACACTCGCGGTATTGCAGATAAATTCCACATGGTACAATGCACGAAATCGTTTCGAGTAGAGTGAAGGGGATGAAATGGCAGAGGAATAACTGGACGAAACGTGTAAACTTTCGGGAAATCAAGTCGCGAATATGGACTTTAAAGCGCGGCGCACGTGTGTGTAATACTTGCGTGTAACGGAAAAACGCGGTCCAACGCCGTTTTTGATGAAAGCCGAGTGTTTGGTTTTCGTTGCAGGAAATTCACTGGTTGGAAATGAAAAGCAGACTGTGGAAAATTCGCTTGTTAAATGAAAAGACAAACCAGTGAAATACTTTTTATAGTGAAAATACCTTGTATATATATATTTTAAACATGGCACAATAATTTTGACCACTCAGATATTTTGGAAAATGATCAGACCAAAACTTCACCGAAACATTCTTTTTGTGAATGTATAAAAGTTTATAAAAATTTCGAAATTCATTCAACCATTAATTACATTTTTCTTGAAAATTGCGTCGGCACTTTTACAACGTCGACATTGAATAACCGCAAAGCATTGTATAGTAAGAAGTGAAAACGTTCCGACGAGCTTGAGTTTTTTCTGAACACAAAAAAAATGCGCAGCGTATAAAATGGGCCACTAATCTTAAGGACACTCAGCAAAGTATTCTTAATTCAGAAATGAGTTTAACTTACTGTCAGGGTACTCAAACACAAACAGCCCTTTTACACGGTTTAATGCAATTTTCCAAGAGAAAGCAAATGTGAAATGCACTTTAGGATTTTCCGTCTGATTATACACAAGAGTGATTTAGAACTATGTGCGAAAATGAGATTTTGAGAAAAAGGGAATAAAGGTTTAAAAAATATATAATTTTACGAAAGTAAAAATCCAGATAGAAATTAACTGTTTTGGTGAATTTTGAAAAGTATTTGTTACTTTTACCTAAAACAAAATTTTTACCATGATATTTAATGTCAAAAGTGATTGTGATTGTAACAGCATGAAAAGAAAATGCTGACTACAAAATATAATTGAAAAACAACTGTAATTATACTATAACTGTTAAAATTATCTGTAATTGTAACACATCCTATATAAGGTGATTTTTTACAAAGAGGGATTGTTAGTATAACGGTCCCTGTAAAAATATACTGTCTTTGTTATAAACTATACATATATAGAGAGTTTTTATAGTTACTACAGTTGTGTACAAAAAATAATAGTTGAATTATGAATATATAACACTAAAATATCATAACCGTAAATGTTCCACAATAAGGCGTTACTGCTCATATTCGGTCTCTAGTCTGACGATGTTCATATGCACCGATAAATTGTGTGGATAAAGAGATCTTCGTATCGCATCTTTTAGCCGTAAAAAACGGCCCCGTTTCCCTTCATCCTTTCCAAGATGCTTTCATAATATAAAAATTTCAAGCGGATGGTCGCCATAAGTTACATCGAAGTTCATCTCGTGCTTCGTAAATTTCCTCTGAGTTACATCTCTTTACATCCGTCTTTTCTTAGTCTCGACAATCCACTCATCTTTTTTTTCTACTTTTTTCGACATTTTATTTCGTCTTTTTCCACTATTGTCGGAGCGTTCTCAGTTCTCTGTAACTTTTCAAGTTGAAACTGGAATGACCAAGTATGAAACAGTATTTCTTAAGAGATTGGGATGAAATTTTGAAGTAAACATTTTTTGGGGGTGGGTGAAACTTTGCACCATTCGTCTCAGTTTTTTATTCAGAACAAGAAAAATGTAAAAGTTATATTGTGTATGTATGCATGTATGATGAAACTTGTATACAATATTTATACACTTCGAAATAACACTTATAATGGCATTGCTTCAATGAAAATCAAATGTTACTCTAGTTCAAATATATTCTATTCCCACACAAAAATAAGCTGGATTTAACTTTATTTGAAAAACCAACTAGATATGTACGAGGAAACAGAAAGGACTTAATTTTTGTAATTTCAACTGATTTCCAGTTAGAAATAGACGATTCGGTCGTTTTTAACCTGATATACTTTATTCCGATCCTCTTACTTTTTCATTGCATTCTTGACTCTTTCTGACTTTTTAATCTCGCATATCTCTCGTACCACATGAATGCACGAATTTCCCGAATTTATCAAGCACGTCAATTGCTCGTAATGATTTATACACTTGGCCATTCGGAATTCTAATCGGATACTGAATTATAACGAGCCGCATTTTCATTCCATTTTACGCAACGTAAATCACGGAATGAGTATGAGGATTATTCATGAGAACGTTAGCCATACATAATGATCTGCAAATTTATAAGTAGACGTGTGCATTGACAGGTTATTAAATATTTTGTTACAAGATAAACACGAATTTCGGGTTATTTCAACATTGTTAACAATTCGTGATGTTGCCTTTGTAATTTCTGTAGATTAATTAGTGCCACTTTATTGTATATAATCTCTAATGTTCCCTTTTTTCTTTCAAATTTTCACGTAATGAATACACAGTGATCTCTGGGAACCAACTTAATTCTTTTCCTTTCTACTTTCGATTTATCGATATTTCGACCCCAATTGGGTCCTCATCAGGACTTCTGTACACTATAAATAATAAACTATGTAAATTTCAATCATCATCAAACAATATAAATCTTACTCGCAAAGTGTGTTCATGAATCAGATTATTTTTAGCGGATACATGAAGTAAGAAGTACGAAGTACGGTCTGGATACGGATATACAGCGGATACAGATTTTAGCGGATTTGTTAATGCAAGACTTGGAAGATACCTTTTTGGGTTCGCTTGATTTTATGTTTCCATTATTTTTTAGATATGTAGATGACATTTTGGGTTTAATACCAAAGAGAAAGTCCTCAAAGTTTTCTCGATTTTGAATTCTTATCACCCAAGATTAAAATTTACTTTTGAATTAGAGAAGGATAAGACTATTTATTTCTTAGAGTTAAATATAATTAGGAATGACTTTGGTACAGATATTGATTGGTATATGAAGCCAGCCTCTTCAAAAACATTCATCAGCTATTTTTCTAAACATCCACTACATCAGAAAATTAGCACTATTAGTGGTTTAGTAGATAAAAATATAAAATTAGCTGATTATAAATTTCAATCGAAGAATTTTAAAACCACCAAGGAAATTTTAATGGTTAATAGTTACTCAGAAAGTTTTATTGAGAAACAAATTAAGATTATAACTGGATTTTTGAGAAATAAAAATAAATACAATGGTCAAGAAAAGAAGGATTTCGATAAGACAAAATTGATTTTACCATTTGTTAAGACTTTAGATATGAAGTTTAAGAAGATTTTTAATAAACATAATGTACAGATTATTAATGAAACTGATAATAAACTTAATGCTGAAATTATTAAAAGAGGCAAAGATGAATTGCAATTTTTTGATCAACAAAACGTGGTTAACAAAATTAATTGTAATGACTGTAGCTCATGTTATGTAGGACAAACTCAAAGGAATTTGAAAAATAGAATTAAAGAAAGTAAGTATAATATTAATTTAATTTCATCAAACCATAATGTATTATCGAATCACAGAATAAATGAGGGACATGAATACGATTGGGAAAACGTAGGAGTTTTATATAAAGAAATTAATAGATTTAAAAGGAATTTTTCAGAAATGATTTTCATTAGAAAGAATAATAATACGATCAATAAACAAGAAGACACGAAGAATTTGAGTTTTGTATATGATGGATATTTAAGCATGTTTTGAAACGGGACAAGAGATTTTGGAATGAGAAAAAGTTAGAGCTACAATTTTAAGTTTTCAATGTGTTTTGAATATGTCACAAAAATGTGTTCAACTTCATAAAATCAAATGTAATTATTCAATATTTTACATAACCATGTAATATAAAGACGTAGTTTTACGTAACGGCACACTTCTGTGTGCTGTTCGTGTTATTTTTTTATTTTTATTTTTGTATGCTTCTAAAACTTATGAGATGCTATGAAAGTTTGCCCAAATCAAAAGAGCATCGAACAGCGAATTCAAATTTCCATATGTGACACATCAATTTTTTTTCATTTTGATGCGTTTAATTACATGCGTCACAATTATTCTGATTGACCAGATGCCAATAAAATAACCAAATTTTTCGACCTACTGCTTTTCCACAGTTTCCGCTCCAAACACCAATTTCCCATTTTTAGCGCCGTCTCAAGGGCGTTTCTAGCCAAGCTTTTTCGCTTGATCCTCGGGCTCGAAAATGTGGAACACCCGTCAACGTTCTCCAGAACTCGATCAATTACCGTGAGCTTTTCTGACGTGGCGGCAAAACATCAAAAATTGGAACCCACTTTTTTGCGGTTCACGATAGTGACGATTTATCAAATGCCAATCTTGCAAGGATCTTCCTTTATGGAATCATTCGACCGTTTTTCGAGCAATCGTCATCGGGATTGGCGAATAAATCGATGAACTAGATTTTTCATCGAGTTTTTTACTAGATGTATTCCGGAAAATTTTATACGCTTGACATTCTTCGTGATATGTTTTGGATGCCTCAAAGGTCGAATATTCGTGAAATTTCCAGTTACCTTGTTTTCGACGTATTCGTCAATAACTGTTTTACAATTTTAACTTACGGGTCAAAAAACTTTGACTTTTCTAATCTAGAGACGAAGAGACCTTGTCTCATGAAATTCATACTCAGCTACAGCAATTTCAGACATTTAACCAAAGTTTGTCAATCTTTGTAGGTAACTGCACTGGAAGTTTCTAAATAAGGTCAAACCGGAAATAACGTGTTCCGGTGATATAGAAAGCTATAAAAACAAGTAAATATCTTATCAACCGTGACAACAGTATATAATTTGGAAATGAGAATTAAACATTAAAAACCATCTACAGAATTTCTCTGGTAACGAAACTGTATTACAAGTCAACAATCATTTTGGTGTACACTCAACGATACAAGTTTGCAATCCTGTAGTTTTTGAATTTTAGATACACAAATTCTACAATACATAAAATTTGTATCGTTTTCGAAGCCCTTGGCGAAAACAGGGATAGGTAACAATCGTTTCAAGTCTCAGATGATAAGCGGAAAAATCCTTCAATTGCATTCTTCCGTACATCTGCTCCAATGACTGAACGTTCTTTTCCTCTTCCGATGCTTCGATCTGTCAAATTGTTTTCAGTAACTCAACTACAATGTACCATTCTTGGCAAAGGCACGAAACGCTGCGAAAGGACTTTTTATTTCAATGGGAAAATCACGATCGAGTCAATTTTCTACCTCGATTGAGCGGGAAACAAAAAAACTCAGGTACTTCGGTGAATGGGCAACCCCTTAAGAAACTATCAACGCGAATGATTTTTATAGATTACGCGTGAATTCATACAATTCTTCGGATCTTATTAATAAGTGATGAAAATTGTGTTTTTGATCTCGACTTACCGAACTCTGCAACAAACAATACATCGAAATACGTTTAACAGACTTACCTGAAACAAAGCAAACAAAAACATGTGTATATTTTTGCATAGAAGAAGGTGTTGCAAAATTTATACAGAAAAATTAATTATATTGGTTTCAGGAACGAATTTAAAAAATAATCTACTCATAATCATTATTTTAATAATTCGGTATTACAACAATAATAGTTTTATGAAAAGAAAAAAAACGAGATCACGAACCAAAGTCTTGGAGATAATATGATTCGACTTTTGCAGAGGCACAAAAAGCAATTCCATCGCCGAAAGCATGAAAACTTTTGAGACATCTGAATAAGGAAAAACGAGAGTGGCAAGACGAAATGTATAAAACATCGTTAGCCCAAAAGTGTGAAATAACTGCTGAATTACGTGACTGCTTTTTTGCTCCCAATTTTTTTCTTCCTCTAAAGTGATGAATTTCGTCAACGTGACGGAAAAATGCAATTACATAATGCCATACAATTTTTGGGGTTCGAAAGTAAAAACGTATATGAAAAATGTCATTATTTATCAATTTTATTTTTTGAATTTCACATGAATAATATATGCTTTTTGCAACTTTAATACATTCGTTTCTTTTTTTAAATGCATATGTGAATACGAGACGTTACTTTATTCGACTGATTGAAAACGCTAAATAGCGTTTGCAAATGAATTTATTATGCTCGTTTTTGTGCATTCTACACTGAGCTCACGTAAATTTAGTTTTGATTGGAGTTGCATGAAAACACGTTTCAATTTTAACCAATGTAATCATTCGATGCTTTGCAGGGCTTGCTACTGATTTATCCGTTTTCCAATGTCCTAATGTATCTCGTCCATTTTTTTGTAGTGATTTATTCGTGCTTCCTATGCAACAAATGAATGAAATGTAAAATGCATCTAAAAAGTTACACATATGAAATATTTCAATGAAAATTTAAAATGAAATAGGAAATTTTTAGTTGTTTCAAAGAAGTTAAAATAGAGGCAAATAGTTGATTTTTATAGTAAATAACTCCTTTTTTTCGGTAACATAGAAATGAATTTCAAATCCATTGCAATCTATGGCTGTACTGACAATTTGTGATTCTTTCAGTGTTGGCAACGAAGACGAAAATTTCGATCTAGGTCGTCTTGGTGAAGGCTTCAACGAATTCCACGATTTCGCTCTATCCCCTAAACAGTTAATGATGATAAAGTCATGTGAAAGCACCTAAAGTGTCGCTTTTATCAAAATAGCACGTGCCCCCAGCGCCAAAGTGAGTACATGAATGCATGGCTACGACACCAGCACCTGCGGCGGCGGCAACTCGTTATAACATTACATTAACATCGATAAGATAAGACGTTCTATGTCACGTTAAGCGCTTTTTCTTCTCTTTGATGTCGTCGGGACCTTTCTCATAATTCAACGTTATCCGCAACGATTTTCACTTGACATCGTAAAATGTTGTGACGATTTTTGCATTATACCGAACAATATGAAGACATCAATGCCATGTATAGCATACCTTCTCATGTTTTCGTATTATCATTGAGGAAAGAAAATACTGTGAAATAGTTTTTTCTATCAGGAATTAATAAAATAAAGCCATATTGTACACTGTTTTTTATTGATTCTATGACAGACTTTCATTTTACTGAATTTTATTATTAGTGAACATTCGAACTTATTTAGACTTTCAATCATCAAAAAAAAAATTCAATGTTGAATACAAAGTATTGAAAAAATTCTTGATTATGTAATTTTAGATAATTTGGTAGAGCCTCATATTCAAGGGCGTAGCCAGGATTTCTATTAGGGGGGAGGGGGGGGGTCAATTCTCGCAAGAAAACGTTCCATTTAATTTACATTCAAAATTTATGAATTAGAGTTGAATTTTTTATTTTCTTATGAAAATTTTAATTATGAAAATTGATCTTAGAAATGAAATGATTGAAAATTCAATTATTTTTTAACTTTTACGAATTGACAAAATATTAATGAACTTATTCATTATTATATACTTTTTTATATTACCAAATTATCTTTAGTGATTTCAATGAAAACAACTTTAACGTAGAGGCTCATTGGAAATTTGATGTAAAAATTTTTACCACCTAATGCAAAAATTATTCCACATAGAATTTATATTAATGAAATTCAACACAACTTGAAAAATTTTTGGAGATCACAACAATTTTTCAACAGTTGTTTAATTTTCGAAACACTCGAAAAATATTATTGAACGGGAACTTATACAAATTTTCAAGAATATGTAACGTCGCCTAATTTAATATTGATACAGCTCCTGAAAATCCTAAAAAACTGAGATTCTACGATATTCGTGACATTCCAAAAACGATTTTCTTTCGCAGATTTTTGTGTGTCAAGATCATATTTTTTTCAGTTACTTAAGAGTAGCTTTTACATTTCTCAAACTATTAATTAATTTGAAGGTATCATTCGAGAATTTTACGACAGAAATTTTTCGAAAGAGAAAAAGTCTTACTTTTCCCATTTATTATGACTGTATATAAACCAAAAAAAATAGTGTTTTTAAGGTCACGTGGAATGATTCCAGTTTTGAAAATAATAAATTTTTCTTTCATAGACTTCTTGAATTAGTAAATTTTTAATATACAATTCAATTAATGTGCAATTCAAAGCATTTTAAACAATTAGATGCTGAAAAGCTTGAATCTGTAACTTCGTAAAATTGATTAATGCGAAAACAACAGTTTCAAAACATAAGAAAATAAAGTTTACAATACATATTCAGAAATTCTGAAGCTTGAAGACGTAAATTTGATAATAAAGTAAGTATTACCAACGATGATTTCGAATTTGGAAATCAAACATTTTTAGGCACCCTGAAATTCTCAAAATATCAAAGTTATGAATAGGATGATTAGGAAAAAACTTAGTATCAATATAAATTTCTATTTCTAAAACCGACGTTTCGTTTACAATCCATGGAAGGTCAACCAATCAAAATAATATCAAGATCATACCAAATTCCTTTAATACGTAAAACAATAACATCCACCATAAGACCAAATCTTCTCTAACAATTAAAAATGCTCTCCTATTACAATCTCGTTACACACTGAGATCGACCATCAACGAAAAAAAAAAAAAAAAAAAAAAAAAAAAAAAAAAAAAAATGATTCAAAGTACAGCAAAAACCATTATCTTGTAATGAAATAATTCAATGTTATTGTTTTACGCTATAGAGAGAAGTTTTGTATGACCTTGATAACGTTACAAAGATTATAAACGAAAGGTTGGTTTTATAATTGAAAATTGTCATTGATACTAAGTTTTGTCCTATTAATTGGCTGATAATAAATTCACCACTTAATGATTTGAAGTTCATAAAGGGGACGCAAATAAATTCATGGGAAATCAAAATTATGAACAATTATAGATGAAACTTGAAAATATGATTCAGACAAGTTTTCAATGAAAAAAAAATAATAATAATAATTCATGAAATGATTACGTATTCACCACGGTCAATTTTATGTATAGTAAAAATAAGAATAGTATAACATTTTTTTAATGAAGAAACGTGATGATTTTTTCTTTTTAATTTAATCATTGTGACTTCTTAAGAAGAAACTGAATTTTCAAAAAAAATCATTTTACATTGGTAATGAAATCTATAAATAACAATACATATAGCGTGTTCATAATTAATAACAAGATTTAACTTCCTTGATAAAAACTTTCAATTCATGATCCTTCAACTCTACTTTAAACTACAAAAATCAAATCATTTTTATTAGTTGCACGTTGGAAAAAAAAAATTTCGTTATTCAAAAGAAATTATGACGAATGGACTTTATTTCTCCATAATCTAACTAAATAATTTTGTCTATGTCAAAGAAATTTGTTTCACATGCATAATTTTGTTTCAATACGCGCTTACATACTAAACATAATTCATTGTGAATGAATTTCACTTGTTTTCACGAAACCTCTTCTCTGAGTGCATCATCCCCCCTAAAACTAGATTTTCTGGCTGTATTTACAGGAATTACAAACATTTATATTATTGTCTCAATTCATTAGGGGAAAGTCGGCTGGAGTGGGAAGTGTTTTAATAAATCTACATAAAATGAATAAAAATTTTGTTTTTATTATTTTTAAGTTGTATCGTGAAGAGAAACTCCTAAGCTTTCACGTTGTGGAAAGCATTCTTAAAAAGATCATTTTCAGGTTGACTTTTTTTTATCCGAAAGAAAAGTGCAAAATCAGGTGAAGCAGGAAATTGTAAAGTGAAGTAGGAAATAATGAAAATCTGATGAAAAACTCACGCCAAAAGTACAAGAATGATAAAAAAAAGCAAAACATTTGCTAAGGAGATAAAAGTTTAATATAAATGAGAGGCATGAACCATATAAAACGGTACATAAAAATAATACAATAAAAATTCTATCAATCCCATAAAAAACAAAATAATTATAGTTGAAAGTATTATTTTTGCATATACACAATAAGTTTACGATATAAATGCAAAAAAGGCACATGAAGATTCAATTTTGTAGTATTTACTTCACCTGTCATTATATTTCCCACTCCGCCCGATTGACGGTACTTCCATATTGAAACCCTCCCAATGAAACAATGTAAAATTTCAACAAAATTCTTTCGCGTGAATAAAATTTTAAAGTCGAATGAATATTTTTGTATACTTACATTCTGCTCTGCGTCAACAATCACAAAAAATGTTTGAGCTAAAAAAAATTTTTAAAACTTTAAAAAGTCCGATTTTTTCTTTTGCCATTCACAGAGTAAAAAATGAGTCTGCATGCATTTGTGACTCATAAAAACCTGCTACTGTCGAAACAACCACGTCCCAGTAGGCCATTTTGAATAATGTCAAATACAAAAAAAATATTAACGTTTCCCTCTCCAACCGACTTCCCACTCTACCAGTGATGTGAGTCGGTCAATTGGACGGTCATTTAACCAGTCAATCGACGGTCATGACAGTCAATCGTCAGAAAAATTTTGGTCAACTTTTGACGTCAAATCAACTTGACACGTCAAATTTTTTCTGACGGTCAGACCTACATATGTACTCTCAAATACTTCTTTCACCTAGAAATCCCTTAAAAATTTTTTTAAAAAATCCTAAATTTTCTCTTTGGTCGAAAGTCGCAAATGAAATTTTCAATTTACCATGCACGTCAGCAGCCACTGAGCGTTCTTTCAGCACACTGATGGATTTATAATTCAAAAAGAAACCGTCTGAATACTTTACGAGCTAGAAAAATCACCTTTATAGCACATAATCTACGAATTTTCAAACCAGACATTCCCCACAGTGTTGATAATAAAGAAAATGGGATCGACGGTGAAATCGGTGATAATTTATTGAAAATAAATTTGCCAGAATTAGATTCTGAAAATGAGAACGAGGATATCGAGTAGAGTTCGGGTAGAAAAAATTCGGCAAATCGCTTTTTTTAGCATGAATAAAATTAAAAAATTTACATCGCTAGTTTACTACAGATAGTTGTAGAACATTGATTTTTTTATGTTTAAGAATTTCCTATTGTCATATCGTCGATTACAGCTTGAAAAAATTATCAAAAACTGTTCCATTCATGTGTCGAATTTTTCAAAAATTTTTTTTTACTGTCACTGACGGTCAGAAACTTTTCTGACCGGTCAATTCACATACAAACTCATGAAATCCTGACCGTCATGACCAGTCAAATGACAGTCAAATTGACCATGACGTCAGACAAATTTTCTGACGTATCTATTCACATCACTGCACTCCACCCGACTTTCCCCTAACAAAACCATAATCAACATTAAAACTTATTCCTATGCAAAACGTTTAACACAAACCAACGATATTTTATTCATCATTGTTCATTGAAAAATTACGCGTATTTGCAACGACATTGTATTCGAAAAGCGCTGGATAATACCTCATTCGATAGATGTTTTCATGGGCTAATAAAGCGAAAAAGGAGCATCTGAGCAATTGGAGTCATTCAATCGTGCTCGCGTATGCCCCACATACGAAATGCCCGAGAGATACGTAACTGAATGTAAATATGGGCGTCGATAAATTATTCGATTTCATAGCTAACATTGATTATCAAGTTGCGACCATAAGTACCAACGGATAACGATCTAAAGTGTGCCGTTACCATGACACTGCGTATGCATCCCGAGCTTCATGCATCAAATAAACGACACGAGCGAGAGCATTGCCATGGGAAGAGAGAGGTCATTCATTCTTGAAATCATCAAGGGCGCACGGAAATGAAATTGAAAACATCGGGCTCCGCTCGATTTTCCTGATGAACGGATTTCGAAGCGAGCACTCGCTACGAGAACTCCCTATCTCCCTCTGAATCCGAACCAGTGAAATCGGCACAATTCTTCAGTGACGCAATCAACCACTGTGAAATTAGCGGGTTCTTCGCTTTACCCATTCGTAAAAATCGTCTTATATGTTGCGTGACGAGAATAGTAGTTTATGTGTCAAAACTGGAAAAAGAAGTTGATATTTTTAGTATGGATTAGTTTTAGTTTTAGGAATTCAAGTCCATCCCGAAATTCGGTTGTGTTGATTTCTGTTTCATGTAAAAATAAAAAAAAAATTTTTCAATAATAATGAAAGTATAAATTGTGAGTATGACTCAAACAAGAATAATATCAACTACCGAAATTAGTAAAAAATATTAGAAATATACGTACTGAAATCTTGTCTAATTAAAACGAAATTCAGAATTCTTCATTTTATTTGGTTAAGAATAGCAAGAACTCCAGCTACAGAAAATTTTTTTAAAAGAAATTTAAATATGTACAAATATATGGCTACTAGAAGAACGTGGAAAAAAAACATTTCGAAAATTTTTTTCATCAAGTGAATTGTGAAGAAAAAGAAAAATCTAAGTAAATTTGAACTCTGGAGTGTCGAATTCAAGAAATTTACATAGAAATGTTTAAGAATACTTACAAACGTGGAAAATTATTGAAAATACTCCAAAAACTTCTAAAGTACAAGAAATGTCTAAAGCACGAAAAATCTCTATACCTATAAGCAATTTATCTGGAAATGTATAAAATTTCTAAAAATCAATTGAAATTTGAATCCTAGAGCATCAAATTTAAGGAATCTGTACAGCTATATACGAAAACAAAAAACATCTGAAGAAATACTAAAAATTTCTTTTGTCATGCTAAAAATTGCACCGAAAGCTAGAAAAATCTCTAAATACTTTAAAATTACGTAGGTGTGAAATTTTCATGAAAAATTGAAGAAACTTTGAATCTCAGAGCATATGATCATAGTAATCCATTTAAAAATCTATAAACGTACCGGAAAATTCTTCGTGTAATATAAATAGTTTAAAAAAAAACGAAAAAAATGTAATGGAAATCTTATGAAAACGATAGTGTTTTCTGAAAAACCAACTTGGAATACACAAAATACTTTTAATTTCCTATACTATTACATTAAAAACTATAAATCTATAGAGCGATCCAGAGAAACACAAAAAATCTATAAAAATGTCACACAAGATTTCCTAAATAACGTACAAAACAAAAATATTAAAATCTATGAAATATTTTAAATCTGTCCCCATGTAATTTTTCCTCAGAAATATATTAATATTTAAAAAAGATTTGTAACTCAGGATCAAATCTTATGTCACCTAGATTTCAATTCCTAAAATAAAATTTGTTCTCATCCCTCGAATCAGCGAAAAAAATTATACCAAAGCTTGGTTTCAATTTGCATATGCAATATTATGAATTCTGTGTTAGTTATTGTAAATACTGAAAAAAACTACAAAAATACAAGAAACTTAAAGAAAAAAACCTAGATATGATTAATCTGAAAATGTATAAAATTTTTAGAAATAAATTGAAATTTCAATCCTAGAGCATCAAATTTTAGTAATCTGTACAGCTATACACGGAAATTTACTAAAGGTCTAAGGAAATGCTACAAAATTCTGAAAAATTCTATAAATGTTAAAAATTGCGACAAATTCTACGTAAGAATCTTTAAATACTTGAAAACTACGTAGATATAGTTTTTTTCAAATATCAAAGGAACTTTGAATTTAAGAGCATATAATTCTAGTAGTTCATACATAAATCTAAGAACGTACCAGAACATTGTTCATAATACATAAATACTAAAAAAAAAGTATTGGAAATTTTTTGAAAAGATACTGTTTTCTGGAAAACTAATTTACATACTCAAAATACTTGAGTTTTCCAATAATATTGCATCAAAATCAATAAATCTATAGAGCGATCCATAAATATACAAAAAATCTATAAAAATGTGACAAAATATATTATACATAACGTAAAAAAAAATATCAAAATTTATGAAATACTATAAATCTGTCCAGGTATAATTTTTCCTAAAAATATATTTAAATATTTTTAAAAACGTCAAACCTAAGATCAAACCTAGTATGATTTAGATTTTAATTCCTAAAATAACAGTTTTTTTATCCCTCGAAGCAGCAAAAAAAATGATGCCAAATCTTGGATTCAATTTGCATATACAGTCTCATATGGGAAAAACTCAAAGCTTGCAGATTTTTTCTGCTTCCTCATTGTCGGAATCTAATTACTAGTAATTACTAGTGCTAATAAAGGTCGATGAAAAAAGTTGCTAATTGGATCAAGGGATCTAGGAAAATGTTTTGAATGAATATTACGGTGGAAGTGCAGTGAAAAGGGTTATACAGGCGATAAGAAAAATCAATGTTGCGCGGGCAAAAACCAACATTCCAAAGCGTTATTTGAGATTCATGATACTTGGAATTCGAAAAGTTTTATGGACTTAACGCTGGAGCGAAATTAAAAAAAATTGTTCTAGGTTTTCTGTTGACTTTTAGTCGTATTGGGTAATGATACGAAATTTTTGTATCTAAGAGAATTTTTTTGTGATTCTTGTTTTTTTTTTTGATACTGTATGTGCATTTTTTTTAAATTAATATCAAAGTATAAATCAAAGAATCTTGACACTATTTGTCACACGTTTTATGAAGATCCATCAGGATAATCGAAGATATTGAAAAATAGTATATTTCGTTACAGGCACGGATGTACGAATTTGGTGAAACGGGGAAATTCGCACATCCGTGCCTGTTACGAACGATATTTTATGTACCGAGGGCATAGAAAACGCGTTTTCTATGCCAGAGGTACATAAAATTTTTTTTCAAAATTATGACGTTGTTAAGTCACTCAAAATTTTGTAAATTTTTCCATAATTTTCGATACTTATTGATGGTATAAAACCTTTTAAAGGTATTTCATTGTTAATATTCTCACTATTTCATCGTATTTCTAATAAAAATTTCCAAGACTTCGACAGAACCCCTTCTTTTCATGGAAAAAAGTTGGAATATGGGTCATCGTCAAGAATGAGTGATTTATTGTCCGGTGGATTCATAAATTACCGCAACTTTCACAGGCGTCGATAAAATTAAGCTATATAAGCCGAAGAGTGATAAAGGAAAAAAAATTGACCAGGTTGGAAAATGAATAGCTCCGAGGGTTAATGGCAAATTACGTAATTAATAGCGAAGAAAAGAAAAGCTGGCAAGAGAAACAATCGACGCTAATGCATTTCGTTTCTTTAATGGGCATTGGGCAATTTAATTTTCATAATGTTGCTACTTTCCACAGCTTCCCCTATCTTCTCGAGCGGGGAATTTCACGCTGTTTATAAATTGGGGTTTCAAATAATCGGCTCTCTGTGAAAGAAATTTCTCATGATTGCGACTCAAAGAATGGTTAAAACTGTTATTATGTGCATCTCTGAATTCACTTAGACGTAAAACAATTTGTATTTCAAACGAATTTTTTTAATTCTTAGTGATTTGAGTTTTCAATCAAAGTAATAGAACTTAGAGAAGAATGAAATTTGTAAATGTGGAGTTTTAACAAATTAACATTTTGTGGTAATTGGAACTTCTTGGAAAATTCATAGAGCTCAAAAAGAATTGAAATTTAAAAATGAAAAATGTCATTTATTTATAATAATCTGATCTGCTTTCAAAATGGGAAATATTAGAAAAACCCGAGATTCAAAAATCAACGGTGTCCTATACAATTCAACGATATCGCGAAACTGGGTCGAACTTTGACTGCCCACGAAGTGGCAGACCCTGAAAGACAACGAAGTAAGAAGACAAAATAATCGTCTCACTTTCTAAGCGAAACAGACGACGAATAGCAACGAAAAGCAATAGAAATCACAGCCGATTTCAATTATTTCTACGATGATGAAATTTCTGTAGATACAGTAAAACAAAGGCTGAGTTCAGAAGACTCGTATGGTGAGACTGTTTCGGCTCCAACGAATCAAAGTCTCGTAAAAGGCCCGTGCGGCCAGGAGGGGGGGGGGGGGGGGCTAGAACCCCAACGAGATCTTTGAAACGATTTCGATGAAATGCTTCTATTGTTGGTTTTTACGTTTTGATAAAAATTTTGATATCTTGGATTGCATGATATAAAAATATGTTTACTTCTTTTTTGTATTTTTCGTATATATCTTCCACGATTAGAAGGATTGTTCAGTATTTCTGAAAATATTCGTTTTTTTTAAGATGTATAAAATGATGCGATATTTTCTGGTATTTTTATATATTTCTAGCATTTTCATTTAAATTGTTATAAATTCCAAGAATTTTGAACTGTAAAATTTGAGGTTTATTGAATTTTACGTGTTCAAAAGATTTTTCAGAAAACAGTGAATCAATAGATATTTATTTCTTCTAGTACATTTCGTATTTTTTCAGTTTTTCTACGATTTCAAGGATCGTTCAATATTTCTGGAACTATTCGTATTTTTTAGGATACATTAAATTTTGTAGGATTTTCTAGTATTTTTATATACTTTAAGCATTTTGATATACATTTTTATACATGGATTTCGAGAATTCCGAGCTCTAAAATGTGAAGTTCAAAAAATTTTTCATGTTCCAAAAGAATTCTTCGAAAAACAGGTGTCTGAACAGATTTATATTTCTTTCAGTATCCTTCGTATTTCATCAGTTTCTCTACGATTTAAAGAATTGTTCAGTTTTCTTGTATACTTCTGCATAAGTTTCTGGAATTCGATGCTCTAGTTTTGGAAGTTGTATAGATTTTTAATATTCCATAGATATACTTGTATTTTTCTATACGTGTATTTCCTTTTTTTATTTCCTGGTATTTATAAAATGTTGAAAAATTTTAAAGTTTTTTCAAAGATATCTTTTTGAATTTTAAGAATAAGATTTCGTAGAATTGAAAGTTTGGAATATTTGCAGTATTTTTATCGATTTTTCAGACAACAGTTTCTCCATAAATTTAGAGTGTCCTCAATATTTTTTGAATTCTTAACAGATTTTCGAAATTTGAAAGTTTTTCTAGTATTTTTATGGTTTTCTATACACATATATTATTATAATCAATGCTCAAAAAATCGGAGTTCCTTCATTTCTGGAATTACAGAAATTTTTGAAGAATATAACAGATTTTTGAGAAAAGGAAATGATATCTAGCATTTTTCGTATTTCATTTTTATTCTGTATTTATAAAATAAAGTAAGGTTTTCTAGCATAATTTATAGATATTATGGATCCTGCTATAAACTTTAAAAACTAAGGTTTTCAGTATTTTCATGTGTTTATATGGAGAGTTCTAAAATTTATTGCTAGAATTGTGAAAATTTCTAATAAAAAGTGAAAAAGCATCATTCTGTTTGTCAATATTTGTACATAAATTACCAATATATCACTCTGTTTCATCTGAAATTATAAGATTATACAATTTTATCTAAAAATAAGAAAGATTAAAAATTCATCATATTGAAGTTTAAATGAATTTCTTAAAAAGTTTCAAATCGTTCTAAAAACTTGATGAGACAGATGTGAAATGAATAATATGACTTTCGTTACTCGTTACCAAAAAAAAGGAACTCGTTCCTGTTATCGTTACTTTTTAATTAATGTAATGCGTTACGTTATCGTTACACTAAAAAATGTAACGTTTTTGAATATTATAATTTCATTCGACTTATTGTATTTGCATTGCAGTCACTGCAAACCTCTTAAAAAAAAGTTGGGAAAGGGCCATAGCTCCACTATTTGTTGATATTTTTTTCATCAAATTATGTTTGTATATTAAAGATGACAATATTTTCTCACAATGTATTATATTATTATTATATAATATTTTATACATATTATTATTTATTATAAATATTATTATACATATATATTTTATGCATAATATTTTATACATGCATTCAAAAATAATCCAAACTGTCTTCAAGAAAGGTATATAACCGTTTAAATCATAAAATACGTGTATCGTGTAGTAATATAAATTGTTTCTTTTTTTATTCATCAAGCATTTGTTATACATCTAAATGTGAAAAAAAAAATAATAAACTTTTTTTTTGCAATTGTGTATCAGTTTTATTGAGGTAGATTTGTTGAAAAAATAACAAAGATTCTATACATAAAGTAGAAGTTGTTGAAAACAAATGATGTTTTGATATTGCCTGATATATTTGATTGTTTATTTATTTATTTATTTATCTATTCACTTATTGATTCTACATTTACTATCTATATCACTATGAATGGACCATGTACTGTCAAACCAAATCAATTTCAATTGCATGTTTTTCTACTAGTACAACATAAAAGTTGAACCCCCCCCCCCCAAATACAGGTTTCTGTGCACGGGCCTGTCTCGTAATATTATAAAAGAATCATTTCTTGCTGAAATTCATGGCTCACGTTAAAGGTTTTCTAATTTGTTTTTATTTTTAAATAGGTAATTCTTAAATTCTGTCAAACAGAAAATTGCAAAAATGTGTTTTTTTCTGAATATACACAGCTCATAATTATTAATTTTCCGAATCGTTACAATAACTGCAATTGCTGCAAAATGCTACAAAAATAATCGCAGTTTTTTTTTTAGCTAGCTACTCCTTCGAATTTTATCCACGAACGACAAAGAGTTCCATCTGAATAGGCGCCTTTCAATTTTAGGGTCATACATTCCTAAGACAAAAGTCGCGCTGTAAAATCAATGCCGGGTTTTTCCTGTATTTCATACTCGCGGATGTTTTCATGTGCGAATAATTTATGTCAGGTTTTCTTGGTTTTTTTATCATCGCCCTTGTCACTGTCACGTAAAAAAAGAAGGAAAAAAAAAATAATACCGATGTCGCCTTTACAAAAGACGCCGAACTTTGTTTTCGCGCAACGCGCGTAAAAAGTTGGTGTCTCTCCATCGCTGCATTGTTCATATTTTCGGAAAATGCTGCGATTCCTGCCAAAAAGTTTCCTTAACTCGGTTTCAACTGGATTATGAGAATGACGGGACAATGTAAGCTACAGTAGATGCACGTAGGATGTGGAGTATTTTTTCATTACTTTTTTTTGCATGACAAAACTATTGCAGTACGATGTAGATGATTTTCAGGTTATCAAGGCAGAGTTTCGAAAAAGGAGAGTTTTGATAAAAAATAAAAGATGCTTGGGAAGTTAATAAATTCATAATGAACATCAAATGCTAGGACTTTGTATGAAGCTTTTTCATTAACTGCAGTTTAAGGAAATTTATTACTCCGATCCCCCAGGCGTATCCAGATATAATAAGATTTCATATTTAAAATATTGAAGATCTATTTTCGCAGGCTCGTTAAAGTGGAAATATGAATTTTCAAAATTAGATAATAAAGTTTTGGGAAAAATGATTTTCTTCAAAAAATATCATATTGATGCTCCCCCGGTCTACGAATTTGTGGCCTAATAAAACACATGTACTTCGCAATTATTTCGAACAATCGCATTGGCCGTAAGTAATTGGATGTCACTTGGTTAAATAGCGTAACGAACTAGCCCAAACCTATTCTTATTTCCATAAACGACAATCAAAGTAATCCACAGGTTGAACACAACCCGTATCAGGATTTCATTGTTTTCTTATCACGATTCGATTACCCAGAGCGTGATTAGAAAAAAAAACCCTTAATTTGATCACTCTCCGAAAAAGATTCTCTTTGAGATAAGAAGATGAGACCCTAGCAAACGCGGCGGTACCTTATGAGGTACCAGTTAGGTACCCCTTAGGTACCAGTTAAGTACTTTCCCAAATATCTGCTTCTTCTTATTGAAAATCAGGGAAACTTTTATTTTATCTTGTAAATGAAGTGTTTTTCTTCATTTTCCAGAGGTCGAACATCCGAAAAAATGGTGCATTAATTTAAAAAAACGAAAATTAGTCACACAAAATGTCAGATAAGTGTAGATAGCGCACTTGTCATACGCTAGATAACATTCAGATAATGCGCTACGCGGGAAATTTGAAATGCGCCATCAACACAGTTGTTCTCGCAGGGGCGTACGTAGTCGGGGCAAATCAGCTCACGGTTATTATTTTTTTGAATAGTTCTATTGCATTTCGAGTGTTCCCAGAGTTTTTAAACTTTACCATAATGATGTAATAGTAGACGGTTAACGTTCGGAAAATTTTTGCTTAAGTTTTCCCGAACTTTATACACGATGTTTATCGAAATTGGATTCAAATAATTTTAAGGTAAAATTATAAACTCTTACGGCAAAATGTCGATGTTAATCGTGAATAAAATACAGAAATATTTTACACCTTACTTTTTTATACCTGTAACATTGCTGGCAATCAAAAAATTCTCTATGAATTTGAATAATTTAAAAATAAAATTGGTCGTTAAAACCCCCAACACAAAATTTCGATGTTCATCGTGTATGCAATTCGGGAAAACTTAAGCAAACATTTTCTGAACGTTAACTGTCTACTATTACATCATTATGATAAAGTTCAAAAACTCTGGGAACACTCGAAATGCAATAGAACTATCCAAAAAAATAATAATCGCGAGCTGATGTGCCCCGACTACGTACGCCCCTGTGAGAAAAACTGTGTTGATGGCGCATTTCAAATTTCCCGCGTAGCGCATTATCTGAATGTTAACCACCGTATGACAAGTGCGCTATCTACACTTATCTGACAATTTGTGTGTCTAATTTTCGTTTTTTAAAATTAATGCACCATTTTTTCGGATGTTTGATCACTGGAAAATGAAGTAAAACACTTTATTTACATGGTAAAATAAACGTTTCCCCGATATTTAATGAAAAGGAGTAGATATTTGGGAGAGTACTTAACTGGTACCTAAGGGGTACCTAACTGGTACCTTATAAGGTACCGCTAAAGTACCGATTAGGAACCGGGGCGTTTGCTAGGGGAGATCTCTATTTTCATTTTTACGAAAAATTGTGAAAATAAAAAAAATGTCAAAGAATTACGACGAAATGAAAATTTAAGAATAAGCGAATGTAGAAAGAAAGTAAGTGTGTCAAATATACAAAGTTTTTGAATGTATTTCTTTGGTCTCTTTGATTTTTGTAATATTAAAAAAATTGCATAAGAAAGCTTCAGAAACTTTTTGTAAGTCAAAAAACTTTTACATAGAAAAAGGAAATTCTCAGAAATTCTTTTTAACAATTGCCAATGATCTTGAGAATTTTTCTTTTTGTTTTTTTCAATAAGAAGCTTCGAAATGTTCTACGAAATCACATTCAGTAAAAGAATTTAGAAATTTAAGTAATGTCATCAAAAATAAAAGTGTTTTACTGTATTTCTTATCGAATAGAGGACTAAAGAAATTTGCGCGAATATCTTGCAGGGATAATAATGAAAAACAATAATAGATAATAATAGTTAAAAAGCAATATTCTTGTTGATTGTAAACTGCGAAGGAAATTCTTCGTAAAAGTTGTGGAACAACTCATGCCAGTTATTTCAATGAGTTTGGAAATCTCCTCAAAACTTGAAGTTTCCGTATATCTTTAACTTTTGGCAAAGAATTTCAAAATTTTTTTAAATTGATAGTATATTACGCCACAACAAATTAAAATTTACACATTAAAATTCATATGTAAAACTCTTTTGACTTTTAAAGAATTGCTTAGAATTTTCGAAGAATTTTTGGAAAATGTGACAAACTTTGAAATATATCGAATATTAGGAAAAAAAATTCTCCGAAATTCCTAATGAAATTTTCATGATATTTTATGAGATCCTAGATGATTAAAGCTTATCATAAGCAGCTTACGGTACATTTGGTACATTACAAAGAACCACTTGAAGTAACATGAAATTTCCCTAACAATGAATTTTTTTTTAAGACATTGAAGAAATCTTTAAATTGGCAATTTTTCGTGTAATCATTTAGGATTTATCTTTTAAGAAAGCAAGAGTCCAAAAAAAACCGAAAAATTTCACCTGATATGTCAAGAGCAAAACAAATTTTGGGAAACTCTGAAAACTTAATGAAAATTGATAAAATAAATTCTAATTGACTTCGAGAAAATCCTCTCAGATTTTCGGAAACTGATCCGTAAGAAATATACAAAAGTTTGAAGATGAAGTCTTTGATACATACAAAAATTGTATTTTTATAAAGATTCTAGAATCCATCCGTGAAAATGTAAATCTCAACAAAAAAAATGACTTATATCTTGATATGACACTAAAAAAGTTCATACTAATCCATAAAACTCTTGAAATAAGAAACCTCAAAAAGCTGCAATCACTCTGAATAAGAAAAGTTTTTCGTGTCCATTGTCATACATAAATTATTAAATTTCCCCTAACCACAAACGATCATCATTCGGAAGCTTTCTTAGGGAAATCTGTTTTCTCGGTGATAATTTTCGTCACCTTAAAGAGGAAAAATGCAGATGGCCCTTTGGACGGGTTACGTTCTTGTTCCGAAACTTCAGTGAAATAATTAAGTTGGGCAGTTTACTAATTGCGGCTTGTTTGTTAATGAAGAGGTAAAAAATGTTGCTCACGAGCTGAATAATAACGAGCGTTCAAACTTGTTAACTTTGCTGGTAAGCTCGTTTGTGAATATGGAAAAGGAGCGAAAGAATTGAATCTGTTTGCCATGAAGATGAGAAAAGCCGCGTTATTATTTTGGTCGCCCCAGATGCCGGGATGAATTATGCAAAGACAGCTCGAGAGCTGTTCAATTTTTCCGGATTTTTCTCCCTTAGGCACGTGAAAAACTCGCACTTCACTCGATAATTGCCCTGATTCGTATTTTGTCGTGACGTGAGAACTTGGAGAAATTTTAGGAGTTGGAATCGTTGGAGTACAGTCCGTTTGACAATGAAAAATTATAGAAATTGGGGAACAGAAAAATCAATTTTCATTTTACATAAAAATTATGGTAAAAATGAATCGTAACTAGATTCTAACTATTTCTTAAATTTCTCCTATTTTCCAAAACAATCACCTTAGAAACTTAAACAACTATGTTTTGTAATTCAAAAGTCTTCAAATATAAATGCCAAACAATTTCACGTAGATAATTTGAATTTCACTTCTGAGGGAAGACAACTTCCTCACATAATTTTTAAACAAAATATATAAAAAATACCAATCTTCACGATAGAAAGATTAAAAACTGTAGGTATTCCACTTAAGTAGCACCGGCGCCTTTAACCCCACCCTCTCAACTTACCGATAAAAAATGTAAGAATCGCAGCTAGTACCACCAAGGACAACAATTTTCCTGATAGTGTCGCAGCCATTTTTTTTGCACGATAACACTTGGCCCGACACAATAGGTTTTACGAAAAATTCCGGCTAGTAAGGTATCCGTTGGCGCATTCAGTCCTGCTTCGATCAGTCGGTCCAATCCGATTTCAAGAGACTTGAGTCAAAAAAGCACGAGCTTTTCTCTCCAAACTTGAAAAACTACTTTCGAAATATCGTACGTATTTATATTTATACACAATAATGTATTTTTTAAAACTTTTATGAGAAAACGAGAGAAGTTTTACTGCTGATCCGACATTATGAGATCGGAAGGCGTCAATTTTTCGGACCACCGATATTAAGTTTTTTTTTTTTCTTTTTGTCAATACTTATTTCGGTTTTTCGCGAGACACGAGCTCTTGGAGACGACGCTAAGTCCGTTGCGCTCGTCACCGTCGAACTGATCCGTTGGCGTATAAAGCGCGCGACGAGCGCGAAATCATCTGCGCCCGCGCCTCCTCCTGAAAAGCCGCCTCTATTGCTCGTGTTTTTTTTTTTTTTTTTGGCGTTTGCAGATTTTTCT
The DNA here is from genome assembly GCA_028476575.1 of Platygaster robiniae. NCBI lineage: Eukaryota > Metazoa > Arthropoda > Insecta > Hymenoptera > Platygastridae > Platygaster > Platygaster robiniae. Next base: position 29,802,611 of record CM052020.1, on the reverse strand, counting down.
TTTTGATGACACTTTGACGGAAATAGCCCTGATCCTATTGCGTTCAGAAATTATCGCGAGGCAGATTACACAGAGAAACAATCAAAGTCTACTTCACAGGTCTGTGCATGATTTTGAATAATCATGATTTCGAACGTTCAGAAAAAACACGGGAAAACGGAAATATACCTTCGAGAATAACTTGAAATAGATAACAGTATTCTGTAAAATTCGTTTTTATTAAAGTCGACGATTACATCGTAGTATAGAAGGCTACAGAAAAATTCTTTCGCACTGAGAAAAATTTTTAGTAAATTTTACTGAAAAAGTTTGTTCATTTTTAGTGAGAACCAAAAATACAGTTGTTTTTATTGATCTGCTAGACAATTGAAAGTATGAGTTACACTGATACCTTGATTTTATTGGAGGTTCGGGGCTCTCCAACTAAATCGAGAGAACGTTTAATCCGATTAACTCGAGCTCGGTAGGCGCAAACCTGTACATTTAAAGGGACCGTACGCCTAGGTGATTCTAAAACTATTAAAAAATATTTTTGTTACTTCATTTTAGAAATAAGAAATACTTTGTATAAATGAATTTGATGTTTTTTGTAAAGATCTACTTGTATTTATATATATTAGCATGTATAAGGGAGAAGCAAGAATATTGCAGTATATTTTTTCTGCGAAAAGTGTTTTAATCGTAAAGGTGAAAAATTATCTTTTACAAACCTACACAAATTTCCATCGTGAAAATTTATTTGAACTAATATAAGAATATGAAAAGATCTAAAAAAGGTAATAATATTTATTTGTTGCAAATATAAAGTACATGCCCTAAGAAATTTTATATCGTTGTACGAAACAAGTTTGAGTTTTGCCATTACTACTTTTTTTTTTACAAAAAACATACTGCAACATTTTTCATTCTTCAACATAAATGCTGAATTGTGCAAGGACTGGCAGGTGTGCAAGAAATAGAAAATTCATTTCAAACTTGATCGATAGTTATAATTATTGTACAGATTTTCAATATTTCATTTTTTTAGTGAAAGCGAGTGAAGCTAAAAAAAATCAGAATAGATTCGGGTTCTAACTTTATATTAACAATAAAACATGGAAAAACAGACATAACTACATATCTTGAAGTCTAAATAAAGTTAAAATTACGTTGGCTGGACAATATATTCACTATCATCTCATCTTTATTCAGTTCTATTGGTTAAGTTAAGGTAAAAGAAGTTGAAAGAAATTAGAGCTTTCAACTCTGAAAGTCGAAAAATTATCTACATGGTACAATGAGCACAATCAATCAATCATTTCCATTCGTGAATCAATTGAACTTCCACAGCTAGAAGCTGTCTCAGAAACATCAGTACTACGTTTTCCTTTGCGGATGTCTTGTTTTCCGCCAGAAAACGCGAAACCCAAGAAACAGTAAATCAAGACGGAGAACCAGTCGCGAATTTTGTGAGGGTGAAAAATTAAAAAATGCCCGAAAAGCTCGCTGGAAATGGCAGCTTAACGAAGTGGTTGGCTTTGATGTGCGATTTTTCTCTTCGTACTCGCAAGCCCCCACGGAGTGATTGATGACCGCGGGTGTTGCAGAGTCCGCGCGTGTAACTTGTTATTGTCAATACCGCCAAGAAGAGAAATACGTAAACGTAGAAAAAACACGGCCAATAAAGAAGGCGCGCCAATGGAAGATTTCAAACCGCATAATTATGGGAAATTAGAAACTAGATTTTTGTTGGGTAATGTCAGATAGACTGCACGGAGAAAAAAGTCATAAGAAATTTTAGTATACCTCTTCGGACTGCAATCATACCTCAGACCTATACCTAAAAATCAGCATATTGGTATACTAAAATTTAGTATAGGATAGAATACGTTTTGTTCGGACATCTACCACAAATTATTAAATCGTAGAAGAAATTTCATAAGCCGTATTGTATATTTTAATATACTGGTCTAGCAATTTTTAGATAAGGACCTGAGGTATGATTCTGGTCCGAGAAGGTATACTAAAATGCCTTATATTTTTTTTCTTCGTGTGATAGACATTTGGCGAAAATATAGAATTTCGATTTTTTCGATAGTGTATATAACACTGTGGTTCTTAAAATAGCTTTGGTTGAATTCGTTGAATTTTAATCGTGACGCCCCTCAATCAGCTACAAATAATTTTATAAAATCTGCAAATTTTTTCAGATTTTTATTTCATTGTTAGCCCGTGTCTATAGGGCCCTCTTTTTTCCTATTAAAATAACATGAAATTTTGACTTTATGTGGGTTTTTTATTTTTTGTAGGCGCAGGAGACGTCTTGAAAATCGGTTTGACACGTCAAATTTGATAAAAGTGAAGTAAACTATAAAAAAAACTTCGAAAAAGTACACCAATAATTCTTGCGTTATTCATCATGAAGAAAATAAAGTCTTGTGCAAATTATAATTTGCACCTATAATTATAGGTATTTTTTGAGAAAATTGATGTTCGTAAACAACTTTCAAATGATTTTCTCCTTTTACAGTGCAAATTTGTCTCAATCGCGGACTTGTTGATAAATGAGAATATTATAGAAGTAGAATTTTCAAATTCACAATTTTAAATTTGTGGATTTCACTTTACTGAAATACTTTTACCTATCAGCGAGTTCACAAGTGAGACAAATCTGCAACTATAAATACAGAAAATTAGCCAAAAATTGTCGAAAAACATCAATATTCTCGAAAAATATCGATAATTCGCATAAGACTCAATTTTTTTCGAGATAACTAACGCGCGAAATGTTGGTGTACGATTTTGAAATTTTTTTTACAGTTAACTGAAACACTTGCCTAAAAGTGTCAAACGGATTTCACACCGAATATTGAAAACAGCTGAATTTCGCATAGAATGTAATTGATGTTTTTTTTCCTGAAAAAAACATCAGGAATAGACATCGAACCTTGGTTGTTCGGCCTACTGGCTGTATTCTGCAGCTGGCTGAGTCATAGGACAGCATTGTACAAATTAATATTCGATGAAAATATCGTGCAGCACAAGCTCTCGGGGGACTTTGACATAAAATTTCTGAAAAGCAGGCATGATCACTCATGGTCAATCATCAAACCATATACATATTTATATTTTAATTTTGGTCTCGAACAAAAAATTTTTTTTTATTAACTACGTCAATTCTTTTATTCAGTTGAAAACGTCAATTTTCCAATCTGTACGTATTTTACTGATACTACACGAATAGCTTAAAATAAAACCTGGAAGGATAAAAGTGCACGTAAGACGGCTCAGCATCTTTTTTAACGTCAAAGTCGCCTATCTACTCTTTGAAGTAAAAATCAGCTGAACTTATTAATTTGTAATTTACGATATATGTCAATAATGCTCTTTTTAGTTTTTTTATGAATATTTTATGTATGTCATTATTGATAGTCAAATGGCTTTTTCTGATTAGCTGGGTTTCCAAAGAGCTAAAGAGCCCCGCCTTTCACCTCGCCGGGTGTCATAGTCGACAGCCTGCGTGTTGGCCTGAAACACTTCATTTGTTTATGTCGAAACGTGTTTTGAAATGCCCCTTTGTAGTGTTTGGAGAGGCAAAAAATATTCACAGGCTAAAAAAAAAATCCACAAAGACTATACAATACACTACTTTTTTCAAAACTCTGTTAAGTAGTGACACAGTTGATGTGATTCTACTCAATAGAAAGTTACTGTACATAATTTCCTGCTCTCTAAATTTTTATTTACATTCACGACGAACTGAGAGTAAAAAAAATTGTGTAGTCAACCCCCTGGCAGCCCGAAAAAATTTTCTGCGTTCCACTCTGGCTACATGTGTTTATTCAAGTTTGAAATTTTCACATTTACAACCAAATCCGTTTAAAACCTAACTATAAATTTAATGTAACGTCGTAAAACCTTTAGTAAAAATTGTTCAAATTTCTCTATAGAGATTACAAGTTGATATCGCATTCACTCAAAACTTTTCAAAAAACGCTTTAAATTTATGGTTTCCTGTTCAGATACGTTCAAAGTTCGATTAGACTGACCATCGCTATTTAAGGGGTTATACGCCTTTTTGGGCAGAGGAATTGAGGATGGTTTGGAGTATCTTTGAAAGTTTGTAGCAATAAAGTTATGGTACCAAAGTTATTATTTTCTTAATAGTGTATTGTCCACTTGAAAAAACAAGTATTTGTTCATAAAAAAATATCAACGATTGGCAGAGTTTTAGCCCTTTCCCCGAAACAACTTTTTTTTGAAGAGGCTCGCGGTGACCACGATACAAGTCGAGCAAATCAAGTTAAATAAGAAAATCTAAAAAATTTCATTAGTCTAGGAATGTATCTAATTCTTGAACGATTACAAAAATGAATATTACGTTTTTTCTGTATGCAGAAACGTTTTCCCCGAGATTTCGATTTTTTGAGTTTTGAAAATTTTATTAAAAAATTCTTATCTGCAAAATAAAAACTTTTGTATGAAAAAGCGATCGTTCAAGAACTATATATATTCCTAGACTATTGAATTTTTTTGGATTTTCAGATTTAACTAAACTTGTTCGACTTGCATCGTGGTCACCGCAAACCTCTTCAAAAAAAAAGTTGTTTCGGGAAAAGGGCCATAACTTCGCAAATTGTTGATATTTTTGTATGAACAAATACTTGTTTTTTCAAGTGGACAATACGCTATTTAAGTACAATAACTTTGGTGTGATAACATTATTGCTACATACTTTAAAAGATACTCCAAACCATCCTCAATTCGTCTGCACAAAAAAGTATATAACCCCTTAATATCCGTTCAAATGCCGTTAATCCTTTCCAATCAATTGAAAAATTCTGCGAGAATTTCAAAAAAACGTTCTGTATTTTAACTCGGGCGTGCTCCAGAATTTGAATCTTCTAATTCATGAGGGTCGAGTAAAAGAAATTTTTTAGGAAAATTCCCACATATCATACCATAATTATAAGTGCTTATTTATAACTATTTCCTTTTATAGCAAGAATCAAAGCCCCCCCTCCTCTTCTTCAAAAATTTTGGACCCTTCTCTTTTTAAAATCCTGGATCCGCCACTGCTTAAAAATGAGAAAAAAGAGAGCTTTTTATGCACGGGTAAAAAGTAAAATTAAAAACCTGAACATTTTGAAGATTTTTCGAAAATTATTCGCAGCCGATTTTGGGGGCGTCAAGGTTGAAATTTCCCCAAAGCCATTTCAAGGACCACCCTAGTATATAAATACACTGGCTCAGAATGCGTGATTCTTGAAATTCTTTTTTTTTTACTTCTCCAAATTCTTAGAGATTACTTCTGCGAAATTTAAAAAAAATGTGAAATATCTGAATAATAGATTTTCTCACAAAAATGCTTCCGATTTTATATTCACACATATTTATTTGGGTCGACAAAGTTAGGTTTCTGAACTTAGTATCTGAAATTCAGCACACTTAAAATAAATGAGTTACATGCACTTTGTCGTTTACCCTACTTTGAAATAAAACCGAACAGTACGCTAAGTGTGAATAATATTGAAGAGTGATAATCGCAAGAGATTCGTCAAAGATTGCTATAAAAACAAAAAATTTATCTTTAATGCAGCACAGTTCAAAATCATTCAATACAGTCCAACAATATCGATACCGAGTTAAAATAATTTTCAGTTTATAACCATCTCAAGAAGCATTAACATTGACACGTCACTGTCAAACATCATTCAGCACTGCTCAAGAATTAATAAAAATTTTAATGATTTATGTTCAATACCATTCAGTATTGTCCAATGCACTTTAACACTTCTCATGTATGACATTACAGCAACACTTGACAAATTATCATTTTTTTTAAATAGTTGATTCGACATTTCCGGGAGATTTCGTTGTAACGGCAAAAATTGATATTCTCTCTGCATACGAAAGGAATTTTTGCTAAAAATGCCAATATTTTTTCAAAAATCAATGGATTACCACAATTCTATATTCAAAATGCCTGGTATATTCCACACTTTTCTATTGCTGCGTCTAAAACTGTCCAATTGTTCTAAGCAAATTTTAAATGAATAATCTAACAACAAAAAGTGCAAAATTTTTTTTGAAGTCGAATAACTTCAAAATATGATTTTATCATGCACACAAAGAGTATTAAACTTACTTCGTGTATTATAATCTTCATTCATCTCTCAAATGAATAAAATCAATTTAAATTCGATTCAATAACCTTTGTTTAATGTATGAAATTCTGCTTCGCTCAAACTTTTAGTTTAACGATTATAACTTTTTGGATAAATTGTTTTTCTGCGGTGGAAACAGAAAATTTTTTGAGGACACAAAAAAGGATTTAAACGCACAGTATTGCAATACTTTGTGCGTGAGATCAAAGGCACTGACGCCAAAAAGTATTAAAATGCAGTGAGTCTAAATCCGTTTTTGTGTCTCCAATAATATACTGTTTGCAGCATGTACATCGATTACTAGAGTAGCCGTGACAAATGTCGAAATTTTGTCCGTTTCGGTCTAAAGAAATGATGAATGAACATTTAACAAAAATAATACGAAGCAGAATTTTAGTCATTTCGAGTACAATAAACAAGTGTAACAACTAGACTGAAGTTTTCTCCAGGAATAGACATGTATACAAAAAAGTAAGTTTCATTCATCCAATGAAATTTCATGTTGTCCATAACATATCAAATCCAATTTTCTCCTTTAGATAGCTAAGTATAGTTTTTGTAATCATAATAACTTGTAATTGTAGAATAAGAATCATGTGTTTTGTACTTATTAAAATATTCCTTGTATCAATGAAAAAATTTTTTATGAAATACTCGAAATCTATCAATTTTGGACAAAATTATGCTCTTTTCTTAAAAAGTTCTTTTAGACAACGGCCAATCTCTATTTTTACCGTCAAAACTAAATCTTCCAAAAATTCGAAAATTTTTTTCGATCAAAACAAAACAACGTGTCTTATTATTTCGAACAAAAGGCAACATATTTAAATTTTGTTGAAAAATAAAAACATGACATGTCTCAAATACACCGATAAAATCAATATGGAAAAAATGCTGTTCAGCACCGTTGAAAAAGACAATGAAGCTGAATAATTCGAAATGCATTCTTCGAACAAGAAATTTATAATCATTTGGGGGTGATGTTCTTGCTTGATGTTGAGGAGAGGGGTTGAAAATCGCGTGATGGGATAGGTCGTAATCAGCATCAGATTCTGTTTGCGCTTCACCACCCAACCCTCATTGTCAGATTCAACGATGTTTCTTGCACGGGAGTCTTCTCGCCTACAGCGAATGGCAAACTGCCATTTGCTATGGGCAAATAAAAAAAACCGCTAACGAGGAGTTAAATTTTTTTATGCCCCAGATAACATTATGTACCACTACGTTGAGTGTGATAACGCGGAGTTTAGAAGACTCGATTTAAAAAAGCCTTGGGGGTCGTTGAATTATTACTCTCGTCATAAAATAGATGCGATGGTAAAAGTCAAAAGCGTGAATCGGCGTTTTTTATTACAGGATGCCCATAATTTAAGATGCTGTAATACTGAAAGTGGCAAGTCATAGAAAAATGAAAATTTGAAAAAGATTTCGGCTTCTTTAAATACGAAGTTCCTCTTATTTATAATTCTGAAATATATTTACAGAAAGAGCTTATTATGTTACTGAAACATGTTTTGATATTCAATACAAAGATTTGTGAGAATTTCGTTAAAAATTGATTTTGGGACATCAGTTTAAACAAAAAATACTTATACTTTTTGCAATTATCAGTTACAAGTAGAATATACTTTTGATTAGATATTAATTAATAGAAATAATCAATTGACTGATTAATATTTCTTGACAGTGAAGTCTGTAACCCGAAGAAATAGTATGATTATGTTGTAATGAGACGTTCTAATTTTTAAATTTAGTTGATTCAACCATGTGAATTGGTTAAAGAAAACATGTAACTCCGTGATTCATTCAAAAAATATTCGATACTGTTAGCATTTCATTTAAAATACTGAAACTCAGCAATTATTATAATTTTTTTTTTTTTCAAAAATAAACAGTCAAACTTTACAATGTACGAAGCCTAATAACCTTAAATCAGAAATGAGAAAATCAAAAAACTATCATTTACATTCTCAAATACATGAAATGTAACACAAATTATACATGTCCTAGTATTTTCTGTTCAAGTTTACATTTTTTAGAACTTAAAAAATTTAGGCTATGAAAAATTTTTAAGTTCAAATCAACAACAAAACTTGTATTTACCAGCCCCATGACTCTCTCAAGCTTCGCGAAACCGAGTATTTACTTATTCTTTCTTTCTTAAAAAAACACGCTAAATAAAAAAATTTCTCTCCAATTTACTCTGGCTGAACCCCTGATAACATACGTAAGTGTCATTGCAGCTGCATGTAACGTATAGCAGGCATTAAAATAATAACCATGATGGATTTCGTAGATATTAGATGTTTTGGGATTTCTCGAATATTGTAATCGCGTAACGTCGGTTTATCCGATAACTCAGCATGATTAATTCGACCATGCTCCGGCCTCTGACTGAATGCAACTGCGTTTTTAATAGGCACGAATTCAATCTGAACCACGAAATACCTCGCCTATACTGAATAGTCAGATTCTCTTGATCTTAAAATCGCATCATCTCGCTCATAGAAGGGTGAAATCCACAGCGTTTTTAAACATTCTCGACAATGAAATAGAAAAACAAAAAAATATAAACTTTCTTATAACTCAACCACAGAAGTCAAGAAACGATCATTAAAATAGTACACAGATAATTGACCGTTTCACTACTTTCTCAGCAAGTGTTTTCTTCATATTTTTTAAAACGTGAATTTTTTAACAGAGTTTTGTATATTACAGAAACTCCTACAGAATTTCAAGTTTTATTCTTGCTACACAGTGTATGCTCCGAATTGTTATTTTTATTGTAACATTAAAGGGAAAGAACAAATAAATGCAAAGTAAGGGATGAGGAAAGTCATGATTTTTCATAATTTCTTAATAGCTTGTTTGCCATACTAAAACATTTTACGGTTTATCACGAAGCGCAAAGTTATTGCATATTCGAGCAACTGACCTGCAACCGTTTAAAGTTTTCAGAAGTGCAGCATTGAAAATTTTTTGAGTTACGTAGTTTACTTCCAGATTTTTTAATCCAAAGTGATATTATATTACGGGACCTAATGAATATTTTGATCTCCCGTGAGGATGTATTTCATAAGTTGAATAATTGTAACAATTACTCCCCTCCACCCTCCCACCGAACATCGCCAATGTATAAATACCAGAATTCATAATAATGGAGCGAAATTCCGATTGAGAAAAAACTTGATGAAAAAAGTGAGATACAAAAATATTGAAATCAGAAATGAATTAATATACAAGGGAAATATTTGATTGTCAAGTAATCTTGAAATGGCTTCAAGGATAATCTTGAATTTTAATTATTGACAAATCTTAAAGAGACAAATAACCTGAAACATAAATAAATCATAGCGAAAACAGGATTCCAATTTATTTAATGATACACAATTATACTGAAATGATGAACAAAAAAAAATTTTTTTTTCAACATCAATTCTTACAGCTTCATATGGAATTCAGATACAGTCAACTTTCTAAAATTAAAGTTTCGTGAAAATATAATAGTCTCAGAAATAAAAATAGGTTAAAATTAATTCGTGGGCCGCTGTACAGGAAACAACCTATTTTATGGTGATGATAATTTTTGTGAAGACATTGAATTTTATAATATAAAACGAGTTTTATCACTTAGTTGAGATTATTCATCTGTATTAATTTACAATATACAACGGACAGATAACTTGAAGTTGAAATCGGTAGTGCGAAAGTTCGACTTGATTCAGTTTTCCGTAGAAAACGATATCTAATTAAAAATTACTAAAATAATGCGAACACCACGAAAGTTGTATGTACTTGTTAAAAGTTACTGACGAACTTTTTCTATTGTTAAATGTGATTTATTTTAAGCAATACTGGTATATGACCCAGGTAATTTTGATCCTTATAAAAACCTTATAAGAAAATAAACTTTACCATAAGAATCAAATTTCTCAGAAGGGCACCTTATGAAAATATCGTAAGAAACTGAAATTTTTTATTAAGACTTGATCTGAGAATTTTTATAAACTTCTTTTTCTAATACGAGTCAATCAAATACATAGTTATAAAAAATTTCAGTTTCTTATAAGGTTTCCATAAGGTCGGTCTATAAAGTGCATCGTATAAGAAATTGAATTCTTAGTAAAAAGTTCGTTCGCTTATAAGTTTTTATAAGGAATAAAGTTACTAGGAGAACTAATTGTTGCCTTTTAATCGAGCGTCTCTACAGCGCTGTCAAGAAGTTGAATCGCAAGTCTAAAAGTTTTCACCTTTTGAACTGATGAAATAAATAACATAAAAACATGTAAAGGGTCTAAAAAAGATACGATGGCAATTGTTATTATGCCTCGGTAACTTTGCATATAAATTAGTGATTGATATGAAACTTGACGGCAGCCCACGAATTAATTTTAACCTACTTTTATTTCTGAGACTATTATATTTTCACGAAACTTTAATTTTAAAAAGTTGACTGTATCTGAATTTCATATGAAACTGTAAGAATTGATGTTGAAAAAAAAAATTTTTTTTTGTTCATCATTTCAGTATAATTGTGTATCATTGAATAAATTGGAATCCTGTTTTCGCTATGATTTATTTACGTTTCAGGTTATTTGTCTCTTTAAGATTTGTCAATTATTAAAATTCAAGATAATCCTTGAAGCCATTTCAAGATTACTTGTCAATCAAATATTTCCCTTGTATATTAATTCTGATTTCAATAATTTTGTATCTCACTTTTTTCATCAAGTTTTTTCTCAATCGCAATTTTGCTCCATTTTTATTAATTCTCGTATTTATACATTGGCGATGTTCGGAGGAAGGGCGGAGGGGAGGATTTCACTCATTTTTTCATTTAAAAAAAAAAAAGTTTTAATCGCTTCGAAAAAGTTCTGGGGCCAAAATGAAAGTGGTGTTTGTGGACTATAGAAGGACTAATCTTACCCTCCCTATTGTTCTTCACAAAACGATAAGAAAACAATGTAAAAACTATCAGTTTTATTCCTACCCTACTCTAAGCCTTAGCTTGAGAAACTCGGTATTAGCACATTTTAAATTTTGAATCAGTGGTAACTGATTTAATGCTATGCATATGATAAGACAAAGATAATATGGATATGGTTTTTATTGTTTTCAGGGGCACAGTAAAAAATCTTTTGGTAAAATTATTACATCCATTCTGAATTGGTCTGAATAATTTGAGAAACTGGTTAATCTAATAAAATTACTAAAGGAATACAGTAAAATTGTCTCACTAAGCCTGTTACTTCTACTACATAATCAACTGCGAAATCATCCGCTCGGAGAAAATCACCAGTTGAAGTTGTGTCCCAAAATTATTCAAATTATGGATAAAGTTTGTAGCGTGCAAACGTTTTTCTTAGTTCTTTTGGCCTGCATATTACGAATCTGGCATCAAGTTCGCAAAGTTAAATTTTTTTTAATAAAATTACTGCATATTCGGTGAAAATTGAGAAGTTTTTGCAAGATGGATATAACGTTAAGAAAAGGTAGTAAATTTTCCATTATGTAAAGGAAATTTTTAAGCCATATTCTGCATTTGACTTTATCACATAAACACATCTGGAAAATTTTTTATACGTAATTATGAAGATGCGTTTTTTAAAGATTCCTCTATAAATTGTAGAAAAATTTCCATATTCATGTAAGGATTCTCATAGCGTAATGAAAATTTTCCGGATCTATTTATGGAAAAAGCTACATACAGAGTATGGGTTTAAAACTTCCAATGCTTGTATGGAAAATGTACCTAATTTTTTCAAACAATGTATGCTTTATTTCGTACACTATTGGTTGCCAGGTCAACAATTTCTTATGTAATTACTATAATATAAATATTTAAATATTGTTACAATATTCTCTAGAAAGGTGTACTATTAGTTACTCGCGAAGTAAACAGCGAACTCAGTGTCCCCAAGTATTGATTGTCGTTCTCTTTCTAGAATAAAAAAAAACATAAGCTCGTTTTTGTTTAGTAGTGGTATAACACTACGACTTGGGAGGGCTGTGTGAACTATTGAATATGTGTTTTATGAAAAATAAAAACAAATTTGGCCTAACGATTTAAAAGAACAAGAACTATGTACAGTACAACCTCTGGATAGGGCGTCGGTTTTCTTTTTCTATTCCCATTAACGCCTTATGAGTGTGAGTAAAGACAGAATGACGCCCTATCCAGAGGTTGTACTATATATGCATCTCTAACTCCATGGAACTTCAATTTCTTAACTATCTGCTAGCAATATTAGTTGAAGTTTAAACGGTTTAGTTTTGGAAAAGGTGCAAAATTTGTAATCAGTAGGCAGGAAAGCGAAAAAAGCATGTGCATCTTGCGGACGATTCCATTTCTAGATATAGTATGTTAAAGCTCATATGATAAAATTATTTCAAAACTTTACCACCGAATTTATTATCAGCGACCCGGAAAATCATGAGCAGCATATGCGACTCGCAAAGTTTTTCATTTTGCAAATATTTGCTGAAAAAGTTAAAATAAATTTATTTCCGAAATTGATGCCAGATCTGTAATCAACTATGGCAAGCTAATATGCATCTTTGAAATAATACCATTGTGATTTGTTAATATTGTTTGAGTGATTTGTTTGAGCAAATATTTTAATCAATGAATTATGCTAACATGGCACAAGATTCATGATCAGGGACACAAGAGACCATGAAAAGCAAATGCATCTTACAATCACTTCAAATTTACAAGTAACTGCTGGAAAAAAGTTTAAACAAATCAATTTTCTACATCTGATGCCATATTTCTGATCAGGGTTCCAAACAAATGTAAAAAGCAAATGCATATTGTAAACAACCCAATTTCTATTCATATTTTCTGGAAACTAATAGTTACATACATAAATTTCCCAAATCTTTTCCTCACTGCGGCAATCTTTCAAAATATTTTTTACTTTTCGAACAGAATTTAACTGAACTATTGTTGTGTGAATGAATTCAAATTCGTCCACTTTCATTCTAAATTATATAATTGAACTATAATTAAAAAATTGTATCTTTCTCGATTTTTACGAGTGCCTTAATCAAAAAACTATACTAGGTATGTATGTTAAAAATAACTATGAATACATTATTTAGTTTTCATCTGGTTCTAACGAAACCTTCTATATAAAGTTAAGTATTTTTCGGTGAAGGAAATTATAGAAATAGGAAAAAGTTACAAATACTATAATAAAATTTTGTATATTATGTGTTTGAAAAAAAAAAAAAATTACTTCTGTAAGGGTTTGGTCCAGCGGACGTTATGATCGCGGAGCGGGTGCCTTATCCACTACGCTACCAATCCTATAGACGATGGTGACTTTCTAAAGAATGTGACCGCACCGCATTAATTTTTAAAAACATTCTTCGCAAACTAATGATTGTTGCTATGTAATATTTTACATGCGAACTTTAGAACAAGACAGAAAAGAGAGACAGCAAGAGTGAGAAAATACTAGAGAGAGGCCGAAGATTTAAATTCACGACCGCGATCAGCTTACTGTCAGTAAGCGCTTCTTTATCGACAAACCAGCATCTCGCGGTGAAAAAATGCAATACCAGGTTTTTTTTTCAGAAAAAGGCTGAAGACAGGACACAGATCCCCCTGTTGACGAGCAAAATCAAAATGAAGTTCATGTTCGACAATTTGCGTTCATTTAATGAACGCAAATTGTTAAACATATGAGGTAAACCGTAAGGCTTAACGATCTTATATGATCTCACCCGAAGATACCCGATTCGTATTGACAGAATTCATAACATCGTTTAATTTGTATCGCGTATTTATTTTAACCAAGTATTCACTGAAAATTTTCTTGTTTTACGTAACAATGCAAAATGAGCAAATATTTGCATTACTGCATCGTGAGCGGGCCCGCGCGAGTGTGCGAACGGAGATAAGGATATATTTATATGTCACGATATAGCAGAAATGAGGGAAGAGCTTCCCGCCACGATTCGAATACATGAGAATGAGAGAAAACATATTTATCTTAGAGCTATTTATCCTATTTATTCTATTTATTCAGAGGATCCAGAGCATCCAGAGCCTTGGCACACACACACACACACTTACACTTACACTTACACTTACACTTACAAAAATTCACATATATATATATTCACATGATTCACATATAGCATTTTCATTTGGGCTTTCGTACCTACGGATTGTAGGTACAGCGGGTACAGCTACGGATTTATGTACCTTCACCATCAGGCGGGACATTTGAATTCGCCTATACCAGGTCTGGATTTAGGAAAATTCAAATTTATCGCCCGATTATGAGGTACAGAAATTCGTAGCTGTACCCAGCGTTCGCAGGCGTAGTAGAATTCTACTACGGTAGTAAGAAAATTTACACGGAATTAAATGGGCGTAGCAGGAACTAGGTTAGGGGAATCTGCGAACGCTGGCTGTACCTACAATGCGTACACTGGAAAAAAAAGTATCTCAGAGGGCACTGCAGAAAAGTCGGGTTGGCACCATTGACTGTGTTGACTCTGAGGAGTTGTGCGAGCGCCTCTAGCGGTTCAGCCGAAATCCTACGACCCTGGTGAAAAAAATATCTTGTTAATGGCCGCCAGCAGGTTAATGGCCGCCAGTAGATAAAAGATATCTAATCGATATCTTTTTTAAGATGTACAGTATATGTTTCTCAAATGTCTTACATTGGATATCTTTACATGTAAAATAGGAAAAGATTGAAAAGATATATTTTATTGGAGAAATTATGTCTACTTAAAATCTTTCTCTGGATTATCTATCAGACATTTTACTCTCGACATTAGGAAGATATTTTTTTTGTATATTCTTCCTCGGAAATTTCAAAGATATTTCCCCGATGTCTTTTTAAGATATTTTTATTGACATCTGTATACATCAGCTGAATAGGAGCTGTATAAAATACTTATAAATCAAAAAATTTACATTATTCGAATTAACATAATGGAATTCAAAGATAGGAAAAAGATCCAAAATCGAATAAGAGCTTTAAAATATCGTGCTTTAAAACGAGCTTAAGTTGAAACAGAAACTCTCAGCAACTCCATTTTGCTTACGAACGCGTCAACATTCGTTTCTCCTCAGGTATGCTATTGCAATACCTTTATTTATATTACATTATGCCGATAAACAATCATTGATCATATAATGTATTTATGAAATGATTCATTGATTCGATTTTTATAATTCGCTGTGGAATATTTCAGTTCAATATCTGCTAACCTCATGAAAAAATTGTTGACAACCGACGACTTCCTTTGGTTAAAAATTTTTCAGGAGGATACGAAATATATGGAAAAATTCATTTATCTGAAAGAATATATCTAATACGTTTAAATACGTAGTATCTACATATTCAGAAGAATATCTTCACGATATCTTTTCAAAATAGCCATCAGATATCTTTTTTTAAACATTTACTCTATATCTTTTTCAAAATGTTCATTCGATATCTTACTACGATAACTTATTACGATAACTTAAGTTGCCATGACGCAAAGATGTCTACTCAATATCTTTCTACGGATTATCTCGAGATATTTAGAAGATATGTACTAGACATCTAAAAGATAATTTTTTTTCACCAGGGGAGAGTGTTGAACCAGGGTCCACAGATTAGAAACCATCAGTTGATTCTAGCTGACATCATTTTACTCGACTTCCCCCTCCTGTTCCACCTCCACTTTCCACGCTCACTCCAGTTCAGGCTCAGTCAGGTTTCACCGGGTACCTTGGGGACCCCAATTATCTTTTCCAAAGAATTCGAAAGTCATGATGATGAAAATAAACTGATCAATCTTTTGATTTCATAAATTTCTAATACATTTCTATTTGCATTTCAGTTCGTATTTATGAAGTTTCAAGTCGCAATATATTATGAATAGTGTATGTGTTGAATAAATTGAACAATACAACAAGTTTATAATGTTACGATAAAAAATCTTATCACACGAATGTTTTAAAAAATCTGCATAAAGCCTTCAATAAAATCTAGCATTTGGCTACTTTTTGCACCATAGCTTTTAACGTTCAGTTTATTGAAACGAAAACAAAAACTTACGCAAAATTCCAGAATATGTCGATAAATATCTAAAAATAATGATCTGAAAAAAATAGTAGAAGAAAAACGAAGCAATTGTAGGAAAATAATTTTAGGCAAAACAACTTCCGTTAGCCGTAAGGCTCATTTTATGAGACATTTCTCAGGAATGTGAATCTTATACACAAACATACATTGACCTTAACTTAACGTAAACTGTACGTATACAGCTTTGGTAACCAAGATTTTACAAACAAAATAAGAAAACATTATTGATTCACATGTACTTGGCTACAAATGAAATCCTATAATTTTTCGTAGAAATTTTTTATATACAGTTTCCATTAACATCACACACAATTGAATTTCGACCCTCAAGAGATCACTGATATCCATCCAAAAATTTTTAAGACGTTGAGTTACAGAAAGACTTTCAACCAAAGATTTGAAAAATTCAACGAGAAATTATATTCGAATAAAATAATATAACCGAAAAATTGTCCGAAGCAGAAAAAGAGAAATAAATTTTTACTAAACGGAGTTAATGGAAAGATGAAAATAAAAAATTATTTTAAATTGCTTGATACTGATGAAATAAGTTATCTTACAATGCATTTGCCACAAAGTAATTCATTTCATCGCTATAGATGATCGTATTGCTATTCTATTGAATCAATACAATATATAATGCTGAATTATAAGTTAGTAGGGAAAATTGTAACTCTCTCGATCATCGTGTTCCAGCTTCCAGCTAGATATAATTCATTCAACAAATTACTGAAAAAACGCCATGGGAACTGTTTTTGAGTGATCAATTTCAGGAAATATGTAGGTAGTTACATAGACGATGAGAATGAATTTGACCATTTTTCGAAACAAATGTGAAATTTGCGCAACCATGATAACAAAATAAGGACAGTAACATAATATACCTTGAACAGCTTGAATAAAATTTTGTGCTTTTTGCAATTCAAACCCTCTGGGATACTCTGTAATAGGTGTTACATCGTGTAATACCTATTACACTTATTACACTTGCAACTTTTATTAATGTAGATAAAATTAAAGATTGTTTATCATGAAATTTGGAAATGAATAAATTTACAGAATTTTTCGATATTCTTTGCAACACGATATCGATATTTTTTAATGGCGTTTTTTTTACTGTAATAGGTATTACACTGATAAAGTATTACAGAATCTTCCTTAGGGAACTTGACCATACAGCAATACAGATGCAGCGAGAGCGTTCTTGATATTTCCCAAAGATTTAACAAAGTTACGTTACAGTTTATCAGATGATAGCATTGAACCTAATATTTGTTTACTAAAATCCTACGTGTAATCAACTGGTGAAATAGAGTTTCAGAATGGTTATGGTGTACTAATGACACACTAAAAAAAAGAAGGAACTCACATCCCTCCTGAATCTGGCGCAAAAGGTCATTATCCTGGGCGACTTCAACACGAAACACACCAACTGGAGCTGCAAA
Source organism: Platygaster robiniae (assembly GCA_028476575.1). Lineage (NCBI taxonomy): Eukaryota > Metazoa > Arthropoda > Insecta > Hymenoptera > Platygastridae > Platygaster > Platygaster robiniae. Next base: position 29,784,920 of record CM052020.1, on the reverse strand, counting down.
GGCCGCAACAAAAATGGCTCTATCCTGAGCAAGTACCTCCTCAGGCACAGCTGCTCCATCGCATACCCGGACACACCCACCTGCTACTCTTCCAGGGCGAACCCCAGCATGATGGACTTTGCGATCTACAGGAACATCCCCTTACTACCCCGGATCAAAGCGGTCACCGAACTGAACTCTGATCACCTTCCCATAATCGTTGACTTCTACAGCCTCGGAGCGAAACTGGAACCCGCGACTAAGAACAGCTACAGGAACCTGAACTGGAACAAATTCAGATCCTGCCTGGACACACACATCAAGATAGACAACAACATCAGGACCACCACAGATATAGACGCAGGCATTGATAGGCTAACGAGGACGATAATCCAAACCGCCGACCGAAGCACCCCCAGGGTCAGGGGACACAACATGGACGGATTCCCTACCCACATCAGAGACCTCATCAAATACAGGAACACCCTTCGCAGACGCTTCCAACGCTCAAGGACAAAAGCCACCCAGGACCAGGTCAAAGTACTGAACCAGGAAATCAAACAAGCTGTCAGCGGCTGGAAGAACGAATGCTGGAACACCAAGATCCGAAGTCTATCTACCAAGGACAACTCACTCTGGCGCATGACGAAGGCTCTCACCAGGAATAAGACGATGACAATTCCCACCCTCGAATCACAAGGCACGACAGCAACCACAGATCGAGAAAAGACCGACCTACTGGCGAGTGGCTTCTCTAGGACACACAGACTGACACAGGACCTGGGTGATACGGATTTCACCCACAGTGTCTCCACCCAGCCATCTAAGATCCTGGTGGAGGAGATAGATCCGGATGAAATTCGCCCCACCACACCCAGGGAAATATCCACCATCATCAAAAGGCTCAAGACTAACAAAGCCCCCGGAGAGGACCGAATAACGAACTCGATCCTAAAGAACCTGAACAGGAAGACCATAATTCAGATACATCATATCCTTATAACATATATACGTCCTTATATAACATCATATCCAGAATAAGTGCATCAAATTGGCCCTCGACTACCCCAGGGACACACGAACCTCAGAAATCCACCAGACATCAGACTTCAAATACATCACGGAGCAGATACTAGATCTCACGGACAAACTGCACAACACACTACTACAGGACACCAAACTTGAACACATATGCTACCCCAAGACCAAGGACATCAAGTACAGGCATTTCTTCAACGGGAGACACAAAAAAACGCAGGACCGATAGCAGGACAGCGCTGAGACCTTCATATGATGAATCTGTACATACCCCTCACACCACTCCACTGTAAATAACCCCTAGCATGTAGAATATTATATTATATATTAAGGCATAAATCTGATAATGGTTTTTTAGGCTATATTTTCCAGTTAGAAATCTCAATGTGAAAGACACGAACTGATATTGTAATGATGAATGCGACTTATTTGGTAGAGGCGATTATGAGCCAGGGACAAACAGCGACGATTATATACTCTGTAGAAAACTCTGTAGATTGAGATCATGAATGAAGCATAAGTTAAAAAAAAAAAAAAAAGGCAAATCATTAGTTTCATCGAACTCACGTTGGAAATATCTCGAGCGACAACAAAACTTCAAGTAATCGCCACTGGCAGCAGCAGCAGTTGGAGTAGGGAGAGGCCCTATATCAAGAGGGATCCCCGAGAAGAATCATCAGTCTCAACGAGAAACCGAAGCAACCACATCTCCACCGACATCGTAGTGCTACAATGGACTTCACGAAATTGAATTCAGTGTCTCGCCTGGAGCACAAGAGGATTATGGATCTCGACCTGAAGAAGAGCTACAGGGTTACGAGGGTGTCCGAGGTCATAACGTCATTCGGACCGAAAATCATCATAACTGTCGATGGAGAGTTTACAGTCTTCCTGCCTGAGCGTGTCTCGAAGATGCTGCACAAGGACCCGGAGCAACTCCAACAACAAGGATGCCACGGAGAATACCAACCACGTCCATTTCCGCTACCTCGGCGGGAAAATGAACTATTGTGAGTTCTTCACTCACTAAAGGTGGCAGCAGTGGCAGTTGGAGTGGGGAGAGGTCCTATATCAAGAGTGATCCCCGAGCGGAAGCAACATTCTCGTCAGGACCTCGACGCGGAAACATATCGAGCGAAAAAATGAAATTCATCGTTGACATGCAAGGCTTCTCTATGCCTGGCAGTGGGGGAGCAGATGAGTTCATCGTCAAAGAACTTGCCATCATCACGATTGAACCAGCCAACGACGTGGAGACGTTCCTCTTCAAGCCGCCATGCTCATGGTCGAGTCTACCCGCAACAGTCAAGGTCAAGAATTCCTGGTTAACCAACAACTACCACGGCATTCCTTGGGCAGCTGGTGATGTACCTTACAACAAGTGCAAGAACGTCGTGAACGCCAAACTCAAGAACGCCAGCTACATTTTCATCAAGGGACGTGAGAAGAAAGGATGGCTCGAGGGGACCTTGAAGAGCTGGCCTACCATCATCGACCTGAAAGATATGGGCTGCCCATCGCTGAAAAACTTGCGAGCTTCAACCTGTGCATACAGGAACTTGCACGCTCACATCAACGGACGTCACTGCGCAACTGAAAACGGTCTTCGTCTGAAGATGTGGTTCTGGGACACCTATGGCATCACTCCGTCAACGAGGAGATCTCTCCAACTCATACGTCACTCACGCTGCTTGAAAAATTTGGACACCATGGACATCGCAGAGCTGCCAGTAGAATTCATCATTGGCTACCTGAGCAACGACATCGAATGTGCTTAGGAGAAACTTCCAGAAGAACTTCAGCTCGACCCAGAAGTTGCCAGCTATCGCCGATGCCAGAAACATTGGTTCTCAGTCGGGGACGCCATCGATGGACCACCGCCATTTGTTCGCGATTGTTATCTTTGTCGACGTTAAAAAATTGTGAATGATGCTTAATAATTACTTTGATCATGAAATATTTAAAAATATATAGTACGTATATACTTACTATTAAATAAACAACAAATTGATTGTAATTGGTGTGTTTATCATTTTTCTGAAAAAAAAAGTGTCACCATGGTCAAGATTTGAACCTACTTACCTTTATATTTCCAATGCTTCATACATTGATCCTAACCACCTCGGCCATGGTGACACTTTGAATAGAATAGTTTAGAAATAATTTTTACTCATCATTGGACGGATCCCGAACATCGTTGGTTGCTGATTCTGGATATCGTTGGCTTTTCGCTTCATTAAAATGAAACATTTTATTCTGAATTTCGAAATAACTTAAAATCTATTTTACGATTATAGGCTCGAAATAAAAAGAGTAAATATTCATTTAAACCATTTTTCATTTATTCAAATTATAGTTCACCTTATAGTCTAACAATTTTTTCTGCAGAACAGTATCCAAAATTTTCGCAGTTTGCTCAATTCTTCGTTGGAATCTTACACGGTCTCGAGCAACTTGTTCCCATGAACCACGTCGGTACTTTCATTGCATCGAATTTCACTGCGTTATGTACTATTGTTAGATCGTAGACTTAACTGAGTACTCTGTGGAAGCTCTTCCTTTAAAAATTTTGCAATATCATCCAACTCATAGCTTCCTGGAGGCATTGTTATTACGTCATTACCAATATAAAATTTATTGTTGTCAACATCGATGTTAGGTATTGAGTTAAACGTTAAAAATTCTACAAGCCCCAAAAAATATTTCTTTTGAGTAGACAGTTCAATAGGTGGAAAATAATTTGCCTCCAAAATAGACGATTCTCCCGAGAATGTAAGCGTTAATGAGTCCGCCATGGCTGTCACTTGTAGAGTGATGTATATTCACACGCGATCAATGCTTTTATGCAGTAGAAACTTGAGATACAGATGTCCACAGATGATTAAGTTATAATTCTGGTATTTATCACAATTGTATTTGATTACGCTACCGATACCGAAGCAGTCCATGAGTTTACGAGTTGGTTGTAGATTGCCAAAGCTATCGAAATATATGATTCGATTGCCGGTTTTTCGATAAGCGACCCAATGCGTCCCAGGACCATTTTTAGAATCCAAATTGATAATGGCAGCTTCAGCTTTTTTAGGCCCACTCTTCGGTAAATCATTTCTCATGTATACACCTCGGAAATGTGGTATTTTTAGAATTTTTGCATACTTTAGCAAATCTACATCGGTTAGTGGTCGGTTCGGTAGCTCTACACATTTTTTAAATGAAGTCCCAAGCCAGCTCCCCAAGGTTTTAAGTACAATCCTTTTCCTACGGCGATCGATTCCATCTTGAGGTTATGTCGTTTTGATTCCTCCAATTGCCGCCTGGCGGCTCTGGCGTCGTTGATAGCTTTGACGATGCTCGCAGCGCCACCTGCCAATGCTCCTGTTGCACTGAGTCCCGCAAAGACTGGCAGTAAAAAGGCTGATAAAATGCCTCCAATTTTGCTGGGCACCGGTAGTACACGAGGCACTCGAACTTTCTTCTTTCCTCCAGCTTCTTTCACCGCAGCTCGTGCAGCTTTCAATGTTGATTGTACAGAGCCGGTAGCTTTAACTGCTATTTTCGCGGCATCTATAACTCTTCTCAATGGTGTCTTCTTCTTTATAGGCTTTTTCTTGATAATCTTCTTCAAGCCCATTCCAAGTTTTTCTTTGATTCCCATGATGCCAGCTACTCCAAGGGCAACAGTTTTTTCTCCAACTCCGGAATCCTTGGCGAACACACGTTCGATTGCTCTTTTTGCAAGCAATTTATCAGCTTCGTGTCTCACTGATAGATTTTCACAATTTTTTGAATAGGCAATGTCGTGCTCCCTATAATCTGCGTCGAGAGGATTGATTCCACGATCCCCACGAGCTAATCTTTTAGCAAGTTTGGTGCCTGGGCCACAAAATTGATAGCCAGGAATGTAAAGTTCAACAGGGAGCTTGTTAATCACTGAGTTCACAAGACCACGTCTTTTCACTCTCATTGCCTGAGTAAGACTGAGGCTCAGGCTATATAAGCCCCCTATTTATAGTGAATCGAGTCAGTCACATGCAGGAAGTCATGGAGTTCAAATCGCAGAATGTTAAATTGCCTGTCGTTAACTTTTATAACGTTGCAGTTCGAGAAAAAAACAAGAAAACGTCATGATATTCTATTGCCAAATACTTTACGTGCAATAATATATGGACCATCAAATTGTGGTAAGACGAATGCTCTTTTGTCACTCATTACACATCCTAATGGATTGAAATTCGAGAACGTCTACATTTACTCAAAATCTCTGGAGCAACCTAAATACAAGTACTTAGAAAAAATCATTCAACCAATCAAAGGAGTAGGATATTACCCATATAACGACAACGAGCAAGTTGTGAGTGTAGAGGAAGTGAAGCCAAACTCTGTAATGATATTTGATGACGTGGCGTGTGAAAAACAAAACAATATACGTGCATATTTCTGTATGGGGCGTCATCGAGATGTGGATAGTTTTTATCTCTGTCAAACTTACGCATGTATCCCGAAACACTTCCCACACGGCAAAGTAGGTTTCAGGAAGCTTGCAGCAAGGTTTCAACATAACATTTCTATCTTTCTGTAAGCTCACTGAAAGCCTTTCAGTTACCTTGCTGCAACGTTAAATGTTCGCATGTCTGCAATGTTGCAGATGGAAAATTACTGAAAGCTTCAAACAAAGTTTGTAGAAAGTTTCAAAACTCTATAACTGAAATCTACCAGAAAGTGAACTGAAAATTTCCGGAAAGTTTACTGAAACCTTCCGTTTTGTTGCGTTTACCTTTTTGAAAGCGGTCTGCAAAATTTCTGTTCGCTTTCATAATAAAGAGGAGGGATTTCCCAGAATGCTTTCCGCAAGCTTACCCTGGCTTGCAGCCTTCACCAACTGTAATGCTCACCCGCGACTGTAGTCGCGGGTGAGCACTCAACCCTGCTTATATACCCTCAATATCAAACCCATGTAAAACGAGTTTTGTGGAGCACGCGAAACAGCTAGGAGGGTAGAGTACTCACTCATGACTCACTGGTGAAGACTGCAAATCAGGGATATATATCGTTTTGAGTCTATGAAGCACTAAAATCCGCTGAAAATCGTTCGCTGATATTTATCGCTGGAAATTTCGTCGGAACTACGATGAAATTTTTTCCGTGCGAGCAGTAATCTGTACACTATTTTTTAAGTACTTTTATCTAAATATAAGTGAATATCAAATTGTCAGCCATAATGAATTTAAAATCAAAGAGCAAAGTTTAACCCAGTTGTAGAATAAAAAATGTTATCCAGTAATAATTTGAAAACCCATTGTTTGAAACGATTCTAAATACAAAAATTGGTTAAGAAAAGATAATACAGGACCAAAAAAATATGCATATTTAAATCTGAATGTATATATTCATAAAAACTTTACAGATGAGATGATGAAATTATAGAAAAAGTTTTTTCATTCAATCTGCTAATTTTCCAAAGTAGTTTGCAAGGTGGCTTGCAAGGTGGCTTGTGAGGTGGCTGGCGTTGATTTCTTTTGTTGCTTCTCTCTGAAATATAAGCAATTCGTATGTTACGTCAAAGCTACAAATAAGAATAAATATGTTTCCATGATAAGTTCTTACGTTTCTCTTTTGATTCTTAATAATGCCTGCGCAAGCCAAGGACCAACAGTTTTAGACCTTCAAGAAGCTTCATCGAATGTGGAATATTTCTCACCAGCTGCTCCTACGTAAAACATAAATTTAAGTTTAAAGTGAAAAGGTCAATGATAATACATGTAAAATATATATGTATTCACGTACGGAACATGCAATGCAAAAATCGCGTATCTTTCATTGGTCTTTTTGGTTCCAAGTCTATTGCTTCATTGTCAACTTTTTTCTGCTTTCCTACCACGTTGAAGTGCAAGGCTAACTTATTGGATATGAAGCGCCTCAAAATGTTTTGCAACATTTCATGGCAGTCTTTTCCACCTATAGTTTTCATGTAGGTAGCCTGAAAAATTTGAGTTTTATAAATTTACATTGATTTTATTACATTTGAACATTTTTCAAAAAAGTTGAATGTATTAAAAAATTATCTATAATTGTTGTGGATCCATAAAAAGCAAAATCTAACACGTAAAAACAATTACTGTTCGCTCCATAAATGCGGCATCTTTCAATTTCTCCTCGAAACTATTAAATGCCGCCATGTCAAGAAACGGAAAATTTTCCTCAAAGTCATCATTATTGGTTCCATTCTTTGTATTTCCGAGACGTTTAATCACATTGGTCAAAGTTGCCTCGATACTGCTCATTCTTCTGCTCAAGTTGTCAAATGATAGTTGCAGTTTATTCATTTTTGATAAATTTTCTTTTCCCACGTCTGAAATAATAATATTCATTATTCAACGGTGTTAGATCGGAAATTTTAAGATCAGACCCACCAATCACGATTTTTTCAAGCGATGACAAGCTTTCCTGTTCAGTCGGCTTGATCTTTTCGGAATGTGAGTTGCTTTCAGCAATTTCGGTGTCTATAACATTTTTTGCTACGTCAGGACGTCTGTCTGTAAACATATAGATAAAAAATTGTAAGTACAGGATCGTTTTAATAATTATTTCTTGCTTCTTAAATATAATGATCAAAACAATAAAAGAGTTTTCAATCATAAATGACTTATATTTAACTGTTAAACGAAATGTAAAAATAATGCTTATTATTCCGAATCCAAATAATTGTGACATTGATTGTGATATTCATGAATTAGAATAGAGTAGCAACAAATATACAGCATTTTTTGAAAATGTCACAAAGTAAATAACTTCAATTTTCCCAAGAATGCAAAATAGTACCGTTTGTAAAACAAAAAGTGATAAACAAATTATAACTAACTTTTGCTAATTACCTTGCCAATTACCTCGAAACTGTTATAATTCAAAAAAGGTGAGCTGTTACGGCTTTTGAGATACTAATTTCTAAGAAATATTTTTCAATGTTCTACAAAAAACATGCTTCTGTAGCATATTTTAGAACTTATAAAGTTTATGCATGTTTTGGTGATTGAAAAGTGATATTTTATGCGTAATTTTTAAAAGTTTAAAAAAGGATTTTCATAAAATTTTAGCTCACTTTTCAGAAATCCATCGAGGCATGAAGATAACGACTGGAAAGGTTATCCTTACTACGTTGAATTTTTTTGGGTGGGGGCTGCGATTCTTTGTCACTTGAGTTTTCTGAATCACTGCTAGTTCGAGTCGGAGAGAATCGTTGTTTTTTGTGGCAACTTGCACGCGATTTTCGCAATTTCTCCTCCTCTACTCCTGATTCGAGATCAGAAGCTTTCTGGATTATACTGAACGAATCCTTCGTCTGTTTGTATGTGTCTGAGAATTGAAAACAGTTCAGACACATGTTAATAATGTTATATATGTTATTGACCATAAAGTTATAATAAATAATATATAATTATCATAATTAATAATGTCTTATACAGGGTGTATCAAAATCCCCGAAAAAAAAGAAACGATTTATTATTTTTTGAATTTCGGGTCATAAAGTCCTCTACTACATTTTACATTACACAAAATCAAAAACAATTACATTGGTAATTTAAAAAAATATTCTTATATTCTGGAATATATCTTCAAAAACATGATTATCTGTTGGTTGTTCAAAAACAAATTTTCAATTAAAAAATAATAAATTTAGTTTGTTGAATACCATGAATTGGTGAGCAAAAAATATTTAAGTATTCGGTAAAACAATTGGAGAATTTGAATTTTATTTTTTTTTTTTTTTAACAGTTTTTTCTTATTCAATTAATAATAAGGTTGGTTGTAATAGATTGATTGGTTTTTGAACAATATTTTCAATTATACTCCGAAGACGAATTTAGAAATCTCATTTTTTTTTTCTTATCCTGAAAAAATATTTCCGTATGACTAATTTCATAAATTCAGTTTATTCAAGTAAATAATTCTTTCAAAACATGTTTTAAAATTAGGTATAACAATTCTGAAGTAATACTTTTCTGTTCTTTTTTTTAAAATATAGGTACTTTTATTTCAAAAGAAAAAAAAATTAATTTTTGCGAGGAAAATTAACGCATCATTTAAAAAATGTATACATACCATGTAACTTATTTTAAGATCTCAGATTTCAGTTCTTGGGAAAAATATTTTATCATATTCAAATTATAAAATAATTATTAACTGTACAGAAATTTGGTATTTATAAAAGTATTTTTATATTTAGGAAAACGATTTTTCCAAGCCTTTTTCATTAGTTTTTTAAAAAAACAATTCGTCATTTGAAAATTTCATATTCAGTTTTAAAAAAACAATTCGTCATTTGAAAATTTTATATTCAGTTCATTGGAAAGAAGTTGGTTATTCCGAAAAATATTTTGTTATCTGAAAGAAATATTAACTTATCAATTTCTTTATTTTTTTTAATGTTTTTTGTTTTAGAAAAATTATATAGGTTCATTAAAAATATGAATTGGTTATGTTGAGGGATATGTGGATATTTGAAAAGACAATGATCAAGTATTGGTTTGATGAGGAGTATGTTGATATTCGGCAAAACAAGTGCCAAGTATTAGTTTGTTTTTTGAAAAAGTGTTTTGTCATTTACAAGATACGTATTTAGTTTCTTGGAAAAAAAGGATCTTTTTAACAAATTGTTTATTTTCAGGATAACATTTGGAAAATTTCTATTGTTTATTGCTTCTTTTAAAATTATTTCGTCAATTTTTAATTAGGTATGTAGTGAAACAATTAATAAATTGGAATTTGTCGTTAAAAAAATTGTGGGAAAAAATGAATATGAAACAAAAAATATTAAGTTGAACAATTTGTTGTAGGAAAAAAAATTGATTCTCAATTTAGATTCAGCTGAATAAATATTTTGCAATTTCGCGATGGGAAGATTTTTAACTTCTTAACTCACCATATCCGAAGACAATTCGACGTATGTCTTTCTTTATCCAAATGGTTTTTATCGGCTCGTCCTCGTTGATGACCACTTCATCAAAATTATATTCCGATGGTGGAATAAGAAAAATCACGAATAAATTTTCGATAATATCCCGTCATGCCGAGAAACATTTTGATCTCCTTCGCGTTTCTTGGAGGGGAGAGAATTTCGATCGCTCTGATTTTATCAGGGTTTGGTTTTACACCATTCTTTGTGATTACGTGCCCTAGATAGTGACATGATTCCTTCAAAAATTCGCACTTATCAATTTGCAGTTTCAAATTGTGCTCTCGCAATCTCGAAAAAACATTCCTCAGTTTCTGATTGTGGTCGTTTAGTGTCGATCCGTAAATGACAATATCGTCCAGATAGACAAAACATTGGACATTATTGAGCCCTATTAAAACGTTGTTCATGGCTCGTTGAAAGATTGCAGGGGCATTTTTCAAACCAAATGGCATTCTCTTAAACTGATAATGTCCATCAGAAGTAGAAAAACCAGTTTTTGGAGCGTCTTCGCTATTCATCGGGATTTGATGAAATCCGCTAGCGAGATCTAAGGTAGTGAAATATTCTGCATGGCCCAACTGGTCCAGGATATCTTCGATATTCGGTAGTGGGTACGCGTCACCAATTGTCTTTTCGTTTAGCTTTCGATAATCAATCACTATTCGCCATTTTTTCTCGCCTGAAGCGTCAAGTTTTTTCGGTACCACCCACAAGGGGCTCAACCACGGGCTTGTTGACGGCGTAATTATCCCTTGTTCAAGCATTCTGTCTATTTTTTTTCGTACCTCGTTTTTGTGTACCTCGGGGTAGCGATAAGATTTCGTGTGTATTGGATTCTCATCCGTTACCCTGATGTTCGCGGTCCCGGCTGTCGTTGAGGTAAAATGATCAGTAGGAAGATAAAAAATATCGTGATATTCTTTACAGATATTTGAGATAGCATCCTTGTGCTCGAGAAAGTGAATATGATCAAGTCGAAGATTGTTGATCAATTGATTCACCCTTTCTTTTACATCATCTTGGGTATTGGAAAATGCGAAAATTCTCATATCTCTCGGGACAGTTGCCACGTCGATATGAGGTCTCTTGATCGATTTACGTTGATTCGAGCGATTCACGACAGTAATCAGGGCTTCATCATTCGACAAGATTTTTACAATCGAATTCGGTACTAACAATTCCTTGTTATCATGGAGCCATTGTGACTGTACTATTCCGTCTTCAAGATGTCCTGGATTCCGAATTTTCACGCGAATGACAATCTCCGATCGTGCGTTAAGAAAAACGTGAGAGTCCGAGTACTGTGTCGTGTTTCTTTGTAGAGGAATTGGGAAAGGAATGGATTTAATCGGAAAGGTCGCTTGCTCATAATTAATCACGGATTTCTGTTCTCTAAAGAATTCATGACCGATTATTCCATCAAAAGGGATATTTGTCGATGAATCGATGAGTTGAAAATTTGACTGAATAGAATGACCATGAATTTTCAGAGTTAACTCCGTTTCCCCGGAAGTTTGAGTTGGCGCATTCCGAGCTATTCCATTTAAAGTCACAACTTGAGGATCAACAATTCTATAATGATCGAGACTCGACATTTTAATTAGTGACATAGAAGCACCAGTGTCAACTAAAAATTTCAAAATTTTATCAGGAGATTTCGATTCTTCACAATAGAATAAAACGTAAGTTAAATCGTTAGTCTCTGCAAAAATCTCTGAACAAGTCAAATCCATCTGGATACTCGGAATTTCGCCATTTTTTATTCCTGATTCGGTGGGTCTGGCTGAAGCCCCGCTTCGAGAAAATTTTTAGCATAAAAATTTACGTTCGCGTTCTGATTCGATTTTGCGCCCTGATTTACCCCAGTTGTCTGAAATTGACCTCGATTCTTGTTCACCCATTCGCGCTTTCGACACTGGTCAATTTTATGACCAGGTTTTTTACAATAATTACAGTGTACACCTGTGAAGCCTGGACTTTTTGAGTTCTGATTCGAATGTGATTCAAAATGAAATGTTGTCTGTGGGCGATTACTCGTTTGCAGTTTCTTGCGATTAGGGTTATGGAAACATTGGTCGGCGTAGTGACCATTGCGATTACAAAAAGTACATCTTTTTGTCTTCTGGGAATTCGAATTATTATACTGCAATTTCAAAGCCTTTTCTTCAATAGTAGCGGCAGTAAACGCCTCATTTATTGTCTTGAACTCCCGATATCTTAGCATCTGAGAAATTTGGGGGTGTGTGTGATATACAAAACGATTCAAGGTCATCTGTGTGACCATTGAAATCCTTCCTGGGAGGTCAGTGGCATTGTCATTTGAACTGTGTATATTTCCCAAAATTCTTGAAGATAAATCCTCTAATCTCTGATAAAATGAGGTAATATTTTCGTTTTGATGTTGTCTCATCATGTGCAATTCCTCAAGGAGTTGATCGAACGTCTTTTTATCCAAGTACAAATTCAACAACAAATTTGAAATTTTTTTCCATGTTGTCAAATTACAGTGTATATCGATCTGCTCCCTGGCTTTGCCAGTGATGAGACTCTTGACGTACAATAAAAGAGCAGTTTTCTGTGATTCGTGAGCCAATTCAAAGACTCCGTCGACCTGTTTCACGAAACTGCGAACTTTATATCGATCGCCATCAAAATTGTCCTTGATTATTTTATGAGAAACTCGATGTTATATTGAGGCCTGGTTCCATCATTGGAACCTGTAGAATTCACGATTTCCGGCATTTTCAGAGTTATTATTTCCTCCCCTAACGATTCAGGATTTATTGTTCAGAAAGCCAGCAATACAAAATCGACACGAAATTGATCGAGAATCAACCCAGGGATTAGTGCATATTCTATATGAGTCAAATTTCTATTCGAGTCTCCGGTCTTATACGCACTTGATTCGAGATTTCCGGATTTAGGATTTAAGATTTCATATGCACTTGATTTGAGATTTCTAGATCCAGGATTTAAGATTTCATATGCACTTGATTTGAGATTCCTGGATTTAGGATTTAAGATTACATACGTCCTTGATTTGAGATTTCTAGATTTATGACTTAAGATTCCATACGCACTTGATTTAAGATAAAGAATAAAGGATTAAGAGTGAGAGAAGGTCGAGTGAAAGAAATGCAGTTTTCCCAATAACACAGTCGTGTACTCACTTTAATGCTGGTCCGTGGGCGCTACTCCGCGGTGGATCGCCAGGTCATCAAAGGAGTTGGTTCAGAAGTTCTTGTTGACCGCCTGAAGTCGAGCAGAACCGGGAACAGGATGAGAATCGCTGTTTCTCAGTGTTGCGTTGTCGTCCTCCGGGCCGTCAGGACTCGCTGATAGAAACGTCGGGGCCTGGTCAGGAACTCAGGTTTACGCGCCGACTCCGTCAAAATTCAGCCGTCCTCAGTAATCGAACTTTTGAAATTTCGTGTTCGATAGTCCTTTTTGCAACAGTGTTGCAACTTCCTCCAGTTAGTGAAAGCCGGACTATCCCGATCCTCGTCGCCAAATAGATGTTGGATTCCCAGGTGGAAATGAAATCCAGTAGACTTGACACGACTTATTTATTGAAATTACTTCCTAACTTTACAAAATCTTGAGCCTTTCTCTGCGCGCTCCGTACGTGGTACCCTTTTTATAGCTAACTAGAGTACTGATAAAATATCTGATAGTCGAAAGATAATATCCGAATACACATCTATGTCATTCTTATTATATCCATCAAACAGAAAAACCGTAAATGCTTATTGACAGAAGATCCGATGCACTTAGATAGTTAAATCGTATTGTATGACCACGATAAACGAATACAATACTTATTGACTATCATGATATTATAAAAGTGAGTTCTCAGAAAAGCAAAGTCCCAAATATTCGAATGGGCGCACAGACAAATAAAAATAGAAAATGTATTGATAAGAATAATATGATTATCTGGTACGTTATACAACAGAATTTATCGTGAGAAAAATATTGTTACATAACATATTTTCAACTGACTACGCACGCATATGTTACAAAAAAAGTAAGTCAAAATGTATTATACATTAAATAAACTGTATTACTGAACCAATTTATGAGTTTCTTTAACAAATAGAAGCATTGAAAAATTCTTATGTTTTCAAATAAACATGTATTTTAAATTATTATATTACTACTCTTATTATTACGAATGTTGACATTTTTTCAAAAATTTTATCGGATGTTAAAGTATTAAACCTTTCTTTCAATTTTGAAGTTCCATATTTTTAATTTCAATACAAATTTGTTATATCAACGTATTAGAGTTAAGGAGGAATATTTTGTTTTTGAAAAGTTCTCCAATATGCATGCATTCAACTTTGAAATAATCATTTTTTTTCCTATTGACAGAATTAACACTGAATCAGGCGAATAGCAAGTTTCAAAATGTTTATTATTTCGATTAATAACTATATATACAAGCAGTGATTTTTTATGAAAAAAATTTTTTTAGTCTTCACAAAATAAAAAACAAAGTAGATTGAAATGTTAAGTTTCAACTTATTTTAATTATTTATTACATTAAAGCGGTAATTTTTCTAGTCTATACAAAATAAAACATTACATTACAATGTTAAGTTTCAATTTGGGCACATTAAATTTGTCAAACTGCAGGAAAACCAGGAAATAAAATATTCCAAATTTAAGAAATTTATTCTACACATTTTCAAAGAGGGAAGACATTAAACTATTTCCTTTTTTATTAACCTAAATTATTTTTCACAGATAAAAATGAACAGTAGCCCGGAGAGTAGTCGCGAATACTCTGAGAGACATTTGCGCCGTTTAGTACAAAACCAGACAACAACTGATTTGCAGCGCATTCTTGCCAGGAAAGATGAACCTGAGATTTTTCGAAATGTGGAACATGAAGATCTGGAAAATAGCCATTCACCTATGGATAATACTCACATGCAAAGTGGTAAGAATATCACACAAATTAAATAAGAGAGTAATTGACCACTCAGAGCCAAAATTCCAATTATAATCCAATTTATTCAAATCTTTGGTCAATATTTCGATCACCAGATTTGGTCCTCATCACAATCAATTTTAAAAAAATCGTATGAAAATAGATCCTGATAAAAACACAATTTGGTGGTCAAAATATTGATTAAAGATTTGATTACATAGGATCATAATTGGAATTTTTCCTCCAAGTGATCAATTACTCTTTAACTTACATGAAAAAAGATAACGGAGCATAACAACTTAATTTGAGATTGACAGAAATTAAACTTGTAGCTGTAAATTAATAAACTCCTAATTGAATTTTCTTTCATTTTATAATTTATAATTTTTTGTTGTTGTGTATATGTGACTTTATTACTACTTGTTTTCTAGGACTTCTTCGTGAACCAACCATAATAATTTTGTAGTTAATGTTTATGAAACGTCATACATAATTTATATTTTGAAAAATTCAGGTTCTGAACAATTTATATTCCAAGGTGTAATTTTTTCTTCGTCATTTTTATAATTAATGCTTAATGAATTTCATTATTATAATATTATATCACAATGTGATTGAATGAAGAGAAAATATTTTCTACAAAAACAGATTTATTCTTTCACCAATATGAGGAGGAATGTGGAAATTTTTGGAAATATTTTGCCAAATTTTTCCATAAATGCCGACTTTCTTCGCCATAGACTTGGAAAAATCATGTAGAATGATGAAAAATTGCAATTTTCAAGATATGACACTCGTAAAGCAAAAAATATGAACATTTTTCATGGGTTCCAAGGCTTGGGGCCCAAATTAACAAATTAGTTATAAGTTGAAATAACAATTACATTCAGCGTAAAAATATATATAAAACTAATAAGTTTCAAGATATCTCAATCACTGAGTAAAAGAACTAAATAATCTTGATCGATTTCCTTGCCAAAAATAAGTAATTTATTTTAGATAATTAACGTTTCAACTAGTTTTTGAGTCCTTTTTAAGAGTGTTGTTTGCAAGATATATTAATAATTTGACTGTACAAAACCATTAGTAGTTCAAATTACATATATGAATTCAAGTCTTTATGCATAAAGTTTGAATACTATATAAATGGTTCTATATATTTTTATATCGTTCTAGTTTTTTCATTTAAAGATTATTATGATCTGTTGACCAGAATAAACCAGAAAAAAGACTCTAAAAAGAGTTGAAACTATAGTTATCTGAAATAAATTACAAATTTTTAACTGGGAAATCGATGAGGATTGTTTCATGAGAATCCATAAAGAAATTTTAATTGGAATTAAAAATTGGAATAGAGGATATTCAAAAGTTAACTAAAAAAAATTTCTCAGAACTCGAAATCGAAAATCGTACGAATTACATAGGGCAAACTTTGAAATTTTTGAGACTTTCTTTTCATAAATGTAAAGATTATCTAAGTTGGGATTTTTTTCGCTTTTGTTTACAGATCCCCTGCCACAACCTGAGAATCAAATTGATGAGAATTTCGATGACAGTGACTCATCTTCTGGGAGTAGTATTCACAGTTTTGAATACCCATACCTCAGCTCGGGTGACGAAGAGGACGAGAATCATGGAGAAATGTTAACGGACTCAGACCTCGTTACGGACGTCGTTGATTGGATGGGTCAATTTTCAATAAGCAGGGAAGCTAGCAATTCTTTACTTGCAATCTTAAATCGTCACACAAATGTTTGTTTCGCGAAAGACTCGTGAACCCTTTCGAAGACACCGAAAACCACAAATGTTGTGCCAATGTGCCAAGGTCAATATTGGCACAATGGCTTAGAAAATGTTATACTCGACATAATTTCGAAAAGAGATTCTCAAGGCATTAGGGAAGAACATATGAATCTTTTGATTAACATAGATGGTGCTCCTTTGGGAAAATCCACAACAAACTGTCTTTGGCCAATTTTATGTTCTGACGATATTTTAAAAGACGTTTATGTTATTGGAATTTATTTTGGAACAGGTAAGCCAAATAATCCTGATGAATTTCTTGATGAGTTTGTCAAAGATGCAATCAAATTTACAAATGAGGGCTGTAATGAAGGGGAAAAAACTTATGCACTTAAGGTAAAGGGAATCATTTGCGATGCGCCCGGAAAATCGTTTATTTTGCAAGTAGCAGGGCATACTGGGTACGGTTCTTGCACTAAGTGTATAATACACGGCGAATATGTTGAAAATTATGCTTGATTCCCCGGTGAATGTAATATACTGAGAAATGATGATGATTTCAATCATTTTCGTTATGAGTTGGATTATCAACGTGGATTAACTTCTTTGACAAAAATACCACGACTTAAACTTGTTTCAGAAGTTCCACTTGATTACATGCATTTGATTTGTTTGGGAGTCGTGAGGAAACTTTTACATCTGTGGTCTAGTGGGCTAATTCGAAAAAAAGTTCGTTTACGGTCGTCTGATGTTAAAGAAATTTCAGGACAATTGCTCGATTTAGTTAATTGGGTCCCTTTTGATTTTAACAGACGACCAAGACCAATAGAATATTTAAAATATTGGAAAGCTACCTAGCTTCGCTCATTTTTGTTATATTGGGGGCCGATTGTTTTGAAAAAATTTTTGAGGGTTGAATTGTATAGCCACTTTTTTCAACTGCATATTGCAATTACTATATTAGCAAGTCCAGGTTTGTCAAAGGTTCCAACAAACGTGAATTTCGCGGAAGAATTGTTAAAAAAATTTGTGTCAGAATTTGAGGAACTGTATGGAAAAAAATACATTTCGCATAATGTTCATAATTTACTGCACATTGCCCTAGATGTCAGGAAATATGGACCTTTAGACGAATTTAGCGCATTTCGTTTCGAGAACTACATTGGAACTTTGACAAAACTGATAAAAAAAGGAGAATGTCCTTTGCAACAAATTCACCGTCGATTATCCGAAAGAAAAATTAATTATAAAACAACGACGAACGAAATTGAAAAGGTTTCTTTGCAGGGGCGACATCATAATGGTATTATGCCTGATGACCATTCGCGTTTTTATACAGAGTTTCGTAAAATGTATACCGAAAATTTCAGGATAAATTGTTATGACAACAAAAACAATTGCGTTTTATTAAAAGATGGAACTATCGTCGAGGTTTTGAATTTCGCGACTGTACGAAACGAAAATTTTATAATCGGCAAAGAAATGATGCATAAGAAAAATTTATACTGTGAACCTGTTTCGTCGTCAGACATCGGAATAAATGTTGTCAAAAGAACAATTGTTATTCGTAAGTAGCTTAGTTCAGAAATTACTGCAAAGCTTTGCAAATTTCCGTACAAACATCACAAAAACAGCGACGAATTTATTACAATGTGCATCATACATACCTCGGCTTCTAAATCATAATGAAAAAAATGCATCCTAGTCTACCTCTCACGGTCAAAGTTTGCACGACAAATGATTGTATATAACATAATGTTAGCAAATAAATATAAGATGAGAAATGCACGACCTGTTGATCGTTTTCATCGCCCACCAATATTTTAATATTTTTTTTTTTATTCAAACATTTTTATACCTTTTAAAAAACGGTACCGATATATTTCAATTGAAACTTTTACTTATATGTTACGATTTTTGTGAATGAAACTTATCGTAAAATCCTATCTGCAACTATGAACTTATAGTTTCTTTAATAATTATACGCGCGTATATATATTATTTCAATAGCTAATATTTACGAAAAATAATTTGGATCTTTAGATCGGAGCAACCGAGAAATTTCATTTCAATGAATAATATGACATGTGTTCAAATCTTTACGTTTTAAGAAAAATGATAATATTTAGGAAAACATTTCTACATAAATGCAGTACAAATGTGAAAAACGCATTTTTCAAATAATCACTATCACATAAACCCTTCGACAACGTTGGAGAAATTTTCATATATAATGTTTCGACCGAAATCTTGTAGAAACGTTGCACAAAACCATTACTGGGCGACTACCATTAAAAACTTTTGGTAACGTCTCTCGAACGTTTAAGGTGAAATGTTGTGACATTCATGCATGAGTAAAAATTCAGACAACTTTCAGTTGAAACTGTCAGAAACGTTGCTCGACAGTTTCAGATGAAACGTTTCGAATGAAACGTTGTGGCAACCTTGCAAAAAGATTAATGCAGAAAGCTTTCACGTGAAACTTTCGGTAAGGTTTCCTCAGTCTACACATTGGAAGTTTTCATCAGAAATAGAACAGCAAGATTGCTGAAAACTTTCTTTTGCAAGCTTGCACCAGAAAGAAAACAGAAAGACTGCTGCAAACTTTCTAGTGCAAGCTTTCAGATGACACCTTCCCAAAACTTTCGGAAAGGTAACATCAAAAATCTGCAAGCTTTCGTGCCGTGTGGGTTGGTACGAGATAATACTAGTATGCTTATACTGTTTCGTCAAGATGATATGAATCTGAAACATGTTTACGATGATCATGTAAACACTGACATGACGTTCACCCAATTTCGAAATTTGTGTGCAACGTGTTGGAATGACAAGTACGGTTTTCTCGTTATCGACAAGGATAGCGATATGTATCAAGGGCGGTACAGGAGAGGATTCGACTGCTTCGCATCTATAAATTGAAGTGACTACGGAATAAAACATCAGTATTACCTGAACCACGATCGAGGCGACATCATGCAGCGCAAAGATGTATTGCATCATATCGTACAGGCTAGTGAATCCATTCGCCGAAAACATCGTCTGCTAAAACGAGGAAAAGCTGCCGTGGAAATGTCTGTGGATGAAATTTTCAAGCCCATTATTAATCCACTACAGTCATTGGCGCATAAAACGCAAGATGTAGAAATGAAAGAAGTCAAAAAAGAAGAAATTAAAGATGAGCCATCCATGCAATCGGAAGACGAAGATACATTCGAGCCATCTCAAGAAGAGGCATCTGGTGAAGATTTTTTGAGCTTTAATAGAACTATTGGTGATCAGAGTTTTGCACCAAGTACCGTCAGTTTCCTAGCTCCTGTTAACACTCTGGCTAAATACTTAAAGATGCTGAAAAGCAAGCCTAAACAAAAGAATCTCGATACACAGTATGGAGTACGATCGTTGAAAGCTGGATTATACATTGGGAATGTTCCAATTAGTTTCTCAGAAAACATTGTTCATGTGGGGACTGAGGAGTTTGAGAATACACCAGGGCTTATCGAACTATTATTTAAAAAAATACCAGACAGTTTGATAGTAAGTACAAATGATGTGAAAAACTATAAGAAAATCATCCGTCAAACTAATGCAGATAGGAAATATAATGAACCTGACAAGAGTCTGCGTGGTGGTGGTAAAGATTAGAAATATCTCACGTATATCGCTGATAAGAAGATAAAAGGTCAAGGAATGTTTAATATAGCTCACCAAGAACGAAAAATAGACTACGTACATTGGGATGATCCGAATGAACGTGTAGAACGTTTGCAACTTATTCTTGCGTCTCAAGCTGCTGGAAATAACAGTCATACCAACGAAATAAATTCAATTATCGAAGAATTGAGAGAAGCTGAAATTATATATTAGATAACTCGGAGCGTATAGCCTCATTCACAATCCAGACAATGTCGAGTGTAGACGTTTTCGGAAGACATTTAAATAAAACTCGTGGAATACGTGGTCCTCCAGGTATTGGAATTAAATTGACTGCTGACGGTCATTACGATTTGCAGAATAAAAAATTACTCAATGTTGCAAAAGGTGATAATGAAACTGATGGTGCTTCATATAAAAATATAATTGATTTTGAGAAAGTGCTGATACAAGAAATAGAGAAGTTGGAAAAGGATTTGAAAAAATCCCTTGAATCCTTGGCTAGCATGTATCAAAAGCATTTAACTGAAAACTCTGCAATCATTTTATCAATTCAGAGTTGTTTAAGACGTATCGAAAAAGAAGTGTTCGTCGATGTGACACCAAAAGAAAATGTCTATGAGTAACTCATTTGACAATCATCCGCCGTACAACATGGATCTCAAGGAAGCTCTAGTGGAAGAACTTCATAAACCTGCAAGAAGAAATTATCGACGACGTAATGTTGATATGCAAGGATTGGATAAAACATGGCAAGCTGATCTCGTTGACATGTCAACCTACGCTGAGAAAGGCTACAAGTTCCTGCTCACCGTCATTGATGTCTTCTCCAAGTACGCTTAGGCTGTGCCTATCAAATCGAACATCTGACGTCACTGCTGCTATGAAGACTGTGCTGAAAGATCGTCAACCCAAGAATCTACACGTTGATCAAGGCAAAGATTTCTACAACAAGGACTTTAAGGCACTCATGACGCAACATGGAGTCAACATGTACTCGACGTTCAGTGGTATGAAAGCATCAATCTGCGAACGCTTCAATCGTACACTGAAGAGCAAGATGTGGAAACGATTCTCCCTCCAAGGACACTACAAATGGATCAACATTTTACCGGACTTGGTATCGAGCTACAACGCAACGAAACATCGTACCATCAAGATGAAGCCCAAAGATGTTACTCCAACTTATGAAAAACGACTGCTCCGTAAAGTCTACTCCAAGAAATATGTCAAAGAGAAACGAAAATTCCACGTCGGCGACAAAGTTCGAATCAGCAAGTATAAGCACTTCTTCGAGAAAGGATACACTCCCAATTGGACAACGGAAATATTTACCATCACTGCAATCAAGCCAACAGAACCCACGACGTACAAGCTCAAGGATTATCAAGATCAACCCATCGATGGAGGATTTTACCAAGAGAAACTCGCCAAAGTGAAACATCCAGATGTATACCTCGTTGAGAAAGTGTTACGAAAACGAGGAAATGAACTACCAGGTGTACTCCTAAGTAATTTCCGGTTTTTTCAATGGATGGCGTTCTGTTTTGTACCGCTGTTGGTAACACATACCATATGTCATTTTGTTCAGTCATATCGAGTGCTTGAACTGCATTGACATTTTCTCGAAAAAATCTTCCAGTAAGTTTTTATTGCGCTTCAAAAATGTCGAATTTTGTACCGAATTTTGAGCATATGCGCCATGCATTGCTTTTCATGTTCAATCAGGGGAAAAAAGTGTCCGAGAGCCACTGTGCGCTTGTGGAAGTTTATGGTGATCGTGCATTAACACTTCGAACATGTGAAACGTGGTTTCGACAGTTCAAAAATGGAGATTTCGACCCGAACGACGCCGCACGCTCCGGCAAGCGAAAATCGTTCGATGACGCCGAATTGCAAGCATTATTAGATGAAGACAACACGCAAACGCAACGACAGCTTGCAGATGCGTTGGGAGTTCAACAGCAAGCAATTTCCAAACGTCTGAGAGCCATGGGAAAAATTCAGAAGTGTGGAAAGTGGGTGCCCCATGAACTGACCGAGCGACAAATGGAGAATCGAAAAGTGACCTGTGAAATGCTGCTTCAACGATACAAAAGAAAGTCTTTCCTGCATCGTATTGTTACTGGTGATGAAAAGTGGATTTTCCTGGAGAACCCTAAGCGCAACAAATCGTGGGTGAGTCCAGGTGAAGCATCGACATCGACGGCACGGCCAAATCGTTACGGTCGGAAGGTCATGCTGTGTGTGTGGTGGGACCAGTCCAGTGTTATATACTTTGAACTGCTGAAACCTGGTGAAACTGTGAATGCCGTTCGCTACAAACAGCAAATGAAAGATTTGAGCCGAGCCATTGTGGAAAACCGACCAGAATATCAACAACGACAGAAGAAGGTGATTTTGCTCCACGACAATGCGCCGTCGCATAAGTCGAAAGTCGTTCGTGACACGCTGGAAAGGATCAAGTGGGAAGTGCTTGATCATGCGGCTTACTCACCGGACCTGGCGCCATCCGACTACCACCTCTTTGCCTCGTTGGGCCATGCCCTTTCTGAGCAGCGCTTCGACTCGTACGAAAATGTACGAAAATGGCTCACCGAGTGGTTCACCTCCAAAGGCAATCATTTTTACTGGCGTGGTATCCACAATTTACCAGAAAGGTGGGAAAAATGTGTAGAAAGCGATGGAAAATACTTTGAATAAAATAAAGGTTACGGTTTTTTTGGAATTATGTGTTTTATTTGCAAAAAAAACCGGAAATTAATTAGGAGTACACCTGGTATATGTTAAATGGTTGGGATTCAACAATACTCATAATAGCTGGATAAATGAAACAGATATGTAAGGTATAAAAAAACATTTATTTAAACATATATCACTATGTATACATTTTTTCATCCTAAAATCATTAGATAGGCGTAGAAAATATATTAATTTTTGAGAAAGTTTTATTCTCAATGTCTTTTTGTAACACTGACTTTGAATTTATTTAAATTTACAATATATTGCTGCACCTACTCAATTAACATATTTACATATGTACATATTAACATATTTACATATGTACATATTTTTGGTTATCATGGATCAGTTTATATTATAGTTATATCCTCATTGTAACTTTTTTGTGACCCTGAAAAGGGGCGGTTTTGTTTGGAATTTAGTCAACATCCATCGTCGAAATGATCTTGTAGTGCCCCCAGGGCAACGTGTCTGTGGTGTCCTTCTGCAGACATCTCTTGTTGTCGAAAGGACTGAGGGCCAATTTGGTCTGCTTGATGGTCTGGATTTTGTGTAGCTTGGACCGGAAGAGATGTTGCTGCCACTCCACTGTGATTTTTTCCCGGAGACATCTCTCGTAGTCGGAGAAGTTGATGGTGTTCTTCACGACTGCTGCCTTGACTCCTTTAGCCTTCTTCATCGCGTCTTGGCCGTTGACTCGGACGCTGTACATTTTGCTGCGGAGCCCGATGAATTCGGTCATGATTCGGCCGTTGCACTCGTCCTTCATCAAACCAACCACCTTCTTGTTGACCCGTGGAAGATTGAAGGGGTTGGATGTTTCGTAGTCTGACGTGTCGAATCGGTGAATGTGCTCGCTCATTACGTCGTAGATGTTGCGTCCTGTGATTTCGTAGATCAGGCTAGCGGTATCTGTGTACATTAGTTTGCCAGGAACAATCTTTTTCATGAAATTATAATGAAATTCGTAAAGGCTAATTTTGGACAAGTCCAGGACAGCAAAACCGGCATAAATCAGTTTGTTCAGCATAACTTGCACTTGCGCAAGTTTGATGGCCACCAGATTCTCGTCAAAGATTGACCGGGCTTGAAAATTTGGTCTTGCTATGAGGGCTTCGGCTCCGTAGGGTCCATTCCAGTCAGTCACCATTTTAATGTTTACTCGGTTCCTAACGTTCTCCATGGTCTTGCCGAATACTGCATTGTTCATGAGTTTGAACAGATTTTTTTCAAACTCATTTTTGGCTTCTTTCCTCAACACTATTGAGGTCAATGTAGGGCTTCAACCACGCCGATTAGGAAAACTGGAGGACTCTGTAGATCTTGACGAGTTTCAGCCCATGCTCGAGAACCTGCTGCAAGTTCCTGTAGTGGATGACGTACTTCTTCTTTGGCAGCAAAGTCGTGGGAAATTTTCTCTCCTTGGCTCCTGATGGTGGCATCTGCTCCGGACACAATGGCAGGTCTTGGTGGATGTCGTGAACGGCCTCTGGATATTCGAGGTCCACCTCCAAAATGTAGCCGGTGCTGGACTCGGGGCCGACGTTCCAGTTGAAGTCCTCGTTTACATTGTCCACCCACTTGAAGCCTCCGTATGGAATGTACTGCGTCATCGCCCAGCCGTACAAGTTGTTCACATCGTAGTACATGAGGTATTTGTCATCTCCCTCCGGCTTGTAGTCGGCCATGTACTTGTTGTTTGCTTTGGAGTAGCGGTCGCTGCATTGACTGATGCCGCCACGGATGCCTCGTTCAACGAACATCATCATGTCGATGTCCGTTAGCAGTTCCAGCTCGATGCCTGTGTGTTTGAGCATTGCGTCCCATGTGAAGCCGGGTGCCGTATAGTAGTGTGCTGGATCCAACCCGTAGATGTGACAGCATTTTTGTCTGAAGTTTTCGAAAACGTCAGCGAGTAGCATGACGTCTGTTCTCAAGTACAAGTCCGAATACTCGCCCAAAGTGTTGATCCTGAACGTTTGCTACACCGTTTGAGCATGTCTGTAAAAGAAAAAAAAGATTAGTCAGTACAAGTTGTATGATAGAAAAAGAATAATAAGATACTAACCTGTAGTCTTCCTCAGTGATGTTGCTTCCGCTGAGGTGACTATAGAATTGGCCGTGAGCTGGTAGTTCTCCTTGGTCGAGTTTCTCCCAAGAATCGATGTACTCGTAGGGGAAGACCCCTTTACGTTGGAGAAGCTTGAAGTTCTGGTCGTTGATGTCGCTGAATTCTTTCCTTGTGAGCGGTGTTGCCTCCATGTATGATGCCAACTTGTCAAGCGATGACGCCATGAACTGGAAAGAGTCAACGAACCGTAAGTTGACATCAATATACTTCAGCCTCTTGGTGACTGAAATATATTTTTTCATGTTGAGTGGCAGCAGGCTGATTTTCCCATCGACATGGTTGGCGACGTCTTTGATGATGAGAGAGAGTCGTAGTTGCTAAAGTTGTGGAACATGACGATGATGGTCCTGGAGTCCTTGAAGTTCAAGTTGCAGGCGTTGTGTGCAGCTCCTCGGAAACGCCCAGTCAGGTGGCAGTGATCCCTGACTCGATCGGGTCCCAGTTGTTTTCCGCAAATGTGGCATGTTGTTGCTCTCCTGAAGGCCTCCTCTTCTTCAACGGTGAGGTTCATGTCCACGGGGTTCTTGTGAATGTCGTCGACGGCTTTCCCCAGTTGATGAAGTTCTTCGGCGAACCACTTTGCAGGATTGGGGTCACGGTAGGAGTTGTAGCGAGAGAGATCTTCATTATAGCTGCACTTCACAAAGTATCCAACGCTGCTGGCCTCGTGAATCTGCTCAACTTTTGTCTTCGAATTCAACTGCCCATCGATTTTCTTCAAGATACATTCGAAGTCTGCGTATACAACGAATGGTACTTTCTCAATGTTCTTGGCATTTTTGAACTTGAGGATGTTGTTCTTGGGATCAGGTAGGATGACGCCACATTTGTTAATTTTCTTACAATCAATGTCATGGGCATTCAATTTCTCTTGGGTCCTGAAGTAATGAAGGCAGCGATCGCAGATGTGCTGCTTATGGCTTCTTTTTGTGAGTTGTGAGCTGACCAATCGTGACAAGTCCCTGATCCACACGTAATGGAACTGGATCGGCTCGTTGTTTTCTTCTTCTTCCGGCTCTTTCTCGTTGACGCAGTGGTTTTGAATCAGGAGCAGATTCACATGTTTAGTTTGTTTTTCCTTGGTATTGTGGATCGGAGCAACGATGAATTTTTCTTCGCCCTTTTTCTGAAGTATGTAAAGGTTGATTGAGATTTTGTTGAGTTTCTCAAATTTTGGCGTATTCCTTGGCTGGACAGGAAAATTGATGTCGTCGAATTTCAACTTGGATTCGTGAGCCTTGTATTTTGAAACTCGCCATGCATGGTCTTTTGCAGGAAACAATACTGAGAGTACTGCCCACTTAAAGCATTGATTGTCATCATTTTGCACATTAACACATGTTTTTTTGAGCCTGATGACTTGGGGTGGTTTAACGTATGAGCTTCCTTTCATCGGGTTGTACTTGTTGAGGTTGACAGTGAGATTGACGATCCTTCGCAGAGTCCATCCGGAGCCGGTATCTTCGAAATCTTTGACACTGCTCGACAGTGCTTTTTTGACGTTCTCGTTGAACCACTCGATGAGGTCAGTCGTTAGTGGAATCAGCTTGTTTTTCGTGTAGAAAGCCTTGATTTCCGTTTCTTCCTCGTTGTTCTTGAGCACAGTGTACTCTCCTTCGAGAGTGGTATTGACCTTGAGAGCGTTATGATGAGGCCGGTGTTCAAGCGTTGCTGGAAGGCTGAGTTGACATCCTCCCAGACGAGGCCTCCAGGGTGCAAGCCGGCTCCTTGCACATACGCCCTCTCAAAAAGATGGTTGAAGCTCTTGAGATTTTTGATCGCTTTGATGCAGTGGAGGCGGATCAAAGTGTTGTTCGTCTTGGCCTGGGCTGCCAACTCTTCGATGATCTGCTCCACTTCGGCGACCAAGTCCTGGACTTCTTCAGAGTTGATGTCCTTGGCGTTCAAAAGGTGGCGCTGACGCTTGCTGATTTCTTCAGCTTTTTCCATTGTAGCACTACGATGTCCGTGGAGATGTGGTTGCTTCGGTTTCTCGTTAAGACTGATGATACTGCTCGCGGATCCCTCTTGATATAGGGCCTCTCCCTACTCCAACTGCTGCTGCTGCCAGTGGCGATTACTTGAAGTTTTGTTGTCGCTCGAGATATTTCCAACGTGAGTTCGATGAAACTAATGATTTGCCTCTGAAATATACCTCAATATATACCCTGAATATCCAGAGTTACCCCCACTTTTTCCCACGTTTCAGCCAAAAAGGTTACTCTTCTCCCACTTCAGACTCGGGAGCCAATCAAAATTCACTTTTCCCCACTACGTTCCAAACGACCAATCAAATTCAAAGATAAATTTTATTAAACTTACAATTTCTATTCAAACCTTCCTCATAGCTAGTAACAATGTGTATTTCTTGAAAAAGCATGATTGATGGTTCTAAAAAGAACCGATAATGAATGTGAATTTTTGACCTAAGTGAATGTTAACTCATTGTGTATATATTCGTGATAAAAGTTATATATCTTGACAGCATAAAAATTTTCGTAGCCCTGAAAGAGGCTGGCATCTGGAATTTTCGTAACTCCAAGTCATTAGAAGTTCATCGAGAAGAAAAATTTTTTTGTAGCCATGAAAAGGGCTGACTTCCGAAATTTACGCAAAGTCGTTAGAAGTTAATTAGGATAAAAAAAAATTTTGTAGCCCTAAAAAGGGCTGCTTTGTGGAAAAATTGTAACCCTGAAAAGGGCTAACAATTTTAGCAGCTTCTCGAGTCCATCCTTAACGGATTAACCTGAGCACGCTCTTTCAGCTTCCATGTCGCTGCTCCGCTGATCCTCCGCTGCTGCCACTACTTCGCGGCACACTGATCCATCTGGCTCCCTCGCTCGGGTATACCAACTCGCACGGACCTTGGAGATTTCCAACCGCCGTTTTCGCTCCTCCACGTTCGCTGCTGGTTTACCAGCTTCAGCGTAGCCGCTGCTCCTCCGGCTTCCCCACTCCTCCGCCACCGTACTTCAGGAGGTGCGAGCGCGCTTTCAAGCCAGTCGGCTCTTGGGCAGTGATGCCGAACCGCCGATCCCCTCTGTGGTTCTACTCCAATTCTCGCTTCGCTATTGGCTGAGAGCCGGAGAGGGAAAGCAATATGGGTTGAAGCAAGTTGGAGAGAGAAGCACAGATTTGTAAAGAACTTGCTCGCTGTCGACGCCGTGGCCAAGGACGAGTTTCGTGACTCGTGTACCCGAATGCATTTTTTTTGTTTAAACAAATAATGATGCGGTACCATTTGTATAGAACAGCAATTTTCGTATTTTTTTCACTTTTCTTATTCTGTAGATTTTCGAATGGCTTGAACCAATTTAGAAGTATGTAACTGAGATTTCAGAATTGAGTTGACACTCGTATTTTAACGCATCGAAAGACCGGCAAATAATTTTTTGAAAATTTAACAATGAAAATTTATCAATTTTTTCTAAATATTTACAGTTCTTTGGAAATTTTCTGATCTCCGGAACATTGTATATATTGATGCTTAATTATCAATAATATTAGAAAAAATTTTATAATTTCGAAAATTACTTGTCAGAAACGTTGGAAGATAAAAATTTTTTTATCCACAGTTTTTATTTCCATTTTTTTATATATAAAATATGAGATATCTCATATTTCCAAATCTATGACTTTGTAGTAAACTTGACAAAAACAAAAAGAAATCCGTCGAAAATTCATGAACTTTTTTTCTCTCTTTCACAAAAAGTTTGGAAATACATGACGTCAAATTTTCAACTCATTTCCACACCACCGTTGGGGTAGAGTTTTTGGCGCATTTTTTCTGTTATCTAATATCTGCCGCAACCTACCAGTATTAAGTAATTCTTATGATAAGCGTCGATTCTGGCAACACCGTGTTTCCTTGAAAAATTTCGTAAATAAGATGAAATGTGGGGACATTTTCGAAATAATTAATGATTCAACAGTTTCCTGAGGTGGGGACGTAAAATTTCAAAAAAAGGACTTCATCAGCTTTGCTTAATGCAGTCTTCCCGAAGCTTTTCCTTTATACAGTTCCTTGGTTCCTGTAAAAAGTGCATCGTGTTGATCAGGGTTCATCTCTAGAGGCAATTTTGGCAAATTGGATCGTGTTACACGTGAGACGGTTTTTGAAAAAAATTGTTACAGAAGTTTTTCTCGTGTTCTATAGGGCTTATTAAAAAAAACTTTGTGTATATTTGAGAAATTGTTCAAATTTTGTTAGAAGGTTTTTGAGTGTGGTGAATAATTGTACGCTTGTTCATTAACAAAAATAATTAGTTCTCTGTTCCGTGTTTATTTCAAAGCAGTACAAAAACTTTAATAAATTCGAAAACTTTTTTAGATTTTGTTGAAAATTATCAAAGTTCGGTGAATAATTTAATACATTTTGATTGCAAAAAGTTATTATAGAAGTTCTCTGTTCAGTGTTTGTTTCAGGATTGTAGAAGAATTTTATTAAATTGAAAACTGTCTCAAACTTTGTTAGACAAATTTGAAATATTTTGAATAATATATTACCTGTTGATTGAAATAAATTATCGGTTCGCTGTACTGTGTTTGTTCCAAAGTAGTACAAAAATTTTTATAAATTCGAAAACTTTCTTAGATTTTGTTGAAAGGTATCAAAATTTCGTGAATAATATAAAACATTTTGATTACAAAAAGTTATCGTACAAGTTCTCTGTTCAGTGTTTTGTTCAGAATTGTAGAAAAATTTTTATTAAATCGAAAACTGTCTCAAACTTTGTTGAAAGGTTTCGAAATTTTGTGGATAATTTAATATTTGTTGATTAAAAAAAATAGATTATAAGTTGGCTGTTTCTAGTTTGTTTCAGGATAGTACAAAAATTTTTATAAAATTGAAAACTTTTTAAGATTTTGTTGAAAGGTATCAAAATTTCTGAATAATTTAATACATTTTGATCACAAAAAGTTATTGTACAGGTTCTCTGTTAAGTGTTTTGTTCAGAATTCTAGAAAAATTTTTATTAAATCGAAAACTGTCTTAAACTTTGTTTAAAGGTTTTAAAATTTTGTGGATAATTTAATATTCGTTGAAAAAAAAAAATAGATAATAAGTTGGCTGTTCCTAGTTTGTTTCAGGTTAGTACAAAAATTTCTATAAATTCGAAAACTCATTTATATTTTTTGAAATTTTTTAAACTGTAGTGAATAATTTAATAGTGATTGCAAAAAGTTATTGTAGAATTTCTCTGTTCCTTGTTGTTTTGAAATATAAGTAGTAGAAAAATATTAATAAATTAGAAAACTTTTTCAGATTTGATCTGAAGGTTTTAAATTTTTGAAAACAATTTAATACTATTATAGTTGATAAAGAAAGCCAAATAATTCAGTATGTCTGATAATAAAAAATACGTAAGACACGTTTCAAGCGCTAGTTGCGAGGATGAACGATACAGGTTGCGAAAAAATCCGGGTGAGAATTCGGGTGGTTTTTATTGTGCAGCTTGTAAAAAAAAGTTTAACAGGTGGGAAATATGAGCTAGATAGGCACGCTAGGGCCCAAAGTCATGTTCGAGCAGTATCTATAGAATTTCCAAGTTATGTTCCAATAAGGCCCGTTGTCAGTAGTTCACATCCTACTGGTGTTAACCCTTTCCCCATGGCGCCAATTTTCGCCATACCAATTTCCGGACCTACTCCCGCAGGTTTCTCCGGTACACCTACGAATATGATGGCTGTTACTGTGCCGATTTGCACGACCCTTAATGGTCCCTCATGCACTTTCACCACCTTCCGCGGTTTCTTTTTCTTATGCGTCCTCGCCGGTCTCGATGTGTCCTGCGGTTCAAACTGATCCATCGTTTCCACGCCGTCCGATTTTCCCCGAATCATCTCGCTATCACGCGACTTCTGCACCCTTACAATTTTCCGCGGTTTCACCTCCCAATTCATCCAAATCAGCCCACCCTCCCGTAACTTATGCTTCTGTGACCGCATCGCCTCCTCCAGTTCGACGTCATGCGTTTTCTCAACCTCCCCCTGCTCTCCACTAAGTGTCTCGCCCTCGCGTGTCACCTTCTGCATCTTCGCCGTCTTCCACGGTACCTCTTTATCAAGCATCGTCCTCATCGTCCCCGAAGGATCGACGTCATGCGTCTTCCCCACCTCTTTCTATTCCTCCCAAATTATCACGCCCTCGCGTGAAACCTTCTCTATCCTCGTCGTGTTCGGCAGTTCCAGATACTTCATCATTTCTTTCGATTCCAGATCAATCTTCGCTTTCCCATGCAGCCTCACCACTGTCTTCGCCTTCTATCGTAAATTAAGAAACATCACAAGCTAGTGCAAATTCTGAGTTTCTCGATAATTTCCCAACATTATCTCCTCAATATGACGTTACTTTTTCATTGCCTCACACCGTCCCATCTTCTCTGTTTTCTCTCTCTCCAATTATGTCTCCCAAAGTATCGCAGACTCCAATTTCCGAAGTAGATAAACAATTTACTTCTAAAATGTCAAAATCATCTACTTGTGTGTACACGTCTACCCCAAAGGTTCCTAGGTGCAAGATAATTTCATCTGTGAAAACCAGCTTCAGATATCCAAAATTCACTTCCTTATCCCCACCAGTAGGTACGAAAACATCGGCCTGTGCAAATATTGGAGATTTTTCATTTAACAATCAATTCATTCAAGAAAGAAGAAAAGAATTAGTTGAAAAGTTACGAAATGATTAAAAAGCTAAAAGTTCAGGTCAAATCAACAATTCCTCTCTTAAGTCCCAAATTGAAGTAGATACCGCAGAAATAAAGTTTGCATCTCTTTTTGCTCAAAATAATATTTCATTAGAACAATCATCTTCAATTTTGAAATTGTTTAAATCAATCGCTACTGAAAAAGAAACTATCCAAAAAATGACAATGGGCCGTACTAAAGTTACTGAAATTTTAAATGATGTCTTAAAAAAAGTTATTACAGATGATCTTTTACAAAATATTGACAAGTGCAAATTTTCAGTTCATATAGATGAAACAACAGATGTAGCGAACAAAAAACTTATGGCAGTTATAGTTAGGTATGTCCATCCAGAGACAGGAAATGTTAAAAATAAAATTTTGGAAATGTTGGAATTTGGTGCGGAAAATTGTGACGCTGATAAAATTTATGAATCTTTTGAAAATTTATTGAAACGCCATAAAATAAAAATAAATAATATTTTAAGTGTCAGTTCCGATAACGCACCTGTTATGGTGAGTAAAAATGGAGTCATGGAGCGACTAAAAAAAGATTGTCCAAAATCCATATCAATTCCCTGCGTATGCCACTCATTAGCACTTGCAGCTAAAAATGCATGTGAGCAACTGCCTTTGGAAGTACAATTGCTTTTGCGCGACTTGGCAACGTATATCAACAGAAGCCCTAAACGTGCAAAGATTTTTTCCGATTTCCAAATTTTTGAAAACTTACCTCCACTTAAAATTTTGAAACTATCAGGCACACGTTGGTTAGTTTTACAGCATTGTATCAAGCGTATTTTAGAAAATGATGGGCCAATAACTAGTTTTTTATGGGAACAATCTACGTCCGAAAGTATTAATTCACTAAATTCTGCATCAAGCTCAAAAAAATTAGAATATGAACTGCCTAAAGTTTCAGGTGAAAATTTATACAGGCGATTCTCTAATAGAACAAAAAGAGCATATTTATTGTTTTTAAAAGAATCTTTGTCAGTTTTCAATACAATGAACGCAACTTTTCAAAACAGGAAAACTTTAATTCAAGATATTTACTCGGAATCTCTCGATTTTCTTAAAAATTTTGGGGGGAAATCTCTTAAACCAGAACACCTTTTGACAAAAAATTTAGAGAACATAGATTTTGCCGACAGTTCACTGTATAGAGATAAAGTTGATTTGGGAAAAGAATGCGAAGCCTACCTCACAGAAGAAGAAAAAAATCTTACTGAATATGATATTTTTGAAATCAGGAGTAAATGCAAGTTGTTTTACATGACAGCATGTACAGAAATTATCAGAAGGCTAAAATTAAAAATCGATCCATTTCATAAGAACCTTTCAGTTTTCAAATCAGAAAATGCGCTTTTTGAATCTAAAAGATATAAAACTTTCACATCAGTCTGGAATATTGCATTAAAGGTAGATTCATTTAAAGAGAGTGAATTGCGAGCAGAATGGCATAAATTATACGACTTATCAAAAGAAAGAAAACTTGAATTAGCTAAAATGGATTTTGATCAAATGTGGGCGGCAATTTCTTCAACAACAATTATGAATGGTGAACTGTTGTTTCCAAATCTAAAAAAAATCTCTGGGCTAATTCGTTCTCTGCCTCATTCTAATGCAGAAGCGGAGCGGTCATTTTCAATTGTAAAAGATGTGAAATCTTTAAAAAGGAATAAAATGGGGATCAAACTTTTAAATTCTATTTGTATTATAAAATTTGCTATGAAAACATCAGAAACAACAAGTGATAATTTCCCTGTCAGTGATCAACATTTACATTTGATGGTTCAACGCAGGATACAAAATAATAGTAAAAAACGTAACAAAGGCAGCACAAATAAATAAATTTAAATTAAATTTAATTTTTTTTTCAAATAAATAAATTTGATAACAAAATCTTTCCGGAATAATTTTCACCAAGTTACGTTCAATAATTTTGTTATAAAATAAAGCAGGAGATGACATTTTACTTTTAAAGTATTTTCTTACAGCCAGAGAATAATTCACTTCTATAATACTTACAGTTATAATGAAAAAACAAAGCTATAAGATAAATGAATTTGGTTTGATGAGATAAATTTTCTTTGGTTCACAATGTGAAAAATTCCATCCTAGCACATAATAATTTAATCAGAAATTCAAACAGTTTGATATTAGTCGATATAAAAAAATTCCTAAAATCAGGTAGAACTAGAATTATTATAGGAACAAACGTAAAGATGCACAATAAGAACCACTCACTTCTTTGGATTACAATAGTTTTCATTGTATTTCTCAGCTTCGAATCTAGGGTATATAACTTTGCAAAATTTTAACATAAATCCGTACAGTAGCGAAAAAGAAAATTTTACGAATAGTATGCATTCTGGAACATAAAAGGTACACGAAATTTATAAACATGATTTTTTCTGTAATATGTGATACGCAAAATACTGAAAACTAATTGAACAGTCAGTTAAAACGCATTTACTGTAAAAACTCCAAATAGCCAATAATCTATAAACTACACATCTATTCCTGATACATTATAAATACTTAGAAATACTAAAATTACGAAGTATACTTATACTATATATATATGAAAAATTTAAAATCTGTGAAAATTAGGTGTTCTATGAAAAATGTAGGTAAAAAATAAATGTGACTTCCTCTACGAACTTAAGAATCGCTGAACATTTAAAGAACTTTGATGACTAAAGCATTGGAAAAGATCTCAATACAGAAATCAATGTTAATGCCAAAAAATCTTATTAAATGTAAAAAATAAAAAAATTTTGAATACAACAATAAAAATGTACAGATTACTTTGATAGATACTGAGTACTGTGGATTAGGCCTCCAGGGGAAACCACGTTAAAAAAAATGCGCCAAAAACTCTACCCCAAAAGTGGTGTGGAAATGAGTTGAAAATTTGACGTCATGTATTTCCAAACTTTTTGTGAAAGTGAGAAAAAAAGTTCATGAATTTTCGACGGATTTCTTTTTGTTTTTGTCAAGTTTACTACAAAGTCATAGATTTGGAAATATGAGATATCTCATATTTTATATATAAAAAAATGGAAATAAAAACTGTGGATAAAAAAATTTTTATCTTCCAACGTTTCTGGCAAGTAATTTTCGAAATTATAAAATTTTTTCTAATATTATTAATAATTAAGCATCAATATATACAATGTTCCAGAGATCAGAAAATTTCCAAAGAATTGTAAATATTTAGAAAAAATTGATAAATTTTCATTGTTAAATTTTCAAAAAATTATTTGCCAGTCTTTCGATGCGTTAAAATACGAGTGTTAACTCAATTCTGGAATCTCAGTTACATACTTCTAAATTGGTTCAAGCCATTCGAAAATCTACAGAATAAGAAAAGTGAAAAAAATACGAAAATTGCTGTTCTATACAAATGGTACCGCATCATTATTTGTTTAAACAAAAAAAATGCATCCGGGTACACGAGTCACGAAACTCGTCCTTGGCCACGGCGTCGACAGCGAGCAAGTTCTTTACAAATCTGTGCTTCTCTCTCCAACTTGCTTCAACCCATATTGCTTTCCCTCTCCGGCTCTCAGCCAATAGCGAAGCGAGAATTGGAGTAGAACCACAGAGGGGATCGGCGGTTCGGCATCACTGCCCAAGAGCCGACTGGCTTGAAAGCGCGCTCGCACCTCCTGAAGTACGGTGGCGGAGGAGTGGGGAAGCCGGAGGAGCAGCGGCTACGCTGAAGCTGGTAAACCAGCAGCGAACGTGGAGGAGCGAAAACGGCGGTTGGAACTCTCCAAGGTCCGTGCGAGTTGGTATACCCGAGCGAGGGAGCCAGATGGATCAGTGTGCCGCGAAGTAGTGGCAGCAGCGGAGAATCAGCGGAGCAGCGACATGGAAGCTGAAAGAGCGTGCTCAGGTTAATCCGTTAAGGATGGACTCGAGAAGCTGCTAAAATTGTTAGCCCTTTTCAGGGTTACAATTTTTCCACAAAGCAGCCCTTTTTAGGGCTACAAAATTTTTTTTTATCCTAATTAACTTCTAACGACTTTGCGTAAATTTCGGAAGTCAGCCCTTTTCATGGCTACAAAAAAATTTTTCTTCTCGATGAACTTCTAATGACTTGGAGTTACGAAAATTCCAGATGCCAGCCTCTTTCAGGGCTACGAAAATTTTTATGCTGTCAAGATATATAACTTTTATCACGAATATATACACAATGAGTTAACATTCACTTAGGTTAACTGCTTGAGAAGGAAATTGGCAGCTTTATTCTTGGGATCTGCTAGCACTTCTTCTTTTATGAACTCTTCAAGACAATCCCAACAAATAGTAATTTTGCATATGCATTCGTGACCACTGAGCCAGCGGGTTACGCAGAATTGGCACAACGTTATTAATTTGCCAAGACGCTTGAATAATAACTTATTAAATTTGTGCAATCTACCTGGTACACGGATAAAAGTCACGATTGCTTGAATAAACTTGTCAATGTCATGTGAAAATATTTTGAAAGCATCTTTTGCGATCAAAGGAACTTTGTGACATATGCATTGAATCGTTATAACGTGCTTATTGTATTTCTGTAACTTTTTTTTGAATGAATTATGGTCCCCAACCATGACACTAGCGTTGTCACTAGATTACCCAATAATGTTGTGGACAGGAATTTTAAAACTATTTAAAGCTTCGTGAAATTTGTCGAACACGTCTGCGGCCTTTAACTTGGTGGGGTCGAATTTGATCAAAGCGAGCAATTCAACTTTAACATTGTAAGTTTCTGGATTAACATATCTTACAAGAAACGTCATCACTTTTATTCTTTCAGATTCGTTGTTTCATCGACATAAATTGTGAAAGGGACATGCTGCAAAAATTTTACTATACGCTCTTTGTGACATTTACCAAACACATTTTTAATAATGGAACTTAGTTTACTTGCCCCCAATTTAATTTTCAAAAAAGCTTCTTAACATTCGATTGACATTATTTGACATAACTTCAACAGTTTATCACACTGAAGATAGCTTACACCCCCACTTGCAGTTGCTGTAACATATTGTACTTCAAAACTCGTTCGTTGTAAATTCAAACTTCCTTGCTCTTCCTCAACTTTTAGCGCTTGCAAATCCGAAACTATTGGAACATTTTTTTTTATACAATCACCGAGGTGTTTATCCCTATTATCATGTCGTGTTAAGGCAGTTATTCCACTCGAGCATTTCAAAGTTTCTTCGCAAGCTGAACAGCGAAACAAAGAAGGATTATTTTCAACTTTTTGCAACCATGGCTTGAATTGTGGTTTTTCAAGCCAATGATTCTTAAAAATTTTGGGCTTGGTTACAACTTTTGGACTCATGGTATTTTCGTCAAAATCATCGAGGTCTTGAGAGTCCTGTCATTACAGTCAATTCAATTACGCAACCCATATCCAGGTGAATACGTTCGATCGAATAAATTTCAATCGAATAAACGAATTTTTTTTAAAGAATATTGGCTTTCCTATATAAAGTAATTTTAAAAACACATTATTATTTATGAGAAAATGCAATAAAACTATTAATTTCCCACTCAGCATGTTGTATATAAATAAATTATTTTAATCGATTTTGCAAAAAACATTTTTTTTACAGATTTAGAGTGGTCTCAGTATTTTTTGTGCCTAACAGAGTTTTACGATTTATAAAATTTTCTTATACTTTAATAGACTTTATTATATGTATATATATTTTTGGAAATTAAAGCAAGAGAATTCGAAGTTTCTTGATTCCTGGAATTACATAAATTATAAGCTAAATTTTAGCTTAAGGGGTCGTCTACCTTTGCGATTTCGACAAATCAATTTTTTGTTTTTTGCTCATTTCCAATCTAAACGTCATTTGAAATATGCTCTATGAAAGATTTATTCGAAAACATAATGGTAAATGAAATATGGAGGACCTTACCCAGCCCCATCCTGACCTTTCTAGATTTGGGCATTGTCTCTCTAGATTTGGACACGAGCTTTTCCAAAAATAATTTCTTTTTTAGTTTAAACAGGCCCTTTTCAGCCAAAAAAACATGGTAAAAAAACACTTTTTTTTTTATAAGGCTGCCACTTTGTCAAATTTAGAAATATTCTAAAAAGCTTATGTGTAGACCTAGTCGTAGTCGAAAAAAGTAGGTGAAAACAATTGATTTTCATGTTCCAAGGTTCTGGGGCTGAGAATTAGTGCCAGAAAAATTACTATGCCCTTCAGGCAAGGTCAATTCAAGGAAGCGGCAAGGCTAGCAAAACCAGCTTAAAATAATTTAAAAATTTGTTTCTTAAAGTTCGAGAATGTACCAACAAAATATAATATAATTTTCAATGTTTTCCTAATCCATCGTCAAAAATGAGCAGTAAATTTGAGCGCGAAGGTAGACGACCCCCTTGACATGAATAAAGCTTTCAATCGTGAAAACTTCTAATAAAAAGTATAAAACAACTTTCTGTGTCAATATTTTGATACAAATTACTCATCGGTTTTTTCATCACTTTGTTCAATAAAAAAATGTAAATACAAAACTTTTTATGAAAAAATTAGGAAGTTATTATAAACCACTTATATCTTTGTTTCAGAATACTCCTAAAACAGTTAAAAATTGTGCTTAAAACAGATAACAGTAACGTAAAATAACAGGATTTTTGTTGCTTATTACCGAAAAAACAGATTTGTTCCCGTTATAGTTACACATCCCAGTCGGCATGTAATTTTACAAGCATTCATTCATCTATCAATTTGATCTTTGCAACATTCCAATGCGCATTTTTGGGTTGGAAAATAACAGAGAGATCTATCTGAAACGATTTAATGCTGGCTGGGTTGTTCATTATTGTAACACGTTACGTTTTCGTTACAGTAAAAAATGTGACGTTTTAGAGCAATTAATTTCTTTCAAACCATGTTAAAATCTTTCTGGAATACTTCTCTAACGTTATTATAAAATTTTCTAAAATCTGTTTAAAAGAAAATTTACCGGGTGGGTTTTAAGGAAATTAGTAAAAGTACATTTTGTAGCTTGAATCGCTCACGCATATCTATAATATTAATGAATTCACAAACCTACCATAAGTTTCTCGCTATTTTTCAAATGTTTTTCGGTGCCTAAGTGTTTTTTGACTGTGGTTACGTCAGGACCCGCAAAAAATGCATTGCAATAAAAGCAAAAAAATTTTGTAGGATCATGATCGCAGGCTTTTATACACATAGGATCAAGTTCTATCCATTCTTTTTTAAAAAGTTTGATTTGGAGAGATTTTCCAGTAGATGCGCTTGGTGCTTCCATAATTTCATAATATGAAAACAAAAGTTATTTGGAAACGATTCACTTAGCAGTTGTTAAAAAGACATAACATGGCAGAAGAAAACTTTGTAATGTTGTGCACGTGCACGATGGAAGATCTAAAGATAGATTGATCTGTTTAGTGTTTGTTTTCATCATCATGACTTGAGGAATTTCGAAATATTTCGAATTCTTTGGTCCCCACCCAAGGTACCTGCTGAGTGGGCCGGCACTAAACTGGAGTGAGCGTGGAAAGTGGAGGTGGAACAGGAAGGGGAAGTCGAGTAAGATGACGTCAGCTAGAATCAACTGATGGTTTCTAATCTGTGGACCCTGGTTGAACCAACACCACTAATGCTTTAACATTGTCAGTCTTATGCCCGAGTTCAACCGACACGTAAAAGTGTTGGTACTACATCTTTAAATCCCTTTTATCAACACTTTCTTCCGTGTAGTGACAACACTAAGTCGTGCTGTGTCAGCACAATCTAGTGTTGTCTGATATACTTTTTTTTCCAGTGTAGGTATAAAAGCCCAAATGAAAATGCTAATATACGCTGAGGAGCATTAGATCACTTTAGAATTTAGGGGATTCAAGCTTGTTCTGTTGGACCGGTCCAACAAAACAAGCTTAAATCCCCTAAATTCAGAAGCGATCTAATGCTCCTCACGTAATGTTCACTAAAAATCGATTTTTAAAACATCGATGATAATCGATGTTTTAATCGGTGCGACCGATTATTAATCGATGCTGTCGATGTTGCCGATTATTAATCGATATTGTCGATTATAAATCGATGTTTTCGATGTTGCCAATTAACAATTAATTAATGTTTTAGTTGAGTTGCCGATTTTTTTAAAGAAAATCAAGTACATCGAAATTTTCATTTTTCCATAGTATGTATTCTTTCTAGCACTCGAATATATCGCTCATTGAAAAATTTTGACTTTAATCACAATTTTTTTATCAAAAATGCTTTAAATGTCTAGAATATTATAGTTGTCGTATGATTGTTGAGAACAATTTATTTATGCAATAATCTACGTCGATAATAAGTAATTTAAATGACGGCTGACGGTTACATTTTAAATTTAACGGTTTTTCCCTACATCGAGTTAACTTCGCCAATATCGAAGTTGAAACATCGATGTTAACATCGAATAAAAATCGATTGTTAGTGAACACTACTCCTCAGCTTTTAGTGTATGTAGCTGGACAGTGTATTTACACCATGCACAGACCCAGTGCAGAACAGTACAGAAAAAGACACGTTTTTTCGTTTTTTTATCGAGTGTCATTTTCATGTTCAAGAAATAAGGATGCCAAAAACTTTGCAACTATATAAACAATGTTGTTTAGTGTTAACCGTATGATATAATTAAACGTAAGTATTAATTCGAAATCTTGTATCCATTTACAGTGAAATTCAAGCGAAACTTTCATCATACGATTTTGCAAAATAGTGCATTTTGTTGTTGACAGATCAGAATCATTGTCAATGATTTGAGCTTCGTCACTTGTCATTTAACAAAGCATTTGCAATATTTTGGGTAAAGTTACGTGTGTTTTTGAGAGTTTGCAATTTCACGATTTTATTTTAGGAGTTTATTTTCATCCTCATGCGTTTGTTTTCTTTTTCACAAAAGAATAATTGACGCTTGTGATTGATTCGACCTTGCAGATTCCGTTTAATTATTTCGTAAAATGTTATTGAAACGGATTTTGCAAAAAATGTAAATGGGTTTTTTTTCATATAATATTATGATAGAGTAAATCATTGTTTTGTGACGAATAAAACTGTTTAAACTTCGTTCGATACCTTGCCAAAAAATTTTCAAAATTTATAATTGAGATAAGAAAAAAAACTTTCACCTTACTGTTGCAAATAATAATGTTAAATTTATTTATTTTTATATTTCAAAAGTTATAACAAACTTCTTTATTGCGAATCTATTTAAAATTTTTGAAATATTAGATTCACAATGTTTAGGAAGTACTGAACATCTAAAAATAAACAAAATGTGAAAAAATTATTTCCATTACTCTTGATTGTCGAAGTGATGGATAATTGTTGATACTTAGCGAATTTAATTCAAAATCGCTATTTATCACTGTAATCTTGGGTGGAAATCGAAAACCAGTTTTAATTTCATTTCATTTCTTTCTGAAGCATTTCAAACATCAGGCGCATGATTCGCATTCATTTATTAATAATTTGTTGCATGAAAATTTTTCATCATTTCGTTATTTTATGTAAAAGAATTTATCAACGTTGCTTTCGTCATAAAATTTTATTTCCTTTCAGTAGTATATTGAGATTTACTTGTATGAAATTACAGAATGGTTTGATAATTTTTCATTGAAAATTGAGAAATTCGATGTTTTCTGAGATTAAAAAATATTTTGTTTACAATTTATCAAAGTGTTAAACAAAATTTTCATTTTTAACTTAATCATAACTGTAATCACACTTATGGTGGTTCCATTTTTCTTGTGAAACTTTTCAATATTAAAATCTTCTAATGTGTTTCTAGGCGTAATTTTATTAATTACAGCTATGTAATATTTTTCATATTCAAGTAAACTTCTAATTTTCAACTCTTGAATTGAATTCATATGGATTCCAAAAGCAAAAACTACCAAGCTGATAAATCATAATTTTCAATTCAACATTCCATTAAAAAATTTTTTTCAACCAACTGATGTGATTTCTGAGTACATACTTCAATTTTTCAAAATATATATAAATTTGTAAACCTCAATTTCTTAAAAAATTATTTGATCCAATGTACCATGATTCTTATTTTTGTATATTGCTTTCAAATTGTTAACTGAAAATTTTCATTATATATATATCTCAAAATATTTGTAATTTAATCGTTAATTATTAAAAGAAAATTCTTGGAAACTTTAATAAATTTTTATAATTCAATTTTTGGGAGAGAACGTTAAGCAAAGAGATAATAAAAATTCTGATTCGGAATAATAAATTACTTCTAGTTTTTGAATTTTCAATCATATTCTCCGAATTCATATTTAGAAATATACACCATTCTGGATCAGATTCATGTTTTAATTTGTAAATTAGGCTCTTCGAATCTTAGTGTTTATCAATTCGAAAAAGGCGTAACTTTTTTTTCTATTTATATTTTTTTTAATTAATCGGTTTCTGTATTAAAATAATTTTCAATCTTATTCTTCTGTTAAGTGATAAAAAGTAAAATTAAATATCCATTAGATTTTTCGATTCCAAATGTTTAACTCGAGTACTTATGAACATACTTTTCTTCTATAAATTTCCAGAATCAAACTATCATATGTACATTGTTATCTTACAATATACTTTTTCTTCATTGAAGCTCTATTCTGTGAAATTTTTATGTTACAATCTTGAGATAACCTTTTTTTTTTTTATTCATAAATTTTTTTGTTTTGAAATCTTAATGTATTTGTAATTGATCGTAATTATGTGAAAGTACAATTTTCAATATTTGAAACAAGTGTTTGTTCTTTGTCTTTTTATCTATTTTCTTGAACAACTGAAAAACATTATGAAATAATTATCTCAATCAAATTTTATACTTTGATATTATAATTCAAGATATTCATTTTTCAGTGTTGACACGGTTCATAAGAATTTTCAATTTTTGTCACTCCTACCGATTCTCCCTAAGAAATTGTTTTCAATTTTCTGTATTAGGAAAAATGATCATTTAAATTTTAAAATTTAATAATCTAAAATTTTTCATAAATTATTCTGGAAAAATTGACAGGAAGGAATCCATACATCTTAATTGATGTAATCTTAAATTTACCATTTCAAAAGTGTTAATTTTTTTTACCTCACGATGTGCTAGAAGTTTGAAACGTTTATAAAATAAACAAAAATAGAAAACAAATTTTTTATGATCACCTAAGATTAAGATTTAAAAAAAGTTATATACATTAGATATTTGTTAAATATCGATATTTATTATTTACTGAAACTGCAGAACGTAATAGAAACAATTTTTTCTGTTTTTGTGTATTATTAATCATGCGAAATTTCAGACACATAACTTTACATTTTGAATTCCATTGTCCCAGTATAATTAATGTATTAGAACTAATTTAAACTTTCTTGAAACTTTTTAATATTTCGATTTCAATATGTATAATAATTATATAAGACTTTGTGTTTCTAATTCCTTAACATTTTGATCCAAAAACCCTTCAGTGCAACTTTCACATTATAAAGTTTCATGTATACCCGCTTAATAAACTATTTTTATTTATTATTTTAGGTTCAACTAATAAATAGATTTAATCCTAAAAAAGTACAATGTCAGACAATTCTTCAAACACTTCATATGGAATAGACCCTGAAGAATTAGCACATATCGTTCGATTGGAAGCAGATTCGTCTAGCCCGCCTGATCGAATCACTGGTACAGTGGAAGCTTTGAGAAGGCTGCACGAAAATTT
Source organism: Platygaster robiniae (assembly GCA_028476575.1). Classification (NCBI taxonomy): domain Eukaryota; kingdom Metazoa; phylum Arthropoda; class Insecta; order Hymenoptera; family Platygastridae; genus Platygaster; species Platygaster robiniae. Next base: position 29,741,303 of record CM052020.1, on the reverse strand, counting down.
GAGACAGCAACACAATCAAAACAATGATCTGAATCATGGTAATTAGAATTTGAAAAACTGAAGACTCCTGAAAACTCTAAAATATTCAAACACCACATTTTTTATGGCTGGCTGATGGATTTGAGTTTTTTTATCTTGTACAGTTTTGAACTGTGTGAATGATTCACCATTCAAAAAATATTAAAGAGAAGAGATGAAGGATTAAATATTCTGAAGCTGTAATTTTCTTATGAAAAAATAAATTGTCATTCATCCTACTAAAAAATAACTTGTTTTCTCCTGCTACAGAATAAACTACTGTCAATCCGTAAAAAACAATTAATACATATATTGTTTGACATGCATTATTTTCATACCGTCAACAGAACTATCTGACACTCAAGCAGCGACGATCTCTTCTGAAGACGAAGCTACATGCAACACAGTGTCAGACATCACAGACCATGAATTATCGGCAGATGTTACAGATGGAGCATCGACGCCAAATCAAACAACAGCGAGTATCCCTGTGATGAACACAGACGACGAGTGAGTAGCATCAATCAAATGTTGACCAAAACTTAGTGATGATGTTCAAAATTGGATTCAAAATCATAATTCATTATTTCTAATAATACCTGTACATAAATGATTTGGTTTATGTCATATTTTATTTTTGTATCAAATATTACTATTTTTGCATTTTTTTGGTCATTTGATATTATCCTTTTTCCACAATTTGTCTTTTCCTTTGAAAATAATTTGATTATTTTCTATGAACTTAGTTAAATTTTTTTGAAAAACCTACTTTCAACAATAATTATCTCATTTTACATACATATTTTAATATAATAACTATCTTTCCCTAAAATGATGGATATTTCATTAATATTTCTCAGTACATTCTTCAAGATGATAATTTTCTAGAAATACTATTTCAACATGATCCTCATTTTATTAAAGTAGTTGTTTTTTAATTTTAGTAGCCTCGTCAATTAACTCTTTTTTATTATGAACATCTCTAAGTTGCAGTTTACAATAAAATTATAACTGTGGATTGATGTGCATTCATGATTTTTGTCGACTCTTTTTTTATATTGTAATTTCTGCGAAAATTAAAGAATTTATAATTTCCAAAATCTCTAATTATCCATCAAAGTAGCAGAATCTGTAAATAATTAAGAGCTGTTTAAAAATGTACATCAATGAAAATATTTCTTACAAAAAAATTGAAAATTCGCATGAGGTTTTCTTTTTTTTTATTCACAATCATTTAAAATTTCAATAAATGCACCAAGTTTTATATATTTCAGGTTTCGAATAGTTCTGAACGAATTCAAATTATATTTTGACCATATAAGAAGCATATTTCCCACTATATATGAAAATTCTAATAAAAACTTACAAGTCTCTAATTGTTCCTTATGAGAAAAGTAGAAATTTGAACATATTCTTGAATTGAGTTTGATATTTAGGGAATTCCCCTTTTTCAAAGTGTTTTTTACTTGAAAACATCTTTAATCTTGAAAATGCTCACAATTTTATATTTCAAGAATTCAATAATCAATTTAAAATCTGCTTAATACTTTCTTATAAACATATTCCTGAAATTCTGAGAATCCACTTCATATAAAATTGTTAACTCGAAAATTCGGTTTTCTTGGTTTTTTACATAATTATTTTTATAAATTATAAATTATTGAAATGGGACATTTTTTATTTTTCATATACAAATAAATATAATCTTAAAATTGATAAAATGCCAAACATTATTTTTTAATATTTTTTTTCTGAATTCCAGAGCCCTTTTTGAGGAGCAGAATTTTTATATCTTGATAGGATAGAAAATTTGTAAATTTCCATTATTACACATCAATTCGAATAATCTAAATTTTCGTTGCCCACTTTAATCAATTTTCCTGAATTATAAAAGAAACTCAAATATACTGAGCTAAAAACTCTGAATATATCTTTTTAAATGAATGAAATTCCTAATTTTAGAAATGTATAATAGCTAATTGCGTATGAGGAATTTCCAATGATATGATTGCCAAAATACCGACGCTAAAGGCACGAAATATCTTTATTTTATAAAATTCCCAGCGTTCACATTAATCGATTGTTCTTAATTTTGAAAATCTGTGTCTATTATGAATTTCTGTTCTGAATATTGTAATATTTGATTCTCAAAAGGAAATATGACTGAATTGTAAAGAGTGCATGTAAAATTCGCAGCAAAAGGTACTGCTGGGTTTGTTTTGCCTCCGACGAAGACGACGCTACCGCCTCTTGGGTGAAACCTTGTCATTGTAGAGGTACGACGAAATGGGTTCATCAGGGTTGCATTCAAAGATGGGTTGATGAAAAACAAAAAGGTCGTGCTGGAGCGCATGTGTCGTGTCCACAATGCAACACGGAGTATATTATTGTTTATCCTGATATGGGTAAGAATTGAATGATATTAATTTTGATAAATTTTACTGAAGAGGTTAAAATTTTTTTTCTTCATTTAACAAGTATTGATCATTATTTTGACATTTTTCAACAAATTATTTAGAGCTATCAGAAACCTGAAAAAATCATGCAAAATTGTGAAAAAATGAGAAACATGTCATGTAGAAACGTTGGCAAAAGTGGTTTTAGAAGTTAGAAACCCTTTCAAAATTAAAGTAAAATGGATGATTATTTTAAGAACATTATTCCATAGTAAAAAAAAGTACACACTGAAAATAAAAAGGACTCGCAGTTTCGAATACATGAATTCAATGTCATCTTCACAGCAAACGTGAAAATATTGAATAGTCAAATCTTGAATTCAAACTCGATGACTTTAAATACTCTTCGTGTCGGCACTTTGATCTTTCATGGAAAGTATTCATAGTTATCGAGTTTGAATCCAAGATTTGACCATCCAACTTTTTCTCGTTTGCTGTGTTTTTTGCTGATTGTGAATAATAGAACAATACTGGAAGAACTTAATGGTTGAAATGCACTATTTATTATTATATCTAGACACAATATATAGGAACTTGAAACTTAAACATTTTTTAACTCTGAATCTGAAAAATATCAAACTGCTAGATTTGAGAAATGAAAATTATAAACATAACAATTTTCATTTCAAACCCTGAAAAATTAACCAAAAAAATATTTTGAAAAAATACTAAGAACACATAATACTTGAATAACAGTAAAATCAGACATAATTAAACACTAATTAATTTGATTCAACTTATAAATCTGTAAAAGTTAATTACACATTTTATGAATCGTCGATTTTGACAGTACATTTTTATTGTAAACACCAATAATGGCGGACTGTTCATTTCGTCAATTTAATTGAGCCGTTAAAAAATTCTTTTAATTATTATTAGATTATTAATAAATTGTCCAGAAAATTTTCGAAAAATTTGAGGTTTCAAGCAATTTTGACTGGCAGTCAAACAATGAAATGCACAAATTATAATAAAGTTATAAAATATGCATATTGACCTTTTAAAAAGAAGCTTCAAATTGGAAAATTCTGAATTTGTCCTAATCTGTGTGTATTTAAAAATAAAAATTTTTGTAATATAGTAAAAAAACACGAAATTCGTGATAGCTCTGAAGTAATTATTATTACAATTTTTTCTAGGTTTTCCTGACGTTCATTTGTTTTTATAATATTTCAATAAGCACTTCAAATTAAAATTTTCCATTTAAAATTATTACACATTCAAATATTATGTCAATGAAAAGTTCACGAATGAAAATCAACAAATGTAATAGTTATTACATTCAATAGTCATCTATCAAAAATTATTTTGATTTTTTATTTTATTTTTTAATTCTTGGAAAACATGATGAAAACCATGTAACTAATGAACAATTTTTTTTTAACTGTAATTAATTTTGTAATAATTATTTTCGTACACTCATTCCCAGTAAACATTTGTGATGTCAATATGTCATGACGTGAATTGTCACGTCATGATATCACATGACTTCACGAACGTTTACTAGGGTGATGCTCATTGATGAAAAAATTCGTGTTTCCTCGGTTGATTTGAGTTCCTTCAGAATCATAAAATTATGCACATCTGTTTATTTGTTGCACTAAGGTTGATTTCAGTTCATTTAGACATTAAAAAATAAAAAATGAATACGTTTCTGTATATAAGTTACATTTATGTAAACATAACTAATATGGAAAAACAAAAAAAAATATAAACACTGTTAATAAGTTAGGTATTAGCAAACTGCACAAAACTGCTTTACCACTGACCAGTCATTTCATAAAAATTCTCTTTTAAAAACTTATGAAATCCGCAGAATCAATATTTCATTGATCGAATATAAATACGTGAATGAGAAAAATTGAATTTTTCGTACTATCAAATTTACAATACATGACATTATTAAACGTAAGAATTTTACGAGAATTATGCAAAAACTGAAAATAAAATTAAAATAAGGCTACTCATCTTATTAACTTCTTCAAAATAACAATATTTGAAAATTCGGTAACATGAAAACCACTAGTATTGTATTCCATGATATCCAATATTCAAATGAAAAATTGCATACATAAAAAGGCGAAACAATGTCACCAAATAAGTTTAAAAATTATACAACACTGAAAAAAATATATTTTTATAAACTTCTCAGTGAAATTCTGTCTGCCAATGCTACTGATTTTATTTATTTAATGATTTCTGTAACCTGGAAAAAACTGTTTGATTCAGGTCCTTTAGTTGTGATATTAGACACCATAGACGGGGTGATATTTCGAGTTTGTCCATTCATCGCCGCCGGTGTGCTAGTCGGGTCCGTTTATTGGACAGCTGTAACGTTTGGGGCTGTGACAGTCATGCAAGTTGTCGGTCACAAGGATGCTCTGTCGATGATGGAAAACGCTGATCCTCTAGTGCTACTCGTTGGCCTGCCCACCATTCCCATCATGTTGGTCCTTGGAAAAATGCTGCGTTGGGAAGATCAAGCCCTGAGCCTTTTCCGACGTCACGCTTTTAAAATACCCATTCTCAAACATCTTCTCCGCAGCAGGTATAATATAAATACCAATACGTTGAAGAAAAAGAAATTTCAAATATGATTGCATTTTATGAAGATAAAAACATATCTCTTTATATTATAAAAAATATTATAAAAAAAACTTGACACGCCCGCCGCCGTGTCAGTCAACTCAAATTAACTCGATTCAACTCAAATGAACTCAGGTGAACTCGAATAAATTGACCCCCTGACGTGTCAGTCGATCCTACTCTCCTCCCCCTCCCATCCTTACCTTCCTCCTATCCCTTCCACCCCTCCCCTCCAAAATCCTTCCTTCTCCGCTACTTCCCCCTCCGCTCTCTGATACCCTTCACATCCATCTTCTTCTCCCATCCCCTTTTTTCTTCTGCCCTCCTCTTCCCCAAGCCTGCCACTTACCATAGCAACCGTTGCTACTGCCACCCCTGCCGTTTATAATGCTGCTCCCGCTGTTTATTTAAATTCTACTCCCTCCTCTCCTTTTCTATCTTTCTCCTTCCCTCTTCCCTTCTTTCTCTCTAACATCCTTCCCCTTCTCTCCCCTCCTCTGCTTTCCCCTCCCCTCTAAGATCCATCCATTTTGCCATGGAAACCGTTCCTACGGCAAGTGGCAGCGTCAGGCAAGGGAAGGGGATAAGAAAAAGGGGATGCGAGAAGTAGAGTGGAGGGAAAAAGATGGATGTGTAGTGCAGGAAGGAGAGGAGGGGGAAGTAGCAGAGGAGGAAGGATGGGGTGGGAAGGGAGGGAAGGGATATGAGTGTCGAGGAGGGGCGGGGGACGGGGGGGAAATGCGTATAGGGGCATGAGGGTAGGGGAATTAGGGTTTGGGGGATAGGAGTGAGGGGGGAGGAGGGAAGGGGAATGATGGCACGGGCAGGAGGGGAAGAGGATCTACTGACACGATTTGGCTAATACTTGCCAAAAATTTAGTCTATGTTATATTGTATTACTAATTTATATCTATTTATTAAACTCAGAAATATAAAATAAATGTTGTTTCTTCATTAAAAAAATTTTTGTTGAATAAAAACAACCTAAAACTAATACTAAATGGGGATTGGCGAGCGAAGCGCACAGGGTGGCAAAGCCCCCCTAGTAGTATAATAAAATCATTCTGGAATCTTTACTGGGATGGTATTCAATAAATTTTTTTTTACATTTCCAAGGAGTGACTTCGGAAAATAAAAAATTTACTCATGATTGTACATAGATTTCAAATTTCTATTGGGTTTTTTCAGGCAATGATTAGAACTTGCCTGGTGTTTAGAACTTCATTAAAAATTCATGTTAGGACTTTTTCGTGTCGTTCCAGCTATTCAGTCGACGACAGAGAACAAGCAGAAGAAATTCCCCCGATGAATCCAGTGTCAGTGACAAGACTGGTTTGCGGTGCTCTTTTGTTGCCAACGATTGCTAGTATCTGTGGCAGGGTATTTTTCGAAAGCATCCACAGTAGTTTTCACAGAACGTTATTAGTAAGTATTCAAAAATCAGTAACAAAAAGAAATTTCAAAACTGCTAAATTATCAAAAAGTTCGACATCGAATAGCAAGTGACAAAGAATTGGACGAATAAGAACTTCGATTTAATGTTTGATTGAAACCAAGTTTTGTGAATCGAATGTATGGCAAAAAAGCGAAAAAAAAATATATATATATGACATTTTCTTAATGACAAAAAATTAAATTTTCGTTTATTTTTCAGGGAGGGGCAGCGTTTATAGCGATAAAAGGCGCCTTCAAAATTTATCATAAACAACAACAATACGTGAGACAGTGCCAACGACGCATCATCGATTACACGGATACGAACGTCGCCAGATACAGGCGAGAGAGAAATCCCGACGCAAATCAATCTCGTTAACAAGTCGATTTTCGCACTGCCTCCGACAGTTTATCCAACATCTTACCGTCTTCTTCATCTAACTTGCGAATTTAATGAAAATCACAATGACATGCATAAATGAACAAACATAGCAAACCGATTTTTTCCAAAAAAGTGACCCTTAAACTGTATTTGAGTATTTTGAGATGAGAGAATTAAAACTTAACCAGTTCATCATTTTTGTTGTTTTGTTTTTTTGCAGATGTATTATCAAATTGGTCAAATTAATTTATTAGTTATTTGGGAACATAAGATAATAATCATGAATAATTGAGAGTTTAATGATAATTTTTTTTCTAAAATAACCAATGCATTCCGAATGAAAAACAAGTACAATGATACTTTTCTTGGAAAAACGTGGAAGATTTAAGGATGGACGGAAGAATTATTAATTTAAACAATTTGGGTGAGTCGTAGTTCTCTTATTTAACTGAATTGAATTTTATTTGATCTAGACTGTATCGATGTTGGGAATTAATTTTTCTCGTAATACGAAAATCGAGTAATTGAAAACGGATAAAAATTTTTCTTATTTCCCGAATGCAGGAGTTTGATATTTAATGATAGCAGAGAACTTAAGGTTGTCGAAAGTGCGATAAAATTTTCGTTTACGTATTTTGTATATGTTTTACTGGGAAAATTCGTGTGTACACTTATAAAATAAACTGTAAATATTTGTGTAATTACAATTATTGTGGGTTTGTAGATAAGGCAATGTGGAACACTTAAAATTGAAAATAATATAATTAATAAGAAGTTGTGAGTTTGGGGTTCTAAAATTAGAAAATTAGTAACAAGCAATTACAAAAGTAATTCAAGTTCTGTCAGACGAAAAATTTCATTAGGAAAGTTTTACAACTTTTTATTCGTTATTTTCAGATATATTTGTAGCAAAGATCCATTGTTAAATTCGTGATTTCAAAGCAATGTAATATCAATAATTATCAATTATTTTTGTGTATAAACACAAAATCATTTAAAAATGCAAATTCTTCGAAAAGTTTGTAGTTTTTTGATTTCAGAGTAATTATAAACGTGTTCTACATTGCCTTGGAAGAAATATGGGAACAAATGAATCCCATTAAAAGTGTGACGTGAAAGGTATGCTGTTATGAAGGTGATGTAGGACTGTAATCTAATGCAAAATTGTTTTATTTTGTATAATATCGTTTTTGAAAATGAAGGTATTGTTAAGATGATTTGTAATTCATTATTATTAAAATGATTGAAATAGCATAAAAGCTTGGGAGTTACGTGTTTTATTGCAATAAATAATAAATATAGTAAGTAGCTTTGGACTAATACGTGTCAAAAGTGCCTTATTTTGAACAATGTCTGTTTTTAATTCTTTCCAACTTAATAAAAAAAAAATAGAAGAATAAATGACTATGGATTATTAGAAAAAGTAACTTACAACAAATGATGCATGTTTAATTTAAAATAATTAACAAATCAATATAATTCTGTAAAACCAGTAACTACAAAATTCAATTTTCAATCCCAAATGGTTCATAAAATTGATCGAAATTTTGAGAATCCAATTTCTGCACTCTGCCATCAACGTTAGAATTTGTATTCATTAATACATGTGATTCTCGCCAATAAAAAGCATATAATTGTTAACTAGAGGAAAGGAAATCAATTAAAATTCTATTTGTTTCACAATAATTTATTTAATAAATTCATACATTCGAGTTAAACAAAGAAAAGATTTCGAAAGGTAATTTCAATCTTTCGAGAATTTATTCATAAATTTTTTGATTCGATCATTTATTCATCCACAGAGAAATTTACTGATTATATTAATGAATCATGTTTTACATATAATGCATATGTATTGTATTATTTATATACTGATAAAACTTGTGATAGAAGTATAAAAAAAGTGAATTTAAAACCTTTTTTAAAAATGAATAAATTTCATTTGAGTAAACCATCAATATTATTACGATTTCAAGGCTTGTAATGTTTGAGCTGATTTTGCTCTCAATTTCGCATTTAACGAAGGTGAACAGTTAGTTGCATAATCCACGAGTCGGTGAGCAAACCAATTGAAAATTTGTTTGACACTAGGAAACATCCAATAAACGTAGTTAAACAATCCTCTGGAAAAATAATATTTTTAGTTCATTAGTATTACTAACTTAATCATGAAATATTCTCAAATTTGTACAGACTTTGAAACAGTTGTATAGTGACAATTCCTTTTTTAAAAAGTTACTGTAACTGCCAATTATTACACTGTGTTTAACAATAGTTATTTCTGTATCATTAGACATAAGTTTTTGAAGTGAAACTTCTAATGGCTCGTTGAGAGTAAAATCCCTTTGAGAGAGTAACAATGGTTTGGGAACAAAGCTTAGACCATATAATAGACATTTAAAACGCAAATTCTCACAAAAATTTTAGGAAAATAGTAAATATAAAACCTACATTGTTATTATTCGATAATTAATAATAGTAGAAAAATATGATGAAAACATTATTTCCAGACAAATGAAACTGAAATTCAATATCTTGTATAATTTTTTTTTTAACTTTCTTCATTTGACATTGTGAAATAAAAATTAATATAAAATGCTCATTCGAAAATGAATTTTAGAGAAATGGTCAACATGAAATCTACATTTTTAGTCCCATCTTTTTTATCTATTTTATAATGGTTACTATTATTGAAATTGATTGCTTCATTTAAATTAGAAATCAAAAAATATTATTTCATGAAAAAATTATCATCTGAAAAATCAAAGTGAATATCTTATTTATTCAGAAATCATTAACTTGAAAAAAATATCAAGTTCATTATTTTGAAATGAAAATAATATCAAGTTAATTATTCCGAAATGTAAAAATATATAATTCTCTTTCTTAAATAAACGTGTTGAAAATTTTGAACGGAAAATTCACATTTCGAGTTTTAACTTTTTACACTAATGTCATTATGGCCCAGTGAACCTGTGAGCTCGCAGCGTGAAAATCAAACTCGTTGCGAGCTCGCAGCGTTTTCATTATTTCCACCCCTTTTCGAACACGCCGCGAACTCGCCAGCGAGCTCGCAGACTACTCGCCACGAGCTCACAGAGTACTTCCGTCGTTGATAATTATTAATATATATTTCAGGAAAATAAAAAGATAATTCATTATTTACAGTAAAAAGTAATCACAATGAAGCTGTAAAAACGATTATTTAAAAAAAAAAAATTTCTCCCGGGTGGTAATCGATCCCGTGTTCTGCGGAGTTAAACGTCAAAAAGTATCATATTAATTAACATGAGACATGCGCTTGATTTAAGCATTCTACACAAAACTTGAAACGTGAGAAAAAAAACCAGCAGCCATCTGATGAGCGCTTGGGGAAAGCGCGCGAATTTTCAAAATTCGAATATAAAGTAATCCAAATTTTGAAAATTCGCGCGCTCTCCCCAAGCGCTCACCAGATGGCTGCTGGTTTTTTTTCTCATGTTTAAAGTTTTGTGTAGAATGGTTAAATCGAGTGCATGCCTCATGTTACTTAATGTGAAAGTTTTTGGCGATCAACTCCGCAGAACACGGGATCGATTCTCACCGGGGAGAAATTTTTTTTTAAATTCATTAATCGTTTTACTGCTTCGTTGTGATTACTTTTTACTGTAAATAATGAATTATCTTTTTATTTTCCTGAAATATATATTAATAATTATCAATGACTGGAAGTACTCTGTGAGCTCCAGTGACCTCGTGGCGAGTAGTCTGCGAGCTCGCTAGCGTGTTCGAAAAGGGGCGGAAATAATGAAAACGCTGCGAGCTTAGAGGTTCATTGGGGGATAACGTTTGAAAAAAAAAAACTGGTGTGAGTTTAAAAACTCGCGAGAGAAGTGACACTACCACGGCAAACTACGGAAAGTTTAATTAAACAAAAAAGAAAGTTCATTCAATTTTATGAGAAAAACAACTAAAGAAAAGAAACCATTAAAACCAAAGCATGAACTGCTTTCTAAACTGTAGTTTGAAACTGACAAAGATTTACTTTTCTTCCACAGTTCAAATCGTATGGCATACATGCAATGTGGAAGAAAAATGAAACTTTGTCGTCAAACTTTAGATTTAAATTTGAATTTCATTCGTTTTCAATTCCGATTCTAATATTATCTGTTTCAAGCTGCAGTTTGAAACGCAGTTCATGCTGTGGTTTGAATGGTTTCTTTAGTTTTTTTTTCTCATAAATTGAACGAATTTTCTTTTTTGTTTAATTAAACTTGCATTAGTTCACCGTGAGAAGTTTCACTTCTCTCCCGAGTTTCTAAACTCACGCCATTTTTTTCCATAAATTAGTTACTATGAAGGAGTTACTTTTCAGGGTCTGTTTCTTCCTTACTGAATTGCAATGACCTTATAATTTTGTAATGGTAGAATTCGTAGTTCGACATGGAATTTTTCAAACACGACATTGGTATTTGAAATAATTCTCCAAAATAAAGCATGACAGCTTTATAAGATTGTCCAGGCACGTGATAATTCAGACCTTCAACGACACATCTCAGTAAATGCTCTGAGTCGGGGGCAAACTTCGCGAAGTTTGGTAAAACCATGCAATCGAAGTAATCACGTGTTCGTTCTTTTATTTCATTTAGATTACCGCGACATAAATTGAACCTATAAAATTAAGTGAGAATATTTTAGAAATGAAGAATTTCCTTATTTGTTCCATCTCAATTCAATAAATGTATGATAAAACATGATTTTATTTTTTGACGAAACTGAAATATGTTACTTCTTGTTTGGAATAATAATATACGTATTTCGACAATATTATATTCAAAATATTTGGTATAATTCACTTTTTTTAATTATTAATCTGTCAACTGTTTAATTGTTTTTGACTAATTTTTACCAATTTATAAACAAATAGCAAAACATTTTTCCGAAATCAAATAATTTGAAAAGTATGTTTCGATTTTTACAGGGTTTGGAAGTAATGCGTTACTCCTAAAACGTTACATGATTGACTGTAACGATTACGTTGCGCGTCACATTTATCAACTAGTAACGAAAACACTTTTTTTCGGTAACGTGTAACGAAACTCCCGTTATTGTTTTCACGTTAATTTTATCAGTTTCATCCAGTTTTTAGAGTAGTTTGTAACTTTTTAAGACATGTTCTGAAACTGAGATAAGAGTAATATTTAACTTCTTTTATTTGCGAAAAAAAAATCAATATTCATAATTTTAAATAGAACAGAGTGAAATATTAGTAATTTGCGTAAAAATGATAGACATGAAATATGCTTTTTCACCTTTTATTAGAAAATTTCAGAATTCGAAGCATTACAGATAAGAAATCCGCGTAGAAATACATAAAAATACTTAAAAACTATAGATCTTGCAATCTATCACAGTATCTTTGAAATCTATTAATCATGTGAGAAAACCTCACGTAATTTAATGAAGACAAAAAAAACACGAAAAATACTATAAATATGTACTAGACTTCGATAAGTTTCTTATAAATGCTACTGGGTTCTTCAAAAATTTATGTAATTCCAGGAATCAAGAAATTTAAATTTCTCGAGCATTGAATTATTAAAATACGTATATAGAAGTCCATAAAAATATTGAAATCCAAAAAGTGTGTAAAAAATTCAAAAAAAATTGAAGGCACTCTACATCTATAAAGAAACTGTTTTCTGTAAAATCGATCGAAATACTTCAAATATTTGAAATTTTTAATTCTAGGAAATCTTATTCTGGGAATTCAAAAAGACATATTTTCAAGAAACCATAAAATTCAACAATACTCTATAAATACTAGGAAATACAAAAAAAATATACAGAAAAATATGTATAGAAAAATCAAAGTGAATCTATGAAGCAATAAAAATCTAAACTTAAATAACTAGAGCATTGAATCCTAGAAATTTATGAATTGCAATATTTAAATATACTGAGAGATTCTTCAGATCGCAGTAAAACTTGAGGAATACGAAAAATACTTAGATAGATAAAAATGTATTGTGACAATGTTTCTGAAAAATCCTTTGAAGTACTGAAAACTTCGAATTGTGGAACTCGAAATTCTTTGAATTTATGTAACAATTCATATAAAATTCTAAATAATCCTGCAAAATCTTATACATTCTGAAAAGAAAGGTTAAAAAATATTGAATGATCCTTCAAATCGTAGAAAAACTGAAAAATCACCAAATAAACTAAAATAGAAAAAATCAACATAAACACTATTCCCAGAAAAATCCTCTCGAATACAAAAAAAACTTAATGAACTTTAAATTATGGAGCATAAATTTATAAAATCAATATAGCAATGTCCAGGCAAATAGTTCAAATTCATAAAAATACTAGCAAATCTTGCAACATTTTAAAAATCTCAAAATTCTCTCAAAAATCTATTAAATTCGCAAATTTTTCCTTTTGGCTAAAATTGAATGAAATGTCATATTCTAAAAGTTTTTGTGCTTGAAACAAATATAAAAATTCGAAGTAGCTGACTGATTTTTTGCTAACGGTCATAAAGTACAGATTAGGAATTGCTTAATGATTTTCCTCGCTGAAAAAAAAAATATTCATGGAGGGCTCGTCTTAACGAACAGCAGATCTCGAAAAAATGATGTTTTGTTCGAGCAAAACGTTTTGTTAAAACTCAAAAAAAATTGAATACATTCAATGTTTTTCTGTCTCAAACTGTTTTATTATATATGAAATGAACAGATACTACAACAAAACCACGAGTACGTTGATAATAATTTTTTTTTTCTTTTTTCATCCTTAGTTTTTCGATTTCTTGTTATTAACATTCAATTTATTTGAAAAACTAACATGAAAGTAATGGAACACTAATTTTTTTAAGTGGTAACGGTTACGAGTTACTATTTATTTTTGAATAACGGTAACGTAACAAATTACTTTTTTCACCTTAGCAATGGTAACGTAATGAGTTACTCTTTTCTTAAGTAACATCCCAAACCCTGGATTTTTCACAAATTTTCTGTGTATGAAGAAGATAGCTAATACTCCAATTCAGCTAATTTACTTGACTACATTTTTTGTTAAAGAACAATGATTTTTCTAAACAAATTTTGTTACTTAATTTGAATGATGGATTTGAAAAATAGATGTACAATTTCTTCCTAATGAAATTCTTTCAGACGTCAACAAAATTGTATCATAATCACTTAAAAATCTTTCTAAATTATTTTTAAAAATTCAAAATTTAGTAGCTTCTAGAATTTCTTACTCGTCATCACATCCAAGCAAAAATCCAATACACCTCCAAAAATGGCAAAAGGCGGCTAAATCTTCATCTGAAGCATCGTGAATTCCAAATTGATCAGGAAACAGAACAATCAGTCCATAAAAACTTGCGAGAGTCAAACTCATTTCTGCTTGGTTCAAAGCTCTGAACGTCAAAAAGGGACGAGAAGAAATAATCGGTGATTTTTTGGTTTTTGATTTTCGAAAAGCTTCTTGAAAATCGTGTCTTATAACTTCAACTGCTGGGCACCATGGTTTTTCTATATTTTTTCGAAAATTTTCACCATTTTTTGCAGAATTCGAAGATTTCTTCCTTGCGAAGTAATGCATTTTTCTTACAGCCTGGATATCGTTGTAAGCTGCAGTTCCTTTCGTGAAAGGATCGTAACAGGTCCAATTTCGAACTCGCAGTCCGGTTGATAAATAACTTGAAAAAATGGATTTTGCAAAAATATTGGTATATTTTAACATTTACTCATTGTTTCTGATGTTTTTGAATCCCATGATAATTTTATAACAATTCCTAAAGTTTTGACACATAAGATTTCCACCAGTTCGATGGAATCAATTTTTTTTCATTTTTGCCAGCTTTGATTCAATATTTTCTGATAAAAATTCTTTGTACAAAATTTTATTGCAAATAATTTGCTTGTATTTCTCCTTCAAAAATTGAAATTAAAAAAATTTAGAGTGCCTCTTTTTCAAATAAATAAGACATGTAGATTTACTTCCAAAGGTTATGAAATTTTAAGGTCTTACAATTTGAAAAATATCAAATCATCATACATTCTTATAATTATCATCATATATTTATAGTAATTGAGTTGAAATATATTTGTACATGACGTTAAGAAAATTATGAAATCGTCATTTACATGCACGAACACAAATTTATGTTCTGTGACTTCTCTATGACAGAATTAGTATTGTCTGTATGAATTTTTAAAAACAAATTTTCTCTTTCAACTTACCGCTTTGACGCTGCGTAAGGAGAAGTATTTTTCCCTGATTCAATCAAAGGATTTAAAAATTCTTCAAAGGAAAATGCCACGATAAGTCCCAAAAGTTGTGCCAAGCTGACAGAAAAATAATTATCTCGACTAAATTTTTGGCCTCGGCAAAATTTCTCGATATCAAGCCATTCTGGTTTTTCCTCGGGATTTCTACCACAGTCCCCGTGATAAAAAGTTGCCGTAAATAAATTCACCATATTTTGGGAAAGTGCAGGGAAAACTTCATGTATGACTTGATACAAAAATTCTCGTTGCTCTTTAAAAGGAAGCTTTCCGAAATTCGAAGGCAATTTTGTGCAAGGTGAAAAAGCCTCCAAAAATATTTTTACGTTCCCTGTTATTATGTCCTCTTCATTGCTGCTTTCAAAATTTATTTTTTTGAAAGAATCGTTCATGGAGATGTTGTTCAATTCCAAATTTTTAAAATCTTCGATCGTCATTTTTAGAGTAAGTTGTACCTTGATAAAAAATAAGTATGTTCATTTTTTGGAATTAGAAATTCATGTTATGATTATAACAATGTAAGGTTTGGAGTAAATGAGTGTATCAGAATATTAAAAATTTTTTATTTGTAATAAAGTAGCTGATTTGATTAAAAACTTTATATATTACAAATCGAAAATTTTTTAATTTGACAACTAGACAAGGAAAGTTCCGATTTAATATGAAAATCTGAAATTTCTCTGAGAAAAAGAAACGGAGTATAGTTTTTAAAATGCAAGGATTCGAAATACCAAAGTAGGAGAATTTCAGGAACAAAAAATTTTAAATTTATGCAACTTTCGATCTTTATGAATAAAAATATCAATAAGTTCGTAACTGCCTCTGCAAGCAGGAAAAACAAAAGTTCGTAGGAATAACATTTTTGCATAAATCTCTGATAATTATCGCAATAACAATATCGTTCGTCATTAATTATTTTCTCTGATTCTACATGATAAAAGAATGATACATCTGATAAAAAATCTCAGTTTCCACTTTTTCGATTGCGTCTGATAAAAATACTTCGAATAACAATTTTGTCAAATTACATGAAGGCAGTTGAACTTTACTACAAAATCACAAAATGTGTGAAAATGTAGATTAGTATTTCAAACGTTACTTCCGAAAAAAAAAAAAAAAACGATTTTTCTGCTATAGACTGCACTAAATTTTTACATTGTTCAAGAACGAACTAAAAATAAGAAATCAAATTTGACTTTATTATGTTTTGAAAAAGAAAAGAACTTTTGCATTGCTAATGTGACTGAATACGTACTGCTTTTATCACTATTCATAGGGATTGATTACTCAAAATAATATGTACTTACTCTTTACGGTAAAACGATCACTGTACAAATGAATGCGATTGAAGGATTGTATCTGTAGAGTATAAGTTGCATTGATAACGTTCATATGTTAACGATGTACATGCATTTTTGCAGTTGGAATAAAATTGTCATGTATCTGACTTCTGATTATATTCGGTTATTTGACAAAATTGACTACGTGACAAAAAAATGTCCAATTTCTTCAATCTTCAAATTTCTTGCAATCATGAAAATTATTGAACTAGTAACTTATCTGGTTCAAGAGTGTCTTAAAAACTACGAATAATATATGACTGGGTTTAGAAGACACGCGTTACTCTAAAACGTTACATTTTTTACTGTAACGATAACGTAACACGTTACATTAATTAACAAGTAACGATAACGGGAACGAGTCACTTTTTTCGATAAGGGTAACGGAAATCCTGTTATTTTACGTTACTTTTATCCGTCCGATTAATTTTTTAGCATAATTTGTAACTTCTTAAGGAATGTTCTAAACATAAGGTATAAGTAATTTTTAACTACCTCATTTTCAAATAAAAATTTCTATATTGATTATTTTTTATGGAATGATGTGGAATATTAGTAATTTGTGTAAAAAAATATTGACCAAGAATATGCTTTTTTACTTTTTATTAGAAACTTCCATAATTCAAAGCATCGAATTTTAGAAACTCGCATATAAATATATAAAAAATACTCGAAATGTATAGATCTCAAAATCTATATCAGTATCTGTAAGATCTAGAGATCCTGCTAGAAAATCTTATAGCGTATATTGAATATAACAACAACAAAAAAATTAATAAATAAATAAATATACTTGATATGCTAGATTTAAATAAGTTTCATGTTATTTAATTCTTTAAAAATTTATGTAATTCCAGGAAACGAAAACCTTCAATTTCTCGAGCTAATATGAATTCTAATAATATATGTTAATAGAAGTCTATAAAAGATACAAAAAATTTTCAAATCGTATAATTATGTGAAAAATACAAAAAATATTGAGGGCACTCTAAATCTACAACGTAACTGTTTTCTGCAAAATCGATCGAAATACTTCACAAATTTTAAACTTTCAATCATAGGGAACCGCGATCTGGATATTTAGAGAGATATTTATAAAAAACTTGAAAAATACTATAGCATTCTGTGAATATTTAGAAAAACGGAAGGAAAATACGTTAAAAAAAAACGTGTGAATACATAAAACATTGAAAATCTTTCGATATCCAGAAATTCATACAACAATATAAATATAAAAATACCGAATGATCCTTGAAATCATAAAAAAACTGAAGAAATACGAAAAGTACTGGTATAAGTTAAAATACATCGAGACACAGTTTCCCGGAAGATCTTATCAAACACGGGAAATTTTATTATGTTCAAATTCTAGAGTTCGAAATTTTTGAAATCTATATAACAATTTATATTTTGAAAATACCTAAATTTTGTAAAAATACTAGGAAATTCAGCAACAATCTATCATCCTGAAAGAACGAATAGTTTCAGATTACTGAACAATACTTCAAATCGTAGAAAAATTGAAAAAGTATCAAAAAAATCAAGGGAAATGAAAATCTCAAAGATACTATTTACTAAAAAATCCTCTCAAATAGAAATGATTTAATGAACTTTGAATTCTAGAGCATGAAATTCTCAAAATGTACAGGAAAATAGTACAAATTAATAAAAATACCAGAAAATCCGACAACATTTTATACACATTGAAAAATACAAAAAAATTCTGAAATTCTGAAAATCTGGTAGATATTAAGATTCTTTCAAAAATTTTTTAAATTTGCGAATGTTCCCTTGTGGCTTACATTGAATCGAATGCCTTATTCAGAAATGTCGTCAACTTGAAAAAAACATAAAAATTTGAACAAGCTCATTGATGTTTTTTTCAGGGTGAAAAAGTACGGATTAACATTTTTTATTATCTCTTAAATAAACAATTTCTATAGAACAAAACCACGAGTACGTTGATATTGTTCTTTTTTTAAGCCTTAGTTATTCAATATCTTGTTATTTACATTCAAACTATCTCAAAAAGTAACGTGAAAGTAATGGGACGTTACTTTTTTTAAATGGTAACGGCAACGAGTTACTATTTATTCTGAAGTAACGGTAACGTTACGAATTATTTTTTTTACCTTTGTAACGGTAAAATAACACGTTTCATTTTTTGAAGTAACTTTTCAAACTCTGATATATTATATTCACAGTTTGTGACCTTGAACTTTGCATTGTAGGTCACAGTCAAGTTTGCTTACGTGGAAATAATTAGTGATCCTTTTGTTGCAATTGCGTACTTTTATAAGGTACATACAAGACATGCGACATGGTTTCAAAAGCACCTAATCTAAATTCTCTAATCGTACGCTCCAGGCGTTCAAACTTCCGGAAATCTCGATTCTAACTTTCAAGGTTTTCCTTTAAAATTCCTCTTTTTATAGGCTCTGAATTTTTATCGAAAAATCCAAGACGAATTATTGTGCAATACATTTTATTTTCTTTTTCTTTCAGAAAAAGACAATTCGTGAATATGCAAAGTCCATAATTAATTTTAATTTTTTTCATTTTCTGTTTTATGAAATAATACATAGATTTCGATTATTCTAAAATCGTATTTTATTTCTGTAGTTACAGACGTATTTCTTCAATTGCTGTTCTAAATCAACAATACTACGACTTTATTGCACGTTTCATTCAAACTTAATGACTAAAAGCACAATTTGATAATGCACTTCAAAATCAGTAATTTTATTGATAAGAATAACGCGAGGATATCGATCTCATTTTCTGAGTTGATAAATTTTCCTCAGTTTTTTTTTTCTAGTTTTTCGCCGTGAAAACGTTCAGAGCATTTTACTACTCGAACCTCCATTGAGGAAAATGAGGAAATTCTAATAACATTCTAATTAAATTCTCATCTTTACCTATATTACCTGAAAAACTCAAAACGTTAGAGCCGGAAAATTCTTCAAATATCTCTTCAGAAAATTCGTAGTCGTGAGTACTTCGAGAAAATTATTTCTAAAATTTGCAATTATAAGAAATTTTCAATACAAGTTATTAAAAAAAGTTGTTGTACAGATGTTCTCACAATAATGCGTTTAATGAAATTCTAAATTTCATATATTAAAAATTTTTAAATTTCTGTATAAATAACGAACTACACTAATAGCGTGTTAAAAAATTGTATAAATAAAGTTTGATAAAATCGGAAAAATTGTGCCTGAACTTAAGAAATTTTCAAGTCTGAAAAAATCAACAATAAACTAATTACAAACTAAGGTTCTTATTTTCTACCAAAAAAATTCTTCAATTTCCGGTTCTCTGGTACTTGTAATTCAGAAGTTCAATAAATATATTTGAAGAAACTTTTATTTCAATTATAAATACGAAAATATTAGTTCATAAATTCATACACTCGATCTCCACTCTTACGAGAAGCTGAAGATTCAGAATCCCTAAAGTTACGAGTCCCAATTCTGTGTGACAGTCGATACATACAAACCAGTAAATAAGATTTGCCTTATTTAGTATCCTCGTTTGAAAATACACGGAGTCGCATATATCCCTATGGCGATATTACCACTTATCTTATATTATTATTTCGCATTCTTCATCGCTGTGTTTATCTTGTGAAATTCAACACTGTATATTGGGATATCATTCACGCAGCCTCTGTATCCGAGGCAGATGGATAGAAAAGGCAGAGAAGCGGTGAATCTGGGTGGCAAAATATCGATCGCAGATTTTGGAAATATTGAAAAAAAATCTACGACCGTCACACTTTAGATAGTAATAGTAATAACAAATAATAATTCATCTTAAACAACTATTATCGAACGTTGCTAACTTTGACACCTTAATCTTAGGTAGAAATCAAACAATTATCTTCTTTTTTGATTTATTTTAACATCTCGAACTTCAGGTACAGAAATTCAATAATTTTTGTAAAATTGCTATTGTTTGTGCAAAAATTGGTCTAATCATTTAGATCAAATTTCATCTTTCACAGACTTACACAATAATTTATTTAATTATGTATTATGAAAAATTGAATACATATCTCGACATGTGAAAAGTCCTGAAAAGAAACATGCAGGAATGAACATCATTTTAAATAATAATACATTGCTTTCTGAATTTTTGATTGTTGTATGAAACAAGTTTGAGTTTAATAATTAGGATTATTTTTCACAAAAAAACGTACTATGAGGTTTTTTGTGCATGTTCAATGGTGCAATGACTGACAGATGTGCAACGACTTCAAAATCTTCGCTGATAATCCTTATATTATTTCAACTGTTTTTCTATTTTGAATCTAAAATAGCTCCAAGAAATTGATATTGCGTTTAAGCAATGAGGTTTAACAACCGAAAAAATATCCTGCCTTTCTCAAAATATCTTTAAAAATGTAACTATGTGTCTATAACCAAAATCGATTGCTTAAATATTGCCAAACATTAGCAAAGTCATTAGAGCGGAAAAATTTGATTTATTGTATAAAAAGAGCGTCTTTTTATGAAATAAATGCTAAGAATGAAAATACTCCAAAAGCGTTCGCAAAACATTATATTTACCATACATAAAAAAAAACTTAAGATGTAAATATAAAAATCTTGAAAAAAGTAAGAATGTACAGTCAAATAATGATTATTTAAAAGCATAAAAATTTCAGTACGTCATAAAACGCAATCAGAATTCACATAATTCAATTCGACCACATTGCTCATCGTCAATATAAGAATCCCAATCAAGGAATGAAAAAAGTCTTAATAAAGAGTGTCTTAATTTTTAAAACAACCAATATATAATCAAATAAAATCAAAATGAATCTAAAATACACCTCAAAATTTATTATACCAACAATCTACCTCATCACATCATGAATAAAAATCCCTCCTTTGTTAATCTGGTCCCATCAACTCTCACTTATACATCAGAATAAAATCAAAAAATAAGATGAAATTTAGTATTATGTCCATTTAATAGGAATCTTGTCAATTAATAGCAATTCTTCTTTCTGATTTTTCAAAAAAGTGTTAGTCGAATTTTCATCATGAAACTAAGATTCTCCTGTTAATGCAACAGACTGAATAAATAATCGAAAATCCTAATCTAAAAAATATTCCAAAAATTCCACATATTTAAAACATCAGTAAATGAAACTGCAAAACATCAACGAACAATCAAAATAGATTATTCTACAATTTATCATGATTTGCGTTCAATTTTTCTGTATTAGTTTTGCTATTAATCGTATTTCATTTTTTTATTAGTAAATCTTTTTGATTGCTGTAAATTGAGCGTTTTTTTGTTGGAAAGAAAATTAGGCTCTAAGGATCGAGATACTGGTTTTCTATCAATAAGGAGTATGTGAAATATTTTGTTTATTGTCAAGATATGAAACAGTGAAATTTTTGATACCGCGTGTAAATTACATCATATACCGTCAATTGAGAAATTAAATAAATATAATAATCTCATAATTCTCATAATAAATATTGATGGAATGAAGAGGTATTGGATTGCTAATGGCAAAATAAAATAACTATTTTTAGCAGCAATGAAACATGTAGAACGATTTCAAGTTGACACGATTGTTTGATTCATTACATTTTTTCTAGAATACTTTTATTATTTAAGACGTTTTATAATGAAGGCATAGTAAGATTATAAATATTCACCAGAACATGTCCTCGTTCATGAGTGCCATGCACAAATATAATTTTAAAACGACTAAACAGATCTTTCTTTCATTTTCGTTAAAAATAAAGAAAAAAAGTTTCAGTTACTTCAATTCAGTGGAAATTTAGTAGAAAAATCAGTTGCTTTAATGAAAAGCTTATTCCTTCAGTAAAATACTGGAAATTCAGTGAAAATTCAGTAGGAAAATCCAGATTATGAAAAGTGACTTGAAAAATGTAACCTGTTACGTTACCGTTACAAAGGTAAAAAAAATAATTCGTTACGTGACCGTTACTTCAGAATATATAGTAACTCGTTGCCATAACCATTTAAAAAAAGTAACGTCCCGTTACTTTCATGTTACTTTTTGGGATAATTTGAATGTAAATAACAAGATATCGAAAAACTAAGGCTTAAAAAAAAACAATAACAACGTACTCGTGGTTTTGTTCCATAGAAATTGTTTATTTCAAATATAATAAAAAATGTAAATCCGTACTTTTTCATCCTGAAAAAAAAAATCAATCAGCTTATTCAAATTTTTCTATTTTTTTCAAGTTGACGAAATTTCTGAATAAGGCATTCGATTCAATGTAAGCCACAAGGGAACATTCGCAAATTTAAAAAATTTTTGAAAGAATCTTAATATCTACCAGATTTTCAGAATTTCAGAATTTTTTTGTATTTTTCAGTGTGTATAAAATGTTGTCGGATTTTCTCGTATTTTTATTAATTTGTACTATTTTCCTGTACAATTTGAGAATTTCATGCTCTAGAATTCAAAGTTTATCAAATTATTTGTATTTGAGAGGATTTTTCAGTAAATAGTGTCAATGAAGATTTTCATTTCCTTTGATTTTTTTGTTACTTTTTCAATTTTTCTACGATTTGAAGGATTGTTCAGTACTTCTGAAACTATTCGCATTTTTAAGGATGATAGAATGCTGCAGAATTTCATAGTATTTTTACAAAATTTTAGCATTTTAATAATATGAATTGGTACTCATATTTCAAGAATTTTGAACTCTAGAATTTGAACATAATGAAATTTTCCGTGTTTTACAGAATTTTTCAGAAAACAGTGGCTCGATAGATTTTTACTTTTTCCAGTACTTTTCGTATTTCTTCAGTTTTTCTATGACTTCAAGGACCGTTCATTATTTTTAAATATTGCTGTATTAATTTCTGGAATTCGAAAGATTTTTAATGTTTTGTATATGTACACGTTTTTTTACGTATTGTTTCTGTATTTCCAAGTATTTATAGGATGTTTTAGAATTTTCGAGTTTTTTCAAAGATATCTCTTTGAATTTTTAGAATGAAATGAAATTGAAAGTTCAAAATTCGAAGTATTTCGATCGATTTTGCAAAAAACAGTTTTTAATAGATTAAGGCCGCCCTATAGTATATTTTGTAACAGGCACGAATGTGCTAATTTGGCGAAACGGGGAAATTACGGTCCGAGGCGAAGCTGAGGACTGTAACCCGTTTTGCCTGTGAGCACATCCGTGCCTGTTACGAACGATATTTTATGTACCGAGGGCATAGAAAACGCGTTTAGAGATCTCGAGCTAGCATAGAAACGTATTTTCTACGCCAGAAGTACATAAAATACTTTTTGTATTCTTCACAGAGTTATTCGATTTTAAATATTGTCTTATCTTTTTATAGACTTTTATAAACATATATTGAGAATTTAAAGCTCGAGAAATTGAAGTTTTTCGATTCCTGGAATCACACAAATTTTTAAAGAATGAAGTAACATGAATCTTATGCAAATCTTGTGTTACGAGGGTTTTTTTTTTTTTTTTTTTTTTTTATTTATTATATTCCATCAGATTTTCTAGCAGAATCTCTAGATCTTACAGATCCTGCTATAGATTTTGAGACCTATAGGTTTTGAGTATTTTAATATATTTCCATGCAAATTTCAAAAATTCAATGCTTCAAACTGTGAAAGTTTTTAATGAAAGGTATAAGAACATATTCTTCGTCAATATTTGTACACAAATTATCAATACTCCACATCGTTCCTTTAAACATTATTAAAATAGAATTTTTTATTCAAAAATGAGGAAGTTAAAAATCAATTATGTCTCAATTTTAAAACATTCTTCAAAAAGTTACAAATCGTGCTAAAACCTAATGAGACAGATAAAAGTAACTAAACAGGGCATCTTTCTTTTATTTTCGTAAAAACTGTTGAAAAAAAGTTTCAGCTACTAAAATTCAGTAGAAATTCATTAGAAAAATCAGTAGCTATACTGAAAAGCTCATGAATTCAGTAAAATTCAGTGAAAATTCAGTGGAAAAATCAGTAACTTTGCTGAAAAGGTCATAAATTCAGTAATATACTGGAAATTCAGTAAATCTGGCAGCCCCTAAGGAAACTTTTAATTACAATTTTCTTGTTTTTAAAGGGAGAGAGGCCCTTCCCTCCTCTTGAAGTCTCCATAAAGTGCATCTGGTGAATACGTCCCTGAACTTCAGTGCGCCGCCGCCATGTTCACCGTTCTTGAACAGGGGTGAGTTGCAAAGGAACGAGCGTCGAGGGCGACAGTGCGGGTTCTGGGGGTGGCGAGGGCGAGAGTCTCCTCTCTTGAGCTCTCCGAGCCCTTCGCGGAACCAACCATCCACCCGAATTTCTCGCCCTCCACCTCCCCCACCCACAGCCTTGAATTTGTCCACCCCCGAGGCGGCCTTCAAAAAAGCACCTCGGGATATATCGCAAAGGGCCCGGTGCAGCAGGCCCTTCCCGAGCCGTCCAGGTAAATCGATACTCTCTAACGCTCTTGCCAAAGGGTTTTTTTCATCCCAGGTGCCGGCATTCTACCCAAAATCCCACGCGCGGCATTCAATATTTAAGGAAAAACATGTTAATATTTTTCTATCAGGATGGTCATTGGTTTCCTGTTTGAAGGGAAAAGGGTGCATTTTGTGTTAAAATTTGTTATTTTGAAGAGGAACTTTGGTTTTTTTTTATTTTGATTTTGCAGCCTAGGAGAGTGAAAATTTTTTGTAACTGGCTTAATTTTTTTATGCATTCATTATGTTTATTGGTTGTCAGCAATTTTTAAAGTTTCTGAATATATAGTGAATAGGGTATTAACGAGAATCAGTGAAATTTCCTGAAAAAGATTGGTTTTTATTTTCAAGGGTTGATTTTGGATTTCGGACTTTTTAATTTCCATTTTGGTAAGAATTGTATGCTTTGATTTTGTTTGATTGGAAAATTCAATGTTTTTTTGAATGATAAAATGCTTTTTTTAAGAAAAATATGTCACTATTTTTCTATCGAGATGGTCATTGGTTTTCCGCTTAAAGGGAAAGGGTATATTTTGTGTTGAAATATGTCGTTTTGAAAAGGAACTTCGGTTTGTTTTTTTGATTTTGCTGCCTTAGCGAATAAAAATTCTTTGGAACTGGCTTAATGTCTTTATGCATGTATTGTGTTTACTGGTTATCAGCAATTTTCAAAGTTTTTCATTGTACAGTGAATGGGGTATTAACGAGAATTTGTGAAATTTTCTGAATATGATTAGTTTTAATTTTCAAGGGTTGATTTTTGATTTAGGATTGTTTAATTTCGATTCTGCTAAAAGTTGTATCATTTGATTTTATTTGATATCTGGTATAATTCAGAAATATAATTTCAATGAAAAAATGCTTTTTGAAGAAAAATACATGTGACGTTTTTATTGTGAAAAAAGAAATTTGAGTTGCATTGATTTTGACTTTTTCAGAAGTCACCAGTTTTTGAAACTGGCTTAATTTCTTTATGCATTTATTGTGTTCATTGGTTAATAGCAATTTTTAAAGTTTATAATTATAAATTTATTGGGGTAATAACGAGAATCAGTAAAATTTTTCATAAGATTAGTTTTTATTTTCAAGGGTTGATTTAAGATTTAAGACTTTTTAATTTCGATGTTGGTAAGAATTGTATCATTAGATTTTGTTTCATATGATTATTGAATCTTGTTTTGAACGATAAAATGCTTTTTTGAGAAAAATATGTATAATGTTTTTATTTTGAAAAGGGAAATTTGAGTAATTTTGATTTTGACTTGTTTATAAGTGTTCTTTTTGTAGAACTATCTTTATGTAAAACAATGAAAATTTGTTGAATGGCTATCAGCAGTTTTTTAACTTTCTGAATATCATAGGTGTATTAATGAGAATCATTCAAACTTTACTGATTCAGATGTAGAGTTTGTTTTTTTAATACTTCATTTTCTATTTAAAACATTTAAATTTAAAGGTTTGGCAAAACCATATGTTGATTCGATTCGATATGATCGTACAATTTTGTTTTGAATTCACAAAAGGCATTTTTCTTAAAATGATTTCTCAAGAACAGTTTGTATCAAATTGTTATTGTTAAAAGAAAAATTTATGTTGTCTTGATTTTGACTTCCTAATCTCGATAAGATATGTATCATATAATTTTGTTCGATGTAATCATCGAATCTCGTTTTAAATATAAAACTAGCATTTTTTGAAACTCTTTTTCAAGAAAAACATCT
This sequence comes from Platygaster robiniae, assembly GCA_028476575.1. Lineage (NCBI taxonomy): Eukaryota > Metazoa > Arthropoda > Insecta > Hymenoptera > Platygastridae > Platygaster > Platygaster robiniae. Next base: position 29,714,603 of record CM052020.1, on the reverse strand, counting down.
TTAAAGTTGTTATTGCAAAACAATCTTGATTTTGACATTGTAATCTCGATAAAAAATAATTTTTTGGAACTGAGTCCCTCAATGTGAATCAGTAAAAAGTCGTTTACTGATTCTCGGAAGTTTTTTTCTGACCATTCAATAAACGGGGTATTTGTGAGGATCAGTAAAACTTTACTGATTCGAACATAGAATTTCTGTTTTCAAGGATTGATTTTTGATCAAAAACATTTTAATTTCTTGGTTGGTAAAAATTCTATGATTCTATTCATTCGATCAAAATATATTGTTTGAATTCTAGAATGTTTTTTTTTTCGTAAAACGGCTTTTTATTCTTATCAAACGAAACCGAGCATTTTAGAGGGAAAAATTGGTGATTAACAAGCATCATGTACACTAAGGCAAATACTAGTTGAAACATTATTCCAATTTCAATAAAAATATACAGATATACAATTTTTACGGCATTGAACCTTCATTGATTTGTAAAAATTTGCAAACACCATAAAAATAACGATTTTTTAGGCGAAGTCGATTAAATTGCGAAATTTTGTAGTACAACATTGGCCAAATCGCGATAGTAAAATTCATGCTTTCAATTCTTGAAATCTTTGTATACAATTAATCGATAACTTAACATTTTTGATTTTACACAGTTCTATTTCTTTTCCGAATGATTTACTTTTTGCTTATTTAATGTGAGTAATTAAGATACAGTTGTTAAGATTTTCTTACTTTTGACTAACGATAGGAATCTTGAATTTTCGTTCTTTCATATAAAAATTCAAACTTTGTTATAAATGAAAGACTTTGTTATAAAAATAGTAACACATAATTTTCAGATATAGTTACTGTGTTTGAGACTTGAAAAAATTTGAATCCTACAAAATCAAATCGTCAATGTAACAGAAACATAACATTGTGAATCAGACGTAAAAAAGTTGCTACAAATAAAACTTTTCTGATTATTTGAATATTAATAGTGAATATAAACTTTTTGATTGAGATATTTGCTGATATAAAGTTTTCAATCTACATTTTCCCAAATTATCAGCTACAATTCGAAAATGTAAAGAAATTTTAATAATCAGACATTACTATCTACAAACTGTATTACATTTTTAAAGGATTGCATTAGCAGAATTGTGAAATAAACAAAACTACGTTAATTGATAAATGCCGCTCTAAAAGAAATTCAAAACTGCCAATCGCGTAAAAAAAGCCAATTTCGTGATGTCTGGACGAATTAAATGCAATCTAGGTAATAAACTGTATTTGAATTTACCATATACTTTTTCAATGCAGACACATAAAACGTCCATTGTCAATCTCGTATGCCTTCAATTTTATTTCATTTTTGCTCTTAGAGAAAAATCAACACCAGATATATAAACTCTCGTTACGTCGCATAATAAGTATGTTTGTGAAACAAAATCAACATTGAAAAATATACACTTTTGTTCCAATTTAAACCGGAAAGCGATATTCGATTTAAATTAGTATTTTATTTTGCTTTTCTTTTTAAGGTGCTGTTTATATAACGTATAAAAAACGTGAGGTAGCACGTGGAATCAAAAATACCGAGAATAAATTTATATTTTGAGATACATACATTTGAAAGAGATTTTTCTGTCTTTTGGTATGCTTAATAATTTGACAGCAAATGTCAATTATAATTTCAAACATTTTTCTTAAGTTTTTAACTGTTAAACAATGCTTACGAATTCGACAGATTTTCAATCAGTTATGAAAATCTTAGCCATGCAACATTGGCGTAAATTTTTGTAAGATTTTACAATTTTGACAACTCTGGCACTTTTTTGAGGAAAAACTTTGTGTGTCTCCTCGAGAAAATTCCACAGAGCTGGGGTGAATATATTCCCATAAAATATTCAATGGGTTGAACCCTCTCGAGTACTTTATATACCTACAGAAACCTTAGGTGTTAAATGATTGCCCACATAAAGCAAGTTAACTGACCCACATCTCCATAATCGCGCTTACGGAAATTATTTCATTCCACAGCGGATTTTGTCGCAAACCTAACAAAACATTCCTCAATCAAAAATTTTCCCTATGTATGTCACATCTATATTGATATAAATATTCGTTAATATTTAACGTGGGAAATGAGAGTGCTAGGATATACAGTCACTGAAAACATATGACATTTACTGAAATTACTACATATTAAACCATGCTGGTACTTGAATATATACCTAATGATTCATTCTTACATATAATAACGTATTGCTATTTTTTCAAAAGAATCTTGAGCTACTTGGTAATTTTCGTCGAGAAAATCACAGTGAATTTGAGCATAAATTTCCATCAGTGTATACATGAATTTCGAACTTATATTTTTTCAAAGATTACAAATGATCAATTATTTGAACTTTTTGAGATTCTGAAAAACCGCAAGAATGATAATTTTAACGATGTTTCCTCTAAAATTGAAAAACCACAGTTTTTTGATAAGAAATGAAAAAGAACTTTTAGAATTTCTAAGATAAAGAAATCTTCCATAAATACTTTAGTTGAATGCTACGATAATGACTAAAAAAAATATTTGAATTAAAAAGTTTTTAACCCTAGAATCAAATAATTCTTTAAATTTTCAAAATTCAGTAGTCCCTCCAGAAATATTTTTTCGATCATTGAAGAATCAACATTGTAAAATATATAATTGAAAAGTATTCTAAAATTATATAAGAATGTACAATTTCACTCTCTGCATTTTTTTTCCTTTTTGTTAGTAAATTTATTTCAAAACTTTTATTATTTACGTGATTCTTAGTCCCATACAAATATACGTTTTAGTACATACAAACGTCGCTTTTGTTGAAAAAAAATCTATATTTCAAGAAATTATAGTTATGGTGTCAGGTATATGTAATGAATTTTTTTTCTATGAAAACAACTCGAATTACATAAATCAGCCTTCAAAGAGCGTTCATATATATCATTCAGCGAAATGAAGGATTACTGGATCTGTAGACTTCAAAAGTAATTTGGTTTCGTCGCGTAATCAAAAGGGAAATCGACATTTGAAAGAACCATTTTCCCGATGGATTCGTGCTTGAAAAATTTGTTCTTTGTGACTTTTTCAATTGCCATTCTCCTTTGCAAGATAGCCCTTGAAAATTTAAAATGAATTTATAACGGAACAAACAATATAATTGAAGAGTTAGGAATCAAAAGTATCGAATTTATGGTTGAAATTTTCACTTTTTTACCATCTGAAAACCGAATGAACTGCAATCTCATACATTTTTCTAGATTAATTGAGTCGTTTTTTCTCACCATTATTATTCAGTGCGTCAACTTTAAAAATATTCGATGAAAATTTTTGTATTGAATATAAATATACTGCGAAGTAAAAAAGTCGGAAAAAATGAGCGATAAAAGAATGAAATATAGATTTAGGTATTGTTCGAACGAATGAAAAATAGAGAATTTGTAGATAAAAAGATGTGTGATCTCGATATTTTGGATGAGAAATTTTCAAAATTGTATTATAAAGAGTGGAATTTTCTGTATTAGAAATGTTTGCAATCATCGCATTATTTGACGGGTTTTGAATTTTGACCAGGGTTTGGAAGTAACGCGTTACTCTAAAACGTTACATTTTTTACTGTGACGACAACGTAACGCGATACATTAATAATTAATGTATCGCATTATGTATTTATTAACAATAACGGTAACGGGAACAAGTCACTTTTTTTCGATAACGATGAGTAACGAGAAACCCGTTATTTTACGTTACTTTTATGTCGCATTAATTTTTTAGCACGATTTGTAACTTTTTAAGGAATGTTCCAAAACTGAGATATAAGTAATTTTCAACTTCCTCATTTTTGAATAAAAAATTCTGTATTATAATTTTTAATTGAAAATTGTGTAGTATTAGTAATTTGGGTAAAAATATTTACAAAAAATATTTTTTATTACTTTTTATCAGAAACTTTCACAATTTAAAGCGTAGAATTTTATAAATTCGCATGAAAATGTATAAAAATACTTAAAACCTATTGATCTCAAAATCTATAGCAGGATCTGTAAGATCTAGAGATCCTGCTAGAAAATCTTATAAAATAAATAATGAATACAAAAAAAAAAAAAAAAAAAAAAATACCTCAAATGCTAGAGTTTAATAAGTTTCATGTCCTTCAATTCTTTAAATATTTATGTGATTCTAGGAATCTAAAAACTACAATTTTTCGATCTTCAAATTCTAAAAATATATGTAATAGAAGTCTTTGAGATAATTTTTCAAATCTTATAGCTGAGAAAAATACAAAAAATATTGAAGGCACTCTAAATCGATAAAGAAACTTTTTTCTGCAAAAACAATCGAAACAGTTCAGAAATTTTGAACTTGAACTTTTATCTTATTCTGGAAATTCATAGAGATACCTTTAAAAAATCTCGAAAATTCAACAACATTCTATAAATACTTATATTTACAGGAAGAAAATACGTAAAAAAAAGTGTACATATATGAAACATTGAAAATCTTTTGAATTTCAGAAATTCATAAAGCAATATTTAAAAATAATGAACGATTCTTGAAATCATAGAAAAACTGAAGAAATACGAAAAGTACTGGTATGAGTAAAAATGTATCGAGACACTGTTTTCTGGAAAACCTTGTAAAACACGGAAAATTTTGTTATGTTCAAATTCTAGAGTTCGAAATTCTGGAAATCTATGTAATAATTTATATTTTTAAAATACTTAAATTTTGTAAAAATACTAGAAAAATCGGCAACATTCTATCATCCTGAAAAAAATGAATAGTTTCAGAAATACTGAACAATCCTTAAAATCGTAGAAAAATTGAAAAAGTATCAAAAAAATTAAGGGAAATAAAAATCTTCATAGACACTATTTGCTGAAAAATTCTCCTTAATACAAATAATTTCATGAACTTGGAAGTCTAGAGCATGACATTCTTAAAATTTATGTACCAACGTACAGGAAAATAGTACCAATTTATTAAAATACTAGAAAATTTTGCAACATTTTATACATACTGAAGAATACAAAAAAATTCAAAAATTCTGAAAATCTGGAAAGGTATTAAAATTCCTTCAAAAATCTTTTAAATTTGTGAATGTTTCCTTGTGGTTAACATTGAATCGAATGCCTTATTCAGAAATTTCGTCAACTTGAAAAAAATATGAAAATTTGAACAAGCTGATTGATTTTTTTTTCAGAGTGAAAAAGTACGGATAAACATTGTTTATTATACCTAAAATAAACAATTTCTATAGAAAAAACCACGAGTACGTTGATATTATTTTTTTAAGCCTTAGTTTTTCGATATCTTGTTATTTACATTCAAATTGTCCCAAAAAGTAACGTAAAAGTTACAGGACGTTGCTTTTTTAAAGTGGTAACGGCAACGAGTTACTATTTATCTTCAAGTAACGGTAACGTAACGAATTACTTTTTTTTCTTTTTTACCAGTAACGTAACGCGTTACATTCTTTTATGTAACTTTCCAAACCCTGCTTTCGACTAATAATTTATCTAGTTGGTGCATCAAATAAAAATTATAACAATATTATCACTGTATAAATTTTCCAAATCTGTGCACGGAAAAACGAGCACATTTACGTAAATTGTTTACATCCTATTCAGCAGAAATCTTGAATTTCTATGCAAGTTAGATGAAAATATTTTTGTTCCTTAAAAAAGCAGAACTTCTGGTTATTTCATAATTGAAGTGTGAATTTAACCTGCATTTTATAATCCGTTTACATTTTTTATTTTCAGTATGGAAGTGGTGAAACAAGGACGGAATTTTCATCTGCTCGAGGCTGAAGAGCTACCCGAACTACTGAATTTTTTGACAAAGCATTTGCCCGAATCACTGAAGGTAAATAATAAAAAAATCTCTTATCTGGTCCTGTAATTGTTCTGTTGCTTTATTTTGGCAGTGAATAATTCACATAACAATGCAGTTAAAACAATATTCAGCAATGCAGAAATTAAGCATTAGTTTTTGGTGAGACTTATAGTAACGGTAAAAGTTCCTTCCAGAGATAAATGCCATCCCAAAAACTAATTAACCAATATTTTCATCTGCTTTGAAAATGACTCAAAAAATTGAAAAAAAATCGGAAATTCTGAGCTCGTCGAATACGACGCTGACCTTGAACTTCGCGTTGTAGGTCACGGTCAAGGTTGCTTATGTGGAAATAATTCGTGGTCTCTTTGTTGCACTTATATACTCTTGTTAGGTACAAGACATGCGACGAGGTTTCAAAAGTAAATAATCAAAATTCTCTAATCGTACACTCCAGGCATTTTAACTACCGGAAATCTAGATTCTGACGTCGAGCATTTTTTCAAAGACACTTCGAATTTATACCTATACATCGAAATTTTACAGAAAATTGGAAAAAATTACTTTACTTTATCCTTGTTTTTTCAAAAAGAAAGGCTATTTGTGTGTATTAAAAGTCCATGATTAACTTTACTTCTCTTTCTTTTAGAAGACTTTCGAAATTTTTTGACTTTATAACATACGAATATTATAAGTTGAATTATTGCAAATAGAATCTCGATTTGTAATGTTATTGAAATTATGTCTTCAATCTATTCTCTTCATCAACAATACCATAAATTAAATTCGCGTTTCACTAGATAGCTAATAGCACAATTTAATGCCGCACTTCAAAATGAGAAATTCATGATAAGAATAGCGCGAATGATATCGATTTCGTTTTCTGAGTTAGGGAATTTTCCTTTCGTTTTTTCTAGCACAGAAAGTAATTATCAACGAGAGAACGTGCAAAGCATTCAAAGATTTGAATTTCCATATACGAATATCTGGAATTAAAAACTAAGTCTCGTGTTAGTTGAAATTTTTAAAATAAATTATTACAAACCTGAAACGCTCGCAAGGTCAGAGCTGGAAAATTCTGGAAAATTTTTTTCTTGTGTATATTCTGAGAGCGTAATAATAATAATAATATCTATTGTAAATCATTTCACACTTTCAATATGAATTCAATGAATATATGAAGTTGTAATGCATGCGTCTCTGGATAAATCAGTTTCAGAGGCGTAGACAGAAAACTTTTCGGGAGGGGTTTTTCTGGAAAATATTTTTCCTTCAGGATTTCATAATTTTTCATCTTCGACAATATGGTTACAAGAGAGCGATTTTGAAATATTTTACACTGCGGAATTTGAAAGTTATACAACTTTTGGGACCCAGGGTTGCACATTTCTCATGTTCGTAAATAATAGAATTTGATTTTCGTGATTTTAAATTCGTGATTGAGGTTTCAATTTTTTTCCTTATACTTTTTGTCTTACCACTTTGAGGATTATCTTATACTAAGTAATATGGGTTTATATAAAGCTTCCTTAAATTCGATGCTCTAGGAGTCAAACTTCTAAACAATTCATATATTTGAAATGATTTTCGAGCAAATTTTAACCACACAGATAAAAGGTACATCATAAATTTATATTATTGTCGTACGGTATATTATTCATTAAATTTTGTAGTATTATCTGGTATTTTTACATATTTCTAACATTTCTATAGATATCTCAATAGATTTTTAGAAATTGATGCTATTGTATTGAAACTTCCAACGATTTTGAGAGTTTGAATTGATTTTTCAGACGACAGTTTCTTTCATGAAGTATAATAATAATATTCTTTCATATTTTTTTAGTATTTCTACAATTAGAAGTATGTTCAGTTGTATAATTTATACAAATTTAATTGGATGTTTTTTGAATGTTTTCCATATGAATTTCCAGAATAATTTCTAAAATTATATATAATTATAGTATTATATTAATAAATTTGCTCCGGTACAGAATGTTTAAAAATTTCTAAGAAAATTATATCTACATAATTTTTATATATTAAAAGATTTCTAATAAACTAGTAACGTATTGAAATAGTAAACAAGTAAACTAGTTAACTAGTAAACTGGTAAGCAAGCAAACTAGTAAACTTCTTAACTGGTAAACTAGTGTACTAGTAAGCTAGTAAAGTGGTAAGCTATACTATTCGTTAGAAATGTTCTTTTCAGTAAGTTTTTTTAATTAATGTCCCTATGAGGAAAACTGGAAAAACGAATATTTTTGAAAATATTAATGGCGCATTTTTATCATATTTTGCGTTACTAGAGCGTATCATTTTGAGAATGTTGAAAATTGCCGTGTATTTCATGACCAAATCGCACATGCGCAATGTGCCAGATTTTTTGCCGCTGTTGGTTATTATAAATGGTTCAAATGAGGTTCAAAATAAAAGTTTAGGCGTAAAATCCGTAAAATCGATAATAACTGCCATGTTTATGGTGTGAAGTTGGCTGAAAATGAGCTTAGTTTGAACCGATGAGAACCGAAATATCCTCGATTCATTTGGTTCAAAGTTTGATTCGAATTTCGACTCGGGCAATATGACTCCGAGCGCCTCCAAGTGGCAGAGATTCTCAGCTTTCCCACTCTCCCACGCGCTGACTGCGCACGACTCATTTTTGCCAAATAAAAAAACGTATTAAATTTAAAAGTTTATAATAATTCAGTTTCGTCCACTCACCATTTGAATTTTTTTGTGAACATTCTCAAGGACATATTTTCTACTATTATTTAACAATTGACTTGTTCAAAAAGTAGGTGACATGACTCGTTTCTCTGACTAACGGTCACTTTTTTTTTTAAAAAAAAGTAGCGAATAAAATTTCACGTGTTAACAATGAAATAGACGAAATTACGACCGTCAAAATTTTTGTTAAAATTGTATACTACATGTTTAATATTTTCAATTTTCAGTTTCACAAATTATTTTCAGTTTCAGCAAACACTTCGCACTTACATACAGGACAATGTGTGGAAATTTCATTTTTACGTGGCAAATGAGTGGCCAAGGGTTCCTGTTTGCTTGCACTTTCCTGGGATGACTCTGTCCGTAAGTAAAAAGTACTGTAAATTACAAAAAAGCAGGCATAAATTTTCCTCAGTTACTCTCGATCGAGGCTGCCATTTTTCACCCCGCGACGTTTTGATTAAGAGGGGAAGTGAAAAATGATCTCATTTTTGGAATCTCCAAAAAAATAATGCAAGATAAGATTATCCCCTTTTCTTGGACTTTCTTCTGAAATTACCAGAAATTTGAAAAATTACTTCACATTTTTGGAACGCGAAAAATCAGTTGAGCAGGTCTACGAAATTTTGGCCATTTTCCAATTTTTCGACGTTTCTTTTAGAAAATGTTACACCAGCTTTGAATGAAACTCTTATGCTCCTGCATTATTGCTCTTTTTGTGATTTAGAACGGAATGTTCGTTAGAAGTTATATGCATCTTGCTTTTCATCGAGTCAAAAGAATAAGAATGGAAATTTCAGAGTGGAATTACAAAGAAGAAATGAGTGATTATGGAAAAAATTCCTTGTTGTGTTGAAATTTTCAGAATTCGTAAATATTCATCGATTTCGTAAAATAATGCTATCAAGAATTGTGAATTGTTAAAGTTTTGGGATTTTTATACACTTTCAAAGATAAAGTAGCGAAAACACTAAGAAAAAAATATAGTACTTTCTATTATACACATGGTAAAATATAATACAATATACTGTAGATTTTACAATATTATAAAATATTTTGTCATTTTTAGTTCACTTATTACAATATTGTATACTGAAATTTTTCTAATGTAGAAATTAAATATGTATTCCAGTTTTTACTAGAAGTCATTATTTTTAAAATCAGTTTGGTCGTCACTGACCAAATCACCGATTTCTCTCAAATTTTTTGAATAGTTATGTGTACTAGTTTTAAAACATACGTATTGTTTATTTTGGGCTCAAAATTAGTTTTTGTCGAGAAATTCAGATTTTAGATGAGGCTGTCAAATTCAGAGTAACCTCACTTTTGTCAGAAACTTTTTTTTAACTCCTTATTTCTCATCAGAAAATCTATGGATTTCAATATTTTTTGTATGAAAACGTTCGAAATCGTACGAACTTTATAAATAATGTATTGGAAATATTTCTTGTAGCGTTTTTGAATAATTGTTATTAGCATAAATGAAAAAAGTGTAAAAAATTTTTGAGTAAATAGTTTTCATGTTGCATCATTTTTTTTCCTCCCGATTTTCTTTTCATTGATTGATAAAGGTGTGAACTACATTCTGTAAAAGCCGTTACATGCCAAAACGTTTCGTTCGTAAGTGAGAATTTATTCCGATTTTCCAGCCTGTCATTAACAAGTAATTATGAAATTTCGATCTATTTTCACTTTTCTTGATCTTAAGACACTGTAGTATGTCCCATTCGATAATAAAGTACAGGGTGTACCAAACTCCCCGCGCCAAAAAGAAACCCAGCAATCCTGATTCAATTTCGAGTCGAAAAGTACTTTACCACTTTTCATAAAACTTAAAATTAAAAAAGTTATTCAACCTAAAAGTTTAAACAATAAATGCACTCTCACGACAAGTGGGGGTAAATTTCACGGACCAAACTGTTCCCAAATTTTCTTCACGTTTTTCCAAGTCAAAAAGACCTTTGCCATAACTAAAAATTAAAAAAGATATCATAATAATTACTATATTTTTTTCTTAGTGTAATGTATAATATTTAGTCGAAAAATTTAAGAAATTATTGAATTTAAAAATCATTTTGAAGATAGTAAGACTTTTTGTTTACTGAGAGAAAAGTTTTCGTCGAAGTAACTGAAATTTAGTTGAAATTAATATAATTTAGTAGGCTTGTATATGACTAACCATTTTTGATCTTTCGAAAGAAATTTCAGTTAATTTGACGAAACATGGATTAGTTATGATAAATATTTTTGTCGTATTCACTAACTTTATATGGAGGGACTAAAATCTTCAATCATATATGAGCCTACTACAGTTTACTCATGTCGACTAAACTTCAATTGTTTTGACAATTGCTTTTCTCTCAGTGTAGATGTACAAAAAATTTTACGTCAAATAAACCGTTCAGATAATTGACCAAAAACTATCATTGCATGAATTTATATATATTTTTTTCCCTATGCGTCATGAGATTAATATAATTTTTTTTTCATAATGTCAAGTAATACGTGATTTGTGAGTCATGTTTATTTACTGAAAATGAAGAGCACATAATTAACTGATGTTGCCAACAACAATGATGAAATATATCATAACAAAATGATTTTTATTGATGTACGCTAATCTGCTGCAAAAAATGTGATATTTAACGAATTTGAATTCAATCATTACTTTGTTTTTCATTTTAATTACTGTAACTCAAAATTAATTATTTAAATGAACACAAAATTACTGGAAAAAAAAGGTATACAAGTTTGAAGATTTGAAAAACTAGTAAAAAAAGCTACGAATGTGAACGATTAGTCCCGCATTTTCATTTATTTATGCCCCGAAGTTCAATTTTTCACCTTATATTTTCGAGACAGTAAAAGCTATTTTCAATCATTTTAAAACTTGTCAAACATTTTTACAAATCATATGGTTATTCTCATAGCGATTAAAGTTAACTTAGTCCTCTTTTCATATATTTGAACCCCAAATTCAATAACACAAGATTCTTTCAAAAAATAGTATGTAATTTCAAAATTACTACATCGGCATCGTTCAAAATGGAAACTTTCCAGAACAAAGGGCTTTTATACGAGAGCTTCGGTGTCTTTTGCCCAGTCGATGAATTGGAGCATTTGCGGGTTTTGCGAGAAGAAGACATCCTAATCGACTGGAGGATGCCATTGTACATAAACTTCGTGCACTGTGATATAGCGGAAGCATTAGTAAGCCTGTACAAAAGTACTGGAAGCGTCGAGCAGGTTCTCGGCGATATCTGGATATGCCAGGATACTCAGGCTTTGCTTGAAGAAGATAACGACTCCGTAGATACCGATTCGGATGTTCAGGTAGTTACGGCACTTTCGTACCTTTTTTTTAACCTACATTTTTAGCTCTCGGCGACATTCGTTTGTAATATCCTGACAAGTTGTACATTTAAAAAACATGATCTTCTTGATTTTCCTTCAAATACGTAAATACGTAGTTCGTTCCAACCCCAAGCAGTACAGTTATTGTTGCTCTAACTGCGGTTCTGCATGCTTCCCGAGAAAAGTTTAAACTTGCATCTACTATAAAATTACAGTTAGACTCACAATGCATATAGTGTACGATGCCTTCTAAGAAAAGGTTGAAGTTGCATCTACTAAAACTACAGTTGGACTTACAATTGCAAAGTTTGTTTATTTTTATCGCAAAGTGGGGTTAAGAAAAAAAGTTGACAGCATTGACAAATCATCCTAACATTACGAAAGTCCTTTATTTGGACATTGTATAAGATTATTTTTACAAAACAAATACCAGGTGTACTCCTAAGTAATTTCCGGTTTTTTCAATGGATGGCGTTCTGTTTTGTACCGCTGTTGGTAACACATACCATATGTCATTTTGTTCAGTCATATCGAGTGCTTGAACTGCGTTGACATTTTCTCGAAAAAATCTTCCAGTAAGTTTTTATTGCGCTTCAAAAATGTCGAATTTTGTACCGAATTTTGAGCATATGCGCCATGCATTGCTTTTCATGTTCAATCAGGGGAAAAAAGTCTCCGAGAGCCACTGTGCGCTTGTGGAAGTTTATGGTGATCGTGCATTAACACTTCAAACATGTGAAACGTGGTTTCGACAGTTCAAAAATGGAGATTTCGACCTGAACGACGCCGCACGCTCCGGCAAGCGAAAATCGTTCGATGACGCCGAATTGCAAGCATTATTAGATGAAGACAACACGCAAACGCAACGACAGCTTGCAGATGCGTTGGGAGTTCAACAGCAAGCAATTTCCAAACGTCTGCGAGCCATGGGAAAAATTCAGAAGTGTGGAAAATGGGTGCCCCATGAACTGACCGAGAGACAAATGGAGAATCGAAAAGTGACCTGTGAAATGCTGCTTCAACGATACAAAAGAAAGTCTTTCCTGCATCGTATTGTTACTGGTGATGAAAAGTGGATTTTCCTGGAGAACCCTAAGCGCAACAAATCGTGGGTGAGTCCAGGTGAAGCATCGACATCGACGGCACGGCCAAATCGTTACGGTCGGAAGGTCATGCTGTGTGTGTGTGGTGGGACCAGTCCGGTGTTATATACTTGAACTGCTGAAACCTGGTGAAACTGTGAATGCCGTTCGCTACAAACAGCAAATGAAAGATTTGAGCCGAGCCATTGTGGAAAACCGACCAGAATATCAACAACGACAGAAGAAGGTGATTTTGCTCCACGACAATGCGCCGTCGCATAAGTCGAAAGTCGTTCGTGACACGCTGGAAAGGCTCAAGTGGGAAGTGCTTGATCATGCGGCTTACTCGCCAGACCTGGCGCCATCCGGCTACCACCTCTTTGCCTCGTTGGGCCATGCCCTTTCTGAGCAGCGCTTCGACTCGTACGAAAATGTACGAAAATGGCTCACCGAGTGGTTCACCTCCAAAGGCAATGATTTTTACTGGCGTGGTATCCACAATTTACCAGAAAGGTGGGAAAAATGTGTAGAAAGCGATGGAAAATACTTTGAATAAAATAAAGGTTACGGTTTTTTTGGAATTATGTGTTTTATTTGCAAAAAAACCGGAAATTAATTAGGAGTACACCTGGTACGTCAATTTTTGATACTTCGTATCTTTTTGTCGTAAATGCAGTCAAAAATGGTTGGAAAAAACAATAAAGGCAACAACATTTTATTATTGAAGGCACTTTATCAAGTTAAATAACATTAAAAGTTCAAAATGTTTGACTTACCTTTCTTCCTCGAGACAAAAACGAGAACTCACTATCACGTTTCTTTTCTTGTTCTAGCTTTTAATTTTATGTGATTTTCTACAGGATATTTAAGAAGTCTCATGTATCTTTTAAAAAGATGTAACAACTGTCTCTCGAAAAGCACGTATACCAGTATTCGAGTAGCAACTTGAATTTACGATTGCACCGACTATAAAAAAGTGTAGGTTCCAAAACGAACTGTGAATTTATAGTTGAGCGTCATTTGCGGACTGCGAACTTAGAATACCTTTAATTTTAGTTGTCACAACTGTATTTTCAGTTACTCCAACTACAGTTCCCTCGACAACATGAATACAGTTAGGATAGCTATTGCCAATTTTTTTCAGTGTATATTCCCACACTAAAAAACGTTAAAAACGATACTTCATCCAACAATATGTAGAAATGCGAGTTTTTCATTGCCCAAGCGTGTGGAAACGTAGCCTTTTCCTTTGAATAAACACTGTTTTTGCAGGTCTTACCCCTGAAAGCGGAACATGCCGAGGGCATCCACGATTTGTACCCTGCGAATACAATGGAATCCCATGAGCTTTTTCTGCGGCTCATCGATTCCTTGGTGGCAGTTGGTATATTTGTTGATGGCAAACTTGCTGCTTGGATGATACAGTCTTATTACGGGGCCATGTTCTCCATGCAGACGAAACCCGAGTATCGGCGTAAGGGATATGGTACAAAATTGGCTAGGTACAAAACTTGTAACAGTTACACTAAAATATGGAGGGAAAACTGATCACTCGGAGCCAGAATTTCAAAATATAACTTTATTCCATATGATCTATATTTTGGCTGCAGATGGGGCCCACATTAGGATCCTTCAATTCATACAATTCATTATTTCTCAAACAAAATCAAAAATCAAACGAAACCAAACAAATCAGTACTTACAAATCTCAGCATATTAAATATCCCATTACAAACGTTACACTAAATCATCTATAATATATTTTGTATAGTTCAACAAAATTTGTCTGTAAATAAAATATTTTTACCATTTATCATTGTCTAGGGGTGGGAATCGTAACGAAAAATATTGGTATCAGGTCACCCCATACATCGGAATTATCCGATATTCAATATCAATAGATCGGAAAGAAAATACCGATAAAATAAAATAATTTTTGAAACATGGCATTCGCTCGTAAAGAATTCAATTTTTGAAAATTATATTGTTCATAAAATTGAATACTAATCACATTCACTTTATGCTGATGAAGGGATTTCCACGTTAATGGGATATTCTTGAAATTACATTTTTGAAACTAACAACAACATATTGTTTTCCATGGGTCATATTATATGTATATTATTTGCTAATGATAAAAATAACAAGACTGTCATTCGATCGTGAAAAATTGACAATTTTTAATCTGCTATTGACTCATGTTCTCTCGCTTTTTTTTCGTTCTACGCAGTTTCAACATTTTTATTTACGTTTTTTCAAATGTTTGTGACAAAATTTTGTATGTGCATATCTATCTTTTTGAATCATTGAGAAAAAAAATTAAAAAGAATACAGCAAAACTTGCCTCATGGAATGCTATATTTCAAAGGCTTTACTTACACAGCTGAAGTACAGAAATTTTTACTAAATACGATAAATTAATATAAATATACATTATACGAAATATTTATACATTGCTAGTATATTTACAGATTGCCATTCAGATTTCCGAAATTTAGTGAACTTGAATCCGAAGTTCAATAACTTTTTCGTATTTGAATGTATTTTTCAGAAAACAGTATACTCACTGATTGATAGCTCTTACGTTGTATTATTGAATTTTTTCAGTATGTATTTATACAATTTCAATCACTTTCGGTTACTCTATGGTATTGCTAAAAAAGTCTTCAATTTGACGCATTAATTATAGATACTTGATACTCTAAACATACATTTCTAGTATTTCTTTGCATTACCTACATATTCATAAAATGTGTAATATTTCCTACTTTTTTGAAAAAATCTCTTTAATTCATTAAATGCGATGTTTTGGGATCCAAAATTTTTATAATTTAAATTATACCAACGAATTCTTCAATAAACAGTATCTTTATTCATTTTTAATACTTTTACCATGTTCTGTGTGTATTTTTTAAGAATTTATACCGTTTGAAAAATTTTCTAGCATTTGCATGAATTTTTATATTGATTTATAGAATTCAATGCTTTAGGAATTAAAAACTTTTATACATTGTTAAAGAGATGTGCAAGTATCTTACGAATTTCTAGTATTTTTGGAATTTTTTTATATCATTCAAATTTCGTAATATTTTCTATTGAACTTACATATTTTTCTGAAATTTACTAGAACTTGATACTCTATAATTGAAGATTTTATAGATTTTCAGTATTTGCATGGTTTATTCGGAAAACAGTATCTTTATAACTTCCTTGTATTAAATATTATTAGAAATATTTTGACAAATGCAAGAAAAATTAACGATAACGATTAAAAATAACATGATTTTATTTAAAAAAATTTTGTTGATCGCTCAAATGTAATTGTTCATGACATAATTAACTGGAATCCCATTTTCGGTATAATTCATTTACTTTTGAGCATTTATCCATTAGAGTTAATAATATTATTTGAACTTTATCGCACTTTTTATATCCGTTTCAAGATTATTTAAAAGTTAAATACTTTCCTTGCATGTCAATTCAGTACTGATTTCAATACATTTGTATCTCACTTTTTTCATTGGGTTCACCCGTGATTGTAATTTTATTTTTTTTTTTTCATTAATTCTTGTCTTTATACATTGGCGATTTTCTGTGGGTGGAGGGGGTGGGGGGGGGGGGGCCGTCTTATTTCGAAAAAATCATGACAGGATCGCAAGAATAAAATTTTACAATTGATTACTAAATAGTCGTGTTATTACATTTTCAATACTCACAACGAGAGACCTTCTTATATATGGGTCATATAGCTATAATATCTTAAAAAGTAAAATTTTTCAAAAAGATGATTGAAATTGATGTTGAAAATCACTAGCCTGAATGAATAATGTTCTGGCACAAAAGAAAACACAAATCGTCAACTGAATTTTCATTGATAAAAAACCTTCACTATCATTTAATTGCACAACAAAAATACCGATTAAAATATCGTTGATGAATATATCAATACCTAATTTCTGATACATACAAGAAATATCGATATTCCGATATATTGAGCATCTCTATCAATATCCATAATTTTAAATGTCACATGGTCGTAATAAAAATCTTCATTAAAACCTGATATACAAAAATCTTCTTGAAAGCAACTCCCTACTTTTTTTGTCTTGGGTTCCAGACACATGACCAAGAGAGTCTTAGAAAGAGGTTATGATCCCTTCGTGGTCATACGACCTGAAAACGACGCGAGCCAAAGCCTCTACGCGAAATTAGGTTTCCGAAAACTTTACCAAATGACGCGAATGACTTTCAAACCCCATTTCTGGCTCCAAGAAAAAGACGGCGTCTCCATTGATGACTTGAATCATTCCGTCATCGCTGGCTACCAGTCAGGGCTGGTGAACAAAGACAAAAATGAGACTTTAGATAACCGAAGTGAAGAAATCAAACGCCTTGAGGAAAGTTGTGCTTACAAAGGAGAGGTCGTGGTGGGTGAAGTCGCGTTTGTGGAGGGTAATAGTGGATTCGAACAAGTGCTTTTAGGGCCTTTGGACAGAAGGAGAAAAGAAGATTCGGCCGATGAGATATTGACTGATGTTGATTAATGAAGGTGGTGATTGATAAATGTATGTCGATGTGATCAAGACGACAACGTTAAGTGACCTCATGTTTGGGTGTGACACTTTAGACAAGGAAAGAGAGGGTTGATGATCTTTGAGACCTCGTGCAACAGAGTTTTTTTCTCTCCAGAATCACAAACTCTATGTTTCCTCATTAGTTAATATCTGGAAAACTTGATGATTCGAAGTCCCGCATTGAATGCTTTTTCTGTCCTCAATCGTCAGCAACATCGCTCTTTCCTCTTGAAAAATAACAAAATGAATTATTGACCTCCGGTAGTTGCTGGAATGAAAATGTACTTTTTGACAGAGAATTCGAGGGAAGTTGAAGACCTTGCGAATCCATATTTTCGAATTTGTTATCTCGCAATTACCGGTGCTCAATTTTTCAAGAGAGTTCTTCGTTTTCCATACTTTCTTTTGGATAAGTTTCTACTCTGAATTCATGCCTCTTTATGGAATGAAAACTTTTGGATTTAGAAAAAACCTATTGTGTGCATGAGCAACTGCATTATTTAACGTGTGATTATTTTCTCTACTCAGGTTTTCCTTAATTTGACGATGACTCGTCGAGATTAAAGCGAAATTTAGTAGCGGATTTTTTTACGGTGTTATGGAAAAAATGTAATATAAATGGAATATCGTGTTATTATTATCGCGAAACATGTTTTCAAACAGCGATGGTCTGTGGGATTACACAATCTCGAGCTCTCGCGAGGCTTTATCAACTCTCGAAATCTTGTTGCGCGTGAAGTTTCATATCAGATATTGGATTAAAATGACTAAATATTTCAGTGCAGAATTCGCTATGTGATTTTTTGATATGGGCATTGATTTTTTCGAGCATGAAATCACTTCCAGCATTCTTCATGAGGTCGATCGTGCCTTGGAACGACTTGATTCAGGCAATGAAACTTTAATGCTAGTTCAAACACTCGGAACAGTTCAAGTTTTTGGATCCTTGCAGAACATTTTGTAGTGAAGTGAAAGATAGTTTAAATTAAAAATTTTCCATGGCATGACGAAATTTCCGGAAAATCCATTTTTCTTACCAAGCCTTACAAAACAATTTTTGAAGAGACAATAGTGCACCGTCGAATCTAAATGGCACTTGGGGTGACTTTACTTCAAATCGTACAGGTTGTTTGGGTTTGGTCCTTTTTACGTAGACATTTGTTATGGCTAAAAAGTTCGTTTTTCTTCGAAATTTTCTTTAATTTTCTAAATGAAGTTTTATCCTAAAAGAAAAAAATTTTAATTGGCAAGCTTAATTTTTAACAAAAAACTATTCTTTTATTAGTAATTTTGATATAAATATCGAAGATTTTTGTATTTAAAAATTACCAACCGGTAATCAAGCAAAAAGAAATCATCACGGTGTAAAAAATTTTCTACGCAAAAAAAGGCCAGCCTGAATCATCTGGACAGTTTGACTATATGAAGGATCATTTCTCATGAAATGACCCTTAATAATTTTGTACTACTGGAAATAGCTTCAGCGCGCAAATGAAAACGTTATAAAATACCTCAATTTGATAGAATATTAGATTCTATAAGAAAAACCTACACGATTTTTCTATATTTAATAAAGTAGCTTTAATCCAATTTGAACGAAACTATGCCCCCCAAAAATTGTCTTCAATTGCTTTGGTTATGTCAAGGAAATATAAGTTTCTTTTTCATGAGATGAAATTTTTCTTACATGTATAATTTACAAAATGATTATCTATAGGGAAATAGAATTATGTTATTTTTGATTTAATAGTCTTTTTTACAAAACAATGTATCTGGCACCTGTTATATACATTTTTTTTTTTTTCAAATAGAGATTCTTCATAGAAAAAGAACCGCTATGGGGGATGAGCTGTGATATTTTGTCAGGTCACTGGAGAGGAATTTTTCCCACTTTCGAACTCGTTCCACAACAATTAATATACATATAATTAATGTTCTAGTGCATGATAGTTATTGTTTTTTTATGCAAAACAAATGACTTTTTTTCTTCAATCGATCTGGGACTTATTTCGCCTAATCTTCGTACTATTATGAACATATCGAAATCAAAGAGCATTTTGTTTGAACTATACTTAGTAGAAGGGCTTTGTAAAATTGGTCGAAAATATATGGACAGACGATACTACTGATTCAGACATTGTTAGCTTAAATAATTAATCGTTCTAGATCAAAATATTTAGGTTTGCTGTCAAAAATATTCTACTGAATGGATGAATAAGTTTTCTTATAAATTTTGAAAGAAAATGGTAATAAACAACAAAAAAGAAACAACCGAAAAAATGTGCAAATTACAAATATACAATGTAAAACTGTAAAAATATGAACAGGAAAATTTTGTGCTGCATAAATTCTTACAACCATAAAACTGTTTGTACAGTAGACAAAATTTAAAATTACATGAATCTCAAAAAAAGAAAATTTTTTGTACGTATTTGCCCGCAAACTTGACAGAATTTCAAATTTAAAGCTTCGGTGTCAAAGGTTGTAAGAACTCTATAATTAAGATTTTTAAGCGATGAATTTCTGAAAGTTAAAAAATAAGATTGTCGAAAAAAAAAGTCGGGAATTTTCCATCCTTAATTTTTGAATTTAAAAATACCGAAAACTTTCAAAATTTTTGCCGTTTTCGAATATTTTCTTTAAATAGTTAAATATCTTAAACCTTCATTTTCGATATCTTTTTACTATGTGAAAAACCTTGAATATTTTTTTCCGAAGAAACAGATCCTCATAATAGGTGTTGCAGTTAATAATGTCGATTTTTTCCGGCAAATTAAAGCGTTTATTTTCATATCAAAATTAAATACCTTAGTAATCAAAGTATTGCCCATCGTTAGATATGACCTTTTCCCATCTTTCTGTCAAAGAATGGATTCCGTGCCAAAAGAACTGTTCGTTTTTTGAGGCCAACCATTCATCAAGCCAAATTTTCACTCATTCGTAAGAATGAAATTTTCGTTCTGAAAGTCCGTGCTGCATTTATCGGAATAAGTGGTAGTCCGAAGGGGCCAAGTCCGGTGAATATGGCGGGTGGGGTAGGACTGGGTAGGACGTCCCATTTAATGTTTTCCAGGTAGTTTTTAACGCATTTCGCAACATGGGGCCGAGCAATGTCATGTTGAAAAATGACTTTATCGTGTCTTTGGGCATATTCTGGTCGTTTTTCCTTCAATGCTTGGTTCAATTTTATTAATTGTTTTCGGTACCTTTCGCTAGTAATCGTTTCACCAGGTTTCAACAGTCTATAATACACAGCTCCCCTACCATCCCATCAAACACACAGCAAAGCCTTCTTTCCATGTATGTTGCGCACTGGTTGGGATGTTGAAGGTTGACCTGGGTCTGTCCATGATTTTCTGCGCTTTGGGTTTTCAAAATAAATCCACTTTTCATCACCTGTCACAACTCGATGCAAAAAACCTTTCCTTTTTTGTCTAGCAAGCAAAATTTCACAAGTGGTTTTTCGCCTTTCAATGTCTCTTTCCTTTAATTCATACGGCCCATACCATTTTCCTTCCTTCTGGATCTTTCCCAATGCGTATAGACGTTCAGAAATTGTCAATTGGGCAACATTCAATGCTTCCGCTAATTGTTTTAAAGTTTGAATCGAGTCTTCATCTAATAATGCTAGCAAATCTGGATCTTCAAATTTTTTAGGTTGACCAGAGCGCTCCTTGTCTTTAATATCAAAATCACCACTTTTAAAGCGTTGAAACCATCGTTCACAAGTTTTTTGGGTTAGGGCATGTTCGCCATAAGCTTCAACTAACAATCGATAACTTTCAGCAGCCGTTTTTTTTAATGGAAGAAGGTTATTAAACTTCCCCGCATAACGTCTTTTCCTGGTACGAAATTTGACATTTTCGAAGCGATGGAAAACTACTTGTTTTGGACAATGACAATTCAAAACAAACTAGCTTTAAATGGCATATGTTCACACTCAAAAACACTACAAATGTCACTAGTCTATGGGAAAAAATGTACGAGTAACGCCATCTCTTAGCATAATCGACATTATTAACCGAAACACCTATTATTTTGTGATTTAAAACTGAATAATTCTGTGTGTTTTCTAAATTCTTACCGACATTGATTCAAAATTATTACGCTTGAATTACAGAATTTCCAAATGTTTTACTCACTTTTTAAATTCTAAAAAAATTCTGTTATAATTCCTTGATTGCCAAATATACTCAGATTTCCATACTAATTTTTTAACGGACATACGAAAGTTTAAAAAATTGTAAAATGTCGAGATTTTATGTTCATTCCAATTATTTCTTCGAAAATACAGAGTTTGAGGATTTAAAAATTCAATTCTCGAAACTTCAAGATGCTAAAACAGTCAATTTACAATGTTAATAATTCTCAATGTCAACCATATTTGGATTTTCGACTTTTGATAACAGATTGCTAATTCCAAGAAAAAAAATTTTTTGATTTCCACCGAAAAAGGATTTCTGAAGTATTATCATCAAAAAATTGATAGTTAATTATAGAATAAGGATCTTGCAAAAATATTTAAAATCATAATGTATTGTAATAACTTGCGTTTGACATTCTTTCTATTATGTCGTCGAAAATACAGAGCTGTAGAGTTCAAAATTTTAGTTCTAGAAACTTCAAATTGCTGAAACAGTCAATTCACAATGATGACGGTGAAAGGTTAATAATTTTCAATGTGAACCATATTTGGATTTTTGACTTTTGATGACAGATTGCCAATTCGAAGAAAAAAAAGTTTTTTATTTTCACTGAAAAAGGATTTCTAAAGTGTTGTCATCAAAAAATTTATAGTCGAAAATAGAGTGAGGATCTTGCGGAAATATTGAAAATCATAGTGTTTAATAACACTAGTTTATAGCGAAATGTAGCCACATAAAATTTCAATGGTTTCCTTAGTAAAATGACTCGCTGAATCCGAAAACGCAGTCCAAAAAATTTCCCGTAGGACGGATTTCGCGGTATTGCGAAAAAACTGTTTTTCGCATATAGAGAAAAAGTGTCTTCAGTAAATCGCAAATATCTCCGGTTCTACTTGAACGTTTTTGATAATTTTTATATCAAAATGTAGGTAATTTAATAACCTATAAATTATTTTCCTGAAGTTTTACCGTCACATTCACGGTTTGGTTGCTATTCCGACATTTGTATATAATTTTTTGTCATTTTTGTTAATTTTTTGAAAAAAAATTCAACTTTAAGCGAAAATTAAGCCGAAAAAAAAATTTTTTTTATCACTTCAATGAATGGATGTTGAAGCTCAATCGATGACAAAAAAAAAGAGTGGTCAGTTATCAAAATCAATGGGAAAATATAGAAGTTATAGGTGTTTTTCCGAAAAAAGGCAAAAAGTCCATTTTTCTCAACTTGATAGCATTGTCAATTTTTATTGATATTAAGTCACAAAAAATGAAAATTTAAAAATGAGTCAAGTCCGATCGTCTTTGTCGCTTGTGCATGTCTTCGCTTTCTCGAATCAAAAACCAGCAATAATCGCCCATCATAGTTTCATCCCAAAATCCTTGGTATCGTCTTTCCATGTTTTTCATTTGCTGATGGAAGCGTTCGCCATGTTCATCGCTTTCGTCGCCAAGATTTTTCGGGAAAAAATCCAAATGCGAATGTAAAATATGAATTTTGAGAGACATATTCACACCTGTCACCGAAAAAAAGTGAGAAATAATTAGCATAATTTAATAGTATAGAAATGTAAATTTATATTAAAAACATACCTATTTTCTTATAATTCACTAGCAAATCTTGGATGATTTTCTTGTAGTTCCGACTTCTTGAGTTACCCAAAAAGCCATCGATGACAGAACGAAACGAATTCCATGCTTTCGCCTCGTCTCCTGTCAATGTTAAAACAAAATTGGAATCGCTGAGAATTTTTTTTATCTGAGGTCCCACGAATACGCCTTCTTTTATCTTAGCATCAGATAAATTCGGGAACACGGATTTCAAATAATGAAAAGAATGACCGTCTTTTCGCAAAGCTTTGACGAAATTCTTGAAGAGTCCAAGTTTAATATGTAATGGTGGAAGTAGAATCTTGTCTTTCTTCACTAGAGGATCGAATTTCACATTTTCCTGACCTATGGTGTAATTGATTCGATTCGGCCAGTCTTTTTTCACATAGTGTTCATCTCTCGCTCTGCTGTCCCACTTACACAAAAAACAGCAGTATTTTGTGTAGCTTTGCTGCAAACCAGTTACCATGGCAACAACTTTGACGTCAGCACAAATTTTCCACTCGTGATCTTTGTACTTAATCAAGTCCAGTAACATTGCCATAGATTGATATGATTCTTTCGTGTTGACGGCATGGGCTACAGGAAGTGAAGGCTTCATGTTTCCTTGATGAATCAAAACTGCTTTTAAGCTTAATTTGCTGCTGTCAATGAACAAACGCCATTCGATTGGATCGTAATTTACACCAAATTCAACAAACAAACCGGTGATATCATGACAATAACAAACATTCTTTTCCCTCGAATAGTATTGGGCAAATCGTATATGCCGATCTCTATAGTACGTCACCTTCACGCCCGAATCCAGTAAGTTCCGTTCTTGCAAACGTGATGCCAAAATCTCCGAATGATATTTCGTCAGATCTAAGTCTCTTATCAAATCATTAAGAGCGAATTGTGTAAAAGGCTTTGAAACTTTCATAGGCTCTGTGTCAGTCGAATTGGATTCACTTTCTTCTGATGATGGTGTGTCGATTTTTCTTCTCTTCTTAGGGCTTACTGGATACGGAACGTCAGTGGAATGCGGAACTGGTTTTGTTAACGATTGTACATGCGGATATACAATTTTGCGATGACGTCCGTGTTGTTTTATGTTACATAAGCAGAAGTAACAGTCAACCTCGTGATTCGTTGGCTGTCGCCAAATTGCAGGCACATCGAATGACAAGTAGCGACTACGCAAAAGAAATCATATGAACGTGGTAGTATATTAAAGGGTTAAAATCAGAAACAGAATAGATGAATATATATTTATACGTACTTGTCACCTGCCATCCACAAAACCAAATTTGTTCTGCATGTGTTGCACATAGAACTCGGTGTCCATGCTTTATCAATATTTTCAGGTGAAACTTTGAAATACAAACTGTACGCATTTTGTAATGCATCCGTGAAATTCCGTGGTTTCGCGAAAATATATTCTGCACAAGCATAGCAGAACTTATTCGGATCATTTTTGCACTTGAATCTACGTTTCTGGACACTCATCCTTCAAATTTCGATTTAATTTTCCGTGCCTAAGGTACCTTTCTGGGTCAAGCCAGCGCACCAATCAGAGCGCAGTAGGTTTTTCCGCGGGTTTTCCCCGGATCAACCAAGCGCACAAATCATAGTGCACCGCGGGCTCCGCCACGGAGCGAGCCAGCGCACCAATCAGGGTGCACCGTGGGTCTACTTGACCTACGTGTAACACGCTTATGATGATAACCATTGTGCACTTTTGATAATATTTTCAAAAGTGCACTTTTGATCAATTTTAAAGTGTCCTTTCGATTATTATGCGCTTTTGATACGCAGCCATTTTTAAAATGATATTTTATTTGATAAATAATAAATACGTAAATGTAATTAAAAATTCATATGTACTATCAAGGTATTTTCATCGTTTTGAACGAGTAGATCCCCAGAAATAGTCTCTTACTAATACAATTTTAAACTATATTATATGAATTACTTTCTCATAAAATTTTATAGGAAACCAGGAACAGTAAATTACGAATCTAAGGAAAATGGACTTTTTACCTTTTTTCAGAAAAACACCTATAACTTCTATATTTTCCCATTGATTTTGATAACTGACCACTCTTTTTTTTTGTCATCGATTGAGCTTCAACATCCATTCATTGAAGTGATAAAAAAAATTTTTTTTCGGCTTAATTTTCGCTAAAAGTTGATTTTTTTTCAAAAAATTAACAAAAATGACAAAAAATTATATACAAATGTCGGAATAGCAACCAAACCGTGAATGTGACGGTAAAACTTCAGGAAAATAATTTATAGGTTATTAAATTACCTACATTTTGATATAAAAATTATCAAAAACGTTCAAGTAGAACCGGAGATATTTGCGATTGACTAAAGACACTTTTTCTCTATATGCGAAAAACAGTTTTTTCGCAATACCGCGAAATCCGTCCTACGGGGAATTTTTTGGACTGCGTTTTCGGATTCAGCGAGTCATTTTACTACGGAAACCATTGAAACATGTAGAGGATACAAAAATTTTTCAAAATTTGTAAACTAGTGTAATGATTAAATTAAGGTTTTTGCTAAGTTTTTCATTTCATCATCTTCAGAACAAGCTCCTAAAAATTTTCAGCATCTATTATTTAATACCTTAGGAACAAAAAGCTCATTTCAAACTTTGA
This sequence comes from Platygaster robiniae, assembly GCA_028476575.1. Lineage (NCBI taxonomy): Eukaryota > Metazoa > Arthropoda > Insecta > Hymenoptera > Platygastridae > Platygaster > Platygaster robiniae. The sequence goes on along the minus strand of CM052020.1, from coordinate 29,688,608 downwards.
AAATTACCTAAAAAGTCAATGAATCGTTATCATTTCACTTTCCAAGAATTTTAGTGTTTCCATTCAAGTCATCATTAACACTGATAGAAGAGCCTTAAAATACCCGAAGTTCACATTTCAAAATTTTTCATGAAATTCGAATAACAGTATATTATTTGCAATAATAGCACATGATAACTTTGGTTCTCCCAAAATTAATCTCGAAAAATATTGTTCTATTATTACATTACTTGATAACGTTGAAAGTTATGTTCAGATCTCTAAATTTCAAACATTATAATAAATTTGATTTTTTACAATGAGGAAATACGATTATTAAAAAATAAAATTGAATTAAAACATTGATACAAATTTTTACAGATAGATTAATTTTATAAATGACATTAGCAAGAAAAGTAAGGGAAAGGAGAGTTTAGCGAAAGCTGGATCGCGAATAACATTAGTCGACAAATTAGATTTTGCAAATTTTGTAATAAAAAAAAGCCGTTGCCAAAACATAGTTGAACTCGAGCGTTATTGCTTTTTGTACCGCTCTCGTTATTCCGTTGTTTATAAATTAGGGAAATTTTGCAGCTTAAAGATTTTTTCATCAGCTACACTTTCGATAGAGTGATGATTTCTGCACGAAACACTAAGACTTTGCCAACTTCGAAGTTTATCTTCTTCAAGCGAATAAAAAAATTACATCTAGCGCTTAGTTTTACATTTTTACCTATGCAACTTCAAAAAAACAACGAAATGTTAAAACCATCCTTGGGCCTAAATCTTACCCCTTTTTCACTTAAAATACTTGGTAAGTATTTTACTTCTTTTGATGTTAATTACAATGGCCTTGTTAAAAAAAAAGGATTAGGCTAAAAGCTCGGAAAAGTGATTTGTCATGATAAAAAAAAATCAAGTGTACCAAAAGTTGAAACAAAAGAAATGAAATTACAAATGAGTGTCTCTTATTTCCTAAAATTCCACTTTTTTCATCGGTGAAAAATTCAGTTTTACTATAAATTCTCGCGTTTATCATGTTCTTTCGTGCTATTTTTCTTCTTTATCGAAGAAAATTTGTAATTTTTCTCGAGCGATGAATTTTTTTCGACCAAAAAAGCTCTAAAAATGAAAAATCTGTAACCAAAATCCATCCACCTTAGATGTACAAAATTGCGATTCGCGAATTCCAGCTTGACTGATAAAACCCTGAGCGTAGAATACCAGAATGTACAACATTGCGAATTGCGCGTGGATAATGTTTCGTAGAGTGGAAAAAGTGATGGAAATAAAATTACTTGAACTTATACGTTTATGCATTATTTTAATTCCCATAATTTTCAGACGTGACGTCTGAGCGCACTCCAGACCACTCCAGACATTTAATCATATTCAAATTTGCAACATTTTTAGGATTAGGGGCCATTTTTTTCTCGATAGAATATTAAGGGTAAAATGGAGTATGTATGGTATTTTTTGCAAGTCGAAATATGTCGAAGACGACGTTTTTTGATGATTTTGTTATAAACAAATACAACAAAAGACGGCCAAACATAAATTTTTTTGTTCGGAAAAATTTACAAATAATTGACATCCGAAAGTAAATAAAATATCGTCAGAATCGTTGAAATTCGCAAAATAGATGGTGAGTAATTGCGTGAAATAAAATGACTAGAAACAATGATCAACAATAATAATGATGAAAAAATATTTTTGCAAAATTAATCTGAATTTCAGTTTACATTGTCCATGCCTATCGAAAAAATACCATAACGAATAAATAGTATACTATGTACCAAGGACCTGCAGCGTGGCTTTTGGGGCGAGGACCAATTCATCTGTCGAGTCTTAAAAAATTTTTTCTTTTCACGTAGGAACTTTCAACGCGTTTTTTCGAAAATCATTTTTTTTAAATGGTGGGACAAGTAGAGAGAGAACGGCTCGACCGATTTTCATAATTTTTTTTCCTATTAAACCTCAAACAATGCTTCATGAATTGACATTTCTCGTTTTTGCAACAAAATTTGTTTAAACATTGTTCTGCAAGCAATGGCAAAAAAAATTCAACTTTTTCACATTTACTGCTTTTATTTGATTGAAACATTTTTTTTAAGAAAACCAAGAATGTCAAGTTAAAGTAGACGTAAGAGCCTAAAAAATTTGTATAACTATTTTTTTTTAGATTGAGTTCCCGAAGCTGTACAAGTCCAACCGTTTGCCTCTGCAGAATGTGCAGGTGCGATTTTGAAGGCTTGGATTCACGAACAAGGCAACATTTTTGAAAAATGACATTTATCACTTTGTAGTATATTAAATAAACTTCATTTGTGCAAAATTTGGGGTTCCTATCGCTTATAGTTTTCCCGCAATCCACGCATAAAGTTTGTTTACGATTTCAGCCGGTTAGGTGTATCTCCCCGCTTAAGTCAAAAAGGGAAAAATTCTAAGGAAATTAGCATTTTCGCATTATTTTTCATCTTTTCAGACACACAGTCTGTTTCCCCGACCCTTACAAGTATAGATCCAACGAAACTGTAGCTTAATCTTGTTCTTTATTTTCACTAGATATATTCTATCAAGTACTTAAGTCAAAAAGTGAATTATTTAAAGGAAATTAGCATTTTTGCAAATAAGAAATTTTGAAATTTCTTCGTTCATCAATATAAATTCATAAGATTGCAGTACATTTGGTTGTCGGGCGCTTACAATTTATACTTCTGAACAATGTTTATCCAAAACATAAAAAATGCTAATTGTTTTACTCTTGAAACTTTCATTCGTGATAAATCGAAAATTTAGAGATTGGAACGCTTCTATAATTTTGTTATTTTCTGCCTTTGTTTTTAGCTCTTATTTAGTTGTGAACCCAATGGAAAAATTCTCATGAACAGTTAATGAATTTGAAAAACCTAGAGATTTTATCTCGATCTAGTTGGAATCAGTGAGGTGTATTTTTTTCATTTAAAATAATTCTGAGTCACGAATTTATTACCTTCACATGCATTCTTCATTGTTTAATTGCTTCGTCATTCAATCGAAATTTGAAATTTTCCATCTACTCACAAATTTTTCTATCCAGATTTGAATTCAAAAATCGCAAAATTTGAAATTCTCTTTATTGCAATTATAGCATTTCAAATATAAATTTGCGAATTAAATCGTTTTGAAGAGAATTAAATTTAAAAAAAATACTAACAGAGCAATTATACAATATAAATGTCTGAACACATTTAATTTTTTTTTTTTAGATCAATTACAACAATGGCCGATTCCCGTAGATTGCGGAAAATCTTAGTAGTAACAATATTTCTCTGTTGTTTCGAAACTCAGTGATTCAATAGCGTTTCGCTACTCACTATGTACTCGTATTTCAGAGCAGAAATTTGTATACTTTCTGAAGTTTCGATATTTTAGGACTTTTGAAAATAGCCAGATTTGTCGGAATTCCTGCCATTTTCTGAATTCCCGACATTTTCGGGATTCCCGAAAAACTCGGGATCCCGTCCCGACTCGATGCAAAATTTTTCAACCTATCCCGACCCCCGAAATTCTCAACTCCGCACACCACTAATATTTTGACATGAAAAATAAATTATTCTTAAATTATCAAGTCAAAACTGTTGTTTTATGAACATAACACCACAAAAAGCCATTTGCGGGAAAAATTTATGTGATTTTTATCATTATTGCTGAGAAAACAGCATGGAACGGAAAAAGGACGCAAGGAGCACGCAAGGAGACGGAGTTCCGTCCTCGAGCCTTTGCTAGGGTCTTAGATACCTCGACTTCGACAAAAACTTGCGAAAACTGATTATTCGTGAAGATTTTTTAGGATTTCTACCAATTTACAACTGGACTCCTGAAAAAATAACTGAAGCTCTCCAGAAAAGTTGTAAAGAGTTGAACCTCAAAATGAAAAAATGCAGATCAATGTTACGATGGAGCACATAAAATGTCCGATCATGTCAGTGGCGTCCAGGTGAGAATGAAGAATCTGTACCCATTGATGATGTACTTTCATTGTTTATAGCCATCGTTTGAACCTCGCATTGTCAAATGCCATGGCAGTCCCACCTGTTCGTAATTGTCTTGAGATTGTGAACGATATCGTGAACTTATTTAGAAACCATACGAATGTGACGAAAATTCTTCCAGATGTCATCCAAGAACATGCTCTAGAGAGCAAAAAGAAGAGGCTATTCGTCTTCGCGAAACAAGATTTATCGTACGACATGACAGCATACTATCTTTCATAACATTTTTGCAAATAATCCACATGGGATTAGAAAAAATTTCAGAAAAATCTTGGACTATTTCGAAAACTGTGGCCTGCTTACTTGCAGCAGTTCAGAAAAGCGAGTTCCTCGTCAGTCTCTTGGTTTGCAACAAAAATTTCAGCTTCACGCTTTCTTTGTCAGTTCAACTGCAAGAAAAGTCATGTGATTTAGCATCAGCAGTAGAGAATGTTCCCGAAATCGTGAATATGCTTCAAAAAAAAATGAAAAACTGCAGATGTATCGTTCAACGAAACTTTTATAGCAGCTGAAAAGCTTGCAAAAGCTACATTCAATATGTAGCTGAAAGTTCCGAGAATCGCGTAAAAGCAAATAACTCGTTCCAATTATCAAACAGACTCTGTTGAATCGTACTTTCGGTCTGCTGTTTTTATTTCTTGCCTCGCACTGCAAGCAGAAAATAATTGAAGGACACAAAATAGGATTCAAACGCACAGCATTTCAATACTTTGTGCATGAGATTAAAGGCGCCAACACCAAAAGTATTGAAAAGCAGTAAGTTTGAATGCTATTTTGTTTCCTCCGACAATTTTCGGTTTGCGGTGCGATACGCTGATTCAGAATTTGTCAGATAAATTTCTCAATGAGAACACGGGAATCTTATCCAGCTTATAAATACTTCTCCCTGGGTTTTCAACAATCGTAAAAGTAGATAACTTGCATCATCTTTCGCCATACTTTAATGATCGAGTTCCAGAATCCGCTGTAAAAGCAGAGTATACATTGTGGTGTGAGAAATTATCGGGACCCGTGAGAGATGCCGGGATCTTATAAGTATTAGATTTTAGTGACACGAGCAGATTTCCAAGAATCAAATATCTTTTAACAGTTTTGGAAACTCTTCCGGTCGCAACGTCAAGTGTGGAAAGGTCATTTTCGATACTGAAAAGAATCAAAACTTACTTATGTAAATCAACTAGCAATGAAAGACTAAGTGCACTAGCCGTACTGTCAATTCATAGAAACTTAGGTGTCGATCCGAATGAGGTTCTCGAGAGTATGGCAGCAAGGCAATCGCGAAATCGTAAATTTTGTCTATTAAAATTGACGCTTATGCTTGACAGTTGATATGCATGTCCGTGATTGACTGTACAAATTACAGTGAGGATATCGATGATAATAATAAAGCAGTTTTTTACTAATGAGTCCTACTTTAATAACAAATACCCATACAAGACATCCGAGGAATGTTAAACACTATCGTAAAAAATCAATTTCAAGTAGATTTGAATTTTCATCCAATTCGGGTGATCCGTTTGAGAAATTCTGACCCATTCTACTGAATGGATTAAAAAGATTTCCTTATCAATTTTGAAAGAAAATGGTGTACTCAAATAAAAAGAAACAACCGGAAAAATGTGCAAATTACAAACATAAATTGTAAAACTGTGAAAATATGAACTGGAATATTTTTTCGGCATACATTCTTGAAACCATAAAACTGTTTGTACATTAAACAAAATTACATAAATTCCAAAAAAAGAAAAATTTTTGTACGTATTTGCTTGCAAACTCGAAAGAATTTCAAATTTCAAGCTTCGGTTTCAAAGGTTGCAAGAGCTATATAATTTAGTTTTGCAAGATTTGAATTTTTGATGGTTAAAAACTATGAGCGTTGGAAAAAAGTCAATTGATTTAACGTCCTACATTTTTGAATTCAAAAATACTAAAAACACTCTGATTTTTTACCGATTCTAATATTTTTGTTTTGTAATTACATATGGTACATATCTTCTACCTCTTTATCCATTATCTTTGCATTCTGTCAATTCGAGTCTGAAATATTTTTTTTTTTTAAGAGATAGATTCTCATATTCTGTGATTTGTATAAATAAATTGCACTATGGGTTACGAAAATTCTTACTACCATTGATTCAAAATGATTACACTTTTGAATCTAAGAATTTCTAAATGTGATATTTACTTTGTGAATTCTGAAAAAATTCTGTAATCATTCTCGGATTGCCATATAATACTCCAGTTTCATACTAATTTTTAACTGACATGTAAGAGTTTAAAAAATGGTAAGATGTCGACATTCTATATTCATCCTAAATATTTCGTCGAAGATACAGAGTTAGAGGGTTTAAGAATTCAGTTCTCGAAACTTCAAGTTGCTAAAACAGTCAATTTATAATGTTAATAATTTTCAATGTGAACCATATTTGGATTTTCGTCTTTTGATAACAGATTGCCAATTCGAAGAAAAAAAATTTTTTGATTTCCACCGAAACAGGATTTCTGAGATATGGTCATCAAAAAATTGATAGTTGAAAATAGAATAAGGATCTTGCAAAAATATTTAAAATCATAATGTACACTGAGAGAAGAGCGCAACACTGATTATCTTGGTCCGCAATAATAGTTATTGCAGACAGGAATTTAGAGTAAAAACTGGCTCTCCGGAAAAATCAGTGTTGTGCCCGCTACACGGATTATTTTATTCCGCAACACTCAGTATTGCGATAGGATTACGTAACGTAATCCTACTTTACTTTTTTTATGTATGTAAAATTTAATTATTCAATGCATTATTCTATAACAGATATTTTTATTATTTATTGATGTAACTTTTATATCATGACATGAAATATTAATCAATTATCAGAATTTCGGGAGTGAGCTCCCAAAACCCTCCTCTGCCTACGTGCCTGATATACATAGAATTTAATTACAAGATTAAAAGTTTTCTACATCTTCAGCATTTTCGTATATTTGAAATTTTTTCGATTATCCACTGTTTTGCAACGATTTTGCGAATTTATATTTTCTACGTAATCCTACTTCACTTTTTTTTATAAATAATAATGACGTTTTCATGCATTTTTCTGTAATTGATATTTTTAATTATTTATTAATGTAACTTTTTTATTATTACATGAAATATTAATCGCTTATCAGAATTTCAGGAGTGAACCCCCAAAACCCCCATCCGCCTACGCACCTGACATACATAGATTTCGATGATAAGATTGAAAGTTTTTCAAATTTTCAGCATTTTCGTTCATTTGAAATTTTTTCGATCATATACTGGGTTGCCACAATTTTGTAAATTGGTTTTTTTACGTAATCCTCCTTTTTTTTATTTTATTATTTATATATTATTATTACATAAAATAATAATTCAATATCATAATTTCGACAGTGAACCTCCAAAACCCCCTTCTGCCTACGCCCCTGATATACATAGAATTTGATGGCCCAAGATTGAAAGTTTTTTAAATTCTCAGGATTTTCGTAGATTTGATATTTTTTCGATTATATATTCATCGGGTTGTAACAATTTTTAAAATTTTTATGTATACCTATAATAATGCTATCATGCATTTTTCTGTAACTGATACTTTTATTATTTATTGTTGTAACCATTTCATTATTACATGAAATATTTATTAATCATCAGAATTTCGGGAGCGAGCCCCCAAAACCCCCCTCTACCTACGCCCCTGATATGTACAGTTGTCGGTCACGTTGGGAATGACTTTTCAAAAATCAGCATTCGGCAGTAGCGACGTCTGCTCGACACAGGTGCGAACGGTACGAAGCACGAAGTTTGGCAAAGTTGCGATCTTTCTCTCGCGTCGCCTCGCGCGCCCCTCCTTCCCTTCACCCTTTTCACCGACCACCAACTTCGGCTCCTGTCGGGAGTTTCCGTCGCCAATTCGTCGCGCCCTCACACCGCGTTCCACCACTTTCCCTTCCCCCTCGCAGCACTGCAAATTCAGTCTTGACGAAATGCGGTTTGTGTCTATGTCGTACTGTATACCATGTGCTTGATTTTTACGTGCGCGAATTTTGAAACAAAAACAGCCGTGCAATAACGCGTCCCGTATCAGTGTTGGTGTTAGTGGAATACCGAATCATCAAAATATTCTAGATGAACGCCGGGATAAATCCAGGAAGCGAAACATGGATAAAATCGAGGTACGAACGAGTGTTGATTGTTGTCGTTTTTTTTTCATTCCGGTTTCTTGTCTTTTTTTCGGGTTTCAGCGCGTTGAAAATTCGGCGATTTCGGCTGAAGTTACGTCGGGCGGCGGGAGGGGGTGGGGGTAGCACGTTGGAGGCATCTGGTTCTCCCCTCCACCTTTCCTCCCCCACCCCCCTCCAAGCGATTCTTTTCCCTTTTTTTCTTCTGGTATCGTATTTATAGACGTGCCTTAACCCGATTTAGCACTAACACACGCAACACGCGAAAGTTCATGTTTTTTACCCCCTGGAATAATTATATTTTTTTTCGTTTACAAATGAATTGTTGGATATTTATTTTCAGATTCGTGTCTCTTGATGAGACATTCAGGATTTGTTTTTCTGCTAACAGCCATGTTTTTTTAATCTTCTTTTATTTCGACGGGGAAGGGGGGGGGGAGGGGTTACATGTGCGTAACACAAGAGTTTCGCGAAGGTGGTTAATTAATTTTTGCAGTGAAATTGAATTTTTTCATTGATTTATTAACTGAATGAAAATGTTTTTTTTTTTCGTGTGTTGGAAAAGGGGGGAGGGGAGGGGGATGTTGACACTGGTGGAAGGCGGAAAGTTTTAGCGATGCTAAAATGGCGGAGTGGAAAATTTCGGTTGAGATAAATCGACGATTTTTATTTGATTTTTTTTTTTTCTTCGTATTGAATTATTTTGAATAAGTTTCTTTTATCAATTGATAGTTCTATTATTTCAATTTTTCCACGTGGAATAAGTTAGGTAATTAATCGAGCTTTATTAAATTAACTGTAGATTAATTAAACCCAGAATGTCACTGCTGACGTCACGAAATGTTTCCTAAAATAACTGATTATACGTAGCCTTACGAAACGAACTTGGTCGAGAAATTTTCTTTTTTTTTTCTGAAACAAATTGGGGATTTTGAAAAGATTATTACAGTAATCGTATTTTACTGTCAATGATGTCATAATTAATTTTTCAAAGTTAACGAATTTAGGTCTATTTTTAGATAACGGATAACGTCTTTATAAGGTGATTGATGAAATAAAAAGAGTGTTTTGAGAAGCAGTTTAGTTATTGGTATTCTTTCATAGAAGGAAAAAATGTGACTGTGATTGAGACATAAATCAATATATTTCCCTTGATGTGCCTTCAAATTTGTTCTATAGTCATCATTTTTATGAAAGTTTCATTGATAATATTTTAGATTGAATTTCACTGGTTTTATTTTGAAAGCTAATAATTATTTTATTTTAAATTTAGAATATAAAATTTTGCAACTAACAAAAAATTTCAGTAAGCATTTTTTTTACATTCTTTGATTTTCAATTGAAAATTTCAATTTATCTATTGATGAATTTAAAAAACCAGAACCTTGAAATAGAATTCTATATTTGGTATATTTAACGGCTAATTTTAACGAATAAAATTTCAGATGTTAAAAATTTCCTTCTTATTAGTACTCTTTCATAAAAAAAAATTTGTACCTGATTCATTAGAGCAGACATGAGTCATCTTTTTTTCCTTTCACATGCTTGAAATTTTTTTCTATGGTCATCATTTTTATGAAAATCTCATTTCTGATATTTAAGGTATAAATTTACTGGTTTTATTTTAAAAGTGAGAATTATTTTATTTCAAAATTTGGAGTATAAAATTTTGTAACTGACAAAATATTTCATTAATGTTAAGGTGAGAATATTTTTCACATTTTTTGATTTTCAATGAAAAATTACAGTTAATCTATTGAAAAAATTAAAAACCAGATCTTTGAAATAGAATTCTATAACTTGTGAATGTCATGAAAAATTTTAACAAAGACAATTCTATTCCATCATTTTTGTCGAAAAAAATTTATCAAATGAGATAATAGAACCTATACAAGGAGAAGAGACTTTTTACGATTGATAACAGATGATTGATGAATTGATTTTCGATGAAAACTACAGAAAATTTACGAAGAATTCAAGCATTAGCTTGGGTAATCAATGACATATTTAACAAAAAATTTCCATTCTGTCACTATTGATGAAAAAAAGTTTTTAGACGAAATTATACAATTTAAAATTTACGTTGAAATTAATTCGTTCTAACATGAATGTTGGAATGAGTCATTTTACACGAAATACAATGAAATAAGAAATTCGGATTTCTGATTTAATCTGAACAAAATTTTTTTAACAGTAAAATTTATAACAATGCTAAATGAAAAAGGTGGGACAGTATTTTTTTATATTATGATTTTATTAAATAAAAAATATAGAAAAATTGTAAAGAATTTAAATATTAACTTGCGTATTCAATGTCAAATATTCAAAATCAAATTTCATTTTGTCATTATTGATAAAAATAATTATAAGACGAAATAATACAACAAATACAATTTCACCTCGTTAAATTATGAATTTCGAAATGAGTCATTGCATTAAAAATTTGTAACATGTTGAAAATTTCGTAACTGAATTTTATCAGGAAAAAAACTGATTACAATTTTTGATGATGCAAAGAATGGAAATACTAGGCAATATATTTTCACTTTTTATAATGTTAGTAGAAAATAACAGTAAACTCACAGAGAATTCAAAAAACAAAAACCTTGAAACGTGATAAACTTGTGATTTTGATGTCAAAAACGAAAAAAATTCCATTCGTTCATTCAATCAACAAAAAAATAAAGGCAATAAAATTTTACCCTGAAATAATCCTTCCATCTTCAATTAAGGAATACATAATTCATTCCAGAGAAAGTTTGAAATAAAAAATGTTGTCGGGAAAATTATCTTAGAGTTTTAATGATGCTACTCATAAAAAGATCCATCGTTTTATGACGTTTTATAAGACGAAATAAAATGTACAGTCAATTCACAGAGATTTCAAAGGTCCAGCACATTAAAACATCAGAAATTTCTGAATTTGATGTCAAATACTAGGAAAACTCCATTCTATCATGATGAGTAAAAAACGTCTATTACACGAAATAATACAACGAAAAAATTTAATCTTGACTTTCAATCGATTTGAAATGAGTGACTTCATATAAAAAATGGTTGAAAAATTCTCGATTCTAAATTTTAGTGGGAAATAATGTCTTGGGTTTTGAATAATTTAAGATTTTAAAAAAGTCAAATAATTTTTTTCAAGTTTCATGATTTTGAGTGGAAAATTATATTTTTTTAACCGAAAATCGACGAAACAAGAAACTTGAAATGATGATTCCTTTATCTTTATACCTAAACGATCAAATGAGTCATTTCATACAGCAAGTGAATTGAGAAATTTCGTTACTGAATTTAGTTGGAAAAAAATATTCTTCGATTTTTCATGATTCAAAAACTAAAAGGGTAAAATAACTTTTTTCACATTAAATGATATTGGATGAAGAATAATAGTGTATTAACTAAAAAATTACGAAACAACCTTGAAAATAACGATACCGTAACGAAAGTTCTAAGTATGTTAAAATAAAAAAACAGATTTTTAATTGATTTTTTCATTTTGAAAGTTGATAAATTTCATGAAAAAAATATGTCCATTTTAATTGGGAATTCGAAAATCTTGCTCTAAAATTCTATGATTTTCTCTAAGTTTTTAGTAATTTTTTGCCGTCAGAGCAGAGATCTAGAACGGGATGTTAACGCGTTATCTGTGGAAATAATTACTCGTGTTACGTAACGAGATATTCGAAAGTTGAGCGTTTCAAAGATTCTTTTCACAAAGATAATGCGGAGAATACAATAATTATATAAATTATCGTACGAATCGAAACCATTGGAAAAACGAAAAACAAACGTAACGGTAATTAAGCGAGATAGAAAAAGCTGTGCTAAAGAGGGAGGGAAAGAGAGAAAAAAAGTGAGAGGAAAAACCGACGCAGCGAGAGGAAATGTACTTGAACGTTGGAATCTGGAAACGAAATGAAAAATTCTCCTTTTTTTCAACTCTATTTTTCTTGAATTTTCTTTGCATGGTGGGGATGAAAGTTTTTTCTAAACTATTCAGGGAAATTGAATCGTTTAATGCTGTTTCATTATAATATTATGACGTATTATATTTAATATTTTAAATATTTTATTATTATAAAATATTTTTATTCATTATTTAAAACTAAATATATCCGACTTAATTATAATCACTGATGAGAATACTAAACTGTCAGAAGTTTTAGTCAATTACTAACTTCAGGTCATTTTTTTTTCTTGACAAAAACTTGAGATCGGGAAAAACATTAAATTATATAGTTGACATAAGTTTCAGTTATTTTTTTCAAAGGCAACTTAGAAAGGCTTTTATCTCGTGGAAAGATTATCTTTAAAGCATCATCGGTCCGAATCGGGGGATCTATTATGTGTCGGGGCAACATAAAGAGCACTGTCAGGCCACGGGTATGCGCAATGTTATTGAAATTCACACGATTCATTTGCATGGCGAACCGGTTCTTCGTTATTTCATTGCGCGGACTTACACCGACTCGCGGAGTTTACTTTTGGATTAAAGAAATTTCGCGTGTCCCTGCGCTGGAGAAATTTTAATGAGTACATACATTGAAGCTGTTGCGGTGTTGAATTAGAGCAAAAATGATTCAAAAATATTAGAAAGTATGTACAACGATAGAAAGTATGCTGAAGTGATAGTTTTATTATTAAGATGGGCTGAAGTAACTTGAAAATGAATATAAAAATTTTTTTATTCAGTAATTTTCTCACGTCATTTGCATGTTTAAAATACAGCGAACTTGTTTGTATTATTGTGAAATATAATTATTAAAAAAAATGGGTAATCATGAAAGATATTATGTTCGAAATATTGATACGGTTCTGGGAATTACACTAATTTTTTGTTTTTTCATTTTATAGCACAAAAATCAAAGAACCTTACGTGGTGATGTCTTGATTTTGAATTGTTTTTCGTTATCCATCGAATTTTCTTTCAATAACTAACGAATATAACGATTTTCTCGTTCCAAAATTAAACTTATTTGTAAGATCACTGATCCCAGTTTACATTAAAGAATCAATCAATTTTTTGTTGCCAAAAAAATTTATGAAAGTTTTAATTTCATAGCTCCAAACTTCAAAAACTATAAAATTCAAAATTCCTAATCCCATAAATTATTCTTCCCATTATTCCTTGCATATTCATTCTAAAAATGTTTTAAAATTATAATCTTTTGCTTTTTTTTTCGTAAAAAATATTCTTGGAGACCTTTTTTTTAACAGTGTTATATTATTTCAAAAATAATAATTTTCTTACGTAAATTCTTCATTTTTTGACTTCACTTTTCAATGCATATTTTAAATTTTTCAATTTGTAAATTGCGAAGAATTTGCAATTTATTTCGAATATATTTTCTACGCAAATAATACAAATTAGGGTATGGATAGAGAATTTTTAATTACAAGAAATTGACTGAGCCACTGCCTGAAAGAATAACTTATTTTGTAGTTTTTTTCCGAATGCATGCATTTCGAAAATTGCAATTGAGTAAATTCGTATTTTTTTATTTCTACATCTCAAACTTTTTCAATTCAAAAACTAATAATAATACTTGCATGGATTTGGATTTCATTTTATCTGCTTATATAATATGCAAATTGATTTTCTCGTTTTCGGGTTTATTATTGTATTCTACTTATTTTGCTTATAAGCATTTCAGGTCTTGCAATTTCTACAAGATTCATACAAGAAATTTTGATAGTGGAATTATAAAAATTTTTCAACCTTTAATGATAGAAAATTTAAAGAATCGATAATTTTAGATGTATACACTTGCATGTAAAGATATTTAACTTTTTAATTATAATCGCATACTTTTTAACAACAAATAAACGAGATTTTCTGAATTTTCGGGTTGAAAAAGAAATATTAAAATGTTTTTCTACCTACAGAGTCAAATTTTATAGACTATCAAATTGGACATATTCTAAATATTTTGAAATAAAAATTTCTAACTGTTTTTGGTAAAATATGGTCTAAGTGACGTTTGATTCCTCAAAATTTATTATACTTGTATGAAATTCCTATAAGCAAGTTTTTCAGAGATTTAAACATTTTCCACCCATATTATTCGAAAAAATTTTATTTAATTATGTAACTTTACTTAACATCAGGAATTTTCGTGTCCTCAAGCACTTTAATTTGCTCGTTCACTGATTTTACAAAACGAAATTATAAAACCAAAAACATTAATGTCGATTTTACAAATTTTGAAACTTTGATTCTCGTATTATCCTATTTCTTCTTTTCAAAACGATAATTTTAACGATCTAACGTTTGAATTATTTCCAAGTAGAAAAAAAAAAAAAAATTAGAGCGTGTTGAATACGCGTTAGAAGTAAAACTTCTCATGCTGCTTTCTTCAAGGTTCCGATGTATAGATTTTTATTCCTCTTACCTTCTTTAGTTCTAACAGATCGCTCGATTTTTCTGTGTAGTATTTTTCTCGTTTTAATTGTAAATCAGTTAAAAAATTATTTTATTTCTAATTTTTAGTCGAATCTATCAATGACATTCTTACAGTCTTACATCTTATAGTCTTACATTACGACGAAATCTTAAAATTACTCCCTGCAATCGAAAATATTACACTGTTATATCTTACAGTCTAACATCTTAAATTGTAAAATCTCGAAATTACTCCTTACATAAATTACATTCTACAGAATAAATTACATTCTAGAAAAGTGATTATGCCGCCTAAGAAGTTTTACTTCAAAAATTAAAAAGTTGGAAATTATTTTTTTTTTTTTAGCGAATTTGCAACACTTGGTTGTAATTTTGGTTTGTGAATTCGACCCCCACTTATCGAAAAAGCGCAATGATTGTTTCGAATTCAGGCTTGAATAACTTTTGAAATTTGAGTAACAGAAAAAATGGTAAAGGACTTTTCAACTTGGAATTGAATAAGGAATCCATGGTTCGTTTTTTGAGTAAAACTTCTTAGGCGGCATTGTAACTTTTCTAGAATGTAATTTATGTAGTGAGTAATTTGGAGATTTTACAATGTAAGATGTAAGAGTGCAATATTTTCGATTGCAGGGAGTAATTTTGAGATTTTGTAAGTCTGTGACAATGTAAGAGTGTAAGAATGCCATTGATAGATTTGACTAGGAATTAGGAATAAATTAATTTTTTAATTGGTTTAAGTTAAAAAAACGAGAAAAATACTACACAGAAAAATTAAGAGGTCTGTTAGAACTAAAAAAGGTAAGAAGAATAAAAATCCATACATTAGAACTTCAAAGAAAGCAGCATGAGAAGTTTTACTTTTAACACGTGTTGATTCAACACGCTCCATATTTTTGTACATATGATTAGACTTTGGGACATACTGTATATCGATAGAAAAAGTCTGATATATTATCATGAAGTATCGATATTCCGATGTATCGATACGTATAGCCCATCCCCGGGATAAAAAATTAGAGTATCGTTTCAGTCTCCACAGGGCCGGATTAACCCTCAACGGGGGCCCTTTTTTTACGTCCGTTCCCTTCTTTTTTCGATTAAAAAATACAAACTTATATCTTTCATAAAAATTTTATTGTCACAATGTAATAATATCAATAAAATTACTATCTACATTTTAAACATGTCGTTTTCTACATTTGTTTTCGGCAAATTCATCAATTATATCATCAATATCGATTTTGTTCAATAAATCTGACTCAATGCAAAGTATACCTAACATCTCGAGTCGCTCTTGTCGCGTTGTAGCTCTTTCAGCAGCTTTGATTCTTTTTAATTGCGAGAAGGATCGTTCGGCAGAACAATTTGTGATCATTAATGTTAAAAAAATTCGAAGAGCTATTTCTGTGTTAGGAAATACTTCGGCTAATTGATCTTCCATTAGAATCTTATACAAATGACTATGATTTTTTTGTGCATCGGTGTATCTGGAGTTCACGTAACTTTGGAATTGTTTCATTTCAATGAAAAATTCTTCCAAATCTCTAGGATAAAAACGAACTAAGTTATTTATAGCTTCATGGAGGTCTCTATCACTTAGAGAAAAGTTGATGAGAAATGCAAATCTCTCTGAAACTTCCATATACACTTTCGCACGCCGTTTGATTTCACTGTGAAGATTGTCGATGATTTCGAGGAAACCTTTTGTTCTAAAATCATCGCGAGGCGAAAATTCTACTTCTGGAGCATTTCCGTCATTAGGTTGTTTTTTTCTACGACGAGTACGTTTTACGATTTCTGTATAACCTACACCAGGTAATAATCGTTTTGTTTTTTCCTCGAAATCATTGAACTTTTCACGGAATGAAGCTAAACTCTCTTCTAACGATCCGTACAAAGAAGCACACGTTTGCAAATCTGCTTTTTCACTTTGCAATGACTTACTCACTGAACGCATAGCAGTCAAAATAGAGTTCCATAAAATCAACATGAAACCAAATTCGAATTTTTGCATTTTATTCGCGATACACGTCGCCTCATAACGAGTATCAGTATTTTGTGATTCATCATCAGCAATGATTTCTAGAGCCTCTAATATGATATCAAATGAATCGTAAACTGCATTCGTCGCATTCGAATGTGCTTCCCAGCGTGTAGTTGACAATGTCTTCAAAGTTTTCTCATTGTTTATTTTATTTTTTAATACGCCCCAACGATAGGTGGAAGCGGAAAAAAAATTATATAATGTCTGCATAATGGCGAAAAAATCTACTGCATAAAAACAGCACTTCACAGCATGCTCTCCAACCAAATTAAGGGAATGCGCGGAACAGGGAACATAGATCGCATTCTCATTCAAACTCAATATTCTTGCTTGCACACCTTTATACTTTCCGGACATGTTGAATGCGTTGTCATATGATTGTCCTCTACAATTTTGAATATCTAAACCACAGTCTTCAGTAAGAAAGTTTAAAGTTTGATTCGCTAGACTTTCACCAGCATGACCTTCCAACTGAAGAAAAGTTATAAACCTTTCGACTGGTTGAAAATCGTTCGGAGAAACATATCTTAAAATAATAGACAATTGATCAACATGCGATACATCAAGAGTCGAATCGACAGATAAGCTAAAATACCTAGCCGAAGTAACCTCTTTTAAAATGTATGATCTGACTTTTTTACCCATAATGTTAATGAACTCCTCGCAGATCGTCTTCGATAAGTAAGAAGTTACACCTGTCCCAGCATTGCCGTATCTAACAATATGACCTTGCAAAAAAGGATCGAATTTCGCAACGAGTTCAAGTAACCCTAGATAATTTCCTGCTCTGCTAATGTGGTAATGACAGCAACTACCCGTTTTAAAACGTCGCGCCAGTATTTTTTTTCACTTAGTAGTTCATTCTCGAGTAGTTCTGGCAGATTATTTTCGTCCTTTCGTTTTTGCCGGTAAATCAGCAAACACTCCCGATGTTTTGGATTTTTTTCATGCTGTTGTAAATGACTTCCGATGTTTTTCCAGTCATCATATCCTTCACGAGAAAGTTTTATCGATTGATCGCGTGGTAGAAATAGCTTGCAATAAAAACAATAGACAGACCCTGTGAATAAAAACCAAAAATTATTATTATCAATTACACTGTGTGCCTAAAAATAATTTTGAAAATTATAAAAAAACGAAACCTGTCTAGAATGGTTGGTAATGACCCCCTGAATACTTTCTTTACAGGTTTTTTTAATGTTAAGTCTATTTATTCGACCGGCTTTCCGGTTTTCTGTCATTTTCCGTTTTCTTTTCTCTGAATGTTTTTTCAAGGTCAGAGAATATAAAAAAAGACTCATTGACCGCTATTTCAAATTTTTTCCCGTGCAGTTTTTGAACTATTTTATTCCAGAAACGTGATCAGGTTAATAAGAGGACACAACTAGTCTTTTGTTCGAAAAAAAGGACCAATATTACGTGATCAAAAGCATGCTCTTAAAAAAAATTAATTTAATGAGTAAATCGAAAACGAGGGCTAAATTTGAAAAAAAAAAAAATGTAATGGAAGTATTTAAAGAATCATCACCAGCCATTGTAGACAGGTTTCGTATTTTTTTTTTTTTTTTTTTTTTTTTGTAATTTTTGAGGTCACACAGTGTTACAAATTATGTGAATGATACACAAACTATGAATTAGGGGGGGTGAGTTACTTTTTAAAAGAAACTTGGTTGAGTTAATGTAACTTGTTTAAGTTAATGTAACTTGGTTATATTACAAGTTACTCATAAATTTTCAAGTAAGAAATTAGAAGTTACTTTTTAAGCGAATTCGTTTAACCTCAAGTTTTATTTTTTAAGGATTTTTTTTTCTTGCTAGAAAAAAACCTGATTCTTTCTCAAAAAATAGAGTGAATTTCGTGAAAGAAATTGATTCAAATCATACATCACCTTTCATTGGTGAATAAATAAGCCAATCTCGGTTTGTTTTTTCTCCATTTGGTTTAGTCCCAAAAAATACGTTGGGCGAACAATATCTCGATGTTGATTCGTTTTCATACCAACGCTTAGATGATTCGAATGGTCCAGTCGAATTTTGACATGTGGATGGCCCATGTTCAATCCAAAATCTTACATCTTCACTAGTAAATTTTTCCCATTTTCCTGGATCGTTGGAACGGTTGGAAATTTCTACACCTTGATTTTTATGTACACTTTCGCCCACAAGAAATTGGTTTGAAGATTCAGGTGTTGAGTTGACTGGATCATCGTTCAATTCAGGACTAGTTGCAAGTCCTTGACTGCCTGATGAATTTGGTGTTTTTACGTTCCAATGAAAATAATTGTCGAGTTTTGGAACTTTTTCTAACACTGCACTTGTTCGTGATCGTTTTTCTTCGGCAACCTTTCTTTTTTGCGCACCACTTAAATATGAACGAGACATTTTTTTACAAAATAACAACTTAAGACACAAACGATGGTTTTAGTATTTACTAGTGTATTGCACTTAAACTATCACTCCCGAAAAATGATGGTCTCACTACGGTAAAGAAAAAAACGCGGACATTTACGAGATAATAACAAGGATATTTCATTCACTTATTCACTTTACACTATGTTATTGTTCACGGTGAGTATTCTCAGACGTGACTATCCCCGTACAGCGAATTCTTCGTCTTATATACAAATTCAAGTGTTCCAGAATATTACAGAAAATTCCAGTCATTTATTGTTCTCGAATATTCTCGACCTTTTCATTGATTTCTATTCTCGAACATTCACGAAAACGTATTTGTTAAATGATACCAAATGACAGGCTCAGAGGCAAAACGACACAAGAATTTCCAAGAAAGGATAAAAAATATGCTGACTCACATAAGTCGGTCTTTCTTTTGGGAATTCTTGTGTCGTTTTGCCTCTGAGCCTGTCAAATGATACATTAATTTATTTGTCATTTGTCATCCATCATTCACTCATTCATCATTCACGTTGAAATTTCCGCTTGAAGGCTTCTATTCAAGTCAATTGTGATTTCACTTTGTTTGTTTTATTATTTCGTATTTTTTCAATTATTTTCAGTTCTGATTATATTTTTCTTTCACTCTCTAGAATTGTATGTTTGTAAGAAAATTTTAGAAGTCTTTTTCATTTTTCGGGGGCCCCCTAAAATCGGGGGCCCCAGGCAACTCCCTATTCTGCCTACTTGTTAATCCGGCCCTGAGTCTCCAAGAGTATCTTGAGTCTTGGAATCAGTATCATCGAGTCCCCAAGAGTATCCAAGAGTATCGAAGGAGTCTCCGAGAGTAAACTAATTTTTTTCACGAATCTCCAAAAGTCTCCTACAGTCACCTTTGATCTCCGATTTGAATACTCTATTTATTCGATTCGGAGACTTGAGTCTCCAACAGTCTCCGAATGAGTATTCCATTTTGCCAAACGGAATACTCTTAATGATCAATTTGGAGACTCTAAACACTCTTGAGACTAAAGGATACTCTGATTTTTTATCCCGGGTCCCTATGACTCGTACATAGTTGAATAGACAAGTTGTCGTGACGACAACTCGTTTAACAGGTCAAAAGTTTCGTCAAAAGCGCTTTTCGTTAACCAAATTTCGATGGCTACCGTTCCAATCATTAGCCACTTCAGTTGCTGCTGAATGCATTACGCGAGAATCGAGAATCTAATGACGCGTCGTTCGCGTAATGTCATTAGCTTTGTTTCATTGACAAACACAAGGATCCCTGAGCGCTCTTGTGGCTGCAACGATGAAAATGCCGAGCGCTTTTACCGGATCCGTAAATAAGAACATGCTACCGCGGCTTCCTTGCTTTCACTGTTGCAACCAGAGGAATAATTCGTTGTATACGGAAATTGTAGATTTCTTGACTAGTTAGGAAAAAATTTACTTACGAATGTAAAGTTTGCATGTTTTGCGATGACGTTCGGTTAATGAGCAGCTTTTTTGCACGTGCGAAGAAATTTTTAAGTATTTAATGATCTGATTTTTTATTTGTCCGAAATTAGCATTTGTATGATTGAGTCATTAAATCATTGGTACACGAGTTTTATATTTTAAAAAAAATAAATTAAAAATACAAGGTTCTTAAATGATAAATTATAAAATAATGAATAGAATTTTGTGACTTTTTTTTAAATTTCTGTAAATACCAAGATTCGAGGGCAAAACGCTCTTGTTTTTTTTAAGACCCACACGTCACAGACTCTAGTTTAATACAGAAATAATCGAAGAGAAAGTGCAAAATAAAGCAACCAGGGAAGCAAGAGTGTGTTGGGTCGCAAAATGAATCGAAATTCCCTATGCAAAAGAGCTCGAGAGTGTAGTGGATTAATCGGAAAATAAGACCGCGTGGATGGCGAAATCTATTTAGAATTGTAATTAAAGTCTAACGTTTGGAGAGCAAGATGGAGTTGTGCTTATTTACAATGTGGAATTTAAGAAAAATAGATTTAATAATATAAATAACATGATTTTCAGATTCTGTAGAATCTTGCAAAATTTATGATTCTTTCAGCATTTTTATATATTTACTTTGGCAATGAGTAAAGGTCTATGGTTGTCCATTTTTATCTTTTATTCATGAAAGAAAAATTGATTCTTGAGAAAAACTGTGGATTATTCAATATAAATGATTTTTGTCTATGAACAGTTGGCTGTAATCTGATGAGAACGGTTGTGAATTTGTCAATTTCACTCTAATAATATTCTAATGTAATAACAAGTTTACGGTTGGAACAAAATTGCACTGTCAATCGAGAAAATTATTCGAAAAATATTAATTTTTTCGAAAAATACTAATAATTCCCATAACACTCAATCTTTCTCGTGAAAGCTAATGCGTAAAATATTGGTGTACGATTTTGAAATTTTTTTCACAATTAACTGCAAAACTTCACTAAAATTTGACGTGTTTAGCATATTTTTAAGACGTCTAATGCACTTACGAAAAATGAAAGACCCAGATAAGGACAAAATCGCATGTTATTCAAATGGGGAAAAAAGGGCTCCATAGGCACGGGTAAATAAAGGAAAAATCTGAAAAAATTTGAGGATTTTTTTTTTTTTTTTTTAATTATTTTATTTTTTTTTTTAATTATTTGAAGCCAATTTGGGAAATGTCACAGTTAAAATTCCACCAAAACCTTCTTGAGATCCACCTTACACTCTCAGAAATTTCTCTATTAAATTTAAGAGACTGTCTTTGAAGCAGATTTCCCATACTGTCTATTCAATTTTCTATTAAAGTTGTGGACGCGACTAAAAAAAATATAGACAAAGTCTATAAAAATTATAAACCTTCTATGAAATCGAAGTGTTTATTTAATATGAAGCAGACATTCAAATCATTTCACCTTCAAACGATTTATCATTGAAAAAGTATACTCAAACTTTTTTAAATTCAAGTGGATTTCGAAATAATCAATTTTTTCGGAGTAGATTTTCCCTAATTTATTAACAGCTATGTGATTGAAAAAAAATTTATATCGTATGGAATATAAATTTTATATTTTATAATATGCAAAACATATTTCAAAATATTCAAACATGTAGTGTCTTAAAATAAAATTAATAATAATAAAAAATATTGAAATGAATGTATCTAATATGAAAACGATAAATTTGATATAAATTTCTTCGAAATCCTTTTCATTTACATGTCGATGAAATTTCAAACACGATTTGAAGAGAAAGTCTATAAAAGATTTCCGAAATTTCAAAATTTTTTTAACAGTGTAATAAGTATATTTAAGAATTTTTTTATTTTTATGGTATTTGCCAACTTATTTATTGATTTATGTATATATATATTTTTTATATACTTACCTTAAAAAAGTCAAAATATTTTTTATTTTCGGGATTAACATCATTTTGAATAGGTTTCCAAAACTATTAGCTACGAAAAAATCAATGTTATCAAAAAAGCAGAGGCATTTCGCGGCTATAGCGTTTATGTACATTCGCTTTTATGATTATGTCGAAATAAGCGAACGCGGGAAAAGGGAAAAATAATGAAAAACGAAAACAACTCTGAACAAAAAATTTTCACGTACGCGTCAGTTTCGCACGTGAATATTTGCATCACGATAAAATTCTTCTCACGCGCGTCTGCCTGGCGTTATTGGGATTGTATTCCCAGCGAGCTTCGAAATTTCGTATATCAAAACATTTGTCTGAGCTTTTTGGATAATGAAACTTGGGGTAAAATGCATGACGGTGCATTTTCTCATTTTTTCCTTTAGGTAAGAAATTGAGTAATTTTAAATTTTTTCCGATAAAATAGATTTGATTTTTTTTTGCATGA
Organism: Platygaster robiniae; assembly: GCA_028476575.1. NCBI lineage: Eukaryota > Metazoa > Arthropoda > Insecta > Hymenoptera > Platygastridae > Platygaster > Platygaster robiniae. The sequence continues at coordinate 29,665,683 of CM052020.1, read as the reverse complement.
AAGTCTGAAAATTGATTTGTGTGACACAGTTTCTGACATTTATAAAAATTATCCATGATAGGAGATTAATTCGATTGTTCTTCCATAAAGTTAGAGGGAAAAATTTTTAACCTAATGAACTGTCTCAAACCTGGAAAATCGATCGCCAAACTCGGAGTTAATAACGTGATTAGCAAATTGAAAAAGTCCACGGTCAATTTTCTCGCGCGTCGTTTAAGTTCATGGAAGTTAATTAGAGCAGCAGACTGAGAGTTGAAAATAGAGAAAAATCCCGGGCGTTTATTTTTCATTCGTTACACATTAGACGTGCAAAATTTAAAATGAAGCCATGCAAGAAATCTTGAATAAAATTTTGTTAGGAAAATTTTTTTTAAGTTGTATACATGTAGCTGGTTCATGATTTCTGATTTCGTAGTACATACTTGAAAAATGACGTGTAGAATTGATGATTTTGGAAAATTTTGAAGTAATTTCCTTGCACTTCCTAACTGTAATTTGTTAAACATTCGTCACAAAAGGATTTTTCAGCATTTTAAATTGCGAGTTTTATTTTACTAATGAAAAGATATTTTGATTCTTACACTTTGAATTTCCTGGAATGCTACATAAAAGTTATACAAGTTTCTAGTTTCAGAATTTTCACAATTTATAGATATTTATTTATTTTTTTAGTCCAAGATTAGAGACTCACAGTAAAAAGAACAAACGTGCTAATTTTCATTTGATCAATTTATATTGATTCAGATAATGAGGTGATTCAACTGATTGTTTTATTTATTTATTTTATTTTATTTTTTATCATTTCTTGAAACTGCATTGTTCCAAATATTTATCGTATTTTCATTCCACAAATTTTAAAATAAAAAACTAATAATCCAACAAACTTTCGATGACTCAAATTTTATTAATTGTATAAATTTGATTAATTGTGAAAAATTTTGATAAAAGTTTCGAAATTTGATTCAAAGTTTTGTTTAAATATTAAGTTCTGATGTTAAAATTAAAAATTTTTTAATTTACAGTACACGTTTCAGGACTTCAGCTTAGAAAATGTAAATCTTCGCTTCGAAAATTTGGCTATTTCAATTCCAGGCCTTAAAACTTAAATTTACTTCATGTAAAAATTTATTACATGATTCATATCCCAATTTTTTAAGTCGATAACTTATATTTTGCAATTTTCGTAGGTACTTATATAATCGAATAATGAAATATTTTTAAATATAAAAAAGTATGTTGAAATTCATTACTTTTGAATTTTCAAGTTTGCTTTTTATGCCATGTTGTCGAATTTGCAAATTAACAACTAATGAGTATTTCGCATTTTGATTTAATGAATCAATTAGTTTATATCTGCAGGAATATAAAAGATTTGCAAAATATTTTGTTTTCTCTGATTAACCGATGTTAGAAATAAAAACATTTTTCAACTATTAAACCTTTGATATTTTATTTATACTTTTATTATTCTCATATTTCTTGACCTAAGAATTCTTATGTCAATTTCGGAATTCCGTGAGATTCATAATTTTGGCATATCAACATCTCAAATTACCTTTAATAAAAAAGTTAAATAAATTTTGAAACGCAATAACAATATTTTTTTGAAATTCTTTGCTTCAATAAATTACTTGTACAATGTAGTATTGCACTTTGTACAATAGCAAAAGTTGTAATAAGAAAAGTTATAAATTTTTTCAATTTATTGTCATGACTCAGGCTAGGGTTCAATTAAATAAAAAAGTAATTTCTTACGAACAATAAATTATATTCGGTGCTTGTGCTGCAATTTTTCCGCTTTTCCGAAATGAGCTCATATTGGTAGAACGAGTGTAAACCAGGTCACCCAGAAAATCTGACTATGCTTTACGACTCACTGACGTGCTTTGAAACAAGGGACATACAGCTTTCAAACATTTTTCAAAGGATTAAATTACGTCAACCCCTCCCCCCTCTCAAAAAAATAGTGAACATGGAAGATAATTTTCGTTTTTTCGATTTTCTTATTCTCAGAATTATTGAACACATACATTTTATATGGAACCTGGAATTACCTTCTTATGATAAAATCTATCCATAAAGCTGGACAATAGAGAATTCTCATTTATAATTGATTTCAATCGCGAATTGTAAGTAAAAACGACGTTCATTATCTTCCAAAGCAATTCTATATTTGAGTCTGAAATGGCTGAAATATTTCTTCCAGTTCCACGTCGAACAAAGAAGAGAGCGCCGCTGAAAATAAAAACGAGCAAAAGCGAAAGCCGTTACGTCATTATTTCACGAACGCCTTTTTTCCTCGACATCACGATAAAAAACAATGTGAAAATTCGAAAAATGATGTTTGAAAATAGAAAATAAGACTGTCGAAATTATATTGTGTAATTTTATTTTTGGAATGGAAAGTTTTTCACGTTCCTGGAAAACTTGTGTGTGACAAATTCCTAGAGTGGTAATTATTAGATATCTATTTAATTAAAGAAATGTATGGATGATTTTGCAAATTTTTGTAATTTAATTCGTGATATAATTTTATATTATATATTGTATATAATATATATACTGATTTGAATGATCTTGTTTAGGATAAAAACAAGAAAAAAGGAAAAAAAATTGAAAAATATCAATAAACGAAGAAAGGCTTGATTGCAGAGAAAACACGAGATTCGCGGAATCAAAGGAACGTTATAAATTCCGAGCGATAAATTTCTGCGCCCCGCGAGTGCAATTAATTTTCGAGCCTTCGATATCAACTCTTTTTCGTTCCAGTGGCGATACTTGAAAATCGAGTTGAGGATCCTTTATACCTGACTCGTGTAAAGCAATGCCATGTATCGTGCATGCGCATCGAAAGCGCAGACTATAGAGTGAGAAAGAGAATTCAACTGATTGTGAGACACTAAATTTCGTGCAGATTCTTCGTTCACTTTTTACCAGTTTAGTTAAAGAAATTCCCAGTGGTTCTCATGTTTTTAAAAATTATACTAATTTCACTGTAAATGAAGAAATCTTCGTTTGCATATTTCGTATCAAAAATGATGAGGACATTTTTTGAATTTAGCAATTTAAAAATCATTAACAGTAATTTCGCTTGAATTTTATTTACGGATTTACAGAAATTATATTGGGTTTTTTGAGATGAATAATATTCAAAATCATGAATTATTTTAAAACAATATTTTGAAACGCAAAAATATGCAAACAATCATATTTGCAATGGCTATTCACAATTCTAAAAAATTTTTCATTTCATAATGTAACATTTTTTACACAATCTATGAAAAAATGTTCAACTCTCTGAAATGAATAAATTAATATTATAAATTCAAATAGGAAAAATTAGCTTTGAACAAGCACCTTTTTGCTGCGAAAAGTGGAAAAAAATGTGGTCGTGAAAACCTGAAAGTCGAGGAAAAAAATGTAGAGAAAAAATTTCTAAATGAAAAAAGTATCTACCGGTTTCAAGGTTCATGATTTCCTTACCTTTTGGGATCCAAATGCCAGGTATAATTTGAAGTTTCTTTTTTCTATTGAAATTCCTTAGTTCATCGACACGCACGTTTTTGTAACGGCGAAATCGAGCCATGTTACGAAATTCAAATTTAAAATTTTAGTTATATCTAATTTTTCATTTGCCAACTTCATAATTGATAAATTCAAAAATTAGGGTATTCAATAATTAATGATCATGAAAACAATAATATTCCTATGCATATATTTTTTTCTTCAGACTAACAGCGAGTGATTTATGATGTCATAGATGACAATGGGGAAAAATTCTATTATGGGCTTTTTCCCAGAATGGACCAAAATGAAACGGTTCTATTTTATATCATAATATTTTGTGGCTCCCATCAGGTGAAATGTTAGTAATTTTATCCTAAATTAGATGAAATTTCTTCACCTATATATGTACATTTTTTTTTTTTAATGTAAAACGTCAATTTTTTCCAATGTACCTGAAAATTGGATTCGAAGAAAAATTTTATAAAATATCCATGCAAGTATTCATGATTAAAAATGCCAGGAATTTTCTAAATGTACGAAATGTTGAATTAGCATTTTTTCATGAATGAAAGGAGTAATGAACATCCCGTAACTCCTTCATGATTATTATGACCAATTTTGAACAAATCATGAAAATCAAAAAGGTAGTTTTACAAGTCTATAAAAAATTAAATAATGAATTCTCAAATTAACATCGTTTATACCTGGTAGTTAAATTACCTCATTACTTATTCCGATTTCCTGTGTTCTTGCAATCAAGAATAATGTAAACAAAATGTGTAGCAATGATATCGAAGTAACGATTTTTCTCTGATTTCGAGCATTTGAAAGAGCATTAGTTAAAACTTTTTTTCATAAATTGTTTGTAATTTTTTGGGATACCTTTATTTTTCGAGTGTAAGATATTTTTGTCACTTGAAAAAATGTCAACAAACTTGAAAAATTCTGTGAAAAATGTGTTTTTACAATGCATCTGAAGTTACATAATTTTTCTTGAAAAGGTAGGGATATATATTTTTCCAGAATAATTCATGGAATTTGTTGAAGATTTTACATCGATTGATTCAAACTTTTATGCACTTATCATAATACATATTTCAACTATTTTTCGAATAGAGAAAACAGAACTGCTAAAACTGTAAATTTTCCTATCTCTAAGAAAAAAAAAAGAAATTTTTAATATATTAATTCTGGACTTGGCTTAATGTTAGAGAATTTTTTTTTAGTTTAAGACTACTTTTTCATTAAAATAATAATAAAAAAAATCATGCATGCAGAAAATTTTTTTTAAAATCCTTTAAATAGCGTTTTAAATTAAAAATAATCAAGTGTCATTTCATGTTAGCGTTGAAAAGTTAATGTTTTAGCCAGGCTTGAATGGATAGATATGATTGTATAAATAAAAAATATATGAATATTAATATACCTCAATTACGTACGTATGTTTCATACGATTGAAAATATATATTATTAGTTTTCGATGAAAAGATGTTCATAATTTTACAAAAAATATCATTGTTTTTTAAGATTTCAAAGTTCAGAATGTGTTAAAAAAGTATAAAAAATTTAGAAGTATTATGAATAATTCATATAAATTCTATTAGAATGTATAAATATGATTTTTTAAAAGTTCTAAAAATACACGAATTCAATAATCGTTTCTTTAAAAATTTCACGTTTAAATATTTTAAGATTACATATTAGCTTTTGCAAAGTTTTGTAAAATTTTTCACAATTTTTTTCTAGTATTCCAAATAGTTATAATTACTATCACGATTATTAAAATTATTTCATGGTACTCCACAAATATTGACACGATGTTCGAAACTTGTAAAAAAATGTATAAATTACATAAAACGTCATTGTGAAATTTAGTTATTAATCATAATGCTATGGAAAGCTATGTTTTACTAAAAATATAATTTTATGTTTTATCATTTTTCTACGAAGTATTGATTCATTTTACTCGACGCTCTTATCGCCAATTTTTTCAGTCTTTTTCTTTTTCTCTCATAATGATAACACTAATTAGAAACAGTCGAATGTTACTAATTCGTTCTTGTTTGCTCGAGTATTGAAAAGAAGGTCATATAGGTTTTAAAAAAATTTTACAGATGAAGAAAATAAAAATAAAAATCCATAAGGTGATAAATTTTACATCATCGTAGTTTTTTTTCCACTTTTTACGGAAGTAAAATGAATTTCACGAATTCAAGCTTACAACTTGTAGGTATATTTGACAAATTATAGCTTCACATGAAAGAAAAAAAATTTTTTTATTTTACACTGCTTGAAATAAAACAAGTGTTTGTAAATAATTGTTTAATAATTTTCTAACAACGGATTAAGTTGGATAGTTGTCGTTAAAGAAATGTGTTTAAATAGTTTCCTACCTCGAGAGATCAGAAAAAAACCCTGACACATCGTCTACAAAAGCCTTTGTTTTCGCATGAAAAGCCTCCCACACAAATATCATACGGGTCAAGATAAAACCAGAAAAATAATCCGTCATCGAAATCGGCTTGATTCAAAAAAAAAAAAAAAGGAAGATTAATTACTTTTCTACCACATTGCATTTTTATTTAGTATTTCATTGTTTGAAGAAATTGTTATGCAATATTAATTTTAATCTCTTGTACTTGTTACCTAAATTATGTGAAAAGTTAAATAAAATATATTCAAAAACATTGTTCTTGTAATATTTATTATTATACAGTTAATTCTGAACATATGAAGAAGAGTAATGATTCATATTAAATTGTTGGAATTTCGAAAACTTCAGTGAATCAAAAATATAGAGAAAATTATTGTAGAAAATTTTTTGAAGTTTTATTAAAATAAAATAAGAGTGTATTTACCTAAGTCATTAATGTAGTAAAAAAATTAAGTTATTCCATGGTAATATTATTCATAATTTTATTGAAACGTTAAGCTTCGTGATTTTTCAAAGTAATATACAAAACCTGTTCCTTTCAGAATTATTATTACGATTCAATCGATTGGTTTTTTTGTAATAAAAGAAAGAACTTGGAAAAAATTTAAAAGTTAGCATTGAAAACATTGTGAGCATTAATTTTGATTATGGTTAACTAATGCCTTAATTCATTTACTTATAAAAATTTGAATTACATTTTCAATCATCTGATGTAGCTTACAAGGGGATATTGTGATCTGCAAAAATTTTGAAAAATCATTCGCGAGTCGAATATTTTCCAATTTTCAAAACGTACATTAGACTTTGCGATAATTTATGAAACATGAACTAAAGTTCGATGAATTGAACAATATAAAACACTTTTATATAAAAATTTAGGTACTTTCAATTTCCAGTCTTATGTGCATGAAGTTCCAAACGTTCAAAATTAAACGAAAAATGAAATGAGACAAGTATTTAATAAAAAAAAAATTTCTTTTTTGCTTCCAAGGATATTTCGGTTAAAACAACAAACTTTATGCTCACTAACAAAATATTTAACTTAATCCTACCCATGAAAAAAATTAAAAATTCAATAAATTTCTCTTCTCGTTAAATTTTAAACGTTTATAGTTCGGAACTTCTGGTACATTGAGTCTTGGAAATATAATTTTGTTAAAATTCGGCTATTTGATTATTTAAACAAATTTCCCAAGAAAATCTAGATTCACTCTTGTATAAATATATTGTATTCTACTGAAATTATTGTATTATAATTTATTCAATACTGAATTTCTTTAATTTGATAATAATAAATTATTGAATACTAAAACTTTTTCAGAGATAGACGGTTTAATGCACAAAAATCGTCACATAATATTTTATAGGTTAATCAATGTATATGCACAACCAATAGTCTTTGGTGTATCGTACATGAAAATGTGATAAGCAAAACGCGGTTATCATGTTTCCATTGTTACGAAGAAGATTAAATTTCAAGCCTATTAGTTTCGAGTGATTCGAGATGTAAATTATTTTGAATGAATATCAATAATTTGACTGATAATAGTGGACCTAATAAACTATGTAAAAAAATTATAATCTGAGAATACTTATCTTTGAAATTGAGAAACAAATTAACTCAATAACATAATTTATGATGATATTTACATTCTATGATTATGTGAAATACAAACAAAATATCGTAACTTTTTCAAAAAAAATTTTGTAGAATTTACATGAATGCTCAATTATTTGTTGTATTTTTGTGTGTAAATTTTATCAATAAACAGAAAAGTTTTGGAAATATTTAAAGAGATTATTATGAATTCAAACAAATTTTGTAAAATAGTGCAAGAGTTTTTTGCGTTTTCAAAACTTGCCCAGTTGATGTTTCTCATAAAAATCTGGTGAAATATTAGAAATTTGTAATAAAATATTTTCTATAGGATCATGTAACGTTTCGTGACTTATGATGCAAATAATGGCGTACGTCAAAACAATCATATGTAACGCTTCACCAGCCATTTTGGTGCCGCTTTCACTGCGCGTGGAACGGCCGCTCACGCGACACATTTTCCCGCGAAAAAAAAAACGCAATTGTCAATTCCGCTATGAAAGGTGTTACAGTAAACGAGTTTCGAAAGATAAGTTAGAAATTACCAAACGCAATTGTACAATTAAAATTTTGTGAAACCGAGAATTTTATTTCAAAAATTAATAGCCTTTTTGGTGTGAGATACAGTTGATTTTTTTCATAAATATTTTTAAATAATGTTGCGAAAGTTGTGAAAATGGCATAGTAAGCAGGAAACAAGTTATGACAGTGAAAAATGGGCAAATTAAAATGTAAAATTCCAAATTTTTTGTAATGAACGAAAACAGAAAAAATTGTTTTTACACTCAGCATTCGATCAATTTTGAATTTTTTATAGATAAATTACATTTTCCAGAATTTTTTACTAAAGTTCTGAGAAATTTGAAGAGCACAATAAAAAAATGTTTGTATTGCAGTTCTCAAAGTATTGAAATTTGTTTATTGCAAGACATTTTTATTTCTTCTAATTCGAGACCAAATTATATTTTTCGAAATAAGACAACTCAAATCAAAACTTTAGTCCATCTTCCTTTGTTATTTTTTATATATGAATTGTAATTAATTTCAATTCATATGAATTTAAATGAAAATTGTCTTAGATTGTTTCCTTCAGAATGCAAAAGAAAAAGAAAAGAAGCTGCAAAAGTGAATTCTGTTAAGTATGCCGAGTATGGGGATACTTTTGTGCGCCGGCTTCGAGCACCGGGAAATCAGATGTAGGCGGAATTTCAAGCGCAATCGATAATGCTTATTTACGGTCAGCGCCGGGAAAATTTATCCGTATTTTTGTCCCCGAACTTAACTTACCCTCATAAAAATGTTTCCGGTGACGTTTGTAGAATAAATTACTCAAATTTGCATTCTTCATCAGTGTGTAAATGCAGTTTTGGTCAAAAGTTATACATGAATACGTTATCTTTTTACGCATAATTTTTTATTTTCTTTTTATAAATGGTATTTTAGTTCATAATTATTGTTTTATCAAGAATTTAGATGACACGATATGTTATAAAAAAGTAGGTATAATTTTTATATTACATACATAAGAATTTAATGCAAGTTATAGTAATAATGCAAATGAAAACATTTTATTCTTCATTATTCATTAGTTGAATATTATTATAAAAGGTATAATTATAATGGATGATAATTTATAATAAGTGTTATCGAAAAAATTACCATTTCAGCTACTATTTTCGATCGATTCACTTCGAAATACTTCCTGCAACAATTTAAAAACTATCAATTTCGACCGGAAATTTGCAAACGAGTTCGAGTACCAAAATGACAAAAAAAATTTTTTTTTGAAGAACAATCAAGTTCTCTAAATTAATGAACAATTTTTACTGTTCTCAAAAGTAATTTTTTTTTTCCGAACATGAGAAGAAAAAATTAATTAATGATAAAAAGATTAACTATTGAAATATTTTTACATAATTTCACGTGTTAAAATACTTATTTGTTAATTTTATTATTGCATATTCTGCTTTTCAATAATCTATACAAGAGTTTAATTATTGATATTCGAGAATGAGAAATTTCAAGATTCGTTTCCTCGATGTTAAAAATATATTTATAATGATCGAAATGTTCTTGCAAAGATTCTTTGTTTTTAGAGCAATACTGGAAAAATTTTTAAATGATGAAAGTTGAAAATTCAAAATTTTGCTGGATAGAAACTGTGAATTTCCGAACTTGATAGATAAAATGTGATACTGGAAAAATTGATGAAATTTGAAGAAAATTAAAAGTTGGTAATAATAAACTTGAAATATAGATTCGAGATAATTGAGGAAGTATCTCAAAAATAATTACATAAAACGTTCTTCGATTCCTGAGAACATTCACTCTCAAGACTACATTAGTTTTCATTCACAAACAGTAATTTTCATTATTTGAAAAATTATGTGGAGGAAAGATTAATGAAAAATTAGTTTCAAATCTGATACCAATAACTCCAATAACTAATTACTATGTAAATCTGAAGCAATACTTTAATTAAATTCAAAATTATAAATTAAAGTAACAATTAAAAAACGTATCCAAATAGTATCTTCCGAAATAGAATTACGAAATTGTTAGAAAATTTAACTTCAAAGTTAAAAAACTATAAACAATTCACCTAAACTATGTAAAAAAAATGATGTGAAAATTGTTTGATGTAATTCACTTCCCGTGTATCATAATAATGACTAAACCGAATAATTGATCGCTGATTATAATGAAAAAAAAGTATTCATCGAGAAGAAGCAATGACGTAGCGAAACTGAAGTAACAAAATTTAATCGGTGTTCTCACGTACAACTTGCACGCCGGGTTCGTGTGCGTGAGTACACTTTCTTGATCTCCGTTTCGAGTCCTAAATAAATTAAAGGCACGAATGGTCAGAAAAAACTGGATTCTGGCCGTAAGAAACGGACGCAAATATAATTCATTACGAATTACTGAACAATTCTAACCTTATTCAGAGTATACAGGTTCAACCTTCAATAAAAATTTTGTTTAAGTTGTTTGAAACATGTATTTCATAACTGTAAGGTTATCTGATTTCTATGTCATGAAATCGTGCCATAATTTAGATCAATTGAACATTAGATTTTGAAAATATGTGAAAACAAAGTCTTAGTTGTTTTTTTTCCACTGAATTTTATTTGTAAATAGGACAAAGAAAAATATAAAAGCAGAAATATACATGTATGATAATTTTTTTTCTTCTATTTGTTATGTTCATGATTTTCTTCTAAGATTTATTATAATGAAAAAAAAAAAAAAAAATAAAGAAACAAACAAAAATATTTATTCATCTTGTAAAGACGAATAAGGCATAAAACATACAAAAGTTAAGTTCTCATAGATATTACTTTTTTCAACGACGACGAAGTCCTACTGGATTTCTTGATAATTTATGCTAGATTCAGACTTAAGCCAGCACATTTATTAATATATTAGGTTTTTCAGATTGTCTAATACGATTATTGAATAGTTATTTATAATTTTTAATATCTATTAAGGTTTTTTTACTGTAATTATTAGCAAGCGATTCGAAAAACATGAAAAAAATAATGTTTAATGAAAAAACAACAATGTAACGACTGATTGAAAATGTGGGCGGGTGATACATCACGAATGCAAGTCTCAAATGAATTAAATATCGTGGTCCATTTTTTCCTTTCTATTTTAGTTGGCAAAAGGTCGCGGCGATTTTAGAAATTCGAGGTTGAAACCGAATTAGTGGTTTTGCCAAATGGACCGTATCAGAGGGGATTTCGGTGAAAATGTCTTTCTATTCATTCGAAAGTAGGGACACCTGGAAACTATAAATCACTTTGAAAATGCTATTTTCACGTTTTTCCCTTTTTACGGTTCTGAAATTTCATTCCAAAATGTTTGAATGCAAAATTTAATACTCTCTCCGAAAAAATTCCTGCTGTTAATGACATGCAATTTTTTGAATTTTCTTTTTTGTTAAAGGTTCTCTTGATTACTGTTTACAGTTATGTTGAATGATATATTTTTTTTGCTTTTGATAAAAAAAAATATCTCATGCTGTAATTATTTCTATTTTTTGGTCCTTGAAATTGTATATATTTGAATTAAAAATAATTTATTATTTTTGGGGATCAATGATTAGGATCTTTCATTTAAAAAAAATGAGCCTGAAGGTCTAAACGTTTAAAATTGAACGAAAAAAACGTATAAGTTAATATAGGACAAAAAAATTCTCCAGCTGCTTTTGAACACTTTTTGATCGTAACAACTGGTAACAACAAACATGATGCTCCCTACAAAATATTTGTCACACTTCCTATCATGATAAAAAATAAAAAAATTACATACATATTTAATATTTTTGTTTTATTTCAAACGTTTGGAACTTCAGGTACATTTGGAACTTTAGGTACATGAAAAAAACTTTCTCATCATTATTAATATTTACAGTATAAACGTGTTTATGTTAATTTTATATTTATAGTTTTGATTTCATGATTTTTCGAACGTAAAAAAATTAATTTTTACGTTCAGTTGTTTTCATTTCATGAATTTCTTTTTCTATATATTTTAAAAGTATATATTTTCAAACTCGTTGATTAAAAATTTCTAGTTGTGAAACTACAGCTTTTATTAATTTTTATCCAAAAATATATCATGAAATAATTAAAAACACATTCAAATGTACTTTTATATTTTATACATTTAATATTTTTCGATACCAAGATCAAACTGATTTAAATTTTACAAATCCAAAAATGGTTAATTTATAAGCATGTAAATGAAAGTTTTTTTTGGTTACATTATAAACTTTTTTTCGAAAATCATAATTTATTTTATTAATTAATTGCCATGTTATCAATTTTTATGTAGTTTAAATCGTACAAAATCTGTTTTGAATTGAATATTTCCTTTTTTTGACTTTTTTTTAATTATCTTAGTATTCGAAATTTCGAGTTTTTTAATTCTGAAATACTGCAGAATTTTTAGTTACCGAATTCAGAAGCATGAATAAAATTGTAAATGGTTGGGAAAACGAGGCTTTAGAAAATACCAACGGTTTCGCTATCGATTAGCTAGCCCTGAACACAAAAAAAGGAAAAGGCATTTCTCGCATGTCGAGCCATTCGACGACGAACGTATCGTATATAACCGCGATGCGCAAAATAGAAAATGCTTTGTTGAAGATATTTTACAGTAAGAAGGAAAAAAAGCTTATTATGATTATCTACGATTGAAAAACGTGTAATGAAAATACGAGTATGAACGAACAATATTGACATTAAAAATTACTTGAATAAATCGAATTTCAGATGGTAGTCGTTTAAGGAAATGAAAATTGAGGAAGACTTTAAGATTTTGATAATTTTCAGCTTGTTTTGAAGTTCAAACTCCTGTAATTCCCCAGAACTGATACTTTTATTTTTACAGTTGTATGTATTGATTTTTTTTAAGTTTTTTCTGAAGAAAATCGTTTTTAATGGAAATTGGATGCACACTTAAATTTAAATAATATTTGAAAGTCACGTTTTGCAAGTAGATTAAACGAGGAATCACGAAGCTACATTGATTCTGGCGGAATCGTATTTACTTTATGTCTTATCAGTAAATTAATAATTTGTTTTTCCTTATCAAACTTGCATTTTGGTACTGACTGAAGATTTTCCTTATTTACTGCACAATTACAGACAAACTTTGTGAAAAACTACGTTTATGACGTGCAGCATAATTTTCTGCAATATCATCTATGTTTTTTATATACTTGTACATATCATCCAACCCTGGCCTATCTGAGTTAAAAAACTGAAACCTCGAATTTTTTCCCCAAACGTTTGAACGACCAGATTTCTCGACATTGTTACATAATCATTTTTACAATGACTGAAATTATCTAGGTAGTTTATAATCAAATCTGTTATACGGCAAACACGAATAACGAAACTCGATGAATTTCAACATTTCGTGATTTATTTTTTCTAAAAATCCATAAAAACCGGGATATACGAAATAATCATAAAATATCAAGCGTATAAATATGGCGAGGAAGAAGCAACGAGAACGAAGGAGAAGCCGAACAAAAACTCGTTCTTGTCTACAGGAACGGAGTCGGCCTTTAAAACACAATGCCACGCAATAACTATTTTATTTATTATTGCAACGCTTTTTCGCCGAGTCCTGCAATTTCAACATTGCAATTATTTAGGAAGTCCGAGTAACTTAATAATTTGTCTTGGTTTTTTAATAATTTTAATTAATTCCTTTTGTCTTTTCACAAAGAGCTGCGAAAATTGTTGATCAATGAACGATTTTCACGTTTTTTTATTGAAATACATTGTAGGATACAGAATGAATACCAGAAATACTTTTTTGAAACAAAAGGTTTCTTTTCTGAGGCTAGCTAAAAAAGAAAAAAATAAGGAGTGAGGTCATTGATTATATTCTTTCATGTTTTGAATATTTTAAAACATTGGATTTTGATTTGTAATAATTGTAAAGTTTTTTTATAAATGCTAGTCTCGAAATCTATGCACTTCATACACTCTCGGAAATGTCTATATTAAATTTAAGAGACTGTCTCTAAAGCAGATTTCCCATACTGTTTATTAAATTTTCTATTAAAGTTATGGACGCAACTATGGAAAAAATTGACACTGTCTATGAAAATTATAAACCTTCAATGAAACCAAAGTGTTTATTTAATATAAAATAAACACTTTGATTATGATAATGGAAAATGTGTATTCCAACTTTTTTAATTTCAAGTGGATTTCGACATGATGAATTTTTTTGGAGCAGATTTTCCCTGATTTATTAACAGTTATTTGATTCAAACAAAAAATTTATATTGTATGGAATATAAATCATACAACGAAAATTATGTTGTATATTTGATAATATGAAAAAGGTATTTTAAAATATTCAAACATTTAGTGTCTTCAAATAAAAAAAATAATAATAATAAATATTACATCAATATATATATAATATAAAAACAAAAAATTTGATATAAATATCTTTGAAATCCTTTCGTATACCCATCAATAAAATTTCAAACACGATTTGAAGAGAAAGTTTATAAAAGATGTTGAAAATTTCAAATTTTTTTTGACAGATTAAATACTTCTGTTTTTGTACATTATGAAAATTGAATTCATTTATTGTGTTCGACATTTAATATTTCTTATTATATTTGTGAAGTTCTAAAGTTTGAGTGTTATACTTCCTTTTTTCAAGATAATTTGTTTTTATTAAGAATGGAATAACGTAACTTTTTCATCGCATTTTTACATTACCAAGGTCTAACGTCATTGGAAAAATAAAAATAGACATGCTATTTTTGAAAAATTAAGATATCTTAAAAAAAATTTATTACCGAGGTTATGATCAAATGGATTGGGAAGAGTTTTTGATAAAAACTTGAGAGATGTGATTTTTGAATAAAACAAGGATTTTCTCAATCATCTTCGAAATCTAAAAATATTTGCAGAAATCTTTTATATTTTAAATTGGAAAATAAATGCATGAGTTTGAAAGAATCCTGGATTCATTCCAAATAAATTTTTTCAATTTATATTTTAGGCATAATCAAAATATCGTGAAATACAAAATCCACAACTTCTAATACGAACGATTGTTAAAAAATCTTCAATTTAATCAAAAACTATGATAAACTTGAAAAATTTGAGATTTCAATTTCACAAAGTGAAAATTGACTATCTATCAATCTCAAAATCAGAACTCTGCAATTAATAAATTGTCAGATTCTCGAACTCGTATTTTAAAAACTCCAAAATACGCAAAAATGAAATTACTAAATTCTTAAACTTTTAAAATTTGCAGGACTGTCAAGTTTGAAATGTAAAAAAATATTTTTGAATTCATAATATTCATTACATCCATCAATTTAAGGATGTTTTTTTCGTAATTAATAATTAGTAAATATTTTTAAAGAAATCATTAAAAAGTATTGATAATAATTATTCATTCATCTTTTAATACCGATAAACAAAAATATATGAAAATATATCAATTGATATACATTGGAAAAATTGTATAAATGAAGATAATGTTTTCTTGCATCTTATACTTTGCATAACTATATTGAATTTTATTTTATGTAAATGAATAGGAAATTGGCACAGGTGTGTTCAGGAGAACAAAACATAATAAGTAACGTTTGTTAATGTTTTTTTTAATTAATTTCTTAAATAAACATTCGAAAAATTGTTAAAGTTTCTCCCAAACATTTCACAATAGAGGGTTTTTCATTTTGTAACGTCTCTTTTCAACCCAGATTCAAAATCCTGTGCACAATAGCGTATAGACATTTTTTGTAACACAAATATCAAATCGTAAATCGTCTTCGAAAACGAATTCAATGAGCTCAGCAAAGATTTACAACGCGTATAACATGCCACCGCGTTACTCTGTGATTGTAGGGCAATGGACAAATAGCTGGTGTATATCTCGCGGACTTAACTATCATGTGACGTATGAATTACGAGCGAAGCATCGCGCAGTGACGTGAGCACCTTTTTTTCTTTTTAAAAATTTTTTTCATCATTATCAGAATTTGAGTTATTCAGGCGTAAGCAATGTTTTACAAACAGTTCGCAAATATACTTGAGCAACTTTGTGATAAGATCATAAAATATCTAAAATGAAACTGTTTTATTTTGGGGGACATTAGGAACTTTTTTAGTATGTATTTATTTTAATAATTACCAACATTATGTACATGATGAGAAAAATGTAAATTATTTAATTATACTGTAATACTCTCTTTTTTGTTATATTCTATTTTTTTTCTTTAAAAATATTTCATGGACTATTACTAAAGAATTCAAAATTACCTTTATAACGATAGATATAAAATGTTGGAATCAAAAAAAAAAAGTATGAATTAAATTGTAAAAAAATTGATCTATACATAAAATTTTGATAAAAATCCAACATTTTCTTCTCGTACGGAAAAGAAATGCGATTTTCATAATTTCCTCACCTAGAATTATATCGATAAATGAACATTGTCTGTAATGACTTTTTTTGATAAGACACGCAAAAAGATAGCGTTCTGCAAACCGATATTTTTTGACGCGCCTCGAGGCTCGAGGCCGCCGGGCGTACATTTATACGCACGATTATTTGCATAAATAACATCGTGAATGTTTCGTAGACCTCCTTCACTAAAAAGGAAAGGTGATTCAAAACATTGAAAAGCCTCTGGAAAAGTGGACATTTGGGGCAACCCTTTCAGAATATGTTTGGTGCGTGAGGAATAAAAAGAGCTAGCAATCGCAAATTTATTTATACTTCGAGAAATACATATTTGCTTCAAAAGCTTTAATTCTCATACTATAAATTAAATTCGTGTGCCCCTTTTCTCTTCTGATTTACATGTTACTGTATAAAGCGTAATAATATTTTACCAAAATATAATATATATAACTGTAATATAATTTTTTTTTCAAATTTACACATTCCTCTATCCAAACGAACTTTATTATAATTAGTTTTATAATTTTTGAATCCTGTACATTCCTTGAATTCACTTTGGATGATTATCCCGAATGCAATTTTCCCGAAAAAACAAATAAGGATAAATAACGAGTAATAGATTGACAAATTTTTAAGACAATCCTTTTGCAACTAGTTTCGTACACAGTTACAAAAGAATAATAACCTAAAAATCAATCACTTTGAAAACGATTTCTCTTTGCGAACAGAGATTTGAAATTCAAATCCAAGAATAAAGTTAGGGATGAAATGTAAAGGCAGCATCGAAGAAAAAGTGGGTATCGCTTTAAAGTTGAATACAAAGTTGCCAATTACAGTTTCTACAAAGAAAAAGACTGTTTTATGTAGGTTACTTGAGATCGATTTCAAACAACGTTTTATTTTTATCTGCAGCACAATAAAAAATTAAACAATAATAAATTTTAAAATAAATAAATAGTACTTCTTTCATTTTTTATTTTATAATTACATTATGTATTTTATTAGTTTCCTAAAAATTCATATGTGAATTTCTTCTATATTTATATAGTTATTGAATGATATTACACTTATGATTAATTTGAATATTAATATTATGAATTCGAATTTTCCTTGAAAATTCAGCCTTGTAAATTTCTCCTGAATTCTTGCACATTTATTTGAAAACTATTTAAATATAGAGAAATTCAGATATGAATTTTTAGGAAACTAATAATATAAATAATGTACTTATAAAATAAAAAATTAAAGAAGTACCATTTATTTATTTCAAAATTATATTATTCATATTATTAGTTTCCTAAAAATTCTAATGTGAATTTATTATATATTTAAATAGTTATTAAATGACGTTACATTTATGAATAATTTCATTATTAATATTCTGAATTCGAATTTCCCTTGAAAATTCAGCCTTGTAAATTTGTCCTAAATTCTTGCACATTTATTTAAAAACTCCAGAAACTTGATAAAACAATTTTCATCGGAAGTTCGAACAAGAAAATGAATAAACATGTAATATTTGAGGGACTAGACAGAGTAAAAAAAAATTTGAAAACCAGAATCCCGTACTGAACGTTAGTTCCCAATTACGATATAATGCGTAGATGATGTTGGTTCATTAAATGCAAATTCGCGAAAGCGTCCTCGGCGTTTTTTTTTCGCGTTCGCTTTCGACTTAATTGCCATCGAGCGTTGTTTGGAGGGGGGGGGGGGAGACATTTCGAGGAGAGCAGCACGAGTGACATAAATCTTGGCCGGAAAGTCGATCGATAAAGTGAGCCCGCGCGTATCAATGCGAAGTACGTACGTACGTAGGAGGTCTGCAAATGCTCCTTATATTTTTGTTCGTAAAAGCAACACAGTAATATGTTTCTTTCATACTTTTCAAATGACCCTAGTGTATATAGGTTTCGTTTGGTAGTGCAGAAAACTTTGTTTAAAATTCTGTAAACGGTTTCTTTGAAGTTCTTTAAGTTGTCTTTGAGAAACATTATTTTAGAGACTGAGAATAAGAAGTTTAGTGAGGGATTTTATTTACAAGTCAACATTTGGATGTTATTATATTACATTTTATATATTATATTCAAAACGAAAATGGAATAAATAAAATAATTTCATACAATTTTTTATTATATTCCATTTTATTTACTTTTTTATTTGTTAATTAACATTTTTGATTCTTGGTACAAATGTTTTTGTACAATTGATTAGTTTTTAATAATGATTTTTCATTAATCATAAGTGATCTCTCTCTTATTTACGTTGAATTAAAACTTAGTTATTATTTTTAACATCAAGTAACATCAAGACTACTTCTAAAGAAAAAAAAACACTAAGTATAAGTAAATAAATACTAATTGTTTGACAAACGACTAATTAAAATAAAAAAAACGTGCTACTAAAAATTATTTTTTTTTTTTTTTCACTATTTTAACCTAAGAAGGTAATACATAGTGTGTAAATGAAAGGTTGTTATTTGTTTTTATTTTATTTTCAAAATAAAAAGCCTATAAAAGGCCAGGAAACTGGAAGAAGTGGAGAAATAATTTGAGAAATGAAAAATTTATAATTGAAAGGACAAAAATGTTTTACATTGGATAGGAATGACATAGTCTACGGGAGTAATGTATTTAATTAGTATTGTAATTTTGTGAAATAGTTTAGTAATTATGTGATGAATATTTTTGTGCTTCTAGAATGATTTATATAAAGAAAAGGACGAGTGAATAGACTGAATTGTAACACTGAACTTCCGAGAGGCTTATTTTATAAATTTAGACAACTATGTGATAAGGATGTTTTATCGGATTGGATAATGAAATTGTACAGTATGTAAGTAAGAATGAAGGTTGTGAAATAAGATTTATAATTGTAAAGATAATAAAATTAATCATGTTTTTTAGTTTCCTGAAGAGGGCAGAATAAATTGCCGAAAGCTTGAAGGATTTAATATCGGTTTAATTATTTATTTAAGAAGATTGGCTCCAATATGATCGAGGAAAATATAATGTTATTTTCAAAAATTTTCAAAGCAATGAAAATTAAATGAGTCGTATGAAATAAGAAAGCAAAATAAAATAATAATGGTGAAAATTGAATTTTAGAAAGAAGGAATTTTCAATTTCAAGAGGAGATTAATTCAGAAAACTATGAAGCATTTTTATTTCGAATCGAAAAAGAATTTTGACGAGAAGTTTGAAATTTTTATATTTAGGACGGTTGTGCACAGAAACGTGCGTTTCTAAACGGGTTTGTGACATTATTTAACAAATGAGAACCGTCAATAAATAAATAAATAAATAAATATGTATTAAAAAAATATGGTAAATTCAAAGTAAACATGGTACATCATGTAAAATTATAAATAAATAATAGGAATCGCTGGATATCCTAGGTTTTTCAATTTCTCATGGTCCCCGTGGTTTTTTTCATTGTAAGCAATGATAGTCAAGTAAATAAATCATAAATCTTCTAAATACTTCGTCCGAAACAGCATTATTGAATCCAAATCGAAGAATGATCACTCGGAGCCAAAATTCGTGTATTGAAAATTTTATTCACTGAAGGAAAAACGATCAATATTTGATAATCAAGTACTTTAAATTTTCAGAAATAGAAAAACAATGAAAATTCATAGAAAATTTCAGGCAACATTGAAAAAAATGATAGAGAATCATAGAAGTTTATAGGAACGATCGAAAATTATTGGATTTGATTGGGAACTGTAAGAAATTATTAAATATGAGAATTAATAATAGGTATTATGAAAAATGATAAAAATGTACAAGAAATTATATTTAATGGTAAAAAATCGTAGGAAACTATTTGAAAGCATAGTAAATCCATTAAAAATGTAGAATATCTCATATCGTATGAAACATGTTTATAATTGAAAAATCGTGAAAATATATCGAGAACTAAATGAAACAATATAAAAAGATTGAAAATTGTTTCAACGTTATAAAATCATAATTATGGTAAATCACAGCACACAAAAGGACTTCAAAGCAAATTTTTGATTAGTCATTAGCGTCCATAATGGCTGCAATTTTTTTTTTATCGCATATATGCACTCTCAGGAATTTCTTTATTAATTTAAGAGACTTTCTTTGAAGCAGATTTCCCATACTGTCTATTGAATTTTGAAATGGACGCAACTACGAAAAAAATAGACACTGTCGATTAAAAGTATAAACCTTCGACAAAATCGAAGTGTTTATTTAGTATGAAGCAGACATTAAAATCATTTTACCTTTAAATGATTTCTCAAACAAATTAAACATTATTATTACCCAACAAAATTTATATTGTATAGAAAAAAAATTGTATTCAACATTTGATATTTTGCAAAAGATATTTTAAAGTATTTAAACATGTAGTATCTTAAAAATTAATAATAGTAATTTAAAATTTCAAAATTATCATATCTAGTATGAAAACAATAAATTTGATATACATTTCTTTGAAATCCTTTTTATATACATGTCTATGAAATTTCAAATACGATTTTAAGAGAAAGTCCTATAAAAGATGTTTGAAATTTCAAACTTTTTTTGACAGTTTGGCTCAAAATAAGTTTTAGAATCTTTTTTTTATGTAAAGTATTTGTAAATTTAAACTCTACCAATTATTTTTCCACGATATTTTTCAAATAGTCGTTTCATTTGGGAAATTGCATGAAATAATCGGATGGATTAAATATTTTTTCAAATTCTAAATGAAATTTTTCAAAACACATAAAAATTCAAATAGTTTCCGATGTAGCATTATCATTTACTTCGTGGCTATCTAGAATCTGTATAAATTATTGTGTGTTTTGAAAAAATCTACTTAGTAATAAAAAAAACTCGGGCCCCCATGACCCCTCAAAATATACGTCCTTGACACGTGACCGCACACATGCACCCTGGGAACCTCTCATTTCCACTCTCCTTCTCACTTACTCTTCCTCTCTCTCCCTCACCATGTAAGCCTTTATCATTTCACATCTACCACTCAATCTTCCTCTTTTTCCAATCCCCAAAAATCCCATAGTTACTTCTCTCTCAATTTTGTGTCCTCGTCTTTCCTCTTTTTTTCCTTCTTTTTTCCTCGCATCTTTCTCTCTCATCGAACCCTTTGGTCCCCGTGATTCTTGGCAATTTAATAGACATTGATTAAAAATAAATTGTATTATCGAACATGTTTGCCTTTCATAATTATCATAAACGAGAGTAGGAATTTTCGGAAATTAAGTTTGTCTTCCTAGTTGTATTGATAATGCGAGCGAAACCGACAGGACATTACTTTTGGATGTTTTTTTTTCGGTCCTTTTCGGGCTCAGCAGGAACTCGTTTGGAAAACGTGTCGGTTTTGGGACGAGAGTTTTAATGATTCAAGGGATTTAAAGCTTGAAGAATTTAGAAATGTCGATCTATTTCGTGTTTTCAGAATGGTAATTTTGGAGTTTGAAATTTTTGATCAAGAAAATTTAATTGATTAGAGATTTGGCAATGGCTTTTTCTATGCTTTGAGTAAGATTTTAGAAATTTTGGGTGCAAGAAATTCTGGTAAAAAAATTTTCAAATTATGAACTATGAAATTTCTAGAATTTCCGAGTTTGCCAATTTCAGAATTTATCGATTAGGAAATTATGCAAAGGTAAGTAAATTCTTGTATGAAAATTTGATTTCGAAATTTCGTGAAATAATTGAATTTTAGCACATTTGTAGAAAATATGTTCGAGTTTTCACTCTCGAATTTCAATTGTTGTTGATCTCGATTGGTGAACTTTTTACTTTTTATCGTTTCACGAATTCTCGATTTCATTTGTTTAAAATCCAAATATTTGAATCCTTTCAATTTTGTTTGAATTATTTAGTTTGCAAATTTATTTTTTTTAAATTATCTTATTGGGAAATACGTCAGTTTTTTTACTTCTCAATTTACAGATTATTTAACCCTAAATACAAGATAAAATTTCTATCTTTTCTAGCATTTTAATTTGGCTTTTAGAAATGTTCTGAATCTTTGACAGAAAGTAAGAACTTTCTTTTTTTTTTAATTTTCGTGAAACGTCACATTCTAATGTTCACTTTCAGATTTTTATATTTTGATTTCAATTGAAGTAAATTTACATAAAAATTTTGAAACATGCTTTTAAAATTGAAATTTTTGGTTTAATATGTATGCTTTATAATTGTGTGAATTCCAATTCGTTGAATTGTTTTTGATAATTATATAATTAGTTAAAAAAAAAAAAAAAATTTTCGTGATTTGTTTTGAAGTTTCAATCTCGAACTTCTGGATTACGTAATTTAACAGTTTTACTCAACTTTCCAAAACTTAAAACTTAAATCTTCAGAGTAATAAAAATTCTTGAATATTCAAAATTTTATTTGCAGATTTTCGTTTTCTCAAATTAACCACTTTAGAAATTCAAGTTTCTTTTCTAGAAATCTTCTCAATCTCAAGATCATTAATTACAATTTTTTGAAGTTCTCAAATTTTGAACCTATTTTACTCTAAACTTTTCAATAAAATATTTCAATCAAAATTTATGTAAATATAGAAGTATTATTTATGTTTTTAAATCTGTTAATAGTTGACTTTCGTGAAATTTTGTAGTTCAAATTAGTTCAAGTTTTTTGATTCTTTATTTAGACAAGTCTAGGATTTAATTGAGGACACGTTGATAAATTTGAAAAAGCTTTTGTTAACGCTTTGTGCCTTATTTATTTACATATTGCGTGAATTCATATCAAATCATGTTAGTATTTTTCAATTCAACAGTGTAACTGATTTTTCAGATCAACTTTTCCAATTTCTTCATGCTCTAAATCAAATTTAGTCAAATTCGAAGTTGAGAATTTCGAGATTTCTTGATACAAAAATGTATGGAAGGAATTTTATGATTCATTCATTATTCGTAGGATTTTTATTCAATTTCAGAAAGTAAATTTAGGATATTATCGACTCTGAAAATATAAATACATAGTAATCACAGAAATGTTTTGAACTTAGGTATGAAAATGTCGAAAATATTAAAAAAAAATTCGAAATGTCAGAAACATATTTTACAGTTGAATATAATATTAAGCTAAAACATCCACACAAAAAATATATTTTAAAAATATTAACCATAACACCGGTGTAACGATAATTATGTAAAATATAGAAAGTTCATTATTACATCGATGATATTAAGAAGCATTTATTTGCAGCGAGAAAAAAAAAGGTCAGAAAAAGGGAAGGCAAATAATATAATCGACGTATTTGCCGTTAATAACGTTTCAAGCGTTCCCTGGGATACACACTGTAATTACGGGTCTTCCTCGACTTTGAAATTTTATTGATCCTCTCTTTTTCTTCGGCAACGACTTTTTTTCATCATCCACAGACATTTTCTTTTCAACTCGAGAAACTGCTGAGAGGTGGAGCGACTTTTACACGCGATCGAAGTTTTTATACTAGACTTATTTTGTGCAGTTCCTAGTCCGAGTGAAAGAAGAAAAATAGAGAAAATTTCTGGCATTCCCGATGCCAATGATATGTTCGTAATAAATAGTGTTCCATGATTTAGCTGAATATTTCGTCAAATGGGAAATAATGAGATTAAAAAGTTTTATAAATTACGAATTTAGTAATTTCTGGACGAATTGGAAGCTCAAATATTTTGGAGTTCTCAAAGAAAATTGTAGAATTTCTGGAATCGTTTTAAAATTCTCTTTAAATGAAAATAACACCAATTATTTATGATCTACTACCAAAGAATTAACAATTTTTTCGTGCAAACTGTAGAGAAAAAAAAGTACTCGAATCATTCATGTAGAAATTGGTCGCGTTTTGTAGCTCGAGGGATAGTGAGGGGTTGGGAAGTTATTGAATTTTAAAGCTTTGATGTAGAAAAAAAAGCATACAAAAAAGTGTAAGAGTTGCGAAATTCGCCTCGATCTCGAGACATCCGAGCTCTCTCATTCTTAATGAGGCCCTTATGCCTTCCTCTTTGCGGCCTTTTCATCCCGCGAAAAGAAAAGAAAAAAATAATTTCAGTTTACACATTTGCATCCATTCATTTTACGTTCTTTTTTTTTCGGTTTTTGGATAAACAAAAAACTATTGTTCATTTCAGGAATCGAATTGAGGTAATGTGGAAAATTTTATTTTAATTTTAGTGACGAAAATGAAATGTGATTTTTCAGGCACAGTAATATGACGAATTTAAAAAATTAATTGAGAATAGAAAATTTTGAGGCATAATATTGAAACCGGAAAAAAAAGGACATTCATAATGATTTTACGAATTTTTTTTTCATGAATTGCGACCGATTTTATGTTGAATTTTTTGAATGAAAAATTTTGAAAAACAATAAGTGTCATTGAATAATAAAAATTTTATTTACACTATGAATTTTATGGATAATATTGAAATTTGAAAAAAACAGTGTACAATTCTTGACCCTTGAAAATATATAGATAAAAATGCTAGATACATCATCTAGAATAATTCTATATGACTGTTGTTTTTATAATCCTTTTGAATGTGATATGGAAAATGTCGCTTTCGCGCATATGAATTAACCCTTCGTGGCAAAGGGTTAATTAACTGTCTTTTGCACATTCGAACTATTAATAACGTGGATAATTACTCGAAAGGTCGTAAAAGGCAATTCGTTTCGTGCGAAACGCTGCGTGTAAAATATTATGCATAAAGGCACTCGAAAAGCATTGACGAATATATGAATGTCCGCTGAAGGAAAATTGCGTGAGCTCAGTTACGACTCGTTTTTGACCACTATTGTAACAGAAAACTTAATTTTCATATACTTCCAATATGAATGAAACTGGTTTTACTTGTTTCTGCCAAAAAAATTGCGAATTGTTTTTTAGGTTTCAAATTTTGAATTAATGTGTTGATTAAGTCAGGTACTTGAAAATTTGGCAACATTTCTTGAAAAATCGATATTTTTTTTGGAAAAATATGATTGACTGTTTTTTTACGATGATTCAAAGTTATAAGTTATTGATTATCTGTTTATAACATTTTTTAGACGTTATATCTAAATGATTAACATAAAAAATGTGCAAGCTCTAAAAACGCGAATGATAATTTTGAAATTCATATAGTTGTTAATTTTCAAAACATAATGGAATCGGATCTTAAACATTGGAAGCCTACATTTGCAGAAATAATATTAACATTTAAAACCTTTAATTATGAGTTTTCCAATTTTCTAACAAATTTTTATCAGTCATAAATATTTTTGTGTTTAAATACTTCTTTGACACAAAAACAAATTTAGAAAAATAAGAAGAGTTTTTTGTCGAGTTTGGTTCCGAATAATGTTATTCTCTTTAGATTTGTTACTTATAATCTCATGACTTTTTTTTCTTGTTTCCAAACATCTCGATTCCGAAAAAAGTAATTACGAAAATTCGTTAACGAACCCTTTATTTGATAAAGATATCTTAAAAGAAGTTGCCATGTTTTATAATGATCTTTGGAAATAATATTTTTGTTTCGCGTGTTAATTAGAGTTAAAAGGCAATAAATAATAAGCTTACAACACTAGAAATAGTTTTGCCAGTGGCGCTCATTCTCTAGCGACCAAAAGAGTAAGCACGCTCTCGTATCGATTCAATTATGTAACGCCATTCAATTTGTAGCCCTCGCCTAATCTCTGACGTTTAACAAGGCAACCACATTTTGAAACCTCTATTTATTCATCATTTTGCTTATCAAGTATTTTGCTTATAATATCGTATAAATAGTCCGTCATTATAGAATGATCACCAGGAAACAATAAATGCTCCATTGAAAAAAAAGTATTTTAAATTCTATAAATAATTTGGCCAACATTCTTTTATTGATATCATTGACAAAGTTCAGAATTTTCTTCTTTAATTTGCCATGAATTTTTACAAATCAAGGCCTTTTTTTCTATTGACATCATTTTGTGACGTGACGTACAAGACTCATAAATGAAAAAAATTTGGAATTGGAATGAATAACTTTCATAATATGATTATTTGAGAAAAATTACGAATGCCTAATTACGGAACTTGCGTTTCACCTCGGAATTTTTCCATTTGAATTTTCAGAGTGAAATTTTTCTTTGAATCCTGCTGATCTCGTTTTCCTCTCGACTTTTAGATTCTTTTCTTATTTTCCGAGCCGAATCCGACGTCGCGGAGACTGCAAACGAAATTACGCTCTCTCTCATATTATTATTTTATTTTTCATGACGCGCGAGTTTGGAGACGCGGTCCATGAGATATTCATAAACTTAGCCGCTCCGAGTGGAAGAACATTCCAAGCGAGCGAGAAAATTAAACGTTACATTTCGCGCCTTCGTTTTGGCGAGCTCGTTTTTATCGCGATCCGATTTTTCTTCTCGATTAGAAACATCGTGCTCTTCGTGAATCAAATCGTGAAATCATAATTTGAAACTCCCACGCAGAAATGCGAAATGTGGGTTTTGAAAAAGTCTTTTTTTTTAAATTGTAAATAGTGTCAACAATTTTTCATTGCGATCATGAAAATCAGCATTTTAAGCGAATAATGTGCAGATGGCTTGAAATTTGAAATTATAATTAGGTCAGTTTATCTCGAACGTGCAATTTAAAAAAAAAAAATTCCACAAAAATAAAAATTATTTGGTTGACGTTAGATGAAATGACTCAATTTCGAAGGTTAATTTGCAATGTTGAAATAAAATTGTTGTAATGTTTTTCCTTTCTTTTTTTTTTACAGTTGTTAGGCAGTTCATGCTTCAGTCATGGCCCTTATACATTTTACAAGGCAATCGGTATAGGAAACGGTCGCGTATTACGCTTAGGAAGTTTTTTCTTAACGAAACTTTGGAACGATGCCGATCTCATCAGCATCGCCGAACTTCAGCTTCTCTGGATCGACAGCAGGGGCTCCAACACGCCCCTTGCTTCCTTACGACTGTATTTTCTACCCGAAAACACCCCCGAAGGCCGAAAGGATATACATGGAGAGGTAAGTCCATTAGCTGTTGATAATAATTACACAGAGCAACAAAAATGTGGGTTTTTTGAAAATAATCGTATTGCTACTGATATTATCTTTTTGTACGAAATTCTAAACAGCGTCATCAAATTTAATGAATTGTTATCATTCATCCGTTTGTCTGTTCTTGATATTTCTCTTCGTGACAAGAATAATACTGTATTCTATATAAACATTTGTCGCACCAAATTCGCTGCCAATGACACTATTGCTCGAATCTGTTGCGAGGGTAACGGAATCTCCGATAGACTTGATTTCTTCGATTATCTACTTTCTTTTTTCTTGAAAGCAGTTTATCAGTTATATTTTTAGATTCAATCACGGCTGTTCCGTTAGTCTATTTATTTATTGTGATTTTTCTGGCGGCTCTTAAACTTTTTGACCTGCTGTTTATATTGTTAGTTACTCATGTCTTACTTTTGAAATTATGAGCGGATTATGTACCTCCAAGCGGTATGGTATTTAATTTCGTATTTGTAATAATCCGAACAAAAGTTATCAATAACTGTTGCTAAAGTTCTCTGGAATCAAATTACCGATGGTTTTTGCAAAGTTAGCTCATTTCGTTAATTTCTTTGCGATTCAACAAATGTATTGACCGTTCGGGCAGTTCTCAATAGTCCGAACTTCTGAATGTGGAAAGTTTTTTCCTCTATGAAATTGGCTTATAATGAAAGTATATTGTTTATTTAACGGATTATGTCATTCTAAAAACTAAATCGAACGTGGCTCAGATATTTGACATGGCCAAACGTTACGTCGATGAGATGTCAATTCGTGAATGCTACAGACAGTAGAAGGGAGATGTGGAGCCTAGGCTATTTGGCAATTTCAACTGGCAAATATAATCAAGCTGTAAATTACGGGAATGACTTGCGGACGAAACGGTTATTGACAGGCCAACGACATATCTCGCGCCGAAACCAACCCCGACTGTGGGGCCGAATGGCACATTTTTTTGGCGGAATCATTGACATTTGGTCGGTTTTCGTGAAATAGTGCGTTCCCGTGTTCTTACAATCGTAATGTGCAATCCGCAGATAGGGTCAGCAAGTGCAGTATAGGTTAGCACAACTTGTCAATCAAGCCATATGAATTTTGGAGTTTCTGAATCTTCGAGTGAGACTTTATGATTTTCTGAATAAATGTTTGTCTTTGAAAATGGAAATAGTGGGAATTTCTAGAGGTAGCAATGTTCTGAAGTAAAAATTAGAGAAAGGCGTTGTTCTAAAACATTTTATTTTTTACTTTTAACGATAATGGAAACGAGTTACTTCTGTTCGGTAACAAGTAACGAAAATCCGGTGATTTATTTCACGTTACTTTTATCAATGTTGTGGAACGATCTGTAACTTTTTAAGAATTTTAATGTTCTGAAACCGAGATGTGAGTAATTTTTGACTTTATTTTCGGATCAAACTTCTATATTTATAATTTTTAATGAAACAGTGTGACATATTAGTTATAAGTATACAAATATTGATAAAGAATATGCTTTTTACTTTTTATTAGAAAATTTCACAATTCGAAGCATTACATTTTAGAAATTCGCGTGAAAATACATAAAAATACTAGAAATATGTAGATTTCAAAATCTATAGCAGGATCTTTTAAATCTACAGATAATGCTAGAAAATCTGACGTAATTTAATGAATACAGAAAAATATGAAAAATACTAGATTTAAGTTAGTTTATTATAAATGCTATTAGATACTTCAAAAATTTATTTCAATTCCAGGAATCTGGAAAATTCAATTATTCCAGCATTGAATTATAAAAATATATGTACCTAAAAGTACATGAAAATGATCACAAAATTCTTAATTTTTAAAGTCTAAAAAAAATTCAAAAAATATCGAGGGTACTCTAAATCTATAAAGAAATTTTTTTCTGCAAAATCAATCGAAGTACTTCAAATATTGTGTACCTACAATTCTAGGAAGTCTTATTCAGGAAATTCGAAGAGATCTTCAAAAAAACCAAAAAATTCTACAACAGATTATAAATACTTGGAAATACAAAAAAAAAAAAGATACAAAGTGAAAATTTATTGAGACGCTGTTTCATGAAAAATTCTTAAAAACACGAAAAATTTAATGAACTTCAAATTCTAGAGCTTCAAATTCTCGAAAGCTATATAACAATTCATTAAAAAACACTATAAATAGAAGTATTATTTGAAAATACTAGAAAATTTTACTACATTTTATACATCCTGAAAATTACGGATTGTTTCAAAAATACTGAAGAATCTTTCAAATCTTAGGAAAAATGGAAAAGTATAACAAATAAACTAAAAGGAGAAAAATCAATATAGATACTATTACCTGAAAAATCCTTTAAAATACAAAAAATATCGTAAACTTTGAATTTTAGAGAATGAAATTCTTGAAACCTGTACAGCAATGTACAGAAAAATAGTACAAATTCATAAAAATACTAAAAATTTGCCAACTTTCTCCAGTGACTTACATTGAATAAAATGTCATTCATAAATTTTTCGAACTTGAAAAAAAAAAAATAATGTGCCTGAAGTTCCAAACGTTTAAAATTAAACGAAAAAAACTTATGAGTTGATATAGGAGAAAAAAAATTTCCAGCTGCTTTTGAACACTTTTTGATCGTAACAACAAACTTGATGCTTCCCAAAAAAATATTCATCACAGTTCCCAACATGATAAAAAATCGAAAAATTTATATATTTTTAATTTTCTTTTTACTTTAATCGTTTGGAACTTCAGTTACATGAAAAATATGAAAATTTAAAGAAGCTGACTGATTTTTTGCTCAGGGTCAAAAAGTACAAATTAACAATTGCTTAATTAATTTCTTCACTGAAAAAACATTATTAATAGAGGGCTTGTCCTAACAAACAATAGGTCTTGAAAGTATGTTTTATCAGCGCAAAACGTTGTGTTGAAACTTAAAAAATTTAAACACGACTTATTTTTTAGTTTTAAAACATTTTATTATATGCAAAATAAACAGTTTCTGGACAAAAGCACAAGTACGTTAATATAACTTTTTTTATCATCAGTTGTTCGATGTCTTGTTATTTACAATAAATTTATTCCAATAAGTAACGTGAAAGTAACGAAACGTTACTTTTTTTTCTTTTCACTTTTTTCACCTAAGTAACGGTAACTTTTTAAGGTAACTTTAGAAACTCTGGTATACTCGTCAAATTACTAGAAAGTCATTAAAAACAGTTAGGAATCAACGAATGATATCGTCAGTTTTTTTTTTTTCAATATCAAACTTAAAAAAATTAAACTCTTAAGCAATATTTTAGATACTTTATTATTATGTATCTTGCACACATTTTAAAAGTCGAAAAATCATGTAATTGATTTCCCTAAAAGTTTTCAAAGATGAGAAAATATTGTATTTACGTTCAAAAGTTATCACATGGTTTATATTTTCTTGAAAATTCAGTTAATTATTGTTGAAATTGAATAAAAATTTATTGATTAATAATACTCGAGGATTTTGGAAATAAATTAGGGTTCGTTGTGGCCGTGAAAATTGCTACGTCGATGAGAATTTAACTCGTCGAGGTACCGCGTCGCGGGGCACATTGAACTTCCTTTCACGGCGAGCCGGCGCTTTCGGTCGGGTCGATACATTTTAATTTATAAGCAAAAGACGGGGGCGCAAACGTATTTTCCGCGGAAAAACCCAAATCCTCGAGTTCTCCTCGTCAAGGATTTCTCGTGTGTGCAATCTCATTTTCACGAATTTTTCGTTTTTTATTGCATTATACAATCTTATTTATTTTTCATGACTTTAAATCTTGATTTCAATAAAGTTTCTACAGTTTTAAATTTGAAGGAAAATCTCGCGGAAACTTGTACAATTTTCTATCAAAATTAAATGAATTCGAGAAGAAGCTTAAACTGTAGATGCCATTCAAAAATCGTGAGAATTTCTTTTAATGTTTAGAAATGTGAATTTTTCAGAAAAATAAATAGTAATTATAAATTTAAATTTCATATTTCTGTATTAATCACAATGAGTCCATTAATCAAAGATGTAAAATCGAGAGCGAATTATCTTGTTACATACTCTGGTTGAAATATCGAGGAAAGTCGTAACGTTCCGTTGAAAATAATTATTCTATAATAGAAGATTTCTTGTGTCGAGGGAGCAAGAAATGAAGACGGTTGTCAAGAATTGCTGTATTCTTGTATTGACGATAAACCTGGATCGCGGAATTTTCCTGGCAATAGCCGAGGGGCAAATTGAAATCGGGCCCTTGGGATAACGCTTTTCAATTGCGCTTTTTGCGCTATTAAGCCCGGGCAACGCGCTATCTTGCGAGGTAAAGAACGCGATTGCTGAGTATATTACCGATAAAACCTATACGTTGCTCAAGACGCGAGTTTTACAATCGGCAAAGTGCTCTTCGTTATCAATTTTCTAAATATTCGAAGGAACCATCTGACAATTGATGTGAAAAAATTAGAAGCCAAACAAAAAAAAAATTATTTTTGATAGATGAAACGGGATTTTTATTTGTCATTATTTTACTATTCATGCTCATATCTCTCATTATTTATTTATTATAAAAAAATTTTCAAAATATGTCCGTGCAGAAAGTTACTATGATGTTTTTACTTTTCAAAATCTGGAAAAATCAAAAACAATCATTAAAGAAATTATAAAGACGAGTTTTGAAATATTTTATGGTTTATTTGTCTGAAATAGATAAGAAAAGTAGTAATGACTACTACATAAGTCAACGACTTATTTATTCACTATCCTATTAGAATTTCATAGACTTTTCATAAAAAAACACGGAGAGTGCAGGCACTCGTCCTAGGATGTGTAAACGTCCTTGAAAATGACATTTCAATTTTACTCTAACATGACCAAATAATGACTTGGACACTACAATTTTTGATTTCATTCTGAATTGGAGATAAAATATTTCTCGGACACTACATGACTTTGATTTCACTTGGACATGGAAATAATGACTTGGACACTACAGATTTTACCTTGGACACTATCATTTTTGGTTTTAGTCTACTGCGAAAATTTCAACTTCTATTATGCCTACCCGCGAGTAAAGATGTTTACACATCGATAAAATATTTAGCAAAATAATAGAATATTTTTTTAAAAAAAACTAGCAAATTTTATACGCATGTCCCATGACAATTTTTTAGAATTGTTGGAATTCTCTTTGCTGATTATGAAAAATTTTCGCAATTAGTTGTAACAATCAATAACCAAAAGAAAAACGAATTTCTTCTTTTACTTATTTTAATACATTGAAATAAATATTAGAATAATTGAAATTGAATGAAATCTTTACGTAAGACTTGAAAAAAAAATTTTTTTTCCAATAATCATATTTATTTATCCTCCTATTCTTACAAATATCTGAAAAAAAATGTTAATTGGTTTTTTCAAGAGGGCTTTGTTGGCATTTTAACATTGTGTGTATACAGTGTAAATTAAGAAAAAGTTCCAGATTTCTAAAAAAATTCTATGAGTTTTAATATATCGATTGCATATTGATATATCATATACTATTATTTAGAAAAATAATTGATCAAATTTGGTAAAATAATCAAGTTTGTGCCTCATTTTTGGTAATTATAATGACATGAAAATTTGAAGATAACCTTCTGTATTTTATAATCTCAACTCCATTGTTTGTTTTGTAGATGAATTTGTTTAAACAGCTTTGTCGTGATAATTATCAAACGATTGATATGACATTCACATGTAACAACAATTTTTTCTGATAAATAAAAACTCTTTTATGTGTTTAATATTTTTCATTTTTTACTTATGTTTGATTTATTCAGTTCAGTTTGATATACTGTGCTGGGCAGAGCATGTGATAATTTAATGAAATTTTGTCAGATCGCAAAAAAAAATTAACTTTATATTACAACAATAGCACAGAATTTCTAAGTTTTTACAGAAATGATGATCGTAAATATCTATTATTAAAATTTTTTAACTTTTTCGTTTCTTTTATGAATTATAGATAATATTATTGTAACTTCAAGAATGTCTTGAATTTTTTAAAATTGATTATATAATCTCAAGGTAGACTAAAAAAATCGAAGTTTGACCACATTTATTTTGAGTCTTCGCAAAGTTTTTTGCAGTTACAAATAATCATTTAGGAAATTTTTGCAAATATTGTTCCTTATAAATGTATCAGGCATTCATTCAATTTTCGTCGCTGGAATCTTTCATTATTTTAAAAGTTGAAAAAAGTTCATAAACCAAATTTTAATAATATCGAAGATCTCAATAATTTTCTTAATTCGTATGCATTGTGTTTTATTTTAACGAGATTTTTTTTAAATCCTTTCATTTACCTTTAAAGTTGAACACAAACAATGTAACAAATTTTCTATACTTTAGAACAAAATATATTACAGATGTTCTATAATTTTTTTAAACCTACTTTAGTTTTGCATAATAATAATAATAATGATCCAACACTAGTAGATGAATATAAAATCTTTCTAATTATTTCGACAATATTATTTAGGTTTCTAAAAAATCTTGTATGGATTTGGCATTACAATAATATTGTCCATTTATTTCAGAATTCATTATATGTCAAATGAATCTCACCGAACAACGAACCCGATATACAACTACACAATTTCAAAACGTGATAATAATATGATACGTTAAATCGATCCACAAAATATTTGTGTTACGTAAATATTATATGACAACAGCATCTACCTTTATTCCTGCATGTGTTATCGGTTCGTTCCGCAGAACGCTATAATTTTCGAGCGCATTATTCCGCCAGGTGCCATCCGTTCAACTCAATCTAATGTAAAATAACATTCTCGCTCGCTCTGTTGCCGGCGAATCACCTCCATTTTCATTACCCGATTGCCTAATCTGAATGGACCGATTCCATTACATTCTACGTGTAGCCAGAATTATTTCATTGCTTTTTGAAACTGTTTCGTGATGACAAGAAATTTTGGGCCCACAAACAGATTGCTTATCTTCATTTTCATCTACATTTTCGAATTGTTTGGAACTTCAGGTTTAAAGTTTTATTATATAATTAATAGAAATATCATGAAATATACATATATCATATTTTTATTTTCGTCTAGTATCATTTTTTATTTTATATTTTAATATTTTACAAGGGCATGTATTACATTTATATCATAATAATTATTTATGAAATAAATTATAATTTATGATTATATTTAGAATGTTCACAATTCAGTTATCTTATATTTTTTATATTTATGTGGAATATATTACTTATAGAAATATAAATTAATACTCATATCATTGATCGACAGTTCACTAATATTATTATTTAATTTAACAACAATAATAAATCTTATACATTACTTAACATAAGTTTTGATATTATTTCAATCATGGATATAATAATGTTATCATTATTATTTTTTTAATTCATTGTTATCACAATTACAACAATGAAACAAAATGTTAAATATTATATCATTAGAATATTATACTCAAAACAAGCAGTTACAATAGTTATAATATATATCATAATAATCATGATTAACAATAGTAATATGATGTATAACTATTCTTTATATATAATGATACTGTACTTAGTTATCTATATTTTTGTAATATATCTCAGTGTGAAACTCATTCTTAAAATATATTTTATAATAATACAATAATTTAAAACCAGGATATCAAATTTTTGAATACTCATGATCTCAGTTCAATTATAGTATATGAATAAAATAATTTTATGCATTTTTTAAATTCATTACCACAGTAGCTAATATTTATATTATATATAGTGTCCTGTGATTTTATGATCACAACCTTTAATTAATTTTAGAATAATAATATTATGTATTACATATTATATAGTTTATTCATACTATGTATTTTTTTTATTGCATATTATATTCATATTTTTCAAGAATTTATGTAGGGATAAGAATAACATGTTAATTGTTCTATAAGTAATTAGCAATGAATTTATAAATATGATAATTATTTCAATAATATTATTACAATTATTCGTTATTATTAAATATGGCATAGCTATTTGACGATGGGCTTGACGTACATTTACAAAAATAAGCAAAAATATGTAAATAAAATTTCACAAATAATTCATTTCTAAATACAATAATCCCTATCTCCCATAATCTAATCTAAGTATAGTTCATAAAATACAAAAAATGAAAATCAATGATAAAAAATACATACAAAAAATAAAATCCCACACCACGCTGTGAAAAAAGGAAAAATTTAAAGCCCCCATTCATTATTATAATATTCACCATGATTTATTAGGATATTATATGCGTAGATAAAATTCTTGAGTTATTGCTGTCGAAGCATTGTTAAAAAAAAAACGATAATTTCGTTCAATATCCAAATATCTTGATATCTCAATTACACATATTAAGGGGTTATATACCTTTTTCTGCGGACGAATTGAGGATGGTTTGGAGCAGTGATGCCAGATGCTTCAGAAAAATCCCACAAATTCGTGGAAATGGGACGAGATGACCAGGTAAAAAATTGGAAGCTTCAGGCCCACGGGCCTCGAGGTCCCTTTGGGATTATCTTGCAATTACCGAGGCCTTATTGCCGGGTCCGGAAAACGGAGGAACTCGAATGTCTCGAATTGACTAGAGTTTTTGAATATGTTCTCGAAATCGCTAATTGTAGCTATTGAGGGATATAAGGATTTGGTCGTGCCGACATAGATGTACAATTTTTCAGTATTTGCATATTTTTTAAAACACGTTTATTTTTATTAACATCGTCATATTTTCACAAACATCATTTATTCAAATCATTGGAAATGAAACAATTTTACATATCTGATCGATGAAGTTTTTAAGATACAAAATACCGAATTCTAATTATTTTTAAATTCGACAAACTCATCAGGAAAAATAATGTGATTGTTTCGAATATCGATTACTCTGTTCTCCTTTTTTTACCGTACAAACTGCTACTGTTCATTAATTCGTAATGTTCATCTTTTAGGGTAGTCGTTGTGCTTGTTTCTTTGCGATTTTTCAAAGCTGATTTAAAAACAATACTATGAGACAAATTTACGTCAGATAGCCTATTTCTTTTGTGTGACTTTTGATCTTTCACCATCGAAAAAATCCTTTCAGCATCGGCATTCGAATGTGGGCAAGTACGAACAAATTCTGTCACTTTTCGTAATTCTGGAAAAACATGTTTTCCATTATCACTTTTTTGTTGAGTGAGAGTCTGCCAAATACTATCGAAATTATATTGAGATAATTTTATTTTCGTTTCCAATTTCAAATTTCCAATTCTTTCCCACTCCCACCTCAAACTGTTTAAATTTTCAACATTTAATAATTTTGCAATAAACTCCACAGACTCAAACGAGTTGTCAGAAGCTGAACGATAAAAAGCTGAATCTGAACGGAAGACTGAAATATGTTTGAAAAAATCATTTTTTTGCAAATCAAGGCGGCTGATTAAGTCTGTAATGGAAGTAACATAAAATTGCAAACAAGTCTTTCTGAAAATCTTTTCATCTTCAACTGAAAAATGGGTGTCGCGATTTTCTTGAATTTTTCGTATATTCTCATCATTTGGATCCAAAAGAGACTCTTTGTTGTTTTCCTCGCAATACGCAGTAAAACTTGCATTTAATGAATTGTACTTAGCGACAGAATTGGCAACAAAATATTCAAAATCCTCTCCGACCGCGGTGCATGAAAGGTAATTTGCTGAATCGTGACAATTAATCGCAACTAAATTCGACGAGAAAGCGATTCTAGGTTCAAGGAAATTTGAAGCGAATTCTTTCATGAGTTTTATTGCTCGAGGAAAAACTTCTTGTATGCGTGTTTCTTTACTTTGAAAAAATGCATTGAATTGATTGAATTCGTTCAAAGTATATTGTAAAAATAACAAATAAGCTTTAAACGTGTCATGAGACATTTTTTCCAAAATTTCCTTTGCTTTTTTTTTATCTCCAACGACTTCTTGATTGCTGATAAAAGTGAGACATTCAATGATGACATCATAATTTTCCAAAATTCTTTCGATGCATGGATGCAAACTAAGCCATCTAGTTTCACAGACTTTCAAAATTTTTCGAATTGGAACGTAAAACTTTTTTTGAAATCGTTTTAACAGATCGGACCTTCTCATGCTTGCGTTGAAAAAATTGCAAATTTTTCGAATGAAGAATTCGACATCTTCTGGAATGACTGAAACAGCTTTTTTAGCTGATAAAGCACTTACATGACAAACACAAGGAACAAGCATGACATTTTTATTAACTTTCTTTAGTTCCGTAAAAAAAGAGTTCTTTTTACCAACCATGATGTTGGCACCATCGCTTGATAAAAAAACACAATTCGAGATTGCAATTTCTTTTGCAATCAAATAGTTTTGAAATTGTAAAAAAAGCAGTTCGTGTTTGCATCTTGTGGCATCTAATTGAACGATCCCTAACAGTTGAACATTTAAATTTCCTTTATCGTCAATGAATCTTACAACTATTGCCATTATTTTTCCGTTCGTTTTGTTGTCCGACTCATCAACATGAAGAGAGAATTTCACATTAGCTAAAACTTTTGCTAGCTGATCATCTTCTATTTTTCCTAAAACTCTAGATTTTATATTTGCAAGTTTAGTCCTACCTAACTTCATTGCTTTAACAATTTTAGAATCAGTAATCGCGTCTTTCATATACTCTAAAATTGCAGGCCCACAAGTATTAGCCCAAGATTTTTCACAAACAAGAGCAGTCAATTTTATTTCTGCGTAAGGGACGCTTCCTCGACCAGTAGAGGTGGAGGGTAAAGGTGTTTCTAGAGAAGTCTCTTTACAAATCTTGTTTTTGTCAATTTTTTCAAATACATTTTTAGAGTGAGTTTCGGCAACAGAAAATTCTGGATCACTTGAGCTTGCAATTGAAGTCGAATTGAAGAATTCTGAAGTTGAATTTTCATTAAAAGTTGAAATTTTTGAAGAGCCTGGAAAATTGGAATTTAAGTTTTCCACAAAATCTTCACTGGTTCTCGGAGAACTAATGCTATAATCGATATCATGCAATTCACATAACACACTGCTTTCTGGCTTATGAAGAGGAGGATAATTGTCATTTTCTTGTGTTAAATTATCGGAATTCGGTCCTGAAATTATCGTAGAAATGCAATTATTTCGAGCTTTTTGTTCCAATTTCTCTAACGCCCTATCTAGATGCGCCTTCTTCTTCAGATGTTTTTGGATTTCGCTTTTCCCTCCCATTAAGTTTTTTTCACACACTTTACAACGAAATTTGCAAGGATCGTTATCACTCGAGGCAGCGATGCACGGCTTGAACATTTCTTCGAATTTTGGATTGTACAACTTCTTACGTTTTTTTGTGTCCATTTTCAAAAGTAATCAAATCGCTCTTAAATCAAACAAGAGCACTAATAGTAGAAAAACCAAATATAAAAACTAAAAATTTCAAAGAACAACGCACTATAACTTCAAAATTACCTGATAAGTATGAAGAATATTCCATCAATTTTACACAACTTATTACAAACAATGTGTAAAAAATGAAAATATTGTGGAGAACGTTGCAAACAAAAATGTAAGCTTCGAAATAAGAAAATCTGGCAAAAGGTCTGAATTAAAAGAAGTTCACCAGGAAACTAAAGGAAACTAAAAAAAATCAGACAAAATGAGTGAAGTAGCTGGAAAAATACAGACAAAATGAAGTGAGTTCGTTAATCATTTTCCGGACCCGGCAATAAGGCCTCGATAATTGCAAGATAATCCCAAAGGGACCTCGAGGCCCGTGGGCCTGAAGCTTCCAATTTTTTACCTGGTCATCTC
Source organism: Platygaster robiniae (assembly GCA_028476575.1). Taxonomy (NCBI): domain Eukaryota; kingdom Metazoa; phylum Arthropoda; class Insecta; order Hymenoptera; family Platygastridae; genus Platygaster; species Platygaster robiniae. The sequence goes on along the minus strand of CM052020.1, from coordinate 29,626,322 downwards.
GTCCCATTTCCACGAATTTGTGGGATTTTTCTGAAGCATCTGGCATCACTGCTGAAGCATCTGGCATCACTGGTTTGGAGTATCTTTTAAAGTATGTAGCAATAGTGTTATGACACCAAAGTTGTTGTTTTTTAATAGTGTATTGTTCACTTAAAAAAACAAGTTTTTGTTCTTAAAAAAATATCAACAATCGACATAGTTATGGCCCTTTCCCAGAAACAACTTTTTTTTTGAAGAGGCTTGCGGTAACCACGATACAAGTCGAACAAGTTAAGTTAAATAAGAAAATCCAAAAAATTTCATTAGTCTAGGAATGTGTCTAGTTCTTGAACGATGAAAAAATGAATATTACGTTTTTTCTGTATGCAAGAACGTTTTCCCCGAGATTTGAATTTTTCGAGATCTGAAAATTTTATTAAAAAATTCTTATCTGCAAAATAAAAACTTTTCTATAAAAAAGCGATCGTTCAAGAACTAGACATATTCCTAGACTAATGAAATTTTTTGGATTTTCTGGTTTAACTTGACTTGTTCGACTTGCATCGTGGTCACCGCAAGCCTCTTCAAAAAAAAAGTTGTTTCGGGGAAAGGGAAATAACTGCGCCAATTGTTGATATTTTTTTAAGAACAAATACTTGTTTTTTCAAGTGAACAATACACGATTAAAAAACAATAACTTTGGTGTCATAACACTATTGCTACATACTTTAAAAGATGCTCCAAAACATCCTCAATTCGTTCGCACAAAAAGGTATATAACCCCTTCATATTTTCATGGAATTAGAGGGACTAATAAACAACTTAAATATTGATAAAATGCTAAAAATTCGTAACAACTACAAATTTTGAAAGTAGTGTTAGCTTTACAGTTTTTCAAGTCTTTGAAAATTTATACATAATCTTGTATTTTTCGTAATTTTTCGTGTAGCACATAGTATTTTCAGCAACATTTCACAAATCGATCTCATAAATTCCCTTTTTCATGCATCTACCAAAAGTTTCATTGTAATTTGAAGGATGTCTTAAATTTTTTTAAATTCGAAAATTCATCAATAATTTTAAGGAAAACTAAAAAATTTCGATGTTTGACCTCATTAATTTAAGTATTCGTAAAGTTTTTTGCAGTTATGATTATTATAAATAAATTTCAATTTCAGTGAAAATTATTTTTTATAAATGTCCAAAAAACAAATTTCAAAAATATCGAAGATCTAAAATGTTGCATACCTCAATCCGCTACTTTTGACAATTTAGGAATATGTATACATTTTTAATTCTTATGCATCATGTTTTACTTTAATGAGATTTTCTATTTCAAGTTTTTCCATTCACCTCCAAAATTCAACAGTAACAATCGAATTTTTAATACTTGAAAACAAAATATATTATAGATGTTCCATGATACATTCAAACTTACTCCAATTTTGCAAATTAATTTACTACAGTAACATTTCACAAATCGATCTCATAAATTCTCTTTTTAATGCATCTACTAAATATGTTTAATTTCGAATTGTTTTTATTCTTCTTTGACCTCACTCAAATAAAAACACAGTGCAAGAGAACAAAAAAAAAAAAAAAAAAAAAAAAAACGCTTTTCGCTCCATTACCATTATCGTAATTAACTATCGGATTTAAACTCGGCCCGGGCTCAAAGGCCGCATCACCGCGATTTTCCAGCTAGCGAATGTTTCATTAAACGAAAATTTGGTAATAATTCGCAAGTTTAGAACCGGAGAAACAAGCATGCGCAACAAAATCCAATAATACCCGAGTCACTCGCATTTATACACGGCTCCTTCCCGTTACCCCCCGATTTCCCCCCACCTGCCAAAACCCAACCAAACCTGCACCTTTCCTCAGCCGATTCCAAAGGAAATTTTTTTTTTTCCTCGTGTATACGCCACGGCCATTTCGAGCCGTGCGTCATTTCGTCGCATTAAACAGTGTCAATTTATTAAAACACACTTCCCGCTGCTCTGAGCTTGGATATAAATTTGTCCAACGAATTTTTCAAGTTTTATTTATGGGGGAGAAAAGTGGAAACAAGGTCGATGCCCTTTTTTCTAATTTTATAAAAATATCGTGTATTATTTAGAAGTTTGTTAATTTTCTCAATGAATCTTGCACCTGCAGGATAATTTTGAAATTTTAATTAATACGAGTTGAATCATCTATGAAAATTTTTAAAAAAATGGTATATTAATATTGGTACCAACAAAAGTAAATTTCATATTTGAATAACTCAAAAATTTCACTTTTCGATGATTTTAGTGGAAAAATCAGTGAAATTTTAGCCTATCAGATTCCGCAGGGATTCGGATATGTATTTTACAGTTCCGGCGAGACCAGCGAACATTCGACAGAATGAAAAATGCAGACGATGTTCGAAATTGTTTTCGCGAGCCGTCGAATTTTCCGGGCGCTGAAAAATGGCAGTAGTTATGTTTCCCATTTTCCTTTAGAATCAGCTATCTTTCATACGAGTTGAAATCGAGTTTATCGCGTCGCGGGTGTTTGGGGAAGGCTTTTGTGGGCGACAAATCGATATTCTGGGCTTTTTCTTCATTCCACCGTTTACCCTTGATTGTCACAGATCGACTGTTTTTCAACCCGCAATTTAGTTTTCCCCCTGAAAAATTCTAAGCTTACTTTTAGAATTTATAATCTATCAAAATAGTGTTTTTTTAGGTGTGTTAAACGCCATTTTTTAATTGTGGGTTTCCTGAATTTCAAAAATTGGATTACAACCTTTTCAACATTGATAAAATCCAAAATTTATATTTTAGTTTTGATTTCAAGCTTCTCAAATTTTTTAATTTTAAGAAAACTTTGAAAATTCCCAAAATTATTCTTTGGATTTTACCATTATGAAGATTTTATTCTAGATTTTAAAAATGTAAAAGTGTGAAATCGAATTAAACCTAAACTGTTAAAAAATTTTGAAATTTCAAACATCTTTTACAGACTTTCTCTTAAAATCGTGTTTAAAATTTCATGGACATGAAAATGATTTCAAAGAAATTTATATCGAATTTGTTGCTTTCGTAACAGAAATAATAATTTAATATTTTTTATTATTATTAATTGCATTTTAGGACACTACATGTTTTAATATTTTAAAATATCTTTTTGCATATTATCAAATATGCAACATGATTTTTGTTATGCAATTTATATTCCATACAATATACATTTTTTTGCAATCAAATGACTGTTGATAAATTAGGAAAAATTTATGTCGAAACCCACTTGAATTAAAAAATGTTTTAATAGACATTTTCAATGAGAAACCATTTAAAGGTAAAATGATTTTCATGTCTGCTTTATATTTAATAAACACTTCGATTTCACAGAAGGTTTATCATTTTTATAGACAGTGTCTATTTTTTTCATAGTTGCGTCCATAACTTTAATAGACAGTATGGGAAATCTGCTTCAAAGAAAGTCTCTTCAATGTAATAGAGAAACTTCTGAGTGTAGGATTTTGGCATTTAGAGAAAATTCTGAAATATTTTTGAATTTTTTAATATTTGGAATTAGGAATTCGTACTTTTAATTTATGTCATTCAGTTTATTATTAAAATTTCATAAGTTTCTAGGATAATGACAGGGCCTCTTTGACAGGACACGATGAATGATTTTTGGTTGGACTTTTTCTTTTCTTATCCAACGATCTCGATGTTTATCTTACAATTAATCTTTATGGACACGATGTAATTGAATTTGTGTAATTTGCGTCATTTTGATTCTTCTTTATTGTTATTATAGAGGGTTAGTCCTGTTTATGTTTGTAAATAAATAAATGAATAAATAATATGTAGTAAGCATGCTCAAATGGTTTATGATTTATACATTAAATATGTATAAAAATTTGTTAGGAATAGTATATATTTACTTTAAGGTTGAGCATGTATATTAAATATCGAAATTGCAAATTTATTCAATTTTTGAATTCATGAATGGTCTTTTTTCAATTTTTTTAAAATGTAAGAAGTAGAATTTCAATTTATAACAATTATAAATTTAGAATTCAATTGTTTCTTAGGATTTAGGAGTTTTAAATCGTATTATTCTATTTTCTATATTAGAAATTTTCAAACTTTTCATAAAAAAATGATAAAAAACATGATTTCCTTAAAGTTTACGTAAAAATTTTTTTGAATGATCTATGAATTGGAGTCAAGTAAACAGTTCAAAATATTTTTAAGTAAGAGGACTGGAGTATATCATAACTATTTTGTTTTTCGCTATTTTTAATCCTTTCTTATATTATAAATACTATGGGACTAAAGATATAATTATTTTAAAAAAAAGCAAAGTGCAGTTTCATTTATATGTACATTATCTTTCACCTTTTTTTATTACGTTAAAATTTCGAGGTTCCTTTTGGCTTTTACACTTCAAAACATTAATATGTATACATAATAAATCAATCAATTTTCAATTTTTCTTTCATTATGATTGAAATAATCATCATATGTCAAAATAATTTTAGTTATTTATTTTTAACAATACATATTATTATTACTTTATCAGTAACATTTGAAAATTATTTACTGTCATAAAAAGTTTATTTGTATCATCAATGGTTTTGTTTATTTAAATGAATATTTTTCGAATAATTCAAATTTGAATATATTGATCAGTAGTAAAAATTATCTTATCAGTGTTATCCTTAAAAATATTTTTTTCGCTATTTGGAATGTGTGGGAAATATTTTTTAAATATGTATAACTACTATTTGACTAAAAGATATAATCATTTGATAAAAAAAATGCCGTTTGATTTATATGTACATTATTTTTTTCCTTTTTTTTCGTTGAAAGTGCGAGGTTTCTTTTGGTTTTTTCACTTCAAAACATTAATTTCTAATAAATAAATCGTTCATTATGTATTTTATTTTTCTTTCATTATAATTAAAATATTAATCATGTTTCGAAATAATTTTAGTTATTAATTTTTTACAATATTGTTACTTTATCTATCATAATATGTTTAAAATTATTTACTGTCATAAAAAATTGATGTATATCTTCAATGGTTTTGTTATTTTAAATGATGTTTTTAAATTTTTTAAATTTGAATATATTTATCAGTATTAAAAATGATCTTATCCGTGTAATTCTTAAAATTATTATAAATGAAGTTTTCGGCCTACCAAAAGAACCGAATATCGAAAATCACAATCTTCTGTAATGTCTGATTGCTCGTATATAATTTCCTGATTTACAAATTAAAATCATAACCATTAAAAAATGGTTAGGGTTTGGTATGTCGTAATACATGGCGTCGGAGTAAGACGGTGGGGCTTAGAGAAGGCGGGGGGGGGGGAGTTTGGGTCGAAAGGGGTGAGAAAATAAATGAACGTTGGACTGGACGCAACCGATGAAGGAAAATTGAAAGGGAGAAAGATACGAGAGATAAAAAGTGAAATTGAGTGAATGATTATAATAAGAGCAATGCTCGTATGTTTTTTTTAACTATTTCTTGATTTAAAAAAATTGAGTTAATTTTTGATATTGGAATTTGAATTGGTATTTAAATTCTTTGTTAATGTTTACAAAAATTATTTGTTTACTTATATGTATCAATAAAAATATTTACAACAATGAAATTAATATAATTATTAAAGTAATGAATTTTTCAATATCATTATAAGTACAGGTATTACAGTAATTTTTTTCCTATATAAACGATGAATGTAAAAAACATTTCATCATATAGTAAAGAAATATATATAATGAACTCCAGAAATGGTTAATGTCACGCTGCAATGCATATTTTTTATACGTCGATTACTTATGTTGGAAAACTTACGGTATTTTCGGAATACACGAAGTGAAAAGAAATAACTACGAATGTTTTCGCAATTCTAATTGAACAAATTGCGGCTTGAAAAGATGCTCCCATCGCGCGAGTAATTGTAAATTCACGAGATATATTATCATTGTTCTTATAATCGCGTGACGCAATCGGAGTGATTATTATCACCGCCAATTGATAGGAGGCCTTCAACCGCTCGCGGGAAAGAATTGTTATGAAAAATATGCAGTGTAACCAAAAAGAGCGAATAGACTCGATAAACGCGAAAATTAATCGATGAAATTGTTTCTACATTATTGTAGAAACACAATAATAAAATGTATTCAAAATTTCACACTTAGGGACACTTATTTTAGGTGCAACATCAAAGAGTTTTGAAGTTTGTTTGTATTTATTTGCAATAAATTGAAAATTTTTGTTAAGATTGAAGCATAAAGCTGCGATTTCCGATTTTCAGAGGATTTTCCTAAAATTTATATAAAATGTATAACAATTCACATTTTCAATTTCGTTATTGAAATCAGCACTACGAGTTTCGAAGAAAAAAAAACTCTAGTGAGAAATATAAAATCCGAAAAATTGAAAATTACATTAATCGGTAAGACCAGTAATGTAAAAAATTTTTGGAAAATATTTTTTTAGCACTTTTTCTGCATATATTCCAAATGGTAAATACTGGTAAAAATTGATAGAAAATTTTTTAATGTTTCTGATGCACTCGACGATTTTCTAAATTTTTCAAAATTGCTAAAAGTTGATGAATGTATTTTTGTTTATAAACAAAAAAATTTTTGGTTACAATAATCTGTAAGTAGAACTTTTATAAATTAAATGCATTTTTCGGAACTGATGAGATCAGGAATTTTCAAAAATTTACAATATTTTCGAAACAAGTTAAATTTTATCGACGAAGAGGGGGAATATGGTCAAAATTTTCAAAATTAATAGTATATTCTCGTCAATTATATGTATTATTTGAGTAATTAATAGATATATAAACTTGTGATCTTTTTCCAACATTTTCTAAGATTCATTGAAATTCTAGCAAATTTCACACAATATAATTTTTTTTTTTTTTAAATTCAATCATCACTCTAAAAAAATTTTCATCAGTTCACTTATCTGGTTTGCTTAAGCTAATACCTTGTAAATAAGTATTTTCAGTGGAATTTAATTGGATTAAATTTGTAATGTTTTCTAACTTTCGATTTTCGTATAAACGAAACAAGTTCATTTACGGATGCGAAACTGACGATTTTATTGAATAATTTCATCGAAGATGCTTATTTTTTTCCTTTTTTTTCAACATACGCGTACGCGAAAATAATACGCAAACACGCGAATGGCAAGGTGACTCAGAAACGCGTTGAATCAATTGACCTCGAAATTCAAGGAAAATGACTCTCAAATTTATTTATCCCTCAATCAAAACAGTTAAAAAATTAATTAAGAGGATGGAATTTTGAAATTTAATTCGGGAATCTACGGAATTTGCTTTTACCAATACAGTAGTGGCATAAAAAAAAATGTTGACAAATAATATTTAGAAATTACATGTTGGAAATTAAGTGATGTATAAATTCGTTCAAGTTTCTTGAATTAATATAGAAAATATCCTTTTTCCTTATTTGAAAATGTTTTATTATTACCTTTAAAACACTCTCTAATCTCAAAATTTATTATAAAAAAAATTTCACGAGCTAACAATCTTATAGAAAATTTGTAAATTGAAGAATTTTTAAAGAAACTTTCAAAGTGATGATATTTTCATTGCATATTTTTTATTTTTCCGAAATTGCCAAAATTCTCAAAAAATATAAGTAACTTCATTAAGCTGCCTAGAGTTCCCCGAATAATTTTCTCATTAGTTATTATGGAATCTGGATAAAAGTTGCTAAAATCCTAAAAATAGTGAAGATAGAAAATCATTGCTAAAATTCGATTGGCGTAGCTAAAATTTCCCTGCGAGAATATTTAATCAAGATAAAATATGCCCGAGTCGAAACTTGCTGAATTCCGTGACTCCCAAACTTCTGCCTTCAAAAACGATCGAAAATGCCGGCAATGGAAACTCCTGAAACGAACGCGAAAACGGAAATTGGGTTTTGAATAATGCACGAGGCCGCGTAATGTAATTAGAAACAAAAACACGCAAATGCCACAAAAAACACACAATGATTGCCGCGCCTCGAACTTTTCTCTCTCGGTATTTCTCATTATCGAGGCAAAAATTCTGCGCGCGTTGTGTAACGACGGAAAACGCTGTTCAAAGGGAACTTAATTTTTCCTAGCGAAAAAAAAAAGGGGGAAATCAGGACTGGGAAGGTAAGGCGAAAATCGTAACGCGTGGACCAAAAAAGTGTAATTTATTAGTTGGTTGTAATTCGTGGATAACAGGTTTTTTAATGGTAAAATTGAGTTGTAGAGATGCAATCATAGATAGAATTATCATGCTAATTTAATCACTCGTTAAATTGCATTATGTTACAGAATAATTGATGTAATTGAAAAAGAAAAAAATTTTCAGGCTTGTGGGTCATTTGCTACACATTACCGTCAGTAATATTAATAGTAATGATGATTTGTCTATATACACAATTCGTGTTTACCATAAAAGATTGACACTGGAAGAATTGTTTTTTACTTCATAGTAAAAAACAAATAGTGACAGTAAAAATCACAATAAAATAACAATAGTGATAGTACAAATAGTGACTCAAAAATCCAATAACACTAGTTTACAAATTTTGAAAAATTTTTGTATCCTCTACATGTTTCAATGGTTTCCGTAGTAAAATGACTCGCTGAATCCGAAAACGCAGTCCAAAAAATTCCCCGTAGGACGGATTTCGCGGTATTGCGAAAAAACTGTTTTTCGCATATAGAGAAAAAGTGTCTTCAGTCAATCGCAAATATCTCCGGTTCTACTTGAACGTTTTTGATAATTTTTATATCAAAATGTAGGTAATTTAATAACCTATAAATTATTTTTCTGAAGTTTTACCGTCACATTCACGGTTTGGTTGCTATTCCGACATTTGTATATAATTTTTTGTCATTTTTGTTAATTTTTTGAAAAAAAATCAACTTTTAGCGAAAATTAAGCCGAAAAAAAAATTTTTTTTATCACTTCAATGAATGGATGTTGAGGCTCAATCGATGACAAAAAAAAAGAGTGGTCAGTTATCAAAATCAATGGGAAAATATAGAAGTTATAGGTGTTTTTCTGAAAAAAGGTAAAAAGTCCATTTTCCTTAGATTCGTAATTTACTGTTCCTGGTTTCCTATAAAATTTTATGAGAAAGTAATTCATATAATATAGTTTAAAATTGTATTAGTAAGAGACTATTTCTGGGGATCTACTCGTTCAAAACGATGAAAATACCTTGATAGTACATATGAATTTTTAATTACATTTACGTATTTATTATTTATCAAATAAAATATCATTTTAAAAATGGCTGCGTATCAAAAGCGCATAATAATCGAAAGGACACTTTAAAATTGATCAAAAGTGCACTTTTGAAAATATTATCAAAAGTGCACAATGGTTATCATCATAAGCGTGTTACACGTAGGTCAAGTAGACCCACGGTGCACCCTGATTGGTGCGCTGGCTCGCTCCGTGGCGGAGCCCGCGGTGCACTATGATTTGTGCGCTTGGTTGATCCGGGGAAAACCCGCGGAAAAACCTACTGCGCTCTGATTGGTGCGCTGGCTTGACCCAGAAAGGTACCTTAGGCACGGAAAATTAAATCGAAATTTGAAGGATGAGTGTCCAGAAACGTAGATTCAAGTGCAAAAATGATCCGAATAAGTTCTGCTATGCTTGTGCAGAATATATTTTCGCGAAACCACGGAATTTCACGGATGCATTACAAAATGCGTACAGTTTGTATTTCAAAGTTTCACCTGAAAATATTGATAAAGCATGGACACCGAGTTCTATGTGCAACACATGCAGAACAAATTTGGTTTTGTGGATGGCAGGTGACAAGTACGTATAAATATATATTCATCTATTCTGTTTCTGATTTTAACCCTTTAATATACTACCACGTTCATATGATTTCTTTTGCGTAGTCGCTACTTGTCATTCGATGTGCCTGCAATTTGGCGACAGCCAACGAATCACGAGGTTGACTGTTACTTCTGCTTATGTAACATAAAACAACACGGACGTCATCGCAAAATTGTATATCCGCATGTACAATCGTTAACAAAACCAGTTCCGCATTCCACTGACGTTCCGTATCCAGTAAGCCCTAAGAAGAGAAGAAAAATCGACACACCATCATCAGAAGAAAGTGAATCCAATTCGACTGACACAGAGCCTATGAAAGTTTCAAAGCCTTTTACACAATTCGCTCTTAATGATTTGATAAGAGACTTAGATCTGACGAAATATCATTCGGAGATTTTGGCATCACGTTTGCAAGAACGGAACTTACTGGATTCGGGCGTGAAGGTGACGTACTATAGAGATCGGCATATACGATTTGCCCAATACTATTCGAGGGAAAAGAATGTTTGTTATTGTCATGATATCACTGGTTTGTTTGTTGAATTTGGTGTAAATTACGATCCAATCGAATGGCGTTTGTTCATTGACAGCAGCAAATTAAGCTTAAAAGCAGTTTTGATTCATCAAGGAAACATGAAGCCTTCACTTCCTGTAGCCCATGCCGTCAACATGAAAGAATCATATCAATCTATGGCAATGTTACTGGACTTGATTAAGTACAAAGATCACGAGTGGAAAATTTGTGCTGACCTCAAAGTTGTTGCCATGGTAACTGGTTTGCAGCAAAGCTACACAAAATACTGCTGTTTTTTGTGTAAGTGGGACAGCAGAGCGAGAGATGAACACTATGTGAAAAAAGACTGGCCGAATCGAATCAATTACACCATAGGTCAGGAAAATGTGAAATTCGATCCTCTAGTGAAGAAAGACAAGATTCTACTTCCACCATTACATATTAAACTTGGACTCTTCAAGAATTTCGTCAAAGCTTTGCGAAAAGACGGTCATTCTTTTCATTATTTGAAATCCGTGTTCCCGAATTTATCTGATGCTAAGATAAAAGAAGGCGTATTCGTGGGACCTCAGATAAAAAAAATTCTCAGCGATTCCAATTTTGTTTTAACATTGACAGGAGACGAGGCGAAAGCATGGAATTCGTTTCGTTCTGTCATCGATGGCTTTTTGGGTAACTCAAGAAGTCGGAACTACAAGAAAATCATCCAAGATTTGCTAGTGAATTATAAGAAAATAGGTATGTTTTTAATATAAATTTACATTTCTATACTATTAAATTATGCTAATTATTTCTCACTTTTTTTCGGTGACAGGTGTGAATATGTCTCTCAAAATTCATATTTTACATTCGCATTTGGATTTTTTCCCGAAAAATCTTGGCGACGAAAGCGATGAACATGGCGAACGCTTCCATCAGCAAATGAAAAACATGGAAAGACGATACCAAGGATTTTGGGATGAAACTATGATGGGCGATTATTGCTGGTTTTTGATTCGAGAAAGCGAAGACATGCACAAGCGACAAAGACGATCGGACTTGACTCATTTTTAAATTTTCATTTTTTGTGACTTAATATCAATAAAAATTGACAATGCTATCAACTTGAGAAAAATGGACTTTTTGCCTTTTTTCGGAAAAACACCTATAACTTCTATATTTTCCCATTGATTTTGATAACTGACCACTCTTTTTTTTTGTCATCGATTGGGCTTCAACATCCATTCATTGAAGTGATAAAAAAAATTTTTTTTTCGGCTTAATTTTCGCTCAAAGTTGAATTTTTTTCAAAAAATTAACAAAAATGACAAAAAATTATATACAAATGTTGGAATAGCAACCAAACCGTGAATGTGACGGTAAAACTTCAGAAAAATAATTTATAGGTTATTAAATTACCTACATTTTGATATAAAAATTATCAAAATCGTTCAAGTAGAACCGGAGATATTTGCGATTGACTGAAGACACTTTTTCTCTATATGCGAAAAACAGTTTTTTCGCAATACCGCAAAATCCGTCCTACGGGGAATTTTTTGGACTGCGTTTTCGGATTTAGCGAGTCATTTTACTAAGGAAACCATTGAAATTTGATGTGGCTACATTTCGCTGTAAACTAGTGTAATCAATCATTGAAATCCTACTAATTATGAGTGAACATATTGTCACGTTTTTAAACAGTTAATTGCCATTAGGTTGTCATACTTCAGAATTCAAAGGTACTTATTTATCATTGAAGTCAATTTAGTCATGACTTCTCAATATTTATTATTATAATATGAATAAAAGAAATTTTTATTCACATATTTTTATTACTAATGTTCTCCTTTAGATTTGATTATATGAAAATCACTTATCTTTGTGGCACTCTTTTTCTATTTTTGAATAATTCACTTTTTTTATTAATACAAGGAACTTTCACTGAACATATTTTACTTTTTTTTTTGTAATTTACAATTACTATTATATCAGCATGATGAATGTGCAAGCAACTATTACAAGTTGAAAAAATTACTCATTTTTAGCAGTAAACAACTGATTTTTGGTACACTTATTTAAATAGTATTCTATATTCTTATCTTATGATATGAAATCACATGGTAAAATTATATGTTTCGTGTTATGATAGAATGCTATATTTTAAATTCATTAATTATATTTTCTAGAATAATTTATAATTCTGCATTTTTTATCATTTGCATCGTAAAATTATACATATTCAAATAGAATTCACCTATTATTTCTAAAATGCAACTTCAAAATATTCGAAAAAAACAGTGATCTGTATTTTTCTCACTCGTAATTGATAATTTTCTGCTTATTCAATCTGAGAGAATTGTATAAAATTTATTCATTTATCAAATTGTATCGTTTGTGCAAAAATAATTTTAAAGTTGTATAGTTTTCAGTTCCGATATTCAGACCTTCCTTTTTCCCCTGATCTGATCTGTAAAATAGCCTAGTTCTATTACTCTAATCAAATTTTCTAGTTTCTAATTGAGAAGTTGTATCCTTTTTTTACATCGTTGATATTGTTAGTTCATCAAAAAATATTAAGAAGTGTTTTTTCTTGCCATATCTTAAAAATTAAAGAAAATACATCGCTTCAAAAAGTGACTTAGAAATGACATCATTTATATGCTCAGTATATCTATATATTCGAAATTGAAAATCCACGTATCTTTTAAAATAATTAACTTTTTAAGAACCGGAAAAGTACGTAACTATGTTCTTTTGTTTTTCGAAAATAATCGATACATGTGTCGGCAAATTTGATTTTAGTTTCCATGCGATTTCCCAATTATCTGAATTTTTCATTCAAGTTTTCCGATAATCAATTCAAATTTTGTCTAATGACCAACAGCAATGATAAATAAAATATTATATTATATTGTTATATTACATTATATATCATTATATTATATGATGACGAAAAACAATGATACATAAAAATTAACAAAGGAAAAATAACATTCAAATATATTTTTATTACTGTTTTGGGAGGGGGGGTTGACCCCCCACTCTTCCACCTAACCATCACCGCTACCTCCACTGTTTACGAAAGCCCGAATTATAAGTATCAAGCAGGGACGAGAAAATCGCGAAGCAAAACCTCGCGGAGGTTCAAGATCGGGAACGATTCCGTAATCCGACAATGCCAGCGCCGTTCACTTTGTCGGGGTGCTCGCGGAGCAGATGCGATTAACGTAACGCTCGTGTGTGCGTACGTGCGCGTGTAATTTCACGTACACGCGCGCAACCCATACGTGCATAATATCGAAAAGTGGCGCCCCGCTGCACAGTGCGCGCACACGGGAGAGCGAGACGCGTTTCCATGGCGACCTGCATCCCCACTACTGTCGGCGTCTCCCCCCACCCAGTCCCGCGCTCACCCCCACCTCTTGACCTCTCCTGCACCTCCCCTCCCTCCGCCCTACCGCCGGCCAGAGAACTTTTCATATTAACCCCTTCCCGCGTATTATACCCCTTTCCTCCCTTCGCCAACACTTTTCATCGGCAATGCCTCGTCTGCTCTGATTCTCTTTCGCGCAAATTCCAAGTGCCTTTTTTTTCCGCTGCAACTATTCATTCTTGAAACGTGCCTGTACCCAAGCTCTCGTTAACACCTTATCATTGTTTCTTAGCGTACGATTTGGTTGAATAGAATATGGCGGTGGGTTTTTTTTTTTCATTAAAACTTTCGTGAGGACGTACACTGAAGCCCCGGAAAATGTCGGCATGGGAGTTGGGCTGTTGATAGTTTGATCGTAAATGACGGTTGTAGGGGAGAGAGCGTGATTGATGGTTGGAGGCAGGTATAAAGGGGAAAGTAGTGTGACGAGTTTAGAGGGGGGGGGGAGGGGCAAGCTGGCCTTTTTCGGGGTTTCAGTGTACGTACATGTTGGCGTTGGGATAGGGATACTGTGAGGATTGTGGGTTTTGATATTATTGAAGGATTTGTATTTTTGGTACTGTTTGAGTGTTTAAGTAGTTTTTTTTGGAAATAGTGCTTTTCGCTATATTTTTGAACAGAATCAAACGTGTAGGAATTATTAATAAAAACGTGTGGAATTATTAATATGAATTTAAGAAATTTTTTGAAAGGTAAATGTCTTTATATTTAAAACATATCATTTAATAGGGTTGCTTCATGTTCTATGTAACATGGTGGATTTTCCTCATTTTTATGTATACAAATAATCTTGTTATTGTTGAATTATGTACTTTTACTTATTTTAGTTTAACAGTTTGATATCACTTATTTCGATTACAGAATTGACAATTTCGTCGTTTCTGAGTCACTCAATTAATAATCTTCACTAATTTTAATTCAATAGATTCGAGATCATTTTAATATACTGTTAAATTGTTTATGTACCAATGTTGACAAGATTCAATCTCTACCTAGAAAGTATATTTTGATAGTAAAATTTCAAGTTTTTAGAAGACGAATCACAATTTTTTGATTCTTCTGAATTCGATTATTTTTTTTTACTGCCCATAAATTGTTCTTTTTTCTTTCATTTAAAGCTACATCTTTTTTTTCCATCTGTCGAATATGGATATTCCGAATTGATTCTACTTTCTAAAATGAAAAATATATAAAGTTCTTTTTAGAACATGTACATATAAAGTTTTTTAGATTTTTCATTCAGTTTTAAATCAAGAATTACTATGTTATCTCACATTTTTTAGTCCCACCCCGGAATAAAAAATCAGAGAATCTTTTCAGATCAAAGAATATCTCGAGTCTCAAAAAGAGTATCACTTATTGTTAGTCTCTGAAGGCTTGGAAAAAGTGACTTGGAGTCTCCGAGAGTACACGAATTTTTTTCACGAGTCTCCGTAAGTCTCCTACAGTCGCGTTTAATCTCCGATTCGACTTCTTTATTTCTTGGAAGGAACAACGAGAGTATCGTTTGAGTCTCGAAAGTATCTTGAGTCTTCCATTTTGCCAAATAGAATACTCATTTGGAGACTCTTGGAGACTCTTGGAGACTTTAGTATTTTATTTGGAGACTCCAGTATCTCGGTTCTTCGAATCAGTAATTTGTTGAGTCAAAAAGAATACTCTTGATGATCAGTTTAGAGACTCAAACTTTTGAAACTGAAAGATACAATGGTTTGTTATCCTTGGCACCGATTGTTGCTAACAAGATTCTTTTTTTTGTTTTTTCGTCCGCTATAAGTAAAATTTTAGATTGGCTTAAAATTTAAAAATACAGAAATGAATAGTCTTCTGAAATTGTAAGTTTTGAATTTTAAATTGCATTTATCTTTTTATAATCTTTTTAATTTTTTCAAATCCTTATTAGGTTTTTGATTTCAGATATTTGAGATCATTATCTTAATATTTAGGTTTGAGTCATGAATTATTTTACATTTTCTAATACAGGTTTTAACTCATGATACTAAAATGTTATTTACTTTTTGTTTATCTTTACTTGTAAGATCAATGTATTGACTCCTATTGGAATGTTTTTCATGAAAAAAAAAAAATCTTTAGAGATTGATGAATATTCTAAAATAGTACCAGAATATACTTTTATTCACAAATAATTTCAAATATTTATTCAAATGATATTCTGGAGCATCTTTTTTCTCGGATTTATCATGTAAATCGTGCTTTCCTTCGAAGAATTATTATTCTTCTTGAAATTACCCAATCCGTTTTCCAATCTAAAAATTATCAACAAATTTACATTCCAATTATTTCAATCTGTACACGACTAACAGTCTAGTCGAATTAAAAATATGAATAATGGCCTGTGCAAGGCGCGATGTAAAAACTCAATAAATCATCATATTATATAAAACTTGGCGAAGGAATGCAAAGTCGGAAAAGGTAACTTTCACTGTATTTTTAGTGACCATCTAGGGAGGAAAATTTTTGAAACGAGATGGCATTTTTTAATAAAGTCAGATAATTTGGAATACAGCAAGTTTCCTCTCACGATTATGCGAGTTCTTAAAGAGTGTTGTTTCGAGCAGTTCAGGTAACTGTAAGTGCGAGCACGAATTTTAAACGCAACGCGAGCTCAGACTTTATTGGTATTCACGGGAGTATTCACAGGAGCGCGTCATTTCAAGACTTTTACCCTCGTCAGCAATAGAATAGTCTGGTTGAAAATGATGAAAAAATCCTAAAATCGTGATTCCCACGCAATCTGGGTACTTGAGAAATGTAATTATGATTGTCAATTAACATTTTTTTAAGAAAAATAAAGTTTAGTGGAAAGAAAAGTAAATTTTTATTTATAACTATCTTCGAAATTATATCTTTCTTCTCTAGCAATTATTTTGTAATCAATAAGTGAGAAAAATAGACATTTTCGAGAGAGAAATTTGTAAAATTCGTTATAAAAAAAAAAAAAAAAACGGATATTAAATGTTTTATGCAAATTTTTGTAAACTTATAAATTTTCATATTAACGTTACTAAATAAATGTTGAAGCTTGAGTTATTTTTTGGATATTGACTAAAAATTAAAAATTTTTACTGTAGGAAGAAAATTTTTTTTACGAAGTAGATTCTTTTTTCCATGCAATGAAATATTTAATCTTTTTTCAACTAATTGTAAGCATTGGCTGAATATTTATTGATCCATATTTCGTAGATTATTTTATTTCACAATTCAGTATTATTACTTATGAATTTTTGAATTTTCATATTTAGGTTACTCAAAAACTGTTAAAGGTTAAGTTATTCTTTGAAATTTTACTAAAAATTCAAAATATTTACTGTAAAAAGAAAAAATTTTTTGCAACTAAGCATTGGTTGAAAATTTATTTATACACATTTCGTAGATTATTTTATTTTGTAGTATAGCATTATTACGAGAATTTCGCAAAATAAAAACCCGATACTAACTCTTATAAGATCGCCAGTTACGACAGAAAGTCCAATTTCTATTACCTTACAATTATAAATAAACAAATAATCAACGTATAATCTACAATTTGAAGTAAAAACGAGTTTTAAATGTACTTCTTGTCAATAAAAAAAAATCTCTTTGAATTTCATGAGTCTCGATTTCATCAGCAACTCCATCTTATCTCAGGAGGAATTTTTTCTTGCAAAATGCAACTTGTTGTGTATGATTCACGAATAAAATCTCGTAGAATGGACACTATTTGCGATAATATATAACGAAACATGTTGGCAACAAACTTTTTCGTCGTAAAATTTGTGCTAATGCCAATGTCAAATGCCAATCTCGCACCTGCTCTACGGACTTTGCGGGTAAAGTTACATTTGCATTTATGTCTTTCGTAACTATTCCAGTATTTTTTTTCGTCCAGTTTTCTCGAGCGTTTTTAATGTTTGCAGCGAAACCATGTAAAAACATGGTATTAACAAGAGAATCGGGTTTCATCACTGTGAAACAATGAATTTGTGTTGCATTATAAAAAAAGAGTAATTAGATTTGTTTATGAATTAAAAGAAAATTTATACTTTATACTTGGATATGATGCTGAAATATTATACATAGGTAGAATCTCTGGAAATGTGTCATCTATAGTAATCCACGTTATCACTTTGAAATGCGTATCAGATACATAAATAGTCATTGTAACCGTAATTCCAGTGTACCTAGAGTATACTTTTAATTGCGAGTACTTCAAATAGACATTATTTCCATGAATAATAGCTGCTACATTATTTTGTTATAATTTTATGTAGTATTTGATTATAGAAAATATTTATCATAAAATTTTTGATCTGATTTTATTTTTCGAAAAAAAGATATCCTGTAATAAATGAGTAATTGAGAAAGATTTTCCCACCACGACGTAAATTATTTTTGTCTCGATCTATCATATTTGAACATTTCATCGTGGTGAATTCCACTGTTCGTAAAATATGTATGAAACAAGTTTTTTCAACTCGTTATTATTAATTGTCAGTTTTTCATTCCAGTAGTGACGTTAAAAACGGTAAAAAGATCCCGGCGTTTTGTAATTACTTGATCCGTTGAACGAATTAGCGAACTTTTTCAATTCACTTGTATCCGGCTTCCTTTAATTATTTTGTTGCTGAAGCACAGCGCTACTGTGATAAATAAAGAATGAAAAAAACTTTCGTATAATAATTCATTCACATCTAGCGAAATGAACTAATTGAATTTGTGCTTTTTTGTCTGTTTCAGGTATGTTTTTTCTTGCTGTTGAAATTTGCATCTAACGGTAGGTTGTTTTTGCGCAATCGTTTGGCGGACTCGATCACAATGAAACGTGAGTTACTCGTTTTTGCTGATTCAGAAAATATTGTCTTGAGCTTCTTCAATGTTTTGCTTGCGTTTTGTTATTTTTATTGTTTTCGTGAACAATTTGTTCTCAGTTATTTGAATTGTTCATTAGTTTTTGTTCATTGTTATCCAAATTATATCGTAAGTAATGTCATAAAAATATGAATTACTTATTGGAGGTTGGTTGAATTTTAATAAGTACGATCTTATTTACAAAGAATGAAAATAGAATCCAATATTTAAGAGAAATGCATTTCCAATTATCAACTCCAGTTATAAATCACGTTATTGTTATTTTTTTTTGTGATTAGATACTGAAGAATTTTTAAAAACCATATCATTCTATGATATAGTTGATCGGAAGATAAGATGGAGGGCGGTTGTATTCAAATGGGTTCTTCAAGTTTGTAAGGCTTTTTTTAACCTCAGTGGTAGAATTATTGAAGAAATGGCTAAATATCCTTTTCAAAATAGCTATAGTGAAAAACCATATTGAGTTTCTTATCTACTGCAGGAGATTTGACGTTCTCCCTAAGCATTTGGAGAAGATGAAAATCGGACATCTTAACTTTCATAGCAGAAGTGTATTCAGAAAATTTGATAACTTTTGTGCAATTGATGATGAGTGTTCGGAAATTTTTATAATTGTAGATCTTTATAAGGGCTGGATTCTGTCAGCCGAAAGCTTGAAGAAATCACAATAAAAGAGGGAAATAATAAAAAAAAACTTTAAGCCCAAATTTCGAAAATGTCCTTGAATTTATTTCTAGTTTTTTCTTTTATACATTTCGAAAGATCGTTTAAAATTACCTTCATCATTTGATTGCAAAACTTTCGACTTATTTTCTGTAAAATTCTAACATTTTTAATTTTTAAATTGGTTGTTGAGATGAGATAAAATCACTGGCAGTTTTGATTTTCCTTTTGCACTGTAATTGATTATTATGACGTGGGAATCGAGTGATTTATTAATAAAGCTTGATTGTGCAACGACACGTGCGTCGCTTGCATTCTTCCATTCCACGTTTTCAGGCCGAATACTATTTAGTTGTGCCCTGGATATTGTGAGAATTGTGCATTTTATCAAGGTGGAAATTTTTTTCGAAAAGTATATCGTTTTAAATATAATGTTGAACTAATTAGCATAATTAATAAACTAACATGTTATATTCAGAAAAATTGAATTGAGCGAATTGTTATTCAAGGTTTTTGAAATTCAATATTCCAACATCAATGTATTTCGTTATTCAGAAGTTAGATAATTTTTTAAATTGTCGAAAAATATTTATTAAAATTAAGAATTTGATTTGATGAAAGTTGTGGAGATTAATGGTTTAATAAACTTGAGTGGAATTTAAGAATTACAGTCCTGGAGTTACAATTGATAAAATATAGTATTTGAAAATTTTGTTATTTGGCACAAGGCAATTCAGGAATTCGATTCTTCTAATGTGAACTTCTTAGTTTCGAGCTCAAAATACATTAAAAAATTGATTCAATATAATTAAATACTGGTTTGTTTGCAAACACTGAGTGAATTTGCATAAAATGATAAGTCGTGTGAAAAAATGATTAAATATATAAGTAAACCAGTAAAAAATTAAGTATGTGTGACTAGCTACCCAAAAATTTGTTTTACTGATTTACGAATAACATAGTAATTCGAAATTCGACGTGGCTACATTTTTTACATACTAAAATTATTAACGTAGAAAGTTTAATTTATTCTATGAATTTGCAATCGTTAGGATTTCATGCTTAGAAAGTTCTGCATGTAATGAAGACAAATTGTAGTATTCTCCATCGCTAATTCAGTATCTTCGAGCTATAAATAAAAAATTGATTGTATCAACTAGATTGTTAGTAAAATCAATGATCAGTAAGAAAATTGTGATAATATTTTCGAGTACGTGATAAAATTATAAGATAAATAAGAAAATAATAATAAAATGAGTTAGATGTTTCTGACTGATTTTAGAGTTAAGTAAAACTCATTGAAAAATCATGGTCATTTGAAATCCAATTTGGTCATGTTTTATGGAAATTTGAATAATTAAGACGACTCGCAAGACCTTCTCTTTTCGTCCTTCTTTCTTTCAATCGAATCCCGTTCTAGGCGTCTTTCTTGCACTACAGTAGGTTGCGAGTCGTCTTAAGGTAAAGTTGTTTTTTGATAATACGCAGTGGTTGATAGCTTGTATATAAATTACGTAAATTTAGCATGGGAAGAATAATAAACTTAGTATTGTGCATAGCAAATTTATCATTTTCGTCTTCTAAATAAGAAATGAAAGTTGATTTTATTCACTTGAATGCTTTACAATTGAGTTAAACTAATCGAAACGAAATCCGATGTTACTACATATGTTTCTTACAAATTTCAATAGTCAATATATAAAGTCTGAGTCATGTTTTCAAGACTTTTTAATCATTACATCTTATATATAGAAAATTCGTAAATTTGGCATGCAATTGAGAGTTATTGTTTTTTATTATAATTATGTGCACTTCTAGTATTCGAGCTCTTGATAATTAATAAAAAAATATTTTAAAGTATAAGAATGCTTTTTGAATTTCTAAATAAGTGAGGGAATTGTTATAAAAATCATTAGATGCATCAGAAAATCATTAAATTATTACAAATGTGTATAATATCCACAAAATTTGCTTAAATAAATAGTAATATGTGTTTTACAAATTTTAATCATTAATGTAAAAATTCCATGTTATTTTCTAAGAATTTACGGTCATAAGAATCTAATGTATAGGAAATTTGTAAATTTGGCATGTGATAACTAAAAATTTTTGTATCGTCAAATGTGAACTTCTAAACATTGAGATCTTAATGAAGAATAGAGATTAATTTTGTTGTTTATCATTATATTTATATCTTAAAATCATTAAGAAATATTTAATGAAATAATAATGTTTGAAAATTAATAGTGAATTAGAAAATCTGTAAAGTATAAATAAAAATGTCAGACAAATTTTAGAATTTAGTGAAATTGATTGAAAAATAAAGTTGTTATTTGGAATATGATGTGGCTATGTGTCTAACGAACTTCGATAATTATCGTGGAAATTCCAACTTATATATTTGGAATTGTTTAATAATTAGAACCAAATGTATTGTAATTAGTTAATCAAAGATGTGATGAATGATAATTTTTGTATCTTCGATTGCAAAAAATCATGTTTAGGAATTCACAAGCATTAAAGTCTAATTTATGTAGAAAATGTGTGAACCTAAAGTTTTAGTATTTTTCTTTGCAATTTTCTCATCTTCAAGCTCTAAATAAAGAATAGAAATTTTCGGATTTATAATCATGTCACAGATTTGATTGATTAGTTCGTTCATTATATCAAAAAATAAGGGAAATTGCTAAATAATTGAAAGTCGTGAATGGATAATTAGATCATAAAATTATTCGCAAAATCCTCAGGAAATTAATTAAATCACAAGTGCGTGAATTCTCCCTTTTTTTCCATGTTATTTTAAAAATCGGAGTTATTTCTATTTTGTGCAATCCAACATTACCATCTGGAAACTCGGTTTTTGTGCGCGCATCGACGCATGACGAGGGTCAATAGATTTCCTCGAGCGTTTCACAATAGTCACAGAAAAATCCGACCCTCGCCGTCCGCGCTTATTTACCGCCGCAAAATTCATGGATTTTTCCCTTCCTTTTGTTGAACTATGATTTGGTTTTTCTATACAAATAGAGATCAACAAAATCTGAAATTGAAATTCGGGAATTCTATATCGTAGGTTTTCCAATGTCGAAGTTGTACTTGACAAGTTATCAATTTTTCTCATCGGATGATCGATTTTATTTTCCGAGTTTTTCCAGCAAAAAATAAGTTGTTGATGAGTAGTTAACACATAATTAAATATAACAAAGTTTGACCCACGTTTCCATTTGATTTATTGATTAGTTTTCACTTGAATTTATTACGTGAGTGGAATATTTCATCATTATTATTATTATTTCAGGTTATTCAGGTTTCTCTCAATTTATCGTGTGCTCGGTATGAATAATCCGTTGGCTCTGATGATAATTAATTAGATTTCGCGGTGAAATTGTATTTCGTGAATTCTTGTTTGGGATGGAAACAATAATACGCTATTGTTTTTTTAAACAAAGTGAATGAACAGAGATTAACAGAATACGTGGATAATTTTGATAGTTTCAGAATAAATCATTGATCATTTTAGATTGGATAAGATGTGTTTGACTGAATCAATAGACTCAAATGTTCAATGCACCGTGTTCGGAATAATTTTCTATAACGCCCTTATATATTTTTGTTTCATTTTTCAAGTAACAAATCAAGACGCCGCGTCGAATTTCCCGTTCGATATTTCACTGTCATCCTTTCAAAATGAAACGTTTCGTTTCCAGTCGTGAGAGAAAAAATGCAACGTGACAAAAACTCAAAGTAATTACGCGTGGTCATATATTTTTTTATTCTACTTTTAAAAGTCGCAATCCCTTTGGAAAACGTAAAGGTTTAATGAAAAATGTCGATGGAGTTTCGTGAATTTATTGCTTCCCATTTTGAAATCCTTGCACGTTTTATTCGAGCCCTTTTCCGAGGAAATATGGTTGACTCGATAACGTTCGTAAAGCGTCTACTTTCCTTGAATGAAATTTCGATTATATATATTTTTTTAAATGTGTATCCATAATGTAAAGTGATTAAAAAATCTCATATATTTTTTTAGAAAATTTCAAAAGTATTGGAAAATTCACAATATATGTAAGTTTTTAATTTAAGAAGTTTCAAGGTTCTATGCAATACCTGTGAGTTTACAAATTGAAATACATATTATTAAAATTGTATGCCCTTCAATCCTAAAACATTTTTGGAAAGTTTTATTTTGGCAATTTTTTAATGCGAGGTAACCTACCGATGAATAAATATTCGACATTTATAAAATAAATAGTTAGTATAAAGACATTGATAATAATTTTTCCTAACTTCCAAAAATAAAATATCTAAAAAAACATGGAATAGTTATATTCCAGAGAAAAACTTTATACTCTTAAGGCATAAGAATATTATAAAATTTACGAAAATCGCATCGAGGAAAGGTACGAAATTTTCGCGTGGTTTTCTACTCCAGCGACATTCTATCCCCGGAAAAAAATTCCCTTTGTTCTCCGCATGCATGAGTTCAAGACCGGATGTTTCATCTGGCACTTCGAACCGCTCGTAAAAATAGTGCCTTACTTATTTTCACGTTGCGGGAATAAAATTTAGTTGAGTTAAAATGGTAAAACAGATAAATGTTAAATTATCGTTTACACTCTCCTCCACTGTTGCGAAGAATCACATAAACAAAATAATATTTTCATATGCATGAAAAACCGAGAATCAGAATTGGTGACATGACCTGGTTTTTTAAAAATCTGTTTCAGTAGCTATTTTTAAAGCAATATTGTAAATCAGTGTTTTCTTAAAAAAATTTTAGATTTCAAACAGTTTTTAAAGTTTAGTTGTTAGGCAATCGACATTAAATTTTTTTATTTGGGATTTAATTGTGTTTTGCAAAAATTTATATAGTTTAACAAAATCTACAAAATTTATCTCTAATTCCAAAAAAAAATGTATAGAATAAAAAACTGGTCTAGTAAAGTTGAAAAATTTTTACTCTTTATGAAATTCTAATTTGTCTATTTTTCATTTATTTAGTAATTTTGGATTTTTGCAAACAAAGGCCTGTTTTTATTTAGTTTGTATTTTTTTTCAATGCTGTTTCATCTGTTGATTTTTTTTCCAAACGCTGGGAAATGTTTTGATTTTCTTTCGTGTCAAAAAATCGCGATAGGAAGGTTCGTTTCGATGGGAATAAATGATTTTCAATACTCGGTTCGATTCGCGAGAGATCACGCTTTATTGCGAGCGCAGAATTGGTGTCCCAACATCGCTCTATGCACACAAACGCGGCATTATAAATAACTTTCAGTGGCACTTGCATATCCACTCACGAACGCCACACACGCGCACATTCAAGGAAATTATTTATCCGCCGTATACTGCTTGGATCAACACCATTTATTTGCCGGGGACCTTGATTATATAAATTCGATAAAATCTTTCAAGCATCGAGTTTTTCTTTCCAGAATAATCTTTTCTATTCATTTATATTGATAAAATTGTGGACAGAGTGGCAAATTTGGCTAGCATCGAGTAGAAAAAAACTTTTTTTTAGAGATTGTTTATTTATAAGGATTATGAGTTATTATTATTTAATTTATTCTCATTTTTAACGAATTCAGGATACTAATTAAGTCCATAAATTTTCGAAACTTAGATTCCTAAGTGACTCATCTTGATTAGATAAATAGTATATTATTGACAGTTTTCCAAATGCCTGGTTTGACGAAACGACAAATTGCAGCCCGAGGGATGTAATCGCAAATTAAATTTTCTTTTTTTTTTCACTTTCTAATTTTTTTTCATAATATTTTCAAGTTTTGTAGATATAATAAATTATGCACTAAATACAGTGAGGATGAAACATTTTTTCAGTTCAACGATTAAAAAAAAAAAATTAAGGATAAATTTCACATTGTCAAAAAAAATTTTAAATGCAAACATCTTTTACAAACTTTCTCTTAAAATCGTGTTTGAAATTTCATGGACAGGTATATGAAAGGATTTCGAAGAAATTTATATCAAATTCACTGTTTTCATATTATATATATTAATTTGAATATTTTTTATGAAGAATTATTTTATTTTAAGATACTACATGTTTGAATATTTCAAAATATCTTATGCGTATTATCAAATATACAATATAATTTTTTGTATACGATTTATATCCCATACAATATAAATTTTTTGTTTCAATCAAATAACTGTTAATAAATCAGGGAAAATCTGCTTCAAAAAATTTATTACGCCGAAATCCACTTGAATTTAAAAAGTTTGAATACACATTTTAAATGAGAAATCATTCCAAGGTAAAATGATTTCAATGTCTGCATTATATAAAATAAACACTTCGGTTTCATAGAAGGTTTATAATTTTCATAAACAGTGTCTATTTTTTCATAGTTGCGTCCATAACTTGAATAAAAAATTTAATAGGCAGTATAAGAAATCTGTTTCAAAGACAGTCTTTTAAATTTAATAGAGAAATTTCTGAGAGTGTATGTATTTTAAATTACGTAACGTAATTTCGTAGTACGTACATGATGATATAAAAAGTTTTGAAATCTGAATTTTTTTGAATCTGGTAGAAAAACGTCTTACTTATCAATTTATTTTCTAAATCCAATTTTAACTTAATCCTGAATATGTTTTTTTGATATTTCAAAAATATATCGAATTTCTGAATGTTCGACTTATATTATCCGTTTGAGGAAGCTAGATTATAAGACCACGGAAATGGATTTTCTAGCTCTCAATTGAAGGCGACGTCGTTGCGGCGAAATATGATTCAATTGTCAGCAAGATGGACGCGATGCCTCGTATAGTTTTCAACGGTCAGTTGTCGCTTGGCCTTTAACACAAGCTTCCGTGCTAGTAATGACAAAATTTTATCGATTCTATCAATATTTTTCTTCCGACGTATTTATGATAGTTTCAGAATGCATTTATCTTGAATATTTTATATTTTTTATGTAAAAAAGAAAATTTTGTGATTTTGATGATGATATTTTAAGTAACAGCACCTTCTGGAATTGCAGAAAAATTAAAAGACTAAAAAATGCTTTTGGTTGACGCTAAAGCTTTAGGAAGCCTGTTGAAGGCTTCAAAAGTTCAATAATCTACACTGTAAAAAAAAAATCTTATTCCAAGATGCAACCAAATCAAGGCACTTATTTAATCCATGTTAAAATTTATTTTCAGGCAAGAAAGTCTTCAATCAATAGATGATTTGTCTTGGATGAAGTTAAATTTCTTAAAATTATGATCAATATTCTTTAATAATGACTTCCCGCTTAAAATTAATTGTGTACAAAGACTAAATTTAAGATCATATTTGAATTTCAAGCAGTGCCTGGATTTGGTTGCATCTTAAAATAAGATTGAAAATTCTAATTTGCGACAGCTGAGATACGACATTCACATTCAAATAATTCTGACACCATATTTTCGTTGGCATCTGATTGACAAAAACACTACTTCAATCAAACGATACGCGCAAATCGATATCGATGATTTCTTTTTATTAAATACATCTTATCACCGCTTCATTGATAACACAAATCGTGTATCTCAATAATTATTCAACATCGTTACTTATCCCTCTCCCTTTCCCTTCCTCATGTAAATAAGCGCATTCCACGATTTCAGACGTTTCGCGTTTCGTCGTCGCGGTATTATTGTAAATTATAGCGACTTGATAAGGACGTAGCGACGCGTTCGTGTAACGCGATAACGGAATGTTGGTTTTGGGGTCAATAAAACGAACGCGCGCGATCCCCGGCGATAACGTTTGCTTTATTTACAGTTTACACCCACTCCAAAAATCGGACAACTTCCCCTGGACAAATTCGTACGAGCTCGCGCCTTTTCCCTTGTCATGCAAAATCCGGGCGTCGCGTTTAATTTCACAATGCACGAGTCGCGTAGTCTTGCGCGCGTTGCGATTCATTAAAATAATTACCGACAGCGGTTGCGTATAGAGAAACGCGGCGGGGGGGGGGGGGGGGTGTTTCCCTAGTGGTCGACGGAACGATCTTAAACTGCTTCTGAGGACTCGTGTACGATTCTTGAATAATCTACAAGTGAATAAAATTTATGAAAAATTTCAATTATTTAATGTTATCACAAAATAAGTTTGATTTGTCTTGATGAAATTTTGTGTAAGAAATTTTTAAATGTACTGAATGTTCATAATATAAAAATATTCACAGACTTTGTGATAGTTTTATCTGGGAAATGTGTTTGGTGGAGGTGAGTGGTTGTAAATGAAAAGTACTAGAAAGTCGAGTTTGACGGATAGTTTACTCTCACTTGACACGCCGCGATTTTCCAGATTGATTTCCAGAATCCTTCACTATCCAGCCATCTCTTTGTATTCAACATTGTTTTTTACGAACGTGCGAAATCGGCTTTATCGCCATCCGATAAACTCCGAGCAACGTTCGATAGGATTTGGCTGACAACACATTTTTTACTTATTCACTCGTTCGTCACACAAGCGAATTTTCATTTCACTGTGAAACTCAAACAATCTCGTAACTTCGTTTACGTCGCGAAAGAATAGCAATCTCTTTTTACTTTCATTTCTACCAATTGGTTATGATTTTAGTTATTATTTTGAGATTTACGTTTAAATTATTATTATTTAATGTTAAGATTTTCATGAAAAATATATATATGACAGGTATTAGCGTCCTCATTACACCTGCAAAATTACAACTTGTTTTACTGTACCGTTTTTTAATAAAAAATTATCAAAGTTTACATGTAGTCTTATGGGTGAAAGCAGTTTTGTTTAATTTTCAACTATACCACAATTAGGATGTCGGTAAAAAATTTTCGGAGGCACATAATAACTTACTTTATGAAATGCTTCAAACAGAACAAAGATTTACTGTACCGTTTTGGAAAAAAAAAAGAAAAATGAAACAAATTTGACACTTTCTGCATCGGATCAATAAACTTGATAACGGTGTATTCTGTCCGATTTTCACCAATGCTCAAGTACGTCGACGTCGTTGACGTTTGCAACAGTTGTTTTGTAAATATAGTAATATAACCTATGCAGGTGTTTCAGTAGTTTTGCAATTTATTTTATGTTCATTCATTTTATTCGCTGTTTTTCAATTTTGCATTTTATTTTACTTGCTGTTTAATTTCATTTATTTTATTTGCCGTTTTTGTTAAGTTATGAAATTGATTTTGTGAACCTACTTTATTTATATTTATTTTTATTTTCTGTCAAAATGCTTTTGGAGTTGTGTTCATTATTGTTTATTATTTACAAAGCAGAATCATATGACATACGAGGTTGGTTTTTAGCTCTAATAGAAAAGGCACCAGAATGCACAATGCAACGTTGCCGCTGTTAAAAATAATGCCGCGATCTGAAATTAGGTAAAACCAATTTATTTTGCAACTATATTCATTCATGGAAGTAATACCTTGACTATTTCATATGCATGATGAAGTAGATTGAGAAAAAATAAGGGAAAAATCAATTTTAAAAACAGAAGAAAGTCTTTTTTCAAAAATGAAAATTGCTTCAGCAATTTTTAGATGATTTTTCTGTGTTTTTTTTTTTTTTTTCATCTTTTCTAAAACTGTCTGTGTATTATAATAAATGATACATAATATACAGGGTGTCCGAAAGTCACATAAAAAAGACCTTAGATTCCTTATTCAATTTCAAGTCGAAAAGTCTTTAACCACTTTTTATAAAATTCAAAATTTAAAAAGTCATTTAAGCCTTAAGTTTAAACAATAATTGCACTCTCTCGACAAGTGGGAGTCGAATTCACAAACAAAACTCTACTTAAAATCTCCTTCTTATTTTTCTGGGTCAAAGAGTCCTTTACATTTTTCACAAAACTCAAAATCAAAAAAGATATTCGGGTGACAAGTTTTAACCAATCAGATTTCTTAGATTTTAGACTCGAACATCTTTTTTGATTTTGAGTTTTGAATATAATATGAATCATATCATATTATATTTTATTATATTATATTATATCATATTATATTATCATATCATATATATTATATTACATCATATAAATTATATTATATCATATATTATGTTTCATAGTTCTGGATAAAAATTAGAATAGTCGAGGGAAAATCGTTTGAGGATTTCAGAAGATACCTTCAGGTTTTAAAAGTCTAGACTCATTCAGGCACCCTTGTAAAATCTTTATTTTATCACAGTAGACAAAGCCATGCCTTGTTATTATCACTACAAGCTTAAGTGAATTTTGGGATTTTTCCAAAAGTCGATCTCGCGACATCATTCTCGTTTTATCATCTCCTTGTACTTTTTATGACGTTCGCCATTTTTTTTTTTTTCGTTTTTTCTGATAAAATATAACCTGTCACATTGCCTCTGAACGAGGAAAGAAAATTGTTTGCGACGTGATTTGCACTTCTCGTAAGTTCCGAGGTCTTTTTCTGAAAGATTTTATTATGCAAATACCAAGCAAACATGATTGTTGTGAACAGGGTCGTAGCTAGTAAAAGTTAGTCTGATATGAATGAAGTTGTTTTTAAGGGTAGTGAAAACGCATTTGTTACGAATTTTCTTTTTTTTTTATGGATTGAAGATAAATGGAATGTATAGCAAAACGAAATATATGAAATGTATAGAAATATTAGTAAATAATGTTCTGGATGTAAGAGATGCAAAAAAAATTTCCAAATTATGATGTACTAAGAGTATTTTTAATATTTGACTGGTTTTCTTATTATAATTCAAAAGTTTCATTTCTTTTGAAATTAAAAAAATAAGAATTCGACATTTTTCAAGTAGAAAATCTCAAAATTATTATTTTCGTAACGTACATGGTTAAAAAATGCATATTTATGAATAGGTAATAGATAATAATACTTAGTGTTGAAATTGTCAATAAATCTAAAAACTCGATGATTGTGAAATTTCAAAATTTTCAAGGCAGATATGGTTACTTCAATAAGTGACCAATAATAATCAAATAAAAAGAAATTCAAATCGTGAATAAAATTTGGGAAAATTTGATAATTTTTTCGATCATTAGGAAAACTTTTATTTATGTCAAATTCTTCAAAAGTCTACCAAATTTTTAAGAGTACTGAACAAAAAAAAATTAAGATTCACATGACCAGAATACGTTGATTCGAATGATAAATTCGCAAAATTCACTGCTGCTCTAAATTTTACGACTGCTACGGAAATGTTTTAAATCCACTCGATTCTGCATCGATTACATGGTCTTTTCGTTATCTCCATCCCCATTATGATGATTTAATGACGAAGCGTTAATGAAAAAACTTCCAAAGCGCAAATTACATTGGATACTTTTTTCTCTTTTCTCGTTATATTCCGAAAGACCGTGAAAGCTTAATGTCACCGCGTTATTTATCCCCCTCTTTTTCCGTTTCCATTCGCGAAATTAATTCAGAATTTCCAGTCTCAAGGTAATAATAATAATAAACCATCGCGATGGCAGCAATAACTTTCCTGATATTTTTAATATTTTTATTTAATGTTAAGTCAAACTTTTCTCGAACCGAGTTTTGAAATAAGATAGCGTTATTGTCACGCACGTGCTAAACAATAAAAAAAAAAAAACGCTTGGGGAATCGCGATTGCCGTGTGTAATCACGTGCTTGATTACGAAGTGATTAATATGCAAAGTACGTGGAAGCAAATGATGATTTACATTTTTGACGCGAGTTATGGAACTTATTATGACGAATGTTCTAAGTTTTTAGTTATTTCTCGGAATAATGCGGAACTTTTTAAATTGATTGAATTTTAGTATTGTATAAACTTTTTTAATTAATTAAATTTATTGGAGATAAAATTCAATGATCGTACATTACGCTTTGTATTTTCTTGCTATTTGCTTTTATTGATTTGTAACTGATTCAGAAATGACTTTATTTTATCTGTCGATCGTAAATAAATATATCACACTTGAGTAATTTTTTTTATAAATACATGTAATAAAATTATATTGATGAATTCAAAATTTATAGATTGGATCATTTAAATATTGTCTGAAATTAAAATTTCACATGCTCTCTGAAATTATCAACTCAAATTTCCAGATGTATTTATTTTTCCATTATTCTAAAACTTAGTAAAAACATTTCAAGTCCTCTTCGGAATATTTGATAATGCAATAGGGCAATACAATTTGAAACTTTGCGTAGTCGTAAAAAATTTATTCGTACCTGCATAATAAGTAAATTAAGACACGTTCTTTAAAATCTCGAGTTGCACTTAAAACTCGTTTACATGAAGCGAGAAGCAGCCATTTATCTCTATTCTTTTGCAACAGTAACGACGATAAAAATGTATTTTCGTTTGAAGCGACTCGTGACGTTTTATCACAGGTTTATCGGCAAGTATACACGTGATTGACGCGAAAAAGCGTTCGTCACTCAGCTTTCCGAGAGAATCCGTAAATTTATCGTAAATGGCGTTTAAGATTGATTTTTCATTATTTAAACCAAATTCGTTTCGTACACTAGTTAGATATTTAAACTATTTAGTAAGAAAATATTCTGAAAGAACGAATAACTAAATGTTTATTCAGAAAAATGAAGAAAATTTAATGGACAACAAAATTAATGAATACTTTGAATAAAATTCTATTTATTTGTGAATTTTCTTATTGAATAAAATTGTTTATTTTTAACAGGTTTTGCTTGAACATTTTAGTGGGCTTTTGGACACTTGGAAAAAAAACTTGACAAACGTTAGATTATTTTTCAAATTCATTGCGACAGATCATGCAAGCTTAAAAAGTTATTACAATACAAGGCACGGTGATCGACCGCTTTTATTCCGCGTCTCCCTGAGTTTGTCCCGTTTTACCCCTTGGCAGCTCCGCCTCTTTTTTTCCTTTCAGCTTTTTCACAGTTTATAACCAGCAGCCCCTACTAAAACGCGCATTTTCTATGCGTCCAAAGTAGAGTTTTATTTCCAACATCTCATCATTTTTCTGCATATTCCAGGAATTCGAAAGTTGGCTTTTTTACAGCGATGATTTGCATTTTTTATGTTTGTTTTCCTTGTTATTGGGATGAAGTTTTTTGGTAAAAAACTGATTTATGTAACTTTGCAATTTGTAATTTTCTTGACACGTGCTACTTTCCTGTAGTATACTTTAACCTGAAATTCTTCAAAAAAATTCTTAGAGCCCTAAAATCCTGTATACTACAACGAAGGATCATCATTAAGCGTTCAAAAAAGGTTACTTTAGTCCCTAATAGGAGGAGGCTGCAGCAGCATTACTTCTTTCAAAATTTTGAAAAAAAATTCAAGGATCAAGTTACTTGTTTAATCTGTTGAACGTCAGTGACAGAATTTTTGGAGTTTAACCATCAAAGTTTTCGAATAAAATCAATTTTCTGTACTCTGAGATTGCGATTTTCATATTTTTTTTAATTTGAATAAACTATATTTCTAGTGAGATTAAAACTTCCGAATTTTCAGAAGTGGAAAACTCGAATTGACTTCAAATTGAGATTTTGCAACAATAGATGAAAGTTACTTGTTTTTCACTTACATGTGTAATTATAAAAAATTGAAAATTTCTGAATTTCTAAACTTTGAAATTACAATTTTTTCATCTCGATGAATGAAATCTATATAAAATAATAAGTTTGTTTTTATGATAAAATTTCGAAATTCCCAAAAGTAAATTTGAAACAGTGGTGGGGTGAGGGCAAAATTTGTTTGTGGGGAGGGGGGGGGGGATTTTTGTACTTATAACCGCCTACTTTTTTCAACCTTAAAATTCAGATTCTAAAACATTGAAAATAAAGATTGAAGTATTGCATTTTTCAATTCTTGTATTAAAAATATAAATAGTGCAGTTTTAAATACTCGGATTTTCAAATTGCAAGATTTCAAATGTAAACGACTCAAAACTTTAAAATTTATTGACTCTGGTATCGAAATTGTAACATTCCTCACTTTCAATAAATTTCATTTCTCTTGCTTTAATATTACAATCAATTTTACATTTTAATTTTGAAATTTGCAAAAATATAACTGCTTTCAAACCTGTTAACCTAGCGATTTCTTACAATTTTTAGGTTTTTCAATTTTTGAATGTGAATAGTGAAATTGACTGCAAAGGGTTCTTGAAATTCTTGAGCTTCATCATTTTCGAATCCCTTTGTATTTTCAAATTACGAATATGTGCTGTTCAGTCTGGAAGGTTTACGTTTATAATACAAATACAAAAAATCCATCACTTTTGAACCATGTAGCTTCTAATTTTTTTAGATATTAACAAATCCAAGCTTTAAAAATTCATAATTGTATTCCATTAAATTGCAATAAATTTGTTTCTTCATAACTTGTTAATAATCAATTTCATGTCGTCTGATTATTTATTAGTTTTTCAAAATGAGTGCTTTAGAATTAACTAACTGATGTTTTGGTATGAACTTTTTTTATTGGACATAATAATAACAGGATATTATGTAAAAATATTTGCATTTTGACTGTTGGAGATCATTATATAACAATTTTTGAATCTTGTACGTTCAAAATTGTCATTCTTTTATAATTTAATAGTTTCAAAAAAATTTGTCGTGAATCCGTTCTTTCAATTCGGTTCCTTAAAATTTTCATTTAACATCATACATTATTCATCAGTTTTTATAATTGTTTTTGTAGTACTGTTTCCAAAATTTATCATAAATTCATTGTTTTCACATTTTACAGTATCTGAAAACACTCCGTTAAAAACTCTAGAAGTAAAAGAATTCATCTGGTGAATTACATGAAAAAAGTGCCAAAAAAGGTAAAAATGAAAGTGCTCGCTATTCGACGTCATTGTAGATTGAGCCAATGCAATATTTGTTTCGCAAATTCCCGCGCGAAACGTGAAGTAAAATGTAAACATTTAAATTGCAACGAAAAATAATGTTATTGTTCGTTACGATTGAATTCGTTATTAGTCCAAAGTCTTGTCGTGATTTTCATTCGTTTTTATTAATTTTTCTCATGTTTAAGTAAATTCGAAATTTTTCTGTTCATTATTTATGATTTATGTAACTTTAACGTCATTTTTAATGGATTCATTTTTCCACATTTAACTTTTAAATTTATTGGCCTGTGTTTTGTTTTTTGCTTCGATTAGAGTTGTATTTGCTCATTTTTCTACATTTTTGCATGAGAAGTTATTCTTTTATAATTATGTTATTAGTTTATTGATAATTCTATTTGATAAAATTCTTACGTGACTGTTATAGAACTGAGAAATATTTCGTGGGATATAATAGATAGAAGCACAAATCCATATAAATAACAAATAATGGATTGAAATAATAATAATATCAAAACAACGTAAATACCGTAAATGATATGAATAATGTTTTAAAAATGATAAAAACGTATATTATTAGTAAATAATGAAGAAAATAAATCATTCTCTTGAATATGCAATATCTAAGAAACTATTGGTATAATATACCATTATGAATACAAAATTTTTAGCTATATGTCATAAAACATTGTATAATTATGCTTCTACTATAATAATTATTATTAAACAATGTGTCATGTATAATCTATACAATAAATATCACACATTTTTTTTATTTCTAATATTTTTCTTCAATTTAGTGAAACGAGCTCTGCTTTATTATTGTTTCACTGAATTTTTCGTTGATTTCGGAATGTTGTCGAGAGTAATGTAATGCTTTTCACGATGCAACGCAGAGCGAATACCGGAGCCGCAACGTTATTTAAGGGCATCAATAGGTGCGAGCGAGATAGCGGAAAGTCATATAAAAGCCACGTTTGCGGCGCTCCCGCATAAAAATACAAAAGCCCCTAACTTTTCGGTATTTTTCGTAAGAGTAATCTGAAAACTCGGGAACGTTTCGTTTGTTCTTTGGCGTACATAGGGGGTATGGAAAAAAGCTTGAATTTGTCGAGAGGACGGAAAATCTCGTGAGTTTTTAGTGGGTTCATATGTAAGGAATGTAAATTAATTTATATTTTTTTACTGCTGCTATAGTTGCAAAAATTAGTGCGTAGTTTTTATTATGATAGTGTATTATGTTACGAGTTGAAAAAGCGAGTTACTTTGAATTAGGTATTTTGAGCGAAGCGAGGGTAACTGTTCAAATTCAGAATCTAAGTTCTTTAACCTTTTTTGCAAAAGTTTTTCTCAATTTTTTTAAAATATACTTGCAGTTTTCCACGCTCTTTCACGTTTACTAAGTAATTACGTAATTTGAAATAGGGACTTCTGGAAGTAGTGAACAAAATTTTTTCCCTGAAAATCGTAGGGGAACAATTTTTTACTGCAACTTGACAATTTTTGGAATGTAAAAGTATGAAAAAGTAAAATTATTTTATAAACTTCTTCGAATTAAGTGTATTAACCAGATAAAAATATTAATAATTATCTATTTTAATATCTTTAGAATAGAAGACTCCAAAATATAATCAATCATCTGTCAAAATTTTCATAAACCTCATTGTATCATCACTGGGACCAAAGTTCCAGATGCAGAGAATAAACATTGTGCATCTTGAATTTTCAAATTTCGAATAATATATTTCCTGGATCTGACTTCAGAAAATGTAAAAATTTATCAGCTTTAAAACACATAATTCCAAGTTTAGCACGAGTAAACTGATTCGAAGCAGGAATAGACGAATCTCGCGTTTGTTTCTCGTAGAATATTATTGCAATCTCGTACGTATCATAAATTTATTGCTCTCGGTATTCAGGTCAATGTTGTTATGCCATAAAAATACCTCAACCAACAATGTAATCTAGCGGAAACGAAAATTGGCTTTTTCAAAATTCATTAAAAAAGTACGGAAAGTTCGAGCTGGAAAATTATACCAAATTTCGGAAATTTTGATATTATTTTTATCAGACTCTACGGTATGGAGAAAATTATTTCGCATTCCTGTTGCTTTTAGTTTTTTGGAAGTATAAAGTTGAAATTAAAGCCCTGAAAAACGTCAACGAAAATTACAGAGCCAAAACATTTAACGGATCCATAAATGTAACTGTCGAGCATGACATTTGTACACAGAACTAATCTTTTTTTTCTTCTTTTTTTGTTTCAGGTATGTCATTCGTAAATCATTTCAAGCAGAATATGTAAGCATGACTAAATGAACAAATTTCGCCTTATTGATTCGTCGATTAGGTAATGTTGACATCATCACATGGTGGAGGGTGGAAGGTTTATGAATTTGAACTCACGAAGATATAATTCCAGAGTCGTGAATTTCATTTATATATACAAATATATTGGAATATAAAGTAATATTAAATAACAATATCACACCTTAATGTCTCATTAGAAGGCTCACCTTCAGCTTAAGTTGAAAGTTAGACGAGTTGAATGAAATTTTCCTTTCTGATTAAAAAACTTTTTTGTACAAGATACAGAGAAGGTTAAAATCAGTACATGTACTGAAAATTTTTTTACGAATGCTAGATTTTCATATCTAATTGCATTCACAGAAGACGGTTCGTCAAAATAAATGAAAATACAGTAAATAAAATGAATAATAAAATAAAATAAATAATAATATTCTGAGTAGTTTAAAGAGTTTTCCAGGATACAATATATTATGGATTTCCTACGTTTTACATATTTATCGTATTTTTTCAGTATTTTTGCAGTTTAGATGATTTTCCGACATTCATTATGGTTTTTTATATAAATATCTAGAAATTGATGCCTTCAGATTCAAAGTTCTAAAGATATTTAGTAATTTTACAGTTATTTGAGAAAAAATGGTATATACATGGATATTTAGTCTTTTTTTATTTCTTGTATTTTTATTACTTTTTATATTTTTTGATGTAATTTAAATTGGGTGGGATTTTCTAGATTCTTGAGTAATATTTTGAAAATTTTCAATATACATAGGTTTTTAAAATTCGACACTCAAGAATCTAAATTTTTAGAGATTTTTACTATTCACAAGAAATTCTCTATAAGCAGTCTTTTGAAACTTCAAGTATTTTGCAGATTTCACAAAATTTTAGTTTATTTCGTATTTTTCAAATATTTATAAATTTCATCGTATTTTCTATTACTTTTATTGATTCCTATGTAGTTTTTGAGAATCGTATGCTTTAGGATTTAAAATTTCATCAATTTTTATCATTCCGATGATTTTTGAGAATATATCTACAAAATATTCAGTATTTTCAAAATTTCCTTTATTTAGAGTACTTTTTATATTTTTTAACATAAATGCGATTTTGTAGTATTCTCTAGTATTCTTTCAGATTTTTATCATTTTTATGATTGCTACGTAAATTTCAAAAATCCGATGCTATAAATTTCAAAAACTGATAGATTCTTAAAATTTCAAACGGTTTTTCAGAATTCATTTTTTTATACATGTCAAGTGTTTCGAAAAGAATTTTTTATATTTTTTGAATATTATTAAAATTAAAAAGATTTTCTCTCATTCTTATGGATTCGTACATACATTGTTAGAACGAGATGCTCTAGGATTTAAATATCTATAGGTTTTAGGTAAATAAGAGACTTAGCAAGAAAATTTTATCTCCACGTCCCTGACAAGCCTAAAACAAAATCATTTCACTCGATCGATTGGGTGGCAACGATACGTATCTAAAAATACTGTTGCATTTGTTGCGGAATCCACGCATCTCTCTATTTGGGTGCTTTCGAAACCCCGAGAACCGTACGAAAAGAACGGCGGGAATGGAAGACAACGAATTCACACGATCATCGTAAACTCGATAATATAATTTCATCATCATTAATACCTCTCGCCGGTACACAAACACCTACACACCCACACATACAGAGCATATTCACGGGCATACGTGTCGGGCTTAGCGCCCCACTCTTAGAGCTCGTGGTAATTGGCACATGAATCACGCACTCTACTGTAGCGTTGTCCCTCCCGCACATTATACCCCTGCCTCGCTTGTAATATGGGTTCGAACCGTGCGGAAATACAGCGCCATTATTATGCAAACAATGCAAAATGATTACCGCAAACTTGCTCCTTCCAGTTTTTATTATTTTATTTTTTATTCTGCTGAGGAAAAGGGGGGAGAGAAGTCTGTTCCCTTCAATGAAGAAAAAGTTTGTCTATAGAAACGAAATATTTACTAAAATTTGGAACATCATCAAAGTACTTTTTTCCTTTACTTTTTCAACAATCAAAAATGGCCAAAAAAAAAAATTTTTTGAACGAAGAGTACAAATCCTGATTTACCAAAAGACCATCACGGTTCATTACACTCGTAAAAAAAAACACAGATATGAACATACTTCCATCTATTGAATTCAGCAAGGCTGAGTGTTGAGATTCTATCCACTACAATTTTATTTTCTAATTTAATCATTCTAGGTATTGACGAGCTGTAAGTAAATTCATTTCATTTTAATTTTATTGATTCATTTACACTGAAAGTTCGGGTTTTTTCACTGTAGCATAAATATTTGTTGGGTAAATTTTGCTTGGCTTTAATATACGATTTGTTTCTTCCTAAAAACTATTTAGTTTGCTGCAAGATTAGACGTATATGAAATGCTAGTCTGTACGTAATTTTTTGTTTCGCTGTCAACAGTTTTTGTGTCTGCGCAAAAAATTTTTAGCATGCTTTAATAAATATTTTATTCTCTTTTCTATAATATAATCAAATTCACTGTAGATTACGATTTGCTCCTCGCAAAGAAATATTTGGTACATATATTGCAAGATTCACTGTAAAAAGAATGCTTGACTGTATGATCAAGAAAATTTTGAAATTTGGAACATCTTTTATAGACTTTTCTTAAAATCAAGTTTGAAATTTCATCGACACTTGGGATATGCAAACGATTTCGAGGAAATTTATATTCAATTTATTTTTTATCAATGGATATATAGCAATTTAAATTTTTATATTTAAATGATTTTAGTTTTAAGAGACTATATTTGAAAATTTGTCTACTAAATTTAATGTACGTGGCAAAAGAAGTCATTTTTACATGTAAATACATATTAACAATCTCGCAATTGTTTAAAAGTAGTAATGCCAGTTTTGACCACGAGTTTACCTTACCGGTCAGAATTACTATGATGGTCAAAATTATAACATACTCAAAGATGACTTAAAAAAATGTTCAACTCGTTTGTAATTGCAGCTTTCTTTTTTTCATCGAATTTTCATGAAAAAATGGAAATGAATTTGGTTTCTTAAATAATAAATAATTGCACAATTACAACCTTTCCATTTGAAAAGAGTCATTTATAAAGAAATGAACAAATTGTATTATAAAAAGGGGGTTGTTCATTACGTATTTTCCTTCAGTATCTTTATTTTCGGAAAGATTTCTATTTTATGTATTTCACGTCAGTTTTCTACATTAGTTTTAAGACAAGAGTATTGTACTTTTCACTGTTTGGCATTGTAATTGCGAATCAGTTTCGCCTATTGTACTTATTTTATCGGAATTCCTTATTTATTTTACTATATTTATAGCAAATATTGACAAATTTATTCAAGTTTTGTCGTAATTTCATCAAAAAGCGCAATATTTGAGACTGAGCCACAATCGCAAAATTATATAGTGAAAAGTACAATATTTTTGCTCAGGAAATGCTTATGTATGATTTTGAAAGGAACTTGATCGGAAATGCAAGAATTCTAAAACTGTTATAATTATCGCCGATGACATTAATTTCTAAACATGAGTATAAAGTTTTTGCTGTTAATAACATGTATACGTGTGAGTCACGGTTAGATTTGTGATTTTTGACTTGTGAGCTGCAAAGGATATGTTGAACTTTTTCAATCCGTATAACCTAAAAATCAGCTGAAGGTGACCAAATTGTCGAACAATATATAAGCTTATGAACAATGTACGAATCATATATATAGTCGTGTTAAAGTGTGCAATTATTTGAATTCCTGAGCCTGTTTTTTCAGAAAAACTTATATTTTCAAAGACTCATTAATAATCAATTCCTTATAAGTTGCAAAAGTATGTTTCTAGTCGATAATAATACCTAAATCTCTTCTTTGTCACGATTTCTTGAAACTGACAATACATTACATTTTCTTACATTTAAAAAAAGATTATTTATATCGCAGTGCATTGATAAAGAATTAATGTCCTCTTTTAAAATGTGGGTATCGAGTTCATTCCTTATGATATTGCAAAATTTACAATCATCAGCATATAATTGAGGAAGAGAATGTCTAAAAACTGATAATATATCGTTATTGAATATTAGGGAAAGTAACGATCCCGAATAAGATTCTTGTTGGAATCCAGATGTAACAGAAATTGTAAAAGATTTATAATTTTGTAATTAAATAACCTGATTTCTATTTTTAAGGTAAATCATAAATTCTATGCCTATTTAACTTATTTTTAAATATCAGATTGCCAATATCAACACTATCAATCGCTTTGGCAAAGTCCGTATATATGACATTAACTTACCATTTTCAAGAGATGTATACAATTCATTGATGCATAAAATCACATTAGCTTCAGTTGAATGTCCAGATCTGAAACCATGTTGTTGCTGAATGAAAAATTGTCCAATTTTAGGTCTAATGAAATCAAATACGATTCACTCGAAGGTTTTAGAAATATCACTCAAAATACTATTTTATAAATTACCTGTAAAATTTTTTCGATACAACGATTAATATATACGCCAATGATATTCATTATTTTAAAAATGTTAGAACCTCTTTGCTGTACACATGAAATTGAATGATTTCAAAGTATGAATTAATATTCAGATATTCCAAGAATCTTTGAGAATCAAAAAAATAATAATACTACACGGTTCCGAACTGATAAAAATGGTCGACATTGCGAGAAAACACCCATCGCGGAAGGAGCAATAACGCGATAAGGAAAAGGATCGAGAATGAGTGCTCGGCTTGAATAATTATTAACGGCGAGATTACGGGAACGTCACTTTATCGCGCGTATAAATTATCAAAGCTGGAACCAGCACGAACATTCAACTAAGAACTTGTATTTTTGTGGCTTGAATATCATGATCATCTTGAATTCAAAGTTTTCATGCAATATTGAATATTATGTAATTAAATATGGTTAGTCGAACGATCATAGTTGAAATATTATCATTACACTGAAACCTCGAAGATAGACACAGTGCAGCAATGCAGTGTCTTTATAAGTCAACATGACGTATAAAGAATTCGATGAGTATAGTTATAATTATTATAATTTGAATGTTTATAAGTATGATTATTATCAAATAAATTAGAATTAAAATGATTCTGATGATTATAGGGGGATGTAAACGGAGAAGGGCGGCGGGGGGGGGGAAGTAAAATTAAAGGCATACATTATTTTCGTTTCAAAATAATTTGGACATGTTATGAATTACATCTATTTTGCAATATCAGAATGTTAAAAAGTATTATTATTTTGTTTAACAATAGAACTTAATTAATTCATTAATTAATGAACATGAGACTGAATTTTGTAAATATTTTAACATGTTCAGGAATGCAGAAAGATCACAGAAATGAATTACATAATGTAGTTGAATAAACATGACGGAAAAAATGAGGTTTGCACCGGATTATACATAAAATTCGAGCTCGATAGAAAGAGCCATGAAAACGAAATTCTTTCGAGGGCATCGAATGAGATTATATTCACGAATCGTCGATCGATAGCTGCGAGTTTCTCAACGCTTTCCGAGCACCGCTGCAGGTTAAATTATGCAACCGTATATCTTTTTTCTTCTTTTGCCAATGGTTCGTGTTATTGAACAAAAATCATTCGTGTTTTTCCGCCGTCGCCGCAATT
The DNA here is from genome assembly GCA_028476575.1 of Platygaster robiniae. Taxonomy (NCBI): domain Eukaryota; kingdom Metazoa; phylum Arthropoda; class Insecta; order Hymenoptera; family Platygastridae; genus Platygaster; species Platygaster robiniae. Next base: position 29,584,232 of record CM052020.1, on the reverse strand, counting down.
AAGCGCTTTTTATTCTGTCGAATCAAAATAAATAAAGTTTTACAGGGCGTAGACAAAATGCACAGTGAAAAATTATTATGGAAAATGTAATTTAGAATTATTGATCTATAAATGAAAAAGTGAAGGTAAAAATTTATTGTTATGATGCAACACTTTAAAAAAATAAGATTACATTTTTCGATAGAACACTTTGAAATATGATTTATAATGTAAAATAATAATGTTGACATACATTTTGCAATATTTTCTTGTTAATTTTGTGGTATAAAGAATCGACAAAAATATCAAAGAGTATTAGCAGTTAACTTAAATTATTGTCTACATTAAAAAATTATGTGAAACAAAAAATTATAATATCATGAAACTTCAAAATTACCATTGGTATGAGTTGGGATTTAGTAGCTTATATTTTAATAGGTAAAAATAGCAATAGTTTTTTGCAATGTCGAAATTTGTGTGAATTTGAAAATCAGAAACTTTTTATTTAGAATGATTTATATTTATTTATTCTACCATCTAATTATTAAAATGGATATTATGACCATATTTCAAAATAATTAAATGAAAACAATGTAGATTAACAGAAATTGCGAATTATCGAATGTTAGAAATTTTCGAAAAACCAGTAACATAAATTTTTGAATTTAAAAATCATATTCTCATGAATTTAACTTCGTCCTCTTTTTTTCAATTCAAATAATAAGGTGAATTAAATGTCCTACTGGCTGAATTTTAATTCACCTTATTATTCGAATTAAAAAAAATTTGTTTCCTTCTTGTCTTACAATTTAGTCCATTTAATGCTAAAATTATTACTAAAATGTTGATCATGAATGTGTGTCAATAGCAAAATAAAAATAATCGTAAACTTGGTTGAAAATTAAAATTTTCAACATCTTTTTATCTTGTGTAACAGAAATGATATTGAAAAAAAATAATTCACAATATTATTATAGTATGTGATATTATAAGTATAACTATGATTATAATAATAATATTAGAAAAATCATAGGTATTATAATATAACACTATAGAGTATGATATTCTGTAATATCCTAATGTAATATAATATGATATAATATGATATAATAGATATAATAAAATACGATATTTTACAATATCCTAATATTATATAGTACAATGTAGTACAACATTAAATAATATAATATAAAGTAATACAATGCATTATACAAAATTAAACTCTAACTATCAAATATCTCTGTATTTTTTATTTTCCAACGTCAAAAAGTCATTAGTGATTATTTTCTGAAATCAATCATTGCATGAGTTCTTGAATTAAAAATCATGGAAAGGGTCAGTTGGAAAGTATTCAAAATTTTCAAATTTCGGATTAGAATCATTTTCGTAATAATTTTTTTTAATTTTTCACATTCGAACTTACAAAACCTATTTCAAAAAAAAAGTGTCAGAATAATGTTGAAAATGAATAAAATTATTGAATTTGTGATCCCAATGGGCAAATTTAAGTATTTAGTATATATTTGTACATTCAAGTTTTTAACATTAGAATACAATTTTGTTTATGTTTTAATATCAATACTTAGACAAATTAATAAACTATCAATACGAAAAAGGTGAAGCCTTCAGACGAATCAAATTTTGGAAAACCAATTATCATTGAAAATATAATTGTTTTTATATCTTGATTTTCCTATGCGAATTCTTCCAATGGTAATGAATTTTAAAGTACTCTTTCACAAAAAATATTGATCTTCAAAATTTTCAAACCAATTATGTTTCACATTTCTCGATTCTCCCTATTGCACGAAATTTATTTAACTTTCACCTTTGAAAATAATCTTAGTTGTCCCACATTCTACAAAATTTATCGTCGAAAATCGCGAATGGAACTGTAAAAAGAGAACGAATTTTTTTTTTTTACATTTAATTAGGGATGGTAATTTTATCGAGTTGCTGGTCTCTCTCGCGCTGCGAAGAATTCGTTTTCTCTCTCGACTATAATAAACACGCTCGCGGATTCCCCGATGCATATATACGTGTGAATGCGTGTGTATGTGTGCGTACATATATGTATAATACGTAGCATACCTGCGAAAATTGCGAGCGTGCGCGCGCGAGAGAAACGAGTCACTCGAAAAAAGAGACCCGAAAGAGATGGAAAGTGTGGGCGCTTGGTGGGGGGAACGGTGCTCGCAGCGAGCGCAGCGAGTGTATCCGGTCGTTGCCATCACCGCACGCCCCGCACTCTTTCGCGCATCTCGCGAATTCCCCCTCCACCCTTCCACTTAAAGCCGCGTTCACAATTCACAATGCGAATTTTACTCGCGAAGTGCGATCATGCCGAAAAGCGATTAACTGCGATTGCGTCTCCTTCATCGAGGGATTCTGAACTTAAAGTCGTTCATAGTAAAATTAGAAATCGGGGGATCGTATCGTTTGTGCAAAAATTTATTGAGCACCGTATTTATTTGCACAGGGCGATTGTGCACATTTTTACGAACTTGTACGCAGGGTGATGTAAAATTTATTTCACAGTATAATTTTGTAAATATGTAAGTTTCTATTTTCGAATTTGTTTGATTTAAAATCATAGTGATGAAAATAATAAAAATGTGCATGATTGCTCAGTGCACAATAAATACGGTGCTCAAAAAATTTGTGCCCAATCGGTACCATCCCGAAATCGGCAAATGTTTGAATTAAGGAAATTTTGGGAAAATTTTGGAAATATCTATTTCTTTGGATTATAATTTATTTTTATTCATTTACTTTGGATGTAAATGATTATAATTTTTTTATTTTTGACGTATCTTTTGGATTATCATTCTTAATCTTCAGCATTCTTCTTACATATGTGCGATTTACAAATTTTTCGGAGATTCTCAAGTTAAACAAGTTTTATTAAGTCTGTATTTTGTATGCAGATGTTATAATGTAATAGAATTCGATTTTCATCATTTTCAAGTCCCTGAAGGTATTTTTCATCATTCTTTATTATTTATACAACTTGAAGGATATTTCAAAATTATTATGGATTTTCATTCAGTTTTCTAGAATTTGATGATCTAGGAAGGGGGTTCTGATAAATTGGTATCTTTTTATAGGTTTTTTCAAAATACTGCAGCTGCGCAGGTTTGAAAGTATTTCATACATTTTTGGAATTTTAGTATTGTATATGTTACAGATAGAATTTCGTAGTATTTTCTATTATTTTTATAGATCGCTCACTAGATTTTTAGAATTTGATCTTGTAGCATTCATTTTAATGATTTTATGTATTTAATTTAATATTTAAGATAACATTATAAATTTCAAGAAGTGTATGCTCTAGGGTCCGGAATTTGAATCATTTTCAGAACATTATCCCTGCATAGTTTTTAAGTATTGGAAGATTTATAATTTTATTGAAATACTTTTTTTAAGCATTTAGAAAACTTTGAAAGATTATTTGTTATTTTTTTCAGATTTCCAGAATTGTCGTAGATTACTATGTAAATTCAAGACATTATTGATTTGAAATTAAAATTTCGATCAATTTTCAATAATTTTCTAGATTCATGGGGAAAAGAATTACATCGATATAAAATTTTGGTGTTATACTAGATTTTGCAGCATTAGCTAGTATTTCTATAGATTTCTTCTACTTCTATAGATTGCTATATACGGTTTTTTTAATTGAAAAGTGTAAAGAATTGAGAAATTTTGGCTCAAGTTCGATAAAACATTTGAATCTCAGGATAAGGTGACTAAATAATGTTTATTCATGTTCATAAATAGTATTAATTCATATTCAATTTTACGAATTCATATTTTATCAACGAAATAATAATAATTCGATTTCAATGAAATTTTTTTATTTCTTAAAATTGTAATTATTAATTATATTGATATTGCATGTATCCCCAAAGTTATTACTATCAAAGAATCAAAGTTTTTTAGTTTTGATAAAAATAAAAGTCGGGAAAATGATATTTCTATGTAAACGTACTTTTTATTCATGATTTCGTGGATATTAATTTGAAATTTCTTGTGTATGCTCATATTGAGAAACTACGAAAGAAATTTTAAATGTTTTTTCCCAACAAGTGAAGAAAATGCGTTTTTCTTCACGGCTTGATTCGTCGAAAATCGCATTTCCTCCACTTAGTTGGAAAAAATATAGTCCTCAACTTGTGCGAAGGGCTTTTTTAGCGAATGTGATTGCAAAACTCGCCTTCGCCTGGGATAAAAAATTAGAATATCGTTTTAGTCTCCAAGAGTATTTTGAGTCTTGGAATCAGTATCATCGAGTCTCCAAGAGTACCCAAGAGTATCGAAGGAGTCTCCGAGAGTATACAAATTTTCAAAAAAAGGTGACTGTGAGTCTCCGAGAGTAAAATAATTTTTTTCACGAATCTCCAAAAGTCTTCTACAGTCACCTTTGATCTCCGATTTGAATACTCTATTTCTTGAAAGCAACAACAAGAGTATCGTTTGAGTCTCAAGAGTATCTTGAGTATTCCATTTTTCCAAATGGAATACTCTTAATGATCAATTTGGAGGTTCTAAATACTCTTGAGACTAAAGGATACTCTGATTTTTTATCCCGGGCGGCTCGTCTAGCAAACTTCACATTCGCCAAACAAGCTCATTCTGCACTCGTTGAGAAATATACTATTTTAAAATCCATGAATTTTTTTACGTACCTCTGGCATAGAGAACTCGTTCCTCGTCCAGTTCAAAATCTCTAAACTCGTTTTCCAGCCCTCGGTACGTAATATACTATTAAACGTAACTGTCAAAATATCTGACAATGAGAATGTCTAAAAGTTCATTGAATGCACTGAAAGATTTTCTGTTATTTTTCATAATACCCTGTTGATTTAATATAGTCTTTCTAAATATGTGTATAGTTTTTCCAAAAATTTTCAGGTTTACTCCTTTTCTTGATTGTTGACAAAATTAGAGTATTTTTAAATGAGTTTTTTTTCCTAGCGTCATTCAGGTTTCTGTTATCTAACGAAAACGTTTTTGAATTCAAAATTATTGATAATTTTTTCGAAATAATGCCTTACTTACTATAAAGGTTTTTTTCTTATTCTGCATGCAATCAGTTTTCATTATTGTCATTTGTTCTTATGAATTTGAAAAATATATAGAATATTTGATTAGATTTCAAAAAATTCACTGACAGATTTACAAATGTCTCACTAATTATGACTAATGAATATAAAATAATTTATGGAAAACTGAATTTTTTGACTTTGCAAATATCCCTCAACAATATTTTTAAATGTTTTTAAATATTTGTCATCACTATGGTATAGTTGAATCGTGGTCAAATTTTTCTACACAAATCTGAGTGTAAGAGTACTCTCAAAATTTACTCGTAGTTACTAATTATTTTCAAGAATATTAAAAAAAAAATGTTATTTCGAACAATGATATTATTCTTTTGAAACGCGACCTACTTGCAATAAATTCCAAGAACTTTCATCATTATTCAAAATTCGTCAGAAATCCAAGAAACGTTCATCTTAATTAATGCATTTATTTCAGGAAAATTATGAGCTTTAAATATTTATCCTAATGGTTTCGAAATAAAAAAAAAAATATTGTTTATAGTATACACGCAGTAAAAAGTCAAAAAAATCTTCAACAAATATTCACTAAAATTTCCGAACAATTAAATAACCTAATCTATAAATTCGAAACTCAACAGAAAATGATGATTCATAGGTCATGTACTTGTTTAGGCAAACATTAACAAAACTCATGTTATTCTGCGCACGTCGAAATTCACTTGAAAAATATCCAATCACTTTTTCATTATAAGTTACACACTCTGAATATCGCGTGTCAAAACAAGGCAAGAAATCATCGTTGACCTGAAAAAAGATGAAATTTTTATCCCTGTTGTAACTTAAAATCTCGCTCGATCATTTGACCTCATTAACGGTCCTTTATCCCGTAGCATCACATTATTGCCAATTACATGCGCTGCACTAACTTTTGACTGCACTGACGCGCGCAATTAATCCCCGGGATATTGGAACGCTGGAAAAGTTTGTCACCTCGTCGTGGACGAGCAAAGAATGGAAAAAAAGCAAAGGAAAAAAAAAAAAAAAAAAAAAAAAATCACGATTGTCTCGTTGCACAAGCAACGTTCAATATTGCGGAGACCGCGTTTCTCACGGCGCGTTACAGTCGAGAAAAGGTCGTGCTCTCTTTAGCCGGCAGAATTACCTACAATTTTACTCAGTAAGGTCCAAAGAGCCGATCGATGCGATTAACGAATTGATTTTATGAAGCTATTTTGCAACACCGAGATTAATGAGTGTGTACTTTATTAGCCAAAAATTTCTATACTGGGAATAAGGCTACTCGATCGATAGAGGAAGCCGTCCATTTTGGAGTGTATCACAGGTTGGGATGATAAAGATTCTTTGTTCTTTGAAATTTTATATTTTACTATTCATATGAGGCTGTTCTAAGAGTATTTGTTTAAATTATGATGTGGGTTTTTTATAGTTTAATATGTGTAAACATTTTTTAATTCGTAAGAACTTGCTGAAGCAGAGTTCAAGTACTTTATTTTTTGTGTGCCATTATTTTATGTTGAATATTATAAAAATGTTTCGATTTTTACAATAGATTTATCAACTTGACGGAAATTTGAATAAGAGAAAAACGTATACAGAAAAAAACATTTACTTTTTTCACTCCCGAGTTTAGTAATCAATAAAAACTATCATTTTTTATATTTGAGGGGGGGGGGGGAGATTTTAGAAATCGTGATAAATGTTTGTTTTCCACTAACTTGAAGTTTATGGTAGCACTTGGCAGATTTGACGGTATTGAATTTTCATAATTGTGCGCAATAATGAACTTTCATCAAGGCTGTCGAGTGCAACAATTATCCTCGATTGAATAATGGCCGCGTTCTGTGCGTCGTTTAAGTTTATAACGCTGATGATCCATCAATCATTTCAGCGATTCTGGGAAAAACAGCGTTTGCGTAAATAAATGAATACTGATTTTAAAATATTTATCGCTAAGTTTAAGATAGAATTCTTGTTTAGATTGGGAATTTTTGAAGAGTATGATGAATATTGACAATTTAGTGATATGTTTTGACTTTTTCAAGAGTACAATGGATTGTGTTGAAGGTAAATTGAATTGAAAAAATCGAATCAGCAACTTGATGTGTCAGTGAAAAATATTAGAATTTGTTTTAGTGGTTGAATCAAACATATTTGATCATCACATCCTTGTTTTGTTCGTCGCTTTTATTTGGGAGTGATTTTTTAATTTTATATCCTTATATTTATATTCGTTTTTCATGAAATAATGGAACGTAACTGTACACACAGGTATATGAGTTCTTGCAAACCTAACATTGTCATTAATTCAAAAAATTGGAATATTGGTTAGAAGATAAAAAAATTTGTGGCTTTTAAAAATTGTTTGAAATATTGAAGTAATTTGTTATAAAAAAGATACTTTTACTTATTTGACGTACTTCAAACTTGACAGAAAATATCTCAACCCGTTACTCGATAGAAAAGTCAAGTTCAGTTTCTGGATTTCGAACCAGCAGACTTTTTTGTTTCGATTATCCATTAGATTGGAATTCCGACTTTATGTTTTTCATAAATATTTATCAACAATAAAATGATTAAATGAAGGATTAATGACCATACCATTGCGTTTGCTAAGGATTCAGGTTTAAAATAACATCAGGTAGAATGCATTCCATGAATTGAACAATTAATCTGAGAGAGTGTAAGTTGAAAAATTCGAGGATTTGCCTGATGAATATTATGTGGTTTTTGATCCATATTTTCCGGAAAAATAGCTCAAATTTAATGAAAAGTATACTAATTTACTCGTCAAGTCATTCTACAAAGGTAATGTATTTTTTTGGATGTTTCTTTCCAAAGGAAAAGTTCAGCTATTCAGAAATTGCGTTACAATAAATGATAAATAATTTTCAATCAATATATATATATATTTTTTGTATGCATCAAGAAATGGAAAATACCATAATACTAGTAAATAATATCAGACAAAATATTATAGGCGAAAATTAGATTATTGTTCTATTTTTAGATTTGAACATCAAAAGTGAAATAGTATTTTTTTGAGTCCTTCATAAATCTAATTCAATAATAATGAATATCTTCTGAAAATATCAATCTTAATATTTTACTTTTTATTTCTTCCTTCTAAATTAAAAATTGTGATTGGTATGAAAATTTGAATTCGAAAGATTTATATTCTACATTTGTGATTCACACAGAATAAAATTTATCAACGATTAACCTAAATTTTATAAAATAAAATTAATTTTGCAATATTTGGTTCTTTAGTACTTTGGATCCTGAGCATTAAACAAAGTTATTATCCTAAAATTACTAGTTTTCTAGAATACAGATTTCATAGTTCTGTATGTTGAATTATATAACAATCGTCTTTTTTTTAAACGAAAATTTGAACTTTTTATACAAAAAACTATTGAGATAAATTTTTTTTATTCGTTACAGTTCATTTTATTATTATTATTATTATTATTGTTATTATTATTATTATTATTATTATTATTATTATTATTATTATTATTATTATTATTATTATTATTATTATCTTATAAACAACTTCAATCATTTTAAACTAATAAGATATCAAAATTCATACCATTCAAGTTGATTGCTAAAGCATGAGAACAATCGACCGGAAACGCAATCAGTAACAATTCACTTCATGACTACAACCCAAGAAATTTAATTATAGATCACATTTCAAGATTACTTACATTAAAGTTACTCTCATTAGAGTTTCATTCGCAATCGTAGAGTGTAATTCGTTCTCTTATCATTTCATGTTCTCTCTTATAACACGTGGCACGTTCTTTTTTAAACCTTATTTTAAAAGTAATAATAATAATTATATAATTTATAATTTAGTTCTAAATAATATAATTATTAAAATAACTAGAAATAAGAATTTGACTTTATGCGACTTGTGATTTTAGGAATTTGAAAACACGGAAAAATTTTAATACAAAGAATTTTAACATTCAACTCCTAAAAAAGAATTAAGATATGAAACAAGATTTAAGATCTGAAACTTTTAGATTCATTCTATTGAACATTTGACAAATAAATCGTATGGTATAAAAGTAATTAATAAATTAATAAATTTTTAACGATTGGCTTCTTTTTTTCAAATATTTTAGATATCATGAAACAAATATATCGCATATTCTCCGATGTTATTGTACTATCTATTTTTTTCTATCATTCCTCGGTTACTATTTAAAATTTATTTTCATAAATGAAAATCATTTTATTTTGAAAACTGATGCACCTTTTTCCTTTTACAGCCTTGATCAATTTCAAAATAAATGTAAAAAAACCAAAAGGGCTTTGTATCATCATTTTATTATTGTATTATCTTCTCTCAGTTACACCAGAGTTTTTCCGTTTGCCACGAAATGTGTGTTTTTCGTGACTCCACACAGGGTAACTCGCTCCTCAATTATCTCTATTGAGTACGTTTGCTTCGTGTACAATGTATTCGTCATGTGACGAGCTACTTCGTATAATGAAATTCCAATCGTGCCTCGTTACGAATTCTGCCAGCTCGGCATATTTCTCGTTGCAACGTGCAATTAAAAATGGGACTTAATTGACGAGCAATGGTGACTTTTATCAATATAAAATATCAATATTGTAAATAGAATTCAATAAAATAACAGGATTGCTCGATTTTCAGCTACTGAAATCGGAATAATTTTAATCAAACAACTCGAATATTTTTCTTAATCGAATGACTTTCTAGAAAGATTTCGTGAATTTCTCCATCCCAAATTGTATAAGTAACATAAATAAATATTTGTATTCATAAATTTCATTCTCCAAATTGGAATGGAATGTCTGAATTATGACTAAAATAATTTTTTTGTACACTCGATATGAAAAAAGTTGGCGCGAATAAACGAACGATTTCCTGCTTCAGTGAGTGTTTAGAAATTAGAAAGTTGCCTGGCTCATTAAACTATCGTAAAACTATGAATCTTGAAATTTCACACAACGGCAAAAACATTCGATCTTTTGCCTCAATTTTTATAAAGTTTGCCAGTATATCGATAATAATACGTTATTTGTCCATTCGATGCAGTAAAATTAGAGTAAAAAAGAAATATTCCGTGTAAATGAATGAATTTTAGAAAAAATTTAAAAATGAGCAATATTTTTGATATGTTGAATAATTTGGTTAAATTAAGACTGACAGAAAAAATTTTTTTGTTAGGTGTTTTTCGCTGTCAAAAAATGTAATGCTAATTGTCTATCTTCGATTACATATTGGAACACTGAAATATTCGAGGTTGGATTTCTCAATGGGCACCGAAAGGAATTTTGATTAAAAATCGGAAATTTTTATCGCGGGCATTCTTACTGAGGGCGAGAAAAATGAGACTATTAGTTTTTATCAGATAGTCGAAATGGAATCTACGAAACTCATGCAAAAAAGACGACGAGTATGTGAAACGTTCACGCAACGCTAGACAAAAAGCGCGATCGTTTCTGCCCGTGGCACAGTTTATTCTTGATAAATCATAACCCACACACGAGTGAATGCCCACACACTAAATTTACGTAACAAATAATATCGATGTAGCGAGTGAATAATTGGTGGGAAATTTGAATTTCACCATCTAAAACTCCCGAATTAATATCTTGTTTATTATTTTACTGTTTGGGGAAAGAATATTCTACAGTTTCAGAAATTGAAATATTTTTGTGAATTTGAAAGTAATATGTGCCTGGAGTTCCAAACGTTTAAAATTGAACGAAAAAAATTTATGAGTCAATGTACGAGAAAAAAATTTCTAGCTGCTTTTGAACACTTTTTGATCGTCACAACAAACTTGATGCTTCCCAAAAAAACATTCATCACAGTTCCCAACATGATAAAAAATCGGAAAATATATATATTTTTGATTTTCGTTTTACTTTAAACGTTTGGAACTTCAGGTACATAAAGGAATTTATTGAATGGGAAAATTTAAACATGAATTTTATAGTAAAACTCAGGACTCAAAAAGTTACATTTTCGTGTGAGAGTGCTTTAGAAAAATTTTATAAAATTTGTTTTCTTTTAAACGAGTGATTTTTTTTGAAAGATTTTATGAAAATTTGATAAAGACAACAACAAATAATCAAGAAACATTTAATAAACATGAATTTTGATGATTTTTTTTTATTTTTCATGGTTTTCTTACTATAATTATCAAAACAATTCCCCATGGTTGACCATGATTTTTATGTTTAACCATTCTTTTTCATTGTAATCGATAGTTTCTCACCATTTTTTCTGATTTTTTGTTACATACTTGATTAAATTATCTACATTATTTTTATTAGAAACTACTTAATTATTTTTAAAAATTCATAATTCAAAAAATTATAATTAAATTGAATTTAACAATTCATTATTTGTCAAAGTAAATTATGATTAATAAGACTCAGAAATTTTTTTCGTAACTTAAAAAAAATGGGAAATTATAGGAAATCCTGAAAAAAACATTAAAAATGATTTTCTATCGTTTTATATGATTTTACATTGTTTCCGATGATTTTCTATTATTCTTCATGATTTCCTAAAATATCTTATTTTCAAACATTTTTTATGGTTTACCATAGTTCTTCACAACTATCTATACTTAATAAACTTTATAGTTGAATATTTAGTAATTAAAACGATTATTTTGAAGGACCAAGGGTTTATTATTTTTTACTATGACTTATTTTCCCATAACTTATCATAAAAAGTTATATATCATCATTTTCTAAAGTTCCTCATCATTTTCAGTCATTTTTTACGATATATGCTAATTAATTCTTATTGCTCCTTGAATTTATTGTCAGAAGAATTGACTTTCTAAAATTGAAAAATTTAATAAATACATTTATACAACACCCATGATGGTATAGGTTTCAAGTAGGTATCACAGTTTAATTTTTTTTTTCACACATATTTTTTTCAGTTTATTAAAAACATACCTCTGCTTAATTAAACATTGTAAAAAAAATTTGAAATTTCAAACATCTTTTACAGACTTTCTCTTAAAATCATTTTCAAAATTTCATAGACAATTATATAAAAAAGATTCCAAAGAAATTAACATCAAATTTGTTGTTTTCATATAAGATATATTGATTTCAATTTTTTCAATTGTTGTTTATTTTATTTTAAGACACTACATGTTTGAATATTTTAAAATATCTTTTGTATATTATAAAATATAAAATATAATTACTGTTTTACAATTTATATTACATACAATATAAAGTTTTTGTTTCATTCAAATAGCTGTTGATAAATAAGGGAAAATCTGGTCCAAAAAAATTTATTATGTCGAAATCCACTTGAATTTAAAAAAGTTTGAATACACATTTACAATGAGAAATCATTTAAAGGTAAAATAATGTCTGCTTTATATTAAATAAACACTTAGATTTCATATGAGGTTTATAATTTTTATAGACATTGTCTATATTTTTCATAGTTGCGTCCATAACTTTAATATAAAATTTAATAGACAGTATGGGAAATCTGCTACAAAGACAGTCTCTTAAATTTAATGGAGAACTTTCTGAGAATAAAAAATACTAGTATTAGGAAAAATTTTAAAAATTGAATGAAAATATTGGAAAACCATAGTGAAATTGGAATTATCTCGATCATGTGTCTTTATTTTTGTCCTTTAAGTATATTTCCTTGAGATTATATATATCTTTGAAAAAAAAAGGAGTTTAATCTGTGATTGTTAAGAAAAAAAAAAGATGTAATCCTCATGTAAGAAGAGGTTATAGCAAGAAACTTCTTACTCATGCAATATAAAAATTATTATAGAATTCAATAATAAGCTGATTTTCTTACGTATTTTCGTTTCCTGTTTATTTCGTAATCTGCACATTTTATCCTATTAGAGCTAAGATTATTACATTTTTCGCGACACGTTCGCGATCTGGCATAAAATCTGCGGCCTGGACGCCACAATTTTAATACAACATGGCGTGTTTTCACTCGAGGTCGCGTTTGATATTCTAATTACCCCGTTTTGCATATAAAAGGGGCATTCGGAAAACAAGAGGGGCGTTTAATTAGGTTGAATATCTCGGAAGAAGTTTTAGTTTATCCCCGAGCTAGAATATTTTCTGTATGAAATATTGTGGATCTGATGAAGCTTAATCTGCGAAATAATATGATAGTTGATAACGAGATTTTGATTACCTCAATCGTCAAAATATTAAATACATGTTTTTTGATGTATTAATATAAATTGTAAATTCATTGAAAAAAGATGTATATATATATTTTTCACCTCACAAAAACATGTTTTATGCACACGATCTTAAAAAATTTTGTGTGTAAAAATGAAAAAGTTTGATAATTTGCAGAATTTCAAGATATTCCTACTTATGTCGGTTTTCGTTTCAAATCAATGTAGATAAAAATAATGCAAAGGAAAAAGTCATAGAATTTTGTCGATGTTTAACTTTTTTTATTTCTATTTCAAATTATTTTTTGGGACGCAATTTCGTATTTCTAATACATCAAAATTATGATAAAAGAACACTGTTTAAAAAACTTTCTGGTCCAGTTGACAAATTGAAACTCAGAGAATATGAAATATGATATGGATAAAAAAATGGTATGAATTCGAAGCAAATTTTTGCCAAGGATATTTTTGTGGGTTATATTCACGACCGTCAATAAAATTCAATGAGGGAAATAAATAGTCGCGTCCGTTTTGGGTAGCGCGAAATGCCGGCTCATTGGGAAAGGGTTCCAATTAATGCGACTCTCGAGCATCTAATTTGATTTGATTCACGCGAGGGAAGAGCTTTCTGAGATAACAGACGGGGGAAAGTTGACGAACGCTGGCTCTTGCACATACGACACAGTTTCGTATGTAAATGGGAATTCGTGGAGCGTTTTCTCATTCGAGGCGATCGATTTTTACATTAATTTCGAACTCCAACTGGAGAAACGTTTCCAGCAAAATGCGATTGCGCTGGGTATACGCGTGTTATGCTCCCTTTGAAAAGAGTCATTAGAACATTTTGGGTTGAAGTTGCACGAATGCACACGAATCCCGATGTTTGCGAATAATTATAACTTGCCGTGGAGTTGTGATAATTATCATTCCTTAATGAGCGATTCGAAACTAATGATGATAATTTTTTATCTTTTTTCCTTTTTCAATGATGAAGATGTTAGGAGTGTTAAAATTTCTTGAAAATTCTTAAAACTGGTAAGACTGATGTTAAGATGTTGAAAGTCATTTTCAAATTTAGTTTATTAGTCATAAATGCGATTTTCATTTCGGATATGTGGGTTAAATGCATTCTAACTTTTAAGTTTGAAGGTATTGAATATTGAAATTTATCAACTAGAGTTTACATGATCTAAAACCTACGATTTTGCATTCTGCTTTGATTTCAATTAGTTTGTAAGATTTATCATTCTCATAATTTTTCATGTTTTTTTTTTTTTTTTTTTTTTTTTTTTCTTCGGAGATAGTGGATAAAGAAAGTTAATAATATTGAAATTTGTTGACTTCAGTTTACGAATTTATAAACGTTCGATTTCATACATATTCTGTTTTGATTTCATTTGTATAAATATTTGAACATGATGAATTGATTATGAATGTTTGGCAATGAGGAAACCAACAAATTTGTATACAATTTAGTTTGAAAATTTGAATATTCAATGTTTGCAAATGCAGGTTTCCAGAGTTGGAAATTAATGTCAATTTGGAGAAATAAAGGAATTAGGAAATTTGAATATACGAGCATTTGACAGTAATTGTGTTTTAAATTTCTATAAGTTTCGAGATTAAAAATTTGGAAAAAAAGATTCTTGGAATGTGATATTTTCAAAACACGTATGTTTGATAATCGAAATAAATTGCATGAAAACCCTGATAAAATATTTTCTTTTTCTACTCCAAAAAACTGCAATTTCGAAATTGGTTCGGAATCGAAAAAAAAGAGACTGCATAAATATGTATGTGCACAAACTTGAGGATGAAAAAAGTACGAATATCTTTATTTCTATCTATGTAAAGATATTTATAAGTTTTGTGTTGACGAAAGTCAAATCTGTTGAAAAACAAAGGCTGGGAATAAAAAATCACTTAACACCCTTAACACATTGTCTGAAAAATAAAAAATTTGAGAATTTCAAAATTTCATATTTTCATACGTACCTGAAGTTCCAAACGTTTAAAATTAAACGAAAATAAAAAATATATGAATTTTTCGTTTTTTTATAATGATAGGAAGTGTGACGAATATACTTCTTTAGGAAATATCAAGTTTGTTGTTACGTTAAAAAAATGTCCAAAAACAGCTAGAAAATTTTTTTCTCTTATATTAACTTATAAATTTTTTTCGTTCAATTTTAAACGTTTGGAACTTCAGGCACATTATCTTCATATTTACTTTATTATTCCCTTTTTAATCGAAAATTTGAAAAATTTCCGTATTCCCAATCGCAAAAAGGTTGTTTTTTGCAAGATTCTAAAATTTTGAATCGAAATGTCAGTTTTGAATACTATTTCTGAATGAAAGTAAAGCTATACTTGAATGATTAAAAATTGATGTTTGAAACAGAAATTTAGTAAGTAAAGTTAGATATTCAAGAAAAAATGATTTAGTTTTAATGGATACGTGCATAAACAAAGAAATGGAAATCTTGATGATGCACCCAAGAAATAGCACGAATTTCTAATTCATACAAAGATAATATTAGACTACATAAAATTTGAAGAGAATTTTTTTTAATTCAAAATCAGAAATCAGAAAACTTATCTTACGAATCTCAAATTTGCAATTTACGTTTTTAGGTTTCTGTTTTACTTGAGTTTTACGAATCAAAATCTTATGATAGAGAAAAAAGTTCAACTTCCACTTTCTTGTTGTGTTATGAGTGACTGAAAAATGGTTTAGACAATTTGTTTGTAAAGATTTTAGAGGTTTACGCACATGAGACAAGCTTTATCTTTGAAATTAACAATTTTATAAATTTTATAAACAATTTTATAAATTTAATAAACGATTTTTCGGAAGACCTATCAAAAGATAGCTGCTACAGCCGCCATTTTGAATATTTATCATACATGAATAATCAAAGATTTTATTTCAGACATGCATCTGAATTGCTTTATATATAAAATAATTCAAAAGAAGAACATTTTTTATAATAAATGTTGAATTTAAATTAACAAATTATAAATTAAGTTAGTTAAAACACCTAAAATTAAAGTGGAAGAATTTAAAGCCTTTAACGCAATAATTGTTATAATAGTTTAGGTAGAGTGCACCCCTTAACTAATATTTAAATTTGAAACTAAAAAGATACTGCAACCCACAAGATTTAGAATTTTCAAACTGAGAATCTAGTTTGAAAAGCTCTTTCTGAACAATAAGAAAATGATCTTTTAAATATGGAAAATATTTTGATTGTAACTTACATGCCCCGATATTTGACAATTAATTTTCAAAATTTCAAAATGTTTTTTCTTATGCAAATTTTCAAAATTTATCAACACAGCAACGATTGTTCGATGACTTAATTTTTTGATTCCGTTTATCTCCGTCAATTTTTTAAATTCCGAGAAAAAAAACATTTCAAAATGTCACGAGGTTATGTTTTTGTTACGAACACCTTTTATGTTACAATATAAATATGAAATAAAAAGTTCAATTCAAGTATGAATTTACTATCATCCACATAAAGCAATAACTATTCCTTGTAAAGTAATATTCGAATAACAACGATGATAATAATAACAATGTTAATTTTGCTGAATTCGACAACTCACAAACCCTTTGTTGAACGTGTCCAATTGTCAGGAATTCAGACACGGTTCCGTTACCTATTATTTTTTTTCATTCACCGATTTTTCCTATCTCCATTTTCGGCTGTATCAGCTTTTTTCCAACATTCGTCATCAATCAGTTTCATTTTCCACCGTTCCGGCTCTCCGACCGCGGGTCAGGCAAAAAGGTCGCGAGCGATAGTCGAGGCTACATTTACGTTTAGCGTATGTACAGAGTGTAAACACGGGGCTATAAATACGAAAAGGAACATCGGTGAAAACTGCGCTCTGCCCACGTTCGAAAGTGTACGAGCGAGCAAAAAAATCAATAACCAACAAGTTACAATTTAGGACGAGCTAGAAACGTTATATAATACGGTTTCAACCAAACGGATAAATACGGGACTTGAATTGATAGCGTAGTATTCCGCAAATTTGAAGAGCGACATATTTCGAATGATTGCGCACGAGCGTAGCGAGGGTACTGTCACGTTGGTTGAATGGATCTTTTTTTGCACTGTTTATAAAACTATAAAAAGATTTTTCTCATTTTGACAGGATTTGAGGAAAATTCTAAAATGTAACATTGAATTGAAAATTGACGAATTCGACCCTGATGAATATAAGAGATTCAACTCGAAGTTGCAAAAGAAAATGAAACGAGGCAAAGGTGGATAAAAAAAGATCTGCATTCGCGGCGTGTAACGCGAGTTTTCGCGACGTTCGGTTCAGGTTACACGACTCGAAATGACAATTAAAATTCCTAAAGAGCGAGTCGAGAGAAACAGGAAACGTTTTGATTTCCAGGACAAAAACGAGACGCACGTGGTTAAAACCCATCGTAGAATAAATCCTTGCAAAAGCATCTTCCGAAGCGGCGATAAAATCGATGACAATTCCGTTAAGCGTGTTTTTTTTTCTATCTCATGGAAAATCCGTGGATTCCGAAGTCGCTCGCGGTGACTCGAAAGTGCGCTGACTCACGCGAATAAGCACGAACCCGGGGACAATTGAGATGTTTCGAGCAGATAAACGACTTTGAAAAATTTAAAGGAAATGCGACGCCTAATACAGAAAGTACTGTACGCGTTGTTCATTTGTTCAGTTGGGTCACGTTTTCGGGGTGAAGGGGAATTTTAAATTGCAAGAATGGATTATAAGAAACAATTGGAATATAATGGGAGATGGAAAATATTGCTTTCATAAATAATATAACTCATTCAAGGATAAATGAGTTATGTATATGTAAGAACGACTATAAAATAAATAGAAGTATAATTATAACACATGAAATTTATACAGAACATATATAAATAATTGTGTGATTAGATATCATATCATGTCATCTTGTAAAAATAAATAGAAATGAATATATTATGATAATTATCAAAAATTATCAGTATATAATTGATCAACAAATTGAATATAAATAATGATAATTTTATAAGCAAAGATTCATATTATTCTTTTAAAATTTTATAATTAGGAGTTTTAACAAAAATAATATACAATATATGATAAATCATTGATATTTATATTAATATAGGTATAAATAATGTAGAAGTAAATATGATATATCTATAAATTTATTATGGAAGAAAATTACACATTTAACAAATTTGACTAATAAAATAAAACAAAATGATAAACAATCTATTGTAAGAGTAAATTATCCGAAGTATATGACGTTTATGATCATGTTGTATTTAATGAAAATCATTAATGATCTTCAATATTTTATTATGATTAAAATTTTGATGTAATGCTATTGCATGATATTTATTATGCTGTATTCTTACATTTCATTTTTTTAACTATTATAATTTTCATATTCATTATTTTTATTATGCCATTAATAAATATATATTCAAATAATAAATAATATGAAAGATTTAATGGTAAAATGGAAAATTTTTCGTCATAATTCTAATTAATAGAAAAATCAATGCATTGTTCATGAATATATTGTAACTTATTATTTTTTCATTTACATGGTAGACAATAAATGAAATAAGTATAAAATATGACCTTATAACTACAAAATCTTGTTAGAACAGGAGTGAAAGAACTGAAATTTAAGTTTATAAAATTTTTTTATAATGAAATATATTAATATACTTACTATACTGTTAGAGTTAATAATGATGGAGATATAATTACTATTATAATTAACGTGTCATCTATAAAAAATGAATAACATATAAATATCATACAGATCAGAAATTCTTTTAAAATGAAATATCAATAATAATGGAGAAAAAGCTGATGAATAATATTTTCAAACTTTGATAATAATTACTATATAATAATATTGAATATTTAGTGATGATAACTATAATTGATAGTGTTAAAATGTATAATTTGATGATATCAAAATGATATATCATCATTAATCATATTATATTCTATTACATTTATTATTTATATTTTGACAATTATTATTAAATATTCAAACAATAAATAAAAAGATAATATAAATAATATAGTAGTAAAATAAAAATATTTTTTCTATAAATATCAATTGAATTGTAGATTATTGTACATGTATGCATGTGTTTAAAACTAATATAGTTTTATTTACGTAGTTTATAATAAATAAAATAAGCATATATTATGATATAATTGTATTATTAAATTATGATTTATACATTACACTGTTATTCTCGATAATGTATATGATATTATTTTAATGAATAACATTTAACATAGTATTTCTAAATATTATAAACAGAAAATAAAGATGACAAAAAATTCCTTCACAATGATATATCAGTTATACATGTAGTATAGAGTATAGGATCAACTAATAAAAAATATTTTCAAAAATAATATTAATTAATGTATAATAATAATACATAATAAATATGTAATGATCATCACTGTAATACATAGCGTGGAAATGTATAATTTAACAATAATAAATGAATAAAAGAGTTATATGTTATTGTAGACATTTTTCAAAAATGTCTTTTATTGTTCGAATGAAAATCAGACATAATACTCTCTTACACATTGGTGTCTTAAGACGCAGTGTATAAACATGAATCAAAATGTACATAGTTTGAATATTTTTTAATTACAAACACGAGCAGTTTAAAAATCATCGCTAAATAAATGAATCGACCGGATTTTGAGATAATATGAAATTATATTATTTGTGCAGAAAACAATGTAAACAATGATTCCGCATTTGAGTGAAAACATCACATACTTTTTTTATTAGAGTTTCAAAATTTCTCGAAATCGAAGGTTACATTATTCAAGTGCTCCTTATTTATATCTCTCTTACTCGAATGCGTTTTTGCAAAAAATATTTAGTATAGGTATGTTGAAAAGTTACAGTCGTGATCGATAAAATGTTTTAATTTATACGCGCGCTACTTCTCACACAATTTTTCTTCGCTTACTCACTTCTTAAGTGCTTTTTTTGCATTGAATCTAATTAACTAATACATTATCGATCCTTTTATTTATGTAAGTGTATTGGTACTTTACTCTCAAAGATTCATAGTTTGTTTTTTCAAATATAACTTTGATAGGTTAAACTCAATACAAATGACAAAATACTTGATTAGATTTTATTTTTGTCATTATATAAAAATTGAGACAGATTATTATTCTTACATGAAGAAGTTTTCAAATTATCTGAACCATAAATGAAAGGTAATGCTGGGTTCTAAAAAAGACGATGATAACCAAAAGAGCTGCCTCGAGAAATGACAACGTACATTGCAATGCATCAATTTTCGATGTACAAACATGAAGTACCTTACATAATATTTAAACAGATACTTGACTTGTTTATCGACAAAAAAAACCTTGTTTATCGTTCATTCAAGCTCTTAAAAAGTTCCTGAAATTGCTTTTACCATGCATCACTTCCCTGAGCCACATTACATTTTCCGCTGAGAAATTCGAAAGAGCGTCGTTCGAATACGGTTTTTTTACGTGTTTTAAAATAATAAAAAAAATGCTATTTGCCGAAAACAGCAATGACTCTGAAATTTAATTTGCGAACAAAAAGAAGCGCTTTAAAGTTAGTGACTAATGACCGTTTCGGGCGAACGTTCCTGCGCTATGAAATAAAACAGTCTTATCTCGAACGGCTTTCTCGCGAATAAAAATGTAATGTCGGTGAAAATGGCGAGCTCGAATATCACGAGCGATATCGCGAAATAAAAATTGTATGTCCATTAAAGTGGTGTTGCCTTTTTAGATTAACGCAACCAGTATGAAATGAATGAAACTGAATGATTTTAAATCATCGAGAGTTGCTGAATTTCACAAATTACGAATTTTGAATTTAAACTTTCTCCTGAAACAAAAACCGAATTACTTGCAAATTATGTTGAAGTTTAATTTTGAAAAATGATGGAATAAAAAAATAAATTGTAGAAACAAAGGAAACAACACTATAAAATTTTGAAATTTGGACACTCAAAAAACAGTAGGAAAAAACGTGAGTACAAAATAATTTAACCTTTGAAAGAGAAGTGTATTTTATACCAATAATCGATGCCCAATTTTTGCATCCAATCGCGGTCACTTTATAACTCGATTTATTTTGTGAAATGACTTATTTGGAATGGTGCCACATGATTTTGGCAAACTGCGAGGTTGAATTATTTATTGAGAAAATTACTTGGATATTTTATCAATTGTAAAGGATTTTAGCTATACCTTCTAAACGTGTATTGATCAGGAAACTGTTGAAATTGTTTACACTTGTTTTAAATATTTTTATATGTCTACTCATTGTATTTTTTACTGAAAAATACGAATTATTCCTCGAGAATTTTTTTAAATACATTATATTATTGTTGTAGAGCATTATTAAGAAAAATATTTTTCCGAATTCTGTGTTTTCCGTGTAACTACAACAAATACTTCAAGAGTTGATATCTAAGAATCGTTTTTATTTTCATTGTAAAATTATCTTTCTGCAACGACCTGAAAATTGCAGTTCGTTTTTTTTCTAATTTTCTCATACAGAAAATTCACGATATTTTCTCAGCTGGAAAATCCTTTCCATTGTTTTCCCACTGAAAATACTCGGATATTTTAATCAGCTTGTATCCCTTTCCATGGAAGTGCACTCCTCTCAACTTTCACTTTGTTTCGATTAATTCGAGTGAAATATTCATAGAGTACTTTTTCATTCGGTCAAGTAGACTTTTCGGAAGTTTTTTTATTGTTTTCTATCCAACGAGGAAAAATCTGCATATATATTCGTGCATGAAAAAAGGGGGCATAAAAAAATGGATTTCATGCTCGCATTATATCATCTGCCATGCGCCCCTTCGCAACCTCAAGCCGCTTAACATGCTTGCGTGACGCGCGGTATTTCGTAGGGGTGAAATTTCGTGATATTCTGTAAATATTTTTGTATCTCTGAATGATAGTTATTTAAATGTTTTGTGGATAAATAATCAAATAAATGGTTATTTTTTTCATTTGTTTTGTAACATTTGTAACGTTATAATCTCTGAATATAGAAAAATATAATAAAATGAGATAGCAATTTTTTACAAATTATGACAAGATTGATGAGTAATAAAACTTGTTGAAATAGTAATGAATAATAAAAATATGAAGGAATTTAATATAACAACTTTAATAAAATTACGTTTCTTATTATTATGCATAATAAAACTGCTCTATGATAATAATTAAAAATATATCATTTTGGTTAAGTCCAAATTGTAGAATATGCAAAAGTTATGATTGCAAATTAATTTTCATCTCGGTTTGGGGATTGCGCGCAAGTCTTGCAGGGTTCGAACATGTTGAAATTGATGATTTGAGCCCTTCAAAGAGAAATTTCCCTATGCAATTAAGTTGCCGATATCCGTTATAAATTCACTGTGGTCGGTGCAAACCCAGCTTCTCGGCCTTGCGAAACTAAATATACTTATTGTCTGGCCACGGGAATATTTCGCTTTCAAAATCGTGCAACATTTTACGACTCGAGCGAAAAAACGATATTCTGGAACCTCCGTCGCTTTTTCTTTTTTAACGACGTATTCTATAATTTAACGGCTATTTTACGTCTGCGGAAACAACGAAGGAAAACGTTTGCTCGATATAAAAAATTTTATCAGGGGTTTTGGGAGTTTAACAACTTTCTGAGATTGGTAAATATGTTTTGTTCAGGGAATAGGTTGAAATCGTTAAACAATGTAATGAATCGAAGATTTAATACTTTTTCATGCGGAAAATGGTATGTAGAGTTTTTTGACAATATTTAGTTTAAGTATATTCAGGATGTTAAAATGAGGTGAAAAAACGTTAACTTACGGTATGAAAGAATGATAAATAATAATTGAAATAAATAGATAAAAAGAACGTTTTTTTTACATCAAATTATTATTCGCATTTTGTATTATTATCAAAACGTTGAAATTTATTTTCTTAACTCCAAAAATGCAATACTTTTCTAATATTTATTGCAAAAAAAATAGAGAAACTGAAATCGTGTTTGTCGACAAACGGAAATTCGATACATAAAAAAAATGAAACTAAAAAAAAGTCAAAGTTTAAAACATTATTGATCTAATATTTCTGATTTCTAGATTACAGTTACACAACATGATTTTAAAGAATGAAACAATACGTTTTACAAATCAAAGATATCAAAAATTATGAAAAATGAGAATAGATGCAAAAAATTTTATTACTGAATGAGAAATGAGGGATTATAAATCTTGAATGTAAGTATTCGAAGCACAAAATATGTTATTTATAAAATAACGTGGAAGCTCACAACTTTTGAAAATTCGCAACTAAAAAGTAATGAGGAACATACAAGAAACTGTTTATCATACAAAAGGATAGAATGATAAGAAATTTTCAGTAATTTGAATGATTGGATAATGTTTGTTTTGAAAACCCAATATTTAATCATATTCAATTTTGCAAGACATGAATTTGTGAACAATAATACTGATTAGGATAATGAAAATTATATTTTTTAATCCTCTAGCGAAAAATAAATTTTTTTGTGTAAAACATAAAAAATACATATATTATCATTAAAAAATCAACTATCACATTATATAGCATAATTACAAAATAGCAACTATCATTACAGAATTCAGAATGAAAATTCAAAATTTCATGAATATAAGAATACATAATCCAAAATAATAATAAAAATTACAAATTTCAATAAACGAAAAGCAATAAAAACTTACGAAAAAAATCAGAAGTTAAAACAATTAGGATAAGAAAGAAATAATAATTACCCATAGGGTTTTCGAATGGCAAAATTTTTATAATCCAGAAATACAATTGATAATTTTTAAATTTCAATTCTTTGAAATATTTGTTAAAAATAAATAATGAGCTCCAGAAAACATGATTAATCAAGAGTCATAGGAGCTTCAAATTTTAAAAATTAGTAAATTTTTTTTAATTCAAGAAAGCTTTTCTCTATAACCTTACATGAGTTCTTAAATTTTGTAAATTTGAAACTTCAAAGTCTACATTGTAACGTTTTTTATGACTCATTCGAAAGTTTTTAGTATATCACCTAACACATTGCTACTGGCAAGGTGGAAGTAAAGAGTGTGTGTGTGTGTGGGGGGGGGGGGCTGAAACTTGTGCAAGTTTATTTATCGTGGGCGTAAATTATGCACGTGCAGTAAGCAAAACTCTAGATAATATTTATCTTTTCCGAGCGCAGGTCAATTTCCCGTGTAATTACATCGGCTGAAGTACTAAATTTTTTTTACCACATTCGTTCTCCAATTAAGAACTATGAAAAAATAAAAAAATTTTTATTAAACTCCTACGTAATAAAAATGTTGAATGATGAGTTTTGAAGTAAACTGGAAGTTTGAATCATTAAAAATAAAATTTTTTCATTTTTTTTCATTGATGGAGTTTGAATAAAATTTTCTGCGATATTACGAAACGTTGAATTAATGATAGAATATTATCTAAATTTTGATCATTTTTACAATAATAACATAAGTATTATAATTATCACATTTACGTTGTTGTGATGCTACATTATCAGTCATGATAAAGTGATATTATAGTAATTATTTTGATTTTGTACCTTGTTATTGATAAAGCTCGGCATATCGACTAAAATGCTTAATTGAAAAAAAAAAAGAAAAACAAAGAAAAAATCTTCCGATTCTTCAAGTCATCTTCCTCATTACAATTGTACATTACGCGGGAATTTATATCCAACAACTCGTATTGCTGAAACACGATACCGTAGTTTCCGAAGCTACTTAACTTGGAAATTAATAACGGAGCTTTTCTCGCAGTCCAAAACTCGCGCAAACTCATTGTCTCTCGAAAAAACAAGACGAGCTTTTCCTTCTATGAAGAAAATTTCGGTCGATAAATTCAGCTATAATTTCAACGCGAAAGAAAGAGAACAGGAAAATATCTTCGAGGTCAAATTTATTCGTTTTTTCTATTTTCAGTTGTTCATTATTTTGTTGATAACTTGTAACTTATTTTTAGTTCTCCAATGTAAAACGTTACGTAAGTGTCGAGTTAGTTATAGAGAAAGTTTTTATGGCTATTAATATGCTTCGGAATTAATAATAGAAAAAATCGTGAAGATAGTGAAATAGATAAATTTAAAATTTGCAAATAAAACCAGAATCTTAGAGTTGCTAGATTTTTGGCAGGCAAAATTCCAAAATTATTTTTGTCTAGGTTGAAAAACAACAGAGTTATTAGCATTTGAATTTCACCGATCGGAAAAAGGCGGACGGTTGACGTAGTACACGACGCTACCGCAACAGGCGCTGTCTGTTCGACTTCAAGTATCAATAACTTTGTTGGTTTTGAGTTGTTTAAAAAAAGGTTATAGAACTTTCATCTCGAAAAATCAAGAAGAATTCGTTTTTTTTTTTTTCATTATACTGTTGTTATTTTATTTTCATAAAAATTAAACTAATTCTTGGACTTTGTTAGGTTTCTTATTCAATCACGACGTTTTTTGCTCGCGATAAGAAAAGTTTGCGAAGTTTTATCTCGATCAATTGCATTCACCTTTTGCCCTAAGATCGCATTCTAGGCACGTTTTACAACGCCAGACTCGTCATTCCGATACACTTATCTTTCACGCGAATTTGTCCATTAATAAATTCTCGTGATTCGAGCAATTGTGCCAACAAACGGGTCGACAAAAGGAAAAAAAAAATAGTATAAATGATGGATTTCTCGGGGCGCAAAAAAATTGCCCATTAACAATGGATGATCCCGAAGAGAAAGGCGAGCGTTATCGAAATCAGAATTGCGACCAAGTTGTGGGATCGTTAAACTTAGCCTCGCCCTCTCGTAAACGTGATCGAGATTTTTTCTCTTTATCGTGTTAAAGGATTTTCAAGAATTTCAGGGATATTGTAACAATTACGATAAATGTTCGAATTTAGTCTTGAATCGTGCAAAAAATTTTTTGAATGACAGCATGTATTTTAAAAAGTATAACAAAAGATGAGTTATTTTTAACTGAATTTTTTTCATTTTTTTAGATATTCACGTACAAAACTAATTTTCATTGTAATAAATTTTTATCCTAAATTATACTTAAAAGTTATGCGTTGCTTATTTCGAATCTCATAAATTCCGAAATGAAAATCAATCTGACATCAATTTGTCTTTTTTCAAAGTATTACGTGCTATGTACATTACAGAATTTTCTTCTCGAGCTTTTTCCTCTCTGCAGAATACGTCGAAAGCAGAAACGTTTTCAAGTTGTTTTCCCCGGAGATTTGATTCCACGAGTTTTATATTCTAAAAGAACTCGGAATGGGATTGTTTTTTTTACTCGAATCGCATGTTTTTCGTTTGACTCCGAAAGCAGACTCTGAATACAAGCAACTAGGATTAGGTTTTCCACGTCAATAATTTCGCGAAAGCGACATTACCGATATTAACTATTACTTGTCAGGCGCGTAGACAGAGGAGGGTTTTGGGGGTTCAAACCACTCCCGAAATTCTGGTAATATTAATCAATATTTCATGTAAAAATAAAAAAAGTTACATCGATAAACAATGGAAATTTAAGTTACGAAAAATTCATGAAAACGTTAACAGTATGTATGTATTTAATAAGAAAGTAAAAATCATCAAAACTTAGGATTACGTCGAAAGTATGAATCAGAAAAATTGTTGCAACCCAGGGAATAATTTAGAAAAATAAAAATCTACAAAAATGCTAAAAATTTACAAAACTTCGAATCTTACATAACCAAATTCTAGAAATCTATATAAAATCCATATAAAAGTACTAAAAATTAATGCAAACTCTAAAAGAATATTTAAATCAATTCAATTCTATGAAAAAAGTGTTTTCTGAAAAATCTCGACAAATGCCTTTACGATCTATAAATTTTGGGATTCTAAAGCATCAAATTCTAAATATATTTTAAATCTATAAAAATTCCAGAAAACGCAACAAAATATTTTCAATATTTCAAAAATACAAAAAAAGTAAAATGATATAAAACATGAAAAATATATATGAATGTGATTTTATCATCAATTCTTGAAATTACTGATAATTAGATCGAAATTCGCATTTTAAAGCATCGAGTTTTAAATCTCTGTAGCAATCCACAAAAATATAAGTAATCTGTAAAAATACTTAAAAATCCTCCGGGGTTACATATGTCATACTAGAAAAATGTGAAAAATAAGTTAACTAGTTTACTAATTTACTTGTTAACGAGTTTACTAGTTAACTAGTTCATTAGCTTACTGGATTACTAGTTTACTAGCTTACTATTTTACCAGTTCACTAGTTTTTATTTAACTAGCTTGCTAGTTTATTAGCTTACTAGTTTTTATTGAACTAGCTCACTAGTTTACTACATAACTAATTCAATTGTTAACGAGTTTGCTAGTTTGCTATTTTTCTTTTTCACTTGTTTACTATTTTACTATTTTACGATTCCAGTAGTTCAGTAGTTGACTAGCTCACTAGTTTGCTAGTTTACTCTTTTTCTAGCTTACTAGTTTACAAGCTTAAAAGTTTACTACATTACCAGTTTACTTGCTTACCAGTTTACTAGTTTACTAGCTTACTGGTTTACTAGATATCTTTTAATACATGAAAATTATATAGAAATAATTTTCTTAGAAATTTCTAAAACTTTCTGCCCTGGAGCATAATTATTAATATAATACTATGAATACTATCATTATACATGATTTTAGAAGTTATTCTAGAAAATCATATAGAAAACAACAAAAATACATCCAATTCGATTGATACAATTTACACAATTAAACATACTTTTAATTGTAGAAATACTAAAAAAATATGGAATAAAAATATTGAAAATCTTCATGAAAGAAACTGTCGTCTAAAAAATCAATTTAAATCCTCAAAATCTTTGTTAGATTCAATACTATAGCATAAATTTCTAAAAATCTATTGAGCGATCCATAGAAATATTAGAAATATATAAAAACATCAAAAAAAACTACCAAGTTTGATAAATAATATACGATATGAAAATAATATAAATTTATGATGTACTGTTTATCTGTGTGATTAAAATTTGCTCAAAAATCATTTTAAATATTTAAATTTTTTAGAAGTTTGATTCCCAGAGCATCTAATTTTAGGAAGCTCTATAGAAACCCATATCACTTACTATCTGATAATGCTCAAAGGCGTATAATTCGAAAAGTAGTAGTGAAAAAAATTGAAACCTCAGTTACTAATTGAAAATCACAACAATCGAATTCCATTATTTACGAACAAGAAAAATGAGCAACTCTGGATTCCAAAAGTTGTTTAACATTCAAATTCCGAATTGTGAAATATTCCAAAATCGCTCTCTTGTAACTATGTATATTGTCAAAGATGAAAAAATATGAAATTCCGAAGGAAAAATATTTTTCAGAAAAACCACTCCCGAAAATTTTTTCTGCCTACGCCCCTGTTACACGATCATCTTATTTTGTGTGGTTCTTTGATACGTGAGCAGATTTAATAGTATAAGTTTTTGAATTTACGTCTTTGAATATTCAAATTACCTCCTACCTACAAATCCCAAAGTTTTTATTGTTCCTTACATTAAATGTCAAAACGCAAGACGCGAAATCCTGATGTATAGCATAACTTTTCCTACTCTCGAGGACTTCATAAATCTCAAATTGATTTCTCGTTCCGTCAGGCGAAACGGAGTAAACGTAGAGCAATCTAATTTTATACTTTGATTGGAGAGTCGAATAAAATCAGGGAAATAGATTCACCGATTACGCGTTGTCCCATCTCAGAGATCTTTTACAGAGAAAATGACATGAACAATTAACTGGGTATTGATCAGCTTCGCTTTTCCAAGCTCGTTTCGATGAAAATTAATGCCTCGACAAATAATAGCGTTTTGTCTATCTTAACGAGCCGCGAGTGCCATCAATCCGTGATTTTATTATTTACAAGATATTCAATGAAAACGTGCTTTCCGGGGTTGAATTGATGATTTTTTCACTTTATTCGCCAGATTTCACTCGTCTCTCTCGTTCCCAATCGGAAATCAATAACGGGCCAAGTGCGCGACGTGAAACATCTTCCGCATGAATTTATCGGATGAAAATTAGAATTTTCTGGGATATTGGACGTGAAACGAGTTTTTTTGTTGTTTGTTTTGACGAACGAGAGGAAATTCTTGGAAATATTTACATTCATGAAGTATTAGATTGATGGTGAAAGGATATTGGGTGATATAACTATTGTTAAAGGCAATTCTGGATATAAAAATTTGGAATTATCACAGAAATATTTTGTCGAGTTGAACGCGTGCATATTCAAAAATCATGTTCGCAAAAGAAGATATGTAAAAAGTATAATGTAACAAAGTACACTTTAAAAATAAAAAAAATGTAATATCCAATGTATGACAATGTTTCAAAAATTCCACAACTTATTTTTTGCTAATGGAATAAGATACGAAGAGTTCAAGCCCCACAAATTTCAACTTCTAAAAATGTTATAACTTGATTAAGTGAAACTTTTAACAAATAATTTGTGACAGAAATTTTAATACGTTTTGAAAACGACGCACTGTAGAGGAAATTGCGATGAATTTTTCATTTTTGATTCGAAAGTGTAGCTTCACGAAACCATTTCGCGAAAGCGCGAGAAAAGCTCATTTGAACTCGGAGGCTGCGAAGGAAAAACCCGGGAAAATCGGCGGATTTTGCGAAGAAAGTTGCGAGTTTATTGATTGAATAACGCGGCGCGAGAGAGGATCGATAGTGGCGGGTCCAAATAGTACGAAAAACGAAATATAACTTTGAAGTTGGCTTATCGCATAAACAGAGTCGAAGTGTAGAAAAATAAAAAATATGTGAATTATTTAAAATGTTCTTTAATGGCTTCATAACTTAAAAAATTACTATAGATATAATGATTGAATTTTCGTCAGAATTCGGGGTGCTTTTTACGTATTTCACAAGTTGAAATAAATTGTTGTATAAATTAAAAAATGATTTTACAGAATTTAATGACTATGAAAATACCTTCGAAAATTATCAGTTTTTTAAGATATTTAATGTTTTTATTTATGTTTTGAGAATTTCAGAAGTTTGTATTATTTGTGTTGTTATTTTCTATGTCTTTTTTTTATATTTGATCATTATTCAAATTTATGGAGATGTTATGAAAATTTTTGAATTTCATGGTATTTTTAAAGATGTAGAGACTTAAAAATAAGTTGAAGAATATGGTACAATAAAAAATTTTATGTTCATGTGAATGCTATTATGCGAATAATGATAAAAAATTACTAAAAATTTCTGCTATAACGTTCTCAAATTATTTAAAAATTCTAAGAATAATATATTCATTGTGAAATTTTTCAGACTCATCAAAATAAATCGCAAATGTATAATTTTCGAGTGTATGATATTAACATTTCCATTGTCAAAAATTGAATTATTTTAAAACTCTGGTCGTTAATCGTGGAAATTATAATATTCAGTTAACTTTCTGCGAAAAACGTAGAGTGAAAAAAAAAGACGAATAATTTTTTTTGTATAAAAAGAACGTTCAGTGCATGATGGAATGAAAGCTGGAGTGAGGGGGGGGGGGGGTGGATCGTAGTGGGCGAGGCGGCATTGCGGATTAACTATAAAGTTTCCCATGGAAATCACATCAGCGTTACGTGCTCTCCAACTGCAAACTTTCTTAATTGGATATTTATTATTAACATAGCTATTTCATAGAACGCGTTTGTGTACGTAGCTCTAAAGAAGTAAAGAAATTTCGTATCGAAATAATCGGACTGAATTTTTATGAATTGTTGTGGCATGTGGAAATAATTCGATTTTGAAAAATAACGAAATGAATATTGAAAGATTTTTGGAAGTTTGAATTGTTTCAAAAACTGCTAAATTTTTAATCTCTAGATAACGTGAAAAGTGAAATGTAAATTTGATTCTTATTTTTAATTATTAGTAACTAAGCTTGTGATTAATGTATAATTTAGGCAAAGAAGAATTGACGAACAGTGATATTGAATTGAATGTAACATAATTTTTCAAATAATTATATAAATTTTTTTAATTGTGATACCATGAATTTCAGTTTGTAATGAAACGCCTTTTTTCACAAGCTGAGTAAATTGTTTATAAATACCCCACTCAGAATTGAAACTTTCTCTCAGACTGAAAACTCAGGCTGAAGTTTGTTTGGAAAATTCATTACAGAGCTGTGTGACATTTTTTTCATTGTTTTAAAATAGCAATGTTTTCTTCATTTCTTTAAGATCATGAGTTATTTTCAAAGTGTAAGTTCAGGTAGAAAAAAAATCAAACAATCGTCAGGAAACTAAGAGAATTTTTTGATTTTTTTGAAAATTTGAAGTAAATGGAAGTAGTCAAGTAATTTTTCAACAGTTGAAATTATGAAAAATAGATTGAAATGGATTCAATAAATAAAAAAAAGACATTTAAAAAACCGAAAAAAAAATCACCAGAAAGTTTATTTATTCGAATTTTAAAATGCTTAGCCTTGAATATTCTCAAAATTCTGAAGAATCTGAAATCAATTCAAAACGATGTTCCCGAGATAAAAAATCAGAGTATCCTTTAGTCTCAAGAGTATTTTGAGTCTCCAAATTGATCATTAAGAGTATTCCGTTTGGCAAAACGGAATACTCATTCGGAGACTGTTGGAGACTCGAGTCTCCGAATCGAATACTCGAGTCTTCAACAGTCTCCAAATGAGTATTCCGTTTGGCAAAATGGAATACTCAAGATATTCCTGAGACTCAAACGATACTCTTGTTGTTGCTTTCAAGAAATAGAGTATTCAAATCGGAGATCAAAGGTGACTGTAGGAGACTTTTGGAGATTCGTGAAAAAAATTAGTTTACTCTTGGAGACTCACAGTCACCTTTCTTTGAAATTTTGTATACTCTCGGAGACTCCTTCAATACTCTTGGATACTCTTGGAGACTCGATGATACTGATTTCGAGACTCAAGATACTCTTGGTGACTAAAACTATACTCTGATTTTTTATCCCGGGTTGTTAAGATGCATGCATTTTTTCGAAGCTTTAAAATTTTGTAATTCGTTTTTTTTTAAAGAGGAATTATAACACTTTGTAAGTTCAACCAGTTGATACAAATTTTCATTAATTTATAAATCAGAAAAACGTGCAAACGAATTCATAAAAATAAAAAAAAAAGTTTGTATAAACTAACAATAATGTTATAAATGTAGCTTCATATGAAATATTATATAAATACTAGGAAA
Organism: Platygaster robiniae; assembly: GCA_028476575.1. Lineage (NCBI taxonomy): Eukaryota > Metazoa > Arthropoda > Insecta > Hymenoptera > Platygastridae > Platygaster > Platygaster robiniae. The sequence continues at coordinate 29,551,631 of CM052020.1, read as the reverse complement.
TTTCAGGTAGTTGCCAAAACATAAACTTATTTTCCATTTGAGTTTTTCGCGCTAAATAATTGCTGGCCGATAACCATTAAACACAGAACGGGTCTGTAATGCTCTCGAATAAATCGGAATTTAATGTTGAGCAGCAGCACAAAGGCAACTCTGAGAGTCACTGAACAGCATAAATCATTGTTAGATTAAACCCCGGAGCATGCAGCGGTGGGTTCGCTCGCGGAGAATATAGGGTGAGCCAAAAGCACCGACCCATTATTTTACTGATAACGCGACATACTCCTCGAGCGCTCCCGGCCATTGACATTTTATCAATAAAATATGCATCGCCTCGTCTTTCTAAACCCTGTCGACAAATTCGACGATTATTATTGCTCGCTCTTCACTAAGCGCGTTGTACACAACATTTTCATGTTTGCAAATAAATTATCGTATTCGTACGATGTCTTAGTAGATATTGTAAAACCGCAAATAATTTTTTTATTCGAAAACAAACATTATGCACTCTTTATCTTGTAGCTTACTAATTCAGTAAGATTGTTAGGATTATTTTAATTTTATTATTATAATTTTTGGTTAAATATTATTTTACTTTATTTTTACTTTTAGTATTGAGCTCTCTGTATCTTGTAGCTTACTGATTGAGTAAAATTTTTTTATTTATTTATTTTATTTGGAGTATGACCTCCATGTATATTCAATATAAGAGTAGAAGAATATGTGGGGGAGGTTGGTAGCACTATGCACCTGGAAAATTCTGGCTGAATCAAATATTCAGAAATAAAATCACGTGAAAATGCAACAATTTAGAAATAATTATAGTTTTACCGAATTATCAAAACTTTTCATAATTTATCAAAAATACCAATACTTTCCAGAGTTCTAGATTTATAAAGTTTCCAGATAATCGAATATTTTTGTACAATGGAACATCTGTTTATTCAAAAAATTTTAAAGATAGTTTTTGTAGTTTCACAAAATTATTCAAATTTTTCAATATTGACAAAATTCATGAACATTCTTAAGAAATCGGCGAATTTTTCGAATTTTTTATTGTCATTCACAATCAATGAGTTCTCTAATTTTTTTTCAATTTTCAAAAATTTTTGAAATATGATACATAGAGTAACCAATTTCTCAACTTTTATTTCACTAACGTTTGTCGCAATTAAGAATGATTATTTATCATTTTCTTATACTTTACAAGTTTTTTTTTTTTTTTTTTTTTTTTTTTTTCACAAATGAAAAGAAATTTTATCAGTAAGATTTTTGGATAATATTATTATGAACACAATATAGGATGGTCGTGAACATTTTCTGAAATTTAAATGTTTTTTCAAAATTTTTTTTAGAGTTATTGACCTTTATTTGAATTTTTAATGTTTTTTTAATTTTTCAACATCATCAAAATTTCCAGCATATTTGCACAGACTATTCAAAACTTATCAAATTTTTGTAATGGTTTTTTGTAATTTCATATTACTTTATAAGATTTTCAATTTTTTTTAATAAAATGAAAGAAAAATTATTATATATATTTCTAAAAAATGTGATACTGAACTATGCCTACAAAAACTCTACACTAATTCTGAAATAATTCATTTTTAGAAATTCATAGAATCATTAACAATATCCATTTTCAATGTTTCTTTAATGTTTAACATTTTTTTTATCTTTAAGAAAGTAAGATCATCTCGCACATTTCAAAAAAATGTTATAATTATTACAATTTACACAGCTTCGAAACATGTTCTATAATACTGAGAATTTTATTTTAAATTTGAAGAATTATGGACCAACTTACAATTTTCCAATGTTTTTTTATCGTCCAAAATTTTTCAAATGACAAATACGATGTAAACTTTCCAAAAAATTCCAAATTTTATTATTAGTTGTTCATCTTTCTTAGTTTCCTTTTTAATTTTTCTTACTAAATGTAAAAAAAAAAAAATTTTTTGCATATTTTGCAACAACAAAATGAACATGAATATTTACGAAATTCATGAAATCGTTCAGAAATTTTTCAAATTTTTCAATATATTCGAAGTCATTGACGAAAATCATTAATTTTCAATTTTTCTAATAAAGCAAAATTCCCTTTTTTTTTTCAAGCATTTTATAAATGTCTGAAAGCTTTTCCTGTATGAAAAAATTTGTCTCAGACAAGAGGTTATAATTTTCTTATTTTTTAACATTTCTCAAGTTTACCAGGTTTTTTCGAAATTAAAAAAAAACATTAAGTGTGTTTCTCAAAGTTATGGCAATAAACCAAATTTCTTCTAGGAAATTCAAGAACATTTTTTTATACTTAAAAAATTTTCCAGGTTTTTTAAAATTATTGACAATCTTCAAAATTTTTAATTTTTTAAGTTTATGAAAATCTAAAATATACTACAAACTATTCAAATTTTTGCCAATTTTACATCAATTTTTCCAATTCATTAGAATTTTAAAAAATTGTCTAATATCATTCAATTTTTTCAGATTTTTATTTTTCAATGCAAAACCATCCGACACGTTCGCGAGAAATACATATGATAGTAAACATCATTTTAAAATTAGTGAACGTTTTCTAAAGTTCACTAATGTTTTCAAACTTTTCAGGTTAATTCATAATTTGTACATTATTTTGAATGCTTACCATTTTTCAAAACTTTGAAAAATATTGACGTTATGCAAAATAGTTCGGACTTTCAAATGTTGAGAACAATATTGAGCAAAACTTGGAATTTGGGAACTGGATATAAGCCAGTTTCCAAAAATTTTAGAAATATATAAATATAAATATACATAAATCTATAATTACATACATAACATAATAATATAAATATAAATCTTATATTCACTAATGGACAGCTTACATAGTTTACAACAATATACTACTTTATAAATGAGAAATCGCAATTTATTTCAATAGAACAATTTTCGCGAAAAATAACGAGATGATTTGGATTTCACGTTGCAATAAGGCGCGTAGAAATCGAATAAAACAGGATCCATTAATTTCACGTTTCGAAGTGGATTTAATTATCGAATCCGGTAGTTATCGAACGCGCAATTTTCCGCGCTCGGCGAAATCGCTGGGTCGCGTCTACTCGAATAACGATCAAAACCCAGAACTTCTTTTGTACGTAGAACAAACAGGGCAAAATCCTCAAAGAAATTCCACCACGGAAACAATTGCCAGGGAATGCATCTTTGTGAGATTTTTTTCTCAATTTTCTCTTTTGTTGGTTTCATTGACTTAGAAAATTTATTTTATTTATACTGTTGTATTATTGAAGTGAAAGTAGGGAGGCGAAAATTTGTCAGAATACTGAATTTCGAGGGAAAAAATTATAAATTTATAATATTAGAACAATGAAAAGTCAGTTTGAAGAGTCATTCTATTCAAATGCGAATTTTGTCGAACAATTTCTGTACAATCAAATTTATTCATACTGCCGTTATTAATAAAAAAAAAGAATGATATAATTATTTTTTCAATTGTTTGCACATTTTTTTTTTCATTTATCATGGATTTAAAGTAATTATATAAATATTTTTTGTTTTTATAACGCTAAAAAAATAATAATGATTTTTTAATACGTGGATTGAGTACCACTGCGCAGACACGCTATTTTCTTCTCTACATTTTCTACGTATGTATGCATTATGCACGCCCGACGAATATGTCACCCGCAATATCGTGTTTATGCTCGTTTTAACTCACTTTTTATACACTCCAACGGATTCGCTTTTCCAAATTATTATAGTCCCATACTTATAAATTCTAACATACAAGACAGATTTTTTGAAATATTCCTCATTAAAATAAACACGAGGATATTACATTTATTCACAACTTTTATATTAACAAAATCGTATGTAAGAAGAAGTTCTTGTTATTTATCTTTTTAACTTGTGAACATATTCAAACAGTACAAACTTTTACAATTTTGGAAGTTAAAATAATTTTCCAGGGTTTTGTTAGATTTTATAATTACAGTGAAAAAAATGTTATCGATCATTTTTCAAATGTTGTAAGTATGATAACAATTTTTATAACCGATATCTTTTTATGTGAATTTTATATTCGTTTGGGAAAAGTGTTGGTGTATTATTTTTGCGAGTCCTAATATTGTTCCAATTCATCTTCAAAGGAAGATTGGCAAAGTTATTTGGAAAGTCGTTAATCTATTACGAGAGCGCGCGACGTGGAAATAGAACAGTGGCCGCCTCCGATATTTCCGATTCGAGTTTGAGCGCTCTGATAACTATCGCAAGCCAACCCGTATTCGTGTTAGTGCATCAGTGTGAACGTAATTCACATACTAATTAAAGCTCGTTTTCTCTGTTTCCACAATTTACTAATCTGAGTTTGCATAACCCTAACTCGAATACATTAAAATTTCGTACCCTTAATTTTGCGAGAATTGAAAATATACTCAAACGTTAATATAAAATAACTATATGAACATTTTGAACAAATCATTGTTAAAAAAATGATAAAATAAGTTAATTAATAGTCAGATAGTTAATATTTATTTCTTTTAAATTTTCAAGCTAATTTTTTCAAAGAATTCACTGTAAAAAGTTCAGAAGAAAAGTTAGAAATAAACAGATTGAAAAAAAAGAACTTTCTAAAAAAAATTACAATAATTTTTCTTTCAATTTCATCTTCGTGTATTTTTCTTTTCCAACCGCAATTTTCACATTTCCCTCGGCGCTTTTTACGGTCGCGTGATTTTTTTTTTTTTTTTTTAATGCATTTTTGCTGAACTACATGGCTGTATTTTACCGAAAATTCGATTCCCCTCTTTGTTATTGGAACTGTAAATTCGTGATTAAAATTTGGATTCGCGATATTCAAACAGACGGCGCAGATTGCGCATTGAACCTCGGTGAAAATGCATTTCGTTCTTGCCATGGTGATCTGGATTCATCGGATATCAATCGTTTTCGTTGGCACCGAAAATTACTCGTGCGTTTGAGATTCATTGTTTCGATGAATTAAAACAATACCACTTCATATGACTGGAATTTATGCGTTTCGGTGCATTATTCAATGTTTTATTTGGCTTGCTTTGGAATCGGTTTGTCTGGAAAAACGTTAGGAAATTTTTTTCTGGTATTTTCCTGCCTTGAAAATTAAATTTAAGTAACGATAGTTTCTACGGTATATTTTAGTGAAGTAAGAGTAGTCTGATTTCTAAAGTGATGATTATTTTTAAGAACTGATTGGTCATATCACAAAGAGCAAAGTGTGTATGCGAAAGAATTTCAAAAGTATAACGAAAAGTTGAAAACATCAAGAAAATTTATGAACACGATTAAAACACAATAATTACGAAAAATTACGAATGTCACAAAAACTAACGAACGTTACGGAAAGCCTGAAATATTATATTCATTCACGAACATGACAATGCTAAAAATTACTAAATAACAGTCACAAATGTCATGATAAATCATAAATATCACGAAATTCGGATATATTATAGGTACATAAGCTACAAAAACACTTGATGACAAAGATCATGAAATACAAAAATATATATAAAATTGTCAATATTTTAAAAGTCTACTAAGATTAAAACGAGTCACAACGCAATACAAAAATAATAATAATAATAATAATAATAATAATAATAATAATAATAATAATAATAATAATAATAATATAAATGTTATGAGATTACAGAATCTAACAGGTATCACAAAAATCAAAAGTTAACGAATATACGAAAATTTTTCGAGTGTCATATTGTAATTGTTACCCACTTATTTTTACAAATGAAATGATTAAATACATTCATCATAATTTAATGAAACAGTTGATTGTGAAAAAATTGTATTTACTTACTGGGATTAGCAAAAATCTACATTAAAAAACCGATTTTTTACATTTATAATCAAAAACTAACGAACATCTGATTATGGACACTGATTTTTGAAGAAAAAAAAAAAAAAAAAAAAAAAACAATTCGAAAAATTAAAACAGTTTCCATTTTGACAAGTAAAATGGTTCGATCATTTATCATTTGATTCAAAATTGAAAAAAAGTTTTTGGAAAAGGAATTGTCTGAGACAGTTTAAACAAAATAAAATTAATATTATTCAGTATGACAAAGATGTAAGAAACAGGAAAATTACTTTTCTAGAACATGTAAACGAATCAATGAAAATTTGTACAAATTTTTACTTAATATTTTACTGTCTCTATTATTTTTTAATGACATTAGGGCTTTCTTCGAATTTTACAAAGGTTATATTCTTAAACGAGAATATAACCATAAAAACAGAAAATTTTATAAAAATGGATTATCTATGTACAATTCATTGGTAAATGCTTACAAATTTTTGTAGGCATGCTAAAGAGATCAGTAGCATAACTACTAAAATTTCATGTATTTTTTTATCTCTCTAAAAATGTTCAAATAATTATGATATATTATTTAATTTAGAAAACTTTCATCTTAAATGGTAATATCTTGAGAAGCAAACAATTTTTTTCACATCTGCTCTAAGAATGAAGTTGAACTATTTAAAAAATATTAAAAATTTATTACAGTAAATAAAAAAATGTTATTCATATCAATTTTTGTATTTTAGTTTATATTATTATTTTTTATATTTTAGTTTATTTATATTGTATTCTTAATGTGTTTATTTTAGTGTTTTTTTTTTTTTTTTTTTTTTTTTTATGTGTGCTAGGTGCTGATTGTGAGAAAGATAAAACCTTTTTATATAATTTCTAAAATCTGTTTCAAAATCGAAACATACGTATACCTTTCTATTTGTTTTATTATTTTTTTTTTTTTTTTTTTTTGTAATAAAATATGATCAATTACTTGATTTACGAGCCTTTCACATAAAATAGTCATCCATTTGGATAAAAAATAAACAAACAAAAAACAAAATAACAATTGTTTCATAATGCTCTGAATATTAAGGAAAATTATTAAAGAAATAATCAAAATATATTACTTCCCTGGCAAAGTTTATGCAACACTGTAGCGTTGCATATGCGTTGCACTTCCATTGCATTTGCGTTGCACTTTTTGAATCACTATAAAAATTATCTGACGAAACCTACGTGTATAGAAATGCGATAAATCATAAATAAGAAGTATTTTAAATAGACAGCAGAAGGACAAACTTTGGAAATAAATTTGTACGTAAAGAAATAGATAAATAAAAAAAAACATTATTCTTTTATCTTTCTCTTTGATTCTACTCCTACTTTTTATTAAATTATAACGTATCATCTGCAAAATCAAATAAAATAAGATACGTGATTATGTGAAAAAAAACGGTAATATATTAGGTAACACTCAGTATCACAATAGCACATGTGATTTTGAAAATAAAAAGTAAAATAAAAACAAGTATTCCTTTTATCCCTAATCTGTTAAAAGCAAGAGCCTGTCAATCGATTTTTTTTCTTTTGTTTTGAATATGAAACGTCAATTTTAGGATGCATGAGAAGTATTTAATTTGATTTTTGATAGTAAAATTACTAGTTTTCACAGATTTTTTTAAATGTTATTAATCGAAAATTCTGAAAAACTGTTATTTCTTTAAGTTTCAAGAAGGAATGCACAATAAATACAATAATCGAACGAAATAACTTTATGCATAAGTTCTAGTAATTTGGAAAGTTATTTTATTCTAGCTTTGCTGAAAACATAATGGTTTTTAAAATTAGTTTTTGAACAATTACCATAAAAAATAATACAAACTTCTTATTTTCATGAGTTTTATGGACGAACACACATTTAATACTCTAATTATTCAAAACAACGAATGCAACGCAAGTGCAACGCTATATCGTTGCACTTACGTTGCACAAACTTTGCCAGGGTTAAAATATATAATGTTAGCAAAATCAATTTTTTTTGTTTATTATGTGCGCTAGGTCAAGTGTATACTAAATCTGAATCAGTCAATCCTAGTAATTTGGGTTTTAATAAAGTCTTTATAAAACTCCTTATAAAATTTCGGTATTTTTTATAAAATTCCGCTTTTTTAATGAAGTAACTTTATGAAAAGAGCAATGTTTTATAAAATTTCAACAATGACGGCATTTTTATAAAGTGGATTTCAAAATCTACTTCATAAATATTCTGCCTTTTATAAAGTTTTTATAAAGTTACTTTATAAAAACTTCATAAAACATTGCTCTTTTTATAAAGTGACTATAAAAAATGCGGAATTTTATAAAAATACCCAAATTTTTTAAGGAGCTTTAAAAAAACTTTATAAAAATCCAAATTACTAGGAAAATCTAACTGATTTTGCTGTTGCCACATTCCTTTTAATTCAATCTGTCAAGTTTGTTGGAATAATTTGGTAATTTAATGTTTTCCTTTGTTGTTTTGATTGATTCATCTGTTGATATCACAGGTTGCAGTCAAATCATATTTGACACAAAAAATGTCATGTTATGTATTATGTTTTTGTATCGTACTCCCAGCAAAATTTTAATAATATTGAAAAAATTGATTATTATGTAAAGACTTTCGAACGGCAGCGTAAGTAACATGATATTTTCGTCGTTGCAGGATGAGGTGTTAACGCTGTCGGAAAAAGTCGTGGTGCGGGTGCACGACTTGATAACGTGGTTGGCGCCGTCGTTGAAATGGAGCGTGGGCAGGGAGGTGGTGCACGGGTCGAGCACGTCCCCGGGCACGAGTCCGATCAAGGTGGAAACGCCGAAGCCGCAAATGCTGACGGCCCCGGGCATCGACTTCTCGGACGTGGAGAAGCAGCAGAAGGAGTACGAGAACAGCTTCGGCGTGAAGAGGCGCGAGGACGCGGACAACCAGACGAAGGTCGTGGTGCTCTCGTACCAGAGGTACTGCCGTTACCGGGCCCTCCTCAGGAGGCTCGAGGGCACCGAGCCCGCGTGGCTTTCGACCTCTGTGGCCGCGGCACTCGGGGGTTTCGACCCCATCCCCGGCACCAGGGTACTCTTCTGCAGGGACACCTTCGACTACCCCGATCTTGAGACACACGAAATGTTGTGCAACCATTTAGGTGAATTTGAAAAAACATTTTTAACTGTTCGGGCGTACAGAGAAAACTGATAGATCTTGAAATATTTACTGATGAATAGAAATAAGTGTTTGAATTTACATCAGTAATTATTGCACTCTCAGAAGTTTCTATATTAAATTTAAGAGACTGTCTTTGAAGCAGATTTCCCATACTGTCTATTCAATTTTCTATTCAAGTTATGGACGCAACTATAAAAAATATAGACAATGTCTATGAAAATTATAAACCTTCTATGAAATCGAAGTGTTTACTTAATATAAAGTAGACATTAGAATCATTTTACCTTCAAATGATTTTTCATTGAAAATGTGTATTCCAACTTTTGTAAATTCAAGTGGATTTCGACATAATAAATTTTTTTAAAGCAGATTTTCTCTGATTTATCAACAGCTATTTGATTGAAACAAAAAATTTATATCGTATGCAATATAAATTGTGTGAGAAAAATTATATTCCATGTTTGATAACATGCAAAATATATTTTACAATATTCAAACATTTAGGGTCCTAAAATAAAAATAATAATAATAATAATGAATATTGAAATTAATATATATATAATATAAAAACAACAAATTTGATATAAATTTCTCTGAAATCCTTTCATATACGAGTCCATGAAATTTCAAACACGATGTTAAGAGAAAGTCTGTAAAAGATGTTTAAAATTTCAAATTTTTGTTGATAGTGATAGTTAAGTAGTAAAATTTGGGATTAAAATTTTTTAATTTTTGATAGATAAAATAGTTAATCTGTTTTTGTACATTATGATAATGAAATTTATTTATTTTGCTCGACATTTGAAATTTCTTATTATATTGACGAAATACTGAAGTTTAGAGTGTAATACTTTCTTTTTTAAAGATAACTTTTTTTTATAAGAATGGAATAATTTAACTTTTTCATCAGATTTTTACACTACCAAGGTTTAATGTCATTGAAAAAATAAAAATAGACATGCTATTTTTGAAAAATTAAGATGTCTTTAAAAAAATCTATTACTGAAGTTATGATTAAATGGATTGGGAAGTGTTTTTGATAAAAACTTGAGAGATGTGATTTTTGAAGAAAACAAGCATTTTCTCAATCATCTTTGAAATCTAAAAATATTTGCAGAAATCTTTCATATTTTAAATTGGAAAATAAATGCATGAGTTTGAAAGAATTACCGTGCACTTTTATGGTATTAATTTTTTCCAAAACTTTTTCACATAAAATTCAAATTCTACTCTTCAATCAACCTAACTTTTCAATCGTCCAGTCACATCACAAATAAAATATCACTACTCTGAAGTTTGCTATTCGACATCAACTTTATTTTTTAGGATTGTTTACATTTACACACCACAAATTTTCTCACGCCTATAAAGTTTAGGACTATTGAATTTAAACGGGAGGGGGAGCGCATTGCCTAGTAAAAAAAAAATCATACCAATCACTCAAGTGCAGTGGCAAAACAATGCGTGCTGGCACGCACGTGCAGGGACTCTCCCTGTAATTATTTTTCTTTGGCGATTGCATTATTGTTCGATTGTCGCGAACCATGTGCTTTTGTTCCGTGCAATAGCCGTCGCAGTCGTTAAAGCGTTGATGCAATGATTTCGAAAGTTCTCTCTGTTTCGAAAATACCACGTGTCGGTCGCGAAAATGGTGATTTACATGAAAATCAAAGACAATCGAGTCGTCGAATTCGTAATTGACAGCCGTGGTGAGGTCATAGCATTTTTTAAATTCATCGAAGGCAGAGAAAAATCCGCTTTTTATGTTATGGACTTGATAACTTATTGAATTTGTGGGCAATTAATTCAGTTTTTTAGTTTATGGATTGTTTTTATGAAATGTTTTGTACGTTGGAAATCTTGAAATGCCAAGATACAAAATTTGAATGTTTTGTAACTTGATTAATTATTCGCAATTTTTATGGTAGATCACGGTGGACTATGAATCTAATATTTTGTTTTTTTCTGGTATTATTTGCAGCTCCAAAATTGAAAGGTAGGCCCAGAAGGAAACAGAAAAAGAGAAGCGTGTCGCCCGGTGAGTCGAGCAACGAGAGTGAAGCGTCGGTTGCCTCGACTTCCAAAAGTACGTCTTCGAATTCTAATCAAGTGACCAGCTTGTATACCCCAATCGCTTCCGGTGTTCGCCGCAGTGAGAGAAACACATGTGGCGAGGAAAAAAGACTTGTCACCGATATTCACAATTTCATGATTACGCGGGGTACTCCAGTCGGAAAAATGCCACGGCTCGGTTACAAGCAAAGTAAGAAGAATCTTGAAATATTAGGGGAATACACTCAAACCTCGATTTTATTGGAGGCATTCTCAATTAAAATCGAGACCAACTAAATCGGGGTTTGAGTGTAAGCTATTCCTAATAAATAAATAAGTAAATCAGGTGGAATGATTGAATTTAAACAAGAAAATAAGTAATCTGTCATGTTTTTTATTTGGAAAAGAATTAGTTTGACAGTATGGAAAAGATGACATCAAATTGTTGAGATTGTTATATCTCGAAATTTGGATACGTGATAAAACGAAATGGATTGCATGAGTTTAATTAGTTGTTGTTTTTTGCTTACAGTTGATTTGCACGTTTTTTATACAAAAGTGCAAGCTTATGGCGGATACTCGTCCGTTAGTGCAACGCAAAATTGGAAGACAATTCACGATGAAATGGGTGGTAATACGAATTCCACGAGTGCGGCGACTGTCACGAGAAGACATTACGAGAGGTGTGTTTTTACTTTATATTGTTTATAAAATCATTGTTTGAGAAGGGTTTAAAAGAAGTAAAAAAAAGTGAAAATCTTGATTCTGAATATCTCGTGCATTTTTCATTGGAAATTTGAAAGAGTCAGAGAACGTGAAAAAAGAGAGCTTGGAAAATGTTGGAGTAATGAATGTGATGTTAGGAAAAAATAAGTTTCGTTCGTTTTAACGAACTTTTTGAGATAGGAAAAATTTGAATTAGTAATGAAAACACTTTTAATGATGATTATGATGAAAGTATTGAGGAATTGAATTTTTTGGTTAAAACTTTTAGATTTCAAAGATTGTCATTTTTTTCAAAAAAATTTTTGAAGAGCCTTATGAAATCCTGTTCGGAAAACGTAGTCTTGTGCTTTCAAATATTTTCTTCTGTTTCGTAATTTTATAAATTGGATATGTATAAATTGTAAATGATAGTTTACCATTCGAATATTAAGAAATTGGTTGGTTTTTTAAATTGACACCAAAGTTTTAAAGTTTAGTGCTTTTTCTTTCACGTCAATTATAAATAATAGAAGAATTTTTTTCTCCAGTAAAAGAATTTTTGTGTGTCAATTTAAAGATACATGATTGGTAAAAAGAAATTCAGAAATAGTTTGGAACAATCAGAAGTAAGTAATTCTAATAACTTTTTTTTTTATTTAGATGTTTAAATACATTACGATCTGAACAATTTTGGCCAAAGGAATATTAACAGTTGAATAATATTAATTCAACAAAACTATTTTACCACATTTCTTATAAATTATGTCGATTAATTTTGATATTATATTAATACTATCATTATTAATAATAAAATGAATATATTGTGTAGATATAAATATACATATAACAGAGATATATGAGTATAATAATAATGAACAATATTAATATTAGAATACACCCATAAAACTATTTTACCACATTTTCTATAACTATTAATGTTGACTTATTTTGATATTATATTTATACTATCGTTATTATTAATAAAATGAATATATTGTGCAAGACGTAAATATACATATTACGGAGAAATATAAGTATAATAATAATGAATATTATAAGTATTATATTATACAGCAAACACTGTAAAATTTTTGAAAATTTCAAATTCCACAGTGTATGGAATGTATGAAAGACTTAAAAAAGTACAGTTAATAACAAAAAACATCAAGCCACATAAAATAATCATAAAATATTTATAAAATCGTTTTATACAATGTATTTGGAATTCACCAAGCTAAAAAAGAACAAATGTTCTTAAAAAAACATTATATTATAAAAATTTTCGAAAAGTCGCAGGAAAGTATGAAAACAAAAATATATAAAAAAAACTAGAAACGAAAAATAGTATGTACAACGTTGTTAAATAAAATATTCAGATATTGTTAGTTTTCTAATAATAGCATAATACCATACAAAACTATGATTTATGTATTTTCTAATATATGCATTATCTTGAATGTTCCTGAAGTTCCAAACCTTTGAAAATAAAAAAATAAATTTTAAAAATTTTCCTATTCATTTTATACTTTCAGTAATGATTATTTATAAATATTTAACAAATAATATCCAACGCTACTAACGTTTTCGCACTTTAATTCTGATGTACCTGAAGTTCCAAACGTTTAAGATTGAAGGAAATAGAAAATATGTGAATTTTTTGATTTTTTATCATGATAGGCAGTGTGACAAATATTTTTTTGGGGAGCATCATGTTTGTTGTTACGATCAAAAAGTGTTCTAAAGCAGATAAAGAATTTTTTTTTTTGAACTTCAGGCACATTAATTTTGAGTAGAGCTGAACAATTAAACTTTAACGTTTTCGTGTATTTCTCAAAAGTTTGAAACTTGAGGTACAATACTTTGAAAATATCGTTACAAAAAAAAATGTAAGCGACATAATATTGTCTGCCAATAAAAAAGAGGAAAGAAATCAATATATTTTTGAAGTTTCACAGTATAAAATTCCTGGCTAACATAATTCATAATTAATTTTTTATCTTTTTTGCAGATTATTGCTACCATACGAAAGGGTACAACGAGGCGACAAGGAGGACATAAAAATAAAGCCAAGCAACGGAAGACGTGGGCGACCGATAGGAATTTCGGACGTGCATCCGGTTGAAATCAAAGTAGAAAATCCTTCGGAGAGGCCGCCGCAGTCGATGACGACCGATTCCGTCCCATCATCGGTGCTGTCATTAATGTCATCATCGGTGAGTTTCCATGTTTCACAAATTATCAAGACATAGATTTTCATTTCTCTCAAAAACTTAACAAATCCTAATCACGAGTAATTAAAATTCCAAAATTTAAAGGACGCATCATAATCGTTGAGATTGTTTTCAGCCATTCCCTTCGGAGAAGCCAAAACTGGGGATTGGGAAACTTTCTTCCTCGTCTCTACGCAATGTTCGCTATAAGTCGAAGAACTTGAAAACCCTGAACAACATCGTCGCGAGCAACAACGTGGCGAGCCAAGGTAGCTCGTTGCCGAGTCCTCCACCTTCCAACACGTCGTCTTCGACGCCAGGGAGCACGCCGTCGACGACACCCACGAACAACGGAGTCCAAAGCGCCCTGGAAAGACAGCTCAACAGCCACCAGCTGGCGCCGGCGCCTTCTTCGTGCTCGCTGACGCCCCCCGTTGTGGCCTTGACGCCCCCGCCAGAGAAAGAGCTCAAGGACGCGAGGCCGGAGGTCAAGCAGACGTCGCTCTTGCCACAGGTGCGTTAAGTGACAAAAATGTTTGGCTTGGCTTCAATTGAGCAAAATTTTTTTGTTCAACGTATTTATTGTGTACTGGACGATTGTGCGAATTTACACAAATTTCGTCGCTGTGATCCTACATTCAACGAATTTGGAAAGAAAAACTTGTAAATTGTAAAATTTGTACTGGGAATTAATTCCCTATATCACCCTGTGCACAAGTTATTGCACGGCATTTTGTACAATCGTCCGGTGCACAATAGTACGCTGCACAAAAAAATGTTGCTCAATTGAAGCCACACCAAATGTTTTTGGGTCCCCCTGAACTCGAAAATTGGTTTAGTTGGCTCAAACAAATGTTTGATCGATATATGACCAAACAAAAGTTTGGTTGACTCAAATAAATGTTTGTCGTAAACAAACAAATTTTATTAGACTCTACACGGAGAGAAATGCTTTAGATGACATATCAATGTCACAATTTATGTCGCCACATTTGATATAATATACATTTACATTTGATCCATGAACAAAGGTAATTTATGTGTCTTCAAAATTGAAATGATCCTCTTACAATATGACATTGATGCAGCGTTAATTGATATCATGTCCATTATATGGACATGGCAAATATAACAATTGTCATGTTAACAACAGCTGACTATCAAACCTATATGGACGTCACGTCCATTTTTATTTATACGCCAGGATTATCACTTTTTATTGACGCAGTATTCATATTTGTGTATGCGGCATCAACAAATTTCTCTCCGTGTAACAAATTTTGTTTCAATCAAACAAGTATTAATGATTGCTAAATATAATGTGTTTGTCTGTAGCGAAAATATATTATAGCCCAATAAAATTTGTTTGCTCCAAACAAAAATTTATTTGAACTAACTAAATATTTGTTTGGTCATATATCGACCAAACGTTTGTTTGAGTCAACCAAGATGGTTTTTGAGTGTGTATAATTTTGGATAAAGATCATTGAATGATCTGGTTCTAACCTGAATTCAAGACTGAAATTTTGACAAAGATTTGAATGTGATTTCAATGATTGTTATCAGGGGCGTATTAAGCAGAACAAAAATGAAATATTCGTAGGTAAAATCTAGGTTGTTTTCTAACATTATTTAGGGAGATGGGCTGTTATTATGTAATGTGTATTTTTTCTGAACGATTAACAAGAATCCCGATGAGGGCCGAAATATTGATGAATAAATAATGGCAAAACTGGCTCTGTGTGATCATCCTTCTGCATATTTTATCGAAAAAAAAATGAAATATTATTTCACGTCAGTAGAAAATAGTTATATAGTTAAAAAAACAGTTATAGTACTAGTTATACAAAATAATGCATGAAAATATGAATAATTTATAATAGAATAAGTAAAAATGATGAAAAATGTACTTGCTGAAATTTAGGGGATGTAACAAATGGTGTCATGTAGGTTCTCAAAGTTACACAATATTTAGAATTCATCATTTTAGGGAACCGAAAATAACAAAATCCAAGCTACAAAAGAATTTTTTCTGAAACGAAATTCTAATTATGAATGTTCAGTTAGGGTAACGTATGAAATATGAATTTTATACATTATTTCAATACAGTGAATTTTACAGGACAGGTAGAATCTAAAAAAAAGCTAAAAATCTGGAAATTTTTCAACCCTGGAGCATTGAACTCTAGAAATCTACATAGAATTTATAAAAAAATACTATAATATCTTAAAAATCATACAAACTTCGAAAAAATACTAATAATAATGAAATTTTATGAAAGATTTTGGAAAAGTATCTTATGTAAAACTTTTTTTGTATTAAAATACTAAAAAAACGACACAAAATCATGTATGTATATATATGTAGAAAAATGCAAAAACAAAAAAAACAGTAAAATTAATACAACGTAGATAGTTTATTGTATGTGTGAATTTATCATAAATCTATATAATTACAGAAAATCAAACAAAATTTTTGTCATAGAACATTAAATTCTAGGAATCTCCATAGAGAGTCACGAAAATATTAGAAACCCATAAAAATACTGAAAAAATTCTTGTTAGTTTCATAAATAATAAAACAAAGTGCGAGAAATACTAGAAATATTTTACATAAAAACTATCTAGATATGTTTTCTCGAAAAAATATAAAACTGAATTTTAGAGTGAATCAATTTAGAAACCTATTTAGAAAACCATAAAAATACTTTCAATTCAATTTATACGATTTTAACAATAAAAATTCTTGCAATCGTATAAATACAAAAAAAAGAGTTAAGTAGTGAAAATTTGTATAAAAGAAACTGTTTTTTGAATAATGAATTTAAATACAAAAAATCGTTGAAAGTTTGAACATCAAATTCTACAAAGGTATAGGAAGATACAAAGAAATACTATAAATCTATTATAATAAGTGAAAATACAACAAAATTTATTTAATAACATACAACTCGGAAATTCCAAGAATCTATCAAATACTTTCAATCCATGAAGTAAGAGATCTCTTGAAATCTGTAAAATTATTAAATTTTTTAGAACTCTGGTTCCTAGAACATCAAATTCTAGAAAACTCAGATATGCATTCCAATATCAGAAAATCCTTCAAGTTGTGTGGGTACTAAAGAATTATGAAAAATATCATAAGTATTAGAAAAAAAATCCAAATCTCAATGACTTGAAAATCACTAAAATCGAATTCTACTGTATCACATACAAACATAAAAAATGTGCAACTCTGGACTCCAAAAATTATAAAATTTGAAAATCCCGAAATTTGAAAAATCGTTCTCCTATAACCGTATTGTCGATGTTGAAAATTACGGATTCCCAAAAAGAATATATATTTTCTGAAAAACCACTCCCAAAAAATGTTACTGCCTACGCCTCTGATTATTATTCTGTGTTGATTTTGGGTTTGATAATTTTTTATATGTAGGTTTGGTTGAAACAAAAAAACAATCATTTTTTGGTCCTCTTCAGGCATTAGTTGATAATCTATTGGTAATTTCTCAAAAGTAATATCTGTAATTGATATTGAATAATTACAGACCTTTTTTCATAATATAATTTGATAAAATTAAATGAAAAATACTAAGGATGGCATTACTTTGTTTCTCTCATTCATGTCTATTTTGTTTATGTCAAAAGATCGTACAATATTCTGTATAAATTTTTTCTTGCCATTTCAAATGCGATTTTCGCAAAGTAAATTCTTACATGATTATTAATATAGACTACTGAAAGATTATATTAAAAATGTACATAGGAATAAATGAAATCAATTTTTAAATGATGTGAATAAAAAAAACAAATTAATATTACAAAGAAATGTATTTTAATGCAAACATTTGTATGGAATTCAATAATGATTCTAAATAATACATTTATAATTGTAATCCATAATAATTATATAACTAATATTTTACGAGTAAGGTCAAATCACAGTTAACATATTTGAAGCAAAGGAATAATTATTAAACAAGGATAGAGGGTACGAGAGTGATATTCGACATGTATAAAACACACGTATGGTAGTAGCTAATCGTAGAATAAATAATTATTTTATTATTTATTTTATTTCGGAACTGCATTTTATTAGATATTTTATTATTAATAACTCTTAAAAACTTTTTTGTGGCCTTTTTGTAGAGTTGACAAAAATAATACTGCATCTGTAAAAACAGAAAAAAAGTGAACAAAGATTAACAAAGATAACAAAGATTTTTTTTTTACCTATTGATGTAAACAAATGGATATGAATGAGATAAACACAGAATTTTATCCTTAGGATTTGTAAGTTAATTTTCTAACATTATATTTTGAAGACAGATCTGTTTTTATTTCATATAAGGTATCTACATATTTTTTTAAAATTATTTATTAGATTATGAGTGTTGCCTGAAAAAAACAACGAAATAATTTTTGAAATCTAGAAGAATACAGAAGTGTAGTACATTCAGGAGAATTGTCTTATAATTTATCTTATGGACTACTTGAAGATGAAAAATTTGTTACAAAAGATCGTCAAAAGTTGATGAAATAATAAATAAAGGAAAAAGAAGCGTGGAAATATTATCATAGACTTTCTTTTAAATTTGTGTAAAATAAAATCGGTGTAATAAATAATTTTTAGATGTTGTTAACATTATTTATCATTCACTGAAAAACTATGATCTTTAATGCATAAATTTTACTAAAAATATTAATGATCATTTTTTGTTTTTTTTTTCAATGCTGGTTACCCCAAAGGCCCAAGGCAAGGAAAACATCCCACTGTTTGATTCGGAAAAACCGATAGTGGCGCCACCGCGATCGCCGGAAGTAATAGATTTAGAAAACGAAACCGAGAATGGCTTGCGCGACAAGATTGTGATACCGAATTTCAAGAAGCAAAAGTTAGAAATTTTGCGAGAGGGGGGACTGGAGGTCACGCCCGTGGGGTCGGATGCGAGGCCCAGCGTTATTCAGCCGCCCACACCCGTGCTCAAGGTTGAGGAAAAAGCCCCAGCGATGAGTTTCCCGGGTTCCAGTAACATACCCAATCTCATCTCCTTGACTGTCACTCCTGACATTTCACACATGCTTCCTAGAAGTCAAGAAGAGGGAGAGGCCCAAGCTCCAACGATTCAGGTTAGTTCACAAAAGTTTTTTTATTTATTAAGAGGATACACTTTTCGCTTTTCAAAAGAAATATATTCTAAGAAAGTAAACTTTTTTTTCCAGTAACGTTTTTATTTATTATGTCATTAAAGTTGATAAATTACACATGCGATAAGGAGGTATGGAAAATGTTGATTAAAATTCGAAAAAATAATACCATGTGTCTTTAAACGGAATTCCAGATGGGTAACCATACTACCAGCAATAGCGTTCAGGCGACCAGTAATTCCAATAGTCGAGTCGTCAACATCATGCCACAATCGTTCGAAGACGCGGACGGCAAACAGATCGGACCGCGCTTCGTGCCACCAACGGTGCTGCCCAACGGCAGGATAACCTCGCTGCCAAAGGTCACGCAGTCGAGGTCGATATTCGCGCACAACGAGAAAACCATCTACGGGAATCCGAAAGACGTCATCCTGGTGCCGCCAAAGTACGTGGTCCCTACGCCCCCGCTGCCTCCCAAGAACCAGGTCTTGTCACCGGGCGTCTTGGACCTGACCCATAGGATACCAGAGAAACCTTATTCCCGGCCGAGTCTGGAAATCGTGCGAGTTCCCATCATATCGAAACCTAGCCCTTTATACTTGGATACGAGGAATTTACATTGTCTTGGGTGAGTTTTGAAAAGAAATATTCCAGATGTTTGATTCGATGGTTCTTCAATTACCAAGTTTTGATATCTAAGTGTATAAGAATCAACGAAAAACTGTGAATGGAAGATGCAATTAGAGTTGTTTATATTCTGTCGATATATCGATAGAGTATATCAATATTTAAGGCTTATATACACACATTAGCATACATTTCCGATATTTTATGATATTTCGTTACATTCAACTTGAAAATACTGTCATATAGGAATAAATAGATTTAAATAGTTACACATTAATCCTGCATCCTTCACTGTAATTATAACTAAGTTTACTCAACTCCACAGCAAAGAAAAACAGAATTTGCAACAAGCGGGCACCCTCGAAGTTCCAAGAAGTTACCCATCGACTGGATATTCGAATGTTCTGGACAGTCGAACGATGGCTTCCAATAATCTTGAAATAACGCTGGTGGGCCCGAAAAAAGGACCGGTATCGACGAGTAGCAATCATAGCCAGGTACGGATCAGCAGTCATCCAATTTCGACGCCCAGGGTGAACGGGAAAGTCATGCCGAGGAACGATCCGGTGTCGCCGTACACGCCCCGCAAACAGCCATCGAACCACATGGTCATACCCAATGTGCCGAACCTGAGCCAGCTCAACAGTGTGGGCCAGTACTCGCGAACGAACCCTGGTCTTGATAAGAGCAAGTCATTGGAGCCGGGGCGAGAGCACCAGCGTCGGAGCGAGTCACGGTATGTAGGACCAGAATTTTAATGGGCAAGTTTTTTTGCTTGATTTGTTGTTGGTGTTATTTCATGGCTCGATTTGGTTGGAATAGTCTATATATAGCAGAATGTACGTTTGTATGTCATCGGCTGGACAGATTTTAGAAATTGTAAAAAAAATTTTTCGTCATAGTCTGCGGATGGTTTATAGCTGAAGAAAATTTCGAATTCTCAGTTAGAAAGTCTGGGTAACCAGGAAGTAAAGGAATATGACACGCGCGCACACACACACACACACACACACACACACACACACACACACAGCACAAAATCACAAAATGTGACAAAATCATAATACGTCACAAAATGTCACAAAAATAAAATATCACAAATTCACGAAATATCAGAATATCAAAAAGTTACAAAATTTCACGAAATAATGAAATCATTCAAAATTATTAAATTGTCTTATCAGTTTTGACCTATCTATCAATCTAAATTCTCTTATCAGCAAAAAAAATCACAAAAACTGATTGTGAATGATAAAATATTGTTGAATTTTCTTTTTTTTCATAATGATTCAATCGCAGTATACAAGTTTATTTTTTAGCAGAATTTTTTCGGAGAAGTTCCTTATTATTTCCATAGCTAATAAAGCGTTAGATTTTGAAGGATTTTCTAAAATTTGTTTTAGTATCAACATATTTCTTAAACTTATCCTGATTTGTTACTAAAATTTTAATAAATCTATATATATATAAAGCAGAATGTATGATTCTATGTCACCGCATCACGTGAAAACAGCGGGATGGATTTTCGAATTTTGTTTTTTTAATTTGACATAATCCAATGATGGTTTATAGATAAAGAAAATTTCGAATTCTCAGTTAGAAGGTTGGGTAACCAGAAAGTGAAGGAATATGGCACACGCAATGTCTCAAAATCACAAGACATCACAGAATGTCACAAAATCACAAAATCTCAAAAAATGAAATATCACAAAAAGTCCTCATTTTACAAATATACGAAATATCAGAATATCAGGTACAAAATACAAAATTTCACGAGATGATGAAATCACTCTAAATTACTAAATTGTACTATTAGTTTCGTTCTATAAACCTAAAAGTCTAAACTCTAATCATCAAAAAAAAAAAAAAAAAAATTAACAAAACCTATTGTAAATAGTAAAACATCGTTTCATGTTTTAGTGATTCAATCGCATAGTAATGTTTATTTTTTAGCAGAATTTTTTCGGAGTTACTTCTTATAATTCTCATAGCTAATAAAGTGTTGGATTTTGAGGTATTTTTTACTAATTTGTTTAATATCAATAGGTTTTTCAACTTTATCTTGATTTGTTACTAAAATTTCAATCAATTATTTATATAAAATTTTTCCGTAAAAGTAGGTTTGCTATGAATTTACTAATTCGATATCATCGACTGAAAAAGAATATGTTCTATATGATAATATAGAATATATAGCCGCCACGAATCCTGATATATTTCATGAATACATATAGGGAAGTATAGGGAATAGCCGCCACAAACTGGCCGTTGACCGCGGGCGAAGCTGCGAGTGACAGCTGGTTTAAAATAAAATTCGGAATAATTAGAGTCTTCATTCTGAAAGTTAAATAATTGAAATCATTTACTGTAGAAATTTGATTGTCATGATTTCTTATCATGAATTCATGCAATAATAATTGAAAACTAAAATTACTCATCTCCATCTCATTCCCCCTCATCGTTTCGAGCTACCCACTCCACTGTCATCAATATTTTTGTGGATCACCCAGTTTGAGCAAATAAATGAAAACGAATCTTTTTTGACAGATTGAGCGAGGCGGAGAAACAGACGACGGCGAAGTCGCAGGATCACCTGACGTCGAAAGTGGTGAACGATCACAGGCGACGCTCGGTCTCTAACGTGCCCTATGTACCTGGCATCATCCCCCAGAACAACTCGGCGCCCCCGTACCTTCCCAACATACCCAACAAGTTCATGTCGCTCATGGAGCAACCCATGTATTACCCTTTTTTTAACAACTTCGTCCAGTCGCCGATGGTGGCGCCACCGTCCTCCGCGGTAGCGGCCGCCGCCGCCGCCGCCGGGGTCAACCCTTACCTGCCGCCCGAACTAAACGCTTATTACAAGGAACTGCTCGCCAATTCCCAAACGAAACTTGGAGTCGCGAGCCAGCACACGCCAACCGTTCCAACGTCAAAGTAGATCTCGCAAATATTTTCTCGTTTTCCATGGATTTTTGTAAGTTTTATGGCGGTTGTTGAGATTACTTTCCCCCCACCCCTTTTTTCTTATTCCACATATCTTTATGTGAGTTTTTGATTTTTTTTCTGCCATTTTTTGAGTTTCGTTTTTTTGAGTTTTGGAGACAAGAAGATATTTTCTTTCGTGCATTTTTTAATTGCTGTAACTCGAAATACTGTGAATTTCGCCATTTGTTATTTTTGTTGTATGAATTCTATACGGTGTTTATTTTTCAGGCTGGAAAAGGTATTGAATTTGAAAAATTTTGTTTGAATTGGAAAGTATTTGAAAATATAGATTTTCGTTTTGTTTTCGGGTTTGTCAATTTCCCTTTATGAATTTCTGGACTAGGGAATAATTTGACTCACTTAAGTTTCAACGTTTGAGTCGACAGTCCTGGGATTTTCATTAATGAATTTTTTTTTTTTCTAAATTCGGAGTATAATTACTTCATTTGACTCGATCGATAAATTTCGAAATTGTTCTTTTTGATGGAAAAAAGACGTCGTGAATTTGAATTTCGATTTACTAGATGGAAGAATTTTTATTTCTATTTTAACCTTCTTAAGGGTTACGTTTTGAAAACAATGTTACGTTTTTATTTGTGTTTCATGGATCGTATGTTTTGAAAATTACAACAGCCGCCAAAAAATTGAAAATGTATCGCGCTTTTCCCAACACTTTTCGTCGCCATTAGGTACATGAAAAATTCGAGCGGTTTCTTTTACCCCTTTTTTTTTGTAAAATTTTATGAGACGTATTTTTGAAGTTTGTAACGCGAGTTATTTGACAAACTTGGGCAGATTTTTTATGTGGCAACTTAATATTATCTTTTGTTGACTGATTTTATACTTGCCATTAAGAGTGATTTTTTTAGTGCAATTTTATATAAAGAATAAGATTAATGATGGGCAAGTCTGAATTTTTATTGAAAGGACTTTATTTTTGGAGAACATTTGTTGCTTTGAACTGTTTTTGTGGAATATGATGTAAATGGAAAGTAGAGATGAAATTTGTAAATTATAATAAGGGGATTATATTGCTATCCAGGGGCGTACGCAAAAAAATTTTTCAGGAAGATTTTCTCATTTCTGTCATTGAAGTTCATTTATTTTGTTAGTTTCAAGTTATGAAATTTCTGTTTTTTTTTTTTTTTTTTTTTTTTTTTACTGAGATACTCGATTCTGAAAACGGATTTATTTTTAGACGTAACAATAAATTAGCAAAAAAATTTCATGTAAAAATATTCAATTTAAAAACTTTTCTTTTTTTTATAACAATTTTTCTTAGCTAAAGATTGAAGATTCATACTTTCATTTAAATCATTTTCAAATTTTTACTTTTTAAATGTAAATCATGTTTGTTAAAAGTCGCATTGATTAAAGGTTAGGTTTTCAATGTTTTTAAAATGAGTTTGAATTTTAATAAAATCCTAAATTCTGCATTTTGCTTCATTTTGGAAATTTACATTTAATCATTACAACTGATATAAGTGTAACAAGTAAGATTTTTATTGTGTGTGTCACAAATTAAAAAGTTTTATTCGAGAAATTTATTCTTTATTTTCATAATGTGTCATTTAATTGCAGTTTTATTTGTAAGTTCCATTTTCGAAATTTTTAATGAATTATTTACTTTTTTTCTCTTAAATATTTAATGTTGTAAAAATAAGAGGTTTTTATTCCCTTTTTTATATCTTATTTTTGTTTTCCAACATTTTTAATAAAATGTTAGAAATCTAAGATGTTAATTTTCAAGAATTTCAAAATAAACGATTTTTTTTATTAAAAAACATTCATAACTATTTTATATTAAACTTTTTCATCTATTAAATATACATCAGCTTCAAAAAAAAGAATTCTAAATACTTTATACTTTCAAAATGTGAACTTATTTTATTCGAAAAATCAGTTCACTTGCATACGCTCCTGGAATAATAATATGCAATATTTTCACTTAAAGTCCCTAAGTAAAGAAAAATTTTTATCTACATCTTATAAAAAATGTTTTTAATATTTTCCTAACGACCAAGGACAATTTGTTCAACCAAACGCCCAATATTTTATTCAATTTGCACTTTATCGATGTTTTCCATGAACGAATTACGAACCGAAAAATTATACATATTACGTTCGACGTAATCGATGATTCGCACCGCTCGATATTTTAATCTTTTTTTTTTATGACGAAAGCCTGTATGAAAAAGTGTATTTGTTAAAGGCAAGCCTGAATTCCTGTAGCGGCGACTTATGATGATCCATGAATTTTGTGAGGAAACCTTTTTTAATCCTGTGATAAAATGTTACGGATAAAAGCGGAAAAATAAAAAAAAAAATTAATTATAATTGCGAATCGTATGATTCGCGCGTCGACTGATCCTTTGAGGAAAGTTGTTCCCGTGTTGGGTAACGAATTTTGTTGGCGCCGCGGTGTTATTGCTAGAAAAACCTTTTTTAAGGAACACAAGTTAATCGTTGAGAGTGTAGAATTTGGAGCGTAAAAAAAAACGTGGGATGGAAAGAAGAACCGTTTATCGCACTCCGGTGAGAAAAGTGCGTTCTTTTCCTATGATCTTGATTTTCCGGACGCACTTTTTCAGGGTCACGGGAAAAAAACGCAATCGGTGAGTTCGTATCGAACGCCAGGTTCTTTTTTCTGTTTTGTAGAAAACTTGGCCATTTTTGGAAAAAGTTAACGCTCGTCGGTTTACGATTAAGGTAACGTACAAGCTAGCCAATTTTCGCGCCTCGCGAGGAAAAATAAAAGTACGTTGGCAGCAAAACGAAGCTGCTTTGTAAATAATGTACATATGCGATAAATCTTGAACGACGTAAGCTAGTTTGAAATCTTATTATCTTGATGCATTGAACGTAAGATTCAAGTTTTTAGCGTATTGTACAGGCCGAACGTTACTCGCGACCCAGGCGATTTCTGTAACTCGAAAATTTCCGATGACAATTGGTTCGATTCCTTACTCTGTTCGTCGCTATTTGGCATTGATTTTGTAAGTTAGATTTCATAATAAATACAAGTTTTAAACGCAAGTTTTAATGCTGTTTTGGTTTTTCCACGCAGGGTTTCCTTATTCTTTATTCACCTCGGTCTACAAACTTCGCATTCGTACATATGAAATTAAAATCCTAGTTACGTACGGTATTTTATGTACCGAGGGCTGGAAAATGAAGACAGAGATTTTGAACTGGACGAGAAATGAGTTTTATTGGTCAGAGGTACATAAACACTAATATTGCAGTATTGGTGTGGGGCAAGTTTAAGGTAAGTGTAATAATTGTTGATAACTCATAGGTGTAATTTTGATATATCTAGAATTTCATTATTATTATTATTATTCATAGTGAAAAAATCCGTTGTTGATACTTTGGAATTGTATTAATAGAGGTTTTATAGTTAATAGTTGAGTAGTTTTGTGATTAATGCGGAAAAATGGCAATTTTCAGAATAAAAATATTGCTTGAACTTACTAATTCACTATAAAAATTATTCGTAAAATTTGATTATTGTTGAAAGCAATCATCTGGTGAGAAAGAAAGAAACCCACCAATATGTAAATTCAAAATTTGTAAAATCCGAAATACAAAGGTCATATCTATTGAACGGATTGATAATCATGCTGTTGAATTTCCTCAAAATATTGAGCAGAAACAAGACTCAAAAATTAGGTATCAGGTAGTTAAATAAATAGGAAGCTGTTTATTTAACTGTTTGTTTTCAGTCTTGTTGATAAAGTTTTCACATTATCTGATAAACAATTTTATTGGTATAATTTGAAAAGAATGTATGATTTATTGTTGATTTATGATTTTCCTGTGGAATTGATTATGAACTACATAAACATTGAGAGGGTAATGCTACAACTTCAGAGATAGGGAAAAAAAAAATCAGATATATTTAGAAGGAAACTCAGTTCTACCATATGTTGAGAATGTATGTGTTGCGATTCATAATTTATTTAAAAATCAAAAGTTTAGAATAATTTATAAAACTAACAACAAATCGAACGAAGGAAATATTAAAAAAGATAAAAATAAGTTGTGAAATATGGATCAGCAAGATGTTGTTTATAAAATGGACTGTAATGATTGTGATTTTAAACACTGGAACATGAAAGTAATATTCGTCATGAAATCCCTAATGGAGACTCTGTAATACTTTACCAGTGTAATAGCTATTACAGTTAATCAAAAATATCGATATCGTGTTGCGAAAAGTAAAGAAATATTCTGTAAGCTTTTTATTTATTTAATTTCATATTAAACAATTATGCATTTAATTTATATTATTTTCAAAATTCAGGTGCAATAGGTGAAAGAAGTATTACACCTTTTTCCAATTTTGGAAAAAGAGAGCTATTATCGAAAGAAGTTAGTTTCAGAACTGTTTTTATTAAGG
Source organism: Platygaster robiniae (assembly GCA_028476575.1). Classification (NCBI taxonomy): domain Eukaryota; kingdom Metazoa; phylum Arthropoda; class Insecta; order Hymenoptera; family Platygastridae; genus Platygaster; species Platygaster robiniae. The sequence continues at coordinate 29,524,455 of CM052020.1, read as the reverse complement.
GGTTATATACATTTTTGGGCGGACGAATTGAGGATGGTTTGAAGTATTTTAAAGTATGTAGCAATAATGTTATGACACCAAAGTTATAATTTTCTAGTAGTGTATTGTCCACTTGAAAGAACAAGTGTTTGTTCATAAAAAAATATCAACAATTGGCGGAGTTTTAGCCCGTTCCCCGAAACAACTTTTTTTTGAAGAGGCTTGCGGTGACGACGATACAAGTCGAACAAGTCAAGTTAAATTAGAAAATCTAAAAAATTTCATTAGTCTAGGAATGTATCTGGTTCTTGAACGATTACAAAAATGAATATTACGTTTTTTCTGTATGCAAGAACGTTTTCCCCGAGATTTCGATTTTTTGAGTTTTGAAAATTTTATTAAAAAATTCTTATCTACAAAATAAAAACTTTTCTATAAAAAAGCGATCGTTCAAGAACTAGACATATTCCTAGATAAATGAAATTTTTTTAATTTTCTGATTTAACTTGACTTGTTCGACTTGTATCGTGGTCACTGCAAGTCTCTTAAAAAAACAGTTGTTTCGGGGAAAGGGCCACAACTCAGCCAATTGTTATTTTTTTATGAACAAATACTTGTTTTTCAAGTGGACAATACAATACTAAAAAACAACAACTTTTGTGTCATAACATTATAGCTACATACCTTAAAAGATACTCCAAACCATCCTCAATTCGTCCGCACAAAAAGGTATATAACCCCTTAAATAAACTGGATGATACTAAATTTTTTAGTCCTGTGTATGATTAACATTTTTGAAGAATTTTAAAATACGACTATTAATTTTTTTAATACATATGATCTTCTATACTTCAGCTTTTACAAAATTCGATGTGTTACCCAATAATTGAACGTCGACGAGTATATAACTCGTCCTTAAAATTTGAATACAAAATGTAATTCGTATTGTCAAGATCATTTTCTATCATTGTTTGGATTTTGGGAATATTTTATATAAATCGATCAATCGAATTTTTATTTGGAAGAGACATTACTGAAAAATTTCAGTCGTACTGATCGGAGTTTCAGTAATTTCTTCTTTAAAAAAAGTTGTTACTATTGAATTAATCATCTCAATTTTGACTGGGATTAAAAGTGACTAGATTTGAAGTAACAACAAAAAATATTTTTTGCAAACGTAACTTAGTTCCTCAATGATAATGGCGTCATAACAAAATATATGTATTTGTTGCACCATTTTCAACTTTTTTACAGTAAGAATGATTGAATTTCTCACTGTCAGACAGTGTCAGATATGACACCGATGGAAGTTTTCAATTGAAAGAAAATAAAATTTCCGTAACATCGACTTTTTCGTCTCTTAAAGGGGTGTTCTAGTTTGTTAAGCGATTTTCGAAGCTCATTTTTGGAAATTTCTTGTGAACAAACAATCGAAGCTATTTGAATATTTTTTGTTTCATTTTATTGAGGAAGATCTAATGTTTAACATATATTTTTTACAAAATTTAGTCAACTTTATTAATAACCTCTCGATTACCATGAATGTGACTCTTTCAAAATCCTCGAGTAACACGGTGCACTACACGATTCAGCTCGTATAAAGAATCTGAAACACAAAATTTTTGTTTTCAATTACTTGTCATAATGTTGGCTATCGTTCGATCGAGCCGTTTTCCGTTATTCGGATTTCCGACAAAATGGCAGGCGCGAATTTAATAAAAAAAAACGAATTTTTAAACTTTTTTTTCGTTTTTAGAGGCTGTAAAACAAAACTAAACATAATTTCCAAAAACAAAACTCGCTTGAAACAATCCAACCGATTTTTCTTTGTGCGATTGTGGTATATAATTTTTATGAAAAGTATAGTTTTTTATACTTTCATATATACTCATATATGTTCCAGAAGATATGTTTTTCAAGTTTTCTTTTTCCAACAATACTAACATTTTTAGCAACATTTAACAAATAATCTCACTGAAAAAATTCAATCTTATAATTTCCATTTTTTTCCGATATCTATGTAGTCTTACGTCTAAAAACCAACCCTTCTAAAATACCCTTGATAAGATAAGCCCGAAACATCGAAAAATGTCGCGTGGCGCATGAACTGATGCTTGAAAAACGAAACGCTCAAAAGAGAATATATGCGAAGAATGCATGTGCCGCGAAATTTAAAATCGCTTTACGGCTGCTATAAACTGCAAGAACCAGTTCGGCCGCCCTTTTTCCCCTTTTTAGCTCGCGCCGCTCAAACTTTTTCTTTTACCATTTTTTTTCTTTTCGTTGTTATTCTTTTCCCCCGCCTCCCACTTCATCACAGAATGTTTCAATGAGCAAGGGTTTGTTGGAACCTGTTCCGCTCGCAATTTATGTCAAGTCCTGAGCGGGAATCAAAAGCTCGCGCTCGAATATTGACTATAGTTTATCCACTTTCGCATTTTTTTCTTCCCCCTTCAAGAATCGCGACAATGGACATAAATTTTGCCTTTTTAACAACGGTTCTTCTTGCCCTCGTTACAAATATTTCAGTTTCCTGGCGCCAGGTTTTCCTCAGTCCTGATTTTTTGCAATCTATGAAGCTGAATGAGTGAGAATCAACTGATTAGAAAAGGGAGAATTCGTTCACTGAAGATCGATGGGGTATCAATGATTGGGCTACTGTTTCAATCAGTGAGATCTTACTGCTTAAATAAGTTACAATTTATTTGATTCAATGAGTGAAAGTGTATTCAATTAAAACATCGATTACTAAATCTTTCCATCAAATTCGTTTGGTACTGAATTTATCATTTTCTGAACAAAGTCAATCGTCTACTATTTCAGAATTACAGTTTTTTCAATTATCTGAATCAGAGACTATATCTGATTAAAAAATTACTGATTAAGGCTTGATTATAATACTTTAAATTAATTCTTAGACTAAAATCACGTTGAATTTCAAAAATTTAGTTGCATGAAAAATTTGTTTGGTCAAGTGGATAGAATAAACTTTGGCCCTTCATATCATCAAATTTAAAAAGGTTTATTATTCGGCAGTTTCCTCTTCAAATCTATTCTCTATTTCTTCTGACAATCTTATCACAAATCGAGAAGAATGTATATGTTGCACGCGCTAAGTTTTTCGCTGAGAAGAAAAGTGGAATTGTGTGGTACCAAGGGAAAGCTCTCTGAGTGCGCGAATGTGGAGAAACACGCTTTTCGATAGAGTAGGCAAAGCTTCAAATACATGAAAGGTTGGCGAGCATTCAATGGCAATGCGCGTGGTGCTGCTACACAATGCGAGCTGGGTTACAACCCATTTGGCAGCGAAACTTTTCAGAAACGTTTGACGAACGTTTTTCAAAAACTATTCTTATACTTTCAAACGCCTGTTTTGAAAGGTCAAGGGTGAAATGTGAAAGGTTAGTTAGGTATTCAAGGGTTTTTCAGTCTTTTAAAAGAGAAACTTTTTTAAAACTTCAGAATTTACTTTGACTTTGGGAAATGTTTTTGGGAGAATTAATGATGTTTTTGTAGAATTTGGATTAGAATTTGAATTATCTACTCAGAAGTCAGAAAAATCTTAATTATGAAAGAAAGTTTGATGGGAAACTTTGTGATTTATTTTTCTAGATAGCGTTTGTACGCAAACTATAACTTGTCGGAATACTATTTAATTTTTTTGGTATGTAGTCTAAATAAAGTATTTGTTACTGACTTTAGTATTTTACGAAAAACAATGTTATTTTAGCTAGATTTACGTTTTTTTTAATACTATTTCATCAGAATATATCACTTTCCATATGAATATACTAATATGTCATTTCTAAGAAGTTATTTTTTCAGTATGTATAATATTTAAAAGATTATCTCGTAATCATAGGAATTTCCTACATTGACCTCCAGAATTTTATGCCCTGAGATGCAAAGCTCCATAGATTTTTATTATTTTCATTCATTTTTCAAAAAATCATGTCTGCATTAATTTAAGGTGTTTCGTACTCTAGTTTGTCTTTTCAAGCTATTCTCTAAAGTACTGATATTTTTAGGATTTCTCGTATTTAATACAATTTTAAAAATTTTTTAGGGTATTCTAGTTTTTTATATATATTTGTAGCATTTTTGTAGATTGTCATATAGGTTTTGGGAATTTCATGATCTAGATTTCAGAGTTCATTAAATTTTCAGTATTTTAAAGAATTTTCCAGGAAAGAGCGTTTTCAAAGATAGCCGTTATGTCATAAATTTCCAGTAATTTTGATAGTTATCGTATTTTTCACTATTTTTACTGTTCCGCTAATTTTCTGGCATTTTCATGGATTTATATCGATATCTAGGCTTCGATGCTTTATGATCAAGATTTTATAGATATTTAATTATTTTCAAGTTATTAATGGAAATAGTATCTACATTAATTTTCAGTATTTATAAGTGTCTATTATTTCAAGTATTTTTCATATTTTATAGTATTCTTCTTGTTAAGTAGGATTTTCTAGGGTTCTATTACAAATCTAGTATTTATAAAAATATCAATATTGATTTCTAGAATTTGATACTCTAGAATCAAAAATTTGAGATACTTCCAGTATTTCTACATATTTTTCAAAAAAACAGTATCATAAAAGATTTTAACTATTTCACATATAAATATAGTGATTGACACACTATTGGAAAAAGTCGGATATAGGTATATAGTAGATTTTACAAATCGATATGAATTTTCGCGATAGATGTACAATATCTTGTCTTAATATCTGAAATATCATACTATATCAATTGAAAAACAAATCAAGAAAGGTAAAATATTTTATTTGCATTTTTACTATACGCGGATATTTAATCCTGTGTACTTGTATAGTAAAAATTACAATTGCTATAGTACAATATTTGCATTTTGTAGATTTTGTATTTTCTGAAATGTTCCAGTAAAAACTGGCATACACACTGTAATGTGTACCGTCTAACAATATTTACATTACAATATTATTATGAGTATGTACAACCAAAATTACAAAATTCACAAAAATATTGTAAAAGCTGCAATAATATTGTAAGGTTTACAATATCATAGTACTTTTTACCATATATATGTCAAGAAGTCCTGGATTTTTTACTCAGTGCATGGAAAAGCATAAACAAATGTAAGAATGATCTCACAGAAATGGTCCTTATGGCTTATTTCTGCGATTAACAGTTCGATAAACATTTCTTTAATGGAAATTTTTTTGATTAACATTTCTATAACATACTTCACGAGAAACATATGCACACAGTAAAAAACGCCGTTGAAAATCTTTAGGCGCTCAGAATTTAAATACTATGCTGAGCCTAGCAATTTTCATCGTGTCGTTCCGCGAAATTACGAAAAGCTAGCAATTTCACTAGGCTCAATCTAGAGATTTTGACAGCTCCCCTGAAATTTCCTGGCCACTAGTAAAATCCCTAGACTCAGCCTCACTAACTTTCGACACGAGTTTCAGCATAGTAATTTTATAATTTTTGTGAATTTCGTCAGCTTCTGGTACAACTTCCAGCTTCCAGTGATTTTCATAAAAATTTTGATGAGAATCACGAGATCTAGCGCAGAGAATTCCATTAAAGCCTGTAGAATTAAGTGAGCTCCTCTTAAAATAACTGAACTGAGCCTAACTTTGGACAAAGAATTTTCATCAGAGATTTTTTACTGTGTAAATCTTCAGACTAAATTTCACTCCTAAGACTTGTTAGGGTTGAATAAAACGAAATTCGAAAAAAAAATCGAGTTCTTTGCCTAGAATTTTACATGCATATAGGATTTTTTTCTCATTCGAATTTATTGAGAATTTCTTATAAAAATTTAAGTTTCTCATAATAACTGCAAAATTTGGAAGATTTTAATGGAATCCTCTTGTAAGAAAAATTAATATCTTGAAGGGAATCTATTTCTTAAACAGTATTTCTCGTAATTTCGTTCCGCAAAATTCCGAGAAGCCTAGCAATTTCACTAGGCTTAACCTAGAGATTTTTAGCTTTTCCCTGAAATTTACTGATCGCTAGTAAAATCCCTAGGCTCAGCCTCACTAACTTTCGACACGAGGTTCAGCCTAGTAATTTTACAATCATCGCGAATTTCACCAGCTTCTGCTAAAAATTCTAGCTTTTCAGTGATATTTATAAAAATTTTGATGATGATTTCGAGGTTGATCCTAGAGAATTACACTAAAGTCTATAGAATTAAGCGCACTCGTTTCAAAATAACTAGGCTGATCCTTACTTTAGATACGGAATTTTTATCAGAGATTTTTTTCTTCGTAGATCTTGAGGCTGGATTTCACTTACAAGACTTATTAGGGTTAAATAAAACGGAATTCGAAACGAAAATCGAGTTCTATGCCTATAGGCAGAGAACTATAGACTCTATAAATAGAATCTTACATTCCTATAACATTTTTTCTATCATTAGAAGTTATTGAGAATTTCTCATTACTATTTCAGTGTCTTGTAAAAACTAACAAACTTAAAAGTATTTTATGGGATCTATGGGATCACATAGTATGAAAAATAAATATGTTCTAGGAAATCTATTTTTTATATGGTTTTTCTCATAATTTCGTTCCGAAAAATTACGAGAAGCTAGCAATTTCACTAGGCTCAACCTGGAGATTTCGAGCTTTCCCCTGAAAGAAAGATAAATAAAAAATTTTGAGCTTTCTTCTAAAAATAACTAGGCCAAGCCTCACCAACTTTGAACACATAATTTTCATCAGAGATTTTTTTATATATAAATCTTCAGGCTAAATTTCACTCCCAAGACTTATTAGGGTTGAATAAAACGGACCGAGCTCTTTGCCTAGAATCTTAAATTCCTGTAAGATTTTTTTCTCATTAGAATTAATTGATGACTTCTTGATAGAATATAAATTTCTCATTCTAACTGCAAAATCTGCAAGAATTTTACGGGATCACCTTGTAATAAAAATAAATATCTCTAAAGCAATCCATTTCGTTCCGCAAAATTACGAGAAGCTAGAAATGTCACTAGACTCAACCTAGAGATTTTGAGCTTCCCTCTGAAAGAAAGATAAAAAAAAAATTTTGAGCTTTCCTCTTAAAATGACTAGGCTGAGCCTCAGTAACTTTAGACACGGAATTTTCACCAGAGATTTTTTACTGTCTGAATATTGAGGCTGCATTTCACTCACAAGACTCATTAGGGTTGAATAAAACCAAAATCTATTTCTTTGCCATTTGTAGCGGCTCGCACGATCGCCAGGGCAACTCCTGCAGGAGCATTAACGAAGATCCGGCCACTCGGGCCGAGCGCCGACCCGCGCAACCCCCTGCGAGCTCCTGCGGGGGGATGAAGCGACCAGGATCAGGGGGGGTGAACCTTATTGATTTTTAGGGTGACACTGTCAACCGGCGAGTGCCGAGTCTCGGCGACTTTAAAGAAAATAAAAGTCACCCCCGACTCGGGCGCGCGCGGAAAAAAAAATTGCCCGCTCTCGTAGCCGCGGCAGCGCTTTTCCGCGAGTTCGCGATTCGCGCCCGGAAAACAAGCGCGCCGCATTTTCCTCCTCGCCGGCGAAAAAGTGTGCACGGTACAAAGACGTCGTTGAGGGTTTTTCACCGAAAGAGCACAACCTCGTTTTTTTTGTTTGCATTGTTTCTCCAGGATGTAATTTTGTTTTTCGGTCCATGGAGGGTTATAAAATGTTTAAATGTTCGTAAATTATTGGATTACTTGAAATAGTAGTATGATTAAATGTTTGAGGTATTATTGGAATTTTGTTTGTGGTAATAATTGTTGGGTTTTGCCGGGATTCGAACTCGTACCTTCTGGTTAAGACAGGAACTGCCTTAACCATTGGGATAACAAGGAGAGCGTCTTTTTTCCTTTTTTTGGTCTAATTTTTGGAGATTTCAGAGTTTTTAAGAAAGTCTCTGTAATTTTGATACTTTTAAAAAACGTTATGAAAAGTTTGTAAGAAATTTTCTATGAATTCCCGAAAAATTTTTTCTGGTAAGAATTTATTGAGAAATTCTAGCAAAAATTTCAGTTTCTTATCTTATAAGAACTGCAAAACTTGGAAGAATTTTATGGGATCGCCTTGTAAGAAAAATACATATTTTTAGGGGAATCCATTTGTTTAAAAGTTTTTCGAAGGTTTTGATAGGGACCAGAATCTCTGGGGGAAAACTATGTCGTAGTTGTTGAGAAAACTTGAAACTTTTTTTAAGCACTCGATCTTATGAGTAATTAATAATTTATTGTTGGCTCTGATGATTCAGGTTCTGGAAAAAATGTTTTGAAGGGGACTATGTTTTTTATACTTATTAAAATAACTAATTTTTGGTAACTATTTTTCTGCATGAATTTAAATAAGTGTCTTCCTTTATAAAAATTACATTTCAATTGAGTTACATGTTTTGATTGAGAAGACCTAATTTCGGTAATAAAATTAATGTATTATTTTTTTGTGCAATTTTTTGAACGAATCCATTGTTAACTAAAAAACCTTCGTGATTCATTAGATCACTTAAAACAGCAATATTATTCTATGCTCAAACTGTTATGAAAATTTTTCTCAACTGAATCAATATTGGTCAAGCTGGGATTCGAACCTATATCTTCAGATTGAAATATGAACTACTCTAACCAATATGATAACGAGTTGAACTTTATTTTCTTTCACTTTTTTTATGTTAATTTTTAATTTATTTTTTAAAAGGAATTTAGTTTATTTGAATTGTCGTTCTAGTTGATATGAATAATGCACTTGTCAAAATTTTGGACTACTTTCAAATAATTGGTGTCTTGAAACAAGTGTCTCAGAGCTCTGGATGTATATCGATGGCATGCAACAGGCGACTCCACTTTGCCAAAGTTTCCTTGTGATGATTATTGGTCTTGCCAGACCAAGTGTTTCAAAAATATCGTAACTACTCTCTTCAAGTTTCCGAAAGTTTCCTAACGTCATTAAAATAAAATCGAACTGTATTTTTTTAACTGAATCTGAAGAAAGACTGAAATTGAAGAAAATTCGACGTAATTTTCGAGACTTAACTATAAGAGACTTAAATATAAAAGCAACAATTTTCCAAGACCATATAAAATTCTATGTTATCGAGTCTAATGTTCTCCATTTTTTAGATGTATGTTAAATTGTGCTTTCATTTTATCAATTGTTTCTTCTTCCCTATCTATAAATGGAAACTCTGAATGAAATTGAAAATTTGAAACTCGAAAAATTCAGTGATCTTCATATCATACCAGAATACCTTAACTTTTCAAAATCTTGAATCAAATCATACTTTTTTGATTTTTAATTACAAATTTTATATAAAAACCAGTAATAGGCTGGAAAAATGTTTCCTTTACGAAGTCGTGCTCTGCAAAAAAAGGTCACGGAAGTTTTTTCCCGACCGCGGCGCGGGTGAAAAAAAAGGGGTGCGTTTCGCATGCGAGCCTAGGACAGTATGATAATCGACGTTCGGGCGTAGGTAGCAAAAGTGTGCGAGTTTTGTTATCCAGTTTGCCACAAGGAAAAAAGTGAATTCAAGTGATGCTTCAACAGTGAAGAATTTTCATCGTCGTGGCAGTGCATTTTACAGTCGGATTTTGAATTTCGCGCTGTCAGGAATATGGATTGTGCCTTATGATGGATATTTTTTGCAATGAAATATGGCAGGTTTAAGGTGGGGTGTGAGAGAGAATTTCAGATTATTTTCAATTCACGCTATTCAACTTTTCGCATTATACACCTGCCCAATTGAAAAAATTTTAAGTGATTATTATTTTTGAACGAATTGTTTGATGAATGGTCAAGTGAACGAAAAATTAGTGATAATAACAATGGATTATAATATAAGTTGTGATTTTATATGTTAAATTTGGTATTAAATAATATTAGCTCATAGCTATTCTTTGTTACGAAAACTTCAATAACCATTTAGTTTTTTCATCAAACTTTTGAGTTTTAACTTTACAAGGGTAAACGAAGAAATGTTTAACCTGATTAATGAATAATCAAAATATTTAGAGGTTTCGTAGATATTACTACTTTCAAATTTTACAACGAAAAAATTGGAAACAATATAGAATTGTTAGTAATTTTGGTAATGATCCTCATAATCTGTTGGATATAAATTTATAAGAATACAAGAAAATTTATTCAATTTCTTGAATAATTAAAGGATACAGAATGTACTGAAAATACTATGTATATATCTAAGAAGATACTGTTTTATAAAAAATTTATTCATATTATAAAAATCTATAAAACTCTAAATTCCAGAGCATCAAATTCCAATCATGAAATTACCAAATTTTATTGAATTTTATGAATCTGAAGTAATTCAAATACAATTAAAATACTATAAATCTATGTAATATATTTTTTAAAAAAAATTAATAAAGTGCTAAAAGTGCATAAAACCTTTCGTAATATTCGGCATGTAATATTCAACGATTATTAAAGAAACTCGAGTCAAATTTCAACTACAATGAATTTGAATTGTGTCTGAAATTCCTCTGAAACTTGATCGATATAGTATTTTAGTGAAAAATTTTCTGCAGTCTTCCAAAAGATAAAATTTCAATGTCTCACCACCCTTTCGAAAAAAAGTTTGTCTAAAATATTAGAGATCGAAAATTCTTTTTGAAACATTTCCTACATGCATTTTGCATCATTAAATTTCGTTACATTGTTTCATGCAAAAGATTTCTGTTCAATTTTACATGAATGTTTCAGAAACATTGCAGCTAAAAAATTCTGTAACATTTATAATATTAATTATAGTATTATAATATCAATTATAGTATTAATTATAGATAAATTATAACCAAATATGTTTCAAAACAAGATCAAATAAGATATGATTTCCTCTTCAAAAAAGGTATTTTCGACAACAATATTTCTGTAACAATGCAACGTTTCAAAAATGATACAGAAACCTTTAAAAAACGTTTCAATGTAACTGTATTAATGTTGATCCTTATTTTATAAAACCCTTATAATAAAATGAAATTTCTTATGAGAATAAAATTCATGTCCTTATAAGGTGCACGATGCATCTTAGAAAAAGTATATAAAAATTCAATATCCTATAAGATGACCACATATGTAAAAATCTTATAAGAAACTTCAGTTTCTTCTAAGAATGTATTTGATGAAATGAGAAAAAACCTTACGAAATTTTTTCGATCATATCATTATAAGAAATCATAGTTTCTCATGTTAAGTTTTTATAAGGTCACCTTATAAGAAGTTAAATTCTTTTAGTGTGCTTTATAAGGTCTACCTTATAATAAATTGAATTCTTATAAGAAATTTTTTTTTTTTCAAGGTTTTCATAAAAGGATCAAAATTAAGGAATCATAGCGGAAATAATTGATTATTAAATAATTAAATCATTTGAAACATTTCAAAACATTATTCGATCGTGGCATAGGTATAACGATTATCTGTTATGCTTCAAAAATAACTCAGTTACGTTACACCCACAATAACAGAAAATTTGAGAACCCTTGTAACTTGGCTTTTTATAAACTTTTTATAAAACCCCCCTAATAAAATTTAGATTTTTTGGATAAAATTCCGCTTTTTTTATAAAGTCACTCTATAAAAATATCATAAAATCTTTATAAAATGACGATATTTTTGTGAAGTAAAAAATTTTGAAGATTGAAAATTAGATTTAAAAAAATTTTAAATAATGAAACTTTATTAATATAAAAACTTTACAAAACATTGCTCTTTTTATAAAGTCACTTTGTGAAAAAAGCGAAATTTTATTTAAAAAACAGATTTTATAAGGGGTTTAAAGAAGTTTATAAATATCCAAGTAACTATAGTTACTATGTATAGTTACCTAAAGGGAAACACAACATTGCTGTCAAAGGCAGTTTTTTATATCTTTCAGAAATATACCCGAAATCTTAATGAAATGCTTCTATTACTAAAAGGTATGTATTTAATGGGAAATCATTCTTGAATCTTTCTTAAATAAAACTCGCTGAAGCATCCCATTTTTGAAATGATAACAGAAATTTACAAAACTGCCAGGAAATACCCCGAAATTTAAAAAAACATTCAAAAACACAAAAAATATCCTAAGTGGTGGAAACGTTTCTAATTGAAAGTTATCTTTGCAGACATTGTTTTCTAAAAAATTCCGATAAAGAAAAAAGTGCCCTATTAATATTTATTTGAATTCTTATAAAAACTTTCTACAAAATTAAATTTCCTATAAGAATCTAACTTTTCATAAGGCAACCTTATAAAAACCTTATAAGAAACTGAAATTTTTTATAATCATTGATCGGAAAATTTTTATACGTTTTTTTTCTTGCAAGGTTTTATTAAATACCATCTCATAAAAAATTTCAGTTTTGTGACGAGCGGACTCAAATTCAAGAAAACCAACGTTGATTTTTAAATCCCGAAAGTAGGCCAACTCGTCCAGATTAGGACCGTTGTAGGAGGCTATGCCCTAGACGACCCTAGGTTCCCTATATATTTATGGACCAGGGGAAAAGAAATGCTTTTGAGGGATGGTTTTCAATTTACAAAACATTAACTTTATTAGTATAAAATGAACAGTCACTTCCGAATACAATCATTTACATTTTGATCAATCAATCAAGACAAGAGACTTTTCTAACAAAATGATAAAATCAACATTATATCTTATTCAAATACTCTTTTCATACAAATATTCGATGCATTACGAATCCTTTCTGAAGTTCTTATTCACAAAAAAATTTACATGACAATAACATGGCTCTGACAATGTACAACAGTGTGTTGATTTATAACTTTACTTATTTTCAACATATTATTAATAATTTTTACTCTCATACCTTCGATCGATTGTTTTAGGAAAATCACTCTTTTCACGAACAGAAAATATATATAGATTCAGAAAACGTTTTAAGATCAACAACTTCGAGTAAATTTTGAGAACTATACTTCCGCACGCTCTTAAACTTATAAATTGTTACTATCTTAAACTATTAACTATAAGGGATACAAGTGTTCGGGAGTGTGAGTGCCAAAGTTCGGCCACGACTGCTTGGTTTATATACCGAAGAAAGAAAGAAGTGGTAATCGTAGTTCATTATTCGAAAAATTGACCTATTTATCATTTTTGCCTGAAAATCGTACTCACGGAACGTTTTTCGTTCGTTTCGGCTTCCTTTTCGTTCGTTTCTATCCGGTGTAAATTGCAAGAAATCGATAGATATCATTTTTGTAAAAAGTCTAATCATGGTTCATTGTCTAAAAAAAAGATATGAGCATATCGTTTCCGTCTGAAAATCATTCTTTACGGAACGATTTTCGTCCGATCGTTTCCTGCCCAAAAATTGATATTATTAGTGTCATCAACTATCAATACCGGCGAGTCATAGCGATTTGATATTGTCGCGCGTTATCGTAACGTTTAGAAAAATAGCTGCCCCTTAAACATTTTATAGAACATTGAATTTGTCTTTCCTTTTTTTCTCATATTATTGTAAAAATAAAAATATAGACGAGTGAGTAAAACCTCGCTCGTCACAGTTTCTTATAAGGTTTTTATAAGGTCACTTTATAGGGAATTGTGTTGTTATAAGATTTTTATGAGGTACACCTTGTAAGAAACTAATTGAATATTATGAGGAACTTCATTTTCCCATACGGTTTTTATAAGATTTAAATTACTAATGTAAAAACATAACACGATTTTGGATTGTAGTGCATTGAATTCTAAATATCTTACAAATACCTTTTTGAATTTAAATTGTGAAAATTGATAGAAAAACCTTAAATATTGAAAATACTAGCAATCTGTATGGAATACCTTCTTTGTACATACAAAGATATAATATATTGTTCGTTAATACGATAATGTTATTATTATTGTATAATGTGATTATTATTGTATGAAAAATAATTCATGAATAATGACCCTTTCAACATTCAAGATTGCCTCTGCATTTCAAATTTCGTTCTCATACTCCTTAAAATGACCGATTATTCAAACAGTAATTTCGTCTTGCTACAATAATCAAGAAAGAAAAACTCAACGTTCATTTAATTTGAATCAGCGCGCCATCATTCCCGCCGTCTGCTGGAAACTGCCATGTTTACAGTCAAAACAAACTTATCTCACACCCATATCTCTCTCTCTTTCTTTCTCACAATCGCTTGACCTTTTGCCTCTCTCTCTCACACACCCACATTAACCAATCATAGCGCTCCCTACAGGTTTCCGGACCAATCAAAAGCCATAAATTCGCACTCGCATAACAAATTTCACACGCAAATTCACATGCGTGAGGCGTCTTTGCATGTGTGTGCGGGTGTCGGTGTTGTTTATCACACTGCGTTGTTTTCGATAGCGGCCGCAAAATTGGAAAAACACGGCGTGATCCGGAGTGAGGGGAAAAAAGCCACGGCGGCCATGAAAGAGCGTCGACGCCGATGACGAAAAGCGCGGAAGGTCGGGAAGCCAGCGCGGGACCGGCGTCGGTAATTTCGACGCTACGAAGAATTTTGGAACGCGCGCCCCCCGCGTTGTCGAGCAAGTGCGATAACCGCAGTGAAGAAAAAAGGCGGGAAAAGCGGATGCCGGAGACGGGAAAGCCGAAATCGCGATCGGGCAATAATTGCGGGTGAGGTTAAGCGGCCGGCACATAACCTCAAACCGGGCCCGTACGCACGTCCACGACGTTCCGGGTACGCTCGTTCGCGCGTCTGGAGCACGCACCCGGGGACCTGGGTCGCACGGCCCGATGGAACGAGCCCTTCCTCGGTGAGACAATGAAGGCCAATGGGACCAACAATGGTGATTACCCTATGCCCATTGACGAGGGTTGTTGTTGCTGGCTTTAACGCCTCAGTTTTGTTTACCTTGACCATTCCATCGTTTTATTGACACAAATGCCACTAAGAAAATCATCATTTTCGTGCCGGTTTTCGTCCTCTTGAGATGACAACTTATTTACGAGGGAGACTATTTATTATTGTTGTTTATGTTGACAATGGGATGAAAACTGACAATTTTAGACAGTTGTCGAGAGGAGATATTGTTGTTGGTACTATTTTATGTTTTGTTATGGTCGCAATGTGAGACAGTATCACTATCAAAACTGTCAGCAATTATTTATAGTATTCATTCAAATAAAATATTATTAACTACCCTGGCGATCCAAGAGGGACCGAAGAGGGACCGGAATTCGGTCGCTGTTTGGCCAGTTTGGTCCTTTTTGGGTCGCTTTTTGGTCAAACTCAAAACTGCTCGAAACGTCACTAATGTGCACTCATGTACAAGATTTTTAGGAGCGTTAGGAGTAAAAAAAGGGGCTGTAGAGCACTGTAAAGGACCAATGAGTCCCGAAATTTTCTCGAGCAGAAGCTCGAGAAATCGACCGCAGATGTCAGCTGATAGTTTGGCGTGCATTAGCGGTTATGTTGTTGTAAACAAAAACACAAACACCAATGTTTGCGATATTCAGACAATTTTCACTGATGTTCAAGTGTACATTGACATAGTTGACTTTCCTAACAGTTGTTCTGTTAATACTGTTCATATAATAATATATTTTTTTTTTTTGGTTAAATAAATAAATATAACCTATGCAGTGGGAAAGTTTTGCAATTTATTTTCTGTTGGATTTGATTTGTTTTATTTGCTGTTCTATTTAGTTTTGCAATTTATTTTATTCACTATATTTATATTATTTTCATTTGCTGTCAAAATGCTTTTGGGGTTATGTTTATTATTATTTATTATTTACAAAACAGAATCATATGTGGCGTGGACTGAAGAAAGGGTGCTAACAGCACCTCGCCGCTTTTCGAGAATAACGAGATTGAAAAGAGAGTCCCTAAGCGTATCATGGACCGTCCAATTTTGTACCTCAATTTTTTATGAAATAAAAAAAACACATTTTTAAAAGTAGACTTGTTTGATAGAGAGAAATTTCTATATTCAGAATCACTGACTATCTCAAATTTGATTTTTGGTGCTGTTAGTACCCTTTCTTCAGTCCACGCCACATATGACGTACAAGGTTGGTTTTTTGCTCTAATATAAAAGAAGGCACAATGCAATGTTGCCGCTGTCAAAAATAATGCAGTGATTTGAAATTAGCTAAAACTAATTTACCTTGCAAATATATTCATTCATGGAGGTAATATCTTGGACAAATTTTTCTGTAGAATAAAACAAATAATAATGAATTTTCTGTTTTGACTTTTTCTTCCCCAAATATTATGAAAAACATGTGGATGTAAATAAAATACAACTGACTAAAACTTATTTTTAAAAATATTTATGAGATCATGATAGTAACTGTCACTGATCAATTATTTTTTGAATTTTTCAACTTAACTTTTTACAAACAATTTATTATCATCAGGATCAACATGCAAGATTTATTACTCTAGTTAACATAAAAAAAATATCTCATAAAAAAATTGTATTTTAGACTAATTTTTAGTCGCAAAGTATGAAAATAACCATTAGTTTTTACAAAAAAGTCTCTGTAAAATTTTGTCAAAAAACGTGTTTTTCGACCCTTTCTTCAGCTAAAACCAAAAAAGGAGGACCGATTTTATTAACATGAAATATATATTGCTGGAAAGGTATACTTGTTAGCTTCTTGGCAATGTATTGTTTTTGTCAATTGAAATACTAGTTTTGGAATTATAGGCATTCATAATTAAATGAAAGTGTTTTTGAGCTCTTCTGAAAACTACTACTTCAATAAATATACAAAGCATATCGCCATAAAGTTAACAAGTATAATTTTTACATGATATATATATTTCATGTTATTTGAGTCCAGTGCTCATGATATTCCTTGAAATAAGTGAAACAAGTTATTCATGTTTTTTGCAAATATTTTAGAAACGTTTCTTAAGAAAATTAAATAATATTTATGTTTCTACACAGCAACGCTAAGTTATTCTTAAAAACTCTTATACTGAGGTAGTTGCAATTATAAAATAATTTGTATACTAGTTTTGCAGCTACACTGAGAGAAGAGCACAAGATTGATTATCTTGGTCCGTAACAATGGTTATAACGGACAAGAATTTTTGCGAAAAACTAGCTCTCCAAAACAATCACTGTTGTGCTTGTTACACGGATTATTTTTTTTGCAACATTATTGTGGTCCACAATAATACAGATACAACATTGACAGTCACGTGCTGAAACACACCTTATAACAATTCGCAATACAGATTATAGCGTGCCTCAACACTCATTGTGGTGGGCTGCAAGAATTTGATTTTTGCACTGAAAATTCAACCCCAACACTATTGTAATCCGGACAGTTGACCTGACATTTCATTTTTCAGTTTTTCTTCATCTGCAATAACTGTTACTGTGGATCGAGATAATCAGTGTTATGCTCTTCTCTCACTGTAGGGTAATTAAAATTAGGTATATAATATATAATTCAAGTAACTCATTATAACACTGAAGTTGATTCGCTCTTTAGGCAATATTTATTTCATTGAAAATATGGAATATTTTAATATAATATAAAATATTATATAGTATAAATAATATATTATATACTGAAATATATTTAATAAATAATATATTAAAATATATAAAATATTTTAATATAATATATAAACGTGGGGTGGCTGTTTCTTTTTATATTATCATTTATGCTAGTTTTTCGAGTTTGTTCTCTTGATTTATATTTCGCGCGTGTATTATAAAACTTAAAATGGCGTCGGGAACTGAGTACAGAGAGATCCGTTCTTTGTATTTTATTCTTTGAATATATTGTGAATTAGGTGTTCCGGAGTTTTTTCATTTAACCAAGATCCCACATAAATATAATATATCATTCTTATATTTAGAATACAAATTTCCACATTTTTTTTTTAATATCCCTCTTGGGTATAATAGTAGGTATGGTTATTATCATTCACTGATAGTTATAAACGAGAAATTGAAAATGATTGATATCATTAGTAAGGAATTCTATAGATAATTCCCACTTCTAACGAATGAAGACTAATGTGACCAACAACGGTGATTACCCTATGCCCATTGGCGAGAATTGTTGTTGCTACCTTTTTCTCAGTTTTGTTTATCTTACCATTCCATCGTTTTATTGACAAGAATGTCACTGAAAAAATCAACATTTTCATCCCTTTTTGTCTTTTTTTGGGATGACAACTTATTCACCAGGGAGATTGTTTATTATTGTTGCTTATGTTAACAGTAGCACGAAAATTGGTAATGACAATTCTCGATAGTTATCGAGAGTAAATATTGATGTTGGTTCTAATTTATATTTTATTACGGTTGACATTTTAGACATTATCACTATCAAAACTAACAGTAAATAATTATAGGAATTGTTAAGGTAAAATATCATTAACTATCAATAACTTTTTTGTTATTTATAGTTGCCTATAATGAAAAATAGTTGTCAAAACCTAAAATGACCAAGAAACTTATTTTTCCATAACAATATCACTAATTTTTACAAGTTTAGACATTCTCTGCACATATTTTTTTTGTAGAATGAAACAAATATTGATAGATTTCGTGTTCTGACTCTTGCCTCCCCAAATATTATGAAAAACATGCTGATGAAAATTAGAACACAAATGGTTATAAAATGCTTCTAAATAATATTCATGAGATCATGATAATAACTAAACTGGTCAATTATTATTTGAATATTTACTCTGACAACTTATAAATAACGAGAAAAAAAAACAATACCCGGTATTATTATCTTCAAGCCAAATTCATTGATTGGGGACAACCATTACGATGCCCAAGTGCCATTATTGCAGTCGTTTCCAGGCTATATTACAAAAAATGGTTTAGTCATGAATGTTTTCGCTCAATTTCTCAGTAATTTCAATTTAAAATGAAATCATAAATTAAATTATAAATATTT
Source organism: Platygaster robiniae (assembly GCA_028476575.1). Classification (NCBI taxonomy): domain Eukaryota; kingdom Metazoa; phylum Arthropoda; class Insecta; order Hymenoptera; family Platygastridae; genus Platygaster; species Platygaster robiniae. The sequence continues at coordinate 29,505,590 of CM052020.1, read as the reverse complement.
ACATAAAATTTTGAAAATAAAGCGATATACATATCGACCAGTTATGCAAAAGTTATTTACATTGTTTAATTTTCGATTGTACATTTTTTTAAATTATTTTCAAAACAGGAAACAAAAATCTAACATTACTGGTTGCAGAGAATTGGATCTCCAGGATTTGAACCATGGAAGAAATTGCATGGATTCCATATTTCAAAAAACATATTTTATTATTGTTATATGAAAAATTGCTAGTGGTTACGTCTGGCATTACCTTGCGAAATTTCCAAGATTACATGTACATTGCTCTGTTTACCTAAAACTGTGATAAAATTGAATAAAGTATGTATGGATAAGTTATTAATGAAAAAGTTTATGTTATTTTTAATATATTTCAGGCGCATATCTTCGTTTTTTGTGAGCCCGAAGCAAAATTTCCAACATTTTCTAATGCAAAGAAATCCAAGATTTAATTCAATAAATGAAATTCGTACTTCGAAAAACCCAAAATTTACTATAGTTAAATAAAAGATGTAAATACTTTTGTCTGAATTCATCATCATGTAAAATTTTTAGGAATATTTGGACACTGTTTTGTATGCTTGAAATCATGATAAACTTCAATCAAATAATAAACTGACGAATTATAGAAAAAAAGATCGCACATATTAATTTTTCAAAGATACATTTATTGTTTTATTGTTTTGCAAACCTGAAATGTATTTTTCAACAATTTATAATGCAGAGTATTGTATAAAAGACGTTATCCATGGAATTAATCTTATCTAAAATTGATGTTAAAAAAATAAAAATTTTTGAATAAACCTATAAAAGTTTCAGGTTTATTAAACGTGATCTTGAATTTTAAAGATTGGAATCCAAAATTAGACTCACCACAAAGGTATTACTTTTTTGAAGTTTTGAAATTGATGTGCCATTTTTAAATCCAAAAATCTTGTTTACATCCAAAAAATTGTCATGTTAATTTTACACTGACTTATGCTTATCAAAATTTTTGTTTTTACTACATTACTGAATTGTGAAATTTCGGAATTGGAATTATAATTGATTTTTTGAATAATCATGTGACTTTTTTTGAGCCCTTATATCGACGTAAATAACTGATATTTTTGAATTTTAAAATCTCGATATTTAATTTCCGAAGTTGATGTAATATGTACCTTTTTCCCAATAATCTATGCTTATCAGATGTCATTGTTTTCACTACATTGCATGCTTGAGATGATAATGAACTTTACTAAAGCGATACCTATATGTGATGACTACGACGAAGTTATGCAGAAGTGGATAGGAATGTGTATTTTCCAACGATTTATTCCAGATTGTATCTTTTTGGGACCCAAAATAAACTTTTCAACATTTTCTTATCTAGATGATTGCAAGTTCAGAATTTATTTATCTATAATATTGAAACATCATATGGTATACTTATCAATGAGAAGCAAATGTTACTATTTAGGAATTCGAAATTTGGGTCTGTCTTTGACTAAAGTGGACATTCAAAAGTTGACAAACTGAAAAAAGGATTTTTGAATTACGAAAAAAAAATTATAGACTTTCTAAATAGTTGATATTCTTAACCCTTCAATTTCATTAAATTGTTCTTTTTTTTTTTTCAAATTATAAAACACGATCTTTTTTATTCAAGTTACATGTAGAATGTATCTTTTTATTGATTTATAGCAATCAGATATTATTGTTTTTTGGTCCCAAAGGAAAATGTATAATTTTTTTTCATCAAGAGAACCTAAATTTAAAAAATTCATTCATACATGATATTCATCGCAATAAAATAGGAACTATACTTTATAAACTGAAAAAAAGTTCTATATATTATCGATACCATGAATTTTAGTTTACAAATTTCGGAGCATAACATACATTCAGAATTTTGTTACAGGTGGAAAATTCTCCGGGATATTACATTTCCAACATATCTTCAATTTCCGAAATTTAAAATATTTTGTTTCGAAAAATCATCGAAAAATGAACAAGATTCAAACGTTTTATAATTGTCGAAAAATTCTGAGTATTTTAATACTTTGAAACCTTCTTCATGTGGAAGTTTTATGAATTCGGAAATTCAGGACATATTTAAATTTTTAGAAATTTCAGTATCCAGCCAACTTAAATTAAAATACGGAGTATTTGAAATCGCCGAATGTAAAATGTTTCGTATTGATTTTTGAGTGGAACTTCACTTATTTTTCAATTTATATTTTTAATGAATAATTTTAATAATCGAGTTTGCACAATATTTTCACAGATGAAAGATTGCCATGAATTTTTTCAAAAGACTGTTTCGTTTTCAAATTTTCATAAAATTCGGCTTGAATCTTTGGTTGACTGAATAGTTTACATGTACTATTTCAGACATTGAAGGACGTAAAATTGGTAAGGTATTGTAGTTGATGGAAGTTGATAAACATAGCCTGAATTTTTAAAAATTATTCATAACATGTTTTTACTCTTGGATTGACAAGTTTTCTCATCAGTCTTACACCTGAAGATTTTAAAAATCGTGTTATCTGCAGGTTAAATAAATTTTCGATAAATTGGACCAATAGGGATTCATATTGTTAAAAACTTTTGATTAAATTGAATAATTTGAAAGATTTAAGAATGCATGTCTACAAATACTGATATCAGTTTCAAGGCATTCAATTTGTAGAATTTATAAAATATGATAATAAATGGAAAATCGTAGAGAATATTTATTGTGCTAAAAGAGTGAAATGTGAAAAAATCATACATTTCATGATTACCTGAAATTTTTTTAAATTTTGTGTACCCTTAAGTTCATAAAATGTAAGATAACCCATGTATTAGTCTGACGTAAATGTTTGAAAAATAGTGCCGAAATCGAATTTTCTTACAAAAATTTGTCTCTTATCACCTTTTTGAACGAGCATGTTAATTTAGAGCGAATTTGCTGACGAGAGTTGTTGAATGTTTGTAAACTTAACAAAAAAAACTAGTAAATAAAGTTTTTTTAAACCTTCGGATATTTAAACATTGTAACAGAAAAAGCATTGTTTATTTAGAAAACAGTTTCTTGTTCAATCAATATGCAATGTTGCCATGAAATATGTAAAAAACTCGATCAATATTCGAAGCGTGTATTCGATTTTCTTGTTGACATATTTTTTGTAAGGTAGTCTTCAACCTACACTGACCTAAAAAATTTTATTTCACTTTTATGTTTCTGCAAAAATTTTTTAACTTTATAATTGCTTACCTTAAACTTTATTTCTTTGATTTGTATTGAAAATTTGGCAGAATAATTATTTCATTACCATAAGTGGATTTCAAAAACAATTTTATTGAGGTTAGTAAATTTTTAAATAATGGAATTGAGTTATAATATTTGATGATCAGAAATTTTGGATTTCGAATTTTCAGTCTTCACAGTTATGGATGATTAGATTAAAAAACTTTCCTTTTTGGAGTTTCAAATTTCAAAGTGCCCACACTGACATTATTCTGAAAATTCTTAAATTTTAAATTTTGATATCAATTTTTTAAATTCAGAGCTCAATATATAATTTCTGGTATTCGATTTCCGGAGTGAATTTTTCTTATTTTGATTCACAGCTGTAAAGAGCAGGAGAATTGGTGCTCAAAAATAAAAATTGTCTTCATTCTCAAGTTAAGCAAATGAAAGGTATCCACTAAAGTTTGAAATCTACAATTTTCATTAGCATCCATTTGATTTGTGTTTATAAATAAAAAAATTCGTTTTTGAGTATTTACTGCAGTCATCTATCATTGTTATCGCAAGAATAAGGATTACCTCTTGCATCAAAATGATATTTCTGTGGTAAAATTTAACGGGATGCTTGCGAGAGGAATACTTTATAGCTGTGAGAGCTATTAAATTTCTTCTGGAACTATTACTGTACAGTTGCAGTGACCACTCACAGTTACTAATTTAATTATGTTACTGTAGCACTCCTACAGTTTCTTACTCGAAGTATTAACGAATCTCTCTCGCAGGAGTGATGCATAAGTAGGGTAGGTTAGCAGTTAAATTGGCAGCAGTCGATAATTGTCAAACTCGGAGAGATGACAAGTTCGGTGTTTTGAAACTTCGGAAGAATGAGTGTGTCCCTTCTCGTCACGTTCAGGGCTTTTTAGTGTAGTAGATTTTTTTTAATTCCCCATGACGAAACTACTGAAATTCGAACGGAAAGAAAAAATTCGTGTCCCATCGATTGCAATAGAGATGTTGTAAAATATTCCCGGCCAAAAAAGGCTCTAACTTAATAATCGGTATAATTTAGGATAAAATGGCCCTACAACTTTTGAAAGAAGATAATTTAATGAGGATTTCGACTATGTTATACAATATTTCATAAAGATTTTTCAATAGTGAGAATCACATGAGGTAACATACGACATGTATATATTGCAAATTATATGAAAATTTACTCTCGTAATGAATCGTCCGAAAAATTGAAACGCAGCAGAGTTTAATGTAAGCAGATCACAAGAGTTACATTACAGTTAAAGCTCGATCCTTGGGAATGCTTTGGAGACAATTCCCAAGCATCGAATGTCACTAAAGCATGTTGAAGGGTGAAGAAACTCGGGCGATTGCCAGAACCACAGTGCCGTTTTGAAATTCGGAGTCACCTTACTCTACATGATAGTTTTTGTGAAGTACATATGAATGGTATTTACGGCACTGGAATCTGTTTGGAAATGTGAATTGGGACGTGCCGTCGAAACGTCACACTTCATTAGACTTCCAAGGATTGATTTCCCAAGAATAGGGCTACTACTGTATTCTGCTAGTTTGAGAATCGATTTTCAGAAACTTCCTACAATGGTGTCAAATTGTGGTTGCAGGCTGTAGCCGCCTGAACGCGCCATTGGCAGCGACGAGCACGCTGGAGGACCCAGGGACGCCGGCCTCATGGAAGGGCCCGCCGCCCGGCTCGGAGGCCTCGCCGTTCACGCCGAACTCGGTCGGCCAGGGCGGCGGTGGTCCCGGTCCTTACAACAATACCGGGCCCCCGAGCAATGCTGGTTACCAAGGCCCGGGCCCGTTCCCCGGCGGTGCCGGGAGTCCCGCGAGTGTTCCCTCGTACCAGGGGGGCCCACCCCCGGGCTCCGCGACCCCCCAATACACCGCGTCCCCGGCCCCGAGCGGCTCATCAACCCCGGGGCCTGGTCCACCCCCAAACTCGGGCTTTCCTCCTCCTCCGAACAACTCGGGACCACCTTACAACGGACCCGGACCCGGTCCCTTCGGCTCCCCGTCCGGGCCTGGGCAATTCGTCGGCAGGCCCGGTTCTTCCGGGCCCCCCTTCGTACCCCACGGACCCCCCGGTGGGCCCCACTACCATTCCCCTGGGCAGCCTTACCCTGGACCCCAATACGGCATCCCCCCCGGCAGCCCCTTTGGACCAGGCGGACATCCGATGGGAGGACCCATGGGTCCGGGACACCCGATGATGGGACCAGGCGGGCCTGTGGACAGGATGGATCATGGGTGAGTTGGTTTTGCTTATTCACTTGCCTATTCCTTTCTTTTGCAAGGGAATACACTGCTGTAATTAGTACTGATAGATGTACGTATATTATTCAACGTGGTGCAAGTGTCGATTTTGGCAAAGACAAGGGCCTTAATCGTCTTTGACAAATGACTATGCTTCCAAAAGTTTTTGAAACGAAATCCTTTTTAGTTCACTGAAAGTCACTTTGTAGGATTATACATGCAGTTGACCCAACTGCATGCAATGGACCCAACTGCATAATGATGTTCGCCGTATTCATCGTCATGGCGTAGTTAAGCCAACTACATCTCAGTTGTCAACAGTGTTATTTCGCTTAGTAACTTGAAGGTTAAATTTATCGAGTATGGTGGCAGTTGTGGGAGAGAAAACTCAAGCAAAAAATAAATATTATCAGAAAAAACGGTAAATGAGAGGTAAAGGGAGAAGTAATTCCACTTTCAAATTTGTGCCAACATTGCACTTTAATCAATTCCAAGCTTTCGGTCAATATTATAACCATCTTCAGGACAACTACAAAAAGAACATTGAACGTCGAGTATAAATTTCTCGCTAATAAAACAAATTCTACATACGCCAACAACAAAAAACAAAAACGACTTACAATTCATTCACATTTCCATAATCTACGAACTCAAGTGTAGGTTTATCAATTGTCACAGAGGTTAATCCACGTCTCAACGACGCTCGTTAAGAGGAGTAAACTAAAATAACAATAAATGTCTGAAAAACATCAATTACGAATATTCGTCAATGATAGCTACTATCAGAAAACAAAGTGTAACTCATAATCCATTAATGAAAACCTAGCACCACTTTCATTATTCTAAATTCAGGAACCAAAAAACAATACGACTATACGCGCTCGTTAACAAGATCAGAATGAATCATTCGTTGAAACTGACAAACGCAAGGCACCTACTCTTATCTTTCAAGCGGGAAAGAACTAACTGGGAATGATTGTATTCATATTACTTATCCCTTTGGCTCCGATTGACCGTTTTTTCTGATAATAATTTTCCCGGCGGAGCGTTATCTTTATTTAAAAAATAAATACATAAATAAAATAAAAATTGTGATAACTGACTAGATGATATTACAGCGCGAAAAAATAACATTCAACTGCTTCTGTGTCAGGACGTTTTCCTATATCACTGCTCTTAATGAATGAGTATACTTATTTCATTACTTTCATGAAACTCGCATAGAATGACCCTTGTGATTACACTGTGCAACAAAATTAAGACTTTTTTTTATATGAAATTTTGACGCTTGATTATGAAAATATAGACCCTTCTGAATGAAAGTGCAAAGTGATTTTTTTTCTTGAGTCATGTTTTCGAGTTATTAATTATTTTAATAATTTTATGGAATTTCCGTGCTTGTCAACCGATTGGTTTGATTTAAAGTCCTATTTATAGGTTTTCCATGCTACTGAATACATTTTTGCAATAATATTTACAAAATTTTCGCATTGATTTTCTAGAAAATAAATCAGCAATGATGCTCAAAAAGTGTTTTATTGCCGTCTCCATGGGGAACCTATTGTGCGGGAGAAGTCGTCTCCAGTTTTCCTATTTCGAGTCAAAATTTAGAATGTCGACTTGAAAGGAACGCTCGAGATGATTTCTACCGCACAATAGGTTCCTCCTGGTGACGGCCGTAAAAGACTTTTTGAGCATCATTAGTGGTTTATTTTCTAGAAAATTAATGTGAAAATTTTGTAAATATTATTGAAAAAATGTATTCAGTAGCATGGAAAACTATACAAGGACTTATATAATATCAAATATAACTATATAAAACTATATAAGGACTTTAAATCAAACCAATCGGTTGACAAACACGAAAATTCCATAGAATTATTTAAATAATTAATTACTCAAAAACATGACTCAAGAAAAAAAAAATTTGAAAATGCAAAAGATGAATATAAAATAAATACAAGTTAATTCAAATGTTATACTATAAAATTGGTATGCACAAAGGCAGGAACGACAGGACAAAGGTCCTCCGTATTGTCGAAACAGACGAAGATCGGTCTATATTTAGGACGCAATTGGCTCATGGCAATCACGTGATTCGTCAATTACATGACTGCACGGTAAAATTTCTTCACGTTACTAAATAACTAATATCCGGTTTTTTTACGGTGCAGCTCAGTTTTTACTACTGAATGTACGGTAAATAAACCAGAACTCAGTTTTTTTTATCGTGCAGCAAGTTAAAATGCGCAGTCATTCTTGTAAAGATTGTATATTTTTCGTGAAACACTCCGAACCAATACTAGAAAAATGACTAGAAATCCACTTTGTCCTGGCTTTACAGTGAAGCGCACGGTAAAATTTAACGGAAATTTCTTTCCGTGCACCTGTTCACTATTTGCATCATCTTCGGTATAAATTACGAAATTCGTATCGACCTTTGAAGGGAAAAATGATTCTCAGGCAGTTTTATTTCTAACCTTTTAGCAATTTGAAAAATATTGTCCTTCTTGTGGTGTTTGCACGTTTGGACATAATCTGAGGTGGCGTAGAAAAAATAATAATAATACGGGTGATGGCATTGGGGCGCGTGCGCTGCGTCACTCGACGTCGGAGGGGTCGTCATATGTCTGTGACCCGGGGTTCGACCCGGTCACGCACCGCCGAGCAGATTCGGTCTGGCTCTGTCGGCTGGCGACGGCCGCCCAATGAAGCGGTCACTTGCCGCGGCAGATCAGCCGCCAGGCGGCCTATTCCAGTCTGACGCTCGGCGAATCGCCTCGCTCCAATAATTAGCCGACTTGGCTTCCTTTATCATCCATTTCTCCTTCCACGGAATTTCCGGCAGCCAGGGAGGAGTACCTGTGCAAAAAGTTAATGAATCCGCGTCATTTTTTATCCTTATTAGCCCTAATTGACCTGAAATGACTGGAATCGCAGAACTTGTGGGAGATTAAACAGCCGGGATTAGAGTGTTTTTAAGACAAATTGTTTAGGATGATTCAGGGTTACGTTTTACGGGGTTGTTCGGTTGCTGACAAAATGCAACGATATTTTTTGTTAGGAATTGTGCAGGTTGAAATGAAGAATAAGGCATTATATTTTGCCGTCTGGTGTTTTTTTAAAAGCAAAAGTATTGAGATTTCTAATTCGGTAAATAATTTAGTTTTTAGACCCTGCGATGTTTATTTTAGTTTCTGGGGTGGTAAATTCGTTCCTGGATATCTGGGTTTTGAAAATTTGAGATTTTGGTTTTATATCTCTCCTGACTTCAATGTTGTTAAGTATGCAGAAATTTTGGGCCAGTTTCACCAAATTTCGTGTAGTCAATGTTCTGGTAAGATTCAGAATTTTCCGAAATTCAAAAAAAGAAACAAAAATTTCTGAGACTCATGTTATTCAGGAGGATTTCAAGACAAATTTTGAAACTTTCTAAAGTTAATACTGATAGCAAGTTCGTGGATAAAGTTTTAATAATAATGGATGATTATTATGATTTTGTAAATGAAGAAATGAGTGAGTAATATTTACAGAGTAAGTTATAATTCGGGTGTATGTAGTAGAATTATTGAAAATTTGAACGAAATTTGTTTATCTGGATACAAGTACCATTTTCGAATATTTTTCGCATTTTCAAAAGCCTTCGCAAACTTCAACAAAAATTCGGACCATTTTACACTGTATATTATGATGATACCTAGCATTTGAATATGAGAAACAATAAATCTTGAAGAGTTTCTGCAAACTCTAAGCTAATTTGCCTTTTCCCTTTTTTTACATTTCATAATTTTCAGAAGCTTTGTAGCATATTCTGCATATTTAAACTCCGCTATAATTCTCAGGATAACCCAAAATAATTCCGCTATTCGTTATTAACTTAGAAAATTTATTGATCAACTATCATTCTTATTTGCCAACATTTTTTCTATCGTTTATCTCTAATCTTTTTATATTTTGGCTATAACTTTTCATGTTAATAACTTTTTCGACCTACTTTTCAAAATCTGAGAATATATTACTAGCTTCGAGAGTTCAAAAATCAACGAGTCATAAAAATATTTTAATTGACACTTTGATAGTTTGAACAAATAATGCAAATTTGGCGATAAAAATTATTGTTTATATTATCTCAAGAGAGAAATTTCAATGTGAAGAGATTAGAACCTTTTTTTATTTCCAAAACGAACTCTACAATTGATAAAACAAATATTTGGAATATAACTAAAGTTCTTCTAAAGGACTTTGTAATTTGCACTTCAAAATTTACAAGTTTGAGTATCAAATTTTTAAAATTGCTCTTTTCAAAGATTCGTACGATTAAACTTTAATGCAGCGACTTTTGAAATGAAAATATTTTATCGGAAACATACAAAATTCATTAGTCGATGAGTGTGAATAGAACATTTCTGCTAATTTGTAGTTTGTACGGAAAATACAAAATTATTTCATATGGACGAAAAATCAAAAGATCTCTAGAGCAATAATATTGATTTATTTTTTTTTGACTATCATAAACAAGTAAAAAAAAGACTTCGAATTTCTTTATAGTTAAATTTTCAAAAGTTTAATCATTAAATGTTCAAGGCGTTCAAATAAAAATTTGATAAATGTGAGAAATTTTTTGTGTTTGAAACTTTTCGAATTTAAACACAAGGGCGAATATTATTTACTTGATACTGTAGCGCGTTACGCGCGTTTATTTAACTTGTACTTTCTTCGCGAATAAAAGTCAATTTTTAGGCGAAGTTCAACCCTTGAAATTCGCACATGTTTTAAGCCGATTTCACGTGGAAATTACACTGTCATTTGAATGCGCCTTAATTAAAGGAAGAAAAAAAAAACAATAAAGATTTTGATTTACATAAAAAAATACGGCGTTTTTCATATTTTCAACATTGGCAAAAGAATTTCATTGTCTTCTTCATGGACTTTTCCTGTTTTAGAATTACTTTATTAATTATTAATTGAATCCCAGCTTATTGCTGAGTGTTGTTGAGCTTTTTCAAGTACTATATACAATGTCATAAGAAAAAAAAATAACCGACAATGGGGATTCCAAGGCCGAGAGTCGAATTTTCTTTTAAAATGAACCAAGCTGTAATAAAATTTCACTCGACGAAAAATTCAAATTCAAATGCTCTGGTCAACTTCAGGGAGTTACAGGATTGAAGTAAGCATTCAACATGGCCGCACCCATTGGGACAATAGCCGCGCCCGCGCCCGTCGTGGTTGCTCCTTTTTCTCTTTAGGATTAATATGTGTTTCTTAAGTTGAAAAATCGGAACACACAAAAAAAAATTTTAAATGTTTTTAAATTGAAAAGTAATGTTTTTTCTCTTTCAAAAACCTTCCCCACGCTTTGAAAAAAAAATCAAACAAACAAATTTCAAACAGACTTTGCCATGACTTTTTCACTTGCCTCCAATAGAACGATAATCAAGAGGTTTTCTGCTGGTCTCGTTTCGACTGCGCATCGATTTTCGCATCGGCAAATTTTTTCCGCTACCCTCGCCCCCGTTACTCGTCTTCCTAGAAAGAGATGGTATTGATTTTCACCGATATTTAGCTGTAGAATTATCCCCTCTTGCCTTTTTCACCCTCTCTTTTCGTTCGACATTCCCGGCGAAATCAGAATAGCCGAGATACGTAAAGAGCGCGGTTCCTCAGATTACGGAATTCGGAATGAATTCGTTTTTTATTTGACAGAAAAGCAAAGAACGTGGGAAATGAACATTGAAAGAAATCGGAGATTTGGAAATCAAACGGAATGATTCTTGAATTACTCTTTAGTCTCAATATGAATTTTATTACTAAATCATGAGTGGGCCCTTATTTGTTATTATCACTAGCAATTGAGCTTATGAAAATTTTTCTGGCAATTTTAACAAGATTTACATTAGGAAACAAATGAAAACTAAATTGAACTTGAAAAATCAATAGAAATACTCAGGTAATGTCGAATACTCGAAACTTTAGGAATTTTTGTACTTTTGCTATCTGTGGATACCAATGTTGATAAGGGTTTGTGCTTAATTTTGTATTTCAAGTATATTTATGAATATATATCTAAGACGTTTTCAAAAAAAAAAAAAAAAAAAACATTCATTAACTTGTTTTTTGTAGCCTACAAAAAATTTATAACCAATATAGATCGCTTTATACAATATACGGTAATTGTATTAAATTAATTTAATACTGTCAAATAAATAGCTGTAGGATGCATGTTGACATCATTAACAGTTTAATGTATTCGTGTTTAAAGAAGTAGTTGATTTGAGACCTGTAGAGTAGAATACCCCCTTAAACATTGTATTTTCCTGCTCATCGACTTTGATTTTGTGTAAATCTGCATTTTACATCTGGCACGCATAAATGGAACATATTTTACGAGCAAGAATACACGTGCATCTAAGTACGCCAGACAGGATGCTATCATAAAGTGTTTATAATCGAATTACTCCATAGAAGCTCAACGTTTGAGCGATACTCAGGTGCACATCAAGCGCATCTACCGCCCGCGTGGATCGCACAATGCGCGCTTTAATCATATTTACAACTTGCCCGAAAATACAGTACGCCAAAGTTTCTCGTCTCGTATTCCAAAAGCTAATTCCACTCGGTATTTCCCACTTGTTTCAATTATCTTCATTTAAAACTCAAGACGAAAAATTTGAATTGGCGAGATATTAGGCTTCTTGTACCCGGGATGAAAAATCAGAATATCGTTTAGTCTCAAGAGTATTTTGAGTCTCCAAATTGATCATTAAGAGTATTCCGTTTGGCAAAATGGAATACTCAAGATACTCTTGAGACTCAAACGATACTCTTGTTGTTGCTTTCGAGAAATAGAGTATTCAAATCGGAAATCAAAGGTGACTTTAGGAGACTTTTGGAGATTCGTAAAAAAAATTAGTTTACTCTCGGAGACTCACAGTCACCTTTTTTTAAAATTTTGTATACTCTCGGAGACTACTTCGATACTCTTGGATACTCTTGGAGACTCGATGATACTGATTCCGAGACTCAAGATTCTCTTGGTGATAGAAACGATACTCTGATTTTTTATCCCGGGTACCTAACATCGTTCTGTTGTTTTCAATCAGGGACCGCCGAAACCGAAACCGAAACCAATTCGACTCAATCGAGACTGAAACTGTAACGAAACCGTTATTGAGATTTTTTACAAAACCGAAACCGAAACCGAAACCGAAAAAACTTTCTTCGGTTTTCATATGTTTTTTTTTTGGTTTCATAGCAGTTTTTGTATGATCATTGTGTCGTTTTTGAATTGTTCTGAATTAATAGACTTTCGATATAAAAAAGGGTGAATGGGGGAAAAATGGAACATCTCGAGACTCCCGAGTCGCTCCGGGATACGAATGATATTTCTGCCAAAAATATAAAAAAATGAATAAAATTTTGATGTTTCAACGGCTGAAAAAAAATATATATATATGTACAATTATTAGGAATGCATTATTAAAGTGTTTAAGCAAGAATTTTTAAAAAGTATCTGCAATTTTCGTGAAATAATAAATACATTATGTATACAATTTGGTGCCATGGCAACGAAAACATCAAATATTTGAATTCATTAAAAAAATTTTTTTTTAAAAACTGACGAAAATCCAAAGACTTAATCTTATTTCGTGAAAACCTAAATCAACTGATTCTATTTCCTATAAAAAAAATTGGAACGTTTTTTCTCATCTAGGAACCAAAACCGTAAGAATTTTGTTTTCGAGAACGAAACCGTAACCGAAACTTACATAGATTTGTTGTGAGAAACCGAAACAGAAATAAAAAACGTATTTTTTTTCAAAACCGAAACCAAAACCGAAAACGTTATTTTTTCTCTCAATACCGAAACCAAAATCATTATTTTTTTTCTCAAATCCGAAACCGAAACCGAAACCGAAAACGTCATTTTTTTCTCTCGAAACCGAAACCGAAACGAAATATATAATGGTCTCGGCCCCTGGTTTTCAACAATTTATATTTTTAAACTTTATCATAAGACATTAAGGAAAACTCCTCAAACGGGTGTTTCGATGAACCATACAAAAAATAACGTTTACAAAAATGTAGTAAAAATAAAATCTCATGCAATTGAAGCACGAAATTACAATTTTTTTTCTTTTGATGTAACTTTAAAAAATTTTTATATAATGTATTGGGGTCGTACGATATTGGGCATAAATTGTATTTGCCTTTAAACCGGGAAACGTCTACACTCATCCCTCGATTATGTGGACACCGAATCTGCGCGTGCAATGAAGTCTGTAGTTTTCCCTTCCCGTATGATTACCATAATTTCTGGAATTATTGTCAGACGAAAAAAAAGGTATCCTGTAGATGGTATAGAGGAAGGGAGGGGGGGAGTAAAAGAAGAAATGAAAGAAAAAGGAAAAGAAGAGAGCGCGCCGCTTTGGCTAGACGGCATCGTAAACTTCGCGGGGAACTTTTGAATTTTAGCGAGGGCGCGCACGGTTAGCCCGTCTCGGTGCTATAAATTAGAAACCCCCTTCCGGCTAGATTTTCTTTTATTTTCCTTCCCTCTTTCGCACTTTTTTCCGACGATGTCGCCCATATTAGGCGAAGTGTTCGGCCGATGAAGTAGATATTTGCGGAAAAAATATTTGTAAAGCAATTGAAAGGACATTGAAGAAATAAAAAAGGAAAAAAATGTATAAATTTGAGAGGTACATTGAAAAGAGAAAATGGTCAATGTGTTTTATTGAAATTGTAGGATGATATAAGTAGTAAAAGAATGTACTTTTTTATAAATTTAATTTCTCTGACTATGGAGACATTTTATCTCAAAGCGTCCAGGTGACTAATGTTGATTTTTTTTGTGTGGAAATTTTTGTATAACTTCTGTATTAAAACTGATAAAACACGTTTTTTTCTTCTTGAATTTAAGTTGTTTTGTTGTAAGAAACTTTTTATTATCGGCTGAAAAGTTGATTTTACTTGGTTGCAACACGTTTATTTTTCTATATTATTGAAGAACTCGGTCGAATATTGTCCGATTAATACAATTCACTTTATTTTATAAGTTAGATGAACAAATGAACTGGCATCAATTTCACACGTAACGTTTATTGCAAAATTATCATTAGAAACTCTTTCTTTACAATATTATATCATCTATTGTCCAATATTTTCCATTTGCTGGTACTACGTCTGACAATCTACAATCATCATTGATTCTTTTGGAAATTCAAAAAAATTTTCATTAAAACATATTTTTGATCTATCGATTCGAAAAGTCATTGCATTTTCCCTCTTCCACATTATCTCAATTTCACATAACAATACACGATTGATATCATGATACAATTTTTTGTAATTAATTATTATTAACGTCGTAATAGTTCTCCATTGCTAATTCAAAATTTTGAAAAACTTCCTTTTCTGATTTGATTGCAATAAAAAACGGTGATAATTTTTCTATTAATTGCAATATCATAGTTTTATTTTGTATGACATCTGAACTAAAAGTCTGATCTTTTTAAAAATAATGTAGGTACGTATTGTTATAATTTTTTTATAGAGTAAATCTAAATATCGTAATAAATTTTCTGTCATTTTAATTTCGCTCCACTATTTTAATAATAAATCTTTCAAAAATGAATTTATCAATCATATCGTGTTACTCGCTAAATTATTTATTCGCAATATTGCTCTTATTATTTAATTTTTCAGTCTTATATAAGCTGATTGATTACAATTATAATTATTAGATTTTATTATCTTTCTTTCGTTCTTTTTGTTCTCATAACATTCAAATTAGTAAGCATATAATATCTCTTCGTAGTTATTCATTATTCTCTAACTAATTATCATTTCGCGGAAAAATTGAAAAATGGTAAAAAAAAAAAAAAAAAAAAAAATGTTCAACCTTCGGATTCAGATAGTTTTTTAGTAATTTTCGTTTTTTCAATGAAAAATTAACCTCATCTGACTAACTCGCGTGCAGAAACGTGGTAACCGCGAAACTAGTACAAAAATAAGACCTAGCTTGAATCACCTACACGATTAAAAATAAAATAATTCTATTTATTATATTCGGGGTAGGGGAAGGTGGGGCAAAATGAGGAGTGGGGCAAAACGGGATAAAAAATCAGAGTATCGTTTCTATCACCAAGAGTATCTTGAGTCTCGGAATCAGTATCATCGAGTCTCCAAGAGTATCCAAGAGTATCGAAGGAGTCTCCGAGAGTATACAAAATTTTAAAAAAAGGTGACTGTGAGTCTCCGAGAGTAAACTAATTTTTTTTACGAATCTCCAAAAGTCTCCTAAAAACACCTTTGATTTCCGATTTGAATACTCTATGTTTTGAAAGCAACAACAAGAGTATCGTTTGAGTCTCAAGAGTATCGTTTGAGTCTCAAGAGTATCTTGAGTATTCCATTTTGCCTAACGGAATACTCTTAATGATCAATTTGGAGACTCAAAATACTCTTGAGACTAAAGGATACTCTGATTTTTTATCCCGAGTATGCATTGACGTTTAGCGGAGATGGTACAAACTACGTCAGTAAAGTCCCCGACTGTAATTTTTGCATGAACCGGCTGAGTTGGTCAGTTCACCAAAAAGTTGTGACAAGGTGCGTCATTCCGAAGCGTTGGTTGTAACTAATCGGATTTTTATTCGCAAGTAAGTACTACACAGCTAAACACTATGCCTAAACGAGTCATACTATGTTAAATTATACCTTACTACGAACAAATCAAGCTGTCATTAACGAACGTATCATTATTTGTGAACGTTAACTTCAATTTTTATCAAAAATATACCTCTTGGGTAGAACGAAGAGGGGCAAAACGGGGAGGTTATGTGGTTTATTATCTCAGTGTAAAAATGTTCTAAATATTGATAATTTTTCACGGAATGGTGAGAAAATACAAAAGAAAAACTTTGAGTCACAGTCGGTCAACAGAAGACCCATTGGTACCCCGGGATAAAAAATCAGAGTATCCTTTAGTCTCAAGAGTATTTTGAGTCTCCAAATTGATCATTAAGAGTATTCCGTTTGGCAAAATGGAATACTCAAGATACTCTTGAGACTCAAACGATACTCTTGTTGTTGCTTTCAAGAAATAGAGTATTCAAATCGGAGATCAAAGGTGACTTAAGGAGACTTTTGGAGATTCGTAAAAAAAATTAGTTCACTCTCGGAGACTCACAGTCACCTTTTTTTAAAATTTTGTATACTCTCGGAGACTCCTTCGATACTTTTGGATACTCATGGAGACTCAATGATACTGATTCCGAGACTCAAGATACTCTTGGTGATAGAAACGATACTCTGATTTTTTTATCCCGGGACCTAAAAGAGGCCGTGGATGACCTCCAGCTCAGGCGAAGTAAAGAAGTGGTGAAGTTTCGTTTTAAAATTTACATCACTAAAATTCACATGGATAATTTTCCTTTTTTTTAAAATACGGACTGGATGTGAAGTCAGATTAAAACATAATTTTAAAAAAAATTTTTTTTAAATTGATCGTGTTTGATTTATCCGAAAACTTCTTCTGCTACGCCTTTAGGGCAAAATGGGGAGAAAGCAACTTTTTTAAAAAACTTCTATAACTTACTGCTATAATTATGTATGAATTTTTTAAAATTTTTCTATAAAAGTGCGATTTGGTTCAAATAGAAGATTCGCATATCAGTCGTCAAGTAGTATAACTAATTTTATGTGTGAAAAAATTCGTTACACGTTACGATTGCCCCACTTTCCCCTACGCCCTCACACGCGTGTCATTCTTTGAATCATACATGCAAGTACATTGATAATAAAAAGTTCGAAAACCACACTTGGAAAGTGTTTAAAAATCGCATTCGATACGTTTCCGGAAAAAGTAAAACACTTGATGTGAGAATGTAGTTACCACGCGCTTCACGTCCACGGAACACTTTCGATAAACTGCGAGTGATCGAATTACACGCATTGCCAAATTACACGTTTACGTAGAGCCGAATACGCTCATGGGCGATAAAGCAAGAAATGAGAGTAAAAGCCATACGCGCCGACGAGTCTTATTACTTTCGTGATCAATGCGCGCCGCGGGTTTTCGGCTTCGCCTCATTTACCCAGCGCCAATCAACTCGAAACCGCTACCAAAAAAGAGAAACGACTATTTTGTTCACGGAGGTATTCGCAATTTTTCTTTATGCAAATCACGGTTTTTTTTTCTTATGATCAAACCATTTCAAAAAGTTTTAAACTTAAATGAGCAATGACGAATTTGTAGATCGTTTTAATAAATTCTTGATAATCTTGAATTCTTTTGATCATTGATTTCATAAATCATACAAAATTATTTTTTCACTTTGTAACTGAATTGGGATTATTTATCGCAAATTTTCTAAAGAATGACAAACTCCATAATTTTTAAAAACGAAGGATAGTCTTGCACTTTTTTTTAATTTTTTAATATTTGTCATATGGAAGTTATCATCTTAAATACATACATGTGTGGTATAAAATTTGAGGAAAAAAAAAGTTGTGGAAAAAGGGAAATGGCGCAGGTCGGGTAATTGAAAGTCGGAAGAGCGCGGCGTCTTGGACACGAAAGGTGTCAAGAGGCGGCGGCAGGGGTTAAGAAGAGCTCGGTGAGGGCGGAGGGGGGGGGGCTGAAAGAAGGGGTTGTGGTGATGCTCACTTGTTGCTCGTAATTGCCAAGTAATTGGCCCCGTACCCCCGACCGTATAAAGTTTGCTTCATTGTCTTTAATAACGCCATGACCTACGCTAATTGTCTTACGTTTCATTCGTCGTCCCTACCGAGCCAACGAAGAAGCTCGTTAATAAAGACGCGATAAATCGTGATTTTTTCATATTGCCTTCATTTTTTTCGTCTCCGACAAAAATGATAACTTATTTGGAAAATACCTTGAAGTGATGAAAATGATGAGATTACAGTTTGAGGGGTGGGATGGTGGTGGAAGTTTCATTATTAATTTAAAAAAGAATTTTCATCGGGTACTTTTGAGATAATTACTCTACTGAGCAATTATTTCAAAAGTACCTGAACGAAATATGCATAGAATGTTTGATTATTAAATTCTACAAACCAGTATATAGATTGAGTAGATATACTTGTATATGAATATTCTAAATACAAATTTATTTAAACCCGCGAACTGGTTTTTTAAAATTCAGAAACGTTCATGAAATTCAAAGAACTCTTTATGTACATCGATTTAAATATGCGTTTATGTAAAAAACTTCCAAGAAAAGTTTTATAAAATCAATACAAAAATTGCTGACAGTGTCTTGAGAAACCGTCCACACGCCGCAAACGATCTGTACGAAAATCTGCATACATATTTGTTATGGTTTTGTGGTAAAACTGTAAGTTATCGGGGCCGTTTATTTACTGTCGCTTTCCCTGTATAATAAACAGTTTACACTGCTGATATATCTATATATATATACATATCGATTTATATCGATACATACATTACCGATGTTATAACTTACGGACAGTCTGGCTGAGTTCATTTATTTTTCTAATTTTTCTTACAGTTTAGTTAGATAAACAACATTCAGTATCCATTTCCATTACCCGAGATTCGTTGTTTGGGAATCACTAGTTTTTGAAGTTAAACTGTAATTTCTGCAGTTACTATTTCAAAACGTAATTTTCTTAGAAATCTGTAATTTCAGTAAAAATGGTTCGTTCATGAACTTTTCTTCACAGTTTATCAGTCAGCATTCGCTTTCGAAAGAAAATATTTTAGACTTCAATAAATTTTTTAAATATCTTTTACTACCGTAAAAGTGATTATCAATTGTTCAACTCAAAAGTTTCCATACCACGTAAGTTTTATAAATTTTCGTCATGAAAATTTGTTCATTTGTTTATTTATGAAATTTTTTTATTTCTAATATAGTGTTTAGAGATTTGTTCAAATTTAGTAATTGATATATTTTGAACTATACAAACAATATATTTCCGCTTTTTGATAGGAAAATTAGTGGCATGTCTACATCAACTTAAGATGGTTGAAAAAAATGTAACTGTAAGTTCAGCACATTATTATACAAAAAATTTGATAAATATAATGAAATTTGATTTACGACTTTCAAGATTTGTTGATAGACATTTTTTTTTTTTTTTTTATAAAAAAACTCATGCAATATAACAACTTCTGGGTCACCAAATTTTTCTAGCGATTATCGAAGACATTCAATGAGACATCCATTAAAAAAAATTTTTTCTGAAAATGAGTACCTATTACTGTAAACAATATCTACTATGATAAAATAGTTAAAAGTGCAAGTATAAAATTTTTAAGTAATAAGACATAAGAAAAATGCAAAAATAGAACTTACGTTTCAAAAACGGTTGTTACAAAACAATTAATGGGCTGAAAGAGATTTTTACTAATTGCTGTTGATCAAAATTAATTGCATATAAAAAATACTAGAGAACAACTTACGCAGTGTCGAATTTCATAATATCAAAATCTCTGATTTTTTCATCACAGCAATCAAAAAAATATTGAGAATTTAGGCTTAGAAATATTTTTTTTTTTCCAAAAGTAAATCCTGACTGATAAACTTTGAAGGAAATTCTTATGATTGAATAGTTTTTAGTGAAAATATATAATTTTGAGAAGGTGAAGCACAAAAATAACTGCGAAAATAGCACTTTGATTTCAAATAATTAGAGTTCCCTAACAATAAATTTTGGTTAATAGAGATTTATAAGGCATGTTGCCTATATACTTGGCTAATACCAAAGTACGAAGGGAATAACATGAAACGATCTCCAACTCTCAGGCTATAGATTTTTGATTTTTTTATGTAACTCATGATTGCAAGATAATTTTTGTCAAAAAAAATTTCTTAGAAGTTTTTACTCTTTGTCTGAAACTTTACCTTCAAAATGGAAAAAAATTTATAACAATAGGATCAGTTTTTACCAAATTATTGAATTGTAAAGAGAAAATAACATGTGGTTATTAAGGTATAAAATTTTTGCAGACATTTCAAAAACTCACGACGAAACAGCCATAATAAAAAAAAGCGTTCCATCGATTTCGATAGAGATGTTACTAAAATTTCCACCTGAAAAAAAATTCTGAATTTGAATCACATGGAGGAGAATTAAAGTGAAGATGATACTGCAATCATTAAAAAGCTAAAAAAAATAGAAATGAATAGTTGTTAAAAGACATTTTATAGACACTAGAAACGTTGAGTATGGTTGTAAATCATATAAATATAGCTAGGCAAATTTTTGATATGTTCATGGTCGTGTCAACCATGCTGTTTTCTGATTTCGACATCAAGATTTTTTTAGATTTTCTACTACAATAATGAATGAAAAATGCGAGTTCAAGGCTTGAACTAGAACTTTGAGCTATAGCTGTTTCCACAGCATGGGTCTTGTATACTTTTAGGGCCTTTCACTTTTTCATTCCCAGTGCACGTAAAGAACATCACTTTTTTTTACTAGGAAATGAAAAAGTAGTAAGAAATACACAATGCTCGGCATAGTAATGAATCCGCAAACGTACCGTAGTCGTTCCTTTTACCCATACCGTTATAATCGGTCGTCAATCCTTTCCCGCTTTTAAACTGAGACAATCCCGTAAGCACAAACCGTTTACAGTTGTTCACATCTCTTCGTGAATCATTTTTTTACATTTCTTTTGTCTACCTTAACTCTAAAACTTTACTATCTGTATCAATTATTCATTTTTTTGCACAACCCACTTATTACTTTTGTATGTAATGGTCATTTGTACTTATGAAAATGACGAAAAACTTGAAAAATTTAGACAATATGAAAAAAAAGAGAACTTGGAGTTAATTGAAAATAAAGTGAATCTCTGGGATCGAAAAACTGCTACTCCAACTTTCACATGAAAAATTGATTTTGTGTAATATGTGTTGATGCATTCCAGGGATGAATAATAATTATTTGAACGAGTATTTTAGTTGCGATAACGATTTGTGCAATCGCACAATAGAATAATATAGACCACGATCATCAAATTCGAGAATCAAAGACTTGGATCCATTATATCACCTCTTTTTTCCCAGGCGATAAATCGATATTTTTTCGAACATGTCGACTAGTTTGGTGCATAAACAACGAAAGTCGCAGAATCCAAAGAGCAATTAGAGAAAACGTAGATCTAAGGATTTGATAGTTAATTATTCCGCAAAATATTTTTTGTTTTTGTAAGCTCGTCTAAGGATTTCTTATGCACTCGGAGTCGCGAAGAAACGCGTTTCTGGCGCGGTTACCAATTAGTGGATGCCGAGGAAACATTTCCGTGTAAAAGGCCACTTTGCGTTGACGTTTAAAGAGTCGGGCTCTCGCTGACAAACGAAAATTGGCGATTTTCATTCCGCGACTGCCCTCGGCGTGAGGTTAATTTCATGATTAGCCTCGTTACGCGTGCTAATTGCGCCCTTATGATAAAGCAACACTGCGCGATGTTTTTCTTAAGTAATTGACGAGACAGCGCGGGAACATTCCTCCCCTTCCCTTTTTAAGTGTCACGCTTGATACTATTAGTTATTGAATTTACGAATTTTCGAAATAATATAGCGTCATTTCATGTCAAATCGTTTAGGTGATTCAAGTTGGGTCTTTTTTCTTACGTGGAATTTTTCGTACAGTATCTATAGCAAAAGTATTTTTTCTTTTCACTTGAATTTAAGCTGTTTTGTCGCAGGAAATTTCCGGAATATAGGCGAAAAGTTGATATTCCTTTAGTGCCACACGTTACTTTTTTTTATAATTCAATAACCCGACCAAAAATAATCTGAGGGTTACAATTTTTATTTATATTTAAGGGTAAAATTTTTTCTCTACAGATTAAATTCTAAACATCATGTCGTGCGCATAGCAACATCTGTATGCCAATGTATTAACATTAATAATGCAGTAAACTCTGTATTTAACAGAATTGGGAATAACAGAATTTTAACATTTTAAGAACAAATAACATTTAGTATGATTCTTTGTTGCTCGTAATTGATTGAGTAAAAACAACGATTTATTAAAACTTAACTGCCATTTTTATGGTTATCTTTTTTTTTCTATAATTTTGCCGAAAACCGTTCGATTATATGATTTACTTTAAATTTCTGAGTAAGGAAGTAGTTTTTAAAAAAATCAATTTTAGATGCATATCAATAAATTTACGAAATTTCTATGATCATCGTGTAAAAAACAATTCAAAATTTTTCTACTTAAACGTTTTCACAGAGTGTTATCTTTTATTCCTTTTTTCATTAAAAAATGTTCGTTTATTGCTAATGCATTATTTTGTAATTTCGTCGGAATGTGTGATTATATTTCAAACTATGGAACAAATATTTTCCCACATTTTGAATACTATTAATAGCACATCTGCAGCAGTATAAGATTATTGAAGAAAAAAAATAACTTACAAGTTTAATTTACATAATTCTTTAGAAACAAAATTAGAATAGTGACATTAGATTTATAATACTTTTTGTAAAAAAATTCATAAAAAAACTTAGAATATGTAAACTATCAAGTTGAGGCATTTTTGATTGGTTTAAACATGAAATTTATAATCAAAGAAATTTCTAAAAATTTTTAGGCTATGTAATTTTGATGAACTAGGACAAAAAGTTTTATGATTTAACTATTTTTTGTGCAAGTAAAGAATGTGGAGAACATTAAGCATGAAAATAACTCCCTAAATGGCATTAAAAAAATTGTAGACAGAGAGTTTTAGCGAGTAAAGATTATTAATAACTATTTTTTATATAATTAACATTTCTACGAAGATTCAAAAAAAAAAAAAAACTGTTGAAATCTCGACATTTTTAGTTTGAAAGTTATTCAGTTTTTCCCATAAAAATCGCAATTTAAAGAAAATTTGGTTCATAAAAGAGAGTTAAAAATATTTTTTCTTTTGTTCAATACTCTACCTATAAAATGAAAAAAACTACAAGAATCTGAAATTTTTCAGCTTTTGTTAGATTTTGAATAATAAAGAAAAAATTAGTAAGTGTCAATGAGGAAAAATCCTCAATGATCAATCCTCAATGATCAATGATTGAAATGTATACTTTGAAAAAAATTTTCACATAAAAAAAGAACCACCCATAACTACCTGTACGATTTGAGATAAAATGACCTTGTTTCAAACAAGTTTGATTGCAAGATATTTAAAATACGATTACTTTTTTAGATATTTGAAATTTTCGAAAGTGTGAAAAACGATCGATATTTTCGTGGCGTGTGATTTAAAAAAAAAATTTGTAAGAGAAGTGTCTTGGTAATGGTAATATGCGGTAATATTTAAAATAATGGTGAATTTTTTTCCTATAAAGTCTCAACTTCAATTACGGAAATATCAAGCGATGATTAACGCAACAAAAAAGTCTTAAAGAAACTACGAACATATTTTCAAAAGTAAGCAACTCGCACTTTCGTCACTTGTCAAGCATTGATCAACCACTTTTTCCCAAACACGCTGTACTAAAAAAGCGCGTGAAATTCCTAGCTCAGAAGAGCTTTAAAAGCACAGCGTTCACGTGCATGCTTTTATAGCCTGAGTTTTTTTCATGTGTTGAAGCTCGTTTCGAGCGTAATCAGCCTTGCAACGCGTTGCAACGAAGAAAGTCCATGCGTGACGCCCGTTATTAACGACGCGTAAATCTCAAGAGCCGCGCTCTAGCATGGAAAAAAATCCGTCGACGTTGACCGTCGCCAAGGTGGTCGAGGGCACGGTGCTTTTGCGCCAATCGCAACCTCGCGGAAATGACGTTCTCAGCCATTCGAGCCTTTTTCAAGCAAGATCGTGGGTATACAAATGTTCAAGTGCACGAGAAAAGCGTTAAAGCAGAAAACGGTTCAGGTTTCTTTCGCTTCGCTAATTAATTTGCGAGAAGTTTCGGAGAACGAGGAGTCGTTCTGAAAGTACTTGGGTACTTGAACAAGTACAGAGATTTTTAATGATAGTTGTAGGGATACCATATTGCGGAAAAAAGAAAGGAAGTCGAAAAATGATTCTGGAACTTACCCTTATCTATTTCTTCGCCCACGTGCATGAATCGAATTCTTGCGAGTAAAACAGAACTTCTGACTTACTATGTTATGGATGATTTTTTGTTTGTTATGAATATTTAGAAGTTGCAACTTACAAGACAGCGTATCTTTGAATTAATGTACGTTTGTGTTTTTTGTCTAATTGCGTTCTTATAGTTTGATTTTTTGCAATAAATTTAAGAAAATAATTACACTCTCATGCGAAACTTTAGACAATAATGTGCATCAGGATTAAATACCCAATTTTTACCGTCAAATATATTTTTTTATAATTATAATCAATATTAGGTTAGGTTAGATTGAACCTTTTTACCACCTATCAATTCACCTTTTGTTTTTGATTCGATTTATGTATCTTTGTATATTTCAATTAATCGATTTACCTGTACTATTTTTCTAAAATAAATCGTCCAAGGATGTAAAAAAAGCTATGGAGTGTATACTCTTGGCCAGTAACATGAATGATAACTGAAATTTATCGTTTTGGATTTTCAATCATTTCAATGCTCGCGATTTCTAACCAAGTTGCGACATAGGCGTTATGTACTACCCTTGAGCATCCAGGTATATACAGATATGAGGGGTGAAAACAGTGGCGAGAGGGGTAGGTTAGAATTGTTACTACTGCAGGTTGGGTATTCGTACACTCTCACTCAAAACTCCATTTCACGGGGAGTACTTCTGCCCGACAGAAATCATCTCGAATACGTTGAGTTTCACAAAATTAATACAGTGTTCGAAATAGAAAGAAGGATATTTAAATTGAAATCACATATTATGTAATATTTGAAGTGCCACCAAGTAAGGAAAAATAAGGAATCCAGTCTCACTTTTTGGTATTGTTTTTCAATCATAATATCTTTGATTGATTATTTTCCTCGATCAATTCAATAAAATAAGTTCTTCAAATTAAATGTGTACATCACACAACCTTTATGAAAGAATGTTTTTCCTTCGATTCTTAAAAGTCGTGAAAGCGAAAATTTGCTATTTCTAAATTATTCGCACATTTTGCAGTAAAGTTTAAATCCAGAACTTTGATATGATAAAATAATGTATTTTTTCCCATTATAACTGCCGGAAAATCCACTTAATTCCATCATTTACGCAAATTTAGTATGTAATCAAATAACAAAAAATTTTTTTTTAATTTTGTGAATTCGTCGTCAAAAATATCGAGATTACAAATAATTTTTAATCCAAATAATAATAGGGTTTACACCTATTATTATTTCATCGTTGTATATTTCTTGATTCTTTTGGACCTTATTATTTTGTAGTGAAGTCGATGAAAAAAGCTTTATCTAAAATTTTCGAATCGATAACATTGAATAATAACGATGAAATAGGACATTGTGCTCTGTGCCACACACAATAATTTTTAGCTTCCAATACATCAATTATGAGCTTTTTGATGTTTCAGAGGCAAATATAAATTTATTTATTAACAGAAATCTGTAAGAACATAATCAAATTGTTTCACACAAAATACAAAAAATTTTCATAACTTCTCATCTATAATATCTATCACTGTTACCCTAAACGTTAAATTTTGTTAACAATTTTCCATGTTGAAACAGCATGTCACTTTCAAGTGTAATATTAATTTATTGTTCTGACCTTTTTTTTTGACTTACATTTTGTAGAAAATTGGTTTCAAAATCGTCATGGAAAATGATGATAGGATCTAAATTCATAAAAAATTGATTTTTTATTAGTCCACAGTAGTAAAGTGCGTTTTTTATTTAAAAAACTTGATCGCATTTTATACATCCGAGTATTCATTTTCTTGATTGCTTTATTTAACAATTCGTAAATTTAAAATATGAAGATACTCTTTATTCGAATTGTTTCTTTTAAAAAATTCAGCGAGTTTCAGTAAATTAGGGTTGTTGATATCGATGTATCAAAATATTGCTACTTCTAAAAAACATCGATATTTTCCCACGATATTTAAGGGGCCGATAAATATCGATATTCGTTAACATATAGGATACAGCATAAAAAAATGAGTTTCATAAGAAGTAGGTTTTTTTTTTTCATTTTCTAAAAATCAGGGGAAAAACTTAAAGTCAGATTGAATATGTAGATACCAACAAATTTGAAATACTTATCATTGACTAATACCAACCAAATGAGCATAAATTTCCGATATTTTCTGATACTTGGCCACATTGAACTTGAAAATCATGTCATATAAGATTGGAAAAAAAACTGATATATCTTAAGCAGAATAATTTGGAGATGTCTTATTTTATACATTGAACAACAAATAAAAGCAATTATTAAATAAAACCATTTCCTAAAATATTGTTGAAAGAATAAATTTATCAATATTTTATCAGCTCCTAAATATTATCGATGTATCGCAATATCGATATTTTTACTGTCGAATGTCAAAGCGATATTTGAGTAAAAAATATCGATGAATGTCAGATCAGATATTTTTAAAAATGTCAACAACCCTGTAGTAAATGCAGTAAATAATGACAATCGAAGAGTCGATAGATTTCAGACACGAAGTTCGATTCTCGACAGAAATTGGAATTTGATTATCTATCGATCCAATATCAATAACGATATATCGAATATCGATCGATCGTTACTTTACCTCTTTTCTACAGGTATTCGAACTTATTTTGACTAATTGTATATAAGTGCTGTCTCTTAATTACGTAAGGGGATTTTTCAGCTATTTGAAACCCCCGCCCCCGCCCCCACCATCCTTCCCTTACGTATGATTATAAGTTGTGGTTTTCCATACTATGATAAAGCAATTTGAATGATAACGTTTTTCTTATATGACGTTTATTGCCCTGCAATAATTATAAAGACTTTTAAATTACGCGAGAATTTCAATCGCCCCCTCCCTCCCTTTCGGCTGTACGTATACATTGTAAACAAAATTTATGGTATTTTTCCCCTGCCGGTATTGGAAGCAATTAACCCATTCCAAGGAGAGTAATTTTCCTATACCAGTGTATAGTAGCTTTACTGTATATGAATAGTATTCACCATACTTCAGTATAGTATTTTTACCTCATTCGAGTATGGGATTTTTAATTGTAGGAAATTGAAGCAAAAAATATTTTTGCCCCCCTCCTCCTCTATCTCCTTCCCTCGTTGTACCGTCATTGGTTACTTTGGGTATTTTTATTATAATTTTTGTCCTGAGAGTCATCCTAAGTAGAAATTTTTTTTCCCTTGAAACTCGAGTCAGCGTTATTCCTCTTCGCAGCGCGGCCCCAGTTACTGGCGGCTTGACTTCTGCGACCAATTGGCGGTCGCGACGCAACAACTCCATGAGGTCCTTTACAAAACACGAGAGTTTTGGTGCCACTTAATACACCCACGTATCACGTGACTTTC
Organism: Platygaster robiniae; assembly: GCA_028476575.1. NCBI lineage: Eukaryota > Metazoa > Arthropoda > Insecta > Hymenoptera > Platygastridae > Platygaster > Platygaster robiniae. The sequence continues at coordinate 29,477,656 of CM052020.1, read as the reverse complement.
GAATCGTCAATTTTTACCAAACGTCTGAGAACATATCGTGGACTTACAGTAGATAGTAAGAATTTAAATATGAAATGATGCTAAATTACTTTTTTCCCATAAATATTGGACTTATAGAATTTTCTAATAGCACGAAGGAATAAAATTTCGTATTGCCTACAGTGAGCTAAGGACAAAAATCGAAATTCGACCCTCGTCCTGTCATTCCAGTTTTTTATGGAAATTTGACCCGAAATTTTTTTTCCGTGTTGTAAAATTAATATATTTATTTTTACAATACGAGACATTGAAAAAATGCATGATTAAAATATAGTGAAATAGCAATGGTCGTAGAAAAGTGTCGAACGAAGTATAGAAAAATGCAGATTTTCGGAAATTTACTATGCGGGACATGGGAAAATTTACCAGCTTTTTTACCATATAGTTAAAAAAATTAATGAAAAATTTTGTGTGCTGGGGTAAGATATTTTTAGTACAGCGGAAAGGTAAAAATAATATTTTCCATACTAAAATGAGTATATTTATCTTTCACGTACCAGACATAGAAAGAATTCATGAAAAGAGTAGTGAATGGTCGAGGAAAAATTCTATTGCGGTATAGTAAATTTCGAGGTTTAGGAAATTTACTACGCTACATTATGGGAAATTTACAAACTTTTTTTACAGTGTAACTAATGGACAGTCTCCTATCAACTTTTCAGTGTTTTGCATTGGCTTTGGAGTATTTTGAATAGGGTCAGACCTTCGTTTCGAGAATATATTCCTAATTTGAAGGTTTTTGTATTTTTAAGGTTTTGATTTGAACAAGTTGTAACTATTTTTTGTCAGGGTCGAGTTAGAAGTTGGAAAAGCCAAAAGAAAATGGGCGAGCCCTGGAAAATTATGAATGGTTGACCACTTTTGAGCGACTCTGTACCGCAAGTACCACCAACCTCGGGGGGTGGAGGTTAGAACGAGATGGAGCTGCGGCGGGCGTTTTTCAAATAATTACATCAGGCGGTGGTGGCGCTGGTTCCCATGGCGACCGCGGTACCTTCGCATCCTCAGTTGTTCCTAGCTGTTCCCCTCACTCTCCCGACGCTCCAACATCGAACCAGTCCTAAAGGGTTCCAGCATCCCACATTTTCATCCTCGCTCTTTCTCTTCCTTTGCATTCGCTCATTTGCCAATAATACAACGCCAGTGTAACTATTCAACAGCGCAATCAATCTTTATTTCTAATTTACAACGTAGCGCCCAACGAGGCTCACGAACACTTTTCGAATGTCATTTTTATGAAAAACCAATTCTCAAAATCTGAATCAATACATTCCAAACTGTTAAAAATTTTCCCTCAAAAACCTTTACTTTTAACAGACGTGTATGTCAAATTTGACAAAGTGTACTTTGTTTCAATAAATAATGTGTTGCATTATACAAATTTGACTTTGAATTTTTCACAGATTTGATTGTGAAAATTTTAAAAACGCAATCTCTAGAATACAACAGACAATCTGTTGAATTCAACAGAATTAGATTTAGAGAGAAGGCATTACCTGTTCAAACCTGTTTGAATACAAAAAAAAAAAAATAACTGTTTAAATGTCTTTTTTTTCAAAACCCAGTCATTTATTAATTATTATTTTTTCCCTACGTTTCGATTGCTAATGCGCAATCCTTTTCCAGGGTCTCTATAATTCGCAAAATTTTTCATACATACATAATCTTCAAAGTACTTACAAAACAATAACACTCAACTTACACTAGTCTAATAATAATAATAATAATAATAATAATAATAATAATAATAATAATAATAATAATAATAATAATAATAATAATAATAATAATAATAATAATAATAATAATAATAATAATAATTGGGTGTTATTGTTTTGTAAGTATTTTGAAGATTATGTATGTATGAAAAATTTTGTGAATTATAGAGACCCTGGAAAAGAATTGCGCATTAGCAATCGAAACGCAGGAAAAAAATAATAATTAATAAATGACTGGGTTTTGAAAAAAAAACATTTAAACAGTTATTAATAATAAAAAAAAACCCCAGTGAATAAATTGAACAAAAAAAAATCATAAAATTCATGATTCAAGCTATAAATAAATGCTTTTTAAATCTGTTAGGGTGAAATTCGGAGAGGTGGGCTACTTTTTTCGCAACTGGTTTTTACGAAATATATGTGAAAATTTTGAAAAGGTTTTTTAAATAGTGTTTGAAGGCTATACAACAAGAAACTGTTTACAGGTTTTGATTAGAATTTGATTTTGATAATACTTTCTTCAATTTAAAAAAAAACTTTCAAAAGTGTCTGTTTTTCAATTTTATAGGGAGAGATCGGCCACTACTTTTATTCAGTTAAGGTCATAATAATTTTATATTGAAAATGTTTATGTAATCAAAATTTACACAGATATGCATAAAAATAATTTTTCAAATGAGACGCTCAGAGCAAAAGTGAACCGAGTAGAGAAGAAAATATGGATTGTCATATCTATCTGTCTTTTTAGTGGAGTGACTTCAGTTGGAAATATTTATTTAAATAAATACATAAATAGTTTATACTTTATTTACATTTTAATCAATATATTTGTGGTTATGTGCGTTTTATATAATTTTGTATTCACTATGTAATTATAGTTTCATTATTAATTGTAAGATTAACTTTATGAATACAAAGAGGCTAATTGTGTTTAAAAAAATGAGATGCCTAAATTGTTACATCAGACATAAATAATAATTATTTTGACTGTTACAATTCTATAAGTTGAAAAAACGTTCTTGCATTAATCAAGGATAATCTTAAACTTGAAAAAAAAAGAGTGGGAAAATACATGTTTTTTGGTTTACGAGCGTGGGTAAAGCGATCACTTTTCTTTCAGAGATATGCAATAGGTTTTTATTTCAATTACAAAAGTTTACGAACTCGCAAATCGTGAGTGTGTCCATTTCCGAGAGCGTGTAAGCTGTTTCTAGATAACGGCTATCTGAAGTGATAGAGGAATTAGGTTAAAACGATTTCAAAACAATCGCCAGAATATTGCAGTTCTACAAAAAATGTTGCTTCTTCATTATTTTGCAATTTGAAATGTAGGTACAGTTGGTGAATCTTGCAAACGAGGTTTTTCCTTGTTGAAAATCTCTTTTGATGGAAATAATTAATTGCTACATTGCAAGTGGTTTTTCTCGGCTCTTGACTTTCAATTATTGCAATTATCTGATGTAGATTGATCTATCTAGAGTGTCATTACTTCGATAGTTTTATTTTGCTTTCCTGTGAGTGATAACATTTCGCGCAAAATTTCATTGTAGCTTTTGACATTTGCTCGTAAATAGTTTTCTGCGATGGTTTCATAAATTATGAACTTTTAGGTTGATTGATAATTTTGTGATAAAAAGGGAATTAAATGATCAGATGGAATTTTCAAGTTTTGTATGTCATGTAGCCCATGTAGAAGATGATCAGCTTTGAATAGTTTTAAAATATTTGAATAGCTTTGAAATTTTTGAGAGGTGATTTATTTGAAAGAAAAAAATTTCTACGGTGAAAAGGAAAATAATAAATATTCATTATTGTAGTTTCATATGGATAATACAGTTGTTTAAATGAATTTTCTTGAAAGCCTTTAGTTTTACAATATAAAGTTTACAATTTCAGCGTATTTTATTACATATAACCGTATGATACAAAAGAGTATTTGTTTTTTATAAATCGATAAATGATATTCAGATTATTTTATCAACGTACTCATAGTTTATATTTTCAACTGATTTAACTTTTAACGAACATGTTGCTGCATCCATTTTTGGTCACCAAACTTAATTTAAAAATTTTCGAACCTACAATCTTTTTCAAATTTTGCTTTTGTTGAATTCGAAAATATCAATTAAGAAATTGATGAGAACGAATATATTTGTGTTCTCAAACCTTTAAGTTTCTGAATACTGTGGAACCAATGTTGTGCAATTTTTCAATTCCTTCATGTATCTGTTCTTCAATTATGAAAAAAGCTCATTCTTGTATTGTCAATATTAGTACCCTCAATTCGTATTCCAACCATGGTCACGAATTTTCCAATTTCTAAACGATGGCAAAGTGTTTTTATTTTTAAATTATTAAAAAAGAACATGTACAAAACTTAAAAATTAATGTTTTTGTGACTTTTGAGTATATATACCTTTTTCAAAAAATATTTTTCAATTCCCATAGTGAGAAATCGGCTAATCAGGGCCTTTTTTGCAATATCTTTCTTTTTTTTTATTCTCAACTCTATATGTTGTCTTAAATAAGTTATATTTTAATTCTTTATTTCCAAATATCAAATTTTATTATAATAATGTAAATTGTAGTTTCTTATTGATTAATAATGTCTAATATTAAAATGATTATCAATTTTGTCAATAGCCAAATGTACAAGTGTGAGAAGTACATAATATAAGTTCCTTTCGAACATGCTCTAACATTAAGCGACCGATTTAAGTCAATATAGTTCCTAATTTTCGATTGTTCACTTTCTCAAAATTTTCAGACCTCGAGTCCCGAGGTCAAAAAGTGATAGAATAATTGATTACCTTCGATTTATTTATAGATAATTATGGAATAAGTTCTCTGAGTTTTTGGAGTAAAACTTCTTGGGCGGCATTATCACTTCTCAGGAGTGTAATATTTATTCTAGAATAAAATGTATATAGGGAGTAACTTCGAGATTTTGTAACATGTAGCACCGTAAACTGTAATACTGTAAGATGTAAGAGTGTAATATTGAAGTAAAACTTCTAAGACAGCATTATCACTTTTCAATAGTGTAATTTATTCTAGAAAATAAAATTTATGTAGGGAGTAACTTGGAGATTTTACATTGTAACATGTAACGCTGTAAACTGTAAACCTGTAAGATTTAAGTCCGATTGTATGGAGGAATTTAGAGATTCTGTTAGAGTGAGAGAGTAAAAATATAATGTCAGGTCGGAATAAATGAGGTTCATTTCATGCATTTCATGTTCGAGCGAAAGGGAGAAAAAGTGTGAGGCAACGTTAGGTGTAAAACGCGAATTAAGGCCTGGTGCGCGACCGAGGTCATGACGAATCACAAAATGTCACAAAATCACAAAATGTCGCAAAATCACGAAAAATACAAAATATCACAAAACAGCACAATAGCACGAAATGTCACAGAATGTCACAAAATGTTATAAAATCACAAAATCACATAGCACGAAAATCACGAAATGTCACAAACACACAAAATGACACAAAATCAACAAAATTCCACAAGGTCACAAAATTTCACAAAATCGCGAAATATTACAAAATCTCAAAATGTCACAAAATCTTACAAAATCAAAAAAAAAGTTCAGAGGAATAAAATCTATACATAGGAACCTTTTTAAAGTAAAACTTCTTAGGCAGCATTATTCAACTGATTTACAGTTAAGAAACAAAAAAAAATACTGCACAGAAAAATTAAGGGATCTGCTAAAACTAAAAAAAGTTAGAGGTATCTAAAAATCTATAGATCGGGACCTTAAAGAAAGTAACATGAGAAGTTCTACTTCGAACGCGTGTTTTTCCATACGAAGGATTTCGAATCTTTTTCAGTTTCGCAAAGTGCACATTTCCTCCAAACATTTCACATAATACGTGAATGCAAGACATTGCGCACGAAATGAATAAACAAAAACCTGAGAAACCGATGTCTTACGCGTTCGACTTCGTCTAACCCCGACGCGGTACGGGTCAAGCAGGGCTTGAGAGGTGGAGTGAGGTCAGTTCGTGACCCGACCACCTGTGGAAGCAGCCAGCGGTAGTAGCAACTCCTTGTTTGCGTCTACGTCGCATTCGTATCACGCATGCGAGTATCGCAGGACTTCCGGGTACAGTGATGACGAAATTCACGATGGAATTTAATTCGAATTCTAGACTGGAAAATCAGCATTTAATGTAAAATTGTCGGTTTCTTTGTCCCTAAGACTCCAAATACGATGAAACCATAGAAGTTATCTTTAATATATGTATATATAATAACAAATTAATCTTTATTACATATTACCATGTAGGCATTTCCAGTAAATACCTACACTGTTAGAAACGTTCGTAATATTTCCATACTCAAGCTTTTTCCATTCGAGTATGAGAATTTTTCCATACAAATATCAAACTATTAAGTATTCTAACAATAAAATTCCTTACAAGTGTGGGAAAAAAATATGTGTTGAAATTTCTTCATACCGAATAGATTTTTTTTTATTAGAATGTAATAATTACCATACCTTATGGGTATTTCAGGAATGGTAATTTTCCATCAACAACTGTACATGTCATATAACTCTTGTAAAATGTTACATGTTTTGTGGTAAATCATATGTATGGAAAAATTACAATTAAGATCTTGAATTCTCCAACAGGTATATAAAAATTTTATTATTGCATGGAAGCAATCAGTGTTGTATTTTTTCTATGTTATGTTGAAATAATGACGCTTATATAGTAAAGTGCCTATCTATGTATGGTAAATCTTACGTATGGGAAAACTACGATTGACAACTGGGCAAATGCAACAGGTATAGAAAAAATAACATTCTATGGAAGTAATCAGTGTTGTATTTTTTCCATGCCATGTTGAAATGATACTGGTAATATAGTAAAATGCCCATCATTGTATGAGAATAACATACAATGTTATTTGTATTGTTGTATGGTGAATCTTACATGTGGGATAAATACAATTATTAACTGGATAAGTTCAACAGGTATATAGAAAAAATATATCATCGCATGGAAGAAATCAGTGTTGTATTTTTTTCATGCTTTGTTAAAACAATGATGTTATTATAGTTAATATAGTAAATTACCGTACCAAACAAAAATGAAAACATGTAAAGCTTGTAATCTCCATAATTGTTTAAGATAATTATTACTATAACTAGGTTAACAAAATATTTTTGAAATTCTGGAACCAGACAAATAATCAGTGACCCAGAAAACCATATGGAAAGCATGTACATCTTAGTAAAACTTTATTTATGCAAATCTTTGTGATTAAAAAAGTTTCAATAAATTCATTTTACAAAAATAAGACGCTACATTTAGGATTAGCGTTTCAAAAAACGTTGGAGAAGTAAGTTTCTAGGAAGCAATCTAATCGTTTATATTATTGTATGAACAAATAGTTGCAACAATCAATTTCTCGAAATCTGACACCAAATTCATCATCAGCAGCCAAGAAAACCGTAATGAGCAGATAAATCTTGAAAATATAATTTTTGAAAATTATTTAATTAAAAAAAAATTTAAACTATTTAAATCAAATGCCAGATTCGTAATCAGCGTATAAAACGACAATGAAAAGCATATATGCATCTTCCGAAAAACTATATTATCCTACATTATTTATGACATGAAATAGTTTAAGCAAATTCATGTTGTAAATCTGATACCAGATTATTGATCGGCTATTTGCAGGATATTGAGAGAAAAGATCCCAAACAACATTCAATTTTCCCAATAGTGAATGTTTCAGTTTCGTCGAGTTTCGTCACACTTTTCGATTCACATAATCAAAATCTGAAATGACTTTCAACTTTAGACTTGTAGATTGATATAGTAAAGATCTAAACTAATTTCCGATATGCGGTCCGATAGTGTAGGGGAAAGGAGGCGAGAGTTTCAAGGAAAAATGAGTGTGGTACGCGGAACAAGATCGTCGGTTCGAATCCTAGCGTGTGCGAGATTTCATGTTAGGAAAAGCTTTGTATAAAAATATGAAGTCAACTACGTATATATAAAACAAATACCATGTGTCAAATACAAAATATATCCATTCTAATTTACAAATTACTTTAAAAATTATTGTTTTTTTCATTTAAATTATTATTTCCATACTAATGTATGGAAAAATTACAACGAACGTATGGGTCGATACTTCCGATACGATATGGTCAAATTACCACGCTCTTATTCCATACGAATTGATGTGAAAATGAAGACAATATTACCAAAAAAAAAAAAAAACGAATCACTCATCACAATTTGACGATATGGATATAATAAAAATATACCACAATGTTTTGTAAAAAAGCCATAGTAGATATCGTATTTTTACGAAACTAATGTATGGAAAGATTACAATGAATGTTGATTACTTCCGATACAGTATGGTAAAATTACCATGAATTTTTCTAACAAGGTAAGCAATTCTTACGTACATTCTTATAATACACCAAAAATTGAAAGCCCAAAAATTGAGCACGCCGATGCAATAAGGGCCTCTCCGCTCTAAACCAGGTTGAAGTATTGTCCATTCTCCCAACCAAAGCGAAAAAATTTTTTTTCGAAAAAACTTGAAACGAAAATCATGTTCCGCTTGATAAATCACATCTTTTTCATAATAACAGTTTTTCTTCTGATAATTTGTTTATCCGCTATTAAATAAACAATAGGTTTTTTCTTATCTTCGAAAATCAATGTCGTTCAGAACTAACATCGCCGAAACTCGACTAATATTCAATCGATTATGATGAAATTTTTTTGGCTGCATTTTATGAAGCTATACTCGCCACTAAAAGCAATAAATATCCGGAAAAATTTTAAATTATTATTATCAATAATTTATTTATCAGTAGTGGTTTGAAATGATTCAACTTTTTTTCGACATGCGAGGAAGTTTTTCCCTATGGAAGTTAGAAAAAACTTTCAGTGGAGAAGTTGGTCAGGACGATTCAAGAAAGTTTTTAAAAAGAAAATTATGTTGATTGGATCAATACTTCATGAGAAATCGATGTTTTATTGAAAGCGCGGAACGCACTTCGACGCGCGCGCTTAACATTGTCGCTCGCGCGCTCGTCGTTCTCGGGCTTGTTTATGAAGGAATTAATTGTTTGGCATGAAATTTAAGGATAGTTATTGGAAAATCAGTTTTCAACATTTCACATGCAATTAGAAATAACTTTAATCAGTTAAAAAACCCCTGAAACTTACCTTTTCTCGCTTCTAATCCTAGTCATAATATTACAACTTCTGACACTGCGAAATTCGAAAGGCATCGCAAATCATGCAATATCATTTGAAATTAATGTTTTTCATGCCAATAGGTAGAGAAAAAACAGAATGTTTGTATCTGAAAAATTATTTACTGCGAACTAACATGTTTTGTAAGTACATCAATTTGTATTCTATATTTATATTCGTTCGGAAAATAAAAATTAGCTTTGTGTTAGATATTACTATATACTATATGTACTGAAAAAGCAATATTCATTTATTTTATTTTATAAATAAGATAATACATAAGTGTTTGAGAATCATAGTCAACAAATCCTGAAACTTGTTGTTTACATGTCCACGTTCAGGAAAATTTTGTGTATCCGAATCTAGTTCAGTTTTTTTAGTTTTGTGACAAAAACTATCATTTGTTTATCGTGTAACAATGGCGAATCGGTCGAAATTACCTGAAAATACCGGGAGGAAAAGAAAACGAAATGAGACATCATGGATTCGGAATCGAACAAAAAAAGACAAAAATGAGTTATTTTCTTTATGAAATTTTTTTTAGCCGTAACTGAAAAATTCCAAAAATTCATCGAAGAATTCAAGAAAAATTATGCGTAAAAAAACGTAAGAAAATAAAAAAAAAAAAGACGTAATAAACTTTTTCAACAAAAAATGCAAAAACAAAAATGCGAAAGTTAAAATGAAACAGTTTTTATCAAAAATTCTAATACGTAGTTAGATGTACATACTTTGTATTGAAAATCGAAGCGTTACGTATCTGGGATCGATTATCGGAATATTTCTCACATTGGAAATTGTGACTTTGCAACGAATGTGAAAATATAGAATATAAATTGATGTACTTACAAAACATGTTAAGTCGCAGTAAATAATTTTTCAGATACAAACATTCTGTTTTTTTTCTACCTATTGGCATGAAAAATATTAATTTTAAATGATATTGCATGGTTTACGATGCCTTTCGAATTTCGCAGTGTCAGAAGTTGTAATATTATGACTAGGATTAGAAGCGAGAATCGAGAAGCGTGAAGCGTGTTCGAGCGGAGAGGCCCTTATTCGATCGGTGTGCTCAATTGTCGCACAGCAGTGTACCCGCAGCAAATGTAAAATTTTTCATACACAAGAGTAGAAGATAGTTATAGATGAGTTTTTTGAGAATCGATAGTAACCTTGTGATACGAGGCATTTACATAACTGCATGATTGATTACAACAACGGTCATTTTGACTTTCATTTGTACTTTCGACGACTCATTTATAATGGGATATTTAATATGCTGAGAGTTGATCTTGATGAGGAATATAGATCATATGGAATAAATTTGTAATTTGAAATTCTGGCTCCGAGAGATCAGTTTTCCCTACATCTATATTGATTTTTGAAACGGAGCAAGTTTATTGGCTTTTTTGAATCAAGAGTAGAAGAGATAGAAGATACTCCTCAAGCAATTTGGGACAATTATGTAAATTTCAATCAACATGATCGTTTTGATCAAAGAGGTTTCTAGTTCCCAAGCGTGGGGGAAGCGAGCATTTTCCCCACGTATTTGATTACTGTCAGTGCATTTTTGTGTATTGACACGATTGCACGAAAATGGCTTGATGATAGGGACGATAGTGACGATAGGGACATTCACCTCATGTGTGCACGTAAGTGTTGAGCACGAGGCCTAATAGTACTACGGCGCCATTCATACCCTGTAAGTCAACTGCAGGCTTAGCGCTCTATTAATCACGGATTATTATTCATACCGCGTCCGGGCTTTTAGCGGGCTGTCGTCGAACCACGGAGTTTTGTCGGCCAACCGCTTTTCAAGTTGCTCTTTTTTTTTCTCATCGCGAGTCGTTTGCGCTGTCCCGCTCCATTATACGACACGTGACGAGATTAGGGCGTATGAATGTAGCCTGTCACGCTTTGGGAAAATCTCGTGCTTACGCCCTGGATCGTGGTTTCGTTGTTTGGGGTGAAATTTTGGGGCTGGAACGACAAAAAAACATGTCACTGTCTGAGATTAGAATAGTGGAAATAGTGGTTTGGATTAATGTTAGCATAGAAGTCATTGGGAAAATGAAAATTCTCTACACTGTAAAAAAAATTTATGGTTTTTTTCCCGGTATTGGAAGCAATTAACCCATTCCAGGGATAGTAATATTGATACACCAGTGTATAGTAGCTTTACTGTATATAAATAGTATTCACCATATTTCATTATAGTATTTTTACCTCATTCGAGTATGGAATTTCGAAATGTGGGAAATTGAAATAAAGCAAAAATATTTTTGCCCCCCCCCCCTCCTTCCTCTTTCTTTTTCCCTCGTTGTACATTGGTTACATAGGGTATTTTTATTATTTTTTGTCCTAAGAGTCATAACAAACAGGAATTTTTTTTTCCTTGAGACCCGAGTCAGCGTTATTCCTCGACGCAGCTGCCGCCCCCAGTTACTGACACTTGACTTTTGCGACAAATTCGCGGTCGCGATGCAACAACTCCACGAGGTCCTTTACTAAACATGAGAGTTTTGGTGCTACTTTAAACACCCACGTATCACGTGACTTTCGACTCGTCAATTTTTACCGAATTTCTGAGAACTTATCGTGGGCTTACAGTAAATAGTAGGCATTTAAATATGAAATCATGCTAAATTACTTTTTTCCCATAAATATTGGACTTATAGCATTTTCTAATCGCACGAAGGAATAAAATTTCGTATTACCTACAGTGAGCTAAGGACAAAAAACGAAATTTTACTCGAACATTTTTTTCCGTGTAGTAAAATAAATATATTAATTTGTACTATACGAGACATTGAAAAAATGCATAAGCAAAATATAGTAGATAAGCAATGATCGTAGAAAAGTGACGAATGAAGTATAGAAAAATGCAGATTTTCGGAAATTAACCATACCGGGCATGGGAAAATTTACCAGCTTCTTTACAATACAGTTAAAAAAATCAATAAAAAATTTTTTGTGCTTGCGTAAGATATTTTTAGTACAGCGAGAAGGTAAAAGTAATATTGTTTCATAGTAAAATTACTATATTTATCTTTCACATACCAGACATAGAAAGAATTTATGAAAAGAGTGGTAAAAGTCCTATGTTCGAGGAAAAATTCTATCGTGGTATAGTAAAATTCGAGGTATACGAAATGTACTATACTACGTTATGGGAAATTTACAAACTTTTTTTACAGTGTATCCTTATGGAAAAGAGGTGAAGAAATGAGATATCAATCATTTTTCGTATCGGTAATCGGAATTTGTTAAGGAACTAACGGACGCTGTTTTAAAAATGTATTGATTTTTTGGTCATAATGTTTTACTGCTTTTTTTAAAAGCTGTTATTGTAGTAAAGAGAATTTAAAATTTGACGATATATTGATTCAAAACTTGATCGCAAAATGAGTAAAAAGTTCTATTTCATTGAACATATAAAAAATCATACATTTGAATTAAGGAATTGTGACTTAGGCCTTAAAATAAAAATAAAAATAAAAAAATCTCACTGCTATCGATTTATCAACAATAAATAATTTCGAATTTTATACGTTAATAATGTTATATGACAATCTTTTATATTTAATTCACTTGAAAATAATAGTAAAATAAAAACTTAAAAATGAAAAAAATAACATGGCCTATGATCTGATCAAGTATATTTTCAGTTACGTGGAATCTTGGATGAAGAAAATTGATGTCATAATTTTTGTCTTAAAAACTGAATTTTACTGTTCCCACGAGCAAAATTCACTCTGTCCATAAGTGCTTATTCACTGTTTGAACCAAAAAAATTTTCAGTCAGTTTTACTGTTTTGATAGGTATACTTCATTGTATTAGTAAAGTTCAGTTTTGAGTACATTTTTACTGCTTGAAATAAATAACTACTAGCCCTTATACTTCGGGTCGATTTCTGAATATTCAAATCAGTTCTAATCATCAATTTTTCCGCTACTGAAAAGTTGCTTAAAATGAGTGAAATTTTGTCTTAAATTCACAAACAATAAAATTGATGTAACTTCAAATGTCTAACTTATCATGATGAATGAATCGAATTTAAATCATTTTAATCAAGAGGGTACTTTTATTATTTCTTTGACGACGTTTAAGTAATTTAACGACATTAATTAAGTGCTCAATCATGCTTGAGCGGGAACTAGTTCCTCTTTTCCCATGATATCGTATGCGACAACAAATTGAGATATTCGCATAATTTTACAGCCACGTATACATAATTCGATCTGATTTAAGCGAACGCGTTTTACTGCATTCAAATCGCGTTTCTGGTCCGATTCTCCGCGTGTTCGACGTGTGTTTGCTACGTTCAATTGCATTTAATTGTGAGGTGACGACTTGTAGAGTTGATTAAGGATCAGTGATCTCGTATCGCGATCAGGTTCGACAGCGAAAGTAAAATTTACGGGCCGAGAAATCAATTTCCGCGCGGCAAATAAATTACCGGTTTTAACATGAAAAACGGGATTCCAATACCTTTCTTAATATTTCGATCTTCGAGGGCAAATTTGATCGATCATTTGTATTATTTACGCCTGTGGCGGATTTTTTGGCATCTGTTGGTCGTATGTCTTCCTTAGTTTTTTATGATGATATTGAAAAAATTTATCAGCTTTCTTAGTGCTAGAATGATTTATGAAGATTTTCGCCAGTCTGTGAAAATTTTTATAAGTATATCGTAATGACTTTTGGGTTATTTGAAAATTTTTCCGAAATAATTAACTTAAATTTAAAGTAATATGACTGTAGGGCAGTTTCCTTAAGATATGAGCTGGTAAAGGTTCCCTATAAAGTAGACATCATACTACTCCATTAATATTTATTTTTGCCGGCCCACTTCAAAATTTTTTCAAAAGCTCGAAAAGGTCACGAAGTTATGTGATATCCTGATGAATTTGGTGCAGAAATAGCTGGAAATTTCGGGGAACGAAATCGCGCAGTGGCGAATAAACCTTGGACATATTGCTCGCGTCGCTCAAAAAGGACCGCGAGCGAGAGTCTTTGAATGAAAAGTCGGAGATGGATGGTGGATGCGCTGATGAAATTCAACCGAGTACGAGGCTGGAGCTCTTTATTAAACGCCCCCGAGTTTGCCGCTGTTTTTGAACGCGCGACTTCATCACGAGGAAATGCGGGCATTCGCGCGCGCTTGATCCATTTCGTCAAAATCACGTTTCTGAAGCTGATATTTTGGTCCGAAGGACGGCGATCTCGAAAGCATGCAAATTTATTCCCCCACGACGACGGCTCCGCGGAAGGTCAATTCTGGTGTGCAATGTAAAAACAGTGCCCAGTCGAATTTCTGGCATTTCAAACTGGAGTAAACAAAGAAAAATCGATTCAATTGTTTCAACTGCATTTTTCCAATTAGGAGACGAAAAAGTTGAGGTTAAAAAAAGTTTTGTTTGCTTCAACTGAAATATTTCGTTAGCGCCATGGGTGCCACTGAAAAACTCAATCATTCTTACGGAAAAAAGTAAGAAATGGTGCAACTGAGATACTCAGTTATGATACCGTTTTCAGTGAGTAATTCAGTTGTGGTTACTGAACATATTCTTTGATTGGGGTAAAATTTGAAATGGCCATAATAAAAAGTTACTTTACGCAACGGCGCCAACTTTTTTTCAGTAAAAGTGACTGAAAATTCAACCAGCATCACTGAAATTTTCATTGATGCCTATTTTAACTAAAATTAAGTTTGATCAAATAAACTAATAGTTTTTTTCTCAGCGTGACGCAATATTATTGTCTTGGAATTAGTTTTTCATGTTTTAAAAAGAGGAAAATGATGTTTTAGACAATTTTTTTTAGCTCGATATCGAGTAGACGAATTATCGATAAATTAAATGTTCCAATGAAATTCAGAAAATGAAAAATTTTATTTTTTGTACCTCTGACATAGAATACTCGTTTTTCGTCTAGTTCGAAATCTTCAAATTTCACAGTCAAAGGTACATATAATATCGTACGTATATGAAACATGTCTTAGTTACGTAACATACAATTATTGGCGTAGAACTTTCAAATCATACTGAAAAAAAATTCATGTTCTAGAAGTTACAAATGTTTAAAAATAAATTTTTAATTACAAAATTGTTCATACTACCTCATTCAAAGTTAAAGCGAATAATAATTTTATTGAAATTTTATTATTATTAAAATATTCATTAATACTTCTTAAAATATTGTCCAACTTTAATAACTATTTTTCATTTTCATGTTGAGTAAAGCTGAAAAACCAATTTATTGTCGTCTTCGTTCATTTCTTTAACGTTTAGAGCTTTAGAAAGATAGAACTTCTCGAGTTTGAGTAAATTAAATTTATGCTTTCTACTTTACTTCAACCGGTATATTCGAGATATGATTTTATTCTGCAATCATACTCAAATATGTTGCTTCAGGGAGAAACTCTGACACGAGCAGTCAGTGTTAAAATAAAAATTTTGTAAGATGGTAACTATGACTCGTGTTGTTTAAAAAAATTTTATTTTAACACTAACCGCTGGTGTCAGAGTTTCTCCGTGTTCTTGGTCAAAATAATGAAACATTTTTTATTTTCGCTGAAAATTTATTTCAATTATTAGGAGGTTCCGTTTTAATCGTTGAAACCGATATCTTCCGTCGGCGAAAATAATTTTTTTGGCCGTAACTTTGTAAAAAGAAATGAATTTGAAAGATACACTTTGCAATATTATGAATCTAGATCCGCTTCAATTTCTAAATTTTTTAGCCACCAGATACTCAAAGTTTTTTATAGTGGAATGCTGAAATTTCAGACTTTGCGAACCTTAGTTAACTAAATTAGTTTTTTGTCAAGCTTTCGAACTTGAAACACTTAAAACACAATAAATTCCAAAAATATAACTTCAAATAATAACTAAATAATAATCTTAATTTTTAAATGTTTTCAGTTAGAAGTATTGAAAAACATCAATTTTGATTACATAAGTATTTCAAAAATTCGAAATGTTCACATGTAAATAAAAAGCTTACAAATCAATTTTAAATTTAGTAAAAGCTCTCATTATTACGAAATGTTGAAAGGAATAACTTTTGCGCATCAAAGAATCAAGTTGATTGTAAAAAATATTAAACTTATTATTCAGATCTGGGTATTCCTTGAATTTTATATAGTCAAAGATTGAGTAGTTTTAAAGTTTGAAACCACAAAAACCAAATAAAATTTTCCCTACTACGCCCCTGTTTTTAAGCAGTTTACACAGTGTTACCTTATCACTGTTCAAAGAGTAAAAAAAAGTTTGAAAATATGTAAATGCAAGGGAAAATAGTGTGTTCTTGGGGCCACGGAAGATAAGGGGATTCGGCCAAGTTTCCGAGCGTGACATATATTGCCGACGTCGATCTTGCAAGTTCTGATGATCTACTTCATAGTTTCCTGGGTCAACGGATCGAACCCTGTTTGTAGATATTATTTGGTAGTTTCGGGGCATCAGGTGTACACCGAGTTGATAATCTGTACTTGGCTTCGACCAAATTGTCAAGTTTACCGATTCCTTTAAATCATTCATCGGGGCGTTTATAAAGTTTTGACGGGAGCGAAATTTTACGGACTCGATGAAATGTTGTCGCCTGTAGCGGTCTCTTGCATTTATAAGGTGATGGGATGAAAAAAGAAGATCCTGCAATATTTCCAGAACTATTTGGACATTTAACGAAAATTGACTGTTAATGTTTACAAATAATTCAGAATTTAAAACTATGATTTAAGTAACGAGTATAAATTCAACTGTTATTTTAGACTCTAGGTAGTTTTTGGTTTTTAAGTTTTACATTTTTTTGTTAAATCCTTGATTAATCTTGATTATTAAATTATTTACGAACATTTTAATTTTTGTGTCATTAGGAATTCGTATAAAACTTAAAATCATTTCAACTTCTTTTATTCATGAGCAGGTTTTTTCATCTGAGATAGCCAAAGTCGAGAACATCAGTTACTTTTGTTTTTCGTATTTTCTTGAACACGCCGAACACAGCGATGCCTATGTTACGTAAATGCCCGTGCGTGTCACACGCACGAGCAACACGTCTTGCAGTAGCTGCCACAATGTAATTATGAAGGAACAAATTCCCTAACCGCAAATGTAAGCACTGTCTACATTAAAGTAAAACTAATGTTATTGCCAGTCTTTATTTTTATTTTCAAAGTCTTCGTTTTTTCAAAACTGTGGGAAACTTGCTCTAATGAAGTGAAAATTTTCTGGATGGCGTCAGTTTTATTGTGTATTTTTTCATGAATATAATTTTTTAGTAAAGTTAGATGATCTATCTTAAATATCGATAATTATTTAATATCCTAATTTTCAGGGATAATGGAAACAATTTCTTGAAAATTTATTTTTTTAACGTTTGGAATTTTAGAGATATTTTTGTTGTAATTTTGAGTTTTGAAATGGTAATTTTTGAACTTAAAGATATCCTGGAGTTTTGAAATTTTACTCGTAATGTCTGGACCGCGAAGGGGATAAAGTTCATACATTTTTGAGTTATTTGATTTCCAATGTACTTTATTTTTTGATTGTACATTTGAGCGATGTTCCCTCGATAATTACAGCTTTAAATACGAGTAAGCGAATAAGAGCAAAAATGTTCAGCAACCCGGAGCACTTGGAGATTTTATTTTCTTTTTTTGACGAATAAAAAAGCCGAGGAGCGGAATAAATGATAGCGAGAGACGGAGGAGTCCAGGGTCATTCAAAGGTGGCGGCCTAACCTCGGAATCAAGCAGGTAAATCACCTCCACCTTGAATTCCACGACGGGGCCCGGTTATATCGACATACCTGTCGCCGACTTAAATGCTGCTTTACGACAAAAAACGATCACAAGTCGCAATTAGAACGAAGATGATTTCGTTATATTTTTTCGAAGAAGAACGTGCTTTTAGAGCACGAGTCGTGCTAACTGGCTTAGTAAGAATGGACTTTTCACTGAACATTTTTCAAATTGTTTCCTCTACTTCCGCAAATAGAGATTGGAAATAGGAGCATTTCAGGAATTGAATTGAAGGAAAATTCGTGAATTTATAACTTTTGTTTTATTTACATGTGTGTGAATGTGCGACTTCTTTAAATGAGTAAGATTAATGACTTACTAAATAGACGTCTCTATTATTGAAATAGTTGGAATTAGTAGAGTGGAATTACAAGTTGAAGTCAAGAGTTGGTTTTACAATTTTTCTAGTTCAAATTGATCATGATATTTATTTAAACAATAAAACCTAGAACTTAATACTACATCTGTACAATGAAGAGTTTTTTTCCCTGAAAATGAGTAGGATTTGTCTTCTTAACTCGTATTAGGTTCAAATCAAGGAACTGAGGTGGTCAAATCGTGATTTACATGGTTCCATTTTTCTTTATTTTCTTGAGATATTTTTGTCGAAATTCCGAGGTATGTCACTATCTTGTTGCATAACATTAAACAAGAAAATTTAGGTTTTTGAAAAAGGCGTAAACAAAAGTAAACTAAAATGGTTTCCTAAGACATCATGAATTCAAATCCGAAGGTTTTTCCGAACTGAGCTAATTTTGTTAATTTATTTGAAATTGAATAAATTTATTGAGAACTTGGGCAATTCTCGATCGTTTTTCAATATTCAACAGCAAATATATATGTTTTCAGGGAAAAAGATCTCATTCATGTAGCAAAAAATTGAAAACGAAAAAAAAAATTTAACTAATTTGAACGATTATTACCATTAATTTTCAAAGAAAAAAACTTCATCGTCCCCACATTAAAGGGGGCAATGTAAAATCTCACTCGGAAATTCCGAAGTCATTCAAGCTTCTTCCGAGAGAAATCAGTCACGATTTGGTACGCTACACAATGACCGTCCGAGACAAGGGGACAATGAAGAGTTTTTTTCCCCTGAAAATTAGGAATTCCTATGAAATAGGAATCGTCCTTCCAATTCGTCAAAGAAAATTTTTTTTAATTTTTAGCTTTATGAATAACATTCTTATCTCTAAAACCATATAAATATATTCTTTTTGAATATATTGAAAAACGATTAAAAATTGTCAAAGTTGTCAATACATTTGTTGAATTCCGAACAAATTAATAAAATGAACCCACAATCAGTTGGAAAAAACTTTCGGTAGTTCAATTCAAGAGGTTTTGCGTAACCATTTTACGCTGTCAGGAATTTCTCCATTAAATTTAAGAGATTTTCTTTGAAGCTGATTTCCTATACTGTCTATCAAATTGTGAATTTTCTATTAAAGTTATGGATACATCAATAAAAAAAATTGAGACTGTCTCTGAAAATGATAAAATTACTATAAAATCGAAGTTTAAATTCAATATTCAACAGATATCAAAATCATTTCAACTTTGAATGATTACTCAATGAAAATGTATATTAATTTTTTTTTTAATTTAGCTGGATTTCGACATAATAAATTTTGCTTAGGAGCAGATTTCCCTTAATTATTCAACAGTTATTTTAATAGAAAAAAAATTTAATGAAAAACTTTTATACGTCAAAAAATGGTTTAGGTTAATTTGTAGATTATGTGCTATGAAAAACTTACTCGTAGAAGTATTTGAACTCGGTTCATTTCAACTACTGACCTTCCTACCTAACCATTAGACTATCGGAACTTTTTGTTAGAAAAATTGAATAAAAGCATCTTGTAGATATACGAGAATATACATATTATAAGTTAAAAAATATATAAAATAATTTTGAAGATATTTAATTGAAAATTAATAATTAATTAGTAGACGAATTGAGGTATTCAGCGTGGAATAAATGAATGCATTTTGATGAGAAAACCATATCTATAGATGAATGCGTTCAAGTGTATAAATATTGATCACAGTATGACTTGAAAGTATTGAGTATACACGTATATTACTACGTATGAATATTATTATTTTCCAAAAAATTATGTATCTATCATCTTATACTAAATTTTCTCTTAAAATCGAGTTTGAAATTTTCAAGACATGTTCATGTACAATGCTTTAGAATATAGTCATTTAAAAATTATTTCTGTTACTACGTAGATTAAATTAAACAGACAAATTTTCAAATGAAGTCCCTTGAAATTTAATTATTCATAATACAGTAGAAGCTCGATTCTTGGGAATGCTCGGAAGACATTTCCCAAGCATCGAATGACATTATAACATGTTAAAGCGTGAAGAAACACGGGCGATTGCCAGAACTACAGTGCCGTTTTGAAATTTGGAGTCACCCTATTCTACACGGTAGCTTTTGCGAAATAGATATAAATAGTATTTAAGGCACTGGAATCTGTTCGGAAACGTGAATTGGGACGTTCCGTCGAAGCGTCACATTTCATTAGATTTCCAAGGATTGAATTCCCAAGTATAGGGCTACTACTGTATATACTTGTTGTTTACTTTTTTTCGGACCTTTTTTTGTTTTGTACAATGTAACGAATCTTCTGCCAGTGAGTTGCCTTTCGAAGCAAAATTTCTAGAATTTTTTTTTTTTTGTTCATATTCTTTATCATTATAACAATCGTTCATTTCCATACCAAAACTCAAAAATTTCCTCGCTACGCCCTTGCGCAACACAATTGCAGCATCCCAGACTTTTGCACCCGAGACAATAGTATTCCCGGCGTAACTCGCGGGCCAAGTTTTGACCCCGTTTGCATCGGGACCTCCTCCCCCTTGCCCATCCCCTTTCCCCCTAGCCCCTCCGGCCGCCGAGAAGAACGCATCTACATCCACGGAAGAGAGGGACCAATGGAAATGGAGGGCCGAGGAGGGAATGAAAAAAAAGTTGGAAAAAGAGGAGAAAATAGAAGAGGCCGAGTGCGACACAGGGGAGAGAGAAAAACCGGACGAATATTCTGGTCAAGTGGCGTGGGACGATGAGGGGGTGGGGGAAAGGCGGTGGAGGGATAAAATGTGGGGTCCCGATACCATTTTTGTGCCAATTACGGAGCGCGCCCTTTCTGCATTCGCGGAAACATTTCGCGCCGGGAAAAGTCGAGATTTATCGCGCGCCGTGAGCGAAGGGAAGAAGGGGAATAATTGTGACCAAGGTGAACGTGTAGCTGTTTTTGTTTTGTTTTTTCCAAAAAGAGAGTCTTGGGGAGAAAAATTTTTGGGTCTGATTTTGATGGAAACTTGGGTAGAAAAAAAGTTAGAGTAGTATCAGTTTTGTATTATTTGTGATATAAGAAAAAATTTGTCATGAAGGTTGGTCAAATTTGTAATGGTTGTTGTGGAGAATTTTCGCAACGTTCGTCATTTTTATGTATTCATTATATTTTTAATATTCTGAGGATAATTACATTTGCGTACCTAACATGAGACTAGAGGTCAATGTTTTTACAACGAAGGGCTATTGAAAAATTTGCCTTAAGGGAAGGGAGCGTAACTTTATTATCAGAAAATATTAGATACTTCTAAGTTTTCTCTGCCGATTCGAAATTTTTTTTCATATCTTTCGGCACACTTACGAAGCATAAGCAGACAAATGGTGCGGTAGTAATATTCTCTGAAAAGTTGACAAATTTGTTACGACTCTTTCCAAATAAAATTTTCTTTCTTTCAAAAATAGTACTAGATCGCTATTTGTTTGCTGATGTTCAGGAATCATGCAAAAAGATTTCCAACAATAAACATATTATGAATTGGCGGAGAAAACTTGAAATTTAAATTTTCTTACTTTTGACGGTATAGGCGGTACTCCCTTCCCCTCAGGTTGAAATTCGCCTGCTGCTAGATGCAAGTGTAACTTGTTACATCGTAACTATGAAAAAAAATTGTTGTGGACAGTAGTTACCAAAAACATCGACATTTAGGTATCACACTGAAAAGTGGTTTCGATACACTGAGAAATGGAAATTGTCACGATGACAATATGTTTTCAATTACTATTTGATACCTGACAAGAATGCATCTGCCTGTTACAAGGATATGTATTTGTATCGGAACGAAATCATACACTGTAAATCGGTCCGAAAAATTACTACTAGTGGCTAGTACATTTCACTATGTGTTGAGAATAGTAAAACAGCTGATGAAAACACGCTTATATGTCATATATAGCGGATTAGCTGTTTTTAGCGTTGTAAAATTACTACCTCGGCGTACTTGTACCAGCGAACCAAAAAGATTACTTGTCTCAGAAGCGATATCAGAGTTGCCTATTCCCAGTGTAGTAGAATTACTTTCGATGATGATTTTACTGTCGTCTCTGAATTTCGCTTTTACCGACAGTAAATCAATATTTCAAATATTGTAGAGTAAGGGATTAGTCGGTGACTTTTGCAACCAATATCAGTGATTTTCCAATCGAATGTTGACAATTGTCAACGATGAATAAATTTCACTTCACGCAGGAATAATATTTGATGCTCGGTGCCTTCCTTTCGAGTTAATAGTGTATACGACAGTGTAAGAAGTTAATATAATATTTTGTTCAATTTGAAGGATTTTTGGTGATTTATTAGGTTACGATCAAATTATAAGAAATTGTTACAGCTTGCTGTGATATCGAAATATTTTTTCAAATACAGAAGGCGGTAACGAGGCATAGTACATGGTAAACATAACCTCTATCATTTTTTTTTTTTACATGCCCTCAGAATGACCAATATAGATTTATACTTTTGGATTTACGAATTCGTTTTTGTTTTTTCGGTGAATAATGTATAATTTTCATTTTCAGAGATATTTTTTTTCAAACTTTTGTCGTCGCTCGATTTTACCACAGCGCGTAATTGTACAATTTTATACAGTCATCTTGCAGTCATCCGTTACTTTTCAGCGCAGTGTTGAATTTTACCACAGATCTGGTACTGAAACGCCCCCGGCGTCAATGTAACTATATTCAGAATAGGCAACTGCAATATCTGTTCTGAGAGTAGTACTTTTCAACAGGATCGATTTACAGTGTATTGTCTTGTCAAATGTCCGCGCCTATGCCTCTGAGAACGGTACTCTCATGGTAACGACACGTACGTTTAACACAGTATATGCAGATTCTTCCGACACATATACAGAATATTTATTATGACAATACGCAATCAAGAATACACGTATTTTCCTAGTAGGAATATGATATCACTCCTTGCAGCATCTGTCCAGATTTTGCCAGATTTGTAGGGCAGGTAAAAAGTACCCGGCTGGAAATGCAACATGGGCGCCAAAAAGGTCCTGGCTTGGCTTTCCCTAATTGTAGGCGGGGCCTGGTATGAAACGCCTAGTCAGGCCCTGGCCTGGGTGTTAACACGCGGTCTGGAAAAGCCCTCATGATGAACTCCTAGGCAGGGCCTGTTAAGGGATGCCTTTTTAGCGCCTGACAGGGGAGGCCTAGCCAGGGCCTGTCAAGTAAAGCATTTCTGGTGCCTGCCTGGGAACGTTAACTAGGGCTTGGCCGGGCATGCTTAGCTAGGCCCTGTTAGAGCATACTAGACTAGGCCCTAGGCAGATTTATACAAATACATAACCTTGAATTCCAGCACGCGCGCTACTTAAAAAAGTACAATCTAAACACACATTCGCAATGTGTTCGACAATTTCAAAGGAGAACTTACTTTCCGTCAGCTCTCTCCATGCCTGAGTTCATTTTGATGATTTTTATTATTTTTCAGTAAACTTTTACCCGCGATTCAACTGTCAACGTTTTTCGCCCTTTTTTTTCGCTTTTTTCTGACAATTTCTCGGTAAACGCATGTGTCGGATCCGAGCACCTCTGCGCATGCAAACGCGGCGCTTATGAAAGTGGGCAACTTTTTGAATTTAAATTCATGATTTCAACTTGAAAAGTAATTTAATTACTTCGTACTCTGCTAAAATTAAATTATTAAAAGAAAATTATAATTCATGATTATTTTGGCATTTCAATAAAGAAAGTTAAAAAAAATTGTTTAAGTCACTTTGTCTTCCAAAAATTCGCTGGGATCAAGCAGAAAGGAGCTAGGTACCTTTCGGGGGAAATAAAAAAAAGGCTTTGCAAGTATGCCCTCTGTTTCGCGAAAAATTCGCGCGAAGGGTCTTAGGATACATATAGAAATAGCAGGGTTCAGGCAAAATCCAATAAAGGCCGCAGCATGAGAGCCCTGTTCTGGGTATATCCAAAAAGGGCCCTAGCAAGGAAGTCCTGTTTCAGGGTAAATCTTAAAAATGCCCTGGCATGAAAGCCCCGTTTCAGGAACATTCAATAAAGGCCCTAGCATGGAAACCCTGTTCCATGGCAATCCAAACAGGGGCCTTGCAAGGAAGGCCCGTTTTAGGGAAATATAATAAAGGCCCTAGAATGAAAGTCCTGTTTCTAGGAAATCCAGTTCTGGCCCTGGCAAGGAAATCCCTTTTTAAGGAAAAGCAGTACTGGCGCTGACAGGAAAATACTCATTTTTGGAAATCCAGTATTGGCCCTGGCGGGGAAATCCATATTAAGGGAAATCCCGTCCAGGGCCTAGCCAGAAAGGGGGAATTCCCCTACATTTTTCCAGCCGGGTAGTGTCCCTTGAAGGATCTTATGGTCGCTATGACAATTTCAGGTCACAGTGTACCCACGTTTAGAATGTTGAATGCATGTATGTAAAGAACTCATTTTTAGTGTCCATCATCACTGCTTGGAACGCTGAATTTTCTGTTCATACATAATGTCAATCATGTGTACAAAATTTTGGATCTTAAAGTTTAAGCCCAACATTATCGTGAATTCAGCGTTGATACTCTGAATGAAATAGAAAACTCAGTTTGTAAACGGTCGCCTTCATAGCTTTAGAAACAACCCTTTTTTCTACGCCACTGTCGGTGTGTGATCCTCTTTTTTTCCTCCCCTCTCCCTGTTTTTTGGTCCTTTTTCACGGCCCTCGCTACGTCTCCGTTGCCGGGGCTTCCACTCCGGTTTGTCCTGTTTGTACGTTTGCGCACGTTCCCCCCGTGGCTTTAGCCCATTGCGAAAGAGCTGCAGCGCCTGTTGGCCCCGCGGATCTCCAAAGTGGATAAAAAATGATAATTGCGAATACTGTTTCGTGCTTCCAGAAGCTCGCGAACTCTTTTTCGTTTTCTTACTTTTTTTCGCGGGTTTTGGTGCTTTTTCCAACGCTTTCAAGGAGAAATTTTAAAAATTTTGGACGTGAAGTTTGAAAGTTGAATGTTTTTTAAATCGTTGATTTTTATATGAGACTTGAAGAGTTTCAAATTTTACAATCAGAAAAAAAATTTTTAGTTGATAAAATTTATGTGTTCTGGATATTTATATAAAAATAAAGAAATTAGATGATCTAAGAAATCTGAAATCGTAATATAACCTGGATTACGAGCTAAGATATCGATGATTAGAAAATTTCGAAAGTTCAATTAATGAAAGGGTAGAATTTTTTACTTTGAGTGTGTAAAAAGTTATTATACTCAAAAGGGGTGTTGAGAATGATAGGCTGCCAAATTGAATTGCAGAATTTTAAGATGCGATACTTATTTTCCACATATAAAAATATAAATTACAAGGATACTAAAACTTGAAAGTTGAAGATAAATTTGTTCAAAAAATGAATCATTATGACCTTAAAATTTTTCAGTGAAAGGTTCAAAACGTAAAACATTCAATTGTCCAAATTCAAACACTCTTAACATATCGCATGAGCAAACTTAATCTAACAACTTATAATCCAGAAAAGAAAAACATGAAAACCTAAAAACATCATATCTAATTGATTTAGCATCTTGAAAAATTGAAAAAAGCTCATTTCTTTAATGACCAAGTTTTTGAATTCGATGACTGTACCTATTTTCGAGATATTGATTGTGTCAATTGATCCAATGATTTTTGACAGAATTTTCGGCAATTTTGCATTGATTCATTAAATTTGTCATTTTTCAAAAAATATAATCGCATTTAATTAATGTTCCCGTTTTTTTTGTTTCAGGTAAGTTGCTATATCTTATTATGCATTACATACTGAGCTGACTTTAAATTCAAAGGGTGAGTTTTTGTTCAAACAACATTATGTGAGCATGTTTTAATGAAGAAAAATTCGATAAATGACTCTTGAATAGATTTTATTTTTTCAATTCGCATAAAATAATCTAAAAATAGTATATTTCGTAACAGGCACGGATGTGCGAATTTGGCTAAACGGGGAAATTACGGTCCGAGGCGAAGCCGAGGACAGTAACCTGTTTTGCCTATGAGCACATCCGTGCCTGTTACGAACGATATTTTATGTACCGAGGGCATAGAAAACGCGTTTAGTGATCTCGAGCTGGCATAGAAACGCGTTTTCTATGCCAGAGGTACATAAAATATTTTTTATCTGTAAACTATGAGAAAATGATAAATTTCCGGTAGTCTGGAATTACAAATTCACGTTTTACTCTTTGTTTACAGATAAAATATCGTATTGACAGTTTTTGAAATCGTTTTTTTGACATATACCACATGAAATGTGGTATATGTATAAAACACTGAGAAAAATTTCCGCAATATTTGGAACAATTGTATATTGTATGGTCATTTACTTATGGCTTTACGAAAAATTTTGCTTATCTTAAAATTTTTTGCTGAAATGGTTACAGTCTTTGCTAGCTGTATAAAAGGAAATAATATATAAATAAATATTATGTATATCAAAAATATTTTAGCCAAATCGTGCATTTAGTCAAACCGGCTTGAATACAATTATATAGTATTTTTTTTTATGCCTCATGTACCTGAAGTTCTAAACGTTTTAAATTGAACGAAAATAAAAAATATGTGAATTTTTTGATTATTTATTATGACAGTAGTGTGACTAATATTTTTTTAGGGAGCATCATGTTTGTTGTTTCGATCGAAAAGTATTCAAAAGCAGCCAGAGAATTTTTTCCTCCCATATTAACTTATTTTTTTGTTCAATTTTAAACGTATGGAACTTCAGGCACATAATGCCTCAAAGTTCGTCAACAACGTTGAATTTTCATTGAAATTTTGCGAATCGTTTCTTATGCTTTTTTTGACTTCAATGCTTTTTTGAGAATACGCATATGTGGTGTGGAACGAGGAAACGTAACTTTCAGCACCAAAAATCAAAAATGAGATTACCAATAATTGTGAATATAGAAAACTTTGTCTATCCATTGAGCCTACTCTCTTAATTGTGAGGTTACTGTATTGCATACAAATTTGAGCTTAAAAGTTGACCTGCTCGTAGAAATCATAGGGACACTTTCTATTTTATAACTCGTTTTTCTCTTAAAGCGCCCAGGTGCTGTAAGGTACCTTTCTTCGTTCCACGCCACGTATAGAAAATATATAAAGTGTACAAAATCTTAAAGGTACATGTCTTAAATGTTTACACCTCAAATAAGATATTGTTGATATCAGTAATATACTGCAAGCAATGTATAACCTAATTTAATCTACTCAGTTGTAATGAAAATGTTTACAAATAATCCAATTGTACAAATTTCCGACAATTCTCTTGTTTTTCAATTTCCAATGTTACTATAATGCTTGTAAACATTCAAACTCGTTTGCAAAATAAATATGAAGGTTAAGCATTTTAAAATAACTAAAGGAAGAAGGGGTTTGGGGGGAGTTCGACCACTTGCTCACATCGCAGCAATGTTTGCGTTATCAGGGAACAAGGACGAGTGTTCTGTTAAAAACGAATGGCCATTGATTACGGTGTCGTTGAAGCATGCGAAAAACTATTACATTATCGTTCACGAAAGTTTCTGCAAATACACTCCAACACTCGAAACTTGGCACCAAGAGGACAAATTATTTCCCCGGGCTACACGCCAGTGCTGACGCGACAAGCACTGTTGGAGCTCTAGTTTTATTAGGAGTCGAATGAGATAACAAAATAACTGCCTCATGGAGCTGGAAATCAAAACAAGCCTTTTTATTTTCATAATTTAAGATTGTACAATGAAAGGATAATGATCCTTTCCTTGAAAGGAGGGTGACTATGTGTACTTGATTACTTTTTTTCTGAATGATAATTCTTTAGTTCAATGTTCGTTTGAATATAAAAGCAAAATTTGTCTAAAATACCAATTTTCATAAATAATTTAGCTACTTTTTAGAAAATTTCTTATTTATTTATAATGAAATTACCTTCATCAAAAATAAATCTTGAAATCCGGTCGGATTATGGCCATTGATAAAAAAAATTTCAGTTTATTATTCTGTAATAATATTGATACAGTTACATTTAGTTACTCGTATAAGCATAATATAATTGCACGATTAGTACACACATTTACCCATTATTATGAGTTATCGATAGTGATATAAGTTCACTAGTGTAAGAGGGCTTCAGTAACATAGCTGTAAATTTAGATTATTTAGTAACATAGCTATAAATTTATCTATAAATTATTATTTGTATGATTTGTTGATGATATCGTGGCAGCAATTTCCAAGAGAAAACTTTTAACAACACTTTCTATTTTGAACTCTTATCGTTTAAATTTTACTTATGAATTGGAACAAAATATAAGAATCAACTTTTTAGAATTGAAAATCATTAGAAGCCATGAAGGGATGAAATTTGTTTGGTATATTAAACTGACTTCGCCGGGTAAATATATTAATTATTATTCAAAACACCCCTTACATCGAAAGATTGGTGCCATTTACAATTTAGTTGATAAGAACATGAAATTGGCTGATCAAGTTTTTCATGATGAAAATTTTAAGATTATGAAAGATATCTTGAAAATGAATAACTCTCTAGAGGCTTTTATTGATAAATACATTAAGAGATTTTATTACTTGAAAAATCTCGAAGATACAAATATAAAAAAGCCAAAAAATAAAAGAGAAACAATAACTTCGCCTTTTTTGTTGAAAATCTAAATATGAATATGAAGAGAATTTTTCAGGAATTTAATGTAGAAATAGTAAACAGGACTGAGAATGAACTGAATAATCAAATTATAAAGAGAGGTAAAGATTAATCAGATGACTGTGAGAAGGATTGAATTGTTTATAAAGTAAATTGTAAAGATTGCAATTCTTGTTATACTGGCCAAACAAAAAGAAAATTAAAGACTAAAATTAATGAACATAAGAATAATCTAAAATTAATGGTAGCTAGCCACGGAGTAGTTACAAATCATAGAATAGAAGAGGGACATGAATTTGATTGGGATACTGCTAGGATAATAGATAGAGAAGACAATTATTTCAACAGGTGTGTGTCAGAGATGATGTTTATTAGGAAAAATAATGACACTTTGAATAAACAGGAGGAAACTAAGAAATTAAATGATATTTATGATGGTTATTTGGGAATGTTTTGAGTTCATGAATTCCATGATAAGATAATTTCACTTTCAGTATGTTTCGGTAAAAAATTCTCAAGCTTTAGAAACCGTCATAGTCACTCGTTGATATTTTACTCAGAGTACCACGACTAAGAAGTTTTTATTTGTTAGAATAATTGTAAATATTGATAGATTGTTTGTTTCATCACGGATTTGATTATGTATTTGATTAATTTTCAACGCAGTAGTTTTGTCCCGATTGCTGAAAACCACTAGTTTTTATTTGTTTATACAATTATAAATAATGACAAATTGATTATTTCATCAGCGATTTGATCATGCATTTGATTATTTTTCGACGTAGTGGTTTTGTTCCGATAGCCAAAAGCCACTAGGGAAGAGAATTTCGAGAGTTTACATTCATAAGGAGAATCGTAAGAGGTATTTGTAGAATGGATATTCTTGTGGACGGAATGTTTTCTGAAGCAGTTGGTTTTTGAAGAACGTTTGTAGCATCCTGACGAGGGCCCGATGGTAGGTCGAAATATAGAACGTGTGATCATGTGACTTGGTTTTTCATTGCTGAATGCAGTTCTTTGGCTTTGAGTGATCATGAATATTTACCCATATAAATTTAGAAAACTTACGTGGAAATACATAACTAGGAATAATTTCTGTAAATTTTTTCAACTGTGCACTCTCTAAATCCGAAACAGTTAAGATGACTCAAAACACTGTTTGATCAGTTGAAGGCAACTGGGGAACAGTGAAAATCAACTGGCAAACAGTAAAAATTAACTGATTGACATTCAAATGTCGTGCACTGTTTGCACCAGTGCACGACATTTAACTGTTTCGGATTTAAAGAGCAACCCTATGATTGTGTTACTATGAAAGCTCGACTCGCCCTGACCGTGAACCAAGCTCTTTTGCCCTTGTTTCTCGGCCTCCGTACGGGTGGTATGCAAAAGGCTATCGGCCGGTAAATGTATTGACCAGGCGTGGGTGTGTTGGTGCCGCAGTGCCTTCGACCCCGTCGATTGGCAACAATGGATGCGAGCGCGCGCCGCGTTCCCGCGACTCCCTCGTGAGAACGTCGAAACGCAGCCACCGCCAGACACGCCGACTACCGTCGAACCCGTCGAGCTGCGGCCCTTCATTAGCCACCGCACCAAACTCCTCAAGAATCATGGGACTATCGATATTGCATCTATCTTTTTGTCACTTTCGTACATTCAAGCTCCCGTTGTATCTGCCACATCGAGATTTAGCACACTCAAAAGTTGATCTTATTTTCAGCTCGAAAATGCTGCTGAAATTACGATGCAACAAGATTCATCGAAAGCTTTTACGCCATTTTAAGGGGGTCTTCTACCTTCGCGATTTCGAAAAATCAAATTTTTTTTCCTTTATTTATAATCTAGACGTGATTTAAAATATGCTCTATGAAAGATTTATTCGAAAATATGATGGTAAACGAACTATGGAGCACCATAACCAGCCCCGTCCAGACCTTTAACGCCGTAACGTCGCCTATTGTTCCTCATGGATAATGGCAATAAGGTCTTTGTAAAATGTGTTTTTAAATGTGCTTTAAACGCGTTTTCCCGAAAGTAGTGTTTTTTTGAGTTTGTGGCACGATTTTGACGAAACTGAAAGATATTGAAAAAGTGTTGATTGTTGCTTATTCAGAAAACGTCTCTCTAGGTCAGGACACGAGCTCTTTACCGAAAATAATTTTTTTTTAAATTTTAAACTCTCTTTTCAGCCCAAAAAAACAGGGTAAAAAAGCCCTTTTTTTTGTAAGGCTGCAATTTTGTCAAATTTAGAAATATTCCAAAAAGCTTGTGTCCTGACCTAGTCGTAGTAGTAGAAATTAGGTGGAAATAATTGGTTTCATGTTTCAAGGTTCTGGGGCTGAGAATTCGTGCCATAAAATTTACTATGTCGCTCGGGTAGAGGTCAATTCAAGGACGCTGCAGGGCTAGAAAAACCAGTTTAAAATAATTAAAAAAATTTTCTATAAGTTCAAGAATGTACCAACAAAATAAAAAAAACCTTATGTCAATATCATGTTTAGTTTTTTCGCAATCCATCGTTAAAAATGAGCACTAAATTGGAGCACGAAGGTAGAAGACCCCTTTAACCTCAAAATTGACATTTGGAAGTGACTTCTCGGTTATCATGGCGTGAAATACAGGCTCGTAGCCAGGGGGGGGGGGGGGAAAGGGGGTAAAAACCTCGCTAACTTCATCGTTTGCCTCCTCTGAAATTCTTAGATACCTAAATTTTTTCCAAAAGTAAGTGCGCAGTAAAATTATATCGAATTTTTCTTTCAAGTTACGGAACGGAGCATAGTTTTTAGCTAATTTGTACAGTAAAAAAATAAAATTTCATAAAAGTATGTTTGAAAAATCATATTAAATAATTTTTTCTTCTCTCAAATTGCATTTTTTTCAATTGATTGTTGCAGGCGCGTAGGCAGAAGAGGGTTTTGGGGGTTCAAACTCCTCCCGAAATTCTGATAAAATCAATAAATTTTAAATGTAAAAATGAAAAAAGTTACATCGATAAACAATGAAAATATAAGTTACAAAAAATGCATGAATACGTTATGAGTATACATTAAATAGAAAAGTAAAAATTATCAAAACGTAGGATTACATAGAAAGTATGAATCATAAAAATTGTTGCAACCCAGTGAATGATCGAGAAAAATAAAAATCTACGAAAATGCTAGTAATTTGCCAAACTTTGAATCTTAGATCATCAAATTGTAGAAATCTGATGAAATCAATGTAAAAGTATGAAAAATCTTTCGATTCATAAAAACTCAAAAATAATAATAAAATAACTGAATTCTATGAAAAAACTGTTATCTTAAAAATGTCGACGAATGCCTCTACGATCTATAAATTTTGGGATTATAGGATTATAGAGCATCAAATTCTAAATATATACTATAAATCTATAAAATTCTAGAAATCGTAAGAAAATCTTCTAATTATTTCAAAAATATGAAAAAATAATAACGATGTAAAACATAAAAAGTTTATATGAATGTAATTTTATTATTATTTCTTGAAATTACTAAAGATATATCGAAATTTCCATTTGAAAGCATCGAGTTTTTTAAATACCTGTAGCAATTTACAAAAATATAAGCAATCTTTAAAAATACTTAGAAATTCTCCAAAGTTTCGTTAATTAAACTGGAAAAATAAGTTTACTAGTTTATTAGCTTATTAGCCTAATTATTTACTCGTTTAGTAGTTAAGTAGCTAACTAGTTTACAAGCTTACATGTTTATTAGTTTACGTGCTTACTAATTTACTAGTTTACTGGCTCAATACTTGACTAGTTTACTATTTAATTAGCTTACTAGTTAACTAGCTTACCAGTTGACAAGTTTACTTATTTACTTGTTAACGAGTTTACTAGCTTATTAGTTTACTAGCTTACTAGTTTTTTTATTTAACTAGTTTACTAGCTTAAATTTTTAGTAGTTCAGTAGTCTACTAGTTAATTAACTTACAAGTTAACTATCTTACCAATTTACAAGTTTACTGATTCACTTGTTAACGAGTTTACTAGATTACTAGCTAACTAGTTTACTAGCTTACTAGTTTTCTAGTTTACTCTTTGACTAGCTTACTAGTTTATTAGCTGACAAGTTTACTAGCTCGCCAGTTTACTTGTTACGTAGGAATCGTTTGATATACTAGTTTTGTAGATATAATTTTCTTAGAAATTTATAAAACTTTCAGTCCTGAAGCATATTTATTATTATAATACTATAATTATATATATTTTTGGAAATCTTTCTACAAATTCATACAGTAAACAATGAAAGTACATTTAATTTAGTTTATACAATTTATACAAGTAAACATACCTTTGATTGAACAATTAAAAAAATATGGAATAAAAGTATTGGAAATTTTCATAAAACCAATTTTTCATCTGAAAAATTAATTTAAATTCTCAAAATCGTTGAAAGTTCAATACCATAGCATAAATTTCTAAAAACCTACTAAGCGAACATGAATAATATAAAATCATGAAGTATCTTTTACCTGTATTGTTAAAATTTGCTTAAAAATCAATTCGAATATATAAATTTTTTAGAACTTTGATTCCTAGAGCATCGAATTTTAGAAAGCTCTATGTGAACTCATATTACAAACTATCAGATAATACAAAAAGTTGTAGTAAAAAAAATTGAAACCTCAGTTACTATGTAATTGAAAATTACAAAAATTGAATTCCATCATTCATAAATATGAAAAATGTGCAATCCTGGATATCAAAAGTTGTATAACTTTCATGTTTCGAAATTTATAATCTTTCAAAATCGCTCTCTTGTATTCATACTGTCAAACATGAAAAATTATAAGACCCCGAAGAAAAAATATTTTTCAAAAAAACCCCTCCCGAAATTTTTTCTCCCTACGCCCCTGGATTGTTTAAAAAATGATTTAAATAAAATTTTTCCCCCTAAAAAATCATTTTTGCCCCCTCTAACGTACAGACCTGGCTACAGGCCTGGTGAAATACCTCACGTAACAGGCACGGATGTGTGCTCGCTGGCGAAACGGGTAACAGGCTTCGGCTTCGCCTCGGTACATTATATTCCCGTTTCGCCAAATTCGCACATCCGTATCTGGCACGTAATGTACTATTTACTCAACGTAGCTAGTTTTATTCTGAAAACCAAGTCAGGCATTGACTTCTTCTACGTTGCATCTGACTGCAACATAAATGGCTCTAAGCTAAATCCTTATCTGTAGTCAAATTGAATCACCGTAGCATTGCTTTAAGATTTCCTACGATCTCATGAATCCTCAAATCTCGAACCCCATGCTCTCATTTCATAGTTTTCAAGATCTTAGATCTCATACCCACCTGAGATTTGAGGCATCGAAGTTGATTTGTCATTCTTATTGTCGAACGTGAAAAGAGAGAGGGAAACTGTGGGAGCCGTTCACCACGTTTAATGCTTTGTTCATCCTCTTCTCAATCGTTCCTGCACTTTTGCAGAAAACTCCGTTCTTTTTCAGCCCCTGGAGTTCTCGCATCTTTCCTCTCACTCACCCTTTGCCTCTTTCGATCGTTTTGTCTCGCGCACGTAACTACACAGCGAGTACACGAGATATTTTAGATGGAAATAACGATACGTCAGGTCAGGTTAGGTTGACCGTGGCGCCTCCGAGATCGCGGCCCACGCGAACGTGACGCACGTACGAGCTTCCTCGTCGTCAGTCACCGGTGAAACGTCCTTGCTTTTGGGGTATTTTTCTCATTTTTTTTTTGTGCACTGAGAAAAAGAAATATTTAATATCAATATTTCTATTCAGTTGCATGATTTTAAAAACATACGTTCATATTTAACGTTGTATTTGAACTATCATAATATATCTAATTTGAAACAATCTCTATGATGTCAAATAGTGTTTCCAGTAAATATGTGACATATTTGAATCACTTTTGTTGTGGCAAAAAGAGAAATGTTAACGGTAACAAAATATAGACCTAAAACTACTTTTAATCTTCCAACTTCGCTCAAGAATGATACATCGTAGCAAGTGGAAACCGTCATTTTCCGTTAATAATATTCGAAACTTCCTGTTATACTCTGATCTTTGCATGAAGCAAATGTTGGTGTAATGCAAAACAACATAAAATAAAATTTAAAAAATAGAAATGGTCAGCTCAACTATGCTTTACTTCTAGTTGAAATGGCATATTAATAGTTAATATATCAGAATTGGGAGGCTATTACAGAAATCCTCGCTTTCCTACTCGTCTCCGCGCCGCAGAAAAACAAAAGCGCGTCGTGTTTTTTAATACTTGTGGAAGTGTCGACATTATAAGAGTTGAATTTGCAAAAAAAATGAATTTGAAAGAGATGGTAGATAGCTAGGGACTCACTTATCTGTTCCCAACACTAATGGGTAAGTTTTCAAGTTATCGATCACGTTTAATGTACATATTTGATGTAGATTTACAATAAATACTCCGGTTATTTTTTCCTACATATACAAATGAAGGTTAAATTGTCGTAACTTCCTTGCGATGTTTGCATTTTGCACATTATTCAAGTTTTGATTATGCTGAAATTTGAAGAACTACAATTCCACATACGTTTGCTTGATGTTTGGACAATTTTAAATAAAGGAGCGGAAGATTCAGATGAAAAAGCGATATCTTAACTATGAAGATACCGATTCTTGTCCTACCAGTCCTAAATAAATCGAAGATGCCATGTTGGTGTTGAAATATTCAGATGAAAGAGTGATATCTTAACTATTAATATGCCGATTTTTGTCCTATATAGATCAGAGATGCCATATTGAAATTGAGAATATCTTTCACGTAACTAGATATCGCTTTCGCCATAGGCAAATATACGATATCTTAACATTAAATATACGCACTTATTAACAAATATATCTTTTTCTCAGTGTGCAATGATTTTTTTCTTTTCAACTTAACACTCGCAAGTAATGCATTGGGAACTTGGTACATTTGAAATTTTTTCATCAAGAGAGCTGGAAAAACGTTTTGAAACGTAGGTTTTGAGGTTAGAGTTGTGGGAAACGTTTTTTTGTCACTTACACCTCGAAACTTACATTTAACCATCAATTTCTTTACCTTGTATATTTCGGCTTTTACAAATTTAAATGTATCACATGTCTGAACGTCGATGATTTTGGGAGTCTTATACTGACTAGACAATGTAATTTTATTGATAAGATCATTTTGTATGTGCGAGTTATGGAAATCACATGTTTAGTAATCGATCGGATAGAACTTCTGAGCATTATTGTGAGTGATTGAAGATTTATTTTTGTTACAATAAAGAATAGTTTGTGATTTATTTTACTTATAAAATAGCTTCTGAAGAGGATTTCATTAAAACTGGAAGTTTGAGGATTTAAGACATATTGGTGGATTTCATTGTGGCGGATAAATTTTCATCGAGCAACGTGCTTTCTTCCATTTCACCTACAAAGTCACACCTCTTCCAGTCCCATGAAATATCGTTTTTTAAAAAAAGGGGTTTCCTTTGCTTTTCGTTCCCAAGTCTTGTGAATTTCATCGGGCGGAATATCCATCCTCAGCGAAAACGCCAACTTTTTGCAGTTTATCATGAGAAGATAGAAAAGGAATGGGAAGATGCCAGAGGTCGTAAGTGACCAATGGCGCAAGGAGAGAAGGAGGTGCCGTAGAACAATACTTCAACCGCTGACTCAGTTTATGGCCGATCATTCGACCCTGACGTTTTTCCCTTTTTTTCCCGTTCCTTTCCCTCTCTCTTTTTTTTTCTTTTCTTTTTTTTCTTCCTCTTCTGCCTCGGTATCCACATGTGTATCGGTAGATAACGCGCCGCGTGTATTTGAACGTACACGGAGCATGCAAATATTCTCCAGTGCACGCTTCGTTAGGTTTTCCAGGGTGTCTGATGAATCTGCAAAATCTGGGAACGATGAGAATTTTAAAGCAAGGTGTATAGGGTTGAACAGAGAACTCATGATCGGGCAGTTTTGTAACCCTGCGAGGATCATAAGATGAGGACAGTTTAGGCAGGTGATTTTCTTGAATTGGAATGAAGGAATCGAGTATTTTTTATGATTTTGGAATAAATTATTACACGATCTATAATATGTATGCAAGGTGATTAAACACACGGAAAGAAATCTTTAGTTGCAAAAACCAAATCTTTAGGTGTCGTTACCATTGTGGCTACCAAAGTCTATGTATGCAGTTAGTTTGGAAGTAACAACCAATACTTTGCGTTTAATTTCAATAGAGCTTTTTGCATTATAGAAAATATTCTGTTTGTAGGAAAACAAATTTTTGTTGTTCACGATACGAAAATTTGTCCGATAATATCCAAACGATTTTTCGTGTTGTTCAAAAAATACTTAAAAACCCAATACTCAAGTAGTCATTAGAATAGGATAATAGAATGCCGTAAATAATATTTTTTATTTTGATCAAAACAACAGAAGAAAACACTTGAATTAAGGGTAAATTTTCAAGTTGAAGGTTACTTTAAGGATTTTTATCATCAACTTCGTGAAGGTCTATTTTGACAATGTTGGGATACTAATGTTTATTACAAAAAACACCAAAATCTTAAGAAGAGTTTCATTTGCAAGATTGTTATTAGAAGAAATTTAAGGAGTACTAAACTAATGGCATTTTGCCTCGTTTGAGAGCAACGAAAAGGCCTGTATGGTGGATGTCGAGATATCCACGAAGAGCATATTCTCGCGATGACGGCGATGAAATGGTTGAATACATTAGGGATTGTTCCCGTCAAAAAACCGGCTGATCGCGCGGCCCGTTGTCAAAATATTCCGCTGGATTAACAAACCTGCTCCGACGCCCACTCGGCTGCACCAGTTCGGTCGGCGGGAACCGGGTCCCGAGATTAAATTATACGCGACATATCCACGGGCTTCGTTGATCGCGATCTTTGCCGAACGAGGATGAAATACGGAAGGCGACAATCGCTGTCTTCTACGTGGCCCAAAAAAACGGCCGATGTGTTAGCGGGCTTTCCATGAATGAGCTTATGTAGTTTTTGTCCATCCTTTCACTCATAGAAAAAAAAAATTAGGTTATTATTACAATACTAAATATATGCAGGGTTTGGAAAGTTACCTAAAAAAATGTAACGCGTTACGTTACCGTTACAAAGATGAAAAAAGTAATCCGTTACGTTATCGTTACTTTAAAAGAAATAGTAACTCGTAACCGTTACCACTTTGAAAAAGGAACGTTCCGTTACTTTCACGTTACTTTTTGGAAGAAATTGAATGTAAATAACAAAAATCGAAAAACTAAGGCTGAAAAATCCAATTTCAACGTACTTGTGATTTTGTTCTATAGAAATTGTTTTTTTCAAATATAATAGAAAATGTTGATCTGAAATATTTCACCCTGAGAAAAAAATCAATCAGCTTGTTCAAATTTTTATATTTTTGCAAGTTGACGAAATTTCTGAATATAACATTTGATTCAATGTTAGCCATAAGAAAACATTTGCAAATTAAATAGATTTTTGAAAGAATCTAAATAACTACCCAGATTTTCAGGATTGTTAAATCTTTTTGTACTTTTCAGTATGTATAAAATGTTGCAGGATTTTCTAGAATTTTTATAAATTTCTATTTTTCTGCACATTTATATATAGAATTCAAGAATTTCATGCTCTAGAATTAAAAGTTTATTGAATTATTGGTATTTGAGAGGATTTTTCAGCAAAAAATTTCCAAGATTTTCATTTCATTTGATTTTTTTTTAACTTTTTGAATCTTTTTACGATTTGAAGAATTGTTCGGTATTTTTGAAACCATTCGTATTTTTCAGTGTGATAGAATATTGCAGAATTTTCTAGTATTTTAACATAATTTTAGTATTTTTAGAATAATAATCGTTCTATACATTTCAAGAATTTGAATATAATGAAACATTATGTGCTTTACAGGATTTCCCACAAAAAAGTGTCTCGATAGATTTTTACTTATTCAAGTACTTTTTATATTTCTTGAGTTTTTCTATGATTTCAAGGTTCGTTCATTATTTTTATATATTGCTGTATGAATTCCTGGAATTCGAAATATTTTCAATGTTTTATATCTGTGGCTTCCCGCCATAACAGACAAAGTCACTTCTGTCATAAGGCTCATTTTACATGATATTCTAATGAAATTTTAAATGTTACGGCATGTGTGACTTTGTCTGTTATGGCGAGAAGCCACAGATATATTTGCACGTATTTTTCCGAACGTATTTTCTTTCTGCATTTTTAAATATTTGAAGAATGTTGTGGAATTTTTAGTTTTTTTAAAGGATATCTCTTTAAATTTCCAGAATGAAATGACATTAGAGGTTCGAAATTTCTGGAGTATATTTCGATCGATTTTGCAGAAAACAGTTTTTTTATTTATTTAAAAGGTCCTCGATGCTTTTTGTATTTTTTATAGAGTTATACAATATAAAAGTTTTCTTATCTTCTTATAGAATTCTATCAACATAAATTTTTAAGAATTAAAAGCTCAAAGAATTGAAGTTTTTTGATTCCTTGAATCACATATATATTTTAAAAATCAAGTAACTTAAAACTTAATAAAATCTAGTATTTTTCGTATTTCATTTTTTTTTTTTTTTTTTTTTGTAATTTTTATTATTCCGAAAAATTTTCTAGCAGGATCTCTAAATCATACAAATCCTACTATTGATTTTAAAGATTTTTATATCTTTTCATGCGAATTTCTGAAATTCAACGCTTTAAGTTGTGAAAGTTTTTAATCAAAAATAAAAAAGCCTATTCTTTGTCAAGATTTTTACACAAATTACGATTATCCCACATAGTTTCATTACAAAATTATTAAAAGAGAATTTTATATCCCAAAATAAGGAAGTTAAAAATTACTTATATCTCAGTTTCAGAACATTTCTTTAAAAGCTACAAATTGTGCTAAAAACCTAATAAGACAGATAAAAGTAACGTAAAAGAACGGGATTTTCGTTACTCGTTACCGAAAAAAAGTGACTCGTTCCCGTTATCGTTACTTGTTAATTACTGTAACTTTTAAATTATGTAACTTGTTACGTTATCGTAACAGTAAAAAAAGTAACGTTTTAGAGTAACGCATTACTTGTAACGCGTTACTTCCAAACCCTGTATATATGGTACTAACTGTACCCGGCAAACGTTGTCCTGTCCAAAAAGTACATTGAATATAGGGAAAAAACAAAAAGACAAATAAACGATTTTGTCGGTCATTACCTACTTATAATTATAAGTTATCGAGTTTTTTCCTCAAGCCTTTTACATTAAAACCTATGAAATCATTCAGACTAAACTGTCATTTGAAGTATAAAGTTATAAATGAATAAAGTAGTACCAATTTTCTTTTTACAATCATTGAGTGTAAATCGATGATCGCGGTGTGATAACAATTGACAATAATCAATTTTTCATTAAAGATATATTTCAGAAAGCTGATTTCAAAATTTTTTTAAACCTCAATGAGGGAAAAAATTCCGAGTTGGTTTGAACTGTCTTAACCTCTCTCGATTTTCTTCTGGTTACAGTTTTATCACTCGAGTTGCTTTAAAGCAAATCCTTATACAGACAATAACAGGAAAAAAAATTTTGAAAATCCCTCACTTCGTTCGTGAGTTATAAGGTCCCAAACAAACACTATTTCATTTTAATATATATATATATGTAGATTGTGGAATTACTTTGAAATATTGTACTATTTGCTAGATGTACAGCCGTTTTTGTCATAATA
The DNA here is from genome assembly GCA_028476575.1 of Platygaster robiniae. Lineage (NCBI taxonomy): Eukaryota > Metazoa > Arthropoda > Insecta > Hymenoptera > Platygastridae > Platygaster > Platygaster robiniae. The sequence goes on along the minus strand of CM052020.1, from coordinate 29,437,111 downwards.
TACAGGGTTGACAAAGGGCCGCAAAGTTGACGGATCATCAGAAAATCATCGATGCCTCATGAGATTCTAAGCCTATTGTACATATTTCGTTTTTTACTATATGTACTTTCAGTATTTTTTGCGATATTATATTGTTTATAGTGTAATTCTTTTTAATCCAGATTCTATAAATTGATGGGCCAGTTAATACTGGCACAACATTTTGACAACAGAAAAAAATCTAGTACTTTCTGTCATATACATACTATTGTAAAATGTACTAGAATATTGTAAATTTTACCATATTATTGTGGTTTTATGACATTATTGAAAATTTCGACATTTTTATTTTACTTATGATAGTATTGTATAGTAAAATTGTTATATTATATAAATTACAATTATGTATGCCAGTTTTTGTTGCATCATTTCAGAAAACTCAAAATCTAGAGAATGCAAATTGAGCTATATGAATTATCATTTTTACTCTACTCTTTTTCACGCGCCGGCGCGTCAACGTAGAGCGCAGGCGCGGAATTTCAGTCAACTGGCAACAGGTGGCAACCGCGTCGCCTTTTCTCACTCGCAATGTATGTACACATGCATGAAAATAGACCAGAGAAGCTAAAACATTTTTTTTGAACGAGGGACTTGCGTTCATGCTGCTTTTTTTAAATTTTGAAACCCTTTTTTCTGTTGAGCCAGCGGACAACAATTTTTTCGGCTTTATACAATATTGTATTATATTGCAATATGGCACTTTGAAAAGTCCACAAATTTATAGCAAAAAGAATAGAGAACTATATAGATCTGATTACTAGCAAAACTGTACGGAGTTTTCTTTTTCTGAAATCAGTACTTGAACATGTAGTTCTTCATCATATACATATAGACATGAAGTTGTATTATACGTATATAAGATACAACTATAACACACAGATACATCTACTATACTATATTTTAATAAATACAATACAAACATTTTCAATAATAGCCTAATGGATGGTAAAATTTACAATGTTTCATTTGTATCCTTTATTACTAGAGTAAAAAGTACCAGATTTTTCTGTCAGTGCATGCTCCGAAAGCACGTTGTTTCCTACATCGCGAAAATTTCTCGGCATATCGCGTCATCCCCTTTAACCGGCGGATTGAATTTTTCCCCGGCGCGGGCAGAGGGGACTGGGGGGTAGGGGTGTGGGGTGGAGTGGAGCCGAGGGGGTGCGAAGGAAAAAGAGGGCCGGGGGTGCGCATGACTCCGTCAACCCCCTCGCCGTCCTCGAACCGCCGGCGTCGCCCCAACCCCCGAGGCCCCCAACCCTTATCCGGCTTTCCCCTGGGACAATACTTTTGCCCCCGCGGTCGTGCGCCATCCGCCCCCGCCTCACAGCCCTTCCCAGCCCTAAACGGGAATGGAATTGTCCGCCTTGAGGGTTGCCGGGGCAAAAAAAGGCGAGAAAAAAAAGCGAGGGGAAAAAACGGGACCTAAAAAACCAAAAAAGAGAAAAAAAAAGAAAGAAAGAAAGAAAGAAAAGAAACGCATGGAAGAACGGGGAGCAAAGAAAAAAGACGAGATGAGAAAAAAAGAGGTGGGGTGATGGACGGGGAAAGAGTCAGTCAGGAATTTCGCGTATCTTTCCGCTCGCCCGAAAAATCCTGGAGGATTTGCGGCGATGATTTTTCGACGAGCTCGCGATTTTCGGATTCTTTTTCTATGTCGGGATACACTGTTAGAAATTTTTGTCTTAAATTCAATATAACGCGTAGAACGCAAATTTCACATAACCTGTATTAATAATGCATTAAAAATATACAAAATATGTACACGTTTACATTACTTTGATGTACGGGTGCCTTAAATTTTATACATCATGTGTGTTTGAATTTATACAAGACATTATTATATACTTTCATTATATTCCAGATGAATTCAAGTCAGATTTGTATCAATGCACTGATGTACTAAAATCATACAAAAATGTTTAGATTAAATTTAATACAAGTAATGTGTAATTTGCCTTACATCCCAACAAACCATGTCGACACCAAATTTTTTCTGTTAAAATTCTAATACAACAAATTTTGGTTTTGAGAAAATATTTACAGAAAACATTCTCACATTAAATTTCCCTTCTATTTATTTCAGTTATCCGTATTTTTGAATTTCAGCTGAATAAAACACTCAGAAGTAAATAATTTCTTCGCATTTTTTGCATGTAATATTCCATCCATCAGGTCCTTCACCCACCTTCACCTCAATATTTAAATGGTTTCCACTCATATTTGAAGGACTTTCATAATAATTCGCATTTGAGAAAAAATTTGGTGTAGCCACCTAGCGAGCACAAGTGTAGTAACCAACTTGTGTGAAAAATATATTTTACTCAAATAAGTGTCTCGAATTTATACACATCTAAAGTATGTGTACCATACTTATGTTTCAAATATCAAGTTTATGAAATTTCAGGTACATTTTAACATAGACTCTATGGAAAGTGTATTAAACTCAAGTAGGTGTCCTTAAATCATACACTTTCAAAACATGTGTATCTAATATACATTTCATACAGCTGTCTTACGATATTTGAAGTGCATTTTAATACATTTTGAATAAAATTGTATGAAATTTAAGAAAATTTTCAACAGTGTAGGTGATTGTTGTGATTCAGGCACGTTGGCAGGGGGGTTTTTGAGGTTCAACCCATCTCTAAATTTGGATAAATTCAATTATCATTTTATGTAAATATTACGATAGAGTTATATTGAAAATTATTTCAAAAAAACAAAAAATAAATATTTTTACATGAAAAAATTATAATAAATATTAACATAGGGCAAGTTTTTGAAAGATGTACTCATTGTAATCTAGAGGACATAATCTCAAAGTTAAACAACATTTAGAATTCTTAACATTACAAACTGAAAAAAAAATCCAATCCTGCCTTCAGAAGATTTTATTCTTGAACAGAGCTCTTTATATAGATGTTTGGAATTGCAAAGAAAATTCAGAATCTATAAAAATGCCAAAGAAAACCTTGGAATTCTGGAGAAAGTTCTTCGACTTGTATTCGGTTTTCTAATTGTTTTTTATTTTTTTTTTTATGTTCTTAGTATGATTCATATATGATTTTATATACGAAAACAAACCAAAAACACTTTGAAATCTGTATAAAAGGTACCGTTTTCTGAAAAATTTATTGACACACTCGAAATCTTTGAAATTTCACGATCTACAAAATCTCCTAATCTACAAAGTGATAAATAGATGATATGATAATACCAGAAATTGGGTAATATACCAGAACATGCGATAAAATTTCATTAATAATATACGTTACAAAGTTTCTACATAAATCTAATATAATATATGAAAAACTCAAAATTTTCGTATATACAATTTTTTCTGAAATCTTTACAAATATTCAAAAATTGAACCAGGGGGTACAAACTCGGTCGAAAGGCTGCAAGAGTTGAGAGGGGGTAAATCAGGGGAAATCAGGGGAAACGCAAAGTCGGTTCCTTGTGAGAGCTTTACATGTGTTAGTATGAAAGAAGGATAGGTTGATATTTTTATCGTTCTAGAAAGAAAAAGAAAATCTATGCTTGTGTACGCCTACACACGTACGCACACAACTACTCTTCACATGGAACCGATTTTTAGTTCGTGCCAGAGGGCTCGTCAATCGAACATAAATACACAGGGCTTATGGTAGTTTGTACCCCCTGAATTTAACAAAATTCTATTATCAGAGCATTGAGTTCTAGAAAGCTATAGAAATTTCAATATTAAAGCGTAGAATCTTTCAGGTTTTATAAATACTGAAGAATCATAAAAAATACAGAAAATTGTTAGCAAAATATGTAAACCCCAGTGACTTGCATAAAAATCACAACAATTGAATTTTATTTTATTAAACACGCAATCGAAAAATGTGCGACTCTTGTTTCCAAAAATTTTGTATAAAAAAAACAATAGCGTAAAAAGTTATAATCTAAGAATAAGAGTACCAAAATGACGCGACTTAAATATTGTTAATTATAAAAGACTTCTGGAAAAAATTCTTTGTACTTTGTACTTTTTTTCTTACTCGAAAAAAACAATGTTTCGAAATCTCGATTTTCGGCACTTTCTGCACTTTGGCTTATCTTTAGGATTGGGGGGCCTTAATTGTAAATTAGTCAGTTTTTATGGGTAAAGTTTTTGGCGAATGAAGTTCTAGAAATTCGATAAGTCTTCTTATCGGTGTTCTTTCCAAGTTTGAGTTGAGTTTCTGGGGTGAAGGGGTGGATGAGGGGAGGGTTAATACGTGACTGCGATGAATAAATCTTTGCTTGAGTTGATAAGCATGGGCTTTGTTTTATGGGGAAGGGAGAGGACAGTTATCCTCTTTTTTTTTATAATTAGCTAGGAAAATTTAGTGAAAAAATATGATGAATTTAAATTGATTTTCGTTTTTGTTTTTTTGTTTTTCAACGAAAAACAAAAGTTGTACAGAGGAAGCTGTTGATTGCTGAAAACTTTACTGAGATTCCAAAAAATTCATTTGTTTTTGTGAGTAAAATGAATTTTATGTAACGTATAAGTAATTGGGTAGTTACTTTCATTATGATTAAAAATAAATAAAATAGTTTTTTTTTCATTATTGAATTATTTGAAACAAGAAGAAAATAGTATACAAATTTGAGAGAGTAAAATTTTCGATGTTTTCTAATTCTCATATTTATTGCAGTTATTTTAATATTTTAAATATTAAGTTGAAAAAAACTTGAAAAATAGGTGTAGCGTGTTCCAAGTTGACAATTCGAATGTATTAAAATATAGCTTATTTTTAAAATGCAAAGTTTGAAATCTGAAATCAGACATTACTGAATTAATAACTGAAGTTGAGTGACCCAAAGTTGTTTTACTTGGAAACCTTATAATTGATATAAAAAATAAAATAAAAATCCTTTTTTTTTTTATATATATAAACTTATATTAAAACCTATTCAAAATTGAGTATATTTTCTTACATCGTAATTGAAAATTTACACCGACAGAAATATGTTTATTAATTCAGGATTTTTTTCAAGACTGAAAATTTTCATGTCTGGCAATCCATAATTTACCACTAGATGATTTTCCTTTTCGTTACAAAAATAAAATTTTTAGGGCAAAAACATCCAAAATATTTTATATATGAACCCCCAAAATATTGTCATTCACCATTCAAATTTGAATTTTTGAAATACAAATTTTGGGAATGCAAATATTTGTAATTTTCTCATTTACTAAGTTTTGAATGGAACCCTTTGTAGACTTCACAAATTTCCTTAAAAATAAAATTCTCATCTCATAAAATTTAGTTTAGATTTTAGTTTTTTAAATACAAATACCTAATCTCAAAAGTTTTCAGAATTTTCAGAATCCTGGAATTCGAATAAGCCTCATAACCTACAGAAAAGAATAAAATTTTAGAAAATTCGATGATTTAAGGCTTCATTTTGATATTCCAAAAAACACAGAGCTTCTTTTGAATTTCACTCTTTTTACGGTGCATCGTAACATCAATGATATTAAATCGATAATATCAACACGCAAACGCGGGGAAAAATGAAAAACGGTACAAAGCAAGTAAAAAAAACCGTAGTCCCGCTTTTTCGGTAATTCGGCGTTCGCAGCGATTACGCTTTTTTGTGCGGAGTCCGTCTGTAATGCGTGAATTCATTTCGAAACGCTCGAATGCAACTATATGACTTTTTCTCTCCAGTTTACAATTAAAAGCTTTCCCAGGGTTTTTGATACTCCTACAAAATGAATTTTTCATTTCTTTCGCGCTTTTGTCTTTGAATAAGGAGAATCTAAGTACAATATCACCGGAGTGCATCAAGTCTTCATTGCTGAAGGGGTCTTCTAGTTACGTGGTTTCAAAAAATCAATTTTTTTATTTACATGTTTCGAATCTATATGTTACAAGAAATATACCCTATAAAGAATTAAACCCAAAACAGGATCTTTCCCGAAATATGGGTCGCAATTATTCATTTTTAATGTGCACAAAGTTCCAAACGTGTAAAATTACACAAAAAATGAAAAAAGACAAGTATTTAATACAAAAGTTTTTTCTTGTTGCTTTCAAGAATATATTTCGGTCGAACCAAAAAACTGTATGCTCACCAACAAAATATTTGACTCAATCCTGCCCATGAGAAAAATCAAAAATTCATTCAATTTCTCGTTTTGTTTAATTTTAAACGTTTGGATATTCAGTTAGGTCATTTTTATAATTTTCGAAAAATTGAGTGCCTATTGCATAGAAGCGTAAATATGGTCACGACGGCCATTCTTGAGGATACAACATTCATCTAGCATTTTCCGCGTGAGTTGAAATAGGGAGACGTCGCGAAAGCCCGAGCTTTTTGCTTTCCTTAATTTTCTCGACTTGCGAAATTAATTTAAATTTCCTTCCCGAACTGACTTTGCTTCTGCCTGTCTGCTCGCACGAGGAAATACCGTCGCTAATCCAGCAAGAAAACCGTATCTGGATACGGGCCAACTATTTTCATTGCGCACCCCCGCAAGCTGTTATTGCTGATGTAGCAGAGGCATAGCCAATGTCGCTAAATCAGGGACGTATTTCTCTTCGAGAAATTGCGATCATAATTTGTTAAGCACCGGGGCGGAAAATCGGAAAATAGAAGCTGATATTCGACGTGAAACCATGAATACAGCCGGCACTCGATTTTTTGCACTTCGAATTCAGACGTTTTACTTAGTGGTTTCTATCAGCAGAAATTATGATTACTTTTATTTATTAATTTTTTTTTTTTTTTATGTATTCTGAATTTTGAATCGTAAAAAGACAATCTAGAAGATAAGAGTTTATCAGTTCCTGACTTTCACTTTCCCATCAATTTTTTTCTGTACGAGGACTGATCCAGTTTTTTTTCAATCTCGCTATATCACTGTTCAAATTCAAAAACAAAACACAAAGTTCTCCACCTGATTGGTCGTACTTTCTTATCAGGAGATGAAAGAAAGCGAAAAAGGAAACGCGGAAGAGTTGAAAAAAAAGATCATATACTCGTAAACGTATACACATTTATCGGCGATAAGATAACTGGATACAAGTGGTTGCGTCATTTATATGCGACACGAGTTCGAAAATAATAATTTGGAGACCTGGATCTCACGTTTGTTTTTTTTTTTGTTTCGTCACTGGAGTCTTCTAAATAAATCACGATTTTTGAGAACTGTTAGCCTATGAAAATTTCTAGTTATGTATTATAATTAATTTTTTTTTTAATTTACTGATGAGTATTTTTACATTTTTCGTAGTTCTTTAAATTCTAAAAAAAAAAAAATAATAAAAAAGTTATAGACATTTAATATATATATTTTGGGCGAAAAATCGTGCTTGATTTTTAACTTTAAATTTGTGAAAATTTTCATCGAAACATTATGGATAACAATAATTTTTCGAAATTGCCAAGGAATAGACAAACATTTTTATAATACGATCATTTCTTACAAAATTTAAATATATTGGATGATTCTGTTAACTGTTTTAAAATTTTTTGTTTTTTTTTTTTTCTCTACTGTTCCTCAAAATGACATGTTTTTTATTTTCGATGAAGTACTTTTAATTACAAGACATAGATAATTTTCTACTAGATTTTAACTTCTTCGAAATGATTAGTTTGAAAAATGTAGCTTTTTTTTGTATAATATACATACATTAAAATCATGTCTTTTCAAACTTCAAAACAATGTAGATAGTGTTTAAATATGAGCAATATTCATAAAATTTTCAATTGACTCGAATAGTAATTCGGAAAAAGTTAAGTTTTTGAAGTTTTTCGGAAATTTCGGACTTTTTTATATATTTTGGAAAATGATTGTAGAGCTAATCCATTACGAAACATAACTTTTTGATTATTATATAATATCGCCGAAACATACAAAATATTATAATGTCATGAACAGGTTTCGAATAATTTTAGTTCAAATCGTGCAGAAGTTTAGGAAGTGTTGTATCAATTTCATGATTTTATTTTCTCGTCGTATCGATTATAATCGATCATGAATTCGTGTTGATAATTCACAGAAAATTATTCTATTTATTAGAATATAACTATTTTGATGAGCTGAACATTGTTAATAAATAAACAATGCACTAGTGTTGAAAATCGAGATACTTTACTTGCATGTGTTGAATTTGAATGCTCATGATTTTTTTAAATTGTATACATTAATTAAAAAACTTTTCTATAGTATTCCATGGTTTGATCATATTTTGTAATGGTTTTTGACATTTTTATTTTTTAACCTTCTACGATTTTCGTTAATTTGCACAATTTTGAAAAATTAAAATAAGCCAAAGTTCTCAGCACTCGTGATATTTCAAAAGTTTTCTGTAAATACGAGTAAAAAAAATCTCCAACACATCTGAAATTTATTCGAAAATAATCAAAAGAACTTAAAAATGTAGGGGGAGCGAGGCAAAACGGGATGTTGGCAATAGTTAAGAAGCTATGCATTGACATTTAGCGGAGATGGTACGAACTACGTCAGTAAAGTGCCCGAGTGTAATTTTTGCAAGAACCGGCTGAGTTTGTCAGTTCACCAAAAAGTTGTGATAAGGTGCGTCATTCCGAAGCGTCGGTTGTAACTAATCGTATTTATATTCGTAAGTGAGTACTAGAAAGCTAAATACCATGCCCAAACGAGTCATACTATGTTAAATTATACCTTACTACGAACAAATCAAGCTGTCATTCACGAACGTATCATTATTAGTCACCGGTTACTTCAATGTTGATCTAAAATATACCTTGGGAGTAGAACGGGGAGGTTACATGGTTTATTATCTCAGCGTGAAAATGTTCTAAATATTGACCATTTTTTCACAAAATGGTGAGAAAATACAAAAGAAAAACTTTGAGACACAGTTGGTCAACAGAAGACCCATATTGGTACCCTAAAGAGGCCGTAGATGACTTCCAGCTCAGTCGAAGTAAAGAAGCGGACAAATTTTGTTTCAAAATTTATATGATTGAAATTCGCATGGTTAAAAATTTTTTTCATTTCCCTAAAATTAAATAAACTATCATAAGTATTTCCAAAAATCAACCCTAAATAAATATTTCGAGACCCGAGTCGAAAACTATTAAGCCTTGCCAGATGGTTACGGGTGTTTTCTGAACACTCGATCGACACATTGTCGAAATCGCAAGAACTGGTTTTCGTTCTTCACAACAGTAAGCGTCCTTTACGATATGGTCAGACTATTCAGTTGTCCGCGTTAAAACGCTCTTCATTCGTTTCCAAGCCCTCTCGTGAACACGTTTTCAAAGCAATGATACTGTGATACTGTCTTCACCCATCTCCAAAACAAAAGGATTTCTAAATTGTTTCCACATCCATTCTGTGACAAAGATACTTTTTCGAACTTGGCGAGGAAAATGCCCATTTTCCCGTCGCTCCAAGTTATTAAACAAAATATTGCCTATGAAGATGTAGACCAAGTTTATTAGCTTATTTGATTGTAAAAATCGGAATCATTGAGAAAAAAATTTTTCCATCCCAGATGGGTAGTATACTATTCCTCGTTCTAACCTCAGAGTCACGACTTATGAAATCAATGTCTTGATGTTCATAGAAAAAAAAGGGCAAATATTCCTCCTCTCTTGCGAGCAAGGATTTTAATACCAAAAAAAAAATTTTTTTTTCTAAATCAGGGCATTTCGTTAAGCCTTAATTCCACTCTACGCTTTGAAGCTTGCCTCGGTGCTTTCCGCGCTGTTTTCCGCAAGCAAAAATGCGCGTACCTCGAGAGAAAGAGAGGAAGTGAGAGAACGAAAGAGAAAACGACAATCTTGAATAAAATAAAAAAAATTTTTAAAAATGGAAAAAAATCGTGAGAGGGTTGTAGGGGGTATAAAGGGGAAAAAAAGGAAAGAAGAGAATTCGCCGAGGCAGAACGCTGGTGAAAATAAAAGGGTGCGAGTCGAAGAGAGAGATGGGGCAAGGTGAGACAGACCCGGCAAACAATGGCAGCGCGTGCACAGTCGTCTCTCTCTTTCTCGGGCTCTCGTTCCTCGCTCTCCCTTTCTGCCGTCGCCCCCGACCCCCTTGCCCCCCCCCCCTCCTCTCTTCTCAAAGCCCCTCTGGTCACCGGCGGGGGGCTGTTGGGGTCGGGGGTAGAAGGCTCGTTTCAATGAGACAGGGTATACCTGGGCGATGGAGAGGAGGGTGGAGCAGCGAGGGGTGAAGGGGCGGAATAAGGAGGGATGGAACAGGTTCCAGCCACTGGGTAGGTGGGGTCGGCGGGGGCAGAGGACCGAGAGAGATGAACGGAGCGAGGGGAGCGGGGAGGGCGAGCCAGGTGGTGGGGGTTTGGGTGGCAGCGTGAGGGGCGACATGGGGGGGGAGGGGGAGAACTGGAATCCTGAGTGGCAACGCCGTACCCGCGAATCGACGAACCTGGGTACCGAGAGCTTAAAGCGATAGATCAATATGGCGCGGGGAGCGTGGAAAATGCACGCAGGGGGCCACGTTGGAGGCTGAGGGGGGGTTATTAAAGAGGGAATTTTCGGGGATTTTAGAAGTTTTATTATTTGATGTTCTATTGTAGGAGGGAGGAGAGAAGAGGAGGGGGTGTGATTTTAGGTGAAATGGCATTTGAAAGTTGAAGTGTAAGGTACGATTTCGCATGTAAGATTCCTCATTTTTTTGTGATTAAGAGATTTGGAATAAAAGCTTGATTGTTTGAATACCCTAAGCTAGGTGATTGATAAGAAATTACGGGAGGAAAAAATTTTCGTGTAAGTTTAGAGTGTGTCAAGATAGGTTTGGAATTTTAAGAGGGAAATAAAGTAGTATTTTTTTTTGTTACTATTAATATTTTCCGATTAAGGGATTATACAGGGTGATTTAGAGTCCTCGCGAATGCCGAAAATTATGGGTTCCTCAAAATCAAAAAAGTTATTTTAGCCAAAAATCAAACAATAAATGCGCTCTCTTGATAAGTAGGGTCGACTTCACTGACAAAAACTTGATCCAAATTTTCTTTATATTGCTCTGAGTTGAAAAGTCCTTTGCCACTTTTCACAAAACTCAAAATGAAAATAGATATCAGAGACGCAAGTTCCGACCAATCAGATTCGCTCATTTAATAGCTTGAATATCTTTTTTGATTTTGAGTTTTGTGAAAAGTGGCAAAGGACTTTTCGACTCAGAGCAATATGAAGAAAATTTAGATTTGGTTTTCATCAGTGAAGTCTGCTCCCCCTTGTCTAGAGCGCACATATATTGCTTAAATTTACGGCTTACATAACTTTTTAAATTTCGAGTTTTATAAAAAGAATCAAAGGAAAAATCGTCTATTAGCAATAGTATATTAGCAAGAATTATTAGTTACAGATATACTTTTTCTAATTTTTTGATGTTCATATGTAATGTTAAAAATCAGCTTGAAATAAATTAAGGATTATAATTTATTGTCAAAGTTACTGTCCTTTATCGAAATGCATTTTTTTTTCGAACAGGCTTGCAGTAAGTCAGATTGAAGTTCAGTAGCTCAATTGAAATTGAAAAATTAAAAAATTTTGTCATCATGGGAATGTGTAGAGCTTGCCAAAAGTAATGTGGTTTTGTAAAAAAATATAGGTATTTTCTGTTCACCAAACCACCTTTCCGAAATAGTACCATACATTGCATACTTCCAAATTTTAGTTTTGAGGCTAAAGTAGCGTAAATCATGTTTTTAGCTTCAGAAATTTTATTTGATAAATGTTATCAATAAATTTAAAATTCATGAAAAAAAATTCGTTTGCGACCTCCATACATTAATCCGAAATAATTTTAAAAAATGGAAATTGGTTCAATAGTTTTACAGAATTATGCTCACAGTGCTGTCATTTTGCAGAAAAAGGAAAAATGCTTTTAAAACAAAAAAAATGTCACTTTATTGAATTGCGATTCCCACTGTATCTTGATTCCCTGGATTGTCGATCGTATAAGTTGAATTTTGTACTGCAAGAAATTGAAAGCAAACTGTGAGTTAAAAAAGCACTCAGCAGAGTAAATTTTTATAAAGATTGATGATTTTTTATGAGGACATCGGTTTTACATAACACAAAACTAGTTACTAAGGGATGAGAGTGATTCAATGAATTTGAAATTTTAAAAATATCCTGAATTTAGGTTTTTGAATTTAGGAAATGAAAACATTTATTCAATTTTTTCAAATTTGAAAAAATGAAATGAAAACATTAATTCAATTGTTCAAATTTTTTTAAATATAGTTTAAATTTTAAAATATCTTAATGTGGAAATAGCACTTGCTATAAGTTATGGTACAGTCGGGCAATTTATTGTACTACAGTGTTCTTTCTGCGAATAATGAAGGAAAATTATACATTATTCGTTTATGAAAAATTTTAAATTTGTTTTAAAAATTTTACTCGTATGTGCTTATGTAAAACAAAGTTTTTGAAGAGCATCTGGGAAATTTCAATCGAATTATTATCGATTTGGCAGAAAACTACGACTTTTTCATCACCGTTATGTGATGTTGACGAAAAAGTGAATTTTTGAAGGATATTTAGTAATTCAAATATCTAAAATTGATACGCGTGGTAGTAATACTCGAAGTATAATATTGTTCCAATTAGTATTTTAAAGTACTAAACAACAACATCTAACAATAAGCCACTCTTTCGATTTATACGTTTGTCTCTAACATTCGATTGAGGTATTAAAACTTGAAGTACCTTCCTCTCTTTTTCCTATGTCACACTTTTTCATAATTCTGCCCCCACTCCCTTACTCCCATTCTTTGTACTAACCCTAAGTGTACAATACACACCGCAAAATAACAAGCGTTCTTTGCTTTTGCAGTGAGTACCATAATTGTACACTATTATGCGATTAGCATATGTCAATTTTCACGGAAACGATTTCGATCCTCTGATGAAAAATCTGGTTTTCGTACTACTATTTCAAATTGATTCAGTTTAAAATAGAATTTTGGGGAAAAGGGGACGTCACTCGCGGAAGGTTAAAGATAAGGGCCTTTTGTTTGTGAGCTGTCGAGTCGCGTGGACGCAGTCAGGTTCAACATTAATTTTTGTAGTTTAAGTTGGTTTTTATTTTGGATTTTTATGGTGTGGAGCACTTCGCTTGAGGAAAGGATCAATATATTAGCGATTGGGCATGCTTTTGGGTTTTGAATTTGGTTTGTTTATTTTTGAGTTTGGAGTATTTGCGTGATTTTTATTTGTTGTTTCGATTTATGTTTCATGAGATTTTTTTCCTCTCTATAGGACTATTTTGATATTTATCGTACTCATTTTCCGTTTTTATTTTTCTGATTAGATTTATTTTCATTGTTCAATGTTTTCGTTTATGATGATGCAATAATATTGCTATGCGATTTTGTTGTTGTGAGGGACTGTTTTGGGGATATTTTGGATTATTTGTCGATTGATATCGAGGAATTTGTGAATATATGGACATTTTGGTAACGGTTGCGAAAGATAATAAAGGGATACTTTATAAGTTCAGGGGGTTTTCTCTTATTTTGTATTTAATCCTACATGGTCCTTAAACTGATCCTTACTTGGAGTTCACTGGCCTTTTGCTAGTGAGACAGGTTTTGGGATATTTTTTGTTTGGACTTATTGCTGTGATTTTTTATTATTGTTGTTGTGTTTTACTTTTGTTTATTCGTTTATTTTCAACGTTACAAATGGCTGATGTTAACGAAAAAATTATAGTGACGATAGTGGGATGAGTGGAAAAATTACTAATATTTAATGTTAATAATAGTTATAATAAAATGTAGTACATGTTGATATGATTTATTATTATTATTCTTATTTTTTATCATAATTGATAATTTTTTACTATCAATAACATTATTTTTCATTATCAATATCATTATTTTTTTATCATTATCATGAGGTGACATCGGGAGTGCCTCAGGGATCGCATCTTGGTCCACTGTTATTCAAAGTCTTTATAAATGACCTTCCGTCTTGTTTTTCTATATGTAGATGTTTATTATATGCTGTTGATGCTAAGATATTTGCAATGATTCGGTCAATTGAGGATGCATTGAGGTTCCCAACTGAGATAAATAGATTATATGATTGGTCTGTTTCTAATAAATTGCCATTGAATCTATCCAAGTGTAAGATTGTACGTTTTTCTATGTGTCGTAGACCCATTGTGTTTCCTTATACTATAGGCAACACTACATTGCACAACGATAATTCACAGCTAGATCTTGGTGTTTATTTTACAGATTCTCTTTTCTTCAATGATCATATAAATTCAATCTGTAGCAAGGCATATCAAAGATTGGGTCTCATCAATAGGGTCGTGTCGGAACTGAAGAGTGTGGACATTTATATCTTATTGTATAAATCCTTGGTAAGGCCCATCCTTGAGTATAGTACGGTCATTTGGAACCCGTATACTGAGGTTATGGCGTCGCGTATTGAGAAGGTACAGCACAAATACCTCAGACGATTGGCTTACTTGTCGAATAGTCCTATGGCTTTTGCCAATCACGATTATTCACCGATTGAATCCACTTTTGGGATATCGACATTGGCCATTAGAAGGCAGTTTAATGATTTTATTTTTTTGTATAAGATCATTTACGGCCAGGTGGATTCTCCGGAAATATGTCGGAGGGTGGTTTACCATGTTTCTGATAGGGATTTTAGAACCACCTCGTCTAGATTGTTCTGTGTTAAGCAACATAAAACAAACTATGGGGCAAATGAATCACTAGCCAGGATCATGATGAATGCTAATAGGTTGAGGTGTGAGGTTACGTTTTTCAATGGCTCTCTACCGGGATTTAGACATTTTCTTTATAATAGCTTGTCTACCGGCGATTTGCAGCATGTTGATAAGCCTCGTCGTTAGTGCACCTGACTGTAATAACTACTTCGTTGTTGCTTTTTTTTCTTTTTTTTCTACTCTTTACTGTCGAAAATTAAATTATTTTTTGTACAAAAGGGCTATGCCCGTTGAATTGATTGAATAAATAAATAAATTATAATCATGTCTATAAATAAATAAGAAAGGAAGTTGATTTAGTCATAAAAATGCTAAATACAAGAATGAATGATCGTTTAATATCGTAATGTTTATATTATGTAGCACCACACTCATCACAAGATAGGACGTACCGAAAAACAATGAATGACACTGGTATAAATGAGATGAATCATTAGTGCAAGTATGGATTTGATAACACTTATTCCTAGTTCGAAGGAGCGAAGCGCTCCCATGCTTTTGGGGCCCCTTTTTTCCCAAGGCGCAGAAACCGAAAAGCGGGCGATAAAACCCTTTCGGGAGCCTCTTTAATTACGCGATCGGATGGGAGCGCTTGATCGAGCGCGTGCGTGTTGCTCCGGAAGCCACGGGCAACTTCCGGAAACTCGCCGGGGTGAGTTTCTTGCTCTCGCTCGCGCTCTGTGTACACAAGGAATTAGGCGCGAAAAGCAGAGCGCCGTGTCCAACTCCGGCCCCTGTTTGTCATTTCGCGAATCGTCCACGTACAAGTCCACGTACGTTGTCTGAAAGTAATTTATAATGCAGAAATAAAAAAGTCAAGGATTAATGATTCTTGCTATATTTATTGGGGTCCAGGGTGGAATTTTGATAGCGACATTGCCTTAATGGTTTCTAGATTATTTTTTTTTAAATCCCTTAATTTTTTCAGATTTTTATAACAACGTTAGCCCATGCTGGTGGAGTCGTCTTTTTCGCCATTTATGTAACATGAGGTTTCGTCCTAAATACAGTTTATAATTTTTTCAGTTACGAAAATCACAATAAAAATCAGTGAATAGTTATGGCGTATTGCAAACAAAATATCAAGTCTCTGAATCAATACCTCAAGCATTAGATCGAAGTTGAAAAACCTACAACCATAAGAATTAATTATTTTTTTCGATAAAGTACAGGATTTTTGAGACCTATCAAGTTAGCACAGCTATGATGGCACAACCCAAAAAGCATATGGTAATAAATTGCACAAAATGTATTGCTAATTCGTAACCGAGGTAAAAAATGTATTGCTTTCCATGGAAAAAAATATTACTACTTGTGCCGGTTTGAGACTTATTGTTAGCCTAGCACAACTGGTCATTTTTCACAATTCTTCATTAAAATGGTTATAAAATAATTGTTATTTATTACCACCCAAAACCAAAAGAATTTTAACTACTTTACGCAAAAAACGTACATACTTACTAACTTGTCACGCCCGCGCTCGTAATAAAGTGAGGGTGAGCATAATATATTCCAACTATCTGAATCGCAAAAAACATGTGGTAATAAATTGCACAACATTTATTGCTAATGAATTACGAAAGTAAAAATTTATTGATCTTCATAGAAAAAGGTATTACCAGTTGTGCCAGCTTTAGAATTAAGACAGCACAACCTGTAATTTTTCACAATTCTTCAATAAAATTGTTTTAAATGACTAATTCATATTTATTACCGCTAAAAATAAAAGTTTGTTTATTAGTCCATGAACAAAAAAGAAACTAATAAGGCATGCCACGCTAGCTTTAGGGGGAGGGTGCACAATATATCCTCCAGTATCCGAATTGCAAGAAACATATGTTAATAAATTATACAATACTCATTGCCAATTTATTACCATCAATGATAATTGATTACTTTCAATCAAAACAAATTATAAAGGATTGTGCTAGTCGTAGACTAAAATTAGTGCAAACCATAGTTTGTACGATTCCTTGTTGAAATGATCTGAAAATTCTTAATTTTATGTCATTACTACTATAAGAAGGAACAATTATAATATTTACTTCGAAAAAACGCACTAACAAGTCTAGCTGCGCTAGCTAGAAGGTGGGAGTAGCATAATACATTCCGATGTCTGATTCACAAAACAAATATGGTAATAAATTGCACAACATTCATTGCTTTTTTTGAACAAAACTGTCGTTATTAATTTTTTATAGTTATTTTTATCGTATTTGTATAAAATAAGAATCTAAAGCAAATTATATAAATAACATATTATAATAATACGCAAATAAAAATTTTCCACATTATTATCAATATTGTTTTTTTAATCAACGTCATCATTTTTATCTTCAATATGACGATTTTATTATCATCATTACAAAGATTGATAATTTTTATCTCAAATCATTAAAATTAAAAGAACAGTCAAATTTTTCCCGTAGGTTTAGTAGTAACTATATTTGTTTTCATTATTGATATTTTTATTTTTATGATAATTATAATTGTTATAACAAATATTATTATTAAGATGTAAATCGTCGGTATTATTGTTTTACAGGGCATATGTCATTTTCTTGTAAAAAACTTGGCGCAAAAAAAATTTGTTTGAGGAAAGAACGCCTTGAAAACTCTGTTATTATAAAATTTTGTAAGAACTCTAATTAGTATTTCATGAAAAACCAGTACTAAAGTTATCGTAATAGTAGAATGATTTTGAACACCAAATAATAAATGTAAATTTCGAAATGTTTTTTGGATAGAGCTGATCGAATTTTCGTAAAAATCTCGTATTGTGTCGAAAATATACTCAATTCGTATGATTTTTGGTTTTTCGACTTCGATCTCACGGAGAAGGAATTGATTCAGAGACTTAATATTTTTGTTGCAGTATTCTATATCTATAAACGATAACTTGATTTGGTGAATTGATTTTTATAGTGATTTCGGTGACTGAAAAAAGTTATTGACTGTGTTTAAGACGAAGTCCCATGTTATTGAAATGGTGAAAAAGACGACTCGACCGCCACGAGTTATCATTGTTCTAAAAATCTGAAAGAATTGGGGGATTTATTAAAAAATTATTTAAAAACGATTAGAGGAGGGTTGCTTTGAAAATTCCACCTAACCCATATTAATAACTACCCTTTTTGGGGTCATATTGATGAAATGATTATATGCAGGTTGTCAAACAGTCAAGACTTTCGAAAGAGAGAGGAGGGAGGTGGGAAGGATTGCTACCAAACCTGGTGTTTTCAAGAGGGCCTGATTTTTTTTAACAATCAAAAACAAATTTCCTAAAAATGTTGAAAAATGAAGCAACAAAACAAGGAGAATACCTACCTTTTCTTAAAGGAAAATTTAGTTCTAACGTCTAAAGGTTTGGTCATTTTACATTGAAGTCTTTTAAATAGATGCTTGAAGAGCTCTGCGGTGAGGGCCTAGCTGCCAAACGCAATCTGCAAAAATGTTCGTTATTTTTTTTATGGTATCCAAACCATAAAATTTTGTTCATTTTACATGAATTTTTACTGGAAAATGGCTAACCTTTGATAACGTTGAACAATCAAGTAGTCATAGTAATAAAAAATTTTTCAGATTGTAATGAAAATGTAGCAAATATTATTGAATCACCTCGAAGCTGTATTCTCGGAAGAAAGTTGAGTTAAAATGTAATTTGTCAATTCATTTTTTTTTTATACATACTCAGAAACACCTACATAATCGGCGTGATTTGCGGGGAAAATATCCTCTTTTACGGGTTTTCCAGGGTAGAGTCAATCGACAGGTGGGAATCTTACATTCCCTCTCTAGGGAGCAAATTACACTTTCAAGTGTGTTTGGTTGGGTTGAGCCCAGTTGAGCCTTTTCACACTCTTCCCGCACATTGGGTTGGAACTTTTAACATCTTTCCCGCATTCGTTCTGACTCCTTTCCATTCTGCATAATCATATAGACCCAAAAAGAAGACATTACTCTCGCAAAGAACTTTGACACGGGCTTTTTTCTACGTATGTATGCAATAAAATATTATATTTGCCATGAGAGGAAGTGATTCTGACGAATCATTACGTATTAGTCATGTAATGTAGTTTGCGCCCTCGCTACGCTCGGGCACAAAGTACACACTCGTCGAAATCATTCCCTTCCTCCCTAGGTGAACAAATATCTATTTCTGTAAGCAGGATATTTCTTACAAGTCGCACGATGACAGGACGATCTTAAAGTAGGACATGGCCTGCTAAAACAGAACATGTGGTAACCCTAACAATAGGTCTAAGACACGCACATACCATCAGGAATCGATCTTGAAACATTTCTAAAATGACAATATAAAAAGCGTCTTACAATTTCATAAGAACATTGTTCAGATCCCAGGTGATTCATCGAGCATGGAACGACTCGAATGTTACGCAGACATGAAAATTCATATCATTATGACCCGTCAAAATTCTCTCCCGATGAAACTGGAAATGCTCGCAATCACACACGCACCCCGTATCATTGGGTACTTTTGGAAAGGGGTTTAGTGACCAATCCCCCCCTTCTCCCCCCCTTTCCCATTTTCGTCCCGGCGTCGATGTATTTAATCTGCACGCCACTATGCATGGTCTTGGTTATTCATGGTGGTCGGGCGATGGTCCCCCACACCCCCTTCCCCCTGAAGCTAAGGGGAGGGGGGTGTGCATGGTGTACTACCACGAAGGGTGACGCTGCGCGGGGGGTGGTGAGAAGGGGCGAGATATTGATCAAAACCTACCCCGGCACCGTCCCCCTCCCCTACCCCCCGCGCCGCGCCCCTCATTTCACCCCGTTGCGAGTCCCCCCCCCCCCCGCCGACCACCCTCGCCCTGGTCGTGGGCGCGAAACAGGGGTTGTCAACCGCGACGACGAAAGTTTCGTCACAAATAAGGTTAATTGGAATTTTGTTTATGAATAATTAATGATACATGAGTATCAGCCTTTTTTGAGAATCTTGAGAGTCGTATTTTGGGACTTGAAAAATGAATTTATTTGAATTCGAGAAATGGTCTGAATTTTATTTATTTTGAAAAAATTGAAGAAATTAGTCTTGGGAAGTGGGCACCCTGAAATGCGTTTTTTTTTTAAATTTGCTAATTTAGGCAGCAGTTTACGTTAGTATAAACGAAAAATTTGTGAGTCTACCCTTTGTTCGAAAGTTATTAACAATTAAAATTTTACCATCGATATTGAAATAGTTCACTAGGAAGAGAAGTATACTAAATTAAAGGTACGGTTCGATTTTTCAAGGTTAGTGAGAAACTTATAGGTACAATCTTTGTTCAGATGTTACTAATAATTTTAAAAATTAGTATCAAATATCGGAAAATACCCCAGGTAAGGAATATACGAAATAAAAGTTTCAATTTAATTTTCCAGGATAAGTCCTTGTGAATCCAATCAATAAATTCGTTAGTACACCCTTCGTTTGAAAGTTAGTAATGAACGAAAAAATTTTACTACACATTTTCAAAAAGCACCTCAGCTGAGGTGCTTTGTTTAAAAAATGGTGCATTCAAATTGTTGTTTACGTTAATGTAATTATCATAAGTGATAGAAAAATGTAAGGGAGCACAAAAAATATATGTAGCAAATAAATAATGCCAGCTTTTCATTTTTCTCTGATAAAGTAAGACATTCTTGATCAGCAATTTTATTTTCCGAAAACTAATATTGGATTCATAATAGAAGACCCTGGAAATCCCTTAATAATCGATTTAATTACAATAAAATCGAAATATCTGAAATTTCTGTTACATTTTGTATCAACTAACTTGTTTGTGTATAAAAAAAATAGCAGACTTGCCATCAGTGATCTCAAAAACTTCTAAGTTCTTCATTTCATTAGAAAAGAATGAAAAGTAATGCAATTTTTCCATCATTTTGTAAACGCCATTTTGATTACATCAAAACCGATATCAGATCTAAAATCAGCAACCCCGAAAACCACCGTGCAGCAAAAATTTTTTCAAAATAATGAAATTTCGACTTTTGGCCAGCTTTTTCAGATTCGGGACCACTGTGCTCACAATCAGTAAGGAAAAAATACGAAATAAATGGTGCAACACAATAATTATCTATCGTTAGTTCATGTTAGTCCAAGCAAAAAATTCGTTAGTCCACTCTTTGTTCAAAAGTTATTTGAACAAAGAAAAACAGGTAAAGTTGAATTGTTGAAGGTTATTCCACGTTTTTCCACGTGACAAATTCATAAGACTAACCTTCGTTCAATAGTTATCAACAAATATCGAAAAATACCCCAGGTGAGGAATACACGAAATAAAAGGTGCAGTTCAATTGTCCAAGATTAGTCCATGTGAATCCAAGCAATAAAATGGTTCTCCCACTCTACGTTGAAAAGTTATAAATAAATTAAATATTTTATAACAAATCCAAAAAAGTACCCAAACAGAAAAATATTTGGGAAAAAGATGGGGTATAATCTTCCAAGGTTAATGTTTAATAAGTTAGCATTAGTAATTGTTGATAAACTTTTCGTAAATTAGTCGTGAAAAGAAATAATTTTTTTTCAGTTATGGGCTGGCTACTACCGACTCAATAGTTAAATTAGCATTACCACCTTAAATTCAAGTTTAGAAATAGAATACAGCTAATCTATATACAGCCCATAAATTGTTGTAAATCATCATAAAATAGAATATATAGGTCGCACTTTTATTTTTTTATTTTTATAGTCGTCTTTAGTCTCATGAGCCATTGAGTTAACATTACTACCCCTGTACCTCGATTTTCGAAATAGATACGGTCAATCTGTTTTACGTAGAAATTGTAGGTTGCCTATCATCATTATCAAAAAATGCTGTCGTTAAAATATTTATTCCGTATATTCCTCACATGGTGAGATTTTCGATATTTGTGAATAATTTTCATATTATTTAATAACTTCTAAACAAAGGTTAAACTTATAAATTTCTCACTTGGACAAACGTGAACTAACCTTGGACAATTGAACTACAGCCTTAAACTTATTTTTTTCTGATTTTCGGTTTCTGTGGTGTCACAATAAAGTTCTGTACTACGTGACAATAAAAATTGCTTCAAAAATACTTCGCCGTTCGAGTAGATTTCGTAAAAAAATTAAAATTTTAGTTCCGAGATATCGAAAAATAATCTGAATATTGTGTGAATATTTCAAAAGACTAACGATATTTGACGAATTTGCTTCGACTTTCAATATATTTTTTGCTATCTATTTGAACGTACTATTTCATGTTTAAACTCATTTTGTTCAGCACCATATTTTTCACAACGTTCCATCCCATTAACAACAAAAATTTTAAATATAGATCGCTAGCGCGGTAAAAATTATGAAGGTCGTTGGGCGAGTTTCTAACTTGTTACCTTCAGATGTACGTCAACCGGTCGTAGCCTGGACCGGATGATAACGCTCGAGAACCTGCTTCATTTGGATCTCGCCTCTTTCGTTTTCTATTTTTTTCCTTTTTTTGCTTTCTTTTTTACGCTTTCTTTCCTTTGTTTAGGAAGGCGGGAAAAAGGGAGTGGGGTACTATACGCTGTTCTTGGATAGTCGTAATGCTGTAAAAATTAAAACGACTTTTAAATTTTTATCAAAATTTATGGTTATTTTTGGAAATTTGAATGTAGGAATTTTCTTAATGTATGTCTTGTGTATGGAAGAACGAATTTTACATTTTTATACGTAATCTTCGAAGTAGATAAATATTGTACATATTGTAATTTTAGACACACAATTATTTTATTTATTTTAATTATATGTTAATTTTAATTTTCGGCGCTCATAACAGAATATTTTTTATTGCATTATTATTTAATTATTATGTGTCCTTGCCCATTTTATTTTTGCATTTAGGAGGGGACAAAATCATTTAGCTAGTACCAATTAAAAATTTATCGTTCTTGTAACTCTGATTTGTTTTACATAATAGGGTCTAATCCGTTTCTTTGTCGAATATCTTTTTTTTTTTCTTACGATTTTTGAGATTATTTTTGTTTTACAGTCATGTGGTAAGTATTAGGCGAAAACAATGAAGTCGCTTTTAACCTGAGATGAAAGCACACGCCGTGGATCGCAAATGAAGCGCGACATAAATCCAGCATCGATTAGGCTGCCGCGATAACACTAACTTGTAAGACCCGACCAGAGCAAGAATTATGAAGATTTCCGAGTAATTGAAACAAGCTGGGAACAGATTTATGAAATGCGCGTAATTCATTTCAACAGGGCGATAAAACGACGCTATTAATCCAACTTTTCGTTCACTTATCTACCAGAGTTATCGATTCGTATACTTTGCAAGTTCATTTATGTATCGATTAGAATTTTTCACTGTATTACTGCATCTCAATTTGTTGAAGCGGATTTGTTTGTCAACAATCACGCTTTCATGGGAAAGAGGAAATTGAAAAGTAAAGATAAATATTTACTAGAGGAAATATTTCTTTGCTGGACGCATTTTCTTTGTTTCTATAATAATTATTTTTAATTTTTTTGTGGGTTTAAACTACACTAATACATAGTAAAATTCCTCACTGTACACTGCGGAGAAAGGTTTATTCCTATTAAATAAGGTTGGTTGATTGTTATTGAACCTCATATTTGAATACGAGCGAATAAAAATTGTGTACAGTCAAACTAACAACTTGTTGAGACTATTGCGTTGCTTCAAGTGGATTATATTTCAACTGTTAGAAATGTTTTTGTTTGCAAATACGGTTTGTTAACCATTAATAAATCCGTATTCAAGCAAAGAAATAAAGAAAAATTTGCACCAAAAAGTGATTTTATTCTAAGGACCTATTAGAATAGTTCATGGAAATGAAAATTCTTGAAGGTTAATGAATTTTCTTGAAATACCAAATTGGGCTACATATTAACATTAAATAAACCTTTTTCCCTGTGTATAATAAAAAATATGGTTGGTAGTTATATACTCGCACTGAGGAACAAATTGAGTACTTTCTGACATATACATTTGTGGTAATAAGCAGTAGAATATTTCAAGTTTCGCACGAAAATTGCAGGTTTTACAATATTATTGTAAATTTTTTTCATTTCATTTATACTTAATACAGTATTGTACAGTAAAAATTGTTATATTGTACAAGTAACAATATGTATGTCAAAATTTTGACTAGATAATTTTAGAAAATTTGAAATCTACAGAATGCAGATAATACTATAAGAATTTTAATTTTTTTCTATCTTTGTACACAAAATTTAATATTCGTGTATGGCGAAACATCCATAAAAAATTTTACCTTTTATCATTCGTTATCATGATATTTCATGTACATATTAAGAAAAAATGTTTTATAAGTATTTGCATCGCGAACATTCATATCATATTGTAAAATATAAAGTACGTGTTTGTCTTTTTCCAATATTATAACAATTACAGTATGATATACTGGAAAGTGTGTACACGAAAATGTAGTAAAAAGAACTATACAGATATGGATACATAACAAAACTGTACGGAATTTTTTGGAATTATAGGATTAGTAGAAATTATAATATGATATTATAAAAAGTACAAATAAAATTATAGAAGGAAACGGAATATGTATAGGAGTTTAAAAAAATATATCTATCACTACAATATCATTTGATTCATTATTCTACATCACGACAGAAACTGCCATAAATATCTAGCAAAAAATACAGTATTTTAGACTGATATTGCATTGCAGTATAATATTGATATAATTACCATTTTTTTTCTCACTATAATAATAAACATTTCAATTTATTTTGTAATACATAATAATGAAAGGGCAATGATAAAATTACATAATCACTAATGTATACTTGAATGATTTTCTTTATCACATAGAATTAATTTATATATTTTTTCCACTGAAATTCTTTATCTAATAAATGTGAATTTTTGTATTATTAATTGGTCTGTATGTATATTTATTATTCATCATTTACTATGATCTCATTATTTTTTTATAATCGTTTTCGTAATTTCAATCATTTTCATTCACTGAGTTCATATTTCCAATTCAATTTATTCATATATTAAATAAATTTCTAACAATGAACATTACATTTTTTTAGATCTATCAGGTTGTCATTGATTTAATAAATTATATATTTACGAAATAAATATGGAAAAAACATTTCAAACAATCGCATTTTTTTAGACTTAAATGTTTTTTTGTTTGTTTGTTTGTTGGTTTTTCTTTTTTGTAGTTTTTGATCTCGCTGTCAAATTTGAAGTAACCTTACTACCTAGTTTTAATACATTACTCTTAAATCTTGCTCGATTTTGAATATCCGGAAAAAAAGTACTGAATTTCGCGAATTTCGGAAAGATAAATAGAGATAATGCTCAGCGATACAGCTATATCGAATATCAGGAATTCTCGACAAAATCGTTATTTTCTCGAGTATCAAAAATAAATGTATGTATGTTCATTTTCAAACTAATTTTTGAATTTGTTCAAAAAATTTGAGAGAAATCGACACTTAGCAGGATTAGTGATGACTTGATTAATTATAAATAGAATCACCCAATATATATTAATAACTTGAAAAAAAAAAAATAATTTTTTCCTCTTTTACCGATTTCCTAGATCAAACTTACTCTAAAATACTGTGTGAGAAAAAGCCGTCTCAGGAAAACTATGAAAAAGAAAAAATTAAAAAAAAAATTGTTAAACTTTGTGATTATATTAAAAATGTAGTAACTCTTATTTGATATATTACAGTAAAGTCTATGTATATAGAAACAGACGCAATGTAATGTTCCTGGAAATACAAAATGAAAGACACGAGAAATTCGTATTTGAGAAGTATGTGCGTTTTCCGCAACATTCGAAATGTTCGGAACGAAACGTAACAGTGGCCGTCACGACGTTGCAGATTTTAATTCGGCTTTACGAGAGCTGAAAGGGGTATCCATTAGCTAGAAATTTCATTACGCGTTTCTTGCTGATTCGCGATTCCGCGTTTTCGAAGCAGCAGCAGAGCCCGCTATGCGCGCACTAAACGAATCCTCGCCTTTGCTGCAGAAAAATTGATGCGAAAATTAGTTGATTCGTACTTTCGAAAGACGTAAATTCAATTTTCATATTATGAGACAGCAAAATTTTACTCATTTCATGTAATTTACGAATAGTTAAATATATCGTCAAGTGTACGCAAGGTCTATAAAATCTTAGTAGAGAGAGCAGTGAATACTTTGTTCCTGATCAATTAGCAAAGATTCTTTGCAGATGTATGAGAATTTATAAAACAGTTATTTCAAAAAATTTCATAACTATGTACAGAAAATATGGTTTATTTAAAATTATTTTCACGAGAGATAGTGTTCTCTGAATTTGGAATTGATAAAGTAGGTTAGTTCGTGCTGGTTAACTTGAAAGTATTTACAAATTAATGAGGAATTAATTAATATTTCATATTTCATCTTATCAGTTTTTAAGGTTGATTTTTTTTATCGTATTTACTACAAAATAAGAGTTAAGAAGACAAACCAGAAATGAAAGGATTCAAAGTAAGGGTTTTATGAATAATATTCTATAGATAAATATAATAATGTTATATCCTAAATCAAATTATGCAAAATAAGAATACAATCATTTGTAAAGTCCTTTTATTCATTATCATATTTTTTATTGTTTCAGGTGAGTAACTATATTTTCTCGTAAACTCCTGCACCCAAGCATTTTCATGAAAGGTTTTTAGGTAAGTCAAATGAATTCAGGTGTGAAATCTACATTCAAAAAGTTAAAATAAGAATTAATAAACAAATTTGATAAAAAAAAAAAACCCACAGTAAATTAAAAATTTTTATTACTTAAGTTTCTCAGTAGGGTAAAAAATTTGGTAACGAGGTGTGCTAACCAATTAAAGAATTCGCAGCTTTTTTGAACAAGAATACGGCGCTCGTTTCCTGCACTTCCATTTACTCAGCTTATCAAAAAGTCATTTAGTACAATTTTTTCATCCACAATACCTTGCGCCGACTTTTATAATTACATGGTTTTATAACCGTTAATATTCCCATAAACTACGGTCGCAATTAACGGGCTCGTTTGCGACTTTAATTAAGGAACGTTTGGGGAAGGAAGAAGAGTGAAAATAATATTTTTCCATGTTAAACCCGCAATCAGTATTTTTGACTGAAATTAAGTAGTGAAAACAAAAAAATTATGTATCACGCCGTCATAGGAATTTCGATTTCGGCGTAAATATAAGTTACAGCCTGAGGCGAAGCTGAGGATGATTGACTCGTTTTTGTTGCAGATTTTTGAATATTATTTCTGAAAAAACAGTATAAAAATTGTCTTTGAGTTTTATGACATTGCTTTTAAGATTAGTAATTTGAGTTTTTTAAATTTTTTCAAAATATTTTCGAAGGATAGATAGTACCTCTAAAATAAAATACGAAATTTCTTGCAATGAAGTCAAACATTATTTTCTAAATATTTTAATGAAATTTAAAAATTACATGAAATATTTATAACTTTGATTCGTATACTTTAAACATGAAAATACGTGCGCTCACTTTATTTTTCATAAATGTGTTCGTGTCAGTAATTTAAATGTTTTAAAAAATGTATGAACTCGATGGAAATACGTTTTTCACATTTTTCAATTTTAAATGAAAACCTGACGTTTTCGTTGATGTAATGATCATTAAATAACTCATTTGCCATTTGAAAATTTTTTGAAATACACACAGTATGTTTTTTCTTTCGAAGAATGAATGTAATTTTCAATTTTAAACAGGTATTGCATTTTTTTTAACATGATATTTTTACTATTCATTTTAAAATGAGAATTAGAATGATGCCGTTGATAAGTTTCGTAAAATAAAAAACGGAAAATTTCAAATGTTTTTGTTTTTATCGATTACGAATCAATGTCTGTACTCAATTTGAGGTATGATAATATTTCTAGAAACAACATTATTGTTACATGTTTCATAATTACTTTCAATGTTTTATGGCTACAATGCACATTCTTCCAACTTCTAATTATAATTTTTATGTGTACTTTGAAAAGTTTACAAGTATTGCAATTATGTTTATAAACGAGCAGTGTAATTTTTTCTAAACATAAATAGTTTTTAATTATTTAAATGACTGAAAATGTATTGCAATTTTTTTATGAAGTTCTGATTTTTGCAATGACGTAATTTTTAAAATTTGTGCTCTTCTTGATTAGAGTTTTCATAAAAAAACATTAAAATGCATTGAATTTTTTAAATAAAATATTACATCCTTGTGCATTTTATGTTGTAAATTAGAAAAGTATAAAAAAATTTTTCATTTTTGAACTTCAATTTTTTCAATTTACCGAAATTTTCACCGTACATCATTTATAGTTACTGATTTCAAAAATTGAAATACCGCCATGAAATTGATGATCAGTTTCGGCGTGAGCGTGAATTTTTACTTCACATTGAGTCAAAATACTTTCACTCAAACTTGGAGTGATTTTTACTTTTTTATAGTGAAAAGTCTCATAAATATAGTGAAACTAAACTTTTTTCAGAGTGAATCTTTTAATTTTTTACAGAGGAATCTGACTAGAAGTTCACTCTTTTAGTGTGAACTCGATGAGAGTAAATTTCCTCTCCTTGTTTGAGTGACAGTATTTTGACTCGATGTGAAGTAAAATTCACTCTAAGGAATTAAGAGTGGCATGTTTTTGAAAAAGACTTTATTTAATCTACGTTCACTCATTGCTAGGAAAATAGTTGAAAGGGATTCCGTTTCAAAGTGAACGGTCCTTTCACTTTTGATCATCAACTGTTTTAAAATAGAAAAAGTTAGCGTTTAATTTTTAAAGGACATGGCTTTTAAATTCTCTCAGTTTCATGCCTCTACGAAAATTTCTTTAAGTGTTGTTTTTTTAATTGAAAATGGTGAAATACCAACCCTGCTTGGCTTAAACACGGTCTATTTTTGGTCAAGTAAACATATCTTTAAACTCGATAGTTCGTCGTTTTTGGTAACAAGACAGTTCGTAAAAGTTTCGTTGAAGTTATTCGCCATTAATTTCACTAGAGATAGACATCTTTAGGGGCGTGCATCGACGTGGAGACGGGAATTTCGTTCCGGAGATACCCCGCGTTGTCGCAGCCACTACGCTTTTAATTACGCGCCAATTAATTAACACACTTTTTCCCCCGCGACCTCAGACAGCGCTCGAACATACCGCATGGGACAATTAGAACATCGCGAATGCCCAGATAGTTGCGATCTCTACCTTCTGCTTATTTTCATTTTTTCTTGTTTTTTATTTGAAGAGCATGAAAAAGATATGATTGAAAAATAATACGAAATTTAACGTTTCAAGAGGATTGAGGAAATCAAATTTCATTAGCAGTAAATGTTGTTAAATTAAGAATGAATAATGTTCAGAAGTATTAAATGTAATTTATGATTCGGTTTTGTCAACTATAGTTTGAGTTATACAAAATTGTATTGATTATTTTGGTTGATTTGAAACAAAACATTTTGCTTCGTGTATAGCAACTTGGAAAATTATTACTTTTAGCATTTTTGTTTAACTTTTAGCTAAACTGATGCTGCATTTTATTTCAATTTGATCTATAGACCTTTCAAAGCTTTCATTCAGAAATTTAAATCAAATTTTCCTTTCGTTTTTATTGTTAAAATGCGAAAAGATATTCGACTTTAAAAAAGGGAACGTAGATAATGTGAAAAAAAGGGTTGAAAAACAGTCATCGGCTCGTCTGATGCGAACGATTTATCAGTAGAGGCACTTTCGTCAAGTGGCACGCTCTTCTTTTTAAAGTAGCCTGTTCTGTCCTCAGCGATAAGTAATCGTGTTACGGAAACTCGAGGCGCGGATACGGCGGCTTCCGAATATCTCCACGTGACACGGCCCGAGAAAATTTACAAAAAATACACCAAACGGAAATTTTTAAAATTTTTTATTGATTTTTGTAAATTAAAACCTTAAAATTTATCAATATTTAAAAGAAATTCGAAGAACATAAGTTTCTAATGATTGTTTATCAATTTTAAAACGATCGATATTATTGAAACTGATTTAAAATTAAAAATAGAGAGAAATTATATTTGAAGCATACTAAATTTCTAAACTTAATTTTTCAGAATTCAAAACAATACGAAATGTTTATTTACGCACGGAAAATAATATAACAATTGAAATTCAACAAATTTATGTGTCGTGATCTTTGTAAAATTTAAATTTAAATATTATACAGTAATTTACTGGAATATATAAAAAATCTAGAGTGTTGATTAGTTTTTCTAACATCAAAACCCGAGTCGAAATTAGAATCTTACTTTGAACCAAATAAACCGAGAAATTTCCGGTTCAAATCGGTTTAAACTTCACTCGTTCTCAACCAACTTTGTACCATAAACATGGCAGTTATTATCTAATTTCCGGATTTTATGCCTGAACTAGGTTTCATTTTGAACCTTGTTTAAACCATTTATAACCAATAGCGTCAAAAAAATTTCCTCATTGCGCTTGTGCGATCTGGGCATTAAAAGCGCGGTAATTTTCAAAATGGTGCAAGCTCTAGGAATGCGGAATATAATAAAAATACTCCAGTAATATTCTCAAAAATATTTGTATAATATTCGTTCGCCCAAGTTTTCCTCAAAAGGACAGTCATCGAAAAAACGTTCTAAGAATATTTCTGAAGAATACTTTAAAATTGAATATCAAAATATTCATGGTACATTTTTCTTACATGTATTTTTCTGAAAAAGAAATGCTTAAAAATAGAAAAATTCGCCAAATATTTATAAAGAAAATATTTTTCAAATATTTCTTGTACTTCCTGTATAACTAAGGATTCATTGTTCGTAATTTAAGCAATTGCTAATAAAAAAATTAATGTTAGGAAAAACACCCATTCGTTTATATTAAAAATAAATTCAAAATAAGTCATAAAAAAACGTTTGAAAGATAATGAAATTGAGAATGACAATAAAAATTCTTTCAATATTATATCCGTAGCACATATTTCATGATATTTATATAGAAACTGAAACAGTCGTTTGTGGATAGCAGAAAAATTTCTTGAAAAAAAAAAAGAAAATCATTTTTAAGTTTGACAAAATCATCAAATCAAATAATCACTAATAAAAATTTTCATTGCACAAATTTTTTTTTTCTACTTGTCATTTTTTTAGACGTTAATGTAAAATCTCTTTTTCTATACATTTTTTGAGTTAACAATTGGAATACATAATATTGCACAACATTGCACATACAAGCATCTTATTTCCTCACTGATTCATCTTATTGGTATTCGACAGCATCATCGCTGCAAAAAAGCGTGACAGTTTCGAACAATTCATCGACCGACTTCGGGTCACTGGAATCACAAGTTTTTCCATTCGTCGCGTTTTTCTAGTCATAAATGTTGTGGTTGAACAACCTCAACATTTGCGGGGTTGGCTTAAATTTAGTACAACAAACTCCTAGCACTGACAGGTGGGTTATGATGCGGACAATCGCATTCAACATTGGGATACTGAGACGATTGCGCTGTTTGGTTTTCACAGTATTCATTACACTGAAAACTCGCTCAACAACTGCATTGCTGATTGGCAAAGACAACACGCTCAAGGCAAAACTTGCGAGATTTTCAAAAATGATATCACCTTTTGCGTT
The DNA here is from genome assembly GCA_028476575.1 of Platygaster robiniae. NCBI lineage: Eukaryota > Metazoa > Arthropoda > Insecta > Hymenoptera > Platygastridae > Platygaster > Platygaster robiniae. The sequence continues at coordinate 29,405,684 of CM052020.1, read as the reverse complement.
TTTCATGCTGAGCGAATTTTATCCAAAATTCGCGGATATCAACGGATTCACTTTTCTGCCAATCGGGATCGATATCCTCTAGTTTGAGCGTGCCCAGGATACGCCATTGGCTTTCAATTTTGTCACGATCTGCGCTCTTTCCTTTTTGAAAAACAAAAAAAGTTAAGGAGAATATATGTTTTTTTTTTAGCAGAGCTGAAAGAAAAAATTTGTCTAAGTGCATTTTAAAATTTACCTGCAGTTAATTCTTAAGGCCAATTTTTCAAAACAAGAGGAGAGTGCTTATTTAAGCACGTTTCTGGAGATAAATTTCTGATTTTTTCGACAAGCTTCATGTTTTTTGGCATTCTTTCAATCAACTCTTTTGTCAAACGGACCAAAAATTTTAGAGCTCGTGACTTTATTCCAATGATTACCTCTCTTTTTAGTTTTGTTTTCAAAGTTGCGTTTTCAAAATTTCCCCCAAAATCAATCGATTCATGAGGTAAACAAGAATTTCCAAATTCATGATCAACTTTTTTCAACGCTGCTACTACAGCATCGACGTCTGTGTTGCCATAAACAACAAGATTTCCTTGTTGATTTTGAGCATTGAAATAAGATGGTTTGATGAATCTTTTGGCGGTGGACAACATAAGTATCCTAAGGTCCGTATAAAGTTGAGTTATGTCAGCATCAGACGCTTGGAATGCTTTGTTTAGGTTTGATATTTCGGTTGACACTGGTTGCAAAAATATCAAGTACAACAAATTCGAATCATCGTTGTACATGTCTGATAAAACTCGAGCTGAGTATTTTTCGACTCCAGGTTGGCCCTTGATCAAGTTGAAATACGCTCTCAAATCAGGATGCTGTCTGAGAATCTCAGAAACAGCACTGCAGAACGAGAGCCATTTTGTGGCTGCGATTGCGACCAATTTCAATGGTATTTTTCCATTGTTCATAGTTTCGTACAGCTCTTTGCATGAAGTCTGTAAGAAAAATTTAATTGATTCGCAGCTAATAAATATTTATTTGTTTATTACTTTTAAAAAATCAAATTCTACTTTTAAAAATCAAATCACACATTTAAAGGTCTAATAGAAATTTATTGAAAAAAATGTTAGAAAATTAGCTCTGAAGTATGATTTTTAGTAAAATTCAAAATTTAAATAATAAAAATTTCAGATATACATCTTACCATTCGCAAAGCACTTCGAGAAAACCAATTGTATGTTTCACGCAGCATGTGTTCTAAATGAGATGGGAGCTCTTCGCATGCTTTTCCAGAACACAGATTTAATGAATGGCAAACGCACTGAAAAAGCTGGAGATCTGGCAATTCTTTTTTCAAAAGGGTAAACAACGAATGATTTTTCCCGACTAAATTGCTTGCACCATCTGTGCCAAGTGCCATTAGTTTTTCAAATTTTAGACCAGTTTCTTCAAAAAATTTTTTTAGGTTTTCAAGCAAGTCTTCAGCTCGAGTGCTACTAACTTCACTGAATCCAATAAAGTCAGTCACTAATTTTTTTTGTGAGTCACTGTAGTAATGTACACAGTAGGCCATGTATTTTATTGTAGCACAGTCGGTTGACTCATCAACAATTAGAGAAAAATATCGATCGCCAATGTCATTGATTATTTCTTTCAGAAATGCAGGGGAAACCACGTTTAGTATGATTTTCGAGCATTTTGTCCTGTGTAATTTCATTTTTTCAAGGTCAGTCCCACACCCCAGAGATTTCAACATGTCAGATAAATGGTCAATACTTTGGATTGACCCATGAACTGCCGTATACAATGACAAAAGTATGTCGATTTCTTTTTCAGAATTAGAAATTTTCGGTTTGAAGCCTGAAACAAAAAAAGTTTGTATCTATTATTATAATGAAAAATTCATACAGAAGTTTTTTTTTTCTTTTTTTATTTTTTAACTGTGGATACTAAATACAAATTTCAATTTTTTTTTTACCAAAAGTAGACAATTTTTTTAATTCAAAAGCGTTCGCTGCTGCCAAGTGTTTGGCAGTCCCAGCATGCTTCATTAAATCCGTTCGATGGGCTCGAAGAGGTACTCGGCAAAATTTGCACCAGGCTTCGTGGGCACCATTTTTTACCAATTCTTCTGAAGTTGGTCGTAAAAAATCTGAAAATTCACATTATCTTTTAAATTGTGAAGTGGGTAAAGTTTGTTTTTAATTAAGAAAACATAAAAATTCGCTCGTATATTTAAATTTTAGACATCAGAAACAAAAAGCACAAAGTTGATCATCATGAATCCACAACAAAATTAAATGAATTATAAATTTCTACATTTTGTACAATTATTCGTAAAAGTAATAGATTGAATTTTTTTATTAAATAGCTCAATTTTTCAATTGCTATGCTAAAGAAAAGCGTTTTCTAGGTTCAGGAAAAAGTTATTGGATGAAAATTTATTTTACATTACGAAAAAATGTTAATAAAAAATGTTTGAGACAAGCAGCTGTTTTTGAAGGGTGATAATATTTTCATCAACGATTTAATTGTCATGTGAAAATGTAATGAAATAATTTCTTTCATTGTTTTGATTGCATTTACTCATCAAGATTTCGTGGTATGGTCATACATAACCTTCAAGCGTATTGTTTGTTTGAACACAAGTAATGCATTTAAGTTGTACATATTGGATTAAATGCAGTAGTTACCTTTCAAACATGGATCCTTCTCCCAGGCAGGGTTGTATTTTTTTGCGTATTTACTATAATTCACCATGTTTTTTTCTTCAAAAATTTGTCAAACGAAAATTGCGAAAACAATCACAACTGTCATTTGTCAATACGTGTGCTGTTAGCAGCTGTTAGCGACAGCAGTGTGGCCAGTGTTTAGTGCTATATTTAAAGACTGACAATATGACAATCCAAAAAAACTATAAACATCAGAAAAAATCAAATATAAAAATCATAACGTAAAAACCCTATACGTGGTACACTAGCTATACTCGATATATATGCCTATTCGGCAAGTAGCCATAAGTAGCAACACTTGTTAAGTAAAAATCGCCCAATCGGCGACTAGTCGCCTAATGCTAAAATCAGTAGCCGATCCATCACTCAAAATCGCCCAATTTGCGATAAGTAGCCTCATCTGGCAACACTGAATGTCAGAAATCCGCCAGATTTGGAAAAACCATGAATAAATAAGTAGAGCAGGTTGTCATAAGCGATACATTATTATTATAAATATAAATTTCATTTAAGTACGATTACGAATTATTTTCAATCAATTATATTCATATAGGGACAAAATTTATTTGATCAGTATAAATTTTCTTCTCTTGTCCGCATACAATTTTGGTCACAGAGTGAGAAAAGAAAATGTCAAGAAGAAGTAAGTTTGTTCATTAAAAATTCTATAAAAAACTTACATTGCTTCAATATTTTTAGAATAATAAATGTTGCGTTCTTCGTTCTTTTCAAAATGTACATTTTACATTCAAAGAGCTCCCACTCTACATGAAATATTTTAAAATGTTTCGTAAATATTTCTGAATTATTACGTTCGTCTTGGCTGGAATTGACTAAACTCTTGTACGTTGTACAATGTAATAATATTGGTTTACATATTTGATTTAAAATAGCAAAAAAAAATTGCCATGCATTAAAGTAAGTGATAATCAGCAAATAAAAATAATGTGATAAATTCTTTCGACTTAGAGGAAACGAAAATTATCACTTACTGTAGTCTTTTCAATTATTGAATTTCTTGATTTCTTTATTTAATTTAAAAACGAAAAGTCATGAAAGTTTTCCGTCGTTTTTCTCAGGTTAAACTTGGTTGTATTTTCGATCCCGATTGCGACTCCGATAGGTTTAAATAGTTGAAAAACCACTCGCGAGGGTTATTTCATGCTATTTCAGATTTCACAGGTCATGAAGGTTTTAACTCCGTTTTAATAGGTTCAAGTTGGTTTTCATTTGGATTCGAATTTCGACTCGGGAAATTATCGAAAATGCAGGACATTTCTATAACACCGAGAAATCAAAGTGCTGATGAAGTGGTATTTGGAATTTTAGAAAATATTTTAGAACGTAGAAATGAAATAAATCTTTGTGGTTTCGTATTAATGAGCTTAATGAGATAATCGAGCGGTCGATCGCGCGTGCGCCCCGCGACCGCTATCTCGCGACTTATGTCTTTCATGGGATTGTTGCCTTATCAGATGTCCCGAGGCTTTGAGGATCTCTGCGAAAGAACACTTTTCAGAGGGGATCGTGAAGGATTCGTGACTTGGCTGTCATCGTTATGAATTATTATTCTCCGTTTGAGATTTGTTACTTGTCGCGTTTTCATGAATTTTTTTAAGGACATATTCAAAGACGAATAGCAAACGAATTAAAAATTTTTATGTCGACAATTTCGAATACCAAATATTCGAGATCTTCATTAATATTTTATACAAATTTTTGTACTTTTCGAATTATGAAGTCCAACGTAAACGAATTGTTTGATCGATTAGATTTGTAAATTTCTAACTTTTGGAGTTTTAAATGTTGGATATGTGAAAATTTGCCATAAAGACTTAGAATTTGGAAAGTGAAGGATGTATAAAAGAACTTTGCATGTTTTATCATACTTTAAATAGTACACATTGTAACATACATTATTTGTAGTATGCAACATATAAAAGTGGTAATAGTGATGAGGACAGTTGGAATTATTTTTCTTTGCAATAATTATAATTGATCTCGATTCTTTTCCTCTGCTTTACCTGTATATTTCCGTACTTAGGAATTTTATTCTTAATAAGGTATCGCCTCCATAATTGAAATTTGGGTTAGGATTTTCATTGAAAAAAATTTTTGTGAAAGGTATTACCGTCTATATTACACCTGCAAAATTACAACTTGTTTTATTACTTGTGTTATGAGCGGGAGCCATTTTTTTTTAAATTTTCAACTACACTAATACACTTAAAATTTCGGTAAAAAATTTTCCGCTGGCCCATAATAACTTTCTTTGTGAAATGCTGCAAATAGAACGAAGATTTACTGTACTGTTTTGGAAAAAAAAATAATAAGAAAAATGAAACAAATTTGATACTTTCTGCATCGAATGAATAAACTTGGCAACAGTGTATTCTGTACGATTTTCACCAATGTTCAAGTGTGTTGACGTTGACGTTTCTAACAGTTGTTTTGTAAATAAAATAATATAACATGTGCAGTGGTTTCAGTAGTTTCGCAATTCATTCTTTTTTCATTAATTTGATTTTCTGATTTATTTAATTTTTTAATTTATTTAATTTATGTATTTTATTTGCTGTTTTAATCAGTTACGCTGTTGATTTTATTTACTTTATTTATATTTATTTTCATTTGCTATCAAAATGCTTTTGAAGTTGTGTTTATAATTGTTTAATATTTACAAAACAGAATCATGTGACATACAATTCCGCTTTCTCACTCTAATATAAAAGATAGCATAATGCAACGTTGCCGCTGTCAAAAATAATGCCGTGATCTGAAGTTAGCTAAAACCAATTTACTTTGCAACTATATTCACTTATGGAGATAATAATACCTGAAAGGATAAATTTTGTAAAATGGAATAAATTTTTTTTTATTACTGAATTATTTACTTTCATGTCGGATATTTGTCACAATATTATATCTTGAGTTTGAAAAATAAGTAAAAGGTTTATTTTTTGCATAGTTTTGGAAAAAAATGTTATAATTATCAATTAAATTCTCCAGTTCAATCAAAAACCTAATTATTCTACTAAATATACGTTTGTGAGAATTTAAGATTATTTTGTTTATAAATGTTAGAAAGGGTCAAAAAGCGCATATTACACAAAATTTTTATTTCAATGATGATGGAGTTTTTCTCAAATTCAAGAATTTTTTGGAACACCATAAAAAATTTCCAAATGTTTCTCATGCGGTTTTTCTTTTATCTTATATTTATTCAAATTTTGTTGAATAAACTTCAAAATGAAGCTTGTTTGATAAATAATAGTTCAACATAATATTAACTCCTGGAATGACAAAATTATAAAAATTTTCAAAATAAGATTAAGAAATCAGATTATTACATAATATAAAGTGCTGTGAACAATTATAAATTTCATTCACTCGAAATTATTTTACTTCCACATCGTAATTTTGTTGGGCACTGCCTTCAGTCTTCAATGCATGTACTAAAATTCAAATTTTTAGTCTATTTTTCTCTAGTTTTATTTCATTTTACGAGTATCCTCCTTATTTTAGAGGAAAATTTCCAGAACGTTCACAACTTGAACTTCATTTTTTGTTAATTTTCTTCTCTCCTGCCTCTGTATTTGTATGTATTTAAAAAATTATGTTGTTTCATCGCCATTTTAAAAGAAGTAAATATAGAGTAGTAGTATAAGACGTGATTATATGTGAATATTCTAAACCAAAAGTATTTGAAAATTCGGAAATGTGAAAAATATTCCCTTTCTTTGCAATTTTCTTTTTAACGTTTCTTAAGGTGACACAGAGGCCGTTTTCTCCGCCTCCTCCTTCCACTCATTTGTTTTCCGTTCTATGCGTCTTTGTCGCACTTCAGCAGCCTCCGTGTCTTAAAGATCATTCATAGATTATCAAGACACTCTGATATCTTTACAACTTGGCTTGTTAGAGTTTGTAAGAATAATAATAATTCTCATAAGTTAGATTATGTACACTGTAAAAAAAATTTATGGTATTTTTCCCATACCGGTATTGGAAGCAATTAACCCATTCCAGGGTTAGTAATTTTTCTATATCAGTGTATAGTAGCTTTACTATATATAAATAGCAGGGTTTGAAGGTTACGCGTTACTTTAAAAAGTTGCATTTTTTACTGTAATGATAACGTAACGCGTTACATTAATTAACAGGTAACGATAACGGGAACAAGTCACTTTTTTTCGGTAACGAATTACGAAAATCCCGTTATTTCACGTTACTTTCATCTGTCCCATTAAGAGAATCTTCTACCTTCGTGCTCAAATTTAGTGCTCATTTTTGACGATGGATTGCGAAAAAACTAAATATGATATTGACATAAGGTTTTTTTCATTTTGTTGGTACGTTCTTCAACTTATAGAAAAAATTTTTGAATTAATTTTAAGCTGGTTTTTCTAGCCTTGCTAGAAAAGTTAAATTGACCTCTGCCCGAGCGACATAGTAAATTTTGTGGCACGAATTCTCAGCCCCAGAACCTTGAAACATGAAACCAATTATTTCCACCTAATTTCCACTACTACGACTAGGTCAGGACACAAGCTTTTTGGAATATTTCTAAATTTGACAAGATTACAGCCTTACAAAAAAAAAGTGCTTTTTTACCCTGTTTTTTCGGGCTGAAAAGAGAAAATTTAAAATTTAAAAAAAAATGTTTTCGGTAAAAAGCTCGTGTCCTGACCTACAGAGATGTTTTCTGAATAAGCAACAATCAACACTTTTTCAATATCTTTCAAAGTTTCGTCAAAATCGTGCCACAAACTAAAAAAACACTACTTTCAGGAAAACGCGTTTAAAGCTCTATGGTGAATTAATACATAATTGGCAAAAATTACAGTATAATCATCTATGCAAAAGCCGTAGAGCTTTTCTTCTTCGTTGAATTAATGTTACTGGTTCGCAACTTGTAAAAACACTAAAACACATTTTACAAAGACCTCATTGCCATTATCCATGAGGAATAATAGGCGACGTTACGGCGTTAAAGGTCTGGACGGGGCTGGTTATAGTGCTCCATAGTTCGTTTACCTTCATATTTTCGAATAAATCCTACATGAAGCATATTTTAAATCACGTCTAGATTAGAAATAAAGAAAAAAAAAAATTTGATTTTTCGAAATCGCGAAGGTAGAAGACCCCTTTAAGTTTTTAGCACACTTTAGAACTTTTTAAAAAAATGTTTTGAAACTGAGACCTTAGTAATTTTTAATTCTCCCATTTTGAGTTATAAAATTCATTACTAACAACTTTTAATGAAACTATGTAGGATAATCGTAATTTATGTAAAAATATTGACGAAGAATAGGCTTTTTTTAAGCTCTGTGAAGTTGGCACCCCAACATTTGAAAAATATAATTTTGTTATATACAGTCGATTGACCATCGTTTGACCATTATTGACCACCAAGAATTTTTGTTTGCCCACTTTTCAAAAAAAAGTTATGGCAAAAATATTTTTCGGGGGCCAACTTCACACTAGCCCCCGCTTTCGTTAAATGTAAATAAATGAGTAAATATTGAAGTCAACACATTTCAAACAAGTGACCATCTCATGAAATCGTTTGACCACCTTAAAAAAAGAAAAAAAAAAATTATTATTATTATTATTATTATCATTATAATTTTTACAAAATAATCGGACAAAAAATGACAAAGCCAAAAATAAAACGTGCTACAATCTATGGTCATTTGACCATTATCGTATATCGTAAATTACGTTTTGCCACTGTTAAACAAAAACTTGCAGTCAAATAACTTTTCGGCAGCTAAAATCATATAAGCCCCCGCGTTTCCATAATAGAGTTTGAACGAGTTGACATAGTAAATTATGCATTACGAGCGATTGACCATTTAATTAAATCGTTCGGCCACCTCGGAAAACGTTGTAAAAAAATTGGGACCTAATTTTTTAAACAATATCATGCAAAATTTTTTATTTACAACAAAAATATTTTGGGTATTGCTTTTTTTTAATCATAAATAGCTTATTAAGCATTTTTAAAGATTGACCATCTTATATCATCGTTTGACCATGTTGAAAAAATTGATCACAATAAGTGACTAGAAGTTTTAAACAAATTATTACTGAAATTTTTCATTCGTAGACAGAAGTGTGGAGAAAAATGCATTTTTTACAGAAGAAGTATAACAGCGATGAACCATTTCATAAAATCGTTTGACCACATTGCACAATATTATAAAAATCATCAGCAAGTCAATAAAACATGATTTATAGCGGTAATACTTAAAATGCTTGATTAATAACAAATTTTTGAAAAAGCGTGGGTAGGCAAACGACGATTTTTTACATCTTGATCAATAAGAGGATTATTTATAGGATTCTATCGAAAAATTTTAAATTACTGTTTTTTCTAATATAAAAGTTCAACTTTTCCTGTTATTTCCCTTTATACTTAATTAAATAATTAATTTTTGCAACAACGGAAGGTGGTCAAACGACGAAAAATTGTAAAATGGTTATTTGCGTCATATATAACTTGGAAAACATAGATTCCTCGTGTGTCCATCATCCGAAAGTGAATTAAACATGATTAATAGCGGTAGAACTCAAAATTCTTAATTAATAACTTATTTTTGCCAAAACCGTGGGTGGGCAAACGACGATTTTTTACATCCTGATCAATAAAAGGATTTTTATTGAGATTCTTTTGGACAATTTCAAATAACTGTTTTTTCTAGTATGAAAATATCATTTTCCCTGTTATTTTCCTTTTTCTTAATTAAACAATTTATTTTTGCAACAAAGTAAGGTGGTCAAACGACAAAAAATTGTAAAATGGTTTAGAACGTCATATATAACTTGAACAACATAGATTCCTCGTGTGTCCATCATCCGAAAGTGAATTAAACGTGATTAATAGCGGTAGAACTCAAAATTCTTAATTAATAACTTATTTTTGCCAAAACCGTGGGTGGGCAAACGACGATTTTTTACATCCTGATCAATAAGAGGATTCTCAATGAGATTCTTTTGTGTAAAGTTTAAGAGTACGAGAAACTTTCACTGGTGGAGGTTCTTGAAGATTCCCAATAATAACACAGGAATAGTTTTTCACTCAGGTTTATTCACAATTCAAATTCTTATAACTGCACATAAAATGTTATTTGTAGTATAATAACAGATTTTCTACCCGGTTAGATAAATTCGGGACTTCCGATATTCGACATGAACAATTCACGACCGTTAACAATAACTCACGATTAAACATTGATGTGTGACGATTTTACGATTTAGGACTGACTGCTCTCTGTCGGGGCGTGTTCTTTATATATGTTCCCGATGCCTGACGTGGACTCTCCAACTAGTCGCGTAGAACCGATTTAACAAAAATGACTTTTGATAACGAAATGATTGTTAGGCAACTGTCTGGGATTTACACAGGAAATGTCCCAACGAATTTAACAAGCTTGTAGGTAATTTTTCTTGTGAATATATCAAAAGTCGTTTTACATTTCATTTACTGCCAGACGTTAATTTACTAATATTTTACGCCGGATGGTAAAATGATATTATTACTTTTCATGAAATACAAAAGTAATTTAGAATTGAAAAACACGACGTGATAACATAGAAATTTTCCTTTGAATCGTTAAGAACTCGCTTACTGTTAAGGTAATTACTACGATAAGGAATTTTGGTATTCCCGACGGAAAGACGACTTGAGCAACAGGATATAAAATACATTTATTAGTGCACGAATTATTAAAAGATATGAACTAAGTGATTTAACAGTACAAAATATCTTTAATAAACCCAAACCTACATTTCTGTGGAAAATATTCTAGAATTAATTTTTATATTCTTTAACATTAAAATATCGAACATTACATTTGGAAAATTTCAAATAACTGTTTTTTCTAGTATAAAAATATCATTTTTCCTTTTTCTTAATTAAATAATTTATTTTTGCAACAAAGTAAGGTAGTCAAACGACGTAAAATTGCGAAATGGTTATAAACAACATATGTAACATGAAAAACATGGATTCCTCATGTGCCCATCATCAGAAAGTCAATAAAACATAATTAATAGCGGTTCAACTTGAAATTCTTAATTAATAACTAATTTTTGCCAAAACCGTGGGTGGGCAAACGACGATTTTTTACATATTGATCAATAAGAGGATTATTAATGAGATTCTTTTGGAAAATTTCAAATGACTGTCTTTTCTAGTATAAAAATATCATTTTTCCTGTTAATTCCCTTTTTTCTTATATAAATTATTTATTTTTGCAACAAAGTTAGGTGGTCAAACGACGACAAATTGCGAAATGGTTATAAACAACATATGTAACATGAAAAACATGGATTCCTCGTGTGCCCATCATCAGAAAGTCAATAAAACATAATTAATAGCGGTTCAACTTAAAATTCTTAATTAATAACAAATGTTTGCAAAAACTGTAAGTGGGCAAACGACAACTTTTTGTATATTGATCGAGAATCAGATTTACCTTAAGATTCAATAACAAAATTTTGTTTATTTTTATTTTAATTTTTTATTTTTTTTAAATCATATTTTCCTCAATGAGGTAAACTTTATTAAATAAATAATGAATTTTTGTAACAACTAAGGGTGGTCAAACGGCGAATAATCGTGCATTAGTTGAGTTCTTCATAAGTTACTGAAAAAACATCGATTTCTCTCTTGTCCATCTTTAGAAAGTGACTAGTCAATGAGAAACCGCGTTTTTACGTATAATCCTTAATTAATAACAAACGGATTTATGTACTGTGAGAAAGCAAAAACATCCATGTATTTCATTTCTAAAAAAACTTGAAAAAACAGAAAAAAAATGCAGACTATTTCCGCCGATTAAAACATATCGGTGCTGATTCATCCTCAAAATCGAAAACGCGATTATCCACAAGTTCCAAATTCCATTTTAAGCCAGGTAACAGCCGCCTGAACTAAGGTATCTTGCACCTAAGCGGGTTGCAATCGGCCTTCGGTTGAAAAAATGGATTCAAAATTATCAAGAATCAAATTAGAAATACAGCCACAGACGTGCCAGATTTAATTGATGTATACACTCCTCTGATAAAATAACTACACGAGCACAAGTGTATGCGCACATCTATAAACTTACAGCAAAGAAATCTTTTATTCTCTAAAATTCTGAAACTAAAAAATCGTCGTTTGCCCACCCACGCTTTTTGCAAAAATTTGTTATTAATTAAGGATTTTAAGTTCTACCGCTATTAATCATGTTTAATTCACTTTCGGATGATGGACACACGAGGAATCTATGTTTTCCAAGTTATATATGACGCAAATAACCATTTTACAATTTTTCGTCGTTTGACCACCTTCCGTTGTTGCAAAAATTAATTATTTAATAAGTATAAAGGGAAATAACAGGAAAAGTTGAACTTTTATATTAGAAAAAACAGTAATTTAAAATTTTTCGATAAAATCCTATAAATAATCCTCTTATTGATCAAGATGTAAAATATCGTCGTTTGCCCACCCACGCTTTTTCAAAAATTTGTTATTAATCAAGCATTTTAAGTATTACCGCTATAAATCATGTTTTATTGACTTGCTGATGATTTTTATAATATTGTGCAATGTGGTCAAACGATTTTATGAAATGGTTCATCGCTGTTATACTTCTTCTGTAAAAAATGCATTTTTCCCCACACTTCTGTCTACGAATGAAAAATTTCAGTAATAATTTGTTTAAAACTTCTAGTCACTTATTGTGATCAATTTTTTCAACATGGTCAAACGATGATATAAGATGGTCAATCTTTAAAAATGCTTAATAAGCTATTTATGATTAAAAAAAAGCAATACCCAAAATATTTTTGTTGTAAATAAAAAATTTTGCATGATATTGTTTAAAAAATTAGGTCCCAATTTTTTTACAACGTTTTCCGAGGTGGCCGAACGATTTAATTAAATGGTCAATCGCTCGTAATGCATAATTTACTATGTCAACTCGTTCAAACTCTATTATGGAAACGCGGGGGCTTATATGATTTTAGCTGCCGAAAAGTTATTTGACTGCAAGTTTTTGTTTAACAGTGGCAAAACGTAATTTACGATATACGATAATGGTCAAATGACCGTAGATTGTAGCACGTTTTATTTTTGGCTTTGTCATTTTTTGTCCGATTATTTTGTAAAAATTATAATGATAATAATAATAATAATAATAATAATTTTTTTTTCTTTTTTTAAGGTGGTCAAACGATTTCATGAGATGGTCACTTGTTTGAAATGTGTTGACTTCAATATTTACTCATTTATTTACATTTAACGAAAGCGGGGGCTAGTGTAAAGTTGGCCCCCGAAAAATATTTTTGCCATAACTTTTTTTTGAAAAGTGGGCAAACAAAAATTCTTGGTGGTCAATAATGGTCAAACGATGGTCAATCGACTGTATATAACAAAATTATATTTTTCAAATGTTGGGGTGCCAACTTCACACAGCTCTTTTTTCATTTTTGATTAAAAACTTCCACGACTCAAAGCGTTGAATTCTAGAAATTCGCATGAAAAGATCTAAAAATACTTAAAATTTATAGATCGTAAAATCTATAGCAGGATTGGTATGATTTAGAAATCTTGCTAGAAAATTGCATGAAATAATAATGAATACAGAAAAAAAAAAAAAAAAAAAAATACGAAAAATACTAGATTTCATTAAGTTTGAAGTTACTTGATTTTTAAGATATTTATGTTATTTAAGGAATCAAAAAACTTCAATTTCTCGAGCTTTAAATTCGTAAAAATTTATGTTAATACAAGTCTATAAGAAGATAAGAAAACTTTTATATTGTATAACTCTCTAAAAAATACGAAAAATATTGAGGGTCCTATTAATATATAAAGAAACTGTTTTCTTCTGAACTGATCGAATTATGTCCAGAAATTAAATCCAGAAATTTCGAACCTCCAATTTTGTTTCATTCTGGAAATTTAAAGAGATACTTAACAGATAGATAAAGAGAAAATACGTTCGGAAAAATACGTGCAAATCTATAAAACATTGAAAATCTTTCGAATTCCAGAAATTCATACAGCAATAAATAAAAATAATGAACGATTCTTGAAATCATAGAGAAACTAAAGAAATACAAAAAGTAGTTGAATAAGTATAAATATATATCGAAACACTGTTTCGTGGAAAATCCTGTAAAACACGTAATGTTTCATTATATTCAAATTGTAGAGTTTGGAATTCTTGAAATGTATAGAACGATTATTACTATAAAAATACTAAAATTATGGTAAAATACTAGGAAATTCTGCAATAATCTATCACACTGAAAAATACGAATGGTTTCAAAAATACCGAACAATTCTTTAAATCGTAGAAAAATTCAAAAAGTTAAAAAAAAATTAAATGAAATGAAAATCTCAGAAATTGTTTGCTGAAAAATCCTCTCAAATACCAATAATTCAATAAACTTTTAATTCTAGAGCATGAAATTCTTGAATTCTATATATAAATGTGCAGAAAAATAGAAATTTATAAAAATTCTAGGAAATCCTGCAACATTTCATACATACTGAAAATTATAAAAAGATTTTAAAATTCTGAAAATCTGGGTAGGTATTCAGCAGGGGGGGTGACAGATCCCATCCTAAAGCATTGGGAGAGCTGGCGACTTAACTGGTACTCTGCCAACAGAGGCGCTACTCTCGATACGTGCCACCCCTCTGCCGTTCCGCTCCCCTTGCCAACAAACGCGATGTAAACAAATCAAACGCGTCAAATTGCCAAGTCCAATCCATCCGGTATATGTTTATTGTTAATAATTCATTTCGTTTAACCCACCCGATAATTTCGAATATTATCGCATGTCGCAATCAAAATTTGCGCGTATATGGAACCGATGCGCAGTGCCGGGATGTGAATATGAAAAAAACAACCGCGGAAATGTCTTTTTTTACTGAAATTTGATATTATCCTAATCACGCAATTTCCTGTTAATTTATTTGTCAATATCTCGAAAAAAAATTCCGCTTGAAACATCGACAATGTTTCTTCAATGAACTTTCCGATTCAAAATGTTCAAAATTTACGCGCTATTCCTGCACGTATGCATGCCAGCCCCACCATACCAATTTGAGTAGCCAGTGGAACTAAGCGAGTGTCACCCCCCTGGTATTCAGATTCTTTCAAAAATCTATTAAATTTGCAAATGTTTTCTTGTGGCTAACATTGAATAAAATGTCATATTCATAAATTTCGTAAGCTTGAAAAAAATATAAAAATTTGAACAAGCTGATTGATTTTTTTCTCAGGGTGAAATATTTCAGATCAACATTTTATATTGTATCTGAAATAAACAATTTCTATAAAATAAAATCACAAGTACGTTGAAATTGGATTTTTCAGCCTTAGTTTTTCAATTTTTGTTATTTACATTCAATTTCTTCCCAAAAGTAACGTGAAAGTAACGGAACGTTCCTTTTTTAAAGTGGTAACGGTAAAGAGTTACTATCACTATTTAAGTAACGATAACGGAACGAATTACTTTTTTCACTTTTGTAACGGTATCGTAACGCGTTACATTTTTTTAGGTAACTTGCCAAATCCTGATAAATAGTATTTACCATACTTCAGTATAGTATTTTTACCTTATTCGAGAATGCAATATCTCCAATAATGGTTATAAAACAGGGCATGTAAATTTTTTTTTGTGCTCGGGAATAGTCAAAATTTTCTATCGTTTTGTAGTAAAATTAATAAATTAATAAATATATAAATTCATTTTAACTATACGAGACACTGAAAAAATTTTAAGCAAAATATAGTAAATAAGCAATGGTCGCAGAAGAGTGTCGAATAAAGTATAGAAAAATGCAGATTTTCGGAAATTTACTATACCCGGCATGGAAAAATTTACCAACTTTTTTTACCATATAGTTAAAAAAATTTAAGAAAAGTTTTTTGTACTTGGGTAAGATAGTTTTATTACAGCGAGAATGTAAAAATAATATTGTTTTATAGTGAAATTACTATATTTATCTTTCATATACCAGACATATAAGGAATTCATGAAAAAAGTAGTAAAAGTCCTATGGTCGAGGGAAAAATTCTATTATCGTATAGTGCATTTCGAGGTATAGGAAATTTACTATACTACGTTATGGAAAATTTATAAATTTTTTTCACAGTGTCCTTATTTTGCATCAATGTTTTCGAACTTCAGACACTGAATAATCAGTGAACATCAATTGTTGAACAGTTATGATTGCCCTGTTTTGGATCTAAGAGACTAGTATTCACTAAGAAAATACTAGTTTAGAAAAATATGACTGAAAAATCAGTGATAATTGAATGTATTATAATATTTCAGTAATATTTCAGTGGTTGACTAATTTACTGAAAAAAAGAGCGTGAATCCAACTGTTTAAGTTCCGCCTCATTCGATCATGAAGATGTTCTTTACGCCTATCGATAGTTCGTTTTTCGCACGAAATCTCGCGTTTGGAAAAGAGTCGCCACGGGATAAAAAAAGGGGCATCGGCCAAGGAAGAACAATTAGAGGCCAAAGGAGTCACAGTCGAGCGGGTTGCAACAAGCGCGTGTGTGATTTCGGTCACGCCGTACGCCTGTACATTGACCCCCATGGGAGTCAGAGGAAGAGGTACTCGAGCCGGAGAAAGAGAACAAGAAAACGAATAAGAGTACGAGCATTAACTCACTGCTCATTCCTTCGCTCGTTCCCTTCGCGAATGTACCTACATACTCACTGAAATAATCTCTGTCGAACAACCTCAACGTTTAGACGTCATTTTTTCAAAAAAATGATTTCACATTTTCCCAGCTTTTGTCATTCAAGCAAAAGCTTTTCGCGCATTTCGAAAATTTATGTATCACATGAAGGAACGAAAATCATTCGTTCTTATATTTTTGATTTATTGATAATTCTTGCAATTTTATTATGTTTTTTGCATTGGTCATCATTCTATCAAAAATTATTTCACAAATAATATATTTTCTTCTATATATATTAGGGTGGTCGTTAAAATGGGTTAAGTGGTATTTTGACGGTGGCGCCCCCCAGAACGTTTCCAAATAATTCAAAAAAAATCCCCAAATTTTTTCGTATTTTTAAGACGTTAATCCGTGCCGGTAGAGTCGTCTTTTAACCCATTTACATTACATGGGATTTTGTCTTGAAGGCAGTCCATAATTTTTCACGGATGCACATATCGCTTTAAAAATCGGTTTGACACGGCAAGTTACTGTCGATAGTTATAACAAACTGCAAAAAAATTGGCAGCTGTCTAAAACAATCATATATCTGTTGGTTCGAAGCTAAAAAACCAAAAATCATGGAAATTTCGGCTTTTTGCAATGAAACAAAGAATTTTACAAGATTTCAAGAATCTACATGAAATATCATTCTTTACGTTGTGAGTATTTTTTATCATTATACAAGTAGAATTGGTCACATTGCTACAGTTTCAAAAATGTGCATCACATTTTTCAAAACGAAATTCGATAAATAAACAAATTTCTGTAAAGCTACTTCTTCAAATGAGTTTCTTACTAGATAAATGACACTAATTGGAATGAATTATCTCGTATTAAACTATAATATCAATAGTAATGGTCATAACGATAATAATAATAAAAGAAGTAATAATTATAATAATGATAATAATAGAAATAGGAATAATAATCATGCAAACAATCTAATGCGCTAATAGAGAAAGATTTTTATTATAACGCAACACGCAATATAGTTAACTTTCAGACATCAACACCAAGTTATCAAATTTATTGCTAAATATTGAATAATAAGAAAATCATGGATTTTAATTCTTCTAGGATCCATCAGTTACTGAACAATATTACAAATTTTAAAAAGAAGCAGAATTTCCATAAAAGTGTGCAGTTTTCGCAAAAATGGCTAGATTTGTTTGACAACTGAGACATTTACCTTACCCATAAATTCTAGAAAGTTGTTTTGTAATTACAAATTATTCAAAACTCGTACTTGAGCGCAACAAACATTGCAAACGAAATCACAGAAACATTCGTCAATCTTGAATAATATTCCTTATTTAGGTTATTATTATTTTTATTGATGTTATTCTTATCCATTTTCAGATTATTCCTATAACAATAGTTCACGATCATTTCGAAAAACAAATTAGAATAACCAGCTTTTTCCCTTGACTTGTAAATATGTATTCATTCTTATTTACCAATTTAGAACTATTTATATTCTTATTCCTATTCTTATTATTATTATCATTATTATTATTATTACTACTTTTATTATTATTATCGTTATGACGATTACAATTGGTAGTATAGTTTAATACAAGATAGTTCATTCCAGTAAGTGTCATTTATCTAGTAAGAAACTTATTTTGAGAAGCAGCTTTTGAGAAATTTCTTTATTTATCGAATTTCGTTATTAAAATTGTGATGCACATTTTTGAAACTGTAGCAATGTGACCAATTCTACTTGTATAACGATAAAAAATACTCACAACGTAAAGAATGATATTTCATGTAAGTCTACATCACACAGATTCTTGAAATCTTGTAAAATTCTTTGTTTCATTGCAAAAAGCCAAAATTTCCATGTTTTTTGGTTTGTTGGCTTCGAACCAACAGACGTGTGATTGTTTCAGACAGCTGTCAATTTTTTTGCAGTTCGTTATAACTATCGACCATAACTTGCCGTGTCAAACCGATTTTCAAAGCGATTTGTGCATCCATGAAAAATTATGGACTGCCTTCGAGACAAAATCCCATGTTATTTAAATGGGTTAAAAGACGACTCTACCGGCACGGGTTAACGTTGTTTTAAAAATCTGAAAAAATTTGAGGAATTGTTTTGAATTATTTGGAAACGTTCGGGGGGCGCTACCATTAAAATCCATCTAACCCATTTTAACGACCACTTCAATATATATTCTTGCTGAGGTCAATCGATATTTGGCTGTATTGATTTTTATACAATAATACATCCGGAGAATGTTGAGAATTTTAGGAAAAATCCTCGTTAGCGTGGAGCTCTGCAATTTCATTAATTTTCAAATTGAACCTTCTTAATCAACCACGCGTTCTCCTACAACGACGAGGTGAAATCGCTGATTTGCCAGTTCAGCAAACATGCAAACTTCGACGGATAAAATCACTCTTGCTAATCAGCGAAACGAGAGACCCGCTGAAGGGAATTCGTTCGATTTCTCAAAATCTATTAGATAATTGAAATGCGACAGTTTTTAATTAAAGTACAAACATTTATACTTTCGTCGGTGTTTAGCTGTTGGAGTTGTTGAGACTAGTTTTAAGGTGTTGAGTAAAACCCGATGCTCCCTATACGGTGTAATATATATATTTTTTTAGTCATTATAGTTTTTAAATTTTTTGATGATTGAATGGGATTTAAGCAAAAGAAATTTTCGGAATTGAGGCCGAGGAAACGTAGTGAATATTTGTCAATTTTAGGAAGTAGTTTGGTAAAGTTTATTACATATTTTATTTAATACCTTTGTTAGATTTTTAAAAATACGTCTTCAAAAAGTGAATAGACCGAATTGGGAAAGGCTAATTCAAGAATTTTTTGATGTTAGTGATTGAATTTATTTTATAATAATGCGCTGTCCGCTCTATTCGCATGGCTTTTATATATCCTCAAAATTATCTCTTAAATCATTTTTACAATTACTTCGATTACAATTCGGCAAAAGTGATTTTACAAATGGCGCGATAGGCAAAAATAAAGTGATTTTACAAATGGCGCGATAGGCAAAAATAAAGTGGTTTAGCAAATGGTGCGATTAGAAGTTCCGGCAAAAAGTGATTTTACAAATGGTGCGATAGGCAAAAATATAGTGATTTAACAAATATATCGTTACAATAGTCGTACGTTTTACAGATAGATTGAACAGATAAATCGTAGCATACGAACTATCATTAAAAAGGATGATTTAGTAAAGTGACATGATAAGTTCGAATGTTTCTAATCGTAGCCAGACGGAAAATGAGCTGATGTAGTAAATTACTTAGAGATAAAATATGAAAGTGTAAAATTTAACATGAGGAAAATGAAATCCTATTTCTAAATCCAGAGAATTTACAATAATAAATTTTTTCGTAACACCTTGTACTTCTTTACACCTTACTGTGTAATGAAGAGAGGATTGTATTTCGTATGTTAATCAATTGGATCATACCTAAATTCACTCTTTAGGAGCATGTTAAGGAATTTAACTGTTACAAAGTATTTTAAAGTGAAAGGAAATTACATATTACAAACTTAACGTACTCTTTTGCTGTTGAGTTAGTCGTCATTTTCAAGAATTTCTGGATGTTTTTCTCACTAAAAAAAATTTTCGTTCATTCCCCTTATTTGGTTAAAAGAAATGTACGAATTTCTGCTGAATAGTTAATTTTTGACGAACAAGACAAACAAATTATTATTTTTATAGTAGAAATTGTGTGCGTTACTTTAACTTATGTATCGTGAAAAAATGACAAAGTAACTAAACTTGTGTCGACAAACTGAATGATTTTTACTAATTAATCACAAATCATTTTTTCGAATTTGATCTCTCATAAATTTTCAACGCTGTTCTTTTTTCGTTGAATTTGTCACTAAATAAGTATCAACATAAAAGGCCAGAAATTAAAAAATTCAAAATTATTCGATTCGAGATTCAATAATATGGAAAAGAATTTTTCAAATTTTTTGTGAAATGAAGTTCGTAAAAATCTGCTATAAAACAATTACCAATCATTTAAAATTCATGGTAACAAAAATCTACCTTCATATATTATTTTTTTTATTGATATCAATTAAATGATTTTTCGAAATTCAATGTATGAATCACAGATTTTTTATTAAAAACTGTTTTTCGTTGAACTTTCTGGTAATTCAAGCAAAAAATCTATATTTTCGAATAGTTCAAACACTTCACGCTGAATTCAAAATTTGGAAATTAAATATTATAAAAAATTTCATGTATAAATAAAGTAACCGTCTAACAATTAAATGACTTCTTGTCATTGTTGTGAATTGGAAAATTATTCTACTAACAATAAATCGAGAGATTTTCTACATGAATTTCCACCCAACGTCCGATAATTTCTCTTGAAAAATTTCTTTTTTCGATGAAATATGAATGAACTCTCGTTTATTCATCTATTCTTCCATAGATAATTTTTTTCTTCATTTCATTACCATTTTAATTAAAAATTCATTGTTTTCTTAAGTGTACAATACTTATTTTCGGCATTTTTTTTTACAAAGTGTAATTGAAAAAAAAAAATCTATAAGAATAGACAATTAAGTTTTTGAAATATCTTAAAATAAAGAATCGATGAAAAGATTTTTCTATTGATTGGTTTTCGATTCAGCATTCAGTTATTTCTCTTAACAAATTGCCATTTTCTATTAAAAAATAACTGATCCCTCATTCTTACATTTTTTTTCTGTTAGGAATCTTTTTTTTTTCATTTGATAACTCAATCAAATAAAAATTCGTAAAAACTTGAGTTTGAATTAATTTTTTTTTTTTCAATTTTTTCAACAAGTTGTAATCCAAGAAGAAATCTACTAGAATGGACAAGTTTGTAAGATTTATTGAAAATAACAAAAATTAAGGAATTAATAGAAAGACGACTCTTGATCGATTTTCGATTCAGCACCCGATAATTCCTCTTAACGAATTTCCATTTTCAATAAAATAATAACCGATCTCTCATTCTTACATTTTTTTTCCACAGGAAATCTTTTATTTTCATTTGGTCCCCATTATTTTAGTTAATAATTTATTTCTTTCTCGAGTTTTAATTGATTATTTTTATATTTCGTTAACAAATTGTAATCCAAAAAAAATGAATATGAAAATTGACCTGATCAGTAAATGAATTAAAATAACAAAAATCAAGGAATCAATGGAAAGACGGCTCCTCTTGATCGATTTTCGGTCCAGCATCCGATAGTTTCTCTTGACGTATTTTCATTTTATATAAAATAATAATCGATCTCTCATTCTCACATTTTTTTTCCCACAGGGAATTGTTAAGTTTCATTCGATCACCATTATTTCAATTAAGAATTCATTCTTTCTCGAGTTTTGATTGAATATTTTTGATACTCAGTTAACAAATTGTAATTCAAGAAAAAAAAAATACATTAAAAATTGACGTGATTATTAAATTAATTAAAATAAAAAAAATTAGGGAATCAATGAAAAGACGGCTCTCTTGAGGCCGCTCGTCACGTACGACCTTCCAGCGTTGGGGCGATGAATTTGCCGCGGCCGGTTCGGCCGCAGCGGCGTACAGTGGTAGTAGTGGACTACCAAGAATTCCCCGTGACCATTAATCTGACCTACGCGACACCCTGGGCCCCTCCGCCCCCGCCCCCTCTCCCCCCCTGCCGCCCTCTCAAGCCCGGGCCTCACCTTCTCCCCCTTCGTCGTACCCCCCTCCAGGTCCGGCCACTACCTCAGCCCTCCCCCTTCCGCTGTGCCCACGGGGCCCTCTTACTCTCCCCCCTCTCTCACCCGCCCTCGCCCCTAAGGCCCCTTCTCGACGCTTCCTCGGGGCCCTCGGGGGAGTTCTTCTAACCTAACCTAACCTGATGACGGGGCGTCGCAGTCTCAAGAAGCGCCGAGAAAGTAACCGAGATCTGCTTTTTTCATAGGATTCCCAATAGATATGTTGACCGGACATACAGAGCAAAAAAAAATCGGAAATTATATCCTTCCTTGAAATATATTCCAAAAACATTGTATTAATTATAATAAAAGAATATAATAAAATCAAAGTGAAATAATAAATGATTTGAAATAATAATGTTATACAATATATCTGAGATATTAATATAGATATTAGGTATTAAATGATGCATGAATAAAATATCTAAATATTTCCGAGATTTGGTCAGATTTGTAGGCAGAATGGGTTATGTTATGAGGGTTCTTCAAACCCTTCACGGAAGTAATGATTATAAAAAAAAATTATTAAGAACGTAAACATTGAAATCAAGAGGACGTAACAAATGATTTCATGAAACTCCTTTATGTTAAAGAATACTATTCTTAATTTTACTAATTGAAAAATATCAACAATCCTTGTATCAGAAGAAAATTTTCTTTAATCAAATTATACTCATAAATGTTTGGCTAGGATAACGTATGAAACAAAAATTTCAAAAATAATTAAAACCAAGCGAATTCTAAAAAAAAAACAAAATCTACAAAAATGCTAAGAATCTAAAAAACTATGAAACCTGAAGCATCGAAATGAAGAAATCTTTGAAGAGATCTATAAAAGTAGAAAAAATTCTTTTCCATCATACGAACTCCGATGAAATACGAAGAGTACTCTCTTGGTTCCTTAGAGTGAATTTTCATTCTCCATCGACTCAAAATACCGCCACTTAATCTTGAGTGAAATTTCACTTCGTAAAAGTGGACGAAGAGTTAAATTTCCCTCTAAAAATTTGTTCAGATTTCACTCTAAAGAATTAGTTTAATTTCATTCCGAATTTGGGTGGCAGTATTTTGACGTGTTGTAGAATGAAAATTCTTTTTAAAAAATGAGGAGAGTAATTAAATTCTATGAAAGAACTGTTTTCTAAAAAATCTGAACAAACTCTTACGATCCATAAAATTTTGAATATTAGAGCATAAAATTCTAAAAAGCGTTGACAGCGATCGGAAGTAAAACTAGAAGTCCATGCAAATACTAGAAAACTTGAAAGGATTTTATAAATGCTAAAGAAATTTCAAGAAATCTATAAAACATAAAAAATTAATAAAGATGTAACATTCTACAAAGTATCTCTAAAATTACTACAAATCGATTGAAATTTGAATTCGAAAACGCTGAATTCTATAAATGTACACATACAGCTATTTACAAATATATTAAGAATCTATTAATATTCTCACAAATTCTTCGAAGTCTAATAAATATTTGAAAAATGCAAGAAATACCTATTAGAAATCTTTTAATACTCAAAAATTATGTGGATATGATTTTCTCAACAATTCATGAAACTCTGAATCCTAGAGTATGTAATTCTGAAAATCTATAGGTATACGAATGCATGAACATACTAGACAATTCTTCGAATTCTCTAAATATTGAAAAAAATACGAAAAAAAGCAAATAAGTACTGAAAATTTGTATAAATTAGTACCTACATTATTGATAGTTTTGGAAATGCTTTTTTTTCGAAACTGACAATACGATATAAAATTTAATTGACAGTTTGTTTATAATTCACGCCCAAATGTCTGATTATTGGCAAATTGTCAATAAAATATTTTTTTATAAAAAATTGATACTGTATTCTTTCGAAAAACCCCTCCAGAATTTTGTTATGCCTCCGCCCTAGCTTTGGTAGATATACTAGAGTAAAATATGTACCTTACAGTTAAATGTATGCGGATATCAATTTCTAACTCATCCGTTTATACACGGCTTAGTTGACTTTGAAATTCAGAAATTTTAAGGTAAATCGTCTAATTGAAGTAGGAAATTTCAGCTCGAATCTAAAGTTTTGACATAGTGTTGATGTTTTGAGGTATTTACTTTTGCATTTTGTCAAGACCTCGATATCAAGAATTTTACTTATTTACTATTTCGATTTAGTTTATTATGGCTAAAGTTTTAAAATCCATAATTATGGGTTCCCACGCACATGATCAATTACTGTGCAAAATTTTAGGACGTTTTGTGCAGTAGTTTTCAAGTTATAGGCGGAAAACTTACAGACATTCACATTTATATAATATAGGTATAGATTATTGAAAATCAAATGAATTTACTCGCTGCCACATTCAAGTTTTCCAACTTGTTTATTGAATAATAGCAACAAATATACAGAATTTTAATAAATTACTTCATTATTGTAGCTTTCATTCGAATTGCAATTATAAAAATTTTCCCATATAATTTTTACAATTCTGTAGTCTCCTAAGCATTGATTTTTCGAGACTTTTGAATTTTTCCTTAAAGTATATTCTCTAAAGTATCATCTCTTAAAGTATCTTTTCACGAGACTGAAATCTCTACTTTTGAATACTTTGTGAGACCCCAGTCTCCAGTTCAAATACTTCCGAAGTCTTACAAAATGTATTTAAGTGTGCACAGAGAGATACTTTTTTGATAGTTTTTAGACTTAGTAGTCCGAAGATTTTGGAAGCTTTCATTTTTCGCGTTAAGAATGTATGTGTTTATATTTTCATAAGGGCAGATTTTAGAACTTTATGTTTGTAAGAATTTTGGAATGGAAACTTTGAAAGTCTCACATGATATTCATTTTCATGTAAAGTAGAAGTTGGTCTTTGCTTATATAATCTAAGCTAATCTCTGATTACTTTGATTAGTAATCGTAAGAATTAACAAGATTTTCAAGTATGGTAATAACGAATTTCATAATTCCTATGCTTAACATAATTTTACTATGCGGTTCAAGTTATATTTTTCGTGTTTGAAAATTTGAAAGAGAAAAAGACGAAATCTAATTTTTTCGTATTTTTTTAATAAGAATTGATGAGAATAATAAGAAGAATTAATTTCTTGAAATTACTTTTTCGATGTTGTGATTACAAGTATAAATAATCTAACCATTATATATATTATTATAAAATGCATGCTGATCTTAGTTATTAGGAAATTAAGAAGAATTAAGAGTATTCATCTATACTACCAAGATATTGATATTCCTTGTGCTTGAGGTAGAAATTATTAAAAAATCATTATAATTAATTAGAGTGCAATGTTCTGCATTAAAAATGGATAGTAGATATCCCAAAAATTTTGTTGATAAGTGCGATTACAAGTACTAATTGGAATATTTATGATTTTTAGGACTTTCAAATTTTCGTAGAATGAAAAATAATGCAAAAATCATGAAAACAATAGTTCATTGTAATATAATAATACCAATTCATACGTAATTTCTATACTTATTATTGATGTGAATATAATTCAGAAAAATACCATAACATGTTTTGATGAAATGGAAGTCAGAAGAGAAAACCATCGCTGTCTCGTACTCCGTATGATTCCTTCTTGTGGCGAAAATGGCGATTCATGTAGGGAAAAAAACACACGCGTAACTGTACTTTTTGGAACGAAAATAGAGCCTTCATCCTCGACTCATAGAAAGGAAGGAGAGATGAAGATGCGAAGGAGAGTGCCTGGAATGTTTCTCGGCGTCTTCCTTCGCTCGTCTCTCTTTTCTCTCCGCGCACTTTCGACCTGAAAGCTGGCCCAAAACGGTACAAAGACAATAACGTGGTCTTGTACGTGTCCCAACAACGAAACACAACTTTTATTATTTCATACACCTGAGAGAAAAACACGCTTTTCGAATATCAGAGAAATAATTCACTCTTGGAGCCAGCAAACATCGAACTTGAAATTGAATCAGAAATAACTTGAATTGAAAAAATTTTACGCTTATCATTCGAAATATATGGAATTTGAAAGTTGAAAAAAATAATTGTTCTGTAAACTTCAATGAGGAAATTTAGAAATGAAAAATTTTGTTAATGAATAAATATGTCGTGGTAAAAAAAATTTTCTCTGTTAGATTTTCAGAATTAGGAATGAGATAATGATTTTTTTTTTCGTAACACTCGGGAGAATCTTGGGAAATCAAATGTTTATAATCTTAGGTCTTGTACAATTTTCTTAACTGAAGAAATTTTTGATTTTCTTCTCTATTGTCAATATATTTCAAGTATTTTTTTTTTCTGTTTTTACTGTGATCAGCGAAGCCAATAGGGAGAGAGTCGTAAACATGATTTTTCCACGGTCTATTCTGGGCATCAACGAAATTGTAAATTATGCAGGGTGTCCCAAAGTCACATATAAAAAAAACACCTTTGATTCCTTATTCAATTTCAAGTCGAAAAGTCTTCAACCACTTTTTATATAACTCAAATTTGAAAAGTTATTCAAGTCCAAAATTTAAACAATAATTGCACTCTCTCGACAAGTGGGGGTAAATTTCACGGACCAAACTTTTCCCAAATTTTCTTTATATTTTTCCGAGTCAAAAAGTCCTTTGCCACTTTTCACAAAACTCAAAATCAAAAAAGATATGCTGGTGACAAGTTTCAAAAAATCAGATCTATTAGATTTTAGACTCGAATATCTTTTTTGATTTTAAGTTTTATATATATATAGACTATATATTATATAGACTTAAATAACTTTTTGAATTTTGATTTTAATAAAAAGTGGTAAAGGACTTTTCGACTTGAAATTGAATAAGGAATCCAAGTTTTATTTTTTATATGTGACATTATGATACCTGTACTGCTATTTTTTTAAATTTTTTTTATATGGTCTTCAGACCCGAAGAGATAGACCTACTGTAGCGTATTTTGAACACGAAATTGAGCGTAAAGAATTAAGAATTTCCTTAGTCGATTTAGAAAGTTTCACTACGACTTGTCTTCAGTATTTGCAGTCTTTCTCACTTTTTCGTTTTGCAGAGTTCGGGAAAAATTTTTTTTTTCATATCGTAATTAGAACACATAAATCTAAATAATTGAAACTTCAATATATTAATGGATAGTTTTTTTGATCTTGAAAGTTTTTATATAGATCGTGAGAATTTAACCTAACTTAACTTAACTTAACTTAACCTAACTGTAAAAAAATCAAAAATGTTGAGCTTTTCGAGAATTTTTCTGTGTGAGTTGATTCTAATTTTTCTAAACTAGTAAACATAGCTAATTCATTTTCTTTTAAAAAGTTTTCGAGACCATCAAAAATATTCAAAAAGGTAAGGTAAACAAATAATTATTATATTCATTATATCAGAAAATTCGTCAGAATTTGAATTGTGAACTCTCATTATCTATGATATTTGTAGGCACATATTCAATATTCCATATTTTATAACACTTTATTTGATTCCAATTCTTGAACACCATTAAAATCGAATCGAACTCGAATAATCTAAAAGTAAATAACGATTCACGACGTTTATTATACGGCTTCTGAACGTTTCGATGATTTCGTGCGACGGCAAAGAAGCGTGGCGAAGTATAGGTTTCGGGTTGTTTAAAGCGCGATACAGTTTGCGGTTATTTAAGCCAGATTTGCACTGAGGGAATCACCCCATTGAGCCATCACGTGTATATATTTCCGAGTGCTCGGCGCCGAAAGGTTTCTCGCCTTTGTAACTCGCTTTCTACGAGCATTGACGAAACGATTTTCCACCTCGGTGCGATGCAAAATGCAGCCGAGGTCGAGCGTTTCCTCTACCTAATCGGCCGCCCAAAATCAGGAATCCCAACTCAAGTTTTAGCTCTTGCCTCTCATAAGTTCACAAAATCCTGACTTATATTACAAAATGTGTAAAAGTTAGATGAATAAGTAATAAAATTTTTCGGGCCTTCAAATAAAATTCTCCTTTTCTTTTCTTTCGCAATGTTACGTCCTCAGTGAGAGGGAGTAATCAGATAGGACCGTAGGTATTATTTCCTACGACCCTAAAGGGACTGAGTAATCCAGGGTTCAATAAACTCGGTAATTTCTCTCTTTAATCTAGGTTTATCATAATTGGTTCCCTTTTTACAATCGTAGGTTGTTTGACTGGATTGTGCTCTGTTAGCTTAATGTTTACCCCCTTTTTCTTTAATTTATTTAACAATATTTCAATTTTCTTACGCTGATTTCTTTGGTTCTTTTCCATCTGCCTCTTAGCTTTTTTAGATATTTTGACTTCAAATTCCTTGACGACATCTCTGTGCACCTGGAGTCACTCAAGCTTCCTGATAGTCTTGATCCATGATTGTATGAGGTCTTTCTCTATCCTTTTTAGGTCTATCTCATTTACAATGTTTTCCAATCCTTGTTTGATTTTCCTAACCTCCGGTCCCTCAGGGGTTTCGAAATCTATACTTTCTATGTTAGAGACCACTGCATCTTCCACTAGACACGATTAAAAATACAAATAAAAAATTCTCATTCGCAACTTATGATAATAGATAGTTTGGGGAATAGTTCAAGTGAAAAATTCGTCGAGGGTTTTGGTTCTGGATTCAAAACCTGTAGAGGCGAACTCTACAACCCTGACAATCTCCACAGTGGAACAATTCCTTTCTTGAGAAGTTTAGACTGTTTTCCAAGGAGTAGTTTACCCGAAGAGAAATCAGGTTCTGGTTCTGGATTCAAAACCTGGTAGAGGCAAACTCTACGAACCACGATTGTCTCCTCTGGAATCTTAATTCTCGGTTTCGCTAACACAGAGAGTACTTACTCACGAGTATGTATCAACCTTTAGGGTCAAGAAATCTCTCTGCCACTTTGGTTTCGTAGAGGGGTTTATATACTATTCTTTCCTAAAATAATCCAAGTCTTTTGAAATTTTGAAACGCTGATAGTAAAAAGAAGATAAATTTACAAAGCTGTTATTGGGCGATGAACTAAAAGAGGATAATGTGTCAAGAGTAATTTTGAGAAGCTGATAATAAAGTTACTAGATGTAGATGGACTAAAAGAAGATAATTTTGCAAGAGTAACTTTGAGAAGAAAAGAAAATGTATGACGTCACAGCAAAAAAAAATAATAATGTTTGGCAACAACAAAGACATTTTGATGAAAATATTTCTATTTTGTAAAGTTTCCAGTTTTCAAAAAAAGAGTCTCAAGATAATTTCTGAAATTTCATGGATTCTAAGACACACTTTAAGGGTATTTTTAATTAATATGAAAGTTTTCTGAAATTTTGTGAATTTTATAACAATTCAGAGTAACATTCGATGTTTTTGATATTTTTCTAGAAATTCTGATTAAGGTATTGATTGATTACCATTTCATACAAATTAATGTACATTTGGAATGAATTATTCATGATTTTTAGCTTTTTTAAGATTTTCGAGAATCCTAAAAGGTGGTTTGAAAATTTCACAATTTTGTACTTACAATGTGTTTTGAATATTTCACAAAAACAGAATGCAGATGTTAATGTTAAGAGCTTTATGTATTTTTAAAAAATTAAAATCGTATTGTTAATGCAATATTATCGAAACTTGTACACATTTTCCAAATTTCCTGGCTTAAAGATGTTCGAGGTTCTAGTATTTTTCGAGTTGAGTAATGATTTTGTGAACTTTGGAAGATTTCAGAAATTATCAGGTTGATTTCGAAAGCATTTTTCTAGGCATGTTTATGTAAAGAGACGAAATTACAGCAGTTTGAAGATGTTTTTTTAATGTGTGCATTCGATATTCTTCGATCAGATTTAATGAAATTACTCGAAAAGTTTCATTGGTCTTACGGCAGAGTATGTAATTCGTGAGTGGAAATTGGAAATAAAATTGAAGCGTTCTGGATTTTGAATAGAGTATTTAATTACTTGTGAACTGTTTTATTTTACTATCTTCCAAAGATTAATATTTTTTTTTTTACTATTTTGGTGAACAAGAACTGATTCGTCTTCGAATATAAAAAGCGAAACTTTAATCCATCGCAAACTTGTCAGACTTCGTGTAAATTTTTTCTGACTTTTCTGAAAAATTCCTTTTTTTTTTCATTTTTCTACAGATTTTCGATCCTTGTTCAAAACTTAGTATAATGTTGTCAAGAACCGAGTAAAAATGTATAGTCAAAAAATTTTGAATATTTATCATTAATCTCTGAATTTAAACTTTTCCTCCCACTCCATGAAAATTTCAAGAAATTTCTGTAAAGATGACCTGGAAAACGTTCTCTGATCGTCTCCCTTCCTCACAACCATCAGTCTCTAACCTACCCGTCTTTCTCGTACTACAGTGGTTCCGTGTCATCTTAATTCAGCGAAACGCTGACAAATTTTTAAAAGTTACAAAACTTTTTTCGAATACTTCGAGCTTATGCGAAAAATGTGATAAATTCTGGGTATTTTTGGAAAATGAAAAAAACTTGACCAACAGTAGACTAATAGCACATTTTTTTTAACTGTTATTAATTTTTTTAAACTTTTAATCCGTTTGTCAACTCTTTATATTAAAATACAGATTTTCAACAATTTAAAAAAACTTTCTTATACTTTTCAGGTTTAATGAAGAATCTAAATAATCATAAAGGTTTTTTAAGCAGTGTACAAAAACCTTGAAGCTAAAATAATAAACGTTTTTTTTTTTAATTTTTTTAGGCGAAATTCTGATGATTTTCCGAGGTCTTTCTATCATATTTCAGTGATTTTTAGAATTATTTAAATTATTATGCCAAAGTTGTAAATACATGTACATGAAAGTACAAGAAATCATGAAATATTTCAAAAAAGAATGAATTTATGTTCCTCAAATTGAGGCTCAAGTTCGCAAAACATGTTTTTGAAGTTCCGAAAGAAGTACCAATTTATCGTTACTAGTTCACGTTTAAAGAACCTGAAAAAAATCAATCAATTTTCTCTTACGAGAAAGTAATACCATGCATCATTTTGTCGAGAAAATCTGGCAAAAGTACTAACGTGTATTGGTCTTTTTTTTTCTACACATCCACCGACAACAAAAATTCTTCCAACCGAATAGCAAAAACATTATTTTTCCTGAATATAAAAAATTGTCACTTTATTCTTCGTATAATAAGTGACATCGTTGTAAAACAGGTTACAACGCGAATGCTCCAACAATGGGCAATGCCCGCGGCATTCCCGTACTTACAGGAAAATTTTTCGTTCAACGCTGGCAGACATTGGGTTGATAAATTCAAAGTGAGGCACGGGATCAGACAAAGAAAATTACAAAGCTCGTCAGCACGAATGATGTATGTCAATTGGGAGATAATGTTGCACAAGCCGAAACTTTTCAAGTTCAAACCTCTACTAGAAAGAGAATACGAAAACAAAGATCTCGTTATTAATACAGATCAGATACAATGCAATTATCAAACTACTTACGACAGGTCATTAGATTATAAAGGCGCGAAAATCGTTTTTGTTAAAAAGCAGAATTTGAACAAAATAACACATTCGTACACTGCACAAACAGTCTGACTGCATCGGGCAAGTTACTTCCGAAAATATTTTTGTGCATGCAGGAAATCGGGAATACATTTAGGCCGAGAGTTGCAAAAACGGTGGAAACACTCAGACAAGAATACGAAAACATCGTAGTTACCTGCTCAAAATCAGGAAAACTGACGAAAGAATTATTTGAAGAATTCTTGGTTACAACTTCGAAACCCCACGTTCAAGAGAATAATTTTCTCTTGATTCTTGATTCGTGGGGAGAGCAAGTTGAACCTACCATTTACGATAAAATATTCCACAAAACAACGAGGGAAGTAACTTGCTCGATAAAAGTCATTGCACTAAGTCATTCCACTAAAATGTACACCGTTGTGTCAACAATGCGATGTGTATTTCTATCGGCAGGTCGAAAACATCATCAAAAAATTGCAAAATGCGCCAGGTTCGTTAAAACAGCAACGCGAAATCCCCTCTCGAAAGGATAATTTGAAAATCCACGCACTAGCTCATTACCAGTTAAGCGCACCAGCATTTTTTGAAATATTGAAATATGTCTGGGTCAAATCCAAATTACTTCCTTTGTCAGAAAAGCCTCCCTTCAAAAAAGTGAATGACTTTTGTTTTCCACAGTCCTTTTTCGAAAAAATGTTTCATTTGAGAAAATGTTTCATTTATTGGCTGCTCGTGGTATGCAAAAACTTTGTGTTTTAAATGTTTCTACGATGACTATCACTCTCGAGTCTGCACGAAAACAGGTCTCTGTGAATAATGAAAAACAATTTTTTTAGAGAAGAATTGCTGACATTATGGAAATAATAAAATTCATTGCCGGTTTCATTCTGCGAAAAATTTATTTTCCTATTTATTATTTATGAATAATAGAATGCGGTAAAATATATTTACATGACTAGTGGCGAAAGTAGGCACTTTTCGCCACGCTTCGCGTATCGAAAATTCTACTTTCGACACGTTGTTATGTAAAATATTGTACTTAACTTTTGCAGAAAGGTTTTTTTAACTCATATGATTGCAAAACTCTGCATTCGTTAAAAAAGTTCCTTCTGCAAGCGTTAAGAAAATAGCTATTCCTTTCACATTTCTTTTTATTAGCTTAAAAAGACAAAATGAAAAAAAAGCGGTTGCTGATGCGATTCGAAACCGGGGCACGCGGTTACCGAGCGGGCCACTTGATCCATTGTGCCACTGAGTTGTAACTCGTGACAACTTTTAACCATTGTACCACAGTTGTTACTCGTTACCCTCTGTTACCCTCGCTACGCTCAGTACAACCAACCATGTCCTACTTCAAACCTGTCACCTTCTTAACTTATAGCATATATGTAATTTACTATTGACATCTATTCATTTCAAAAAAAGATGACAAATCCAAAAATTCAATAATCTATGAAAAACGCTACAAATCGGTAAAATTTTGTTCACATTTTACGTAGCAAATTCTTTTTAAACAAAAAAAAATTTACCGTCCATAGATTTAAAAAACAGGAATAAGGAAGGCAGAAGTGTCCAGGTCGAAGAATCGGGAAACGCGCCCCCGGGGTGCTCGGACGCTCCGGGTGTTCACGTGCCCGGGGCGCCCCCTCCTCCCCACCCCTCTTCCCCACCCCCGAAGCGTTGTGCGCGAGCCTCCTCCACTCCCTCGTCGCTCGGAGCGTCGATCCCCCCGACCATCGACCCCCCCCCCCCCCGATCGCTCCGCTCATCCCCCACCCCCCTCGCCGCGCAGAAACCCTTCGCCACCGAGCATCTCTCTACCTTAAATTCCCCTCCCTCCCGCCTCGCCCCTTACATTCGCCATCCCTCTCTCTCTCTCTCTCTCTCTCTCTCTCTCTCTCTCTCTCTCTCTCTCTCTCTCTCTCTCTCTCCTCTCTCTCTCTCTCTCTCTCTCTCTCTCTCTCTCTCTCTCTCTCTCTCTCTCTCTCTCTCTCTCTCTCTCTCTCTCTCTCTCTCTCTCTCTCTCTCTCTCTCTCTCTCTCTCTCTCTCGCGCTCTCTCTCTCTCTCTCCTTTCGATCCTCTCCCTTTTCATGGTCCTGTCCCTCTCTCTCTCTATTCGTATCTCGCTCTCTCGCACGGTATCGGCGCCGCGGCGCGGCAACGTCGCGGGCAACGCCGCACGAGCGCACTACCAACGTGTTACTGCTTAGTAGCAGACAGTAACGCGAGCGCCTTCGTACGAAGCGTTCGAAACCACGCGAGTTTGCGAATCCGAGGCCGCTGACACGCTCTCTCACTCAGTGTCTCCCGTTATCGCGAGTTTTTGATTTCCCGAATAAACGAGTGTGTCCCGAACCCCATCGCCCAAGAGAGAGAGAGTCCTCGAAGATGCGGCTCGTGCGATTAAGGTGGTGAGGATAATAATAAAGGAGGTAACGAAAGTGAACGACGTTCGAAAGGGATATGAGCCCCACGGGCCACGTGCGTTGTTGAACCTCCTGAGGATCCGGTGTGCGAGAGGTTGCGCGGTGAATGTGTCGAGTGTGGTTTACCCGGAAAAGTGCTTCGATGTGAACTTAAGGGTGCCGGAGGAGGTGCGGAGGGGGAGGGGGAAGAGGAGGAGGAGGAGGAAGGGTGCACCGTAAGGATCGGAACTGGAAAATCGGGGGCGAAGGGACCCTAAGGGCGAAAAGGAAGTGAAGTGTATACAGTGTTTGGAACGCGAGTCAGTTGTCGGTGACACTGATCTGACGGTGTGTAATATTGTAAGGGAGGAAAGAGGAAGAGAACACGAGGGGGCCCTATCTGTAGGGCGCAAAGTGGCATCAGCACCTTGAAGGTGTTTATTATCAGGGAAGGGCACCTCGGTGACACACAGCCCCGCGTCTTCGGAGGGACGAGAAGACGTCGTGGAGGGGGGAGTGATGCCGGTGAGGGTGGCGCAGCGCCCCCCAGGTGGAATACTCCACACGAGCGTGGGGCCCGGACCGCAGGTCCGGTGCCACGGCGGCCCCCCTGCCCCCCGGGGGCAACAGCAACAACTCACCACCGCTGCCGCCCTCGCTGGGCCTCGGGCCCTTGGGGCCCGGGGGTGCGAGCGGCGGCCCCAACCCCTTGCAGGCCATGGCATCGTCGCTCACCCAGCTCAACAACATGGCGAACGGCCCTCTGCCACCCCTGGGCCCGGGCGGACCGCCACCCCAACCCGCGACGACACCTACCCACGCCGGAGGACCCCCAACGCCCCACGGGGTCGGACCCCACCTCAACGGGGCCTCACCCAGCCCCCACCCCATGCCGCCCCACGGCATGATGACCGGCTCCCCGCACCCCCACCACCCCCACATGGGGGGTGGCGGCCCTTCGCCGCATCCCCATCACCCGGGCCCGCCGCCACACATGGTCGGTTCGCCTCACCACCCCGGGCCCCCGCCACCCCACATGGGGGGACCCGGGCCCATGATGGGACCCGGTATGGGCCAGCCGGGGCCCCAGCCCGGTCCCGGTATGTGTCCCCCAGGACCCGCCGGACCTATGGGGCCTCACCCGCACCCCCAAGCGCCTCCGGGCGGCGTTCCTGGGCAACCCCATATGCACAACGACCCCTTCTACTGCTCGCCCTTCGGATCGCCTTACTATAGGTAATATTTTTTTTTGTGGTACAGAATAGGATTGCTTTGCTTCGTGCTCTACACAGAAACCCCGAAAAGTGTTGTTGACCGCTTTGGGTGGGAAGGAGTGTTTTCAGACCGATGGGTGCAAAAGGTCTTTGACACTTGAAAGGGATAATGAAGGTGAAGATGGATAGCTATTTTGTTGAACATTTTTTTTATTTGATTAGAGAGACTGCCTGTAGTCGCGTTTTCTGAAGTCTTTGTTACACGTGAAAATGCCACTTATCTTCTATCTCTTGTAGTCGTAAATTGATAACAATTAATTGATAGAACAATTTATGCAACAGTTGGTTGCGACGTGTGTTGTTTAATCTGATCAGATTCAATCGTTGGCGGAACTTGAATAAAATATTAAGATTATCTCACTTAGTCAATGAAAAGTGCACAATTTGGAAATGTAGAAAACGGAATTTCATGATATTTAGGAATATAATATACAAATTTTACAATTTCAAGGCAGAAATTCCAAATTTCAGGATTCAGTGTCGAAAAATATCTCACTTTGTTTGTGAAATATGTATTGGATTGCATACAGCTTAGGATATTGAAAATGATACTATAAATTAGCTTTCCAAAGAAACGATATCATTATATCAAACATTCAAGTCAGTTATTGCTTTTTTTTTAATTTTAAAAGGTTTATTCAATTTCCTCTAAGTTGGGATGTAACAGGGTGTTATTAGATTTTTTTACGCCCAAACAATTAATATTAAAAAATGTGATTTCCGTGTAACTGAACTTCATGTACGTCAAAGTCTACAAAAATGGAATAGAATAATTTTCGATGCTTACGATGTTTGAATTGTTTCAATTTCTTATCTAGAAAATTTAAATTCGTTAAAAAAACTAACGATGATATTAATATTGTGAAAGATATCAAATCATGACAATTGAAAATTTATCTAAAATATTCGAGTACCTGATGATAAAACTTCTACATGATCAGTATAAAATCATTTTTAAAAGTAATATACATAATCGTAATTTTAGAATATATGAACCTAAAAATGTGAATTTCAGCTTAATTTGTAGGTATTTATTATGTATAGTTTTGGAAAATCGTTGGGCTTTAGGATATTTATCGAGAGACATGCCTTGACATTTGTTTTTAATTACAACATTTTATATTGTTATATAAAATATTACATATTTTATAGAAAACACACTTTGGTTTTTATTTCTACCTAACAGTACATATTTTCGAAAATTTTTGATTCACCATGTTATAATAATTATTTCTATGATGACCATTTAAATCACATAACATCTAAGAGTAGATGATAAAATTAATATTCATTATGTTAAACTATCAAGTGTTTTATTGAATTCTTTGATCTTATAATTTTTATTCACGTTTCAACGAAATTTCGAAAACTTTTGGAAGGTAAAGTTAACAGCAAAAGTATAAAATTTTTTTTTTGTTTATAACCTATGAGTTATCCTAGAATAAAAAAACAGGGAGTGTTGTAAGATCGGGCTAAACTCGTAGATCAACACTTTTCGAGGTTTTTGTGTAGTATATGTGGATGTTTTTTTTTATGATATTATAGGATATATAAAAAGACAAGATTTCTGTGAATGCCTTATGTTAAAAAAAAATGATTTAAAAATAAGGCGGAAAGAGTGTATACATAGTTTATTTTCATACTTACTAAGATTTTATTGCGGCCTTGAAAAATGACAAAATTTACATCATGAAAGAATTATATTAATTTTAAGCTTAGAAATATACAGTGAAGTGGAGGTTGCTTGTATTAAAATTCAATTTTCGTTACAGTCAGTGTTTTTTTTTGCCCTTATCCTACATTAATAGAATTTTTTTCTTTCGATATGTGCGGGAAGACCCGGAAGACAAGTGAAATTGATCGATTTCTGACTAGGGAAACATCTTTTTAACTTCCGAAATTTTCAAAATTTTTTTTCGGATTATCACGGATTCCTTTCGGATTTTTATTTAGAATTTGACCTTAAAGAATAATAATTAATTTCGTTTTTTTTCCTCATCAAACTTCAAATCGGTAGTTTGCAAACTTATGTCTCTACAATTTATTGAATTTTTTGATTTTGAAATCGCGCGTCAGGTGTGTTGGGCCTCAAGTCCTTGTGAATTTCCTTGGACTCAGGTGCTTTTCTGGGCACAGGTGGGGGAGGGTGGCGTATCCCTGCGTGCGTGCAGGTGTCTCGAACACAAAACCACGACTTCCTAATTTCATTTTTTTAATCGTACCAAACAAAAAGTATTGCATCATTCAGGTGATTTTTTAATATCTTACAACGTTTCTGACTGTACTTTGTAATTTTTCTCTGAAAAAAAGAAAAAGTAAAAAAAAAAATCATAAATATAGTTTACTGTTAGACTAGAAGTTTTGTCAAAAATTCTTGGATTATCGAAAAGTGTGACATTCTTTTACAAGTTTAATGGAAAATCCAGTCACTTGTAAATTTTCCAAAAACGTAGCTGACAAATTTTGATGAAGTTCTCAGTTTTTGAAAAATAACTTAATATAAGAATATTTTTCATAATATTTTGTTGTTGTAGCAATTGTCGTGAGTTTTGAACAGATAAAGATGGAATAGGCCGCGGTAGTTTCGAGATCACGGAGCGCGAAACTTAAACGTGACGTCGCGTAACTCGAGAGCGTTCCTGTAAGGCGATACGCGGAGCACGTGCGTGGAACTCGCAAGTGCGTAAATTGCTTGGCCACGATAAACCCGTCGTTATCACAGAGCGTTTCAATTCTCCTCCCCCCTCCCACCATCCTCCAAATCGTCCGAGATAACGACCCCATTTTCTAACCCTCAGGCTCTTTAATTCCGTGACACGCTACACACGATCCTTTAAACCAATACAGATTTATAATGAATTCTCGAATTTGGAATTTAAAATGTGGAAATTGACAGAATTTTCAATTTTTTTTTCTTGTTTTTTTAATGGAGTTTTTAACAATTTTTATGAATAAAGTGTATGAGTTGGTAGAGGTGCAAAGTTGTTTTTCACTTGAGTTTAGTTAGAATTGAAAACATCGAAATATTCTACCAAGTTTATTAAAACTTGATAATTTATACTGCCAATTTTCTGCAAAATAAACCGATTTTCTAGAAATTGTGATTTCAAGCTTACATTGTAGATTAATAATTTTTGTAAAACAGATTTGTTTTGGATTTTTCAGTTTTTTATTGGTTTGCAAAATTACCGTATTTGAACTGTTTTATTCGCTATCCTTTGAAGGAAAATTTAGTAGCCGAGGTCGAGCGTTTCCTCTACCTAATCGGCCGCCCAAAATCAGGAATCCCAACTCAAGTTTTAGCTCTTGCCTCTCATAAGTTCACAAAATCCTGACTTATATTACAAAATGTGTAAAAGTTAGATGAATAAGTAATAAAATTTTTCGGGCCTTCAAATAAAATTCTCCTTTTCTTTTCTTTCGCACAAAAAAAAATAATAATGTTTGGCAACAACAAAGACATTTTAATTAAAATATTTCTATTTTGTAAAGTTTGCGTTTTTCAGAAAAAGAGTCTCAAGATAATTTCTGAAATTTCATGGATTCGAAGACACCATTTTAAGGGTATTTTTAATTAATATGAAAGTTTTTTGAAATTTTGTAAATTTCATAACAATTCAGAGTAACATTTGATGTTTTTGATATTTTTCTAGAAATCCTGATTAAGGTATTGATTGATTACCATTTCATACAAATTTATGTACATTTTGAATAATTTATTCATGATTTTTAGCTTTTTTAAGATTTTCGAGTATACTAAGAGGTGGTTTGAAAATTGCACAATTTTTCACTTACAATTAGTTTTGACTGTTTCACAAAAACAGAATGCAGATGTTACTGTCGAGGGCCTTATGTATTTTCAGAAAATTAAAATCGTTTTTTAATTTTTCGATTTATACTGCCAATTTTCTGCAAAAGAAACTGATTTTCCAGAAATTTGTATTTCAAGCTTGCATTTTAGATTAATAATTTTTGTAAAACAGATTTGTTTTGGATTCTTTAGTTTTTTATTGGTTTACAAAAATAATGTATTTGAAATGTTTTATTCGCTATCCTTTGAAGAAAAATTTAGTAGAAAACATATCTTTGTCAGATGTTTGATTTTTTTAAAAAAATGTGATATTTATATCACTAGAAATTAAAAAAAAAATTAATCATTTTGTTTGGAGGTTTACATTTTATTGTGTATAAAGTTTTTAGAATCATCGATTTTCATCATAAAATCTGAGATCATAGGACGTAATGTATTCATTTCAATATGAGGTTAAATGTTTACTCTTTTGGTCAACTTAATGATAATGATTTACGAAAATTTATAAAGTTTCCTAGAACTTTTTTTTTCGGTTCTTTCAAATACTATATACTCGAACTTTTTTTTACTAAAAATCGGTGATGAATACAAGATTGCTTAAAGCATCATAATTTCTAAAAAAATCTCTAGACACTAATGACAAATTACTTGGGTCATAACATCTCTTCGGTACATCATTTAATAGCGTGAAAAAAGATTATTATTATTTTATTATACTTACTTTATAAGCACGTACACTTTTACACTTGTAATTTGTTACCAAAATTTTGATGTAATATTATGGTTATCTTAATTTCTTCAGGCAAGTGATAAGAGTTTTTTTTTTCTGAAGCTACGTTATCGAACACCAATGCCCTTGAAGCTGTCGCCTGCCACGAGAATAAATAAATTATTCAAAGTACTAGGACCATAGAGCACTAACAAAATTTTTTTTAAATTCATTTTGTGCTATATCTGGATTGTTTTTGATAATTATATTTTTGAATCTTGTGTAAAGAATTTCGCCGTACGTGGGAATTTTTAATATTTACCCGAAGAAGTTTAAATAAAGTCTGAAAAAGTGTAGGATTCTGGTTTCTGAACTAAGGTTTGTCCCCTGAACGCTATAGTATAGACCATTTCACTCTTTTCATGCGCAAGCGCAGAACGTATCGCTATCCTTGTTTTCGGGCAACGCAGTTGACATGTAATTCAGATGGAAAGTGCCCGAAAATCAGACGAAGATGCACTGATGTGACCCTCTTTTTGATGAAAGTAAAATGGTCTATTCAGTTATTTTACATTTGCTAGTTTCTTATTTAAAGTAAGGTGAAAAATTTCTGAATAGTTTCTAGATTTATTATTAGAATTTCGCAAAAACGAAGTTTCATAAAATAAAAAAGATTTAGATGAAATTTCGATTTTGCATAAGTATAGATTCTTAGTACCTTCATAATATTTTAATCTATGCGATTATTCGTCATTCCCTTTGAAATTTTTTTTTTTGTTTTTTCATAATATGTAAACAGAAAGAATTTGATTGATTAAAATAGTATTTTTTTATATATACGTAAATTTTTAGAACAGATCCTTAATATTTTTGAGCATTATCCTGAATGTCCACGATTTTTGGAGAATTTTTTAAACTATCCAGCAAGGTAAAATTCAGTTAAATTTGAGCATGGTACACACATGCAGATATCCCTTACAAAATAATAATTCAATAATGTCCATCATTATCAAATAATTTATTTACCATCTGATTTATGCATTTTTTGATTGATAGACTCGTAAAATTTGACAGGCTTTGATGCTTTCACAACACTATAACTTCTCTCCGTTTGGCAAATTTACCTGAGATTATCTCAGCAGGTGTTTTTTTAGACAGGTGTAATTTGGCGAACCTATATCGTCAAAAATAGGGACCTAAAAGTCCATTATACTGCAGTCCTGTTTTTTGTTTATGTTGTGTATTGTTTAACGTAAAAGATCTTGTTAAAATCGATAAAAATTCCTGTTAGTCTCTCTCTCTGCAGAGAAACTCGAATCAAGTACATATAGGTGAAGATTGATGATCCTCTGTGTTTGTTTGTTTGCATAAATAATTGTCATTAATTCTATTTTGAATTTATATATCAGTTACTTAATACCCGACGTCTATTTCGATGAAATATATCAAATATCATTCATGAACATAACAAATTGGATCACTTCCTTTACAAAAATATTAACTCAATCTGTATGGAAAATAAAAGTGTTTTGCAAGTATAAAATAAAGGGGTGAAATTCGCATGTCGACCCCAGCGAGTCAAACTAATTGAGATGAGAACCACTCGTGATTTGCCAGTGAAGCGGTTCATTCGCGTCGAAGTTTGTATCATCCGTCTCGCTCTTTCAGGTCCGCGTTCTCAAGGCCGCCTCCTCGCGTCCATCGGCCACCTCCCCGACCTCCCCCTGGCCCCTCGTCAGGATTTCTCTCTCCTCACTCATCTCCTCGACCCCCCCCCTCTTTCCCCCTCTCCTCCCGCCCCCTACCGGTTTCACCTCGGCTAACCTCGGTTCGCCACACGACCAGCGCAACTGTAGCGGAGGAGCTGGTTAGGTAGCATGTGCAAAGCTCTCTAAGATCGCATTCGTACACTCGAAACTCGAATTTGTGACACCCCAGTTACTGTCGCTGACTGTAGGTTAGGAAACTACACTGAAACCTTATTTATACCCTCTGTCTCTCTCTTATTTACTCTTCTCTCAATTAGGGGAAACTAGGGAGGTTTGAACATGTTCGCATATAAACAGCCCTCATTGTTGCTAAACATAAAAAATTGCAGCATTGAAGTATTAAATGGTGTTGTCATACCTCATGAAAGGTCAATGAATTTTTGTGAGTTTTTATCTGTAGCAGATACAAAACGATTTGTTTTTTACTAAAACTGTAAAATAAGGTTCAAACCTCCCATCATGAGGTTTGAACATAGTGACGGGAGGTTTGAACCTAATATAGGAATGTTGATTCAATGATTTATTAGATTCAATGAAATAAAAGCAAAGGTTAAACATAACATAATAATATCATTGTTAAATGAAGTTTGGCTGTTTTTCTTGTTGTTCGATATGTTATTCAATTTTTTTTGTTATTGTACTTTTTTGTAGATGACGGATTTCCAGTCTTTTTTTTTTCACTATTATAATTTCTATTATAGAACTACAAATTTGCATAAGACTTGACTATTACATAATGTAGATATTATATGTATAAAGAAATCGGAGTATGGAAAAAACATAAACATTATGTACAATGTAGCTATGGCCTTTGGAAGTGTCTGAGAATATTTTGAGAATTTTCGAAGATTCTGACGTTTTTTCTTTATTTTTAGGTTACATTGGAAAATTGGTAGGAGTTCTTTGATTTTGCTGTCGATAAAGATTTTTATGTCCATTAAAATTTTTATGGTAGAGCCTAATATGGTAGAAAATATGATTCAGTGAAAAAAATTTGCTACATTCTGGAGCATTATTTAAAATATTGAGTAATGAACAACTATACAATTTTATTATAAAACACGAGTAAAAATAAAAATACAACTTAAAAAAAAAGCGTCTTGAAAAAAACTACATATTCCAAATGATGAAGTAAACTTCCTTATACAGAAAAGGTAATCTGATAAGGTATTTTCTCAGAGCGTATTATACCATTACTATCATAATGTAAGTTTATTTCAAGTATATGCCTTTTTGTACATTTTTAAATGTAATGCATTAATGAATAATTGTAATTGTTAACTTTTAGTGAAATATATTCAATCGATTGTATATCGTAAATTTGCTAATTATTATTTCGTGTTTCTTTCACAGCGTGAACAAAAATTAGAGTTATTTTTGAAACAATGGAGTGGTTTTACGCTAATT
Source organism: Platygaster robiniae (assembly GCA_028476575.1). Lineage (NCBI taxonomy): Eukaryota > Metazoa > Arthropoda > Insecta > Hymenoptera > Platygastridae > Platygaster > Platygaster robiniae. Next base: position 29,362,695 of record CM052020.1, on the reverse strand, counting down.
CAATTACACATATTGGATCAAAGTTTTTATATAACCGGGATACTTATGGTCTTTGGAAATACTCAAGGTCTTTCTTTTTTAATTTTTTGCTATATATGCACAAGATATTTTTTTGTCCTGAAATCCCACCAAACTTTTTTTTACGTTTTTGAAGTTTTTTTGAACGTTTCTTTTTTTAGGATTCATGCAAGTTTGAGAATATTTTTAGACACTTTTTCATTTATTTTTATTATTTTGCAGACTTTGCACTTTTTTCTACAGAAATTTAAAATTTCTTATAATTTTTTTAAAAAACCCTGTGATATTTTCTATCGTTCAGTAATCAATCTTCCAAGAATGTTAAGAATTTTTAGGATATGCTAAGTTCTATGAAATCGGATTTGTACACTCAAAACTCGAATTTGTGACACTGACATTTACTGTCACTGACTGAAGAGCAGAGGTGAAATTACCAGATAGTTATGGTTCCTGGAAGTGTCTGATAATATTTCAAAAATTTCTGGAAATTTTTAAACATTTTAATTATTCGGATGTAATTATGGGAAATCGATGGTTTTAGAATTTTGAATTGAAAAATAAATATTTTTTTAAATTTTCATATTTAAATATTTCTGATTCAATTTTATTGAAGTTTAAGTAAGATAAGCACATATTCCGAACATGTTCAGATAGATTTTCAGAAATTTTGAAGGTGTCTCCCGGTATTTTGTTAAATTAATTATTTTTAGCAGCTCTTGAAATTATTCGCAAACCTGGAGAATTCATGATACTTAGAAAAAAACTTTTCGGCATTTTTTGATGATTTAAAATTAAAAAAGAAACATGTTTCCATAAGTTTTCCAAGATTATTGAAAGAAATGAATCAATTTTTTAAAAATTTCTATTTGTGATGACTATTTTTTAATAACAGCGATTTCTAAATTTGTAATGGGAAAAGTCACATTCTATAAAAATTTAGATGGAAAAATTCGGAATCATTCTAATATATCTACGATAAATTTTAACACTGAATATGTTTACATATTTTTAAAAGATGCTATTATTAACAGAAATTTCTAAAATGTTTACTACTATTCAAAACAAATTTTTAAAAATTTTAGGAATCATTAGAGTTTTTCATTTACTTAAGAAAAATTCTCTGCTCTTCCTAAAGGACCTCGTAGAAATTAAAATATTCAAAAAACATTGTTGATAGACATAAACAAATTCAGTAAATTCAATGATTCTCGATGATTTTCACGTTCATGTATTAAAAATGTTGGATAAATTTTTGTTCTATTTTTGGCTGAAGTTCAAATTTTAGAGAGCTTTCGATAGTCGAGGGAATATATTAGAAATTAAGAAGGTCTTGTACATTTTTCAACAGGTTATCAATTTATATTTGTTTCCTAATATATTGACTCGGTTAAGCTTTGCTTGTTTTTTTTTTTTTTTTTTTTTTTATTGTTCAAAATACTGAATTGATGCTCTACTGATTCCATACATGAATCGCGGTTGTAATTTTGCCGATGACGCGAATTTTCGTTCATGAAATTATTTCCATGCGTCATTGATTTACGCTTTGTATAAGCTTGAGTTTCTGGCTCGCGAAATCTGACAAATTTAGATTCAACTCGTAAATTCACGAGCTCGCGTTCAGCGGTTTTTTTCATATATTATAAGGAGTGCTCTTCTCTTCTGTTTACGCGATATAAAAAGTACTGATAAAGTTATTGGCTGAAAATGGAATCGAAACGAAATATCAAAATTTCACTGATACTCTAGGTAAAAGAATCACTAAAGAGTTTCGAATTCCTAAACAATTTTTTTTTATCCATGTCTGTAAGAATCATAATTTAAAGATTATTATAATAAATATGAACTTAAGCTGCAAATATTCTTAATAAACATTTCTTCTCCTTGTTATCCTATCAAAAATGATGTCATTTTCGAGATTGAAAAAACGTGTCTACGTACAACTATTGGGAATAATTTTTTGTTCGTGTGACAAAAGAATCTCCGATCTCACGCTTTCTTTCCCAGCTTATAAATCCCGCAACTCTTTCGTATTTCGATTCACGTGGACCAGAATATTCCCCGAAACTCGCACACCCTTTTTTTACTCTTTTTTTTTTGCTTTATTTCGAGCCACGACCAGATCGTAGGCGGGATACGAGGGAGAAAAAAAAACAGTTTGACTATTTTGGGAATTGTTTTGTGAGGCTCCTTTTACTCTTGCCACAAACGATGTGGGGTCAAAAGTATGTGCATGAAAAAAAAAAAAGATTGTAGCTATGATAGCATGGAAAATTTTCATGCTTTTGAAGCAAAGATCATTATTCACTATTCCATGGAAGTGTTTGTTTTTCTAACATTAGATTTTTGCAATGAAACTTGAATACTTTTATGTTGTTAAAAAAAACTAGTGTACGAAAAGTTTTTTTGACTCATTTGATTGCAACGCTTATGCAAAATGACAACTTAAAATCGATAAATTACTTTTAGTTAATTTCTAGAATTTTAAGAAAGTAGCATTAAAATAAGTGCGAAAATGGCACTCTGACTTTAAAAATAGTGTAGTGTCAAAATTATTAGGTTATGAGTTTTTGGATTTTCTTCAGAACATAAAGTCAAAAGTTTGTTTTAAAATGAAGCTCTACTTATAAAATGAACCCTAAAATCGGTTTTTTCGTTGTAAATTCTAGATATACTACTCATTGCTCTACTTTTCTCTATATTGTTAATGATAAATTTTATTTTTAAGGCCAATAAATCGATTTCGAACCACTAAGGTCGGAGTTGTCGTTGTCTTCTCTTCAGCGAAGACGCCCCGTTATTTTCTCCCCGTGTTTCTCTCATTGAGGCCGGTTCTTTTACCGACTCTGTGCCTTCGAGCCGGATTCATTTGACCTCTTTCACACAGTTTGAACATTTCGAGTCCTTGTTTGTCTGATCGTTTTGCAGAAACAGTCTATACCTACTAGATGCATTGAAGAAGACAGGTTTTTGTATTTAAGAAATAAATATGCATTGCAGTTATTTTATGGGCCGTGCTGTCATTTTTTGTGAGGTGTTTTAATTTTTACAAAATTATTGTTAAGAATTTTTGGAAAACGTATTATGCAAGCATTTATTATTGTGCATTGCACTACGTTCTTATTTTAAGATTGTGTTGTCATTTTTTGTGGTTGTGCTTATTCCTAAGCCAGCACAATCGGCGTTATTAAAAATTATTAATTTAATAAATAGTTCAATAGTATGTATATATTGTGAAATCGGATACGTTATCTTTTCTATTATGTTACCAATGTTGAGGTAAGTGGAAGTAGCCCGATTTTCCGTCATTTAGGAAAAGCGTTAAACCTGTTTCGGATATTGGCATGAATGGCCCCGTTCTGAGATCTTGCACTGTACCTGCAGCTATCATGATGCACGCGGATAAAGCACACGTGAAATAAAAAAAAGCGCGTCTACGAATCTCTCGGCGGGTGGGATTCGAAGGGAAAAGATGGCCTTTGTGTCGCTCGCCACACGGCATTCCCACGGGACGTGGCCCGATCCTGTGCCAAGTTTCCCACGTGTTTCCGACCGCAAGCAAGAGAAGCGTCACGGGCGCGCAGTCGCGTCCCGGAAACCACGTGGCACGACGATCGAAACTTCTGCCTCGCGAGTCGCGAAAAAGCGGATTAGAACTATTCCCTAAACTTTGGGTGTCGATGTACTCTAAGTTTTGCCACTTGATATACTATGATGTGTAGTTATGTTTATCTGGTTTATTTATTCATTTTCTTATTCTTTTTTTTTTGTGGGGTAATATCATATTTAAGGTAGTTATGACGTGAAAAAGCTAATTTAAACTTTAGCAGAGTGCCATTTGTTTGATTTTTATTCCTACAAGTTAGTTTATGTTCTTTTATACTTATTATTATTATTTGTATGCTATTACACCTGAAAAGGAAATGTGACACTTTGACAGTTGATAATTTTTCTGAAAACTATTATTCTTCTAAGCTGTTTCGAATTTATTATTAAACTATATTTAAACGTGATTACTGATAGATTTTCGCAACAAAAATAATTTTTTGTCATCCATAACTGTCTGAAATTATTATGAATTTCGTGTTATGATGCTATACATGTTAGCTATTAAAATTAATAATATTTTTGTTAAAGAGAGAAAAGGCACTTAAGGAACAAATTCGTTGAGGCCTACTTTCTAATGCCCTAGAGTTAGATGATGTGCACAAAAGATTGTGGTCTTTAGGTCCTTTTCTAGTTCCGGATCAAATATATTATTAGAATGAAAAGAAAGTTATTGAAAGATAAAGAAAAGAAGAAAAATTTGTACTTGTTGTAAATGATATTTTATCTCGCTTTTTTTCCTTGCGCGTGTTTTGGCAAAATCATAATCACGGTGATGTTTAACATTAAGTTATTTTCTTTTTCTTTCCGTGGCTTTTTTTGGCATTCTTAAAAACTTGAATTCATAGTTGTGTCCTTAATTTTTAAGATCTCTAGTGTTTAAAAGTATATGCCCTCCGCTCCAGGCGCGGAGCGGAGCAAGAAAATTTTCAAGTGCTCCACTTCAGCCCGGAGCGAAGCGCATGGACTTCATTTATTCCGCTTTGACCTAGAGCGAAGCGTTATTATGCGCTTCGTTTAGGTCGACCCGGAGCAGAACACGAAATTCGGAGTGTTCCTTAACCTTGCACGTGAGGCGATAAAGGTTCCTTACATGTATTTTACGTGTACATGTGAAGCGATAAAGGTATTCCACGTGTACACGTGAGATGATAATAGCTCTTATTGTATATTCCAGATGTACACGTGAGGCAGTTTAGGCAATCTTCTTATATTCCACGTGTACACGTGAGGCGAAAAAAAATGTCCATCATTCGCTCCACGTGTTCACGTAAGGTTATAAAGACCTCGATTTTGTATTCTACCTGTAAACGTAAGGCGATAAAAGTGCCTATCTTGAACCTTTTGTGTAAAAGAGGAGCACATAAGTTGGTTCAGACTGTCAGTTGGATTACTACCATTTGACACGTTTCTAGCACCATTTTCACCACGATTTCTACCATCATCGCCATCTTATGACTAGTCTTAACCAAGCATATCGTGAGTTTGAGGAGTTTGTTTTCATTGCTTTCAAAATCGCGTCCGAATGTGAGTTAGATGACTTTTAGGTATGGAAGTTAGACTACCAGTTTTTTCTTCAAATGAATGATTGTGACTTTGTTATGGTTGTTTCATGTTTGTGATCGTCTTTGGATCGGCATTCAAACGTTTTATGTTTGTGAAGCATGTTTTTCGCGTGTTTCTTGGAAAGGGCTTGTCCGTAGTGAGTATCAGGCAATATGAGCGGTAGAGAGACCTGGCAGAAGTGGAAATGTCTTTTTTTCCAACCATGGACGGTAAAACTCATATTGCTGTATAGTTATTACCCAGTCAAAAAAGAAGCTGTAAGCCAAAAAACAATCGGTTGAAGTTTGCTTGCTTTTTAGTGTGTTAATACAAAACAAAATAAGCGCCATGAATTTAGTAAAATGCCGCTCATGTGAGGACTCTGCCCACTGCCAATGCGTGGACAAGCCGTCTAGTTCCCACTTGACCCACAATGCGATATTCAAGATGATGACAAATAATATTATTGCAACGCCAATTTTTTTTTTCACACACTGTTCGCCATTTTTTCAAATTTTCATTTTCACTTTCATGTTCGAAGCGTGTAAAAACAAGCTAACTATAATAAAGGCTGTAATTATTCCAAATCAACTATTTTAAATAAAATTTCTCAGCTTATAGTAATATTTCTTCAAGTGGTCTAACTTACAAACCTAAATTAAAATCCCTAATTTTCGACTTTTTCGAAATAAGACCACAAAAATGTTCAGTGCGCTATGCTAAATAGGCATCTTTGGTAACGTCTTACAATTTGAGCTTCTCTTTCAAACGATATATGTATGTTTACATAATATAGAGTTGTAGTCAATTTATGAGCAAAAAGAGTAACCCGGACCGATTAACATACCTCTCCCCTACACGTGAGGCGGCAAAAGCACTCATCGAGTATTACACGTGTACCCGTGAGGGGATAAATCTACTGTGTGTTTCACGTGTACGTGTGATGCGTTAAGGGCTCTTATTGTTTATTCTACGCTTACACGTGAGGCGCTAAAGGAAATCATGTATTTCGAATATACCTCAGACCATAAAGTACATAGACCGCTAGTATGCCATAAGCTCAATAGAAACTGCCCAGTTAGACATGGAAGCTGGGCAAGTTACGGACCAATTCGACGGAACGAACCAACCGTATCCGAAGGTAGCCCGATCGTAGTCCTTCAGCGCTTCAGCTGAGGTCGTTTCGATCCATATACCTATTTCGTTACGGTATACATATATATGAACAACGATCGGGTACCTTCGTATACAGTCGATTCGTTCCGTCGAATTAGTCCGTAACTGCTCAGCTCCTATGTCTAACCAACAAATGGCGGAATACTGGCAATCCATGTATTAGATGGTGTAACACGTGTACACGCGAGACGAAAAAGGTGATCATCTTGTATTCCACGAGTATGCGTGAGGTGATAATAGCTCCTATGATATATGCCACCTGTACACATAGGACGATAATGGCGATCATCTTGTATTCCACGTGTGCACGTGGGAGAATAATAGATATCATTTTTCATTCTATGCGATCAGGCAATAATAAAACTGTCAGGCTATAAAATTACATGGCAAAACTGCTCAAAATGTCGAAACTCTAAAAAATTTAGTAATGTAAAATTTATTAAAAAACTGTGAAAAAATTATTAACTGTCAAAGATGCAATATTAAACTGAATTGTCTAAGTTGTTACAACTCCCACTCACAGTGACGTATCGTAAAATAAGCGTCACTATCTAACAGAAATTTTAAATACTGTAAAACTGTACACTTAATATAATGGATTAAAACTAGCAAGAAGTTTGAAAAATCAATCATTTTATGGCCTATGACACTTAATGGTAAGGAATTAATTTAGCATAATAAATTATAAATCATGCATTTTTGTGTTCAAGCTTGTTTTGTGGGGAAATCGTAATGTTTAAGGAGCAGCTTTTCAAAAAAATTCTAACTCCAATTATTAATCAACACTTTGTTTTGACCGAAACCGTGCTAAAACGATTGCGTAGTGCCCGATATCGTTCATCTTCGGGCTGGAGCGGAGCGAGAAAGTAGAAGTTCTCCGAAACTCTGGTTTCCATAATCTTACCCATGAAAGGCAGGTTGCGAAAACGAGAGACTGCGTGTGTGTGGTCGCTCGAGGTTTGTTTGCTGAGAAATGGTAGCAGGTCAGTAGAAGGTTATGGCAGGATGGAAGAAGGGCGGCCACATCGCCCCTTTTGTAACTCATCCCTTTGTAAAGACCCCAGCTTGACGTCCTTCTCCAGCATGACCAGTGTTGGGGGACCGGGTTTCGTTCGCGCAGCCTGGGGTACGGCTAGGGCCTTGATGTCTCAGAAATCCTAGGTTTCCCGCTCATTTCCGCGTACCCCGGGCTAAGTAGTTTCTAGCGGCATGGTACGCTGAGACGAGCAGGGAACCTGGGATATCTGTGACGTCAAGGCTCCACTTAACCTATGCGAAGGACGAAAACAAGCCCATCTCCCAACACTGGGCATGACTTTTTGCCAGGGGATGAGCAGCAAAGCCAGTTGCGTCAAGACGGTTGCCAAGACAGCTACAGCAAGTGCTCGAGATCGCCCAAGTACACCTGACTGTACCTAAGCTTGCTACCTCCCACGAGACTCATTTTTTTCCAGAAGCAAGATGGCTGGTTGCGAACTAATGGTATTCGAAGTTAAATTATGGTAAATTTGCTCGAAAATTAGTAAGGGGTCGACTGCCCTCTCCACAGAAGGGCCAATCAGGAAAATTTCAACTTTGCTACTTGACGTAGTTGTCGTTTAATTTGTAGATACCATAGCTGGTTGGTTCAGGGCCACTGGGTTTATCGGTTTCCCACGAACCTCACATCGGGTTGGTATGTGATCCTTACTGAGCTTTGCCCGGCTCAGCTCACAGTGAAGTGCCCGCTGTTGATCACGGGTCATCTCAGTCTGCGAGGCTCGTGTTTTTCAGGTATGGGGCTTTCGAAATTTTTTTATATGCGAAAAAATAGTGTTCCGTGTTTAGTGCCAAATTGCTGAAAGTCAGAGGTGCATACAGCAACAACAAGGATTTCGAGAAATAGGAAACTCTAAACTATCTTTCAAAGACTCGCGACGAGTCGTTTCTTTCCAAACAGACAAACAAATAACAAGTACTGCGCTAAATATAACGTAGAGTGCAAAGAACAGGTACCTTTTAAGAACTAGTATACCTCGCAGCTCAGGTTTCTCGTCAACAACATCCTAAACGATTGCACTCGGCGAGACAGCGTAGGCCGGATGAGATCAGAGAATAAAAAGAACGTAGCTGTGGAAGGCTGCACGGGCCAGGAATAATCTGGAAAGCCCGGAGCGGACAGAGACTATACAGTTCAGCCCTGTATACTCCCGGAAGTTATCCCTCCACCTGCTGTGAATTTTTCTAAAAAGCCGCCAGGGATCGGCGATGAGTGCACAGGAAACATTACCGGGCAAATATGTATATGACTTTCTTATGAACCACGGTGACCTCTGAAGATGTGGGGCACTGATCGAATTTATTAACAATAAAACTCGGGAGAGAAGGTGGACCCACGCGCTTGATCTGAGGGTGCAGGCAATAAGTGCTTGCCGTGTCCTCAATCTCCGTAAGAGCTAAGCCTTGCATACCCAGTTGGTGCGGTACGTTGGGCTTAGTCCTTCAGTGGCGAAGCCCACTCAAAAAAAGGACTTTTCACCGCCTTAGGCAAGCGGTGACACAACTCTTCACGAGCTACTTAGGTAGAGCCAAAACACAGCACATAAGGGATTCAGCCTCCCGAGTGTGTAGGGTGTGCTAAATGGAGCTTGCTCCTAAATGCCATACGAGCGGAATGGCGTAGGTACTCTCACCCATCATCATATTGGTGGTGGAGAGAACTGACTCGTGAGGGGGACGCTCTCCCCGAAGTAGAACGGGGGTTCGGTTGGACGGTTTCTACTAGTCCAAATTCCGTTGCGTTTTCCTGTGCGATCAGGGCGAATAAGGGCGATTACTGGCGATCGGGTATAGAGTAAGTTTATTGCAACTGGAGTTCACTCGGATAACGGAACTGAGCCCTGATAGTGATATACCCCCTCGTGCGTTTTCTTCTCCTTCAGGGGGAGTCTAATTTTTGAGTTCATAGCGGTCACCGCGCTACACCTTGCGTACCCGACACGTTTCATCTTTGGACAGATAATCCCCTACAGCATGCTTCACACGACGCGAGCGTCCTGTGAGACGCGTGCTTTCCCGGCGGGTGGAGAAGACAATGTCCAGAACATGCCCCAAGCCGACCCTATACTCACAAAGGGATGCCTTACCACCGACAGTGAGGAATATTCCCGGCCCGGGTCCAGACGTGAGATCCTCCCCGGTACAAAGACGGGAGGTGGAGATGTAGGTAGATCTACACCTCCACTATCTGGCGTACGCCAGCCAATACATACAATATGGTCACCTCATCACAATCAGCTCAGGCGTAGCTGAGCATTCCCCGCAAGGAGTGGCAACCCATGCCACTGTGCCCATTGCTTCAGTCGGCGGGCCAGGTGGTGCGGAGAAATTCCTATAGCCAAAGTGTAGCTGGAACCAGCCTTCTTCTCTCACCCCTGAAGCGACGATTCCCCCAGAAACCCTTAAATGTAAACGAGGACAGCCTATACCATTCCCTGCAGCAGCTCCGTCCCAGAGAGAAACGGCAGAGAGCACCCGGTTCGAGGATCCCCAACCTGTAAAGTACGGGGAAAACTCCGTAGAATGAGGTAGAGTCTGTCAAACGACCTCGGATAAAATACGCCCAGCAACGGTCAAGATGCCCAATTTATTTCATCATGTATCCAGTATAATAAATTCTCAGGAGGAGGCAGTGACATGGTCCGGAGAGAATCATGGCTATATAGTCCAATCGCTGGCCAGCCATGCCTTCTAAGATGGAATGACCGGTGATGAAGTCACCTTCACGATGGTGGAATCTCAATCAGTGCGCCCAAGCGCACGATTCCGTTCGAGTAAGGTGCAGCTAGACAACTATCGACATTTAGGAACTGCTTCCGTATCTAGTGACTTTCTTACTCATTGTAAACATAGTGAAAACTTAAGCTCCTTCGACATACCATGCTCGAACCGCACCATCGACGCCTTTCACAAGTTTGCTTTTGATTGTAACCGCAACCTCATGATAACTGACATGATGGCGTTGTACGGCAAGATTGCCTTGCATGCTTTCTTAGCGAAGAGATTTGCTGATGAGGGCATAGTGCCAACAGTACAACAATTACGGGACGATGATCATCCATTATGGTTTAATTGCTCGGATGAAGAATCCATTAATTCTGGCGGATTACGCGATATTGTGAATGGAGGCTACGTCGTCCTAATGGAAGAAAGATTTTGGGAAAGCAAAGACAACAACATGTTACGGATCATCAATGCTGGCTATCATTTGCTCCAAAACGACTACAATATTCAGTGCAGACAAGTACCAGGCGCTGCTTTTTACATAGCAGCAATCGAAATCTGCATTTACTCGACGCGCGCGAACCCAGAGCCATGGGTACAGCCTCCCCCTACGATAGAAGCTGCGGATTGGTGGTCCCTAGCGAACAGAATCGCGTACATGCGGCATGAAAAGTCAGATTTAATGCGAGGAATATATGCAGCGATGGAAATTGCTTTCGCGTATGGTATAGCGCGTACGAATGTCCCGCCTCCACCACCTCAGTTGGAAGAGATACCCGAAGAAAGTGAGGTGTCTGCAGTCGAGCGTGCAGCCATCATTGAAAGAAACGCTAAGGCAGTTAAATCTGGCACGGATTGGCACCTTGCTGCAACCAATTACTGGGAAATAGGGAATGTTCACTGGTACCGACCCATCGACCATAGCTTTATGTACAACTGTATGAGCCATGAGTATCAGGTGGAAACTTTGGACACTGAGACAAGTGAGTCGGATGTCATCACCGGCCTCAGCCCTAGTCTGATACAATTCACGGCCAGTATGGGATCAGCACTTTTGCGCACTTTGTGTTCGACATTCCTGTATACAGGCAGCATTACGGGAAAATTGATTCAGCAATGGATCAACGAGGCTACACCTCCAATGGCCTACGAAGTTTTTTGTCGCAACTTTGCCCCCTTACAAGGTCTTACAGACAGAGCAGTAGTGTACGTTCAGGTCCCGAACATGTTGGCGGGGTTGTCGGACATTGTTGTGGATACCTCGAATCACGATGGGCGCGCATGGAATCAAAATATCACTAACCAACTACGTGGTGATGTGGAATCATATTTTGCCGCAGCTTGGCCTCACCATCCTCTCATCAGTGGCTCCGTACTCGCGATTGACAATTGACTACGTCTCAGGCCAAAGGAGTGGGCGATTGAGAACCCTAACCCCGTCATCGACTTTACGAAGGACTTTGTTCTGTGGGGGTCTCGAGAAACGCAGGGATGGCACGCATGCTTAGGTGACGTTGAATACGACAACCGTGCTGCAAGCGATGCCCTTTATCGGCCGTGTCTGTATGGACCCGCAGCGCTAACGGTCCTGGCCCAAGGCTTTTATCCTAGAGCAGCTAATAGTGCCTCTTTAAGTCACCTTCCCGAAAAATTGCAGCATTTGGCCCCTACAGCTGGGAATAAGCCCTTACGTGTAACTTGGTACTCCACTGGCTGGAGCAAAGGCAACAAGCCATCGTGGTCTAACACACACTACCATCAATTGCCCCAACCTCCGTTTGATGTCGACCTTTGTGCTTTCGCCCCTTTAACCGTTATGTCATTTTGCTGGCAGAGTGCCAGCATATTTTCTCCGCATGTCGGCATTTAACCCCTTTCCTCGGACCACTGCACAATCTCTCTGCACGGCACAAATCCGCAAAGCTCCTCTGGCTGACTTGTTCAAGTTTAATTGGATACCAGTTAGGCCGCCCATCATTGAGGCCATCGAAAGTCCATTTCTCACTTTCCAAACTTTTCATAGTACCACGCCAGCCGACGCAGGCCAGCAGCCTGGCAAACCCGCTAGTATGACAGGGCCCGATGACACCCTCATCTACAGTCCCTGGCACATTTACCGATAATGCTCTCAATCTCTCACAGGATGCCACCGAAGGTTAATACCGCAAGTTTTATTTAAGTGGTCTCCAAATCATTAGTTCACTGGCATCCACCAGTTTGGCAATGATGATTCTCGGTTTGATCCGAACTGTTTACTGAGTCACCACTAGTAGGGCCATACTGACTTGTTATCTACAGGGTGCGCCATTTCTTATGTCGGCATGTAAACATTGAATAACTTGAAAAAAAAACAACCGATTTCTGTAAATGAGGTATTTTTATTTAGTTTGGTCCTTTACAATTTATTTAGACTAGTTTTTGAACACAACATCAATCAAGTGGCCGCCCTTATTGTTCACAGCAAAATATGCCCTTTTTGCGGCGTTTTCCATTACCTTTTCGAGCATCTCGGGTGGTATAGCAATGATTTCGGCACGAATATTTTCCTTAAGCTCTTCAATGGTCTGCGGCTTGCTGGCGTACACTTTACTTTTCAAATAACCCCACAAAAAGAAGTCTGGAGGGGTCAAATCTGGAGATCTGGGTGGCCATTCAATGTCGCCTCTTTTTGACATCAGACGTCCAGGGAATTTTCGTTGCAGAAACTGGATTGTTTGATTCGCAGTGTGGCAGGTCGCACCATCTTGTTGAAACCAGTAATCTTCAAGACCTTTTTCACGCATTTGTGGGCAGACATAGTGAGCCAACATCCACCGATATCGGTTTCCATCGATCGTTTGGTTCTCTTTGAAAAAATAAGGACCAATGATGGTTTTGGCGCAAACGCCGGCCCAAACAGTAACTTTTTGGTCATGCAATGGCGTTTCATGGATCTCGTGTGGATTCTGCGTTCCCCAAATGCGGCAATTTTGCTTATTAACGCCTCCAGAAAGTTTGAAATGTGCCTCGTCGGTCATTAAAATTCGCTTCCAAAAATCAGGTTCAGTATCAACTATTCGAGCGATTGTTTGTCCATATTCCAAGCGACGTGGATGATCTGTAGGCAATATTCTTTGTGTTAATTGCATTTTGTACGGAAACAAATGCAAATCATCTTTCAAAATGCGCCGTAGAGTGGTTCCACTGATGCCGAGATGCTGAGCGCGGTGACGATATGAAACTTTTGGGTTTTGGGCAACGCTCTCTCTGACAGCTTCAATCAGTTCATTTGAACGTCTTGGTCGTTGATGAACGGGTTGTTCGCGATCTTTCACTGTCCCGTGGTCACAAAAATTCGACACCAAACGACGAATAGTGTTGTCAGATGGTGCCTGTTTGCCAAGATATTTTCGACGATATGCTCGTTGAGTTAACACAACTGAACGACTATTTTCAATGTACAAAGTAACTATTTCAGCGCGTTCTTTTGGTGTGAAGCGATACATGGTTGAAATTGTACTGAATTGACGTTTCCAAAACAAGTGAAGTCAAGTAAATCGGTTGTCAAATGTTTAAGTTATTCAATGTTACAATACCGACATAAGAAATGGCGCACCCTGTAGGAACAAACATGTTGAGGAATAAAACACAGCAGCAATAATGATATTGACAAAAGTTTATGAAGGAACATATTTTTTAGAATTAACTAACTTTAACTATCAGAATATTAGCCATTAGTTTAGTGAACTTATACCTTACAAATTTTTGCATATAATTACTATCTGACACGTACTTGTTTTGTATTTTTTATTGCCTTATTGATGCAGGGACAATCAGTATATTTATTTTTTGAAAGTAAAGAAAAATCGTCATTCTCATTCATTCACAAAATATTTTTACTAATTTTTTGTTTCATAAATGAGATTATTACACAGTTCGGCAAAAATAGACTTTTGGAAGAAGACGTGGAAACTTTGGACAGGAACATGTAAGTCAAGTAGCTAATAATCGATTCCCAAAAGGGTTTTTCTTAGTGACTTCGCGTTTTCTTGTAGTTAATTTTCAATAACCTTAAATTTTTGATTAGACGGAAACTGTTCTTTTCGACCGAGTTTCTACAATAATAAAAAAAAAAAAAATAAAAAAAACACTAATTGTCGGTTTCTGAAGGCAAGGAATTTATTTCCGTCATTTTTTTTCACGAAAAATATAATAATTTCAAGTAGAAAATATGGAATGGAATAGATCGGCTTCATCATATATCACGCTCGCATCAAGGGGTTGATTTTCAATATCTCAGCTCACTGCTGGCGATTGACGTAGCAAGTTTGAATACAGCGAACCACTGTCCTAAGAGAAAGAGCTCATTCGAAATTTCGAACATTCATGCGAGTGTTACAAATGATGGAGTTTATTTATTCAATCCTGTATTCTATATTCTAAATTATTTTTTTTTATGTGCTAATTCTGACAGAAATGAATTCTTTACCTTCGAAAATCTTCAGTTTGGGTTTTAACTGCAGAAAAACGGTGAAAAAATAGTTTTTCGTCCGATGATAAATAAAATTTTTCAAAAATAATAGTATGTAACGCCACGAGTTGTGTGAGGGACGTCTTTACATGGCTGCAGAAGTATGTTGAGGTGTGTGAAGACGTGCCTAACGCTACGAGTAGCGTTCGATAGTTTTTTCGCAACAAGACTACGAAAACGCTTGCCGCGAATAAATTACATTAAAACGGGAGGTTACTAAGAAAAACCTTTTCAGGAATCGATTATAAGTAACCACTTCTGAACGTTTTTGCATAACATACCGTGCCGTTTCTTTCCGAAATGTGTTACCTCTAAAGACATGCATATCCGTTTTTGAATATTAAAAATCAATTAATAATTGTCTAGGTGGTAAATTAATTTAAAGAATTGCAAATTATTTAACAAAACGATCTCAGATTACAGAAACCTTCGGTAGCTCGATACAAGAAGTCTTAAGTAACCGTTGAAGTTAACTTTCGTTGAGGCTTTTTTTTGTAGTGTTGTACGCCCAGTCTCAATTATTCATTTCTTTATTTGCCTGATTCACCTATATTCAACATAAGAAATCGTAAAAAATCAGGCAGGTTTTGAAACGAACCATTGATGCTAGGTGTACAGAGCAATAAGTACGGCTGTTGGGACAATTTGTCGGGCCTCATGTTTGGTGAGCCTGTAGGCTTCAAGCCCTATCTGGCCCGTGCGGCCTAGCCAAGGGCAATCACTTCGGAAGTGGGTGAAAAGAAACCCACTCGCCAGCCTCCCCCTACAATAGAACCTTTGGATTGGTGGTCCTTAGCGAACAGAATTGCGAACATGCGACACCAAAAGTCCGATCTCATGCGGGGAATTTATGCAGCAATGGAAATTGCTTTCACTTATGGTATAGCACGAACAAATGTCTCGCCCCCAAAACCTCAGCTAGAAGAGATACTAGGAGAAGGTGAGGTGCCTGCAGTCGAGCGTAAAGCCATCAGTGAACGAAACGCCCAAGCAGTTGACGCTGGCACGGATTGGCACTTCGGAGCAACCAGTTACTGGGAAATAGGATGTGTTCAGTGGTACAAGCCGTACGACTATAATTTTTTTTCTAAGTTATTTTCCTTTAATTTTGAAGTGGCAACTTTGGACTCGGACACAAGTGAGTGGGATGATATCTTCTTCAGCCCTAGCCTGATGCAACTCTCGGCTAGCCTGGGATCGGCACTTTTACGCACTATGTGCTCAACATTCTTGTATACGGGCAGCATTACGGAAAATTAATTCAGCAGTGGATCAAGAAGGCTACCCCACCAGTACCCTCCGAAGTTTTATTTAACTATTTTCTCCCCTCACAAGGTCTGACGAAAAGTGCGATAGTGTACGTTCAGGTCCCCAACATGCTGGCGGAGTTGTCGGACATTGTTATGGATACTTCGAATAACGACTTGCGAGCATGGAATCGTAGTATCACTAACCAACTACGTAGTGATGTTGAATCATATTTTGCCTCAGCTTGGCCGCATCACCCTCCCATCAGTGGCTTCGTACTCGCGATTGACAATTGCCTTCGTCTTAGGCCAAAGGAGTGGGCGATTGGAAACCCTAACCCTGTCATCAACTTCACGAAGGACTTTGTTTTGTGGGGGCTCCGAGAAAAACAGCGATGGAGCGCACATTCAGGTGATGTGGAGTACAACAACCGTGCTGCAAGCGATGACCCTTATCGGCCATGTCTGTATGGACCCGCGGCGCTAACGATCCTGGCCCAGAACTTTTATCCTGGAGCAGCCAATGCCCCCTTACGTGTAACTTGGGTTTCTACCTACTGGGGCAAGGCAATGAGGTCTAGTTGGGATTACAGCCCTGATGACCAGTTGCCTCAACCAGTGTGGGATGCCAACCTTGGTGCCTTCGCCCCATCAAATGTTATGTCGTTCAGTTGGCAAAGTTACGAAGTTTATTCTCCAATTGTAGCCATTGGACTCCTTTCTAAGGGCGTCAGTCAATACCCCGGCCAGGGAGAAGTGCGCAAAGCCCCTCTTGCTGGGTTGTTCAGTTGTTGTCTGGGGCCATTGAAACATACTAGGTGTGTTGTCACAGGCTTATTTAGATCTCTTTACATCAGGCCAGTTGAAACAGACCAGAAGCCTGGCGAACCCGCCAGTGTGACGTGGTTCAAGGGCACTCCGTAATCCCCAGTGTAACCCTGGCACAGTCGCCCATAATGCTCCCTGTCTTTCACAGTATGCGACTTTACCGAATGTTAATACCACGAGATTTATTTGAGTTGTCTCCAAAGTATCAGGTCGCTGGCTCTCCACTCGTGTGGCAATGATAATTGTCGACTTGATCCGAACTGTTTACTGAGCCACTACTGGTGGGGCCATACCGACCTGTTATCCAGGAAAAAACGTGTTGAGGAATAAAATACAGCAGGAATAAAACTTTTGAAAGTAGGTTATTAATGAATCCGTTTTTCATAATTTTTCAGAATTTAACTAACATACTTTTATCCATCAATTTAATAAACTTAGACTTCATGATTTTTTTTTATTTTAAGACTATCTGAAATGTACTTACTTTCTTGAATTTTTGGTGTCGATATACTTCTAAGTTTGAGAGTGCAGAATATTTAATGATACTTTTTGCTGTCCATTAAAAACTACAATTTTTGTCAAATAACTTTTTACCAGTATATTCAGATCATAAAGTGGGTGAAAAAAATGACCATGCAATATTTATAATATACTGTAATCTTTAAATTGTAAGAAAATAGGACGACATATTCAAGTTTGTTTACTAACATTATTGTTAACTATAACCTTTTTTTAACCGTGGATTTTTATTTTTACTTCATAACTAGAGCACCAACCCTCAATTTCGTGACGAATTAATGAATTGAAAGATTTCGAAAAATTGTAACGTACAATTATAAAACTGAAAAAAATCGGAACATAAAATTACCACAATAAAATAACAAATTAATCAGTTGCTCATACTTTCTTTATTTGGTAGTTAAAACTTCAACTCTCAAAACAATTACCAAAAAGTTACGAATTTCACTAAATCACAACTTCGTTTACGCGAAGTAATCTCGATTTAACTTCGAAAAAACCAAGGAACTTTTTTTCTGCCTTCGATCGAGAGTATTTTGGGACACCGGAAGTCGCCATTGGAAAAATACAGCTCTTCCCCTTCGATTGTTTGCTTTCATTTTTTTCTCCCCTTCTCATGGGATCCCCCATATGATTTTCTGACGTCAGTGAGGTAAAAATTTCTCTGTGATTGATGACGCTCCATGATTATCGAGCTGCCAATAACAATTACCACCCGATCAATCTCGTTTTCTCGCAACTTATGAACCAATTTCATTGCAAAAAATTGTTTCAACGAGATTATTACAAAAAAAAAAAACAACAATAAACGATAAATGCAGAATGATTAATGGCATTTTGTTGGGAAGAAAATTTCAAAAACGAGAGACACTGTTAAAATTTGTCAATTCATTGACAGAAAATATGGATATATATTTCAACCATGTGTTTTAATACCAAGTTTTAACTACGTAAAAATAAAAACGAAAAACAAGTAATCTTGAATGATGAGGAATTGTTGGACGTGAGCAAAGTGAAAAAAGAGATTTTTTCACTTTTATTCCTACAATTCTAATTGCGAAGAGAACCATTTTTAGATAATTTTTCAAAATTTTCGAAAATGCTTTTGTTTCGCCTCTAACAAATTTTTTCTTGTATTCTTCGCACTGTATTTGTTTAAAATCTTGAAGTCTACAATTGGATATGTTTTTTTTTTGTTCCAGGTGAGTGAATCGTCAAAACGCGGAAGCGTAGTTTTTCCTGGGTTTGAGGCCATTTTCCAAGCTACGTAATATGGAGGGAAAGAGCAAGACCGGCTGCGCATACTTGGCCAAAGTTTCAGTGAAAGTTTTCGCCGTGTCTGCCGCCCTTAATCCGCCGTTCTCGTGAAACTCGCGGAAAATTTCATTTCGCGACATAGCTCTCGCGACGAACAAAAATAGTATACAAATAGAGCAATGGATGTAAAAAATTTTGAACTAGAATTTATTCGAACAATTCGAAAAATAATATTTAAAGTTTATTGATCTCTATAAATTTCCTCATTTTCAGTGTCGTTATAATATGCGATTTTTAACGTTTTTTGAATGAAATCTGTAGAATTTCACATACTTTGCTAAATATCGATAGATATGATCACATTTTATTCTTTATATTAATTAAATTAATTATGATTATATAGTTATACATTAAAATTTTCAATATATATCAGATATATTTACACGTATATTATACATATCAATTATTCATATGCATGATATACACGAATATATGAAGTTGAGTTTCGAGAGTTTTAAAAATTAATAAAAAAAAAGGTAAGTGCCAGCATGGTTTCACGAGAATTAATAATTAAAAATTCATTCGAACAAGAATAATTTATTAAATCAAGCATTTGATAATTTTCATCATTAAAGTTCAAAAGTTTATTGACCTTCTAAACAATGGTTATTCTTCTTAAGTAAAAATTAAGTTAATTGAATGAATTTTTACTTGTGTTCGAATAAGCTTTTATGAAAGATTTTTTGACACCAAAATGTCTACGAATTTAAATAGAGAATCAGATTGCCAAATTTGAGTTTCTTGATTGCTGAAAATTTTTACTTGTTGCCTGCCTAGTTCAAGAAAATATTTTTTTTTCTGGAATTCTTATTGTTGTTAAATTTTTCAACATTTTTTCAGGAGAAAATTTATATACCTACATTTTGACATGAGTCCCATAATTTTATTTGAAATAGATTATTCTTCAACTTATTGAAAACTAAACGAAAAGTTAGAAAAAGATACTGCGAATAACTTAATTTTCAGAAAATTGAGGATTTTATGAAAAATGATTGAAAATTGTGGGAAACATACAAAATATCATGTATGACAGTTTTGATATAGTTTGAAGTAATTCCCTGAATTCAGTTAATTTTTTGAAATTCCATAAATTGTAAGCAATGCTTATAATCGGTATGTTAAAAAAAACCATCATTCATTCGTTCAATTTATAGAGTTTTAAATTCAATAAAATTTTAATAATTATAATGGTTATTTATATTTAAATAATTCCCTGTACATACATTTATAGCTATTCCAGATATGAAATATTAAATAATATGAATTGGAGGTTTTAACATTATTACTTTTTTGTTATTTCTCGTATGGAAACAAGATTTCTTAAAGAAATGTAAAAACTTGCGTTAATTAAGTGAACTTTCACGATTTTTTATCCTACATTTCAAATTTTCTAATACTGTTGATCTTTTATACAAATAAATCGAAAATTTTTTTCAAAATCATAACTTTTGAATTACTGTTATTTCTTTGATAAAAATTATTGATAGGTAAAATTCGTTTATTTTATATAGTGTTTAATGTTTTGCATTTATGGACAATTTATGTCAAACACTTCTGCTTATTGATATCTATAATCATCTTATATTCAGAATTGTTGATTAAAAAAAAGGTATCAATAATTAATCCATGGATGTTTTAAAAGTTTTTTTTTTTTTTATTCAAAGTAGACTTTTCAGAAAAATAAAAATTTTCAGATATAAGTTAGAGTTTTGAAATTGTTAATTCACCCAAATTTTATCATACTTTCAATTTATTTAAAAAAAAAATAAAAATTTTTTAATTTCCTGATAAACGATAGTTTATCATGGATTTGGACGATTCACTCTTTAAAAAAAAATGCGGTTTATAGTTAACTAATTCAATTTATAGAGTTTTCAAAAGTCTGTATATACTGATCATCATTTATAATATCAAATAATTCATATTATAAAGAAAATAATTACACATTATTAAAATATGAATACTAATATAATTTTTTTTTTCATAAAATCCGACTTATTGAAAAACTAAAAATTTGCAAAAATCAGGTTGATTTTCGCAAACTTTATTGAATTCAAAATCATCTTATATTTGTGATATATTTTAAAAATAATTTCACAATTTGGTGAAAAAGTATAACTAGTCAATTCAGATTTCTTTGTCGATTTCCTATACAAGTATGATGATTTTCCAACACACATTTATTTTCGAAGCAATTTTCTAAATTATCTCATTAGTTTTGTTGCATCTGTAGGTATTGAGGTCAGGTAATAACGATATTTCGGGAAAAGTACATTATTCGCGAGGGAATGAATTTTGGGTTTTGTTTGAGGCGCGATTGAGTTATTGTGTATTTTCGCGACGTCGGTGGACTGCTACGAGAATAGAACGGATATGTCGTGAAATCGTAACATACTAACCTGAGTTTTCGCTTCGCACCGAAAATGTTTCATTCACGAAAATTATAATATTTAATTTCAAAATCTCATGAATCGCGAATTTCTAATTTGTCGTAACACAGCTAACAATGAAAATAACGAAATTGAAGTTGGTTATAGAAGTAGATAATATTTCAAATTCAATAATGAATTTCACATGTAGGATATCATTTTTAACATAATAAAAGTGACCTTTTTTTTGTAGAATTCGCATTATAAACTAGTTTATGTAGTTTGAAACAGTTGAATAAGTTCTGACCGTAATACTATTATTGAACTTTATATAGACAGTAAATGTCTTCATTTGGAATAAATTTTGACGTTTCAGGTAAATTAAAAAAAAAAGTTAAAAGTAATAAACTGAAAACAAAAAAACTTCTACCAAAAGTAGATGTTTATTTATCAGATTACTTAACTATTCTATTATAACCTGTGAGATTTACTATTTCAATCAATAATTTTAACGGTTTTTTACTCCTTCGAAAAGTCAAATAATAGAATTTATTGTTTATTGTATCGTTGAGAGGTTCAATTTCTGTGTACATAAGTGTCACAAATTATTTCTAATTTCAGTGAAATTTCGGTGATTTCTGAAATTTGTTTCACTGTTTGAATCAGTTCATTTGTATTGTATCATCAGTGGATATATGAGTTGGATATGACTTAATCTACAGATTTAATTATAAAATCAGATAAATTTTATCGAATTCAAGATGCTAGATTTTTTATTGTACATCCAGAGATGAGTCACTGAAGCAAAGTACTATATCATACATACGATTAATTGTTTAATGAAAACAATAAATTGAAAATGTTCACTAGTCAAATCATTGAACTACTATAGTATAATCTATAAAGTCTTCCGTTCCAGTCAGTGAATTTCGTGGTTCTTTAAGTCCATCACAGTTTGCATCAGTAGATTTCACTATTTAATGTATTATTCAGACGATTTTTTAACGTGCAAAAGGGTCACAAATTATTTCAATCTTTCAAAGAAATTTCGCTTATTTCTAACAGCTGGAAATTTCAATTCTTTTATTACCGTAACGTCGATTAAAATAATTGTTTGTTCACTGTTTTGTAATTCAGGAAGCAACAAGTTCCAAAATTTTGCAATGTCTGTGTTGGTTAAATCGTCTTGTAATATTGTTCTAATCAGTAAAATTTGATCATTTTCACTGCGTTGAATCTATTCATTCTACTGCCTCGATCAGTAAATTAAATATTTGTTCACTGATTATACAATTCGAAAGTTATGCAATATACTAATTGAAAAAAGTGCCAAACATATACTTCAGAATCGAGTTGAATTTCACTGATTCCTACTAGCTGAATTTGAAAATCTGTCATCAATAGAATTATGCTTTTTGAAATTAAGAAAAACAGCTTGCTTTATGTATTACTTTTTTCCTAATTACATGATTATATTGTTGAAATAATATAATATGTGTAGTATTTTGTTGAAAACATTTTTTTCATTGCTTGAGATCCAGAAAGGAAGAGGTTGCATAGTTTTTCATTAGGAAAAATTCTCATATTTTCAATTATAAAAGTAGTCTACAGCATTGTTCCAAACTGTAAATTTAGGTAATTCCTTGAATTTTATAGCTTCGATCAGTAAATAAAAAATTTACTAATTCTAAAAGTGTTACACATTTATTTGGTATGGTCAAATTTAACTGATTCTGAAGAAACGTAATTTTAAAATCTGTCATCAGTGAAATTGTGTTTTCCTGGGGCTGTTCTTAATCCTCGTGTACTCCTAGGATGGGAGAGGGGGGAGGTCTCGGTCGTATCACAAATTGACAAAGAGGCATGGGGTTCGTTCAAAAATCAAGTGATGCATTTAATCATTTTTAATCATGCTTGTATTGAACATCCAATACATCTCTCACAATCAGTTGAGTTCATAGAAAAATATACGAAAATTTGATTTCCATTTTCGAATATCGCGTAGTTGGATGAAAATGGCAACAATTTATTATTATTGCAAATTATTGCAGAATTTGCAAGAAATGTGGTTTATACCTTGCCTGTTTAAACAAATTGAAGAAACACAAAAAGTGCTATGGACAACTAACTCCCTTTCCGAAAATCCGCCATGTAAGAGTATCAGTAAAACTTCAAAGGCTGATATTATTGAAAACGAGAACGAAGAATACTGGGAGTGCATCGACGAAGATTCAGTTTAAAAAAACGGCATTGAAATGTTGAAAGAAAAAGTTCTTGATCAGGCTCCTGTTATACCAATGGAAACTCATTTCAAGAACTCACGAGAAAATTTTTAAATTCCAAAATTGTGTTTTTGTTTGACTTATCTTTTTTCTTCAACTTCCTACTTTGTATTAAAGTGAAGATCACGAACCAAAAATGTACATAGGTGTATAATCAAAATATATGATGAGCAGCAAAAAGTTATCAACATCATTGTTTAGGAGTGAAAAGGGGGGGGGGGGGGCTATTAAAAATCTTTAGGTAGGTGCCCAGCAAAATGCCACAGAGTGTCACAAGGGAGGAGAGGGGTTTTTTTTTCGAGGAATTTGTATCACGAGATTCATAAACGACTCATAAGCAGCTCGAATTATGATGTAACTTATATTTCTATGATAAGCCGCAATAATCTATGGAATATTTTGTGAGGAAAATTCAAATTTTGGTGGCTCATGCCAGATCCAAATGGGGGCGATACATCCCTAACAAGAGATAGCGCTCGCGACGCCGCGAAGCCGTTGATACAGTGTATATTTAGGCCGATAAAAATATATATTCATCGCGCCTCCCGCACGACGCCCTCCTGGCCCCGTCGTTCTCGATTTAAACCACGACACGTGCCCGCGTCATTGGTTATATTGTTCATACTTTATCAATTTTTTTCTCAAAACATCGAGATGTACAAACTTATTCTATGTTTGTAACATAAAAACACAAATATTATATCATTTTATAAAATAAAATTGTCAGGCAAAGCCAGCAAATCTTGTCAATACGAAAGTTTTATTTTTGAGATATAAAAAATGAACAAAAAATTTAAAGAATTCATATTAATTGCATGATTTGTAATTCATGTACTATTCTATACTATTTTGATGATATTAATGATTTTTTAAAGAAAAAACTCGTGAATTATTGTCCATGAAATCAAAATGTTTGTCAAATTAGAGATTGCGCAGTTATACGGGGATGATAGATCCATCGAACATCCCGATGTAACGCAAGTTCAGCGACCGCGGGCGAGTCTATCAACTATTTTCGAGTGGCGCGCGCGAAATTAATTTTGCATTCCGCTCGTGGCGTGCATTTCGGGACAATGTTTTTACACGCCGCGGCCGTAAATATGTTTACGAGCTAATGAATAGAGGAAGGCCCGTACATGATTTTTTTGCCCCGCGTCGCGTGCATGGCCCATTCGTCACGCTCGTCACGGCTTTTCTCTCCCTCCTCGTTTATTCGATAAACTCGAAAAATCCGGCCCGAAAGAGAGCTCATTAGTACGCGGGCGTAAAAAACTGTCTGGGCATGGGTAATTGATCGAGCTGCAGAATTGGGTGATATAATCTGGGCTTTTCGTGGCTTTTGATTAAAATTACGCGGGGTGATTCACTTGAATATGAATGATGAAGTTGTAAGGGTCGATTGGGGTAATTGTGACACATGCAGTATAACGAATTAAAATTTGAAAAATACAAAACAAAACAATGTGTTATGTGTATTCTGATTACTTTTTTGATATTCTTTCGATTAGAGCAAATTTTCGTTGAATTTTAATAGTTTGGAAGTACATATAATGCAAAAAGCCTTTGTAAAAAATTTTGAATTATGAAGTTCAAGTTTTTACTCATTATTTTGTAAACAAAATTTTTAATTTTTTCAATGGCATAGTGTGAAAATATAGATGAAATAATTGTAAATAATTAGGATTTATTTATGTTATATGATATTTTACGATAAAATCTCTTTATGACCACATAATTTTTGTCAAGTATGGGGCAATTGTGACACATGGGCATGTTTCTCGGGCATGATGAATTCATAAGAATTATTTTTATTTATAAGAAGCATAGAACAATCATTTGATAACGATACGAGTGGACTGAAGTATTTGTGCCCCCCCCCCCCCCCCCAACAATATTAAATATTTGATTCGAAAACGACAAAACCAGTGCAAAAAAAAGGAGCCAAAAATGACAAAGAATTAATACTTTGAAATAAAAGAAGAAATTTGAAATACAGACATTCAGAGGATCCAAATTTTATGGAAAAACTTGAAAGGGAACCAAAAAACATGATTTGTAAGTCTAAATGTAAGACCCAAATTTTTATTTTTTATCTTTTCATCTCTTTTTATTTAATGATTGTATAATTATATGTGATAATATTTTATCAATAATTTAATTCATCGTTGTATTAAATATGGGCATTTGTATAGCAGAAAAAATTTATTTCGTGCAATTTTCATTGGAATATGAATTTTTTTACTTGTGAAAATCTGTGTCACAAGTGCACCTTAATAATAAACTATTAACATGTAAAATTTTATTTTTCCGTTTGTAAAACATAAATAAATATTTGGAAACAAGAAAGAACACGTAAAAAAAATTTCGAACGCGTGGCATATTACTAAAATTTAACTTTGTTTTTGTACTTCACAATATTACTACATTTAACAACTCTATTGTTAGATGTTTTTACATGATTATCCATGATTACTTATGATTCACCATGATTTACCATAGTAATCTTATGATTTCACAGATTTCTCGAATTTTTACGTAATTTTCTATGACTCCTTCGATTTTCCATGGTTTTCTGATGACACATAGTTTATAACCCATTCTCAAATAAGCTATCTATGATTCTGTGTTTTCATGTAATCTTCAAGCAATTACCGAATTTGTTTTATCTATAAAAATAGTGAAATTACTATTCAAAAATTTCCGATGGTGAACCATGATATTATGTTATTTTCAATGGGAAAAGTTGCTTAACTGTGAAGCATGTTTCGTTTTTTCGAAAAACATTCACTGTCAAAACATCTAGAAATTCTGTATACTATTCCGAAAGTAATGACATATCTTTGACGTTTCCCAAGAATCTCATATGATTATTCTACTTAGAACAAAAAACTTGATATGATTTGAGGTCGATAATTTTTTTTTTTTTTTTTTTTTTCATTTTTAGTCTTCCGATATCCTGATGTTGTACCGTGGTTTTTTTTTTCGAATTTTTTTTTCGAATTTCATAAGGCATCGATTGTTTATTGATTATTCGTCGACTTTGGGACACCCTGTATAAGAAATAACAGAACATATAACAAATTATTACTCAAGTCACAATATGTCACAATGGTAGATCAGCACAAAATTTTATGAATCACAAAATCGTACATTGTCACAAATCATGAAGTCATAATAAAGTTATTATTACAACCCTCATCATGACCATCTCCTAATCCTGATTAACAAACAAACTTTCATCAATTTCACCCTTTACTTTGATTGTAAAAAAGTATCATTAGAAACTATGTTTTTGAAATACTTATACACTAGGACGCCGATCTCCAGGAAGCCGATATCCAGGGACAGCTTAATAAGCGCGAAGAAAATTTAAATATGCTTGAATGGGTTCTCGAGTTTTTGAGGGATTAAATCCTGCTCGCCGAAATGACAAGTAACGATTCAGTCATCAATTCAGCGTCGTGTCGAAATTCTGGCGCTTATTGTAGGGCCCCGGTATTTTATTGCATCAGTTGCGTGAGGGACTTCGAGATGTTAAAATTTTTCCTTTCTGCGAAGGGAGTCGCAATACCTAGCACGGCACTGTGACGCATCATTAAAATTCCACTCACTGTGTCACCGGAAAAGGGCCGATTTTAAGGAATGTTTGTTTAAGTTTCCCGATCGTTCCTGGAAATCGGCGTCCTACTGTAACATCTTTTTGGCGAATGTAATCCATTATATCAGTAAAATATCTTTTCGTAGAAATTCGTTATTATCTAACTAAATAAAAAAAAAAAGCAAAATATTTTGAACCTTGGGATTCGGATAATTTTTTGGCAATTTTCGTTTTTTAATTGAACAATTGACTTTTACTGACCAAACTGCGTGTATTAACGTGGTAACCGCGGAGCAAAGCCCGCTGAGACAGCTAGTAATTGATAAATAAGAAAATAATAATCGATGATAATAAACTATGAATTGTTAGTTGAATAAATAACAATTATAAATAAATTACGAATGTAATTGAATAAATGTTTGATTTTCGCACCTAAAAATGGGCTCCAAGAAATCGATATTTTTATTATTTACATTTCTAATGGAATGCTATACAAAATTACAAACTTTTATGTTTGACTATAAATTCTCGTTATTTCCTATGGTTTACCTTCAATTCCAATCGGTCTCCATTTCTGTCATGACTTCCTATGATTTCGCCTAATTCTCCATGATTTATGCCATCACCTTCTATTTATTCCAATAAAAAAATTCTAATATCAAATCGTGAATAATGGCTGTGACTTGAAATGCATTAAAAAAATATTTTTAAACTATGAGTATTATCCTAATAAAAATTTGATTTATTTTTTGTTTCGAAATTTCGTTACATCACTTTTATAAGGAGTAAAAAGGATATAAAGGAGATAGTTTGGGGAGGAAGTCTGTGAAAATACGCGATCCGCAAAGTTTATGGCGAATCCCTAATCCGCGTTTCGCGTGAAGTAGGGATATTGTCTCTCGCGAATTCTTCGAGGAGATATGTGGACTATGCGGAAAATAGGGTGAAATCGATCGCGCATTTACGCGCGTACTCGCGCTATGCATACCTCGTTACCTCGGCGATGCATGGCTCTTTTCTATACCGACGCTGCAAGCTCGCGATTATTTTTAGATCCCGTGTGCTAGCCCGTAGCGACGATTATTCTGTTCTAAATCATGATCGCACTGAATCCAAAACGAGGACGATAAGTTTCATAATCCTCTATGAATCAGCGCTAATATCGGATGCTCCATCTTGGCGCCGCTGGCGATGTATCTTTTCGTCTGTTCAACAGCTGTCGAACACAATAAATGCGCGAGTTTTGGAAATGCGAAAATAATAAAGGGAAAAAGTTTACGTTGAGATTAAGGGGGGAATACCAATTAAATGAAAAAAAAGTCACTTGACTTTAGGCGTGGATAGAGAAAAAACTGTTATTACGCGTAATGTAAAATTTTGTACGTAGGTTGTGTGTTATTTTAACTAACAATATGGAAAAAAATTTTCGCAAAATTCGCATTTACTTTCTAGTTAGAGTCGCGAAAAAAAGAGTACCCCAAATTTGCGGTGTGACAAATTGCAAATCTACGGTTAAACTAATTTGCATAATTTTTTTCGCCAATTACAGAGGAAACAAATATGCTGCCCTTGACGAATGATTTTTTTGCAAAAAGTGCTTTGTTTTTCCATAAAAGTTCGCAAATCAAAAACAAAACAATTAGTAAAATGATTATTTATGTTTATAAACGAAACAAATTTTTTTTTGCAAAATCTGAAAACGTCAAGGGCAAGTATATTTCATAACAAAACTATTTTATTCACACTTTTTTGCTATAGAAAAATTTCCTGAGGCCCTATCTGTCACACCGCAAATTTGCAGACTCTTTTTTTGCACGCTCGTAACTACAGGCTAGATGCGAATTTTGAAACAACATTTTTTTTATATTGTTGTAAACATAACATACTGTATACGTAAACAATTGAAAGATTACTAGCATTGATAGTTTTTTTTGCCATCGTCGCTCGAAGCCAAGTGACCGTTTTTTCTATCTAATTGGTATTCCCCCCTTAAACAGGGTGTCTAGTGAACGGAAAATTCAAAAATTATAGGGAAAATTAGAGCGTAGGAAAATGTACGGGAATTTTCCGGAATATGCGGTAATTCGTTATTGTGAAAATTTTTCAAACAATGATAAATAAACTACTTAGTATTTTAGATCGTATAATTGCTTTATGAGAATTTTGGAAAATCAATTCACTTTAATATGAGATTAGAAATAAATTAGAAATTCGTATTCAAAAATTAAATTAACTGCTTTTTTTGAAAGCTAGACATTGCAATGAAGATAATACATATTTAGTATAACACTAGTTTATAGGCATCAAGAACTCATCTATAAATAAAACTTGCAAAACAATTTATTTAAATTAATAACATTTTTAACAGTGTTGGTCATTTACGTGTTAAATTATTATTTTATCATTTTTGTCTACTTTATCTATTTTATCAAAACAAAAAATTGGCTCAAAATTCCTGTCTTTTTGTCTGAAATGGAATTTCGATCACTGAATGTTTTTCGGATTCCAAAAAAACGTCTCACAAAATTTCCGAATTGGAAAGATCAACTTCAAATTGAACCGTCAAGTTTAACTGGATAGCTGAACCAAGGAAACAATCGTTATCGTTATCAGGCTTCTTATCGCAACGATTGCGCAATCGGCAATGCGAGCAACAATCGTCGTTTTTCTATTTTGCAAACATGTTTTAAATAATGAAATTTTCAAGGTTGATGTTGACATAAGCGAACAAAATCAGTAATAAAGGAAGTATACAGTGGAGTATTGGTTTACCTGGGAAATCATCGAGTCAAGTCAGCTTTTGACTAAGAAAATTTAAAAAACGAAGTATGAAAATAATAATGTATTTTTATTCAAAATCTGGAAAATTGTAAAATCGTAGGACTAGAAACTTTTATATATATGCTGGCTGATGAATTTGAATTAAACATTTTGAAATTTTGAAAGTTGTTCAAATGGAAAATTTTTACATTTTCATCTGGACTTACACATCTGAAAAAATTAGAGCTTAGAGATAATGAAGGAATTATTAAAATAGAATGTAACAAGATTGTAAATATTTCTTATCTAATCATGAAATGTGGGTGTTCATATACACTATATTCAAAATCATAAAATCTGTATGATTCACAAGATGTGAGTTTTGAAAACTCTTGGATAGAGATTATTTATTGTAGTTTAAAGGGTTATACACACTTGCGCTCGAAAAATAAAGGGCATAATAGTATATTACGTACCTAGGACATAAATTTTTTTTTTACGAGTGTGAAGTTTTTAAACCTCGGCTTCACTTCGGTCTACAAACTTCACACTCGTAAATAAAAAATTTATGTCCTAGTTACGTACGATATTTTATGTTCCGAGGGCTAGAAAACGAATTTTGAGATTTCGAACTGGAAGAGAAATGTGTTTTCTATGCGAGAGATACATAAAGCCTATTTATGTATACATGTCATTAGGTATTTTGTGAATTTTTTCAGACGAAAATTTGTGTAATTCAGGTCGTAGCGACCATTGTGCCAGAACACAATTTTTCTGACACCCCGCGTGGTAAACATGATCAATAGGGAACTGTTTATCTGTAATACAAAAAACAAAAAAAACCACTTATTTATACCTTTACTCTCTCCGTGAACGAAGGATTTTGCTAAATTAGCAGCTTTACGAAAATAGTGGTCATTTTCCTGAAATGTTGGATTTTTCAACGCCTGGACTTTCGGTTTTTGCAGCAAGAAAAAAAATATTTATGACTTGGAATCAGGAAATGGGGTTTGAGAGGTAAAGCCGTAAGGCACATTTCACTACTCGATGCCCTCTCTGTCTTACTCGAAGTAGAATAGGAAAGGTCTCCCGAGTATTCAAGTTTCAAAAAATACACGGCCCAAAGGCCGAGGGACAATAGAGTTACCCGTTGCATGAAAAATCTTACATTGATAGACTTTTTTCTTTTCTCAAGTCATTCTCCTTCATTTTATTTTTCATACGATTATACTTATTCAAAAAATAAAGTCAAGGAAATCAATTACTTGAGAAAAAAAAGGAGAAAACAGGTTTATCTGGGTCTATTAATGTAAAATTTGTAATGCCACTTGTAACTGTATTGTCCCTCGGGCTCTAATCCGAATAATTTTCAAACTTTTATACCCATGTTTCCTTTCAAGGGGGACCTATCCTATTTTTCTGTGAGTAAGACAGAGTAGGCATCGAAAAGTGAAAAATGTGCCTTACGGCTTTACCTCTCAAACCCCATTTCCTGATTCCAAGTCACATTTGCCTAAAATTCAAAATCTTCCGTTCAAGCAGAGGCGATTATAATTATAAGCAAGCTTGAAAAAATTTAGAATGTTCAGATAAATGGTTTTCGAGAAACGGTGCTCACAGGAAAAAAATCGGATTTTGGCACAATTGCTGTAGTGCACCCAATTAGAAAGATTTCATTCTGAAAAAATTTCTAAAATATAAATAATTGTATATAATAATATAATAAATTTATAAAATGATAAATAAATAGGCAATAAGTTTTTCGAAAAATATTGGGTTGTTTTTCCAAAATAAAATCTTATTTTTCCTTCAGATCGAGTGTATATAACCCCTTAAGTGTTTCAAAAAATGGAAGTAAAAATTTTAAATTTTTGCCTACAAAGTTACTTTTCTTAGAAATTTAGCGCGAAAATTGAGAGAACAAGTTACTCATTAACGATTGCGTTTCCTTATTCATCATAATGGAAATCGTCACTTTTATTTACATTTATTTGATATACAAAGTAATAGAAATTGCCTTATAGAAAAGCTCGAAGTAATAAATAATTTAATTTTTGTCATTTTTCGCTAAAAAACGATGATTTTCGTTGCTAAACAGATATTTTTCATACAAATTTTATAACAGAATTTATTGACACTTCGAGAAATTATACTTAGATTTTATAAAAAAAATTTTTACCGTTTTTTCATGTTTCGTCATAATTATTGATAGTTTCCTAAGTATTTTCCGAATTTTTGAATGATCTATGATTTTCTTTATCTTCTACGGTTTCCTTATCATATATAATTAAGCTCGTCATTAACCGTGATTTTCCATGTTTTCTAATGATTTTTGATGACTGTGATTCCTTTTCGTTATTTTCTGTGTGCATTTCTTAAACTTCAAGGCTCACCAAAAATTTTGTATACCTAATATTTCGAAAATATTTCAAAATAGAATATAAATAAAATAAATTATTTTGAATAGAAAGAAACAGTGACCAAAATTGCTGACATCAAAACATTAAAACTTCTAGTGAAAAAATTCATAAATTTCGTGCGAAATTCGTAACAGTATTTTTCAAGCAGATGTTTTTCTTCATACTTTTAAAAAGTCTGGTCTTATTCACCAGTCAAAGAAATTTTCGTTTATGCATGAAAAGGAAAGAATTTCAAAGCAATTTCCTTTCAAAATGAAACGCTAAATTTTTCATGCTGAAACGGTCGACGTTTAAAAGTGGAAGGGAATCCTTTTCTGAAACGAAATCTCTTTCAATTTTACACACGAGTTTCTTGAGTGTAGATTTCGTAAGAAGAAAATTCTTGGCCCTTGTACCCAAACCATATGCAGTAGAGCCTCACCCATTTATAATCCAACCATTTATAACGTAATGAAGTGGAACGACAAAAAGACACGTTTTGGACATTTTTAAATTGACCGTCAAGTCCTTGTCTCGGAATCTTCATTGTTAGCAGTGCCATTTTTTATGCTTCAAGAGAATTACTCATTTATTCTGCATGCTTTAATAGATTCACCGATTTATAACTAACCCCCGAGCTTTCTAAAAACGTGAGGCTCTACTGTAGCAGTACACTGTAAAAAAAGTTTGTAAATTTCCCATAACGTAGTGTAGTAAATTTCCTATACCTCGAAATTTACTACACCGCAATAGAATTTTTCCTCGACCATAGGACTTTTACTACTCTTTTCATGAATTCTTTCTATGTCTGGTATGTGAAAGATAAATATAGTAATTTTACTATGGAACAACATCATTTTTACCTTCTCGCTGTACTAAAAATATCTTACCCAAGCGCAAAAAATGTTTCATTAATTTTTTCAACTATATGGTAAAAAAGCTGGTAAATTTTCCCACACTCGGTATAGTAAATTTCCAAAAATCTGCATTTTTCTATACTTCATTCGACACTTTTTTACGACCATTGCTTATTTACTATATTTTGCTTATGCATTTGTTCAATGTCTCGTATGATATAAATTAATATATTAATTTTACTACACGGAAAAAAATTTTCGGGTCAAATTTCCATAAAAAATTGGAATGGCAGGACGAGGGCCGAATTTCGATTTTTGTCCTTAGCTCACTGTAGGTAATACGAAATTTTATTCCTTCGTGCTATTATAAAATGCTATAAGTCCAATATTTATGGGAAAAAAGTAATGTAGCATCACTTTATATTTCAATGCCTACTATTTACTGTAAGTCCACGATATGTTCTCAGACGTTTGATAAAAATTGACGAGTCGAAAGTCACGTGATACGTGGGTGTTATAAGTAGCAACAAAACTCTCATGTTTAGTAAAGGACCTCGTGGAGTTGTTGCATCGCGACCGCCAATTTGTTGTCGCAAAAGTCAAGCGTCAGTAACTGGGGGTGGCAGCTGCGTCGGAAAATAACGCTGACTCGGGTTTCAAGGAAAAAAAAAATTCCCAATTTTTCTGACTCTCAGGACGAAAAATCATAAAAATACCCTAAGTAACCAATGACGGTACAACGAGAAATGAGAGGGGGGGGGGGGCAAAAATATTTTTGCTTTATTTCAATTTCCCACATTTCAAAATCCTATACTCGAATGAGGTAAAAATACTATACTGAAGTATGGTGAATACTATTTATATACAGTAAAGCTACTATACAATGTAGGGTGGTCGTTAAAATGGGTTAGGTGGAATTTTGATGGCGGCGTCCCCCAGAACGTTTCCAAATAATTAAAAAAAAATCCCTAAATTTTTTCAGATTTTTAAAACAACGTTAACCCGTGCCGGTAGAGTCGTCTTTTAACCCATTTAAATAACATGGGATTTTGTCTTGAAGGCAGTCCATAATTTTTCACGGATACACAAATCGCTTTAAAAATCGCTCTATAGTTATTGTCGATAGTTATAACGAACTGCAAAAAAATTGACAGCTGTCTGAAACAATCACACGTCTGTTAGTTCGAAGTAAAAAAACCAGAAATCATGGAAATTTCGGCTTTTTGCAATGAAACAAAGAATTTTACAAGATTTCAAGAACCTATGTGATGTATACCTACATGAAATATCATTCTTTACGTTGTGAGTATTTTTTATCGTTATACAAGTAGAATTGGTCACATTGCTACAGTTTCAAAAATGTGCATCACAATTTTAATAACGAAATTCGATAAATAAAGAAATTTCTCAAAAGCTGCTTCTCAAAATAAGTTTCTTACTAGATAAATGACACTTACTGGAATGAACTATCTTGTATTAAACTATACTATCAATTGTAATCGTCATAACGATAATAATAATGAAAGTAGTAATAATAATATTAAAAATAATAATAATGATAATAATAAGAATAGAAATAAGAATATAAATAGTTGCAAATTGGTAAATAAGAAAGAATACATCTACAAGTCAAGGGAAAAAGCTGGTTATTCTAATTTGTTTTTCGAAATGATCGTGAACTATTGTTATAGGAATAATCTGAAAATGGATAAGAATAACATCAATAAAAATAATAATAACCTAAATAAGGAATATTATTCAAGATTGACGAATGTTTCTGTGATTTCGTTTGCAATGTTTGATGCGCTCAAGTATGAGTTTTGAATAATTTGTAATTACAAAACGACTTTCTAGAATTTATGGGTAAGGTAAATGTCTCAGTTGTCAAACAAATCTAGCCATTTTTTTGAAAACTACAAACTTTTATGGAAATTCTGCTTCTTTGTAAAATTGTTGATATTGTTCAGTGACTGCTGGATCCTAGAAGAATTAAAATACATGATCTTATTATTCAATATTCAGCAATAAATTTGATAACTTTGTATTGATGTCTTAAATGTGTTATAATAAAAATCTTTCTCTATTAGTGCATTAGATTGTTCGCATGATTATTATTCCTATTTCTATTATTATCATTATTATTATTATTATTATTACTACTTTTATTATTATTATCGTTATGACCATTACTATTGATATTATAGTTTAATACGAGATAATTCATTCCAATTAGTGTCATTTATCTAGTAAGAAACTCATTTTAAGAAGTAGCGTTTCAGAAATTTGTTTATTTATCGAATCTCCTTATTAAAATTGTGATGCACATTTTTGAAACTGTAGCAATGTGACCAATTCTACTTGTATAACGATAAAAAATACTCACAACGTAAAGAATGATATTTCATGTAGGTATACATCACATAGATTCTTGAAATCTTGTAAAATTCTTTGTTTCATTGCAAAAAGCCGAAATTTCCATGATTTTTGGTTTTCTGGCTTCGAACCAACAGATATATGATTGTTTTAGACAGCTGCCAATTTTTTTGCAGTTTGTTATAACTATCGACAGTAACTTGCCGTGTCAAACCGATTTTTAAAGCGATATGTGCATCCGCGAAAAATTATGGACTGCCTTCAAGACAAAATCCCATGTAATTTAAATGGGTTAAAAGACGACTCTACCGGCACGGATTAACGTTGTTTTAAAAATCTGAATAAATTTGGGGGTTTTTTTCTGAATTATTTGGAAACGTTCTGGGGGGCGCCACCATAAAAATCCACCTAACCCATTTTAACGACCACCCTAATACACTGGTATAGGAAAATTGCTATCCCTGTAATGGGTTAATTGCTTCCAATACCGGTAGAGGAAAAATGCCATAAATGTTTTTTACAGTGTATGTACATGTGATACCAAGCTGGTACTAACATGGTCCAATTTCTTGCTCCACTCGCCCTCGTTCGTTTTTGTCGACATGGAAAAGTCTCGTTTCTTCTTTCCTCGGCCTCTGTTTGCGAACATGCCGGCCTTTCTACCTTGTGGCCCACATACAAAAAGCGCATCGAGACGAATACCGACACCGTTATCTCGTCAAGTTGCGCCTTCTCGCTCCATTTCAACGCGCGTTTCGCTCCCTCGCGACTTGCTTCCCTTTCGCGCTCGTGCCGAGGATCGTAATCGGCGCCGTGTCCCGGGGAATTTCAAGTCATTTGCACGGGCTAACGCATCCGTGCGCGGGTAAACGCACGTGCCCCCGCGATTCACCGCTGACAACTCTCGTTACTCCACGCTTCTTCGAATCTTCTCGCGCGTTCTTTGTCTCTCTCTCTTTCTTCATCTATCTCTCTCTCTTTCTCTCGTTTTTTCGCGCACTGTGCAACATCTCTTGGCCTTAACGGATCATGCTTCACGCTTGTCACGTCCGCGAACGTCGTATCTCGCGCCGCGGACAACACGCGACTGACTTTTCGATGAATTATTCGTCTGGGACATCGTCGGAGCTTTTTTCATTTTCACTGAAACCCCGGGAGGTTTCGTGTTTCAGGCAGTGATTTTCGAATCTTTATACTGAGGAAAAAATGTACACTGACAATTCGAGATTTTTGTGACAACGATATACACTGCATTACTACAATGAGTGTATGTTTTGTTTCTCGAAGCATATATAATTGAGCAGTAGCGAAATGTTTCCATTACTGTAACGATCGTTGCGTATTCTTGAGAGAAAGATACAAGATTGTCCATAGAAGTTTATGTATACTTAGAGTCACAATACAGTAAAGGAGTGACAATTCAATAAAGTTCACATACGTGTAAAGGATAGTTCATATGATAATATACTCGCAAGAATACGAATATCGTTGCAGCAGCAATCTGATATTGTGGATAGCAGAATCCAGGGAGATTCTGATTACAATATCGTTCATAACAGGATATTTTCGTTATGATGACAATTTGCCATTCACAGTGTAGTAATTATTAGAATACTGTATAGTATATGTGTAGGTCTGTGGAATCAGTCTGTAAGATTTTACTTTTTTCTAGATATTTGTGGCAGTTTTTGTCATAATATTTAGTAAATATTGTATGATGGTATTGTAGTAGTAGGTATGAATATTTTGTTTTAAAAATTCCTATACATAATCTGTTTTTAACTAATCAAGATTTCAGAATATAACATACAGTTTTGTCAGGATCCAGATTTGTATGGTTGTTTTTGCTATATTTTTGTGTACTATCTACCATTTCATAATGTAATTGATATAATATTGATAAAAATTAAGACTGTATTTTAAATCTTACAATATGTATGTTAATAATTTTTGCAATGCATATACTTACACAATTTATAATATTTTCTCTTAGTATATGAAATATCATACAACACTGAGAGAAAGGTTTATTCCTATCAAATAAGGTTGTTAATGAACCTCATATTTGAACACGAGCAAATAAAAATTGTGTACACTCAAACTAGCAATTTGTTTGAACTATTATGTTGCTTCAAATGGATTATTTGTCAACTGATAAAAAATGTTTTTGTTCGCAAATATGGCTTGTTAACTATTAATAAATCCGTATTAAAGCCTAAAAAATACGTAATGAACATTTGCACCAAAACGTAATTATATTTAAACGACTCTCTGGAACAGTTCATGGAAATAAAATTTCTTAAAGGTTAATGAATTTTCTTGAAATACCAAATTAGGCTGCATATTATCATTAAATAATCTTTTTACTCAATGTATACGAACTGAAAAACTAATGTTGAATCGTGGAATATTTTTTATGTTTCACTATACATCGATATTTATTCTAGTTTACAACTATACATAGTACAAATTTTAAATTTATATAGTATGATTTGCATTCTAAAGATATTTAATATTCCGAAATTATTATCTGGTAAAAACTGGCATATATATCGTAATTTGTACCATATAACAATGTCAATCATACAGGGTGCGCCATTTCTTATGTCGGCATGTAAACATTGAATAACTTGAAAAAAAAACAACCGATTTCTGTAAATGAGGTATTTTTATTTAGTTTGGTCCTTTACAATTTATTTAGACTAGTTTTTGAACACAACATCAATCAAGTGGCCGCCCTTATTGTTCACAGCAAAATATGCCCTTTTTGCGGCGTTTTCCATTACCTTTTCGAGCATCTCGGGTGGTATAGCAATGATTTCGGCACGAATATTTTCCTTAAGCTCTTCAATGGTCTGCGGCTTGCTGGCGTACACTTTACTTTTCAAATAACCCCACAAAAAGA
The DNA here is from genome assembly GCA_028476575.1 of Platygaster robiniae. NCBI lineage: Eukaryota > Metazoa > Arthropoda > Insecta > Hymenoptera > Platygastridae > Platygaster > Platygaster robiniae. The sequence continues at coordinate 29,324,627 of CM052020.1, read as the reverse complement.
AGTCTGGAGGGGTCAAATCTGGAGATCTGGGTGGCCATTCAATGTCGCCTCTTTTTGACATCAGACGTCCAGGGAATTTTCGTTGCAGAAACTGGATTGTTTGATTCGCAGTGTGGCAGGTCGCACCATCTTGTTGAAACCAGTAATCTTCAAGACCTTTTTCACGCATTTGTGGGCAGACATAGTGAGCCAACATCCACCGATATCGGTTTCCATCGATCGTTTGGTTCTCTTTGAAAAAATAAGGACCAATGATGGTTTTGGCGCAAACGCCGGCCCAAACAGTAACTTTTTGGTCATGCAATGGCGTTTCATGGATCTCGTGTGGATTCTGCGTTCCCCAAATGCGGCAATTTCGCTTATTAACGCCTCCAGAAAGTTTGAAATGTGCCTCGTCGGTCATTAAAATTCGCTTCCAAAAATCAGGTTCAGTATCAACTATTCGAGCGATTGTTTGTCCATATTCCAAGCGACGTGGATGATCTGTAGGCAATATTCTTTGTGTTAATTGCATTTTGTACGGAAACAAATGCAAATCATCTTTCAAAATGCGCCGTAGAGTGGTTCCACTGATGCCGAGATGCTGAGCGCGGTGACGATATGAAACTTTTGGGTTTTGGGCAACGCTCTCTCTGACAGCTTCAATCAGTTCATTTGAACGTCTTGGTCGTTGATGAACGGGTTGTTCGCGATCTTTCACTGTCCCGTGGTCACAAAAATTCGACACCAAACGACGAATAGTGTTGTCAGATGGTGCCTGTTTGCCAAGATATTTTCGACGATATGCTCGTTGAGTTAACACAACTGAACGACTATTTTCAATGTACAAAGTAACTATTTCAGCGCGTTCTTTTGGTGTGAAGCGATACATGGTTGAAATTGTACTGAATTGACGTTTCCAAAACAAGTAAAGTCAAGTAAATCGGTTGTCAAATGTTTAAGTTATTCAATGTTACAATACCGACATAAGAAATGGCGCACCCTGTACAATATTGTAATGAGTATGAAAAAAATGACTTAATTTGCAATAATATTAAAGCCTACAGAAATACTGTAAAACCTGCAATATTATTTAAAACTCACTATATTTAAGTACTGTTAACCATTTATACGTCAGAAAGAACTAGATTTTTTTCTGAATGTATTTTTCCAGGGCTGAAAAAGTACGTTTTCTGTATATTTTTGTTGCTTCTTTAAAGATATTTTGTTGAGGATACAAAATCCGCCTTAAGTTTATATATAATAAATCAATATTTCATGTTGAAATAAAAAGGTTTCCTTAAAAAACAAATGAAATACATATTTAAAAAAAAAAAAAAAAAATTCAAAGGATAATAATCATAAACAAATAACTGAGTTAAAATGATCAAAAATGTAACGTAGAGGACATAAAAAATAGAATAATGTAAATTCTCGAAGTTTAGAGAAATTAAGAATTCTTTATTTTACAAATTCAAAAACAGCAATGATAAAACTTCGGTAAAACTTTTTCCTAAATGTAATTCATATTATCAATGTTTGATGAGTATGATAATTTAGAGAATTAAAATTAAAAAAATATTTCATTCCAGTCAATAATAAAGAAAAATGCTGAATCTACAAAAAATGCTGCAAACTTGACAAACTTTATCCTAGTTCATCGAATTCTGGAAATCTACGTACATATAAATCCATCAAAATAAAAGAAAACCTTGTTAATCATACAAACATTGAAGGAACACTTGAAGTGATATAAATCTTCAAAAACTAATTTTTCTGAAAAATTTGAAGAAATACTAACGATTGTTTACGATCTATGAAATTTCCAGATCTCAAAGATCAAATTAAAAAAAAAAGCGTATGAAGCGATCTAAATATAATTCTAGAAATCCATAAAAATACTAGAAAACGAGGCAAAATCGTATTTATACTATATAATTTACGAAAAAACAAAAAAAATCATAAAAGATCCAGAATCTTTATAGATGTAATTTTCCCAAAAATCTATAAAATTACTAAAACCGATCGAAATTTGAATTCTAGAGCATCAAAATCTAGAAATCTGTAGGTATCTATATAAAAATCTATAAAAATACTGAAAATTCCTTCAAAGTTTTACACATAAGTACCTAAAAAGTTGAATATATACTTAATATCTTGAAATCTTAATATTACTTAAAATCTTTCGATACTAAAAAACAATAAATATAATTTTCTAGAAAATTTCTAAAATTTTGAATCCTACAGCACTTAATTGTAGAAATCAAAATAGAAAACCGTCAAAATACTTTCAATTCAATTTATAATTTTGATACAATTGAATATTCTTCACATTGTTTAAATACCAAAGAAATTTAAAAAAAAATACTAAAAATCTATATAAAAAATACTGTTTTCTGAAAAATCAATGTAAATATTTACCTTAAACGAAAGTTTCAATACTACATCATCAAATTCCAGAAATCTACGGAGTGATCCATAAAAATACTGGAAGTTCATAAAAATACCAGGAAATATTACAAAATTCGAAAAAATCCTTAAATCTGCGTGCTTGAGTGAAAGAATTATGATATGCAGTATACTCTGATTGTTTTTGCATGCATAAAATTGTTAAGAATTTTTTTTTTTTTTAATTATAAAGGAATTCGAAGATATTTCCAATAATCTGATCATCGTGATAATTTTAAGAATTTCAAGAGATTTTTCTAATGAAAAATTTTTTCTATCTTTCTAGATGTTTTCAGCGATTTCCGCCACTAGTTTTTGTAATGTTACCTGATTTTTCAGAATTCTTTCCTATCGAATTCGATACTTATTTCAGTCAATAAGTATAATTGTCTGGAAGCAAGGTTTTATCTTTGTCAAAAAAGTGTGAAAAATTGGGTCCCCTTTTTTTGTTTATGACACATAAAAATGACCATGTCCAGTAAAATTTTTCGTTTACGAACCAAAGTTTGTGAATATTTTACGACGAATATTTAACCTCTTGCAAATTCAATAATGTGCAATATTATTTATGTTTCAGGTGAGTGTGAACGATGAGACTTCAATGTGCAGTATCTGGAAACGAAGCAAGTTTTATATTAATTTCCTAAAGGGCATAAAAAGGAAAGAGCATAGTAACCTACATTCCGAAGAAAACCTTGACAAATAAAATCGATATCGATAAAAAATGTAAACTTTAAAATTGAAAATTAGAGTACCCAGATTTCGTAAGCTAAATTGAAAAGTTTAGAAATGTTTCGTAAAACAAAGAGCATACAAATATAACTGTCCAGAGTATGTACAGATTTCGAAGTTGAAGAACTTAGACATAAAAATCATCAGTATCTTAAGACTGACTTTTTTATTGTAAATTTGTTGATAATGAGTACAATATAAAATTTTGGATGTTTAGTCACTGGTGAATAAATTTAGAAAAATTGAAATTTCAAGATAGAAATTGATATTCATATCAAGTTCTTTGTTCTTTGAAATTATGCTTAGAGTCGTAACGTTTTGAATATATGGATCTTCACGGGCCAGTTAGCGAGTTTTTAAGTGACGGGAAATATCGATGTCCGCAAAAGGGTGCCCAGAATCCTGCACTCTCGCACGAGCCGGTCTCAGATTTTTTTTTCTTTTTTTTCTTATCGGGGCCCACTTTCCCTTTAGGCCTTCTCACCTCCCCTCACCTCCTCTTCAGTCGCGCGACAGGATTCTTCCCCTTCACCTCGGGGGCCTCAGGGGGGTTCGCGGAGAAGCATTGGAATTTCCGGCCCAGGGGCCCTGCCCTGTGCAGCTCGCTCAAAGTCCCGAATTTCTCTTTTTTTTCTCATTCTTCAAATTTCTAAAACACTTTTTGAATATTTCTAGTTATATTTCTTTTGATAAGATTATTTACAGCCAGTTTTTTTGGCAGTTTGGCAGAATTCAGGCATAAAAAAAAACATGAATAGTAGATGGTTAGAAAAAAATTTTTCATGCAAAAAAGATTTGCAGGATATGAAATAAGATTACATTGATTCAAAAATTAGATTTTTCATGATAACGTTCTTTATCTTACTAGTCTTTGACTGACAGTTTTTTTTTAATGTGTGGAAATGTCAGAAGGAATTTTTTCATTTCAAAATTCACGTTGAGTATCAAATCATAATTTATATCTCTGTTTTTCAACAACTCTGTCATTGCAAATTCCTATGCGTTTTCAAGAAATATGAACATCGCCCATAAATTTGACAAAAATTTTCGAGTTGTACGTGGTATAAGCCTTTCGCCTCCATCGCTGAAAGTCTCATAAATTCGAGAACGTTGTTTTTGGAATCGTGTGTGGCATATTTAGCAAATATTGTACGTGCGCATGGGACGATATTTCGAGTCACGAGAAAATAAAATGAAACGAAACGAAAAAAAAAAAAGAACAAAAATCGAGCAAGACGCGACACTTTCCGGGACGAAAACGTTCGTGGCGACTAGTGGGAGACGCGGAGACTCGGCTAATTTCGTCCTCGCACGTGCGTGATGCGAATATTTCATGCTTACGCAACATGCTTCGCGCACGCGTATAAATACTTTAGCTGCTGAATCCGAGTTCGTGAATATTGTTGAAGTCAAATTTTACAAAAAAATTACACTTTTTTGGTAAAGTTGAAAGTTGGAAATTATAGTTTGAAAAATTTCTTGGAGGTAGGGAGTATAAAGTTGTCAAAAAAAATGTACTAGAATCTAAAATAAGTTTTTTGAAATTGCAGATTGAAGTTATGACAGTTTTCCAGTGTCTTTTATTCATAATTTGAAATTATAGTTTTCATACATTTGACGTATGTACTTGAAATCTATTTATTTATAAATTTTATTGTCATTGCTGCTTGTGCCGTCCAAGTTTTAGAATTAGTATGAAGTGTATTAAATGATATATTAGGATAATATAATTGGCATAAATTCTAACAAAAATGTTGTCACATTTCTTACAGATTACTTTATACAGATTATTTACTAATAAAAGTATAGATTCTATCTAGAAAAAGAGGAAATATAACAGAAAATCCCGATGCTACGAATGATTATTAAGTTTAAAAAAAGTACCTATATTGTTAGAAATTTTTCTATTATATTTAATAGATTGTCTTCAAAGACAATCAAATCGTCTATGACACTTACAGACGCATTTATGAAAAAACTGTCTATTAAAATAATAAACCTTCTATGAAATAAAAAATATTGATGTATTAGGATTTATTAGAATTTTCTGTAATTTTTGAGTTTGCAGAATTTGCAACCTGTATTTTTATGATTTAATCAGTATTGAAAGTGTTTTGAATATTACAAAAATTCTCACAAAATTTCATAAGAATATTCAAGCTGAAAAATCTATACAAATTCTTAAAATTCGTAATTAGCGAAACCCACATTATTGGCGAATTAATTCTTCACGAATCTCCAAGAAAAATCAGAAAAGATTCGCAGATTTTGAACGTCAGTTTGATATACTTGTGCTTTTTTTCCCTTGCTATATTTTCTAATAAAAAAACGGAAATAAATTGATTTTGAAAAAAATGACGTACTTTTTGAAAACTTTAAGAGTTCGTTGCAAACAAATGTTGTCGATTACCATTCGTAGAAGTAAATAATTGTGTGCAACAAAATTGATTTAAGAACTCAAAGATTGGTATTTAAATTTGCTTTGAAACAACCTTAAAAATTGTGAGCAAACGTTGATTGGTATTTCCTACAATTCAAAAACTATGAATGACAAACTAACTTTTTGGATAATTCTTTTTGATTCAACTTACTTTCAACAAATCCAACAAATTTATTTAACGCCACTCTAACCTCAAAATCGCAACTTCAAAACGATTTTGCGGCTTTCATGGCATAAAATATAGTAGTGCAAGTGTCTCATTTGGCAAAGATGATTCAGATCCTCGGCTTCGCCTCGGGCCAGAACCCTCGTTTTTACCAAAATCAACACTTGCACTACGTTGAATAATTTACTATGAATAAATTGTATTCATCTGGATTAGGTAAATAGAAAACGATTATTTATGACGAATTACGTTAAACATTTTTTGTTCAATGCATTATTCACGTAAACTGAATTTATACAAAAAAAATATAATATTTTCTATCAAGATTTTCAATACTATCGATAAGAATTTTAAATAATTGTAATTTGTGATATATGTCGATACTTTTAAGACTCGTTCAAATTGACTCCCAAAGAAAGGGCTCAATTCGAGATTCCAGTGTATATCGCGACGTGTGCTATTATGAGTCAATTATTGCTTTCTGCACCGACACGCAATGAATCCGTAACAATCCTTGTCGTATAAAAATATTGAATCAGCATGATACGCAGTGCTAAAGAGCTCGGTTATTGACGTGCCTTGAACTAGAGTAAATGGTTCCCCACCGAAATAAAATACAAGCTACTACGTCACAAGTCGAACTGAAGGGTCGTGACTCGGGGGAATACGATGCCGCAGGGTTGAGTTCGAGTGTAGGAAAATAGAAAGGATCGCGTAGGTGGTGCAAGGGGAGAATCTCTACACAGGATTTCGAGGATGGAAACGAACATTCGGAATGAGCAACGATAAAAATTATAAAGATATTGGAGCGTTTAGAGCATTTTTAATAATATATAAAATAATTCGAATGATCAGAGTAAATACTTTTTATTTTTAATAATTCCACTTTTGGAATTACCATAAATTATTCTTACCAAAAACTGAACTTTTTATGTTATTAAATAGAAAATATAAATTTAAAAATGTCTAGATAGGTACAATTATACATCTTGCAGAAAATTTTAACTTTGAAACTCCACATTCAAAACTTATCAGATTATTCGCAAATTTCACGAAAAATTATAACAATAGTTAAAAATACTTCAAAATCCGAACAAACTTTATATAAATATCAAGAAATTCAATTCAAAGACAAAATTTAAAGATGCTGCGTGAGAAATAACATAAACTGTAACTCGCGCGATGAAGCGATAAAATAAAATGTACGATTACCAGATATGTTACTCATAAGGATTTGCAAGACATTCTGTAAATGTCAGACATAATTGAAGAGGAACTTGCAAGTGCATTCTTCGCATTATCCGGTCGTATCTCGGGTCACCCAAGCCCTTATTGAGACTTAATCAGTTAAATCCTGATTGAGTCGTTAATTGCCCCAAGCAGATCAAGGTCAACGAGTTGATTTGAATGCCGCTGCTCTGGTCTAGAATCACTCTAGACCAACAATTACAATAAACGAATTCCTTCGACTCATGCTACGGAATGAGCGCGTCCTTCTTCCACTTCGTGAAATAATAACTTTCAAACATAAAATAATGTGTCATTTTTGTAACGAATAAATTTTTGAATGACTACATATAATTTCAGTAACCTTTTTATAAGTTTATTTCAGAATTTGAATCATTCTGATTTCATAGATTTATTTAGTAAATTCAAATTTATATTATTACTGACAATGAGTTTATATAACATGAATTATTAATAGTGGAATAATTGATCATGGGAATGAATGGTAATGAAAGAAAAATCATATCTAGAGTACTTAGTTATATAATCATCAATTAAAATGCAATTTCTAATATTTTGTAATTTAAATCGTTTTATAGATTTCTTATTAATCATCATATGTAATTAGGTTCATTAGGAAAAATCAAATCATGTAATAATTAATCATAATTCACAATAATAATAATACATATACATAGTAGTATTTCGCTTCAGTGTTATTATTAAATAATAATTTTCATTATTAATATCAAGATTGAAAATAATGAACGAGAAATCATAATTGTTCCTAAATGAATAAAATTAATTCAAATTATCAATAATGATACTATATTTTTAATAATTTTATATATAATAATTTATTCTTATTAAAACATATTGATTTTTTATATATGTTTTCGATATTTAGAAATATTTTTTTAAATAATTTTTGTTGTTTCTTTTGAATGATTTTTTGGCGAATTCAGTTCGAGCTCATTTTAGCTTTACATCATATAGCTGTGAAACCTACTATTTATTGCATCTTTAAATTATAGTTTTTTTCAACTATTCAAAATCGGCTTTGTATGTAAGATAGTAAATGGTTAATAAACATCAGAAAAATGTTTATTTTGTATTTGTTCTACTCACTCATTAGATTTTTTAGACTATCTATTAATATACAAATGTTGTATGGATTGATATCGATATATCAGTAAATAATTTGAATTTAAAATCAGATTCTAGAGAAATGTCTTCACGCAGACGTAGAAACTTCTTCAGTTACAGAACTCGAATTGCCCCTTGGTTTTGTATGAAGTCAATCAATGTCAAACACAAATACAGGGTGATCTAAAGTAACTTGGACACCCAAAAAATATAGATTCCTCATGAAATTATACGACTTTTTCATCCTTTGATATTTTCCAAAAAAACTCAACATTTCAAAAGTTATTCAAGCTTAAAATTTAAACAAGAAAAGCCCTCTCCCGACGAGTGGGGGTCAAATTCACCGAAACAAATTTTCTTCATATTTTTCTGAATAAAAAAGTCCATTGCCACTTTTTACAAAACTAAAAATCAAAAAAGTTATTTGAGCATAAAATCTAAGAAATCTGATTGGTTAAAACTTGTGACCTGAATAACTTTTTTGATTTTGAGTTTTGTAAAAAGTTGCAAAGGACTTTTTTATTCAGAAAAATATGAAGAAAATTTCGGAAAAATTTGTTTCGGTGAATTTGACCCCCACTCGTTGGGAGAGGGCTTTTATTGTTATATTTTAAGCTTGAATAACTTTTTAAATTTTTAGTTTTTTAAAAAATATCAGAGGATAAAAAAGTCTGATAATGTCATGAGGAATCTATATTTTTCGGGTGTCCAGGTTAGTTTGGATCACCCTGTATATTAGATCGTATTATTTAGTTTAGAAAAATTAAGTTTAGTTCAGCAATACGTACCTTCATAGAATTATCTACAAATCACGAATCTACAAAACGTTATCGACCTATCGATATTCATTGTGATCAAATATGAGCTAAGCATTCAAACAATTAAGATTGCCCTCAAAGTTCTAAGACGATACTTCCTTTGTCATATTTGTAAAATCTGAAAATTGACGGAAATATAAACGATTAAAAATATGAACACCAGACCAATGAGAGCGCGCCTTGCCTACGCTATGAACAGCTATGAAAGAAGCTTAAAGCGCATGAGTACTCGGCACGCGCCAATCACTGCTGGTCTGAGTAAGTCTGCGCTTAAGGTCCGCTCTCATTGGTCCAGTCCTCAAATTTGTAATCGCTTATATCTCCGTTAGTATTAAGATCTCACAAATACGTCAAAGGAAATATCGTCTCAGAATTTTATAAGGAATCTTAATTTTCTGCACTAAGAGGATTCTTGATGATTTCGTTCACAAATGCATCACAACTACACTGTGAGTTGAAATTGTCATGGTGACGATAAGATACTGCAAGAGACAATACTTTTTAGTTGCCTACAAGACAATATTTCGTTCCGATACAAGTTTCATCATCATGCATCTTTGTAACAGGCAGATGTATTCTTACGTCAGGTGTTGAATAGACATTGAAAACGTCATCGTGACGATTTCCACTTCTCAGTGTAAGCATTTTTAGTGAGCGATACGAAAAAATTCGTCAAGCTTATACACGTCTGTTGGTAAATATAACTGATTGACTTTTTAGAATGTTCTTAATAAATTTTACGAGGGGCGAAGCCAGAAACAATTTTCGGGAGGGGTTTTGCTGAAAAATATTTTTCCTTCGGGATTTCATAATTTTTAATCATTGACAGTAAGGTTACAGGAGAGCGATTTTGGAATATTTTACATTTCGGAATATAAAAGTTCTACAACTTTTAACATCCAGAGTTGCACATATTCCATGTTCGTACAAAATGGAATTCGATTTTTGTGATTTTCAATTAGTAACTGAGGTTTCAATTCTTTTTACTAAAACTTTTTGTATTTATACTACTTTAAGGCTTATTTGACATTAAGTAATATGGATTTCTACTACTGAAATTTGCTCGAAGCTCTAGGAATCAAACTTCTAAAAACTTATATATTTGAATTGATTTTCGAGCAAATTTTAACTACATAAATAAAAAGTACATCATAAATTTACATTATTTTCATATGGCATATTATTCATCAAATTTTAAAGTATTTTCTGGTTTTTTTTTTATATATTTCTAATATTTCTATGAATCGCTCAATGGATTTTAAGAAATCGATGCCGTAGTATTGAAACTTTCAACGATTTTAAGACTTTTGAATTGATTTTTCCGACGACAGTTTCTTTTATAAAGATTATTAATATTTTTATTCCATATTTTTTTAGTATTTCTACAATAAAAAGTATGTTTAATTTTATAAATTGTATCAATGTAATGGAATGTATTTTTATTGTTATTTCTCTATGAGTTTATAGAATAATTTCTAAAATTATATATAATTACAGTATTATATTAATAGTTTCGCTCCAGGACAGAAATTTTTATTGATTTCTACAGAATTTTTATTTATTAAAAAATTTCTAATAAACTGGCAAGCTAGTAAACTAGTAAACTGGTAATACATAAAAAGAGTAAACTAGCAAACTAGTAAGCTAGTCAACTACTAAACTAGTTAACAAGTAGGCCAGTAAACTAGTAAACTACTGAAATTGTCAAATAGTAAAATGGTAAATAAGTGCACACTAAATAAGTGAAAAAGAAAAATAGTAAACAAGCTAACTCTCAACAATTAAATTAATTTTTTAGTAAACTAGTAAACTTGTAATAGTAAACTGGTAAACTAGTAAGCTAGATGAATAGAAACCAGTGAGCTGGTAAACTAGTAAACTAGTAAATTAGTGAACTACTAAACTAGTAAACTCGTTACCAAGTGAATTAGTAAACTATTTAATTTGAAAGCGAGTAAACTATTAAACTTATAAACTAGTAAACTTGTAGAGTAATTAGCTAGTAAACCAGTAAACTTATTTTTCATATTTTTCTAGTATAATATATGAAACCCTGAAGGATTTCTAGGTATTTTAATAGATTACTTATATTTTTGCAGATTGCTACAGAGATTAAAAAAACAAAAACTTCGACGCTATAAAATGCGGCTTTCGATCTATTTCTAGTAATTTGAAGAATTATTGATAAAATAACATTCATAAAGATTTTTCATGTTTTATATTTTCATCTTTTTTTCGTATTTTGAAATATTGAAAAGATTTTGTGGCGTTTTCTAAATTTTTTTCAGATTCATATTATATTTAAAATTTGATGGTCTAGAATCCCAAAATTTATAGATCGTAGAGGCGTTTGTCAAGATTTTCCAAGATCAGTTTTTTTTTTATAGAATTTAGCTAATCTCATTACTCTCCAGAGTTTTTATGAATCGAAAGATTTTTAATACTTTTAAATGGATTTTATATAGATTGCTAGAATTTGATGATCCACGATTCAAAGTTTTGTAAACGTTCAGTATTTTAGTAGATTTTTTTTCTTGATTATTTACTGGGTTGCAATAATGTTTTTGATTCATATTGTCTACGTAATTCTACGCTCTGATAAGTTTTACTTTTCTATTAAATATACATACTGCTAACGTTTTCATGCATTTTTTGTAACTTATATTTTTATTATTCATCGATGTAACTTTTTCCATTCTCATATGAAATACCGATTGATTTTATCAGAATTTCGGGAGGGGTTTGAACCCCCCTCTGTCTACGTGCCTGAATTTTACTAAAATATATTGTCATGAAATAAAAATGTCTACTTATTTACAAATTCTTCAAGGTAGCTTCTACCTTAGAAAATTATTTGTGACGTTCATTTACAAAATGGAATAGATAGTCTTGATCGAGAATTTCTCTCAGTGCGTATATACTCGAGTCATGTTCAATCACCCTGAATATACCTGTAAGTGTACCTGTCCGATTTTCCCCGAGTGCAATGTCTCATACCCGGTAGCCGGCGAAGTATATCATGTCGTGGGAAGATTGAAATTTTCGCGTGACAAATGCAGATTGCGATGCGACGTGCGGCAAACTAGTCAGCGAATATAGAGTGGGCAACGCGTGGTCCGGGACAAGTGACGTTAATGCGCAATAAATTAGCAGCCTCCCACGCCCGGCCGCCGCGGCGTCCGATTTTCTCGCGTCTTCTTCATCTTCTTACATTACCTGCGGCCTGCCCAGATATCTTGGCCATTCCGATTATTCGATCCAACGCCACGGCCTGTCACTCCTACAATTCCACCGATTCATTCGAATTGCAAATTACTTAATGCGCTCAATCATTTAGCACGGGCACACGTCCTCGGGCATTCGTAATTACGTTGTCGCGCGATCTTTATGCACCGCCTATGATTTATTAACAATTACACTAGTTTTCATCATTTGACTTATCGCTACTCGTTTTTCATTTTCAAGATGAGATTCCGGTATATTGACGAGGATTGAGGGTGAGGAAGGGGGTAGGTTGGGAATATAATCTAGTTGCGTTTATTCGAGATGTTTGAACTTTGATTAACGAACGGTAATTGTAATAAAAACTATTTTTTGATTTCCGAGTCAAATTTTTGTCTATTTACAGGGTGATCCAAACTAACCTGGACACCGGGAAAATATAGATTCCTCATGAAATTATACGACTTTTTCATCCTTTGATATTTTCCAAAAAACTCAAAATTTAAAAAGTTATTCAAGCTTAAAATTTAAACAATTAAATCCCGCTCCCGACGAGTGGGAGTCGAATTCACCGAAACAAATTTTTCCCAAATTTTCTTCATATTTTTCTGAATAAAAAAGTCCTTTGTCACTTTTTACAAAACTCAAAATCAAAAAAGTTATTTGAGCATAAAATCTAAGAAATCTGATTGGTTAAAACTTGTGACCTGAATAACATCATCAAAACTTTATTTATAATATCAAAAATTTTATTGCAATGATAGGTTTTACTCTTAATTATTTATCACGATTTTAAATTTAGGTCTCAAATTTTACTCAGCAGTTTCACTATTTTATTTACTGCAACATTCATTTTGTCAATTTTCAGGAAATTTTTTCTTTAAACTATTAATTTATTTTCGTTGAGAAGACAGTTTAGTACTGAACACGAAAAATTTAACAAAAAATCGAAGATGTTTATTACTGAATGGTGAAACTTGATAAAATTGCCAAAAATTTACATCAACACTGCTAGAAATTTTTGTATTGATTTTTATAAACTTGTCTTGGAAGTTTTTTTACATGAGCGCATGTTAAAATCAATAGACGAGGTTCTTAAAATTTCATAAATGTTTCTGAATTTTAATAAACCAGTTTTTGAAGTTTAATAAACTTATATTGATAATATTCATATACAAGTATATTAAAAATCATATACTGGTTTGTGAAATTTCTTAAACATTCCATGCATATTTTGTGTAAATTATAATTTGATAATTTTTTTCAGTATATTTTACTGTGCTCTTTCGATTATTGCGAAATGACTTCAGAAAATTTTTTTGCCTCAAGAGGGATTCTCAAAAGTGCCAAGTTATATTTATAAACATGTTGATCATCAACAGTTAAGTAACTGGTTAATAATTATTAACTTTACTTTGATTTATGAAAGTCCATTAAAATTAATAACGTTTGTGTATGATATAGATTTAATGCACTCATTTGGAGTTTTTAGTAAAATCTTTACATATTTTCAGAAACGTCTAGTTTTTTTATTACACATGTTTATTAATCACGGTTTCATACACGTATTATTGATTTTTATTACTATTTTATTGTATTAAAGTTTATTAAAATCCTTGACATTTTTAACAGTGAAGTACAATTGTTATTAATTCCAATAATACACTGAGAAAAAAAATCTAGTACTTTTCGACATATTTATGGTAAAAAGTAATAGCCTATCATTACTTTTACAATATTATTGCATTTATAGTCATTTTATCTTACTTATTACAATAATTAATTCGTAAAATGATGTGATTTTTTGATAAAAAACATAAGTAAAGTTCAAATGTTTAGACTGCGAATATTTTGCTACATGAACCTTATATTTCACCGTATTAGTACTTAGAATTTAATACCTGTGTACAGTGTACAGTAAATTTGCTTATTTTACCTTTTACTTCTTATTTTACTAGTTAGTATACTATGATTTTTTATATGTGAGGGGAAAAATAATTTACATATGTACAAGTCAGTATTTATCAAAAATTAATGTAATATTGTAAAATATACAATATACTTTTAGAATATTAAAAATTATAAATTACAATATAATATATAAGGAAACACAAAAATATAGCAAAAAGAATTATACATACTCAAATAATAGAAATACTTTTTTTTTTTTTTTTGAAATGCGAATAAGTAGGAATTACAGTATGATTTCACAGACAGTACAACATAAGTATGGCATAAAATGACAAAATGTAATAACTTTTGTAATTTTTACAAAATATATATTACTACAATAGCATTTAACAATATTTTATCTATATTTTATTAAAATAGTTGTTAGTTTTTTTTTTTCAGAAAAACATACTATCTTTAGTGAACATCTTTTCTTCTAGTCTTTGATAACTCTATCCTACTATCAATAATTTCATCAAGAATCAGTATTATATAATTAATTTTTTTAAGGTATTCCTAATACTCTTAAAATTTTTCACGTGAAACTCTTCAGAAGATAATTTTTAAGCTATATCTACTTGTCCAAAAATTATATATTTTACAATTAGAATGGTGACTGAAAAAATAATTCGTATACATCGTCCGAAAGAACTTGGATTTTTACCAATTAGGAAATAATCAGTGAATTGCCCTAATTTCTTATTATTTTACAGTCCAAGAAACATTTACTTTCATCATTTCCTTTTTCTATGGTTAATTACTTTTCAAGCATTAAAGATTTATCAAATTTTTCCCCTTCGTCCTTTAGCGTTTTTAATTTTTAAATGCGGAATTTTTTTTAAAAAAATCTTATTAACCTGAATGAAATGAATAAAAATTTCCATTTTCAGGATTTTTTTCCTATGCTCATAAGAGTGTAGAAAAAGTATACTAAATATAAGACTGTCGAAAGCTCATTTTAACATGTTTTTTCCAAATCTCTCATGACAATCATGACCATATCAGCAAAAACTGGGGCTGATAGTGATCTTATAGGGCTATTATATGTTTGAGAACAAATATATTGAAGTTTTGAAATTACTAATTAAATAAATATTAGTAGTAATTTTCAATTACGTATAATACAATATTAGAAAATAAAACATAAAATCAATATAAAATGATGTTTTCTTGTTGAATAAATTTCAATGGCAACAATAAATACATATCAAGAAGTTCAGTAAAATTTTAATTGCGTTTTGAAAGTCATCCACAGTTTTTTGAAATATGAAACAGGTCTTAACGAGGACTTAAGTGAAGTCAAAACTTCGACAAATCTAAATCAAGATGAAAATTATTGACTTGGAAATCAAAAAACAGTTTGTATTACAGTTAATTCATGACCGATGATAGAGCACGATCTAATAGTTATGTCTGGTGCAATAATCGTACTTTTATTCGTAGTTTCATTATATACACAACACACATGTTCACATTGCAAATGCGGTGTTCTGGGCGGGCTGAAAAATCAATCGGCGGTAGATTGCGATCTCACGTCGAAATAAGAGGGGTTGCTTTCGAGGGTAGCACTGTATTAAGCTCGTAGCCAAGGATTTCATACTCGAAATGTGTATCAATATACCTGATTTCTTCCGTCAATCTTGGTTAGCCATGATTTCATAAGTGAATTCGACACTTTCTTATGTGTATTTTTTTAAGAATACATAAAAATTCTGAGATTCATCTTTTTTGAAAGTTAGTTTTTAGGTGAATTTTTGAGTTTCGATATCACAATGTAAAAACTTCACATTTTAAAATCATTAACATTTAACAAAATTGATTTGAAATCACTAGTAGAAATTCAGTATGGAAAATATTGTAAAGGAAGCACAATTAGCGTTATCCCAAAAATTAGTTTTGTTATGAAAAAGATACTTTCACTCGTTTGGCTGTCTTCAAACTTTACAGAAAATATCTCGACACGTTACTCAATTTCATTTTCGGGATTTTGAACTTTCGTCGCAGACTTTTTTCTTTCGATTATATTAGATTAGAATTCTGACATTATGTTTTTCATAAATATTTATCAACAATCAAATGATTGAATTAAGGATTGATGACCATACCATTGCGTTCGCTAAGGATTCAGGTTTAAAATAATATCAAGTAGAATGCATTCCATGAATTTAATAATTAATTTGAGCGAGTGTAAATTGAAAAATCCGAGAATTTGCCTGACAAATATTTTTGGTTTTTGATCCATATTTTCCGGAAAAATAGCTCAAATTTGATGAAAAGTATACTCATCTACGCGTCAAGTCATTCGACGAAGGTGATGTACTTTTTTGGATTTTTTTCTAAAGGACAAATTCAGCTATTCAGAGATCGCATTTCCCCTCCACTCGGCTTTCTGGAAGAATGCAGCGCACTCTCAATTTAAAAAAAATCATATATATCGGATGTATATCAATATATCAATTCGACGGACCGTAAATGCTTTTGGAATATGCTAGAATAATAAAAAAAGTCTTGATAACGTTCTACCGTCAATATATAAAAGTTTTGCAAAAATATTTTCTCGTAACATTAGGAGAATTTAATATTCAAAGACTTTTGCATTTTTGTACTCGATTTTTAAGAAAATTGTATGTTCTCGGTTGTGCTTTGTTTTTATTATTATCCTACATTGCGTGATATGAAAGACCAAGAACTTTTGAATTTTCCACTTGCGCAAGAATTTTCCTTTTCGTGGCGAAAGAAAGCCGCGGGGAAAATACCTTTGGCATTCGAAACGATCCCGGCCGCTCACTTTTCCACGGATTGAGAGAAACTGCTCGAGAAACGATCTCGAGAGAAATTTTTATAAAATCCATGTTCCTGTTTTTCGTTGTGTAAAGTGGTGGAAAGGTTCCTTGATAAAAAACACATTATTTGATTGAGAGATTCTGTCGATTCAGACATGAATTTCGATATAAATTCAAAAATAATTATTTATACATGCAAAATTTTGAATAATATCCTTTTTTTCAATTTTTTTAAAATATATTTTATGATACAAAATAATAGTTTATTAATGTAAAATACTTGCAAAATGATTGTTTGATGAATTAAAATGTTGAAAATTGTTATTTGTTGATATTCATGAATTAATTTTTTCGCATTTCTACTAAATTTAAGATAATTCGAAGGAAAAAATTAACATCAGTTTAGAACTATTAAAAATATTGGAAACAGACATATCAACATTTCTTTTAAATTGTCAAGGACCACAAGGAATTCATGTAGTTCACGAGTTAAAATGAAATCATTGAAGATTTTTCTAAGTTTGAAGTCCCATTTTTTACGATTTCCAACTCAAACTATCAAGACAAAACTTTTTCTCCTGGGCTAATTTTTCACAAAATGAAAAAAATATAGTTAAAAAAATCAATGTTGCACAAACCCAGAGGAACACTTGAATTTCTAAAATTTGAAAAAATTTACAAGGTGCATAAAATTCTCAATTATTGATGTCTTGATACTTTGTGTGTTTCCAAAAAAGGGAAGTTTATAAGAAAATGTTGAAACTTCGTACTTTGAGTCATGGTTATTACACAGTTCAGAAAATATTGTAGGCGTATGGACAAATTACGAATGGTATCTGAGCAAAGTTAAATTTTCACGCGGGATAACTTGTATGATATATGCTTTTTTTTTATGAAGGCCGACATTCCGAGGTAAATTACATGCAGTTTTCCGCAATGCAACGAATCTAATTTGTAAGCAGGTACGATTAAAATGTCGAAACTATCATTACGTCGACGCTACTGTTCAGCGAGCAAGTGCACTCTTATGAAATACGTGAAACGTTTCGAATTTCATGAATTCCGGTTTTCAACGATGAATTTGAAATGAATATTGATGTTTTTCAATGGATTGATGTATTCGGTGCGAATTTATATAGATTGATTAGGTTGATTAGTTTTCATTAAACGTTATGGTAACATAATATATTCTTATGATGTTTACAAAGTTAAATGCAAACCATAAATGGGGAAATTCTAAAAAATAAAAATAATTTACTCAAAAGGTGCTACCAATCATTTCAAAGGTTTTGGAATTTACGTAGCTTTGCTTTTCAATGAAGATTGTTGAATTGGTATTTGTCACTTGAAAAATCAGAATTAAATTCATTGGATGAAAAAATAACAGTGTAATTCGTTAGTACGAAAATTCAGGAAATTCATTCTCAGTCATTATCAGAAAAAAATAAGGGAATGTCGAATTGATCCAATTTTCGATTCTAGAAGAAGATGATGTTTATGCCAATTGCAATTTCGAAATGGAAAATTCTTAAGAAGATTTCGATAAATTCATCACTTCATGGAGTTTGAAACTAAAATAAACTAAGCACTTGATACTACACTAATCATGATTGATAACAAAAAAATAATTGGTGTAACAGATCATTACTCTAGAATAATATGAAAATAATAATATAGAAAAGTGAATTTCATACGAACGTATCAGAATAAATAATAATTTTAATTAAAATGTTATGATAATTATATTATGTTACCTGTCACTTCATCATTCTTAAATTTCAATGTGAAATAATTTGTAATCATTGTGATTAATAAAATTTACCGAATTCTATTCAAAATTATTGACATTATCAAAGGTATGACACATCGTCAATCAAATTCACACGACTTTCAAAATAACCTACATTATATTTGTATGAATCAAAGACTTTTTTGTTGTGCAATACTTTTAAAAAATTTAGAATTTGAATGTTTGTATCATCAGTAATTTTAATAAAAATCAATACTTTACGTTGTTTACTATCGGAATGAACATTTGAAAATAACAGTCGATATTTCAACAATTTTCATTTTAAACATAATTATGAAAATTCCATAAAAGGAGTAAATAATTTGAAATATAAAAAAGTTTATTTGGATCATAACTAGAAATCACTGGAATTCATGAATATTACGAAAATTGATAATTAATCGTTCCAAGTTGACGAGATTATGAATTTCTAACAGTATTTCTGTCAATAAAAATATCTACATTTCTAAGTTAGTAAATTACAAATTCAAATTCAAATTTTGACTCCAGAGTTTTATAATAATTGATTTTTTTTTTGCTCACTTTCAATTCTTTCTCATACTTTTTTTAATCAAAATTTTTTATAAATACTGTTTATAACATGAAAAAAAAATTTATCCTAAGAAAGTGATTTTTTTTGAAAACCGAAGAAGCTCGTCGTGAGAAAATTTGATGTTATCTATTTTTTGGATACAGCAAATGATTGTTAAAAACAAATTTGGGTTCGACATTGTGATTTCGATACTCAAACGTGCTTCAAAACAACTTACTATTACAAAGTTGTAAGTAAACGTCGACTGAAAATTGTTATAAAGCAATAATTGTTATCATAAGTAAATAGGGTTATAAAAATTTTTTATTTAATGCATTAGCTGTCGAAAAATCGAGAAAATTCGTTGTTTTTTAACTGGAGTAAATTATGAACTAACTATTGGTAATAACAAAATTATGTTGATAAATTTGTTTGTTCGATATAGTTATGGATGTTTAAAAAAACGATAAAATTTATAACGAATGTTGAATAGAACGTTCAGTTGTATAATTAATAGTATAGACTGAAAATTTTTGTTAATTGCAAATTTCATTTAAATTTCGAAATATTTTAGCTACGACATCAGTTGTATACCTATATAAATGAAATCTTGATCGATATCATCAATAGCAGTCCCTAATGATAATAATTGAAAAATTGTTTTCTTGATACTTGTCATCACTAAATTGTGTTGCAATGTACACATATGCAAAAAATTTTATCAATATTATCGATAAAAGATTATTCATAATTATCAACAACTCATTTTCCTGACTTTCGTCACCACTGACTGCTCGGCACCTATTTAACTTGCATTTTTCAGACAGACATCAGCTACGAAAATTGCATGGTCTCCGCTTTTTCGGTACCAGCAAGACAAATGCATAATCATACGTACGTTCTCGTGCACAATATACACTTCCCCCCATTTTCTATCTACCCCCAACCCCCTCCTCCTATCTCTCACTCTCGGGGTGCCTATATATAGAATGCCGGAAAAGGGCAAGGGGGAAGAGGGGGGGGGGGTAGTTGGAAGCAGGGGCGAAAGGGAGTTGGGCGAGGAGGGGGAGCTTTCAGAGCATGACTCCGTGGCATTGATCGCACTCCACCCCATGAGCAGCCCCTAATAACACCCTCTTTTGCCGCTCGCAGCCACCCCCTTTGGCCCCAACTGCGTCCTTCGCTAACCCAATCTGAGACCCCTGCAGCCGATGGTTCTCAATTCTTGCGTAAAACTGAAATTTGGAAATTTCGACTCTCGATACATCGATGTAAGGGTAATCGGTGGAGTAGTTCTGATTTATCGAGTCAGGATCGATATGTTTGGGGTGGCCAATGCACTAATCAGAAATAGTATTATGAATATAATAATATTTCTAATGATAACAATAATAATAATTTCAAAATAATAACATAATATCCAAGAATTATATAAATTTTGATATATTAATATAGTAATATAAATATTAGTCATATCAGAAAAATGAGTTATCGATAATAACGAATAATAATTTAGAACGTTTATAGCCTAATACGATAACTTCGATAAATTTTTTGCATATACATACAAAGAAACCCAATTCAGTGATGAAAAATATCAGAAATAATAATTTTCAATTTCATTTCACATGTGATGATGACAGTTCATCTAATAGTCAACATGATGAGGAACCATTTATCCTAGCTGGATTAGCATCAGAAGAACGGCATTTTGTTTCGAATTTGGACATGAATTAAATAGTTCACGATCTGGGACTCTCATGGAGACAAGCAGAAATTTTGGCATCACGATTGAAACAATGGAATCTTGTAGAATATGATTTCAAAATAACATCAACAAGAAAAAACAGTGAGCGGACTGTTTTAAAATACATTTTTGAAATTGATGGCGATGACGAAAACCTTGTTTATTGTCATGATGTTGAAAAATTGTTTCAATGCTTTGATAAAGAATATCAACCAAAAAATTTAATGATAATAAAAATGTGTGACGAATTTATTATGCACACTGCAATACAGATGCGAGGCCATATTTTCTAGTTACAAAAAAATAGCGTAGATTCTGCAATTTTGGTCCGATTCAATAAAATAATACATACATTTTTTCATCAACAAATGCACTTTGAGAATATTATCAACCTTTATTAAATTTTGTGTTGAATTATGCAATATAAAATGGTCAAATTTAAAGAAATGAAGAAAAAAAAAACTTTTCCAGAAGTTTGCTCGATGAAAACTTACAAATTACTAGTATCAACAATAAATTGGTATACTTCATTTAAAAGGTCTGACAATGCTCTCTCAAAAACATATTACGTATTTAAAATCGTTAAAAAAATGACTGAGATATCCATAGAGTACGTAAAGTCTGTAAAAACGGTTTTTTGTAAGTAAATAAAATTTGGAGGGTACAAAAAATATAACAAAAATATTTTTATGCGCCATTCGACTATATCAACAACCTACACCATGTAATTTGTCAGGTGTATTTCATTTTTTTTTTTTTTTTTTTTTTTTTTTTGTAGCTCACCGTATTATCAATAGTTAAGGACTGTTATTGATAATATCGATCAAGATTTTATGTACACAGATAAACGACTGGTATCCTAGCTTGCTAAAAAATTTTCAAATTTTAAATAACATTTATAATACAACAAAATATTTTTGTCTACAACAATATTTTGTTCATAAAGAAATTTAGTCGAAATTCGTTATAAATTTCATCAGTTTTTAAAAGTCTGTAACTATATCGAATGAATAAATTTTTCAACATGATTTCGTCAATAATAATTATTTACTTATGATTCGTTTGAATTAATCTACAGCGGATTTTTCTGAATTTTTAAACGTAAACAAGTGCATTAAATAAAATATTTTTTTAAAGTCCATTTACTTTTGGAAACAATTATTTGTTTATAACGATTTTCAGTCGACGTACGCTTAGAACTCTGTAATAATAAGTTGTTCTGGAGCACTTTGGAATATTGAACTAACAATTTCAACCTCAATTTGGTTTTCGACAATAATTCATTTTCATCAAAAATCAGGTGACATGAAATTTTTTCACGACGAGCTTCTTCGGTTTTGGAAAAAAATAAGTTTATAAGGATTAGTTTTTTTTTCATGTTATAAACAGTGATTTGTCTATCAAAAATTTTAGTGAAAAAAAAATTCAAGAACAAATTTATGGTACGAGTTCGGTGCGAAAAAAACTCAATAATGTCAAAATTCTAGAGCGAAAGTTGGAATTTAAGTTTTTTAATTTATTTATTTAGAAATATTGGCAAAGATAAGAAATATCAGTATGTATGACAAAATTAAGAATTCAAACAATCTTCAAATGTTTATTCTAACAAATTCATCGTTAAAGCAAAATATTGTCTTTTTAATGATTGAAAATGGAAAGAAGAAATTTTTTTGATCAATAAATTCATAAGAATGCAGTCATTTTGGTTTCTTAATGCAAAATATTTAGAACTTACAAAATTTCTCATCTAAAATAACAAATTCACAAATTTTTGTCATCTTGCAATTTCTATTTATAATTAATTTTATCCATAACCCATTAATCCATTACGATAGAAAAATAATGAAATTTTAAATTCAAAACCAACTTGTTTTTCATAAGTTTTTACTAGTAAAATGTGTGTTTTTTTTAATGCAAAATTCTAAGCAAGATATCTTTATTTAAACATACATATTCAAAATTTTTCATTTTCCTATTGTTTGATCAAACATTTGAAATTTTTCAACTATTGACACGTTTTGTGATTAAGTTTTTAATCCAGAAATTGTAATATTTAAAATTGTCTTAATCGCAATAGTAGCTCTTCAAATTGCAGTGAATTGCATCCAATACCGTAAATAAAAAATGAAGGATCGATAGATTTTTGATACAGATATTTATCCATCATCTGATAGTTTTTAAACGAATTTCTATTTTCATAAAATAAATGATCGATCTTAGGTTCTTTCAACTCTTTTTCAATAGTGATTGAAAATCGTTTTGAAGTTTATTGTAATTATCAGACACTGTCCTAAAGAAATAATCGACGATCCGAAAATTTAAATCCACGATTTCCCAATAACGAAATTTTTCTATTACCGAATCCCATCATTCGAACTCTACAGTATCAAAAAAATCAAACTTCAACTTCAGACTCGAAAAATAATTTAGCTTGTAGATGCTTGAATTCAATTATTAATTTAAATGATTTGATAATAAGAGCTAGAATAGAATATCAAAGATCTGGAAAAACAGTATTAATTTTTTTAACTGTAGGAGATTCAATCATTAGGAAAATCTGATTTAATGAATTATAATTCATGAATGAAAAAGAAGGAATTCCTTTTGGTGGATTGAATGTGGGATTTGGCATGTTTTTTCCGTTGCAAGGCCATAACGCCGACGATGACCCGAGAGTGTCCATTAGCCTTCGCTAACTAAACCTATTAACCCGAGCTTAATAACTGCTTGGGACTGCTCTTTCCGGGGATGCGCAGGAGGCAGTAAGAGGCGGGGGTGAAAACAAAACCGCCGATACAAGCCGGATTTGGTCCTGGATTTTAGCGGTCGCGAGCTAAACCGCAAACCCGTTCATCACGGACTCGCCGGCCTGTCAGCATCTACCTCATCTATGAGTCTTTCATGGCCCAGAAATCAAAACACGCTGCAGTGCCCTTAAGTATTTCAAACCTTTTTTTTTTTTGTTTTTTTTATTCCCATTCATTTACTCTCCTAATTATAAATATACTAAAATGACTAACCTTCAGTCAGCACCTTTTTCGCTTTTTTAATTAGTGATTTTTCACTATAATTGATCATTTCCAAGCTGACTTTTGAATCATCATTGAAGTCAAGTTATTAATAAACAAACAACTATTAAAATCAGTAATTGATAAGTGAATATCCATAGATAATTACTAATTTATTAGTTGAATGATTTATATAGTCATTGTACGAATTATAAATATTCAACTATTATCCATTCGAGTAAGGCCGTAATTTTTGTTAAAAATTGGACATTCATGAACTGATACAAGCAGGAGGCATAGAATTGAAAAATTTAGATGAATATATGTATAAATATATTTATTGCACAGTTTTCCAAGTGATACCAATAGAAAAACACGATACTTTTTCTAGTTCGAAGACTTGCGACTTCGATCGAAGTTTGACAAGGTAATTACTTTACCCGGCGTTCATTCAAACGCGAGGGGAAAAATTCGAGCACCCCGGGCAACGTACGATTTGGCATTGAGTTGTCCCCTTCTTTAACCCTTTTTCTGCTCTTGCCCACGGATGTTTCTCCCGCGTTGCAATGCTCACAAAGCACTGCTCCAGACGCCGAACCCAAAATACAAATAGCCATTCATCGAAATATTATATGGAAAGTTATTTGTTCATTTCAGTGTTTTATTTTGTTTCTTCAATTGAGAGTGAAAAAATTATTATTCTTTGATTTTTTCTTTTACTGATGGACATGATTTTTTATTTTTGTAAACTTATAAGTATGATGAGTAGAAATTTCCTTTGGAAAAATACTTAAAGTTAGTTTTATTCCTTACGAACATTTGACAATCGTAAATTTTTGAATAATAGACTAGAATTTCTCAAAAAAAAGAAAAATCTTTACTGATTTCCAGTTGAGACTTTTGAACCGTATAGTAAGCATTTTTACCATGAACGTGTGGTTTTTTTTAAAGGTTTTTTAACGCTCAAAAAAATAAAATGGAGCAGTTGTAATTCTATGGATATTATAATCTTATAACAAAATAATGTTTAAATAACTCAGACGTATATTCGTCTGTTGTGAGTGATGATAGAGTAATGACATAATATGATATGAAGTGATATAATATCAAATCTCAAGATACGAAGAGTAATTTTTGTGAAAGAGCATAAAAATAAACATCCTTTTTAAAAAAAAACTAATGAAGAATACAATGAATAAATAGAGAGATTTCAACGAATGGAATGACGTGTATTGAATGAATTAGGAGTGACATGAGTGACGTATCTGATTGTTATATATATACTGAAAGAACATCATAGTTGATATAGACATATGACATGTTCCACATATAGAACTAGAAGTTTGACTTAAAATGAACCATTGTAATTGTTTGTAAACTTTGGTGCTAGTGTAAACGTTCGGTGAAAATCAATAAAAGTTCACATTTATTCAAATCGTTATGTATTTTTGTATACGTATTGTACATTTTTATTTTCATGAAAAAAAAAAAAACGAAGAGAGAAATAATACACAACTTGATCCGTAATTTATATAATTTTCAAAAATCAAGAAACTTTGAAAATATTGAAGATATTTCTTATTTAAGTTTTTAAAGAATTTCGCATCTTTCAAAATCCAACTTTATGGCAAAAAAGAAGACGAGATATCGATGTCTTGGGAAAAAAGGAAAATTCCTCGATCAGAATGAAGAACATTAAATTTGATTTAAAGGGGGGCGTCATCCCCATTAACGTATAGTACTCGAAGCTAAAGCCAAGTGAGAGAGATGGTCATTAATCACGTCCGCGTTTCCTTCTTGATCATCCTGCCTGTGCGAGGCCGCGCAACAATGTCTCGGTAACGATACATTTACGCGCTTGCAATTATTCCTCACCACGAACATCAACTGAATACACAGGTTTTGACTTTGATTACATCGCTATTAACCGACGAGTTTGATGGCTCGCGCGACAAGTTACTGACATCCCGAAAAAAGGGATTGGCACGTAATTTGATAATTATCAGATACTTATGTACCTGGATTTTAATCCGATCGTCAGAATCAATGGAAAGTTTTATTTATTGATAATTTGCTAAGAATCGGACATTTGGACGTGAATTATTAGCAAACTTTCAATAAAATATAGTAATGTCAGTTTCGTCAAACCAGGTATTTCCAAAACTGTGAATAATATACTATTCCATAAGAATATTACGTTACTTGCAGAGAAAATTGTTAGATGACTCAAAAAAGTCATAGTGGATATTAGGAGGATAGTAATAGGTTTTATTATTTTTCACACTTATCGATATTATAAAAGTTTTCCAAAAAAATAATAACTTAATGCATATTTCGAAGTAAGATGACAATGAACACAATCTACATAATATATTATGCACATTCTCTGATTTTTTACTAATTTTTCAAATTTTATAAAATTATCAGTAATATTTGAAATTTTAATTCTTTTTTTTTTTCAATTTCAAATATAACACGAACTATTAAAAACTTCCAAACTCAATGAACGTTTGTCAAATTTATCGAGATTTTCCGTACTCTTCCAATACTTTTCAAGTTATATAGATAAACACAAAATGAATAATTGTCATCTTCATCTATTTTGCGAGAAATCAATTATTAAAAAAAATGAACAAAACTTATAAACATTTTCTGAAATTTCACACATTCTTCTACTTCTATGAAATTAGTGACAGTCTCAAAAATTAGCAATGTTTTTGTTTGTTTTTTTTTTTGGTTTTCAAAATTTCGAACGTAATACAAACTCTTACATATATTCCAAGAATTATGCAAATTTAAGACGACTCAGAAGACATTATACATTCGTCCTCCTTCTCTACTGGTTTTTATCCCACGCATCTCTCTTGCACCACAGTAGGTTCCAAGTAGTCTTAACTTACATATGTAGGTTTTTCGGAATTTCCAATAGTTTTCGAGTTTTAAAAATTATAAATTAAACAATCAAAACTTTATCATGAACGTTTAAAAAAAACTGTGATAACAAACGTGGTCTCCAAAACTTATTCATATTTCCTAAAATTTCTCGAATTTTTCAAATCTTTTCTAATGATTGGAAGTGTTTCAAATTAAAAATGTTTTTTCGATGTTAAATTTTTTTTTCATTTAAAAAAACACAAGCTATACCTACATTATTTTAAAGGTTTTTTATAAAATGTGTTTAACTTCATAAGATATTCGTAACTATTTTATTATGTTACTTTTCAAGTTCATTCCATTATCATAGAAAAATGAAAAAAAAATTGTGCATATTTGAAAGAAATACGATGAATAAAACGATCATTATAACACGATGATTATAACACTTGTAAACAATTTTATTATATCCGACGAACTCTAAAATTCCAATTTTTCATAATTTTCCAAATCCAACATAATACACACTATTCTAAATTTTCTAAATTTTTGAAAAATTTATTAAACTCACTAAAACTTTCTTCTTATTTCAATAAAATAACTAAACGTTATTCATTTCTGCTCAAGCTTTCGGCAATTTATTATGCCCTCATAGGAATAGTCATTTCAAATTCCTGATGAGGGCATAATTAATTGCCGAAAGCTTGAGCAGAAATGAATAACGTTTAGTTATTTTATTGAAATAAGAAGAATTTTGGCTCCAAGAAGATCGATGATGTTGTATTCACTAAAACTTTTTGTAACCTTCGATTTGTTTGTTATCGATTTTTACACTAAAATGTAGAAACATTATAATGCATATTTTGAAAAAATATGAAAATGAATACAACCTACGAAATTTGTAAATATTTTCTGCAGTTCTTCGAATTTTTCGAATCATTAAGAATGAATTTGAAAAACTTGGGAAATAATTTTTTTTTGAAGTTTCTCAAATTTTCGAAATTCTCAACATATTAGAAATTGTTTGAAATTTTATTAATTCAGAATTCGTTTCAACTGCTATGATGTTTGTAATTATTCAAATGATATTTTCAGTTTTCTGGATTTTATTGAAAAAAAAAAAAAAAATTATTAGGTATACCTATTTCGATAAAATACGAAAATAAACAACCCACTCCCGGGCATTGCGTGATTTTCAATTACTTACCACCAAAAAAAATTATGTTCCCTCGGCCCTAAATTTTAGTATCTAGTCGGTCACCTGGACCTATTTACACTAGAAAAATAATTTTAAAAAATGAATAAAATATTCTGCATAGTATAAAACGGTTTGCCAAAACTAATACAGTTTGCAGCAACCGACCTCAACCGACTTTTAGTAGAATTCATCTTATTCGTAAATAAGATATTAAAAACTCGAAAATTTGCTAAATTCGTTAAATTTTTTTTGTGTTTAATACAAAAGGAATTTTTTTTTCCACTGAATGGTTTGATACTTTTTCAAAGTTTTTTATTTTTTCAAAACTATCTAGCTTTTGTTTTCAAGTTAATAAATAAACAAATACGTAACTTTTTATGTATTTTAATTCACAAAATATTGGTACATTTTCACGTAAAAAAGCCATTCTGAATGTTTTTCCTTTCAGATTTCGTCGGATTTGCAAAAAACTTGATACGAACAAATTTAGATTCTCTCTCAGATAATCTGTTTTTTATTGCTTTCATGTTGTCATTTTCAGTCCTAGAGCATCCAAGGTGTATTCAGTAGAGAGTAAGGGGATATGATTTCGAATAATGTCCTTTTTCACGCACCACTGAAAACCTAGTACGTTCGAGGACCCTAAATGTCAGCAGGTAGGCAATAAAGAAAAACGATTAGTAAAGAGAAAATCTTGAATTGTTCATGAATTCGACAATGGATATGAAATCTACAAGAAAAAAAATTCGCAATGTCTTTTTTTACTCGAAAAAATGAATAATGTTTTGAGAACTGGGAGACATGAATAGATAAATATTTGATGATTCAATAACTTTGAAACAAGAGCTAATTTTTAAAAGACCCTTTGAAGGAGTATTCAGGGGGTTATTTATCGTTTTTTATAGGTTTCGTTAAAAAATGATAATTTGACGGTCACAAAGTGTAATCTATACATCGGTCTTTAAGGTAGACCTTGCACTTGAAAGAAATTGAAGTTTGTCATACAGTCTTACGTGGCCAACTTCATTCAGCTCCGCAATTGTTGTTCATAGACTTGGCAACATTGCAACTGTTTTTTCATATCTCCCTCAGCGTATGTAAATATGTAAACATGTTTACATGCGCAGCCGTAGCCGTAGTTCACACATTTAGTGTTTTTTGTGATTTATTTCAAATTTTTAAATGATAAAAATATTTCGAAAATATTATCATTGCGTCTTTTAAAAATAGTTCGGTAACCCTTGTTGAAATTTTTCGAGGTTGATTTATATAATAAAAGTAATTTTCAGTAATTTTTTCAGAATTAATTATAGAAAACCTTTTGAAATATGAGTGGAAATGCACGATTCCCCATATACGTGCGTGTTAACTTCCAAAAATTATAACTTCAAAATCTGTGCGGTAAACAATTATGAAATTTTTACCTTCGATTAGGTACAATATCAAGATCTAATTCTCAAATTTTCAGGAAAATCTATGGAAAATTTCCCAAGTGCTAGTACTACCTTAAGTACAGCCATAGTCCTTCAGGGTGTCGGTAACACGTCGGTAAAGGGATCTTCAATCGAGGCTCTTTAGTTTGTCCTGGGGTTAGCCCCGTTGGAGCGGAAAATACCACCGGATCTATCTCGAAATCGAACGAGTACCGTCGAAAAGACACGAAACATCGACGGGTGTACCACTCTCACGTGGCGATTAAACCGTAATGGCAGACGAATCCATTGTTAGCGTCCCGATACCCTGGTAGAGAGGGGGGGCAAGAGGCGCCGACGTTTAACAAGGTCTTCTGTCACGGGCGAAATTTATAGGCTCTTTTCAAAGGTTTAACGCCTGCATGTGCACACACACGTTACGTTTACGAGGAAGATCGATATCGCCTGTTTTGCTCTCATCCTTTTTATGCCCTTTTTACGGCCCCCACGGCCCGATTGTTTCGCCGATGTCGAACATCGCGCGCGATCGCCATCTTTAATTGCACGCTCGTTCCTTATCACGTCGATGTAGTTATCGATACAATCGGCAAGTGCTCGATTTTATTGGTGGTTTGATTTTAAAATCGCCTTGTGGAAACGACGACGCAAATTTCGAGGTCCTTATTGAAAATGAAATTTGGCTAATCTCTGTCAGATCTTACGTCAGATCTGAAGTGAGATTTTTGGCCAATGTCTGACTTCAGATCTGACGTTGGTCTTATGTTGGACTTGATGTCAGATTGAATTCTATTTTGATGATATGATCTGCCTTTGAAGGGAGGCGCGCCCTATGCCACATGGAATCTTTAAAGCAATAAAGTTTCTACGATTCTCAATATTTTGGAAAATTCTTTTGCATGAATGATAAATGTGAGTGAATCAATCATAGACTGGTCGAATTTTACGAAACTCGCGTATTTTTTTTTAAGTTTATCCATTATAGCAACTCGCTGATTGCAATAGAATTTCGCCAACATCAATGAAATATTTTTGTGTAATTTCTTGTATGTTATGTTATAATTTTCTGTAGGGGTTGTTGGTTAAATTTGTATAGTTATGCCTCTCTTAATGTCCATTCTCTATTTTTGTCAAGATCTTTTGCTAATGGTGGCTTAACAATCAGATTAAGGGGATGTAATAGTTGTCGTAGTCAATAAATAAACATGTATCTAGTTCAAGTGTTTTCTCAATCAATTTTGCAATTTTAGAAAAATCGTTTCATAGTAATGTCGGAAATTATTTTCCCGATATTGCAGTGCAAGGGTTCATCATAAATTGCAAAATTGACTAAGAAAATACTCAAATCTGATATAGGTTTTTTTCATGACTTAAAGGTGACTACTGCATCATCTTAAAAGGGAGTTAGATATGCAGAAAACACAGAACAGACTGAAAAAAAATTTAGTTAATATTATTATTATTAATTATTGTATTGTGTTATTAGTTTCAAAATATAGTAACTATTTTCATTTATTGATTGCATTTTTTGTTAAAATTATAAAAAAATTGCGCGTTGTGATAACTACAAGTTATTATGTATATTTTGGTGTCCATTTTTGACCAACTGTTTTATAAGAAGCAAGTTTTTGATGGGACACATTGCTATTGTTATAACGCCAAGTTTGAAGATGTTTCGACACAGTAATTATTATTTATACAATTCCGAAGACGTTATTATGACGACGAAGTTATGATTGATATTAAGTTTGAAATTGTAAATTAAATTATTTTTGTATTGTAAGGTTGCTCGTTTTATTGTGCACAGGTCTTGATAAGGGCTCAAACCAAGAGCCTAAACGTCAACAAATTGTAAAATATGAATAAATATTTTGACTGGGAAATTGGAAAATGAAATTATATTTTCAAATTCTATAATTAATAACATTGTCAAGTGATATTGCACTGGCAGATATATGTTGTCAAAATTCCAAGTTGCATTTTATACCATATCTACTTCTTTTGAACTTTCTGCAATATGGTGTTGTAATTCCTACAAATCAACATTTCGAAGAAAGTCATATTGTTGCCAGAATTCAAATCTCAATATTTCTTTTTGCAATATTTTTGTGCGATTTCGTGTATGTTATGTTACAATTTTCAATTATTATCAATTGTTAAAGTACATTGTCGATTTTACATACAATATTATACGAACTTTTGCTTAATATGTACAAATTGATGCATCGTTTCTTGTGACATGAAAAATTATATTGTATGAACTGGAAATATAAACAAATAAAATATAATTCTACATAGATATTGAACTTTGAATATTATTAGTAAAATATACAATTCGTGCTGTACAATTTTCATCTTCGAAATTTTTACTTTTCTTATAAGTTTACTTACAAACTGATGCATACACACAGTAATTTGCAACAAAAAAAAGAGAGAAGTAGTAATAAGAGAGAGGTGAATGTATTTTCAAGGGTAAGAATGCCGAAATATCTAAAATCATATTTTCAAAAATTTTTTGCGTAATTTCAAAATTTGGGTGCATTACTTCTACGAAACAGTTAATAAATACGAGTATACGATTCAAACTTTGTGGAACTGTAAAATTTTTTAAAAGAGAGGGTTTGGGAATTTGATTTACGATTTTCCGAAAATCTGTAATAGGAGCTTTCATTGCTTATTTTTGTTCAGTGTGTTTTCGAATAAATAAGCAAAAATATCTTTAATTAGTGAAAATATCTTCAATATCATAAGGTTTGAATCTAGAGTCATTTTTATGACAAGCTGTAACAAATGTCCTCCCTTTGAAGCGAGGCGCGCCCTACACCACATCGAATCTCTAAAGCAATTGAGTTTTTACAATTCTCAATATTTTTGAACATCCTTTTGCATGAATGATATATGTGAGTGAACCAATCACAGTCTGGTCGGATTTCACAAAAATGCCGTATTTTTTTTTCAAATTTATCCCTTATAGCAACTCGCTGATTTCAATAGAATTGCGCCAACATCAAGTATGAATCGTAACCTTAAAAAACGACTTTTTCTACAGTTTGAGTTATGAAAAAAAATACAAATTAGCAAAATATTGAAAATTCATGAAAAATATAAATTTTCCGTAATTCTTTACCACATACAAAAGAATCCCATATTTTTTGTCATGATTCGTAAAGGATTTTGTAAAATCAAACTTGTTTCCTGAAATTCTTTCAAAGCCGATCTGACAAAAAAAAATTTTTTCCACGTTGATTAATATCTCCATGTCCTCTGAAATACGAAAAAAAAACAGTCTTTTCCACATGGGGATGTTTCTAGCCATGAAAAATGTGCAATATATCATCGAAACATGTTTTTATCGTGGTCGGATTCGCCGCTCGTGAATGACCGCGGGTGAAATGCAAAAATGAAGCGATTACGGGATGATCGATTGTTTCCACGGCTACTTGTTGAGCTCGTGGCAAAGCCGCGAAACGTTTTTCTCGCGGTCTTCGATCATTAACGAGCGAATCCGATACGATGAAGTAATGCGCACGCTTCACACGCGACACGCATTTTATACACGTTACGTACACGGCACCCTAACTTCACCGATCGGTCTTGTCTGACAGATCGTTGCCTGTCCCCAGGAGGCATACTACGTACTTTCATCAGCCGGATTACCGATTCTACGAGCTGAACAAGAGGTTACTCCACCGAATGGACGTGAGTGTTTGCACATTGTTTTTATTATGCATATTGATAAACAAATTTTTACCAACCGTCCGTCCCTTTCTGCCCTCCCTATTAGACAGGTTTTGATTCAGAGTAAAATTGTTAGGAGAAAAAAAACAAAAAAAAGTAACTCAAAATATTTAATGTACGAAAAACCAGTCGTCGTCGGTACGTTTACGTGTTAATTCTGAATGCACCTGGATTTTCTGTAATTCTCGATTTGACGACATTTTCTGCTTATTCCTCCGGGAAAAGTAACGATTGTAAATAGTTTTTTATGGTTTTATGCTTTGACGCATGTTTTTTGCAACTGAAGAAGTGTTTATTATGATTGACAACAATCGTTAACGGATACTTTTAAAAATATCATTATTCTTCTGAAAAGGGCCTGATGCAGGCCGGAATATTAAGTTTTTTTCCCACTTTTGATATGGGTATTTATTAACCTATAGACGGGAATTTGGCTCCGAGAGATCATGGATGGATTTAATTTTATGTCAAAATATTTAATCGTCTTATATTTTTGAAGTAGGAAAAAGTAAAATATTTATAAAAGTTTTACGATTTCGTGGCACTTGTTTAGTTAAATTTTGAGATGTTGCAGGATGTTATAAAAACTTGACAGATTTTTTAAATATATTACAGTATATTTTGTAATAATTATGTAAATATTTGGGGAAATTTTTATGTCTGACTAAACTGTCTCAATCGTTTGAAAAATGATTAGAATGAATTGTTAGTACTGTTTAAACTGTCTAAAATGTTACAAACTGTTACAATTAACAATGACATTTGAATTTCAAAATTATGAATTTTTCACATTTCATCAGTAACACTATGAACTCAAAAGAATGAAAATTCTCAAGTTTTTGAGCTGTACAAATTAAAAACTCTTAATTATTGACAATTTGCTAATAAACAATGTCCAAGTATCTGATGATTTGCAAATTTTTAATAAATTATATTATTAATTAATTCAATTTTAGTTTCAGATTCTTCTAATAGGTAAAATTTGAATTTTATTATTATTTAGTTGAACTCTGTAATTATTTATGATATTAACTATAATCGTACAATCTAAATTATATAAGAATATATGATCGCTAAGTAATTTAGAGAAATTAATAATTTGCATATAGAATTGTAAATAATACAATATTAATATATGAAGTAATCTATACGTATAAATGTGAATGTCTGTAAGTTGTGCGCCTATGACTTCAAAATTACTGCACGAAACGTCCTGAAACTTCGCATAGTGATTTTGAATTTCATACATTTGAATTTCATCATTATTGAAGTTGAACTCTGTAATTATTTATGTTCATAACAATAATCTTACAATATAAGTTATTCAATAGCAATACATAATTCCTTAGTAATTTATAAAAATTTATAACTTACATATAGAATTGTGAATAATACAATATAAATATGTTAATTAATTCAATATAAATTATTTAAAATAATAATACAATTGTTTTTACAATTTTTTGTAAAAATATACAAACAAACTTTTGAAACACCAATGGGTTCTCCGATTTCTCCCATTTCAGCTAATATTGTGATAGAAGATATGGAATCAGATTTTTTGAGTAAATTGAGTTATGAACAAATATTTTATTGCACATATGTTGATGATATTTTTATGATAACAAAGAAAGATGAATTGGATGCGACTTTTAAAGAATTTAATTCATACAATCATAGGATACAGTTTACAAGTGAAATAGAAAGGGAAGGGAAATTAAATTTTTTGGAACTGGAAATTATTAGAGAAGATAAAAAGCTAATAGTTGATTGGTTCATAAAACCGACTTCATCGGAAAGATTTATGAATTTTCATTCAAAAAATCCGTTAGCACAGAAGAAAGGGATAGTATATGGATTGGTTGATAAAGTTATTTAATTATCTGATGATATATTTCATAGAAAAAATTTGGAGATAATAAAAAAATTACTTTACAAGAATAACTATCCCATTGAATTTATAGAGAAAAATATTAGGAGTAGAATTGATTTTTTGAAGTATGTTAAATCGAATAATGATAAAAATGATAAATTGTTGAATAATAATGATGGGAGAGGGGGAATTTTGGTTCTACCATGTATGGAAAAAGGACAAAGAAGAATTGAAAGAATAATTAAGAAAGAAAATATGAAAGTAATATATAAAAGTGATAATAAATTGAATATGGATATTTGAAAAAGGGGAAAAGATAAATTGGGAATTAAAAGACAGCAGAATGTAGTTTACAGAATAGATTGCAGGGATTGCCAATTCAAATATGTAGGACAGACAAAAAGATGTTAAGAAACTAAAATTAAGGAACACGAGGGAAATATTCGCAAACTTACAGATAATAACTCAGTTATAACAGAAAATAAAATAAATATGAATCATGAATTTAATTGGGATGAAGTAAAGATTTTAGATAAACAGAGAGATTATAGAAAAAGAATGTTTTCGGAGATGTTTTTTATTAAGAGGACAAAAAATACTTTAAACAAACAAGAAGACACGAGGTTTTTAAGTTCAATTTACGATACATGTATTGATGACGTGGTATGAGTTCTTATCGGTTCGTTTTCTATATAAGGAAGTGAAAACTGAGGTATTTTTGTTAGTCATGTACAGACCACTGATAAGTGCTTGTAATAGCGTATTGTTTCTTTCCTATCCACTTATAAAAAGTTGACGAAATGTTTTTTTACACATATGATAATATTTAAAAAGTTGACGAAATGTATTTACACATGAGATGATTTTAAACTGAAATTTATATTCTAAGTAAGTGGATTAAGTGATCTTGTGATGGAAATTATTGTTTAAATTGAAATTTATTGATTGTTTGTGATTTTGTACATTCAGTTTTTCCTGAAGAGGGCAAAATAAATGCCGAAAGCTTGAAGAAAAATATTTGTTAGAATTTATTCATTTGGTGTTGGCTCCAGAATGATCGTGAAAGGACAATTTTGAATTAAAATAATAATTATCATTGAAATTGAAAATTCATACAATTTTAATTTTGTGAATTCGGAAATTCCGAAATTCCACTTTTATAGATGGACCGAATTCTTGAATTTGAATTTCGCCAACTTGATTATGCTTCAAGTATACTTCTTACAATTTAGAGATTTAAAAAAAATCGTTCTAAGAATTACAATTTCAAAGTGATATTATTTTATTTAAAAGTAATACATAACGATATTATTTTTAATATTTTTTCATATAATATTATATATATATATCACACTATATATTGAGCTACAATATTACGTCATATTATGATATATAGATATCGTATATCAATAGTAATAGTAATAATAATAATCAAAAGAATGATGAATAGTACATATATTGATTTATATCCAAATCTTATTATTTATGTACAATTTAGACTTCAATTTTATAACTTTTCGTGTGAATCAAAAAAATTAAAATCTTAAGATTTTTTTTTCAAAAATATCGAATTATCAGTCTTCAATCGTTAATAGTGTACTTTAAGAATTATTCAACACGCTTAACTCGAATTCAAGAATCTTTCAATTTATGTAATTTGATTTCTGGAGTACATATTCCAATTCACGAAATCAGATTTTTTTCCATCTAACAATAAACATAATTAAAGTGTGTATATTACGTCCATCTAGTAAAATCACAAAATAAAATTCACAAAATTTACAAACTCACCTAACATAAATAACGCAATGGAAAATTACATGACTTAAAGTTTACGAAATTTAGTTTTTGAATTCCGGAATCTTTGCGAATTTACTTTAAAAATTTTTAAGCCGTGAAATTCTAGTTTCTCAACCCAGAAATTAATGTTTTCAAAGATTTGAATCTATGGAATTATAATTCTAAGTTCCACGATCTTTACAATACTTGAATTTGATACTATTTCCAGAATTTCAAAAAACAAGTTTTTTCTCAAGCACAAACGATACTAATAAAATGTTGCAATTTTTTAAGTATTTATACGATGTGAGGAAAATTTACTAAAATTTTGGACTTTTTCTGAAATCAATTTGTCATTTAAAAAAAGTATTGTTTTTGGGAAATCGCACAAGTTTTCATTACTCTTCAAACAGTTGTACTGTAAAATTTGAAATGAAGAAACTATGAAATCAAGTTTGATACTCAAGAAAAATTATTTGCACATTTCTCAATGAGCCTGAAAATCAAAAATGCTTTCATTTCTTAATCAATGAATTTTTATACAAAACGAGAATTTATTGGTGAATACAGCCAATTAAATAGTTATGAAAATTGTTATATTTTTCGAAAACAGTCTCCTATGAAAGGTTCAAATATGTGTTGTACATTTCACACAAAAATAGGTATATCAATGAAATTGTTTATATTCCAAAATAGTGTGAAAAATGATTATTATTAGTTCAGATATGTATGGAGGAAAAAAAAACACAAGAAAAACGAAATTCTTTAAAAAACAGTTCGAGTTCCAGCATCGTCATTCTATACCACGTTCAAACATTTTTCCTCTTCATTTTTCATTAATTTTCATGCAACTAGCTGTGCTTTTCTGATTAAAAAAAAACGTGTAATCTCCAAAGCTTTCGAAGCATTACAGATCAGATTTTGTTACAACCTTTTTTCCTGTTTTAAAAAATAATAAATAATAAAATGTAATGTTTCTTATCAATATTTTGGTATTCATTTAGAAATTTTCTCTACAGTATTTCTGTCTGCCTTCGAGGCTGTAAATTTCATAAGAAATTATAATTTTTTATTTATTAATTTTTAGCAAAAGTCCAGTGTAACTCGTAACTTGTCGTAATTAACCGTAAAAATTTACGAGAACCAGTACAAAAAATTTTTTTTAGACTTTTGATTGGGCGTTTATCACAATAAGTTGTTTATATCATGTTTTGTGACGTCGGTAATTGTCAATTCATCCTGTCACTCAACCTTGATGTTCGAGATTACGCAATGAAGTAACGAGATTATTAGATGAAATATTTTTCCTCTCGGTCGTAAAGCGCATTTCGGTTCATAATGATGATCATTGCGAAAAATTTTGATATTTTTTTACATCATTTAATATGTATTATGATATTGTTGAAACAAAGATAGAATTAAATAATGCAGGACTTTTATAAACGTTTTTTTGTTGATTCAATCGAAACGAACAAAAAAAAGAAACTCACTTTTGCATAAATGTTTTTTTGCGAATGTTCTAAAGTGCTTACAAGTTATAAGAATATTAAAAAATTTTCCTGTGATTGTTTTTCTAAAGTTTTTGGATAGGTAACTTAATTTAAACTCTTCCAACTATTAGATTTTACATTTTTAATGTTTCAATATTTTTAAAAATGAAAAAAGCTTTTTTCCCTTCTTATATTTCTAAAACAATTGCGGAAATGCTTTCAGAGTTCTTGATCGCAAAAAATTGTTTCCGTAATATAACGTTGTTTAATTTGAATATTTGTATAGAAAAACGTTAATTATTCCGAAGGCTAGTTGATTGTAAATTTTTCATCACTTTCGCCATCTCGATAAACGTGGTGATTGTGTGTATTTTTTAAATAAAGAGTTATTTACAAATGACGTAGCCAAAGAAAATTTTAAAAAAATCTCATGTCAAGTGAAATTTGGAGTAAGTGTATCGTTCAGAAGTACTTTAGAGGTATTGTCTACAATTTATGAAAATCATTAGCAGTTTATAAGAATTTGATGAAAGTGTCTGTAATTCTTATTGAATTTGAAAAAATTACGAGTTCTGTTCGGAGTCTGCTTGATATTAGTTGCAATTTTTTTTATGAAATTTATATTTCATTCTATTTGTCAATGATTTAATCAGTTTCAATGATTTTTTCCATTATTTTAGAATTTTAAATAACTATTACTGGAAATTATCGTGCATTTATTATTATATTATAGTATCGTTAAAACTTGTGTCACATTTTTAGGAAAAGAAAGAATTGATTCATAATAAAAATATCGAATTTCATTATGTACCACTAATCACACGCTGTAAAATAATGATATATTGAAAAAATAAAATATTTTAATTTAAAATGAGGATTGTTAACGATTATACCGATGATTTTTCTTGACGCATTTCAGATCGAAGTTATTTTTAATGACACTATCCATGGGTGGTGGTTAACTTTTTACTCGTCATTCCACGTTTTCAATGTAAACTACAATATCTTACGCAAGCAAATGGCATGACTACTTACATTATTCTTTACGAATGTTTTCACAAGGTTTCTGAAACTAACGAATCAATGTTGAAGTTTTTTTTTTTTTCATTTTATCTTTTTTTGCATAAGATACATTATTCACGATAGTCATTTTCTATGAAATACAAAATATACACATTTCGAATCACTTTGTAAGTGTGAGATAATAATCCAAATTTATATAGTTTGATATTTGATTTTTTATCTATCTTCAATTTTACAAATTCGCTGATAAATTTAAAAAAATCTTTCCCTGTTTTTCAGATGAATTTAGTATAAATTACTGTTTCATTTTGATCTCTTTTGCTTTATTTTATTTTAAACTGTAAATAAAAATAATCTGTAATTTTTTAAATTTATTGTACCTTGGAGAAATAAATAATAGTTGGTTATAATTATAATAATTCCGAGTTTATTTTTTTAATCTATCAGTTCGCAATTTTTTCGAACAAGAAGATTATTTGCTTCATTTTACTGAATTGAGTGATAATATTAATTTTACTACTTATTCAACAATTTCTTTATTACATTATCAAATATACGATCTTTTCACTCATTTTCTTCCTAAACAAAAAATGTATTGTAAAGTTTTAGAAACTTTTTTCAGAGTGTTTTACGTATTTGAAATAAATCATTACATATAAGAATAAAAAATTTGTTAACCTTAAAAATTATAATCTACAATAAAAATTTTTTTTTATTATTACGAAGGAAATTCCATTGATCAATCAATAATAAAAATTTGAAGTAGAATAATTATTACCTCAATTTGTAAGAATTCGAAATAAATATCAATTTTCTGCGTATGAAAAATTTAAAACATTTTCAAAAAATTTGTTCTAAAGTATTGTTAGTACATTTCGCGAACCGTTAATTAACGAATCCGAAAAGGGCGATAAAAATAATGTAGAAATTTCTTGATGTAGCTTTAATTGCGTCATTACGCGTTTAGAGAGTACATAAACAAAAATGAGTATCTTTCGTGACTTTCTAATGCTCGAATCAAATGGAATGAAGTGCAGAGCTTTCACTAAATGTTCATGATCCGTCATCGCGAGACGCGAATTTTCCTCATGGAGAAACGTTCTTATCATCGATCTCGGCGCAAAGTCCGTGGTTCGAATATCAGTTTTCGTTTGAGGATGAATTAGAGCAGCTCTAGAGATAGGAAAATGCAACAATGTTTGCCAGATGCGAAAATCTTAGGGAATATGAGACGTTGGAAATTGTAAATTTGATGGGATAATTAATTCAGATTGATTTTTGAAATTCCATATTGAATTTTGAGTTTATATTATATGACAGTATTTAAATTCGTTCATTTTAATCGAATCTATCGTGTAGTATCCATTAAAATTTAATTTACTCAATTTCGCGAAAAATCAAAGAGACTGAAAATATTTCCTATAATACAGTTTCAGCAACAGTTAATTTTCTGTGGAAGTAAAATACTGACTCAAATGTGAATGATACAAATGTTGCACTTCAATTATCAATGATGCATCAAAATGTATTTTGATGCATCGAACATCTGCATTCGTTGCAATTACTATGTATCAAAAGTGCAATTATTTTTAATTGTACGAAAATTCAAGCTTCTTTTCTGTAACAGTGATTGACATGAAAATCAATTTCGTTAATATCGTGAAAATGCGAAAACGCTTTGCTCGTATATTCAGCGTTAAAAGTTCGTTATGAAGTATAAAATTTTCATCATCAATATTGGCAGTAACTTAATTTATTGCAGCTTATTGATTATGCTAGAAGCTTCTATACAGTAATTTATGAAAATATCTTAATATATTTTTTAATACTTTTTAGGTGGATCAGCATATATTTTATAAATTTTATAAATACAATTTTTCATGTAGAGACGAAGCTGAGAACTACAATCGCTTGAGTCGAAAAATAGTTTTTCTTCCTTGTTGCAGAATATACTAATATTTTTTGTAATTAGTAATTTTCATAAAATTGGAGTCGATGGTTTGCTGAATTCTCTCCACGTCTGTAAAGTTTAATTTCGACAACTTTGCGAGGCTTGAGGGGAAAGGGGGTGATGAGAAAAAAAAAATCAAAGGAGAGTTTCGAAAACTTGACGATGGTTGCAACTTTGCTCGAGGTTTTCTTGTGCTCTCATCTTCATTTCGAATGTACAAGTGGTTCTCTATCGTCTTGTTTTTGCGACTTTACGGTGGATAAGGTTTTACAGTTTTTTGAACAAATAATGTAGGTTTAATATCGTGAGAAAACTTGTGATTATTTGATGATTATTGGATGATTAAAGTTTATTTACCAAACAGGGTAAATTATACTATGTATGAATGAATAGAATGACAGTTGCAAACATAATTTGAACTGTTGTTGATTAATTTGTTAGTTTAAATGTAAAACTTAATAAATTTATCAATTTAGATTCAAGAAAATGAATTTAATTTAATAGGATTTTCAGATTTCTTATTTGACAATGGAAAACATAACGCATTTTTTTAAGAAATATGATGATTCACAGAATCAACGAAATTGATTTACTTTTTTTGCAATTCTACACTATCAACAATTTTGTAGGACTACATATTGAAATTTGATTAATTTATAACGTTTTTTGATTTTTCAAAAATCTTTAAATTTCAAACATGACATACGTAATTAACGTTATTCAAAATTCTTATAATTATTTCTAAATTGGTTGACCTTGTTTGGGGTTTTCTACATTTTTGCAATACTTGACAAGTTTTTTGGGTTTCATCAAAGAATTTAAAAAAAATGTATATTTTGAAAAAATATGACTATTAACACACTCTTTAATGAAAAGTAGCTGAACCTTTCTCTTTTTGCTACAGTTTTATCTTTTTTTTTTTTAAATTATTGACGAATTTCACACATAATACAAACTTCTGAAAATTTGTCCTATTTATTAAAGTGTTTTGTAATTTTTTTTAAAAATGCTCTTAAAGTTTTGCAAAGTTGGAAAAAAAAGGAAACAATATTATAAAGCATACTTGAGAAAATTACGATAATGAACATGACCTACAAAATACATATGTAAACAATTCCTGATATTTGAAAAACTTTTCGAATTTAATGAAATTGAAAACTTTTCAGAAAATAGTGGACAGATTTCGAGTCATTCATAGAATTTTACAAAATTTCAAATGTTTCTTAATATTTCGAAAAAAATTTTTAACTTTTAATTTAAAATGAATTTTTCGAAATTTTCTCAATTTCATAAAAATTTGTCCAATTCACTAAAATTCTTACTATTCAAATATTCTTCAAGTTATTCAGATTATTTTCGTAAAATAAAAAAAAACATCATTATGCACATTTCGAAGAAACATGATCATTCACTTCTGTCTTGCTCAATTCCTAAATTAATAAACTTTCGAAAAAATATAATTAAATACTATATTATATGTTCGTTCATTTAATACAATAAAAATTTTCATAACTTTGTGAGAATTTCGACTATCATAAAAATATTTTGAGAGCATCAGAAACTCCGAAAAACCATTCCGCAATTCGATGAAATTTAATTTCACATCTTATTTAGGTCCAACAAATTTTCAAACATAATGTGGATTTTATTGAAATATGCAAGAGTTTTCAAACTCATTGTCCTGGAACACTTCAAACATTTATCGAAATCGTCATTGTCAAAAAATTTTCAAAAATCCTGTGTATCATCGTAATAACTGTCTGAATTGTCATAACTTAATTTTCAAAAATCTTCAGAGTATTCAATATTTCGAGGAATTTCGTTTTACATGGATTGTCAAAAAATGATATATTTTACAAAATAACAGAATATGTATATATGCATGACAAAAAGTAGTTAGTAGAATAGCAAATGATCAAGACTTTTGTATAAATTATATTGCATTCGTGTGAAATTATCATTAGAGTTTCAATATCAAACTTCGATAAATTTTATTAGAACATTCTTAATGTTTCAAAATGTCAGTGTATTGTGCATGTTAAACACAATAATATTAAATCCCTGACATATGTGATTTGATGTTTCAAAAACAAGAGAAAACAGAAAAATTTTTAATTTTTAACAGATTTTGAAATTTCAACAAATCCTGTATGATCTCTAGAATTAAAAACTTCTATGGAATCATTAAATTTTTATTGTTTAATTACCAGATAACAGGATGTGTAAATTATCAAATTGAAAAATTATTATTATTTAGAAGTTATATGAATGATGAATTTACGGATGAATATAAATGAATAAAAGGTATATTTAATACTATTTATTTATCAAAAATTATTATGCAATTATACTTTTTGTCATTTATAAAATACCCTGTGTTAACTTGGACTGAAAAGTTTTCGAAAATTGCTGAGAAAATAATTTCGAAAATAGACCTAATTTGAGAAGCTCATTACTGCAAAAAATGCATTTTGTCTCGCACAGCCAAAGTTATAAAATTTGAATACAATGAAAGTTTCGATACACTCATTGCGCTTTTATCGTTTTATTTTGAGAGATTTAAGACGTGTCGAGTTGTAACGTTGTTGAGGCAGGAAGGTTCTCGGCAATCCATCTTATCTTTCACAAAGTTCTTTACGTGAGAAAAACTTCCCCTACGTCATTACGA
Source organism: Platygaster robiniae (assembly GCA_028476575.1). Classification (NCBI taxonomy): domain Eukaryota; kingdom Metazoa; phylum Arthropoda; class Insecta; order Hymenoptera; family Platygastridae; genus Platygaster; species Platygaster robiniae. The sequence goes on along the minus strand of CM052020.1, from coordinate 29,280,616 downwards.
TGTGTGTGAATACAGCAGTTTCATATTTCGCGTGATAGGGATCTATATCTCATTGTACAAAATCACGGCATTTAGTGTGATACGGAATTTCGAAATTCATTAGAAACAATTATTTATGCAGATTTCAGATTCCTTGGAAAGGAAAACATAAAATTCGGTGTGAGAAAAATCGGTTGTAATAAAAAACAACAACGGGAGTGGATTTGATTGAATGAAAATATTTTAAATCTGTTAAGAGTGAAAATTTACTTTGAAGTATTCAGAGAGTTAGGTTTCCTAAATGGTAAAAATCGAAGTAAAATTCAGGAAGGAAAATTCAATATTACGAACTTACAGAATCTTGAAAATTTGATATTCAAATTTTTATGATATTTAAATTTTTAATCCTGATATTAGAAAAAGTTTCAGAATTTTATCCACTGATCATTATTTTCCAACAAAAGAAGATAAAACCTAAAGATCATAAATCCCTCTCTCTCTTTTTTTTTACTTTTTTTTTCGCGAAAAATCAAAACATAAGAAAACACTTTGACAAGAATCACACATGTACATCAATTCAAATTCACATTTTTATTTTAAATTGTACCTCAGTGTTCATAACTAACAAAAAAGTATCTTAAACATAGCAAATTAGAATTTCTCTTTAACTCTAAATGATTTAAATCATGCAAGTGATTTAATAGTAGGCAAGGGTACAGGGATGACAAAAAATGTTGGGGCTGCCTGGAAAATTCTGAATGTGTGAAATACCCAAAAATACCCCCGCGAAAATATACAAATTTATAAAATCATCGAAATTTTCCACAATTTACAAAATTATTTTACATTTATCCAATTCTAGATTTTCGTTTGATTTTAAAATTGCAAACAATCCCTTTAAGAGGAATAATTCTTCATTTCAAAAAATTTTGATGTTATAAAACGGTTTAGTGTTTTTTTGGAATTTTCACAATCATCCAAAAAAATTTAAATTCAAATTTTATGCACATTTTCTGAAATTCAACAAATTTTTCATACTTATGACAATCTTTAGAAGTTCTAACGCTTTTCAAAAAATGTGTTTGTTTAAACGATATTGAAGAACAATTTATCAAAATTCGTCTATTTCATGAGGATTTATCGTAACTTTTCGATAGTTATCAAATCTTAAAATTAAATAATAAATGGAAAAAATAACGTACACATTTTAAAGAAATACGATGATAAACTCAATCTACTAAAATTATGAACAATCTCTGGAATTTGACAATTTTTCCGAATTTCAGAGAACCATTCATTTTCGAAATTTGGAAAATGATATGAATTCTCGAAATTTTAAACATGATACAAACAATTGAAAACTTTCCAAATTTTAGAACAATTTGTCGAAACCACAAAGATTTTTCGTATTTTTACAATACCTTTTGATTTTTCCAGATTTTTATTGGAAAATAAAAAAATTAGTATTTCAAAGAAATATCATTGTGAATTCAGTCTACCAAATTTACGATTATTTTGTAAAATTTTACAAATTTTTCGAATTGTTCAGAATCGTTGATAATTTGTAACACTTTGTTATTCATAGTTTTTCGAAATTTTTTAAGTTTCTAACGTCATTGAAGTATTCCATACTTTCCAAACTTTATGAACGTTTGTCAATTTCATCAGAAATATTTGTAATTCCAGAAACTCAACTTTTTCACATCTTTTTGGAAAAATGGAAAAACAGTATCATGCATATGTTGAAGAAATATTATGAAGATAATTTACTAAGTTTAATAACATTTTCTAAAAGTTTAGCAATTCTTAGAATATTATAGAACTTATTAGTGATTTTGATAATGTTTTAAGTTTTTCAACTTGTCAAATTTTTTTAATTGGAAACAATATATAAACTACATATTTTTAACGTGAGTGTGTGAATTGTGCATAAATTTATTGGGCAGCGTATTTATTGGTCATTGGACAATTGTGCAAATTTTCACAAATTTCATCACTATGATCGAAGATTCAACAAATTTGGAAGTAAAAACTTCTAAATTACAAAATTCATATTGTGAATTTATTTCTTTATTACGCTGTGAACACGTTCATGAAATTTTGCACAATCTTCCAGTGCACAACAAATACGGTGCTCAATAAATTTATGCACAATTGAGACCATCCTTTTAAAACTTTCCAAATTTTATGAAAATTTCTGGAAAATTTAGATTTTTAGTATTAATACTTTTCGTCTATTTCATATTAAAAAAAGAGAGACATCTTGCGTTATTCGAAGAAGTATGATAATGAATTTAATCTACAAAATTTATGAGAATTGTCTGATATTTTACACATTTTTCGGATTAAAGAGGATTATTGACGAATGCCCAAATTTTCAATGTGTTTGTTTTATTAAAAAACTGTTTCTATTCGGAACAATATTCAAACTTCTCGCTTCTCATATTTGATAAGAATTCGTCTATTTCATCAAGATTTTTCGTCATTTTTGAATACTTTTCGAGTTTTTCAGATTTTTATGGAAAAATGATAAAACATTATCACGCATACTCGAACAAATATGATGAAAAACACGATCCACAAAATTCATAAAACTTACTCTGAATTCTATGAACTTCCTGAATTTTATGGAATTAATGAAAATTTTTAGAATCAACAATGTTCGTTGATTTTTTAAAAGTCTTAAAATTTTGAAACCTAATTTAAGTATTTTAAACTTCACTGACTTTTTAAAAATTTTCAACTCTTAGATTTTTTGGAATTTTTAATGCATACTTTTCAAGTTTTTTTATATTTTTCTTTTTAATGAAAAGAATATCATTCATATCCCTCACGAATACAATAAAAAACACAATCCACAAAGTTCATTAGCATTATCTTCAATTCTAAAACTAATTAATGTTTGTTGATTTTTAGAAATTTTCAAAATTTCAAAATATAATTCAATCTATTCAAAAGCTACAAATTTACTAATAACGTTCTTAACTTGTTGAAATTTTCCACATTTATTATTACTTTTAAAGAGTTCATATCTTTTTGTGCGGAAAAATTGAGGATGGTTTAGAGTAAGTTTTAAGGTATGTAGCAATAATGTTATAAAACTAAAGTTATAGTTATTTAATAGTGTATTGTTGACTTAAAAAAACAAGAATTTTTCCATGAATAAATATCAGCACTTGGCGGAGTTATGGCCCTTCCCCCGAAATATTTTTTTTTTTTTGAAGAGGCTTGCGGTGACTACGATACAAGTCGAACAAGTCAAGTTTAATCAGGAAATCCAAAAAATTTCATAAGTCTAGGAATATATCAAGTGCATGAACGATCGCTTTTTTGTAGAAAAGGTTTTATTTTGCAGATAAGAATTTTTACAATGAAATTTCCAGAACTGAAAAAATTTAAATCTCGAGGAAAACGTTCTTGCATCCATAAAAAATTTAATATTTATTTCTTCAATCGTTCAATAACTATATACATAGACTATTGAAATTTTTTAGATTTTCTGATTCAACTTGACCTGTTCGAATAGCATCGTGGTCACCGCAAGCCTCTTCAAAAAAAAAAAAATTGTTCTGGAAAAAGGGCAATAATTTCGTCAATTGTTGATATTTTTTATGAACAAATACTGGTTTTTTTCAAGTGGACAATACAGTATGAAAAAACAATAACTTTGGTGTCATAACATTATTGCTACATACTTTAAAAGATACTCCAAACCATCCTCAATTCGTCCGCAAAAAAAGGTATATAACCCCTTGAGATTCTTCAGATTTTTCTTAAGAAATCGAAACACATCATCCATATTTTGGAGAAATATGATACAGAACCCCTCATCCCCCGGTTGCTTGAGTCTCAATAACTACCCACCCGAGAAAAATCGCTTTCCACCGCCCCCGCAAGGGAAACTTTTTAATTTATTTTTCATTCCGCATTCTTCTTCCCGCAATATGGTAACCCTACGTGTCGACGGGCCAAACCCCTCCGATCCATATTGTCGCCACATCTAAAAAAAATTCCCTCCTCCCCTCCCCCCTAACCTAGTTGACCACGGTCAGTGTCGTCGCGGTCACTTTTCGCGCGTCGTGTTTACCACTCGAAAAAAGTGCCCGATACAGGTACAACCGCGGTTGAGAACCCACGGGGATCATTGCCGAGCAATAAAATGAGGGCCCCTGCCTTTTCTCCGGGGGTAGGGGCCCCCTCGATAACCCATATTGTATCTCCCCCTCCTGCTCAACCCCCCCCCCCCCTTACCCCTCGTCGTCCTGGGTTTCTCTCTCTTTCGGTTGTACATGGGGCTATGTACTCTCGCGCGGCGGCGCAAGTATTGTCCGGCGACGCCGTGTCAGAGGCAAAATTTCGTTCCCCTCGCCAACCCCCGTGCCTGATTTCGAAAATTTCCAAAAATGGTGACCCCGCGGACGTCATTTTTCTTGGATTTTACGTGAAAACGGGGTGGCCGCGAATTTTCCGGTTCGGGGGCTAGCGAATTTCGAGGGAAAAGCCGGAGACAAGGCGCGGGGACAATACTTTTACGGCCGCCCATGTACGCGATCATGTGCCACCCCACCGTCTATACCCCTCCCGCACAACGGTAGGGTGGTACAGTCGGGGATCGTTTACCTCCCTGTCGTACAGACGACCCGGAAAGTCGTTTCGTTAGATTGAATGTTTTTGTTTTTGTTTTGTTTTTTTTTTTTATGGTTTTTGTTCGAGGGAGGGGGATATTTTACGAGGTTTATGTGGGTGGGTGGGGAGGGGGGGGGGTGAGTTGCTTGAGGAATTATTGGGTGTCGGACGAGGGTAATGTCGAATGATTGTTTCAATGAAAAATGTATTTTGGGATCAATATTTTGGTACCAATTAGGTACTCATCAGGATTCTTGCAAAAAAAAATTTCTTCTAAGAAATGATAAAAACTTGAAAAATGATATTGATTGATTGAATTTTGTTTCTTGTTTTTATTTTCAATTTACTTCATTTCTGAATTTGAGACGTTGACAATTATTATTTTTGTCTATTTCCAGCAATAACAGATGATCGAAATATACAGTAAAAATTTAATTTTTAAGGTCCTAATATTTGCTGGAAAATCAAAATTAAACTGGCCTATTTTTTGTAATAACAATAAATAACCACATCAATGTATCATCACAAATTTAAATATTCTATATCAGAATTATTTTTTGGTCTCACCAACCCTCCTGATTTCGTTAAGTTCGTCCCAAAATAAACTTTCATACTTATTGCCATTAATTTAATATCAATAATGAAAATTTTGTAATGATATGCAATTGAGACTTTGAGGCAGAGATTCAACTTTTCCTCAAAATTCATAAAAATCCCCAAGGGTTATCAAACATATTCCAGATTTTTCAACAACTTCATATTATACTTCTCGAAACTTTCAGATTTAACAAAACTTTTTCTAATTCTTCGAATACTTTTTATAATTCCAAAAAACTTGGACACGTCATTCTTCAATTTTTTTGACTTTCGAATATTTTGAAGGGTTCACAAGTTCCTAATAATTTTAATCAGTAATCATAAACCCAGTAAGAATTCATTAAATTTTGAATATTTTTTGAGATTCGACTTTTCAAAAAAGTTATCAATCATAAGAGATCCATAATGCAACACATATTTTTCAGAAATATGCTTCATAAGATTTGCTAGCGCTCTTAAATTTCCCTCGAAGCCATAAAGTGTTGCACAATTGAATGGTTTTTGGAAAATAGATAAGAAGACGACGGGAAAAATGACCCGTGTCGACGGCCATTTCACGGGCTCGCGAGCCTGGACATTTATTTAGCGCCGTAAAAAGCCGGGTGTTCCTGCCAAATCGTGCAAACTGTTACCACTCCAGTGAAAATTTATATTTTTGGCGAGCTTCGGGGCCGCGAAATTAAGGAAAAGACGAAGTGCCGGAAGGCAATGATTCAAGGATTTTTATCGGGGGCTGATTTGTGGGGTGGTCCCATGCTATGCGAACATTTCGAAGGCGATTCGATATTTTGCCCCTCAAACGAAAATTTTGAATTATTCAAATAAAATATTGTCAATTTTTTATACCTAGAAAGGTCAGGAAACTCAACTGAGAAAATTTGAGCTCTTATCATACAAAGTTTCAACTTGAAAGAATATTTTTTAATTTTTGCAAATTTACAACCTGCAAGGTTCTATATTCTATGTTTGCTCAATGAGAATATGAACCTTATTCGAAATTAATTTCTACCACTTTTCCATCACTAGCCCCTAATTCTAGAACTTAAGCATTTCCTATCGAACTGCCACGACCAAAATTAATTTACCCTCTTACGTTTAAGGAAGTTAAGAACCGCCTTTGTAGAAGTTGTAGAAAAATTTCCCTTTCATCTTTTTGTGCCCCCTCATCAGTTACATGGAAACTTTTCGAAGCTGTGAAAGCTAGCGTCTAACTTTTTGGCAAGGTTCGTGAAAATTCGATTTATCCTCGTGAAACATCAAATTTCAATTAAGTCGATTGTGGAGGTTTTTGTAAAATGTTGAAAACAATAAAATAGAAAGGTTTTCCCACGGGTATTATTGATCCACGAGAAAAACAAGAACAAAAAAATTGTGAGATTAGAAACGCTCAGGCGAATGGGAGTGGAGAAATCAGTAGAAAATTGAACGCATTAGCGAGACTTTAATGACGTATCACGGCGAAATTCAAAATTGAATTTCCTTTCGCAGATTATTTTTATAATTTTTTTCGGAGATTCTGGTGTAATGAGGAGAAATGTGGGTCACTGTTAAAAGTGTGGAATTGGGTGATTACATGTAAGAGAAATTTGAAATGAAAGGAACTTTTTAAAATTTACTATTAATCGTTTTTGATTTAAGAGAAACTTCTAATTGCACTTAAACAACTTTTTTTTAAATACTATAGTGCATATTTGTGCAATTTTTTCATTTTTATGATGAAAATATAAATTTTGGCAATTACTTAAAATGGTGCATTTAATTTCAACTGATGACATATTGTTAAAAAAACTATGATGTAGGTAAATTTGTGTCGACAAACTGGAAAATTCTACTTATGAAATAAAAATGAATTATTCTAAATTCTCTTTCATGGATTTTTTTCACTGATTTTTTCATCAAATTCACTACAAAATTAGAATGAAGAAAAAAGGTTTAAAATAACAAAATCAAAAATAATTATTGTTATGGATTCAATGAATGAAAAATAAAAATTTCGAAATCAGAAAAATTTGTAATTTTGATATTTTAAGATATTATTCAAATCGAGATCATAAAAGTTTATAATCATTCAAAGTTTTCAGTATTTTAACACAAACTTACCTTCTTTATTTATTATTTTCCTTTAACTAAAATTTCTGAATCACACATATTGTTTATAAAATAATGTTTTTTGTTTTATTTTGTAGTCATTCAAGCTAAAATCTACTGTTTTCGAATGATTCGCACATTTTGCAGTAAAATTACAATCCAGAACCTTTATGTGATAAGGAAATTCAAGTTTTCTAATTTTAACAACCTGAAAATATGGTAAATTATTTTTATTGATGCAAATTTACCATTTGTTCTAATAAAAAAAATTACAGTTAAAAAAATTTTTATCTCAAATATCGAAATCAAAAGTCTTTTCGGATCCAAAATTTTCATATTTCAATACTTAAATCCATTCTCATAACTATTTTCCATTCGTTCATTTCAATTTTTCACAGCTCCTTCACTGTACAGTTAATCGAATAAAAATTTTGTTCGAAAATTTATGAATTAAAAACATTAGAAATAATAATGATAGAGAAAAATTTCTTCATTGATTAAAAAAAATTTACGAGGATACATAAAATTTGGTTATCTGGTGCAAAAGATTAATATTATTCAAAATTTCTCATCGACAATGTCAAAATGACGAGTTTTTCAGATCTCAACATTTATATTTTTTTTTATTTACATCTATGAGCATGAGTATTTTTAACTTTTTATACCTCGCACTTTTTTATGACTTATTTCTTAGTATATGAGAAAAAAAAATTAATACAAAGAATTTATGAGATCTGAAATTTGAAACAACAAATTTTTAATTAGTCTATACCAAATAGGTGTTTTTTTTTTTTTAATTCAAAAGTCCAAGTCACAATTCGCTAAGACAAACATTTATTTTTTCATTTGTTCACTTTTTTAATTGTTGAATGAAAAATTTGCAATTTGGTAACCGTTTACACATTTGCGATAATGTTTTTTATTCGTGAGAAATTGTGGAATTTGAACTTTTCTTAATTGAAATTATAGTTTTTTTAAAATGCAGTGTTTTGTTTTTTGATACAAATTTTTTATGTGATAAAATTGTAGTGAATTTTATTTTTTAGAATGCTCATTGAGAAATCATACTATCTTATACGCTATGCAATTCATTTAATATTGATAACTTATTTTTTTCTAATGAAGTGTATTTTCTTATTTCATCGCCAAAGTCTGAGTTTTTTAAATACAATTTTTTATAAATAAAATTTGTCTATTTTTAACAGTCTACAGTAGTTTATAGTACTCTGATGACTTTGATGATTGTACTCTTTCTGAACGAATATTAATTACACTTGAAATTATTAATAATATTCGTTACATCGATAGATTTTCGATAGAAATTTCAACCTGGTATGATAGTTTCTTTGTAAATATCGATTTTTGACATAAAATTAATCGATCTCTTATATCTAAAGAATTTGGAAAATTTGTAAGATTCCATGAAATTTAGATACATTTTCAGAGAATTTAGAGAATGTAGACGTCAACGTAAATAATTTTAAAAATTTCGCAAAACTGTCGAAACAGTGAAATTCAAAAAACTTTTGAACATCAAGATATTATGTACAAGGATCTTCGATCATTTAAAAAATTTCAATGAAAATGTGGAAATTTCGAAAATTTTATAAAATGAAGTGAAAATTGAAAGATTGTCAACAATTCTGTTAAAAAAGAAAAAAAAAACATAAATATTGATAAGCTATCTATATTCTGCAAAAATGTGTAATCTTTCATGAAGTTACAGTTACTGTGTAAAGTTCCAAAATTTTAAAAACATTGAGTAATGTTTTGTCGTACAATGACCCTCGATCATTTTTCAAATTTCAATGATTATATAAAAACACGGAAAATTTTGAGAATTCCAAAAACCTTGCAACTGTACAAGACGTTCAAAAATTCGAAACATAAAAAAAAATCGAAGGATTCAACAAATTTTTATAAATTTTGAAAATTTTAGAAAGTTATAAGACTATGTAATATTCTTGAATTTTTCGAAAGATCAATAAATGTTTAATCGTACGAGAATCATAGAGAATTGCGGAGGTTCTAATAAAAACATGGAAATAATAGAATATTGAACATTTAAATAATTAAAAAATCTGAAAAATTATAAGAATTGTAAATAATTTGATGAATAAATTCGACGAATTCGGGAATATAGGAAAATGTCGATAAATATTTTAGGTTTTGAATAGTCCTGGATGTTATAGAACTTTAGAAATTCTGTAATGATTTGAAAATTTCAAAGAATCAAAAAATTATTCGTCGTACGAATATCATCGATGCTATTGAAATTGAAAAGTTTTCAAATAGTTATACATATTCGATAAATAAGTTTTAGAATTTCAACAATTTTCGATGAATTTTGTAGATTCTGGAAAATTTAGAAAATTTCCTCGGAACGACAGGCATTGTAATATTCTCCAATTTATGTCGAACATTTGGAATGATAAAAAAATATGAAAAATTCTAAGAATTGTAAATAATTTCATAAAGAAATTCGAAAAATTCTAAAATTCACGGAAATGGTTATAAATTTTGTAGATTTTGGAAAATTCTGGAAGTTGCGTAAAACTTTCAAAACTGTAATAATCATTCCACTTTAAAAAATCAAAAAATTATTTGTTGTACAAAGATAATCAATACTCTTGTAATCCTTATAAAAAATCGAGAAATTGGAAAAATTAATACCTCTGTTTTCAAAGTTATGAACTTTTTTACTCATTTTTAAATTTTCTAATTATTATTTATTTCCAGAAGTTTTTAGAAAATCTTTTTTAAATTTGATTTTAGTAATCAAAAACCTCTTAAAATTATAAAGAAATATCCTGGATTACCAAAAAAACTTTCAAATTCTTAGAAACACCGTAAAATTACGGGCAATTATTTTCAAATTTCATCGCCATGCATGATTTCGCGCGACGACGACAAGTACATAATTTCCCGTTCCGCGTATTCCGATGGAGATATCCGAGAAATGTTGCCCGATGAAAAGTACGCCGGTGCCACGTTTTGCTGCAATTTTCTGCGCTTGTGGGAAAAGATGGGAGCACGTGGTCCAGGCTACGCTCGTGACTGTTTGCCGCGCGCGAAACCAGTTATCCCGACTGCACGGTCTGTGGGAACGAGCATTGGGATGGTACTCACAATCAGGCTCGTACTCAGGAATCTCGAGGCATCGGAAAGTACCAAAAAAAACTACGTGTAACGGGGTCTCCAATGATAACTTTCTTCGCGTAAAATGATTTTTGGGGCAATGGAAGGCAAGGGTGAAATCTGGACCTAAAAATTGACGTTCCAAAATATTTGTTTTGTTATTTATTTTACCAAGAGGAAAAAATGCTGACAACAAAATTTATAAACGAATATACGAGTTACGATTTATCAAAATAATAATTAGAGAATAACTAAGTTAAAGAAGTTATAATAATTATAATAATTTACATATTGAATTCATCATTGATATAGATGTAAATATAGGTACAGAGAAGAAAAATTAACAAGATAAAAAAGAAATTATTTTCTTTTAACATATAAAAATGATCAATTCTTATTATATACTCATATTAAACTACACAAGAATATCAATTTTCTCTAACGTATATTATGACATTAACAAAATTTAAAGACAATTTCGAAAACAACAAAAAACTGAGAACCCATGAATTTTCCCAAGTTTGAGAAGTTTAATTCAAATTTTGATAATTTTAGGCTTTTGAAAATTATCTTTTTTGGATACAAAGGAAATCTACATTCTTAAATATTATTTATATTTCACATTATGTTTATATTTGTAAATAAGAATAGTAGTCGTGTGGCAAAATGACAGTCTATGAGATGTAATGTGTTGTGTTCGAATCCAGGAATCGTTCATAATTGAGGCATTTCTCGAAATTATCTTTTTGTTATGAGAAAAATAAATGATCATAATAAAATAAATCTATATATATGAAAATGAAATTTTGTTCGTTTTTGAAACCTTATAACTCACGAACGGAGTGAGGGATTTTCAAAATTTTTTTTATTTTTTCTGTTATTGTTTATTGAAGGTTTTATTTTATAGCCACTTGAGTAATAAAACTGTAACCAGAAGAAAATGAGAGAGTATAAGATTGTTCAAACCAACTCGGCATTTTTTCTTCCATTGAGGTTTAAAAAAATGTTGAAAGCTTCCTGAAATATATTCTGAACGAGAAATTATTTATTGTAAATTATTATCACACCCCGATCATCGGTTTACTCTAAATGACTTTAAAAAGAATTTTAAATGGCATGTTTGTCTGAATGATTTTATACTTTCGACTGTGAAAGGCTTGAGAAAGAATTCTATGAATTATCAACAAAATCATTTATTATTTGTCTTTTTGTTTTTTTACAATAATAGAATGTACTTTTTGACAGAACAACGCCTGCCGGGTACAGCCAGTTTATTATAAAAATAATTTCATAATATGATAGATTCATTATAATCAAATTCTTAATACAAAAAATTCATAGTAAAATTCTTTTTGTTATGAATAAGTAAATATATGAAAAAATACCTTTAAATAAATAATCTTTTGTTATCGTTGTTTTGAGAATCGGATATTTCATTTAATGTAATTTTACATACAAACAGATTCATACATTTGGAGAAAAAAGCTTACTTAAATCATCCTACGAAGTATTTATTGGAATTTCAAACTAAGTAGTTTTTACTTATATTCGAGTATAGCTTTTAATTATAGTCAATTTTACTGAATGAGTAAGTAGATTCAGCAAGAAACTTTTTTAAGCTCGTACACAAATAAAGCTAGTTATAAGAAGCTCTTTAACTTAAGAATCTCAAGACATGAAAAAGTATCGAAAAGAATGTGCAGTGGTCATTAAAAATAACTTTCTTCAGGTCAAATGATTTTTGAGGCAATTAAAGACGAGGGTATAATCTTGACTTTATATTACGGCTTATAGTTTCTTTAAATTATGATTTTTAATCTTTTTCAAAAAAGCTTAGGTTCAAATTTATATACTGAATACGATTGATAAGTCAAAAACTAAAAAAATAACTTGATATGATTCTCGTAAATTATAAATATATATTTAATAGTTTTTGCAATTATGTAAACACGTTTCATTATTTATAATTCTTTATAAAATAAGGCTCATATCAAAGAATCTCGAGACTTGAAAATTACTAAAATGAAATATCTGTAGCAGTCATCAAAGATTAATTTTTCACGTAGAATAACTTGCTGTTCAAAATTAAGTAACCCCAATAGAATTTTATGATTTCTAACTTGTAAACTGGAAAAAATTTATCAAAAAGAAGTACGCGTTTCTGAATTTAATGTCCATTTTGCTTTTATAACAAAAATTTCAGAAAAGTTTTTGAGTTGTTAGTTACCAGGTTCGAATCATTGTGCAATATATTCTGCAAGTTCTAAATAACAAATAATAATGAATATTTTGTTCCGAATTTTGATTATTTCAATTTTTTACAGTTGTAGAACAATGTTCATCATTTCTCATACATCACGCATAATAACTTTTATAGTTCTCCTCGAAATGTTGGAAAATGACTATCTTCATTGTTAAATCTTTCCCTCCACTTAGACAGGCGATTCGGAAATCACTTGGGTTTGATAAAAATCTGAGATGATTCGAGAAAAAAGGGGAATTTTCTAGTAGCTTGGGTTTATTGAGCGCTCCCCTGACAAGTTTAGTTATTCGCCGTGACCGATCTTTTCCCCAATCCATTGTTCATACGTATCCCTGCGAAATATCACCCTCGCATGACCCCCCAACACACGAATCGACATGTTATTGTTATCATTATCCCACGACATCGCGATGAAATCGATACTCGAAATATTGATTTACGAAAAAAAATGTTAAACGCAGTGAGAGAATCATTAAGAAATATACATTCAAATTTAAATAGAAATATAAATAAGGAGATAGAAATTTTTATAATAAAATATACATAATATCTTAATGCAAGTTTCCCACATTGCTGACTCAAAAAATTTTCAATCTGTTAAAACAAATTTCAACACTAGTTGGAGAATAGAATTTTTCCGCGCTGTGGGAGAAGTGAGTGCTTTTCTCACGGTGTAGGATAAATTATTACACCACTAGCGAGATATTACATTTAGAGTTTATATTAATATTTGTTTTACATATTACATAAGTTAAACGACAAAGTACCCCAAAAATTAAATAATATTTTTTATTTTAATTACAAGATTATAAATTGATGTCTGAATTTTTTCTGTGTTTTTCAGGATAGTGATAATCATTGGTGGGAAAACTTTGCAACTGAATTTTTTGAGGATGATGCGACGTTGACCTTAACATTTTGTTTAGAAGATGGACCTAAGAGATACAGTGAGTATTTTTTAAACATTTTTCTTTTTATCTTCATGTCTACCTACTTCTCCTTATTTTCCTGTTTTTCGAAAATTAAAAAAATATATTAGTTATGCAGAAACATGCTCTGTTAGGTTGAATAGGAGGAGTTTGAATAGATAGTTTAGTTATTTTTGTCTTATATTTTGTGACTTTTTTGATAATTTTTGTATTAGTATCGAAATTGAACGAGTAGTAAACAAACACGTACTATAATCAGTAAAAATTCACTATTTATGAGTAGAAAATCACTGATTTTCAAGTGTTTAATCATCGATAGAGATAAAGAGAAGGGTGCCACTAATTCGTAATTTTTCACTAAATATAAGTCATTTTCTACTAATTCCATCCAAGAAAGTATGTATTCATAAGTCGAAAACTTCTTTTTACGGAAATAATTATAATTTTTAACTATAACATGTACTTATTTGTTTAACAAGTAAAAATATGTCCTGTTCAGAAGTACGTAAAAAGTTATTTTCAACCAGCAAACTGTTATTCTTTGGATGTCGTCTCACCTTTTATCCAATTTAAAGTTCCAACTAGAGTATTTTGTCAAGGACAAGAATGTAATCAGATTTAATAAACAAGCAAAAACTTTTGAATTTTTAACGAGAGGAAGAATCGTACTAGAGAATTAATGAAGTTCTGTTAGAAAGAAATCAGTTCTTCAGCTATCAATTAGTGAAGATGTAGAGATAAAAAGCATATGGAAATTCAGATAATGATGTGTTTTTGGACAAATAGTTATTTCATCGATTCCACGTTTATAATGCTTATTTTTATTGTTTTTTCAGCAATAGGACGAACGTTAATACCTAGATATTTTCGCTCGATATTTGAGGGCGGGGTGACAGAGCTTTACTACAACCTTAAAAACCCCAAGGAATCATTTCAACACACCAGTATAACTTTAGACTGTGATCAGTGTGTTATGGTCACGCATCATGGAAAACCATTGTTTGCAAAGGTGAGGAAAAATGCAATAAATTAGTTGTTATAGGTCATAAAACGGATTTTAGTAGTATATTCTGCATTATTAGTATTAAAACTAAAAATTATTAATAGTAGAACTAATTTTTTCTTATCAATTGATTTTTAAATATTTTTAAATCGCTTTTCTGAATTTTCATTCCAAGTCTTGATGGTATTTATGTTTTCTTGTATCCAGATTCCAAACTTTTCAATTTTATCAGTAATATATAACATGATGATTTTAACTTTCTTATCCTCTATAAAAACAGGCGTTGCCAATACGATTTTTATAATTTTCTAAACCGAAAAACTAACAATCATGTGGCTATTAATTAATAAATAATAAATAATGAATCTGGATCAATGTAATTGACTAGAAAAGAGGAATACTCTTTTCTAGTGTTTAGTTTTTTTTTTTTCAGTTTGTTGATGAAATTTAATTACTCAAATCGAAGTTTTTATCCCTCTTCAGAAACAGCAACTACTATCTTGCTCTTGAAATTTTGATTACAACAAAAAGTTGGTAATAATTTTTTAGGAATATTTACATTAGTTTATTTTTCATATCTAAAATACCCTTTAAAACATTAATTAATTACATTAGGGTGGCAGTTATTTTGGTAATGTTGGGATTTTTTCCATTCCCAGCCTGAAAATCAATTAAAATGATAAAGAATTTTTTTTGTGAAATTTGACTCATATCAAACATTCAAATGGAAAATACATGTATTAATTCACATGTTCCACTTAAAAATTTATAACACTTTTGAAAATCAACAAAATGGTCTGAAACTTTGCAGAGTTTGAGTACATGGTAGAGGGTACAACAGCGAATTTTTTCAGATTTTTCGATAATCATCATCATCATCAAATAGTCTTCTAAACTTTACATTAACTGCTTCTTTCATGGTTTGCTATGAAAATACTCTATAAAACTAGTACTACACATTTTTGTCAAAAAATTGTAATAATTTTTTTGACAATTTAGTGCAATGTTTAGAATCATTTAGTTACATGAAACAGATAAATTGACCCTAGTATGAACGATGAGCCGTTTTATGAACAATACACTAGCAAAAGCTTCAATATTTTTCACTGTCTCAGTTGAATCTCTTTATAATTTTCATAAAGTTTATAATTTTTCTTTAAAATGATTTTTTTATTTCTAAGCGTTATCTGTAAAAAATTTTACTCAAACCAGCATTTTCATATCGTGCATCAAGAAGTGTTTCTATTTGAAAGTATTGAATAGTGCAACATAAACTGTCTATAATAAGCATAATTTTTCTCAAATCAAATCTCAAAATGTTCCATTGTCGTTCATAATGTTGATGCATGACGTCAATGAAAGTTTTAATGAATAATGCATAAGTAATGTAAGTAACACCACTGACGCTTTTGTATAAAAATAAGTATCATCCAAAAAACGATAGAACAATTTTAAATTTTCTCAGTAAAAATAGGTTAAATTACACAAATTTCCGGTTTGTTTTCCTTTACCTAAAGTGACATTTTTCGATTTTTCTGCATTCAAAAGACCTAAAGTGTCACACTTGTGACTGATAATGAGCGCAAAATTGTATCTAAATGGATGTAGGGAGCAAGACTTGCACAGAGCCTAGTAGTTTTTTATAAAAAATGTACATCGTTTGTAAAATGACTCATAGTTCATTAGTTTCTTTATTTCATGTAATTAAATGATTCTAAAAATTGCACTAAATTGTCAAAAAAATCATTAACTTTCTTTGAAAAATATGTACAATACCAGTTTTGTAGGGTATTTTCAGGGAAAATGATAAAAAAATCAGATGACATTTAGGAGACTAGTTGATGATGATGATGATTATCGAAAAATCTGAAAAAATTCATAGTTGTACCCTCTACCATGTACTCAAACTCTGCCAAGTTTTAGACCATTTTGTTAGTTTTCAAAAGAGTTATAAATTTTTAAGTGAAACATGCGAATTAATATACATGTATTGTCCATTTAACTATCCGATTTCAGTCAAACTTCATGACAAATTTTTTTTATCATTTGAATTGATTTTCAAGCCGGGAATGGAAAAAAAATTCCGACATCGCCAAAATAACTGCCACCCTAACTTCAGTTGACATGGACTTCTTGTATTTTTTATTACAGAAATTTATTTTGATTCACCTTTCTAAATATATTAATACAAGATAAATTTCAATTCACTATTCTGAATTGTCGGTGAAACCTTTGGCGTTATAAGCTCTTTTCCTAATGCCAGTGGCTTGAGAATATTTTCAAATTTCCTGATGTTGCGACTGAGAAGTCGCACATCCACGTTCGCGGTAAAATGTAATTCACCCTTGGGTATGATTGCAGGTATGTACAGAAGGTAGGCTAGTATTAGAGTTCACCTACGACGACATGATGAGGATAAAGTCGTGGCACATGTCGGTGAGGGCGCACAGAGAGCTCGTGCCAAGAACCGTCGTTGGTATGCACACGGCGCAGCAAGACTCTTCGGCGCTGGAGCAGCTTACCAAAAACATCACGAGGCAGGGCATCACGAACTCCACCTTGAACTACCTTAGGGTGAGTCCCTTCGTTACGAACGCGATATCAGTCACGGAAATGATTCCTCACCCTTTCGCACACCGCGAATAATCCCAAGAAATTACATAAAAAAATATATTTCAGGCAACTTTTAATATCAGTTTTCAAAAAATATTTATTTGAAAATGTTAATTATAAGAAATTCTGAGTTTCAAATTTTTCTAGATGAATAAATTTGGGAGGATTGTTGAATTTTTATAACCGGGAAAATGATTTATAAAATTTGAGATTACCAACTTGAAGAATTTTTTGTTTTCATAAATTTGATTTATACTTAATGGAAAGCATATGCAAATAATTATGACTACAGCTTACATACATTCCAAATACATTTTACAATATGAATTCCTAGAATCCAACATTACATAATTAAAACATTTAATTTGGTAATCTAGGAATAGAGAATCACAAAATCGAGAATTCTGGAATAAAGAAATTCATAACTCTTATATTCCAGAGTATAGAATTCAATTATGTCAATTTCTGCAAATACAGTTCCTAGAACACTGAATTCTTAAGAATATCAATTCTTTGACAGTAGTGATACCCCCCTTCTAAAACAAATACCTGTATCCATAACTTAACATATATTTAAAATTGTAACATTAATCATAATCTTTTCAAAAATCGAGACAGTTTACATGCAAATATGATGTAAATATCATGCAAACACTTCGCAGCAATCGTTCGTACAAAAAGTGCTAGAATAAACAAATCTACTAGGTACAAGTAATGTGTGGCTCAGGGTGTCACTTGTTTTGGCAATGTTGCCATTTTTTTCATTCCGAGTCTTTCAGTCAATCAAAATACTAAAGAATAAATTTTCTGCAAAGTTTGAAGAGAACCAGATACAATTAATCCGTGCAATGTATTAACTAAAGTTTTTAATGGGAATCACGTGTAATTTTTCAAACATCTTGTTCAAGTATTCATAACTCCTGCAAAACTTAAAAGTTATGCTTGAAACTTGGCAGGGCTGAAGTACGTAATGTAACGTTCAAAATAAAATTTTTCTGGATATTTCTATCGCTGTTATCTATATTTTACATGAGCAATTATAAGTACGCGTTTTCCATAATTTCATGAATTTCTTAATTTATTTCTTTTACGTATTTGTAACTTTTGAAATTTGGTAGAATATGAGTACATAATGTGAAATTAAAAACAAAAAATTTTTTGGATTTCTCCATTCCTTTAATCTACATATATCTTACAAGTACTCGAAAAGTACATGTTCGCCTTAATTTCATGTATTTCTTCATCTGTATCCTTTACATATTTTTAACTTCTGAAAAACTCATAATAGACTTTTGAAATTTGGCAGAGTTTGAGTTTATAACGTTGAGTTCAAAATCAAGTATTTTGCCATATAATATTACACTATATTATATTTTTTTACAGTACAAAATAAAGTGTTCTGGGCCAGTTTATTGTACTCTTCTAGTTAATCGATAAAACTAAGAAAATTACTCACTTTAAAGTGCTTCTGAAGTACGAATAATAGTAATGGAAGAATAAAGAAAACGTTGATTTTGGACTTAACGTGATAAACTAAGACTTTGCTAAGTTTCAAAAGTGTGTTAAAAGTTTTTTAAAAGTTACGAATATGTGAAGGAAATAAATAAAAAAAAATACGTGAATTAAGTTAAAAAAATTGTTTTCAACTTAATATTTTGTACGCGAATTCTGTCAAATGTGAAAAGTCTATTACAAGTCTTGTAGAAGTTACAAATATGCAAAGGAAGAAATTAAGAAACACATGAAATTATGGAAAACGCGTACTTTTAATTGCTCATGTAAAATATAGATAACAGCGATAGAAAAATCCAGAAAATTTGATTTTGAACGTTACATTACGTACTTCAGCCCTGTCAAGTTTCAAGAATAAATTATAAGTTTTGCAAGAGTTATGAATATTTGAACAAAGTGTATAAAAAATTACACGTAATTCCCATTAAAAACTTTAGTTATTACATTGCACGGATTAATTGTGTCTGGTTCTCTTCAAACTTCGCAGAAAATTTATTCTTTAGTATCTTGATTAACTGAAAGACCCGGAATGAAAAAAATTCCAATATCGCCAAAATAAGTGACACCATAATATACATATATAGATTACAGCAATGGAAAAATCCCAAAAGATTTCGTTTTGAACCTAACATTACGTACTCAAATTCTGCCAAATTTGAAATGTCTATCATAAGTTTTATAGAAGTTACAAATATGTCAAGGAAAGAAATTAATAAATACATGAAATTAAGGCAAACACGTACTTTTGATTGCTCATGTAAAATATAAATAACAGCGATAGAAAAATCCAGAAAATTGATTTCGAACGTTACATTATATACTTCAACTAAGTTCCAAGCATAAATCATAAGTTCTGTAAGAGTTATAAATATTTGAACAAAATTTACAAAAAATTACAGTGATTCCCATTCAAAACTTCAATCACTTTGTTGCACAGATTAATCATTTCCGATTCTCTTCAAACTTTGCAAAAATTTTTTTTTTTTAGTATCTTGATTAACTGTAAGACCCGGAATGAAAAAAATTCCAACATTGCCAAAATATGTGACACCTTAATATACATATATAGATTACAGCAATGGAAAAATCCGAAAAAATTTTGTTTTGAACTTTACATCATGTGCTCAAATTCTGTGAAATTTCAAAAGTCTGCTACAAGTTTTGTATAAGTTACGAATATGTAAAGGAAATAAAGAAATACATGAAATTAAGGCAAACATGTACTTTCAATTACTTATATAAAATATAGATAACAGTGATATAAAAATCCAGAAAAATTTAATTGTGAACTTTACATTACGTACTACAACTCTGTCAAGTTTCAAGCATAACTCTAAAGTTTTGCAGGAGTTATGAACACTTGAACAAAATTTACCAAAAATTATACGTAATTCCCATTTAAAACTTTAGTCGCTTTGTGGCACGGATTAATCATGTCCGGTTCTCTTCAAACTTTGAAGGAAATTTATTTTTTAGTATCTTGATTGCCTGAAAGACCCGGAATGAAAAAATTCCAGCTTTGCCAAAATAAGTGACACCCCAATATACATGTATAGATTACAGCAATGGAAAAATTCAAAAAGATTTTTTATAAGGTTTTGTAGAAGTTAGAAATATGTAAAGGAAACAAAAAGGAAAGTAGGTACATCATAAGTCCTGCAAGAGTTATGAATATATGAAGAAAATTTATAAAGAATTACACGTAACTCTCATTTAAAACTTCAGTCGCTTTATGGCATGGATTAATCAAGTCCGATTCTCTTCCAACTTAGCAGAAAATTTATTCTTTAGTATCTTGATTGATTCAAAGACCCGGGATGAAAAAAATTCCAACATTGCCAAAACAAGTGACACCATTGTGTGGCTCGTTATTTTGCATTTCGTAAAGTTTGTTTTTTGTGATTATTTGCAGTTGTGCGTGATTCTGGAACCGATGCAGGAACTGATGTCGAGGCACAAGGCGTACGCGTTATCGCCCCGCGATTGCTTGAAGACGACGCTTTTTCAGAAGTGGCAGAAAATGATTGCCCCGCCGGGTAAGAGAGGTAGACGAACAGTTGCTTTACATGAGAAACACCAGCCAGTGGAGCCGGTTTCAATGCGCGATCCGAATCCGTTCTGCCACTCTTTTACATTGTATCGCGCGCATTCTTGGTTCCTACGCTTCATTTTTCGTGCAATTCGACGAGACTTCTCTCTTTTTTCTTTTATTTTCAAGTCCCTCCTTTTCTTTTCTCGCTAAACTTGTTTGATACTCGAAAGAAAGTCCTCGGAGATGTTTGTTGTGAGAATGTATGCAAGGTTGGAGAACGTCAAGATTTTCGCCAGAGAACGATAATCGCGAAAAAAGTTTTTCAGATAAATTTTGGGATTGCTGAGTACGGAAATAACTGATATTAATTTTTCCAAAGAAGCTTATTCAAAATCTTAGCAAGAAACATGTTCTTTAGTTTTTTTTTTTTTTTTCTAGTTATTTTTAGAAATATCAAGAACATTCTGTTATATATATCCCTTCTAAAAATGTTCATCACTGCCTGAAGTTGGCTGTTATGTAGAGATAAAATGCGCGCGCGTCAAATAAAATGAAACACTCGGAGGACTTGAGATATAATAACCCCTTTGTCTTTGATAAAAAAATATTATCCATATCACAAGGGATGTTTCGACCTCCAGAAAAAATTTGTTGACTTGAGTTTGGTGGTTGAAAGCGTAACTGAAATTAACGACGAGAAAAGCGGAATGTTGAATTAGCGATGCATCTGAAAATCAGTGCTGGTCATCCTCGACTGCGCACTTTGGCCCGAACCGCTTGCTCGCAAGCGTTATCGCGTTCCCGGATCGGGCGTATGCGCTCGCACCGCGTTTCCGTTGCATCGTCAGTTTTCGCTCCTCTTTCGCACTCGAGCTGGTACCTACGACCGTATATCCTTTGCAAGGTCGGCGGAGTCTCAGTGTAACCAAGATTTCGAGCAACACACTCCATGATCTTTTTTGCACACGTACACTTAGAAGGGACATTAATGTCATTGACCAAAATATTGTGCCTGAAGTTCCAAACGTTTGATAAATACACTGTAAAAAAAATTAAGAAATTTTCTATACCATGGTACTGCAAGTGAAGGTTACTACAAATTTTTTTTGGAGTGTAAATAAAAACGAAAAAAAAAAAAAAAATTGGTTTTCGATTTCCACCCAAGATTAGAGTGAAAAATAGTAGCTTTGGAATATGATTAGCTAAATTTTAAAAATTATTTAATCCCTAAACAGTAAGAGGTGATTGAAAGTTTTTTTTTTTTTTTTTTTTCATTTTTTTATTTTTTAACATTTGGAACTTCAGAAACACACAAAAACGGCAACAGTAATGGAAAATAAAACTGAATTGAATTTCTGAATAGAGAATTTTTAGCAGTAGAAAATAAAGTCTTTTTTTCATCAACAGTCAAAAATTCTGGGTAATATTTCATAGACCAGTACACAAATTTATTCATAGATTCAACTCATTATAAATATAAAGAAGAAGATAGCTTGGAGAGAAAAGGAACCAATTTCCTTCAATGTACGAAACTATCAATTATTAATAATAAACTCATGTGAAATTACGTTTGTCGTTTTTAATGATTTCTTGAAGTAATTGATAGACCATTATAAATATGAATAAAGAGATTAAAGAAAATAATTATTTTCATATTTTCATATATTTAACTACACATTTCATTGTTGAACACAGGAGGGCTAAAAAAATGCTATCTGCTAAAATTTTGTTTCCAAATTTGATCATTCTGGGTATTAATGAATTATGAACTCATGTATTTAAATAAAAAATTTTCTCGAAATTTTCAGCTTTCTTCGTTAGTGTAAATTGGTTTATTAAAAATGAAAAAAATTCGTAAATGTAAACACGTTACTTATTTTCATATTATATATAAATTAGAATATATATTCACATTTATACCGTATTTTAAAACATATAATATTTACCAGGGCGTAAACAACAAAAATTTGAATGAGGGTTTTTTTTTTTTAATATTTCCATCGGGGTTTTATAATTTTTAATCTTAAATGATACTGTTACGGAAATGCGATTTTTCAATTTTTCAAATTTCGAAATTTTTAAGTATAAAAATTTTGCGAATTCAGTTTTACATTTTTCATGTTCGTGTGTAATATAACGAAATTCGATTTTTGTGATTTTCAAGTCACTGAGGCCTGGTTTTTTTCTTCTAATACTTTCGGTATTTTTCATAATTCTTTAGTTTTTGCACAAGTTGGAGGATTTTCTAATATTATTATTGATTTACATTCAGTTTTCTAAAATGCGATGCTATTAGGAATCTAAGTTATAAAAAAATTTTAATATTTCCATAAATTTTTGGGAAAATTATAACTACATAGGTATAAAGTTTTTCATAGATTTTTAGAATTTTCGTATTTGTGGGTTATTTGTAAAAATTTGTAGTAATTTCGGTTATTTTTATAGATTTCTATAAAATATATCTATAGATGGATCGTTCTATAGATTTCTAGAATTTGATGTTATAGTATTGAAACTTTCAACAATTTTGAGTATTAATATTGATTTTTCTGACTAAAGTATCTTTTATATAGATTTTCTGTTATTGTTTCGTATTTTTTTAGTATTCATAGAACTAAAAGAATTTTCAAATGTATACATTGGATAAATTGTATTGAAGGTATTTTTATAGTTTCCTATATATAATTCTAGAATTATGTGCTCTAGGATTCAATATTTTATACATTTTTAAGAAAATTATATCTACATAGTTGTTGAGCATTTACTTACAGATTTTTCGATATTTTTTAGTATTTATGAAACTGGAGGATTTTTTATTATTTTTATAGATTTATAGTAATCTTTTAGATTTTTTTATAGATTTTAAGAATTTTATGCTCTAGAATCCAAATTTTTTCATAATAAAGATCCTAACTAAACATGATTTTATACATGATCATGATTATATATGATTATGATTATGATTAACATGATTATAATTTTTTTTAACAAAAAATTCTTCTGAAGCCAGAATTGTTGTTATTTTTGAGTTGTTAAAATTCAAAATTCAAAGTTTTGTTAAACTTTGAGAATTCACATGAAATCATTTCTTATAATATTCTTTGATATTTTAAGAGAGAACTTTTTTCATAACTTTAATTATTTCATCATTGATTATTGACATTTTAACGAATTTTTTTCATAACTCATTATTATTCCTTTTTTTATTTTAACATGGAATACTAGTTATATCTGGATTTCAAGATTTTTTCCGCCCCCAAAAAATTCACTATGCTTTCAGCGAAGAACCAAGAACGCGGCTATTAGAAAAAAATTATCAATAACTCCGCAAAATGCTTCTTAGTGAAAAAATATAGAGCACTAATTATTTCGGGCAGCAATGACGTAAAGTATCTGTGCGTTTCGTTTTTATCAGTGGCTGCATGCGCGCATTCGTCAGAGACCTTTGATACTGATAAAGGTCCACAGCTGGATTGTAGTTGTTTAGAAATATTTATTATTGACGAGTGAATCACTTTGTGACCATTTTCTCGGGGCAAACAAGTACCTCTTTGAAGAACGCATTGCATTTTGCAAAAATTGAAACATGGTCCAATGACGTTTTCAACATCTCATTCTTCATTTATCCATAATTTCGTAAAAATTTTTCTATAATGCTACAAAATGTTCATAAAAAACAATTCTTGCAAAATTACTCATTAATTATTAGAACTGATGAAATAAGTTTCAACAACTTATCACGATTCCTATTTTTTAAAAATTTTACCGCTTTCGAATTCGGCACGCTGCATGAATTTTTACATCGAAAAATCACTTGGAAATTAGTGATCAATTTTTTATGCATCAAACTGCTTTTCATGTAAATTACGATAAAATGTATATCATGATTCACTTGTCATCTGCCAATGTTGCCAGATTCAGGCAGCAACATGGAGTAAATTTTTCGCGGGGTTTTGCTGTTTTGTTGCTGTGGTAGATTTTGGCGACTTTGAGCTTTTTTGGTACGGTGGGAGAAGAGCTTGGTTATTGATTGGGCATTTTTCGCTGGCAGAATCGCAGAGGCCGGCGAACAAGAGGAGAAAGCGGAAAAGCGCATCGGGACCGGGAAATAACGCCCCGCCTGCGCCGAGTAAAAAAAGATCACCCGGGCCGAATTTTTCCTTAGCATCCCAGGTAATTTTCATGAATTTCAAGTTTTTCGAATCATTTTTTCAGAAAAAAAGTCTACTCAGATAGCAACTGATGGAGTCCATTTTCGGACCATCAGATGCAGTCAATATGATGTATGAATGATTCATGCATATAACTTTAACCTATTTGAACGAAAATGTTGATCAATAAATTGACAATTATAGCTGAATCTGATTTATGAAATATTGCACGATGTTGCGGTCGTATCTTTGATAAATGATTCCACAAACGCTTTGTTCAAACGAATTGCCAAGTGATTGTGCATTTATGGGAGAAACGAGTATGCAATCGTCTATCACACATTTTTGCGGAATTATGGTACAATCTCACGCAAAAAGGTTTCAGCCGTCGTATGAAGACTTAAATGATGATTCGAATATGGTGCCATAGCATTGGCACTATATTTGGTTCCAGTGCATGGCTGATGGTTCGATGTTTGTGTCTAGATGGTGCATTAAAGAAAAGTTTTTGTGTATCGCAGAAAATAACTATATTTTTTAATTTATTGTTACGTATTTAGAAAACAACTACATTTTCTTATTTGTGTAATAAATTGCAAATAACTATTAATTTTGAATAACGAAAAAATCAGATTTTTAAACATTCTGAGTATATATATTCAGACATGTTTTACTCGATACACATTTTTTTTCATTAATGATTGTGGAATGATGCAGACGTATCTTTGATGCATCATTGTCAAATCTTACTCAAACATATGCAGTCATGATGCTGCAATAATTTCTAGCCTTCTGCTATCTAGGGATAAAATTTCCTACTCGTAGAGTCATATATTTTGAGGATTTTTTAATTTGGAAAAGATTGTTATATATTGTTTTGTTTGTTAGAATTATGTTACATAATCATGCAAGGAATGAGAAATAAAATTTTTCGGAAAAAATACAGAAAAAACAAAAAATTACTATGTGAAAGGCTGAAAATGAAAAAAAAAGAAAAATTTTATAGGAGGAGAAAATAAACTAAAACATCGAAAATTTACATGTGAAGGACTAAACATTCAAATTAATCAACATATAAAAATTAAAAAGTTCGGAATTGTCAATATATGTAACAGTTATTTCAGATTTCATTAATTTTATTTTGCTTTTTGATGATTAAAAGCAGTTATACGAAGCAGTATTATAAAAAAATTTTGAAACTAAATAATCATATCGGATTTATTTTTCGAATAATGAAAATAATGCAAGCATTATAAGCTAATGAAAAATTTTTTCGATTTTTATAAATTTTCATCGCTTTTTGATGGCTACGAACATTTAAGGGGGTATTGTAATCCGAATCTTTTGTTTTTTTAGCCATGAAGTTACAATTTAATTTTTGTAAATTTAATCAATTATTCATTGCATAATTAAAAACTTTTGGATCCCATTTAATCTTGTAATTAATTACTCAAAGATTTAAAAATTCAATTGTTCGAAGAAAATACTGAAAAAAGAACGAATTATGTGAAAGACAGAAAAATTTACAAACAATTTGGTTAGAGGACAAATCATTTAATCTGAAAATACAAATTCACAACACGTAAAAGACCGAAAATTTGAATAATCAATATTAAAATTAAAAAAAAATAGAAACTCATTAAGATTCAAAAATTTTTCGGATTCAATTGATTTTCATAGATTTTTGATAGCTACGCACAATAAATGGGAAATAATAAAACATTAATATTCAAAAAATATTGAAATGTGACATTTTTTAATAACAAAAAAAAATGAAATAATCCAAAACTAATCAGATCAAGGAAATTTTTATGAGTTCTATTAATTATAGCTTTTTGATGGCTACAAACATTTAACAAGCCATAGTTACACTTAAATTATTGTAAATTATTTATTGAATACTTCGGAACTCTTGGATCCCATTTGATCTTGTAAAAAATTACTTAAATAATAAGAAATTATATTTTTCGAAGAAAAAGCAGAAAAAATAATGAATAATTATGTGAAAGAGGGAAAAATTTACAATAAATTTTGTACAATTTTACAACAAATCTCATCTAACCTGAAAAATACAACATTTACAACACGTAAAAGTCCAAACATGCAATTCAATCAACATTCAAAACTCAAAAACATCAAGAATTAGGAGATACAAAAATTCACAGATTTTTATAAATTCCATTTATTCAATTAATAGCTACTGAGAGTGAATGGAGAATTATAATACGAGTGTATTTTAAAACTATTAGGATGCAACATTTTTTCAATAATACAAAAATTGATACATTCATAATACTTGGATTATATAAATAATTCGCCAATTTTTGATATAATGAATAAATTGAAAAAAATATTGGATGTTTTTCACATTGGGAAATTTGGGGTTTCGATATTTTAGACTTGGGATGTTTTGCACCTCAAACAAAGGAAATGAATGAAAAACTATTGAACTTTTCAAAATTATATTACACGATATACAAGTGCAAAGAAAATTAACAATTTGATAATATTGATTATGTATTGGACACATATAAATAAATATTTTGGAAATACATAATAATATATGTTTGACTGTATTGTAACAATATTGGATTTTTTCTACGTTGGAAATTTCGGATTTTGGTACCTTTGGACTTGAGATGTTTTGTTTTGGATGTTTTTTACCTAAACCGAAAAATGATTAAAAAAGTATTCAAAGAATGGGGATTTTCATATGTTAGTCTTTAATTTTTTTGATTTGTTAAATAACATTTCACCTTTCATATTAATGTTCTTATCTTTGAAAATTGAATTTTACGTCAATTTGAGTTTGATGATAATTTATGAAAAATTTTGTTTTATGAAGGACGTAATGGTGGTGGGTGAACCTTCGCTAATGGGAGGAGAATTCGGTGACGAGGACGAAAGGCTGATAACGAGGCTCGAAAACACGCAATACGACGCAGCGAATAGTTTGGACCCTCACGGCCACGATAACACTGGGGGTCCGCCCCAGCACCCCCACCAATTCCATTCCGAACCAACACCAGGAAATTCCTGGCCTCCGGACCGTGGACCAGGACAACCACAAGGCGGTCCAGGGAGTCAGGTTTGTTGGATTTACAATATTTTTCCACAATTTTGAGAAAAAACAAAATTAAGATACAACTTTATGTTCATTATAAGAAATAAATCACGATCTTTGGAGTCAAAACAGCAAAATAAATATTGAAGAAAGTCAGTTTTCAACATTTTTTTTCAAGCTTCCGACCATTATTTATATCATCAGGAGTCTAACAATTAAATTAAATATAATAACCCTATGAGGAATCTTGTAATAGTTTGTAATCATGAATTACAAGACTATTACAACCGGCAAGGTAGATTCCGATTCTACCAGCTGATCATCCAGATAATTTCTGCGGGCGGAATTTAATTTCGAAAATCCCTTTATGTATTTATTTTAATAATTACCAACATCACATTGTTAGAGTTCAAGTTTGATATGAATCATTCATAATTGTAATCACTGAAAGTACGTGTAATGAGTAAGATGTCAGAAAAATAAATATATATTTCGAGCGAAGAAGTGATCCCAGTAAACATTTGTGATTTCTCTTGAAATCATATGTAACACGGTGTGACCTATAATGTCACTCGTGATATCATATTGCAAATAGGTACTTTATCATATGACTCTCACCTGATATCGACAGGCATCACGCAGCTGGTGTATGATCATCGTATATCGTTGGTGATCTCATATGATATCTTATCATTGAATATCACACCATGATTTAAAATGAGAACAAGTGATATCACCTAGTGCACATCTGTGATTTATGATGGTAAATGAGATCACAGTGCTATCATATCATGTCGTATCATATCACGCCATAATTTGAAATGAAAAAACATGATATTACCAATGTTCACTGGGCGATCGGCTTGATCAGCTGGTAGACTAGGGATCTACCCTGTCGGTTGTAATAGTCTTGTAATTCATTAATTACGGACTATTACAAGATTTCCTATAGGGACTTAATATCAAAAATATTCCAATACATCGGATGAGCTGATATTGACACAGATTAAGAGGAAGAAGGACGAAAAGTGAATGGCTTCTGAGTCGTCTTAAATTTCGATCTTCTGTTATAGTGTTCTTTAAGACGACTCGGAACCTCCCAGCAAACATTCATGACATCATTTCTAAACAAGCTGTGACATGTCATACTATGATATCATATCACATTGAAGTTTACTGGATATGATGACGTCATATGATGCCATAGCATAACATGACTTCATGATGACATACATATGCGGAAACATTGGTACGTCATATGACATCATGATCACGAATGTTTACTGGGCTTTTCTCCTGATCACTTTCAATTTCCAGTACCCAGTAAACATTTGTGATCATTCGTGATCATGACATCATGCACGCAGACACATGTTCGTGCATATGCATGTCATCATGATGTCTTAATAACGTCATATGATGTGATGGCATGACATGACATCATGCTGACATACATATGCACAAACATGTGTCTGCGTACCTGATGTCATGATCAAATGTATACTGGGCAACTTTGTCAAAATCAAATTCGCGCCGAGGATTATATTCAATAATATTCCTAATTCAAATGTAAGATTCTTGATTTACTGATAGTCTGGTTGATTTTCCAGGGCGTGCAAGGTGCTCAGGGAGGCGCGGGTAGCGGGGTGCAGGGTTCGCAAGACAGCAACCAGCAGCAGCAGGACAAGAAGAGCCCCGCGGTGAGTCAGTGAGGCCAGGAGTCCCCCCGCCCTCCCACCCGAGGGCGGCGGGGGCGCCGGCCCAAGAACGTGGCTCCCTAGCGGGGCGAGAACCCCCACCTCCTCCCCCCGGGCCCCGGCGAGTACCTGGCCGGCGGTCGCCTAGCCACCGCCGCCGTCCCCTCCCTCGGGGTCCTGCCCCTAGCCTGCCACCCCGCGTTCGCCGCCCCCCCGTCCGGGGCGCCGTCCCTCGAGGAGGCCGCCGAGCAGCGGCTCCTTGGGCCGCCCCCGCCCCCGCCGCAGCTACGGCAGGCCCACCCTAACCAAGGCCAGGATCCGCTCCAGAGCATAGTGCAGCAACTCTACATTCTGCAGCATTTAATGGCGCAGCGCGGTCACATCTGAAACAGTTAACAAAAAATGAAAACACAAAACCACCTCCGTCACAACGTCGTCAATTCTCCAGTAAATATAGGGATTTTCGGGCTGTCCCAGGCTACATTATTTATTCAACGGTGGCGCCGTTTGCAGGGATTTTTAATACAGCGTCACAGGTGGCGTTGCTATCGCGCATATCCAAGTTTCACATTTTTAGAATCGTGCTGTACGATTTGGTTTTCGGTGATTTTACTGCAACTTTGGAATTGAAAATCAGGTAATTTTCGAAATCTTTTTATCCCTGAAATTCCTGTAATTACTGGAGAGACTCTTAATCCGCCATTTTCTCTGGGACAGCGTAGAATCAAAAGTGAAAAAGGAAAAAAAAAATGTTACGCGATCACGAGGGCTCTTCCGTCGCTTCCGGCGCGGCGTGTGATAAAACTAAAAATTATGTATATGTTTTCAACGTACAGAGGGAACGACACAAGCACGCGAGCAGGAACATTTTTTTTGTTTTTTGTTGGAAGGAGCGTGACTCTGATCGACGCTACAAAGCACAGCATTGTGAATGAATCTCTATCCGTCAACAGTATTGATTAATTAATAGAGTAAATGAATATGATTATTGTAAGAGATTTAGTGTAAGTAACGTGCCGATGAAAATAAACCACAATTTTGAGGTGTGCGCGTGTGCGTGGAAACAAAAATGTGTGAGCTTTTCGTCTTTACTTTTCTCAAGCAATGATACGCGATCGGACGAAAAATGTGCAATCCCGCGACGATTTACGTCACAGACACAAAATAAATACTGTATTTTGGACAATTTCAAGTTACGCGGCATTCAGGGGGGAGGGGGGCATTTTTATTTGGAAATTTCGACACCGGCGCCACCTGTGGCACTTTTTTAAATGTAAATTTGATGGCATTTGGCCCAGGTTTTAGAGATTTTAGGATTCCAGTTAGTTCTTGGTCTGAATTTTGATTGATATTTGAAGTAAGGTCAGATTTTTTTAAGAGACTTGAATTTTGAATTTGGGTTTCATCCGTTTTTTAAGTGGGCCCTCTGAAGGGACGCCGTGAAACAAAAAGGGATTTTTATGGCTATGCGGTGTTGCCAATTGGAGATTTAAGTTTTTTTTTTTTTTTTTCGAGACTGGTGGAGAAACGGAGTCTGGGTTTTGGACACTGTTTTTCACAATTGGCTACTCTACATTGCCTGATTTTCACGGGGTCTCTTCAGATAACGCCAAACAATTCAAGTTTCAAACTATGAATTTATCAAAAAAGACAAGCTTTTTATAAATGATGTGTGAAATCGTCGAAAACGAATTACAAAGGGCTCTTTCGATTCCTTAGTGTGAATTTTCCCTCTACTTTGGAGTCAAAATACTGACGGTAAAACTTGGAGAGATTTTTCACTTTTTCAGAGTGACAACTCACTTTTTAAAAACAAATTTTCACTCTATAAGAGTGAATTTCCGCTCTCTGTTTGAAAATTTTTTAGAGTGAAACCTAATTTTTTGAAAAAGATCAGACTAGAATTGAAGAGTGAAATTCAGCTGCTCTAAGAGTGACGAATTTTTTTTTAGAGTGAATATTCACTCTGGGAGTGACAGTATTGAGACTCAGCATAGAGTAAAAATACTGCCACTTAAACCTAGAGTGAAACCTAACTCATTTTTTAGAGAGTAATGTGACTAGAATTTAAGAGTGACGATTCACTCTTTTAGAATAAATTTTTATTCTTTGAGAGTTGATTTCCACTCTTTGAGTGTCAGTTTTTCGACTCAATGTAGATGTTTATAATCCAAGTAATCAAATGAAAAAGAAACAAACCAGAATAAATTTTTTAATTCTTATAACTTTGAAAACTATTTTTAACTTATTGTAATTTGCGCGTCTCACCAGGTAACGCCGCCGAAAACGACATAAAATTCAAAATTTCGAGTGAAAATCACCCGAAAAAATCAATTTTTCAACAATCATCGAACCACTGATTGCGAAAACAGTCAAAATTTGGGCGTTTCGTCTACGAAGAAAATATATTTTGACATATCACGTAACCGAAAAAAATGTTTCCTTTGTACAATCACACTTTCGAAAAATCGTCCTGTTTGCTTCTTTTTTTTAATTTATTAAGCCGAGCATTTCGTTGCGTTTGAACGTAACATTGCAATGTCAATTGTACAAAGTTCCTTGCGCGTTACGTTGTGTATTATGTTCCTTATCACGTTTGTTCCTATCGTTGTACCGCGGGCATTAATGAATCGAACACGTTTTTCGTGGATTCGTGCAAACGCGACGACGCCCCAAAAATATTAATGAAAAAAAGCATAAACAAACAAAGGATATTCCACGGGGCGAAAGTCGGCAAAGTACAAAGCTCGTTAATTTTTCAACTTGTTTTTTGGGTTCGAGCTCAAAATCGTTCCTTTTTCATTTGGAATTTCGACTCGCAAACAGGACGACTTTGGCAAAATATGAGGGATTTCGGGAGATGCGTTTTTTGCGGTGACGTTTTCGAAATGCTGTCCAGGCTTTATTTTTTAAGTTTTTTTAGTTTTAAAGTTGCAAAGTTTCAACGTTTTTTTATTGTAATTTCGGGAAAAGAGGTTTAACTAAATTCTTTATTTTCCATTATTTGTCGCAAAAAAAAACAGTGAAAAATGGAATGCCCTAATTTTTAACTATGAAAATATTTGTATGTACAAATTCGAAATTTATACACTAGCAAAAGAGTACGGAATTTCACTTCACGCTAATACACGTAAATCGATTTTTAAAAAAATTCTAAAATGCTAAGTGGATTCCTGAACTAAAAATATTTGGATTTTCGTAAATTTGAGAACTTTTGTTTGAAATTTCTTCAAATCACTAATCGGAACTATTGGTATTTTTTAAAGAAGCCAAATTTTTAGGTCGGGCTTTGAAAACAAAAAAAATCCACGAGGCCTTGGAATTCTCGTTTTTTATTTCGTGCAGGGCTCGAGAAAAAAAAAGGGTGGAATGAAAGTACACGAGTATGGTTGGTTTTTAGGGTAAATGATCTATTGAAAAATGTTGTATATTATTACGAATTATAATGACACTATTATAATTAATTAATTGATTAATTAATTATTACGCCCTAATAATGTGAATTGAATAAAAAATGACGAAAAAGTACATGAACGATAAGTGATAGGAAATTTTTAATTGTTAGCAAAGCACAGAAAAACCGATTCGCTCAAATGACGGATGATTGAAAAAAAAAATAACCGAACGGAAAGCAAGTGTACACCAATTTTATTTTGCGTCGAATTCGAGGGGTTTGAGCGCCGCGACACGTTGAATTTTGATTGTAATTTTTTAATTGAAAATCAGCGTTCACGAAAAGTTCAACGAAGAGAAATTTTTTTTGAATTGTCCCGGCGCTGAAATACGATTTTGTAAAGACCTTTCCGTTCGTAAGCATCTTTTCTTGATGTAATTATGTATTTCAAGAGTTGTTGTACATCGAGTGCAATCATCACACGCGATGTCATGAAATGTTAATAAATTACTATACATACATTGAACATCTCGTGTTTATAAAGCTGTAAAATTACGTTATTTATATGGAAATAATACAAATTAATCGAACGATGCTTGGTTGTTGTCATTTCCTTCAGATTGAATTTTTCAGGATAAATAAGTTGATATGTTTTATTGCTTATACTTTTTCCTTTATTTATATTTTTTCTCTAACATGCCAGAACGTGCTTATTTCTTTATCGCATGCGGAGAAACATTTTCCAAATTAAGTCTCAAATCGTACATCGCCTCCCTGTTTTGTGTTCATTATCCAGAAGGAACTGGAGTAAAAATTCACGCAGTCGTTTTCACGAAAGATGTTGAAAGTATATTATCAAAACTCACACCAAGCGACGTTAACTCGAGTTTTCATTTTTAACGCGTGGATTCCTAACCTCGAATTCCCTAATTTTTAAAAAAATCTTAAATTGATAATTGACAGAAAAATGTGTAGAAAAATATCATCCATTTAATGAATCAATCTTTTAAGTACGAGAAGCGTTTAGATATTGATCAAAAGATAAACTTCCATTCATTCCATAAATTTTGTAAGATTTGTAAGATAAGGGCATGAGGATTAGGAATCCATTTCCCTATCTACAATATCACGGCTTACTCATAACAATCGACATTCCCAACCTTGATAAATTCACTATATATTTTTATGCTTTTTGAGAATCGGCTAAACCCCATGCGCAAAAAATATAAAGCGACGATGGATGGCCCCCATGTAAAAAGCGACGAAAAATAAAAAATATAAATACAATGGAAAAATTACGCGAACCTTAGTTTTATTATTTAACGCATCAAAAATGAGAAAAAAAAAACATTCGGAAAAATTGGTCAAAGTTAACGATCCTAAGTATTCTTAAATCAAGTGCGAGTTCACAAAAAGGCACTTTTCCAAGTATTGCCAAAGTTTGACTCGTTATCGCAGATTGGTTATCATTAGTGATAATTTCTCGTAGGCATATTGCAAATTTTTGTAAAGTCCTGGAGGGCAGCAACCGTTTTTCTCGATGGTCTGGAACCGGTAAGTGAGGAAATTTTTGTCTGAGTCGATGTAAGTAACTGCTGCCATCAACGGACACATGATGATTTTCGTGTGATCCAGGAAGTTTATCTGAAAGAAAAAAAATGAAATTAATTTGTTATTTATTATTATTTATATGAATAAAAAGTTGTTTTTTCCTAATTCAAAATGGAAAGGATTTCTTATATATAAGCAATCAATTTTTTTCCGCTGGAGATGGATGCATTGAAAATACTTTATCGAACAGGAAAGTGATAAAATAGGTAATTTTGCACTGACAAACTGAAAAATTTCTAATAAATAAAAATTAATAATTTTGAATTTTATTTTAACTATTTTTGACTCCGGTTTTTTTCATCTAATTTATTACAAAATAAAAGTTAAAAGAACCATAAATCAAAGAATTTTAGATAACTATAAGTTTTGAATAATTGATGATAAAAAGAAATTTCAAAATCAGTAGGCAAATGAGTGATTATGATACTTCGGCTGCATTCCGTAAAAATCGACATTCTGACAGTTAATGATTGATCGAAATTTTTAATGTGTTAAAACAAATTTACCATCTTTATTGATAATTGTTTGCAACATATAAATTGAACGATTTTTTGAAATCAAATGTGTCATCCAGACATTTTGCAGTAAAGTTTTAATCTAGAACTTTTACATGTCTAGTGAAAGAAATTCTTTATTGACAATCTGCTAATAATGGGAAATTTGGACGTGAATTATTAGCAAACTGTCAATAAAATATAGTATTGTCAGTTTTGGAAATCGCATTTTTTGTTTCGTCAAACCAGCAATTTCCGAAACTGTCAATAATATTCTAATTTTCTTTCATTATTACTACATAAAAATGCAGTAAATTAATTTACTTTCGTTTTTAGTAAAAAAAATATTTACAAATTTGAAAATTCTTTATTTAAAATATGAGGATTACAAATATTTTTGAATTCCTAATTTATATTTTTCATGAGCTGAATTAACTATAACTTTATTTTGTATATCTCTCGTCTTAATTTTTTTGAACTCTTTTGCTTAGCAGTAAATCCGATGAAAAATCTTCATTGAAAATTTATAAATTTGAAGCACTGAATAATAATAATAATATTTTACTATTATTATCACCACCATTGTTGTAGTTATTATTAGTAAATCAATGCAAATTTATCTGTCTTTATCTACGAATAATTTACAATTTTTAAAATTCATCATATGAAATGTTGGGATGAAGTTTTTTTCAGTCTCAAATTTGTATTTTACATGAATCAAATCTATACTGATAACTATTTTTTTTAATTCGTTTACTCTATAATTTTTCAACTCTCTTATTTAGCATTAAATTCATAAATTTGAAACGCTGAATAATAATGGTAAGAAGAAATTTCCTTTTTCTTCAACACAAATTCATGAAAATGCAATCAATTCGATTTTTTTTATAGATGCAAAATTTACAGCTTTCAAAATTTTGATTCAAAAAACCAAAATCACAAATTTTTATGATCCCGAAATTCCTTTTTCCATTTATTAGTCTCAAATCAATTAAATGTTTATTTTAAAAATTTTTGTCGTACTTTTTGACTATTTTTTTGTAGTTTACTCGATAAGAAAATCATCATGACAAATTAATCAGATCTAAATTTCGAAATATTTTATTTCTCATTGACCATTCGACTTTTCTCAAAACTAAAAAAACTTTTCTTCATTGCAATCACACATTTCTGAAAATTACAAACAATTATGTTTACTGCTACATTTTACTATTTATTTGTATTCTAGTATATTAAATATTTCATAATCAGAAAAACTCACGAAATTTTTAAAAATTGGGAAATTTCACATGTTAATAATTAAAATGTCACAAATTCACAAAATATTGACTTTATATCGTTAATGTGCGACATTATTAACGTACGTCTCACTATATACGTAAAGTGAAACTTCTTATGTCATACTATTTATAGCGCTAAAAATACTTCTGCTAAGTAGAACTTTAGTACTACACATTAAAAAAGTAGTACAGTCAAGACAAAAGACTGCCAATAAATAGTGTGAAAAAAATAAATTAATGTTCTACTTAATGTATTACAAATAAAATATGGTACATACTAAGATATTTCTCGGGATATTGCATTCGCAAAAATGGATAGGAATCAAAAGACGTATGTAACACTAACCTGCACAGTCCCATTTGTGAGGTGCATAATGACGGCTGACTGTGTTCTGAACCACTGATGC
Source organism: Platygaster robiniae (assembly GCA_028476575.1). Classification (NCBI taxonomy): domain Eukaryota; kingdom Metazoa; phylum Arthropoda; class Insecta; order Hymenoptera; family Platygastridae; genus Platygaster; species Platygaster robiniae. Next base: position 29,243,738 of record CM052020.1, on the reverse strand, counting down.
AGATAAGGCGTCCGGGACAGGGAGTCGCTTACTTTGACAGCGGCGGCTCCACCAGCTTTCATGAGATGCTCGTTCATGTAACGCAAGAAGAAATCCATGAGTTTCATTTTTTTCTCGATATTCGCGGGGTATTCCTTGGTGTTGTAGTAGGTTTCGGTGCCATCTCGGTTGATGTAGTGGATGTTAAAGCAATTCGGCAACATGATAAGCCGAGTGCCATCGTTGTACATCACACCGATACCATCGTCCGAGAGCTGGTACCCGAATCCGTACTTGTCAGAATAATCCACCCATTTGCTGATCCAGATGATGGGTTGCGAATCCGGATCCGTCAATTCAGTCAATTGGTCTGCAAATTTCAACGAATGCAACAAAACTCATAGATTTTTTAATGCTGAGAAAAGAAAACAAATAAATTACCGATAGCTGTGACAGTTTCTCGTGCAGGTTTGTTTTTCAACGTGACGTGCAATTGGTCTTTCAAAGCAATCAACATTTTCTTAATGTCGGTGTTCTTTTTCACCAACATGTTGGGATTTTTGTCTTTTTGGACAGGACTGTTTGGCACTCGGAATTGGGGTTCTTGGTCCATGTTCGTGTTCATTTCGGTGAGTGGTTTGCGATTATGTTGCTCCAAAAAGTCCAAACGAGGCGCCATCGTGAGGCAAGATACTGGCAAGGATAATGGCAAATAACCTGAAAAAAATTCATGAAATTGAAAAACGTATTCCTTTTGTAATGTAAAATTTTTATAAATTACTAATATATAAAATCCACTGATAGGATATTGCGTCGCTCTTGAAATTCAATGTTTTACAAAATGATGAAGTTCGTGAGAGAAAACACTCAGATAGAATCTATTTATGTTCATTTCTTTACCGTGAAAAATATATATAGATTTCAATAGTACCACTTGTGAAGAACGGATCCTTCAGCAACTTTCCCACACTCGGTCGTTTTGTAGGGTTTCCTTGAAGGACTGCAGTAATCATGTTCATGGCAACTCTGCTTATGTTGGGGGGAGTTTTGTACTGCACTTGCTTGATTCTGGCGTAGGTTTCTTTTAAGCTTGACGTTTCGAATGGAGGTTTTCCGACCAGCAGAGTGTACATTATGCAACCAATGCTCCAAACGTCAACTTCGTAGGAATGCCCGACCTTGTTCAGGATTTCTGGAGCAATGTAGTTGGGTGTCCCACACAGAGTTCTGTGTAGTATTAAAAAATTTTTTAGTATTAATAAATTCCTGCTCAACAATCAATATTTTTGTTAGTCATTATGAAAAATGAAAGTTAGAAATTAAATATTTATTCTGATGAAAATCATAGTTTCGAAAATGGGAAATTTGGATTAAGTATATTTGAAAAATTTCGAAATAATTCATTAAGAATGTAAAAACTAAAAGTAAATTAAAAATTCTTTTCAGTATAAACAAATTTCTTACTGTTTCAAGATTCCTGTTCAACAATCAAAAATTTTGTTATCGATTTTCGAAAATATGAATTGGGAATTAAATGTATTAGTTTGAAAAATTTCAAAATTGTTCATTAATTGGTAATAAAAAAAATTGCAAATTCCAAAAATATTGCAAAAAATTTACCAGGTTATAGACAAAACGTAAACAAATTTTGAATTCAAATTGGTGAAATTAATCAAATTTAGAAAATTATGTGTTTTTTTCTAACTTTAAGGCCATAATGAAATATTTCTAAATAATCAGAATCAGTGAAAATTCTGAACGATCTGTGATGATTTTTGTTCATGAAGATTTACTTTTTTCTTTCACCATCGTGTTCCAATTGAGTGGCAAGTCCAAAGTCGCCGATTTTAACCCGCAACTCGTCGTCCAAAAACAAATTACCCAATTTCAAATCACGATGAATGATTCGGTTCTGGTGCAAATAATGCACTCCATCCAAGATTTGCTTCATGTAATATCTCGTTTCAACTTCTGTCAGAGCTTTTCTACGTTTGTGCAATTCCATCATGGACTAAAAAATTTTAAAATAGAAAAAAAAAAACAACAAATTTTGTCAATATTGTTAGAGTAAAATGTTTAACAAATATTTGAATTATGAACCTGAATGTTAAACCAATTGGCAAATTTAAAAATTTCAGTTTTGTAACTATATATCCAAATTATTGAATAGAGAAAATTTCTAGTTGTAAATTGAAGATTTTTCCAGGTGAAAAATCTTACCCTTTTACGACATAATTCCAAAATAATGTACACGTTGTTAGTATCTTCAAAAAACGAATGAAATCCAACGACATTTTTGTGTTTGAGCCCTCGGTGAATGTTGATTTCCTGGGTGATTTTTTCTTTCTGATTGGACTTCACCATCAAGGTTTTGGGGACAATTTTTCCAGCATACGTCTGTGTTGTAGCAATGTCGACTATTTCGTAGCATTTTGCAAAACCACCCTGTATATAACACATTTGAAAGGAAAAAGATATTATTACTTCTAGTCATCAAAAGTTTAAATATGCAAATATAATGCATGTTGTGAATGAAAAAATTTATTGGTTTTTTTTTTCCTCAAGTTTTTAGTGCAAGATAAAAAAAAACTCAAATTTTATGCATTATTTTATTGGTTATCAATATGAATGTTTGAGAAAATTTGAGAGTACTTTTCAAAAGTAGTAAATCGTACGTATGTATGAATTAAATTTTTTTTTTGTCTCTAAATTGAAATGTTGAGAAAAGGCGAAGCGTTTTCTTGACTTAAAAATGTACAACATTGACAATGAAGAAAAAATTATTTTACTTTCAAGTTTCTTTTCTAAGCAAGTGTAAAACAGTAAAATACATCATCTCTTTTTTCCAATTTCTTCACAATTAACCTTATAATACATCACAGACACAAAATTTTTTGTTTTTCAATGATTGTCTGAAGAATTACATGTACCTTTTACATGTTATTTTATTTAAACATTACAAATATTAAATAAAATTATGGGTTTTTGAAACTTTTAATAATAGTCAATTTTCTTGAACTATTGACAATCCATCAAATTTTCAATTTTTTTTCAGTTTTTCAAAATTTTAGAAATTTCAAATATAATACACACTCCTTGAACTTTTACTAAAATATAAAATTTGTCCACCTGAGATTTTTCATAATTTTCTTTTATACTATATAAGTTTTTTTGATAACTATGAAAAAAATGAAAAAACATCATCAGGAATATTTTAGAAAAATGTAATTAACCCAACGCAGACAGTTCATGAACATATTCATCAATTTTACAAATTTTTTGAAATTTCATATAATTATAAGGACCAACATTTTTTACATTTTTTAGAATTATGGACAACGTACAATTTTTAGAAATTATTAGTATGTCAAGATTTAAGAATTTTAAATATGATACAAACTAGTTAAAATTGTACAAATTTAATTTGTTCAACTTATTAAGGTTTTATGATACTTTCATAGTTTTTCTTATAGCTATTAAAAAAATGTTAAAACACCAAGCATATTTTGAAAGAATATCATAACGCACACGATTCACTCAAATTATGCACACATCCTTAAATTATACAATTTTTCTGAATAATACAGAGTTATGACTACAATCTTTTTAATACTCAATGTTCTAGAAAATTTAAAAACTTTTACAATAAAACTATAATTCAAACTACAGAAAACTTCATGAATTTTATAAAAATTTGTACAAACCGTTAGGGATTCTTAAACTTATAAGTTTTTCTGTTTTTATTAGAAAATGATGAAAATTTTTTGTGCCTTATTAATGAAACATTAGAAACACAATGCATTGAATCAATAAACATAAAATATGGTTGTAACTTTTTTAAAAATATTATTAATCTTTCGAATGAAAATTTTTTTCTTGTTCAAGAAATTTTTATGAATTCACACTGAATTTGAACTATTCAAAAGTTTTGAAATTTCATATAAGTATATATTTTATTGATTTTTAAGATTTATAGTCATTTATAAATACTTTTTCCAGAGTATTTATGAAAAATCAAAATTTACTATTCAACTTGGAAGAAATACAGTTATGCACACAATCTACCAAATTCATGAAAATGTTATTATATTCAACGAACTTCCAGAATTTTCCAGAACTATAGTTATAACTAACAGTATAAAATTATAAACAAGTTCTAGTTTTTCAAGATTTTAAAAATTTCCAATACAATCTAAACTACTCAAAAAAGTGCAAATTATATAGAGATTGCGTTCAATTTATTATGAATCATAATAAATTGAGAAAAATCATAATTTATGATTTTTCTCAATTTTATCATACTTTTCTTGTTTTCCCAATAATTACCGAAAAATGTGAAAAACATGAATAGAAAAAAATGAAAAAATGTGAAAAACATGAATCAAAAAATATCACAATGAACACAATTTATAAACTCATGCTTCAATTCTGCAAATTTTTACAATTTGTCATAATTATAATTGCTAACTTTGTAATTTCAAAATTAAAACGTGATATAAACTATAGAAAAACTTTATGAATTTTATAAAAATTTGTACAAGTCCTCAAGATTTTCCACACTTTTTCAAAGTAATTTTCAAGTTTTTTTCATTTTTTTATCTAAAAATGATAATACCTTTTTAAGCGTTTTTTAAGAAACATCATAATGAATACAATTTATTAAATCTACCAACAGTCAGTGAAACTTACCTAATTTAAAAAATTTTGTTGAACTTTCCAATGTTTAAAAATATCTGATTCAAAAATATTTTTCAAATTATTATGTAATTTCAACTATTTAAGAGTTTTGGTATTTCATATATCTTCTCAACTTACATATAAAGATTTTGAATCATATTTTGATGCTCTTTAAGTTATCCAGATTTTATAAAAAATAAAAAAAAAACATTATCCATACTTAATAATAAAAAATATTATGACAATGAACACAATGAATTCAATTTATTAATATTATATGAAACTCAACAAATTTCTGGAACTTTTAAAAATGATTGACAATCTGTATAATTTTCAAAAACAGAGTATTTTAAAAATTTAGACATTTTGAATTTACTACAAACTGCTTAAAATTTTACCAATTTTATAATATTTTATATAAATTTGTTCAACGTGTTACAATTTTTCAAAATTTTTTGATACGTCTTAAACGATTCTAACAATAATTAAAGAATGTAAAAAACATGTTCAGACATACATATTTCGAAAAAATATAATGAAGACAATTTAGACAATTCACGATTTCATACCTTAATTAATTCTACAAATTTCTCAAGTTTTTGAAATATAAAAACTTTGGAAATTGAAATGTAATTCAAGCTTTAAAAAACTTCATTACTTTTATAAAAATTTGTACACTTTATTAAGATTCTCGTATTTTATTAATAGTTGTTTAATTTTTTTTTTCTTTTAATGACGTAATATCTTTATTTATTTTTTGAGTGAACATAATTACAAATACAATTTATTTTATTTGTTCGAAACTATGAAAATTTGATAAAGCTCATAAAAAGTTTTGAATACTATAGAAATATTGTTCAACTTTCTGAAGTTTAATATTTTCCTACTTAAAAATTATTTTGTTAATTCATTAGCATTATGAACTATTCAAAAGTTAAAAATGAATTTTTTTACAACTCACACGTCAAGATGCAACATAATTCTTTAATACTCTTCAGCTTACCTACATTTTATGAAAAATAAAACATCAAATATCCATACGTACACAATCAACCAAATTTATGAATACTGTATCAAATTCAACAAATTTTTTAATATTATTGATAATCTGTACAATTTTCAACGATTTTCAATTTTAGAAGATTTTAGGAATCTCAAATATAATATAAACTGCTTAAAATTTTATAAATTCTTTAAAAATTTGATAATCTAATTTAGATTTTTAGTAGTTTATTGATACTCTTCTGCAGATTTCAATAATATTTAAAAAATGTAAAAAACATGATCAGACATATTTCGAAACAATATTATAATAAAGACAATTTAGAAGATTCATGATCTTATACCTTAATTAATTATAGAAATTTTTATAATTTCTTATAGTTACAACAATTTCTCAAATTTCTTAAGTTTTTGAAATATAAAAACTTTCGAAATTAAAATATTATTTTTCAAGCTATAAAAAACTTCAACTTTTTATGAAACTTTCTACACTTTATTAAAATTCTCGTACTTAATTGATAGTTAAAAAATTTTTTTTTCGGAAAAATGATGAAACATCTTCATGAATTTTTTGAATAAACATAATTATAAATAAAATTTATATCATTCATTGAATACTATTAATATTTGATGAAACTCAACAAATTTTTTAATTTTATATTAATATTGTTTAACTTCCCAACATTTATTACTTACCTAATTAAAAATAATTTTGTCAATTCACTAGCATTTTGAACGATTTGAAATATTCAAAACTTTTGACATTTTCTTTCTATTTTCTTAATTCACTTGTCAAGATACAACATAAGTTTTTGAAACTCTTCAAATTAACCATGTTTTATAAAAAATAAAAAAATACATTTTTTGTATTTAAAAGAAGTATGACTATGAATACAATCAACCACATTCAGTAATATATGAAATTCGACTAATTTCTGGTATATTTTAAAATTATGGCTAATTTGTATAATTTTCAAAGCGAAGATATTAGAAATTTAAAATATAGTATAAACTGCTTCAAATTTTAGAAATTTCAAAATAATTTGTTCAACTTTTTAGCAGTTTTTGAAATTTTTCAAAACTTTCGTTAAGATTCCAATAATAATTAAAAAATGTAAAAAACATGTTCAAGCATTCATATTTTGAAAAAATACTCTAATGAAGACAATTTATGATCTCATACTTTAATTTTACACATTTTTCAAATTTCTCATCCTTAGAATAATCTTTCAAATTTCTCAAGTTTTTTGAATATAAAAACTTTCTGAATTGAAACGTAATTCAAGCTATAAAAAACTTTATTCATTTTATAAAACAACCTACACTTTGAAATGATTCTCAATAACAATTTAAAAATTTTTTCATGTTTTTTTAAGAAAATGATAAAACCTTTATACATATAGTTGTTAGAAATATAATTTTAAAAACAATTGATTTTATTTATCGAAAACAACATTGGAAAAATCTCATAAATACTTTTAAATTTTTATAGAAATATTGCTTCACTTCCCAATGCTTAGTATTTTCCTAATAAAAAATAATTTTGTTAATTCACAAGTAATTTGAACTATTCAAAAGTTTTAAAATTGCATGTATATTTTCTTAACTCACATGTCAAGATTTAACATAATTTTTTGATACTCTTCAAGTTATCTAGATTTTAAGAAAAATAAAAAATTCATTATCTGTACTTAACAGAAATATAACTAAGAACACAATCAACTTAATTCATGAATATTATATAAAATTTGACTGATTTCTAGAATTTTCCAAAATTTTTGCTAATAATGATTTTCAGTTTTCGAGGATTATATAAATATCAGACATAATATCAACTGCTTAGAGTTTTACAAATTATATAAACATTTAATTATCTTAATCAAGTTTTTAGAATTTTTCTATACTTTTCTGAAAATTTCAATAATAATTATAAAACGTAAAAAAATGATCCAGCAGATTTTACAAAAATTTTATAATGAAGACAATTTTATAGCGACAAACTTTCAAAATTTTCAGGTTTTTAAAATTCAAAAACTTCCAAGATTCAAACATCTGAACTATGGAAAATTTCATAAATGTTTGTACAACTCATGAGAAATATTTTTAATTTTTATTAGAAAATTATGAAACCTTTTTATACATTTTTTAAGAAAAAAATTCAATTCATTTTGTTAGATCAAAACCTTAAAAAATTGAATAAAATTCAACAGTTTTTTGGAATTTTGTAAAAATATTAATAATTTTTCATTGTTTGATGTTTTTCTCAATCGAAAAAATATTTTTAATTTAAAAATAATTAAGAAGACTCAACATTTCGAAATTTTATACTCATTTTCTCATTATTACATATCAAGATTTAACGTCATTTTTCAATACTCAACTTTGCCCGATTTGTAACAAAAATAAAAAATACATCATACAGGCTCTGAAAAAACACGACTATGAATGCAATCTACCAAATTCATGAAAAATTTTTCAAATTTCATAAATTTTACAAATTCCCAATCCACAACAAAAAAAGTCATATTAACCAAACCAAAGGCAAAATGTCACCCCAAATTGCCACTCAAAACTTTGGAATGCACCTTGCCCAAATTAACCTGCACTCTTTCGTCCTTGGCAAAACCAAAGAATTTTCTTTTTTCAGGACTCCAGAGTCTCGAGATCGGCGAAAATCGCCCAAAATTCAATACTCCAAAACATGGTCAAGGAAAAGGCGGGCTGAAAGAATGTAAATAATGAGACGCTCACCTTGCCAAAGAAGCGACATTTTTTGTAGGTTTTCTCTTTTTTATTGTCGACAATGAGGTCGGGAATGATGGATTCCTTGTCGTCTTTAGACATGATCGTTTTTTGGAATGTATTTTTCAATTGTTGGGACTTAATTTAAGAGTAGACAGTGTAGAAAAATATCCAAATCACAGCGTGTACGTAACTGTGCGTAACGCCGCAAATTCAAATCAGCCGTTTTCAACAAGTGCAACGGCCTGCTGTTTAAAACGACCAATCCCACGGAATCGATTTTCTTTCTTTTTCTAGCACCCAACAAAACATAAGCTTTTCCTTGTTTAGTAGTCGAGAGAGAATTTCAGATCATTGTTTGCTCGTGTCGAAAGCAATGAACTAGAAAAAGACGAACTCGCAACCAAAAATTCATTGTAAAATGTATTTAATAATTTTCCTTTATACGAATGATTTTTGCACGTAAATTAATAAGAACGCATATTTGTTGCATGATCGGCTGTTTTGTTTACAGACGCATTTTGTAATTTTGATTAACTAGATTTGTGGTGGTAAATTATGAATGTGGAATTTCATTTGAATACAGGGCCGGATTAACCCTCAACGGGGCCCTAGGCAACCATCAATTTGGGGGCCCTTTTTTTACGTCCGTTCCCTTCTTTTTTCGATTAAAAAATACAAACTTATATCTTTCATAAAAATTTTATTGTCACAATGTAATAATATCAATAAAATTACTATCTACATTTTAAACATGTCGTTTTCTACATTTGTTTTCGGCAAATTCATCAATTATATCATCAATATCGATTTTGTTCAATAAATCTGACTCAATGCAAAGTATACCTAACATCTCGAGTCGCTCTTGTCGCGTTGTAGCTCTTTCAGCAGCTTTGATTCTTTTTAATTGCGAGAAGGATCGTTCGGCAGAACAATTTGTGATCATTAATGTTAAAAAAATTCGAAGAGCTATTTCTGTGTTAGGAAATACTTCGGCTAATTGATCTTCCATTAGAATCTTATACAAATGACTATGATTTTTTTGTGCATCGGTGTATCTGGAGTTCACGTAACTTTGGAATTGTTTCATTTCAATGAAAAATTCTTCCAAATCTCTAGGATAAAAACGAACTAAGTTATTTATAGCTTCGTGGAGGTCTCCATCACTTAGAGAAAAGTTGATGAGAAATGCAAATCTCTCTGAAACTTCCATATACACTTTCGTACGCCGTTTGATTTCACTGTGAAGATTGTCGATGATTTCGAGGAAACCTTTTGTTCTAAAATCATCGCGAGGCGAAAATTCTACTTCTGGAGCATTTCCGTCATTAGGTTGTTTTTTTCTACGACGAGTACGTTTTACGATTACTGTATAACCTACACCAGGTAATAATCGTTTTGTTTTTTCCTCGAAATCATTGAACTTTTCACGGAATGAAGCTAAACTCTCTTCTAACGATCCGTACAAAGAAGCACACGTTTGCAAATCTGCTTTTTCACTTTGCAATGACTTACTCACTGAACGCATAGCAGTCAAAATAGAGTTCCATAAAATCAACATGAAACCAAATTCGAATTTTTGCATTTTATTCGCGATACACGTCGCCTCATAACGAGTATCAGTATTTTGTGATTCATCATCAGCAATGATTTCTAGAGCCTCTAATATGATATCAAATGAATCGTAAACTGCATTCGTCGCATTCGAATGTGCTTCCCAGCGTGTAGTTGACAATGTCTTCAAAGTTTTCTCATTGTTTATTTTATTTTTTAATACGCCCCAACGATAGGTGGAAGCGGAAAAAAAATTATATAATGTCTGCATAATGGCGAAAAAATCTACTGCATAAAAACAGCACTTCACAGCATGCTCTCCAACCAAATTAAGGGAATGCGCGGAACAGGGAACATAGATCGCATTCTCATTCCAACTCAATATTCTTGCTTGCACACCTTTATACTTTCCGGACATGTTGAATGCGTTGTCATATGATTGTCCTCTACAATTTTGAATATCTAAACCACAGTCTTCAGTAAGAAAGTTTAAAGTTTGATTCGCTAGACTTTCACCAGTATGACCTTCCAACTGAAGAAAAGTTATAAACCTTTCGACTGGTTGAAAATCGTTCGGAGAAACATATCTTAAAATAATAGACAATTGATCAACATGCGATACATCAGGAGTCGAATCAACAGATAAGCTAAAATACCTAGCCGAAGTAACCTCTTTTAAAATGTATGATCTGACTTTTTTACCCATAATGTTAATGAACTCCTCGCAGATCGTCTTCGATAAGTAAGAAGTTACACTTGTCCCAGCATTGCCGTATCTAACAATATGACCTTGCAAAAAAGGATCGAATTTCGCAACGAGTTCAAGTAACCCTAGATAATTTCCGTTGCCCGGCACCCCGAATTGCTCGTTCGAACCTCTGAATGACAAACCTCGCTCTGCTAATGTGGTAATGACAGCAACTACCCGTTTTAAAACGTCGCGCCAGTATTTTTTTTCACTTAGTAGTTCATTCTCGAGTAGTTCTGGCAGATTATTTTCGTCCTTTCGTTTTTGCCGGTAAATCAGCAAACACTCCCGATGTTTTGGATTTTTTTCATGCTGTTGTAAATGACTTCCGATGTTTTTCCAGTCATCATATCCTTCACGAGAAAGTTTTATCGATTGGTCGGGTGGTAGAAATAGCTTGCAATAAAAACAATAGACAGACCCTGTGAATAAAAACCAAAAATTATTATTATCAATTACACTGTGTGCCTAAAAATAATTTTGAAAATTATAAAAAAACGAAACCTGTCTAGAATGGTTGGTAATGACCCCCTGAATACTTTCTTTACAGGTTTTTTTAATGTTAAGTCTATTTATTCGACCGGCTTTCCGGTTTTCTGTCATTTTCCGTTTTCTTTTCTCTGAATGTTTTTTCAAGGTCAGAGAATATAAAAAAAAGACTCATTGACCGCTATTTCAAATTTTTTCCCGTGCAGTTTTTGACCTATTTTATTCCAGAAACGTGATCAGGTTAATAAGAGGACACAACTAGTCTTTTGTTCGAAAAAAAGGACCAATATTACGTGATCAAAAGCATGCTTTTAAAAAAAATTAATTTAATGAGTAAATCGAAAACGAGGGCTAAATTTGAAAAAAAAATGTAATGGAAGTATTTAAAGAATCATCACCAGCCATTGTAGACAGGTTTCGTATTTTTTTTTTTTGTAATTTTTGAGGTCACACAGTGTTACAAATTATGTGAATGATACACAAACTATGAATTAAGGGTGGGTGAGTTACTTTTTAAAAGAAACTTGGTTGAGTTAATGTAACTTGTTTAAGTTAATGTAACTTGGTTATATTACAAGTTACTCATGAATTTTCAAGTAAGAAATGAGAAGTTACTTTTTAAGCGAATTCGTTTAACCTCAAGTTTTATTTTTTAAGGATTTTTTTTTCTTGCTAGAAAAAAACCTGATTCTTTCTCAAAAAATAGAGTGAATTTCGTGAAAGAAATTGATTCAAATCATACATCACCTTTCATTGGTGAATAAATAAGCCAATCTCGGTTTGTTTTTTCTCCATTTGGTTTAGTCCCAAAAAATACGTTGGGCGAACAATATCTCGATGTTGATTCGTTTTCATACCAACGCTTAGATGATTCGAATGGTCCAATCGAATTTTGACATGTGGATGGCCCATGTTCAATCCAAAATCTTACATCTTCACTAGTAAATTTTTCCCATTTTCCTGGATCGTTGGAACGGTTGGAAATTTCTACACCTTGATTTTTATGTACACTTTCGCCCACAAGAAATTGGTTTGAAGATTCAGGTGTTGAGTTGACTGGATCATCGTTCAATTCAGGACTAGTTGCAAGTCCTTGACTGCCTGATGAATTTGGTGTTTTTACGTTCCGATGAAAATAATTGTCGAGTTTTGGAACTTTTTCTAACACTGCACTTGTTCGTGATCGTTTTTCTTCGGCAACCTTTCTTTTTTGCGCACCACTTAAATATGAACGAGACATTTTTTTACAAAATAACAACTTAAGACACAAACGATGGTTTTAGTATTTACTAGTGTATTGCACTTAAACTATCACTCCCGAAAAATGATGGTCTCACTACGGTCAAGAAAAAAACGCGGACATTTACGAGATAATAACAAGGATATTTCATTCACTTATTCACTTTACACTATGTTATTTTTCACGGTGAGTATTCTCAGACGTGACTATCCCCGTACAGCGAATTCTTCGTCTTATATACAAATTCAAGTGTTCCAGAATATTACAGAAAATTCCAGTCATTTATTGTTCTCGAATATTCTCGACCTTTTCATTGATTTCTATTCTCGAACATTCACGAAAACGTATTTGTTAAATGATACCAAATGACAGGCTCAGAGGCAAAACGACACAAGAATTTCCAAGAAAGGATAAAAAATATGCTGACTCACATAAGTCGGTCTTTCTTTTGGGAATTCTTGTGTCGTTTTGCCTCTGAGCCTGTCAAATGATACATTAATTCATTTGTCATTTGTCATCCATCATTCACTCATTCATCATTCACGTTGAAATTTCCGCTTGAAGGCTTCTATTCAAGTCAATTGTGATTTCACTTTGTTTGTTTTATTATTTCGTATTTTTTCAATTATTTTCAGTTCTGATTATATTTTTCTTTCACTCTCTAGAATTGTATGTTTGTAAGAAAATTTTAGAAGTCTGTTTCATTTTTCGGGGGCCCCCTAAAATCGGGGGCCCCAGGCAACTGCCTATTCTGCCTACTTGTTAATCCGGCCCTGTTTGAATATATCTGTATAATTTAATTTATATAATTTGTCATATAAATTTATTTCTAGTGCATAACTGATGGTAAATTGTAATAAATTACAAAAAATTATTTTCATAACTTTTGTACCATTTATATCGATTTGTATTTTACTTCCAATTTTCAAATTTTTAGATTTCATGCGCCATCTGATGAAATATGCTAAAAATAGCGTTATCTCAAACAATCAGATAACGTCAAATATATTCAGATAACGCAAGATAACGTAAACAATAACGTTGTATTACATTTCAATCCGTCAAAAATGACAGAAATTGCAGCGAATCTTAAAATAATTCGCGATAAAATTATTTCGGCTGCTGCCAGAAGAAATCAGGTATTGCAACGAAATAAAAAAAAAAAAATTTCGCTTCAACAAGCTGAAAATATGTATAACGAAAATGCTCATTTTCAGACTCCAATTGCTTGAATCGAAATTCATAATTTATTTTTTCATGGAAATGAAGCTAATGAAGTTTCAATATTTTTTATATTGAAGTTGAGCAAGTGTGATGTGAAAAAATGGAAAATTTTTTCGTCGATCGTGTACAGGATTTAACTTAACGTTAAACCTGTAAAAACCATCAAACAAAAGGAATTAAAAATTATAAATATAAGTAATTCTTATCAGCAACTAATCGTAATTAGAGTATTGGTTTAAATCTGTGAAATTAAATATATAAATATAAATAACTAATAGCTATACATGTAGATTTAAATGAGTATAAAAATAAGCAACAGATATTGAAAAATATCCAAGGTTGCAAATATTAATATTTAAATATTTTATTTATCTATATTTAATTAAAATTACAAAATAATCGAATCACAAAATAAAAAAATAAAATAGTTATGAAATTGTATATATTTTATTATAATATACATTTGAAAAAATGCATTTATTTTTTTTTTATTATTTATCGATTTTATTTATTTATATTTATTAATATTTAATTTTTTAAATATTTAATATAGATTAAGAAATTGAAATAATAAGAACAAATCCAAGTAAATATTCATTGAATATACATATTTTTACAAATAATTGTTATATAACTAATATTTTTGAGATAAAAATGATATGCTAAATTTGAATTGCTAATTCATTGATTTAAATCCAGTATGTAATAACTATATAAAAAATATAAACGTTTATAAGCCACTATATATACACATAGATTTGAGTATGAGAAATGAAAACTTCACATTTGAAAAGATGATTATTTTTCAATAAATATTCTTTATTTATTCAAGATATGCGAATTTGGAAAATTATCATATAATGATTTTTGAAATAACAAATATCATCGCATAATAATAATTCGAATAATATAAAGTAAAATAAGAAAGAGGAAATAAAAAGTCAAAAAAGAATACAACTTTTCCAGTCAAAAAATCACTCTCTTTATTGTGTAAGACACAAAGTTTCGGACATCGGCTTTGTATCCTTTTTCAAATGTCTGATAAAAAACAAATTACAAAAATGATGTCAATGACTCGAAACTCAATACATTCAAAAAAGAACATCACAAAAATAACAATTCCATCTCTTTACCAATATTCTGACTGGAAAAGTTGTATTCTTTTTTGACTTGGGACTGTGCCAGTGAAGAATTATGAACATTATGGAAATAAGATTAAAGATGATATTTTATCGACAAATTCATTTTCAATAAATTTATTTTATTTATATTTTTTTATTGAGTGATCTAAATCCATTAAATGAAAAATCTAAATTTAAACAACTATAAATATATATTTATAAACGTGAAATATAAAGTATACATTTGAAAATATAAATATATTTATTATTTATTAAAAATATGTAATTTCAAATTAATATTACATATATCATAATTATTATTGGAATAATAATTGCAATTAGTGAATGACAATTCAAACAATAATTCATTAAATGAGGATTGTAAAATAATAATGTTGAAAATCATACTTTGTCGAATTCATTTTTGATTAATTAATTTGATTGCCAAATTTGATTTTCTCCAGGAACTCAAATATGACCAACCCCGTTTAGTGGCAGTGAGCAAATTAAAACCACCAGATGCAATTATAAAAGCTTATGAAGCTGGACAGACAATTTTCGGAGAAAATTACGTTAATGAATTAGTAGATAAAGCAAATAACTCAAACATCCTGGAAGTATGCAAAAACATCCAATGGCATTTTATAGGCCATTTGCAAAAAAATAAAGTCAACAAACTTCTGAACATTCCCCATCTTCACATGATCGAAACAATAGACAGTGAAAAACTTGCTACGGCTGTTGATAATTCCTGGTCGAAATTGAGAAAAGATGAAAATATGAAATTGAAGGTGTTTGTGCAAGTGAATACCAGCAACGAAGAAGGTTTTTTTCTTTTTTTGATGTCACAAATATGAAAAAAAAAGAATATCTGGGATTTTAAGGGTTTCAAAGTTGCAAATTGCAAAATTGACCTTTTTTTTAGAATTTGTGTGATTCGGTATGTGTATTTCAAAAAATATTGATTTCAAGTTTTTGAATTTGATTTCTTCATTTTTCAGAATGACATGAATAACCTAATGTGAATTTCACAAATCTAAAGTTTTTATTTCTTACACTCAAAAATGTTGAATTTGAAAATTCAAGTATTCACCACATTTACTAACGATAACTTAAATTCATATTACTTTAAGGAGTCAAACATTTTAAATTTAATATTCCCACAGTTACTCATTTTTCATTTATAATCTATTAGTCGTTAGTTAATTCTTCAGAATTTTTTTACCTCTTTCAGTTTACTAGCAACTTGACAACAAAAATGCAGACTAAAATGTTCATCATTTTCAAACATTTAAAAAGTAAAAACTCCAAAAATTAACTTGATATTATTCTACAGAAAAATTATATAGTAGCCTTTTGTTTGCAGAAAAAAATGGCTGTGAAATAGAAAACCTTTCATCTCTTGTTAAACATGTGCTGGAGAGCTGTAAAAATTTGGAGTTCTCAGGACTCATGACCATAGGAAAATATGGGTACGACCCATCAGATGGTCCAAATCCTGATTTCTTGTGTTTGAAAGAGTGCAGGAAAAAAGTATGCAAAGAACTGCAACTGGATGAAAAAAATGTTGAACTCTCAATGGGAATGTCAAGCGACTACGAACATGCAGTATAGAAATTTTTCACATTTTATTCACAAAAACTTCCAATTACATTATTTGAGATCGAATTTTCAGTGTCATATAATTAGAAAAATGCATGAGGCAACAGAAATTGCAATGATTCGTTTATTTACTGATTTTTTTCACCTATAGATTGAACTTGGAAGTACGAGTGTACGAGTTGGAAGTGCCATTTTTGGTGAAAGACCTGCAAAAAATTAGGATCCTATATGTTCTCACGAAAACAATTTTTTGTTCACAGAAAAGCTTGATGTTGACAATAAAAAACTCCATACGTGTAATTTATTTCATAACATGTAAATATTTACCATTCCATTACCTTCCAATTGCGCAACAAATTTGAGTTTTGATGACATTTCTTTGAGTAAAATAAAGAAATATTATTTTTCCATTTTATCAAAAATACTGAAACTAGTATGATAGGAAAAAGCAAAAAAAATTTTTTTGCAGAACATTTTGTCGGGGGAGGGAGGGTTGCTATCAACTCAATTTTTATTATCTAATATATGTTAAATCTGTTTGTATATTTGCAATCATTATTTTTTCTCAGAACTTTAATTTTTGACATCCAAAATTTTGTTAGTGGAGGTGCCCCCTCATACTACTACGCCCCTAAACAGTTTGAAATTTTGAAAGAACCACATTAAAATAAAGTTTCAAAAATTTATCACCAGATGACTACTTACTTTTTTTTCTCACATGCAAAATTTGTAGGAAATACTGTATATGTCCTATGCCGCAAAAATTACCGTATGTGAATTGTTATATTTCTTGAATATTTTATCTAAAGAAGATTCGAAATTATATTTTGAATATGCCATTTGAAGAAAAACAAATTTTAGAATTAATATAAGGAGAATTTATGAGTCTCTCGTCCTCTATTAACTTGCTATTCATGAGAGGTTTTTCAATTCTGGTCTATGATTTTTATAATTGTTAAATTGTTAATAATGTTTGGTCACGGAATTTGTTTTTCAGGTTTTTTTGTTTATTAAATTTAAAATTTCAATTTCTATAAATTTTTCCCTAAAGTGCAAATTAAAAACAGCTTTATGCAGAATTTCAATGTGAAATGTGGGGAAAAAACTGACAAAATTTAATTTATTTGCAGTGTGTTTGACTGTGAACATGTTATGTAATAAATAAACTAAACGCACATACTTTATTTCAAAAAGTAGGCAATCAAAATAAAAAATACCAGTTGTTTTAATGTAAGTATCAAAATGTTTATTAACAATAATTATCAGGGAGTGCGTTTTTTAAAATTGGCAAACTATACAAATTTTAGATATATAAATAACAGAATCAGTACGTAATTGTAAAAAAAAAGAATACTAATCTTTACAAACAATATTTTATGTGCCTCTGGCATAGAAAACGCATCTCTCGTCCAGTTCAAAATCTCAAAATTCGTTTTCTAGCCCTCGGTACATAAAATATTTCACGTAAATAAAAAATTTAAGTCCTAGGTACGTAATATAATATGTAAGTATACATGATAATTATATGCTCGATCATACCTGTTTTTTTAACATCTAAATTTTTTTGCAAGTGATAATTGTTTTTTTGACAAATAATTGAAGTTTTAATTTTTATTAAGTACTCCAATATTATTTTATATTATATTTTTTTATTATAATAATAATACTTCCGAGACAAATTTTAAAATAGTTTATATTAAAATATAAATATTTATTACAGACAACTTGAAACAAGTAATAATTTAATAAATTATATCAATATATTTTAATAATTTAGATTTAATAATAAATATTATATGATAATAATAATGTTAATATTTAATTTAATTATTCAACTTCTGAAAAAAGATCATTCCATACTTTTTTTAACAAAATTTTAAGTTTTTTAGAATGCACAAAAATTGTACATTTTTTCAGATTCCACATTTTTTACATCATACATATTATGCTTTCTTCACTAAGATTTCAAATAATATGTATTTAGATTTTATATTGAACAAGTTTCACTAAATAAATAAAGTGCAAAAGCTTTCTTTATGTATGTTTAAAATATTTATGATTCATGTAACAAGTTTGACCAAAAATTTATAGTGCAAAAAAAATGTGGAACGCTTCACGATTTTGCGTGTCATCCTTGCGCAGGGGCCATGCTAATCTTCTCTGTATCGTTCCAATTTTAGTAGGTGTACCTCCGAAGAGAGTACATTAACACACATCACGAATTTTCTTATAAATATTACATACAGTAACAACTGCACTAGTGAGAATAACAAACGAGATTTCCTTAAAAAGCGCCATGTAGCGGCAAAAAATGTAACTACTCCAAATCTAACTTAACCTGACATGTCATTCCCTGATGGGATGTTTTTGTTTATATTTGTGGAACGTTTAAGAAACATGAAAAAACAGTGCTTCTATTGACAATAATAAAATATTTTGTTCGTGTAATGCGCAGCCATGACATTGTTTAAATTCAGTGTATGTACATGGTTTTCATTATTTTTTTTCGAGATTGAAATTTTAAAAGATTTTGAAAAATTTAAAGAATTGCTGATTTTTTTGCGAATCTTATCTAGAATTTTTCAATTCTTTGAATTTTGGATATTGCTGTCAATTTCCACAATTTAGTTTCATTTTTTGAAATTGGTAATCTGAGTTGAGTACTGTTTATCACAATAAATTTAATGCGATTTCATGATAATTAAATTTTCTTTTCATCTTAAATATTAGTTGACAAAATCTATGTGGTTTAACTAACTTTTGAAATTCCTGAAGAATAACGATTGTCAAGAATTGCCTTCAATTGAATAATGAAAGTTTCAAAAATGTACAACTTTTGTAAAACTTGTAAGTTTCAACAAATTTTAAACCTTTTTGATACAAAATTTTCTATTGCTAAGAATAAAAAATTATAACTTTTAGTGGTCTAAATTTTTTACTTATGAAATTTTATTGCAGCTGATTTGAATTAGTATTATTATAAGCAGTCACTTCCTTGCATTTTTTATTATCAAATAAAAAGTAAAATCAGTTGAAATTTTTTATTTATTTCACAATTTCAAAATTATCTTTTTAGAGATATGATAAATTCAGCAATTTATCAGGGATTGCAGCAAAGAAAAAAAATAGATAAATTACAACATTTAGCATATTTTCCGAACATGAGTAATAGCCATTCAATTAATTTGCACCGTCTTTCCAAAACTGGACGTAAAAAAACAGAAAGGGCAAAGAGAAAACATTTTTCTCTGTATCTATATATGTGTCTTTATTTTTCACAGTTTCATAAATTGTAATGAATCTTTGATAATTACTGCCTTATTCAACAACTTGTACCAAACTACCAAGTATGAAAGATGAAATGTTTGTGAATTCGACGAGTATTTCGACGAAAATTGAATTTTATTATAAGAATTATTTAGGTGACGGGTGATCATTTATTATTTATTTTAATGTGTAAACATCTTTACTCGCCGTTAGCATAATTTGAAGTTTCAATTTCCGCAGTTGACTAAAACTAAAAATTGTAGTGTCCAAGTCATTATTTTCACATCAGAGTAAAATAAAAATTTGTAGTGTCCAAGCGGATAGTGTCCTTGGAAAAATTATCTCCACATCTAAGTGAAATCAAAATTATGTAGTGTCTAGGTTTGTAGTGTTCGAGAAAAATTTTGTATTCACCTCAGTATGAAATAAAAATTTTTAGCGCCCAAGTCTGTAGTGCCCTTGGAAGAAAAAAGTATCTTCAAACTTAAGTGAATTTAAAATGTAGTGTCTAAGTACGTAGTGACCTTAGAAAAATGTTATCTCCATGCCTGACTGAAAATAAAATGTGTAATATCCAAGTCTGAATTGTCCTAAGAAAAATATCATCCCCACGCCTGAGTGAAATCAAAATTTTTTAGTGCATTCATTCTCATCATTTATTGCTGATCAAAACTTTATTTCTTGGAAATCTGCTGCATTGGCTCGGTGGTCGAGGGAAATTTGGCTACATCAAATTGAAAACTAGTACCAAGATCTTCATTTAAAAGTAGAAAATGCATCTCCACATTGAAAAAAAAACCAAGCTTTTTTCAAGTTTCAATGACATATACAACCTTGTATTGAAATTATATTTGTATATTTCAACACTTCAATAAACCTATTAAAACTCGAATAGAAGAATCCTATGTAAAAATATGCAATATTCAACACTCCATATAATGAAATTGAATATTTAATATTGTGTCGAACAAAATTCAATATTCTGCATTACAAAATTGTGTGTAACAAAATTTTATACAGATGTAGTTTTTAGTAATAGCAATGAATATGTTTATCATCTTTAGTGTTTGTGAAAGAATCCAAAATATTTATTGATACTGGGCTGCAAAAGTCACAAGTATTTTTATTTTTATTTTTTATAAAAAGTTTCCTTTTAGATAAATTCACTAAATGGCCTTTATTCATTCAAAATTCAACCGAACAGCAAAACATCATAAGGACTTAAAAAATCTGTGTACAATGTTTGCACCAAAATCGTCACCAGTGAAGAAAAAATTAAAAAATGAAAGACGGAATGTATATTTTACCCCCCCCCCCCTCCCCCCTCCTGCAAACATCGCCAATGTATAAATGCTAGAATTAATAAAAACAGAGTGTAATAATACTTTCGAAAAAACTATATGGAAAAACTGAGATACAAAAGTATAAAAATCAGTTATGAATTAATATTTGTACACAGGTACATATCAATCTAGGGTTAATTGGTAACTAATCTTTAAACGGCTCGAAATTGTTGGTTGAGTTTAAATAATATCGTAATCCTGAATATACAACAAAGCTGAAACGTAAATAAATCATAGTGAAAACTGGATTACAATTTATCATGTGATGCGCCATAATACTTGAGTGATGAACATCAAAAAATTTTTTAAACATTAGTTTTTACAGTTTCACATGAAATACCGATACGGTAAACTTTCTTAAATTAAAGTTCTGTGAAAATCTCATAATCTCAGAAGTAAAAGTAAATTAAAATTAATTCGTGGGCTGCTGTCAAAATTTCTAAAAATTACTCTTTTATACGCAAACTAATAGATGCATTAGTGATACTACAATCGTTATTGTATCTTTTTTATCTCTTCGTAGTTTTTTATTCTGTATTCACTTCATCAATTTAAAAAGTTGTATCTTTTTCGGACACAACTACTAGAAAATGCTGTAGAAACATTCGATTTAGGAGCAACCGAGTTGAATATCGGTAATATGCCAACTAAATCTCATTTAATAATGGAAAAAGCGTTTATACGTCGCCATGTATTGTCTTATTGGGAAAAATTCGCCTGAATTTTTTCTTAATTAAGTTTACGGTTTATTTATTCAAATACTGTATTTTAAATTTTTGAAGACTCTGATACTATATAAATCTGCATACATAAATTCATTCTTCTTTAAAAATATTGGTAATAGTATCAGAAAATATGCTAACCAAGTCAAATGCACGCCGAAAGCCCAGTAGATTATCCCATGTACCCATCAACGATATGCAGACATTTTTTGTAATAACGAACCACTTTATGTGTAAAAAACTGAACATATACTATGGAAAAAAAAGATAGCCAACAATGTAGCGAATAAACGTGCCTACATTCACGTTCGATTATTTATTTCTGCGCTTTTGAATACATCTACAGAATAATCAAGTTCGTCTTGATGCGAAAACGAAAAAATACGACGAACGAGAATCTGACGCAACATTCATTGACTCGTCGTCACGTCTTCAAAGGCTGGAATATCCTCTCTTAATGGCCATATTTTTCTCGAAAATCTTCCTTGGGAAACCACTTTCTCAGAATTTCTCATTTGCAACAATTCGTAATCGCAATGGTGATAAATTACACAAATTATGTTTAATTATGGTATTTTTGGTTTTCATAAGCATCTTGAACTTTAAAAGATCCGGTTTGAAGCTTGGGACTACAAAAGAGGATTTTTTTCCGTAAAAATATATCTTTTATATGAATTTGTTGATCAAAAAAACTTACTGAATATCTATATTGTCGTATAACAAAATGGAATTTTACTTTTCCGGTTCTGAAGAACTGAGGTGGTAGAATACGTAGGGATGGTAGGTAGGAAAATATTCATTTGGAAAATTCTGAATGGGTAAAGTGCCCAAAAATACTCACATGAAAATGCATCAATATACAAATTGCAGTTTAACTGGATGGTTTAAACTTTTCACAATTCACGAAAGCCATAAACATTTTCAAATATTCTAGATTATTATTAGAATTTTCAAAGTTGTCGAGCATCTTCGTGAGATTAAACATTTTTCATTCAGAAAAATTTTAAGTATATTACACGGTTCCTGTAGTTTTAAGAATTTTCAACATTTCTGGAAATCTAAGCAATTATGACATGTTATGAAAGTTCTATCATTCTTCGAATTTTTTTAAATTACTGATAGTCTAGCAATTTTCTGTTTTTTCAAAATACACGAATTTTTAAGATTTCGAACATTAATCAAATTATTCAAGATTTTTCAAATTTGTGAATATTTGTTTAACTTATTAGGATTCTCCGTATTTTTTTTTTTTTTTTTTTTTTTTTTTTCAAAGATGTAGGTAGAGTAAAAAAATGTTTTTCATATTCTGAAGAAATATGATTATAAACAAAATCTACTGGATTATTTTCATCAATCCTATGAATATTTCGAGTCTCATGAAAATATAAGCAGTTTTTAAATTTCAAGTTTTTCATTTTTGGGAAATTCAAAGAAGTGTTGAGGTGACCCTAGTAATTTTGATCCTTATAAAAACCTTATAAGAAAATGAAATTTCTTATAAGAATTCAATTTCTCATAAAGTGACCTTATCAAAACTTTATCAGAAACTGAAATTTCTTATAAGAATTGATTGATAAAATCTTTAAAAGAAAAAAACCTTATAAAATTTTGTCCATAAATTCTTTAGCAGAAATTTCAGTTTGTGATAAAGTTTTTATAAGAATTGGGCAAGTTATAAGAATGTTATAAAGTCATTTTTTAAGAAATTATATTCTTATAAGAAATTTTGTTTTCTTATAAGGTTTTTGTAATGCTCAAAATTTCTAGGGAACGCAAACTATTCAAAAATCCAAACTTTTTAATGATTTGTCCAACTTTTTAAGGTTTTGCGTAAATTTCAAGTTTCTCAGATTAAAAATGTTGAATACAATACATTGCATGTTTCGAAGGAATATAATAATAAACACTATTTACAGAATTCATTAGCATTTTATGGAATTCCACAGATTTCTTGAATTTTTTAGGATTATTGAAAATCTGTCCAAATTTTGATCCTGTTTAATTCTTTGTAATTCTAGAAGTTTCAAACATCTTACAAACTACTTAGAATTTTATAAATATCAAAGTTTATGCAACTCATTAAGATTTTTCGTAATTTTTTATACTTACTTTCAAGTCTTTCTGAAAGCTTTTGAAAAATGTAAAAAATATCATCAGGAATATTTCGAAAAAATATTTAAATGGAAATAATCAACAAAATTTTAAACGCATTCTTAAATTATACAACTTTTTCAAATCTCATAGAATTATAAAAACAAATCTTTTAAGTCTCCGAAAATTTTGAAACCTAAAAAACTTCAAAGTTCAAACGTAATTAGAAAACTTAGTGAATATAATGAATATTCGTAAAACTCATGAAGACTTTTCGTACTATTCCAAGACTTTTCAAGTTATTCTGTTTTTTATTAGAAAATGATAAAACCCTTTTATGCGTTTGTCGAAGAAACAAAATAGCGAATACAATTTATTGAACCTATGAACATTTAATGAAACTTAACAATTTTTTTGAACTTTATCGAAACATTGATATTTTTTCGGATCTTCAATATTTTTCTAATCTAAAAAATATGTCTTCAATTCAAACGTTCAAAGTATTCAAAAGTTTCAAGATTTCATATGTATATTTTCTCAACTTGTGAAGATCTTTTGTCATTTTGAATATTGTTCAAGTTTTCCAGATATATAAGAAGAAAAAAAACATGTAACTTCGAAAAATTATGAATATGAACAGAATTCAACAAATTGGTGTCAATTTTTTAAAACTCCACAATTTTTTCGACTTTCGTAGAACTATTGATAATCTTTGAAATTTACAAAATCATGAAAATTACATACATATGATACAAACTATTCTGTATTTTATAAAAGTTTATCCATCTCATTGGGATTATTCATAATTTCTGAATAATTCTTAAGTCCTCTAGATTCACATGAAACATAAAAAACATCATTATGCATATTTTGAAAAAAATATCGTCACCCTTTCCGTGCTCGAGTCTCACTACCCATTTAAAAAATCACATTCTGATAATTCTACTCACAAAAAACCACCCAAAATTACTTCAAATGATTGATGAAATAATCAAGTCAAATTTCAAGACTTCAATTCCAATCAATTTTATCCGATGAATTTTATTAGGATTGAAGAACTTGAACTCTTTCAGTCCAGAAAATCGAAATTCCGGAAAAAGGAAGCAATGGAAAATTCTGATTCCAACTGAAACGACAGAAGAGTAAAAATATCGAGAAGTGAATAATTCAAAAATGCAGGAGAAGTTTTCCTGCCACTCCTGCATGTAGTTTCCCCATTTGATTGGCGATTGTAAAATGGTAGGATTGATATTAGGAATAATAAAAAGTGATAGAAGTCGATATTACGCCTGGCATTTATCGAACGTCACAAAATGAGAGGGGGCAAACCAATCAACCGGAGAACGTATAAGCTACCGTACCCTTGGAAGATTCTCTCAGTCTTCTTCAAGCAAGTGACAAATTCGCAATTTGTGAATCTGAGCACCAGCTATTCAAGTGTTCGTTGCCGCGAATGAAAAGTTGCTAAATTGGATTTTCTTCGACTGAGAAAACCTTGGAGCGAGATACCGATTAAATCTCTCAAAAGTCACATTTTTCAACAAGCCAATAGTATTGTTTGATCAATTTTCATAAAATTTATGTGTCCATGAGGAGTAAAATTTTAGATTGCCAAGGCAATTCCCCAACATTTCTACCCAGC
Organism: Platygaster robiniae; assembly: GCA_028476575.1. Taxonomy (NCBI): domain Eukaryota; kingdom Metazoa; phylum Arthropoda; class Insecta; order Hymenoptera; family Platygastridae; genus Platygaster; species Platygaster robiniae. Next base: position 29,218,295 of record CM052020.1, on the reverse strand, counting down.
GTCAGGTAAATTGAGAGTTTTTGTATTCACTTGCTAAAATTTATGTCTGTATTTTTTTATTTTTGTTCGTTTATTAACGTGTTTAATATATTGTTTGAAATAATTTGAATGGAACGACGATGAACTCTGAGAGTTCGACTTTGAGAAAATGTTTTATTCTCGTCTGAGGCCTGTAAACAGGTTTTTACATAATTAATTATCACGTTTCTGTTACTGTGTGCTCATTCGAGAAGAGGTAGTAAGATTTTCTGCTTCTGTTGAATTTTTAAATACTTTAGTAGAAAAGTTATCGTGAATGAATTTGCGGTATTTTTCTTGATTTTCACAATGCTTTTCAACATTTGTGCAATTTTGTTCAATAAATTGACTACCAAATACGAAATTCAAATATCTAAGAAAAGTCATTTGAAACCTCTGGAGGGAACAAATCGAAAAAATCATAGCTTTCAAGATATCCTGAAATTCCTTCCTCTTTCGTGAAATTTCTTCTTTTTAGAAATTGAGAGTATTAAGTAGCTGAAATTTTATTTACACGTTTTGTCAATTAATTTTTAGTACTTTAAGGGGTTCGAGAAAGAAAGTAAAGCTGTTGGGAGAAAATTAAAAAATTCATACCATTCTCGATTGAGAAAGTTTTGAAATTTGAAACGAAAAACGAGGATTGAAAGGTCAACCAATTTAAAATCGAAAAATCATGAATCAGTTTTAGCATAAAAATTTTGCAGGATTCATAAACTGAATATATAAGAATCAAAATGGGACAAAAAATATTGACCTTTTTTTTTTAACCTTACTAAAACTGAAAATTAAGCCGATGTCAGATCCAACGTAAGACTGACGTCAGATTTTGTTAAAAAATTTGTCATCAAATCTTACTCAGATATGACATAAGATCTGACATTTAAGATTGACCAAATTTTATTTTCAGTTGGGATTGCATTAATGGTTTTGGGAAATCTTTTTATTTTGTATAATTTTGACAACAAGCTATCGATCGTGAAATTTGAGCAAAAGTGAATGCAAAACATTTAAATTTAATTTTAATGAAACAGACAAGTTTCTAAAGTTCACAACAGTTTTTTGGATTAACAATATAGAAACAGTTAAAAAAAGTTCGATTGTTTTTTCAAAGTTAGAACCGTTTTTCAGATATCATGAACGTTAAAAATGGTTTAAACAGTTTTCTCCCCAGTAAACTTGAGATTCGTAAGTTTTCATTAAAACGTAAAAATTTTCAAATTTCCTTATAAGTTGATGACAAAATTTATAAAAATATTTAAAGCTTATAAGTTGCCGTATCAAAAATTATAAGGTTTCTAAAATTTTCTAAGGTAGACTTATAAGTTTTTTTGCCTGACTTACAAAATTTTGGAAACTTAGTTAAACTTACAAGGGGAGATCGCCAGTTGGAAACGTGAATTTCATCAATTCTTTTTTTTTTGGATACCTTACTAAGTTTTAAGGGACACATGTTTCGACTTTTGTCCTAACGCAATTTCAATTTCGAAATATAAAATAATAAAAATATCCTCGCGCAGAAGATCCCAGCTTCAGTCGCTACTGTGATTAGTGGTATTTTTGCCTCCGGTGGTCCAGGGGTCGAGGCGTCGGATCAGCAAATACAATATTTTCGGTTCGAATCCTGTCACAGGAAGTTTTTTTTTTTTTTTTTTCTTTCTTATAGGCTTTTTGCAATTACATTTTTCCATTTACAAAGCTTCTGATTTTAAAATAATGCCGGCCAATAGTATATTAAGTAATGTGTTTTTTCACACGCATAATGAATATTTTTCCTTTGCTATTTTTGTGATACATCCGACGATTTTTTCGTGGCGGGAAAAGCTACGGAAATAATTTTCAAAAAGGTTTTTTAAAATTTATGAAATAGTCAAGGAGTACAAAAGTTAAAATAATTCACAATGTTAGCCAAGGTAAAGTTTTATTATGTATAAAAAATGATCTTTAAAACATAGTTTTGATTTTTTTACATTTAAATCGTGCAATTTTTGGGATGGTACTAGTCATAAAAACATTTGAAACATAATGATAAGGTACACCATGAACATTTAATGAATGCGATGCCACCACAATCACATTTGACCTTTATCAAAGAAGGCGGGAAGCAAACTTCATTCACGTTTTAAAAAACTGGTCTCGAAGATATCAATTTTGAGGCGTACCAAGCGTATTTTATCATCGCTTCGAAAACAGGCGCACTTAATTGATGATGCGTCAAAGAATGAATTTTTATTGCATCTTCACGCGAAGCCACTTCCCGCTGTTCTTTCAAAAGATCAGGTGCATTCTGGATTCTTTTCACAATGTTTTTCATTTGGCGATAGAAATATACATCGCAAGATTGATAGAGTGATGTACATTTCGGTGGAATAATTTTAACCGTGCAAGTTACTTCATCTGATTTTTCACTGAAAATTTCGTCATAAAGAGTGCAATCTACCTGACCACCCCACGAATCTACAAGTAACAAAAACTTGTTGTCTTGAATATAAGGCTTCAAAGATTTTTCCAAAAAACTTTTAAATAGTTCTTTCGTCAATTTTCCCGATTTTGAACAAGTTACAATCACGTTTTCATACTCGACAATCAGTGATTCAATGGTTTTTAAGACTCGCGGCCCAAAATGATTGCCTGTTTCGGCCATACACATGAAAACAGTGGGAAGTAATTTTCCAGAAGCGGAAAGGCTGTATTGTACAGTATAGGAGTGCGTGGTTTTTGACAAGTTGTTTTTTTTTACAAGAACAGTTTTCGTACCTTGAAAATCTAACGATCTATTGTACACCATTTGGTATTGACAACCTGACTGATCTGTGTTCACTACAAAATCAGGAGAATATTTTGCTATCAATACTTTCGTCTGTTGTTGAAAAGTTTCTGCTGCAGTCACTGTCTCTTCCAGAGTTGCAACATCATTTTTACTAATAAATTTAGTAATTTTACGTTGCCTGATTCTGTGTCGTTTTTTGAACGCAATGACCCAGGACTTACTCACAGAAAATTGAAAATGATCGGAGAGCATCGGGAAAGCAATTGACGTAGCCTATTGTTGGATGATTCGCGTTGTTACTTAGAAATATTTTGTCCTTATTTTCTGACAGTAATTTTTTGTATTTTCTACAGTTGTATAGCCCTTGTCATTAGAGTTATAAAAAAAATTTGTGAGACGCATGAATCTTTATGAATTTATTTTAAAATGTATGTTAAAAATCGTTCATTCGAAGATTTCTCGAACTATTTATTTAAAAAAACCTTCCAGCTTGAAACAATTCTAAATATTGCTGTTTAATTAAGTGATTTTTGACTTGATCTTAAAATTTTATTAGAATTGTATACAATCTTTGTACAGACAAAAAAAATATAAACTAACAAAGTATAATTACTTTTATTTTACATTTTTTTAGTAGCTAGAAATATAGAAAGAAGATATTTAAATATTTACAGAAACTTCTCAAAATTAAATATGAATGATTTGAAATAAACTATCGAAAACACACTTACAATATTTATAATTAGTCATGAATCCGAAGATTTTTGTAATAATATAAAGTTCCAAATATTTGAGCAACTTGAGAAAATGTTTTATTTTGCGAGACCATCAAAATAAATTCAAATTCAGATTCAAAGTTTTTTCAATTTTTTATATGATTCCATTATAGTGTAAAAAAATCTAGAGAAAGTAAAACTGCGTTTTCCGAAATCAACAAAATAAAAAAGTTCGATTTTCCTTATAAAACAAACATAAACGAAAAAAATTAGGATGCTACTGTAGAACATTTTTAAAATAGTTAAAAATTAAAATAAATGCGATTTCGGTATTTTAAGCTCACTTGTTCATGTTGATTTCTAGCTTCTTCGAATCTTTGAAATGTATCGGAATCGATGGTTTGTAATTTGTCGTATCTTGTTCCCCCACTTGCAACGTCGTTTCGCCACCTCGCTAAATAACCTTTTCTTTTGAGTTTTGAAAAACCTTGAGATTGCAAAGTTGATATACTGTAATTGGGATGGGCATCGGCAAAAGCAACTGCCTTTGCTTTATATGAAATTGAAACATAATCTGCAGGGGGCTCCTCGTAATCCCTCGGATCGAACGGTTTTTCAACAGAAAAGTCGGATGTCCCATCATCTTTGCACTACAAATAAATGTAACGATTGTGTAATTAAATACATCAAAAATGAAGAATAATTTTTATCACAAGTTTTCGAAAAATTTGAAATTTTGACGTGAATTTTCAGGATAACTTGGGATGAAATATTGTACATTGAGTTTCGCCTGTATGGACACTGTGAAAATTTACAATAATATTCAATTCAAAATTTGTAAGATATCAGTTATTTTGACGTTAATTTTCAGGAAAATTTGTAGTAAAATTATTGCGAATCTTTACACCACATATTTTCATGAAACGGAAAAATTTAACCAGAGTCAAAGTCGAGGACTGGAACTTTTTATTTGGCAAATATTGAAAATAAGAAACCATATTACAATCAAAAATTAAAAAAATTTTTTTAAATCTAACACGGCATACAAAAATTGGACATCGAATAATATTATAAAATTACCTCTTCGTACAAATCATCAGCATCAGGTTCATCCTGAAGAATCAAGTCTTCTTCAATGACTATCACATTTTCATTAATCACTGCAAGTATTGCATCGACAAAAGCTTCCCCTATCAATTGAGCTGCTCGAGAAATTTCGTTTGCAGAATTCGAAAGCATCATGCCACGCGATTCGAATAAGGCAATCATGTGCCTAATCGCGGTCGGAAAAATTTCAGCTACAGTTGCATTTGAAAAAAAAGAGCTCGTTATTTTGCGATCCGAATCAGAACAATCACTATTTTCTACTTCTGCCATTATTGGAAACCGTATTTTCAAATAAGAATATTCAAGCCGAAAGAAACACTCACTCTCGAAGTCGCCAGGCTACTACAAGCCATAGACTTTTCTACGACAAGATTTTTTCTAGCATACAGTTAAGAAAACAAAAACCAGTTTTCAGGTATTTTCCGCCACGAAAAAATCGTCGGATGTATCACAAAAATAGCAAAGGAAAAATATTCATTATGCGTGTGAAAAAACACATTACTTAATATACTATTGGCCGGCATTATTTTAAAATCAGAAGCTTTGTAAATGGAAAAATGGAATTGCAAAAAACCTATAAGAAAGGAAAAAAAAAAAAAAACTTCCTATGACAGGATTCGAACCGAAAATATTGTATTTGCTGGTCCGACGCCTCGACCCCTGGACCACTGGAGGCAAAAATATCACGAGTGACAGTAGCGACTGAACCTTGGATCTTCTGCGCGAGGATTTTTTTATTATTTTATATTTCGAAATTGAAAGTGTGTTAGGACAAAAGTCGAAACATGTGTCCCTTAAAACTTAGTAAGGTATCAAAAAAAAAAAAGAATTGATGAAATGCACGTTTTCAACTGGCGATCTCCCCTTGTTAGTAAAGTTTTTTATACGGCAACTTATGAGTTTTCGAAATTTTTATGAGGTTTTTCATAAACTTCTATATAGAACTTTGGAAACGTATACGTTTTAACGAAACCTGATGAGTTTCAAGTTTACAAGGACTTAAGATACTGAATTATTCTATAAAATTTGAAAAATTTGTGGAATTTCCGCGAAATGTTCAGAAATTAAGGAAATCGTTTTTATTTTTATTAATTATATTTTTTTGAAATATGCATGAATCTGGTTTTTTATTTTGAATGAAAATCAAAAGAACTTGAAAAGTATTGAAAATAACGAAAAATAATAATAATTTCGACAAATTCCTTTGATACATGGAAAGTTTTTGATAGCTTTGTATAATATTCAATATTTCAACATTTGGAAAAATTACAAAGCATTGAAAATTTTGAAAATTGTTAGCAATCTGAAAAACCGGAAAAATTTGTAGAATTTCTTTATATATTCGTAAATGTAAGATACATTCAATTTCATATTTCTTCGAAATGTGCATGATGTGCACGATAATGTTTTTTAAAAGTTTATTATAGCAGTTTTAAAAACTTGAAAATCATGAAGAATTTATAAGAAATCTTTATGATTTAGACAAAAGCTACAAAAATTTGAAATTTTTGAATGGTTTGTATTGTGTTTACAATTTTTAAAATTTTGATACATCGAAAAACATTATAAGAATTCAAAGTTCGTCAATAATTTTTCAAAACTTCGTAAAATTTGATGGATTTCAGAAAACGTTAATAAATTCGGTTGTGTTCATTATTATATTTATTGATAAAAATTTTCAAAACTTGAAAAGTTAAAAACTACGTCAAATCTCTATTAGTTGGACACATTTTTATAAAATTGAGAAAGTTTTGAATAGTTTATATAATGTTCAAAATTTTGATAACACGAAATCGAAATATTGTAAAGTTTCACAATGTTAAGTTCCATACATTTTGTAGCTTGTAGAAAATGTTGGAAATTTTGTAAAAACATTCTATATCTTCAAACGTTTTAAAATCAAAGAATTAGTGCCAAACTTCTCAAAAATAAAAAAAATTTTTATAAACTCTCGATTTATCATAATCATAAAAAATTTTCCATTTACAATTATATTAATGTATTTGGAGAGCACACAGTACACAGAAATGAATGAAATAAATTTCCATTGAAATATTTCTTTAACATTCCTGAAAAATTCATAAACAATTAACATTCTAACATACTTCCAGACTCGCAAAAAACCTGCAAAAAAAGAAAGGAAGTCGACGAGGAAACTCCGGGAACAGATTAGAGCTATTAGTTCTCGTGCACTTGCATCACGTACCGTAGATTTCGAGTGAGTACTTGAAGTAAAATAAAGGCAAAAATTATTGTTTAAGTTCCAAAGACAAGCTGGAAATTCGATTTACTATGACATTTCAGGATTCGATTACGATTGTTGCGGCCATTAAAGATATTAGCACAATTACTTAATATACCAGCACACCAGAAAATTTGAAATCATCAAATTAGGTCGAGATGGCTCCCACTGCTACTGAAGGGTCGATCATCAAGCAGAAGTATCCTGATTTAAAGTACGATATTTTATCACAAGATATTATAACCATATACTAGATTTCTCTAAAAAAGAAATAATTATATAAGAATAATAAATTGTTGAATAGCATTTGATCGTTATATTTTGATGAAATGAAATAATATATTCAAATTTTAATACCTGATCAGTAGTTTCAAATGAAAAAATATCATTTTCCAACAGTTCAATTTTATAGACAAGTCAAGGAATACTATATATATTATATTCAAGTTTGTAATATTTTTACTGATTCATTTACTTCTGTAGGAAAGATAAGATCCAATCGAAGGAACCACCTCAGCAAAAAAAATCCGGTTCAGTCGACAAAAATTCCAGCACTTGGGGTCCCGTGTACAAGAACAAAGAGCATTTCATTAACATGCATTTGGCATAAATCCGAAAAACCTTAATTATTGTACTGACTCCAAGAACTGTAACGCTCAAGAGGAAAAATGAAAATCCTAATAGACGTTTTCATCATGTTGATTTTTAAATTGAAAAAAAATCCTAATCAAATGGTTATTCAAATTTTTGGTGTTCCTGAATTTCGTTGTTTATGCACTTAGCACTTTTTGGATTTCTGATCCATGGTATGCACTTATATTTTTACGGAACGATTTACAGAAAAAAATAAGGCAAATCAAATTTGATAAATTGAATGATTACTTTCATTTTTATAATTTTGCAAGATTCATATTTTTTATAAGGATGGTTTCATTACGAGATTAATATATTTCTGAAATTGGAATCGTTTGGGCTATAAATAGTAGAAATTATGCATAAAATAATTGATTGTTCGACCTTGGACAGCACAGTATAAGGAGCACTACGGCTTATTATATTATACGATGTATAACAGCGCTTGAGAGAAATTTTTCTCGTTTGGTATTATTGGGAATAAAATTAATTCTGCACAGGGTTTTTGTTGAAAGCACAACTAGTGGAAGATCCTATTCCTTGACGCTTGATTTTTTTAAATGTTCCACAGTCTTTTTACGAAAAGTTAAGTCACATCATCATGAATATTATTAATAATCTGAATTAATATGATTGTTTAAGGGGTTGTATACCTTTTTGTGCGGACGAATTGAGGATGGTTTAGAGTATCTTTTAAAGTACGTAGCAATAATGTTATGACATCAAAGTTATTGTTTCCTAATAGTGTATTGTCCACTTGAAAAAACAAGTATTTGTTCTTAAAAAAATATCAACAATTGGCGGAGTTATGGCTCTCTCCCCGAAACAACTTTTTTGTTGAAGAGGCTTGCGGTGACCACGATGCAAGTCGAACAGGTCAAGTTAAATTAGAAAATCCAAAAAATTTCATTACCCTCGGAATGTATCTAGTTTTTGAACGATTGAAAAAATGAATATAACGTTTTATCTGTATGCAAGAACGTTTTCTTCCAGATTTAGATTTTTCGAGCTCTGAAAATTTTATTAAAAAATTTTATCTGCAAACTAAAAACTTTTCTATAAAAAAGCGATCGCTCAAAAACTAGATATATTCCTAGACTAGTGAAATTTTTTGGATTTTCTGATTTAACTTGACTTGTTCAATTTACATTGTGGTCACGGCAAGCCTCTTCAAAAAAAAGTTGTTTCGGGGAAAGGGCCATTACTTCGCCAATTGTTGATATTTTTTTAAGAACAAATACTTGTTTTTTCAAGTGGACAGTACACTATTAAGAAACAATAACTTTGATGTCATAACATTAGTGCTACGTACTTTAAAAGATAATCTAAATCATCCTCAATTCGTCCGTACAAAAAGGTAAATAACCCCTTAATTCAAATTATATATGCTTATTTCTGTGGCTTCCCACCATAATCGAGAAAGTCAGACATGCCATAACGTTCAAAATTTTACCAGAATATCATGTAAACTGAGCCTTATGGCACAAGTGACTTTCTCGATTATGGCGGCAAGCCACAGATTTATTATAGGGTAAGGGCGGGTAATATGATACACTTTTGTTTCAACTACTTTTGGTTTTGCCCTTATTTAGAAAAAAAATCCATTGAACTTTCTAAATGGTTGTATGAAGCCTGTAGAACGATATCAAGATAAATTCTTGGCAATGATTTCATGTGCGTTTGACATCTTTTTAAACACTTAAAAAAAGAGTTAAAGATGTGAAGATTTTGCAAAATGTGCGGTTATTATGAGACACTTCAAAAAATCGGCTGTAAATTGAATAACGTATTTATTTACTAGACATTGTAGCGAAAGTAAACTAAGTATAGTATTTTAAACATGAAACGATAAATTTATATTGAAAAATAAAGAAAACTCAACAAAGTTTAGGTAAATTACATTTTTATTAACAAAGACTTAAGTTGATTAATGCAATTAAGTAATTTCTTCTTTATAATCAAAAATTGATAGCGCTAAGCAATAAAAAGTGCTCCAGGAATAAATGTTTGAGTGTCTCATATAAGTTGCAGAGAAATGTCTCATATTACCCGCACATAATATGAAAAGTATTGGTAATTACCTTTAGTGGTAAAATAAAAATAAGGAACTAATTGATTTTTTTGAATTAAAGTCACATAGGAGGGAGTGGTCTCATAATACCCACCGTCTCATATTACCCGCCTTTATTCTAATATAATTTTTTCTACTTCAATACGCAATAATAACTACTCATTGCTGATATTGATTTCAATAATTAACTATTCTGAATGTGAAACGTCATTGAAAAAGGAACAGAGCTTCGAAACTCAGAGATTTTTCAAAAATCTCGAAAAAAATTTTTTTTCGATTGTAGGTTATCAAAAAAACATTTTTTTTTTTGATAACCTACTGTCATACTTTTATTAATTAAGATAATCATGGGACTTGGTAATAAATAGGGTATATTATAAGTTGCATATGAGCTACCAAAAATTGATAGTTTGATTCGAAATTCGTTAATTGCACAACTCGAAAATACGAAAAAAGAATCTGTATAGTTTTGGAATATCTTTTTAATATAAAAATTGGTTACATTTTTTATTTGAAGATTTCAAAAATAATAAATCTAGCTTTTTGAAATAATCCTGAAGTGTTGTCTCCAGATTCTGGAATTCGAAAATTTCCAAATCGTCAAATTTTTGGATATTCCCTTTTTACAACGATTTCGACACTTTCGAGGTATTTTTATGAATTCTGGTTCCAGTTTTCAAAATATTTCTGATTTTCAATATACTTTAATAATTCTCTGGAGAAACAACGTTTTATGAAACTGTCATTGATTTGTTTATTCTCAAGAACTGCCGATGACAAAATTTAGGAAAATAATCAATTATTTTACAATAATATCAATCAATCATAAAAATCGTTCATAATCTGTGACACGCGAGACCCCCGGTTGGGGAGAAACCAACGTTGTCTCACAGTGTCCAGAAAAGGACCAATGTAGAGCGTCCGCTCTACTTGACCCTATCAGGGCGTTAAAAAGGTTTTGAGGGTGAAATAACAAGCGAATCGGATTTTATTCTAGGGAATGCTGACACTCAGCGTTATTATTTAAACAATTCCAAATGTATATGAAGAAATACAATTATTCTCTTCATAATTCAGTACATAAAGTCTGTTACAACAACTAAAGCTCTGGCAATGTCTGGAAAAGGTTTAAGGCCCTTGGAAGGGGTGGAAACTAATTAGCTATTTCCTCGATAGATAACTCTGGTTCGGGTGATTGTTCCTTTCTTAATTTCTTTAAAAGGGGTTTTTCTGTCCGTAGAGCGTTGTTAAAAATACCTTCAAAGTTCGTAGCCAAGATATCATCTTCATTATCCTCTAATACGCGTTTTGTCGAAACTGTCGCAGGTCTATTCTTTTGAGTTTCCTCTTCCCTTTTCTCTTGTATCCTATCTAAAGTCCAGAAAGGTTCTGGACTTGGCAAATCCAATTTTTATCTCCGGAACGCCCTACGACCATCCAAATCTATGAGAGAATCTCGCTCTTGATTAACAATAAATCTATTAAAATGATGGCTGTTTCTTTCCGGGGGATTGTCCTCCCGTTTTATATTCCTCTCTCTAGCGGCACACGCGCGCTGATACGTCGCAAAAATAGTCAAATTCTATACACTTAGGATCAAACAAGGATAGAAATTTCGTTATCTCGATAAATATTCTTTAGTCAATTTCAAAAGGAAAATGTGAAATAATTCTTACTGGCTGAAAATTTAGAATGGTTAGCCTATTACAGTGCAGTCGAGTGTTTCCACGCAATGGGGCTAATGCCGCAAGTTTCCTTCAAGAGGGCGGTTTTTGCCTAAAGGCGCGAAAAAAGATTTGTTTGGAACGCTTGGCTTCGTGCTGGTCGAATGCGAATATTCCCAAGAATCGTGCCTTCTTTTATACCCGAAAAGAGCAATTTATATTTTCAAGAGTGGGAAGGAAATCGCAAATTATTGTAATTTCGGAAATGATTCTTGCGAAATAGTGAAGAAAACAATTCACGTGAACAAAACGTGTCTCATTTGGATAGAGTATTTTTGAAGCGCTTATTATTCAGTTTTTCGGGCGATCATTACTGCTGTTAAATGATCCCCCATTTAGTTGATGATTTTTAAAGCGCCGAAAAAGAAAATAGCGAAATCGTAGCGTGTTATATCCCCAGGGTCTATTTAGATAGAGCGCATTCGAGGCGCTAGTTATTTAGCTATCCGGGATATCGTCATTATTTATTAAATGATCCGCTTTAGCAAATGATATTTGGTGCCGATTTCACTAAAAGTAAAAGAAACACGTGATCGTCGCGTGTTACAAATCATTGAAAATTTCAGCATGTTCTATCTATTTTTTAATTTTTTACAAATTTTTCTCCAGAACCTAAAAGTCATAACTGCCACCTCTAGTTCAAAAATTTTCCAATCTCCGAATCGTCTAGTTTATGATATATTCCTTATATCAGAGTCAGTATTTAGATGATTGGATAAAACTTCAAAGAATTTTTGGCCTTGAATTATTTTAGTAACTTGCACCAAATCCATTATGTTATATATACTTCAATTTTTTCAAAAATCATAGCCTAGAACGTTGCAAAATTTATGTAAATCATTGAACTTCCTTTTTCAAAATTTGGAACCTCCGGTATAACTCGCACTTTTTGACACACATTGATGAAATTTTCGCACTATTTTTGTAAGAAAATGTATTTTTTCATAAATTTCAATAGAATCCTGAACTACTCTAAAGAATCTTTCATAATTCTTTGAATTTCAAGAAATTCACTATAAAATTTCATGTTTTTCATAAACAATATTCATGGAACTGCCACGATAAGTTTGCTTAAGTAAATCTAATCGAACTTCATAAATTGCTCAATTAATTGACGGCGTCTTAAGTTATTCATGCCTGGCGCAATGGTTTTCTTTGCCTCATTTTAGGTTCGTAGAATAACGTCTGCATTCTCATGTATAGACGGCATAGTGCCTAGAATAGACGGACGAACTACTTATAGAACCCCCGTGAAATAATTTCATGAAGTACGGAAGGAAGTCTATTTCGACTCCTACTTTTCCCTGATTTATCGTTCTTCTTGGGGTCGTCGTTTTTTGAAACGCAAACATATTATAAAATGTAACATTCGGAGATTGATACACGCCGAATCGTCACGCACAAACGTGATGTTTTTCACGTGTCGTTGACTCGTGAAGGTAAGAATCTGATCTAAAAACTGATATAATCTATATTCTATGAAAAAATTGTTAATTCCAAATGTTGATATTTACTTGAAGAAAGGGGATAGGTTATTTAAGGGTTTTAGAACATTTGGTTGCAGAATTTAAGGTTACAGATTTCTTATATACTTTGAAATTTGCAATCTAGGAATTTGCATTTCTGAAATCTATTTTCTAGTTCTCTATTCTAATGATCAGATGTTATCAATTCTTAGTTCAAGGCATCAGAATCGTAGAACTTTGCATTGAAGAATTTGGATTTATACAATTTTGATTCAGAAGTTTAGAAATCTAGGATTTGTACTCATAGAATTGACAAATGCGAAATTTTTGATTCGATTCTATTTCAATGTTGTATTCTGGAATACGAAATTCGATGGAAAAAGATTCTACGCATATATATTCTAGAATTAAGGAATCCAGAGTCTTGTAAAATTAAAAAAAAAAAACACTTCTAATTGAATTAGAGATTTTCAAAATATTTCAATTTCGAAAATTCCAAATTATCAAGTCAATCCCAGGAGCCAAAGTATCGTTTTTATAATTTGGAGTTTTGAAAAAAATAAGGAGCGATCGAATTCTTAATAATTTCAATTTTAGTTTTGGGTTTTAATAATGTCAAAATTGGAATCCTTAAATTTTACTTTTAATATTGAAGATGTCCCAAATCTATTATTATTTAGTTTGCTATTCTATGTAGAATTTATGAGTCAGTATTTTCACTATTTTTTTATTTTTCATTGTTGAGTTTTATATTATTTGATGAAAGGTATCATGGGCTTATATTCTAGAACTCAGATTATCAAGAAAGAGGTCTTGTTAAATTTGGAACTCCTGTTTTCTGTAATTGAGGAGGGATAGATTCAAAAATTGACAAGTCTAAATTTCTTGATTTTTTCATAATTTTGTATTCTTGAATTCGAAATTCGATAAAAAAGATTCCATGGATATATATTGTAGAACTGAGAAATCTAGAACACTGTTCTCTGAAATTTGAAAAACACTTTTCCTTGAATAAGGGATTCTATAAATGTTACAGTTTTAGTTTTAGATTTTTTAAATGTAAGAATCGTAATCCTTCAATTTTATATTTCATATTGAAAATTCCTCGAATCTGTAATAATCTAGTTTTTTATTCCACGTAGAATTTATGAGAAGGTAATTTTATTTGTTTGTTTTTCATCGTTGAGTTTTGTATTATTTGATTCGAGGTTCTTTGGATTTATATTCTAGAACTTAGATTTTCAAGAAAAAGATTCTGTTGAATTTGGAACTCCTGTTTTCTAGAATTGAGAAGAGCAGTATTTATTTTACATCCTATATATCTGGAAGTCTATTGTGTGAAAATTGGAGTGCTAAAATTCTGTACTTCATGATTCAAATTTCATAATTCATATTTCATCATTCGTGATTCATAGTTCAAGAAATCAGAAATCATAGAAATCAGCTTTGTAAAATGCGAAATTCCTGAATATTCGATTCAAAAACTTAATGATAGAAATTTAGAATCTTTCCTTCTAGAAAGACGAAGACAAATTTTTCATTCTTTAATCATTTTTCTTTCTAGAATTAGAAATTTGAAAACATAGAATTCTAATTGAATACGTAATTGAGATCTTATTCAGAGAATTTAGAAAACCTTACTCAAGGATTCTAGAAATGTCGCAATCCTTGTTTTAGAAATCTATACTGTCAAAAATGGAAACCTCAAATTCTATTCTCTACAATACAAGTTTCTTGAATTAGATTTTCGAGTGTTTCGAATTTATAATCCTTTGTTAATGAATTTGTAGTTTTAGGTATAGGATTCGTAGAAATCTACATCATTTCTTTAAAATGCCAGAATTGAAAACTCGACAATTTTTGAACTCTAATATCTTCCATTCATTTTAGATTCTAGAATTATTATACATTCATTCATTTAAGATTCCATGGAATATTCTTCTAGAACTATCTTAGAGTTTTAAAATACTATCTTGTAAAATTCGGAGCTTCTGTTTTCATAAATTGAGAATCCTATAGAAATATTTTTCACAATCTTTTACTTTTGAATTCCATACGCTGAAAATACTTATTTATCTATGGTTCTATGTTTTACGATACAGATTTCCGGGATTGATATTTCACGGTTCGATATTTGATGATCATGTTATCAATTTTTAGTTCTAGCAGGTATCAGAATCGTATTAGAACTATACACTGCTAGAATATTTGAATCGCGAATTTAGAAATCCAGGATTTTTCTTTTTAGAATTGACATGCCTAAAATTGTGATAACATTATAATTTTGTATTCTGGAATTCAAAATTTGATAAGATATTCCGTGGATAAATATTTTAGATCTGAGAGCTCTAGAATATTATCTTGTAAAATTTGAAAAATACTTTTCCTTGAATTAGGGATTCTATAAATGTCACTATTTTAGTTCTAGATTTCTATAATGTAAAAATCGGAATCATGAAATTCTACCTTTTTATAAAAGATTTCTCAAATTCAATATTCTGGGGTTTTTTATCTGATGATCCTATGTCATATCTAATTCATAATAAAATTAGAGGTGTCCGAATCTTAAGAATTCTGGGTTCTGAACTTCATGATTCAACTTTTTTCAATTCATGATTATGGATCGGAATTGTAAAAATCTACATTATACGATTGAAACTGCCAGAATGTCAGAGTAGAAAATTCAAAACTCTGAAATTCTCTACCTTCTCTAATGCTCCATTCCACATTTCTCTATCCATATGTAATTAGTCTAATATTCTACATTCTAAAATGAACGATTTCAGTATTCCATATTTTAAACTTGGAGATTTCGTAATTTCATATCGTAGAGAATTAAGATTTCCTAAAATCTGTATTCTAAACTTTCAAATTGTGAATAGTGTATTGTGTGATCGGAAATTCTAGAGTTACAAAATTCTAAAGCTTAGAATTTTATTTGAAATCCTGTATCGGAAAATCACAAGTCCAAATATTATAATTCATTATAATATGATTTTTGCAATACCTATAGAATTTCAAATTCTGTTACATAGATTCTGAACTCGCAATAATAAATTGGTCAAACATAGAAATGAACATGATTAAAAATTTGCGCGTATATACATTCGTGATGTTGAACAAAATTCTCTTTTTTTTTTGAATTCGTGAAAATCTGCATTGCATAATAGAAACTACCAGAATTTCAGAGTCTAAAAATCAAAACTCTAGAATTCTTGACCCTCTGTATTCCTCAATTTTACATTTCTCTACCCACGAGTAGTAAATCTAATATTCTACATCCTTTAAAAAAAAACTTTCAATTTCATATTTCAGACTTGGATATTTTGAATCACATATCGTGGAATAGAGATTTTCTGAAATCTGTATTTTAAAATTTCGAATTCTAAATAGTGTGCCGCATGATTATAAATTCCAGAATTACAAAATTCCACAGTTCACATCTTTATTATTCCGTTTCAGAATATTGCAAGTTCTAAAATTCCAATATACAATTTCCGCAATACTCCAAAATGGAATTCAAATTCTGTAATCTAGATTCTAAACTCACAATAATATGTTAATTTCATACGATACAGAAACGAACACGAGAAAAATTTTGTGTACATACATTCGAAATATTGAATAAAATCATACACTTTTTTTTGGAAATTCAAATAAATGAAAGGTCTAGAATGATCTCTCAGAGCCACATTCAATTTTCGTCTTCAATATATTTATTCCATTAATATTTCGACCTCTTATTGGGTCCTCTTCAAGATGATTACAAAGATTCTTTTCTTCAAAAAACTGTGATCGGTAAGAATCAGGTCATCATTAAAACTTTCTATAGCTGAGACACGATCACAATCAAGTCGTCATTTTTTCAAAAATGATGAATGTATATACAAAAAAGTGCGTCCATATTCTTTATAAAAACTTGCACTAGTAGTCGACCACGAATAAATGACATTTATTCGTCGTTTAAACCTTTTTTGGACTTCAGTAGAAGGTTTTTTTTGGTGGGGGGAAGCGCGGGGGGGGGGGGGGATTGTAAGCATCAAAACTCCTCTGCGTCCGCCTTCGACTTCGTATTACCAAAACGTAAAAGAAAAACGTATGAAATTGTATCGGCTGGATCTGACGCATCATAAGGTGACCGCATGCAATATTACGTGGTTGTCATGACCCTGGCACATAATATCGTTGCATAATACGGGACTTATGTGGATATATTGCATGGGAACAACAAAGAACACATATCTTCGCACCGTGAAATTCTCAAAGTGAATGCTTTCCAATAACTCAGTTCTTACGTAGTATATCTATCATAAGGAATCTATTCCTGCACTTCTTTAAATTTCGAAAAACTTTTACTGAAGAATTTTCATTTCACCGTTTATTCTTACATTAAATAGGGGAGAGATGGATTTGTTTTATGTTCATAATAATTGAATTGGTTGATATTAGTTTGTTCCTAACGTTGTTATATCTAAACTAGAGACTATTTGATGAGAAAACGAGTTTTTTTCAGCAAAGAATTCTTTTCTTGAACAATGAAGTTTATTCTTGCAGTTTTTACAAAAACATGTATCCACTACTAAAAAAATGCTGTAAATAACAAGTAGAAATAAAAAATTCCAGACTAATTCGCCAGTAAAATATTTCTAGATTTTATTCAGTGTAATGAAGCACAAATTTGACCCTCATTGTGTTTTCTGTTGTGCAAGAATTCCAATCGAATTGTGGAGTAAACTAAATGATTATCTCTTCATATCATTTTATGCCTGGGAATCGTCGGTTTTCTAAATGCTAATATTTCAAGTAGTGTGTCGCGTTTTTCCACCGGACCGTGGCCAGTCAATAGAACTGTCAAATGAATGAAACTGGTAAAGTGCGAATGGGAAAGAGAAATCTCACGAGCAAGTTGGAAAATCCCACGAAACGTGGGCGTACGTGGGCGATTTTAGGCCTCGACGTGAGACAGTCGCTCGTGAAATTATTCATCGGAAGACGCGAATTCGCCGCAGACTCGTTTTCGAGTTTTTCATTCATGTTAATGAATGACTACACGCTTCCCACGCATTTGCACGGAAGGTGCTCTTCACGAAATCTTCAGGGTACGTCCGGTCAAAAGTCGAGAAGTTTAATTTTTGGAAACAAGCGTTTTGATCTGAAAAACTTGAGCATGAATGTTGGAAATTGAGGAGAATTTCGAAGGATTTATGAAATATGTACCTACAAATTAAAAATTGGTAACTTTTTACTTTGAGCTTTGAAAATGATAAAAATACTGATCATTGACGAATGAATCAAAATTCAAATAAAATCGAATGAAATTTGACTAAATCCACGTAAGAACAAGTTTTGTGAATACCAGAGTTTGAAGTCTAAAAAACGTGGAAATCGATATTTTAAATTTCTGGGTCGTATTAATTCAAGACTGAATTTTTTTAAATGTAAATTTACGTAAATTTGTAATGGATTTTTTTGCACCCAGTCTGGCTTCATTTTGTCTCAAGTAAATTCACGTGAATAAAATGCTGTTTTATTTTCGTCTCAAGTTTGTTTATTCAGTTCTGGAATTTATCTTCTTTGTCTGCAGTGGTGACTTTTCAATTTAGAGTTGATCAACTAATATTCAGAATGATTTTTTTGAGAGTGAAGTAGTTCATTTGGAAGTGAATCAATTTTGTTCCAAGTTGATATGTTTTGGAAAATAAGAATCGATTTCGTTGTAGAATGCATCTGCATTGTAAGAAAGAAATTTTTTTTCTCGAAAATGAGTCCAGATTAGGAAGGCTCATCATATTTCTTTAAAATATACATGATTTCTCTTTTTTTCAATAAATTTTGCAGAGTATGGAAAATTCCTGAAAATTGCAAACTGTGGGATATTCTTGGAAATTTCAAAAATATCAAATGTAAGTTTTATAGTACGCAAAACGTTAATAGTTCATGGGATTCCAGTAAAAATCTGGAAATTCAGAAAATGTTCAAAAGTTAGAAAACGGTGAAAATTTTCAAGATTGGCAATAATTTAAAAAGTTCAAAAAATTTATAGAGTTTTAGAATTGTTATTAAAAATTTTGGTGATTTCGTAGAATTTATACACGGATTATGAAATGTTCTGAAAATTTTTGAAATCATGGATGTTTTTTTCTGTGAAGATATCTTCGATAATTTTGAGAATTTAAACAGAAATCTAGAAATATCGGAAATTTTTAAAAATTGAAAGACTAGAAAATTTCAGAGATCGTTGATTTTTCCAAAAAGTTCGAAACAACCGGAAAGTTACAGGAAATGTTGATAAATTTATCAGATTGTTACATATTTTAAAAATTTCGTAAAATTGCATCACATTCGTCAAAATCTGAAAATGTTTCATCATACGGAGATGTCGAAGATTTTAACATTTCAATACAAACCTTGAAATGCTGAAAATTTCAAAAAATGAGCAAATATAAAAAATTCAAAGGGTTGCCAATGATTCTAAACAATTTTAGAATTCTAAGAAACTTTATTGAATTTATAGATCGTTAGGAATTTTGGTAATTCCGTACAAGTACGAAAACTGTTTGTTATTCTTGATATTTGAAAACAAAAAATGTTTCATAGTACAGAAATTGTTCATTATTTAAAAAATCTTCATGAAAATCTCAAAATTTAAGATTTTTAAATAATAATAAACATCAAGTATTTGAGAGATCGTCAAAAATTATGAAATGGCAAAAACTCTGCAGTTTTTAAAAATGTTGATTTTTGTAGATAGTTAGAAATTTAGTATATTCTATGAAACTTTATAAGTTTTTTGGATTATATTCTGTGTGGATTCTGTACACAGAATATGCCTTACTATTCTGAAAATTTTTAAATGAAAAAATATTTTATTGTAGAGAGATCATCAATGATTACGAAAATTTAAATAAAAATCTAGAATTTTTGAAAATTTCGTAAAAGCAGCTACTATTGTAAACTAAATAACGTAGTTAATGATTCAAAAATTTTCCAAAAATTCTAGAAGTTTAGAAAACATTGATGAATTCCGTAGAAAATACGAAATGTTACAAGTTCCGTGAAACTATAGATACGGTACCAACTTCTTTCAATTTCCAAGTCAAAAAACGTTCTGTGATACGGAAATTGTAGTTAATTTTGGGAATTCGTGTAAATGAGTGGAATTTCTCGAATTTCGAAATTCATAAATTTCATTTAAAGTAGATGCATCAGGATTGAAAGTTAATTTACTAAGATCAAGAATGAATCAGTTTCCTCTAAAATGGATGAATTTAAGCCTATTGAAATTCAGAGGAATAATCCTCTGTATGTAAAGTAGGTTCCAAAAAAAGTAAAAAAAAATTTTTTTTTTTTTGTAATTCCTAACGAACTCGATATTGATTTATTTCTTTTTAAGAGTATTTATTTATTTTTTGAGTATACTGATTACAATTTAAGTATATATTTTCAAGTAAAGTGCAAGCCTATTTCATTTTAATTGTATATATATTTATTTTCAGAGTAAAACTTCTTGGTTCAAAATGAATTGATTTGAATGCAGAATAAATCTATTCCTCCAAAAATGGATTTTTGTCTACCTCAAGTAGGTAGATTGATCAAAATGTAATGTGCATGTATATTTAACGTACATATCGTAAGATCTCTTGAAAAACTGAAATAGTAGATTTTGATCTGTTTTGTAAAAAGTGGATGCCCTGATTCAAATTCAGGGCTGATATTTTTAATTTTAAATAGATTTATAAAGACAAACTGTAGGATTTTTTTTTAAATTAATCTCTAGTAAATTAATGAACATACATTCAGAACAAATTTCCTCAAGTCTAATATATTGGTTCTATCACTGGGTATGTTGAGTAAATAAATCTTATTCATTTTCCAGTCAAAATATCGTACTTTTTTTTCATATAATTAACGTTTCCACTTTTTTTTGAGTCCTTTCAAAGATCTGTAATCTATAAATACAATACACAATCAATACAAACTACCACGTAAGAAAAAAATTATACATTGAGGATGTTATTTCCTAGTAACTTTGATCCTTATAAAATCCTTATAAGAAAATTAAATTTCTTATAAGAATTCAATTTTATATAAGGTGACCTTATAAAAACCTTATGAGAAACTGAAATGTCTTATGAAGAATTGATCGAAACATTTTTATAGGGTTTTTTTTTCTTATAAGATTTTATCAAATACATTCTTATAAAAAATAACGTTTTCTTATAAGGGTTTTAGAAGCATCAAAATTAGGAAGGTTGTATCTTTTGACTGAAAAGTGAGCACAATTTTAATGTTTTTTCTAACGTGGTAATTTGTATAGATTGTGTGTTGTATAGATTACAGATCTTGAAAAGGACTCAAAAAAGAGTTGAAACATTGACGATATGAAATAAGCCACGATATTTTGACAGGGAAATTTCCTCAAGTCTTTACCATCCAAACTGTATCTTTTTGGAATGGATTGGGTGAACCCATTTTATCTCAAGAAGATCTATACTGTAAAAAATAACTGAAATTTTTCTGTTGGAGTAGAATGAAATTTTTTAGTTCGAACGTGAATTATAATTTTCGAAGAAAATTTTCCAGTTTCGTATGGATTTACCTGTATCGTCAAGGAAAATTCTCGTTTTATAATGAATTTTTCCTTTCGAAACTGAAAAGTTTCTGTCCCTATTAACGGAAAATTTCCAAAATTGAACTGGTTAATGACTTCCAGTTGAAACTGGAAGTTCTTTTTCTCAGTGTAGGGACAGAAACTTTTCAGTTTCGCAATAAAAAATTCATTATAAAACGAGAATTTTCCTTGTTGGTACAGGTAAATCCATACGAAACTGGAAAATTTTCTTCGAAAATTATAATTCACGTTCGAACTAAAAAATTTCATTCTACTCCAACAGTAAAATGAAATTTTTTAGTTCGAACGTGAATAATAATTTTCGAAGAAAATTTTTCAGTTTCGTATGGATTTACCTGTATCAAGAAGGAAAATTCTCGTTTTATAATGAATTTTTTATTGCGAAACTGAAAAGTTTCTCTCCCTATTAACGGAAAATTTCCATAATTGAACTGGTAAATGACTTTCAACCAAAACTGGAAGTTTTTTTTCTCTTTTTTTTTGTCGGTGAATTACATTCGATTTAAGCCCAATCGATCTGCATTTCCTGATCCTCTCAGGATCTGGATTATTTGGGCAAACTCCAGTAGTATCAAGTAGCTTTCTTCGGGCGCGAAACGTTTCGTAACTGTATGAATAAAAAAATATCCACGACGCGAGTTCCCCTCGAGCAGACTCCTCGGCATTCGAGCATATTTGAGCAGTCGGCTTTGGAGCCAATCGCCGGTCTTGTCTTGATAGAGAAACGATTCCCCCTCACGTTGCTCTCGTATTCAAGCTCTCGTACTCGCTTCGTGCCTCGCAGTTTCGTCCGAGACGCGATGTTTCCATCCTCTGTCGCTCAGTAACTCAGTAACTGAGACTCAGTTACTCATCATTACTGATTTTTCCATATCTCTCTCTCACTCGACGTGAATGACCCGAGTGTCTCAAGTTCTTCGTTTCTGTTTTGCTCATTAGTGCCCGAATGGTCTGAAAATGTGCCGCGAGTGAAGCCGATTGTGAAATCGGCAAGTGCGAAGCATTGTTCCGGATCCACCTGCGGGATCCCAACAGGTAGAGAATATTATGGCGCCTCCGGACAAACATGAATCACCCCATCATTCCGAACTGGAACTCGGCTCCTCCGTCTTCGGTGAGTCCCGAGACCGGTGCATGCACACCAGGGTTCGACGGGTTTCTTGTTCGCTATTCTGCAGATCCCAGGTTTTCGCGAGCGAATATTTTCTTGGGGAAAATTAATACAGAGAGAAGTTATGGGAATTGTGGCCCCGAAAAGTCGAATATTTGATCGTGGGACGGGCTGAAGGGAAACGAAAGTTTTCTGGTAGCGTTGAAAATTCATACTCAAAGACACATTTTTTTAGAGCTGTATAATATTTTTGGTTCAGACGAACAAATTTTAGTCAGCAGAGATGTGTATTTCATAAATTAATTCATTCAAATGAATCCAATCGGTTATTTAGTGCAGGGAGATTTTTTTTGTGTGACGATGAATTCTTATTTACGATGTGGTTGTCACAACCATACACTGAAAAAGGTACTTTCATGCAGCAATTAATAAGGTTTTTTTGGTCCCCACAACCAAAAAGTTGAATTTTTCAGCAAAAATTTTGGTTACCACAATTTAAATTTATATAAAATAAGATTGATTATAAGATTTTACATTGCCATATTTATGGATGGTATAACCACACTCGAGGTTTCTGATAACCATTGAATGGAAAATGATAACCTTTTATATTTCTCACTGTTAAAAAAAATACGGAAATTTCCTACACCATGGTGTGTACTGCGAATTTCCAATTCTTTCATGTTTCGCATACTTGAATAGGAAAATTTCATTTAAATATGGAATATTAGTATCAACAAACTGGAAAATTTAACTGCATATAGTAAAATTATAGTAGAATTTCACCACAGGGTTAATGACTTTCGTATCGGTACAGTAAAAAAATTACCACAAATTCTTTTTAGAATGCTGTCACAATCTTCCAAGTGGGTGCAGCACCTTGAAATTTAGCTGCACCAACCATGAATATAGTTGGTTCGAATCCTATTAACAAAATGGACGTGACAACCACACCGTTTTCTCCGTTTACCAATTCCATAAAAGATTGCAAAAAAAACTTTCAGGGCGATATTTTATTTCTCTATTTTGATAAAATTCGATTACAATCCCCGGCTCCACCTCGGTCAAAAAAGAGATGCGATACGTTTTTTTTTAATGCTGAGGAAATTTGAGATTTTAAAGAATTTAAAGGTTTATTGGACTAGGGGAAAATTTCTTGTACTCGGGGGAGGGTGTGGGAAGAAAAAATCAGACGTGGTAATAAAGATAACATGTGAATTATATCCCTAGTACTTAATTTAGATCCTTATAAAAGCCTTATGAGAAAATGAAGTTTCCTATAAGGTGCACCTTATAAAAACCTTATATAAGAAATTGAAATCCCTTGTAAAGAATTGATCGAAAATATTTTATAAGTTTTTTTTTTCATGCAAGATTTTATCAAATAAATTTTTATAAGATATTGCGGTTTCTTATAAGGTTTTCATAAGGTCACCTTACAAGGGATTGAATTCTTATAAGAAATTTCACTGTCTTATAAGATTTCTATAGGTACATATTAGAATTACTAGGGATGCTACAAGATGTAAAAACGATGAATTTTAAATTTATGGGATAATTATCCTCGTTGCGTTCGATATTAATGATTTGGCAATAGGGTTTGCCAGGGTAATTGTAACACTGGGGTGATTGTGACATATGCAATATCACGTATTAAAATTTGAAAAAAAAAAAGTAATGTGTTACATATGCTTGGCTTTTAAGATCGATATTCTTTTAATTCAGACAAGTTTTTCATGAATTTGAACTGTTTTGAAAGCGTATTCAATACAAAAAGAATGCCTTTTGTAAAAAACTTATAATTTTGGACTTTGCAATCTATATTTAAAAGTTTCAATTTTTACTCAATAATATATTTTCAACGCTCAATTTCTTCATGACAGTGTAAATCTGCATTAAAAAAAAGTAAAAGATTATCAACTATTCGTATGTATAGTAAAAGAGTATCAACTATGCGCGTTTCAACTTTTCTTCAGAAGAATTGTTTCCGTTTGTGAAAAGCACAGAATAACGATTTGTCAATGATATTTCGAAGAATAAAGCAAAGGTACATTATTAGACTTTTTTTTCACGAGAGTAAAAGAAGAATGAACTTTCAATGAAGATAGTAAATTTGGTTAATATTTACTTGCAACGCGATAGGAAACACTGGCATTTTTTCAGGAAGTGTAAAAATCCTTTTTGAGACTATCAAAATTTGACGCTTGATAAGAGCTGAATTAAATTGTAAAGAAGCTATTGAGGAAAACATTATTACCTAATGCATTGAATCTTTGACCGCTAAAACCGTTAAAATTTTTTTTTCATTTCACAACAAGTTTAGAAATTTTCGAAAGAGTTACACTGGAAGAAATTTTTCATAACCTTCAAAAAAATAGTGTTCGAATCGCCAGATTTAATTTTCAAAATACAAAATGTTGGATATTTCAGAAAACATTACCTTGCAATGACTTTTTTTTATATAGGATAAAATTTAAGCCTTCACTTTTATAGAATTTGTTTATTTAGTATTTGAATTGAAGAATGTCGTATCCTCATACTTTAATAGAATTTGAATACCTTAAGTTTATTTATTTATTTGATTTTTTTTTTTTTTTTTGATGATCAGAAATCATGTATTTGCAAGCTTAAAATTCGATTATAACTATACGAAAGTTTGAAAAAGTGAGATATTTGAGTTCAAAAATGTATTAGAACAGTTTCGAGACGAATTTTGTAACATTGTTTTTTTGTTTGAAATTTAGTCTTTTTATAAGGATGTAGAATTTTTTCGCCTATTTTACAATTCCAACGATTCTGAATTAGGAAGTAGAAGAATTTAAAGTTTCCAAATTTACCTAAAAAGCTTTATCAGATACCAAATTAGATTTTATTGATTCGTGTATGAATATTTTCGAATTCGAAAATATCACAAATACCGATTGACATTAACTTGAAAGTGTTCATTTTATGAGTTCCTGATTACGAAAATTTCTTAATTTCCAAAAATTATTCGAATTCTCGATTTCACAGTTATATAATAACGTATAGGAAATTTTTGTTTTTTCCTTTGATCATTGGATTTTCACAATCAGAACCTTCTGGCAACAAACATACCATTTTATCGATTGAAAATTCTTTTTCCTTTTTCAGTGGTTAATTTACATTGAATTGAGAACCAACTCTTTGTCGATATTCCAGTCATTTTTTTAAATACCATTTTATTCCAACAAAAGTTATGGAATTCGTGAAAAAATATGCTACATGCACAAATATAATTTTACATTCATAAGTAAAATGGCATTTGACGTATATAATATTATTTTTAAACAATAGGTTCTATGGCACTGAAAAAAAGTTGCTCTAAATTTCTTTTAAGAGCCGCAAAGTATAATTTCAAACGTAAAAAGCATTATTCTTCGATTTGCTAATCAGGTTTCATCCACATTGTTTTGGCTAAAAATAAAAATTCATGAAGACGTGAAAACTAGCGGCACTTCGCAGATAACCATGAAATATAGTAATTGGAATTACATATGATACGAACATATCATCTTTCTGAGACTCGAAGCAAACAAAGATAAGAACACGTTAGCGTCTAGTAGTCATATTAATCACTTTTTTAATCATCAATGTCGACGTATCGTGGACGTGCGATAATTTCTATGATGAATGAAAAAGAGATGTGAGAGTTTTTGTGAGAAACAGAAAGTGTTCAATCATTTAGGAATGAAGATTTTCAGACTTGATTGAAATTTCATATGCAAAGAAAAAATTTTTCAATTGTTATCGAGTTATTGAAGTGTGGAAAATGATATTTATCAAGGGAGAAAGAAGAAATTAAAAAAAATTATCGGTAATGTTTTCTACTTTGGGTTTTTTTTTTTTTTTTTTTTTGAGTGAAAAGATTTCATTTTTATAAACGACGCTAAGGGATATTGGAGAAGATATGGTACAAAAAAACACGTAGTGGAACATGATTTTTTCAGGTGGTGGTAATTGAGACTTTAAAACCTGAGAAGAAAGGTGTGCTTATTATCATATTTCTCTGAAGAGAATGCTCAATAATTTTTTTACTAAAATCTGAAAAATCTAGAAAGTATAACAATAAAAAAAATTCTAATAAGCTAGAAAAAATTTTTTCAATTTGAGAGATTTTGAAAAGTTTATGTTAAAAAATTTTGAAAATTGTTGCGAAAGAGAATACATTTAAAATTATCAAGATTGTTAACAGTATAAAAAATACGGGAAATTTGAAGAATTTCATAAAATGTTCATAAATTGTGTGGATCATGTCTATTATCTTATTATTTTATCGAAATATATATAGTATTGTTTTTCCATATCTTAAATATCAAAAAGAAATTTTTAAGTCCTAGAAATTTAAGGAAAATCGAATGAGTATACTAAATTTTTATAAAATTTCAAAGGTCTTAAATATTTTGTATAATTCTCAAACTATCAGTAATTTAGAGAAATTGAAAAATCTTGAAAATTCGTATGAATGTTGTTAATCCTGAAGAATTTGAACTTTTTGTAGAAATAAAAAAATTGTTCATCAATTTTGTTATCTATATTCTTTATCATATTTTTTCGAAACACACACGATAGTTTTTTGTAATTTTTAATGAAATTATTCAGACTTTTAGAAATATTGAAAATTTAAAAAACTGTCGAAAAGTCAAAGTTAATGTTTTCATAAAATTTGAAAGGTTTGAAGTACTTTGTCCTATGTTTAAAATTTCAAATATTTAGAAAAATTTGGAAATACTATGATAATTTCAATGATTGTCTTATCTTATAGAATTAGGTAAATTTGTAGAATTTCCAAAAAAATAGAATAATTTCGTAGATAGTGTTTATCATTATATTTCTTCGAAATAGGCATGATACTATTTCGTTTGATTATTTTGAATGTAAATTCATAAAGTTCTTGATAAGTATCCGAAAATCACGGAAAATTTGAGTATTTGAACAAATTTTAATGAAATCAAGAATGTTTTGAATAGTTAGTATGTTTAAAATTTTGTAACTTTTGAAAATTCAAAAAGTTATTAAAGTTTTCAAGATTTGGTCAGTAATTCTATTGAAGTCTAAAAATTTGTAGAATCTTGAACATGCGCTTATGAATTATGTATATCGTATTAATCATCATAATCATATTTTTTTAAAGAGCGACTGTACATGATGTTTTTTCGTTTTATAATACTAATATTCGGAACTTGGAAAGTGTTCAAAAATTAGAAAAAAACCTTACAGGTTGAAAAAATTTTTAGAAAATTGGGAAATATTTCATAGTTTGTATAATGTTCGAAAATTTGAAAATTTCGGAAAATGGAACACCTTTAAAATTTAAGAAATGATCGGAAAATTCGTAAATCTTTAGGAAATTTTCATAAATCATGTAGATTGTTTTCAATATCATATTTGTTCGAAATATGCATGAAATTTTTAAAAATTATTTTTTTACGAATAATTTTAAAAACTCTAAATGTATTAAAATATGACGTAAAATTGTAGTGAGTAAAAAATGCTTTTTTAAATAGGGAAAATTTTGAATAGTTTTTGTATTACTTGCAATTTCACAAATTGTGAAAAAGTGGATACAGATTGGTAATCTTGGTTATTTTTATTAATACCTAAAATTCGGAAGTAGAATTTGAATAATTTTCATAAAATCAGATGTTTGTGTTCATTATCATATTTCTTCGAAAAATAGGTATGCATAATGTTCTCTGTTCAATTTTATATAAATCTCCAAAATTCGAACAGGTTCGAAAATTACGAAAAATCTTGATGAATTGCATAAATTTTCATCAGATTTCGAAAGTTTTGAAAAGTTTGTAATTATGTTTGAAATCTTCAACATATCGAAAAGTGAAAAAAAATATTAGAAATTGTAAGATTTATTGTTAATACTTCTAATGAATTCATAGAAATTTAGAAAACGTTTCTAAATTTTGCAGATTAGGGAAAGTTTCTAAAATTTTATCGAACTGCAAAACCGTGTAATATTCTTGAAACTTTGTGGAATAAAAAAATTTTTAAATATATGGAGATGGTCGAAAATTTTACAAAATTCAATATAAGTCTAGAATATAAGAAAATGTTGATGGATTTTCAAACTGTGTATAGTTTTGACTGTTCGGTTAAACTATAATTTGAAAATATAAGCATTTTTTTGTATTTTACCCATCCAAAATACTTTTGGTTCCACAATTCCATTCCATATTTTCTGCCATCTCTGTTAACGAGTGCTTTTAAAATCTTCGGGTTCGCCTCGGCCGACCATACTCACACTCTTATTGTTGGAGCTTACTAAAGTTAGCAAACAAATTTAGGAAAATCTTCGTCAATCTTCCTTTAATAAATTCAGATCCTATATTGTGCCGAAAATCACCGTCATAAGCGTTTTTCGAAAAATCTGTCAAAGATATCTCACTTGCAGTCGAAAAAACAGCTATGTACGGAACAGAAAAACGCCTATCACTATTAAGAAAAAATCACAAATCGATTGCTGCCTTACCAGCTCTGAAAACCAGAAAACATATCTTTCCCCCACAGATTTAAGCCAAATCAAGCTGATGGTCGAATCTTCTGGAGTGCTGAATACCCTAACATGCCCGTCGTGCAACATGCCTTTCGACAAAGGCAAAAAAAGACGACTGATTGACGCGTGCGGACACGAAAGGTGTTATTCGTGCCTGGTCCGCAGCGAATCGTGTCAACTCTGTCACCTACAAGAAACAGACGACAATCCTACAATCACCGGAGAAAATGCAGAAAGTAACGAGAAGTACAATCCGTACGAGTACTTTCAGTACAACAACGACACGTCCAGTATAAATCCGATTTGTGGGAGCCTGAAACTTCGGCGCCAACCCGATCGGGTTCACCGTCATTCAAGAAACGTCAGTTTTTTCCCTTTTTTCAATTACACGTGATGTCATTTTATCAAAATTCCCAAACTTACATTGAAAATCGATTACCTTTTTTTGCAAAGACAGTTTCCAACCCCCATGATGTTTCAGAATTCGGACGGCCACAAAATATCCTGCTCCGCTGAAAAATTGCTTTTACTTCCCGAGCACTCTCAACTAGAACCCACAGACATGGCTCGAAGTACGTTTTTCGTGAGAAAAAGCCACGTAACCCATATAATCCATTTTCCTCATGAGCGAGCTTTGAACCCGTTGAAAATGACGTATTCTGTTCAACCGTCAACAGGTCATCCGACACCTCCAACAAGACGCAAAAAATTCTTCCCCAGGCCTAAGGTCGCAAAAGGTGCCACGGTTTTTTCACGTTCGACCAAGCATCACAACGTTCCGAAGACCCAAACATCTTCGAGTGACAACTCCTCCGCGATTTCAGGTAAGGTTCTCGGGTAACCTAATCCGCTTTCTTCACCTCGTGACTTGAGAAGTTCAATATCCGGAACAAACGGAATAAAAGTGCCATGCAGTGCTCGGTTTCGACTCGGATTTAAACTTTTGGTTCCATCAAACGAAATGTCGTTTGGACTGGAACTTGGGACATGAGACCATTTCTCGATGTCAGACTTTCCAAAATGAATCAAGAGGTTTTGGAAAGTTTTGAGTAATG
Organism: Platygaster robiniae; assembly: GCA_028476575.1. Taxonomy (NCBI): domain Eukaryota; kingdom Metazoa; phylum Arthropoda; class Insecta; order Hymenoptera; family Platygastridae; genus Platygaster; species Platygaster robiniae. Next base: position 29,188,221 of record CM052020.1, on the reverse strand, counting down.
AGTCACCGAATCATTTGGAATCATAAGTCAAACGACTTTCATCTGATGATTCTTCGCTAACGTTAAATAGGTTAATTACCCTCTTCCACTGCTTTTGTAGTGGGTTCGTTATTCGCTCATGTAATCGACGAAGGCAGATGTGGATCAATTGTTTAGTTGTTGCGATCACTTGTTCGGTAAATAAATGTTTTATACCCTGGTACAGCATGGATGTCGAGTTCGTTAGAGGGACCATCACGTTGGTCAGGTCTTGTTCTTGGGAAGATCAAGTCTCTGTGGAATACCAGTCAAGGAACAGCGAATGATGGACTGAACCAGCTTATCAATGACATCAATGCGCCTGATAAAGTTGAAGGCATGAGAGTCGAAGATATTTTAGAGTTCGTTGCATTTGCGATGTTTTTCGATTTGCAGTTTTTGATGTTAAATTAGACAGGGGCGGTGAAACGAAATTTTTGGGGGTTTGTTATCATATTGCTTTAAAGGATGTATTTTTTTCATTTTATCAACAACCTTGAAAAGTATTGAAAAATTACGATAGTGGGTTGGACACATTTTCATGTAATTGGAGATTCTTAAAATTTTTTTTTTTTATTATAAAGTTCAAAAGAGTAATAAAATTAGAAATTTTTAAGATTATCGAAGATTCTAGAAAACTGGCGAATTACATAAAATTCAAAAAAATGTTTAAAACATTCGTAAACTTTGAACATTTATATGTCTTCGTAGCATATATAACATTGTTTTTTCATATCTCAACAAAAAAACTGAAAAACTTGAAAGGTATTAAAAAATTACAAAAAATCTTGGCATATAGAACTAATTTTCATAAAATTTGGAGAATATTGAGTAGTTTGTTTCGTAAATCAAAATTTTGACAATTTTCGATAAAAATTCATGTCAGAAATCTTTGAGAAAATTTGAGAATATTTCAAGATCGTCAATGATTTTGATATATTCGTAGACTTCCAGAAAATGTTCATAAACTTTGTAGATTATACTTTTACTCTATTTTTTTGAAATGTGCTTGATAATGTTTTTCAATTTTTAATGCGAATCTGAAAAATTTAAATAGTATCAAAAATTCACGGAGAATCTCAGTGAGCTGATAAATTTTCATATAATTAAGGAATTTTTGAATAGTTTTAGTAAATTGTGTTTGAAATTTTAAAAATCCAGAAAAATGAAAAAAACATTGAACTTTGAAAGATTTTTATAATTATGAAAAGTTTGGGAAATTCATACAATAATCCAAAAATTATCAATAAACTTTGTTGGTAGTATTTAACATCATTTTTCCTAAAAATATCCATGATGATGTTTTTTCAATTTTTTATGTAATTTGAAAATTTGAGAAATATTGGAAAATTATGTAGAATCTTAGTAAGACGTTCAAATTTTTATCAAAATCAGGATGTTTTAAATAGTTTGCAATATGTGTGAAATTACAAACATTTTGAAAATGGATAAACTGCGAAACAAATTACCATTGTGAATAATTCTGAAAAATGTCAAAAATTTGTAGGAATTGAGAACATTTTCATGAAGTTCGTAGATTCTATTCACTGTCATATTTCCCTGAAATATGCATGATAATGTTTTTCAAATTTTGAATAAAAGTTTCAAAAACTTGAGAAATATTGAAAAATAATTAATTCTCAATGTATTAAAGAAATTTTTATGAAACATGTGAACCTTTGAATACATTTTCTATTATGTTTTAACTGTATAGTATTTTGAAAGATTTGAAATCATTGAAAATTGGAAAAGTTGCAAATAATTTAAAAACATTCGAAATATTTCTACTAATTTAGTTAATTTTCATAAACTTCGTTAATTTAACTGATGACCATGTTTCTTTGAAGTACGAATTTTTATGTTTTTTTATTTTGAAAATAAATCTTAAGAACATGAGAAGTTTCAAAAATCACAAAAAATATTTGTGATATATACAAATTTTTCGAAAATTCAAACTGAGATAGTTTTTACATGTTTGGAGTTCGGGAAACTTTTAAAAATAAGTGGCATTTAAAATTTAAGGATTGTCGATGACTATAAATAATTTGAAAAATTATTACAAATTCAAGAAAAAATTCAAAACTTTGCAAAGTAGGCTTGTAATCATTCATCTTTGAAATATGCATGACTATATTTATTCATTTCTTCCATAAAAATCTGAAGAATTTGAAGAAAATTCAAAAATTACGAAAAATCTTAATAAGCTAGACAAATTTTTGTAAAATTCAGAAAGTTTTTAATAGTTTATAAGATGTTGAAAACTATGAAAGCTTCAAATAATATTGAAAAGTCAGACATCTGAAAATTTGTTATGAACAATAAGTAAAAAAAATGTTATAAAACATGAAAGTACGAAAAACTTCTGTAATTATTTTAGATTGTGGAAAATTTCAGAAAATCTGTGAAACCACACGAATCCTTCAAATTTGAGAAAATAAAAAAATGTGTTATCGTACGCAGATGATTGACAATTTTTAAAATTTCAATAAAAATCTAGATCTTCAGAAAACATTGATCTATTAAATCTAGTGAATTTTACAAAAAGGTTCGTTGATTTTGTAAAACTAAAATTTGTGATTCAATACATTTTGACGTGATCATTTTTGTGTATCTCATCCATCTATAATTTTCTACATCCCACATTTTTAACCGCCCCTGGTGTTAGGTAAAAGCATGGTTTGATTAAAACGAGATCAGTTCTAAATAACTTGAAATTAATATCCTTCATATCGATTTGGCTTCAATACGCTAATTTCGATACCGCCCAAAGTCAACCCAAATCATTTCAAACACGATGATTTTTATCATGACGTGTCTTGTGACTAACCAATGACCTCATGATTTTTCGCATGTGAAATAGGTTGAATCGTCCACGCGTTCTGCGCACGATGTTGGTTATTCGAAAATTCGTTTGTACGACTTCGCGCATGAAAGAGCATGAGATTTTTCCAGCTGATGGACGAGGAGGAAAAAAGAAACGGTAAAAATACACCGACGTTTGAACGCCTTGTGGTGTCTTGCAGGTGACGAAGGCGCGCGTAAAAAAGTACTTCCGTCCAAAACCAGAAAATCCCGGTCGGATCTCCACATGCGACTTGGCTTGTTATTAGACAATCAGCATACTCAGTACGGCGATAACCTCAACTCCTGCATTTCCAGTCAACCAGAACCTGCCTCGAGCTCGAACATTGAACACATTTACAATGCTCGACTTACATGCCCGAAACTGTTAAACAATAAGTAATTTATTTCGAGCTTTTTTGTTTGGTACATGTACGAATTATCTCCATTTAGGGAATGAGCTTTAGCGTAAAGTAAGCATAACCTTAGCGTAGAGCAGACAGACATCTTATGACTGAATATACTAAAAATAATAGAAATCAATAGTTTTTTAACGAAAAACTTTTAAAACTCAGAAGTTCAAATAAATGAAAGGTCTAAAATGATCTCTCAGAGCTAGGTTCAATTTCTGTCTTCAGTATATTTTTTCCATCAATATTTCGACCTCCCATGGGTCCACGTCAGGATGATTACAAAGATTCTTTTCTTCAACAAATTGTGATCGGCGAGAATCAGGTTGGAACCAACCATCATTAAAATTTTCTGTAACTGAGACACGATTACAATTAAGTCGTCATTTTTTCAAAAATAATGAATGTATATACAAAAAAGTGCGTCCATATTCTTTACAATAACTTGCACTAGTAGTCGACGACGAATGGGTCCTGATGAGGACCCAATATGAGGTAGAAATATTGATGGAATAAATAAATCGAAGACAGAAATTGAACGTGGCTCTGAGAGATCATTTTAGACCTTTCATTCATTTGAATTTATGAAAAATGGAGCATACAGATGATTGAAGTTATAAAAACTTTTCCTACAAAACATATAAGGTACACATATAAGATTTGCATAAACACATAAGGTGGACTTAAAAGATTCATGAAACTTATATGTCACCTATATGTCGCTTTATAAAAAAAAAAAAACTCACCTAATATAAGTATTATCTTTAAGTCACATATATGATCCAGAGTTGCAAGGGTAGAGAATGAACAACTCGATTTCAATAATGGTGAAATAAATGTGAAAATCTCCAAATTTGAAAGAGCGAAATTTAAAAGTTACAATTCTTTTCTATCGTACACGGCCAATACCTGGAAATCATGAAAACCGAAATGTTTGGATCTAGGATATTTCGAGAATTTTGAAATTTTAAAACAACTATTTCTTCTGGAAACTTATTGAGAACTGCAAATTTGTAATTAGTCCTCTCGTTTATTCTGTATTAAAGAAATGTGAGTTATTTTCAAAGTAGGAGCTTGTAATTATTGGCATTTCTAAAATTTTTCGAATTAATATACAGTAAAAATTCAAATTTTACTGATTTAGAAAACACAAAGATCTTAGGGAGTTCGTGATTCCAACATTTTGAAACCAAATTGTTCGTTCCAAAATTTTTTCAAAAATTACTTAAAATAGCAATCAGGATTTTGTGAATTTGAAAGTGGGATAATCAATTTTTAATAATTCTTAAATGAGTTTTTAGTTTTTGAAATACCAGCGAGTCAAATTAATGAGTAATCAGTAATTTGTTTCTACTTTACAGAAAGCCGCATTTTTAATTTTTTAGGATGAGTATTTGTGAATGATAAAAATTGCAAAACTAAAATCTCGGGCATTTCAGGGATTTTGGATCTTAAATCTGAAATATTAATTTCGAAAATTTTTTGATGAATTAGAATAAACAATTTAGGATCTCGTAAATTATGAGATTAAGGAATAATGTGAGTTATTTTTGAATTAGAAGTTCATTATTTTGGAATTTCTGGGGAGAATTGGAATATAATTTTCAGGCCCAGATATTGTATGAATTGAAATTCTGCTATTTTAAAAATCATGAATCTAATGAATTTCCTCATATTTTTGAATACTAATAACTTTTAAAAAGTTGAGTAATCTCAGATAAAAGATATCAAATTCGTAATATAAAGCATTTGACATGTTTTTCAAGTATTTTATATTTAATTTTCGAGCTCTTGGATTCGAAAATCACGAAAAAAAGTTATGAAATTAAAAATTGAGGGGTAAAACAGTTCTAAAAATTTCGGAGGTTTGTTTTGAAATGTGTTGTTTTCTCGTTTTACTAATTTAAGAGTCTTAATAATAAAGTCAACTGTAAATTCAGTAGTGTTCACTAAAAATCGATTTTTAAAACATCGATGATAATCGATGTTTTAATCGGTGCGACCGATTATTAATCGATGTTGCCGATTATTAATCGATATTGTCGATTATAAATCGATGTTGTTGATGTTGCCAATTATTATTTAATTAATGTTTTAGTTGAGTTGCCGATTTGTTTGGAGAAAATCAAATACATCGGAATTTTCATTTTTTATATTATGTATTCATTTTAGCACTCGAATATATCGCTCATTGAAAATTTTTGACTTTAATCACAAATTTTTTATCAAAAATGCTTTTAATGTCTAGAATTTTTCAGAGTTGTCGTATGATTGTTGAGAAAAATTTATTTATGGAATAATCTACGTCAATAAGTAATTTGAATGACAGTTAACGGTTACATTTTAAATTTAACGGTTTTTCCCTACATCGATGTTAACATCGAATGAAAATCGGTTTTTAGTGAACACTACAATTCAGACTTAAATATCCAAAATCGATTGTTCGAGAATAAAAAATAAAAAATAAATCTGAAGCCTGAAGTTACAAAGTTTTTGTGATCTTCAAAAATATCATGAATTCCAAGAAAAGCAAAAAAAGTAATAGAAAAACGAGAGCCTAGAATTTCCTCAATTCGAGTGCTACAAATATAAGGTTACATTCTACCATTTCGTTCTTTGAAGATCAGGCTATAAAATTTTATTCACGTTAGGTTAGGTTAGGTTCATGTTTATTCTTGATGACTTTTACTAAAATTCCTCTTCAATGACACTCTCTTGAGTGACAATGGAAGTGATACCTTCCCAAAACCATATATTCATACATATCCCTATTTAAAAAACGATAGTTCGTACATTTACTCAATCATCCTTACGATTTCCCTTAAAAACCCGCAATATTTCTTCAGGAGCAGCCCAAACCTCGAAAGTTCCGCGGCTTCTTTCAGCAGCTTGACGAGCTACGAAACCCAGGCTCATACGTCGACCAATACGAGTCCACTGTCAACTTTGACAGCTGCATCAAGTGAGGCCGAAAAAACTTTGGTTACCCAAGCCTTGCAAGAAAGTTCCTCCAAATTTCGTGGCAAAACGAAAGCTCCAAAATCCTGTAACAACCGCGAAAGCTTTGCATCGGTTTCCACCTCTTCCCCAACGTCCACTCCCATGTCAATGTCCATGTCCATCTCTGGTCTTTCCAACGACAGCAACTCCAGTCCCTTGTCCGTCAAAAGACACTTAATTGGGACGTCCCAAACAACGGAGGAATCAGAAGGAAATTCCTTCCTGAGCAGGAAATCATCTACCAGACGTTCCAACAAAATAGCGCAAGCCAAAAGGAACTTAATTCAGCCAAAAAGTAAGAGATCTTTTATGGACGTTTCAGATATGTTAAAGGCAAGATTAGAATTTTCTCTATTCCTGAAGTTCCGAATGTTCAAGATAAAAAACAAATGTTTCCAACACCCAAAACAATGAATAATTTATTGATATTGGGTGGAAACCAATTTTTGAATTTGATCTGATGAATACGGAATTCCGTAACGTTTACAGTGAATTTTGGGCAACACCAAATGCGAGCGCAACTCTTACTCAAGCCGCTATTTTTCGAGGTTCCCTTAATAGAAAACGACTTCCTGTTCGTGGGTCGTCAGTGGTTGCTACAGAAGCTTGAATCCGTGATTTTAAATGACAGCAGTTCCGGTGTCTTGATATTCGGGAATCCGGGGACAGGGAAAACAGCATCCATTCTTCAGCTAGTCGAGAACAGTTGTTTCGGCAGAAAAAGAAACGATTTACTATCGAGGCGAAAGTTAAACGATCTCCAAGGCGTGGATGAAGATAATGCTGCGGCTGACGAATCGACTAAAATAGGACTCGTGGGGACGCCGAAGGAAGTCAACGAGAGCGTGAGTTTTTTTATCGTTTTGAAAATAGGTGTGCGTGAGGTGATTGTTATGCTCATTAGGGTCGTGTTAATGGTCATACTAGGTCTGTTTATGACCGTGTTTCTTTGAAATATGGGTGGTGTTTTCAAATTTTGGAGCTAAAGAGTTTAAAAATATTGAAAAATTTGAAAGTCTTGATGGGTTAAACGATTTTTTTATGAAATTAAGAGTGTTTTGAATAGTTTGTATGATGATCTGGATATTGAATATTTTAAAAAATGAGACAATGAAAATTTCGAGGATTGTTAAAGTATAAAAAATTCAAGGAATTTGAAAGGTTACAGAAAATTTACAACAATTTTGTAGATCTAGTTCATCATCTCATTTCTTTGGAATGTATTTGTTTTATTTGTTCATTTTTTAATAATAACTTGAGAAACCTACCGAAAAAACTCAACGAGTGAGATAAATTTTCTTAAAATTTGTCAAGATTTAACAATTTCTATCATTTTTCGGAAAAATTTAAAAAAGTTGAAAGGATTACATAAAGTTCAGAAATTTGTAGAATTTCAGAAAACGTTATTAATATTTTTCATTGTGTTCATTATCATATTACGTACTTGGGGAATGCATATTGATTTTTGATTATAAACCTAAGATTTCGTAAAGCATTAAAAATTACCAAAAATCCTCATGAGTTTAACAAATGTTAATGTATAAATTTGAAAAGATTTCAGTGGTTGTTTCGTTATTGGAATATTCAAAATTTTGTAAATTAGAAAAAAAAAACCTTGCGTATTACCAATAATCTCAAAAAAAACGAAAAATTTACGAAATTTTAGATAATGTTTACGAATTTCATAGATTCTTTTTAGTCATCATGTTTTTTCTAAATATGTATAATGTTTTAACAATTTTTAGTAAAAATTTCAGAAAATTTTAAGTAAGTGAAAGATTAACAAAAATACTTATGAGTAAGATGAGTTTTCATGAAATTCGTAGAGATTTGATCGTTCACATCGTGTTTTGGAAAAAAAAATACCCGACTGAACATTTTCAATTGGTTTTACGCTTAGTTTTCCAATAGAAAAACCAATCGGAAAACTAGTTTGAAAACAAATCGGAAATTTTCAGCAGAGGGTTAAAACATTAGTACGAACTTTAAACATTGTTCATAATTATTAATAAAAATTTAAAAAGTTATAGAAGAATTTCAGAAAATGTGGAAAATATTTTAGATTGTGTTTATTACTACATTTATTTGAAGTATATATATGCATTATACCGTTTTTCATTTTTCATTTATTAAAAATCTGTGATATGGAAAAGAAATCAAAAATTACGGAAAATCCTAATAAGTGAAGAAAATAATAATAAAATGCTAAATTTTCCTAGTAGTTTTTTTTTTTTTAATTTAAAAACTTCTAAAGAATCAGAAATACTTCGAACATTTTGAAAAAAGTCAACAATTCTCAAAAAGTAGAAGAATTCATATGATTTCAGAAAATGCTCATTAAGTTTCTAAACTGTCTTTATTATTACATTTGTTTAAAATAAGCGTAGTAATCTTTTTTTTTTATTTGATAGTAAAAATGTAAAAAAATTGAACAATTTTGAAAAATTACGTGAAATTATCATGAGTTAGGGAAATTTAATGAAATTTGAAAATATTTGTATCGTGTATCATGTTCTAAATTTGAAAATTTTTCAAAATACAAAGAGTCGCAAATTCGAAAAATTTTCAACAATTATTCTCTAAAACCGATAAATCATTATTATTTCAAAAAATTTACATAAATTTTGTAGATTGTTATCATCATATTTTTTCGAAATATGCGTATTAGTGTTTTTTTCCTTCTAAAATTAAGAAAGTTTTGTAGAGTTAGTACTATGTTTAGAAGCAGAAATATTTGAAAAATAAAAATACATTGACAACTTTTCATAGGTAGGTACTTGAAAGAATTTAAGAAATTTTGAAAATTAGTGTAATTTCAAGAAATGTGCATAAACTCTGCAGATTGTAGAAAATTCAGAAAATTTATTGCAATTACATGCTTACAACTTTTTCAAAAGAAATAAACATTCCATCTTTCACGGATAATAGATAATTTCTGAAGTTTCAATCAAATTCTACAATTCCAGAAAACGTCAATGAACTTTGTGAATTGTAAATGATCAATTTTCGTGTGAGAATTTTTGGTTTCATCATCTATCCAGAATTTTCCAGGTAGGCAATATTCCCCACCATCTCCAAATTTTCCGTCGTCTCTGCACAGCACGTAGGATGAGTGAAAAGAACATGTGCGTTCTGCAGATGCGGCGGAGGCGACACCCCAAAATATTCCGCGGCTAAAGTATTTTTACGAGTCTATTTTTACGAATGAATCAAGCGATTCGATTTCAGATACGAAAGTTGGCGTCTTACGTGGTGGCGTATCATTTCTGCCAAGCTGACAACAATAGCACGTGCCTGGTCCCAGATTTCATACACTCGCTCGCGGCGCAATTATGCCAAACGCCACAGCTAGAAAATTACAGGGAATACATGCTTTCGGAGCCGCATCTTCAGGGTTGTCTGTCCCAGCGTGAATGCACGGTGGACCCGGATTTGGCCCTTTCGAGGGGCGTTATCGAGCCTCTTACGAGCCTCAAAAAAGCCGGCCGATTGCCGGATACGAACATGGTACTTATCTTTGCTAAACCAGTTTTTTCGGGAATACAAAGAAATTCTTTGGACCTGTGCACTTCTCGGATTCCCTGATAATTCCGATATTCATGAGTACTCATCAAATTTTAGGAAAGTTTTATGGGGACCAATATATGTATGTATAGCTCCACTTTCATTCGGTTTGACCTCATATATGTCCATAAACTTGGATTCGTTGAAGGCACCTTTGTTTATATGAAGTGACTTTTATCTTACAACACATTCGAGTAGTGAAAGAATTCTCAGGGAACCTTTATTTGTGTTGATTACTTATGAATAGAAATATTTTGAGTTGACCTTGAGAAGCACAGCGATTCTTTATTTATAACACTATGATGGGTTAAACTGCTTGGGAGAAATTTTTCAAGACAATGAGAAGGACAATAAGTATAACACTCCTTCGTATTCGTCGTTAAATATAATTTTAAGCAGTGATGTATAAATTTACTATTTCTGAATATATATTTATTATGCTGAGTCGCAAAAATTTAAAATTTATGCGTAATATATTTGAATCAGCTATTATGACAATGGTCACCTTAATTTGAATTCCTGCCATTTAAAAGACTCTTCTATGATCGACCGAAACCAAATAAATAGAAAATAGACAGCTTCAAATAAAAAATGGACATCATTTTTTAACAAAAAATAATGCGAAACAATTATTGCGCATTGAAAATTAGTTTCCTTGAAATCACGCGAAGGATATACTTGACAACGATTAATTATCAATTAGGTTGTATGAAGGTTACACTTGAAGTCTCTTGAAGAAATTGAAGAGAAATAAAAGTCTCTTTCAAGGCTCTCGACGCTCATATAGAGATCATTTCATAATTTTTTTTGGTAAAAAACAGTTAATGATTTATACTTTCAAGAGTTTTTAGCGCTTTTTTTTAATTTTCACGGCTAAAGTCCACTTCGGATTCTAACATAGTTTTTTAGTTTTCTATTTTATTATATCTTATTTATTATAATTAATAACATTAAACTAGACATATTATAATTATTTTTCCATTTTATTTATCATTTTCTCTAATTTTTCTTTTTTGATTATTATTTTCTATAACTTTATTCATTGTTTAGATATTATTTTCAGTTTATTTAATTTTTGGTTCTAAACTAGTTTTCAAGCCAACCTCTGAAATGTATTCTTTGAACTTTTTCTATCTTAGATAGTGATTTTTCACTCTACATCGAGTCAAAATACTGTTACTGAACAATTACACTCCTCTGAGAGTGAACTCCAAAATCTCTTAGAGTGACAATTTCACTTTCTTAGAGTAAATTTTGACTCTATTTTGAATATTTTGAAAAATAAGACAACAATGATAATTGTAAGGCCTGTCAACAATTTTCAAAAATTCGAGTAACTTAACAGGTTCCACAAAAAATTTATAAAATTTTTCAAACCTAGTTCATCATCTTATTTCGTGGGAATATTTTTTTCTATCTTTTAATAACACTCTGAGAACCTTCCAATAATTAAGAAATGACGATAAATTTTAATGCGTATGATAAATTTAAATAAATTTACATGAAGTTTGTAAGGATTGATATTATGTTTGAAATCTCGAAAATTTTAAGAGAGTTGCAAGTATTACGAATTTAAAAGGTTGATAATAATTGTACTCGAATGTTAGAAGAATTGGTAGAATTTCATAAGATGTCATTCATTTTTTAGATTGTGTTCATTATCATGTTACTTCGCAGTGTGTATAATGATTTTTCATTTTTTAATATTTATCTAAGAATTTGGAAAGTGAGTTTAGCAATTTTTTATGTAACTTCAAAATGTTTTGAGTGGTTGTATTATTATTGAAATATTCAGGGTTCTGAAAAACCAAAGAACAGAAAATTGAACACATTGTCAATAATACAAAAAAACTCCAAAAATTCACGAAATTTCTGAAAATGTTTAAAAATTTTGTGAATTCTGCTTATTACCATTTTTTTGAAAAATATGTTTTATGTTTTTATTTTTTATTTTTCAGTAAAAATTTGAGAAACACAAGAATGAGTGAATGGTAATGAAAAATTTTGATGAGTTAGATAGGTTTTCATTAAATATAAAAAAGATTTTATTCTTTACATGTTACAAAATAATTGTTTTGAGAAATTTCAAGAAGGTTGGAACATCACGAATTTGAAAGATTGTTTACAGTTACTGTCGAAAATTTGATAAATTAATAGAATTCTAGATAATGTCAATGATTTTTAGATTGTGTTCAATATCATATTTTTCCAATGTACCTAATATGCATGATATAAATTTTTCTATTTTTATTTTATAATTTGAAATATGAAAAAGAAAAGAAAAATTGCGAAAAGTCCTTGAATGAAAAGAGTAAATAATCACTGAAATAATGCAACTCAAACTTGGAGTTATTTTTCATTTTTTTACACTGATCAGTCACTCCGAAGGAAGTTGAATTTCACTCTTTTTACAGTGAAATTCAACATCTCTGAAAATATCAATTCATTTTTCCAGAATTAATTTTCATGTCATGAGAGTGAACTTCTATTCCCTGTTTTTGTGGCAGGATTATGACTCGATCTAGAGTGGAAATTCTTTCAAAGAAATGTATTTCTTCATTTATTCCATTACGCAACAGGCAGATATGTCCAAATACAATTATAAATCCGAGTATGCAATATACGACCATCTTTAAGTAATATGCAAAATACAAAAGTCCCTAGAAAACAAAACCGCTAAGTCGATGACATAAACAACCCTCCGTAATTACAAGAGTTGACATAAATGATCAACTATATTTGAGAACCGATTCCCGCATCCTCCTATCAAAATGTACATGTACAATATTCAAAGATTAGAGTCCATCAGATATAAACCTGTTACTCAATCTCTATAACCTAGGTACTACAGAATTATCTGTATATGCATTCCTCAAAGCAAATTCAACGAATCTAGATGATGACCTCCTATCATATATCATATCGTTAAAAACGAAACAGCCACGTAAATATTTACAATTAATCAAACATACAAGAATCTTGTATACAATCCTCATGTCCTTATAAATGATCGCAATGAGTATAATCCAGTCAATTTGAAGATGTCGGTATAATCATGTGTAAAAGATGGATTAGCGACCCGATGACAAAAACCTATGCTAGACACTCTCAATTTTCCTAATCTAAAATCCCGATGAAGGGCACTAATTGAAGAGCAATACATCAATTTCGGCAAAATCAGCGACTTATAGAGCGACGCAATTTTACACAAAGATTTAAATTCTACGTGTAAAATCCCTGTTTGTATGGCAGTATTGTGACTTAATGTAGAGTGAAAATTCTTTCAAAAAAATCCTGATCAGCAACGCTTTTAAAAGTTTTCCACCATATTCAATCGTCACTGGTATGTTTTCATAGGTAATTCTAATCGACGCTATGGGCGAGGCGGAATATCACAAACCCGATCGAGGTGACACGATAGCGAGTTTCCTGGTTAGGCATTTGCCAAATCTGCCGCCCTGGCTAAAAGTGATATGCACCGTCCGCACCCAGCTCCAGGATTGCGTAAAGCTCCTGCCGTATACGAGAATTTGCCTAGACAAAGACCAAAGCAGTGACAGCTCCGTCGTCAATTTCATCACCAAAGATCTGACGAGTTACGTGGAATATCGGCTCACGCAAAATCCCACGATTGAAACCAACGTCACAGCTTCCGTCAAAGGCAAAACCGAGACGTCCCACGTGGCCGCGAAAACGAGATTCGCCACGCATCTCGCCACTCTCGCCCAAGGCAGTTTTCTTTTCGTCAAGCTCATTCTGGATTTGCTTGAACGCGGACATTTGGTCGCCAAATCTACCAATTACAAGGTTTTCACCGTTAAAAAAATAATTTATTGAAATGTCCACTTTTACGTAATGTTTGAGTGCAAAATATGTCTTATACAAGGCATCTTAGGCTAATTGAATTGCGACGGTCTCAACTGATGTCATGTTTAGAAATTTCTGACTGTATCCAAAAATTGTGTTATCAGGTGCTGCCCGTTTCCTTAGGACAAATTTACTTGTTACACTTCAATCTGAAATTTCCCACAAGTGCGTCTTTCGACAAAGTTCATCCGATTTTGGCCATTTGCCTCGCATCTCTTTACCCCCTGACAATATCTGAAATCTACTATTCCGTCAATTCCTTGTACGCCAATTCCTACGTTTCTTGGGAAGACTTCATGTGCAATTTCAAAGTAAGTTGATGATAATGATGAGTTGAAGAAAACTAGTAGAACAGGATAAAGTAATTGTCGTCTTACAGGCCTTGTCAGATTTTTTGGTGAAACGCTTGGACGATACGTACATGTTCTTTCATCCGTCGTTCAGGGAATGGCTGATTCGACGAGACGAGGGGGATTCGACAAAATTTCTCTGTGATTTGAGACTTGGACATGCGGCAATCGCGTTTCGTTTGTCGCGATTCGAGGCTCCTTTGGATCCTGACCGTGGTTTGGAATTGGGCCATCACGTGCTCAAGGCCCATATATATCGGGGACTTTCTAGCGTGTGGGCGGCGCGCGATTTACAGGTGAACATTGTTGAAATCAGGTATTTACAGTCTGTTTTGTTCATAAATCAACTTCTTTTCGGTCTCAGCGTTTATCTCTAGTTAATTTTTCACGACAATTGGAAAATAACAGTTGAATAAAACGTCTTGAATAAATGTTTCCAGAGGTGTAGGGAAGAAAATTTTAGGAGGTGTTTTTGGAAAATAATTTATTTTTTTTGGGGTTATATGATTTTTATTCGTTGACGACGTGGTTACGGGAGTACGATTTTTATTGAATTTCAGGAATTTAAAGTTATACAAGTTTCAGAGTCCAGAGTTGTAAATTCTTCATATACGTACTTAATATAATGAAATTCGGTTGTTGTGATTTTTAAGTCACTGGAAGTTATGATTTTTTTTCCTTCTCATACTTTTAGGAATTTTCATACTTCTTCTGTATTTTCAAGACTTGAAGGGTTTTCTGTTAATAAAATACTATTTCATAGAGCTTTCTGAAATTCTGCAGAGACTGCAGTTTTAAGAATTTTCAATATTTTCATAAATTTTAGAAAATATTAAATTTTCATAAAATTTTAAGTATTTTATAGAATTCTATACTTTTCGTATTATGAGTTATTCAGAAAATTTTTCAGTTTTTTCCAGTATTTTAATGGATTTCTAGTATTTTCACGAATGGCTCTATAGATTTAAAAAAATTAATGTTACGACATTAAAAATTACAACGATTTTGAGTATTTTATTTGTATTGATTTTTCAGACAACAGTATCCCGATTACCAGTACCTTTTTTTTCGTATTTCTACAATTCGATTAATTTTTTAGTGTTTTTATGAATTTCTATAAAATTTTTGACAATGCTCTAGGATTCAAAGTTTTATAAATTTGTGCAACAAATGACGTCTACTTGGTTTTTAAGATGGTGAGTATTTTCCGCATTTTCTTAGTATCAATGAAATTTTGAAAAATTTTCCAGTATTTCAATAAATTCCTTAGGTGTATTTTTCAGATTTTCATATGGATTTTTAGAATTCGATGCTCTAGAATTATATTTCAATGGCTTCTTAGTATATTTATGGATTTCTGATGAAATTACATCTTCTTTTATTTCCAGTATTTTGAAGATTTTCCGTATTTTTTAGTATACATAAGACATTCTAGCGTTTTCCTGTATTTTCATAGATTTCTAGTATTGCTTCAGATTGCTGTACGTTTAGATTTTTTCGAATTCGATGCTCTATACCTCGAGGTTTTATTGATCTTGAGTATTTTTAGAAAACAGTTTTCCCGAAGATGTCTATTATTTTAAGTATGAATTCCAGTACGTCTGTATTTAAAAGATATTCTTGTATTTTAATAGATTTCCATGTACGAGGGGGGACCCAAAAGTAACGGGAATTGTGTTACAACTTTTTTATTGACAAATTTTTTCACACACAATTTTTATCACCTTCAAAGTAACCCCCATTGACTGTAATACACTTGTTCAATCTTTTTTTCCAGTGTTCAAAACAGTTCTGAAATTCATTTTTTTCAATGTTTTTTAAACCTTCCAGCGATTTTTGTTTCACCTCTTCTACAGTCCCAAAACGTTTTCCTTTCATGTCCCTTTTGAGTCTAGGGAACAAAAAAAAGTCCCAGGGGGCAAGGTCCGGTGAATAGGGGGGGTGAACAATCGGTGTCATGCCGTTTTTGGTCAAAAATTTCTTCACGGACAGCGCTGTGTGGGCAGGTGCATTGTCGTGGTGGAAGAACCAATCTCCTGTGCGCCAAAGATCCGCTCTTTTCTTCCGGATGTTCTCCCTCAACCTTTTCAAAACCTCCAAGTAGAAGTGTTGGTTGACCGTTTGGCCTGGAGGAACAAATTCTGCGTGCACAATACCTCTGCAATCGAAGAAACAAATGAGCAATGTCTTGATGTTGGACTTCACTTGGCGTGCCTTTTTTGGACGAGGCGAGAGAGGTGTCTTCCATTGGCTTGATTGCTGCTTTGTTTCGGGGTCGTAGCCATAGCACCATGATTCATCGCCAGTTATAACCTTGAAAAAAAAATCTGGGTCTTCATCCAACTGATTTTGCAGCTCAAGACAGGCCTGAAGTCGACGCTCCTTTTGATCGTCGGAGAGAAGGCGAGGAACAAATTTGGCTGCAATCCTCCTCATGCTCAAATCTTCAGTTAAAATCTTCTGAATTGAACTCCATGACAATCCAGACATCTCACAAAGTTGATCGATGGTTCGGCGACGGTCTTCATGAACAAGAGTGTTGATTTTTTCAATGTTTTCGTCCGTTCTTGAAGTCGAGGGGCGCCCAGAACGAGGTTGGTCTTCTATTGACATCTCTCCATTCTTGAAACGCGAAAACCAGTCGTACACACGCGTTTTACTCAAAGCATTATCCCCATAAGCTGTTTTCAGCATCACAAGGGTTTTCGCGGGTGTTTTTCCTAACAAAAAACAAAATTTTACAGCCGCGCGTTGCTCTCTGCACTCAGCCATTTCACGTTTTCGCCGAAACGGAAAAAGTCGTTTCACTAGAAAAATTCTTACGGCCGAACGAATGCACTCACAGCAAATGAACTTTGCACACTGACTTGGAAGAGTAGCAGCTTGGAAGAGAACCAGTGGAGAACCCGATCCCCCCCTCCGCGGTCCCCCCACCACCTACTTCCCGTTACTTTTGGGTCCCCCCTCGTATGTATTTCTGATCATTTAAAGCTCCAGAATTCAAAGAGTATTATCAGATTTCGAGCATTTTTGTAGATTCAAATTTTTTATTGTTATTCTGTGGATTAAAAAAGTTTTTTAATTATAGTTTTCTACTTTTTTCTAGTCAATAATACGTAATTGGAATTCTATTTAAGAGAAAACTTTTCAAACACCGAAAGCAATCGAAATGCATCCTAATGTGTTGCGGAAATTAGTCTGTAGCATTCCATAAAGATTCTCATTAATTGTTCAATTTTTCAGTACATTTTCAAAATGGATCAAAGTAGATTTTTTGTGTCAAAAAAAGGCGGCATATTTAATTTTTTCCCTGAAGTATGAAATCGTAATTTCATGTGACTATTTTTATGTTCTTACAGTTTTCACGATACTTTGGTAAAAGTTTATGAAAAAAAAGGATTTTCAATGTGTTTGCGACAAATATTTGCGCAAAATTTTGGGCTAAAATATATGAGACGTTCAAAAATCGTAAGACATTCAAAAGGCATTAATGACGATTCCTTCAGAATCGTCAGGGCAGGATTGTTGTTATTTTCGAGTTCGTGGAATCAGGAATCCTGAATTTGGATTAACTTTTTAAAGTCACATGAATTCATTTGCTATTTCCTCTAAATCTCAGTAAGAACCTTTTCGATAACTTTTACTCATTCTTATTATTTATAATCTCTTAGTGCCATTTTCATTATCATAATTATAATTAAATAGCATTTTTTTCATTTATATTTGTGCTATTTATTCCTCATCATTGTTACATTTTTCTATTCTTTTATGACATAATAATTAATTTTACCTGAATTCCGGAAAGAGCCTGAACTCTCAAAACCCTCCTCTGCCTACACCTCTGAATGTTTCATACTGTTGATAAATCATTCAATGACTCCATGTTCACTTTGCACAAACAAAAATCACCAACGAAGTAATTTCACCGACCCAATCTAACCGTGCAAATCGATTGTTTTTTGTGGTCACCTCAGACTTGATAGACATCCTACCTCTGTTTAGGCTGTTTGGATCATGTCATCGCTGGACGACGTTTCAGCTACATTTTGTGCCTTGAAAAATATCTACAGCCCGAACGTCAAGGTCTCCAGATTGTTCTTGTTATCAGGAGCTTCCCCCAACTTCATCACAAATTACATGGGAAACGCACCGGTTTTGTGCATGTACGCTCATGAAGGCTCTTTGGAAATGGTTTCGCTTCTCCTGGAATTCGGGGCCGAACTGGAACTTACCAACAGTCAAGGTGCGACAGCGCTGTGTCTGGCTGCAGCCCGTGGACATTACGACGTTGTACATAGGTAAGTGTTTATGTTTATTTTATTCTGACTGTGCAATGTACAATGTTCACGGGTGCAATATTTATGCAACGCAGATTAGTCGAAGCCGGAGCATCGCTCAATCATACCGACTTGTCTGGACAATGTCCTATAGTTCACGCCGCCAAACAAGGAAGACTACCTGTTGTAGAATATTTATTGATGTGCGATTGGGAACAAAACGCTCAAAGTGTTTCCAAGGAATTGGAAGTGAAGATGAAAGAAGCCATCCAACAAGCTCTCGTGGCAGCCGCCTCTCAAGGGCACGAATTCATTGTGGAGTACTTGTTGGACATGTCCAATGTCAACATCGACAGTCCTGACACATTGATCGGGGAAACCGCTCTTTCTGTAGCAGCTGCAAATGGATCGACGTCTACAGTTTCGATCTTAGCTTCAAGAGGTGCTAATTTGGCAGCAGTTAATGCCAAGGGTTCGTCCCCTCTTATGCTTGCGGCGCGTGAAGGACATTGGGGCACTGCAGAGAAGCTTTTGGAAGGTAGAAGAAAATGTTTTCACGAGGTGTATGATAAAAATGTTAAATAGGGTTGTCGATCTTAATGACTTTGGGACTTTCGCAGTGTCATTGACAATGATCAAGACCGAAGCGGAGCACTCAGCCCTGTTACTGGAACAACGCGACCCAGCTGGAAAAACAGCTTTGATGTTAGCTGCGTCCGAAGGATACACGAGTCTTCTTGAGCTGTTTTTAGAAAAAGGCGCTATACTTGAATCCGCTGACAAAGACGGCATCACGGCTTTAAGTTGGGCTTGTATGAAAGGACGAATTGCGGCTGTTCAATACTTGATCGAGAAAGGTGCCGATCTCCAAACGACTGACAGTTCTGGGAAAACACCATTAGATTGGGCTGCCTTTCAGGTGATCTAGACACTTTAAATTTTTTGCGTTCGTGGCCAGTCGTAGCAATCAAATATCAATCCAACATTCCAGGGAAATCCCAAATTAGTAGAACTGCTTTTGGAACGAAACGCCGTCATGGAACACGTTGATTTGCGCGGTATGCGACCTCTGGATCGCGCTATCGATTGTCGAAATATTTTCGTTGTGCAATGTTTCTTGCGTCGGGGCGCAAAACTGGGTCCGTCAACTTGGGCTGTTGCGGCCGATAAACCCGACGTTCAACTGGTTTTATTGAATAAACTTTTGGAAGATGGGAATAGTTTGTACCGGAAAAATCGCGTGAAAGAAGCTTCTCATCGCTACGCCTACGCTTTGCGCAAATTTCCGAATATCCTGGAACGTTCGGAACATGAACAAAAAAATGAAGGACAAAATAGCAACATCCTGTCACTTCGCCTCAAGTCTTTCACTCAACTGAAGCTGAACTTCTTGTTGAACTTGAGTCGTTGCAAGCGGAAGATGAACGTAAGTTGAACCATTTTGCTTTTTCGAAAGTTTTAAACCTGAAGTTTTCTTCAAGATCTGAAAACACGACTTCAGAAATATGACAATTGAAACTTTTTGAGTTTTTAGGAAAGCAAGGAAGCAATCGAGTTCGCTGATCAGGCTTTGAAAATTCGATCGACTTCTTACGAAGCCTACTACGCTCGAGCGAGAAGTCTTTCCGACATTGGATTTCATGAAGAAGCTTTGAACGATGTAGAGCAAGCTCTTTGTTTCGCACCGCTTCAAAATCGACAAGACCGCAACGTTCTTATATCACTCAGAAACGAAATAGCCGCCCAAGCAAAACGCGCAAAAACTGACAAAAACTGAAACCAATCGAAGGCTACTGATCACGCAATATGTACGAAAGAAAAACGTAATTCGTGTAATTGATCTAGTCCGTAAAATATTTAAGAGCTGAGAAACTTCGTAACATACTCGCATACATGGATATTACTTTTAATGTATTTGATTTTATTAAGACGTAATTTCGTTTTTGACTTTTATTTATTTTGAATTGTTGATACGAGTATTTGTTGATAACAACATATAATTGTTGTCTTTGCTTATTGGACGATACCTTGTAGTATTTATATGAAGTACTGGCGATACATTGTTTTCCCTTTTTCCAATTAATTCCGTGAGGTTTTTTATGTTTATCGGATATTGAAAATATGATTTTTCGATATTGCAGTATAAATACTGATATGGCTTTGCATTGCATTTCACAAGAAATGACTGTGTATTTTCGATAGACTGAATAAATTTTTATGCGATTCCCCATGACCTCGGCTTATTTCTTTTTCTTAGGAATTACAAAAATTGTTCTACTAAATTTGCGATTTTTATTTTAATTTTCGAAATTATGGAGGTTCTCCATAAAAAAAATTTGATTGGTTTCACAAATTTTAGGCATTTATTGCACGGTTTCTGTAGTTTTATACGAAAATTCCCTGAATCTACAAAATAAATAAACATTTTTTGACTTCCAGAAATCTGCGAAACTTTTAGGAATTTTTGACAATCGTTGATTCACTCAATGTTTTTTCGGAACTTCATACATAATAGAAACTTTTCAAAATTTCCAAAAGCCTAAATGTGACGAGCGAACAAGAGGACCTTAGGAAAGAATT
This sequence comes from Platygaster robiniae, assembly GCA_028476575.1. Taxonomy (NCBI): domain Eukaryota; kingdom Metazoa; phylum Arthropoda; class Insecta; order Hymenoptera; family Platygastridae; genus Platygaster; species Platygaster robiniae. Next base: position 29,167,314 of record CM052020.1, on the reverse strand, counting down.
ACCTTTCCCAGACCCTCGAAACCTTCGTTGTTTTCATAGAATAGAAGAAAGGAAATTTCAACCAAACACTAAAACACTTCATTCAATAATTAGGTTATAATTCATAAAAATTATTACTACAAGCTTAAATATAAAGGGTTTTCTTACTTATTTTATATTCTTCGTCGATTACAGTTGCCGCAAAATGAACTCTTCCATTAACTTAAACATGAAAATTTCTAAATGAAAACTTGGCTATATAAAACTTCTTAAAAATAAAAACTTCTATTGAACTCAAAAATGAAACCCTTAAATGATAACCGCCTTAAACTTAAACTGAACTTCAAAATTTTAACTGCTAAATGAAAACTTCTAAATTATAACTACACTCATTAGTTCGAGTCGCGATCTTATATAATACTAATTTTCAAATCTAGGTCACTATGTGAGTGGGAGAGAGGATGATGAAACAATTTGAAGATCACGAAAAGCGAATTATGAAAAGAGTTTATTCTTTTATTGTTGGTTTCTTTGTTTTAATTTGGCAACGTTTAAAAACTGAATTCGAACGATAAATGCTAAGAATCATGAAAAGATAATTATTCTTTCGAAAGAGATGCGCGAAATGCTGAATCACATTTTCATCATCTATTGTCTCATCATTTTGAGTAACTATCATGGAAGAGCAACCTCGCTCTTCACACTAAAAAAATTTGTCCGACCCATTAGGAATTCCTGGCATTTTTTGGTATTCAACGAAATTTTCAGATATTTATGAGACAATGAAAAAACATGCATATTTTGAAGATATATGATCCCCTCCCGTCAAACATACATTCTTAATGTAAAGGTCTGCTGTCGCTTGAAGGGTGTTTCACTATTGCAGATATACATATATATTCATACGGAGGAATTTACATATTATATTATCAAAATAACTGATGTCTTTTTCTCGCTTTTATAAAATCTGAAAAACTAAAACTTGCGTTAATGAAACGATAAAAGTAAGAGAAAATTTGTTGATAAAAAAAACTTTGTATAATCTATAATTTTTAGTATATTATACTAAAAAGACATTAAAAAAAATTAAGCGAGCCATCGAGAGCGCGTTTTAACCCATCAATACTGAATTTTCCAAAGTTTGTACTTTGCGTTGCACTTGAGTTTTCGATTTGAAGGTAAAAGACAATTCACAGATTATTGTTCAACTAGAAATTTTTTACTTGTCCTCTCAGTCTGCAGGAATTACAGACTAGACTATACGGATTACGAAAAGACGCTCAAACAAATTTGAAAAATCCAAAACTTAGTATGAAAAGATACTTTGGCAGAAAACTAGAAATCGAGAAATTTTCAATATATGACTACATTTTCCAATTAAATCCTATTAAACAATCAAAATTTTATATAAAATATCGAAGCCTTTACAGAATATTCGAGATGAACAAAGATACAAACTATATTGTCATCATAGACGCATCGAAAAGCCGTCTTTCGAAACCAATGGCACGAGTTAAGAAGGCTCATTTTCCAAAAACCCACCTAAAATCTGTCAAACTCAATTAAAACTATAGAAAAATAATGATAAATTTTTTCTGTCCACTCTAAATACAAATACTAATACTAATATTCATAATAACAATAATAATAATGACAATAATAATAATAATAATAATAGTGTTGAATAAAATAATAATAAGCACACAAAAATTATAATCATAACAATTGTACCAATGAAATAATTACACATATCTGTACAGTAAAAAAAAAATCCTTACAAACTCCGAAAACAGCGGATCAGGGGTTCGGAGATAATCTGAACAACAACATGTACATCCGTTTTATGTTCTATAACGACCAGACACTATAAAATAGGTATACTTCACAAAAACTCCGCAATTTACAGTTACGGCTAAAGTCACGATGTATATATGAGAAATTAGAAATCAGAATCTTTACGAGCTCTTGCAGAATTTTCACATTGTGGAGTCCAAATTGCACCGTACGAGTGAGACTTTCAAGGAAGTCTCCGCGTATTTAACCTCGGAAAAAGTGATTAGATTTTTCTAAAATCAGGGGTTCGCACAAGATTTCACCCCCTCCTCTTCTCAACAAGGTGTCATAGTTCAGTTGAGTTTTATCTATGTGCAAAAAAGTCTTCAAAAGCAATATGCAAAAAATTTATATACTAACAAAAGCGGAGAAATTGACCGTGATTATCATATAATGCTAATCAACGGATATTGATGCTATTCGTATGTAACCAAGAGTTGGTTATGGATCAGCTGATGAAAGCTATAAAACTGAGGTTCCAACTTATGTGTTCAGAGGTTTCGAAAAATGTATTTTTGTCGAAGAATTTTGTTTATTTATAATATGTAAACATTTCTTTCGATTACATTGTTATCGGATTCCGTATGATCATATGTTTGAATGAATTACATTACGATCCTACAAGTTGTCATAAGAAAACAAGTCAACATTAACTTTTTGACTGGACAGAGGCCGTATTCCTGAATACCAATGCTATTGCAAATGGGTATTGCAAGCGATATTTTATTCAGGAATACGGCCTTAGGTAATAAACTCTTTTATAAGAATGAATACATATACTGGTACAGAGTCCATTGGCTTTGTATTTAAAAAAATCGGATTACAAAAAATGTACAATCGCGTTTTTTACACTTGGATATTTCCAATATCTTGTTAAGGTAAGTGCAACGAATAAATTTTGAATTCGGACATAAGTTGTAATGGTTATGAAAATTTTAATTGTCGACTTCTCATCGGTTGTAGAAGAAAGCGTTAAAACACTTACGACAAACGCATCTGTAATCCTTGGGCTTGGGAAGAGAGAAGTAGATTCAAAAAAAAAAGGTACAAATCCTTAAGTTATTACACTTATAAAACTTCAATATTTAATAATAACAATGTATTACTGGAGGGTTCCCCGGAAAGGAGACATAGCAATTGATGGTAGGACAAGATTTTCCTGAAAATTTCGTGTAAGCCTTTAACAAATATTCAAGAGCTGAAAGTGAATGCTTTGAGTGAACTCTTCGACCATCGAACTACTTAACCATCTTCATAATAGAAATGTGAAAAAAGATTCATTTCTGCATCAACATGTACCTCCTAGCAAGAAATTGACGACCGGCGCGATACTGGGCCAATCACGGTAGCCGTTGTTCGACTGTCAGCATTCGACCCTGGTGCAATACCGAAATGATAACGCCAGTCAACACTAGGCCAACACTGGCAATGGTTTTAACGGCACCCATTACTATCTTAACATCGGGCCGATACTGGTGCGCTTGAGTTGCTTATGTTGGCTTAATATTGATGGTGAACTCCGCACCGACACTCACTAAACAATCGAACCCACAATGGTTCGACTGTTTTGCCGATATTGGGCACAGATCGGCTGGTGACGGTTGTAAACCAAAGCTGCGCCAATACTAGGCCGTTCGTCACAATCGGCAAGACTACGGCAATTTCTTGCTGGGCTATTCCCGTACAGAAATATACTTCAAATATACGGACTATAATCATAGTGAATGTTATATTCGTTACATTATATATTAAATTTATTATCAAACTTCTTACACTAGCGATGTCTTGTTTTATAATTTCTCGATCATTTTCAAGATTCGATAACTGAAAAAATCATCGATACAGAATCATATGCTCGTTATGTTTACGCGCAAAAAATTAAAAGTTACGCGAAGATACGGTCGACGATACTAAGATTACATTTAGATCAACAATAATGATATTTAAGAATATAAGATTATTAATAAACGGAATGAAGTGTACATTTAACATTACGAAGTATTTATTTCACATAGTACACTGTTTGTCTATTAATTAACTGAGTAAACAACAGTATTGATTTATGAATAAACTGTAATGATATACCATTTGCAAAAATGACATACTCAGGCTATCCAGCATTTTGAGCGGATTTTTCGTTTCCTATGTCATGGAATTAGCAACTACTAGAATTGCCAACTACTTGGAGGCCATGACAAGTATTGTCAAAAGCCTGAAATAAATTGTACATAGTTGCAAACTTGTCTTGTGATCAAACTATTCATTCCGGTTAGAAGTACTTATCGTTTCAATTTGATTACTTGATTTCAAATATGAATTTAACTATCCGAAATCAGAATTGTCTAGAGGAGTTTAACTATCCCAAATATAAAGAAATTATTCAGTCGGAAATATATATTTGTCGAGTTTTCACATTTTTAAAAACCTGACCCTTGCTCATCGGAATTGCGGAACAGACCGATCCGTCGCGTCTTAACAGTTTGTTGTGCAACTGTTCCGGCTGTTCATAACAGGGAAATCAATTGCGGGTCGTCGACATTTTCCCATTCCTGGGTGTAAACCCCTAATATAAATTCACATGCCTTTATTCAGTTCAGTTCAGTTGAGCAGTTTTGGGTTATAATTTTGTGCAGTTGACCATTTTTACACGGCGCGGCTTGTCATTCAAGATTTAGAGAGTTCAAGTTTATATTGAATTTCAGTCGAAGCAAATATAATAAATGTAACTTTCAGTGTGATGAATTGAAATCTTATGAGCATCATTAAAGCATCGTTCAAAAGGTGTTAAGTGTTGTATTTGATAATGAATAAATAATTATAACGATAAATGAATTATACACCCCTACTCCAATCGACCTCATAATTCCGACTCTACCAGGGAATTTCAATTGGGAAAGTCCTCCCTCACGAAAGAACCCGCTTGGTTTGTGAATGTGAAAGTTATAAAAAGATAGGCTATTTACTTCCTGTTCGAAACAAGTATAAGACGTTTATGAACATAATGAATTCACGCATAAAAACCTGAAATCTTGAAATTGTAACAGGTCAACCCTGCGACGTTATAATTATTGAATATTATGGATTTATTGAATAAATATCGTATTTGATCTATTTGTGGAATCTTCTTATTTTGCATGCATTTACACTTAACACTTGTTCATCGGAATTGCGGGACGTACCGATCCATCGTGTCCTAACTGCTTGTTAGTAACTGTTCTGTCAGTTCATAAAACTATATTTGTTGGAATCTGGACCCTCCGTTTTTCCGTTATCAAAAAGGACAACCAAAGGAAAGTCACACTTTATTGCAACCAGAGAAACTCTTGGTTTGAAGCTCATTGGGGTTCCATTATTCAAGACACAATCCATGCCTAAAATTAAGAAGAAGAAAGTATGCTCATCATAATGCAAGAGTTGAATTCAAACGAATTGAAAATCAGGAATGCCGAAACAACTATTCACCCTGCTATACCCAGGATATATTTGGACTGTACATTTATAATAAATAGACCAGAGACAGGGACTTGTTTGATCACTTTCAAACGGATTCGAACAACAAGTTTGCTGAGGAATTCAGAAACTTTTATTTTCTAGACACAAACCAAGATTTTAAAATCTTCGGTCAAGACGGAAAGATGCAGGAGGTTTACAGAGTCGTACTTACAGCAAGGAGCGAAGTATTTTCCGTCATGATAAACGGGTCTTACGAAAAAAATTCATCGAGCGAACTTTAACTGATAGATTGTGATTTCTAAATTCATTTTGTGAGCTTCCTCTACTTTGGACATGTGACGTTGAATCAAAAGAAATTCTACAAAACTTGGTAAAAATTGGTGATGAACATTTATTAGGAGATTTAGTTCAACTGTGCCGAGCTCACCTAATACGTATGTAAACCAATTCAACCACCTTTTTGTGTGTTGTGAAGAGTGAGGTCGCTCTTCCATAACAGTCACATAAAATGATAAAATAATAAAAAAGCAAAGGAACGATACGTCATGGAAACCTAATGAAAAGATTAAATCTAATGCAGATGACTCATTAGAAATAGCGATAGATGATGAATCCTATGACAAAATAGAATCAAGTAAGGAGGTCACCGACATTCTAGAAAAACTTATATCGGGAAGCAACATATTCGAGTCGAGAGATCAATTTACTATGCGGAAGGACAATTACATGCTTTTTCTGAAAAGCAATGGTCAGCCCGCTGACCCAGCCACTAAAGCTGCTGCAAAGAAAATAGAAATTGGACATTTTGTTGTGTATTTGTTTGTATTTCCGACGAGGAAATAGATTTTGGAGCACCCAAGGGCTGGATAGCCTTTCGAAAAGCACTCGAAGACGCTAAAAGACAACTCAACAACAGAAGCATAGAGAGTATAAGCGTACCCCGCTCGACATATATAAACGTTTTTCCGTGGGACAGAATCGCACAAGTTATACATGAAATTTTTAAGGATCAAAATTGTAAAATAACAATTTGTAATGGTCTTGTGGAAATACCGACAATTTCACGCCGTCGCGAAATTCTTGAGGAAAACCACTGCTCAGCCATCGGTGGACATCAAGGGATTGCTCGCACGTACCACCGAATACGAGGACAGTATTACTGGGAAAAACTTAAAGAAGACGTCGTAGATTTTGTACAACAATGCCTTACTTGCAGATTAAAAAAATTTACTAGAGTCAAAATAAAACCGCCCATGATAATCATAGATACGCCCGGGACAGTATTTCAGAAAATTAGTATCGATATTGTAGACCCTTTCAAGGTGAGTGAAAATCAGAACCGCTGCGTTCTAACATGTCAAGATCTATTAAGTAAATATGTAGTTTGCGTACCCATTGAAAATTTGTAAAACACTAGTTTTATTATGTTTTTGCTTTGTTTTATATATAGGAAAATGTCACTGCCACTGATCTTGTTCTGGATGTTCTGGATATTACCTACCACAAACTGGAGTCTTGTTGGCGACAATTGTGCTACGTCAGGCGCCAATATTACCAGAATTTCAATCAAGGATTTCGGAGACTGTGAGATACTGTTACCCGAAGTAAATCAGAGTCTCATCAACCTCCAGCTCTTGCAATTTGTGGATTTTCACCACACCCAGGTCATCGAATGTAAGGTAGAAATAAAACGTCACGTACATATATGAGGAATGTTCGACCATATTATGACTACGTCGTATGGCTACACCGAATATTTGCACGAGACTTCCAGAGAGCAGTGTGAAAGGTTGCAGGATATCGGAATTCTAAATATGGGAAAGGTAACACTTGACCGGAATGAAAGAAATGGTTCCCGTACACACCACGTCACTCTGGCAGGTTCCACGAGTCAAGAGGGGGACTGCGAAGGAGAAACCTATTCCGATGCATACGGAAGTTGGAAAAAGGCCGTCGTGCAGGCCCTTGTGATTGTCACTCTGAAAGATTATACCGCGCAGATTGACGAAAGGAAAGCCCAAATTATATTACAGTCTGGAAAACATTGTACGATAGAACGTTCTAATTGCCTCGATAGCGAGGGAGGATTCGCTTTCTGGAAGACGACTCCTATGGACTTGTGCCACTTCGATCACTACGGAGTATTCTATGAAGGTTTGGCTGAGAAAATTGTAGAGGGAACTTCAATCCGAAACAACACCTCGATCACATCAGATGATGTGACTTACGCTTTATCAGAGAAACGGAGAACGCAGGCCTGTGGATATGTCCTAATACACACAGAGCATCCGAAACTATTTATAACCGAGGGCACCCCAGGAACCTTTTTCCGATCACGTGCACACTGGGATCCACGCAACATCAACCTTCTTACCTACATAAACTCGAAATTCGTATATGTAGAGAAACACCTACATGCGCAAATGAGAAATCTCTACCACAATCTCATAATCCGGGAATGCGAGCTAGAAAAACAGGTCATTCGGAACGCCCAAAGTATAGCGACGTTCCAGGTGGACGAATTCGCCAATAATTTCATGAAAGGGCCCTGATACATCGCGTTTCTAACCGGTGAAGTCGTACAAATAATAATGTGTGTACCTGTGGAGGTGAGATTACAACCAGCCAAACGTTGTTATCAAGAATTCACCGTGACGAGAGGAAATAACAGTATGTTTCTGACCCTGCGTACTCACATCTTAAAACTAACTGGTACGGAAGTCGCATGTAACCCATTCGTTATAACAATGTTCGAAATTGATGGACGATGGTACAAATTCCTTCATCAGGGAGTTGAAAGCCCACCACCGCAGATCATGAATCCGGAAACAAAAGCCACCTAGGAATATCATAATGCCGGAGACTTGGCAACCAGCGGAATCTATTTCGAAGAAGATCTTGAAACCTGTCGAAAGCAGATTCTATTTCCTATGGACCTCCCAAGCATCCTGAATACTATTGCACGACGCCTAGTAGGAGAACAAGTAGACATGAACGATCTGTCGATACTGAAGCTAATGGACGCGAATGTCCTTGAAACACTCGCTCATGGGTCATGGAATTACGTTTTTGGTGGATTCGTATCCCTGGGTACTTGGACCGCGGGTTTCCTGGGACTTCATATAATAATTAAGTTTGTCAAGGGGGTTGTAAACTTGATTTTGCACTTGCTCGCGTTGCATGCTACCTTTGGTTTTAGCATATACTATATGATAATAATTAATATATAGTAATAATATAATAATTTTATTGGGCCGGAGGCCTCTGGCATCCCTCCAGGCGCGTTACAATTGCGCGAGGAACCTGTCCCCAAGGTTGGGGCCACAAGAGAGGATGCAGCCCGCCACCCAGACCACAGAGCTCCCGAGGACTCGCAGTAGATACCGTACGCCAGGACAGCTGGTGGGACGTCTGTAAGATAGACCTAGAGTATGAATGGTCGTGGGGCTGGTTCATAACCACTTGCAAGAATACCATATCAGACATTAAGGACAAAGGTTGCCATTGTGGAGACCGGGGCTTTAACAGGCCATACACAAGCTTCCTTACGAACTTGCGGAAGTACCGACTGGATGACAAACACGAGTGTAAGGGTTGCGTGCTCGTTCCGGGCGTGTTCGAGGATGGTGTACACATGTTGGTGAGGATGGTATCCAAGCACAAGAGGGATCGGATGCTCGCGTGGTATGCATGGCTCAAGCGGGGCATGGGGACGATGTGCTAGAACGATGTGTTCATGGTGCTGAAGAAGGCCACGGGGTATTCGAAGCAAGGAGGTGTTAGGATATCGCCAATCTGGTGGGATATGTGATACTGGGAGACGATGTTCGGCTACCGGGAATACAGGGGAGCGGCGGGGATGGTGGATGAGGTGACTGACTGGCTGCTAAAAAAGAGGAACGTGGAGTCAGCGCTTGGTGAGGACCTGTACTGGTCTCTCGTGTACCGGGAGGTGACCATACTCTTGGAGGAAGAATGGAACATGCCTGAGCAGGTCCAGATAGCGGAGGAGTGGGCGAAGGGCGGGAAGTAATCGAGGGGGCGGTGGTACTTTGCGGCAACGGTATTCAACAAAGACTTTCAAATAGAAAACACTTTATATTTTAGTTTGCAACAATAGCGTATACGAATTATAATTTATTTATTGAATAAAGAGTTTGGATGTTGAGTTAAAATTTCCTTTTTGATTCTTCTATAAAGACAACGAAAGTTTCGAGGGTCTGGGAAAGGTAATTATTTCCTAAGGTCGTCTCTGTACGAGTTCGCTCGTCACGGTGTTTATACATAAATATTTCATAAGTTTAAGGAAAATCATTCCTTAGTTAATGATTTTCTCTCGAGGGAAAGAGATGTGTAGAGCGAGGTCGCTCTTCTAAATATGTTACGAAAACGAAGAAACTTAATGGATGACGAAAAGTCATCAGCGTTTCAGCGTTTCGTGCATCTCTTTTGAGAGGATGATAATATTTCCATGATTTTTAGTATGAGTAACATTTCATTGATTACTTAAATTCGGTTTCTGAACATTGTTAAATTAAAGCGAGGAAATCAACAATAAAAGAATAAACTCTTTCACGGGTTGCTTTCCGTAATCTTCCAATTGTTCGATCATCCTCTCTCTCACTATACTTCAACCTAGATTTTAAGATCCATATAAGATTGTGATAAGTGACATTTTTTCAATCTTATATTTCCGCTTTAGAAATCTTAAAACGCCGATGAAACTTTTTGCAACGACGCGCATTCAGAACAATGCCAGTCGTTGACCGTGAATGTTGTCATAATCATGCTTTATTTCTTCATCTTATGAAATTCACGATCCACTGAAAATAGCTTTTGCCGACGAAATTGATTGAGAAATCAATCGCGGGTCGTCGGTATTTTTCCCTTCTTGAGGGCAAATCATTATTATAAAACTGGGCGCCTTTGAGTGGCGAGTAGGAGTGCGTTCGGAAATTAGTTTCGGGGTTAGTACGTAGTACAGTTCAGGTTACAAGTTGAAATGAAGGCTTAAATCAAAATTGGTTAAAGTAATGAAGAATAAATGTAAACCAAATAATGTGTGACTAGCAGAAATCTTTCGCTCTTGTTTCTTCCGCTTTCGAAATTTCGTCGCGCTGATTAAGCTTTTCGCAATGACGCGCATTTTGAGGAATGCAAGTCTTTGACCGTGAAACGCGAGCGTTTCACAATGTAATCTGCATCTCTTTTGAAAGGATGATAATCTTTCCATGATTTTAAGTATGAGTTACATTTCATTGATTATTTAAATTCAGTTTCTGAACATTGTTAAATTAAAGCGAGGGAAACAACTATAAAAGAATAAACTCTTTCACGGATTGCTTTCCGTAATCTTCAAATTGTTCGATCATCCTCTCTCTCACTATACTTCAACCTAGATTTTAAGATCTATATAAGATTGTGACGAGTGACATTTTTGCACTCTTACATTTCCGCTTTAGAAATCTGAAAACGCCGATGAAGCTTTTTGCAACGACGCGCATTCTGAACAATGCGAGTCGTTGACCGTGAATGTTGTCATTATAATCAGGCTTTATTTCTTCATCTTATGGAATTCACGATCGACGGAAAATCGCTTTTGCCGACGCAATTGATTAGAAAATTAATCGCAGGTCGTCGGTATTTTTCCTTTCTTGGGGGCAAATCATTATCATAAAACTGCGCGCCTTTAAGTGGCGAGTAGGAGTGCGTTCGGAAATTAGTTTCGGTGTTAGTACGTAGTACAGTTCAGGTTACAAGTTGAAATCAAAGCTTAAACCAAGATTGGTTGAAGTAATGAAAAAAAAATGTAAACCAAATAATGTGTGACGAGCAGAATTCGTTCGCTCTTGTTTCTTCCGCTTTCGAAATTTTGTCGCGCTGATTGAGCTTTTCGAAATGACGCGAATTTTGAGGAATGCAAGTCTTTGACCGTGAACCGCGAGCGTTTCTCATTGTAATCTGCATCTCTTTTGATAGTGTAACGAGCGGCATTTTTGCGCTCGTATTATTTCGAAATCCTAAAAACGCCGATTATGCTTTTTGCAACGACGCGCATTCTTCAGAATGCGAGTCGTTGACCACGAAACGCAAGCATTTTTTTTATGCTTAAACGTTTCGTCTGTTCAAAAATTAAAGTATTCGCTGACGCGATCAATGAAGAAATCGCCGGTCGTTCACACTTCCCCTTCGCAAATGAAAAAAATCGATTATAAATACCTCCACCTTTCATGCGAAAAGTTAGAGAGAGAAAAAGTTAGTAGTGGAAACGTTTAGTAAAGGAAGAGGTTTAGTAAAAGGAAAAGAGAATAGAAAGAATGTGTTGATTAAAGTTTAGAGAATCAATTATAAATTGTAATCCTTTCAAATAGTCATTAAACTCTGTTGCATATATCATTTTGTGTTTTTTTTTTGGTGATTACTAAAGAAATAACAAGAAATATAACAAAAGTGAGTAAAATAAAGACATCAGATCACAAGCAGCCATACGCCGTCAGCGTATCCCATACGCCACGAAGGGTCACTCCAAGAAAACAAGCAAGTATCTTATCAATAATAAGTGAACCTGTAGAAGGGTTCAAAGAAGGTAATTCTCCCTTGAAATCCTCTCTGTTTCGAGCCCAAGGGCGCTCGTCACAATAGGATGATAATCTTTGCATGATTTTGAGTATGAGTTACAGTTCATTGATTATTGAAATTCAGTTTCTGAACATTGTTAAATTGAAGCAAGGAAATCAACAATAAAAGAATAAACTCTTGCACAGATTGCTTTCCGTAATCTTTAAATTGTTCGATCATCTTCTCTCTCACTATACTTCAACCTAGATTTTAAGATCTATATAAGATTGTGACGAGTGACATTTTTGCACGCTAACATTTCCGCTTTAGAAATCTGAAGACGCCGATGAAGCTTTTTGCAACGACGCGCATTCTGAACAATGCGAGTCGTTGACCGTGAATGTTGTCATTATAATCAGGCTTTATTTCTTCATCTTATGGAATTCAGGATCCACTGAAAATTGCTTTTGTCGACGCAATTGATTGGGAAATCAATCGCGGGTCGTCGGTATTTTTCCCTTCTTGGGGGCAAATCATTATTATAAAACTGCGCGCCTTTGAGTGCCGAGTATGAGTGCGTTCGGAAACTAGTTTCGCGGTTAGTACGTAGTACAGTTCAGGATACAAGTTGAAATCAAAGCTTAAACCAAGATTGGTTGAAGTAATGAAAAAAAAATGTAAACCAAATAATGTGTGACGAGCAGAATCGTTCGCTCTTGTTTCTTCCGCTTTCGAAATTTCGTCGCGCTGATTAAGCTTTTCGCAATAACGCGCATTTTGAGGAATGCAAGTCTTTGACCGTGAACCGCGAGCGTTTCACATTGTTATCTGCATCTCTTTTGAGAGGATGATAATCTTTCCAGGATTTTTAGTATGAGTTACATTACGTTGATTATGAAAGTTCAGTTTCTGAACATTGTTAAATTAAAGCGAGGAAATCAACTATAAAAGAATAAACTCTTTCACGGATTGCTTTTCTTAATCTTCAAATGGTTTGATCATTCTCTCTCTCACTATACTTCAACCTAGATTTTAAGATCTATATAAGATAGTGACAAGTGAAATTTTTGCACTCTTACATTTCCGCTTTAGAAATCTGAAAACGCCGATGAAGCTTTTTGCAACGACGCGCATCCTGAACAATGCGAGTCGTTGACCGTGAATGTTGTATAATCAGGCTTTTTTTCTTCTTCTTATGGAATGAACGATCCACTGAAAATCGCTTTTGCCGACGCTATTTATTGGGAAATCAATCGCGGGTCGTCGGTATTTTTCCCTTTTTGGGGGCAAATCATTATTATAAAACTGCGCGCATTTGCGTGGCGAGTAGGAGTGCGTTCGGAAATTAGTTTCGGGGTTAGTACGTAGTACAGTTCAGGTTACAAGTTGAAATGAAAGCTTAAAGCAAGATTGGTGGAAGTAATGAAAAATAAATGAAAATTCAATAATGTGGTACGAGCAGCATTCTTTCGCTCTTGTTTCTTCCGCTTTCGAAATTTTGTCGCGCTGATTGAGCTTTTCGAAATGACGCGCATAATAAGGAATGCAAGTCTTTGACCGTGAACTGCGAGCGTTTCTCATTGTAATCTGCATCTCTTTTGATAGGATGATAATCTTTCCATGATTTTGAGCATGAGTTACATTTCATTGATTATTTAAATTCGGTTTCTGAACATTGTTAAATTAAAGCGAGGAAATCAACTATAAAAGAATAAATTCTTTCACGGATTGCTTTCCGTAATCTTCAAATTGTTCGATCATCCTCTCTCTCACTATACTTCAACATAGATTTTAAGATCTATATAAGATTGTGACGAGTGACATTTTTGCACTCTAACATTTCCGCTTTAGAAATCTGAAAACGCCGATGAAGCTTTTTGCAACGACGCGCATTCTGAACAATGCGAATCATTGACCGTGAATGTTGTCATTATAATCAGGCTTTATTTCTTCTTCTTCTAAAATTAACGATCCACTGAAAATCGCTTATGCCGACGCAATTGATTGGAAAATTAATCGCGGGTCGTCGGTATTATGCCTTTCTTGGGGGCAAATCATTATTATAAACCTGAGCGTCTTTAAGTGGCGAGTAGGAGTGCGTTCGGAAATTAGTTTCGGGGTTAGAACGTAGTACAGTTCAGGATGCAAGTTGAAATCAAAGCTTAAAGCAAGATTGGTTGAAGTAATGAAAAATAAATGTAAATTCAATATTGTGGGACAAGCAGCATTCGTTCGCTCTTGATTCTTCCGCTTTCGAAATCTCGTCGCGCTAATTAAGCTTTTCGCAATGACGCGCATTTTGAGGAATGCAAGTCTTTGACCGTGAACCGCGAGCGTTTCTCATTGTAATCTGCATCTCTTTTGAAAGGATGATACTCTTTCCATGATTTTAAGTATGAGTTACATTACATTGATTATTAAAATTTAGTTTCTGAACATTGTTAAATTAAAGCGAGAAAATCAACTATAAAAGAATAAACTCTTTCACGGATTGCTTTCCGTAATCTTCAAATTGTTCGATCATCCTCTCTCTCACTATACTGCAACCTAGATTTTAAGATCTATATAAGATTGTGAGACGAGTGACATTTTTGCACTCTTACATTTCCGCTTCAGAAATCTGAATACGCCGATAAAGCTTTTTGCAACGACGAGCATTCTGAACAATGCGAGTCGTTGACCGTGAATGTTGTCATTATAATCAGGCTTTATTTCTTCTTCTTCTAAAATTAACGATCCACTGAAAATCGCTTATGCCGACGCAATTGATTGGAAAATTAATCGCGGGTCGTCGGTATTATGCCTTTCTTGGGGGCAAATCATTATTATAAACCTGAGCGTCTTTAAGTGGCGAGTAGGAGTGCGTTCGGAAATTAGTTTCGGGGTTAGAACGTAGTACAGTTCAGGATGCAAGTTGAAATCAAAGCTTAAAGCAAGATTGGTTGAAGTAATGAAAAATAAATGTAAATTCAATATTGTGGGACGAGCAGCATTCGTTCGCTCTTGTTTCTTCCGCTTTCGAAATCTCGTCGCGCTGATTAAGCTTTTCGTAATGACGCGCATTTTGAGGAATGCAAGTCTTTGACCGTGAACCGCGAGCTTTTCACATTGTAATCTGCATCTCTTTTGAGAGGATGATAATCTTTCCAGGATTTTTAGTATGAGTTACATTACGTTGATTATGAAAGTTCAGTTTCTGAAAATTGTTAAATTAAAGCGAGGAAATCAACTATAAAAGAATAAACTCTTTCACGGATTGCTTTTCTTAATCTTCAAATGGTTTGATCATTCTCTCTCTCACTATACTTCAACCTAGATTTTAAGATCTATATAAGATAGTGACAAGTGAAATTTTTGCACTCTTACATTTCCGCTTTAGAAATCTGAAAACGCCGATGAAGCTTTTTGCAACGACGCGCATCCTGAACAATGCGAGTCGTTGACCGTGAATGTTGTCATTATAATCAGGCTTTTTTGCTTCTTCTTATGAAATTCACGATCCACTTAAGATTGCTTTTGCCGACGCAATTGATTGGGAAATCAATCGCGGGTCGTCGGTATTTTTCCCTTCTTGGAGGCAAATCATCATTATAAAACTGCGCGCCTTTGAGTGGCGAGTAGGAGTGCGTTCGGAAATTAGTTTCGGGGTAAGTACGTAGTACAGTTCAGGTTACAAGTTGAAATCAAAGCTTAAAGCAAGATTGGTTGAAGTAAAAAAAATAAATGTAAATTCAATAATGTTGGACGAGCAGCATTCTTTCGCTCTTGTTTTCCCGCTTTCGAAATTTTGTCGCGCGGATTGAGCTTTTCGAAATGACGCGCATTTTGAGGAATGCAAGTCTTTGACCGTGAACCGCGAGCGTTTCTCATTGTAATCTGCATCTCTTTTGATAGGATGATACTCTTTCCATGATTTTAAGTATGAGTTACATTACATTGATTATTAAAATTTAGTTTCTGAACATTGTTAAATTAAAGCAAGAAAATCAACTATAAAAGAATAAACTCTTTCACGGATTGCTTTCCGTAATCTTCAAATTGTTCGATCATCCTCTCTCTCACTATACTGCAACCTAGATTTTAAGATCTATATAAGATTGTGAGACGAGTGACATTTTTGCACTCTTAAATTTCCGCTTCAGAAATCTGAATACGCGGATAAAGCTTTTTGCAACGACGAGCATTCTGAACAATGCGAGTCGTTGACCGTGAATGTTGTCATTATAATCAGGCTTTATTTCTTCTTCTTCTAAAATTAACGATCCACTGAAAATCGCTTATCCCGACGCAATTGATTGGAAAATTAATCGCGTGTCGTCGGTATTATGCCTTTCTTGGGGGCAAATCATTATTATAAACCTGAGCGTCTTTAAGTGGCGAGTAGGAGTGCGTTCGGAAATTACTTTCGGGGTTAGAACGTAGTACACTTCAGGATGCAAGTTGAAATCAAAGCTTAAAGCAAGATTGGTTGAAGTAATGAAAAATAAATGTAAACCAAATAATGTGTGACGAGCAGAATCGTTCGCTCTTGTTTCTTCCGCTTTCGAAATCTCGTCGCGCTGATTAAGCTTTTCGCAATGACGCGCATTTTGAGGAATGCAAGTCTTTGACCGTGAACCGCGAGCGTTTCTCATTGTAATCTGCATCTCTTTTGAAAGGATTTATACTCTTTTCATGATTTTACGTATGAGTTACATTACATTGATTATTGAAATTTAGTTTCTGAACATTGTTAAATTAAAACGATAAAATCAACTATGAAAGAATAAACTCTTTCACGGATTGCTTTTCGTAATCTTCAAATTGTTCGATCTTCCTCTCTCTCACTATACTGCAACCTAGATTTTAAGATCTATATAAGATTGTGACGAGTGAAATTTTTGCACTCTTGCATTTCCACTTTAGAAATCCGAAAACGCCGATGAAGCTTTTTGCAACGACGCGCATTCTGAACAATGCGAGTCGTTGACCGTGAATGTTGTCATTATAATCAGGCTTTTTTGCTTCTTCTTATGGAATTCACGATCCACTTAAGATTGCTTTTGCCGACGCAATTGATTGGGAAATCAATCGCGGGTCGTCGGTATTTTTCCCTTCTTGGAGGCAAATCATCATTATAAAACTGCGCGCCTTTGAGTGGCGAGTAGGAGTGCGTTCGGAAATTAGTTTCGGGGTAAGTACGTAGTACAGTTCAGGTTACAAGTTGAAATCAAAGCTTAAAGCAAGATTGGTTGGAGTAATAAAAAATAAATGTAAATTCAATAATGTTGGACGAGCAGCATTCTTTCGCTCTTGTTTTCCCGCTTTCGAAATTTTGTCGCGCGGATTGAGCTTTTCGAAATGACGCGCATTTTGAGGAATGCAAGTCTTTGACCGTGAACCGCGAGCGTTTCTCATTGTAATCTGCATCTCTTTTGATAGGATGATAATCTTTCCATGATTTTTAGTATGAGTTACAGTTCATTGATTATTAAAATTCAGTTTCTGAACATTGTTAAATTAAAGCAAGGAAATCAACAATAAAAGAATAAACTCTTTCACGGATTGCTTTCCGTAATCTTCAAATTGTTCGATCATCCTCTCTCTCACTATACTTCAACCTAGATTTTAAGATCTATATAAGATTGTGACGAGTGACATTTTTGCACTCTTACATTTCCGCTTTAGAAATCTGAAAACGCCGATGAAGCTTTTTGCAACGACGCGCATTCTGAACAATGCGAGTCGTTGACCGTGAATGTTGTCATTATAATCAGGCTTTATTTCTTCATCTTATGGAATTCACGATCGACGGAAAATCGCTTTTGCCGACGCAATTGATTAGAAAATTAATCGCAGGTCGTCGGTATTTTTCCTTTCTTGGGGGCAAATCATTATCATAAAACTGCGCGCCTTTAAGTGGCGAGTAGGAGTGCGTTCGGAAATTAGTTTCGGTGTTAGTACGTAGTACAGTTCAGGATGCAAGTTGAAATCAAAGCTTAAAGCAAGATTGGTTGAAGTAATGAAAAATAAATGTAAATTCAATTTTGTGGGACGAGCAGCATTCGTTCGCTCTTGTTTCTTCCGCTTTCGAAATCTCGTCGCGCTGATTAAGCTTTTCGTAATGACGCGCATTTTGAGGAATGCAAGTCTTTGACCGTGAACCGCGAGCTTTTCACATTGTAATCTGCATCTCTTTTGAAAGGATGATAATCTTTCCAGGATTTTTAGTATGAGTTACATTACGCTGATTATGAAAGTTCAGTTTCTGAACATTGTTAAATTAAAGCGAGGAAATCAACTATAAAAGAATAAACTCTTTCACGGATTGCTTTTCTGAATCTTCAAATGGTTTGATCATTCTCTCTCTCACTATACTTCAACCTAGATTTTAAGATCTATATAAGATAGTGACAAGTGAAATTTTTGCACTCTTACATTTCCGCTTTAGAAATCTGAAAACGCCGATGAAGCTTTTTGCAACGACGCGCATCCTGAACAATGCGAGTCGTTGACCGTGAATGTTGTATAATCAGGCTTTTTTTCTTCTTCTTATGGAATGAACGATCCACTGAAAATCGCTTTTGCCGACGCTATTTATTGGGAAATCAATCGCGGGTCGTCGGTATTTTTCCCTTTTTGGGGGCAAATCATTATTATAAAACTGCGCGCCTGTGCGTGGCCAGTAGGAGTGCGTTCGGAAATTAGTTTCGGGGTTAGTACGTAGTACAGTTCAGGTTACAAGTTGAAATCAAAGCTTAAAGCAAGATTGGTGGGAGTAATGAAAAATAAATGAAAATTCAATAATGTGTTACGAGCAGCATTCTTTCGCTCTTGTTTCTTCCGCTTTCGAAATTTTGTCGCGCTGATTGAGCTTTTCGAAATGACGCGCATAATAAGGAATGCAAGTCTTTGACCGTGAACCGCGAGCGTTTCTCATTGTAATCTGCATCTCTTTTGATAGGATGATAATCTTTCCATGATTTTGAGCATGAGTTACATTTCATTGATTATTTAAATTCGGTTTCTGAACATTGTTAAATTAAAGCGGGGAAATCAACTATAAAAGAATAACTCTTTCACGGATTGCTTTCCGTAATCATCAAATTGTTCGATCATCCTCTCTCTCACTATACTTCAACATAGATTTTAAGATCTATATAAGATTGTGACGAGTGACATTTTTGAACTCTAACATTTCCGCTTTAGAAATCTGAAAACGCCGATGAAGCTTTTTGCAACGACGCGCATTCTGAACAATGCGAATCGTTGACCGTGAATGTTGTCATTATAATCAGGCTTTATTTCTTCTTCTTCTAAAATTAACGATCCACTGAAAGTCGCTTATGCCGACGCAATTGATTGGAAAATTAATAGCGGGTCGTCGGTATTATGCCTTTCTTGGGGGCAAATCATTATTATAAACCTGAGCGTCTTTAAGTGGCGAGTAGGAGTGCGTTCGGAAATTAGTTTCGGGGTTAGAACGTAGTACAGTTCAGGATGCAAGTTGAAATCAAAGCTTAAAGCAAGATTAGTTGAAGTAATGAAAAATAAATGTAAACCAAATAATGTGTGACGAGCAGAATCGTTCGCTCTTGTTTCTTCCGCTTTCGAAATCTTGTCGCGCTGATTAAGCTTTTCGCAATGACGCGCATTTTGAGGAATGCAAGTCTTTGACCGTGAACCGCGAGCGTTTCTCATTGTAATCTGCATCTCTTTTGATAGGATGATAATCTTTCCATGATTTTTTGTATGAGTTACAGTTCATTGATGATTGAAATTCAGTTTCTGAACATTGTTAAATTAAAGCAAGGAAATCAACAATAAAAGAATAAACTCTTGCACGGATTGCTTTCCGTAATCTTTAAATTGTTCGATCATCTTCTCTCTCACTATACTTCAACCTAGATTTTAAGATCTATATAAGATTGTGACGAGTGACATTTTTGCACTCTAACATTTCCGCTTTAGAAATCTGAAGACGACGATGAAGCTTTTTGCAACGACGCGCATTCTGAACAATGCGAGTCGTTGACCGTAAATGTGGTCATTATAATCAGGCTTTATTTCTTTTTCGCATGGAATTAACGATCCACTGAAGATTGCTTTTGCCGACCCAATTGATTGGGAAATCAAACGCGGGTCGTCAGTATTTTTCCCTTCTTGGGGGCAAATCATTATTATAAACCTGAGCGTCTTTAAGTGGCGAGTAGGAGTGCGTTCGGAAATTAGTTTCGGGGTAAGTACGTAGTACAGTTCAGGTTACAAGTTGAAATCAAAGCTTAAAGCAAGATTAGTTGAAGTAATGAAAAATAAATGTAAACCAAATAATGTGTGACGAGCAGAATCGTTCGCTCTTGTTTCTTCCGCTTTCGAAATCTCGTCGCGCTGATTAAGCTTTTCGCAATGACGCGCATTTTGAGGAATGCAAGTCTTTGACCGTGAACCGCGAGCGTTTCTCATTGTAATCTGCATCTCTTTTGATAGGATGATAATCTTTCCATGATTTTTAGTATGAGTTACAGTTCATTGATTATTGAAATTCAGTTTCTGAACATTGTTAAATTAAAGCAAGGAAATCAACAATAAAAGAATAAACTCTTGCACGGATTGCTTTCCGTAATCTTCAAATTGTTCGATCATCCTCTCTCTCACTATACTTCAACCTAGATTTTAAGATCTATATAAGAGTTTGACGAGTTACATTTCTGCACTCTTACATTTCCGCTTTAGAAATCTGAAAACACCGATGAAGCTTTTTGCAACGACGCGCATTCTGAACAATGCGAGTCGTTGACCGTGAATGTTGTCATTATAATCAGGCTTTATTTCTTCATCTTATGAAATTCACGATCCACCGAAGATTGCTTTTGCCGACGCAATTGATTGGGAAATCAATCGCGGGTCCTTGGTATTTTTTCCTTCTTGGAGGAAACTCAACATTATAAAACTGCGCGCTTTTGAGTGGCGAGTAGGAGTGCGTTCGGAAATTAGTTTCGGGGTTAGTACGTTGTACAGTTCAGGTTACAAGTTGAAATCAAAGCTTAAAGCAAGATTGGATGAAGTAATGAAAAAAAAATGTAAACCAAATAATGTGTGACGAGCAGAATCGTTCGCTCTTGTTTCTTCCGCTTTCGAAATCTCGTCGCGCTGATTAAGCTTTTCGCAATGACGCGCATTTTGAGGAATGCAAGTCTTTGACCGTGAACCGCGAGCGTTTCACATTGAAGTCTGCATCTCTTTTGAAAGGATGATAATCTTTCCATGATTTTAAGTATGAGTTACATTTCATTGATTATTTAAATTCGGTTTCTGAACATTGTTAAATTAAAGCGAGAAAATCAACTATAAAAGAATAAACTCTTTCACGGATTGCTTTCTGTAATCTTCAAATTGTTCGATCATCCTCTCTCTAACTATACTGCAACCTAGATTTTAAGATCTATATAAGATTGTGGGACGAGTGACATTTTTGCACTCTTACATTTACGCTTCAGAAATCTGAATACGCCGATAAAGCTTTTTGCAACGACGAGCATTCTGAACAATGCGAGTCGTTGACCGTGAATGTTGTCATTATAATCAGGCTTTATTTCTTCATCTTATGAAATTCACGATCCACTGAAAATCGCTTATGCCGACGCAATTGATTGGAAAATTAATAGCGTGTCGTTGGTATTATTCCTTTCTTGGGGGCAAATCATTATTATAAAACTGAGCGTCTTTGAGTGGCGAGTAGGAGTGCGTTCGGAAATTAGTTTCGGGGTTAGTACGTAGTACAGTTCAGGTTACAAGTTGAAATCACAGCTTAAAGCAAGATTGGTTGAAGTAATGAAAAATAAATGTAAATTCAATATTGTGGGACGAGCAGCATTCGTTCGCTCTTGTTTCTTCCGCTTTCGAATTCTCGTCGCGCTGATTAAGCTTTTCGCAATGACGCGCATTTTGAGGAATGCAAGTCTTTGACCGTGAACCGCGAGCGTTTCTCATTGTAATCTGCATCTCTTTTGAAAGGATGATACTCTTTCCATGATTTTAAGTATGAGTTACATTACATTGATTATTAAAATTTAGTTTCTGAACATTGTTAAATTAAAGCGAGAAAATCAACTATAAAAGAATAAACTCTTTCACGGATTGCTTTCTGTAATCTTCAAATTGTTCGATCATCCTCTCTCTAACTATACTGCAACGTAGATTTTGAGATCTATATAAGATTGTGAGACGAGTGACATTTTTGCACTCTTACATTTACGCTTCAGAAATCTGAATACGCCGATAAAGCTTTTTGCAACGACGAGCATTCTGAACAATGCGAGTCGTTGACCGTGAATGTTGTCATTATAATCAGGCTTTATTTCTTCATCTTATGAAATTCACGATCCACCGAAGATTGCTTTTGCCGACGCAATTGATTGGGAAATCAATCGCGGGTCCTTGGTATTTTTTCCTTCTTGGAGGAAACTCAACATTATAAAACTGCGCGCTTTTGAGTGGCGAGTAGGAGTGCGTTCGGAAATTAGTTTCGGGGTTAGTACGTTGTACAGTTCAGGTTACAAGTTGAAATCAAAGCTTAAAGCAAGATTGGATGAAGTAATGAAAAAAAAATGTAAACCAAATAATGTGTGACGAGCAGAATCGTTCGCTCTTGTTTCTTCCGCTTTCGAAATCTCGTCGCGCTGATTAAGCTTTTCGCAATGACGCGCATTTTGAGGAATGCAAGTCTTTGACCGTGAACCGCGAGCGTTTCACATTGAAGTCTGCATCTCTTTTGAAAGGATGATAATCTTTCCATGATTTTAAGTATGAGTTACATTTCATTGATTATTTAAATTCGGTTTCTGAACATTGTTAAATTAAAGCGAGAAAATCAACTATAAAAGAATAAACTCTTTCACGGATTGCTTTCTGTAATCTTCAAATTGTTCGATCATCCTCTCTCTAACTATACTGCAACCTAGATTTTAAGATCTATATAAGATTGTGGGACGAGTGACATTTTTGCACTCTTACATTTACGCTTCAGAAATCTGAATACGCCGATAAAGCTTTTTGCAACGACGAGCATTCTGAACAATGCGAGTCGTTGACCGTGAATGTTGTCATTATAATCAGGCTTTATTTCTTCATCTTATGAAATTCACGATCCACTGAAAATCGCTTATGCCGACGCAATTGATTGGAAAATTAATAGCGTGTCGTTGGTATTATTCCTTTCTTGGGGGCAAATCATTATTATAAAACTGAGCGTCTTTGAGTGGCGAGTAGGAGTGCGTTCGGAAATTAGTTTCGGGGTTAGTACGTAGTACAGTTCAGGTTACAAGTTGAAATCACAGCTTAAAGCAAGATTGGTTGAAGTAATGAAAAATAAATGTAAATTCAATATTGTGGGACGAGCAGCATTCGTTCGCTCTTGTTTCTTCCGCTTTCGAATTCTCGTCGCGCTGATTAAGCTTTTCGCAATGACGCGCATTTTGAGGAATGCAAGTCTTTGACCGTGAACCGCGAGCGTTTCTCATTGTAATCTGCATCTCTTTTGAAAGGATGATACTCTTTCCATGATTTTAAGTATGAGTTACATTACATTGATTATTAAAATTTAGTTTCTGAACATTGTTAAATTAAAGCGAGAAAATCAACTATAAAAGAATAAACTCTTTCACGGATTGCTTTCTGTAATCTTCAAATTGTTCGATCATCCTCTCTCTAACTATACTGCAACGTAGATTTTGAGATCTATATAAGATTGTGAGACGAGTGACATTTTTGCACTCTTACATTTACGCTTCAGAAATCTGAATACGCCGATAAAGCTTTTTGCAACGACGAGCATTCTGAACAATGCGAGTCGTTGACCGTGAATGTTGTCATTATAATCAGGCTTTATTTCTTCATCTTATGAAATTCACGATCCACTGAAGATTGCTTTTGCCGACGCAATTGATTGGGAAATTGATCGCGGGTCGTCGGTATTTTTCCTTTCTTGGGGGCAAATCATTATTATAAAACTGAGCGTCTTTGAGTGGCGATTAGGAGTGCGTTCGGAAATTAGTTTCGGGGTTAGAACGTAGTACAGTTCAGGATGCAAGTTGAAATCAAAGCTTAAAGCAAGATTGGTTGAAGTAATGAAAAATAAATGTAAATTCAATATTGTGGGACGAGCAGCATTCGTTCGCTCTTGTTTCTTCCGCTTTCGAAATCTCGTCGCGCTGATTAAGCTTTTCGCAATGACGCGCATTTTGAGGAATGGAAGTCTTTGACCGTAAACCGCGAGCGTTTCACATTGTAATCTGCATCTCTTTTGAAAGGATGATAATCTTTCCATGATTTAAAGTATGAGTTACATTTCATTGCTTATTTAAATTCGGTTTCTGAACATTGTTAAATTAAAGCGAGAAAATCAACTATGAAAGAATAAACTCTTTCACGGATTGCTTTCTGTAATCTTCAAATTGTTCGATCATCCTCTCTCTAACTATACTGCAACCTAGATTTTAAGATCTATATAAGATTGTGACGAGTGACATTTTTGCACTCTAACATTTCCGCTTTAAAAATCTGAAAACGCCGATGAAGTTTTTTGCAACGACGCGCATTCTGAACAATGCGAGTCGTTGACCGTGAATGTTGTCATTA
The DNA here is from genome assembly GCA_028476575.1 of Platygaster robiniae. Taxonomy (NCBI): domain Eukaryota; kingdom Metazoa; phylum Arthropoda; class Insecta; order Hymenoptera; family Platygastridae; genus Platygaster; species Platygaster robiniae. Next base: position 29,142,876 of record CM052020.1, on the reverse strand, counting down.
TAATCAGGCTTTATTTCTTCATCTTATGAAATTCACGATCCACCGAAGATTGCTTTTGCCGACGCAATTGATTGGGAAATCAATCGCGGGTCTTCGGTATTATTCCTTTCTTGGGGGCAAATCATTATTATAAAACTGAGCGTCTTTGAGTGGCGAGTAGGAGTGCGTTCGGAAATTAGTTTCGGGGTTAGTACGTAGTACAGTTCAGGTTACAAGTTGAAATCACAGCTTAAAGCAAGATTGGTTGAAGTAATGAAAAATAAATGTAAATTCAATATTGTGGGACGAGCAGCATTCGTTCGCTCTTGTTTCTTCCGCTTTCGGAATCTCGTCGCGCTGATTAAGCTTTTCGCAATGACGCGTATTTTGAGGAATGCAAGTCTTTGACCGTAAACCGCGAGCGTTTCACATTGTAATCTGCATCTCTTTTGAAAGGATGATAATCTTTCCATGATTTAAAGCATGAGTTACATTTCATTGCTTATTTAAATTCGGTTTCTGAACATTGTTAAAGTAAAGCGAGGTAATCAACTATAAAAGAATAAACTCTTGCACGGATTGCTTTCCGTAATCTTCAAATTGTTCGATCATCTTCTCTCTCACTATACTTCAACCTAGATTTTAAGATCTATATAAGATTGTGACGAGTGACATTTTTGCACTCTAACATTTCCGCTTTAGAAATCTGAAGACGCCGATGAAGCTTTTTGCAACTACGCGCATTCTGAACAATGCGAGTCGTTGACCGTAAATGTGGTCATTATAATCAGGCTTTATTTCTTTTTCTTATGGAATTAACGATCCACTGAAAATTGCTTTTGCCGACGCAATTGATTGGGAAATTAAACGCGGGTCGTCAGTATTTTTCCCTTCTTGGGGGAAATTATCATTATAAAACTGAGCGTCTCTGAGTGGCGAGTAGGAGTGCGTTCGGAAATTAGTTTCGGGGTTAGAACGTAGTACAGTTCAGGATGCAAGTTGAAATCAAAGCTTAAAGCAAGATTGGTTGAAGTGATGAAAAATAAATGTAAATTCAATATTGTGGGACGAGCAGCATTCGTTCGCTCTTGTTTCTTCCGCTTTCGAAATCTCGTCGCGCTGATTAAGCTTTTCGTAATGACGCGCATTTTGAGGAATGCAAGTCTTTGACCGTGAACCGCGAGCTTTTCACATTGTAATCTGCATCTCTTTTGAGAGGATGATAATCTTTCCAGGATTTTTAGTATGAGTTACATTACGTTGATTATGAAAGTTCAGTTCCTGAACATTGTTAAATTAAAGCGAGGAAATCAACTATAAAAGAATAAACTCTTTCACGGATTGCTTTTCTTAATCTTCAAATGGTTTGATCATTCTCTCTCTCACTATACTTCAACCTAGATTTTAAGATCTATATAAGATAGTGACAAGTGAAATTTTTGCACTCTTACATTTCCGCTTTAGAAATCTGAAAACGCCGATGAAGCTTTTTGCAACGACGCGCATCCTGAACAATGCGAGTCGTTGACCGTGAATGTTGTCATTATAATCAGGCTTTTTTGCTTCTTCTTATGGATTTCACGATCCACTTAAGATTGCTTTTGCCGACGCAATTGATTGGGAAATCAATCGCGGGTCGTCGGTATTTTTCCCTTCTTGAAGGCAAATCATCATTATAAAACTGCGCGCCTTTGAGTGGCGAGTAGGAGTGCGTTCGGAAATTAGTTTCGGGGTAAGTACGTAGTACAGTTCAGGTTACAAGTTGAAATCAAAGCTTAAAGCAAGATTGGTTGAAGTAATAAAAAATAAATGTAAATTCAATAATGTTGGACGAGCAGCATTCTTTCGCTCTTGTTTTCCCGCTTTCGAAATTTTGTCGCGCGGATTAGCTTTTCGAAATGACGCGCATTTTGAGGAATGCAAGTCTTTGACCGTGAACTGCGAGCGTTTCTCATTGTAATCTGCATCTCTTTTGATAGGATGATAATCTTTCCATGATTTTTAGTATGAGTTACAGTTCATTGATTATTAAAATTCAGTTTCTGAACATTGTTAAATTAAAGCAAGGAAATCAACAATAAAAGAATAAACTCTTGCACGGATTGCTTTCCGTAATCTTTAAATTGTTCGATCATCTTCTCTCTCACTATACTTCAACCTAGATTTTAAGATCTATATAAGATTGTGACGAGTGACATTTTTGCACGCTAACATTTCCGCTTTAGAAATCTGAAGACGCCGATGAAGCTTTTTGCAACGACGCGCATTCTGAACAATGCGAGTCGTTGACCGTAAATGTGGTCATTATAATCAGGCTTTATTTCTTTTTCTTATGGAATTAGCGATCCAATGAAAATTGCTTTTGCCGACGCAATTGATTGGGAAATTAAACGCGGGTCGTCAGTATTTTTCCCTTCTTGGGGGAAATTATCATTATAAAACTGAGCGTCTCTGAGTGGCGAGTAGGAGTGCGTTCGGAAATTAGTTTCGGGGTTAGAACGTAGTACAGTTCAGGATGCAAGTTGAAATCAAAGCTTAAAGCAAGATTGGTTGAAGTAATGAAAAATAAATGTAAATTCAATTTTGTGGGACGAGCAGCATTCGTTCGCTCTTGTTTCTTCCGCTTTCGAAATCTCGTCGCGCTGATTAAGCTTTTCGTAATGACGCGCATTTTGAGGAATGCAAGTCTTTGACCGTGAACCGCGAGCTTTTCACATTGTAATCTGCATCTCTTTTGAGAGGATGATAATCTTTCCAGGATTTTTAGTATGAGTTACATTACGTTGATTATGAAAGTTCAGTTTCTGAACATTGTTAAATTAAAGCGAGGAAATCAACTATAAAAGAATAAACTCTTTCACGGATTGCTTTTCTTAATCTTCAAATGGTTTGATCATTCTCTCTCTCACTATACTTCAACCTAGATTTTAAGATCTATATAAGATAGTGACAAGTGAAATTTTTGCACTCTTACATTTCCGCTTTAGAAATCTGAAAACGCCGATGAAGCTTTTTGCAACGACGCGCATCCTGAACAATGCGAGTCGTTGACCGTGAATGTTGTATAATCAGGCTTTTTTTCTTCTTCTTATGGAATGAACGATCCACTGAAAATCGCTTTTGCCGACGCTATTTATTGGGAAATCAATCGCGGGTCGTCGGTATTTTTCCCTTTTTGGGGGCAAATCATTATTATAAAACTGCGCGCCTTTGCGTGGCCAGTAGGAGTGCGTTCGGAAATTAGTTTCGGGGTTAGTACGTAGTACAGTTCAGGTTACAAGTTGAAATCAAAGCTTAAAGCAAGATTGGTGGGAGTAATGAAAAATAAATGAAAATTCAATAATGTGTTACGAGCAGCATTCTTTCGCTCTTGTTTCTTCCGCTTTCGAAATCTCGTCGCGCTGATTAAGCTTTTCGCAATGACGCGCATTTTGAGGAATTCAAGTCTTTGACCGTAAACCGCGAGCGTTTCACATTGTAATCTGCATCTCTTTTGAAAGGATGATAATCTTTCCATGATTTAAAGTATGAGTTACATTTCATTGCTTATTTAAATTCGGTTTCTGAACATTGTTAAATTAAAGCGAGGTAATCAACTATAAAAGAATAAACTCTTTCACGGATTGCTTTCCGTAATCTTCAAATTGTTCGATCATCTTCTCTCTCACTATACTTCAACCTAGATTTTAAGATCTATATAAGATTGTGACGAGTGACATTTTTGCACTCTAACATTTCCGCTTTAAAAATCTGAAGACGCCGATCAAGCTTTTTGCAACGACGCACATTCTGAACAATGCGAGTCGTTGACCGTAAATGTGGTCATTATAATCAGGCTTTATTCCTTTTTCTTATGGAATTAACGATCCACTGAAAATTGCTTTTGCCGACGCAATTGATTGGGAAATTGATCGCGGGTCGTCGGTATTTTTCCTTTCTTGGGGGCAAATCATTATTATAAAACTGAGCGTCGTTGAGTGGCGATTAGGAGTGCGTTCGGAAATTAGTTTCGGGGTTAGAACGTAGTACAGTTCAGGATGCAAGTTGAAATCAAAGCTTAAAGCAAGATTGGTTGAAGTAATGAAAAATAAATGTAAATTCAATATTGTGGGACGAGCAGCATTCGTTCGCTCTTGTTTCTTCCGCTTTCGAAATCTCGTCGCGCTGATTAAGCTTTTCGCAATGACGCGCATTTTGAGGAATTCAAGTCTTTGACCGTAAACCGCGAGCGTTTCACATTGTAATCTGCATCTCTTTTGAAAGGATGATAATCTTTCCATGATTTAAAGTATGAGTTACATTTCATTGCTTATTTAAATTCGGTTTCTGAACATTGTTAAATTAAAGCGAGGTAATCAACTATAAAAGAAGAAACTCTTTCACGGATTGCTTTCCGTAATCTTCAAATTGTTCGATCATCTTCTCTCTCACTATACTTCAACCTAGATTTTAAGATCTATATAAGATTGTGACGAGTGACATTTTTGCACTCTAACATTTCCGCTTTAAAAATCTGAAGACGCCGATCAAGCTTTTTGCAACGACGCGCATTCTGAACAATGCGAGTCGTTGACCGTAAATGTGGTCATTATAATCAGGCTTTATTCCTTTTTCTTATGGAATTAACGATCCACTGAAAATTGCTTTTGCCGACGCAATTGATTGGGAAATTAAACGCAGGTCGTCAGTATTTTTCCCTTTTTGGGGGAAATTATCATTATAAAACTGAGCGTCTCTGAGTGGCGAGTAGGAGTGCGTTCGGAAATTAGTTTCGTGGTTAGAACGTAGTACAGTTTAGGATGCAAGTTGAAATCAAAGCTTAAAGCAAGATTGGTTGAAGTAATGAAAAATAAATGTAAATTCAATATTGTGGGACGAGCAGCATTCGTTCGCTCTTGTTTCTTCCGCTTTCGAAACCTCGTCGCGCTGATTAAGCTTTTCGCAATGACGCGCATTTTGAGGAATGCAAGTCTTTGACCGTAAACCGCGAGCGTTTCACATTGTAATCTGCATCTCTTTTGAAAGGATGATAATCTTTCCATGATTTAAAGTATGAGTTACATTTCATTGCTTATTTAAATTCGGTTTCTGAACATTGTTAAAGTAAAGCGAGGTAATCAACTATAAAAGAATAAACTCTTGGACGGATTGCTTTCCGTAATCTTCAAATTGTTCGATCATCCTCTCTCTCACTATACTTCAACCTAGATTTTAAGATCTATATAAGATTTTGACGAGTTACATTTCTGCACTCTTACATTTCCGCTTTAGAAATCTGAAAACACCGATGAAGCTTTTTGCAACGACGCGCATTCTGAACAATGCGAGTCGTTGACCGTGAATGTTGTCATTATAATCAGGCTTTATTTCTTCATCTTATGAAATTCACGATCCACCGAAGATTGCTTTTGCCGACGCAATTGATTGGGAAATCAATCGCGGGTCTTCGGTATTATTCCTTTCTTGGGGGCAAATCATTATTATAAAACTGAGCGTCTTTGAGTGGCGAGTAGGAGTGCGTTCGGAAATTAGTTTCGGGGTTAGTACGTAGTACAGTTCAGGTTACAAGTTGAAATCACAGCTTAAAGCAAGATTGGTTGAAGTAATGAAAAATAAATGTAAATTCAATATTGTGGGACGAGCAGCATTCGTTCGCTCTTGTTTCGTCCGCTTTCGGAATCTCGTCGCGCTGATTAAGCTTTTCGCAATGACGCGTATTTTGAGGAATGCAAGTCTTTGACCGTAAACCGCGAGCGTTTCACATTGTAATCTGCATCTCTTTTGAAAGGATGATAATCTTTCCATGATTTAAAGCATGAGTTACATTTCATTGCTTATTTAAATTCGGTTTCTGAACATTGTTAAAGTAAAGCGAGGTAATCAACTATAAAAGAATAAACTCTTGCACGGATTGCTTTCCGTAATCTTCAAATTGTTCGATCATCTTCTCTCTCACTATACTTCAACCTAGATTTTAAGATCTATATAAGATTGTGACGAGTGACATTTTTGCACTCTAACATTTCCGCTTTAGAAATCTGAAGACGCCGATGAAGCTTTTTGCAACGACGCGCATTCTGAACAATGCGAGTCGTTGACCGTAAATGTGGTCATTATAATCAGGCTTTATTTCTTTTTCTTATGGAATTAACGATCCACTGAAAATTGCTTTTGCCGACGCAATTGATTGGGAAATTAAACGCGGGTCGTCAGTATTTTTCCCTTCTTGGGGGAAATTATCATTATAAAACTGAGCGTCTCTGAGTGGCGAGTAGGAGTGCGTTCGGAAATTAGTTTCGGGGTTAGAACGTAGTACAGTTCAGGATGCAAGTTGAAATCAAAGCTTAAAGCAAGATTGGTTGAAGTGATGAAAAATAAATGTAAATTCAATATTGTGGGACGAGCAGCATTCGTTCGCTCTTGTTTCTTCCGCTTTCGAAATCTCGTCGCGCTGATTAAGCTTTTCGTAATGACGCGCATTTTGAGGAATGCAAGTCTTTGACCGTGAACCGCGAGCTTTTCACATTGTAATCTGCATCTCTTTTGAGAGGATGATAATCTTTCCAGGATTTTTAGTATGAGTTACATTACGTTGATTATGAAAGTTCAGTTCCTGAACATTGTTAAATTAAAGCGAGGAAATCAACTATAAAAGAATAAACTCTTTCACGGATTGCTTCTCTTAATCTTCAAATGGTTTGATCATTCTCTCTCTCACTATACTTCAACCTAGATTTTAAGATCTATATAAGATAGTGACAAGTGAAATTTTTGCACTCTTACATTTCCGCTTTAGAAATCTGAAAACGCCGATGAAGCTTTTTGCAACGACGCGCATCCTGAACAATGCGAGTCGTTGACCGTGAATGTTGTCATTATAATCAGGCTTTTTTGCTTCTTCTTATGGATTTCACGATCCACTTAAGATTGCTTTTGCCGACGCAATTGATTGGGAAATCAATCGCGGGTCGTCGGTATTTTTCCCTTCTTGAAGGCAAATCATCATTATAAAACTGCGCGCCTTTGAGTGGCGAGTAGGAGTGCGTTCGGAAATTAGTTTCGGGGTAAGTACGTAGTACAGTTCAGGTTACAAGTTGAAATCAAAGCTTAAAGCAAGATTGGTTGAAGTAATAAAAAATAAATGTAAATTCAATAATGTTGGACGAGCAGCATTCTTTCGCTCTTGTTTTCCCGCTTTCGAAATTTTGTCGCGCGGATTAGCTTTTCGAAATGACGCGCATTTTGAGGAATGCAAGTCTTTGACCGTGAACTGCGAGCGTTTCTCATTGTAATCTGCATCTCTTTTGATAGGATGATAATCTTTCCATGATTTTTAGTATGAGTTACAGTTCATTGATTATTAAAATTCAGTTTCTGAACATTGTTAAATTAAAGCAAGGAAATCAACAATAAAAGAATAAACTCTTGCACGGATTGCTTTCCGTAATCTTTAAATTGTTCGATCATCTTCTCTCTCACTATACTTCAACCTAGATTTTAAGATCTATATAAGATTGTGACGAGTGACATTTTTGCACGCTAACATTTCCGCTTTAGAAATCTGAAGACGCCGATGAAGCTTTTTGCAACGACGCGCATTCTGAACAATGCGAGTCGTTGACCGTAAATGTGGTCATTATAATCAGGCTTTATTTCTTTTTCTTATGGAATTAGCGATCCAATGAAAATTGCTTTTGCCGACGCAATTGATTGGGAAATTAAACGCGGGTCGTCAGTATTTTTCCCTTCTTGGGGGAAATTATCATTATAAAACTGAGCGTCTCTGAGTGGCGAGTAGGAGTGCGTTCGGAAATTAGTTTCGGGGTTAGAACGTAGTACAGTTCAGGATGCAAGTTGAAATCAAAGCTTAAAGCAAGATTGGTTGAAGTAATGAAAAATAAATGTAAATTCAATTTTGTGGGACGAGCAGCATTCGTTCGCTCTTGTTTCTTCCGCTTTCGAAATCTCGTCGCGCTGATTAAGCTTTTCGTAATGACGCGCATTTTGAGGAATGCAAGTCTTTGACCGTGAACCGCGAGCTTTTCACATTGTAATCTGCATCTCTTTTGAGAGGATGATAATCTTTCCAGGATTTTTAGTATGAGTTACATTACGTTGATTATGAAAGTTCAGTTTCTGAACATTGTTAAATTAAAGCGAGGAAATCAACTATAAAAGAATAAACTCTTTCACGGATTGCTTTTCTTAATCTTCAAATGGTTTGATCATTCTCTCTCTCACTATACTTCAACCTAGATTTTAAGATCTATATAAGATAGTGACAAGTGAAATTTTTGCACTCTTACATTTCCGCTTTAGAAATCTGAAAACGCCGATGAAGCTTTTTGCAACGACGCGCATCCTGAACAATGCGAGTCGTTGACCGTGAATGTTGTATAATCAGGCTTTTTTTCTTCTTCTTATGGAATGAACGATCCACTGAAAATCGCTTTTGCCGACGCTATTTATTGGGAAATCAATCGCGGGTCGTCGGTATTTTTCCCTTTTTGGGGGCAAATCATTATTATAAAACTGCGCGCCTTTGCGTGGCCAGTAGGAGTGCGTTCGGAAATTAGTTTCGGGGTTAGTACGTAGTACAGTTCAGGTTACAAGTTGAAATCAAAGCTTAAAGCAAGATTGGTGGGAGTAATGAAAAATAAATGAAAATTCAATAATGTGTTACGAGCAGCATTCTTTCGCTCTTGTTTCTTCCGCTTTCGAAATCTCGTCGCGCTGATTAAGCTTTTCGCAATGACGCGCATTTTGAGGAATTCAAGTCTTTGACCGTAAACCGCGAGCGTTTCACATTGTAATCTGCATCTCTTTTGAAAGGATGATCATCTTTCCATGATTTAAAGTATGAGTTACATTTCATTGCTTATTTAAATTCGGTTTCTGAACATTGTTAAATTAAAGCGAGGTAATCAACTATAAAAGAATAAACTCTTTCACGGATTGCTTTCCGTAATCTTCAAATTGTTCGATCATCTTCTCTCTCACTATACTTCAACCTAGATTTTAAGATCTATATAAGATTGTGACGAGTGACATTTTTGCACTCTAACATTTCCGCTTTAAAAATCTGAAGACGCCGATCAAGCTTTTTGCAACGACGCACATTCTGAACAATGCGAGTCGTTGACCGTAAATGTGGTCATTATAATCAGGCTTTATTCCTTTTTCTTATGGAATTAACGATCCACTGAAAATTGCTTTTGCCGACGCAATTGATTGGGAAATTAAACGCAGGTCGTCAGTATTTTTCCCTTTTTGGGGGAAATTATCATTATAAAACTGAGCGTCTCTGAGTGGCGAGTAGGAGTGCGTTCGGAAATTAGTTTCGTGGTTAGAACGTAGTACAGTTTAGGATGCAAGTTGAAATCAAAGCTTAAAGCAAGATTGGTTGAAGTAATGAAAAATAAATGTAAATTCAATATTGTGGGACGAGCAGCATTCGTTCGCTCTTGTTTCTTCCGCTTTCGAAACCTCGTCGCGCTGATTAAGCTTTTCGCAATGACGCGCATTTTGAGGAATGCAAGTCTTTGACCGTAAACCGCGAGCGTTTCACATTGTAATCTGCATCTCTTTTGAAAGGATGATAATCTTTCCATGATTTAAAGTATGAGTTACATTTCATTGCTTATTTAAATTCGGTTTCTGAACATTGTTAAAGTAAAGCGAGGTAATCAACTATAAAAGAATAAACTCTTGGACGGATTGCTTTCCGTAATCTTCAAATTGTTCGATCATCCTCTCTCTCACTATACTTCAACCTAGATTTTAAGATCTATATAAGATTTTGACGAGTTACATTTCTGCACTCTTACATTTCCGCTTTAGAAATCTGAAAACACCGATGAAGCTTTTTGCAACGACGCGCATTCTGAACAATGCGAGTCGTTGACCGTGAATGTTGTCATTATAATCAGGCTTTATTTCTTCATCTTATGAAATTCACGATCCACCGAAGATTGCTTTTGCCGACGCAATTGATTGGGAAATCAATCGCTGGTCTTCGGTATTTTTTCCTTCTTGGAGGCAAATCAACATTATAAAACTGCGCGCTTTTGAGTGGCGAGTAGGAGTGCGTTCGGAAATTAGTTTCGGGGTTAGTACGTTGTACAGTTCAGGTTACAAGTTGAAATCAAAGCTTAAAGCAAGATTGGATGAAGTAATGAAAAAAAAATGTAAACCAAATAATGTGTGACGAGCAGAATCGTTCGCTCTTGTTTCTTCCGCTTTCGAAATCTCGTCGCGCTGATTAAGCTTTTCGCAATGACGCGCATTTTGAGGAATGCAAGTCTTTGACCGTAAACCGCGAGCGTTTCTCATTGTAATCTGCATCTCTTTTGATAGGATGATAATCTTTCCATGATTTTTAGTATGAGTTACAGTTCATTGATGATTGAAATTCAGTTTCTGAACATTGTTAAATTAAAGCAAGGAAATCAACAATAAAAGAATAAACTCTTGCACGGATTGCTTTCCGTAATCTTTAAATTGTTCGATCATCTTCTCTCTCACTATACTTCAACCTAGATTTTAAGATCTATATAAGATTGTGACGAGTGACATTTTTGCACTCTAACATTTCCGCTTTAGAAATCTGAAGACGACGATGAAGCTTTTTGCAACGACGCGCATTCTGAACAATGCGAGTCGTTGACCGTAAATGTGGTCATTATAATCAGGCTTTATTTCTTTTTCTCATGGAATTAACGATCCACTGAAGATTGCTTTTGCCGACCCAATTGATTGGGAAATTAAACGCGGGTCGTCAGTATTTTTCCCTTCTTGGGGGCAAATCATTATTATAAACCTGAGCGTCTTTAAGTGGCGAGTAGGAGTGCGTTCGGAAATTAGTTTCGGGGTAAGTACGTAGTACAGTTCAGGTTACAAGTTGAAATCAAAGCGCAAAGCAAGATTAGTTGAAGTAATGAAAAATAAATGTAAACCAAATAATGTGTGACGAGCAGAATCGTTCGCTCTTGTTTCTTCCGCTTTCGAAATCTCGTCGCGCTGATTAAGCTTTTCGCAATGACGCGCATTTTGAGGAATGCAAGTCTTTGACCGTGAACCGCGAGCGTTTCTCATTGTAATCTGCATCTCTTTTGAAAGGATGATAATCTTTCCATGATTTTTAGTATGAGTTACAGTTCATTGATTATTGAAATTCAGTTTCTGAACATTGTTAAATTAAAGCAAGGAAATCAACAATAAAAGAATAAACTCTTGCACGGATTGCTTTCCGTAATCTTCAAATTGTTCGATCATCCTCTCTCTCACTATACTTCAACCTAGATTTTAAGATCTATATAAGATTTTGACGAGTTACATTTCTGCACTCTTACATTTCCGCTTTAGAAATCTGAAAACACCGATGAAGCTTTTTGCAACGACGCGCATTCTGAACAATGCGAGTCGTTGACCGTGAATGTTGTCATTATAATCAGGCTTTATTTCTTCATCTTATGAAATTCACGATCCACCGAAGATTGCTTTTGCCGACGCAATTGATTGGGAAATCAATCGCGGGTCTTTGGTATTTTTTCCTTCTTGGAGGAAACTCAACATTATAAAACTGCGCGCTTTTGAGTGGCGAGTAGGGGTGCGTTCGGAAATTAGTTTCGGGGTTAGTACGTTGTACAGTTCAGGTTACAAGTTGAAATCAAAGCTTAAAGCAAGATTGGATGAAGTAATGAAAAAAAAATGTAAACCAAATAATGTGTGACGAGCAGAATCGTTCGCTCTTGTTTCTTCCGCTTTCGAAATCTCGTCGCGCTGATTAAGCTTTTCGCAATGACGCGCATTTTGAGGAATGCAAGTCTTTGACCGTGAACCGCGAGCGTTTCTCATTGTAATCTGCATCTCTTTTGAAAGGATGATACTCTTTCCATGATTTTAAGTATGAGTTACATTACATTGATTATTAAAATTTAGTTTCTGAACATTGTTAAATTAAAGCGAGAAAATCAACTATAAAAGAATAAACTCTTTCACGGATTGCTTTCTGCAATCTTCAAATTGTTCGATCATCCTCTCTCTAACTATACTGCAACGTAGATTTTAAGATCTATATAAGATTGTGAGACGAGTGACATTTTTGCACTCTTACATTTACGCTTCAGAAATCTGAATACGCCGATAAAGCTTTTTGCAAAGACGAGCATTCTGAACAATGCGAGTCGTTGACCGTGAATGTGGTCATTATAATCAGGCTTTATTCCTTTTTCTTATGGAATTAACGATCCACTGAAAATTGCTTTTGCCGACGCAATTGATTGGGAAATTAAACGCAGGTCGTCAGTATTTTTCCCTTTTTGGGGGAAATTATCATTATAAAACTGAGCGTCTCTGAGTGGCGAGTAGGAGTGCGTTCGGAAATTAGTTTCGTGGTTAGAACGTAGTACAGTTTAGGATGCAAGTTGAAATCAAAGCTTAAAGCAAGATTGGTTGAAGTAATGAAAAATAAATGTAAATTCAATATTGTGGGACGAGCAGCATTCGTTCGCTCTTGTTTCTTCCGCTTTCGAAACCTCGTCGCGCTGATTAAGCTTTTCGCAATGACGCGCATTTTGAGGAATGCAAGTCTTTGACCGTAAACTGCGAGCGTTTCACATTGTAATCTGCATCTCTTTTGAAAGGATGATAATCTTTCCATGATTTAAAGTATGAGTTACATTTCATTGCTTATTTAAATTCGGTTTCTGAACATTGTTAAAGTAAAGCGAGGTAATCAACTATAAAAGAATAAACTCTTGGACGGATTGCTTTCCGTAATCTTCAAATTGTTCGATCATCCTCTCTCTCACTATACTTCAACCTAGATTTTAAGATCTATATAAGATTTTGACGAGTTACATTTCTGCACTCTTACATTTCCGCTTTAGAAATCTGAAAACACCGATGAAGCTTTTTGCAACGACGCGCATTCTGAACAATGCGAGTCGTTGACCGTGAATGTTGTCATTATAATCAGGCTTTATTTCTTCATCTTATGAAATTCACGATCCACCGAAGATTGCTTTTGCCGACGCAATTGATTGGGAAATCAATCGCGGGTCTTCGGTATTTTTTCCTTCTTGGAGGCAAATCAACATTATAAAACTGCGCGCTTTTGAGTGGCGAGTAGGAGTGCGTTCGGAAATTAGTTTCGGGGTTAGTACGTTGTACAGTTCAGGTTACAAGTTGAAATCAAAGCTTAAAGCAAGATTGGATGAAGTAATGAAAAAAAAATGTAAACCAAATAATGTGTGACGAGCAGAATCGTTCGCTCTTGTTTCTTCCGCTTTCGAAATCTCGTCGCGCTGATTAAGCTTTTCGCAATGACGCGCTATTTGAGGAATGCAAGTCTTTGACCGTAAACCGCGAGCGTTTCACATTGTAGTCTGCATCTCTTTTGAAAGGATGATCATCTTTCCATGATTTTAAGTATGAGTTACATTTCATTGATTATTTAAATTCGGTTTCTGAACATTATTAAATTAAAGCGAGGAAATCAACTATAAAAAAATAAACTGTTTCACGGATTGCTTTCCGTAATATTCAAATTGTTCGATCATCTTCTCTCTCACTATACTTCAACCTAGATTTTAAGATCTATATAAGATTGTGACGAGTGACATTTTTGCACTCTAACATTTCCGCTTTAGAAATCTGAAAACGCCGATGAAGTTTTTTGCAACGACGAGCATTTTGAACAATGCGAGTCGTTGACCGTGAATGTTGTCATTATAATCAGGCTTTATTTCTTCTTCTTCTAAAATTAACGATCCACTGAAAATCGCTTATGCCGACGCAATTGATTGGAAAATTAATAGCGTGTCGTTGGTATTATTCCTTTCTTGGGGGCAAATCATTATTATAAAACTGAGCGTCTTTGAGTGGCGAGTAGGAGTGCGTTCGGAAATTAGTTTCGGGGTTAGTACGTAGTACAGTTCAGGTTACAAGTTGAAATCACAGCTTAAAGCAAGATTGGTTGAAGTAATGAAAAATAAATGTAAATTCAATATTGTGGGACGAGCAGCATTCGTTCGCTCTTGTTTCTTCCGCTTTCGGAATCTCGTCGCGCTGATTAAGCTTTTCGCAATGACGCGCATTTTGAGGAATGCAAGTCTTTGACCGTAAACCGCGAGCGTTTCACATTGTAATCTGCATCTCTTTTGAGAGGATGATAATCTTTCCAGGATTTTTAGTATGAGTTACATTACGTTGATTATGAAAGTTCAGTTCCTGAACATTGTTAAATAAAAGCGAGGAAATCAACTATAAAAGAATAAACTCTTTCACGGATTGCTTTTCTTAATCTTCAAATGGTTTGATCATTCTCTCTCTCACTATACTTCAACCTAGATTTTAAGATCTATATAAGATAGTGACAAGTGAAATTTTTGCACTCTTACATTTCCGCTTGAGAAATCTGAAAACGCCGATGAAGCTTTTTGCAACGACGCGCATCCTGAACAATGCGAGTCGTTGACCGTGAATGTTGTATAATCAGGCTTTTTTTCTTCTTCTTATGGAATGAACGATCCACTGAAAATCGCTTTTGCCGACGCTATTTATTGGGAAATCAATCGCGGGTCGTCGGTATTTTTCCCTTTTTGGGGGCAAATCATTATTATAAAACTGCGCGCCTTTGCGTGGCCAGTAGGAGTGCGTTCGGAAATTAGTTTCGGGGTTAGTACGTAGTACAGTTCAGGTTACAAGTTGAAATCAAAGCTTAAAGCAAGATTGGTGGGAGTAATGAAAAATAAATGAAAATTCAATAATGTGTTACGAGCAGCATTCTTTCGCTCTTGTTTCTTCCGCTTTCGAAATTTTGTCGCGCTGATTGAGCTTTTCGAAATGACGCGCATAATAAGGAATGCAAGTCTTTGACCGTGAACCGCGAGCGTTTCTCATTGTAATCTGCATCTCTTTTGATAGGATGATAATCTTTCCATGATTTTGAGCATGAGTTACATTTCATTGATTATTTAAATTCGGTTTCTGAGATTGTTAAATTAAAGCGAGGAAATCAACTATAAAAGAATAAACTCTTTCACGGATTGCTTTCTGTAATCTTCAAATTGTTTGATCATCCTCTCTCTCACTATACTTCAACATAGATTTTAAGATCTATATAAGATTGTGACGAGTGACATTTTTGAACTCTAACATTTCCGCTTTAGAAATCTGAAAACGCCGATGAAGCTTTTTGCAACGACGCGCATTCTGAACAATGCGAATCGTTGACCGTGAATGTTGTCATTATAATCAGGCTTTATTTCTTCTTCTTCTAAAATTAACGATCCACTGAAAATCGCTTATGCCGACGCAATTGATTGGAAAATTAATAGCGGGTCGTCGGTATTATGCCTTTCTTGGGGGCAAATCATTATTATAAACCTGAGCGTCTTTAAGTGGCGAGTAGGAGTGCGTTCGGAAATTAGTTTCGGGGTTAGAACGTAGTACAGTTCAGGATGCAAGTTGAAATCAAAGCTTAAAGCAAGATTAGTTGAGTAATGAAAAATAAATGTAAACCAAATAATGTGTGACGAGCAGAATCGTTCGCTCTTGTTTCTTCCGCTTTCGAAATCTCGTCGCGCTGATTAAGATTTTCGCAAAGACGCGCATTTTGAGGAATGCAAGTCTTTGACCGTGAACCGCGAGCGTTTCTCATTGTAATCTGCATCTCTTTTGATAGGATGATAATCTTTCCATGATTTTTAGTATGAGTTACAGTTCATTGATGATTGAAATTCAGTTTCTGAACATTGTTAAATTAAAGCAAGGAAATCAACAATAAAAGAATAAACTCTTGCACGGATTGCTTTCCGTAATCTTTAAATTGTTCGATCATCTTCTCTCTCACTATACTTCAACCTAGATTTTAAGATCTATATAAGATTGTGACGAGTGACATTTTTGCACTCTAACATTTCCGCTTTAGAAATCTGAAGACGACGATGAAGCTTTTTGCAACGACGCGCATTCTGAACAATGCGAGTCGTTGACCGTAAATGTGGTCATTATAATCAGGCTTTATTTCTTTTTCTCATGGAATTAACGATCCACTGAAGATTGCTTTTGCCGACCCAATTGATTGGGAAATTAAACGCGGGTCGTCAGTATTTTTCCCTTCTTGGGGGCAAATCATTATTATAAACCTGAGCGTCTTTAAGTGGCGAGTAGGAGTGCGTTCGGAAATTAGTTTCGGGGTAAGTACGTAGTACAGTTCAGGTTACAAGTTGAAATCAAAGCGCAAAGCAAGATTAGTTGAAGTAATGAAAAATAAATGTAAACCAAATAATGTGTGACGAGCAGAATCGTTCGCTCTTGTTTCTTCCGCTTTCGAAATCTCGTCGCGCTGATTAAGCTTTTCGCAATGACGCGCATTTTGAGGAATGCAAGTCTTTGACCGTGAACCGCGAGCGTTTCTCATTGTAATCTGCATCTCTTTTGAAAGGATGATAATCTTTCCATGATTTTTAGTATGAGTTACAGTTCATTGATTATTGAAATTCAGTTTCTGAACATTGTTAAATTAAAGCAAGGAAATCAACAATAAAAGAATAAACTCTTGCACGGATTGCTTTCCGTAATCTTCAAATTGTTCGATCATCCTCTCTCTCACTATACTTCAACCTAGATTTTAAGATCTATATAAGATTTTGACGAGTTACATTTCTGCACTCTTACATTTCCGCTTTAGAAATCTGAAAACACCGATGAAGCTTTTTGCAACGACGCGCATTCTGAACAATGCGAGTCGTTGACCGTGAATGTTGTCATTATAATCAGGCTTTATTTCTTCATCTTATGAAATTCACGATCCACCGAAGATTGCTTTTGCCGACGCAATTGATTGGGAAATCAATCGCGGGTCTTTGGTATTTTTTCCTTCTTGGAGGAAACTCAACATTATAAAACTGCGCGCTTTTGAGTGGCGAGTAGGAGTGCGTTCGGAAATTAGTTTCGGGGTTAGTACGTTGTACAGTTCAGGTTACAAGTTGAAATCAAAGCTTAAAGCAAGATTGGATGAAGTAATGAAAAAAAAATGTAAACCAAATAATGTGTGACGAGCAGAATCGTTCGCTCTTGTTTCTTCCGCTTTCGAAATCTCGTCGCGCTGATTAAGCTTTTCGCAATGACGCGCATTTTGAGGAATGCAAGTCTTTGACCGTGAACCGCGAGCGTTTCTCATTGTAATCTGCATCTCTTTTGAAAGGATGATACTCTTTCCATGATTTTAAGTATGAGTTACATTACATTGATTATTAAAATTTAGTTTCTGAACATTGTTAAATTAAAGCGAGAAAATCAACTATAAAAGAATAAACTCTTTCACGGATTGCTTTCTGTAATCTTCAAATTGTTCGATCATCCTCTCTCTAACTATACTGCAACGTAGATTTTAAGATCTATATAAGATTGTGGGACGAGTGACATTTTTGCACTCTTACATTTACGCTTCAGAAATCTGAATACGCCGATAAAGCTTTTTGCAACGACGAGCATTCTGAACAATGCGAGTCGTTGACCGTGAATGTTGTCATTATAATCAGGCTTTATTTCTTCATCTTATGAAATTCACGATCCACTGAAGATTGCTTTTGCCGACGCAATTGATTGGGAAATTGATCGCGGGTCGTCGGTATTTTTCCTTTCTTGGGGGCAAATCATTATTATAAAACTGAGCGTCGTTAAGTGGCGATTAGGAGTGCGTTCGGAAATTAGTTTCGGGGTTAGAACGTAGTACAGTTCAGGATGCAAGTTGAAATCAAAGCTTAAAGCAAGATTGGTTGAAGTAATGAAAAATAAATGTAAATTCAATATTGTGGGACGAGCAGCATTCGTTCGCTCTTGTTTCTTCCGCTTTCGAAATCTCGTCGCGCTGATTAAGCTTTTCGCAATGACGCGCATTTTGAGGAATTCAAGTCTTTGACCGTAAACCGCGAGCGTTTCACATTGTAATCTGCATCTCTTTTGAAAGGATGATAATCTTTCCATGATTTAAAGTATGAGTTACATTTCATTGCTTATTTAAATTCGGTTTCTGAACATTGTTAAATTAAAGCGAGGTAATCAACTATAAAAGAATAAACTCTTTCACGGATTGCTTTCCGTAATCTTCAAATTGTTCGATCATCTTCTCTCTCACTATACTTCAACCTAGATTTTAAGATCTATATAAGATTGTGACGAGTGACATTTTTGCACTCTAACATTTCCGCTTTAAAAATCTGAAGACGCCGATCAAGCTTTTTGCAACGACGCGCATTCTGAACAATGCGAGTCGTTGACCGTAAATGTGGTCATTATAATCAGGCTTTATTCCTTTTTCTTATGGAATTAACGATCCACTGAAAATTGCTTTTGCCGACGCAATTGATTGGGAAATTAAACGCAGGTCGTCAGTATTTTTCCCTTTTTGGGGGAAATTATCATTATAAAACTGAGCGTCTCTGAGTGGCGAGTAGGAGTGCGTTCGGAAATTAGTTTCGGGGTTAGAACGTAGTACAGTTCAGGATGCAAGTTGAAATCAAAGCTTAAAGCAAGATTGGTTGAAGTAATGAAAAATAAATGTAAATTCAATATTGTGGGACGAGCAGCATTCGTTCGCTCTTGTTTCTTCCGCTTTCGAAACCTCGTCGCGCTGATTAAGCTTTTCGCAATGACGCGCATTTTGAGGAATGCAAGTCTTTGACCGTAAACCGCGAGCGTTTCACATTGTAATCTGCATCTCTTTTGAAAGGATGATAATCTTTCCATGATTTAAAGTATGAGTTACATTTCATTGCTTATTTAAATTCGGTTTCTGAACATTGTTAAAGTAAAGCGAGGTAATCAACTATAAAAGAATAAACTCTTGGACGGATTGCTTTCCGTAATCTTCAAATTGTTCGATCATCCTCTCTCTCACTATACTTCAACCTAGATTTTAAGATCTATTTAAGATTTTGACGAGTTACATTTCTGCACTCTTACATTTCCGCTTTAGAAATCTGAAAACACCGATGAAGCTTTTTGCAACGACGCGCATTCTGAACAATGCGAGTCGTTGACCGTGAATGTTGTCATTATAATCAGGCTTTATTTCTTCATCTTATGAAATTCACGATCCACCGAAGATTGCTTTTGCCGACGCAATTGATTGGGAAATCAATCGCGGGTCTTCGGTATTTTTTCCTTCTTGGAGGCAAATCAACATTATAAAACTGCGCGCTTTTGGGTGGCGAGTAGGAGTGCGTTCGGAAATTAGTTTCGGGGTTAGTACGTTGTACAGTTCAGGTTACAAGTTGAAATCAAAGCTTAAAGCAAGATTGGATGAAGTAATGAAAAAGAAATGTAAACCAAATAATGTGTGACGAGCAGAATCGTTCGCTCTTGTTTCTTCCGCTTTCGAAATCTCGTCGCGCTGATTAAGCTTTTCGCAATGACGCGCATTTTGAGGAATGCAAGTCTTTGACCGTGAACCGCGAGCGTTTCACATTGTAGTCTGCATCTCTTTTGAAAGGATGATCATCTTTCCATGATTTTAAGTATGAGTTACATTTCATTGATTATTTAAATTCGGTTTCTGAACATTGTTAAATTAAAGCGAGGAAATCAACTATAAAAAAAAAAACTGTTTCACGGATTGCTTTCCGTAATCTTCAAATTGTTCGATCATCTTCTCTCTCACTATACTTCAACCTAGATTTTAAGATCTATATAAGATTGTGACGAGTGACATTTTTGCACTCTAACATTTCCGCTTTAGAAATCTGAAAACGCCGATGAAGTTTTTTGCAACGACGAGCATTTTGAACAATGCGAGTCGTTGACCGTGAATGTTGTCATTATAATCAGGCTTTATTTCTTCTTCTTCTAAAATTAACGATCCACTGAAAATCGCTTATGCCGACGCAATTGATTGGAAAATTAATAGCGTGTCGTTGGTATTATTCCTTTCTTGGGGGCAAATCATTATTATAAAACTGAGCGTCTTTGAGTGGCGAGTAGGAGTGCGTTCGGAAATTAGTTTCGGGGTTAGTACGTAGTACAGTTCAGGTTACAAGTTGAAATCACAGCTTAAAGCAAGATTGGTTGAAGTAATGAAAAATAAATGTAAATTCAATATTGTGGGACGAGCAGCATTCGTTCGCTCTTGTTTCTTCCGCTTTCGGAATCTCGTCGCGCTGATTAAGCTTTTCGCAGTGACGCGCATTTTGAGGAATGCAAGTCTTTGACCGTAAACCGCGAGCGTTTCACATTGTAATCTGCATCTCTTTTGAAAGGATGATAATCTTTTCATGATTTAAAGCATGAGTTACATTTCATTGCTTATTTAAATTCGGTTTCTGAACATTGTTAAAGTAAAGCGAGGTAATCAACTATAAAAGAATAAACTCTTTCACGGATTGCTTTCCGTAATCTTCAAATTGTTCGATCATCTTCTCTCTCACTATACTTTAACCTAGATTTTAAGATCTATATAAGATTGTGACGAGTGACATTTTTGCACTCTAACATTTCCGCTTTAGAAATCTGAAGACGCCGATGAAGCTTTTTGCAACGACGCGCATTCTGAACAATGCGAGTCGTTGACCGTAAAGGTGGTCATTATAATCAGGCTTTATTTCTTTTTCTTATGGAATTAACGATCCACTGAAAATTGCTTTTGCCGACGCAATTGATTGGGAAATTAAACGCGGGTCGTCAGTATTTTTCCCTTCTTGGGGGAAATTATCATTATAAAACTGAGCGTCTCTGAGTGGCGAGTAGGAGTGCGTTCGGAAATTAGTTTCGGGGTTAGAACGTAGTACAGTTCAGGATGCAAGTTGAAATCAAAGCTTAAAGCAAGATTGGTTGAAGTGATGAAAAATAAATGTAAATTCAATATTGTGGGACGAGCAGCATTCGTTCGCTCTTGTTTCTTCCGCTTTCGAAATCTCGTCGCGCTGATTAAGCTTTTCGTAATGACGCGCATTTTGAGGAATGCAAGTCTTTGACCGTGAACCGCGAGCTTTTCACATTGTAATCTGCATCTCTTTTGAGAGGATGATAATCTTTCCAGGATTTTTAGTATGAGTTACATTACGTTGATTATGAAAGTTCAGTTCCTGAACATTGTTAAATTAAAGCGAGGAAATCAACTATAAAAGAATAAACTCTTTCACGGATTGCTTTTCTTAATCTTCAAATGGTTTGATCATTCTCTCTCTCACTATACTTCAACCTAGATTTTAAGATCTATATAAGATAGTGACAAGTGAAATTTTTGCACTCTTACATTTCCGCTTTAAAAATCTGAAAACGCCGATGAAGCTTTTTGCAACGACGCGCATCCTGAACAATGCGAGTCGTTGACCGTGAATGTTGTCATTATAATCAGGCTTTTTTGCTTCTTCTTATGGAATTCACGATCCACTTAAGATTGCTTTTGCCGACGCAATTGATTGGGAAATCAATCGCGGATCGTCGGTATTTTTCCCTTCTTGGAGGCAAATCATCATTATAAAACTGCGCGCCTTTGAGTGGCGAGTAGGAGTGCGTTCGGAAATTAGTTTCGGGGTAAGTACGTAGTACAGTTCAGGTTACAAGTTGAAATCAAAGCTTAAAGCAAGATTGGTTGAAGTAATAAAAAATAAATGTAAATTCAATAATAATGGACGAGCAGCATTCTTTCGCTCTTGTTTTCCCGCTTTCGAAATTTTGTCGCGCGGATTGAGCTTTTCGAAATGACGCGCATTTTGAGGAATGCAAGTCTTTGACCGTGAACCGCGAGCGTTTCTCATTGTAATCTGCATCTCTTTTGATAGGATGATAATCTTTCCATGATTTTTAGTATGAGTTACAGTTCATTGATGATTGAAATTCAGTTTCTGAACATTGTTATATTAAAGCAAGGAAATCAACAATAAAAGAATAAACTCTTGCACGGATTGCTTTCCGTAATCTTTAAATTGTTCGATCATCTTCTCTCTCACTATACTTCAACCTAGATTTTAAGATCTATATAAGATTGTGGCGAGTGACATTTTTGCACGCTAACATTTCCGCTTTAGAAATCTGAAGACGCCGATGAAGCTTTTTGCAACGACGCGCATTCTGAACAATGCGAGTCGTTGACCGTAAATGTGGTCATTATAATCAGGCTTTATTTCTTTTTCTTATGGAATTAGCGATCCAATGAAAATTGCTTTTGCCGACGCAATTGATTGGGAAATTAAACGCGGGTCGTCAGTATTTTTCTCTTCTTGGGGGAAATTATCATTATAAAACCGAGCGTCTCTGAGTGGCGAGTAGGAGTGCGTTCGGAAATTAGTTTCGGGGTTAGAACGTAGTACAGTTCAGGATGCAAGTTGAAATCAAAGCTTAAAGCAAGATTGGTTGAAGTAATGAAAAATAAATGTAAATTCAATTTTGTGGGACGAGCAGCATTCGTTCGCTCTTGTTTCTTCCGCTTTCGAAATCTCGTCGCGCTGATTAAGCTTTTCGTAATGACGCGCATTTTGAGGAATGCAAGTCTTTGACCGTGAACCGCGAGCTTTTCACATTGTAATCTGCATCTCTTTTGAGAGGATGATAATCTTTCCAGGATTTTTAGTATGAGTTACATTACGTTGATTATGAAAGTTCAGTTTCTGAACATTGTTAAATTAAAGCGAGGAAATCAACTATAAAAGAATAAACTCTTTCACGGATTGCTTTTCTTAATCTTCAAATGGTTTGATCATTCTCTCTCTCACTATACTTCAACCTAGATTTTAAGATCTATATAAGATAGTGACAAGTGAAATTTTTGCACTCTTACATTTCCGCTTTAGAAATCTGAAAACGCCGATGAAGCTTTTTGCAACGACGCGCATCCTGAACAATGCGAGTCGTTGACCGTGAATGTTGTATAATCAGGCTTTTTTTCTTCTTCTTATGGAATGAACGATCCACTGAAAATCGCTTTTGCCGACGCTATTTATTGGGAAATCAATCGCGGGTCGTCGGTATTTTTCCCTTTTTGGGGGCAAATCATTATTATAAAACTGCGCGCCTTTGCGTGGCCAGTAGGAGTGCGTTCGGAAATTAGTTTCGGGGTTAGTACGTAGTACAGTTCAGGTTACAAGTTGAAATCAAAGCTTAAAGCAAGATTGGTGGGAGTAATGAAAAATAAATGAAAATTCAATAATGTGGGACGAGCAGCATTCGTTCGCTCTTGTTTCTTCCGCTTTCGAAATCTCGTCGCGCTGATTAAGCTTTTCGCAATGACGCGCATTTTGAGGAATTCAAGTCTTTGACCGTAAACCGCGAGCGTTTCACATTGTAATCTGCATCTCTTTTGAAAGGATGATAATCTTTCCATGATTTAAAGTATGAGTTACATTTCATTGCTTATTTAAATTCGGTTTCTGAACATTGTTAAATTAAAGCGAGGTAATCAACTATAAAAGAATAAACTCTTTCACGGATTGCTTTCCGTAATCTTCAAATTGTTCGATCATCTTCTCTCTCACTATACTTCAACCTAGATTTTAAGATCTATATAAGATTGTGACGAGTGACATTTTTGCACTCTAACATTTCCGCTTTAAAAATCTGAAGACGCCGATCAAGCTTTTTGCAACGACGCGCATTCTGAACAATGCGAGTCGTTGACCGTAAATGTGGTCATTATAATCAGGCTTTATTCCTTTTTCTTATGGAATTAACGATCCACTGAAAATTGCTTTTGCCGACGCAATTGATTGGGAAATTAAACGCAGGTCGTCAGTATTTTTCCCTTTTTGGGGGAAATTATCATTATAAAACTGAGCGTCTCTGAGTGGCGAGTAGGAGTGCGTTCGGAAATTAGTTTCGGGGTTAGAACGTAGTACAGTTCAGGATGCAAGTTGAAATCAAAGCTTAAAGCAAGATTGGTTGAAGTAATGAAAAATAAATGTAAATTCAATATTGTGGGACGAGCAGCATTCGTTCGCTCTTGTTTCTTCCGCTTTCGAAACCTCGTCGCGCTGATTAAGCTTTTCGCAATGACGCGCATTTTGAGGAATGCAAGTCTTTGACCGTAAACCGCGAGCGTTTCACATTGTAATCTGCATCTCTTTTGAAAGGATGATAATCTTTCCATGATTTAAAGTATGAGTTACATTTCATTGCTTATTTAAATTCGGTTTCTGAACATTGTTAAAGTAAAGCGAGGTAATCAACTATAAAAGAATAAACTCTTGGACGGATTGCTTTCCGTAATCTTCAAATTGTTCGATCATCCTCTCTCTCACTATACTTCAACCTAGATTTTAAGATCTATTTAAGATTTTGACGAGTTACATTTCTGCACTCTTACATTTCCGCTTTAGAAATCTGAAAACACCGATGAAGCTTTTTGCAACGACGCGCATTCTGAACAATGCGAGTCGTTGACCGTGAATGTTGTCATTATAATCAGGCTTTATTTCTTCATCTTATGAAATTCACGATCCACCGAAGATTGCTTTTGCCGACGCAATTGATTGGGAAATCAATCGCGGGTCTTCGGTATTTTTTCCTTCTTGGAGGCAAATCAACATTATAAAACTGCGCGCTTTTGGGTGGCGAGTAGGAGTGCGTTCGGAAATTAGTTTCGGGGTTAGTACGTTGTACAGTTCAGGTTACAAGTTGAAATCAAAGCTTAAAGCAAGATTGGATGAAGTAATGAAAAAGAAATGTAAACCAAATAATGTGTGACGAGCAGAATCGTTCGCTCTTGTTTCTTCCGCTTTCGAAATCTCGTCGCGCTGATTAAGCTTTTCGCAATGACGCGCATTTTGAGGAATGCAAGTCTTTGACCGTGAACCGCGAGCGTTTCACATTGTAGTCTGCATCTCTTTTGAAAGGATGATCATCTTTCCATGATTTTAAGTATGAGTTACATTTCATTGATTATTTAAATTCGGTTTCTGAACATTGTTAAATTAAAGCGAGGAAATCAACTATAAAAAAAAAAACTGTTTCACGGATTGCTTTCCGTAATCTTCAAATTGTTCGATCATCTTCTCTCTCACTATACTTCAACCTAGATTTTAAGATCTATATAAGATTGTGACGAGTGACATTTTTGCACTCTAACATTTCCGCTTTAGAAATCTGAAAACGCCGATGAAGTTTTTTGCAACGACGAGCATTTTGAACAATGCGAGTCGTTGACCGTGAATGTTGTCATTATAATCAGGCTTTATTTCTTCTTCTTCTAAAATTAACGATCCACTGAAAATCGCTTATGCCGACGCAATTGATTGGAAAATTAATAGCGTGTCGTTGGTATTATTCCTTTCTTGGGGGCAAATCATTATTATAAAACTGAGCGTCTTTGAGTGGCGAGTAGGAGTGCGTTCGGAAATTAGTTTCGGGGTTAGTACGTAGTACAGTTCAGGTTACAAGTTGAAATCACAGCTTAAAGCAAGATTGGTTGAAGTAATGAAAAATAAATGTAAATTCAATATTGTGGGACGAGCAGCATTCGTTCGCTCTTGTTTCTTCCGCTTTCGGAATCTCGTCGCGCTGATTAAGCTTTTCGCAGTGACGCGCATTTTGAGGAATGCAAGTCTTTGACCGTAAACCGCGAGCGTTTCACATTGTAATCTGCATCTCTTTTGAAAGGATGATAATCTTTTCATGATTTAAAGCATGAGTTACATTTCATTGCTTATTTAAATTCGGTTTCTGAACATTGTTAAAGTAAAGCGAGGTAATCAACTATAAAAGAATAAACTCTTTCACGGATTGCTTTCCGTAATCTTCAAATTGTTCGATCATCTTCTCTCTCACTATACTTTAACCTAGATTTTAAGATCTATATAAGATTGTGACGAGTGACATTTTTGCACTCTAACATTTCCGCTTTAGAAATCTGAAGACGCCGATGAAGCTTTTTGCAACGACGCGCATTCTGAACAATGCGAGTCGTTGACCGTAAATGTGGTCATTATAATCAGGCTTTATTTCTTTTTCTTATGGAATTAACGATCCACTGAAAATTGCTTTTGCCGACGCAATTGATTGGGAAATTAAACGCGGGTCGTCAGTATTTTTCCCTTCTTGGGGGAAATTATCATTATAAAACTGAGCGTCTCTGAGTGGCGAGTAGGAGTGCGTTCGGAAATTAGTTTCGGGGTTAGAACGTAGTACAGTTCAGGATGCAAGTTGAAATCAAAGCTTAAAGCAAGATTGGTTGAAGTGATGAAAAATAAATGTAAATTCAATATTGTGGGACGAGCAGCATTCGTTCGCTCTTGTTTCTTCCGCTTTCGAAATCTCGTCGCGCTGATTAAGCTTTTCGTAATGACGCGCATTTTGAGGAATGCAAGTCTTTGACCGTGAACCGCGAGCTTTTCACATTGTAATCTGCATCTCTTTTGAGAGGATGATAATCTTTCCAGGATTTTTAGTATGAGTTACATTACGTTGATTATGAAAGTTCAGTTCCTGAACATTGTTAAATTAAAGCGAGGAAATCAACTATAAAAGAATAAACTCTTTCACGGATTGCTTTTCTTAATCTTCAAATGGTTTGATCATTCTCTCTCTCACTATACTTCAACCTAGATTTTAAGATCTATATAAGATAGTGACAAGTGAAATTTTTGCACTCTTACATTTCCGCTTTAAAAATCTGAAAACGCCGATGAAGCTTTTTGCAACGACGCGCATCCTGAACAATGCGAGTCGTTGACCGTGAATGTTGTCATTATAATCAGGCTTTTTTGCTTCTTCTTATGGAATTCACGATCCACTTAAGATTGCTTTTGCCGACGCAATTGATTGGGAAATCAATCGCGGATCGTCGGTATTTTTCCCTTCTTGGAGGCAAATCATCATTATAAAACTGCGCGCCTTTGAGTGGCGAGTAGGAGTGCGTTCGGAAATTAGTTTCGGGGTAAGTACGTAGTACAGTTCAGGTTACAAGTTGAAATCAAAGCTTAAAGCAAGATTGGTTGAAGTAATAAAAAATAAATGTAAATTCAATAATAATGGACGAGCAGCATTCTTTCGCTCTTGTTTTCCCGCTTTCGAAATTTTGTCGCGCGGATTGAGCTTTTCGAAATGACGCGCATTTTGAGGAATGCAAGTCTTTGACCGTGAACCGCGAGCGTTTCTCATTGTAATCTGCATCTCTTTTGATAGGATGATAATCTTTCCATGATTTTTAGTATGAGTTACAGTTCATTGATGATTGAAATTCAGTTTCTGAACATTGTTATATTAAAGCAAGGAAATCAACAATAAAAGAATAAACTCTTGCACGGATTGCTTTCCGTAATCTTTAAATTGTTCGATCATCTTCTCTCTCACTATACTTCAACCTAGATTTTAAGATCTATATAAGATTGTGGCGAGTGACATTTTTGCACGCTAACATTTCCGCTTTAGAAATCTGAAGACGCCGATGAAGCTTTTTGCAACGACGCGCATTCTGAACAATGCGAGTCGTTGACCGTAAATGTGGTCATTATAATCAGGCTTTATTTCTTTTTCTTATGGAATTAGCGATCCAATGAAAATTGCTTTTGCCGACGCAATTGATTGGGAAATTAAACGCGGGTCGTCAGTATTTTTCTCTTCTTGGGGGAAATTATCATTATAAAACCGAGCGTCTCTGAGTGGCGAGTAGGAGTGCGTTCGGAAATTAGTTTCGGGGTTAGAACGTAGTACAGTTCAGGATGCAAGTTGAAATCAAAGCTTAAAGCAAGATTGGTTGAAGTAATGAAAAATAAATGTAAATTCAATTTTGTGGGACGAGCAGCATTCGTTCGCTCTTGTTTCTTCCGCTTTCGAAATCTCGTCGCGCTGATTAAGCTTTTCGTAATGACGCGCATTTTGAGGAATGCAAGTCTTTGACCGTGAACCGCGAGCTTTTCACATTGTAATCTGCATCTCTTTTGAGAGGATGATAATCTTTCCAGGATTTTTAGTATGAGTTACATTACGTTGATTATGAAAGTTCAGTTTCTGAACATTGTTAAATTAAAGCGAGGAAATCAACTATAAAAGAATAAACTCTTGCACGGATTGCTTTCCGTAATCTTTAAATTGTTCGATCATCTTCTCTCTCACTATACTTCAACCTAGATTTTAAGATCTATATAAGATTGTGGCGAGTGACATTTTTGCACGCTAACATTTCCGCTTTAGAAATCTGAAAACGCCGATGAAGCTTTTTGCAACGACGCGCATCCTGAACAATGCGAGTCGTTGACCGTGAATGTTGTATAATCAGGCTTTTTTTCTTCTTCTTATGGAATGAACGATCCACTGAAAATCGCTTTTGCCGACGCTATTTATTGGGAAATCAATCGCGGGTCGTCGGTATTTTTCCCTTTTTGGGGGCAAATCATTATTATAAAACTGCGCGCCTTTGCGTGGCCAGTAGGAGTGCGTTCGGAAATTAGTTTCGGGGTTAGTACGTAGTACAGTTCAGGTTACAAGTTGAAATCAAAGCTTAAAGCAAGATTGGTGGGAGTAATGAAAAATAAATGATAATTCAATAATGTGTTACGAGCAGCATTCTTTCGCTCTTGTTTCTTCCGCTTTCGAAATTTTGTCGCGCTGATTGAGCTTTTAGAAATGACGCGCATAATAAGGAATGCAAGTCTTTGACCGTGAACCGCGAGCGTTTCTCATTGTAATCTGCATCTCTTTTGATAGGATGATAATCTTTCCATGATTTTGAGCATGAGTTACATTTCATTGATTATTTAAATTCGGTTTCTGAACATTGTTAAATTAAAGCGAGAAAATCAACTATAAAAGAATAAACTCTTTCACGGATTGCTTTCCGTAATCTTCAAATTGTTCGATCATCCTCTCTCTCACTATACTTCAACATAGATTTTAAGATCTATATAAGATTGTGACTAGTGACATTTTTGAACTCGAACATTTCCGCTTTAGAAATCTGAAAACGCCGATGAAGCTTTTTGCAACGACGCGCATTCTGAACAATGCGAATCGTTGACCGTGAATGTTGTCATTATAATCAGGCTTTATTTCTTCTTCTTCTAAAATTAACGATCCACTGAAAATCGCTTATGCCGACGCAATTGATTGGAAAATTAATAGCGGGTCGTCGGTATTATGCCTTTCTTGGGGGCAAATCATTATTATAAACCTGAGCGTCTTTAAGTGGCGAGTAGGAGTGTGTTCGGAAATTAGTTTCGGGGTTAGAACGTAGTACAGTTCAGGATGCAAGTTGAAATCAAAGCTTAAAGCAAGATTAGTTGAAGTAATGAAAAATAAATGTAAACCAAATAATGTGTGACGAGCAGAATCGTTCGCTCTTGTTTCTTCCGCTTTCGAAATCTCGTCGCGCTGATTAAGCTTTTCGCAAAGACGCGCATTTTGAGGAATGCAAGTCTTTGACCGTGAACCGCGAGCGTTTCTCATTGTAATCTGCATCTCTTTTGATAGGATGATAATCTTTCCATGATTTTTAGTATGAGTTACAGTTCATTGATGATTGAAATTCAGTTTCTGAACATTGTTATATTAAAGCAAGGAAATCAACAATAAAAGAATAAACTCTTGCACGGATTGCTTTCCGTAATCTTTAAATTGTTCGATCATCTTCTCTCTCACTATACTTCAACCTAGATTTTAAGATCTATATAAGATTGTGACGAGTGACATTTTTGCACTCTAACATTTCCGCTTTAGAAATCTGAAGACGACGATGAAGCTTTTTGCAACGACGCGCATTCTGAACAATGCGAGTCGTTGACCGTAAATGTGGTCATTATAATCAGGCTTTATTTCTTTTTCTCATGGAATTAACGATCCACTGAAGATTGCTTTTGCCGACCCAATTGATTGGGAAATTAAACGCGGGTCGTCAGTATTTTTCCCTTCTTGGGGGCAAATCATTATTATAAACCTGAGCGTCTTTAAGTGGCGAGTAGGAGTGCGTTCGGAAATTAGTTTCGGGGTAAGTACGTAGTACAGTTCAGGTTACAAGTTGAAATCAAAGCTTAAAGCAAGATTAGTTAAAGTAATGAAAAATAAATGTAAACCAAATAATGTGTGACGAGCAGAATCGTTCGCTCTTGTTTCTTCCGCTTTCGAAATCTCGTCGCGCTGATTAAGCTTTTCGCAATGACGCGCATTTTGAGGAATGCAAGTCTTTGACCGTGAACCGCGAGCGTTTCTCATTGTAATCTGCATCTCTTTTGATAGGATGATAATCTTTCCATGATTTTTAGTATGAGTTACAGTTCATTGATTATTGAAATTCAGTTTCTGAACATTGTTAAATTAAAGCAAGGAAATCAACAATAAAAGAATAAACTCTTGCACGGATTGCTTTCCGTAATCTTCAAATTGTTCGATCATCCTCTCTCTCACTATACTTCAACCTAGATTTTAAGATCTATATAAGATTTTGACGAGTTACATTTCTGCACTCTTACATTTCCGCTTTAGAAATCTGAAAACACCGATGAAGCTTTTTGCAACGACGCGCATTCTGAACAATGCGAGTCGTTGACCGTGAATGTTGTCATTATAATCAGGCTTTATTTCTTCATCTTATGAAATTCACGATCCACCGAAGATTGCTTTTGCCGACGCAATTGATTGGGAAATCAATCGCGGGTCTTTGGTATTTTTTCCTTCTTGGAGGAAACTCAACATTATAAAACTGC
This sequence comes from Platygaster robiniae, assembly GCA_028476575.1. Lineage (NCBI taxonomy): Eukaryota > Metazoa > Arthropoda > Insecta > Hymenoptera > Platygastridae > Platygaster > Platygaster robiniae. Next base: position 29,112,265 of record CM052020.1, on the reverse strand, counting down.
GCGCTTTTGAGTGGCGAGTAGGAGTGCGTTCGGAAATTAGTTTCGGGGTTAGTACGTTGTACAGTTCAGGTTACAAGTTGAAATCAAAGCTTAAAGCAAGATTGGATGAAGTAATGAAAAAAAAATGTAAACCAAATAATGTGTGACGAGCAGAATCGTTCGCTCTTGTTTCTTCCGCTTTCGAAATCTCGTCGCGCTGATTAAGCTTTTCGCAATGACGCGCATTTTGAGGAATGCAAGTCTTTGACCGTGAACCGCGAGCGTTTCACATTGAAGTCTGCATCTCTTTTGAAAGGATGATAATCTTTCCATGATTTTAAGTATGAGTTACATTTCATTGATTATTTAAATTCGGTTTCTGAACATTGTTAAATTAAAGCGAGAAAATCAACTATAAAAGAATAAACTCTTTCACGGATTGCTTTCTGTAATCTTCAAATTGTTCGATCATCCTCTCTCTAACTATACTGCAACCTAGATTTTAAGATCTATATAAGATTGTGGGACGAGTGACATTTTTGCACTCTTACATTTACGCTTCAGAAATGTGAATACGCCGATAAAGCTTTTTGCAACGACGAGCATTCTGAACAATGCGAGTCGTTGACCGTGAATGTTGTCATTATAATCAGGCTTTATTTCTTCTTCTTCTAAAATTAACGATCCACTGAAAATCGCTTATGCCGACGCAATTGATTGGAAAATTAATAGCGTGTCGTTGGTATTATTCCTTTCTTGGGGGCAAATCATTATTATAAAACTGAGCGTCTTTGAGTGGCGAGTAGGAGTGCGTTCGGAAATTAGTTTCGGGGTTAGTACGTAGTACAGTTCAGGTTACAAGTTGAAATCACAGCTTAAAGCAAGATTGGTTGAAGTAATGAAAAATAAATGTAAATTCAATATTGTGGGACGAGCAGCATTCGTTCGCTCTTGTTTCTTCCGCTTTCGGAATCTCGTCGCGCTGATTAAGCTTTTCGCAGTGACGCGCATTTTGAGGAATGCAAGTCTTTGACCGTAAACCGCGAGCGTTTCACATTGTAATCTGCATCTCTTTTGAAAGGATGATAATCTTTTCATGATTTAAAGCATGAGTTACATTTCATTGCTTATTTAAATTCGGTTTCTGAACATTGTTAAAGTAAAGCGAGGTAATCAACTATAAAAGAATAAACTCTTTCACGGATTGCTTTCCGTAATCTTCAAATTGTTCGATCATCTTCTCTCTCACTATACTTTAACCTAGATTTTAAGATCTATATAAGATTGTGACGAGTGACATTTTTGCACTCTAACATTTCCGCTTTAGAAATCTGAAGACGCCGATGAAGCTTTTTGCAACGACGCGCATTCTGAACAATGCGAGTCGTTGACCGTAAATGTGGTCATTATAATCAGGCTTTATTTCTTTTTCTTATGGAATTAACGATCCACTGAAAATTGCTTTTGCCGACGCAATTGATTGGGAAATTAAACGCGGGTCGTCAGTATTTTTCCCTTCTTGGGGGAAATTATCATTATAAAACTGAGCGTCTCTGAGTGGCGAGTAGGAGTGCGTTCGGAAATTAGTTTCGGGGTTAGAACGTAGTACAGTTCAGGATGCAAGTTGAAATCAAAGCTTAAAGCAAGATTGGTTGAAGTGATGAAAAATAAATGTAAATTCAATATTGTGGGACGAGCAGCATTCGTTCGCTCTTGTTTCTTCCGCTTTCGAAATCTCGTCGCGCTGATTAAGCTTTTCGTAATGACGCGCATTTTGAGGAATGCAAGTCTTTGACCGTGAACCGCGAGCTTTTCACATTGTAATCTGCATCTCTTTTGAGAGGATGATAATCTTTCCAGGATTTTTAGTATGAGTTACATTACGTTGATTATGAAAGTTCAGTTCCTGAACATTGTTAAATTAAAGCGAGGAAATCAACTATAAAAGAATAAACTCTTTCACGGATTGCTTTTCTTAATCTTCAAATGGTTTGATCATTCTCTCTCTCACTATACTTCAACCTAGATTTTAAGATCTATATAAGATAGTGACAAGTGAAATTTTTGCACTCTTACATTTCCGCTTTAAAAATCTGAAAACGCCGATGAAGCTTTTTGCAACGACGCGCATCCTGAACAATGCGAGTCGTTGACCGTGAATGTTGTCATTATAATCAGGCTTTTTTGCTTCTTCTTATGGAATTCACGATCCACTTAAGATTGCTTTTGCCGACGCAATTGATTGGGAAATCAATCGCGGATCGTCGGTATTTTTCCCTTCTTGGAGGCAAATCATCATTATAAAACTGCGCGCCTTTGAGTGGCGAGTAGGAGTGCGTTCGGAAATTAGTTTCGGGGTAAGTACGTAGTACAGTTCAGGTTACAAGTTGAAATCAAAGCTTAAAGCAAGATTGGTTGAAGTAATAAAAAATAAATGTAAATTCAATAATAATGGACGAGCAGCATTCTTTCGCTCTTGTTTTCCCGCTTTCGAAATTTTGTCGCGCGGATTGAGCTTTTCGAAATGACGCGCATTTTGAGGAATGCAAGTCTTTGACCGTGAACCGCGAGCGTTTCTCATTGTAATCTGCATCTCTTTTGATAGGATGATAATCTTTCCATGATTTTTAGTATGAGTTACAGTTCATTGATGATTGAAATTCAGTTTCTGAACATTGTTATATTAAAGCAAGGAAATCAACAATAAAAGAATAAACTCTTGCACGGATTGCTTTCCGTAATCTTTAAATTGTTCGATCATCTTCTCTCTCACTATACTTCAACCTAGATTTTAAGATCTATATAAGATTGTGGCGAGTGACATTTTTGCACGCTAACATTTCCGCTTTAGAAATCTGAAGACGCCGATGAAGCTTTTTGCAACGACGCGCATTCTGAACAATGCGAGTCGTTGACCGTAAATGTGGTCATTATAATCAGGCTTTATTTCTTTTTCTTATGGAATTAGCGATCCAATGAAAATTGCTTTTGCCGACGCAATTGATTGGGAAATTAAACGCGGGTCGTCAGTATTTTTCTCTTCTTGGGGGAAATTATCATTATAAAACCGAGCGTCTCTGAGTGGCGAGTAGGAGTGCGTTCGGAAATTAGTTTCGGGGTTAGAACGTAGTACAGTTCAGGATGCAAGTTGAAATCAAAGCTTAAAGCAAGATTGGTTGAAGTAATGAAAAATAAATGTAAATTCAATTTTGTGGGACGAGCAGCATTCGTTCGCTCTTGTTTCTTCCGCTTTCGAAATCTCGTCGCGCTGATTAAGCTTTTCGTAATGACGCGCATTTTGAGGAATGCAAGTCTTTGACCGTGAACCGCGAGCTTTTCACATTGTAATCTGCATCTCTTTTGAGAGGATGATAATCTTTCCAGGATTTTTAGTATGAGTTACATTACGTTGATTATGAAAGTTCAGTTTCTGAACATTGTTAAATTAAAGCGAGGAAATCAACTATAAAAGAATAAACTCTTTCACGGATTGCTTTTCTTAATCTTCAAATGGTTTGATCATTCTCTCTCTCACTATACTTCAACCTAGATTTTAAGATCTATATAAGATAGTGACAAGTGAAATTTTTGCACTCTTACATTTCCGCTTTAGAAATCTGAAAACGCCGATGAAGCTTTTTGCAACGACGCGCATCCTGAACAATGCGAGTCGTTGACCGTGAATGTTGTATAATCAGGCTTTTTTTCTTCTTCTTATGGAATGAACGATCCACTGAAAATCGCTTTTGCCGACGCTATTTATTGGGAAATCAATCGCGGGTCGTCGGTATTTTTCCCTTTTTGGGGGCAAATCATTATTATAAAACTGCGCGCCTTTGCGTGGCCAGTAGGAGTGCGTTCGGAAATTAGTTTCGGGGTTAGTACGTAGTACAGTTCAGGTTACAAGTTGAAATCAAAGCTTAAAGCAAGATTGGTGGGAGTAATGAAAAATAAATGATAATTCAATAATGTGTTACGAGCAGCATTCTTTCGCTCTTGTTTCTTCCGCTTTCGAAATTTTGTCGCGCTGATTGAGCTTTTAGAAATGACGCGCATAATAAGGAATGCAAGTCTTTGACCGTGAACCGCGAGCGTTTCTCATTGTAATCTGCATCTCTTTTGATAGGATGATAATCTTTCCATGATTTTGAGCATGAGTTACATTTCATTGATTATTTAAATTCGGTTTCTGAACATTGTTAAATTAAAGCGAGAAAATCAACTATAAAAGAATAAACTCTTTCACGGATTGCTTTCCGTAATCTTCAAATTGTTCGATCATCCTCTCTCTCACTATACTTCAACATAGATTTTAAGATCTATATAAGATTGTGACTAGTGACATTTTTGAACTCGAACATTTCCGCTTTAGAAATCTGAAAACGCCGATGAAGCTTTTTGCAACGACGCGCATTCTGAACAATGCGAATCGTTGACCGTGAATGTTGTCATTATAATCAGGCTTTATTTCTTCTTCTTCTAAAATTAACGATCCACTGAAAATCGCTTATGCCGACGCAATTGATTGGAAAATTAATAGCGGGTCGTCGGTATTATGCCTTTCTTGGGGGCAAATCATTATTATAAACCTGAGCGTCTTTAAGTGGCGAGTAGGAGTGTGTTCGGAAATTAGTTTCGGGGTTAGAACGTAGTACAGTTCAGGATGCAAGTTGAAATCAAAGCTTAAAGCAAGATTAGTTGAAGTAATGAAAAATAAATGTAAACCAAATAATGTGTGACGAGCAGAATCGTTCGCTCTTGTTTCTTCCGCTTTCGAAATCTCGTCGCGCTGATTAAGCTTTTCGCAAAGACGCGCATTTTGAGGAATGCAAGTCTTTGACCGTGAACCGCGAGCGTTTCTCATTGTAATCTGCATCTCTTTTGATAGGATGATAATCTTTCCATGATTTTTAGTATGAGTTACAGTTCATTGATGATTGAAATTCAGTTTCTGAACATTGTTATATTAAAGCAAGGAAATCAACAATAAAAGAATAAACTCTTGCACGGATTGCTTTCCGTAATCTTTAAATTGTTCGATCATCTTCTCTCTCACTATACTTCAACCTAGATTTTAAGATCTATATAAGATTGTGACGAGTGACATTTTTGCACTCTAACATTTCCGCTTTAGAAATCTGAAGACGACGATGAAGCTTTTTGCAACGACGCGCATTCTGAACAATGCGAGTCGTTGACCGTAAATGTGGTCATTATAATCAGGCTTTATTTCTTTTTCTCATGGAATTAACGATCCACTGAAGATTGCTTTTGCCGACCCAATTGATTGGGAAATTAAACGCGGGTCGTCAGTATTTTTCCCTTCTTGGGGGCAAATCATTATTATAAACCTGAGCGTCTTTAAGTGGCGAGTAGGAGTGCGTTCGGAAATTAGTTTCGGGGTAAGTACGTAGTACAGTTCAGGTTACAAGTTGAAATCAAAGCTTAAAGCAAGATTAGTTAAAGTAATGAAAAATAAATGTAAACCAAATAATGTGTGACGAGCAGAATCGTTCGCTCTTGTTTCTTCCGCTTTCGAAATCTCGTCGCGCTGATTAAGCTTTTCGCAATGACGCGCATTTTGAGGAATGCAAGTCTTTGACCGTGAACCGCGAGCGTTTCTCATTGTAATCTGCATCTCTTTTGATAGGATGATAATCTTTCCATGATTTTTAGTATGAGTTACAGTTCATTGATTATTGAAATTCAGTTTCTGAACATTGTTAAATTAAAGCAAGGAAATCAACAATAAAAGAATAAACTCTTGCACGGATTGCTTTCCGTAATCTTCAAATTGTTCGATCATCCTCTCTCTCACTATACTTCAACCTAGATTTTAAGATCTATATAAGATTTTGACGAGTTACATTTCTGCACTCTTACATTTCCGCTTTAGAAATCTGAAAACACCGATGAAGCTTTTTGCAACGACGCGCATTCTGAACAATGCGAGTCGTTGACCGTGAATGTTGTCATTATAATCAGGCTTTATTTCTTCATCTTATGAAATTCACGATCCACCGAAGATTGCTTTTGCCGACGCAATTGATTGGGAAATCAATCGCGGGTCTTTGGTATTTTTTCCTTCTTGGAGGAAACTCAACATTATAAAACTGCGCGCTTTTGAGTGGCGAGTAGGAGTGCGTTCGGAAATTAGTTTCGGGGTTAGTACGTTGTACAGTTCAGGTTACAAGTTGAAATCAAAGCTTAAAGCAAGATTGGATGAAGTAATGAAAAAAAAATGTAAACCAAATAATGTGTGACGAGCAGAATCGTTCGCTCTTGTTTCTTCCGCTTTCGAAATCTCGTCGCGCTGATTAAGCTTTTCGCAATGACGCGCATTTTGAGGAATGCAAGTCTTTGACCGTGAACCGCGAGCGTTTCACATTGAAGTCTGCATCTCTTTTGAAAGGATGATAATCTTTCCATGATTTTAAGTATGAGTTACATTTCATTGATTATTTAAATTCGGTTTCTGAACATTGTTAAATTAAAGCGAGAAAATCAACTATAAAAGAATAAACTCTTTCACGGATTGCTTTCTGTAATCTTCAAATTGTTCGATCATCCTCTCTCTAACTATACTGCAACCTAGATTTTAAGATCTATATAAGATTGTGGGACGAGTGACATTTTTGCACTCTTACATTTACGCTTCAGAAATGTGAATACGCCGATAAAGCTTTTTGCAACGACGAGCATTCTGAACAATGCGAGTCGTTGACCGTGAATGTTGTCATTATAATCAGGCTTTATTTCTTCATCTTATGAAATTCACGATCCACTGAAAATCGCTTATGCCGACGCAATTGATTGGAAAATTAATAGCGTGTCGTTGGTATTATTCCTTTCTTGGGGGCAAATCATTATTATAAAACTGAGCGTCTTTGAGTGGCGAGTAGGAGTGCGTTCGGAAATTAGTTTCGGGGTTAGTACGTAGTACAGTTCAGGTTACAAGTTGAAATCACAGCTTAAAGCAAGATTGGTTGAAGTAATGAAAAATAAATGTAAATTCAATATTGTGGGACGAGCAGCATTCGTTCGCTCTTGTTTCTTCCGCTTTCGAATTCTCGTCGCGCTGATTAAGCTTTTCGCAATGACGCGCATTTTGAGGATTGCAAGTCTTTGACCGTGAACCGCGAGCGTTTCTCATTGTAATCTGCATCTCTTTTGAAAGGATGATACTCTTTCCATGATTTTAAGTATGAGTTACATTACATTGATTATTAAAATTTAGTTTCTGAACATTGTTAAATTAAAGCGAGAAAATCAACTATAAAAGAATAAACTCTTTCACGGATTGCTTTCTGTAATCTTCAAATTGTTCGATCATCCTCTCTCTAACTATACTTCAACCTAGATTTTAAGATCTATATAAGATTGTGACGAGTGACATTTTTGCACTCTAACATTTCCGCTTTAAAAATCTGAAGACGCCGATCAAGCTTTTTGCAACGACGCGCATTCTGAACAATGCGAGTCGTTGACCGTGAATGTTGTCATTATAATCAGGCTTTATTTCTTCATCTTATGAAATTCACGATCCACTGAAGATTGCTTTTGCCGACGCAATTGATTGGGAAATTGATCGCGGGTCGTCGGTATTTTTCCTTTCTTGGGGGCAAATCATTATTATAAAACTGAGCGTCGTTGAGTGGCGATTAGGAGTGCGTTCGGAAATTAGTTTCGGGGTTAGAACGTAGTACAGTTCAGGATGCAAGTTGAAATCAAAGCTTAAAGCAAGATTGGTTGAAGTAATGAAAAATAAATGTAAATTCAATATTGTGGGACGAGCAGCATTCGTTCGCTCTTGTTTCTTCCGCTTTCGAAATCTCGTCGCGCTGATTAAGCTTTTCGCAATGACGCGCATTTTGAGGAATTCAAGTCTTTGACCGTAAACCGCGAGCGTTTCACATTGTAATCTGCATCTCTTTTGAAAGGATGATAATCTTTCCATGATTTAAAGTATGAGTTACATTTCATTGCTTATTTAAATTCGGTTTCTGAACATTGTTAAATTAAAGCGAGGTAATCAACTATAAAAGAATAAACTCTTTCACGGATTGCTTTCCGTAATCTTCAAATTGTTCGATCATCTTCTCTCTCACTATACTTCAACCTAGATTTTAAGATCTATATAAGATTGTGACGAGTGACATTTTTGCACTCTAACATTTCCGCTTTAAAAATCTGAAGACGCCGATCAAGCTTTTTGCAACGACGCGCATTCTGAACAATGCGAGTCGTTGACCGTAAATGTGGTCATTATAATCAGGCTTTATTCCTTTTTCTTATGGAATTAACGATCCACTGAAAATTGCTTTTGCCGACGCAATTGATTGGGAAATTAAACGCAGGTCGTCAGTATTTTTCCCTTTTTGGGGGAAATTATCATTATAAAACTGAGCGTCTCTGAGTGGCAAGTAGGAGTGCGTTCGGAAATTAGTTTCGGGCTTAGAACGTAGTACAGTTCAGGATGCAAGTTGAAATCAAAGCTTAAAGCAAGATTGGTTGAAGTAATGAAAAATAAATGTAAATTCAGTATTGTGGGACGAGCAGCATTCGTTTGCTCTTGTTTCTTCCGCTTTCGAAACCTCGTCGCGCTGATTAAGCTTTTCGTAATGACGCGCATTTTGAGGAATGCAAGTCTTTGACCGTGAACCGCGAGATTTTCACATTGTAATCTGCATCTCTTTTGAGAGGATGATAATCTTTCCAGGATTTTTAGTATGAGTTACATTACGTTGATTATGAAAGTTCAGTTCCTGAACATTGTTAAATTAAAGCGAGGAAATCAACTATAAAAGAATAAACTCTTTCACGGATTGCTTTTCTTAATCTTCAAATGGTTTGATCATTCTCTCTCTCACTATACTTCAACCTAGATTTTAAGATCTATATAAGATAGTGACAAGTGAAATTTTTGCACTCTTACATTTCCGCTTTAGAAATCTGAAAACGCCGATGAAGCTTTTTGCAACGACGCGCATCCTGAACAATGCGAGTCGTTGACCGTGAATGTTGTCATTATAATCAGGCTTTTTTGCTTCTTCTTATGGAATTCACGATCCACTTAAGATTGCTTTTGCCGACGCAATTGATTGAGAAATCAATCGCGGGTCGTCGGTATTTTTCCCTTCTTGGAGGCAAATCATCATTATAAAACTGCGCGCCTTTGAGTGGCGAGTAGGAGTGCGTTCGGAAATTAGTTTCGGGGTAAGTACGTAGTACAGTTCAGGTTACAAGTTGAAATCAAAGCTTAAAGCAAGATTGGTTGAAGTAATAAAAAATAAATGTAAATTCAATAATGTTGGACGAGCAGCATTCTTTCGCTCTTGTTTTCCCGCTTTCGAAATTTTGTCGCGCGGATTGAGCTTTTCGAAATGACGCGCATTTTGAGGAATGCAAGTCTTTGACCGTGAACCGCGAGCGTTTCTCATTGTAATCTGCATCTCTTTTGATAGGATGATAATCTTTCCATGATTTTTAGTATGAGTTACAGTTCATTGATTATTGAAATTCAGTTTCTGAACATTGTTAAATTAAAGCAAGGAAATCAACAATAAAAGAATAAACTCTTGCACGGATTGCTTTCCGTAATCTTTAAATTGTTCGATCATCTTCTCTCTCACTATACTTCAACCTAGATTTTAAGATCTATATAAGATTGTGACGAGTGACATTTTTGCACTCTAACATTTCCGCTTTAGAAATCTGAAAACGCCGATGAAGCTTTTTGCAACGACGCGCATTCTGAACAATGCGAGTCGTTGACCGTGAATGTTGTCATTATAATCAGGCTTTATTTCTTCTTCTTCTAAAATTAACGATCCACTGAAAATCGCTTATGCCGACGCAATTGATTGGAAAATTAATCGCGGGTCGTCGGTATTATGCCTTTCTTGGGGGCAAATCATTATTATAAACCTGAGCGTCTTTAAGTGGCGAGTAGGAGTGCGTTCGGAAATTACTTTCGGGGTTAGAACGTAGTACACTTCAGGATGCAAGTTGAAATCAAAGCTTAAAGCAAGATTGGTTGAAGTAATGAAAAATAAATGTAAACCAAATAATGTGTGACGAGCAGAATCGTTCGCTCTTGTTTCTTCCGCTTTCGAAATCTCGTCGCGCTGATTAAGCTTTTCGCAATGACGCGCATTTTGAGGAATGCAAGTCTTTGACCGTGAACTGCGAGCGTTTCTCATTGTAATCTGCATCTCTTTTGAAAGGATGATACTCTTTCCATGATTTTAAGTATGAGTTACATTACATTGATTATTAAAATTTAGTTTCTGAACATTGTTAAATTAAAGCAAGAAAATCAACTATAAAAGAATAAACTCTTTCACGGATTGCTTTCCGTAATCTTCAAATTGTTCGATCATCCTCTCTCTCACTATACTGCAAACTAGATTTTAAGATCTATATAAGATTGTGAGACGAGTGACATTTTTGCACTCTTACATTTCCGCTTCAGAAATCTGAATACGCGGATAAAGCTTTTTGCAACGACGAGCATTCTGAACAATGCGAGTCGTTGACCGTAAATGTGGTCATTATAATCAGGCTTTATTTCTTTTTCTTATGGAATTAACGATCCACTGAAAATTGCTTTTGCCGACGCAATTGATTGGGAAATTAAACGCGGGTCGTCAGTATTTTTCCCTTCTTGGGGGAAATTATCATTATAAAACTGAGCGTCTCTGAGTGGCGAGTAGGAGTGCGTTCGGAAATTAGTTTCGGGGTTAGAACGTAGTACAGTTCAGGATGCAAGTTGAAATCAAAGCTTAAAGCAAGATTGGTTGAAGTAATGAAAAATAAATGTAAATTCAATATTGTGGGACGAGCAGCATTCGTTCGCTCTTGTTTCTTCCGCTTTCGAAACCTCGTCGCGCTGATTAAGCTTTTCGCAATGACGCGCATTTTGAGGAATGCAAGTCTTTGACCGTAAACCGCGAGCGGTTCACATTGTAATCTGCATCTCTTTTGAAAGGATGATAATCTTTCCATGATTTAAAGTATGAGTTACATTTCATTGCTTATTTAAATTCGGTTTCTGAACATTGTTAAAGTAAAGCGAGGTAATCAACTATAAAAGAATAAACTCTTGGACGGATTGCTTTCCGTGATCTTCAAATTGTTCGATCATCCTCTCTCTCACTATACTTCAACCTAGATTTTAAGATCTATATAAGATTTTGACGAGTTACATTTCTGCACTCTTACATTTCCGCTTTAGAAATCTGAAAACACCGATGAAGCTTTTTGCAACGACGCGCATTCTGAACAATGCGAGTCGTTGACCGTAAATGTGGTCATTATAATCAGGCTTTATTTCTTTTTCTTATGGAATTAACGATCCACTGAAAATTGCTTTTGCCGACGCAATTGATTGGGAAATTAAACGCGGGTCGTCAGTATTTCTCCCTTCTTGGGGGAAATTATCATTATAAAACTGAGCGTCTCTGAGTGGCGAGTAGGAGTGCGTTCGGAAATTAGTTTCGGGGTTAGAACGTAGTACAGTTCAGGATGCAAGTTGAAATCAAAGCTTAAAGCAAGATTGGTTGAAGTGATGAAAAATAAATGTAAATTCAATATTGTGGGACGAGCAGCATTCGTTCGCTCTTGCTTCTTCCGCTTTCGGAATCTCGTCGCGCTGATTAAGCTTTTCGCAATGACGCGCATTTTGAGGAATGCAAGTCTTTGACCGTAAACCGCGAGCGTTTCACATTGAAATCTGCATCTCTTTTGAAAGGATGATAATCTTTCCATGATTTAAAGCATGAGTTACATTTCATTGCTTATTTAAATTCGGTTTCTGAACATTGTTAAAGTAAAGCGAGGTAATCAACTATAAAAGAATAAACTCTTTCACGGATTGCTTTCCGTAATCTTCAAATTGTTCGATCATCTTCTCTCTCACTATACTTCAACCTAGATTTTAAGATCTATATAAGATTGTGACGAGTGACATTTTTGCACTCTAACATTTCCGCTTTAGAAATCTGAAGACGCCGATGAAGCTTTTTGCAACGACGCGCATTCTGAACAATGCGAGTCGTTGACCGTAAATGTGGTCATTATAATCAGGCTTTATTTCTTTTTCTTATGGAATTAACGATCCACTGAAAATTGCTTTTGCCGACGCAATTGATTGGGAAATTAAACGCGGGTCGTCAGTATTTCTCCCTTCTTGGGGGAAATTATCATTATAAAACTGACCGTCTCTGAGTGGCGAGTAGGAGTGCGTTCGGAAATTAGTTTCGGGGTTAGGACGTAGTACAGTTCAGGATGCAAGTTGAAATCAAAGCTTAAAGCAAGATTGGTTGAAGTGATGAAAAATAAATGTAAATTCAATATTGTGGGACGAGCAGCATTCGTTCGCTCTTGTTTCTTCCGCTTTCGAAATCTCGTCGCGCTGATTAAGCTTTTCGTAATGACGCGCATTTTGAGGAATGCAAGTCTTTGACCGTGAACCGCGAGCTTTTCACATTGTAATCTGCATCTCTTTTGAGAGGATGATAATCTTTCCAGGATTTTTAGTATGAGTTACATTACGTTGATTATGAAAGTTCAGTTCCTGAACATTGTTAAATTAAAGCGAGGAAATCAACTATAAAAGAATAAACTCTTTCACGGATTGCTTTTCTTAATCTTCAAATGGTTTGATCATTCTCTCTCTCACTATACTGCAACCTAGATTTTAAGATCTATATGAGATAGTGACAAGTGAAATTTTTGCACTCTTACATTTCCGCTTTAGAAATCTGAAAACGCCGATGAAGCTTTTTGCAACGACGCGCATCCTGAACAATGCGAGTCGTTGACCGTGAATGTTGTCATTATAATCAGGCTTTTTTGCTTCTTCTTATGGAATTCACGATCCACTTAAGATTGCTTTTGCCGACGCAATTGATTGGGAAATCAATCGCGGGTCTTCGGTATTTTTTCCTTCTTGGAGGCAAATCAACATTATAAAACTGCGCGCCTTTGAGTGGCGCGTAGGAGTGCGTTCGGAAATTAGTTTCGGGGTAAGTACGTAGTACAGTTCAGGTTACAAGTTGAAATCAAAGCTTAAAGCAAGATTGGTTGAAGTAATAAAAAATAAATGTAAATTCAATAATGTTGGCCGAGCAGCATTCTTTCGCTCTTGTTTTCCCGCTTTCGAAATTTTGTCGCGCGGATTGAGCTTTTCGAAATGACGCGCATTTTGAGGAATGCAAGTCTTTGACCGTGAACCGCGAGCGTTTCTCATTGTAATCTGCATCTCTTTTGATAGGATGATAATCTTTCCATGATTTTTAGTATGAGTTACAGTTCATTGATTATTGAAATTCAGTTTCTGAACATTGTTAAATTAAAGCAAGGAAATCAACAATAAAAGAATAAACTCTTGCACGGATTGCTTTCCGTAATCTTTAAATTGTTCGATCATCTTCTCTCTCACTATACTTCAACCTAGATTTTAAGATCTATATAAGATTGTGACGAGTGACATTTTTGCACTCTAACATTTCCGCTTTAGAAATCTGAAAACGCCGATGAAGCTTTTTGCAACGACGCGCATTCTGAACAATGCGAGTCGTTGACCGTGAATGTTGTCATTATAATCAGGCTTTATTTCTTCTTCTTCTAAAATTAACGATCCACTGAAAATCGCTTATGCCGACGCAATTGATTGGAAAATTAATCGCGGGTCGTCGGTATTATGCCTTTCTTGGGGGCAAATCATTATTATAAACCTGAGCGTCTTTAAGTGGCGAGTAGGAGTGCGTTCGGAAATTACTTTCGGGGTTAGAACGTAGTACACTTCAGGATGCAAGTTGAAATCAAAGCTTAAAGCAAGATTGGTTGAAGTAATGAAAAATAAATGTAAACCAAATAATGTGTGACGAGCAGAATCGTTCGCTCTTGTTTCTTCCGCTTTCGAAATCTCGTCGCGCTGATTAAGCTTTTCGCAATGACGCGCATTTTGAGGAATGCAAGTCTTTGACCGTGAACCGCGAGCGTTTCTCATTGTAATCTGCATCTCTTTTGAAAGGATTTATACTCTTTTCATGATTTTACGTATGAGTTACATTACATTGATTATTGAAATTTAGTTTCTGAACATTGTTGAATTAAAGCGATAAAATCAACTATGAAAGAATAAACTCTTTCACGGATTGCTTTTCGTAATCTTCAAATTGTTCGATCTTCCTCTCTCTCACTATACTTCAACCTAGATTTTAAGATCTATATAAGATTGTGACGAGTGACATTTTTGCACTCTAACATTTCCGCTTTAGAAATCTGAAGACGACGATGAAGCTTTTTGCAACGACGCGCATTCTGAACAATGCGAGTCGTTGACCGTAAATGTGGTCATTATAATCAGGCTTTATTTCTTTTTCTTATGGAATTAACGATCCACTGAAAATTGCTTTTGCCGACGCAATTGATTGGGAAATTAAACGCGGGTCGTCAGTATTTCTCCCTTCTTGGGGGAAATTATCATTATAAAACTGAGCGTCTCTGAGTGGCGAGTAGGAGTGCGTTCGGAAATTAGTTTCGGGGTTAGAACGTAGTACAGTTCAGGATGCAAGTTGAAATCAAAGCTTAAAGCAAGATTGGTTGAAGTGATGAAAAATAAATGTAAATTCAATATTGTGGGACGAGCAGCATTCGTTCGCTCTTGTTTCTTCCGCTTTCGAAATCTCGTCGCGCTGATTAAGCTTTTCGTAATGACGCGCATTTCGAGGAATGCAAGTCTTTGACCGTGAACCGCGAGCTTTTCACATTGTAATCTGCATCTCTTTTGAGAGGATGATAATCTTTCCAGGATTTTTAGTATGAGTTACATTACGTTGATTATGAAAGTTCAGTTCCTGAACATTGTTAAATTAAAGCGAGGAAATCAACTATAAAAGAATAAACTCTTTCACGGATTGCTTTTCTTAATCTTCAAATGGTTTGATCATTCTCTCTCTCACTATACTTCAACCTAGATTTTAAGATCTATATGAGATAGTGACATGTGAAATTTTTGCACTCTTACATTTCCGCTTTAGAAATCTGAAAACGCCGATGAAGCTTTTTGCAACGACGCGCATCCTGAACAATGCGAGTCGTTGACCGTGAATGTTGTCATTATAATCAGGCTTTTTTGCTTCTTCTTATGGAATTCACGATCCACTTAAGATTGCTTTTGCCGACGCAATTGATTGGGAAATCAATCGCGGGTCGTCGGTATTTTTCCCTTCTTGGAGGCAAATCATCATTATAAAACTGCGCGCCTTTGAGTGGCGAGTAGGAGTGCGTTCGGAAATTAGTTTCGGGGTAAGTACGTAGTACAGTTCAGGTTACAAGTTGAAATCAAAGCTTAAAGCAAGATTGGTTGAAGTAATAAAAAATAAATGTAAATTCAATAATGTTGGCCGAGCAGCATTCTTTCGCTCTTGTTTTCCCGCTTTCGAAATTTTGTCGCGCGGATTGAGCTTTTCGAAATGACGCGCATTTTGAGGAATGCAAGTCTTTGACCGTGAACCGCGAGCGTTTCTCATTGTAATCTGCATCTCTTTTGATAGGATGATAATCTTTCCATGATTTTTAGTATGAGTTACAGTTCATTGATTATTGAAATTCAGTTTCTGAACATTGTTAAATTAAAGCAAGAAAATCAACTATAAAAGAATAAACTCTTTCACGGATTGCTTTCCGTAATCTTCAAATTGTTCGATCATCCTCTCTCTCACTATACTGCAAACTAGATTTTAAGATATATATAAGATTGTGAGACGAGTGACATTTTTGCACTCTTACATTTCCGCTTCAGAAATCTGAATACGCGGATAAAGCTTTTTGCAACGACGAGCATTCTGAACAATGCGAGTCGTTGACCGTGAATGTTGTCATTATAATCAGGCTTTATTTCTTCTTCTTCTAAAATTAACGATCCACTGAAAATCGCTTATCCCGACGCAATTGATTGGAAAATTAATCGCGGGTCGTCGGTATTATGCCTTTCTTGGGGGCAAATCATTATTATAAACCTGAGCGTCTTTAAGTGGCGAGTAGGAGTGCGTTCGGAAATTACTTTCGGGGTTAGAACGTAGTACACTTCAGGATGCAAGTTGAAATCAAAGCTTAAAGCAAGATTGGTTGAAGTAATGAAAAATAAATGTAAACCAAATAATGTGTGACGAGCAGAATCGTTCGCTCTTGTTTCTTCCGCTTTCGAAATCTCGTCGCGCTGATTAAGCTTTTCGCAATGACGCGCATTTTGAGGAATGCAAGTCTTTGACCGTGAACCGCGAGCGTTTCTCATTGTAATCTGCATCTCTTTTGAAAGGATTTATACTCTTTTCATGATTTTACGTATGAGTTACATTACATTGATTATTGAAATTTAGTTTCTGAACATTGTTGAATTAAAGCGATAAAATCAACTATGAAAGAATAAACTCTTTCACGGATTGCTTTTCGTAATCTTCAAATTGTTCGATCATCTTCTCTCTCACTATACTTCAACCTAGATTTTAAGATCTATATAAGATTGTGACGAGTGACATTTTTGCACTCTAACATTTCCGCTTTAGAAATCTGAAGACGACGATGAAGCTTTTTGCAACGACGCGCATTCTGAACAATGCGAGTCGTTGACCGTAAATGTGGTCATTATAATCAGGCTTTATTTCTTTTTCTCATGGAATTAACGATCCACTGAAAATTGCTTTTGCCGACGCAATTGATTGGGAAATTAAACGCGGGTCGTCAGTATTTTTCCCTTCTCGGGGGAAATTATCATTATAAAACTGAGCGTCTCTGAGTGGCGAGTAGGAGTGCGTTCGGAAATTAGTTTCGGGGTTAGCACGGAGTACAGTTCAGGATGCAAGTTGAAATCAAAGCTTAAAGCAAGATTGGTTGAAGTAATGAAAAATAAATGTAAATTCAATATTGTGGGACGAGCAGCATTCGTTCGCTCTTGTTTCTTCCGCTTTCGAAATCTCGTCGCGCTGATTAAGCTTTTCGCAATGACGCGCATTTTGAGGAATGCAAGTCTTTGACCGTGAACCGCGAGCGTTTCTCATTGTAATCTGCATCTCTTTTGAAAGGATGATACTCTTTCCATGATTTTAAGTATGAGTTACATTACATTGATTATTAAAATTTAGTTTCTGAACATTGTTAAATTAAAGCGAGAAAATCAACTATAAAAGAATAAACTCTTTCACGGATTGCTTTCCGTCATCTTCAAATTGTTCGATCATCTTCTCTCTCACTATACTTCAACCTAGATTTTAAGATCTATATAAGATTTTGACGAGTTACATTTCTGCACTCTTACATTTCCGCTTTAGAAATCTGAAAACACCGATGAAGCTTTTTGCAACGACGCGCATTCTGAACAATGCGAGTCGTTGACCGTGAATGTTGTCATTATAATCAGGCTTTATTTCTTCATCTTATGAAATTCACGATCCACCGAAGATTGCTTTTGCCGACGCAATTGATTGGGAAATCAATCGCGGGTCTTCGGTATTTTTTCCTTCTTGGAGGCAAATCAACATTATAAAACTGCGCGCTTTTGAGTGGCGAGTAGGAGTGCGTTCGGAAATTAGTTTCGGGGTTAGTACGTTGTACAGTTCAGGTTACAAGTTGAAATCAAAGCTTAAAGCAAGATTGGATGAAGTAATGAAAAAAAAATGTAAACCAAATAATGTGTGACGAGCAGAATCGTTCGCTCTTGTTTCTTCCGCTTTCGAAATCTCGTCGCGCTGATTAAGCTTTTCGCAATGACGCGCATTTTGAGGAATGCAAGTCTTTGACCGTGAACCGCGAGCGTTTCACATTGTAGTCTGCATCTCTTTTGAAAGGATGATCATCTTTCCATGATTTTAAGTATGAGTTACATTTCATCGATTATTTAAATTCGGTTTCTGAACATTGTTAAATTAAAGCGAGGAAATCAACTATAAAAAAATAAACTGTTTCACGGATTGCTTTCCGTAATCTTCAAATTGTTCGATCATCTTCTCTCTCACTATACTTCAACCTAGATTTTAAGATCTATATAAGATTGTGACGAGTGACATTTTTGCACTCTAACATTTCCGCTTTAGAAATCTGAAAACGCCGATGAAGTTTTTTGCAACGACGAGCATTTTGAACAATGCGAGTCGTTGACCGTGAATGTTGTCATTATAATCAGGCTTTATTTCTTCTTCTTCTAAAATTAACGATCCACTGAAAATCGCTTATGCCGACGCAATTGATTGGAAAATTAATAGCGTGTCGTTGGTATTATTCCTTTCTTGGGGGCAAATCATTATTATAAAACTGAGCGTCTTTGAGCGGCGAGTAGGAGTGCGTTCGGAAATTAGTTTCGGGGTTAGTACGTAGTACAGTTCAGGTTAAAAGTTGAAATCACAGCTTAAAGCAAGATTGGTTGAAGTAATGAAAAATAAATGTAAATTCAATATTGTGGGACGAGCAGCATTCGTTCGCTCTTGTTTCTTCCGCTTTCGAATTCTCGTCGCGCTGATTAAGCTTTTCGCAATGACGCGCATTTTGAGGAATGCAAGTCTTTGACCGTGAACCGCGAGCGTTTCTTATTGTAATCTGCATCTCTTTTGAAAGGATGATACTCTTTCCATGATTTTAAGTATGAGTTACTTTACATTGATTATTAAAATTTAGTTTCTGAACATTGTTAAATTAAAGCGAGAAAATCAACTATAAAAGAATAAACTCTTTCACGGATTGCTTTCTGTAATCTTCAAATTGTTCGATCATCCTCTCTCTAACTATACTGCAACCTAGATTTTAAGATCTATATAAGATTGTGAGACGAGTGACATTTTTGCACTCTTACATTTACGCTTCAGAAATCTGAATACGCCGATAAAGCTTTTTGCAACGACGAGCATTCTGAACAATGCGAGTCGTTGACCGTGAATGTTGTCATTATAATCAGGCTTTATTTCTTCATCTTATGAAATTCACGATCCACTGAAGATTGCTTTTGCCGACGCAATTGATTGGGAAATTGATCGCGGGTCGTCGGTATTTTTCCTTTCTTGGGGGCAAATCATTATTATAAAACTGAGCGTCTTTGAGTGGCGATTAGGAGTGCGTTCGGAAATTAGTTTCGGGGTTAGAACGTAGTACAGTTCAGGATGCAAGTTGAAATCAAAGCTTAAAGCAAGATTGGTTGAAGTAATGAAAAATAAATGTAAATTCAATATTGTGGGACGAGCAGCATTCGTTCGCTCTTGTTTCTTCCGCTTTCGAAATCTCGTCGCGCTGATTAAGCTTTTTGCAATGACGCGCATTTTGAGGAATTCAAGTCTTTGACCGTAAACCGCGAGTATTTCACATTGTAATCTGCATCTCTTTTGAAAGGATGATAATCTTTCCATGATTTAAAGTATGAGTTACATTTCATTGCTTATTTAAATTCGGTTTCTGAACATTGTTAAATTAAAGCAAGGTAATCAACTATAAAAGAATAAACTCTTTCACGGATTGCTTTCCGTAATCTTCAAATTGTTCGAAGATCTTCTCTCTCACTATACTTCAACCTAGATTTTAAGAACTATATAAGATTGTGACGAGTGACATTTTTGCACTCTAACATTTCCGCTTTAGAAATCTGAAGACGCCGATGAAGCTTTTTGCAACGACGCGCATTCTGAACAATGCGAGTCGTTGACCGTAAATGTGGTCATTATAATCAGGCTTTATTTCTTTTTCTTATGGAATTAACGATCCACTGAAAATTGCTTTTGCCGACGCAATTGATTGGGAAATTAAACGCAGGTCGTCAGTATTTTTCCCTTCTTGGGGGAAATTATCATTATAAAACTGAGCGTCTCTGAGTGGCGAGTAGGAGTGCGTTCGGAAATTAGTTTCGGGGTTAGAACGTAGTACAGTTCAGGATGCAAGTTGAAATCAAAGCTTAAAGCAAGATTGGTTGAAGTAATGAAAAATAAATGTAAATTCAATATTGTGGGACGAGCAGCATTCGTTCGCTCTTGTTTCTTCCGCTTTCGAAACCTCGTCGCGCTGATTAAGCTTTTCGCAATGACGCGCATTTTGAGGAATGCAAGTCTTTGACCGTAAACCGCGAGCGTTTCACATTGTAATCTGCATCTCTTTTGAAAGGATGATAATCTTTCCATGATTTAAAGTATGAGTTACATTTCATTGCTTATTTAAATTCGGTTTCTGAACATTGTTAAAGTAAAGCGAGGTAATCAACTATAAAAGAATAAACTCTTGGACGGATTGCTTTCCGTAATCTTCAAATTGTTCGATCATCTTCTCTCTCACTATACTTCAACCTAGATTTTAAGATCTATATAAGATTTTGACGAGTTACATTTCTGCACTCTTACATTTCCGCTTTAGAAATCTGAAAACACCGATGAAGCTTTTTGCAACGACGCGCATTCTGAACAATGCGAGTCGTTGACCGTGAATGTTGTCATTATAATCAGGCTTTATTTCTTCATCTTATGAAATTCACGATCCACCGAAGATTGCTTTTGCCGACGCAATTGATTGGGAAATCAATCGCGGGTCTTCGGTATTTTTTCCTTCTTGGAGGCAAATCAACATTATAAAACTGCGCGCTTTTGAGTGGCGAGTAGGAGTGCGTTCGGAAATTAGTTTCGGGGTTAGTACGTTGTACAGTTCAGGTTACAAGTTGAAATCAAAGCTTAAAGCAAGATTGGATGAAGTAATGAAAACAAAATGTAAACCAAATGATGTGTGACGAGCAGAATCGTTCGCTCTTGTTTCTTCCGCTTTCGAAATCTCGTCGCGCTGATTAAGCTTTTCGCAATGACGCGCATTTTGAGGAATGCAAGTCTTTGACCGTGAACCGCGAGCGTTTCACATTGTAGTCTGCATCTCTTTTGAAAGGATGATCATCTTTCCATGATTTTAAGTATGAGTTACATTTCATTGATTATTTAAATTCGGTTTCTGAACATTGTTAAATTAAAGCGAGGAAATCAACTATAAAAAAATAAACTGTTTCACGGATTGCTTTCCGTAATCTTCAAATTGTTCGATCATCGTCTCTCTCACTATACTTCAACCTAGATTTTAAGATCTATATAAGATTGTGACGAGTGACATTTTTGCACTCTAACATTTCCGCTTTAGAAATCTGAAAACGCCGATGAAGTTTTTTGCAACGACGAGCATTTTGAACAATGCGAGTCGTTGACCGTGAATGTTGTCATTATAATCAGGCTTTATTTCTTCTTCTTCTAAAATTAACGATCCACTGAAAATCGCTTATGCCGACGCAATTGATTGGAAAATTAATAGCGTGTCGTTGGTATTATTCCTTTCTTGGGGGCAAATCATTATTATAAAACTGAGCGTCTTTGAGCGGCGAGTAGGAGTGCGTTCGGAAATTAGTTTCGGGGTTAGTACGTAGTACAGTTCAGGTTACAAGTTGAAATCACAGCTTAAAGCAAGATTGGTTGAAGTAATGAAAAATAAATGTAAATTCAATATTGTGGGACGAGCAGCATTCGTTCGCTTTTGTTTCTTCCGCTTTCGGAATCTCGTCGCGCTGATTAAGCTTTTCGCAATGACGCGGATTTTGAGGAATGCAAGTCTTTGACCGTAAACCGCGAGCGTTTCACATTGTAATCTGCATCTCTTTTGAAAGGATGATAATCTTTCCATGATTTAAAGTATGAGTTACATTTCATTGCTTATTTAAATTCGGTTTCTGCACATTGTTAAAGTAAAGCGAGGTAATCAACTATAAAAGAACAAACTCTTTCACGGATTGCTTTCCGTAATCTTCAAATTGTTCGATCATCTTCTCTCTCACTATACTTCAACCTAGATTTTAAGATCTATATAAGATTGTGACGAGTGACATTTTTGCACTCTAACATTTCCGCTTTAGAAATCTGAAGACGCCGATGAAGCTTTTTGCAACGACGCGCATTCTGAACAATGCGAGTCGTTGACCGTAAATGTGGTCATTATAATCAGGCTTTATTTCTTTTTCTTATGGAATTAACGATCCACTGAAAATTGCTTTTGCCGACGCAATTGATTGGGAAATTAAACGCGGGTCGTCAGTATTTTTCCCTTCTTGGGGGAAATTATGATTATAAAACTGAGCGTCTTTGAGTGGCGATTAGGAGTGCGTTCGGAAATTAGTTTCGGGGTTAGAACGTAGTACAGTTCAGGTTACAAGTTGAAATCACAGCTTAAAGCAAGATTGGTTGAAGTAATGAAAAATAAATGTAAATTCAATAATGTGGGACGAGCCGCATTCGTTCGCTCTTGTTTCTTCCGCTTTCGGAATCTCGTCGCGCTGATTAAGCTTTTCGCAATGACGCGCATTTTGAGGAATGCAAGTCTTTGACCGTAAACCGCGAGCGTTTCACATTGTAATCTGCATCTCTTTTGAAAGGATGATAATCTTTCCATGATTTAAAGTATGAGTTACATTTCATTGCTTATTTAAATTCGGTTTCTGAACATTGTTAAAGTAAAGCGAGGTAATCAACTATAAAAGAATAAACTCTTTCACGGATTGCTTTCCGTAATCTTCAAATTGTTCGATCATCTTCTCTCTCACTATACTTCAACCTAGATTTTAAGATCTATATAAGATTGTGACGAGTGACATTTTTGCACTCTAACATTTCCGCTTTAGAAATCTGAAGACGCCGATGAAGCTTTTTGCAACGACGCGCATTCTGAACAATGCGAGTCGTTGACCGTAAATGTGGTCATTATAATCAGGCTTTATTTCTTTTTCTTATGGAATTAACGATCCACTGAAAATTGCTTTTGCCGACGCAATTGATTGGGAAATTAAACGCGGGTCGTCAGTATTTTTCCCTTCTTGGGGGAAATTATCATTATAAAACTGAGCGTCTCTGAGTGGCGAGTAGGAGTGCGTTCGGAAATTAGTTTCGGGGTTAGAACGTAGTACAGTTCAGGATGCAAGTTGAAATCAAAGCTTAAAGCAAGATTGGTTGAAGTAATGAAAAATAAATGTAAATTCAATATTGTGGGACGAGCAGCATTCGTTCGCTCTTGTTTCCTCCGCTTTCGAAATCTCGTCGCGCTGATTAAGCTTTTCGTAATGACGCGCATTTTGAGGAATGCAAGTCTTTGACCGTGAACCGCGAGCTTTTCACATTGTAATCTGCATCTCTTTTGAGAGGATGATAATCTTTCCAGGATTTTTAGTATGAGTTACATTACGTTGATTATGAAAGTTCAGTTTCTGAACATTGTTAAATTAAAGCGAGGAAATCAACTATAAAAGAATAAACTCTTTCACGGATTGCTTTTCTTAATCTTCAAATGGTTTGATCATTCTCTCTCTCACTTTACTTCAACCTAGATTTTAAGATCTATATAAGATAGTGACAAGTGAAATTTTTGCACTCTTACATTTCCGCTTGAGAAATCTGAAAACGCCGATGAAGCTTTTTGCAACGACGCGCATCCTGAACAATGCGAGTCGTTGACCGTGAATGTTGTATAATCAGGCTTTTTTTCTTCTTCTTATGGAATGAACGATCCACTGAAAATCGCTTTTGCCGACGCTATTTATTGGGAAATCAATCGCGGGTCGTCGGTATTTTTCCCTTTTTGGGGGCAAATCATTATTATAAAACTGCGCGCCTTTGCGTGGCCAGTAGGAGTGCGTTCGGAAATTAGTTTCGGGGTTAGTACGTAGTACAGTTCAGGTTACAAGTTGAAATCAAAGCTTAAAGCAAGATTGGTGGGAGTAATGAAAAATAAATGAAAATTCAATAATGTGTTACGAGCAGCATTCTTTCGCTCTTGTTTCTTCCGCTTTCGAAATTTTGTCGCGCTGATTGAGCTTTTCGAAATGACGCGCATAATAAGGAATGCAAGTCTTTGACCGTGAACCGCGAGCGTTTCTCATTGTAATCTGCATCTCTTTTGATAGGATGATAATCTTTCCATGATTTTGAGCATGAGTTACATTTCATTGATTATTTAAATTCGGTTTCTGAACATTGTTAAATTAAAGCGAGGAAATCAACTATAAAAGAATAAACTCTTTCACGGATTGCTTTCCGTAATCTTCAAATTGTTCGATCATCCTCTCTCTCACTATACTTCAACATAGATTTTAAGATCTATATAAGATTGTGACGAGTGATATTTTTGCACTCTAACATTTCCGCTTTAGAAATCTGAAAACGCCGATGAAGCTTTTTGCAACGACGCGCATTCTGAACAATGCGAATCGTTGACCGTGAATGTTGTCATTATAATCAGGCTTTATTTCTTCTTCTTCTAAAATTAACGATCCACTGAAAATCGCTTATGCCGACGCAATTGATTGGAAAATTAATAGCGGGTCGTCGGTATTATGCCTTTCTTGGGGGCAAATCATTATTATAAACCTGAGCGTCTTTAAGTGGCGAGTAGGAGTGCGTTCGGAAATTAGTTTCGGGGTTAGAACGTAGTACAGTTCAGGATGCAAGTTGAAATCAAAGCTTAAAGCAAGATTAGTTGAAGTAATGAAAAATAAATGTAAACCAAATAATGTGTGACGAGCAGCATTCTTTAGCTCTTGTTTTCCCGCTTTCGAAATTTTGTCGCGCGGATTAAGCTTTTCGCTATGACGCGCATTTTGAGGAATGCAAGTCTTTGACCGTGAACCGCGAGCGTTTCTCATTGTAATCTGCATCTCTTTTGATAGGATGATAATCTTTCCATGATTTTTAGTATGAGTTACAGTTCATTGATGATTGAAATTCAGTTTCTGAACATTGTTAAATTAAAGCAAGGAAATCAACAATAAAAGAATAAACTCTTGCACGGATTGCTTTCCGTAATCTTTAAATTGTTCGATCATCTTCTCTCTCACTATACTTCAACCTAGATTTTAAGATCTATATAAGATTGTGACGAGTGACATTTTTGCACTCTAACATTTCCGCTTTAGAAATCTGAAGACGACGATGAAGCTTTTTGCAACGACGCGCATTCTGAGCAATGCGAGTCGTTGACCGTAAATGTGGTCATTATAATCAGGCTTTATTTCTTTTTCTCATGGAATTAACGATCCACTGAAAATTGCTTTTGCCGACGCAATTGATTGGGAAATTAAACGCGGGTCGTCAGTATTTTTCCCTTCTCGGGGGAAATTATCATTATAAAACTGAGCGTCTCTGAGTGGCGAGTAGGAGTGCGTTCGGAAATTAGTTTCGGGGTTAGAACGTAGTACAGTTCAGGATGCAAGTTGAAATCAAAGCTTAAAGCAAGATTGGTTGAAGTAATGAAAAATAAATGTAAATTCAATATTGTGGGACGAGCAGCATTCGTTCGCTCTTGTTTCTTCCGCTTTCGAAATCTCGTCGCGCTGATTAAGCTTTTCGCAATGACGCGCATTTTGAGGAATGCAAGTCTTTGACCGTGAACCGCGAGCGTTTCTCATTGTAATCTGCATCTCTTTTGAAAGGATGATACTCTTTCCATGATTTCAAGTATGAGTTACATTACATTGATTATTAAAATTTAGTTTTTGAACATTGTTAAATTAAAGCGAGGTAATCAACTATAAAAGAAGAAACTCTTCCACGGATTGCTTTCCGTCATCTTCAAATTGTTCGATCATCCTCTCTCTCACTATACTGCAACCTAGATTTTAAGATCTATATAAGATTGTGAGACGAGTGACATTTTTGCACTCTTACATTTCCGCTTCAGAAATCTGAATACGCCGATAAAGCTTTTTGCAACGACGAGCATTCTGGACAATGCGAGTCGTTGACCGTGAATGTTGTCATTATAATCAGGCTTTATTTCTTCATCTTTTGAAATTCACGATCCACTGAAGATTGCTTTTGCCGACGCAATTGATTGGGAAACTAAACGCAGGTCGTCAGTATTTTTCCCTTCTTGGGGGCAAATCATTATTATAAACCTGAGCGTCTTTAAGTGGCGAGTAGGAGTGCGTTCGGAAATTAGTTTCGGGGTTAGAACGTAGTACAGTTCAGGATGCAAGTTGAAATCAAAGCTTAAGGCAAGATTAGTTGAAGTAATGAAAAATAAATGTAAACCAAATAATGTGTGACGAGCAGAATCGTTCGCTCTTGTTTCTTCCGCTTTCGAAATCTCGTCGCGCTGATTAAGCTTTTCGCAATGACGCGCATTTTGAGGAATGCAAGTCTTTGACCGTGAACCGCGAGCGTTTCTCATTGTAATCTGCATCTCTTTTGATAGGATGATAATCTTTCCATGATTTTTAGTATGAGTTACAGTTCATTGATTATTGAAATTCAGTTTCTGAACATTGTTAAATTAAAGCAAGGAAATCAACAATAAAAGAATAAACTCTTGCACGGATTGCTTTCCGTAATCTTCAAATTGTTCGATCATCCTCTCTCTCACTATACTTCAACCTAGATTTTAAGATCTATATAAGATTTTGACGAGTTACATTTCTGCACTCTTACATTTCCGCTTTAGAAATCTGAAAACACCGATGAAGCTTTTTGCAACGACGCGCATTCTGAACAATGCGAGTCGTTGACCGTGAATGTTGTCATTATAATCAGGCTTTATTTCTTCATCTTATGAAATTCACGATCCACCGAAGATTGCTTTTGCCGACGCAATTGATTGGGAAATCAATCGCGGGTCTTTGGTATTTTTTCCTTCTTGGAGGAAACTCAACATTATAAAACTGCGCGCTTTTGAGTGGCGAGTAGGAGTGCGTTCGGAAATTAGTTTCGGGGTTAGTACGTTGTACAGTTCAGGTTACAAGTTGAAATCAAAGCTTAAAGCAAGATTGGATGAAGTAATGAAAAAAAAATGTAAACCAAATAATGTGTGACGAGCAGAATCGTTCGCTCTTGTTTCTTCCGCTTTCGAAATCTCGTCGCGCTGATTAAGCTTTTCGCAATGACGCGCATTTTGAGGAATGCAAGTCTTTGACCGTGAACCGCGAGCGTTTCACATTGAAGTCTGCATCTCTTTTGAAAGGATGATAATCTTTCCATGATTTTAAGTATGAGTTACATTTCATTGATTATTTAAATTCGGTTTCTGAACATTGTTAAATTAAAGCGAGAAAATCAACTATAAAAGAATAAACTCTTTCACGGATTGCTTTCTGTAATCTTCAAATTGTTCGATCATCCTCTCTCTAACTATACTGCAACCTAGATTTTAAGATCTATATAAGATTGTGGGACGAGTGACATTTTTGCACTCTTACATTTACGCTTCAGAAATCTGAATACGCCGATAAAGCTTTTTGCAACGACGAGCATTCTGAACAATGCGAGTCGTTGACCGTGAATGTTGTCATTATAATCAGGCTTTATTTCTTCTTCTTATGGAATTCACGATCCACTTAAGATTGCTTTTGCCGACGCAATTGATTGGGAAATCAATCGCGGGTCGTCGGTATTTTTCCCTTCTTGGAGGCAAATCATCATTATAAAACTGCGCGCCTTTGAGTGGCGAGTAGGAGTGCGTTCGGAAATTAGTTTCGGGGTAAGTACGTAGTACAGTTCAGGTTACAAGTTGAAATCAAAGCTTAAAGCAAGATTGGTTGAAGTAATAAAAAATAAATGTAAATTCAATAATGTTGGACGAGCAGCATTCTTTAGCTCTTGTTTTCCCGCTTTCGAAATTTTGTCGCGCGGATTGAGCTTTTCGAAATGACGCGCATTTTGAGGAATGCAAGTCTTTGACCGTGAACCGCGAGCGTTTCACATTGTAATCTGCATCTCTTTTGAAAGGATGATAATCTTTCCATGATTTAAAGTATGAGTTACATTTCATTGCTTATTTAAATTCGGTTTCTGAACATTGTTAAAGTAAAGCGAGGTAATCAACTATAAAAGAATAAACTCTTTCACGGATTGCTTTCCGTAATCTTCAAATTGTTCGATCATCTTCTCTCTCACTATACTTCAACCTAGATTTTAAGATCTATATAAGATTGTGACGAGTGACATTTTTGCACTCTAACATTTCCGCTTTAGAAATCTGAAGACGCCGATGAAGCTTTTTGCAACGACGCGCATTCTGAACAATGCGAGTCGTTGACCGTAAATGTGGTCATTATAATCAGGCTTTATTTCTTTTTCTTATGGAATTAACGATCCACTGAAGATTGCTTTTGCCGACGCAATTGATTGGGAAATTAAACGCGGGTCGTCAGTATTTTTCCCTTCTTGGGGGAAATTATCATTATAAAACTGAGCGTCTTTGAGTGGCGATTAGGAGTGCGTTCGGAAATTAGTTCCGGGGTTAGAACGTAGTACAGTTCAGGTTACAAGTTGAAATCACAGCTTAAACCAAGATTGGTTGAAGTAATGAAAAATAAATGTAAATTCAATATTGTGGGACGAGCAGCATTCGTTCGCTCTTGTTTCTTCCGCTTTCGGAATCTCGTCGCGCTGATTAAGCTTTTCGCAATGACGCGCATTTTGAGGAATGCAAGTCTTTGACCGTAAACCGCGAGCGTTTCACATTGTAATCTGCATCTCTTTTGAAAGGATGATAATCTTTCCATGATTTAAAGTATGAGTTACATTTCATTGCTTATTTAAATTCGGTTTCTGAACATTGTTAAAGTAAAGCGAGGTAATCAACTATAAAAGAATAAACTCTTTCACGGATTGCTTTCCGTAATCTTCAAATTGTTCGATCATCTTCTCTCTCACTATACTTCAACCTAGATTTTAAGATCTATATAAGATTGTGACGAGTGACATTTTTGCACTCTAACATTTCCGCTTTAGAAATCTGAAGACGCCGATGAAGCTTTTTGCAACGACGCGCATTCTGAACAATGCAAGTCGTTGACCGTAAATGTGGTCATTATAATCAGGCTTTATTTCTTTTTCTTATGGAATTAACGATCCACTGAAAATTGCTTTTGCCGACGCAATTGATTGGGAAATTAAACGCGGGTCGTCAGTATTTTTCCCTTCTTGGGGGAAATTATCATTATAAAACTGAGCGTCTCTGAGTGGCGAGTAGGAGTGCGTTCGGAAATTAGTTTCGGGGTTAGAACGTAGTACAGTTCAGGATGCAAGTTGAAATCAAAGCTTAAAGCAAGATTGGTTGAAGTAATGAAAAATAAATGTAAATTCAATATTGTGGGACGAGCAGCATTCGTTCGCTCTTGTTTCTTCCGCTTTCGAAATCTCGTCGCGCTGATTAAGCTTTTCGTAATGACGCGCATTTTGAGGAATGCAAGTCTTTGACCGTGAACCGCGAGCTTTTCACATTTTAATCTGCATCTCTTTTGAGAGGATGATCATCTTTCCAGGATTTTTAGTATGAGTTACATTACGTTGATTATGAAAGTTCAGTTTCTGAACATTGTTAAATTAAAGCGAGGAAATCAACTATAAAAGAATAAACTCTTTCACGGATTGCTTTTCTTAATCTTCAAATGGTTTGATCATTCTCTCTCTCACTATACTTCAACCTAGATTTTAAGATCTATATAAGATTTTGACGAGTTACATTTCTGCACTCTTACATTTCCGCTTTAGAAATCTGAAAACACCGATGAAGCTTTTTGCAACGACGCGCATTCTGAACAATGCGAGTCGTTGACCGTGAATGTTGTCATTATAATCAGGCTTTATTTCTTCATCTTATGAAATTCACGATCCACCGAAGATTGCTTTTGCCGACGCAATTGATTGGGAAATCAATCGCGGGTCTTTGGTATTTTTTCCTTCTTGGAGGAAACTCAACATTATAAAACTGCGCGCTTTTGAGTGGCGAGTAGGAGTGCGTTCGGAAATTAGTTTCGGGGTTAGTACGTTGTACAGTTCAGGTTACAAGTTGAAATCAAAGCTTAAAGCAAGATTGGATGAAGTAATGAAAAAAAAATGTAAACCAAATAATGTGTGACGAGCAGAATCGTTCGCTCTTGTTTCTTCCGCTTTCGAAATCTCGTCGCGCTGATTAAGCTTTTCGCAATGACGCGCATTTTGAGGAATGCAAGTCTTTGACCGTGAACCGCGAGCGTTTCACATTGAAGTCTGCATCTCTTTTGAAAGGATGATAATCTTTCCATGATTTTAAGTATGAGTTACATTTCATTGATTATGAAAGTTCAGTTTCTGAACATTGTTAAATTAAAGCGAGGAAATCAACTATAAAAGAATAAACACTTTCACGGATTGCTTTTCTTAATCTTCAAATGGTTTGATCATTCTCTCTCTCACTTTACTTCAACCTAGATTTTAAGATCTATATAAGATAGTGACAAGTGAAATTTTTGCACTCTTACATTTCCGCTTGAGAAATCTGAAAACGCCGATGAAGCTTTTTGCAACGACGCGCATCCTGAACAATGCGAGTCGTTGACCGTGAATGTTGTATAATCAGGCTTTTTTTCTTCTTCTTATGAAATTCACGATCCACTTAAGATTGCTTTTGCCGACGCAATTGATTGGGAAATCAATCGCGGGTCGTCGGTATTTTTCCCTTCTTGGAGGCAAATCATCATTATAAAACTGCGCGCCTTTGAGTGGCGAGTAGGAGTGCGTTCGGAAATTAGTTTCGGGGTAAGTACGTAGTACAGTTCAGGTTACAAGTTGAAATCAAAGCTTAAAGCAAGATTGGTTGAAGTAATAAAAAATAAATGTAAATTCAATAATGTTGGACGAGCAGCATTCTTTAGCTCTTGTTTTCCCGCTTTCGAAATTTTGTCGCGCGGATTGAGCTTTTCGAAATGACGCGCATTTTGAGGAATGCAAGTCTTTGACCGTGAACCGCGAGCGTTTCACATTGTAATCTGCATCTCTTTTGATAGGATGATAATCTTTCCATGATTTTGAGCATGAGTTACATTTCATTGATTATTTAAATTCGGTTTCTGAACATTGTTAAATTAAAGCGAGGAAATCAACTATAAAAGAATAAACTCTTTCACGGATTGCTTTCCGTAATCTTCAAATTGTTCGATCATCCTCTCTCTCACTATACTTCAACATAGATTTTAAGATCTATATAAGATTGTGACGAGTGATATTTTTGCACTCTAACATTTCCGCTTTAGAAATCTGAAAACGCCGATGAAGCTTTTTGCAACGACGCGCATTCTGAACAATGCGAATCGTTGACCGTGAATGTTGTCATTATAATCAGGCTTTATTTCTTCTTCTTCTAAAATTAACGATCCACTGAAAATCGCTTATGCCGACGCAATTGATTGGAAAATTAATAGCGGGTCGTCGGTATTATGCCTTTCTTGGGGGCAAATCATTATTATAAACCTGAGCGTCTTTAAGTGGCGAGTAGGAGTGCGTTCGGAAATTAGTTTCGGGGTTAGAACGTAGTACAGTTCAGGATGCAAGTTGAAATCAAAGCTTAAAGCAAGATTAGTTGAAGTAATGAAAAATAAATGTAAACCAAATAATGTGTGACGAGCAGAATCGTTCGCTCTTGTTTCTTCCGCTTTCGAAATCTCGTCGCGCTGATTAAGCTTTTCGCTATGACGCGCATTTTGAGGAATGCAAGTCTTTGACCGTGAACCGCGAGCGTTTCTCATTGTAATCTGCATCTCTTTTGATAGGATGATAATCTTTCCATGATTTTTAGTATGAGTTACAGTTCATTGATGATTGAAA
Source organism: Platygaster robiniae (assembly GCA_028476575.1). NCBI lineage: Eukaryota > Metazoa > Arthropoda > Insecta > Hymenoptera > Platygastridae > Platygaster > Platygaster robiniae. Next base: position 29,080,661 of record CM052020.1, on the reverse strand, counting down.
TTCAGTTTCTGAACATTGTTAAATTAAAGCAAGGAAATCAACAATAAAAGAATAAACTCTTGCACGGATTGCTTTCCGTAATCTTTAAATTGTTCGATCATCTTCTCTCTCACTATACTTCAACCTAGATTTTAAGATCTATATAAGATTGTGACGAGTGACATTTTTGCACTCTAACATTTCCGCTTTAGAAATCTGAAGACGACGATGAAGCTTTTTGCAACGACGCGCATTCTGAGCAATGCGAGTCGTTGACCGTAAATGTGGTCATTATAATCAGGCTTTATTTCTTTTTCTCATGGAATTAACGATCCACTGAAAATTGCTTTTGCCGACGCAATTGATTGGGAAATTAAACGCAAGTCGTCAGTATTTTTCCCTTCTCGGGGGAAATTATCATTATAAAACTGAGCGTCTCTGAGTGGCGAGTAGGAGTGCGTTCGGAAATTAGTTTCGGGGTTAGAACGTAGTACAGTTCAGGATGCAAGTTGAAATCAAAGCTTAAAGCAAGATTGGTTGAAGTAATGAAAAATAAATGTAAATTCAATATTGTGGGACGAGCAGCATTCGTTCGCTCTTGTTTCTTCCGATTTCGAAATCTCGTCGCGCTGATTAAGCTTTTCGCAATGACGCGCATTTTGAGGAATGCAAGTCTTTGACCGTGAACCGCGAGCGTTTCTCATTGTAATCTGCATCTCTTTTGAAAGGATGATACTCTTTCCATGATTTTAAGTATGAGTTACATTACATTGATTATTAAAATTTAGTTTTTGAACATTGTTAAATTAAAGCGAGGTAATCAACTATAAAAGAAGAAACTCTTCCACGGATTGCTTTCCGTCATCTTCAAATTGTTCGATCATCCTCTCTCTCACTATACTGCAACCTAGATTTTAAGATCTATATAAGATTGTGAGACGAGTGACATTTTTGCACTCTTACATTTCCGCTTCAGAAATCTGAATACGCCGATAAAGCTTTTTGCAACGACGAGCATTCTGGACAATGCGAGTCGTTGACCGTGAATGTTGTCATTATAATCAGGCTTTATTTCTTCATCTTATGAAATTCACGATCCACTGAAGATTGCTTTTGCCGACGCAATTGATTGGGAAATTAAACGCAGGTCGTCAGTATTTTTCCCTTCTTGGGGGCAAATCATTATTATAAACCTGAGCGTCTTTAAGTGGCGAGTAGGAGTGCGTTCGGAAATTAGTTTCGGGGTTAGAACGTAGTACAGTTCAGGATGCAAGTTGAAATCAAAGCTTAAAGCAAGATTAGTTGAAGTAATGAAAAATAAATGTAAACCAAATAATGTGTGACGAGCAGAATCGTTCGCTCTTGTTTCTTCCGCTTTCGAAATCTCGTCGCGCTGATTAAGCTTTTCGCAATGACGCGCATTTTGAGGAATGCAAGTCTTTGACCGTGAACCGCGAGCGTTTCTCATTGTAATCTGCATCTCTTTTGATAGGATGATAATCTTTCCATGATTTTTAGTATGAGTTACAGTTCATTGATTATTGAAATTCAGTTTCTGAACATTGTTAAATTAAAGCAAGGAAATCAACAATAAAAGAATAAACTCTTGCACGGATTGCTTTCCGTAATCTTCAAATTGTTCGATCATCCTCTCTCTCACTATACTTCAACCTAGATTTTAAGATCTATATAAGATTTTGACGAGTTACATTTCTGCACTCTTACATTTCCGCTTTAGAAATCTGAAAACACCGATGAAGCTTTTTGCAACGACGCGCATTCTGAACAATGCGAGTCGTTGACCGTGAATGTTGTCATTATAATCAGGCTTTATTTCTTCATCTTATGAAATTCACGATCCACCGAAGATTGCTTTTGCCGACGCAATTGATTGGGAAATCAATCGCGGGTCTTTGGTATTTTTTCCTTCTTGGAGGAAACTCAACATTATAAAACTGCGCGCTTTTGAGTGGCGAGTAGGAGTGCGTTCGGAAATTAGTTTCGGGGTTAGTACGTTGTACAGTTCAGGTTACAAGTTGAAATCAAAGCTTAAAGCAAGATTGGATGAAGTAATGAAAAAAAAATGTAAACCAAATAATGTGTGACGAGCAGAATCGTTCGCTCTTGTTTCTTCCGCTTTCGAAATCTCGTCGCGCTGATTAAGCTTTTCGCAATGACGCGCATTTTGAGGAATGCAAGTCTTTGACCGTGAACCGCGAGCGTTTCACATTGAAGTCTGCATCTCTTTTGAAAGGATGATAATCTTTCCATGATTTTAAGTATGAGTTACATTTCATTGATTATTTAAATTCGGTTTCTGAACATTGTTAAATTAAAGCGAGAAAATCAACTATAAAAGAATAAACTCTTTCACGGATTGCTTTCTGTAATCTTCAAATTGTTCGATCATCCTCTCTCTAACTATACTGCAACCTAGATTTTAAGATCTATATAAGATTGTGGGACGAGTGACATTTTTGCACTCTTACATTTACGCTTCAGAAATCTGAATACGCCGATAAAGCTTTTTGCAACGACGAGCATTCTGAACAATGCGAGTCGTTGACCGTGAATGTTGTCATTATAATCAGGCTTTATTTCTTCTTCTTATGGAATTCACGATCCACTTAAGATTGCTTTTGCCGACGCAATTGATTGGGAAATCAATCGCGGGTCGTCGGTATTTTTCCCTTCTTGGAGGCAAATCATCATTATAAAACTGCGCGCCTTTGAGTGGCGAGTAGGAGTGCGTTCGGAAATTAGTTTCGGGGTAAGTACGTAGTACAGTTCAGGTTACAAGTTGAAATCAAAGCTTAAAGCAAGATTGGTTGAAGTAATAAAAAATAAATGTAAATTCAATAATGTTGGACGGGCAGCATTCTTTAGCTCTTGTTTTCCCGCTTTCGAAATTTTGTCGCGCGGATTGAGCTTTTCGAAATGACGCGCATTTTGAGGAATGCAAGTCTTTGACCGTGAACCGCGAGCGTTTCACATTGTAATCTGCATCTCTTTTGAAAGGATGATAATCTTTCCATGATTTAAAGTATGAGTTACATTTCATTGCTTATTTAAATTCGGTTTCTGAACATTGTTAAAGTAAAGCGAGGTAATCAACTATAAAAGAATAAACTCTTTCACGGATTGCTTTCCGTAATCTTCAAATTGTTCGATCATCTTCTCTCTCACTATACTTCAACCTAGATTTTAAGATCTATATAAGATTGTGACGAGTGACATTTTTGAACTCTAACATTTCCGCTTTAGAAATCTGAAGACGCCGATGAAGCTTTTTGCAACGACGCGCATTCTGAACAATGCGAGTCGTTGACCGTAAATGTGGTCATTATAATCAGGCTTTATTTCTTTTTCTTATGGAATTAACGATCCACTGAAGATTGCTTTTGCCGACGCAATTGATTGGGAAATTAAACGCGGGTCGTCAGTATTTTTCCCTTCTTGGGGGAAATTATCATTATAAAACTAAGCGTCTTTGAGTGGCGATTAGGAGTGCGTTCGGAAATTAGTTCCGGGGTTAGAACGTAGTACAGTTCAGGTTACAAGTTGAAATCACAGCTTAAACCAAGATTGGTTGAAGTAATGAAAAATAAATGTAAATTCAATATTGTGGGACGAGCAGCATTCGTTCGCTCTTGTTTCTTCCGCTTTCGGAATCTCGTCGCGCTGATTAAGCTTTTCGCAATGACGCGCATTTTGAGGAATGCAAGTCTTTGACCGTAAACCGCGAGCGTTTCACATTGTAATCTGCATCTCTTTTGAAAGGATGATAATCTTTCCATGATTTAAAGTATGAGTTACATTTCATTGCTTATTTAAATTCGGTTTCTGAACATTGTTAAAGTAAAGCGAGGTAATCAACTATAAAAGAATAAACTCTTTCACGGATTGCTTTCCGTAATCTTCAAATTGTTCGATCATCTTCTCTCTCACTATACTTCAACCTAGATTTTAAGATCTATATAAGATTGTGACGAGTGACATTTTTGCACTCTAACATTTCCGCTTTAGAAATCTGAAGACGCCGATGAAGCTTTTTGCAACGACGCGCATTCTGAACAATGCAAGTCGTTGACCGTAAATGTGGTCATTATAATCAGGCTTTATTTCTTTTTCTTATGGAATTAACGATCCACTGAAAATTGCTTTTGCCGACGCAATTGATTGGGAAATTAAACGCGGGTCGTCAGTATTTTTCCCTTCTTGGGGGAAATTATCATTATAAAACTGAGCGTCTCTGAGTGGCGAGTAGGAGTGCGTTCGGAAATTAGTTTCGGGGTTAGAACGTAGTACAGTTCAGGATGCAAGTTGAAATCAAAGCTTAAAGCAAGATTGGTTGAAGTAATGAAAAATAAATGTAAATTCAATATTGTGGGACGAGCAGCATTCGTTCGCTCTTGTTTCTTCCGCTTTCGAAATCTCGTCGCGCTGATTAAGCTTTTCGTAATGACGCGCATTTTGAGGAATGCAAGTCTTTGACCGTGAACCGCGAGCTTTTCACATTTTAATCTGCATCTCTTTTGAGAGGATGATCATCTTTCCAGGATTTTTAGTATGAGTTACATTACGTTGATTATGAAAGTTCAGTTTCTGAACATTGTTAAATTAAAGCGAGGAAATCAACTATAAAAGAATAAACTCTTTCACGGATTGCTTTTCTTAATCTTCAAATGGTTTGATCATTCTCTCTCTCACTATACTTCAACCTAGATTTTAAGATCTATATAAGATTTTGACGAGTTACATTTCTGCACTCTTACATTTCCGCTTTAGAAATCTGAAAACACCGATGAAGCTTTTTGCAACGACGCGCATTCTGAACAATGCGAGTCGTTGACCGTGAATGTTGTCATTATAATCAGGCTTTATTTCTTCATCTTATGAAATTCACGATCCACCGAAGATTGCTTTTGCCGACGCAATTGATTGGGAAATCAATCGCGGGTCTTTGGTATTTTTTCCTTCTTGGAGGAAACTCAACATTATAAAACTGCGCGCTTTTGAGTGGCGAGTAGGAGTGCGTTCGGAAATTAGTTTCGGGGTTAGTACGTTGTACAGTTCAGGTTACAAGTTGAAATCAAAGCTTAAAGCAAGATTGGATGAAGTAATGAAAAAAAAATGTAAACCAAATAATGTGTGACGAGCAGAATCGTTCGCTCTTGTTTCTTCCGCTTTCGAAATCTCGTCGCGCTGATTAAGCTTTTCGCAATGACGCGCATTTTGAGGAATGCAAGTCTTTGACCGTGAACCGCGAGCGTTTCACATTGAAGTCTGCATCTCTTTTGAAAGGATGATAATCTTTCCATGATTTTAAGTATGAGTTACATTTCATTGATTATTTAAATTCGGTTTCTGAACATTGTTAAATTAAAGCGAGAAAATCAACTATAAAAGAATAAACTCTTTCACGGATTGCTTTCTGTAATCTTCAAATTGTTCGATCATCCTCTCTGTAACTATACTGCAACCTAGATTTTAAGATCTATATAAGATTGTGGGACGAGTGACATTTTTGCACTCTTACATTAACGCTTCAGAAATCTGAATACGCCGATAAAGCTTTTTGCAACGACGAGCATTCTGAACAATGCGAGTCGTTGACCGTGAATGTTGTCATTATAATCAGGCTTTATTTCTTCTTCTTATGGAATTCACGATCCACTTAAGATTGCTTTTGCCGACGCAATTGATTGGGAAATCAATCGCGGGTCGTCGGTATTTTTCCCTTCTTGGAGGCAAATCATCATTATAAAACTGCGCGCCTTTGAGTGGCGAGTAGGAGTGCGTTCGGAAATTAGTTTCGGGGTAAGTACGTAGTACAGTTCAGGTTACAAGTTGAAATCAAAGCTTAAAGCAAGATTGGTTGAAGTAATAAAAAATAAATGTAAATTCAATAATGTTGGACGAGCAGCATTCTTTAGCTCTTGTTTTCCCGCTTTCGAAATTTTGTCGCGCGGATTGAGCTTTTCGAAATGACGCGCATTTTGAGGAATGCAAGTCTTTGACCGTGAACCGCGAGCGTTTCACATTGTAATCTGCATCTCTTTTGAAAGGATGATAATCTTTCCATGATTTAAAGTATGAGTTACATTTCATTGCTTATTTAAATTCGGTTTCTGAACATTGTTAAAGTAAAGCGAGGTAATCAACTATAAAAGAATAAACTCTTTCACGGATTGCTTTCCGTAATCTTCAAATTGTTCGATCATCTTCTCTCTCACTATACTTCAACCTAGATTTTAAGATCTATATAAGATTGTGACGAGTGACATTTTTGCACTCTAACATTTCCGCTTTAGAAATCTGAAGACGCCGATGAAGCTTTTTGCAACGACGCGCATTCTGAACAATGCGAGTCGTTGACCGTAAATGTGGTCATTATAATCAGGCTTTATTTCTTTTTCTTATGGAATTAACGATCCACTGAAGATTGCTTTTGCCGACGCAATTGATTGGGAAATTAAACGCGGGTCGTCAGTATTTTTCCCTTCTTGGGGGAAATTATCATTATAAAACTGAGCGTCTTTGAGTGGCGATTAGGAGTGCGTTCGGAAATTAGTTTCGGGGTTAGAACGTAGTACAGTTCAGGTTACAAGTTGAAATCACAGCTTAAACCAAGATTGGTTGAAGTAATGAAAAATAAATGTAAATTCAATATTGTGGGACGAGCAGCATTCGTTCGCTCTTGTTTCTTCCGCTTTCGGAATCTCGTCGCGCTGATTAAGCTTTTCGCAATGACGCGCATTTTGAGGAATGCAAGTCTTTGACCGTAAACCGCGAGCGTTTCACATTGTAATCTGCATCTCTTTTGAAAGGATGATAATCTTTCCATGATTTAAAGTATGAGTTACATTTCATTGCTTATTTAAATTCGGTTTCTGAACATTGTTAAAGTAAAGCGAGGTAATCAACTATAAAAGAATAAACTCTTTCACGGATTGCTTTCCGTAATCTTCAAATTGTTCGATCATCTTCTCTCTCACTATACTTCAACCTAGATTTTAAGATCTATATAAGATTGTGACGAGTGACATTTTTGCACTCTAACATTTCCGCTTTAGAAATCTGAAGACGCCGATGAAGCTTTTTGCAACGACGCGCATTCTGAACAATGCAAGTCGTTGACCGTAAATGTGGTCATTATAATCAGGCTTTATTTCTTTTTCTTATGGAATTAACGATCCACTGAAAATTGCTTTTGCCGACGCAATTGATTGGGAAATTAAACGCGGGTCGTCAGTATTTTTCCCTTCTTGGGGGAAATTATCATTATAAAACTGAGCGTCTCTGAGTGGCGAGTAGGAGTGCGTTCGGAAATTAGTTTCGGGGTTAGAACGTAGTACAGTTCAGGATGCAAGTTGAAATCAAAGCTTAAAGCAAGATTGGTTGAAGTAATGAAAAATAAATGTAAATTCAATATTGTGGGACGAGCAGCATTCGTTCGCTCTTGTTTCTTCCGCTTTCGAAATCTCGTCGCGCTGATTAAGCTTTTCGTAATGACGCGCATTTTGAGGAATGCAAGTCTTTGACCGTGAACCGCGAGCTTTTCACATTTTAATCTGCATCTCTTTTGAGAGGATGATCATCTTTCCAGGATTTTTAGTATGAGTTACATTACGTTGATTATGAAAGTTCAGTTTCTGAACATTGTTAAATTAAAGCGAGGAAATCAACTATAAAAGAATAAACTCTTTCACGGATTGCTTTTCTTAATCTTCAAATGGTTTGATCATTCTCTCTCTCACTATACTTCAACCTAGATTTTAAGATCTATATAAGATAGTGACAAGTGAAATTTTTGCACTCTTACATTTCAGCTTGAGAAATCTGAAAACGCCGATGAAGCTTTTTGCAACGACGCGCATTCTGAACAATGCGAGTCGTTGACCGTGAATGTTGTCATTATAATCAGGCTTTATTTCTTCTTCTTCTAAAATTAACGATCCACTGAAAATCGCTTATGCCGACGCAATTGATTGGAAAATTAATCGCGGGTCGTCGGTATTATGCCTTTCTTGGGGGCAAATCATTATTATAAACCTGAGCGTCTGTAAGTGGCGAGTAGGAGTGCGTTCGGAAATTAGTTTCGGGGTTAGAACGTAGTACAGTTCAGGATGCAAGTTGAAATCAAAGCTTAAAGCAAGATTGGTTGAAGTAATGAAAAATAAATGTAAATTCAATAATGTTGGACGAGCAGCATTCGTTCGCTCTTGTTTCTTCCGCTTTCGAAATCTCGTCGCATTGATTAAGCTTTTCGCAATGACGCGCATTTTGAGGAATGCAAGTCTTTGACCGTGAACTGCGAGCGTTTCTCATTGTAATCTGCATCTCTTTTGAAAGGATGATACTCTTTTCATGATTTTAAGTATGAGTTACATTACATTGATTATTAAAATTTAGTTTCTGAACATTGTTAAATTAAAGCAAGAAAATCAACTATAAAAGAATAAACTCTTTCACGGATTGCTTTCCGTAATCTTCAAATTGTTCGATCATCCTCTCTCTCACTATACTGCAACCTAGATTTTAAGATCTATATAAGATTGTGAGACGAGTGACATTTTTGCACTCTTACATTTCCGCTTCAGAAATCTGAATACGCGGATAAAGCTTTTTGCAACGACGAGCATTCTGAACAATGCGAGTCGTTGACCGTGAATGTTGTCATTATAATCAGGCTTTATTTCTTCTTCTTCTAAAATTAACGATCCACTGAAAATCGCTTATGCCGACGCAATTGATTGGAAAATTAATCGCGGGTCGTCGGTATTATGCCTTTCTTGGGGGCAAATCATTATTATAAATCTGAGCGTCTTTAAGTGGCGAGTAGGAGTGCGTTCGGAAATTAGTTTCGGGGTTAGAACGTAGTACAGTTCAGGATGCAAGTTGAAATCAAAGCTTAAAGCAAGATTGGTTGAAGTAATGAAAAATAAATGTAAATTCAATAATGTTGGACGAGCAGCATTCGTTCGCTCTTGTTTCTTCCGCTTTCGAAATCTCGTCGCGCTGATTAAGCTTTTCGCAATGACGCGCATTTTGAGGAATGCAAGTCTTTGACCGTGAACTGCGAGCGTTTCTCATTGTAATCTGCATCTCTTTTGAAAGGATGATACTCTTTTCATGATTTTAAGTATGAGTTACATTACATTGATTATTAAAATTTAGTTTCTGAACATTGTTAAATTAAAGCAAGAAAATCAACTATAAAAGAATAAACTCTTTCACGGATTGCTTTCCGTAATCTTCAAATTGTTCGATCATCCTCTCTCTCACTATACTGCAACCTAGATTTTAAGATCTATATAAGATTGTGAGACGAGTGACATTTTTGCACTCTTACATTTCCGCTTCAGAAATCTGAATACGCGGATAAAGCTTTTTGCAACGACGAGCATTCTGAACAATGCGAGTCGTTGACCGTGAATGTTGTCATTATAATCAGGCTTTATTTCTTCTTCTTCTAAAATTAAGGATCTACTGAAAATCGCTTATCCCGACGCAATTGATTGGAAAATTAATCGCGGGTCGTCGGTATTATGCCTTTCTTGGGGGCAAATCATTATTATAAACCTGAGCGTCTTTAAGTGGCGAGTAGGAGTGCGTTCGGAAATTACTTTCGGGGTTAGAACGTAGTACAGTTCAGGATGCAAGTTAAAATCAAAGCTTAAAGCAAGATTGGTTGAAGTAATGAAAAATAAATGTAAACCAAATAATGTGTGACGAGCAGAATCGTTCGCTCTTGTTTCTTCCGCTTTCGAAATCTCGTCGCGCTGATTAAGCTTTTCGCAATGACGCGCATTTTGAGGAATGCAAGTCTTTGACCGTGAACCGCGAGCGTTTCTCATTGTAATCTGCATCTCTTTTGAAAGGATTTATACTCTTTTCATGATTTTACGTATGAGTTACATTACATTGATTATTGAAATTTAGTTTCTGAACATTGTTAAATTAAAGCGATAAAATCAACTATGAAAGAATAAACTCTTTCACGGATTGCTTTTCGTAATCTTCAAATTGTTCGATCTTCCTCTCTCTCACTATACTGCAACCTAGATTTTAAGATCTATATAAGATTGTGACGAGTGAAATTTTTGCACTCTTGCATTTCCACTTTAGAAATCCGAAAACGCCGATGAAGCTTTTTGCAACGACGCGCATTCTGAACAATGCGAGTCGTTGACCGTGAATGTTGTCATTATAATCAGGCTTTTTTGCTTCTTCTTATGGAATTCACGATCCACTTAAGATTGCTTTTGCCGACGCAATTGATTGGGAAATCAATCGCGGGTCGTCGGTATTTTTCCCTTCTTGGAGGCAAATCATCATTATAAAACTGCGCGCCTTTGAGTGGCGAGTAGGAGTGCGTTCGGAAATTAGTTTCGGGGTAAGTACGTAGTACAGTTCAGGTTACAAGTTGAAATCAAAGCTTAAAGCAAGATTGGTTGAAGTAATAAAAAATAAATGTAAATTCAATAATGTTGGACGAGCAGCATTCTTTAGCTCTTGTTTTCCCGCTTTCGAAATTTTGTCGCGCGGATTGAGCTTTTCGAAATGACGCGCATTTTGAGGAATGCAAGTCTTTGACCGTGAACCGCGAGCGTTTCTCATTGTAATCTGCATCTCTTTTGATAGGATGATAATCTTTCCATGATTTTTAGTATGAGTTACAGTTCATTGATTATTGAAATTCAGTTTCTGAACATTGTTAAATTAAAGCAAGGAAATCAACAATAAAAGAATAAACTCTTGCACGGATTGCTTTCCGTAATCTTTAAATTGTTCGATCATCTTCTCTCTCACTATACTTCAACCTTGATTTTAAGATCTATATAAGATTGTGACGAGTGACATTTTTGCACGCTAACATTTCCGCTTTAAAAATCTGAAGACGCCGATGAAGCTTTTTGCAACGACGCGCATTCTGAACAATGCGAGTCGTTGACCGTAAATGTGGTCATTATAATCAGGCTTTATTTCTTTTTCTTATGGAATTAGCGATCCAATGAAAATTGCTTTTGCCGACGCAATTGATTGGGAAATTAAACGCGGGTCGTCAGTATTTTTCCCTTCTTGGGGGAAATTATCATTATAAAACTGAGCGTCTCTGAGTGGCGAGTAGGAGTGCGTTCGGAAATTAGTTTCGGGGTTAGAACATAGTACAGTTCAGGATGCAAGTTGAAATCAAAGCTTAAAGCAAGATTGGTTGAAGTGATGAAAAATAAATGTAAATTCAATTTTGTGGGACGAGCAGCATTCGTTCGCTCTTGTTTCTTCCGCTTTCGAAATCTCGTCGCGCTGATTAAGCTTTTCGTAATGACGCGCATTTTGAGGAATGCAAGTCTTTGACCGTGAACCGCGAGCTTTTCACATTGTAATCTGCATCTCTTTTGAGAGGATGATAATCTTTCCAGGATTTTTAGTATGAGTTACATTACGTTGATTATGAAAGTTCAGTTTCTGAACATTGTTAAATTAAAGCGAGGAAATCAACTATAAAAGAATAAACTCTTTCACGGATTGCTTTTCTTAATCTTCAAATGGTTTGATCATTCTCTCTCTCACTATACTTCAACCTAGATTTTAAGATCTATATAAGATAGTGACAAGTGAAATTTTTGCACTCTTACATTTCCGCTTGAGAAATCTGAAAACGCCGATGAAGCTTTTTGCAACGACGCGCATCCTGAACAATGCGAGTCGTTGACCGTGAATGTTGTATAATCAGGCTTTTTTTCTTCTTCTTATGGAATGAACGATCCACTGAAAATCGCTTTTGCCGACTCTATTTATTGGGAAATCAATCGCGGGTCGTCGGTATTTTTCCCTTTTTGGGGGCAAATCATTATTATAAAACTGCGCGCCTTTGCGTGGCCAGTAGGAGTGCGTTCGGAAATTAGTTTCGGGGTTAGTACGTAGTACAGTTCAGGTTACAAGTTGAAATCAAAGCTTAAAGCAAGATTGGTGGGAGTAATGAAAAATAAATGAAAATTCAATAATGTGTTACGAGCAGCATTCTTTCGCTCTTGTTTCTTCCGCTTTCGAAATTTTGTCGCGCTGATTGAGCTTTTCGAAATGACGCGCATAATAAGGAATGCAAGTCTTTGACCGTGAACCGCGAGCGTTTCTCATTGTAATCTGCATCTCTTTTGATAGGATGATAATCTTTCCATGATTTTGAGCATGAGTTACATTTCATTGATTATTTAAATTCGGTTTCTGAACATTGTTAAATTAAAGCGAGGAAATCAACTATAAAAGAATAAACTCTTTCACGGATTGCTTTCCGTAATCTTCAAATTGTTCGATCATCCTCTCTCTCACTATACTTCAACATAGATTTTAAGATCTATATAAGATTGTGACGAGTGACATTTTTGCACTCTAACATTTCCGCTTTAGAAATCTGAAAACGCCGATGAAGCTTTTTGCAACGACGCGCATTCTGAACAATGCGAATCGTTGACCGTGAATGTTGTCATTATAATCAGGCTTTATTTCTTCTTCTTCTAAAATTAACGATCCACTGAAAATCGCTTATGCCGACGCAATTGATTGGAAAATTAATAGCGGGTCGTCGGTATTATGCCTTTCTTGGGGGCAAATCATTATTATAAACCTGAGCGTCTTTAAGTGGCGAGTAGGAGTGCGTTCGGAAATTAGTTTCGGGGTTAGAACGTAGTACAGTTCAGGATGCAAGTTGAAATCAAAGCTTAAAGCAAGATTAGTTGAAGTAATGAAAAATAAATGTAAACCAAATAATGTGTGACGAGCAGAATCGTTCGCTCTTGTTTCTTCCGCTTTCGAAATCTCGTCGCGCTGATTAAGCTTTTCGCAATGACGCGCATTTTGAGGAATGCAAGTCTTTGACCGTGAACCGCGAGCGTTTCTCATTGTAATCTGCATCTTTTTTGATAGGATGATAATGTTTCCATGATTTTTAGTATGAGTTACAGTTCATTGATGATTGAAATTCAGTTTCTGAACATTGTTAAATTAAAGCAAGGAAATCAACAATAAAAGAATAAACTCTTGCACGGATTGCTTTCCGTAATCTTTAAATTGTTCGATCATCTTCTCTCTCACTATACTTCAACCTAGATTTTAAGATCTATATAAGATTGTGACGGGTGACATTTTTGCACTCTAACATTTCCGCTTTAGAAATCTGAAGACGACGATGAAGCTTTTTGCAACGACGCGCATTCTGAACAATGCGAGTCGTTGACCGTAAATGTGGTCATTATAATCAGGCTTTATTTCTTTTTCTCATGGAATTAACGATCCACTGAAAATTGCTTTTGCCGACGCAATTGATTGGGAAATTAAACGCGGGTCGTCAGTATTTTTCCCTTCTCGGGGGAAATTATCATTATAAAACTGAGCGTCTCTGAGTGGCGAGTAGGAGTGCGTTCGGAAATTAGTTTCGGGGTTAGAACGTAGTACAGTTCAGGATGCAAGTTGAAATCAAAGCTTAAAGCAAGATTGGATGAAGTAATGAAAAAAAAATGTAAACCAAATAATGTGTGACGAGCAGAATCGTTCGCTCTTGTTTCTTCCGCTTTCGAAATCTCGTCGCGCTGATTAAGCTTTTCGCAATGACGCGCATTTTGAGGAATGCAAGTCTTTGACCTCGAACCGCGAGCGTTTCACATTGAAGTCTGCATCTCTTTTGAAAGGATGATAATCTTTCCATGATTTTAAGTATGAGTTACATTTCATTGATTATTTAAATTCGGTTTCTGAACATTGTTAAATTAAAGCGAGAAAATCAACTATGAAAGAATAAACTCTTTCACGGATTGCTTTCTGTAATCTTCAAATTGTTCGATCATCCTCTCTCTAACTATACTGCAACCTAGATTTTAAGATCTATATAAGATTGTGGGACGAGTGACACTTTTGCACTCTTACATTTACGCTTCAGAAATCTGAATACGCCGATAAAGCTTTTTGCAACGACGAGCATTCTGAACAATGCGAGTCGTTGACCGTGAATGTTGTCATTATAATCAGGCTTCATTTCTTCATCTTATGAAATTCACGATCCACTGAAGATTGCTTTTGCCGACGCAATTGATTGGGAAATTGATCGCGGGTCGTCGGTATTTTTCCTTTCTTGGGGGCAAATCATTATTATATAACTGAGCGTCTTTGAGTGGCGATTAGGAGTGCGTTCGGAAATTAGTTTCGGGGTTAGAACGTAGTACAGTTCAGGATGCAAGTTGAAATCAAAGCTTAAAGCAAGATTGGTTGAAGTAATGAAAAATAAATGTAAATTCAATATTGTGGGACGAGCAGCATTCGTTCGCTCTTGTTTCTTCCGCTTTCGAAATCTCGTCGCGCTGATTAAGCTTTTCGCAATGACGCGCATTTTGAGGAATGGAAGTCTTTGACCGTAAACCGCGAGCGTTTCACATTGTAATCTGCATCTCTTTTGAAAGGATGATAATCTTTCCATGATTTAAAGTATGAGTTACATTTCATTGCTTATTTAAATTCGGTTTCTGAACATTGTTAAATTAAAGCGAGAAAATCAACTATAAAAGAATAAACTCTTTCACGGATTGCTTTCTGTAATCTTCAAATTGTTCGATTATCCTCTCTCTAACTATACTGCAACCTAGATTTTAAGATCTATATAAGATTGTGGGACGAGTGACATTTTTGCACTCTTACATTTACCCTTCAGAAATCTGAATACGCCGATAAAGCTTTTTGCAACGACGAGCATTCTGAACAATGCGAGTCGTTGACCGTGAATGTTGTCATTATAATCAGGCTTTATTTCTTCATCTTATGAAATTCACGATCCACTGAAGATTGCTTTTGCCGACGCAATTGATTGGGAAATTGATCGCGGGTCGTCGGTATTTTTCCTTTCTTGGGGGCAAATCATTATTATAAAACTGAGCGTCTTTGAGTGGCGATTAGGAGTGCGTTCGGAAATTAGTTTCGGGGTTAGAACGTAGTACAGTTCAGGATGCAAGTTGAAATCAAAGCTTAAAGCAAGATTGGTTGAAGTAATGAAAAATAAATGTAAATTCAATATTGTGGGACGAGCAGCATTCGTTCGCTCTTGTTTCTTCCGCTTTCGAAATCTCGTCGCGCTGATTAAGCTTTTCGCAATGACGCGCATTTTGAGGAATTCAAGTCTTTGACCGTAAACCGCGAGCGTTTCACATTGTAATCTGCATCTCTTTTGAAAGGATGATAATCTTCCCATGATTTAAAGTATGAGTTACATTTCATTGCTTATTTAAATTCGGTTTCTAAACATTGTTAAATTAAAGCGAGGTAATCAACTATAAAAGAATAAACTCTTTCACGGATTGCTTTCCGTAATCTTCAAATTGTTCGATCATCCTCTCTCTCACTATACTTCAACCTAGATTTTAAGATCTATATAAGATTTTGACGAGTTACATCTCCGCACTCTTACATTTCCGCTTTAGAAATCTGAAAACACCGATGAAGCTTTTTGCAACGACGCGCATTCTGAACAATGCGAGTCGTTGACCGTGAATGTTGTCATTATAATCAGGCTTTATTTCTTCATCTTATGAAATTCACGATCCACCGAAGATTGCTTTTGCCGACGCAATTGATTGGGAAATTAAACGCAGGTCGTCAGTATTTTTCCCTTCTTGGGGGAAATTATCATTATAAAACTGAGCGTCTCTGAGTGGCGAGTAGGAGTGCGTTCGGAAATTAGTTTCGGGGTTAGAACGTAGTACAGTTCAGGATGCAAGTTGAAATCAAAGCTTAAAGCAAGATTAGTTGAAGTAATGAAAAATAAATGTAAAACAAATAATGTGTGACGAGCAGAATCGTTCGCTCTTGTTTCTTCCGCTTTCGAAATCTCGTCGCGCTGATTAAGCTTTTCGCAATGACGCGCATTTTGAGGAATGCAAGTCTTTGACCGTGAACCGCGAGCGTTTCTCATTGTAATCTGCATCTCTTTTGATAGGATGATAATCTTTCCATGATTTTTAGTATGAGTTACAGTTCATTGATTATTGAAATTCAGTTTCTGAACATTGTTAAATTAAAGCAAGGAAATCAACAATAAAAGAATAAACTCTTGCACGGATTGCTTTCCGTAATCTTCAAATTGTTCGATCATCCTCTCTCTCACTATACTTCAACCTAGATTTTAAGATCTATATAAGATTTTGACGAGTTACATTTCTGCACTCTTACATTTCCGCTTTAGAAATCTGAAAACACCGATGAAGCTTTTTGCAACGACGCGCATTCTGAACAATGCGAGTCGTTGACCGTGAATGTTGTCATTATAATCAGGCTTTATTTCTTCATCTTATGAAATTCACGATCCACCGAAGATTGCTTTTGCCGACGCAATCGATTGGGAAATCAATCGCGGGTCTTTGGTATTTTTTCCTTCTTGGAGGAAACTCAACATTATAAAACTGCGCGCTTTTGAGTGGCGAGTAGGAGTGCGTTCGGAAATTAGTTTCGGGGTTAGTACGTTGTACAGTTCAGGTTACAAGTTGAAATCAAAGCTTAAAGCAAGATTGGATGAAGTAATGAAAAAAAAATATAAACCAAATAATGTGTGACGAGCAGAATCGTTCGCTCTTGTTTCTTCCGCTTTCGAAATCTCGTCGCGCTGATTAAGCTTTTCGCAATGACGCGCATTTTGAGGAATGCAAGTCTTTGACCGTGAACCGCGAGCGTTTCACATTGAAGTCTGCATCTCTTTTGAAAGGATGATAATCTTTCCATGATTTTAAGTATGAGTTACATTTCATTGATTATTTAAATTCGGTTTCTGAACATTGTTAAATTAAAGCGAGAAAATCAACTATAAAAGAATAAACTCTTTCACGGATTGCTTTCTGTAATCTTCAAATTGTTCGATCATCCTCTCTCTAACTATACTGCAACCTAGATTTTAAGATCTATATAAGATTGTGGGACGAGTGACATTTTTGCACTCTTACATTTACGCTTCAGAAATCTGAATACGCCGATAAAGCTTTTTGCAACGACGAGCATTCTGAACAATGCGAGTCGTTGACCGTGAATGTTGTCATTATAATCAGGCTTTATTTCTTCATCTTATGAAATTCACGATCCACTGAAAATCGCTTATGCCGACGCAATTGATTGGAAAAATAATAGCGTGTCGTTGGTATTATTCCTTTCTTGGGGGCAAATCATTATTATAAAACTGAGCGTCTTTGAGTGGCGAGTAGGAGTGCGTTCGGAAATTAGTTTCGGGGTTAGTACGTAGTACAGTTCAGGTTACAAGTTGAAATCACAGCTTAAAGCAAGATTGGTTGAAGTAATGAAAAATAAATGTAAATTCAATATTGTGGGACAAGCAGCATTCGTTCGCTCTTGTTTCTTCCGCTTTCGAATTCTCGTCGCGCTGATTAAGCTTTTCGCAATGACGCGCATTTTGAGGAATGCAAGTCTTTGACCGTGAACCGCGAGCGTTTCTCATTGTAATCTGCATCTCTTTTGAAAGGATGATACTCTTTCCATGATTTTAAGTATGAGTTACATTACATTGATTATTAAAATTTAGTTTCTGAACATTGTTTAATTAAAGCGAGAAAATCAACTATAAAAGAATAAACTCTTTCACGGATTGCTTTCTGTAATCTTCAAATTGTTCGATCATCCTCTCTCTAACTATACTTCAACCTAGATTTTAAGATCTATATAAGATTGTGAGACGAGTGACATTTTTGCACTCTTACATTTACGCTTCAGAAATCTGAATACGCCGATAAAGCTTTTTGCAACGACGAGCATTCTGAACAATGCGAGTCGTTGACCGTGAATGTTGTCATTATAATCAGGCTTTATTTCTTTATCTTATGAAATTCACGATCCACTGAAGATTGCTTTTGCCGACGCAATTGATTGGGAAATTGATCGCGGGTCGTCGGTATTTTTCCTTTCTTGGGGGCAAATCATTATTATAAAACTGAGCGTCTTTGAGTGGCGATTAGGAGTGCGTTCGGAAATTAGTTTCGGGGTTAGAACGTAGTACAGTTCAGGATGCAAGTTGAAATCAAAGCTTAAAGCAAGATTGGTTGAAGTAATGAAAAATAAATGTAAATTCAATATTGTGGGACGAGCAGCATTCGTTCGCTCTTGTTTCTTCCGCTTTCGAAATCTCGTCGCGCTGATTAAGCTTTTCGCAATGACGCGCATTTTGAGGAATGGAAGTCTTTGACCGTAAACCGCGAGCGTTTCACATTGTAATCTGCATCTCTTTTGAAAGGATGATAATCTTTCCATGATTTAAAGTATGAGTTACATTTCATTGCTTATTTAAATTCGGTTTCTGAACATTGTTAAATTAAAGCGAGAAAATCAACTATAAAAGAATAAACTCTTTCACGGATTGCTTTCTGTAATCTTCAAATTGTTCGATCATCCTCTCTCTAACTATACTGCAACCTAGATTTTAAGATCTATATAAGATTGTGGGACGAGTGACATTTTTGCACTCTTACATTTACGCTTCAGAAATCTGAATACGCCGATAAAGCTTTTTGCAACGACGAGCATTCTGAACAATGCGAGTCGTTGACCGTGAATGTTGTCATTATAATCAGGCTTTATTTCTTCATCTTATGAAATTCACGATCCACTGAAGATTGCTTTTGCCGACGCAATTGATTGGGAAATTGATCGCGGGTCGTCGGTATTTTTCCTTTCTTGGGGGCAAATCATTATTATAAAACTGAGCGTCTTTGAGTGGCGATTAGGAGTGCGTTCGGAAATTAGTTTCGGGGTTAGAACGTAGTACAGTTCAGGATGCAAGTTGGAATCAAAGCTTAAAGCAAGATTGGTTGAAGTAATGAAAAATAAATGTAAATTCAATATTGTGGGACGAGCAGCATTCGTTCGCTCTTGTTTCTTCCGCTTTCGAAATCTCGTCGCGCTGATTAAGCTTTTCGCAATGACGCGCATTTTGAGGAATTCAAGTCTTTGACCGTAAATCGCGAGCGTTTCACATTGTAATCTGCATCTCTTTTGAAAGGATGATAATCTTCCCATGATTTAAAGTATGAGTCACATTTCATTGCTTATTTAAATTCGGTTTCTGAACATTGTTAAATTAAAGCGAGGTAATCAACTATAAAAGAATAAACTCTTTCACGGATTGCTTTCCGTAATCTTCAAATTGTTCGATCATCTTCCTCTCACTATACTTCAACCTAGATTTTAAGATCTATATAAGATTGTGACGAGTGACATTTTTGCACTCTAACATTTTTGCTTTAGAAATCTGAAGACGCCGATGAAGCTTTTTGCAACGACGCGCATTCTGAACAATGCGAGTCGTTGACCGTAAATGTGGTCATTATAATCAGGCTTTATTTCTTTTTCTTATGGAATTAACGATCCACTGAAGATTGCTTTTGCCGACGCAATTGATTGGGAAATTAAACGCAGGTCGTCAGTATTTTTCCCTTCTTGGGGGAAATTATCATTATAAAACTGAGCGTCTCTGAGTGGCGAGTAGGAGTGCGTTCGGAAATTAGTTTCGGGGTTAGAACGTAGTACAGTTCAGGATGCAAGTTGAAATCAAAGCTTAAAGCAAGATTAGTTGAAGTAATGAAAAATAAATGTAAACCAAATAATGTGTGACGAGCAGAATCGTTCGCTCTTGTTTCTTCCGCTTTCGAAATCTCGTCGCGCTGATCAAGCTTTTCGCAATGACGCGCATTTTGAGGAATGCAAGTCTTTGACCGTGAACCGCGAGCGTTTCTCATTGTAATCTGCATCTCTTTTGATAGGATGATAATCTTTCCATGATTTTTAGTATGAGTTACATTTCATTGATTATTGAAATTCAGTTTCTGAACATTGTTAAATTAAAGCAAGGAAATCAACAATAAAAGAATAAACTCTTGCACGGATTGCTTTCCGTAATCTTCAAATTGTTCGATCATCCTCTCTCTCACTATACTTTAACCTAGATTTTAAGATCTATATAAGATTTTGACGAGTTACATTTCTGCACTCTTACATTTCCGCTTTAGAAATCTGAAAACACCGATGAAGCTTTTTGCAACGACGCGCATTCTGAACAATGCGAGTCGTTGACCGTGAATGTTGTCATTATAATCAGGCTTTATTTCTTCATCTTATGAAATTCACGATCCACCGAAGATTGCTTTTGCCGACGCAATTGATTGGGAAATCAATCGCGGGTCTTTGGTATTTTTTCCTTCTTGGAGGAAACTCAACATTATAAAACTGCGCGCTTTTGAGTGGCGAGTAGGAGTGCGTTCGGAAATTAGTTTCGGGGTTTGTACGTTGTACAGTTCAGGTTACAAGTTGAAATCAAAGCTTAAAGCAAGATTGGATGAAGTAATGAAAAAAAAATGTAAACCAAATAATGTGTGACGAGCAGAATCGTTCGCTCTTGTTTCTTCCGCTTTCGAAATCTCGTCGCGCTGATTAAGCTTTTCGCAATGACGCGCATTTTGAGGAATGCAAGTCTTTGACCGTGAACCGCGAGCGTTTCACATTGAAGTCTGCATCTCTTTTGAAAGGATGATAATCTTTCCATGATTTGAAGTATGAGTTACATTTCATTGATTATTTAAATTCGGTTTCTGAACATTGTTAAATTAAAGCGAGAAAATCAACTATAAAAGAATAAACTCTTTCACGGATTGCTTTCTGTAATCTTCAAATTGTTCGATCATCCTCTCTCTAACTATACTGCAACCTAGATTTTAAGATCTATATAAGATTGTGGGACGAGTGACATTTTTGCACTCTTACATTTACGCTTCAGAAATCTGAATACGCCGATAAAGCTTTTTGCAACGACGAGCATTCTGAACAATGCGAGTCGTTGACCGTGAATGTGGTCATTATAATCAGGCTTTATTTCTTTTTCTTATGGAATTAACGATCCACTGAAAATTGCTTTTGCCGACGCAATTGATTGGGAAATTAAACGCGGGTCGTCAGTATTTTTCCCTTCTTGGGGGAAATTATCATTATAAAACTGAGCGTCTCTGAGTTCCGAGTAGGAGTGCGTTCGGAAATTAGTTTCAGGGTTAGAACGTAGTACAGTTCAGGATGCAAGTTGAAATCAAAGCTTAAAGCAAGATTGGTTGAAGTAATGAAAAATAAATGTAAATTCAATATTGTGGGACGAGCAGCATTCGTTCGCTCTTGTTTCTTCCGCTTTCGAATTCTCGTCGCGCTGATTAAGCTTTTCGCAATGACGCGCATTTTGAGGAATGCAAGTCTTTGACCGTGAACCGCGAGCGTTTCTCATTGTAATCTGCATCTCTTTTGAAAGGATGATACTCTTTCCATGATTTTAAGTATGAGTTACATTACATTGATTATTAAAATTTAGTTTCTGAACATTGTTAAATTAAAGCGAGAAAATCAACTATAAAAGAATAAACTCTTTCACGGATTGCTTTCTGTAATCTTCAAATTGTTCGATCATCCTCTCTCTAACTATACTGCAACCTAGATTTTAAGATCTATATAAGATTGTGAGACGAGTGACATTTTTGCACTCTTACATTTACGCTTCAGAAATCTGAATACGCCGATAAAGCTTTTTGCAACGACGAGCATTCTGAACAATGCGAGTCGTTGACCGTGAATGTTGTCATTATAATCAGGCTTTATTTCTTCATCTTATGAAATTCACGATCCACTGAAGATTGCTTTTGCCGACGCAATTGATTGGGAAATTGATCGCGGGTCGTCGGTATTTTTCCTTTCTTGGGGGCAAATCATTATTATAAAACTGAGCGTCTTTGAGTGGCGATTAGGAGTGCGTTCGGAAATTAGTTTCGGGGTTAGAACGTAGTACAGTTCAGGATGCAAGTTGAAATCAAAGCTTAAAGCAAGATTGGTTGAAGTAATGAAAAATAAATGTAAATTCAATATTGTGGGACGAGCAGCATTCGTTCGCTCTTGTTTCTTCCGCTTTCGAAATCTCGTCGCGCTGATTAAGCTTTTCGCAATGACGCGCATTTTGAGGAATGGAAGTCTTTGACCGTAAACCGCGAGCGTTTCACATTGTAATCTGCATCTCTTTTGAAAGGATGATAATCTTTCCATGATTTAAAGTATGAGTTACATTTCATTGCTTATTTAAATTCGGTTTCTGAACATTGTTAAATTAAAGCGAGAAAATCAACTATAAAAGAATAAACTCTTTCACGGATTGCTTTCTGTAATCTTCAAATTGTTCGATCATCCTCTCTCTAACTATACTGCAACCTAGATTTTAAGATCTATATAAGATTGTGAGACGAGTGACATTTTTGCACTCTTACATTTACGCTTCAGAAATCTGAATACGCCGATAAAGCTTTTTGCAACGACGAGCATTCTGAACAATGCGAGTCGTTGACCGTGAATGTTGTCATTATAATCAGGCTTTATTTCTTTATCTTATGAAATTCACGATCCACTGAAGATTGCTTTTGCCGACGCAATTGATTGGGAAATTGATCGCGGGTCGTCGGTATTTTTCCTTTCTTGGGGGCAAATCATTATTATAAAACTGAGCGTCTTTGAGTGGCGATTAGGAGTGCGTTCGGAAATTAGTTTCGGGGTTAGAACGTAGTACAGTTCAGGATGCAAGTTGGAATCAAAGCTTAAAGCAAGATTGGTTGAAGTAATGAAAAATAAATGTAAATTCAATATTGTGGGACGAGCAGCATTCGTTCGCTCTTGTTTCTTCCGCTTTCGAAATCTCGTCGCGCTGATTAAGCTTTTCGCAATGACGCGCATTTTGAGGAATTCAAGTCTTTGACCGTAAACCGCGAGCGTTTCACATTGTAATCTGCATCTCTTTTGAAAGGATGATAATCTTCCCATGATTTAAAGTATGAGTCACATTTCATTGCTTATTTAAATTCGGTTTCTGAACATTGTTAAATTAAAGCGAGGTAATCAACTATAAAAGAATAAACTCTTTCACGGATTGCTTTCCGTAATCTTCAAATTGTTCGATCATCTTCCTCTCACTATACTTCAACCTAGATTTTAAGATCTATATAAGATTGTGACGAGTGACATTTTTGCACTCTAACATTTCCGCTTTAGAAATCTGAAGACGCCGATGAAGCTTTTTGCAACGACGCGCATTCTGAACAATGCGAGTCGTTGACCGTAAATGTGGTCATTATAATCAGGCTTTATTTCTTTTTCTTATGGAATTAACGATCCACTGAAGATTGCTTTTGCCGACGCAATTGATTGGGAAATTAAACGCAGGTCGTCAGTATTTTTCCCTTCTTGGGGGAAATTATCATTATAAAACTGAGCGTCTCTGAGTGGCGAGTAGGAGTGCGTTCGGAAATTAGTTTCGGGGTTAGAACGTAGTACAGTTCAGGATGCAAGTTGAAATCAAAGCTTAAAGCAAGATTGGTTGAAGTAATGAAAAATAAATGTAAATTCAATATTGTGGGACGAGCAGCATTCGTTCGCTCTTGTTTCTTCCGCTTTCGAATTCTCGTCGCGCTGATTAAGCTTTTCGCAATGACGCGCATTTTGAGGAATGCAAGTCTTTGACCGTGAACCGCGAGCGTTTCTCATTGTAATCTGCATCTCTTTTGATAGGATGATAATCTTTCCATGATTTTTAGTATGAGTTACAGTTCATTGATTATTGAAATTCAGTTTCTGAACATTGTTAAATTAAAGCAAGGAAATCAACAATAAAAGAATAAACTCTTGCACGGATTGCTTTCCGTAATCTTCAAATTGTTCGATCATCCTCTCTCTCACTATACTTCAACCTAGATTTTAAGATCTATATAAGATTTTGACGAGTTACATTTCTGCACTCTTACATTTCCGCTTTAGAAATCTGAAAACACCGATGAAGCTTTTTGCAACGACGCGCATTCTGAACAATGCGAGTCGTTGACCGTGAATGTTGTCATTATAATCAGGCTTTATTTCTTCATCTTATGAAATTCACGATCCACCGAAGATTGCTTTTGCCGACGCAATTGATTGGGAAATCAATCGCGGGTCTTTGGTATTTTTTCCTTCTTGGAGGAAACTCAACATTATAAAACTGCGCGCTTTTGAGTGGCGAGTAGGAGTGCGTTCGGAAATTAGTTTCGGGGTTTGTACGTTGTACAGTTCAGGTTACAAGTTGAAATCAAAGCTTAAAGCAAGATAGGATGAAGTAATGAAAAAAAAATGTAAACCAAATAATGTGTGACGAGCAGAATCGTTCGCTCTTGTTTCTTCCGCTTTCGAAATCTCGTCGCGCTGATTAAGCTTTTCGCAATGACGCGCATTTTGAGGAATGCAAGTCTTTGACCGTGAACCGCGAGCGTTTCACATTGAAGTCTGCATCTCTTTTGAAAGGATGATAATCTTTCCATGATTTGAAGTATGAGTTACATTTCATTGATTATTTAAATTCGGTTTCTGAACATTGTTAAATTAAAGCGAGAAAATCAACTATAAAAGAATAAACTCTTTCACGGATTGCTTTCTGTAATCTTCAAATTGTTCGATCATCCTCTCTCTAACTATACTGCAACCTAGATTTTAAGATCTATATAAGATTGTGGGACGAGTGACATTTTTGCACTCTTACATTTACGCTTCAGAAATCTGAATACGCCGATAAAGCTTTTTGCAACGACGAGCATTCTGAACAATGCGAGTCGTTGACCGTGAATGTGGTCATTATAATCAGGCTTTATTTCTTTTTCTTATGGAATTAACGATCCACTGAAAATTGCTTTTGCCGACGCAATTGATTGGGAAATTAAACGCGGGTCGTCAGTATTTTTCCCTTCTTGGGGGAAATTATCATTATAAAACTGAGCGTCTCTGAGTTCCGAGTAGGAGTGCGTTCGGAAATTAGTTTCAGGGTTAGAACGTAGTACAGTTCAGGATGCAAGTTGAAATCAAAGCTTAAAGCAAGATTGGTTGAAGTAATGAAAAATAAATGTAAATTCAATATTGTGGGACGAGCAGCATTCGTTCGCTCTTGTTTCTTCCGCTTTCGAATTCTCGTCGCGCTGATTAAGCTTTTCGCAATGACGCGCATTTTGAGGAATGCAAGTCTTTGACCGTGAACCGCGAGCGTTTCTCATTGTAATCTGCATCTCTTTTGAAAGGATGATACTCTTTCCATGATTTTAAGTATGAGTTACATTTCATTGCTTATTTAAATTCGGTTTCTGAACATTGTTAAATTAAAGCGAGAAAATCAACTATAAAAGAATAAACTCTTTCACGGATTGCTTTCTGTAATCTTCAAATTGTTCGATCATCCTCTCTCTAACTATACTGCAACCTAGATTTTAAGATCTATATAAGATTGTGAGACGAGTGACATTTTTGCACTCTTACATTTACGCTTCAGAAATCTGAATACGCCGATAAAGCTTTTTGCAACGACGAGCATTCTGAACAATGCGAGTCGTTGACCGTGAATGTTGTCATTATAATCAGGCTTTATTTCTTTATCTTATGAAATTCACGATCCACTGAAGATTGCTTTTGCCGACGCAATTGATTGGGAAATTGATCGCGGGTCGTCGGTATTTTTCCTTTCTTGGGGGCAAATCATTATTATAAAACTGAGCGTCTTTGAGTGGCGATTAGGAGTGCGTTCGGAAATTAGTTTCGGGGTTAGAACGTAGTACAGTTCAGGATGCAAGTTGGAATCAAAGTTTAAAGCAAGATTGGTTGAAGTAATGAAAAATAAATGTAAATTCAATATTGTGGGACGAGCAGCATTCGTTCGCTCTTGTTTCTTCCGCTTTCGAAATCTCGTCGCGCTGATTAAGCTTTTCGCAATGACGCGCATTTTGAGGAATTCAAGTCTTTGACCGTAAACCGCGAGCGTTTCACATTGTAATCTGCATCTCTTTTGAAAGGATGATAATCTTCCCATGATTTAAAGTATGAGTCACATTTCATTGCTTATTTAAATTCGGTTTCTGAACATTGTTAAATTAAAGCGAGGTAATCAACTATAAAAGAATAAACTCTTTCACGGATTGCTTTCCGTAATCTTCAAATTGTTCGATCATCTTCCTCTCACTATACTTCAACCTAGATTTTAAGATCTATATAAGATTGTGACGAGTGACATTTTTGCACTCTAACATTTCCGCTTTAGAAAT
The DNA here is from genome assembly GCA_028476575.1 of Platygaster robiniae. Classification (NCBI taxonomy): domain Eukaryota; kingdom Metazoa; phylum Arthropoda; class Insecta; order Hymenoptera; family Platygastridae; genus Platygaster; species Platygaster robiniae. The sequence continues at coordinate 29,054,526 of CM052020.1, read as the reverse complement.
CTGAAGACGCCGATGAAGCTTTTTGCAACGACGCGCATTCTGAACAATGCGAGTCGTTGACCGTAAATGTGGTCATTATAATCAGGCTTTATTTCTTTTTCTTATGGAATTAACGATCCACTGAAGATTGCTTTTGCCGACGCAATTGATTGGGAAATTAAACGCAGGTCGTCAGTATTTTTCCCTTCTTGGGGGAAATTATCATTATAAAACTGAGCGTCTCTGAGTGGCGAGTAGGAGTGCGTTCGGAAATTAGTTTCGGGGTTAGAACGTAGTACAGTTCAGGATGCAAGTTGAAATCAAAGCTTAAAGCAAGATTGGTTGAAGTAATGAAAAATAAATGTAAATTCAATATTGTGGGACGAGCAGCATTCGTTCGCTCTTGTTTCTTCCGCTTTCGAATTCTCGTCGCGCTGATTAAGCTTTTCGCAATGACGCGCATTTTGAGGAATGCAAGTCTTTGACCGTGAACCGCGAGCGTTTCTCATTGTAATCTGCATCTCTTTTGATAGGATGATAATCTTTCCATGATTTTTAGTATGAGTTACAGTTCATTGATTATTGAAATTCAGTTTCTGAACATTGTTAAATTAAAGCAAGGAAATCAACAATAAAAGAATAAACTCTTGCACGGATTGCTTTCCGTAATCTTCAAATTGTTCGATCATCCTCTCTCTCACTATACTTCAACCTAGATTTTAAGATCTATATAAGATTTTGACGAGTTACATTTCTGCACTCTTACATTTCCGCTTTAGAAATCTGAAAACACCGATGAAGCTTTTTGCAACGACGCGCATTCTGAACAATGCGAGTCGTTGACCGTGAATGTTGTCATTATAATCAGGCTTTATTTCTTCATCTTATGAAATTCATGATCCACCGAAGATTGCTTTTGCCGACGCAATTGATTGGGAAATCAATCGCGGGTCTTTGGTATTTTTTCCTTCTTGGAGGAAACTCAACATTATAAAACTGCGCGCTTTTGAGTGGCGAGTAGGAGTGCGTTCGGAAATTAGTTTCGGGGTTTGTACGTTGTACAGTTCAGGTTACAAGTTGAAATCAAAGCTTAAAGCAAGATAGGATGAAGTAATGAAAAAAAAATGTAAACCAAATAATGTGTGACGAGCAGAATCGTTCGCTCTTGTTTCTTCCGCTTTCGAAATCTCGTCGCGCTGATTAAGCTTTTCGCAATGACGCGCATTTTGAGGAATGCAAGTCTTTGACCGTGAACCGCGAGCGTTTCACATTGAAGTCTGCATCTCTTTTGAAAGGATGATAATCTTTCCATGATTTGAAGTATGAGTTACATTTCATTGATTATTTAAATTCGGTTTCTGAACATTGTTAAATTAAAGCGAGAAAATCAACTATAAAAGAATAAACTCTTTCACGGATTGCTTTCTGTAATCTTCAAATTGTTCGATCATCCTCTCTCTAACTATACTGCAACCTAGATTTTAAGATCTATATAAGATTGTGGGACGAGTGACATTTTTGCACTCTTACATTTACGCTTCAGAAATCTGAATACGCCGATAAAGCTTTTTGCAACGACGAGCATTCTGAACAATGCGAGTCGTTGACCGTGAATGTGGTCATTATAATCAGGCTTTATTTCTTTTTCTTATGGAATTAACGATCCACTGAAAATTGCTTTTGCCGACGCAATTGATTGGGAAATTAAACGCGGGTCGTCAGTATTTTTCCCTTCTTGGGGGAAATTATCATTATAAAACTGAGCGTCTCTGAGTTCCGAGTAGGAGTGCGTTCGGAAATTAGTTTCAGGGTTAGAACGTAGTACAGTTCAGGATGCAAGTTGAAATCAAAGCTTAAAGCAAGATTGGTTGAAGTAATGAAAAATAAATGTAAATTCAATATTGTGGGACGAGCAGCATTCGTTCGCTCTTGTTTCTTCCGCTTTCGAATTCTCGTCGCGCTGATTAAGCTTTTCGCAATGACGCGCATTTTGAGGAATGCAAGTCTTTGACCGTGAACCGCGAGCGTTTCTCATTGTAATCTGCATCTCTTTTGAAAGGATGATACTCTTTCCATGATTTTAAGTATGAGTTACATTACATTGATTATTAAAATTTAGTTTCTGAACATTGTTAAATTAAAGCGAGAAAATCAACTATAAAAGAATAAACTCTTTCACGGATTGCTTTCTGTAATCTTCAAATTGTTCGATCATCCTCTCTCTAACTATACTGCAACCTAGATTTTAAGATCTATATAAGATTGTGAGACGAGTGACATTTTTGCACTCTTACATTTACGCTTCAGAAATCTGAATACGCCGATAAAGCTTTTTGCAACGACGAGCATTCTGAACAATGCGAGTCGTTGACCGTGAATGTTGTCATTATAATCAGGCTTTATTTCTTCATCTTATGAAATTCACGATCCACTGAAGATTGCTTTTGCCGACGCAATTGATTGGGAAATTGATCGCGGGTCGTCGGTATTTTTCCTTTCTTGGGGGCAAATCATTATTATAAAACTGAGCGTCTTTGAGTGGCGATTAGGAGTGCGTTCGGAAATTAGTTTCGGGGTTAGAACGTAGTACAGTTCAGGATGCAAGTTGAAATCAAAGCTTAAAGCAAGATTGGTTGAAGTAATGAAAAATAAATGTAAATTCAATATTGTGGGACGAGCAGCATTCGTTCGCTCTTGTTTCTTCCGCTTTCGAAATCTCGTCGCGCTGATTAAGCTTTTCGCAATGACGCGCATTTTGAGGAATGGAAGTCTTTGACCGTAAACCGCGAGCGTTTCTCATTGTAATCTGCATCTCTTTTGATAGGATGATAATCTTTCCATGATTTTTAGTATGAGTTACAGTTCATTGATTATTGAAATTCAGTTTCTGAACATTGTTAAATTAAAGCAAGGAAATCAACAATAAAAGAATAAACTCTTGCACGGATTGCTTTCCGTAATCTTCAAATTGTTCGATCATCCTCTCTCTCACTATACTTCAACCTAGATTTTAAGATCTATATAAGATTTTGACGAGTTACATTTCTGCACTCTTACATTTCCGCTTTAGAAATCTGAAAACACCGATGAAGCTTTTTGCAACGACGCGCATTCTGAACAATGCGAGTCGTTGACCGTGAATGTTGTCATTATAATCAGGCTTTATTTCTTCATCTTATGAAATTCACGATCCACCGAAGATTGCTTTTGCCGACGCAATTGATTGGGAAATCAATCGCGGGTCTTCGGTATTTTTTCCTTCTTGGAGGAAACTCAACATTATAAAACTGCGCGCTTTTGAGTGGCGAGTAGGAGTGCGTTCGGAAATTAGTTTCGGGGTTTGTACGTTGTACAGTTCAGGTTACAAGTTGAAATCAAAGCTTAAAGCAAGATAGGATGAAGTAATGAAAAAAAAATGTAAACCAAATAATGTGTGACGAGCAGAATCGTTCGCTCTTGTTTCTTCCGCTTTCGAAATCTCGTCGCGCTGATTAAGCTTTTCGCAATGACGCGCATTTTGAGGAATTCAAGTCTTTGACCGTAAACCGCGAGCGTTTCACATTGTAATCTGCATCTCTTTTGAAAGGATGATAATCTTCCCATGATTTAAAGTATGAGTCACATTTCATTGCTTATTTAAATTCGGTTTCTGAACATTGTTAAATTAAAGCGAGGTAATCAACTATAAAAGAATAAACTCTTTCACGGATTGCTTTCCGTAATCTTCAAATTGTTCGATCATCTTCCTCTCACTATACTTCAACCTAGATTTTAAGATCTATATAAGATTGTGACGAGTGACATTTTTGCACTCTAACATTTCCGCTTTAGAAATCTGAAGACGCCGATGAAGCTTTTTGCAACGACGCGCATTCTGAACAATGCGAGTCGTTGACCGTAAATGTGGTCATTATAATCAGGCTTTATTTCTTTTTCTTATGGAATTAACGATCCACTGAAGATTGCTTTTGCCGACGCAATTGATTGGGAAATTAAACGCAGGTCGTCAGTATTTTTCCCTTCTTGGGGGAAATTATCATTATAAAACTGAGCGTCTCTGAGTGGCGAGTAGGAGTGCGTTCGGAAATTAGTTTCGGGGTTAGAACGTAGTACAGTTCAGGATGCAAGTTGAAATCAAAGCTTAAAGCAAGATTGGTTGAAGTAATGAAAAATAAATGTAAATTCAATATTGTGGGACGAGCAGCATTCGTTCGCTCTTGTTTCTTCCGCTTTCGAATTCTCGTCGCGCTGATTAAGCTTTTCGCAATGACGCGCATTTTGAGGAATGCAAGTCTTTGACCGTGAACCGCGAGCGTTTCTCATTGTAATCTGCATCTCTTTTGATAGGATGATAATCTTTCCATGATTTTTAGTATGAGTTACAGTTCATTGATTATTGAAATTCAGTTTCTGAACATTGTTAAATTAAAGCAAGGAAATCAACAATAAAAGAATAAACTCTTGCACGGATTGCTTTCCGTAATCTTCAAATTGTTCGATCATCCTCTCTCTCACTATACTTCAACCTAGATTTTAAGATCTATATAAGATTTTGACGAGTTACATTTCTGCACTCTTACATTTCCGCTTTAGAAATCTGAAAACACCGATGAAGCTTTTTGCAACGACGCGCATTCTGAACAATGCGAGTCGTTGACCGTGAATGTTGTCATTATAATCAGGCTTTATTTCTTCATCTTATGAAATTCACGATCCACCGAAGATTGCTTTTGCCGACGCAATTGATTGGGAAATCAATCGCGGGTCTTTGGTATTTTTTCCTTCTTGGAGGAAACTCAACATTATAAAACTGCGCGCTTTTGAGTGGCGAGTAGGAGTGCGTTCGGAAATTAGTTTCGGGGTTTGTACGTTGTACAGTTCAGGTTACAAGTTGAAATCAAAGCTTAAAGCAAGATTGGATGAAGTAATGAAAAAAAAATGTAAACCAAATAATGTGTGACGAGCAGAATCGTTCGCTCTTGTTTCTTCCGCTTTCGAAATCTCGTCGCGCTGATTAAGCTTTTCGCAATGACGCGCATTTTGAGGAATGCAAGTCTTTGACCGTGAACCGCGAGCGTTTCACATTGAAGTCTGCATCTCTTTTGAAAGGATGATAATCTTTCCATGATTTGAAGTATGAGTTACATTTCATTGATTATTTAAATTCGGTTTCTGAACATTGTTAAATTAAAGCGAGAAAATCAACTATAAAAGAATAAACTCTTTCACGGATTGCTTTCTGTAATCTTCAAATTGTTCGATCATCCTCTCTCTAACTATACTGCAACCTAGATTTTAAGATCTATATAAGATTGTGGGACGAGTGACATTTTTGCACTCTTACATTTACGCTTCAGAAATCTGAATACGCCGATAAAGCTTTTTGCAACGACGAGCATTCTGAACAATGCGAGTCGTTGACCGTGAATGTGGTCATTATAATCAGGCTTTATTTCTTTTTCTTATGGAATTAACGATCCACTGAAAATTGCTTTTGCCGACGCAATTGATTGGGAAATTAAACGCGGGTCGTCAGTATTTTTCCCTTCTTGGGGGAAATTATCATTATAAAACTGAGCGTCTCTGAGTTCCGAGTAGGAGTGCGTTCGGAAATTAGTTTCAGGGTTAGAACGTAGTACAGTTCAGGATGCAAGTTGAAATCAAAGCTTAAAGCAAGATTGGTTGAAGTAATGAAAAATAAATGTAAATTCAATATTGTGGGACGAGCAGCATTCGTTCGCTCTTGTTTCTTCCGCTTTCGAATTCTCGTCGCGCTGATTAAGCTTTTCGCAATGACGCGCATTTTGAGGAATGCAAGTCTTTGACCGTGAACCGCGAGCGTTTCTCATTGTAATCTGCATCTCTTTTGAAAGGATGATACTCTTTCCATGATTTTAAGTATGAGTTACATTACATTGATTATTAAAATTTAGTTTCTGAACATTGTTAAATTAAAGCGAGAAAATCAACTATAAAAGAATAAACTCTTTCACGGATTGCTTTCTGTAATCTTCAAATTGTTCGATCATCCTCTCTCTAACTATACTGCAACCTAGATTTTAAGATCTATATAAGATTGTGAGACGAGTGACATTTTTGCACTCTTACATTTACGCTTCAGAAATCTGAATACGCCGATAAAGCTTTTTGCAACGACGAGCATTCTGAACAATGCGAGTCGTTGACCGTGAATGTTGTCATTATAATCAGGCTTTATTTCTTCATCTTATGAAATTCACGATCCACTGAAGATTGCTTTTGCCGACGCAATTGATTGGGAAATTGATCGCGGGTCGTCGGTATTTTTCCTTTCTTGGGGGCAAATCATTATTATAAAACTGAGCGTCTTTGAGTGGCGATTAGGAGTGCGTTCGGAAATTAGTTTCGGGGTTAGAACGTAGTACAGTTCAGGATGCAAGTTGAAATCAAAGCTTAAAGCAAGATTGGTTGAAGTAATGAAAAATAAATGTAAATTCAATATTGTGGGACGAGCAGCATTCGTTCGCTCTTGTTTCTTCCGCTTTCGAAATCTCGTCGCGCTGATTAAGCTTTTCGCAATGACGCGCATTTTGAGGAATGGAAGTCTTTGACCGTAAACCGCGAGCGTTTCACATTGTAATCTGCATCTCTTTTGAAAGGATGATAATCTTTCCATGATTTAAAGTATGAGTTACATTTCATTGCTTATTTAAATTCGGTTTCTGAACATTGTTAAATTAAAGCGAGAAAATCAACTATAAAAGAATAAACTCTTTCACGGATTGCTTTCTGTAATCTTCAAATTGTTCGATCATCCTCTCTCTAACTATACTGCAACCTAGATTTTAAGATCTATATAAGATTGTGAGACGAGTGACATTTTTGCACTCTTACATTTACGCTTCAGAAATCTGAATACGCCGATAAAGCTTTTTGCAACGACGAGCATTCTGAACAATGCGAGTCGTTGACCGTGAATGTTGTCATTATAATCAGGCTTTATTTCTTTATCTTATGAAATTCACGATCCACTGAAGATTGCTTTTGCCGACGCAATTGATTGGGAAATTGATCGCGGGTCGTCGGTATTTTTCCTTTCTTGGGGGCAAATCATTATTATAAAACTGAGCGTCTTTGAGTGGCGATTAGGAGTGCGTTCGGAAATTAGTTTCGGGGTTAGAACGTAGTACAGTTCAGGATGCAAGTTGGAATCAAAGCTTAAAGCAAGATTGGTTGAAGTAATGAAAAATAAATGTAAATTCAATATTGTGGGACGAGCAGCATTCGTTCGCTCTTGTTTCTTCCGCTTTCGAAATCTCGTCGCGCTGATTAAGCTTTTCGCAATGACGCGCATTTTGAGGAATTCAAGTCTTTGACCGTAAACCGCGAGCGTTTCACATTGTAATCTGCATCTCTTTTGAAAGGATGATAATCTTCCCATGATTTAAAGTATGAGTCACATTTCATTGCTTATTTAAATTCGGTTTCTGAACATTGTTAAATTAAAGCGAGGTAATCAACTATAAAAGAATAAACTCTTTCACGGATTGCTTTCCGTAATCTTCAAATTGTTCGATCATCTTCCTCTCACTATACTTCAACCTAGATTTTAAGATCTATATAAGATTGTGACGAGTGACATTTTTGCACTCTAACATTTCCGCTTTAGAAATCTGAAGACGCCGATGAAGCTTTTTGCAACGACGCGCATTCTGAACAATGCGAGTCGTTGACCGTAAATGTGGTCATTATAATCAGGCTTTATTTCTTTTTCTTATGGAATTAACGATCCACTGAAGATTGCTTTTGCCGACGCAATTGATTGGGAAATTAAACGCAGGTCGTCAGTATTTTTCCCTTCTTGGGGGAAATTATCATTATAAAACTGAGCGTCTCTGAGTGGCGAGTAGGAGTGCGTTCGGAAATTAGTTTCGGGGTTAGAACGTAGTACAGTTCAGGATGCAAGTTGAAATCAAAGCTTAAAGCAAGATTGGTTGAAGTAATGAAAAATAAATGTAAATTCAATATTGTGGGACGAGCAGCATTCGTTCGCTCTTGTTTCTTCCGCTTTCGAATTCTCGTCGCGCTGATTAAGCTTTTCGCAATGACGCGCATTTTGAGGAATGCAAGTCTTTGACCGTGAACCGCGAGCGTTTCTCATTGTAATCTGCATCTCTTTTGATAGGATGATAATCTTTCCATGATTTTTAGTATGAGTTACAGTTCATTGATTATTGAAATTCAGTTTCTGAACATTGTTAAATTAAAGCAAGGAAATCAACAATAAAAGAATAAACTCTTGCACGGATTGCTTTCCGTAATCTTCAAATTGTTCGATCATCCTCTCTCTCACTATACTTCAACCTAGATTTTAAGATCTATATAAGATTTTGACGAGTTACATTTCTGCACTCTTACATTTCCGCTTTAGAAATCTGAAAACACCGATGAAGCTTTTTGCAACGACGCGCATTCTGAACAATGCGAGTCGTTGACCGTGAATGTTGTCATTATAATCAGGCTTTATTTCTTCATCTTATGAAATTCACGATCCACCGAAGATTGCTTTTGCCGACGCAATTGATTGGGAAATCAATCGCGGGTCTTTGGTATTTTTTCCTTCTTGGAGGAAACTCAACATTATAAAACTGCGCGCTTTTGAGTGGCGAGTAGGAGTGCGTTCGGAAATTAGTTTCGGGGTTTGTACGTTGTACAGTTCAGGTTACAAGTTGAAATCAAAGCTTAAAGCAAGATTGGATGAAGTAATGAAAAAAAAATGTAAACCAAATAATGTGTGACGAGCAGAATCGTTCGCTCTTGTTTCTTCCGCTTTCGAAATCTCGTCGCGCTGATTAAGCTTTTCGCAATGACGCGCATTTTGAGGAATGCAAGTCTTTGACCGTGAACCGCGAGCGTTTCACATTGAAGTCTGCATCTCTTTTGAAAGGATGATAATCTTTCCATGATTTGAAGTATGAGTTACATTTCATTGATTATTTAAATTCGGTTTCTGAACATTGTTAAATTAAAGCGAGAAAATCAACTATAAAAGAATAAACTCTTTCACGGATTGCTTTCTGTAATCTTCAAATTGTTCGATCATCCTCTCTCTAACTATACTGCAACCTAGATTTTAAGATCTATATAAGATTGTGGGACGAGTGACATTTTTGCACTCTTACATTTACGCTTCAGAAATCTGAATACGCCGATAAAGCTTTTTGCAACGACGAGCATTCTGAACAATGCGAGTCGTTGACCGTGAATGTGGTCATTATAATCAGGCTTTATTTCTTTTTCTTATGGAATTAACGATCCACTGAAAATTGCTTTTGCCGACGCAATTGATTGGGAAATTAAACGCGGGTCGTCAGTATTTTTCCCTTCTTGGGGGAAATTATCATTATAAAACTGAGCGTCTCTGAGTTCCGAGTAGGAGTGCGTTCGGAAATTAGTTTCAGGGTTAGAACGTAGTACAGTTCAGGATGCAAGTTGAAATCAAAGCTTAAAGCAAGATTGGTTGAAGTAATGAAAAATAAATGTAAATTCAATATTGTGGGACGAGCAGCATTCGTTCGCTCTTGTTTCTTCCGCTTTCGAATTCTCGTCGCGCTGATTAAGCTTTTCGCAATGACGCGCATTTTGAGGAATGCAAGTCTTTGACCGTGAACCGCGAGCGTTTCTCATTGTAATCTGCATCTCTTTTGAAAGGATGATACTCTTTCCATGATTTTAAGTATGAGTTACATTACATTGATTATTAAAATTTAGTTTCTGAACATTGTTAAATTAAAGCGAGAAAATCAACTATAAAAGAATAAACTCTTTCACGGATTGCTTTCTGTAATCTTCAAATTGTTCGATCATCCTCTCTCTAACTATACTGCAACCTAGATTTTAAGATCTATATAAGATTGTGAGACGAGTGACATTTTTGCACTCTTACATTTACGCTTCAGAAATCTGAATACGCCGATAAAGCTTTTTGCAACGACGAGCATTCTGAACAATGCGAGTCGTTGACCGTGAATGTTGTCATTATAATCAGGCTTTATTTCTTCATCTTATGAAATTCACGATCCACTGAAGATTGCTTTTGCCGACGCAATTGATTGGGAAATTGATCGCGGGTCGTCGGTATTTTTCCTTTCTTGGGGGCAAATCATTATTATAAAACTGAGCGTCTTTGAGTGGCGATTAGGAGTGCGTTCGGAAATTAGTTTCGGGGTTAGAACGTAGTACAGTTCAGGATGCAAGTTGAAATCAAAGCTTAAAGCAAGATTGGTTGAAGTAATGAAAAATAAATGTAAATTCAATATTGTGGGACGAGCAGCATTCGTTCGCTCTTGTTTCTTCCGCTTTCGGAATCTCGTCGCGCTGATTAAGCTTTTCGCAATGACGCGCATTTTGAGGAATGGAAGTCTTTGACCGTAAACCGCGAGCGTTTCACATTGTAATCTGCATCTCTTTTGAAAGGATGATAATCTTTCCATGATTTAAAGTATGAGTTACATTTCATTGCTTATTTAAATTCGGTTTCTGAACATTGTTAAATTAAAGCGAGAAAATCAACTATAAAAGAATAAACTCTTTCACGGATTGCTTTCTGTAATCTTCAAATTGTTCGATCATCCTCTCTCTAACTATACTGCAACCTAGATTTTAAGATCTATATAAGATTGTGGGACGAGTGACATTTTTGCACTCTTACATTTACGCTTCAGAAATCTGAATACGCCGATAAAGCTTTTTGCAACGACGAGCATTCTGAACAATGCGAGTCGTTGACCGTGAATGTTGTCATTATAATCAGGCTTTATTTCTTCATCTTATGAAATTCACGATCCACTGAAGATTGCTTTTGCCGACGCAATTGATTGGGAAATTGATCGCGGGTCGTCGGTATTTTTCCTTTCTTGGGGGCAAATCATTATTATAAAACTGAGCGTCTTTGAGTGGCGATTAGGAGTGCGTTCGGAAATTAGTTTCGGGGTTAGAACGTAGTACAGTTCAGGATGCAAGTTGGAATCAAAGCTTAAAGCAAGATTGGTTGAAGTAATGAAAAATAAATGTAAATTCAATATTGTGGGACGAGCAGCATTCGTTCGCTCTTGTTTCTTCCGCTTTCGAAATCTCGTCGCGCTGATTAAGCTTTTCGCAATGACGCGCATTTTGAGGAATTCAAGTCTTTGACCGTAAACCGCGAGCGTTTCACATTGTAATCTGCATCTCTTTTGAAAGGATGATAATCTTCCCATGATTTAAAGTATGAGTCACATTTCATTGCTTATTTAAATTCGGTTTCTGAACATTGTTAAATTAAAGCGAGGTAATCAACTATAAAAGAATAAACTCTTTCACGGATTGCTTTCCGTAATCTTCAAATTGTTCGATCATCTTCCTCTCACTATACTTCAACCTAGATTTTAAGATCTATATAAGATTGTGACGAGTGACATTTTTGCACTCTAACATTTCCGCTTTAGAAATCTGAAGACGCCGATGAAGCTTTTTGCAACGACGCGCATTCTGAACAATGCGAGTCGTTGACCGTAAATGTGGTCATTATAATCAGGCTTTATTTCTTTTTCTTATGGAATTAACGATCCACTGAAGATTGCTTTTGCCGACGCAATTGATTGGGAAATTAAACGCAGGTCGTCAGTATTTTTCCCTTCTTGGGGGAAATTATCATTATAAAACTGAGCGTCTCTGAGTGGCGAGTAGGAGTGCGTTCGGAAATTAGTTTCGGGGTTAGAACGTAGTACAGTTCAGGATGCAAGTTGAAATCAAAGCTTAAAGCAAGATTAGTTGAAGTAATGAAAAATAAATGTAAACCAAATAATGTGTGACGAGCAGAATCGTTCGCTCTTGTTTCTTCCGCTTTCGAAATCTCGTCGCGCTGATTAAGCTTTTCGCAATGACGCGCATTTTGAGGAATGCAAGTCATTGACCGTGAACCGCGAGCGTTTCTCATTGTAATCTGCATCTCTTTTGATAGGATGATAATCGTTCCATGATTTTTAGTATGAGTTACAGTTCATTGATTATTGAAATTCAGTTTCTGAACATTGTTAAATTAAAGCAAGGAAATCAACAATAAAAGAATAAACTCTTGCACGGATTGCTTTCCGTAATCTTCAAATTGTTCGATCATCCTCTCTCTCACTATACTTCAACCTAGATTTTAAGATCTATATAAGATTTTGACGAGTTACATTTCTGCACTCTTACATTTCCGCTTTAGAAATCTGAAAACACCGATGAAGCTTTTTGCAACGACGCGCATTCTGAACAATGCGAGTCGTTGACCGTGAATGTTGTCATTATAATCAGGCTTTATTTCTTCATCTTATGAAATTCACGATCCACCGAAGATTGCTTTTGCCGACGCAATTGATTGGGAAATCAATCGCGGGTCTTTGGTATTTTTTCCTTCTTGGAGGAAACTCAACATTATAAAAATGCGCGCTTTTGAGTGGCGAGTAGGAGTGCGTTCGGAAATTAGTTTCGGGGTTAGTACGTTGTACAGTTCAGGTTACAAGTTGAAATCACAGCTTAAAGCAAGATTGGTTGAAGTAATGAAAAATAAATGTAAATTCAATATTGTGGGACGAGCAGCATTCGTTCGCTCTTGTTTCTTCCGCTTTCGAATTCTCGTCGCGCTGATTAAGCTTTTCGCAATGACGCGCATTTTGAGGAATGCAAGTCTTTGACCGTGAACCGCGAGCGTTTCTCATTGTATTCTGCATCTCTTTTGAAAGGATGATACTCTTTCCATGATTTTAAGTATGAGTTACATTACATTGATTATTAAAATTTAGTTTCTGAACATTGTTTAATTAAAGCGAGAAAATCAACTATAAAAGAATAAACTCTTTCACGGATTGCTTTCCGTAATCTTCAAATTGTTCGATCATCCTCTCTCTAACTATACTGCAACCTATATTTTAAGATCTATATAAGATTGTGAGATGAGTGACATTTTTGCACTCTTACATTTCCGCTTTAGAAATCTGAAGACGCCGATGAAGCTTTTTGCAACGACGCGCATTCTGAACAATGCGAGTCGTTGACCGTAAATGTGGTCATTATAATCAGGCTTTATTTCTTTTTCTTATGGAATTAACGATCCACTGAAAATTGCTTTTGCCGACGCAATTGATTGGGAAATTGATCGCGGGTCGTCGGTATTTTTCCTTTCTTGGGGGCAGATCATTATTATAAAACTGAGCGTCTTTGAGTGGCGATTAGGAGTGCGTTCGGAAATTAGTTTCGGGGTTAGAACGTAGTACAGTTCAGGATGCAAGTTGAAATCAAAGCTTAAAGCAAGATTGGTTGAAGTAATGAAAAATAAATGTAAATTCAATATTGTGGGACGAGCAGCATTCGTTCGCTCTTGTTTCTTCCGCTTTCGAAATCTCGTCGCGCTGATTAAGCTTTTCGCAATGACGCGCATTTTGAGGAATTCAAGTCTTTGACCGTAAACCGCGAGCGTTTCACATTGTAATCTGCATCTCTTTTGAAAGGATGATAATCTTCCCATGATTTAAAGTATGAGTTACATTTCATTGCTTATTTAAATTCGGTTTCTGAACATTGTTAAATTAAAGCGAGAAAATCAACTATAAAAGAATAAACTCTTTCACGGATTGCTTTCTGTAATCTTCAAATTGTTCGATCATCCTCTCTCTAACTATACTGCAACCTAGATTTTAAGATCTATATAAGATTGTGAGACGAGTGACATTTTTGCACTCTTACATTTACGCTTCAGAAATCTGAATACGCCGATAAAGCTTTTTGCAACGACGAGCATTCTGAACAATGCGAGTCGTTGGGCGTGAATGTTGTCATTATAATCAGGCTTTATTTCTTCATCTTATGAAATTCACGATCCACTGAAGATTGCTTTTGCCGACGCAATTGATTGGGAAATTAAACGCAGGTCGTCAGTATTTTTCCCTTCTTGGGGGAAATTATCATTATAAAACTGAGCGTCTCTGAGTGGCGAGTAGGAGTGCGGTCGGAAATTAGTTTCGGGGTTAGAACGTAGTACAGTTCAGGATGCAAGTTGAAATCAAAGCTTAAAGCAAGATTAGTTGAAGTAATGAAAAATAAATGTAAACCAAATAATGTGTGACGAGCAGAATCGTTCGCTCTTGTTTCTTCCGCTTTCGAAATCTCGTCTCGCTGATTAAGCTTTTCGCAATGACGCGCATTTTGAGGAATGCAAGTCTTTGACCGTGAACCGCGAGCGTTTCTCATTGTAATCTGCATCTCTTTTGATAGGATGATAATCTTTCCATGATTTTTAGTATGAGTTACAGTTCATTGATTATTGAAATTCAGTTTCTGAACATTGTTAAATTAAAGCAAGGAAATCAACAATAAAAGAATAAACTCTTGCACGGATTGCTTTCCGTAATCTTCAAATTGTTCGATCATCCTCTCTCTCACTATACTTCAACCTAGATTTTAAGATCTATATAAGATTTTGACGAGTTACATTTCTGCACTCTTACATTTCCGCTTTAGAAATCTGAAAACACCGATGAAGCTTTTTGCAACGACGCGCATTCTGAACAATGCGAGTCGTTGACCGTGAATGTTGTCATTATAATCAGGCTTTATTTCTTCATCTTATGAAATTCACGATCCACCGAAGATTGCTTTTGCCGACGCAATTGATTGGGAAATCAATCGCGGGTCTTTGGTATTTTTTCCTTCTTGGAGGAAACTCAACATTATAAAACTGCGCGCTTTTGAGTGGCGAGTAGGAGTGCGTTCGGAAATTAGTTTCGGGGTTAGTACGTTGTACAGTTCAGGTTACAAGTTGAAATCAAAGCTTAAAGCAAGATTGGATGAAGTAATGAAAAAAAAATGTAAACCAAATAATATGTGACGAGCAGAATCGTTCGCTCTTGTTTCTTCCGCTTTCGAAATCTCGTCGCGCTGATTAAGCTTTTCGCAATGACGCGCATTTTGAGGAATGCAAGTCTTTGACCGTGAACCGCGAGCGTTTCACATTGAAGTCTGCATCTCTTTTGAAAGGATGATAATCTTTCCATGATTTTAAGTATGAGTTACATTTCATTGATTATTTAAATTCGGTTTCTGAACATTGTTAAATTAAAGCGAAAAAATCAACTATAAAAGAATAAACTCTTTCACGGATTGCTTTCTGTAATCTTCAAATTGTTCGATCATCCTCTCTCTAACTATACTGCAACCTAGATTTTAAGATCTATATAAGATTGTGAGACGAGTGACATTTTTGCACTCTTACATTTACGCTTCAGAAATCTGAATACGCCGATAAAGCTTTTTGCAACGACGAGCATTCTGAACAATGCGAGTCGTTGACCGTGAATGTTGTCATTATAATCAGGCTTTATTTCTTCATCTTATGAAATTCACGATCCACTGAAGATTGCTTTTGCCGACGCAATTGATTGGGAAATTGATCGCGGGTCGTCGGTATTTTTCCTTTCTTGGGGGCAAATCATTATTATAAAACTGAGCGTCTTTGAGTGGCGATTAGGAGTGCGTTCGGAAATTAGTTTCGGGGTTAGAACGTAGTACAGTTCAGGATGCAAGTTGAAATCAAAGCTTAAAGCAAGATTGGTTGAAGTAATGAAAAATAAATGTAAATTCAATATTGTGGGACGAGCAGCATTCGTTCGCTCTTGTTTCTTCCGCTTTCGAAATCTCGTCGCGCTGATTAAGCTTTTCGCAATGACGCGCATTTTGAGGAATTCAAGTCTTTGACCGTAAACCGCGAGCGTTTCACATTGTAATCTGCATCTCTTTTGAAAGGATTATAATCTTCCCATGATTTAAAGTATGAGTTACATTTCATTGCTTATTTAAATTCGGTTTCTGAACATTGTTAAATTAAAGCGAGGTAATCAACTATAAAAGAATAAACTCTTTCACGGATTGCTTTCCGTAATCTTCAAATTGTTCGATCATCTTCCTCTCACTATACTTCAACCTAGATTTTAAGATCTATATAAGATTGTGACGAGTGACATTTTTGCACTCTAACATTTCCGCTTTAGAAATCTGAAGACGCCGATGAAGCTTTTTCCAACGACGCGCATTCTGAACAATGCGAGTCGTTGACCGTAAATGTGGTCATTATAATCAGGCTTTATTTCTTTTTCTTATGGAATTAACGATCCACTGAAGATTGCTTTTGCCGACGCAATTGATTGGGAAATTAAACGCAGGTCGTCAGTATTTTTCCCTTCTTGGGGGAAATTATCATTATAAAACTGAGCGTCTCTGAGTGGCGAGTAGGAGTGCGGTCGGAAATTAGTTTCGGGGTTAGAACGTAGTACAGTTCAGGATGCAAGTTGAAATCAAAGCTTAAAGCAAGATTAGTTGAAGTAATGAAAAATAAATGTAAACCAAATAATGTGTGACGAGCAGAATCGTTCGCTCTTGTTTCTTCCGCTTTCGAAATCTCGTCGCGCTGATTAAGCTTTTCGCAATGACGCGCATTTTGAGGAATGCAAGTCTTTGACCGTGAACCGCGAGCGTTTCTCATTGTAATCTGCATCTCTTTTGATAGGATGATAATCTTTCCATGATTTTTAGTATGAGTTACAGTTCATTGATTATTGAAATTCAGTTTCTGAACATTGTTAAATTAATGCAAGGAAATCAACAATAAAAGAATAAACTCTTGCACGGATTGCTTTCCGTAATCTTCAAATTGTTCGATCATCCTCTCTCTCACTATACTTCAACCTAGATTTTAAGATCTATATAAGATTTTGACGAGTTACATTTCTGCACTCTTACATTTCCGCTTTAGAAATCTGAAAACACCGATGAAGCTTTTTGCAACGACGCGCATTCTGAACAATGCGAGTCGTTGACCGTGAATGTTGTCATTATAATCAGGCTTTATTTCTTCATCTTATGAAATTCACGATCCACCGAAGATTGCTTTTGCCGACGCAATTGATTGGGAAATCAATCGCGGGTCTTTGGTATTTTTTCCTTCTTGGAGGAAACTCAACATTATAAAACTGCGCGCTTTTGAGTGGCGAGTAGGAGTGCGTTCGGAAATTAGTTTCGGGGTTAGTACGTTGTACAGTTCAGGTTACAAGTTGAAATCAAAGCTTAAAGCAAGATTGGATGAAGTAATGAAAAAAAAATGTAAACCAAATAATATGTGACGAGCAGAATCGTTCGCTCTTGTTTCTTCCGCTTTCGAAATCTCGTCGCGCTGATTAAGCTTTTCGCAATGACGCGCATTTTGAGGAATGCAAGTCTTTGACCGTGAACCGCGAGCGTTTCACATTGAAGTCTGCATCTCTTTTGAAAGGATGATAATCTTTCCATGATTTTAAGTATGAGTTACATTTCATTGATTATTTAAATTCGGTTTCTGAACATTGTTAAATTAAAGCGAGAAAATCAACTATAAAAGAATAAACTCTTTCACGGATTGCTTTCTGTAATCTTCAAATTGTTCGATCATCCTCTCTCTAACTATACTGCAACCTAGATTTTAAGATCTATATAAGATTGTGAGACGAGTGACATTTTTGCACTCTTACATTTACGCTTCAGAAATCTGAATACGCCGATAAAGCTTTTTGCAACGACGAGCATTCTGAACAATGCGAGTCGTTGACCGTGAATGTTGTCATTATAATCAGGCTTTATTTCTTCATCTTATGAAATTCACGATCCACTGAAGATTGCTTTTGCCGACGCAATTGATTGGGAAATTGATCGCGGGTCGTCGGTATTTTTCCTTTCTTGGGGGCAAATCATTATTATAAAACTGAGCGTCTTTGAGTGGCGATTAGGAGTGCGTTCGGAAATTAGTTTCGGGGTTAGAACGTAGTACAGTTCAGGATGCAAGTTGAAATCAAAGCTTAAAGCAAGATTGGTTGAAGTAATGAAAAATAAATGTAAATTCAATATTGTGGGACGAGCAGCATTCGTTCGCTCTTGTTTCTTCCGCTTTCGAAATCTCGTCGCGCTGATTAAGCTTTTCGCAATGACGCGCATTTTGAGGAATTCAAGTCTTTGACCGTAAACCGCGAGCGTTTCACATTGTAATCTGCATCTCTTTTGAAAGGATGATAATCTTCCCATGATTTAAAGTATGAGTTACATTTCATTGCTTATTTAAATTCGGTTTCTGAACATTGTTAAATTAAAGCGAGGTAATCAACTATAAAAGAATAAACTCTTTCACGGATTGCTTTCCGTAATCTTGAAATTGTTCGATCATCTTCCTCTCACTATACTTCAACCTAGATTTTAAGATCTATATAAGATTGTGACGAGTGACATTTTTGCACTCTAACATTTCCGCTTTAGAAATCTGAAGACGCCGATGAAGCTTTTTGCAACTACGCGCATTCTGAACAATGCGAGTCGTTGACCGTAAATGTGGTCATTATAATCAGGCTTTATTTCTTTTTCTTATGGAATTAACGATCCACTGAAGATTGCTTTTGCCGACGCAATTGATTGGGAAATTAAACGCAGGTCGTCAGTATTTTTCCCTTCTTGGGGGAAATTATCATTATAAAACTGAGCGTCTCTGAGTGGCGAGTAGGAGTGCGTTCGGAAATTAGTTTCGGGGTTAGAACGTAGTACAGTTCAGGATGCAAGTTGAAATCAAAGCTTAAAGCAAGATTAGTTGAAGTAATGAAAAATAAATGTAAAACAAATAATGTGTGACGAGCAGAATCGTTCGCTCTTGTTTCTTCCGCTTTCGAAATCTCGTCGCGCTGATTAAGCTTTTCGCAATGACGCGCATTTTGAGGAATGCAAGTCTTTGACCGTGAACCGCGAGCGTTTCTCATTGTAATCTGCATCTCTTTTGATAGGATGATAATCTTTCCATGATTTTTAGTATGAGTTACAGTTCATTGATTATTGAAATTCAGTTTCTGAACATTGTTAAATTAAAGCAAGGAAATCAACAATAAAAGAATAAACTCTTGCACGGATTGCTTTCCGTAATCTTCAAATTGTTCGATCATCCTCTCTCTCACTATACTTCAACCTAGATTTTAAGATCTATATAAGATTTTGACGAGTTACATTTCTGCACTCTTACATTTCCGCTTTAGAAATCTGAAAACACCGATGAAGCTTTTTGCAACGACGCGCATTCTGAACAATGCGAGTCGTTGATTGTGAATGTTGTCATTATAATCAGGCTTTATTTCTTCATCTTATGAAATTCACGATCCACCGAAGATTGCTTTTGCCGACGCAATTGATTGGGAAATCAATCGCGGGTCTTTGGTATTTTTTCCTTCTTGGAGGAAACTCAACATTATAAAACTGCGCGCTTTTGAGTGGCGAGTAGGAGTGCGTTCGGAAATTAGTTTCGGGGTTAGTACGTTGTACAGTTCAGGTTACAAGTTGAAATCAAAGCTTAAAGCAAGATTGGATGAAGTAATGAAAAAAAAATGTAAACCAAATAATGTGTGACGAGCAGAATCGTTCGCTCTTGTTTCTTCCGCTTTCGAAATCTCGTCGCGCTGATTAAGCTTTTCGCAATGACGCGCATTTTGAGGAATGCAAGTCTTTGACCGTGAACCGCGAGCGTTTCACATTGAAGTCTGCATCTCTTTTGAAAGGATGATAATCTTTCCATGATTTGAAGTATGAGTTACATTTCATTGATTATTTAAATTCGGTTTCTGAACATTGTTAAATTAAAGCGAGAAAATCAACTATAAAAGAATAAACTCTTTCACGGATTGCTTTCTGTAATCTTCAAATTGTTCGATCATCCTCTCTCTAACTATACTGCAACCTAGATTTTAAGATCTATATAAGATTGTGGGACGAGTGACATTTTTGCACTCTTACATTTACGCTTCAGAAATCTGAATACGCCGATAAAGCTTTTTGCAACGACGAGCATTCTGAACAATGCGAGTCGTTGACCGTGAATGTGGTCATTATAATCAGGCTTTATTTCTTTTTCTTATGGAATTAACGATCCACTGAAAATTGCTTTTGCCGACGCAATTGATTGGGAAATTAAACGCGGGTCGTCAGTATTTTTCCCTTCTTGGGGGAAATTATCATTATAAAACTGAGCGTCTCTGAGTTCCGAGTAGGAGTGCGTTCGGAAATTAGTTTCAGGGTTAGAACGTAGTACAGTTCAGGATGCAAGTTGAAATCAAAGCTTAAAGCAAGATTGGTTGAAGTAATGAAAAATAAATGTAAATTCAATATTGTGGGACGAGCAGCATTCGTTCGCTCTTGTTTCTTCCGCTTTCGAATTCTCGTCGTGCTGATTAAGCTTTTCGCAATGACGCGCATTTTGAGGAATGCAAGTCTTTGACCGTGAACCGCGAGCGTTTCTCATTGTAATCTGCATCTCTTTTGAAAGGATGATACTCTTTCCATGATTTTAAGTATGAGTTACATTTCATTGCTTATTTAAATTCGGTTTCTGAACATTGTTAAATTAAAGCGAGAAAATCAACTATAAAAGAATAAACTCTTTCACGGATTGCTTTCTGTAATCTTCAAATTGTTCGATCATCCTCTCTCTAACTATACTGCAACCTAGATTTTAAGATCTATATAAGATTGTGGGACGAGTGACATTTTTGCACTCTTACATTTACGCTTCAGAAATCTGAATACGCCGATAAAGCTTTTTGCAACGACGAGCATTCTGAACAATGCGAGTCGTTGACCGTGAATGTTGTCATTATAATCAGGCTTTATTTCTTCATCTTATGAAATTCACGATCCACTGAAGATTGCTTTTGCCGACGCAATTGATTGGGAAATTGATTGCGGGTCGTCGGTATTTTTCCTTTCTTGGGGGCAAATCATTATTATAAAACTGAGCGTCTTTGAGTGGCGATTAGGAGTGCGTTCGGAAATTAGTTTCGGGGTTAGAACGTAGTACAGTTCAGGATGCAAGTTGGAATCAAAGCTTAAAGCAAGATTGGTTGAAGTAATGAAAAATAAATGTAAATTCAATATTGTGGGACGAGCAGCATTCGTTCGCTCTTGTTTCTTCCGCTTTCGAAATCTCGTCGCGCTGATTAAGCTTTTCGCAATGACGCGCATTTTGAGGAATTCAAGTCTTTGACCGTAAACCGCGAGCGTTTCACATTGTAATCTGCATCTCTTTTGAAAGGATGATAATCTTCCCATGATTTAAAGTATGAGTCACATTTCATTGCTTATTTAAATTCGGTTTCTGAACATTGTTAAATTAAAGCGAGGTAATCAACTATAAAAGAATAAACTCTTTCACGGATTGCTTTCCGTAATCTTCAAATTGTTCGATCATCTTCCTCTCACTATACTTCAACCTAGATTTTAAGATCTATATAAGATTGTGACGAGTGACATTTTTGCACTCTAACATTTCCGCTTTAGAAATCTGAAGACGCCGATGAAGCTTTTTGCAACGACGCGCATTCTGAACAATGTGAGTCGTTGACCGTAAATGTGGTCATTATAATCAGGCTTTATTTCTTTTTCTTATGGAATTAACGATCCACTGAAGATTGCTTTTGCCGACGCAATTGATTGGGAAATTAAACGCAGGTCGTCAGTATTTTTCCCTTCTTGGGGGAAATTATCATTATAAAACTGAGCGTCTCTGAGTGGCGAGTAGGAGTGCGTTCGGAAATTAGTTTCGGGGTTAGAACGTAGTACAGTTCAGGATGCAAGTTGAAATCAAAGCTTAAAGCAAGATTAGTTGAAGTAATGAAAAATAAATGTAAACCAAATAATGTGTGACGAGCAGCATCGTTCGCTCTTGTTTCTTCCGCTTTCGAAATCTCGTCGCGCTGATTAAGCTTTTCGCAATGACGCGCATTTTGAGGAATGCAAGTCTTTGACCGTGAACCGCGAGCGTTTCTCATTGTAATCTGCATCTCTTTTGATAGGATGATAATCTTTCCATGATTTTTAGTATGAGTTACAGTTCATTGATTATTGAAATTCAGTTTCTGAACATTGTTAAATTAAAGCAAGGAAATCAACAATAAAAGAATAAACTCTTGCACGGATTGCTTTCCGTAATCTTCAAATTGTTCGATCATCCTCTCTCTCACTATACTTCAACCTAGATTTTAAGATCTATATAAGATTTTGACGAGTTACATTTCTGCACTCTTACATTTCCGCTTTAGAAATCTGAAAACACCGATGAAGCTTTTTGCAACGACGCGCATTCTGAACAATGCGAGTCGTTGACCGTGAATGTTGTCATTATAATCAGGCTTTATTTCTTCATCTTATGAAATTCACGATCCACCGAAGATTGCTTTTGCCGACGCAATTGATTGGGAAATCAATCGCGGGTCTTTGGTATTTTTTCCTTCTTGGAGGAAACTCAACATTATAAAACTGCGCGCTTTTGAGTGGCGAGTAGGAGTGCGTTCGGAAATTAGTTTCGGGGTTTGTACGTTGTACAGTTCAGGTTACAAGTTGAAATCAAAGCTTAAAGCAAGATTGGATGAAGTAATGAAAAAAAAATGTAAACCAAATAATGTGTGACGAGCAGAATCGTTCGCTCTTGTTTCTTCCGCTTTCGAAATCTCGTCGCGCTGATTAAGCTTTTCGCAATGACGCGCATTTTGAGGAATGCAAGTCTTTGACCGTGAACCGCGAGCGTTTCACATTGAAGTCTGCATCTCTTTTGAAAGGATGATAATCTTTCCATGATTTGAAGTATGAGTTACATTTCATTGATTATTTAAATTCGGTTTCTGAACATTGTTAAATTAAAGCGAGAAAATCAACTATAAAAGAATAAACTCTTTC
Source organism: Platygaster robiniae (assembly GCA_028476575.1). Taxonomy (NCBI): domain Eukaryota; kingdom Metazoa; phylum Arthropoda; class Insecta; order Hymenoptera; family Platygastridae; genus Platygaster; species Platygaster robiniae. Next base: position 29,031,771 of record CM052020.1, on the reverse strand, counting down.
ACGGATTGCTTTCTGTAATCTTCAAATTGTTCGATCATCCTCTCTCTAACTATACTGCAACCTAGATTTTAAGATCTATATAAGATTGTGGGACGAGTGACATTTTTGCACTCTTACATTTACGCTTCAGAAATCTGAATACGCCGATAAAGCTTTTTGCAACGACGAGCATTCTGAACAATGCGAGTCGTTGACCGTGAATGTGGTCATTATAATCAGGCTTTATTTCTTTTTCTTATGGAATTAACGATCCACTGAAAATTGCTTTTGCCGACGCAATTGATTGGGAAATTAAACGCGGGTCGTCAGTATTTTTCCCTTCTTGGGGGAAATTATCATTATAAAACTGAGCGTCTCTGAGTTCCGAGTAGGAGTGCGTTCGGAAATTAGTTTCAGGGGTAGAACGTAGTACAGTTCAGGATGCAAGTTGAAATCAAAGCTTAAAGCAAGATTGGTTGAAGTAATGAAAAATAAATGTAAATTCAATATTGTGGGACGAGCAGCATTCGTTCGCTCTTGTTTCTTCCGCTTTCGAATTCTCGTCGTGCTGATTAAGCTTTTCGCAATGACGCGCATTTTGAGGAATGCAAGTCTTTGACCGTGAACCGCGAGCGTTTCTCATTGTAATCTGCATCTCTTTTGAAAGGATGATACTCTTTCCATGATTTTAAGTATGAGTTACATTTCATTGCTTATTTAAATTCGGTTTCTGAACATTGTTAAATTAAAGCGAGAAAATCAACTATAAAAGAATAAACTCTTTCACGGATTGCTTTCTGTAATCTTCAAATTGTTCGATCATCCTCTCTCTAACTATACTGCAACCTAGATTTTAAGATCTATATAAGATTGTGAGACGAGTGACATTTTTGCACTCTTACATTTACGCTTCAGAAATCTGAATACGCCGATAAAGCTTTTTGCAACGACGAGCATTCTGAACAATGCGAGTCGTTGACCGTGAATGTTGTCATTATAATCAGGCTTTATTTCTTTATCTTATGAAATTCACGATCCACTGAAGATTGCTTTTGCCGACGCAATTGATTGGGAAATTGATCGCGGGTCGTCGGTATTTTTCCTTTCTTGGGGGCAAATCATTATTATAAAACTGAGCGTCTTTGAGTGGCGATTAGGAGTGCGTTCGGAAATTAGTTTCGGGGTTAGAACGTAGTACAGTTCAGGATGCAAGTTGAAATCAAAGCTTAAAGCAAGATTGGTTGAAGTAATGAAAAATAAATGTAAATTCAATATTGTGGGACGAGCAGCATTCGTTCGCTCTTGTTTCTTCCGCTTTCGAAATCTCGTCGCGCTGATTAAGCTTTTCGCAATGACGCGCATTTTGAGGAATGGAAGTCTTTGACCGTAAACCGCGAGCGTTTCACATTGTAATCTGCATCTCTTTTGAAAGGATGATAATCTTTCCATGATTTAAAGTATGAGTTACATTTCATTGCTTATTTAAATTCGGTTTCTGAACATTGTTAAATTAAAGCGAGAAAATCAACTATAAAAGAATAAACTCTTTCACGGATTGCTTTCTGTAATCTTCAAATTGTTCGATCATCCTCTCTCTAACTATACTGCAACCTAGATTTTAAGATCTATATAAGATTGTGGGACGAGTGACATTTTTGCACTCTTACATTTACGCTTCAGAAATCTGAATACGCCGATAAAGCTTTTTGCAACGACGAGCATTCTGAACAATGCGAGTCGTTGACCGTGAATGTTGTCATTATAATCAGGCTTTATTTCTTCATCTTATGAAATTCACGATCCACTGAAGATTGCTTTTGCCGACGCAATTGATTGGGAAATTGATCGCGGGTCGTCGGTATTTTTCCTTTCTTGGGGGCAAATCATTATTATAAAACTGAGCGTCTTTGAGTGGCGATTAGGAGTGCGTTCGGAAATTAGTTTCGGGGTTAGAACGTAGTACAGTTCAGGATGCAAGTTGGAATCAAAGCTTAAAGCAAGATTGGTTGAAGTAATGAAAAATAAATGTAAATTCAATATTGTGGGACGAGCAGCATTCGTTCGCTCTTGTTTCTTCCGCTTTCGAAATCTCGTCGCGCTGATTAAGCTTTTCGCAATGACGCGCATTTTGAGGAATTCAAGTCTTTGACCGTAAACCGCGAGCGTTTCACATTGTAATCTGCATCTCTTTTGAAAGGATGATAATCTTCCCATGATTTAAAGTATGAGTCACATTTCATTGCTTATTTAAATTCGGTTTCTGAACATTGTTAAATTAAAGCGAGGTAATCAACTATAAAAGAATAAACTCTTTCACGGATTGCTTTCCGTAATCTTCAAATTGTTCGATCATCTTCCTCTCACTATACTTCAACCTAGATTTTAAGATCTATATAAGATTGTGACGAGTGACATTTTTGCACTCTAACATTTCCGCTTTAGAAATCTGAAGACGCCGATGAAGCTTTTTGCAACGACGCGCATTCTGAACAATGCGAGTCGTTGACCGTAAATGTGGTCATTATAATCAGGCTTTATTTCTTTTTCTTATGGAATTAACGATCCACTGAAGATTGCTTTTGCCGACGCAATTGATTGGGAAATTAAACGCAGGTCGTCAGTATTTTTCCCTTCTTGGGGGAAATTATCATTATAAAACTGAGCGTCTCTGAGTGGCGAGTAGGAGTGCGTTCGGAAATTAGTTTCGGGGTTAGAACGTAGTACAGTTCAGGATGCAAGTTGAAATCAAAGCTTAAAGCAAGATTAGTTGAAGTAATGAAAAATAAATGTAAACCAAATAATGTGTGACGAGCAGAATCGTTCGCTCTTGTTTCTTCCGCTTTCGAAATCTCGTCGCGCTGATTAAGCTTTTCGCAATGACGCGCATTTTGAGGAATGCAAGTCTTTGACCGTGAACCGCGAGCGTTTCTCATTGTAATCTGCATCTCTTTTGATAGTATGATAATCTTTCCATGATTTTTAGTATGAGTTACAGTTCATTGATTATTGAAATTCAGTTTCTGAACATTGTTAAATTAAAGCAAGGAAATCAACAATAAAAGAATAAACTCTTGCACGGATTGCTTTCCGTAATCTTCAAATTGTTCGATCATCCTCTCTCTCACTATACTTCAACCTAGATTTTAAGATCTATATAAGATTTTGACGAGTTACATTTCTGCACTCTTACATTTCCGCTTTAGAAATCTGAAAACACCGATGAAGCTTTTTGCAACGACGCGCATTCTGAACAATGCGAGTCGTTGACCGTGAATGTTGTCATTATAATCAGGCTTTATTTCTTCATCTTATGAAATTCACGATCCACCGAAGATTGCTTTTGCCGACGCAATTGATTGGGAAATCAATCGCGGGTCTTTGGTATTTTTTCCTTCTTGGAGGAAACTCAACATTATAAAACTGCGCGCTTTTGAGTGGCGAGTAGGAGTGCGTTCGGAAATTAGTTTCGGGGTTTGTACGTTGTACAGTTCAGGTTACAAGTTGAAATCAAAGCTTAAAGCAAGATTGGATGAAGTAATGAAAAAAAAATGTAAACCAAATAATGTGTGACGAGCAGAATCGTTCGCTCTTGTTTCTTCCGCTTTCGAAATCTCGTCGCGCTGATTAAGCTTTTCGCAATGACGCGCATTTTGAGGAATGCAAGTCTTTGACCGTGAACCGCGAGCGTTTCACATTGAAGTCTGCATCTCTTTTGAAAGGATGATAATCTTTCCATGATTTGAAGTATGAGTTACATTTCATTGATTATTTAAATTCGGTTTCTGAACATTGTTAAATTAAAGCGAGAAAATCAACTATAAAAGAATAAACTCTTTCACGGATTGCTTTCTGTAATCTTCAAATTGTTCGATCATCCTCTCTCTAACTATACTGCAACCTAGATTTTAAGATCTATATAAGATTGTGGGACGAGTGACATTTTTGCACTCTTACATTTACGCTTCAGAAATCTGAATACGCCGATAAAGCTTTTTGCAACGACGAGCATTCTGAACAATGCGAGTCGTTGACCGTGAATGTGGTCATTATAATCAGGCTTTATTTCTTTTTCTTATGGAATTAACGATCCACTGAAAATTGCTTTTGCCGACGCAATTGATTGGGAAATTAAACGCGGGTCGTCAGTATTTTTCCCTTCTTGGGGGAAATTATCATTATAAAACTGAGCGTCTCTGAGTTCCGAGTAGGAGTGCGTTCGGAAATTAGTTTCAGGGTTAGAACGTAGTACAGTTCAGGATGCAAGTTGAAATCAAAGCTTAAAGCAAGATTGGTTGAAGTAATGAAAAATAAATGTAAATTCAATATTGTGGGACGAGCAGCATTCGTTCGCTCTTGTTTCTTCCGCTTTCGAATTCTCGTCGTGCTGATTAAGCTTTTCGCAATGACGCGCATTTTGAGGAATGCAAGTCTTTGACCGTGAACCGCGAGCGTTTCTCATTGTAATCTGCATCTCTTTTGAAAGGATGATACTCTTTCCATGATTTTAAGTATGAGTTACATTTCATTGCTTATTTAAATTCGGTTTCTGAACATTGTTAAATTAAAGCGAGAAAATCAACTATAAAAGAATAAACTCTTTCACGGATTGCTTTCTGTAATCTTCAAATTGTTCGATCATCCTCTCTCTAACTATACTGCAACCTAGATTTTAAGATCTATATAAGATTGTGGGACGAGTGACATTTTTGCACTCTTACATTTACGCTTCAGAAATCTGAATACGCCGATAAAGCTTTTTGCAACGACGAGCATTCTGAACAATGCGAGTCGTTGACCGTGAATGTTGTCATTATAATCAGGCTTTATTTCTTCATCTTATGAAATTCACGATCCACTGAAGATTGCTTTTGCCGACGCAATTGATTGGGAAATTGATTGCGGGTCGTCGGTATTTTTCCTTTCTTGGGGGCAAATCATTATTATAAAACTGAGCGTCTTTGAGTGGCGATTAGGAGTGCGTTCGGAAATTAGTTTCGGGGTTAGAACGTAGTACAGTTCAGGATGCAAGTTGGAATCAAAGCTTAAAGCAAGATTGGTTGAAGTAATGAAAAATAAATGTAAATTCAATATTGTGGGACGAGCAGCATTCGTTCGCTCTTGTTTCTTCCGCTTTCGAAATCTCGTCGCGCTGATTAAGCTTTTCGCAATGACGCGCATTTTGAGGAATTCAAGTCTTTGACCGTAAACCGCGAGCGTTTCACATTGTAATCTGCATCTCTTTTGAAAGGATGATAATCTTCCCATGATTTAAAGTATGAGTCACATTTCATTGCTTATTTAAATTCGGTTTCTGAACATTGTTAAATTAAAGCGAGGTAATCAACTATAAAAGAATAAACTCTTTCACGGATTGCTTTCCGTAATCTTCAAATTGTTCGATCATCTTCCTCTCACTATACTTCAACCTAGATTTTAAGATCTATATAAGATTGTGACGAGTGACATTTTTGCACTCTAACATTTCCGCTTTAGAAATCTGAAGACGCCGATGAAGCTTTTTGCAACGACGCGCATTCTGAACAATGTGAGTCGTTGACCGTAAATGTGGTCATTATAATCAGGCTTTATTTCTTTTTCTTATGGAATTAACGATCCACTGAAGATTGCTTTTGCCGACGCAATTGATTGGGAAATTAAACGCAGGTCGTCAGTATTTTTCCCTTCTTGGGGGAAATTATCATTATAAAACTGAGCGTCTCTGAGTGGCGAGTAGGAGTGCGTTCGGAAATTAGTTTCGGGGTTAGAACGTAGTACAGTTCAGGATGCAAGTTGAAATCAAAGCTTAAAGCAAGATTAGTTGAAGTAATGAAAAATAAATGTAAACCAAATAATGTGTGACGAGCAGAATCGTTCGCTCTTGTTTCTTCCGCTTTCGAAATCTCGTCGCGCTGATTAAGCTTTTCGCAATGACGCGCATTTTGAGGAATGCAAGTCTTTGACCGTGAACCGCGAGCGTTTCTCATTGTAATCTGCATCTCTTTTGATAGGATGATAATCTTTCCATGATTTTTAGTATGAGTTACAGTTCATTGATTATTGAAATTCAGTTTCTGAACATTGTTAAATTAAAGCAAGGAAATCAACAATAAAAGAATAAACTCTTGCACGGATTGCTTTCCGTAATCTTCAAATTGTTCGATCATCCTCTCTCTCACTATACTTCAACCTAGATTTTAAGATCTATATAAGATTTTGACGAGTTACATTTCTGCACTCTTACATTTCCGCTTTAGAAATCTGAAAACACCGATGAAGCTTTTTGCAACGACGCGCATTCTGAACAATGCGAGTCGTTGACCGTGAATGTTGTCATTATAATCAGGCTTTATTTCTTCATCTTATGAAATTCACGATCCACCGAAGATTGCTTTTGCCGACGCAATTGATTGGGAAATCAATCGCGGGTCTTTGGTATTTTTTCCTTCTTGGAGGAAACTCAACATTATAAAACTGCGCGCTTTTGAGTGGCGAGTAGGAGTGCGTTCGGAAATTAGTTTCGGGGTTTGTACGTTGTACAGTTCAGGTTACAAGTTGAAATCAAAGCTTAAAGCAAGATTGGATGAAGTAATGAAAAAAAAATGTAAACCAAATAATGTGTGACGAGCAGAATCGTTCGCTCTTGTTTCTTCCGCTTTCGAAATCTCGTCGCGCTGATTAAGCTTTTCGCAATGACGCGCATTTTGAGGAATGCAAGTCTTTGACCGTGAACCGCGAGCGTTTCACATTGAAGTCTGCATCTCTTTTGAAAGGATGATAATCTTTCCATGATTTGAAGTATGAGGTACATTTCATTGATTATTTAAATTCGGTTTCTGAACATTGTTAAATTAAAGCGAGAAAATCAACTATAAAAGAATAAACTCTTTCACGGATTGCTTTCTGTAATCTTCAAATTGTTCGATCATCCTCTCTCTAACTATACTGCAACCTAGATTTTAAGATCTATATAAGATTGTGGGACGAGTGACATTTTTGCACTCTTACATTTACGCTTCAGAAATCTGAATACGCCGATAAAGCTTTTTGCAACGACGAGCATTCTGAACAATGCGAGTCGTTGACCGTGAATGTGGTCATTATAATCAGGCTTTATTTCTTTTTCTTATGGAATTAACGATCCACTGAAAATTGCTTTTGCCGACGCAATTGATTGGGAAATTAAACGCGGGTCGTCAGTATTTTTCCCTTCTTGGAGGAAATTATCATTATAAAACTGAGCGTCTCTGAGTTCCGAGTAGGAGTGCGTTCGGAAATTAGTTTCAGGGGTAGAACGTAGTACAGTTCAGGATGCAAGTTGAAATCAAAGCTTAAAGCAAGATTGGTTGAAGTAATGAAAAATAAATGTAAATTCAATATTGTGGGACGAGCAGCATTCGTTCGCTCTTGTTTCTTCCGCTTTCGAATTCTCGTCGTGCTGATTAAGCTTTTCGCAATGACGCGCATTTTGAGGAATGCAAGTCTTTGACCGTGAACCGCGAGCGTTTCTCATTGTAATCTGCATCTCTTTTGAAAGGATGATACTCTTTCCATGATTTTAAGTATGAGTTACATTTCATTGCTTATTTAAATTCGGTTTCTGAACATTGTTAAATTAAAGCGAGAAAATCAACTATAAAAGAATAAACTCTTTCACGGATTGCTTTCTGTAATCTTCAAATTGTTCGATCATCCTCTCTCTAACTATACTGCAACCTAGATTTTAAGATCTATATAAGATTGTGAGACGAGTGACATTTTTGCACTCTTACATTTACGCTTCAGAAATCTGAATACGCCGATAAAGCTTTTTGCAACGACGAGCATTCTGAACAATGCGAGTCGTTGACCGTGAATGTTGTCATTATAATCAGGCTTTATTTCTTTATCTTATGAAATTCACGATCCACTGAAGATTGCTTTTGCCGACGCAATTGATTGGGAAATTGATCGCGGGTCGTCGGTATTTTTCCTTTCTTGGGGGCAAATCATTATTATAAAACTGAGCGTCTTTGAGTGGCGATTAGGAGTGCGTTCGGAAATTAGTTTCGGGGTTAGAACGTAGTACAGTTCAGGATGCAAGTTGAAATCAAAGCTTAAAGCAAGATTGGTTGAAGTAATGAAAAATAAATGTAAATTCAATATTGTGGGACGCGCAGCATTCGTTCGCTCTTGTTTCTTCCGCTTTCGAAATCTCGTCGCGCTGATTAAGCTTTTCGCAATGACGCGCATTTTGAGGAATGGAAGTCTTTGACCGTAAACCGCGAGCGTTTCACATTGTAATCTGCATCTCTTTTGAAAGGATGATAATCTTTCCATGATTTAAAGTATGAGTTACATTTCATTGCTTATTTAAATTCGGTTTCTGAACATTGTTAAATTAAAGCGAGAAAATCAACTATAAAAGAATAAACTCTTTCACGGATTGCTTTCTGTAATCTTCAAATTGTTCGATCATCCTCTCTCTAACTATACTGCAACCTAGATTTTAAGATCTATATAAGATTGTGGGACGAGTGACATTTTTGCACTCTTACATTTACGCTTCAGAAATCTGAATACGCCGATAAAGCTTTTTGCAACGACGAGCATTCTGAACAATGCGAGTCGTTGACCGTGAATGTTGTCATTATAATCAGGCTTTATTTCTTCATCTTATGAAATTCACGATCCACCGAAGATTGCTTTTGCCGACGCAATTGATTGGGAAATCAATCGCGGGTCTTTGGTATTTTTTCCTTCTTGGAGGAAACTCAACATTATAAAACTGCGCGCTTTTGAGTGGCGAGTAGGAGTGCGTTCGGAAATTAGTTTCGGGGTTTGTACGTTGTACAGTTCAGGTTACAAGTTGAAATCAAAGCTTAAAGCAAGATTGGATGAAGTAATGAAAAAAAAATGTAAACCAAATAATGTGTGACGAGCAGAATCGTTCGCTCTTGTTTCTTCCGCTTTCGAAATCTCGTCGCGCTGATTAAGCTTTTCGCAATGACGCGCATTTTGAGGAATGCAAGTCTTTGACCGTGAACCGCGAGCGTTTCACATTGAAGTCTGCATCTCTTTTGAAAGGATGATAATCTTTCCATGATTTGAAGTATGAGTTACATTTCATTGATTATTTAAATTCGGTTTCTGAACATTGTTAAATTAAAGCGAGAAAATCAACTATAAAAGAATAAACTCTTTCACGGATTGCTTTCTGTAATCTTCAAATTGTTCGATCATCCTCTCTCTAACTATACTGCAACCTAGATTTTAAGATCTATATAAGATTGTGGGACGAGTGACATTTTTGCACTCTTACATTTACGCTTCAGAAATCTGAATACGCCGATAAAGCTTTTTGCAACGACGAGCATTCTGAACAATGCGAGTCGTTGACCGTGAATGTGGTCATTATAATCAGGCTTTATTTCTTTTTCTTATGGAATTAACGATCCACTGAAAATTGCTTTTGCCGACGCAATTGATTGGGAAATTAAACGCGGGTCGTCAGTATTTTTCCCTTCTTGGGGGAAATTATCATTATAAAACTGAGCGTCTCTGAGTTCCGAGTAGGAGTGCGTTCGGAAATTAGTTTCAGGGGTAGAACGTAGTACAGTTCAGGATGCAAGTTGAAATCAAAGCTTAAAGCAAGATTAGTTGAAGTAATGAAAAATAAATGTAAACCAAATAATGTGTGACGAGCAGCATCGTTCGCTCTTGTTTCTTCCGCTTTCGAAATCTCGTCGCGCTGATTAAGCTTTTCGCAATGACGCGCATTTTGAGGAATGCAAGTCTTTGACCGTGAACCGCGAGCGTTTCTCATTGTAATCTGCATCTCTTTTGATAGGATGATAATCTTTCCATGATTTTTAGTATGAGTTACAGTTCATTGATTATTGAAATTCAGTTTCTGAACATTGTTAAATTAAAGCAAGGAAATCAACAATAAAAGAATAAACTCTTGCACGGATTGCTTTCCGTAATCTTCAAATTGTTCGATCATCCTCTCTCTCACTATACTTCAACCTAGATTTTAAGATCTATATAAGATTTTGACGAGTTACATTTCTGCACTCTTACATTTCCGCTTTAGAAATCTGAAAACACCGATGAAGCTTTTTGCAACGACGCGCATTCTGAACAATGCGAGTCGTTGACCGTGAATGTTGTCATTATAATCAGGCTTTATTTCTTCATCTTATGAAATTCACGATCCACCGAAGATTGCTTTTGCCGACGCAATTGATTGGGAAATCAATCGCGGGTCTTTGGTATTTTTTCCTTCTTGGAGGAAACTCAACATTATAAAACTGCGCGCTTTTGAGTGGCGAGTAGGAGTGCGTTCGGAAATTAGTTTCGGGGTTTGTACGTTGTACAGTTCAGGTTACAAGTTGAAATCAAAGCTTAAAGCAAGATTGGATGAAGTAATGAAAAAAAAATGTAAACCAAATAATGTGTGACGAGCAGAATCGTTCGCTCTTGTTTCTTCCGCTTTCGAAATCTCGTCGCGCTGATTAAGCTTTTCGCAATGACGCGCATTTTGAGGAATGCAAGTCTTTGACCGTGAACCGCGAGCGTTTCACATTGAAGTCTGCATCTCTTTTGAAAGGATGATAATCTTTCCATGATTTGAAGTATGAGTTACATTTCATTGATTATTTAAATTCGGTTTCTGAACATTGTTAAATTAAAGCGAGAAAATCAACTATAAAAGAATAAACTCTTTCACGGATTGCTTTCTGTAATCTTCAAATTGTTCGATCATCCTCTCTCTAACTATACTGCAACCTAGATTTTAAGATCTATATAAGATTGTGGGACGAGTGACATTTTTGCACTCTTACATTTACGCTTCAGAAATCTGAATACGCCGATAAAGCTTTTTGCAACGACGAGCATTCTGAACAATGCGAGTCGTTGACCGTGAATGTGGTCATTATAATCAGGCTTTATTTCTTTTTCTTATGGAATTAACGATCCACTGAAAATTGCTTTTGCCGACGCAATTGATTGGGAAATTAAACGCGGGTCGTCAGTATTTTTCCCTTCTTGGGGGAAATTATCATTATAAAACTGAGCGTCTCTGAGTTCCGAGTAGGAGTGCGTTCGGAAATTAGTTTCAGGGTTAGAACGTAGTACAGTTCAGGATGCAAGTTGAAATCAAAGCTTAAAGCAAGATTGGTTGAAGTAATGAAAAATAAATGTAAATTCAATATTGTGGGACGAGCAGCATTCGTTCGCTCTTGTTTCTTCCGCTTTCGAATTCTCGTCGCGCTGATTAAGCTTTTCGCAATGACGCGCATTTTGAGGAATGCAAGTCTTTGACCGTGAACCGCGAGCGTTTCTCATTGTAATCTGCATCTCTTTTGAAAGGATGATACTCTTTCCATGATTTTAAGTATGAGTTACATTACATTGATTATTAAAATTTAGTTTCTGAACATTGTTAAATTAAAGCGAGAAAATCAACTATAAAAGAATAAACTCTTTCACGGATTGCTTTCTGTAATCTTCAAATTGTTCGATCATCCTCTCTCTAACTATACTGCAACCTAGATTTTAAGATCTATATAAGATTGTGAGACGAGTGACATTTTTGCACTCTTACATTTACGCTTCAGAAATCTGAATACGCCGATAAAGCTTTTTGCAACGACGAGCATTCTGAACAATGCGAGTCGTTGACCGTGAATGTTGTCATTATAATCAGGCTTTATTTCTTCATCTTATGAAATTCACGATCCACTGAAGATTGCTTTTGCCGACGCAATCGATTGGGAAATTGATCGCGGGTCGTCGGTATTTTTCCTTTCTTGGGGGCAAATCATTATTATAAAACTGAGCGTCTTTGAGTGGCGATTAGGAGTGCGTTCGGAAATTAGTTTCGGGGTTAGAACGTAGTACAGTTCAGGATGCAAGTTGAAATCAAAGCTTAAAGCAAGATTGGTTGAAGTAATGAAAAATAAATGTAAATTCAATATTGTGGGACGAGTAGCATTCGTTCGCTCTTGTTTCTTCCGCTTTCGAAATCTCGTCGCGCTGATTAAGCTTTTCGCAATGACGCGCATTTTGAGGAATGGAAGTCTTTGACCGTAAACCGCGAGCGTTTCACATTGTAATCTGCATCTCTTTTGAAAGGATGATAATCTTTCCATGATTTAAAGTATGAGTTACATTTCATTGCTTATTTAAATTCGGTTTCTGAACATTGTTAAATTAAAGCGAGAAAATCAACTATAAAAGAATAAACTCTTGCACGGATTGCTTTCCGTAATCTTCAAATTGTTCGATCATCCTCTCTCTCACTATACTTCAACCTAGATTTTAAGATCTATATAAGATTTTGACGAGTTACATTTCTGCACTCTTACATTTCCGCTTTAGAAATCTAAAAACACCGATGAAGCTTTTTGCAACGACGCGCATTCTGAACAATGCGAGTCGTTGACCGTGAATGTTGTCATTATAATCAGGCTTTATTTCTTCATCTTATGAAATTCACGATCCACCGAAGATTGCTTTTGCCGACGCAATTGATTGGGAAATCAATCGCGGGTCTTTGGTATTTTTTCCTTCTTGGAGGAAACTCAACATTATAAAACTGCGCGCTTTTGAGTGGCGAGTAGGAGTGCGTTCGGAAATTAGTTTCGGGGTTAGTACGTTGTACAGTTCAGGTTACAAGTTGAAATCAAAGCTTAAAGCAAGATTGGATGAAGTAATGAAAAAAAAATATAAACCAAATAATGTGTGACGAGCAGAATCGTTCGCTCTTGTTTCTTCCGCTTTCGAAATCTCGTCGCGCTGATTAAGCTTTTCGCAATGACGCGCATTTTGAGGAATGCAAGTCTTTGACCGTGAACCGCGAGCGTTTCACATTGAAGTCTGCATCTCTTTTGAAAGGATGATAATCTTTCCATGATTTTAAGTATGAGTTACATTTCATTGATTATTTAAATTCGGTTTCTGAACATTGTTAAATTAAAGCGAGAAAATCAACTATAAAAGAATAAACTCTTTCACGGATTGCTTTCTGTAATCTTCAAATTGTTCGATCATCCTCTCTCTAACTATACTGCAACCTAGATTTTAAGATCTATATAAGATTGTGGGACGAGTGACATTTTTGCACTCTTACATTTACGCTTCAGAAATCTGAATACGCCGATAAAGCTTTTTGCAACGACGAGCATTCTGAACAATGCGAGTCGTTGACCGTGAATGTTGTCATTATAATCAGGCTTTATTTCTTCATCTTATGAAATTCACGATCCACTGAAAATCGCTTATGCCGACGCAATTGATTGGAAAATTAATAGCGTGTCGTTGGTATTATTCCTTTCTTGGGGGCAAATCATTATTATAAAACTGAGCGTCTTTGAGTGGCGAGTAGGAGTGCGTTCGGAAATTAGTTTCGGGGTTAGTACGTAGTACAGTTCAGGTTACAAGTTGAAATCACAGCTTAAAGCAAGATTGGTTGAAGTAATGAAAAATAAATGTAAATTCAATATTGTGGGACGAGCAGCATTCGTTCGCTCTTGTTTCTTCCGCTTTCGAATTCTCGTCGCGCTGATTAAGCTTTTCGCAATGACGCGCATTTTGAGGAATGCAAGTCTTTGACCGTGAACCGCGAGCGTTTCTCATTGTAATCTGCATCTCTTTTGAAAGGATGATACTCTTTCCATGATTTTAAGTATGAGTTACATTACATTGATTATTAAAATTTAGTTTCTGAACATTGTTTAATTAAAGCGAGAAAATCAACTATAAAAGAATAAACTCTTTCACGGATTGCTTTCTGTAATCTTCAAATTGTTCGATCATCCTCTCTCTAACTATACTGCAACCTAGATTTTAAGATCTATATAAGATTGTGGGACGAGTGACATTTTTGCACTCTTACATTTACGCTTCAGAAATCTGAATACGCCGATAAAGCTTTTTGCAACGACGAGCATTCTGAACAATGCGAGTCGTTGACCGTGAATGTTGTCATTATAATCAGGCTTTATTTCTTCATCTTATGAAATTCACGATCCACTGAAGATTGCTTTTGCCGACGCAATTGATTGGGAAATTGATCGCGGGTCGTCGGTATTTTTCCTTTCTTGGGGGCAAATCATTATTATAAAACTGAGCGTCTTTGAGTGGCGATTAGGAGTGCGTTCGGAAATTAGTTTCGGGGTTAGAACGTAGTACAGTTCAGGATGCAAGTTGGAATCAAAGCTTAAAGCAAGATTGGTTGAAGTAATGAAAAATAAATGTAAATTCAATATTGTGGGACGAGCAGCATTCGTTCGCTCTATTTTCTTCCGCTTTCGAAATCTCGTCGCGCTGATTAAGCTTTTCGCAATGACGCGCATTTTGAGGAATTCAAGTCTTTGACCGTAAACCGCGAGCGTTTCACATTGTAATCTGCATCTCTTTCGAAAGGATGATAATCTTCCCATGATTTAAAGTATGAGTCACATTTCATTGCTTATTTAAATTCGGTTTCTGAACATTGTTAAATTAAAGCGAGGTAATCAACTATAAAAGAATAAACTCTTTCACGGATTGCTTTCCGTAATCTTCAAATTGTTCGATCATCTTCCTCTCACTATACTTCAACCTAGATTTTAAGATCTATATAAGATTGTGACGAGTGACATTTTTGCACTCTAACATTTCCGCTTTAGAAATCTGAAGACGCCGATGAAGCTTTTTGCAACGACGCGCATTCTGAACAATGTGAGTCGTTGACCGTAAATGTGGTCATTATAATCAGGCTTTATTTCTTTTTCTTATGGAATTAACGATCCACTGAAGATTGCTTTTGCCGACGCAATTGATTGGGAAATTAAACGCAGGTCGTCAGTATTTTTCCCTTCTTGGGGGAAATTATCATTATAAAACTGAGCGTCTCTGAGTGGCGAGTAGGAGTGCGTTCGGAAATTAGTTTCGGGGTTAGAACGTAGTACAGTTCAGGATGCAAGTTGAAATCAAAGCTTAAAGCAAGATTAGTTGAAGTAATGAAAAATAAATGTAAACCAAATAATGTGTGACGAGCAGAATCGTTCGCTCTTGTTTCTTCCGCTTTCGAAATCTCGTCGCGCTGATTAAGCTTTTCGCAATGACGCGCATTTTGAGGAATGCAAGTCTTTGACCGTGAACCGCGAGCGTTTCTCATTGTAATCTGCATCTCTTTTGATAGGATGATAATCTTTCCATGATTTTTAGTATGAGTTACAGTTCATTGATTATTGAAATTCAGTTTCTGAACATTGTTAAATTAAAGCAAGGAAATCAACAATAAAAGAATAAACTCTTGCACGGATTGCTTTCCGTAATCTTCAAATTGTTCGATCATCCTCTCTCTCACTATACTTCAACCTAGATTTTAAGATCTATATAAGATTTTGACGAGTTACATTTCTGCACTCTTACATTTCCGCTTTAGAAATCTGAAAACACCGATGAAGCTTTTTGCAACGACGCGCATTCTGAACAATGCGAGTCGTTGACCGTGAATGTTGTCATTATAATCAGGCTTTATTTCTTCATCTTATGAAATTCACGATCCACCGAAGATTGCTTTTGCCGACGCAATTGATTGGGAAATCAATCGCGGGTCTTTGGTATTTTTTCCTTCTTGGAGGAAACTCAACATTATAAAACTGCGCGCTTTTGAGTGGCGAGTAGGAGTGCGTTCGGAAATTAGTTTCGGGGTTTGTACGTTGTACAGTTCAGGTTACAAGTTGAAATCAAAGCTTAAAGCAAGATTGGATGAAGTAATGAAAAAAAAATGTAAACCAAATAATGTGTGACGAGCAGAATCGTTCGCTCTTGTTTCTTCCGCTTTCGAAATCTCGTCGCGCTGATTAAGCTTTTCGCAATGACGCGCATTTTGAGGAATGCAAGTCTTTGACCGTGAACCGCGAGCGTTTCACATTGAAGTCTGCATCTCTTTTGAAAGGATGATAATCTTTCCATGATTTGAAGTATGAGTTACATTTCATTGATTATTTAAATTCGGTTTCTGAACATTGTTAAATTAAAGCGAGAAAATCAACTATAAAAGAATAAACTCTTTCACGGATTGCTTTCTGTAATCTTCAAATTGTTCGATCATCCTCTCTCTAACTATACTGCAACCTAGATTTTAAGATCTATATAAGATTGTGGGACGAGTGACATTTTTGCACTCTTACATTTACGCTTCAGAAATCTGAATACGCCGATAAAGCTTTTTGCAACGACGAGCATTCTGAACAATGCGAGTCGTTGACCGTGAATGTGGTCATTATAATCAGGCTTTATTTCTTTTTCTTATGGAATTAACGATCCACTGAAAATTGCTTTTGCCGACGCAATTGATTGGGAAATTAAACGCGGGTCGTCAGTATTTTTCCCTTCTTGGGGGAAATTATCATTATAAAACTGAGCGTCTCTGAGTTCCGAGTAGGAGTGCGTTCGGAAATTAGTTTCAGGGGTAGAACGTAGTACAGTTCAGGATGCAAGTTGAAATCAAAGCTTAAAGCAAGATTGGTTGAAGTAATGAAAAATAAATGTAAATTCAATATTGTGGGACGAGCAGCATTCGTTCGCTCTTGTTTCTTCCGCTTTCGAATTCTCGTCGTGCTGATTAAGCTTTTCGCAATGACGCGCATTTTGAGGAATGCAAGTCTTTGACCGTGAACCGCGAGCGTTTCTCATTGTAATCTGCATCTCTTTTGAAAGGATGATACTCTTTCCATGATTTTAAGTATGAGTTACATTTCATTGCTTATTTAAATTCGGTTTCTGAACATTGTTAAATTAAAGCGAGAAAATCAACTATAAAAGAATAAACTCTTTCACGGATTGCTTTCTGTAATCTTCAAATTGTTCGATCATCCTCTCTCTAACTATACTGCAACCTAGATTTTAAGATCTATATAAGATTGTGAGACGGGTGACATTTTTGCACTCTTACATTTACGCTTCAGAAATCTGAATACGCCGATAAAGCTTTTTGCAACGACGAGCATTCTGAACAATGCGAGTCGTTGACCGTGAATGTTGTCATTATAATCAGGCTTTATTTCTTTATCTTATGAAATTCACGATCCACTGAAGATTGCTTTTGCCGACGCAATTGATTGGGAAATTGATCGCGGGTCGTCGGTATTTTTCCTTTCTTGGGGGCAAATCATTATTATAAAACTGAGCGTCTTTGAGTGGCGATTAGGAGTGCGTTCGGAAATTAGTTTCGGAGTTAGAACGTAGTACAGTTCAGGATGCAAGTTGAAATCAAAGCTTAAAGCAAGATTGGTTGAAGTAATGAAAAATAAATGTAAATTCAATATTGTGGGACGAGCAGCATTCGTTCGCTCTTGTTTCTTCCGCTTTCGAAATCTCGTCGCGCTGATTAAGCTTTTCGCAATGACGCGCATTTTGAGGAATGGAAGTCTTTGACCGTAAACCGCGAGCGTTTCACATTGTAATCTGCATCTCTTTTGAAAGGATGATAATCTTTCCATGATTTAAAGTATGAGTTACATTTCATTGCTTATTTAAATTCGGTTTCTGAACATTGTTAAATTAAAGCGAGAAAATCAACTATAAAAGAATAAACTCTTTCACGGATTGCTTTCTGTAATCTTCAAATTGTTCGATCATCCTCTCTCTAACTATACTGCAACCTAGATTTTAAGATCTATATAAGATTGTGGGACGAGTGACATTTTTGCACTCTTACATTTACGCTTCAGAAATCTGAATACGCCGATAAAGCTTTTTGCAACGACGAGCATTCTGAACAATGCGAGTCGTTGACCGTGAATGTTGTCATTATAATCAGGCTTTATTTCTTCATCTTATGAAATTCACGATCCACTGAAGATTGCTTTTGCCGACGCAATTGATTGGGAAATTGATCGCGGGTCGTCGGTATTTTTCCTTTCTTGGGGGCAAATCATTATTATAAAACTGAGCGTCTTTGAGTGGCGATTAGGAGTGCGTTCGGAAATTAGTTTCGGGGTTAGAACGTAGTACAGTTCAGGATGCAAGTTGGAATCAAAGCTTAAAGCAAGATTGGTTGAAGTAATGAAAAATAAATGTAAATTCAATATTGTGGGACGAGCAGCATTCGTTCGCTCTTGTTTCTTCCGCTTTCGAAATCTCGTCGCGCTGATTAAGCTTTTCGCAATGACGCGCATTTTGAGGAATTCAAGTCTTTGACCGTAAACCGCGAGCGTTTCACATTGTAATCTGCATCTCTTTTGAAAGGATGATAATCTTCCCATGATTTAAAGTATGAGTCACATTTCATTGCTTATTTAAATTCGGTTTCTGAACATTGTTAAATTAAAGCGAGGTAATCAACTATAAAAGAATAAACTCTTTCACGGATTGCTTTCCGTAATCTTCAAATTGTTCGATCATCTTCCTCTCACTATACTTCAACCTAGATTTTAAGATCTATATAAGATTGTGACGAGTGACATTTTTGCACTCTAACATTTCCGCTTTAGAAATCTGAAGACGCCGATGAAGCTTTTTGCAACGACGCGCATTCTGAACAATGCGAGTCGTTGACCGTAAATGTGGTCATTATAATCAGGCTTTATTTCTTTTTCTTATGGAATTAACGATCCACTGAAGATTGCTTTTGCCGACGCAATTGATTGGGAAATTAAACGCAGGTCGTCAGTATTTTTCCCTTCTTGGGGGAAATTATCATTATAAAACTGAGCGTCTCTGAGTGGCGAGTAGGAGTGCGTTCGGAAATTAGTTTCGGGGTTAGAACGTAGTACAGTTCAGGATGCAAGTTGAAATCAAAGCTTAAAGCAAGATTAGTTGAAGTAATGAAAAATAAATGTAAACCAAATAATGTGTGACGAGCAGAATCGTTCGCTCTTGTTTCTTCCGCTTTCGAAATCTCGTCGCGCTGATTAAGCTTTTCGCAATGACGCGCATTTTGAGGAATGCAAGTCTTTGACCGTGAACCGCGAGCGTTTCTCATTGTAATCTGCATCTCTTTTGATAGGATGATAATCTTTCCATGATTTTTAGTATGAGTTACAGTTCATTGATTATTGAAATTCAGTTTCTGAACATTGTTAAATTAAAGCAAGGAAATCAACAATAAAAGAATAAACTCTTGCACGGATTGCTTTCCGTAATCTTCAAATTGTTCGATCATCCTCTCTCTCACTATACTTCAACCTAGATTTTAAGATCTATATAAGATTTTGACGAGTTACATTTCTGCACTCTTACATTTCCGCTTTAGAAATCTGAAAACACCGATGAAGCTTTTTGCAACGACGCGCATTCTGAACAATGCGAGTCGTTGACCGTGAATGTTGTCATTATAATCAGGCTTTATTTCTTCATCTTATGAAATTCACGATCCACCGAAGATTGCTTTTGCCGACGCAATTGATTGGGAAATCAATCGCGGGTCTTTGGTATTTTTTCCTTCTTGGAGGAAACTCAACATTATAAAACTGCGCGCTTTTGAGTGGCGAGTAGGAGTGCGTTCGGAAATTAGTTTCGGGGTTTGTACGTTGTACAGTTCAGGTTACAAGTTGAAATCAAAGCTTAAAGCAAGATTGGATGAAGTAATGAAAAAAAAATGTAAACCAAATAATGTGTGACGAGCAGAATCGTTCGCTCTTGTTTCTTCCGCTTTCGAAATCTTGTCGCGCTGATTAAGCTTTTCGCAATGACGCGCATTTTGAGGAATGCAAGTCTTTGACCGTGAACCGCGAGCGTTTCACATTGAAGTCTGCATCTCTTTTGAAAGGATGATAATCTTTCCATGATTTGAAGTATGAGTTACATTTCATTGATTATTTAAATTCGGTTTCTGAACATTGTTAAATTAAAGCGAGAAAATCAACTATAAAAGAATAAACTCTTTCACGGATTGCTTTCTGTAATCTTCAAATTGTTCGATCATCCTCTCTCTAACTATACTGCAACCTAGATTTTAAGATCTATATAAGATTGTGGGACGAGTGACATTTTTGCACTCTTACATTTACGCTTCAGAAATCTGAATACGCCGATAAAGCTTTTTGCAACGACGAGCATTCTGAACAATGCGAGTCGTTGACCGTGAATGTGGTCATTATAATCAGGCTTTATTTCTTTTTCTTATGGAATTAACGATCCACTGAAAATTGCTTTTGCCGACGCAATTGATTGGGAAATTAAACGCGGGTCGTCAGTATTTTTCCCTTCTTGGGGGAAATTATCATTATAAAACTGAGCGTCTCTGAGTTCCGAGTAGGAGTGCGTTCGGAAATTAGTTTCAGGGTTAGAACGTAGTACAGTTCAGGATGCAAGTTGAAATCAAAGCTTAAAGCAAGATTGGTTGAAGTAATGAAAAATAAATGTAAATTCAATATTGTGGGACGAGCAGCATTCGTTCGCTCTTGTTTCTTCCGCTTTCGAATTCTCGTCGCGCTGATTAAGCTTTTCGCAATGACGCGCATTTTGAGGAATGCAAGTCTTTGACCGTGAACCGCGAGCGTTTCTCATTGTAATCTGCATCTCTTTTGAAAGGATGATACTCTTTCCATGATTTTAAGTATGAGTTACATTACATTGATTATTAAAATTTAGTTTCTGAACATTGTTAAATTAAAGCGAGAAAATCAACTATAAAAGAATAAACTCTTTCACGGATTGCTTTCTGTAATCTTCAAATTGTTCGATCATCCTCTCTCTAACTATACTGCAACCTAGATTTTAAGATCTATATAAGATTGTGGGACGAGTGACATTTTTGCACTCTTACATTTACGCTTCAGAAATCTGAATACGCCGATAAAGCTTTTTGCAACGACGAGCATTCTGAACAATGCGAGTCGTTGACCGTGAATGTTGTCATTATAATCAGGCTTTATTTCTTCATCTTATGAAATTCACGATCCACTGAAGATTGCTTTTGCCGACGCAATTGATTGGGAAATTGATCGCGGGTCGTCGGTATTTTTCCTTTCTTGGGGGCAAATCATTATTATAAAACTGAGCGTCTTTGAGTGGCGATTAGGAGTGCGTTCGGAAATTAGTTTCGGGGTTAGAACGTAGTACAGTTCAGGATGCAAGTTGGAATCAAAGCTTAAAGCAAGATTGGTTGAAGTAATGAAAAATAAATGTAAATTCAATATTGTGGGACGAGCAGCATTCGTTCGCTCTTGTTTCTTCCGCTTTCGAAATCTCGTCGCGCTGATTAAGCTTTTCGCAATGACGCGCATTTTGAGGAATTCAAGTCTTTGACCGTAAACCGCGAGCGTTTCACATTGTAATCTGCATCTCTTTTGAAAGGATGATAATCTTCCCATGATTTAAAGTATGAGTCACATTTCATTGCTTATTTAAATTCGGTTTCTGAACATTGTTAAATTAAAGCGAGGTAATCAACTATAAAAGAATAAACTCTTTCACGGATTGCTTTCCGTAATCTTCAAATTGTTCGATCATCTTCCTCTCACTATACTTCAACCTAGATTTTAAGATCTATATAAGATTGTGACGAGTGACATTTTTGCACTCTAACATTTCCGCTTTAGAAATCTGAAGACGCCGATGAAGCTTTTTGCAACGACGCGCATTCTGAACAATGCGAGTCGTTGACCGTAAATGTGGTCATTATAATCAGGCTTTATTTCTTTTTCTTATGGAATTAACGATCCACTGAAGATTGCTTTTGCCGACGCAATTGATTGGGAAATTAAACGCAGGTCGTCAGTATTTTTCCCTTCTTGGGGGAAATTATCATTATAAAACTGAGCGTCTCTGAGTGGCGAGTAGGAGTGCGTTCGGAAATTAGTTTCGGGGTTAGAACGTAGTACAGTTCAGGATGCAAGTTGAAATCAAAGCTTAAAGCAAGATTAGTTGAAGTAATGAAAAATAAATGTAAACCAAATAATGTGTGACGAGCAGAATCGTTCGCTCTTGTTTCTTCCGCTTTCGAAATCTCGTCGCGCTGATTAAGCTTTTCGCAATGACGCGCATTTTGAGGAATGCAAGTCATTGACCGTGAACCGCGAGCGTTTCTCATTGTAATCTGCATCTCTTTTGATAGGATGATAATCGTTCCATGATTTTTAGTATGAGTTACAGTTCATTGATTATTGAAATTCAGTTTCTGAACATTGTTAAATTAAAGCAAGGAAATCAACAATAAAAGAATAAACTCTTGCACGGATTGCTTTCCGTAATCTTCAAATTGTTCGATCATCCTCTCTCTCACTATACTTCAACCTAGATTTTAAGATCTATATAAGATTTTGACGAGTTACATTTCTGCACTCTTACATTTCCGCTTTAGAAATCTGAAAACACCGATGAAGCTTTTTGCAACGACGCGCATTCTGAACAATGCGAGTCGTTGACCGTGAATGTTGTCATTATAATCAGGCTTTATTTCTTCATCTTATGAAATTCACGATCCACCGAAGATTGCTTTTGCCGACGCAATTGATTGGGAAATCAATCGCGGGTCTTTGGTATTTTTTCCTTCTTGGAGGAAACTCAACATAATAAAAATGCGCGCTTTTGAGTGGCGAGTAGGAGTGCGTTCGGAAATTAGTTTCGGGGTTAGTACGTTGTACAGTTCAGGTTACAAGTTGAAATCAAAGCTTAAAGCAAGATTGGATGAAGTAATGAAAAAAAAATGTAAACCAAATAATGTGTGACGAGCAGAATCGTTCGCTCTTGTTTCTTCCGCTTTCGAAATCTCGTCGCGCTGATTAAGCTTTTCGCAATGACGCGCATTTTGGGGAATGCAAGTCTTTGACCGTGAACCGCGAGCGTTTCACATTGAAGTCTGCATCTCATTTGAAAGGATGATAATCTTTCCATGATTTTAAGTATGAGTTACATTTCATTGATTATTTAAATTCGGTTTCTGAACATTGTTAAATTAAAGCGAGAAAATCAACTATAAAAGAATAAACTCTTTCACGGATTGCTTTCTGTAATCTTCAAATTGTTCGATCATCCTCTCTCTAACTATACTGCAACCTAGATTTTAAGATCTATATAAGATTGTGGGACGAATGACATTTTTGCACTCTTACATTTACGCTTCAGAAATCTGAATACGCCGATAAAGCTTTTTGCAACGACGAGCATTCTGAACAATGCGAGTCGTTGACCGTGAATGTTGTCATTATAATCAGGCTTTATTTCTTCATCTTATGAAATTCACGATCCACTGAAAATCGCTTATGCCGACGCAATTGATTGGAAAATTAATAGCGTGTCGTTGGTATTATTCCTTTCTTGGGGGCAAATCATTATTATAAAACTGAGCGTCTTTGAGTGGCGAGTAGGAGTGCGTTCGGAATTTAGTTTCGGGGTTAGTACGTAGTACAGTTCAGGTTACAAGTTGAAATCACAGCTTAAAGCAAGATTGGTTGAAGTAATGAAAAATAAATGTAAATTCAATATTGTGGGACGAGCAGCATTCGTTCGCTCTTGTTTCTTCCGCTTTCGAATTCTCGTCGCGCTGATTAAGCTTTTCGCAATGACGCGCATTTTGAGGAATGCAAGTCTTTGACCGTGAACCGCGAGCGTTTCTCATTGTATTCTGCATCTCTTTTGAAAGGATGATACTCTTTCCATGATTTTAAGTATGAGTTACATTACATTGATTATTAAAATTTAGTTTCTGAACATTGTTTAATTAAAGCGAGAAAATCAACTATAAAAGAATAAACTCTTTCACGGATTGCTTTCCGTAATCTTCAAATTGTTCGATCATCCTCTCTCTAACTATACTGCAACCTATATTTTAAGATCTATATAAGATTGTGAGATGAGTGACATTTTTGCACTCTTACATTTCCGCTTTAGAAATCTGAAGACGCCGATGAAGCTTTTTGCAACGACGCGCATTCTGAACAATGCGAGTCGTTGACCGTAAATGTGGTCATTATAATCAGGCTTTATTTCTTTTTCTTATGGAATTAACGATCCACTGAAAATTGCTTTTGCCGACGCAATTGATTGGGAAATTAAACGCGGGTCGTCAGTATTTTTCCCTTCTTGGGGGAAATTATCATTATAAAACTGAGCGTCTTTGAGTGGCGATTAGGAGTGCGTTCGGAAATTAGTTTCGGGGTTAGAACGTAGTACAGTTCAGGTTACAAGTTGAAATCACAGCTTAAAGCAAGATTGGTTGAAGTAATGAAAAATAAATGTAAATTCAATATTGTGGGACGAGCAGCATTCGTTCGCTCTTGTTTCTTCCGCTTTCGAAATCTCGTCGCGCTGATTAAGCTTTTCGCAATGACGCGCATTTTGAGGAATTCAAGTCTTTGACCGTAAACCGCGAGCGTTTCACATTGTAATCTGCATCTCTTTTGAAAGGATGATAATCTTCCCATGATTTAAAGTATGAGTTACATTTCATTGCTTATTTAAATTCGGTTTCTGAACATTGTTAAATTAAAGCGAGGTAATCAACTATAAAAGAATAAACTCTTTCACGGATTGCTTTCCGTAATCTTCAAATTGTTCGATCATCTTCCTCTCACTATACTTCAACCTAGATTTTAAGATCTATATAAGATTGTGACGAGTGACATTTTTGCACTCTAACATTTCCGCTTTAGAAATCTGAAGACGCCGATGAAGCTTTTTGCAACGACGCGCATTCTGAACAATGCGAGTCGTTGACCGTAAATGTGGTCATTATAATCAGGCTTTATTTCTTTTTCTTATGGAATTAACGATCCACTGAAGATTGCTTTTGCCGACGCAATTGATTGGGAAATTAAACGCAGGTCGTCAGTATTTTTCCCTTCTTGGGGGAAATTATCATTATAAAACTGAGCGTCTCTGAGTGGCGAGTAGGAGTGCGGTCGGAAATTAGTTTCGGGGTTAGAACGTAGTACAGTTCAGGATGCAAGTTGAAATCAAAGCTTAAAGCAAGATTAGTTGAAGTAATGAAAAATAAATGTAAACCAAATAATGTGTGACGAGCAGAATCGTTCGCTCTTGTTTCTTCCGCTTTCGAAATCTCGTCGCCCTGATTAAGCTTTTCGCAATGACGCGCATTTTGAGGAATGCAAGTCTTTGACCGTGAACCGCGAGCGTTTCTCATTGTAATCTGCATCTCTTTTGATAGGATGATAATCTTTCCATGATTTTTAGTATGAGTTACAGTTCATTGATTATTGAAATTCAGTTTCTGAACATTGTTAAATTAAAGCAAGGAAATTAACAATAAAAGAATAAACTCTTGCACGGATTGCTTTCGTAATCTTCAAATTGTTCGATCATCCTCTCTCTCACTATACTTCAACCTAGATTTTAAGATCTATATAAGATTTTGACGAGTTACATTTCTGCACTCTTACATTTCCGCTTTAGAAATCTGAAAACACCGATGAAGCTTTTTGCAACGACGCGCATTCTGAACAATGCGAGTCGTTGACCGTGAATGTTGTCATTATAATCAGGCTTTATTTCTTCATCTTATGAAATTCACGATCCACCGAAGATTGCTTTTGCCGACGCAATTGATTGGGAAATCAATCGCGGGTCTTTGGTATTTTTTCCTTCTTGGAGGAAACTCAACATTATAAAACTGCGCGCTTTTGAGTGGCGAGTAGGAGTGCGTTCGGAAATTAGTTTCGGGGTTTGTACGTTGTACAGTTCAGGTTACAAGTTGAAATCAAAGCTTAAAGCAAGATTGGATGAAGTAATCAAAAAAAAATGTAAACCAAATAATGTGTGACGAGCAGAATCGTTCGCGCTTGTTTCTTCCGCTTTCGAAATCTCGTCGCGCTGATTAAGCTTTTCGCAATGACGCGCATTTTGAGGAATGCAAGTCTTTGACCGTGAACCGCGAGCGTTTCACATTGAAGTCTGCATCTCTTTTGAAAGGATGATAATCTTTCCATGATTTGAAGTATGAGTTACATTTCATTGATTATTTAAATTCGGTTTCTGAACATTGTTAAATTAAAGCGAGAAAATCAACTATAAAAGAATAAACTGTTTCACGGATTGCTTTCTGTAATCTTCAAATTGTTCGATCATCCTCTCTCTAACTATACTGCAACCTAGATTTTAAGATCTATATAAGATTGTGGGACGAGTGACATTTTTGCACTCTTACATTTACGCTTCAGAAATCTGAATACGCCGATAAAGCTTTTTGCAACGACGAGCATTCTGAACAATGCGAGTCGTTGACCGTGAATGTGGTCATTATAATCAGGCTTTATTTCTTTTTCTTATGGAATTAACGATCCACTGAAAATTGCTTTTGCCGACGCAATTGATTGGGAAATTAAACGCGGGTCGTCAGTATTTTTCCCTTCTTGGGGGAAATTATCATTATAAAACTGAGCGTCTCTGAGTTCCGAGTAGGAGTGCGTTCGGAAATTAGTTTCAGGGTTAGAACGTAGTACAGTTCAGGATGCAAGTTGAAATCAAAGCTTAAAGCAAGATTGGTTGAAGTAATGAAAAATAAATGTAAATTCAATATTGTGGGACGAGCAGCATTCGTTCGCTCTTGTTTCTTCCGCTTTCGAATTCTCGTCGCGCTGATTAAGCTTTTCGCAATGACGCGCATTTTGAGGAATGCAAGTCTTTGACCGTGAACCGCGAGCGTTTCTCATTGTAATCTGCATCTCTTTTGAAAGGATGATAATCTTCCCATGATTTAAAGTATGAGTTACATTTCATTGCTTATTTAAATTCGGTTTCTGAACATTGTTAAATTAAAGCGAGAAAATCAACTATAAAAGAATAAACTCTTTCACGGATTGCTTTCTGTAATCTTCAAATTGTTCGATCATCCTCTCTCTAACTATACTGCAACCTAGATTTTAAGATCTATATAAGATTGTGGGACGAGTGACATTTTTGCACTCTTACATTTACGCTTCAGAAATCTGAATACGCCGATAAAGCTTTTTGCAACGACGAGCATTCTGAACAATGCGAGTCGTTGACCGTGAATGTTGTCATTATAATCAGGCTTTATTTCTTCATCTTATGAAATTCACGATCCACTGAAAATCGCTTATGCCGACGCAATTGATTGGAAAATTAATAGCGTGTCGTTGGTATTATTCCTTTCTTGGGGGCAAATCATTATTATAAAACTGAGCGTCTTTGAGTGGCGAGTAGGAGTGCGTTCGGAAATTAGTTTCGGGGTTAGTACGTAGTACAGTTCAGGTTACAAGTTGAAATCACAGCTTAAAGCAAGATTGGTTGAAGTAATGAAAAATAAATGTAAATTCAATATTGTGGGACGAGCAGCATTCGTTCGCTCTTGTTTCTTCCGCTTTCGAATTCTCGTCGCGCTGATTAAGCTTTTCGCAATGACGCGCATTTTGAGGAATGCAAGTCTTTGACCGTGAACCGCGAGCGTTTCTCATTGTAATCTGCATCTCTTTTGAAAGGATGATACTCTTTCCATGATTTTAAGTATGAGTTACATTACATTGATTATTAAAATTTAGTTTCTGAACATTGTTTAATTAAAGCGAGAAAATCAACTATAAAAGAATAAACTCTTTCACGGATTGCTTTCCGTAATCTTCAAATTGTTCGATCATCCTCTCTCTAACTATACTGCAACCTATATTTTAAGATCTATATAAGATTGTGAGATGAGTGACATTTTTGCACTCTTACATTTCCGCTTTAGAAATCTGAAGACGCCGATGAAGCTTTTTGCAACGACGCGCATTCTGAACAATGCGAGTCGTTGACCGTAAATGTGGTCATTATAATCAGGCTTTATTTCTTTTTCTTATGGAATTAACGATCCACTGAAAATTGCTTTTGCCGACGCAATTGATTGGGAAATTAAACGCGGGTCGTCAGTATTTTTCCCTTCTTGGGGGAAATTATCATTATAAAACTGAGCGTCTTTGAGTGGCGATTAGGAGTGCGTTCGGAAATTAGTTCCGGGGTTAGAACGTAGTACAGTTCAGGTTACAAGTTGAAATCACAGCTTAAAGCAAGATTGGTTGAAGTAATGAAAAATAAATGTAAATTCAATATTGTGGGACGAGCAGCATTCGTTCGCTCCTGTTTCTTCCGCTTTCGGAATCTCGTCGCGCTGATTAAGCTTTTCGCAATGACGCGCATTTTGAGGAATGCAAGTCTTTGACCGTAAACCGCGAGCGTTTCACATTGTAATCTGCATCTCTTTTGAAAGGATGATAATCTTTCCATGATTTAAAGTATGAGTTACATTTCATTGCTTATTTAAATTCGGTTTCTGAACATTGTTAAAGTAAAGCGAGGTAATCAACTATAAAAGAATAAACTCTTTCACGGATTGCTTTCCGTAATCTTCAAATTGTTCGATCATCTTCTCTCTCACTATACTTCAACCTAGATTTGAAGATCTATATAAGATTGTGACGAGTGACATTTTTGCACTCTAACATTTCCGCTTTAGAAATCTGAAGACGCCGATGAAGCTTTTTGCAACGACGCGCATTCTGAACAATGCGAGTCGTTGACCGTAAATGTGGTCATTATAATCAGGCTTTATTTCTTTTTCTTATGGAATTAACGATCCACTGAAAATTGCTTTTGCCGACGCAATTGATTGGGAAATTAAACGCGGGTCGTCAGTATTTTTCCCTTCTTGGGGGAAATTATCATTATAAAACTGAGCGTCTCTGAGTGGCGAGTAGGAGTGCGTTCGGAAATTAGTTTCGGGGTTAGAACGTAGTACAGTTCAGGATGCAAGTTGAAATCAAAGCTTAAAGCAAAATTGGTTGAAGTAATGAAAAATAAATGTAAATTCAATATTGTGGGACGAGCAGCATTCGTTCGCTCTTGTTTCTTCCGCTTTCGAATTCTCGTCGCGCTGATTAAGCTTTTCGCAATGACGCGCATTTTGAGGAATGCAAGTCTTTGACCGTGAACCGCGAGCGTTTCTCATTGTAATCTGCATCTCTTTTGAAAGGATGATACTCTTTCCATGATTTTAAGTATGAGTTACATTACATTGATTATTAAAATTTAGTTTCTGAACATTGTTAAATTAAAGCGAGAAAATCAACTATAAAAGAATAAACTCTTTCACGGATTGCTTTCTGTAATCTTCAAATTGTTCGATCATCCTCTCTCTAACTATACTGCAACCTAGATTTTAAGATCTATATAAGATTGTGAGACGAGTGACATTTTTGCACTCTTACATTTACGCTTCAGAAATCTGAATACGCCGATAAAGCTTTTTGCAACGACGAGCATTCTGAACAATGCGAGTCGTTGACCGTGAATGTTGTCATTATAATCAGGCTTTATTTCTTCATCTTATGAAATTCACGATCCACTGAAGATTGCTTTTGCCGACGCAATTGATTGGGAAATTGATCGCGGGTCGTCGGTATTTTTCCTTTCTTGGGGGCAAATCATTATTATAAAACTGAGCGTCTTTGAGTGGCGATTAGGAGTGCGTTCGGAAATTAGTTTCGGGGTTAGAACGTAGTACAGTTCAGGATGCAAGTTGAAATCAAAGCTTAAAGCAAGATTGGTTGAAGTAATGAAAAATAAATGTAAATTCAATATTGTGGGACGAGCAGCATTCGTTCGCTCTTGTTTCTTCCGCTTTCGAAATCTCGTCGCGCTGATTAAGCTTTTCGCAATGACGCGCATTTTGAGGAATTCAAGTCTTTGACCGTAAACCGCGAGCGTTTCACATTGTAATCTGCATCTCTTTTGAAAGGATGATAATCTTCCCATGATTTAAAGTATGAGTTACATTTCATTGCTTATTTAAATTCGGTTTCTGAACATTGTTAAATTAAAGCGAGGTAATCACTATAAAAGAATAAACTCTTTCACGGATTGCTTTCCGTAATCTTCAAATTGTTCGATCATCTTCCTCTCACTATACTTCAACCTAGATTTTAAGATCTATATAAGATTGTGACGAGTGACATTTTTGCACTCTAACATTTCCGCTTTAGAAATCTGAAGACGCCGATGAAGCTTTTTGCAACGACGCGCATTCTGAACAATGCGAGTCGTTGACCGTAAATGTGGTCATTATAATCAGGCTTTATTTCTTTTTCTTATGGAATTAACGATCCACTGAAGATTGCTTTTGCCGACGCAATTGATTGGGAAATTAAACGCAGGTCGTCAGTATTTTTCCCTTCTTGGGGGAAATTATCATTATAAAACTGAGCGTCTCTGAGTGGCGAGTAGGAGTGCGGTCGGAAATTAGTTTCGGGGTTAGAACGTAGTACAGTTCAGGATGCAAGTTGAAATCAAAGCTTAAAGCAAGATTAGTTGAAGTAATGAAAAATAAATGTAAACCAAATAATGTGTGACGAGCAGAATCGTTCGCTCTTGTTTCTTCCGCTTTCGAAATCTCGTCGCGCTGATTAAGCTTTTCGCAATGACGCGCATTTTGAGGAATGCAAGTCTTTGACCGTGAACCGCGAGCGTTTCTCATTGTAATCTGCATCTCTTTTGATAGGATGATAATCTTTCCATGATTTTTAGTATGAGTTACAGTTCATTGATTATTGAAATTCAGTTTCTGAACATTGTTAAATTAAAGCAAGGAAATCAACAATAAAAGAATAAACTCTTGCACGGATTGCTTTCCGTAATCTTCAAATTGTTCGATCATCCTCTCTCTCACTATACTTCAACCTAGATTTTAAGATCTATATAAGATTTTGACGAGTTACATTTCTGCACTCTTACATTTCCGCTTTAGAAATCTGAAAACACCGATGAAGCTTTTTGCAACGACGCGCATTCTGAACAATGCGAGTCGTTGACCGTGAATGTTGTCATTATAATCAGGCTTTATTTCTTCATCTTATGAAATTCACGATCCACCGAAGATTGCTTTTGCCGACGCAATTGATTGGGAAATCAATCGCGGGTCTTTGGTATTTTTTCCTTCTTGGAGGAAACTCAACATTATAAAACTGCGCGCTTTTGAGTGGCGAGTAGGAGTGCGTTCGGAAATTAGTTTCGGGGTTAGTACGTTGTACAGTTCAGGTTACAAGTTGAAATCAAAGCTTAAAGCAAGATTGGATGAAGTAATGAAAAAAAAATGTAAACCAAATAATATGTGACGAGCAGAATCGTTCGCTCTTGTTTCTTCCGCTTTCGAAATCTCGTCGCGCTGATTAAGCTTTTCGCAATGACGCGCATTTTGAGGAATGCAAGTCTTTGACCGTGAACCGCGAGCGTTTCACATTGAAGTCTGCATCTCTTTTGAAAGGATGATAATCTTTCCATGATTTTAAGTATGAGTTACATTTCATTGATTATTTAAATTCGGTTTCTGAACATTGTTAAATTAAAGCGAGAAAATCAACTATAAAAGAATAAACTCTTTCACGGATTGCTTTCTGTAATCTTCAAATTGTTCGATCATCCTCTCTCTAACTATACTGCAACCTAGATTTTAAGATCTATATAAGATTGTGGGACGAGTGACATTTTTGCACTCTTACATTTACGCTTCAGAAATCTGAATACGCCGATAAAGCTTTTTGCAACGACGAGCATTCTGAACAATGCGAGTCGTTGACCGTGAATGTTGTCATTATAATCAGGCTTTATTTCTTCATCTTATGAAATTCACGATCCACTGAAGATTGCTTTTGCCGACGCAATTGATTGGGAAATTAAACGCGGGTCGTCAGTATTTTTCCCTTCTTGGGGGAAATTATCATTATAAAACTGAGCGTCTTTGAGTGGCGATTAGGAGTGCGTTCGGAAATTAGTTCCGGGGTTAGAACGTAGTACAGTTCAGGTTACAAGTTGAAATCACAGCTTAAAGCAAGATTGGTTGAAGTAATGAAAAATAAATGTAAATTCAATATTGTGGGACGAGCAGCATTCGTTCGCTCCTGTTTCTTCCGCTTTCGGAATCTCGTCGCGCTGATTAAGCTTTTCGCAATGACGCGCATTTTGAGGAATGCAAGTCTTTGACCGTAAACCGCGAGCGTTTCACATTGTAATCTGCATCTCTTTTGAAAGGATGATAATCTTTCCATGATTTAAAGTATGAGTTACATTTCATTGCTTATTTAAATTCGGTTTCTGAACATTGTTAAAGTAAAGCGAGGTAATCAACTATAAAAGAATAAACTCTTTCACGGATTGCTTTCCGTAATCTTCAAATTGTTCGATCATCTTCTCTCTCACTATACTTCAACCTAGATTTGAAGATCTATATAAGATTGTGACGAGTGACATTTTTGCACTCTAACATTTCCGCTTTAGAAATCTGAAGACGCCGATGAAGCTTTTTGCAACGACGCGCATTCTGAACAATGCGAGTCGTTGACCGTAAATGTGGTCATTATAATCAGGCTTTATTTCTTTTTCTTATGGAATTAACGATCCACTGAAGATTGCTTTTGCCGACGCAATTGATTGGGAAATTAAACGCAGGTCGTCAGTATTTTTCCCTTCTTGGGGGAAATTATCATTATAAAACTGAGCGTCTCTGAGTGGCGAGTAGGAGTGCGGTCGGAAATTAGTTTCGGGGTTAGAACGTAGTACAGTTCAGGATGCAAGTTGAAATCAAAGCTTAAAGCAAGATTAGTTGAAGTAATGAAAAATAAATGTAAACCAAATAATGTGTGACGAGCAGAATCGTTCGCTCTTGTTTCTTCCGCTTTCGAAATCTCGTCGCGCTGATTAAGCTTTTCGCAATGACGCGCATTTTGAGGAATGCAAGTCTTTGACCGTGAACCGCGAGCGTTTCTCATTGTAATCTGCATCTCTTTTGATAGGATGATAATCTTTCCATGATTTTTAGTATGAGTTACAGTTCATTGATTATTGAAATTCAGTTTCTGAACATTGTTAAATTAAAGCAAGGAAATCAACAATAAAAGAATAAACTCTTGCACGGATTGCTTTCCGTAATCTTCAAATTGTTCGATCATCCTCTCTCTCACTATACTTCAACCTAGATTTTAAGATCTATATAAGATTTTGACGAGTTACATTTCTGCACTCTTACATTTCCGCTTTAGAAATCTGTAAACACCGATGAAGCTTTTTGCAACGACGCGCATTCTGAACAATGCGAGTCGTTGACCGTGAATGTTGTCATTATAATCAGGCTTTATTTCTTCATCTTATGAAATTCACGATCCACCGAAGATTGCTTTTGCCGACGCAATTGATTGGGAAATCAATCGCGGGTCTTTGGTATTTTTTCCTTCTTGGAGGAAACTCAACATTATAAAACTGCGCGCTTTTGAGTGGCGAGTAGGAGTGCGTTCGGAAATTAGTTTCGGGGTTAGTACGTTGTACAGTTCAGGTTACAAGTTGAAATCAAAGCTTAAAGCAAGATTGGATGAAGTAATGAAAAAAAAATGTAAACCAAATAATATGTGACGAGCAGAATCGTTCGCTCTTGTTTCTTCCGCTTTCGAAATCTCGTCGCGCTGATTAAGCTTTTCGCAATGACGCGCATTTTGAGGAATGCAAGTCTTTGACCGTGAACCGCGAGCGTTTCACATTGAAGTCTGCATCTCTTTTGAAAGGATGATAATCTTTCCATGATTTTAAGTATGAGTTACATTTCATTGATTATTTAAATTCGGTTTCTGAACATTGTTAAATTAAAGCGAGAAAATCAACTATAAAAGAATAAACTCTTTCACGGATTGCTTTCTGTAATCTTCAAATTGTTCGATCATCCTCTCTCTAACTATACTGCAACCTAGATTTTAAGATCTATATAAGATTGTGGGACGAGTGACATTTTTGCACTCTTACATTTACGCTTCAGAAATCTGAATACGCCGATAAAGCTTTTTGCAACGACGAGCATTCTGAACAATGCGAGTCGTTGACCGTAAATGTGGTCATTATAATCAGGCTTTATTTCTTTTTCTTATGGAATTAACGATCCACTGAAAATTGCTTTTGCCGACGCAATTGATTGGGAAATTAAACGCGGGTCGTCAGTATTTTTCCCTTCTTGGGGGAAATTATCATTATAAAACTGAGCGTCTCTGAGTGGCGAGTAGGAGTGCGTTCGGAAATTAGTTTCGGGGTTAGAACGTAGTACAGTTCAGGATGCAAGTTGAAATCAAAGCTTAAAGCAAAATTGGTTGAAGTAATGAAAAATAAATGTAAATTCAATATTGTGGGACGAGCAGCATTCGTTCGCTCTTGTTTCTTCCGCTTTCGAATTCTCGTCGCGCTGATTAAGCTTTTCGCAATGACGCGCATTTTGAGGAATGCAAGTCTTTGACCGTGAACCGCGAGCGTTTCTCATTGTAATCTGCATCTCTTTTGAAAGGATGATACTCTTTCCATGATTTTAAGTATGAGTTACATTACATTGATTATTAAAATTTAGTTTCTGAAAATTGTTAAATTAAAGCGAGAAAATCAACTATAAAAGAATAAACTCTTTCACGGATTGCTTTCTGTAATCTTCAAATTGTTCGATCATCCTCTCTCTAACTATACTGCAACCTAGATTTTAAGATCTATATAAGATTGTGAGACGAGTGACATTTTTGCACTCTTACATTTACGCTTCAGAAATCTGAATACGCCGATAAAGCTTTTTGCAACGACGAGCATTCTGAACAATGCGAGTCGTTGACCGTGAATGTTGTCATTATAATCAGGCTTTATTTCTTCATCTTATGAAATTCACGATCCACTGAAGATTGCTTTTGCCGACGCAATTGATTGGGAAATTGATCGCGGGTCGTCGGTATTTTTCCTTTCTTGAGGGCAAATCATTATTATAAAACTGAGCGTCTTTGAGTGGCGATTAGGAGTGCGTTCGGAAATTAGTTTCGGGGTTAGAACGTAGTACAGTTCAGGATGCAAGTTGAAATCAAAGCTTAAAGCAAGATTGGTTGAAGTAATGAAAAATAAATGTAAATTCAATATTGTGGGACGAGCAGCATTCGTTCGCTCTTGTTTCTTCCGCTTTCGAAATCTCGTCGCGCTGATTAAGCTTTTCGCAATGACGCGCATTTTGAGGAATTCAAGTCTTTGACCGTAAACCGCGAGCGTTTCACATTGTAATCTGCATCTCTTTTGAAAGGATGATAATCTTCCCATGATTTAAAGTATGAGTTACATTTCATTGCTTATTTAAATTCGGTTTCTGAACATTGTTAAATTAAAGCGAGGTAATCAACTATAAAAGAATAAACTCTTTCACGGATTGCTTTCCGTAATCTTCAAATTGTTCGATCATCTTCCTCTCACTATACTTCAACCTAGATTTTAAGATCTATATAAGATTGTGACGAGTGACATTTTTGCACTCTAACATTTCCGCTTTAGAAATCTGAAGACGCCGATGAAGCTTTTTGCAACGACGCGCATTCTGAACAATGCGAGTCGTTGACCGTAAATGTGGTCATTATAATCAGGCTTTATTTCTTTTTCTTATGGAATTAACGATCCACTGAAGATTGCTTTTGCCGACGCAATTGATTGGGAAATTAAACGCAGGTCGTCAGTATTTTTCCCTTCTTGGGGGAAATTATCATTATAAAACTGAGCGTCTCTGAGTGGCGAGTAGGAGTGCGGTCGGAAATTAGTTTCGGGGTTAGAACGTAGTACAGTTCAGGATGCAAGTTGAAATCAAAGCTTAAAGCAAGATTAGTTGAAGTAATGAAAAATAAATGTAAACCAAATAATGTGTGACGAGCAGAATCGTTCGCTCTTGTTTCTTCCGCTTTCGAAATCTCGTCGCGCTGATTAAGCTTTTCGCAATGACGCGCATTTTGAGGAATGCAAGTCTTTGACCGTGAACCGCGAGCGTTTCTCATTGTAATCTGCATCTCTTTTGATAGGATGATAATCTTTCCATGATTTTTAGTATGAGTTACAGTTCATTGATTATTGAAATTCAGTTTCTGAACATTGTTAAATTAAAGCAAGGAAATCAACAATAAAAGAATAAACTCTTGCACGGATTGCTTTCCGTAATCTTCAAATTGTTCGATCATCCTCTCTCTCACTATACTTCAACCTAGATTTTAAGATCTATATAAGATTTTGACGAGTTACATTTCTGCACTCTTACATTTCCGCTTTAGAAATCTGTAAACACCGATGAAGCTTTTTGCAACGACGCGCATTCTGAACAATGCGAGTCGTTGACCGTGAATGTTGTCATTATAATCAGGCTTTATTTCTTCATCTTATGAAATTCACGATCCACCGAAGATTGCTTTTGCCGACGCAATTGATTGGGAAATCAATCGCGGGTCTTTGGTATTTTTTCCTTCTTGGAGGAAACTCAACATTATAAAACTGCGCGCTTTTGAGTGGCGAGTAGGAGTGCGTTCGGAAATTAGTTTCGGGGTTAGTACGTTGTACAGTTCAGGTTACAAGTTGAAATCAAAGCTTAAAGCAAGATTGGATGAAGTAATGAAAAAAAAATGTAAACCAAATAATATGTGACGAGCAGAATCGTTCGCTCTTGTTTCTTCCGCTTTCGAAATCTCGTCGCGCTGATTAAGCTTTTCGCAATGACGCGCATTTTGAGGAATGCAAGTCTTTGACCGTGAACCGCGAGCGTTTCACATTGAAGTCTGCATCTCTTTTGAAAGGATGATAATCTTTCCATGATTTTAAGTATGAGTTACATTTCATTGATTATTTAAATTCGGTTTCTGAACATTGTTAAATTAAAGCGAGAAAATCAACTATAAAAGAATAAACTCTTTCACGGATTGCTTTCTGTAATCTTCAAATTGTTCGATCATCCTCTCTCTAACTATACTGCAACCTAGATTTTAAGATCTATATAAGATTGTGGGACGAGTGACATTTTTGCACTCTTACATTTACGCTTCAGAAATCTGAATACGCCGATAAAGCTTTTTGCAACGACGAGCATTCTGAACAATGCGAGTCGTTGACCGTAAATGTGGTCATTATAATCAGGCTTTATTTCTTTTTCTTATGGAATTAACGATCCACTGAAAATTGCTTTTGCCGACGCAATTGATTGGGAAATTAAACGCGGGTCGTCAGTATTTTTCCCTTCTTGGGGGAAATTATCATTATAAAACTGAGCGTCTCTGAGTGGCGAGTAGGAGTGCGTTCGGAAATTAGTTTCGGGGTTAGAACGTAGTACAGTTCAGGATGCAAGTTGAAATCAAAGCTTAAAGCAAAATTGGTTGAAGTAATGAAAAATAAATGTAAATTCAATATTGTGGGACGAGCAGCATTCGTTCGCTCTTGTTTCTTCCGCTTTCGAATTCTCGTCGCGCTGATTAAGCTTTTCGCAATGACGCGCATTTTGAGGAATGCAAGTCTTTGACCGTGAACCGCGAGCGTTTCTCATTGTAATCTGCATCTCTTTTGAAAGGATGATACTCTTTCCATGATTTTAAGTATGAGTTACATTACATTGATTATTAAAATTTAGTTTCTGAAAATTGTTAAATTAAAGCGAGAAAATCAACTATAAAAGAATAAACTCTTTCACGGATTGCTTTCTGTAATCTTCAAATTGTTCGATCATCCTCTCTCTAACTATACTGCAACCTAGATTTTAAGATCTATATAAGATTGTGAGACGAGTGACATTTTTGCACTCTTACATTTACGCTTCAGAAATCTGAATACGCCGATAAAGCTTTTTGCAACGACGAGCATTCTGAACAATGCGAGTCGTTGACCGTGAATGTTGTCATTATAATCAGGCTTTATTTCTTCATCTTATGAAATTCACGATCCACTGAAGATTGCTTTTGCCGACGCAATTGATTGGGAAATTGATCGCGGGTCGTCGGTATTTTTCCTTTCTTGAGGGCAAATCATTATTATAAAACTGAGCGTCTTTGAGTGGCGATTAGGAGTGCGTTCGGAAATTAGTTTCGGGGTTAGAACGTAGTACAGTTCAGGATGCAAGTTGAAATCAAAGCTTAAAGCAAGATTGGTTGAAGTAATGAAAAATAAATGTAAATTCAATATTGTGGGACGAGCAGCATTCGTTCGCTCTTGTTTCTTCCGCTTTCGAAATCTCGTCGCGCTGATTAAGCTTTTCGCAATGACGCGCATTTTGAGGAATTCAAGTCTTTGACCGTAAACCGCGAGCGTTTCACATTGTAATCTGCATCTCTTTTGAAAGGATGATAATCTTCCCATGATTTAAAGTATGAGTTACATTTCATTGCTTATTTAAATTCGGTTTCTGAACATTGTTAAATTAAAGCGAGGTAATCAACTATAAAAGAATAAACTCTTTCACGGATTGCTTTCCGTAATCTTCAAATTGTTCGATCATCTTCCTCTCACTATACTTCAACCTAGATTTTAAGATCTATATAAGATTGTGACGAGTGACATTTTTGCACTCTAACATTTCCGCTTTAGAAATCTGAAGACGCCGATGAAGCTTTTTGCAACGACGCGCATTCTGAACAATGCGAGTCGTTGACCGTAAATGTGGTCATTATAATCAGGCTTTATTTCTTTTTCTTATGGAATTAACGATCCACTGAAGATTGCTTTTGCCGACGCAATTGATTGGGAAATTAAACGCAGGTCGTCAGTATTTTTCCCTTCTTGGGGGAAATTATCATTATAAAACTGAGCGTCTCTGAGTGGCGAGTAGGAGTGCGGTCGGAAATTAGTTTCGGGGTTAGAACGTAGTACAGTTCAGGATGCAAGTTGAAATCAAAGCTTAAAGCAAGATTAGTTGAAGTAATGAAAAATAAATGTAAACCAAATAATGTGTGACGAGCAGAATCGTTCGCTCTTGTTTCTTCCGCTTTCGAAATCTCGTCGCGCTGATTAAGCTTTTCGCAATGACGCGCATTTTGAGGAATGCAAGTCTTTGACCGTGAACCGCGAGCGTTTCTCATTGTAATCTGCATCTCTTTTGATAGGATGATAATCTTTCCATGATTTTTAGTATGAGTTACAGTTCATTGATTATTGAAATTCAGTTTCTGAACATTGTTAAATTAAAGCAAGGAAATCAACAATAAAAGAATAAACTCTTGCACGGATTGCTTTCCGTAATCTTCAAATTGTTCGATCATCCTCTCTCTCACTATACTTCAACCTAGATTTTAAGATCTATATAAGATTTTGACGAGTTACATTTCTGCACTCTTACATTTCCGCTTTAGAAATCTGAAAACACCGATGAAGCTTTTTGCAACGACGCGCATTCTGAACAATGCGAGTCGTTGACCGTGAATGTTGTCATTATAATCAGGCTTTATTTCTTCATCTTATGAAATTCACGATCCACCGAAGATTGCTTTTGCCGACGCAATTGATTGGGAAATCAATCGCGGGTCTTTGGTATTTTTTCCTTCTTGGAGGAAACTCAACATTATAAAACTGCGCGCTTTTGAGTGGCGAGTAGGAGTGTGTTCGGAAATTAGTTTCGGGGTTAGTACGTTGTACAGTTCAGGTTACAAGTTGAAATCAAAGCTTAAAGCAAGATTGGATGAAGTAATGAAAAAAAAATGTAAACCAAATAATATGTGACGAGCAGAATCGTTCGCTCTTGTTTCTTCCGCTTTCGAAATCTCGTCGCGCTGATTAAGCTTTTCGCAATGACGCGCATTTTGAGGAATGCAAGTCTTTGACCGTGAACCGCGAGCGTTTCACATTGAAGTCTGCATCTCTTTTGAAAGGATGATAATCTTTCCATGATTTGAAGTATGAGTTACATTTCATTGATTATTTAAATTCGGTTTCTGAACATTGTTAAATTAAAGCGAGAAAATCAACTATAAAAGAATAAACTCTTTCACGGATTGCTTTCTGTAATCTTCAAATTGTTCGATCATCCTCTCTCTAACTATACTGCAACCTAGATTTTAAGATCTATATAAGATTGTGGGACGAGTGACATTTTTGCACTCTTACATTTACGCTTCAGAAATCTGAATACGCCGATAAAGCTTTTTGCAACGACGAGCATTCTGAACAATGCGAGTCGTTGACCGTGAATGTTGTCATTATAATCAGGCTTTATTTCTTCATCTTATGAAATTCACGATCCACTGAAGATTGCTTTTGCCGACGCAATTGATTGGGAAATTGATCGCGGGTCGTCGGTATTTTTCCTTTCTTGGGGGCAAATCATTATTATAAAACTGAGCGTCTTTGAGTGGCGATTAGGAGTGCGTTCGGAAATTAGTTTCGGGGTTAGAACGTAGTACAGTTCAGGATGCAAGTTGAAATCAAAGCTTAAAGCAAGATTGGTTGAAGTAATGAAAAATAAATGTAAATTCAATATTGTGGGACGAGCAGCATTCG
Organism: Platygaster robiniae; assembly: GCA_028476575.1. Classification (NCBI taxonomy): domain Eukaryota; kingdom Metazoa; phylum Arthropoda; class Insecta; order Hymenoptera; family Platygastridae; genus Platygaster; species Platygaster robiniae. The sequence continues at coordinate 28,991,586 of CM052020.1, read as the reverse complement.
TTCGCTCTTGTTTCTTCCGCTTTCGAAATCTCGTCGCGCTGATTAAGCTTTTCGCAATGACGCGCATTTTGAGGAATTCAAGTCTTCGACCGTAAACCGCGAGCGTTTCACATTGTAATCTGCATCTCTTTTGAAAGGATGATAATCTTCCCATGATTTAAAGTATGAGTTACATTTCATTGCTTATTTAAATTCGGTTTCTGAACATTGTTAAATTAAAGCGAGGTAATCAACTATAAAAGAATAAACTCTTTTACGGATTGCTTTCCGTAATCTTCAAATTGTTCGATCATCTTCCTCTCACTATACTTCAACCTAGATTTTAAGATCTATATAAGATTGTGACGAGTGACATTTTTGCACTCTAACATTTCCGCTTTAGAAATCTGAAGACGCCGATGAAGCTTTTTGCAACGACGCGCATTCTGAACAATGCGAGTCGTTGACCGTAAATGTGGTCATTATAATCAGGCTTTATTTCTTTTTCTTATGGAATTAACGATCCACTGAAGATTGCTTTTGCCGACGCAATTGATTGGGAAATTAAACGCAGGTCGTCAGTATTTTTCCCTTCTTGGGGGAAATTATCATTATAAAACTGAGCGTCTCTGAGTGGCGAGTAGGAGTGCGTTCGGAAATTAGTTTCGGGGTTAGAACGTAGTACAGTTCAGGATGCAAGTTGAAATCAAAGCTTAAAGCAAGATTAGTTGAAGTAATGAAAAATAAATGTAAAACAAATAATGTGTGACGAGCAGAATCGTTCGCTCTTGTTTCTTCCGCTTTCGAAATCTCGTCGCGCTGATTAAGCTTTTCGCAATGACGCGCATTTTGAGGAATGCAAGTCTTTGACCGTGAACCGCGAGCGTTTCTCATTGTAATCTGCATCTCTTTTGATAGGATGATAATCTTTCCATGATTTTTAGTATGAGTTACAGTTCATTGATTATTGAAATTCAGTTTCTGAACATTGTTAAATTAAAGCAAGGAAATCAACAATAAAAGAATAAACTCTTGCACGGATTGCTTTCCGTAATCTTCAAATTGTTCGATCATCCTCTCTCTCACTATACTTCAACCTAGATTTTAAGATCTATATAAGATTTTGACGAGTTACATTTCTGCACTCTTACATTTCCGCTTTAGAAATCTGAAAACACCGATGAAGCTTTTTGCAACGACGCGCATTCTGAACAATGCGAGTCGTTGACCGTGAATGTTGTCATTATAATCAGGCTTTATTTCTTCATCTTATGAAATTCACGATCCACCGAAGATTGCTTTTGCCGACGCAATTGATTGGGAAATCAATCGCGGGTCTTTGGTATTTTTTCCTTCTTGGAGGAAACTCAACATTATAAAACTGCGCGCTTTTGAGTGGCGAGTAGGAGTGCGTTCGGAAATTAGTTTCGGGGTTAGTACGTTGTACAGTTCAGGTTACAAGTTGAAATCAAAGCTTAATGCAAGATTGGATGAAGTAATGAAAAAAAAATGTAAACCAAATAATGTGTGACGAGCAGAATCGTTCGCTCTTGTTTCTTCCGCTTTCGAAATCTCGTCGCGCTGATTAAGCTTTTCGCAATGACGCGCATTTTGAGGAATGCAAGTCTTTGACCGTAAACCGCGAGCGTTTCACATTGAAGTCTGCATCTCTTTTGAAAGGATGATAATCTTTCCATGATTTTAAGTATGAGTTACATTTCATTGATTATTTAAATTCGGTTTCTGAACATTGTTAAATTAAAGCGAGAAAATCAACTATAAAAGAATAAACTCTTTCACGGATTGCTTTCTGTAATCTTCAAATTGTTCGATCATCCTCTCTCTAACTATACTGCAACCTAGATTTTAAGATCTATATAAGATTGTGGGACGAGTGACATTTTTGCACTCTTACATTTACGCTTCAGAAATCTGAATACGCCGATAAAGCTTTTTGCAACGACGAGCATTCTGAACAATGCGAGTCGTTGACCGTGAATGTTGTCATTATAATCAGGCTTTATTTCTTCATCTTATGAAATTCACGATCCACTGAAAATCGCTTATGCCGACGCAATTGATTGGAAAATTAATAGCGTGTCGTTGGTATTATTCCTTTCTTGGGGGCAAATCATTATTATAAAACTGAGCGTCTTTGAGTGGCGAGTAGGAGTGCGTTCGGAAATTAGTTTCGGGGTTAGTACGTAGTACAGTTCAGGTTACAAGTTGAAATCACAGCTTAAAGCAAGATTGGTTGAAGTAATGAAAAATAAATGTAAATTCAATATTGTGGGACGAGCAGCATTCGTTCGCTCTTGTTTCTTCCGCTTTCGAATTCTCGTCGCGCTGATTAAGCTTTTCGCAATGACGCGCATTTTGAGGAATGCAAGTCTTTGACCGTGAACCGCGAGCGTTTCTGATTGTAATCTGCATCTCTTTTGAAAGGATGATACTCTTTCCATGATTTTAAGTATGAGTTACATTACATTGATTATTAAAATTTAGTTTCTGAACATTGTTAAATTAAAGCGAGAAAATCAACTATAAAAGAATAAACTCTTTCACGGATTGCTTTCTGTAATCTTCAAATTGTTCGATCATCCTCTCTCTAACTATACTGCAACCTAGATTTTAAGATCTATATAAGATTGTGAGACGAGTGACATTTTTGCACTCTTACATTTACGCTTCAGAAATCTGAATACGCCGATAAAGCTTTTTGCAACGACGAGCATTCTGAACAATGCGAGTCGTTGACCGTGAATGTTGTCATTATAATCAGGCTTTATTTCTTTATCTTATGAAATTCACGATCCACTGAAGATTGCTTTTGCCGACGCAATTGATTGGGAAATTGATCGCGGGTCGTCGGTATTTTTCCTTTCTTGGGGGCAAATCATTATTATAAAACTGAGCGTCTTTGAGTGGCGATTAGGAGTGCGTTCGGAAATTAGTTTCGGGGTTAGAACGTAGTACAGTTCAGGATGCAAGTTGAAATCAAAGCTTAAAGCAAGATTGGTTGAAGTAATGAAAAATAAATGTAAATTCAATATTGTGGGACGAGCAGCATTCGTTCGCTCTTGTTTCTTCCGCTTTCGAAATCTCGTCGCGCTGATTAAGCTTTTCGCAATGACGCGCATTTTGAGGAATGGAAGTCTTTGACCGTAAACCACGAGCGTTTCACATTGTAATCTGCATCTCTTTTGAAAGGATGATAATCTTTCCATGATTTAAAGTATGAGTTACATTTCATTGCTTATTTAAATTCGGTTTCTGAACATTGTTAAATTAAAGCGAGAAAATCAACTATAAAAGAATAAACTCTTTCACGGATTGCTTTCTGTAATCTTCAAATTGTTCGATCATCCTCTCTCTAACTATACTGCAACCTAGATTTTAAGATCTATATAAGATTGTGGGACGAGTGACATTTTTGCACTCTTACATTTACGCTTCAGAAATCTGAATACGCCGATAAAGCTTTTTGCAACGACGAGCATTCTGAACAATGCGGGTCGTTGACCGTGAATGTTGTCATTATAATCAGGCTTTATTTCTTCATCTTATGAAATTCACGATCCACTGAAGATTGCTTTTGCCGACGCAATTGATTGGGAAATTGATCGCGGGTCGTCGGTATTTTTCCTTTCTTGGGGGCAAATCATTATTATAAAACTGAGCGTCTTTGAGTGGCGATTAGGAGTGCGTTCGGAAATTAGTTTCGGGGTTAGAACGTAGTACAGTTCAGGATGCAAGTTGAAATTAAAGCTTAAAGCAAGATTGGTTGAGGTAATGAAAAATAAATGTAAATTCAATATTGTGGGACGAGCAGCATTCGTTCGCTCTTGTTTCTTCCGCTTTCGAAATCTCGTCGCGCTGATTAAGCTTTTCGCAATGACGCGCATTTTGAGGAATTCAAGTCTTTGACCGTAAACCGCGAGCGTTTCACATTGTAATCTGCATCTCTTTTGAAAGGATGATAATCTTCCCATGATTTAAAGTATGAGTTACATTTCATTGCTTATTTAAATTCGGTTTCTGAACATTGTTAAATTAAAGCGAGGTAATCAACTATAAAAGAATAAACTCTTTCACGGATTGCTTTCCGTAATCTTCAAATTGTTCGATCATCTTCTCTCTCACTATACTTCAACCTAGATTTTAAGATCTATATAAGATTGTGACGAGTGACATTTTTGCACTCTAACATTTCCGCTTTAGAAATCTGAAGACGCCGATGAAGCTTTTTGCAACGACGCGCATTCTGAACAATGCGAGTCGTTGACCGTAAATGTGGTCATTATAATCAGGCTTTATTTCTTTTTCTTATGGAATTAACGATCCACTGAAAATTGCTTTTGCCGACGCAATTGATTGGGAAATTAAACGCGGGTCGTCAGTATTTTTCCTTTCTTGGGGGAAATTATCATTATAAAACTGAGCGTCTCTGAGTGGCGAGTAGGAGTGCGTTCGGAAATTAGTTTCGGGGTTAGAACGTAGTACAGTTCAGGATGCAAGTTGAAATCAAAGCTTAAAGCAAGATTAGTTGAAGTAATGAAAAATAAATGTAAACCAAATAATGTGTGACGAGCAGAATCGTTCGCTCTTGTTTCTTCCGCTTTCGAAATCTCGTCGCGCTGATTAAGCTTTTCGCAATGACGCGCATTTTGAGGAATGCAAGTCTTTGACCGTGAACCGCGAGCGTTTCTCATTGTAATCTGCATCTCTTTTGATAGGATGATAATCTTCCCATGATTTAAAGTATGAGTTACATTTCATTGCTTATTTAAATTCGGTTTCTGAACATTGTTAAATTAAAGCGAGAAAATCAACTATAAAAGAATAAACTCTTTCACGGATTGCTTTCTGTAATCTTCAAATTGTTCGATCATCCTCTCTCTAACTATACTGCAACCTAGATTTTAAGATCTATATAAGATTGTGGGACGAGTGACATTTTTGCACTCTTACATTTACGCTTCAGAAATCTGAATACGCCGATAAAGCTTTTTGCAACGACGAGCATTCTGAACAATGCGGGTCGTTGACCGTGAATGTTGTCATTATAATCAGGCTTTATTTCTTCATCTTATGAAATTCACGATCCACTGAAGATTGCTTTTGCCGACGCAATTGATTGGGAAATCAATCGCGGGTCTTCGGTATTTTTTCCTTCTTGGAGGCAAATCAACATTATAAAACTGCGCGCTTTTGAGTGGCGAGTAGGAGTGCGTTCGGAAATTAGTTTCGGGGTTAGTACGTTGTACAGTTCAGGTTACAAGTTGAAATCAAAGCTTAATGCAAGATTGGATGAAGTAATGAAAAAAAAATGTAAACCAAATAATGTGTGACGAGCAGAATCGTTCGCTCTTGTTTCTTCCGCTTTCGAAATCTCGTCGCGCTGATTAAGCTTTTCGCAATGACGCGCATTTTGAGGAATGCAAGTCTTTGACCGTAAACCGCGAGCGTTTCACATTGAAGTCTGCATCTCTTTTGAAAGGATGATAATCTTTCCATGATTTTAAGTATGAGTTACATTTCATTGATTATTTAAATTCGGTTTCTGAACATTGTTAAATTAAAGCGAGAAAATCAACTATAAAAGAATAAACTCTTTCACGGATTGCTTTCTGTAATCTTCAAATTGTTCGATCATCCTCTCTCTAACTATACTGCAACCTAGATTTTAAGATCTATATAAGATTGTGGGACGAGTGACATTTTTGCACTCTTACATTTACGCTTCAGAAATCTGAATACGCCGATAAAGCTTTTTGCAACGACGAGCATTCTGAACAATGCGAGTCGTTGACCGTGAATGTTGTCATTATAATCAGGCTTTATTTCTTCATCTTATGAAATTCACGATCCACTGAAAATCGCTTATGCCGACGCAATTGATTGGAAAATTAATAGCGTGTCGTTGGTATTATTCCTTTCTTGGGGGCAAATCATTATTATAAAACTGAGCGTCTTTGAGTGGCGAGTAGGAGTGCGTTCGGAAATTAGTTTCGGGGTTAGTACGTAGTACAGTTCAGGTTACAAGTTGAAATCACAGCTTAAAGCAAGATTGGTTGAAGTAATGAAAAATAAATGTAAATTCAATATTGTGGGACGAGCAGCATTCGTTCGCTCTTGTTTCTTCCGCTTTCGAATTCTCGTCGCGCTGATTAAGCTTTTCGCAATGACGCGCATTTTGAGGAATGCAAGTCTTTGACCGTGAACCGCGAGCGTTTCTGATTGTAATCTGCATCTCTTTTGAAAGGATGATACTCTTTCCATGATTTTAAGTATGAGTTACATTACATTGATTATTAAAATTTAGTTTCTGAACATTGTTAAATTAAAGCGAGAAAATCAACTATAAAAGAATAAACTCTTTCACGGATTGCTTTCTGTAATCTTCAAATTGTTCGATCATCCTCTCTCTAACTATACTGCAACCTAGATTTTAAGATCTATATAAGATTGTGAGACGAGTGACATTTTTGCACTCTTACATTTACGCTTCAGAAATCTGAATACGCCGATAAAGCTTTTTGCAACGACGAGCATTCTGAACAATGCGAGTCGTTGACCGTGAATGTTGTCATTATAATCAGGCTTTATTTCTTTATCTTATGAAATTCACGATCCACTGAAGATTGCTTTTGCCGACGCAATTGATTGGGAAATTGATCGCGGGTCGTCGGTATTTTTCCTTTCTTGGGGGCAAATCATTATTATAAAACTGAGCGTCTTTGAGTGGCGATTAGGAGTGCGTTCGGAAATTAGTTTCGGGGTTAGAACGTAGTACAGTTCAGGATGCAAGTTGAAATCAAAGCTTAAAGCAAGATTGGTTGAAGTAATGAAAAATAAATGTAAATTCAATATTGTGGGACGAGCAGCATTCGTTCGCTCTTGTTTCTTCCGCTTTCGAAATCTCGTCGCGCTGATTAAGCTTTTCGCAATGACGCGCATTTTGAGGAATGGAAGTCTTTGACCGTAAACCACGAGCGTTTCACATTGTAATCTGCATCTCTTTTGAAAGGATGATAATCTTTCCATGATTTAAAGTATGAGTTACATTTCATTGCTTATTTAAATTCGGTTTCTGAACATTGTTAAATTAAAGCGAGAAAATCAACTATAAAAGAATAAACTCTTTCACGGATTGCTTTCTGTAATCTTCAAATTGTTCGATCATCCTCTCTCTAACTATACTGCAACCTAGATTTTAAGATCTATATAAGATTGTGGGACGAGTGACATTTTTGCACTCTTACATTTACGCTTCAGAAATCTGAATACGCCGATAAAGCTTTTTGCAACGACGAGCATTCTGAACAATGCGGGTCGTTGACCGTGAATGTTGTCATTATAATCAGGCTTTATTTCTTCATCTTATGAAATTCACGATCCACTGAAGATTGCTTTTGCCGACGCAATTGATTGGGAAATTGATCGCGGGTCGTCGGTATTTTTCCTTTCTTGGGGGCAAATCATTATTATAAAACTGAGCGTCTTTGAGTGGCGATTAGGAGTGCGTTCGGAAATTAGTTTCGGGGTTAGAACGTAGTACAGTTCAGGATGCAAGTTGAAATTAAAGCTTAAAGCAAGATTGGTTGAGGTAATGAAAAATAAATGTAAATTCAATATTGTGGGACGAGCAGCATTCGTTCGCTCTTGTTTCTTCCGCTTTCGAAATCTCGTCGCGCTGATTAAGCTTTTCGCAATGACGCGCATTTTGAGGAATTCAAGTCTTTGACCGTAAACCGCGAGCGTTTCACATTGTAATCTGCATCTCTTTTGAAAGGATGATAATCTTCCCATGATTTAAAGTATGAGTTACATTTCATTGCTTATTTAAATTCGGTTTCTGAACATTGTTAAATTAAAGCGAGGTAATCAACTATAAAAGAATAAACTCTTTCACGGATTGCTTTCCGTAATCTTCAAATTGTTCGATCATCTTCTCTCTCACTATACTTCAACCTAGATTTTAAGATCTATATAAGATTGTGACGAGTGACATTTTTGCACTCTAACATTTCCGCTTTAGAAATCTGAAGACGCCGATGAAGCTTTTTGCAACGACGCGCATTCTGAACAATGCGAGTCGTTGACCGTAAATGTGGTCATTATAATCAGGCTTTATTTCTTTTTCTTATGGAATTAACGATCCACTGAAAATTGCTTTTGCCGACGCAATTGATTGGGAAATTAAACGCGGGTCGTCAGTATTTTTCCTTTCTTGGGGGAAATTATCATTATAAAACTGAGCGTCTCTGAGTGGCGAGTAGGAGTGCGTTCGGAAATTAGTTTCGGGGTTAGAACGTAGTACAGTTCAGGATGCAAGTTGAAATCAAAGCTTAAAGCAAGATTGGTTGAAGTAATGAAAAATAAATGTAAATTCAATATTGTGGGACGAGCAGCATTCGTTCGCTCTTGTTTCTTCCGCTTTCGAATTCTCGTCGCGCTGATTAAGCTTTTCGCAATGACGCGCATTTTGAGGAATGCAAGTCTTTGACCGTGAACCGCGAGCTTTTTTCATCGTAATCTGCATCTCTTTTGAAAGGATGATACTCTTTCCATGATTTTAAGTATGAGTTACATTACATTGATTATTAAAATTTAGTTTCTGAACATTGTTTAATTAAAGCGAGAAAATCAACTATAAAAGAATAAACTCTTTCACGGATTGCTTTCCGTAATCTTCAAATTGTTCGATCATCCTCTCTCTAACTATACTGCAACCTATATTTTAAGATCTATATAAGATTGTGAGATGAGTGACATTTTTGCACTCTTACATTTCCGCTTTAGAAATCTGAAGACGCCGATAAAGCTTTTTGCAACGACGCGCATTCTGAACAATGCGAGTCGTTGACCGTAAATGTGGTCATTATAATCAGGCTTTATTTCTTTTTCTTATGGAATTAACGATCCACTGAAAATTGCTTTTGCCGACGCAATTGATTGGGAAATTAAACGCGGGTCGTCAGTATTTTTCCCTTCTTGGGGGAAATTATCATTATAAAACTGAGCGTCTTTGAGTGGTGATTAGGAGTGCGTTCGGAAATTAGTTTCGGGGTTAGAACGTAGTACAGTTCAGGTTACAAGTTGAAATCACAGCTTAAAGCAAGATTGGTTGAAGTAATGAAAAATAAATGTAAATTCAATATTGTGGGACGAGCAGCATTCGTTCGCTCTTGTTTCTTCCGCTTTCGGAATCTCGTCGCGCTGATTAAGCTTTTCGCAATGACGCGCATTTTGAGGAATGCAAGTCTTTGACCGTAAACCGCGAGCGTTTCACATTGTAATCTGCATCTCTTTTGAAAGGATGATAATCTTTCCATGATTTAAAGTATGAGTTACATTTCATTGCTTATTTAAATTCGGTTTCTGAACATTGTTAAAGTAAAGCGAGGTAATCAACTATAAAAGAATAAACTCTTTCACGGATTGCTTTCCGTAATCTTCAAATTGTTCGATCATCTTCTCTCTCACTATACTTCAACCTAGATTTTAAGATCTATATAAGATTGTGACGAGTGACATTTTTGCACTCTAACTTTTCCGCTTCAGAAATCTGAAGACGCCGATGAAGCTTTTTGCAACGACGCGCATTCTGAACAATGCGAGTCGTTGACCGTAAATGTGGTCATTATAATCAGGCTTTATTTTTTTTTCTTATGGAATTAACGATCCACTGAAAATTGCTTTTGCCGACGCAATTGATTGGGAAATTAAACGCGGGTCGTCAGTATTTTTCCCTTCTTGGGGGAAATTATCATTATAAAACTGAGCGTCTCTGAGTGGCGAGTAGGAGTGCGTTCGGAAATTAGTTTCGGGGTTAGAACGTAGTACAGTTCAGGATGCAAGTTGAAATCAAAGCTTAAAGCAAGATTGGTTGAAGTAATGAAATATAAATGTAAATTCAATATTGTGGGACGAGCAGCATTCGTTCGCTCTTGTTTCTTCCGCTTTCGAATTCTCGTCGCGCTGATTAAGCTTTTCGCAATGACGCGCATTTTGAGGAATGCAAGTCTTTGACCGTGAACCGCGAGCGTTTCTCATTGTAATCTGCATCTCTTTTGAAAGGATGATACTCTTTCCATGATTTTAAGTATGAGTTACATTACATTGATTATTAAAATTTAGTTTCTGAACATTGTTAAATTAAAGCGAGAAAATCAACTATAAAAGAATAAACTCTTTCACGGATTGCTTTCTGTAATCTTCAAATTGTTCGATCATCCTCTCTCTAACTATACTGCAACCTAGATTTTAAGATCTATATAAGATTGTGAGACGAGTGACATTTTTGCACTCTTACATTTACGCTTCAGAAATCTGAATACGCCGATAAAGCTTTTTGCAACGACGAGCATTCTGAACAATGCGAGTCGTTGACCGTGAATGTTGTCATTATAATCAGGCTTTATTTCTTCATCTTATGAAATTCACGATCCACTGAAGATTGCTTTTGCCGACGCAATTGATTGGGAAATTGATCGCGGGTCGTCGGTATTTTTCCTTTCTTGGGGGCAAATCATTATTATAAAACTGAGCGTCTTTGAGTGGCGATTAGGAGTGCGTTCGGAAATTAGTTTCGGGGTTAGAACGTAGTACAGTTCAGGATGCAAGTTGAAATCAAAGCTTAAAGCAAGATTGGTTGAAGTAATGAAAAATAAATGTAAATTCAATATTGTGGGACGAGCAGCATTCGTTCGCTCTTGTTTCTTCCGCTTTCGAAATCTCGTCGCGCTGATTAAGCTTTTCGCAATGACGCGCATTTTGAGGAATTCAAGTCTTTGACCGTAAACCGCGAGCGTTTCACATTGTAATCTGCATCTCTTTTGAAAGGATGATAATCTTCCCATGATTTATAGTATGAGTTACATTTCATTGCTTATTTAAATTCGGTTTCTGAACATTGTTAAATTAAAGCGAGGTAATCAACTATAAAAGAATAAACTCTTTCACGGATTGCTTTCCGTAATCTTCAAATTGTTCGATCATCTTCTCTCTCACTATACTTCAACCTAGATTTTAAGATCTATATAAGATTGTGACGAGTGACATTTTTGCACTCTAACATTTCCGCTTTAGAAATCTGAAGACGCCGATGAAGCTTTTTGCAACGACGCGCATTCTGAACAATGCGAGTCGTTGACCGTAAATGTGGTCATTATAATCAGGCTTTATTTCTTTTTCTTATGGAATTAACGATCCACTGAAAATTGCTTTTGCCGACGCAATTGATTGGGAAATTAAACGCGGGTCGTCAGTATTTTTCCTTTCTTGGGGGAAATTATCATTATAAAACTGAGCGTCTCTGAGTGGCGAGTAGGAGTGCGTTCGGAAATTAGTTTCGGGGTTAGAACGTAGTACAGTTCAGGATGCAAGTTGAAATCAAAGCTTAAAGCAAGATTGGTTGAAGTAATGAAAAATAAATGTAAATTCAATATTGTGGGACGAGCAGCATTCGTTCGCTCTTGTTTCTTCCGCTTTCGAATTCTCGTCGCGCTGATTAAGCTTTTCGCAATGACGCGCATTTTGAGGAATGCAAGTCTTTGACCGTGAACCGCGAGCTTTTTTCATTGTAATCTGCATCTCTTTTGAAAGGATGATACTCTTTCCATGATTTTAAGTATGAGTTACATTACATTGATTATTAAAATTTAGTTTCTGAACATTGTTTAATTAAAGCGAGAAAATCAACTATAAAAGAATAAACTCTTTCACGGATTGCTTTCCGTAATCTTCAAATTGTTCGATCATCCTCTCTCTAACTATACTGCAACCTATATTTTAAGATCTATATAAGATTGTGAGATGAGTGACATTTTTGCACTCTTACATTTCCGCTTTAGAAATCTGAAGACGCCGATAAAGCTTTTTGCAACGACGCGCATTCTGAACAATGCGAGTCGTTGACCGTAAATGTGGTCATTATAATCAGGCTTTATTTCTTTTTCTTATGGAATTAACGATCCACTGAAAATTGCTTTTGCCGACGCAATTGATTGGGAAATTAAACGCGGGTCGTCAGTATTTTTCCCTTCTTGGGGGAAATTATCATTATAAAACTGAGCGTCTTTGAGTGGTGATTAGGAGTGCGTTCGGAAATTAGTTTCGGGGTTAGAACGTAGTACAGTTCAGGTTACAAGTTGAAATCACAGCTTAAAGCAAGATTGGTTGAAGTAATGAAAAATAAATGTAAATTCAATATTGTGGGACGAGCAGCATTCGTTCGCTCTTGTTTCTTCCGCTTTCGGAATCTCGTCGCGCTGATTAAGCTTTTCGCAATGACGCGCATTTTGAGGAATGCAAGTCTTTGACCGTAAACCGCGAGCGTTTCACATTGTAATCTGCATCTCTTTTGAAAGGATGATAATCTTTCCATGATTTAAAGTATGAGTTACATTTCATTGCTTATTTAAATTCGGTTTCTGAACATTGTTAAAGTAAAGCGAGGTAATCAACTATAAAAGAATAAACTCTTTCACGGATTGCTTTCCGTAATCTTCAAATTGTTCGATCATCTTCTCTCTCACTATACTTCAACCTAGATTTTAAGATCTATATAAGATTGTGACGAGTGACATTTTTGCACTCTAACTTTTCCGCTTCAGAAATCTGAAGACGCCGATGAAGCTTTTTGCAACGACGCGCATTCTGAACAATGCGAGTCGTTGACCGTAAATGTGGTCATTATAATCAGGCTTTATTTTTTTTTCTTATGGAATTAACGATCCACTGAAAATTGCTTTTGCCGACGCAATTGATTGGGAAATTAAACGCGGGTCGTCAGTATTTTTCCCTTCTTGGGGGAAATTATCATTATAAAACTGAGCGTCTCTGAGTGGCGAGTAGGAGTGCGTTCGGAAATTAGTTTCGGGGTTAGAACGTAGTACAGTTCAGGATGCAAGTTGAAATCAAAGCTTAAAGCAAGATTGGTTGAAGTAATGAAATATAAATGTAAATTCAATATTGTGGGACGAGCAGCATTCGTTCGCTCTTGTTTCTTCCGCTTTCGAATTCTCGTCGCGCTGATTAAGCTTTTCGCAATGACGCGCATTTTGAGGAATGCAAGTCTTTGACCGTGAACCGCGAGCGTTTCTCATTGTAATCTGCATCTCTTTTGAAAGGATGATACTCTTTCCATGATTTTAAGTATGAGTTACATTACATTGATTATTAAAATTTAGTTTCTGAACATTGTTAAATTAAAGCGAGAAAATCAACTATAAAAGAATAAACTCTTTCACGGATTGCTTTCTGTAATCTTCAAATTGTTCGATCATCCTCTCTCTAACTATACTGCAACCTAGATTTTAAGATCTATATAAGATTGTGAGACGAGTGACATTTTTGCACTCTTACATTTACGCTTCAGAAATCTGAATACGCCGATAAAGCTTTTTGCAACGACGAGCATTCTGAACAATGCGAGTCGTTGACCGTGAATGTTGTCATTATAATCAGGCTTTATTTCTTCATCTTATGAAATTCACGATCCACTGAAGATTGCTTTTGCCGACGCAATTGATTGGGAAATTGATCGCGGGTCGTCGGTATTTTTCCTTTCTTGGGGGCAAATCATTATTATAAAACTGAGCGTCTTTGAGTGGCGATTAGGAGTGCGTTCGGAAATTAGTTTCGGGGTTAGAACGTAGTACAGTTCAGGATGCAAGTTGAAATCAAAGCTTAAAGCAAGATTGGTTGAAGTAATGAAAAATAAATGTAAATTCAATATTGTGGGACGAGCAGCATTCGTTCGCTCTTGTTTCTTCCGCTTTCGAAATCTCGTCGCGCTGATTAAGCTTTTCGCAATGACGCGCATTTTGAGGAATTCAAGTCTTTGACCGTAAACCGCGAGCGTTTCACATTGTAATCTGCATCTCTTTTGAAAGGATGATAATCTTCCCATGATTTAAAGTATGAGTTACATTTCATTGCTTATTTAAATTCGGTTTCTGAACATTGTTAAATTAAAGCGAGGTAATCAACTATAAAAGAATAAACTCTTTCACGGATTGCTTTCCGTAATCTTCAAATTGTTCGATCATCTTCTCTCTCACTATACTTCAACCTAGATTTTAAGATCTATATAAGATTGTGACGAGTGACATTTTTGCACTCTAACATTTCCGCTTTAGAAATCTGAAGACGCCGATGAAGCTTTTTGCAACGACGCGCATTCTGAACAATGCGAGTCGTTGACCGTAAATGTGGTCATTATAATCAGGCTTTATTTCTTTTTCTTATGGAATTAACGATCCACTGAAAATTGCTTTTGCCGACGCAATTGATTGGGAAATTAAACGCGGGTCGTCAGTATTTTTCCCTTCTTGGGGGAAATTATCATTATAAAACTGAGCGTCTCTGAGTGGCGAGTAGGAGTGCGTTCGGAAATTAGTTTCGGGGTTAGAACGTAGTACAGTTCAGGATGCAAGTTGAAATCAAAGCTTAAAGCAAGATTGGTTGAAGTAATGAAAAATAAATGTAAATTCAATATTGTGGGACGAGCAGCATTCGTTCGCTCTTGTTTCTTCCGCTTTCGAATTCTCGTCGCGCTGATTAAGCTTTTCGCAATGACGCGCATTTTGAGGAATGCAAGTCTTTGACCGTGAACCGCGAGCGTTTCTCATTGTAATCTGCATCTCTTTTGAAAGGATGATACTCTTTCCATGATTTTAAGTATGAGTTACATTACATTGATTATTAAAATTTAGTTTCTGAACATTGTTTAATTAAAGCGAGAAAATCAACTATAAAAGAATAAACTCTTTCACGGATTGCTTTCCGTAATCTTCAAATTGTTCGATCATCCTCTCTCTAACTATACTGCAACCTATATTTTAAGATCTATATAAGATTGTGAGATGAGTGACATTTTTGCACTCTTACATTTCCGCTTTAGAAATCTGAAGACGCCGATGAAGCTTTTTGCAACGACGCGCATTCTGAACAATGCGAGTCGTTGACCGTAAATGTGGTCATTATAATCAGGCTTTATTTCTTTTTCTTATGGAATTAACGATCCACTGAAAATTGCTTTTGCCGACGCAATTGATTGGGAAATTAAACGCGGGTCGTCAGTATTTTTCCCTTCTTGGGGGAAATTATCATTATAAAACTGAGCGTCTTTGAGTGGTGATTAGGAGTGCGTTCGGAAATTAGTTTCGGGGTTAGAACGTAGTACAGTTCAGGTTACAAGTTGAAATCACAGCTTAAAGCAAGATTGGTTGAAGTAATGAAAAATAAATGTAAATTCAATATTGTGGGACGAGCAGCATTCGTTCGCTCTTGTTTCTTCCGCTTTCGGAATCTCGTCGCGCTGATTAAGCTTTTCGCAATGACGCGCATTTTGAGGAATGCAAGTCTTTGACCGTAAACCGCGAGCGTTTCGCATTGTAATCTGCATCTCTTTTGAAAGGATGATAATCTTTCCATGATTTAAAGTATGAGTTACATTTCATTGCTTATTTAAATTCGGTTTCTGAACATTGTTAAAGTAAAGCGAGGTAATCAACTATAAAAGAATAAACTCTTTCACGGATTGCTTTCCGTAATCTTCAAATTGTTCGATCATCTTCTCTCTCACTATACTTCAACCTAGATTTTAAGATCTATATAAGATTGTGACGAGTGACATTTTTGCACTCTAACATTTCCGCTTCAGAAATCTGAAGACGCCGATGAAGCTTTTTGCAACGACGCGCATTCTGAACAATGCGAGTCGTTGACCGTAAATGTGGTCATTATAATCAGGCTTTATTTCTTTTTCTTATGGAATTAACGATCCACTGAAAATTGCTTTTGCCGACGCAATTGATTGGGAAATTAAACGCGGGTCGTCAGTATTTTTCCCTTCTTGGGGGAAATTATCATTATAAAACTGAGCGTCTCTGAGTGGCGAGTAGGAGTGCGTTCGGAAATTAGTTTCGGGGTTAGAACGTAGTACAGTTCAGGATGCAAGTTGAAATCAAAGCTTAAAGCAAGATTGGTTGAAGTAATGAAATATAAATGTAAATTCAATATTGTGGGACGAGCAGCATTCGTTCGCTCTTGTTTCTTCCGCTTTCGAATTCTCGTCGCGCTGATTAAGCTTTTCGCAATGACGCGCATTTTGAGGAATGCAAGTCTTTGACCGTGAACCGCGAGCGTTTCTCATTGTAATCTGCATCTCTTTTGAAAGGATGATACTCTTTCCATGATTTTAAGTATGAGTTACATTACATTGATTATTAAAATTTAGTTTCTGAACATTGTTAAATTAAAGCGAGAAAATCAACTATAAAAGAATAAACTCTTTCACGGATTGCTTTCTGTAATCTTCAAATTGTTCGATCATCCTCTCTCTAACTATACTGCAACCTAGATTTTAAGATCTATATAAGATTGTGAGACGAGTGACATTTTTGCACTCTTACATTTACGCTTCAGAAATCTGAATACGCCGATAAAGCTTTTTGCAACGACGAGCATTCTGAACAATGCGAGTCGTTGACCGTGAATGTTGTCATTATAATCAGGCTTTATTTCTTCATCTTATGAAATTCACGATCCACTGAAGATTGCTTTTGCCGACGCAATTGATTGGGAAATTGATCGCGGGTCGTCGGTATTTTTCCTTTCTTGGGGGCAAATCATTATTATAAAACTGAGCGTCTTTGAGTGGCGATTAGGAGTGCGTTCGGAAATTAGTTTCGGGGTTAGAACGTAGTACAGTTCAGGATGCAAGTTGAAATCAAAGCTTAAAGCAAGATTGGTTGAAGTAATGAAAAATAAATGTAAATTCAATATTGTGGGACGAGCAGCATTCGTTCGCTCTTGTTTCTTCCGCTTTCGAAATCTCGTCGCGCTGATTAAGCTTTTCGCAATGACGCGCATTTTGAGGAATGGAAGTCTTTGACCGTAAACCGCGAGCGTTTCACATTGTAATCTGCATCTCTTTTGAAAGGATGATAATCTTTCCATGATTTAAAGTATGAGTTACATTTCATTGCTTATTTAAATTCGGTTTCTGAACATTGTTAAATTAAAGCGAGAAAATCAACTATAAAAGAATAAACTCTTTCACGGATTGCTTTCTGTAATCTTCAAATTGTTCGATCATCCTCTCTCTAACTATACTGCAACCTAGATTTTAAGATCTATATAAGATTGTGGGACGAGTGACATTTTTGCACTCTTACATTTACGCTTCAGAAATCTGAATACGCCGATAAAGCTTTTTGCAACGACGAGCATTCTGAACAATGCGAGTCGTTGACCGTGAATGTTGTCATTATAATCAGGCTTTATTTCTTCATCTTATGAAATTCACGATCCACTGAAGATTGCTTTTGCCGACGCAATTGATTGGGAAATTGATCGCGGGTCGTCGGTATTTTTCCTTTCTTGGGGGCAAATCATTATTATAAAACTGAGCGTCTTTGAGTGGCGATTAGGAGTGCGTTCGGAAATTAGTTTCGGGGTTAGAACGTAGTACAGTTCAGGATGCAAGTTGAAATCAAAGCTTAAAGCAAGATTGGTTGAAGTAATGAAAAATAAATGTAAATTCAATATTGTGGGACGAGCAGCATTCGTTCGCTCTTGTTTCTTCCGCTTTCGAAATCTCGTCGCGCTGATTAAGCTTTTCGCAATGACGCGCATTTTGAGGAATTCAAGTCTTTGACCGTAAACCGCGAGCGTTTCACATTGTAATCTGCATCTCTTTTGAAAGGATGATAATCTTCCCATGATTTAAAGTATGAGTTACATTTCATTGCTTATTTAAATTCGGTTTCTGAACATTGTTAAATTAAAGCGAGGTAATCAACTATAAAAGAATAAACTCTTTCACGGATTGCTTTCCGTAATCTTCAAATTGTTCGATCATCTTCTCTCTCACTATACTTCAACCTAGATTTTAAGATCTATATAAGATTGTGACGAGTGACATTTTTGCACTCTAACATTTCCGCTTTAGAAATCTGAAGACGCCGATGAAGCTTTTTGCAACGACGCGCATTCTGAACAATGCGAGTCGTTGACCGTAAATGTGGTCATTATAATCAGGCTTTATTTCTTTTTCTTATGGAATTAACGATCCACTGAAGATTGCTTTTGCCGACGCGATTGATTGGGAAATGAAACGCAGGTCGTCAGTATTTTTCCCTTCTTGGGGGAAATTATCATTATAAAACTGAGCGTCTCTGAGTGGCGAGTAGGAGTGCGTTCGGAAATTAGTTTCGGGGTTAGAACGTAGTACAGTTCAGGATGCAAGTTGAAATCAAAGCTTAAAGCAAGATTGGTTGAAGTAACGAAAAATAAATCTAAATTCAATATTGTGGGACGAGCAGCATTCGTTCGCTCTTGTTTCTTCCGCTTTCGAAACCTCGTCGCGCTGATTAAGCTTTTCGCAATGACGCGCATTTTGAGGAATGCAAGTCTTTGACCGTAAACCGCGAGCGTTTCACATTGTAATCTGCATCTCTTTTGAAAGGATGATAATCTTTCCATGATTTAAAGTATGAGTTACATTTCATTGCTTATTTAAATTCGGTTTCTGAACATTGTTAAAGTAAAGCGAGGTAATCAACTATAAAAGAATAAACTCTTGGACGGATTGCTTTCCGTAATCTTCAAATTGTTCGATCATCCTCTCTCTCACTATACTTCAACCTAGATTTTAAGATCTATATAAGATTTTGACGAGTTACATTTCTGCACTCTTACATTTCCGCTTTAGAAATCTGAAAACACCGATGAAGCTTTTTGCAACGACGCGCATTCTGAACAATGCGAGTCGTTGACCGTGAATGTTGTCATTATAATCAGGCTTTATTTCTTCATCTTATGAAATTCACGATCCACCGAAGATTGCTTTTGCCGACGCAATTGATTGGGAAATCAATCGCGGGTCTTCGGTATTTTTTCCTTCTTGGAGGCAAATCAACATTATAAAACTGCGCGCTTTTGAGTGGCGAGTAGGAGTGCGTTCGGAAATTAGTTTCGGGGTTAGTACGTTGTACAGTTCAGGTTACAAGTTGAAATCAAAGCTTAAAGCAAGATTGGATGAAGTAATGAAAAAAAAATGTAAACCAAATAATGTGTGACGAGCAGAATCGTTCGCTCTTGTTTCTTCCGCTTTCGAAATCTCGTCGCGCTGATTAAGCTTTTCGCAATGACGCGCATTTTGAGGAACGCAAGTCTTTGACCGTGAACCGCGAGCGTTTCACATTGTAGTCTGCATCTCTTTTGAAAGGATGATCATCTTTCCATGATTTTAAGTATGAGTTACATTTCATTGATTATTTAAATTCGGTTTCTGAACATTGTTAAATTAAAGCGAGGAAATCAACTACAGGGTGCGCCATTTCTTATGTCGGTATTGTAACATTGAATAACTTAAACATTTGACAACCGATTTACTTGACTTTACTTGTTTTGGAAACGTCAATTCAGTACAATTTCAACCATGTATCGCTTCACACCAAAAGAACGCGCTGAAATAGTTACTTTGTACATTGAAAATAGTCGTTCAGTTGTGTTAACTCAACGAGCATATCGTCGAAAATATCTTGGCAAACAGGCACCATCTGACAACACTATTCGTCGTTTGGTGTCGAATTTTTGTGACCACGGGACAGTGAAAGATCGCGAACAACCCGTTCATCAACGACCAAGACGTTAAAATGAACTGATTGAAGCTGTCAGAGAGAGCGTTGCCCAAAACCCAAAAGTTTCATATCGTCACCGCGCTCAGCATCTCGGCATCAGTGGAACCACTCTACGGCGCATTTTGAAAGATGATTTGCATTTGTTTCCGTACAAAATGCAATTAACACAAAGAATATTGCCTACAGATCATCCACGTCGCTTGGAATATGGACAAACAATCGCTCGAATAGTTGATACTGAACCTGATTTTTGGAAGCGAATTTTAATGACCGACGAGGCACATTTCAAACTTTCTGGAGGCGTTAATAAGCAAAATTGCCGCATTTGGGGAACGCAGAATCCACACGAGATCCATGAAACGCCATTGCATGACCAAAAAGTTACTGTTTGGGCCGGCGTTTGCGCCAAAACCATCATTGGTCCTTATTTTTTCAAAGAGAACCAAACGATCGATGGAAACCGATATCGGTGGATGTTGGCTCACTATGTCTGCCCACAAATGCGTGAAAAAGGTCTTGAAGATTACTGGTTTCAACAAGATGGTGCGACCTGCCACACTGCGAATCAAACAATCCAGTTTCTGCAACGAAAATTCCCTGGACATCTGATGTCAAAAAGAGGCGACATTGAATGGCCACCCAGATCTCCAGATTTGACCCCTCCAGACTTCTTTTTGTGGGGTTATTTGAAAAGTAAAGTGTACGCCAGCAAGCCGCAGACCATTGAAGAGCTTAAGGAAAATATTCGTGCCGAAATCATTGCTATACCACCCGAGATGCTCGAAAAGGTAATGGAAAACGCCGCAAAAAGGGCATATTTTGCTGTGAACAATAAGGGCGGCCACTTGATTGATGTTGTGTTCAAAAACTAGTCTAAATAAATTGTAAAGGACCAAACTAAATAAAAATACCTCATTTACAGAAATCGGTTGTTTTTTTTTCAAGTTATTCAATGTTTACATGCCGACATAAGAAATGGCGCACCCTGTATAAAAAAATAAACTGTTTCACGGATTGCTTTCCGTAATCTTCAAATTGTTCGATCATCTTCTCTCTCACTATACTTCAACCTAGATTTTAAGATCTATATAAGATTGTGACGAGTGACATTTTTGCACTCTAACATTTCCGCTTTAGAAATCTGAAAACGCCGATGAAGTTTTTTGCAACGACGAGCATTTTGAACAATGCGAGTCGTTGACCGTGAATGTTGTCATTATAATCAGGCTTTATTTCTTCTTCTTCTAAAATTAACGATCCACTGAAAATCGCTTATGCCGACGCAATTGATTGGAAAATTAATAGCGTGTCGTTGGTATTATTCCTTTCTTGGGGGCAAATCATTATTATAAAACTGAGCGTCTTTGAGTGGCGAGTAGGAGTGCGTTCGGAAATTAGTTTCGGGGTTAGTACGTAGTACAGTTCAGGTTACAAGTTGAAATCACAGCTTAAAGCAAGATTGGTTGAAGTAATGAAAAATAAATGTAAATTCAATATTGTGGGACGAGCAGCATTCGTTCGCTTTTGTTTCTTCCGCTTTCGGAATCTCGTCGCGCTGATTAAGCTTTTCGCAATGACGCGCATTTTGAGGAATGCAAGTCTTTGACCGTAAACCGCGAGCGTTTCACATTGTAATCTGCATCTCTTTTGAAAGGATGATAATCTTTCCATGATTTAAAGTATGAGTTACATTTCATTGCTTATTTAAATTCGGTTTCTGAACATTGTTAAAGTAAAGCGAGGTAATCAACTATAAAAGAATAAACTCTTTCACGGATTGCTTTCCGTAATCTTCAAATTGTTCGATCATCTTCTCTCTCACTATACTTCAAACTAGATTTTAAGATCTATATAAGATTGTGACGAGTGACATTTTTGCACTCTAACATTTCCGCTTTAGAAATCTGAAGACGCCGATGAAGCTTTTTGCAACGACGCGCATTCTGAACAATGCGAGTCGTTGACCGTAAATGTGGTCATTATAATCAGGCTTTATTTCTTTTTCTTATGGAATTAACGATCCACTGAAAATTGCTTTTGCCGACGCAATTGATTGGGAAATTAAACGCGGGTCGTCAGTATTTTTCCCTTCTTGGGGGAAATTATCATTATAAAACTGAGCGTCTTTGAGTGGCGATTAGGAGTGCGTTCGGAAATTAGTTTCGGGGTTAGAACGTAGTACAGTTCAGGTTACAAGTTGAAATCACAGCTTAAAGCAAGATTGGTTGAAGTAATGAAAAATAAATGTAAATTCAATATTGTGGGACGAGCAGCATTCGTTCGCTCTTGTTTCTTCCGCTTTCGGAATCTCGTCGCGCTGATTAAGCTTTTCGCAATGACGCGCATTTTGAGGAATGCAAGTCTTTGACCGTAAACCGCGAGCGTTTCACATTGTAATCTGCATCTCTTTTGAAAGGATGATAATCTTTCCATGATTTAAAGTATGAGTTACATTTCATTGCTTATTTAAATTCGGTTTCTGAACATTGTTAAAGTAAAGCGAGGTAATCAACTATAAAAGAATAAACTCTTTCACGGATTGCTTTCCGTAATCTTCAAATTGTTCGATCATCTTCTCTCTCACTATACTTCAACCTAGATTTTAAGATCTATATAAGATTGTGACGAGTGACATTTTTGCACTCTAACATTTCCGCTTTAGAAATCTGAAGACGCCGATGAAGCTTTTTGCAACGACGCGCATTCTGAACAATGCGAGTCGTTGACCGTAAATGTGGTCATTATAATCAGGCTTTATTTCTTTTTGTTATGGAATTAACGATCCACTGAAAATTGCTTTTGCCGACGCAATTGATTGGGAAATTAAACGCGGGTCGTCAGTATTTTTCCCTTCTTGGGGGAAATTATCATTATAAAAATGAGCGTCTCTGAGTGGCGAGTAGGAGTGCGTTCGGAAATTAGTTTCGGGGTTAGAACGTAGTACAGTTCAGGATGCAAGTTGAAATCAAAGCTTAAAGCAAGATTGGTTGAAGTAATGAAAAATAAATGTAAATTCAATATTGTGGGACGAGCAGCATTCGTTCGCTCTTGTTTCTTCCGCTTTCGAATTCTCGTCGCGCTGATTAAGCTTTTCGCAATGACGCGCATTTTGAGGAATGCAAGTCTTTGACCGTGAACCGCGAGCGTTTCTCATTGTAATCTGCATCTCTTTTGAAAGGATGATACTCTTTCCATGATTTTAAGTATGAGTTACATTACATTGATTATTAAAATTTAGTTTCTGAACATTGTTTAATTAAAGCGAGAAAATCAACTATAAAAGAATAAACTCTTTCACGGATTGCTTTCCGTAATCTTCAAATTGTTCGATCATCCTCTCTCTAACTATACTGCAACCTATATTTTAAGATCTATATAAGATTGTGAGATGAGTGACATTTTTGCACTCTTACATTTCCGCTTCAGAAATCCGAATACGCCGATAAAGCTTTTTGCAACGACGCGCATTCTGAACAATGCGAGTCGTTGACCGTAAATGTTGTCATTATAATCAGGCTTTAATTCTTTTTCTTATGGAATTAACGATACACTGAAAATTGCTTTTGCGACGCAATTGATTGGGAAATTAAACGCGGGTCGTCAGTATTTTTCCCTTCTTGGGGGAAATCATCATTATAAAACTGCGCGCCTTTGAGTGCCGAATAGGAGTGCGTTCGGAAATTAGTTTCGGGGTTAGAACGTAGTACAGTTCAGGATGCAAGTTGAAATCAAAGCTTAAAGCAAGATTGGTTGAAGTAATGAAAAATAAATGTAAATTCAATATTGTGGGACGAGCAGCATTCGTTCGCTCTTGTTTCTTCCGCTTTCGAAATCTCGTCGCGCTGATTAAGCTTTTCGCAATGACGCGCATTTTGAGGAATGCAAGTCCTTGACCGTGAACCGCGAGCGTTTCTCATTATAATCTGCATCTCTTTTGATAGGATGATAATCTTTGCATGATTTTTAGTATGAGTTACATTACATTGATTATTAAAATTCAGTTTCTGAACATTGTTAAATTAAAGCGAGGAAATCAACTATAAAAGAATAAACTCTTTCACGGATTGCTTTCCGTAATCTTAAAATTGTTCGATCATTCTCTCTTTCACTATACTTCAACCTAGATTTTAAGATCTATATAAGATTGTGACAAGTGAAATTTTTGCACTCTTACCTTCTCGCTTCAGAAATCTTAAAACGCTGATGAAGTTTTTTGCAACGACGCGTATTCTGAACAATGCGAGTTGTTGACTGTGAATGTTGTCATCATAATCAGCCTTTTTTTTTCGTCGCGCTGATTAAGCTTTTCGCAGTGACGCGTATTTTGAGGAATGCAAGTCTTTGACCGTGAAACGCGAGCGTTTCTCATTGTAATCGGGTCTTATTTCTTTACCAAAAGAATTCACGATTTACTTAAAATCGGGTATTTGCCGACGCGATTGATTGGGAAATCAATCGCGGGTCGTCGACATTTCCTCTTCCGAGGCGAAAACCTCTTATAAATTCACGCGTCCTTACGCTGAAAGGGGTTGTCGTTTTAAAAAGTACTGAAGAGTGCGGAGAGTTTGTTGTAGTATTTATAGCTAGTATTGGATTCAAATCGAATCCCTTCAAATAAAATATAGTATCGAACTCAAAATACTGATTGAATTTTATTCAATACGTTAAAAGAGTGTTCTTTGATTATTATTTGACCAACCTTTAGAAGGAGATAAATTATTTAACTAAAATAATGAGTGAAAAGTAAAAAGACAACACAACGAAGAACAACAGCAATTACTACAGCAACCAACGTTGGCTTCGAGTCAGTGTTCCGTCGAGAGGCTGCAAGGACTTGAGTGACGAGCGCGATTCCCGCTCATCACAAAAAAATTGGCGACCACGGCAGGTACAAATTAAGTCATTTGTATCCGACATTAAAACTCGAATCCCCATTTTCAGTCCATTCATAAAATTTTTACACGTCTCCCCCTTTTTTTTCGGGGTTAGAATTAACGGGGTTCGTGTAGAAGGGTTTTGTGTGTGAATGTTTGTGTGAATTCAGTGTTTATATGAGTTCAAATTTTCAGGACTCTGAAATTTTGTATTCAACCCATCTACAAAAGGGAAGAAGAAAAAAGAAAAAAAATCAGTGGGTTTCCTGGAAAACCAAGAAGTCGCCCTGGTGGAAGTGGCGGCAGGGGAGGAACCGGCCCTTCCAGAGGGAGCCCACGTCCCTGAGGAACCGGGGACGCTGGATGTGGAGGATTGGGATGCGGAGATCGCCGCGGAGGAGGCCGCGGGGATAAACATAACTTTCGAATTCCCCATGAAGCAATCCTGGGAATAACAGTTTTCACAAAAACCAAGGCAAAAATTAACTGTGAAAATAATAATCTCGAAATTAAAGATTTTAAAATTCCACTCATAAATAAATCGGAACTCAAAATTTTTACAATAGAAGCTTAAACACGCAAAATCATACCAATAAATTTGAATCAAACTACACTAAAAATTGGATTCATAGAAAACATAAAACGAAAAAAGGGACTGTTCGCTGGGAACGCACTTGTCGAAAATCAAAACGGAAAAGCGTACATCCCAATCATTAACACAACAGAGGAAATCCAAGAAATTTTTATACCAACACAACCATTGTATGAAATACAAGACATTAAACCAGAACCCCAAACGACCGAACAATCACCCCAAGAGTCACATAATAAACCCAAAACACGAAGCAGAGGAAAAATGAAAACGCATAGATGTTTTCACGTTGCTAATGAAATACGCTTAAATAAAGTTAAGGAACTTCTTCGACTTGATCATTTAAAGGATAGTGGAATGAATGAAATACATGATTTAATTGAAGACAGCCTTGACTGCTTCCAATTACCCGGAGGAAAACTGACACGCACAAAAGTACATGGACACAACATAATTGTGAAGAGCGGGGTCGCTCTTTAATATTTATTACGTAAATTGACGAAGAGCAAGATTCAGCAATTTACGCAAAAATTTTATTGTGAAACTTATTCTGTAATATTGGAGTTGATTTCTATTTCATATTTCGAAACAAGCAATTGCACTTCACTTCATTATGAAACGCTTACCTGCAAACGCAAATGCGATAACAGTCTTTGTACGATTCTTATTACAAATTTCATTTTCATTGTTACTCGAATTTAGCGTTATTGGCAATAAATAAAAAAATCAATGAACTCTTTTCACGTATCACTTTTCGTCATCTTAAATGATTTCATCATCTTCTCTCCCTAAATTTTAAGCGATTATATAAGATCGCGATTCAAGTTGTTCAGAGTAATTATTTTAATTGTAAAGAAATCAGTTATAATCTTTCGAAGTGGTCATTTTGCGACAATTGTACTCCACGAAGAACTTCAAGTAAGAAACTCTTTATACTGTATAATAATAATTTATACGAATTATAATTTATAAACACATATTTAATGATACGAATTGTTTTAATGTTTGCTTAAAAATTTTCTTTCTTTTCTTCAACAAATTCAACGAGAGTTTCGAGGGTCTGGGAGAGGTAATTCTTTCCCAAGGTCCTCTCTGCACGAGCTCGCTCGTCACAAAAAAAAATTGGCGCCCAACGTGGGGCCTCGAAAATTGAGGCTCAGAAATAAAAAGGGGGGAGGAAGGAAATATTTTAGAGATTAAAATAAGTTAAAATTTACAGCTTATATATATGTAGCTTTAGTGCTAACGGCTATGTCTGATGACAGTTCGTCAGATCAAGAAAGTTACAATAAGCGTGGAGTGTTAACTAGAAACACTATGCAACAGTTGTCTGAAGGACAAAGAGAAATCTATTTAAGTCGTAAATTAACAAAAGTGTCCAAAACTAGATCAGCAAAAGCTGTAGCTGACAAATCGAGTCAAGGCCTTGAAAATAAGAACACCCCAAATAGCTCACCTGAAAAGGAAATAGATCCTTGCACGTCACAAATAATAATGATGGCCGATCCAGCGGATGTACATATTCCCAGCGTACACATTATTAGCCTGAAAGATGCCGCCGATACTATACCCAGATTTTCAGGAGAAGCAGGGAGACCAAGTTTACGTGACAATCGCATGTAAAGAAGCGAAAAACATGTTTCCTGCTTATGCCGAGGAAAATTTAATGCTTACAGCGCGACTCGTGGGCAGTGTAAAAAGGGTCGTTCAAGGCCTAACCTTTGCTACAGTTGAATCACTGAGAAAATTGCTTCGCACATCATTTCATTCCTTAGAAAGCGAATCTGAGATATATAGAGAGATGGCACGTCAAATTCAATCGGCGAATGAAGATGTTGGAACACATTGTTGTACGTTTGTCGTAAAACCGAGAAAACCGTCAACATAGATAAGTTTTTCGGAACGGGAGATTCGAGCGTTTTCGAGAATGTTTAGAACACTCGAACTTTCCCCGCTGCCTTACCGGGAGATAAGAGCGGCGAGTGGGGAAAATTATCGAAGTTTCCTGATTGGCGCGCGGATCGCCAAGAAGGGACTTCAAGCATCGCGCGCGACAGAAGCGGCAGATTCCATCGAGCCTTTCTCGGCTCTGGAACTTCTCCCAACCCACCAAGTTCCTAACCTCGTGCAGCCTCTCTCGGCTCCGAGCCCATCCAATATCCTCACCCCGTGTAGCCTTTCTCGGCTCCGGGTTTTCCGCCGAATATCCTCACCCCGTGTAGCCTTTCTCGGCTCCGGGTTTTCCGCCGAATATCCTCACCCCGTGTAGCCTTTCTCGGCTCCGGGTTTTCCGCCGAATATCCTCTCCGTGAAGCCTTGTCTCGGCTCCGGAATTCCCACCACATTCCAAAACGTGTAGCCTTTCTCGGCTCCGGGTTTTCCGCCGAATATCCTCACCCCGTGAAGCCTTTCTCGGCTCCGGGTTTCCCGCCGAATATCCTCGCACCGTGTAGCCTTTCTTGCCTCCGGCCGCAGTTCCTCTCCGTGTAGCCTTGTCTCGGCTCCGGAATTCCACCACATTCCAAACCGTGTAGCCTTTCTCGGCTCCGGCTCCCAAGTTACTCCTCAGAAACTCGTCTCGGCCAACTGGCCAGCGCAACTGCGCCACTGAGGGCCTACTTTAAAGGTCTCTAATGTTAATATTAGATATAAAATGAATAAAAATATAAGTGAATCATGTAGAAATAGGGGCTAATAAACGACTCCTCGGGAGCTTAAATTGTTGATCCATGAACTTTTACTTGATAACGCCTCATTGTTGACGTCCCCTCCTTTTTGACGTACAACAATTTGGTGCCCAACGTGGGGCACATGACTTTTTCGGATGAAAAAGGACCCCTCTCGACGAAAAAAACAAGTCTCAGAGGCTGAGCTGATCCCCCGCCATCAGCGAGCACTTCACCGTGAGCTAGACCGAACAAAGCTTAGCAAAGAACCCACTCAAGCAGAGTTTTCTGGGAACCGAATAAACCCAGTGGCGCCCAACCAAGCAACCATGGAAGCAACGAACCAACCAATCATCGCGTCAGACTGCGAAGGACGAGGTCATCTGGTTGACCCATCTCTTGAGGGAGCAGTTGGCCCCTCACCGACCATAGAACAGGGTGGCCTTCACCATGACTCCACAGCAATCAGCGAGCAACCAAACGCCTCACCTTCAGAGACTAGCGAGTCTCATAGGAGGCATCAGGTTTGCCACCAGTCTAGTGCACCTGGGCGTGCTCGCGTGCCTGATGAAACAGACTTGGCAGCCATGTTGGAGAAACTGACGAAACTGCTCACTCCCCTGGCAGGGAACCTGGCCGCCGAGGGAGGTCGGTCCCAGTTTTTCCCTGACAATGGTGGGCCAAAAGGAGCAGTCTTGCCACCCCTTTCTCAGCACACTACAGCATGTGAGCAGTCATCCACTCACTCTCCGCCCTACATGGCATACCATCAAGTGACAACTCACCTTCAACACACCCCCTCATACTCTCAGGCATATGCTTACACTCAGCCCACCACGGCATATCCCCAGGCAACTACTTACACTCGGCCCACCAAGGCCTACCCTCAGGCTGCCACGTTCTCACAGCCCAGCGCGGCCTGGTACCAACCAGCAACGTGTGCTCCGCAACCGACCGGCTTCACCCATACCATCCCGTTGCCACAGCCCGTGTTTCATGGTTACGACTATGAGAACCCCCTTAAATTTATGTCCAAGATGGAGGCCTACTACTTGGGGGCAGCGGTTCACCCCGCTCATTACTCCCTCATGATTGGAGGGGGGTTAAGGGGGCAAGCGGAGCAATGGTGGAAACTCTACCAAAACATGGACCTGACCTGGCTGCGGTTCGTGGAACTGTTTTTGGCCAGATTTAATAGCATGACTCTCCTGTCCAAGCTCCAAGCTCAGCTGTACTCGAAGCGACAGGAGGAGAGAGAGCCGGTAGGACCATTTTTACAAGCAAAATATCAAATTTTCGAAAGAATTCGACCAGACGAATCCGAGACAGCAAAAGTCGCCTCGTTACTCGAGCTGATCAAGCCGAGTATTCGACGTCAAGTTCGAGCCTCCCGCCCGGTTACGTTTGAGCAGCTCCTGACGTATTCCATCGAGGCCGAACAGGATGACGCAGAGATAACGGTGCCCAAGTACACTCCTAGGAGGGAGCATCCTAAGACGATAACAGCCTATGCGAACCAACAATTTCCTAAGTGTTGGCATTGCCCCGAGAGGCATTATCATCGAGACTGTCCGGTGCTACTCGGACGCCGAGATCAGCTCCCCAGCGAGCAATCGGAAAGAGCTGTGGAAAACTTTCGGCCGGCGGAGATGCCCCGCGCCCCAGCGCCAGTAATCAACAGCGTGAGCCCAGGAACCGACTCTTTGCCTCGGGTCCTGGTCAAAATCGCAGGCCAAGAGGTTTTCGCCCTAGTAGACACGGGAGCCTCTCACAACTTTGCGAATTCCCGCCTGATCCCCGACCTGAAAAAGAGTGCTGGAAAGAGAAGCTTGCCACAGATACAACTGGCTACAACTAATTCTAGCATGCCATTAGTTGGACTAGTGGCCTTGACTCTGGACGTCCAGAGCCACACTCAAAGCATCGAGGCCCTGGTGTCCGACCAACTCCGTGAGGACCCGGTGCTGGGCCTACCGTGGTTAAAATCGCAGAACGCCATTTTCGACTTAGCCAACGAGTGCCTGCATGTGGGAACTCAAGATCGACACACCCTTTATTTGCGCCAGACCATCGCTGATCCAATTCTACCATCTGTAGAACCAGCTGTAGATGAACATGCATTCCCGCAGCAACAGCCACAACCACAACAGCAGAGCTCCGATTTGCTGGAAAACCCATCCAAAAACCCAGCAACCCCTGATCCTATTACTACCATGAAACTTGATGAAAGTTTCGATCTCCCACTTCTCTCCTCAGGACCACCCCCAGTTGTTCCTCGCACGAATGTTCAACAAATTAATCAAATTAATCCAACACACCTACCCCCGTTCATGTTTCAAAAGAACCTTTCGCCATGGAACAAAAGCCGCACAAAATCTGATAATATCCACTTTGATCCGCCGGATAACGAACAAAGTCTGGATAACCCAAATCTTGTGAGAAATCGCATCGGGGCCAAACGCAAGAAAAAGGAAAAATCGAAACAAAAGAAAAGAAAGAAAACGCAATCCAAACAAACACGAACGCTCTGAATCTCACTGTCCGAAAAAGGCCGGCGATTGTTGTACGTTGGTCGTAAAACCGAGAAAACCGTCAACATAGATAAGTTTTTCGGAACGGGAGATTCGAGCGTTTTCGAGAATGTTTAGAACACTCGAACTTTCCCCGCTGCCTTACCGGGAGATAAGAGCGGCGAGTGGGGAAAATTATCGAAGTTTCCTGATGGCGCGCGGATCGCGACCAAGAAGGGACTTCAAGCATCGCGCGCGACAGAAGCGGCAGATTCCATCGAGCCTTTCTTGGCTCTGGAACTTCTCCCAACCCACCAAGCTCCTAACCTCGTGCAGCCTCTCTCGGCTCCGAGCCCATCCAATATCCTCACCCCGTGTAGCCTTTCTCGGCTCCGGGTTTTCCGCTGAATATCCTCACACCGTGTAGCCTTTCTCGGCTCCGGGTTTTCCGCCGAATATCCTCACCCCGTGTAGCCTTTCTCGGCTCCGGGTTTTCCGCCGAATATCCTCTCCGTGAAGCCTTGTCTCGGCTCCGGAATTCCCACTACATTCCAAAACGTGTAGCCTTTCTCGGCTCCGGGTTTTCCGCCGAATATCCTCACCCCGTGTAGCCTTTCTCGGCTCCGGGTTTCCCGCCGAATATCCTCGCACCGTGTAGCCTTTCTTGGCTCCGGCCGCAGTTCCTCTCCGTGTAGCCTTGTCTCGGCTCCGGAATTCCACCACATTCCAAACCGTGTAGCCTTTCTCGGCTCCGGCTCCCAAGTTACTCCTCAGAAACTCGTCTCGGCCAACTGGCCAGCGCAACTGCGCCACCGAGGGAAGTCTTCAGGGGCTCGTCTCGGCCAACTGGCCAGCGCAACTGCGCCTCTGAGGGCCTACTTTAAAGGTCTCTAATGTTAATATTAGATATAAAATGAATAAAAATATAAGTGAATCATGTAGAAATAGGGGCTAATAAACGACTCCTCGGGAGCTTAAATTGTTGATCCATGAACTTTTACTTGATAACGCCTCATTGTTGACGTCCCCTCCTTTTTGACGTACAACAACATTACTTTCGTTTACAGGATTTAGGGTTGATAACCGAAATTCGCGTTCAAATACCGAGGACTGAAAGTTTGAAGGAAGCGGGGTCGTCTGCTAAGCGAATCGAAAAAGAGATTGTTCAAAGCAAGACAAGACCGGAATTAGTTGACGAAAAAACTTTTGCTTTGCAGAATTTGGGTGAAAAATCCATTTCTGCTTCATGTCCATTGTGTAACTCACCACGACATACAGCTATTGATTGCCCTGCTTTTAAAGGTTCTCAACATTGCACGATCTGCAAGAAAAATACGCATTCCGCAGAAAATTGTCGTTTTTACAGTGTGCACGTGATTCAGAAATCTCCAAAACCAAATAAGGTGCTTTAACGTCCAAGCAATTTTGCATGGCAATACCCGCGCACACCACCACAATTTTCAAAAAAAAATTCTAGAAATATCTCTGCATACTATCAAAATCCAATGCCTCAATATATTTACCGTGAACCTTCTTACGAGAATTCATACAAAAATTCGGGATATCGGAATAATTTCCAGAACCCACGTTATCAAAATTATAACTAACAAAATACCAATTTCGGGAATCAACATGAACACAATCTTCTTCAACAAAATCGCGATATTTTCCCACAAGTCCCAAACAATTATTCGAGACACCCAAATCCTGCTACACCACGTCAATATAATAGTAACTATTAAAATCGAAAAATTAGGCAAAATCAGTCCGGCGATAGTTTCAATAGACCACGATTCGACGATTACGATTCTCAAAATTTCAATAATCGATTTCCATAAAATCGCAATGATTTTACACGCAATAACAATTCTTTCTCATACCCACGAGATAGGCGAAATTCATACATGGTCTCGGGAAACGAGCCCCGCCTCCCGACCGGGGAGGCGAACAACCCAGGAACTTCAGGAAATTCGAGAGTATAAAAATGGAAAGAAAAAGGGTTTCTGTCAATTTCATTCAGGAAAAGGATCCCCATGCATCAAATTACTTGTGAATAATGAAAATATTAAGGTCATGTTAGATTCTGGGGCAAGCACTTGCATGATAAAAGAAAGGTTCGTCAACGAAAGTCACTTGATAAATGAAAATGATCGAATTGAGTTAACAGGGATTACACCCGGACATATAATAACACAAGGAGTAGTCATCTTGAATGTTTTTGGAATTCCCACAAAATTTTTCGTTGTACCTAATGACTTCCCAATAAATCCTTATGAAGCAATTATAGGGGTATCGTTTTTCATGAAAAACAATGCCAAAATTAACTGGGCAGATCGTTGTTTGAAAGTGAAAGAAATAAAAATTCCACTTATAAACGAAACCAAACCCCAAACTGCAACTGTGCCAGCGCGAACGAAAACTGTTTTACCTGTAAAATTGTTACAAACCGATGTGAAAGTAAGATTCGTAGGAAACATTCAAATAAGGGAAGGTTTATATGCTGTAAATGGATTAGTTAAAAATGAAAATGGTTATGCATACATACCTTTCATAAACACGACAGAAAATGATCTTACTTTTGAAACTCCCTCACAGGAACTGCATAAAGTTGAGACAATGTACCCAAACGAATTAGGTGATACAATAACTGGGAATTTTTCAGGACAATCCCGAAAGATAGAAGATTCGAGCGTTTCAATGAAGACAATACAAGAAAGAAAGTAGGGCGTTTTATTATTAAAGAATCAATATCGGCAATATTTTCCCCCACGATTTATACATCTCAAAACAAAGCTCGATCATCATCTCTTGAAGAAATTAATTTCAGTCTATATCAAAACCTAGATCGATCAAGTTGTTCGTATCAAACTCAAAAAAAAAAAAAAAAAAAAAAAATTTAATTGTGCAACTGATAAATCTGATAGAACTATACAACTGTGATAGGACTTAAACACTAATTTAACTAAACTGTGAACCCGCGACAGAACTAATCGAATTCTAATTGTTAAACTGTGCAAGTGTAACTTAAACTATTGTGAGTTACAATGCCGACATACACTCAACATTACGAAACAGCTTTCTCCCTAGAAGATGAAACCGAAACTTTTAGTGACAACATCTATTTAGGAGTGTGGACTTTACATTTCTCGGCACTCAGAAAAGAAGACATCACCAGTTAATACCTCCATTGCTGTCCAAGAGACACGCCACCATTCTATTCGTCCTGCTGAATATGTTGCTGTATATACGCTGAAAATGTTGTTGTTCGTTCGTTCGTTCGTTCATTCGTTCGTGTTCGTTGTGGTTGTTTGTTTAGAGAATAGTAAAGAGTGCGGGAGTTTTGTAGCGAGTATTGAATTCAAAAGCCTTCAAACTCAAAATATAAATCGCATTTATTAAATAAGTTTTAAAAAGTGGGTTCTTTCGATTTACGTACCTTTATAAAGAAATAAATTATCAAACTAAATTAATAAGCGAAAAATAAAGGACAATACAACGAAGGATAACTGAAATCAACGTTGGCTTCGAGTCGGAGTTCCATCGAGAGACTGCAAGGAACTTAGTGACGAGCGCGATCCCCGCTCATCACAGAGAACATAATATTTTATTTCAATAAGTTCGTTCGCGAACGCAAGTTTAACTCGGGTGGAAATTCATCGAAAATCACCAGATTAGCGCAAACGAAACAGTGAGACGAATTCTTAGGCTTTGGTCCCGAAGTCGATGACATTGTCCATCGAAAATATCAGCAAATCCTTGGGCTTTAGTCGCAAAGCTGATGAAATCGGATATTGAAAGTATCAGCGAATTCAAAAAAAGCAATCAAACAATTCAGCAATTTACTCACTTCCCTCATTTCTCCCGATTTTCACTGTCAAAATTTCGTATAAAAACGCCTCCTCACTGTTTAGGCGCGCCTTCCCTTCCGAAACTTTACGCTTGAGCCGCCGAAGGCCCTACCGTATAAAGTTAGGAAAGAATCGGAAAAATAAAATACTGTAAAGCCTTGCCGATCTTTTTGTAACTATGATTGAATACAGTTCAAGTAATTGTTATTCACTAGTTATTTTTATTGAGGTTTCCCGTAACTCTATCTCGCGCTTGTTTCTTTCATGGTTAGCCTTACCAGCAATAAGTACTGACACCGGACTCAACTTCACGAAGGGCGTGACCGTGGCTAGGTCGTCCATTGGGAATTAGTCTGAATTAAAATTAAAATATCGTGGCGCTTTGGAGTTCCGACTCCGAACGTCACACTTCCCATCTCATGGTTCCTTTCATCCGAAACGGGTATAAAAACGGCTATACTTGACATAGATATTCACTCACTCACGGTTCCGAGTCCTAATGCTCACTACCCTGAGCATATGGCCCACCATCTCGGGCACATTATTCTATAGTGTTCACCGTTTTCCGAACGCCTGCGTTCACCGTTTTCCGAAGACCTGCGTTCACCGTTTTCCGAACACCTGTGTTCACCGTTGGCGATCACAGCATCACCGAGAAAAAGATTCCCGTCGTCCACCATCTAGGATTACTTGCCTGCAGTACCTGGACTATTTCGGCAATTTCGGAAAAGCAATTCAGCAATTTATGCATATCTTTTTTGATTATTCATCGTCCGAATTTTAAGTAAATAAACGCCTCTGCGCAAGTGGAGCGCGTATTTCCTTCCGGAACCTTACACCAGGAGCCGCCGAAGGCCCTACCAATTGAGGTCAAGGAAAGAACCAGAAAATCTATTACTGTGAAGTCTTGCCGAGCAAACTGTAATTTAGCTTTCAATACACCGAAGCAATTAATATTTATTCACGAGTATTATTGACTCTTCCCGCATTTCGGTCTCGAGTTTTCTTGTTTTACTCGCGGGTCGGCTTACCCGCGTTAGAATCTGACACCGAGCCCAACTCCGTGGAGGGAGCGACCATGACTAAGTCGTCTACCAGTCTAGTTCACGTTTAACATTGCAGAATCTTTTCATTCCTTAGAAAGCGAATCTGAGATATATAGAGAGATGGCACGTCAAATTCAATCGGCGAATGAAGATGTTGGAACACATTTCTTTCGTTTACAGGATTTATAGTTGAAAACCGAAATTCGTGTTCAAATGCCGAGGACTGAAGGTTTGAAGGAAGCGGGGTCGTCTGCTAAGCAGACTGAAAAAGAGATAGTTCAAAGCAAGACAAGACCGGAATTAGTTGACGAAAAAACTTTTGCTTTGCAGAATTTGGGTGAAAAATCCATTTCTGCTTCATGTACATTGTGTGACTCACCACGACATACAGCTATTGATTGTTCTGCTTTTGAAGGTTCTCAGCATTGCATGATCTGCAAGAAAAATATGCGTTCCACAGAAAATTGTTGTTTTCACAGTGTGCACGTGATTCAGAGGTCCCCAAAACCAAATAATGTGCTCCAAGGTCGAAGCAATGTTGCATAGCAATATCCATCCACACCACTACAATTTTCAAACAAAAATTCTAAAAATAACTCTCGATACTATCAAAATCCAACGCCGCAATATATTTACCGTGAACCTTACTATGAGAATCCATACCTAAATTAAGAATATCGAAACAATTTCCAGAACCCACGTTACTAAAACTATAATCAACGAAGGTTGTGAAGGTCTGGGAAAGGTAATTCTTTCTCAAGGTCCTCTCTGTACGATTTCGCTCGTCACAGATAATTATGAATGTAATTATAAATAATAATGACATTCACAATTACAATGAAGATCATCATTTACGGCCTAAGAAATAATAATGGCCTCAGGAAACTCCTGCTCAATTCAAAGAGGACACTGCATAGACTATCATGGTGGTACACATAACCTACTGGAACGCTCCCCTAGAAAGTCACTGCTGCTATAACCTATTTGGTGTTTTGAACGAAGGAGTAGCTGAAAAATTAGAGGATATCTCTGGGCAAAAACTTCAGACCGTCTACACAGTTAACACGGAAGAAGTAACTTTTGCCCTTATTGAAAAAGAAACCCACACTGTCTGTGGATTTCAAATGACCAACACAGGGAATACACAACTTCTAGTCTTGAAGGAGACACATCGATCGTTCTTTACGGAGCCCTACGATTTGGACCCAAAGGATTTAAACATTTCCGCTAATATAAATTCAAAGTTTATATACGTTTAACGTCATATTTAAACCCAGTGTGAAGAGCAAGCTCGCTCTTCTTTATTTATCTAATAGATGACGCAAAGTCTGATCCAGCGATTCGCGTAATATTCGTTTGTGAAATTTTTATTCATTTTAATTTCATTGCGTAAATAGATGATGAAAAGTGTGGTCCAGCGTTTCGCGCATCTCTTGTGAAATAATAATAATTTGTCCATGATTCTTTTTTAGCATTGGTTTCATTTCCTTTTTATTTAGTTCTAAACATTGCCAAATTGAAGTGAAGAAATCAAATATTAATGAATAAACTCTTCTCAAGAACCACTTTACATCATCTTCAAATCATTTGATCATCCTCTCTCCCACTATGCTTTAACCTACATTTTAAGATCTATATAAGATCGTGCCTCGCGTTGATGAGGGAAGTTTTTCAATTTTTATTTTTAGTGTGGTTTTTTTTGTTGATTTTAAAAGTAGTTAAACGAGATAATTCTTCCATTATCGTCGTGAGCGCAGAATAAGAGGAAGTGTTAAATAAGTAAGTAAATATTTCATTCAATATTTCATTGTATTGTTTTCTTGTATATTGTTTTCGAGCGTGATCGAGTGACCGAGTTCGTATGTGTCTTTCCACTTGTAACCTGGTATTTTGGTGTCGTATTGTTAAAGAAGCGTTTTGTCTTTTAGACGCGATATGAATTATTTTACTTTTAATCTGTACGTTAATTGGTATTTAATTATAAATATTCTATTCATAAAAGTGTTTTAGTGTTTTATTCCTAGATTCCCCTTTTCTTCGAGCTCTACAAAATCATCGAAGGTTTGAGGGTCTAGGAAAGGTAATTCTTTCTCAAGGTTCTCTTTGTACGAGTCCGCTCGTCACAGAAAAAAATTGGCGCCCAACGTGGGGCTCGAAGTGAAAAAGGCTCGAAAAATTGAGGCATGAAAAAGGCTTGAACAAGAAGGAGGGGAAGATTTTTGAATGATGCACTAAACATTTTTTTCTCTGTCATTGAAGTGAATAGTGAGACGGACAAATTTTATAATTTTCTAGTGTATGGGGTAATAGTGTTAACGGTTATGTCAGATGATAGTTCATTAAACCTATAGAATTTTGAAGACAAACATAGTGTATTAACTAGGAATACCTTGCAACAATTGTCTCAACAGCAAAGAGAAATTTATTTGAGTCGTAAACTAACAAAGGTTTCTATAACTGGATCTGGAAAAACTCAAGTTGACCTTCAATTGAGTCAGAGTTCTAAAAATGAGCAAACTCAAAAAAATTCACATGAAAATGTTGTACATACTAATATGTCACAAGCACAATCTTCTACCATGCCTAATCGAGCGGATATACACATTCCTAGCGTACATATTATTAGTCTGAAGGATGCCGCTGACACAGTACTTAGATTTTCAGGAGAGCAGGGGGGCCAAGTTTACGTGAATTTAATATTGCATGTAAAGAATCGAGAAACATGCTTCCTGCCTATGCAGAGGCAAATCTAATGCATTTAATTACAGGGCAACTTGTGGGTAGTGCAAAACTCTGATAAAGCTTTAACGCTGAGATTATTGAACTTGTGTAAGTTATTGTGACCCAACATGACTACGTACACCCGGCATTGCGAGACCAGCCTTTTACTGAAAGATAGAGAAGATAAAGAAACTTCCAGTGACAACTTCCATTTGGGGGCCTGGACCTTACACTTTTCGGTAAGCAGGAAAGGAAAATACACATATCTATACCTTCATTGTCATCCAAGGGACACATAACCAATTTATTCATCAACATGCTTCATTGAAATTGACATGCAGTTCCAAACTTGGGAAAAGGAAGACCATGTTTTAAAACACTCACATTTTGATAGTGGATGTACGAAAAATTTAGTACACAGTTCTTCAAAAATCCCACCATCGGAGAAAGCCCTCTACCTGGATTATAAAGTTTCAATTCAAACAAGCTCCTATGAAGATACCTTGATGTGGCTAACCTGGCAATCAAAGGACACGCTCTACCGGGACTTGATGAAGTATTACATGGAGAACCGTAAAGAAGATTTCAAGATCATCGCTGCGGATGGAAGACAGTTCCATGTTCACAAAGAAATTATCACAGCCTGCAGCCACGTCTTTAAGGCAATTTTGAACGGCCCGTATGTAGAAAATAAGAACAGTGAGGTATATATTAGAGATTTTGATGGATTGATTGTGAAAATGTTCATTAACTTTCTTTATGCGACAGAAGTTAGACAAATTTCAGAGACAAATGTAGAAAAATTGAGAGAAATTGCTAATAAATATTTAGTATATGACTTGGTGAAAATCTGTGATGAGATACGAAGAATTTAAGGAACATGAAAGTAATACGGAACATTATAAGAGGAAAAAAAATTTTCGTTTCTTTTGAGAATAATATTTTGACGAGATAATAAGATAATATCTGACAAGAATAATATTCTAAAGGGCCCAGGTACATCGCGTTAGTCACTGGAGAAGTTTTTCAATTGATTAAA
This sequence comes from Platygaster robiniae, assembly GCA_028476575.1. Lineage (NCBI taxonomy): Eukaryota > Metazoa > Arthropoda > Insecta > Hymenoptera > Platygastridae > Platygaster > Platygaster robiniae. The sequence continues at coordinate 28,952,653 of CM052020.1, read as the reverse complement.
TGCATTCCATCTGAAGTCAAGATGAAGGAATTCCAACGATGTCATCAAGAATTAGCAGTGGAATTTGAAAACGAGACTTTCTTACTAACCCAAAGGACCCGCACTGACGGAAAAATCTAGTAACAGTAGAAGTGAAAAAAAAATTCATTAACTAAACAAGGTAATTTGAATCAATAAGAGATATCAGCTGCCAATATATCGTTCCAATCTTATCGCATACTATATATGTAAACTAATATAGTGTACGAGCACGGAGTTCAAATTTTAAAGAAAAAGCTCCCGGGAATAACGTTCAAAAAACGACAACAGCAGGCTGCAGAAAATAAAGCAGTCATCGGACCTCACGAGCATACGGGACCGTGAAGTGTAAGCAGAGAATATGAAAGAACGCATCGGTCAGACAGCTCGACGCGTACGAGGCAAAGGCAAAAACTCTTCGCCAAATCATAAAAATCAACAATATTAAAACTATAAATTATAAGATTCAACAATATGTTTCAAAAACTATTTATAATTAAAACGTTAAACGAACAACGAAGACTTTTTGTTAAGGGGGAAGGTGTACTTAGCGTACTTAACAAGTGTGTAACATGACGTGAATTACGTTAAAAAAATTAATTATCATTTTCATCATTGTAATAAGAAAGTAGGAAATTCCGTTCTTCTTTTTATGTAGTTATTGCGTATCGACGTGTGGGGACATGTGATTCTAGTAGGGGGGGGGGGGAGGATTGTCACGTGGAGATTTAGTAAATAGTGTGATAAAAGTACAATTGCTATTGTCCGAAAGCTTCAATATTAAACCATGGGTCAAGTATGCCACGAGCTCGTCAGCGGGAACGTACGAATTCCCTCGCTCTCATCGAATCCCTCACTTTAAGATTTATCATTGGTCTACCCCCACATCGGATTAATAAAACCACCGGATACACTGTGAGTGGTGTTTTTGGTCTTTTGTCTTTTTTCCACAATTAATTAGAAAGTGATTATTAAACATCTTGGTTTAAGGGAAGGAAAAACACTCGATAAATTTATAAGTCGCAAGACTAAACATCCTGATCATATCGACATTATTAAATTCAATTCTTTGGTAAATTTATCGTTACTCAAATAACCGTGATCCAGGGAAAGTTCTCAGGTGTTCGCGATGAACGAGACACCGCAATCGAGCTAGACGTGGGTGTCCTCACGGGTACCGCGGAAGAAGGAGCCAAAACAATGCTCGTATTCCTCACGGATTTTTTATCAAGATACTTTCCTTGCCCCTCGTAAATGGAATGCGAGATGTGATCGATTATTTAACCAAAAGGTGCGTCAGTTAGTTTTAACTTTTCTCCATCAAAGGGTACATCAGTTGATTTGGCGAAGTCATTTCGGTAAGCGCTTTAATAAATAATGTACGCGGTAGTTTTTCAAAGTTCGAGTGTAAACTCAGCAGAAATTTTAAAATGTAGACCGTTAATAAGAAAATAACCAACAGGATACTTCTTTATTATATTACGTCTATGAAATCAAGCCTAACCCCAAATAGAACATAAAGGCTCACATGTCTGAAAAATTGTATCTGCCAAATAATCCGAGTGCGTAATTAGAGGCCCATCGCATCCAGCATGACGAAGTATATCACTTCTTGTTTTTAACTTGAAATTCTTTGACTTTGAACAGTAACTCTTCAAAACTTTTTTCAGTGAAACTAGTTCTGCCATAAATTGCTATGTAACATGCTTGAATCGTTCTGTTTGAACGTTATGCACAGTTTAATTTTTGGAAAATGAATTCGTAAGCCCTAAGAGGATAAAAATTATATATAAAATCTAAATTGCGTAAAGCAAGACGGTATTGTTGTTAAATGAAGTTAGGGTTGAGAAATACTATTCTCACCACTGTACTGAAAAAAAAGTATGGCCACCAGCAGTATAATTTGGCGCATTGCTGTATATTTTGTAATCATGAGCCGTATACAAGTCACTTCGTGCGTCTATGATATCGTATAAGACGTCCAAGTGTATTGTTGATAGCAAGCAGTGTATTGGGCTCATGCCTACAAATGTCGTTTTCACAAGTAAATAAAGAGAATCCCCTATATTATTACCATGGTTACCTATAGCGAAGTAATTTTTACTTGTGACCACCATACCTTTTTTTCAGTGTGTTATGTATCATATTTCCATAAACCTTACTCTTCTTCATTGAAAATTGACTCAAGAGACTTAAAATAGCTTAGAGATAAAATGATCACTTTTTTAATTTTCAATTATTTGATGCAATTTGGCAGTTATTTTCCTGAGACTTGCTGTTTTTCTGCTTAAACGCCTGTAATTTCCCCTGCTCCTTAAGCTGCTCCTTGCTACTTTTGAATTTTTTCGGAAGGGTTGAGGAGTTCATCAGATAGTTATGGTCATGATCCATGGTCTTCTGCTTGGACAGCGATGAACATAATAGTGAGAAACTTTCATTCAGTTCAATATTTCGAGTTTTCCGATGTGGATTGCTTTTGTGGGCTGAAAACCATGATTTATAAAATTACACTGATTGTGAGAAAAAAATTCAGTTTCAATTGATTTAACTGAATTTTTTTCCGAAAATGTAGGCATGATTGAAAATTGCAGTTTCTCTGATTGAACTTTAAGTCGTACTAATCGAACTTCGAGCCCCTTCTACCGAAAACAAAAGATGGTGCTATTAGGTAAATAAACTTTCTATTGCGGCCAGTTTAGATTTTACTCATTACAAAGGATATTTTTAGTTCTCAAAACTGAATTTTTCAGTGATGCCGGTGTCATAACTGAACATATCAGTTACGCCGTTTCCAACTTTCATTTCAGTTAGAATGATTGAATTTTTTCGTTCGGGTGAACGAAAATTTCTGTAACGTTAACTTTTTCATACTGCTAGACAAAAATCTAAAATATCTACACAAATTGTTGATTTCCTACAAGTTTCGAAAAATATTGTATTATTTGCAGTCAGTTAAAAGATTTATGCAGTGAAATAAATTATTTATAAAAATGAGAACTTCCAACGACTTAGAAACTCAGTACAATTAGTTAAACTTCTTCACCGGGATTTTTTACATTTATAATATTGACATTACTTATATTACTTAAATCATTCGTTATTATGTATACTTAAGTGACCCATTTAAAAAAAGCTTTTTGAATTTTCCAGTTACTGAAAATTCCATTTTTTACTTAGTTTTTATATCTGTCAAATTTCGAATTACTTATTTTTTGAACGTCAAAAAAATTATTTGCATACTAGACTCTTCAGCATTTTCTCTAAAATCCGTCATTGTCTCTGCTGCATGTTTAACTTTTTTAACTGAGTATAAGAACACATTTTTGAAAGAAAAAAATAGATTTCTCAAATATCTAGAGCAAAGTACAAGTACATAATTATAGTTATTAATTTCATGTTTTTCAAATTATGAATATCATGATTTTATTTATTAAAAGAACCTGCTGTTATAGTCTTATTTTCATGATAAATCTATTTTCTCTGATATTTTCCGTTTTTTCATGAAAAAGTGGATTTTTAATCTCTATATCTGACATGCCCAAACTTTATTCATTGAATTTTGTACGTAAAATAACAAACACAAAAGTAAGAATAATGCGAAAATTAAATGCGAGTTTTTAAGATAAGCCAAAAAAACCTCCAAAAAGATAGTTTACATCACATATCATCAGGATTAGATTTTTTTAGTACAACCATTTTTTTAAAGTAAATTAAAAGAATTCCTTGAATTTTTCCGTTCAATTGTTAACATATAAAAACCTGTAAAAATAAAAAGTGCGAATGAAAAATATTTACATTTTATTCTACAATTTTTAATTCAATTTCAGCATGTGTTTGTATTTGAAAAACATGTATTTACTTCGAAGAAATGAATGGTTAATTAACTTACTTCTGGTTAATACTTCATTTTCGATTTTCTCATATTTATATCGTGGAGGAACTGGTTTTCTTCAGAGACAAATGGTTCCCTTTCCTTTTTCGAAAGCTAGATTATTGGTAATGTCTTGGACAGAGGAAAGCCCAAAGAAATAGCTTCCAATTTTCTATCCTTTTCAACCAATTTTGTCTACCCGTTTCTCAAGCAACTTAGCTTGATGGTGTGTTGGAAAACTAAAAATATAAATTGTTGAGAACGTATTATTACACTCCTCTTCAACTCATTAGCTTTATTAAATACTAGTTTAAAACCATGTTAAAATGTTTTTGGTCACAGTGAAGTTAAGAAGGTACTCTCCATCCAATCTCTTGTAACCCTGGCGAAAATTCCTCTCAAACTTAAGAGTCAACCATTAGTTGGTTTTAAGGTTAACCCTCAATCGATTTCAGTGTTACCCTCAACATTGAGGGTGAACTCTCAACTTTCAAGATTAACCTTCGACCAATTTCAGGGTAAATCCTCAACATTTTTAGAGCTATTTACATTGCACTTATTATTTCATCTTGTTTTAATAATGACAATGTAAAATATGTATTACTATTAAGTGAAGGAGTTACGGTTTTAGTCAAAAAATACACGATATTAATGGAAAAATTCAGTGTAATAATTCCATAAAATTTCTCAGTGAGGAAGGCAGTCAACGCGTTTCTCACCGAAAAGTGCGAAAATTCTGCCGAAACATTAAAAGCGAATTCGAAGTAATTCGAATCTGAATTCTATATTTTAAACATTTTGATACATACTCATGGTGATTTTATGTGAACGAAAAACAAAGCTGTACAAAAGCTATCTTCGACAAACCATGGAATAAATTTGCAAAGTTACTAAAAAAGGCTACGAACAAACTTCGAATTTAAGGGTTAATTGATCTTGAAATTTTAGGGTTCACCCTTAAGTTGAGTAGCACAAACAGCCCTGAAAGTTGAGAGCAAAAGTCGAGAGTTGTAAAGCATCGAAAATTTGAGGGGAATTTTAGTAAGGAAAAAACAAATTTTTTATGCTAGGAAGATAAATTGCAGCTGAAATGAAAGCGAAAAGACCTTAAAATTTATATTTTCCCAGCAAAATACCAAAATGAAAAAAAAAATCTTGTTTTCTACAAGAACCAAAGAGATGTATTCTAGAAACTTCACTTTAGCCAAATTTCTTTCCAACGAAATTAAATATTTGAGAATATGCGGCATGGTACAAAGAATTCGACTTACAGAATCTTTTAGGCTCTTTTTCTAGTTTCCTTGAGTATAATTATTTGCCCAAACGATTGGTGCTATGGATTCAATTTCTTTTGTGCCACGCCCAAGTATAAAATACTATACATTTACAACTTTTGCTAACTCACTTGAAAAAAACACAAAGACTTTTGTACGTTCATTTTTGTACAGTTTGTGCAACAATTGCTGAGGTACGCTGTTTTTTGCAACCTTGCTGAGAATGCACTTCGTTCAAAGCATTTTTCGTCAAAATAGCCCAAACAGAAAACGCTACATACATTCCCTTGAAGGTGCTTTTTGTGCAGTAATTGTTTCAGTAGGAAGTCATTTCTTACAGGAAACCTTGAGATGATATTAAATAAGCAATAATTTAAAAACAAGACAATAACAACTGTTGAAAAATGTGTATAGGGAGATAAGATCATAAGATCGCTTTTTTTTATTAATTATGTTATTAATTATGAATCATGATGAACATAGTATTCAATTTTCAACAAAAAAGTACTACAGAAATATTTTTTTAGTTCAAAACAAACAGAAATTTGAAGAAAATGATAAAATTCTCGCTTTCCCTTAAAAAAATTATATATACCTGCGAAATTTACGCCCAGATTTCTTCTCCCTTACAACTTCAAAAAACGCGCACTGCACAATTTAAACGTGTCTTTTATTTAAATAATTATAATTAAGGAGCGTACTTGTAAGCTCGAGCGCAAGTTTATATCTGCGAAGGCTTGATTGAAAGATGTCCACTTTACATTATTGTTTTCGCTGACAATGCTTTTCAGGAATAAATTCCAGACGATATATCGTCATTGCCTTGTGAATTATAATAATAATTAAAGACGCAGGCGATAATATTACCGCCGTTTTTATCAGAATTGTTTAACAGACTAATAAATAAAGAATAAGAATAATACTTTTCTTGATGAGAAAACAGGAGTGAAATTAAATTAAATGCGGAGGAGGCTGATTAAGGGCACACTATAGTTTACAATAATATTTCGATAGTTGTGACTACCTCGGGAAAAAAGTTTTTAAGAATAATTTTGAGTCGCTGAGTGCGAAAATAACTGTCATTTATTTTTCCATAAAGAAGAATCTTTAAAATATTGGCAAAAATCATCTTAATTTTTAAGCTTTTTTGCAGTTATTTCCAGAAATATAAAAAACAATCGGTTCTATGAACGTAAAATTAATTTAAAGTGATTGAAATAGCAATTAAAGGGTTGAAAGTCGAAAAAAAAGCTAAAAAATGCACATTTTTCAACCTTGAATGCCTGTAACTTTAAGACTACTATTTTGACTGACAAAAACAGCATTTCATCGTTTTCGTCGTAAATGTCATCGATATTTCATATCAATAATATTTATCTTTATTGATGTTTCTAACAATAATTAAGCAGAAAGGCCGAAAAACACGTTTTTTGCTAATATTTGTGAAAAGCTTTGAAAATTTAAATGACAACCTTGTAACTCGGAAACATAAATATTCCGTAAAATCTCATGTATATAGATATTTCAAGGTATGCCTACAAAGGTCATAAAATATAGCATGCTTCTGAGAGTAATACAGAATTGAATCAATGATTATTTTTTTTACTCGACAAACGTCACCAATATTAATAATTCAGAACATAAAAAAGTTTGAAAGGTCTCAAAATATCCATGTTTCCCTATCCCTAACTGGATTTCTTCCCTGTATTTTTTTTTTTTTTTTCGAAACCAGGGGCGAGCAAGAAGAGATTTACAGACAATCTAGAAAAACCATTAGGGTTGCTGAGATTCAAGAATTATCAATGAATACTTTTGGTCTTTTACACGTTCAACAGAACGTAATCGTGACAAATAACACAGTCCTAATACACTACGTTTCAATTTTTGGGAATTTTTTCGAATTAAATTAAATTAAATCGTTAAAATTGAATAAAAAAACTCGAGTCATGTATTTCGAAAATCTGACCTGATTAAATGAAACGTACTACTGATTCGTGATAAGCACCAGAAACAACTTTGAAATCTTCATTTAGCTGCTTGGGTCCAAAACCTTGTAAACCTGTGTAATCGGTTAGTGATTATTTTTATCCTTAAACCTTGAAATTCTCAAAAAACAAAATTTAGAGTTGTCTTCAGCAGGCTTTTATATGTCTACGATGTTTTCAGTTTTCAAATTATAATGAAACATTTATAAATATTTATTTGATTTATATTGTTATTCAATCAAATTAATTATTAAAGTACATTCTGTATGTATTTGTTGTTGATTTTTTGTTTCTGGAAAAGTCGTAGTATTAGAAAATACTTTGTCAAATGTAAATTCTTGCTTTGTGCTCTTCATTTTCCCTAAACCCGTCGACGCATATTGTCTTCTGGGGCGATATCCAACGTGTAATCGTCGGGGAAATTATTTGTGCATGGCTTGAAATTCAACAATTTCATTTATTTGAGTTTCAACTTTTCCAGTTGACGGCGGTTAACACGACTGACGTACGATTCATATTCTCAATTTTTATTTAGATTGAAATATCATGTATGATCTCTATATAATAACAAATTTTTGATTTTTAAAAATTTCACGATTATTACACAGTTCCCGTGGTTTTAAAAAATTTTCAGCATTGATTGATTGACGTTTTTGAATATTCATTATTTTTTGAATTTTTTTGATCAAATTGTTTATAATCCTCACAACTGTTTACATTTTTTAATTAATAAAAATGATCGATATTTTTATGTTTTTAGTTTCATATCTTAAAAATTTTCCACAGTCTCCGGTGCAACTGAACATTTATTACTCTTTAAAAAAATTGAAGAATATAATAGTGTCTGTCATTTTAAGGAAGCTTTTCAAATTTTTCAAAATCTACAAAATTTATCTAAAATTTTTGAAATCTTACGAATCATTTTATGTTTCGTGCTATAAGGTGTCTTCTACATTGCCAGCGTTTTAAAATTTTTTTTAATGTTGCATGCTTCTATTATAGAAGAAGAAAACTTTAGGAATGCCAATAATTATATATAGAATTTCTATATATAATTATTGACATTCCTAAATTTATCTCAAGATATCGTACGACCAAATATTTTCATGATTTTTGGAACTTTACACAGTAGCTGTAGTTTTATGAAATATAAAATGTGCACATTTTCTTCCAATCTAGAAAATGTATCAACAATTTCTGAAAACTACTCCATGTTTTTCAGATTGTTGGAGAATCATTGAAAATCATTCAAATTTTTTTTAATTTGTACGATTCAAAAGAACATATTACATAAAGTTGTTGATGGTTCATAGGAAGATATCAAATTGAAAAAACAGAGTACAATAACAAATGATAACTTTTGCATATTTAAATAATATCATGATTCAAAAATATTTCAAATTTCAATTCGCAGAATAAAATTTGATAATTAAAAGCTTGCATGGATCAAAAACTTGATGAACTTCCATAATCTTTGTTATTCATGCAACCCTATTAGTAATTTGTATCCTTATAAAAACCTAATAAGAATACGAAATTTCTTATATATGACCTTAATGAATTCTCATAAGAAATTTTACTTACTGATAAGGTTTTTACAAGTATCAAAATTACTAGGGAACGAAGAATAAATTGAACTGTGTTAATGTATATATTTTATTAGTGAGAAGAGAACTAATGGTACGATTGAACAATTGGATAAATTTTGAATGTACATACCTTAAGCTATATTTTGATGTACTTACTCAGTTTTTAGAATCCTTTATTTTGTAAACAAACTCGTCGACTCCCATGTGGAAAAGTTACAATTCAAAAAATGCTCATTCAAATTTAAAAGATTTTAGATTTCAAAGGAGATTGTATGCTAATTAATTAGGTGACCCGTCATATGATTGTGAGTATACAAAAATTTTATTATACTTACTGTGTAAGAATAAATCATGCTTCGGAAATTTACATGTTTCTTTTTTCATCAAATAATATCGTGAAATTTTTTGAAGACAAAGGTAAATAAAAAGAAATAGTCATTTAAGAATATATTCATGTATTTTTCAAATCCATACGAATTAAGTTTTCACATAGTGTCTGAAATGTTATTAATTGTACATCACTTTTATTGAGCACAGTATTAATTATTAACTGGGCAAAGTATAATTATATCGATTGTACTTTCATAGAATTTGTCTTCACTAAGCAACATAAAAAAACTGAATTTCCGATTCACAGTTTTTTTTCTGTTATAATAATATTTCGAATATAATTTCATCCACAAAATCTTTGTGCACAATATCGTTCACCGGCTAATGTAGGGACGATGCTCAATAAATTTATGTACAATCAACACCATCCCTAGTTTCTTAGGAGCTTATAACGACAATATTAAGTACAGAAAAAACTTACAAATGCTACGCCATACCTTAATGCAAATTTAATCAAATTAAGAAATTTATAATGGTCAGACTTTTTCACTAGTTTTATAATTATTATGTTTTATTTCTCTCCTCTTGATCTAAAATTTTGAGTATAATTCTTTTATACTCCAAAATACTATTTTACACTTGCCATTTTCATATTCAAGAATTCTAATGCTTCGTTAATGAAATTTCCAGCGTATTCCAAGTGAGCAGATTGCAAGGTTTCTTGATTTTTTAAGAAACGTATGAAAAATCGTAAATTATTTCTATAAGGTACGCTTTTGGATTCCGGCGTTGAAAATCAATATGTAACAAATCACAATTTTCAATAAACTTATTCCTGCAAATAAATAGTGTTCTTTACATTTATAGGAAAAAATATTTTTTCTTAAGTTTCTTTACCATGTGAAACATCGATTTTTTAAATTCTGCCAATAATTATGCTTATTGCTATTTTTGAATTTTGTTATTATCTGGATGTTTCAAGTTCTCTGGATTTCTGATTATGATATTCCAAAGAAAATTACTTACGTTTCATTAGTGTGAACATTATTTATATTTTTGTTTCAAACTATATCAAAAACCACACAAAATCGACAAATTACGGATTTCTTAGTTTAGATATTTTGTCTTCAGGAAATATGATTAATTAAAAAGTAAACATTTTTTTTCCACTTAGGAATTTAAGAATCGAAATTTAACACTTTGAAAATTTCAAAACTTCAGAGTTTGGATTTTAAATATCAATTTAGGTGTCCGCACTTTAAAACAATAAAAAAATTAGCATAATATATTAAAGATTATAAATTCTAATTGAACAAATCACCAATTTTTAAAATATCGAAATTCAAATTGACAACATTAAAATTTTCTTCGTAACGAAAAACCCTTTGGACTCAAGTTGAAACCATTACGTTAAAATAAAAATCGTATACTCAAAATTTCAAAGTTTGAACTTGAAAATTTCTGAATACGAATTGCAAGTTCAAAGATTAAAAACTTATCCTACTTTAGAAAAAAAAAAAAAAAAAAAAAAAAAAAAAAAAACGAAAATAGAAAATAGTACTTTATATTCCAACTTAAGTTGTTAAAAATAAGCATGTTTTCAATTTTGAACTTATATATTCGCAAATTTGTTTTCATAATTAAAAAAACCATAAGTTTAAAAACAAAAAAAAATAGGATTTAAGAACTTAACAAGACTATACGAAATCCTTCATACTGAATAATAAAACAATAAAAAATTATAAATTTCCTACAATGAACGACTTGAAAATTCGAATGAGATTAAGAAATTCATCAAATTTGTGACTAAATAAATTCAATAAACTCTTGCTTAAAATCCAAAAATTATCTAGAAGTTTTGTTCAAGGTTTCACATTAGAAAACTGAAACTCAGGAAAATTGATGGAAAAACAGAAAACAGGTTGAAAAATTTAATAATCCTTTTATCAATTTGTCAAGTTTATGAAGTCGTCTTGAAAATGAATGTTTCAGAATATCATATCCATTTCTGAAAATTTTAGGTTTTTCAAGCAACAACCCTGAACGACTGTCAATATAAAAATACAGGAAAATTATGTTTCTAACGATAAATCAGGACGCATCTCAGACCGAACAAGTACAGAAACGGAAGCACCTATGTCGTAAACAACAGGCTCAGTTTCTGTCTCTTTTAAAATCTGTTGTAGCCATTCCTGAATCTGAACTGGGTGCGCGTTTCTGTCAACCGAAACAAAATCCCTTGCATTCTCTTCCAGTAATTTTTCTTTATCCATGGGCAAATCATTTTTTCTTAATGATTTTTCCCTTGAATTTACCTCTGTTTCATCCTTCAAATATAAATTTTGCAACCCATTGTTCTCTTTCTGAGGCTTTTCTATTTCCTCATCAATGAACTTGTCTATGTCTCTCATATCCGTCTTATCGTCTTTTGTTTTTTCAGAGGAACTTTTATTTTCCATGTTTTTGCAAATATCTAATTTTAATGGCATTTTTAACGAAATATCATGTTTTTTTGAGAATCTCGTTTCTACAAACTGTAAAGATTTGTTGGAATTTATGTGATCTTTGTCAGCTTCTTGATATTCAACGACTTTGTATGGCTCGGAATTATTGACAATGGAACTTTCAGACAGTTGAATACGACCGAAGTTAAAAATTTGTTCCTCGAGTTCTTGCTCTTTTTCCAGGTTCAAAGTTAATGGTGGAATGGAAGAAACGAACTCCAGGTTGGACTGTGCGAGGGATAATTGTTGCCTGTGGATAGCCTCCACCTGTCGCAACAGTTGTCGTTCTCGTGTTTCTAATGTCATTTCTAGTCTTTTGAAGCAGTTTCTGATTTCATTTTGGATCTGTAAAGTAATATGAAATTTGTTGTAGGTTAGGTTAGTGTAGGTTTTGAGGTGAAACCTCAAAACCCTATACCACCCTTTCACCACCAAAGCCCTATAGAACTCATAATAAAATTTTTTTTAATTTTGTAATTATTGCTCATATACAACAGAAATCAGAAATCAATGATGCACATATTATACCAGAAAAAACGGCATATTTAAATGATTTTTTTGAATTTATATTTATTGGATAATTTCATTAAATACCAAGAAATCATTGCTCAATTTTTTTCATTAGGAAGAAATCAATGTCTGTAATTGTACTTGAATTTTGAATCAAGAATATCACAAACTTATGAATTTCAAATTTCGAGGTTCAGAAATAATAAAAAAAATTATGTACATCAAAATGTTTAATAACTATCATACTGTTTTTAATTTCTTTTCTTTGCAAGTTTTTTTATTAGGATTGAAAAGTTTTATAATTTTTACATATAAGTTTTTGAGTTTTGAAAATTTACTTAAGATTTGTATATATTTTAACGCAAGGGTTGCAGTTGAAATTTAGCAAATCTTTATTCATATTTCTTAAGTAAATGAAGTTATTTGATTCTACGTTTGGAAACTAACATTGTAATTTTTGAATTCAATAATCATACAATTTTTATATTATCAGTTATAAATTTATGCACTTGAAATTTTGTACATTTTTATATAATAGGTAGGATTTAAATTTTTAATATTTTAATTTTTATGTGTAAGATTTCATCTCACGGGATAATTTCTAATGATTCGGAAATGAAAAATCAAGCAAGACAAATTGCGTTTACTGAAAATCCTAAAATACAAATTATTACTTTTCGACTTAGAAAATCGATCGCATATCTGAGGTTCTGAGATAAAAAGATAAATTTTGACTTCATGATTTAATGATTCTCATTTCACAAATCTATCATGGCAAACATTGAAAATAGGATTAGTTATGAATTTATGCTTCATGAATTTTATGGTTTTTTCAAAAAGATGCTTTGTTAAAAAATGGTAAAAAAACAAAGCTTGAGAATTTCGCAAGGAATTTGCAATTTTTTTTAGTGAGTACCCCGTAAAAAAGAGGTGAAGGAATCTAGAGATCAATCAATTTTTCTAGCAAATTGTTATGAAAGAATATAATTTCAAATTTTACAATTTTTGGATTAAACGTTTTATCGCGAAATGTGTAAACAATAACAAATCTCAAATTTTTGATAGGAAAATGTGAAAATCGAAAAAAATAAAAAAATGTTGACATAGATTCTTCAGTAAGTACTACATCTCACTGCTATTGACTAATTAAAAATCAGTTATTTCAAATTGTAGGTACCATAAACTATTCACAACTATGATCGCTATCAAATTTACTACAAAATTAAAAAAGAAAAAAATGGAAGAAAGAAAAATTAAAGAAATGTATTGTTATGGAATAAAGCAATGAAAAACAAAAATGTTGAGATCAGAAAAATTGTGATGATTATGATATTGTAAATAAGAAATTTTGAAAATTGTTTATATTTTGCAACAAAATACTAGATTCATTTCATCCTTTTAATTTGTGTTTGTTTTTGTAGACATTTTTTTTCGTTATTATTCATTATTTTGGAATTCAGAAATTTTCAACTATTAAATTTTATCAAATTATTGCAAAATAAAAGTGCCGAAAAAATAGAGAGATAAATGAATGAGAAAAAGCAAAAGGTGTAGATTTTATTAATCAAAAATAAAAATTTTGGTTTAAAGATTTTTGATCTTGATATTTAAGATTATATGTATGTATCTAAATGATAAACAATTTTATTGAAATAAATGGTTAATTTGTATTAATAAATAGAATTGATTGCATTCTTGGGAAGTTATAATAGAAAACAAATTTATCCACTATATAAAAGTTCTGCATTGAAACTTTATTGCAAAATGTGCAGATCAGTATATTTTGGCTCGAATAAAAAATAGCATATTTTAGCTCGAATAAAAAATAGCCATAGAAAAACATTCTTTGATATAGAACATACAATTAAGACATTTAATTTCAAATACATTAAATTAATATTATTAAGGGAAATAAAAAAAGGCAAATTTCTGTCTACATATAAAAAATGTTGAATGATCATTAGCTGTGAAAACGTCAATTTTATAAAATTTACTCAAAATGTCAGAATCACACAAATTTCTCATTCAAATTTTGTAAGTTTTTATTGATTAAATCCATTGACATATTTATTTTTTATTCTATATTTTTGGCTTTTCTTCCTTAGTGTTATTTTGTGATAAATTGAATGGAAAAAATCAGCATCGAAAATCCATGAGTAATAAAACTTCAACAATTGATGTTTTATCAATCAGTAGAAATTTTTCGATTTTTCAATGCAAATTTACTTGTTTCATTGTTTCTAGTAAATATAAATTTTGAATAATACAAACTTAGTAATTTTAGTACTTAAGATTAAAAATTTCACAGTTGTACAGCTTCGGCATTCGAATCGGAAAATTTTAAAATTTTTAATTCGTTGAGATTTTCAAGTAAAAATTTTAATTTAATAAAAAAAAAATTTTTTTTCATTCTTTTAAATATTATTTTGTAGTGTAGTAAGTTGAATGAAAAAAGTCAGTGTCAAAAATTAAGTAGATAAAATTTGAATTAATTGATTTTTGATCAATTCGTAGAAACTTTTCGGTTTTTCAATACAAATTTACGCATTTCATTATTTATACATAGGGAGAGAAAACCATGTTTGAAATAACGATTATATTTCGGTTCGAAACTACTACACTTGATCGCTGTTTAAAGCCACAAGAATTTTCATTTCATTCAACGATCTAGTCATTTACAATGACAATAAGTTAGATCAGGCGAAGCGAGGACAAGTGTATTTTGGGAAAGCGAGAGTGCCTTGTGTTTTCAAAACACAATGATTGTGGCTTTGAATAATAGAGCAAACTGTGTCTTAAAACAATGATATTAATTTTTTTTGAATTAAGATAGCATTGCAATTGTATAGTTAATTCAAACTTTGTTTTTTCTCTTCCTATAGTAAATACCAAATTTTGATGAATGCAAACTTAGCAATTTGAAAACTGAAAATTTAACATTATCAGTGGCACAACTTAGACATTCAAATTGGCAAATCATAAAATTTTTAACTGATAGAGATATTCAAATGAAAATACTAATTCATTTGTAAATAAGAAGATTCGAAGTAGAAATGAGTCAAAAAATATGAAAATTCATATTTCAGGGTAACAGTATTTCTTAAAAAGTCCAGATTTAAAAAATTTAATAAAATTTAAGGGTGAAACAATCCTGAGTAATAAAAATCTATAAAGTCGAAACAAATTAAAAAACTGAATTGCTTTCAAAATAAATGCCATGTACTAAAACTATTTTGAAAAAAATTTTCACATCCTGAACTTCAGATTCTCTACATCATGTAAAACGTTCCAAACTGAAAAATAATATTACCCGCGAAGAAGCTTCATCCAGGGACTTCCTTTTTTCCGAAATGAGTCGCACACATTCGACGTTCACATTTGTGCTTTTCTCAATCATTTTGAACCACGAATCTAATAACAAAGAACAATAATCCAACAGTGGAAAATTATAAATTTTGATTTATTAAGTGGAATTCCATTTGAATACCTTTATTGCAATCTAAATTCGAAACGCATTCAAATCCTTTCTCTGCTTGCTCACTCATGCATTTAGCGAAATGTTCAACGTTCAGAATACGAAATAATAACACATTATTTTCAGTGAATAAAATATGTTTATAAGAAAATTCTCAATTCCGTTTGAAGAACTGTTAGAAATTTTATCAATTTTATATCCTAAATACTGATTTTTCTATTTTTCCTTCGCAAAAATTTATACAACACATAGTTTATCACTTTTTGTTGATATTTCTGTCACTGTCTGTTGTTGTCTGTCACAAATTGTGACAGTCACAATGCAATGACACCAAAGTTCGGCTCAGTTCGGAGAAGTTTGGAGAGAGGTTCGGCAAAGTTCGGACTAGAGGAAAATCATATATTGTTTTTGTTTACTATTTACTTATATACATCATAATACATGATAATATATGTCTATTACAGTACTCTTTCTGGATAGTGCCTAATAGTGCCGCGGTTTTCTTCGTTACTCCCATACGCCGTGGCGTCACACCCACAGGTTAGAAAAGGACAACCGTGGCACTACATACTCAGAAAGAGTAAATACTGTACATTTTAACACATTTTAACATCTGTCTTGATCTGTTTTCGCTATTATATACTCACTATCATTGGCTTTATTCAATCGCTGAATTGTTTATATACTGTAATAAACAGTACATTTATGAATCTGTATGAATTTAACAAGTTTCAACGTCGAATAAAATAAGGTAATAAACAGAAAAAATTGATTGTAATGTTAATGCCACTGAAATATAGTTTTAGTTTTCAAATATTCGCATTGATCAAATTTACGTTATGTCAGATGAAATTTTTACATTAAAACAGCTTTATTAAATGACAAATATTTTTGAAAACAAGATCCATTGAATTATTCCTATAGAATTCATACATTTGCATTTTATGCATAACATTAAATTTTTAAATATTACTATTCACATATAATAATTCAGGTTTTAGAAGTAACGCGTTATGCTGGAACATTAAATTTTTTACTGTAACGATAACGGGAATGAGTTACTTTTTTCCGGTAACGAGTATCTAAAGTTGCGTTATTTATTTCACGTTAATTTTTTTATCAGTTTCAAGTTTATAGAACAATTTGTAACTTTTTGAGAAATGCTCTACAACTAAGATATAAGTAATTTTTTACTTACTTATTTTCGAATAAAAATTCTATACTTAAAATTTTGTATGGCAGGTAGTGAAATATTAGTAATTAGTGTTTAAATATCGACAAAGAATATGCTTTTTCACTTTGTATTAGAAACTTTGAGAATACGAAGCTTCAAATATTTGCAATCCATGTAAAAGTGCATAAAAATACTTAAAATCTATTGATCCTAAAATCTATAGCACGATCTTTAAAATCTATAGATCCTACTCAAAAATCCTAAGTAATTTAGTAACACAAAAAAAATTCTAATTTTTAATTAGTTTCTTACAAATGCTATTACATTCTTCAAAACTGTTCGTAATTCTAGGAATCAAGAAACTTCTATTTTTCAAGCATTGAATTCCAAAAGTATATGTAAATAGAAGTGTATAAAAAACCTAGAAAATTTTTCAAATTATAAAAGTCTGTGAAAAGTACAAAAAATATTAAAGGCTTTCTAAATCAGTAGAGAAATTGTTTTCTGCAAAATCGATCAAAGTACTTCAAGTATTTCAAACTTTCAATTTTAGGAAATCTCATTCTGGAAATTCAATGAAATATCTTTTAAAAAACCAAAAAATTATACAACATTCTATAAATACTAGAAAACACAAAGAAAGTCCATTCATAGAAAAATACAATTAAATCTATGTAACATTAAAAATCTATTCAACTTGAATAACTAGTGCATCAAACTCCAGAAATTAATGTAGCACTATATCGAAATACTGAACGATTTTTCAAATTGTAGAAAAACTAAAAAATTTTGAAAAATACCGAAAAAAATAAAAATTAATTAATATACTGTTTTCTGAAAAAGCATTTGTAATACAAAAAATTTAATGAACTTCAAATATTAGAGCTTGAATCTTTATAACAAAATGATAACAAATCTTTATAATCTTATCTTCATAACAAAATCTTTATAATATATCATATGAAAATGCTAGAAATATATGAAAATCCTGCAAAATTTTATACATCCTGAAAAATACAAATAGTTTCAGAAATACTGAAAAATCCTGCAAATCGTAGAAAAACTGAAAAAGTACCAAAGAAAAACTAAAAAAAAACTTATATCGATACTACATCCTGAAAAATCCTCTCAAATACAAAAAATTGATTGAACTTTAATTTCCAGAGCATGAAATTTTTAATATCTGTATATCAGTGTAGAGAAAAATAGGAAAAATTCATAAAAATACTAGAAAATCCTGCAAAATTTTATACACACTGAAAAATATCAGAATGTTTTTTATAGTAGAAAAGCGTCAGAAGTACTAAAAATCTAGGTGGATAAGCTTCTTTCAAAAATCTCTTAAATTTTCAATTTTTTCCAGCGACTAACATTAAATGATATGTCATGTTCAAAAATTTTGTAAACTTAAAAAAAATATACGCATTCAGATGTATCGTTTTTTACATTAAATTTATTCCAAAAAGTAACGTGTAAGTAACGGAATGTTGCTTTTTTAAGTGGTAATAGTAACGAGTTACTATTTCTTTTTAATGAACAGTAATGTAAGGCGTTAAACCCTTTTAAGTAACTTACCAAAATCTGAAATAATTATGCGTATATTCAGTGATTGTTCTGTCATGTTTGTGAATTTTAAAGTTTTCAGGATGAGTGTCGATGGGACAGTTAATATAGACAAAGTAATTTTTGCAACCGGTGGTTACGATCACTCAGTTAAAATATGGCAGGCCCACACAGGAATTTGTCAACGAACATGTCAACACACTGAATCGGTAATCATTACTTTTATGTTTTGGGAAAACAATAGTAATCATTTGATGTAATACAATAAATTATTGAATAACCATTGAAATGTTGAATGTCTAAGAAATAAAACTTAAGTCGTAAAAATGTATAGCAGGTAATTTTCAAAACTTTCAGTTCGTGAATCTCAGGTCTTGGAAGTTTAGCATTTTAATTTCATATTACTTTCTTTGTAGCCTTTAATTTTTGAATCACCCAACTTCAAATTTTTTTATATTACATCAAAAGTTTTAATTATACAGCTCTTATATGAAAAATGTATGTATACATTTTTAGTATATATAATAGTAATAGGTATACCTATTACTATTGCATTTTTAAACCTTTTGATTCTCAATCATTAATTTTCGTTTGTTGCAATTCGTACTCATGATAATTGCATTTTTTACAACAATAATGTTTTTGTAAACATTTTTTTCTTGAATCATTTCTTCACGAAGTTTTCAATATGAAATATCTAGATTTTTAGACAGAAACTCTGCATTTTACTATCTTTTTAATTCTAACTTTCAGATTGAAATAAATTAAAATAATAAATCATCTAAGTTTTGCATTTTCGTAAACAACATTGAATACTGAAATTTCAAAAATTCTAAGTGACAAATTCATAATTTTTCAAGGGGCAGATTTTATTAAATCAAAAGTTTTGACTTAATTAGTATAGATATAAATTTATTTAGAATTCTCATGTTCAAAATATACAATATTTATATATATGACTTGCATGGAAAAGTTTTAAGCATTGATTTAACAGATATACAAGTACCAAACTGTGATTTTTACCATGTTACAATTTTTGTTATTTAACTTACAAGAAAGAAATCAATTGTCTTTTAATTTTGAAACTTCACACTTGGAACTTACAACGAGTCACTAATATACCTTAATTTTTCAGCAAGTCAATGCTCTCGAGATTACCCCAGACAGATTTTTTATTGCTGCTGCTGGCTATCAAAATATTCGAATGTACGACATTGCCTCGGACAATTCAAATCCTCTCATGGTATACGAAGGAGTTTCAAAAAATGTTATAGGCCTTGGATTTCATGTAATATAATAACTCATTAAATATAGCTTGAATCTAACATTTTTTTACAAGCTTCGTGTTTTTCAGGAAGATGGAAAATGGATGTATTCTGGGGGTGATGACTGCTACGCTAGGATATGGGACATGAGGTCAAAAAATTTTTTCTGAATAGAGTAAACCAGGGCAGTTCTTTGGTCGGGCCATACAAATTTTGTTGTCATTTATCTACTATTATGTTTATCAATTCTTGTTTTTAAACATCTTTTAGTTTGTTCTTCATACATGGAATCACAATTTTTGGAACATTCTTACGAATTTTTGTTGCAATATTTTTGCTAACGAACAATGATAAAAACCAAGTTTTTGCATAAACAATTCTTTTAATTTCAACTTAATTGTATGAATCGTGGTATTTTTCAAATTTCTGTTTGAAGATTTTTATTTTTCAAAAACTAGGAGTTGTCAAGTACATTTTCCCAGTAAATATTCGTGATTATTCGTGATCATGATGTCATTACGACATACAGGTGTTTCCGCATATGTATGTCATCATGATATCATTCGTGATATGACATCATATAACAGCATAATGACATATGATGTCATATCATGAATGACATCATGATGACATGCATATGCAGAAATACCTGTATGTCATCATGACATGATCACGAGTAATCACGAATGTTTACTGGGTTAAGTGCTCTGACCATATGAACTACTTCTAACGTTTATCTTCTTTCACATAGAATAAATATTTTCAACGAACGTTGATTTTATGTTTTTCATGTGACAGGTCCAAGACATTCCAATGTCAACGACTATTTCAAGTCCCAGCTGCCATCAATTGTATAGCTTTACATCCAAATCAAGCTGAACTTATAATTGGGGACCAGATTGGAAACATTCACCTCTGGGATTTGCGTACAGATTATAATGAGATACTAATGGTATTTTTTAACATTTCACAATCAGTATTTGAAGTTAACAATATTTTGCTTTTATTGTTACATAATATTCCTGTAAGATATTACAATGATACCAAAAATATCGAGTTTTTGAAATAGAAACCACAGCTTTCATCCTTGAAGGCGAAGTATATTTTTATTCGTTGTAAGTTTTGTTTCATAGCGACGAGTTTTGAAATTTAAGACAATTTTTGAGAGAAATAAGTACGAAGTAAGTGCATAAACTGCAATTTTTTGGTCATCATTGGTGAAGATCATTTTCAGGTTGATGTAAAGTTACGGATTTTTTATAAATTTAGATGGTATAATAGACAATGAGTTATTTTTATGAGGATATGAACATTTTTTTAAACTCGTTTTACACTCTATTTAAAATTGTTTAAAACGAATTTTCTTTGGTTTTTACATATTAAAGATTGTATTTTTTCCAAAGACAGAAGTTTGCAAGTTTTGTCAAACTCATCTGTATCTTGTCTGTTGTTTAAATGGAATGTATTATTTTCAGACACCTGAACCAGAAGCTTCAGTTCAACATATTGCTATCGATAGTCAAGGAAAAATTATGGCAGCAGTTAATAACAAAGGAAATTGTTTCCTCTGGGACCTTGCTGGAGGCGTCGCAGACGAAAAAATTAATGCTACCCTCCGTCACAAGTTTGCAGCGCATGAACGATACGCTCTCAAATGCAAGTTTAGTCCCGATTCGAGGTAAATCATGAAAACCGTACAATACTTTCAAAATAATAAACCGCAGTTGTCGGCAAAGAAAAGAATACGGCACTCGTTTTGATTACAAACAGGGCAGTTGAGAAAGGTTCGGGTCTGAGATCGTTCATTCAAAACTTTTATACAAAGCTACAAAAATACAACAGAAATTTACAGTTATTGTGATACCAGGAGTTGAAAATAGCTGTAAAATTTTAGAATATACAAATTAATTAATGAAGGAATGAAAAACTTAAGAACCACAAAAAATTACACTTATACCTTAGGCGAAAAGGTTTGTGATTCTACTAGTTTTCTACAAGGGCAAAATAAACATTTTGTGATGCTTTAGATTTCCAGACTTACAGATTTTTTCTCTTTTTCCACACCTCTTTTGCCTGCCCTGGTAAAAAAACGTTTGCTATGTTCAATGATGAATTCTCTTTCTTTGAAAAAATTGTATGGCGCTTGTAAATGTTTTCAGTTTGCTGGTAACAACTTCAGCAGACCAAACAGCCAAAGTCTGGAACACAAGCGATCTGTCTCTTGTCCAGGTGTTGCAACACGAAGCTAAAAGATGGGTGTGGGACGCTGCATTTAGCGCCGATTCGCAGCACATTTTTACAGGTATGTTTAATAATAAGATAAGAAAAAAAGCCTGTTTCATAATTGAATGAAGTTGCCCAGTCTTAAATACAAGTAAAATTTTTTCGAGTATTGTTGCTAAACATTCTAGTAAACTGATTATTTATTTTGAGAAAGTTTTCTATGATTCCCCACTTCTATAAATTAAAAATTTTTATTACTTCTATGTATTAAATGTAAAATACGATTTAACGTCATTTTTTCAGCTTCCTCGGATAATATTGCAAGACTATGGAACATATCAACAGGCACAGTCGAAAGAAAATATGAGTCACATCAAAAAGCCATAACAGCCTTGGCTTTTCGTGATGCGAATTGATTACAAAATCGAATTACTCGTTTGTTGATAAAATTTTATTTACATAGTTTTTAAATATACATATAATTATTTATAGCAAATTTAACCGAAGTAAGTACTTTTTTATAATTTTGGATTGCTCGAAGTAAAAATATGCACAGTCAAGACATTCTTTGGTACTTCATTGCTTCAGGTTCCACACCAAATACCGATAATAGTAAAAACTATCAGTTGTCTGCTCTTGATAAAAATATAGCCATATTTGTGAACTTTGATAGTTATGTCTATGCCTCTATACATCAACCGAAATAACTTATGCACTATAAAAAAGCAATGATTTTCACCTGTAAAACAGCTCCTTGTGTATAGACAGTTTTAGACAGTGTTATGTAGTTGAGATTTCACATTTCACGGTAATCACTCTGCTCCGAGCGATATTCCTGTCATTTACAAGACATGTACAGGGCAGCTTTTTTTTCGCTTGAAATTCACTAAAGAGACTTTTTCATAACTCTATTTTATTAGTTTCATTCAAAAAATCCTGCATTATTAACTGGCACATCTGGTATAAAGAAATATCGATTTGTCTCGATTAATTTCGTATCAATCCGAGATTATTCGAGACAAATTAATCTTTCAACATAAATTCATAACAAAGTCAACTAAATTTTGGTTATTCAATCAAATAGAGCTGTAAAAAAGTTTCTTCAGTAAATTTAGAGTGAAAAAAAAAAAACTTATGATCCGCAATGAGCCCATAAGTATGGGACAGAGTGACTACCAGGGCCGTTGACAATTTTTTCATCTTTTTTTTTGTGACTTTTGGGTTTACGCTTTCAACAGTTGATCGACCTCTCCCATTTCAGTAACTGTTTCATCGTCCATCGTGTAACTCAGCATAAATTTCAGAGACAAAGGTTCCTAGAAAATTTTGTGCACAAGAGGACTAGAAATCTCCATTATGAGTTCAGAGGGAATAATCCACTTTAGAAAAACCGCATATATGATTTGAACATATAACAACATAATACGTATCATGTGATTCAATTACCTTTTTTGGGTTGGCGACCAGCATAATTTGTGTGATTGCAGAAGGGGGTAAAAAAGGGTTATGTGCAGGTAAATCAGTTCCTGATGATGGCTGAAGCCTACATTTGCAACCCTGAAATTCACAACATCCAAAATTTAACCAAAAATTATGATCAAAAGTGATTTTGGCACAAACAAGTTGGTATTAGAGGTTATTACTTTTGGTACAACTGCTTGGAATAAGTAATTACTGAGTGGCATTGCATTTTTGTTCATTGTAGTAATGACGATTACATTTATGTCTGGTCTAGGGCTGTCTTTCGCCACATGAAGAACCACGGTGATGCCATTTTTTTCTTCAATGACAGTCAATGGTGGAATTGGCCCTGGGAACATTTTTGTTTTGTTCAGTTTAATTCAATAAAAAAGGAAAATTCTCCGTTAAAAAATTAAAGGCATCAGTATTTTTATTTCACCATTTCAGAAACCAAATGCAGGCTTCGAAAGAAATCAAATTTACAATAAAAACTTTTAACTAATAACATTTATTACTGAACAAGTAGAAATGAAAATATGAAAACAAAGCCATATTTAACTTTTCAATTTTCTACACGGAATATTTGATATTTCTAAATTAAAAATTACAAAAAGTGATTTTCGAAAATAATAATGTGGCATTATGGAAAAAACTATGCATTTGGAAAAAAAGGTGAAAATAAAAATGAGGAAAAACTAATTGCTTTTAAGGCTAAAAAATTTATTAGTTAAAATTGTAAAATTTTTTGGTATATTAATGAAGTGTGAGCTATAACCAATTTTTTTCCGACAGGCGAAAATGACAAAAAAAAAATTTATTAGACTGAGAGTACCCAAAGTATAATTTCTTGAAAGACCATTTGAATTCATTACACTTATTACAAATACAGATATAGGTATAAACACGGAGGAAACAAAAATTAACAATCACAGAGAACTAAAGCCTTAATTTCCTACATATTACAATGATCAAATATTAAAAATGTACTTATATCAAACTAAACCTTTTAATTTATAATATGTCATTGAATTGATAAATGAAATGTTACAAGTATAAATGCAGATTAATAGATATCAACTTCTTTAGACATAAAATTTATCAATTATCAGCCATATTGTAGCATCAAACTATGCATTTTCTTTTTGAATAAGATTCTATTCATTACAATTTACATACCCAATCTAATCATTATAGATATTGATGGGTTGTAACTAAGTGTACTTTTTTAATAAATTTGAACAGAATTCGCAACTTTTCGAGTTCTATACATCGATTCATGCAAAATGAAACAATCTCGCAACTGTCAGCAAATGAAAAAGCCAGTGAGTATTTTAAATAAAATAATGGCATTTCTCATGCATCTATTAGACTGAAGTGAAAAAATATCGGTCATATTAGAAATCTCAGTATAATCATGAGTTACAATTGAATTTGCGACTCTTGCTTTGTAAGCTGCAAATGATTAAAATTGATGTCAAATTTTTTCAATTTTTTCAACAAAAAAATCAGTTAAAGGTGACCGAATTGCAGAACATTACATCAACTTTGGAATAGTTAGTGATTTATATAGTTGTGTTATAGTGTGTAACTAAATTAATTATCAATAGTTATGAAAAACCATCAATAATACGAGTTTCATAGTAAAACACAATTCAGAAATTTAAACTCCATCACAGAAAAACAGAACTTGATTCAGTGGAGTAAGAAATAATAAACCATTGTAGATACGAAAATATTTAAGCAATAAAATACCACAATAAAAATATACAGAACCCCTAAACTCGGACATAGCAAGTTTTCGGCTCAGAAAAATGAAAAATGCTCAGTTTGTGATTTAGGAACAAAAGAGCATTAGCAATGCAATATCTCGCAAAGAAAATATAGTCTTTCATAAAATCTTTTTTGGATTGTGCTTTTTTGCGTTACGCAAGCTTGCTTTCAAATGCAAAACGTAAAAAATATTTTCATCGCCATAAAATATACGTCTTTTTTACTTGGCGAGTGCATTCATAAATTTATTTTCTGCTCACAATCAAGCTTTCACTATTCATATTTCACTACCATAAAAGCTCTGATGCGGTTGAAATTTTGGGATCTACTGACATTCTGACAAGCTAGAACAGTAATATCCAAAATGAACACATTTTGTGTACGTGCAACATTCAACGCATTCGTCCCAAAATACCTGGTGTTATGCTTTCAAGCGTAACATTGATATCCGCCAATGACTTAATTTCAGGATCATTATTTATTACTATTATAGGATCATCATTTTCTTCATCATCATGGGGACTGTCTGTGTTAGTGCTGTCGTTAGAATTCGATTCATCAGTGTCCATAGGTTCTCTTATGGAAGCAAGCTTTTTCAAAATATCAGCGCTCAATATTTCTTTAATTGTGCTCTGAGAGTTATTCGCAGAGTTATTTGTTTCTTCATGCAATGATTCAGGGCCCGTTGCTTTGGTTATACTATTCATAGGCACGCGAGATGCAGATTTACTACAATATAAAATTTTTTAGTAGTAAAATGAGTGGGAAATAATTGCGAACAATAGGGAAATCGCGTTGAGTTGTATTTCATACAAGAATGTTACTTTTTTCATAACATCAATATTTCGAGCAAGTTTTTTATTCTACGGCGTTCGTAGAAATTTTAAATTGCATATGCTTCGTTAGCAATAAGGGCAAAAATATGCATTGCAAAATATAAAACTCATAGATGATTGACGATTATTTTAGAATCGTTCTGAAAAACTTACGTTGACTTATTATTTTTGCCAATTCTTGCTAGCAATACAGAGCATTCTCTTAAATACTTCCAGCTTATAAAAGTGGTAAAGTTTATTATTGAGGGTTTTTTTTCTTGCATATTAATTTTCACCACATTATTGGAGTGAAACTTCTCCAAAAACGTCAAGCATGTATTAGGGGGTACTCCTGAATTTTTCGCTGATTGGCTCCGGGGTATTTCACTCAATCAACGAGAACGCTGTGTCAGTTTTACCATATATTCCATTTATCATACATCACGTTTTTAAAGAAGTTTCACTTCTGCACATATTTTTGTAGAAGATCTGTTTTCATTGTGAGTTATGCAAACAACTGTGAAATCGATTTATTGTCCATGAAAATAAATTATTTATCAGGGTCCCTCATTTTCCTTCATGAAAATAAAAGTTGACTGTATCCAGAATTTAAGAATTCTCAATCTTGATGCAAACAGATTTCATGTTCATAGCTGTTTTGTTGAATTTAGGAAATAAAGAGAAACTAATGTTAGTAATAATTAGTTTTTAAGCATGATTTTGGGGAGTAGGCAGTACCTGAATTTGCTGAAATGGCCATTCAATGATGCAGAGGATAAAGTTTCTTTGAGGAGGGTTTCACCTAATTCATTCAAGTCATCCAAGGCTTTTGTTTTGCTGTCAGTTTCAGGAATTCCAGTTGCTTTTTCTGCAATGGGAAATTTTGAAATTCAGGATGACAAATTGAAACCGTTTTTTAAGATTCACTTAAAATTTTTTCTATAGCTGAAATGCTCGACTGCTTATTTTTTTCTTGATAAGGATGAAAATCAAACAATTTTTAATACTGAAATTCATTCAATTTTGGATTTATGTTTTTAAATACCACGAGGGTTTAAAAATAAAAATCAATGAAAACTAACGAACCGTTATTGTTTGATGATAAAACAGTCGGTTGCATGATGTCTTCAATGCCGATCATCAAAAGAGATGAATCAGGTATGGATGGTACTGCATTTGATTGCATCTCTATAGAGGTGAATAAATCTTGAAGAGCTTCCATGTCTGATTTTGTATGATTCCCTGTCATACTTTGATTTTGTGCCACATTGTGAGTACTTGGACAACTCTTTCCGGTAGAATCCGAACTTATGCTCAAAATTGAACTGTCCAAAGGAGCATTAAAGTCCAAAAGAGAGAGTCCGTTGTTGCTATTACTGCTCTTTGACGGATCTATCGCGCGATCCAGTAGAACTATGCTCGCGTATTTTTCGTACACTTGTGCCAGGGCGTCGCTTGCAGCTAAAATTTCAGCTGTAAAATCCTTTATTTTGCATTTACCACAGTTAAGCATATTAAATTTGCATAGATTTTTCACTCAATTAAAATCTTTAATTGAAACAAAACTCACGATGCAACTTCACGTAATGTACATAGGACTTTGACCTTGAAAAAAAAATTTTTATGACAAAAATTACCCAACATTCCTTCATTGTCGTATGTTTCGTTGGCTAATCTGAAGATGACTGGTTTTAATCGACCGCAAGCGTCGTATAATTCCTTTATAAGCTCAAAATCTTCGGTACTGGTTTGTTTTGGATTGTACGAATCTAACATATCTGATAATAATTTGACATTGTTGTGTACCGATTCGAGTTCCATTATTCTGCGAGAATTCTGCTGAACTCTTTTTTCATCCTGTGAAATAATGATTGCTTCAGTGTGAAACACGGAGTTTGGCAATGGCCAATTACTGATTTTTATTATAGTTAATCATTCAAAAATTAACCAATGCCATATGAATAAAATTACAAAAATGAAATTAAATTATAAACGTTCTTGCTAGTTTGTAGAGCGTATGTCGAGGGAATTTTATCTGACCTTTGATGAATTAAATATATTCGATTTAAATAACAATTGAAATAGCAACGAGAGAAATACTCTATCGAAATAATAAATCCACATCTTGTGATTTCAACACGAATTTCAGCAGTTTTTTATACCTCTTTAACCATTGTTCTTATTAGTCGATTCGCTGCGTGAAGATCATCAGGATTCTTGCTTTGCAATAACTTTTGTAGCAACCTCGACTTTTCTTCATCTTCAAAAATTGTATTTTTCGTGTTTGAAGGTTTACTTATAGAACCAGGGGAAGGAGTTTGTTCTTCCTGGAATCCCATTCACAATTCATGTTATACAAAAAAAAAAAAAAAAAAAAAACAACAACTACATTGTATGTGTAATTTAAAAAAAACAATTTTTAATGAGCTGAAAATAGAGCAAGGCTATAATTTCTCAATTTCAAACATGGTAACAAGTATTAGCATCTCGTACATTTTTTCAAATTGAAAACGAAACGTACAATAAATAAATAAGCGCAAATTTTATAAACATAATATAAAAAAACTGACTCGTCTTGCTAGCCTGGAAACACATGAAAATGCGACCATAAAAAATTATAGCTTTTGCGAAAAATACTCATAATATTCAGAAAATGTTAAGATTGATGAAGCATAGTTTCAAATTCTACTAGTACATTCAAATGAATATAAAAACAAATAAAAAAAAATAAAATAAATACATAATGTTCATCAATGAGACGTTTTAAAAAATCGAATATTCATTGATGCATCTATAATTTAGCATTATTACTATGCATTATTACTATAAGAAAATTTTTGTTTCACTCACTAACACATTAATGGTAATTTGATAAGGACTGAGTTCAAACTGAATTATTTTAATCCGTACCATTCATGCATTTTCTGCCCCAATACATTATTCTATTCTACAAACATGGAAAATAATATATTCACCTTGACGACTCCTTGTTTTTTCAGCATTTCATATGCCTCTTTGATCTTGAGTTCGCGTGGATATTCAGCTGTCCAAGTTTTCAACAAATTCAAGACTTTTTCTCGCACTGAAGAAGGCGTTTTGTCACCTAGATATTTTGGTGACACGAGTTTTATCATTTCGTTCAAAAAACGAAATTTCCCAACTTCTGCATGAAACGTTGGTCCGCATTTTCGCATACATGTGTCCAGCAGCTAAATTAGGTTTATTATTCATTACAAGTAACATAATTATTCGATTATTAGATATTTTTATAAATAAATGTACTGAAGGGTAGTGCTTTCACTTACAACTATTAATTTATTTTAAATAAGTAGCTGAATCGTAATAAAATCTTTTGAGAAAAAAAATTCATGTCAATATTATTAAGTTGTCATTATACATATCAGTTTTTCTAAATTGTTTCAGATATTTTCAAATTCTTCAATCTAATTCAATTCGCTATTATGAAAATATCATGTTCAAGTTGTGATTGGAACAAAAATCTCTTTCGAAAAAAATAAGCGAGGTTGAGGTGAACCTTTCGAATTGATACAGAAAGTATCAATAATTGAAACATGAATATTTTATTGACATATATTAGTTTAAAAAAAATCAAATCCTTCTATATGAATGTCTTTTTTGTATAAATATTTATTAAATTTTTCACCACTAGAGCCTGCATAGACTCGCTTTCATTGGGCGACTGAATATGTGTAGCCAATAATTTGCTGGCAATGATGACTCCCTCGGTTTCCTTAGAAAGCATCACGCAAAAGGCTTCTGTCGCAGGAATATCAGGTTTCTGATTTTTAGAGTTTGTGACCCTTTCTGCAACCAAAATTTATTTGAATCACAGGAACAACAAACTGGACATTTTATACTTATACTATTATTCAAGTATTTCTTACAAAACTGATCTTTTTTGTGCATAAATTATGATGTGAATATCAAAAATTATTTTCAACTTACGTATTAAAGCCTCGAGGCTTGTTGTCACCACGTCCACCATCATCTAATTTTGAACAATTTTAATTTTCCATTTAAATTTCAACGCCAATTTTATGGTAGTAAAACTAGT
The DNA here is from genome assembly GCA_028476575.1 of Platygaster robiniae. Classification (NCBI taxonomy): domain Eukaryota; kingdom Metazoa; phylum Arthropoda; class Insecta; order Hymenoptera; family Platygastridae; genus Platygaster; species Platygaster robiniae. Next base: position 28,922,751 of record CM052020.1, on the reverse strand, counting down.
ACATTCAGTTTTAATAGTGAATATTAAATTTAGAATCGCTGTCACTCACTAGGTTTGATGTTTGATGCAGTTTGATATTCGACAAATCCTGATTATTTGACATTTGTGGATTTTTTCTCGTCAATATTTGGGTAGTACATATGATTTGTATATAATTTTTATTATGTTTGCGTACGTACGTATATACATATGGTATGCGCGCGTAATACGTCATTATTACATCTTATATAGGTATAGCATATTGTATATGCAAACATGCAAAAAGACGTTGCAGAAAAAAATTTGTATTAAACTTTTTTGTATAAAAAACTGAGAAAACAATCAGTGGAACTCTAAAAAGTGCATCATTTCTTTTATTTTTAACAATCAATAAACAAAGTCGTAAATACTTGTTCATCACAGGAAACAAAATGGCGAATGATATATCTTCTTTAGTGTGGTGCTCTATATACATGTCTCACTCTCTCTAGAGTCTATAAAAAGGGTTAAAAAGATGAATGAATCGAATAGTCAAAAAACCGTATCACCTTGTCGAAATGGCTCATTCATAAAATGTTCATTGTAGGTGATTGTAGGAACAATGTGGGAATGTTGTCAAATACATGAAGAGTTTGAGTGAAAACAAGGACTAATCATACAATTTTAATACAGAAAATACAAAACACCAATTGCTGCAGTTGTCACAATGGCAATCAGCGACAACAAAGGAAAATGAAAAGGTTTCACAATGTTTTTAATTTGTTTCTTTTATACAGAAGAAGCATTTTACAATGAACTTCATTATACGATGTTGACATTAGAAACTTTTAATTTTCAACCAATTTTTAATTACACCAATGATATAAAGATATGGATATATGTTTTTGCATCTTTAATTTTATGTTCTTTGTTAATTTGCAATGTAAATCAAAGGCGAAGTTGAAACTGTTATTTTAACGTTTTTAAGGATATGAATTCTAGATTATTAGGTTGTGACAGTGTTGTTAAACATAAAAGGTAGTGAGGGCATTTTTCGAAACATATTTTAAAATTCTTAAAATAAGGTAAAAAAATTTATACTTTATTTCTAGAAAACTGAGAGGTCTTTCCTAATTGTCTAGGGCTCATATTTTTTGGAAAGGAACTAATTGATTTAAAATAAAATGTTGAAATTAGAATTTTCGGAATACCAAGTCGTTACATTTTGAATATTGTCCATATTTTGTGTAATAAAAATTACGAGTCTGAAAACCTTCAGCTTGCAAAGTGGTAACATTGGAAAATTTCTTTAATGAAATGGAAGTTTAAAATTTAAAAACTTGAGAAATTACAGGAGTCTAACTCAAGAATCATCATTTGGGCATTAAAAAAAATTTTATTTCTAACTTTTCCGAGTGACTTTTCAAACTCTGGAATCCAAAATTTACTGCACAAGCCTTGTGTATTTTTTTCTAAAATTTAAAATGATTGAAGATTAGCTGTCACCAACAGGCTTTGCTCAGCATTTACCACATTGTTACATGTGGTTTGGTCAGGAAAAGTCAATTGTGCAATCAAAAAACGAAAAAAACGTTAAACGAAAAAAAAGTTATCTGAATCCCAAGGTTCAAAATTTTTTTTTTTTTTAAACGATTTTTAATTTTTTTACGAAATACACATTTCTACGAAGAGATATTACATAATTATAATGGAATATATTGGTCAAAAGGATGTTATAAGTATTTGAAAAAAATAGTTTCTAATGATACTTTTTACGATAAAAGTAAAGAGTTCGATTGATGAAAGTTTATTTGTTTATCAAGATGAGATGATTATGATGGGGATAATAATAATAATTTTATTATCACTTTATGATTTGTTACAATGTGTCATTTTGTGATTCATGGAATTGTTTGATGATTTACCATTGTGAAATTTTGTGACTTTTGTAATAATTCCTTATATTTTCTGTTATTTCTTATATAGGGTCTCCCGAAGACGATGGATCATCAGAAAACCATTGGTTTCTCATGAAATTCTAGGACACTTTCTCCTTTACAATTTTTGAAAATTCGTAAAATTAAAAGGGTTATTAATAATTTAGTTTCGTCCACTCGCCATTTAGGAAGGTGGGGCTTTTGATTGAAGCCTTTACTTCAAAAGACTGGAACAAAGTGGGGATAATTGAGGTGTGTGATGGAATGGATATTAATGATGCCTCATTTCTTAAACTACAATTTTTACTCTTATTCACTTTTGCTTTAGTTGTAATCTTCTTTTGTCTAACTGTCACCTTTACAATGCTATACCTTATAACTTTTTTTTTAGAGAGATCAGAGAATCCATTAACCTACATTCCATTACACACCTCAGTGATCCCATAGTATTCCCATGAGAGTAAACTAAGAAAGAGAAGGAGTTTCTTCTATGAAAAACCCCGCCTCTCCAAAAGTTAGTAGACGAAATTGAATGATCAATAAATTTTTAAGTGTTGCCAATTTTCAAAAAATGCAAAAAAAGTGTCTTAGAATTTCATGAAGAATTGATGATTTTTGTATGATCCGCTGACTCTAGGACACCTTGTATTTCATGGTTTTGGAAATTTTTATGAGTTTTTGTGACTTGTAACCGGTTGAGATATGTTATTAATACTACATATTATCGTGTTATTAAAAATAATGAAGTAGTTGAATTCGTTTCGACAATCAAAAAAATTTACCAATTATTTGAAATTTAGTTATTTGAAATTTTGTCTCTCATGAATTTTCAACTCCAATTTTTTCTATAAAAAAAATTATTTTTTGTTTTTTAACATTCTAATAATTTAATCTTCTCGATTTTTCTGATTTTATTGAGTTCATTAAAAAAAATGATAATTGCTAATTAAGGTACATGAAAAATTAGAGAACTTTTAGATAAGAAAATACTATCTCTAATTTGATTATTTTTACAACAAAGTATCACAACTTAACATGAACAGCTGCAAAACTGAAAACAAAAGCCTAAATACTTGAAAGTTAATTAAATGGAAGGCAAAAATTGTTGATAATTTAAGTATTCAACATATTTTAAGAAATGCACTTTTTTTTTCGGAAAACTCCTTTCTAAAAATTCTTTCTAGATTTACCCTTGTCTGCAGTACATTAATCAATAATTTTTAATACAGGAAAGTATTCATGATCTGAAAGAAATAAATGATATGAAATGTCATCATGTTCGGATACTTTGACTTTGGACTTCAAGAAGAAGTTTACTGAAGTTCATCGCTGGCAGCGAATGCCAGAATGTGACGAATTCGTTGGTGCTAGGTAATTTAATCACATTTCGCAATTTGTGATTCCCTTAGACTAACCACTTTTAATTTTTAATCGAATCTTAAACACATTTCTATGATAATTTTTTTTTAATCATTTTGTTTTCATGTACAAATTAATCTGAAATTAATTGTTCAGTCAGGGAAAACTATCATGATTATTTTAATGATATGATAATAAAGTTTTTAATAATTTACAGCTAACATTAGAATTTCAAAGTTGAAAAAATTTGAAGATGAAATATTTCAGGTAGATTAAGAAAGCATTACGAATTTCGATTTCAAAAACCATCGAAATGAGATCAAACCTTCATTTATTATGTATACGATATATATATGACATATAAGTAATGTTTTTGTCTTATGCATGTGCCATGTATATGTCTTATATATGGCAAATGTACTTCATCGTTTCTTAATGGTTTTTTGAACTTGTTCTAGACGAAGCAAGCATACAGTCGTTGCTTACAAAGACGCTTTATACATCTTTGGAGGAGATAATGGTAAACGAATGCTGAATGATTTACTTCGATTTGACATCAAAGAAAAATCATGGGGTCGAGCACTTGTGACAGGGGTCCCACCTGCACTAAGATATCATCATTCTGCAGTAGTCCATGACTCGTCTATGTTTGTCTTTGGTGGCTACACAGGAGACATCAATTCAAATTCTAATTTGACAAACAAAAATGATTTGTTTGAGTACAAATTTAAATCATGCCAATGGACAGAGTGGAAATTCACGGGCGAGTTAGTTGAAAAAAATGTATCCGCTAATAATTGAAACATTCAATTATGAAAGTCGTACAAAAAAGTAATGAATTTCTTAAAACTAAATCGAAAATGACATTTATCAAACCTTTTATATTTTGAGTTAAAAATGATTAGTGAAATTATTATTCTTTATTTTTTAAGTGTTACTCCAGTAGCCAGATCAGCACATGGAGCAGTTGTGTATGACAACAAATTATGGATTTTTGCTGGCTACGATGGAAATGTCCGACTCAACGACATGTGGACTATTTCATTACTGGTATTTTTAAAATATGAAAAATTTTTGCTTGCATTGTTTCGCTACAAACATAAATTTTGAAGAAAGCCTCATTTCTATTTGAAAGGAATGAGGAATGTAGTTTCCAAAAATTTCCAAAGCTTAAAAAAAAACGAAGCTCCGTATTCAGCACAAACTTTAATTTTTTTGCAGCCTGGTGATATGAAAGTGTGGGAGGAAGTTAACCAATCAGGGGATTGTCCACCAACGTGTTGTAATTTTCCAATAGCCGTGGCATGCGAATCAATGTTTGTTTTCAGTGGTCAAAGTGGAGCCAAACTCACTAACAGTCTCTTCCAGTTTCATTTTCGCGAGAGGCGGTAAATTAATTTCCACAATATTTATAAATAACTTCAACTTAACAGAAAATATTTGCAGAAACTTTCAAATTTTATTTTGCTTTTCACATAGAACCGCCAAAATATTTGTAATGAGATGAGTAAAAACAGCAATAGGATTCTTTTCGTTTGACTTAACTTTTTTACTGTACAAAGATATTTTGTTTACATTGGATCTCAAAATTAAAAAGTTGATTCAGAAAAATCATTGAAAACGATTTGCTTTATATCTATCCATCGATTTTGAAAACTACTGGAAAAATTTAAGATGGACGAGAATATCAACGGAGCATATTTTGAGAGGGGCTCCGCCACCACCATCTCGGCGTTATGGTCACACAATGGTCAGCTTTGATAGACATTTGTACGTTTTTGGAGGAACTGCTGATTCCACCTTGCCTAATGATCTGCATTGTTATGACATTGATACGCAAACTTGGAGTGTGGTTCCACCATCCGCAGACAGTCAAGTACTTATTTTCCAAATACTGCGAATTCGAACCTTGTTATCATGTCCCTAATCTACCTCTTGTACAGTCTGTCAAGTAAGAGCGTGCCAGCTATAATTTGCTATAGCAAAAAGCAATTCCACCAAGTTGACTTACAACCAATAGAGGGACCCTTTGTCTTTGTCGCAATGTTGAAAAAGTCCTATTAAACATTGAACTTCTGACAATAACACATCAAATCCATAATGAGCGATCTGTTCTCAGATCTTTACTTTGTTTCTATCCTAAGAAACCAGAAATGACGAGTTTCGTGGCATTTTTAAGTTTCTGCCTTGACTAATGATTTATATTTTTTGAGTTGCCTCGTTCAGCGAACGATGAAAGTGCATATATGAGGTTACTTATTTTCTAAAAAATGGTTTGGTAGATTCCATCTTTTTACGTATAACTGACACGTTAAATAAATGCGTGATATTTACGTGAACATGGTGGTGAACTGCCAAACACTGATTCAGCTGGAACAACGAGAAGAGGATATTGCAAGAAGACAATGATTCAAGGCATCATAGTAAGTTGTGTAGTAACTAAAAGAAGCAAATGGGAGTCAAGATACTCGACTGGCCCTCTTAGTCACCAGTCATTCTGAAAACGATTGTTCCTTAATGAAGAGTAATTCCAAGCCTCGTACACTCCTTACAAGGGACTTGTCAATTATAAATAGTTCCAGATTGTAATGGCAGGTGTCATCAGTATTCAGATTCTAAGAGCTTAATTCTCGCTGTTACTGGCCACGCCAATAACCAGTCCATATCTGTTTAAAGTAAACAATAATCAAATCAATACAATCATAATAAAATGAAATTACTGAATCAAAAGCCCCAAAGTTGATATTTGTGAATGTTTGTAAACACCTGAAAAATAGTCATCAACAAGTGTCATCGCATTATAGGAAATTAAATTTTTGCGATTTTGGTTGAAGCAGGAAAAAGTAGATAAGGAAGTTTCCAGCGTGATCAAGAAAAAGGTCATGGAACTAAGTGGCGCTGAAACTCGTGCTAATCTAAGACGACAATTAATTAGTAAGACTTAAAATGAGTTTACTCGCAATATTGAAGAAAGTTGGAGATCCCTGCTATGTAAATTTGCTGAAAATATACCTCAACAATTCCACGCTATCATCGGTGCCAAGTGTGATTGGATAACATTCTGAAGTGTTTGCGGCGTTATTTATTAACTGTTGAATACATTTACATAACGAAAAATTCTCTGAATAAATTATTTTGAACATCCAAGGTGGCACGCTCTTGACTAATGAAGATATGTTGGATCTATTTACCTCAAACTCTTTCACTCTTCATATAAATCGAACTTGATCTATTTTCTACTCTCTCGATCACTAGGAAACCTGAAAAACGAGTTAAGACCACTCGAGTTAATTTCAGGTACCATCAGGTCGCCTCTTCCACGCCTCAGCTGTCATTGGCCAAGCCATGTTCATATTTGGTGGCACTGTCGACAACAACGTCCGATCCGGTGAAACATACCGATTCCAATTCTCGTCTTATCCAAAATGCACGCTGCATGATGATTTCGGGAAGCTCCTGAACAGCCGTTTGCTCTGCGATGTGGAATTCGTTGTAGGAAGCAGCGAGACCAGAATTCCTGGACACGTCTCTGTCGTCGCCGCGCGTTCCCAATTTTTGAGCAATCACATAAAGCAAGCCAAAGAACGGCGCGAAAAGTTTTTGGATGAAATCCCCACAGGCCAAGCTCAGGTTTTGGAGGTTACCTTGAAAGACGCGCTTCCGGAAGCCTTCGAGATGGTGTTGAATTACATATACACGGATCGAATAGATCCAACGAAAAAAATTCAAGACCCAACGAGCAACAGAATCGTTTTGTTGATGATGGACGTCTATAGGCTCGCGGTGCAATTCAATATGACGAGGTTGGAGCAACTTTGCGTACATTATTTGGAGACCACGATTAATACAGCGAACGTTTTGAAGGCGTTGAGAAACGCGGCTCATTTGAAGCTGTTTTTTATTAAAGAGTTTTGTTTGAGTTTTGTGGTGAAGGAGAGTAACTACAGTGTGATTGTCATGAGCCAGGAGTTCGAAACTTTGGACCAACCTTTGATGGTGGAGATTATTCGAAGGAAGCAAGTACCGCAGGTGAAGCACTTTTCGAGGCATTACGACTATTACGAGTTCGGGATTACAGGTGAGATGGAGTTTTTGACATGCTGAAAGATTGGTAGAGTCGTGGTAGTTTTTTTGAACTGCCAGCGCGATTGCTTTCAGCTTATTTGGCATAAGGCGTAAAAAATAAGAGAATGTGATAAGAGTGTTCTAAAATTTTATTTTGCTCGAAGTTTTAGATGATCGTAAAAAGAAAAAAAGCAATTCTGTGAAATTTTCAATATACATAACATTTTAAAATGGTATAAAAAACTGAAAAATTTTGGTAATTTTTTTGTTAAGGTACTACACTTGAACAAGACATGGAAATTTTTTTTGAAAGAACTGGACGTGAGTTCTGTGATATAACTTTATTACTTGACGGGGTAAAAATTCCGGCGCACAAGGCAATTCTTCTGGCACGGTGTAGTTACTTCGAAGCTTTGTTTCGGTCATTCATGCCAAAAAATAATACAGTGAAAGTAAGTACATGAATTATTATTTCTCTGTAGACTTATGATATGTCTTTTTTATATATTTTTGCAACAATTTTTTGGCACTCATTCTTCCAGGTTTGTGAAGTACAGTAGACTCTGTATTTAACAGTATTGGGAATAACAGAATTTTTCGGTCAGTAACGGAAGGTCTCGCAGGTAAACGAGAATCGTACTCGGCGGTGCTCTGCAGTCGGCCGAGGTCGCAGGATTTTTCGGCATAGAATTACCTTAATAAAGTCGGCGAGATTTATGAACGGCCCCTTCATTTATAACAGGATATTGTTCGTATGTTTTTTTTTTTCGGGAATCCATGGCTGCTTCTTTCAAAACTTTCACTTCCTCTATAGAATTTAACTTCCCCGACCCGACTTCACACTCATCACGATAATCTGCTGTGAGTTCCAGAATTCGTGTTACAGAAAAAAACCTCCGAAATTTTGTTATATACAGAGTCTACTGTATAAGACATAATGCTTCAAATTTAAAAAAAACCTTAAATCACGAATATAAAAGTTTTACACTTCTTCAAATCTGAACATAAATTTTAACAAACTTTGTCTTTAGATTTATGGAAAATCGAAAACTTTGCCAATTTTATTGATCACTCGTAGAAATATTGAATAAAAATTTTGATGAATTTCAGATCCAAATTGGGGAAATGATTCCATCGTTGGAATCATTCAATTCATTGCTAAGATACATATATTTTGCGGACGTTTCTATGCCACCTGAAGATTCTTTGTATTTGTTTACCGCGCCAGATTTTTACGGATTTACCAATGATAGATTGCAAGCTTTTTGCAAGCAAAATCTCGAAATGAATATAACTTATGAAAATGTGATACAAATACTTGAAGCAGCCCATCGAATGGAAGCCGTTGACGTGAAGAAATATGCTCTGAACCTTATAGTGCATAATTTTACAAAGGTACACTGTCTTCTTTTTTATTAAATAAAAAATTCGATTTGATTCTTCAAGAAACAGAAGAAAAACAATTTATGTTATTGAACTAATAATTACTGTCTTAGAGCAGAAAAGGAATTATAAAAACTTATTTTTATTATATCTATGCATACATTTTCTATAGGTAAAAGATTCAAAAATTTGTAGATCTTGGTAAAGGGTCGAAGGTTATGCCAAATCTTGAGAATTGAAATTAAATTCGAAATGAGGATCGATGTCATCGTTCATTAATATAATTTATTAGATTGTATTTACCACTGCTAATCAATGGATACGATTGAACAGGTCGCCCGTTTACCGAGACTCAAGCTACTCAGTAGCAACCTTCTTGTGGACATTATAGAAGCTTTAGCAGAAGATAGCAGTGAAGCACGTACATGTCAAGATATGAACAATGAATGCTAAATTCAAGTAATAATTTAACCATGCAAAATCAAGTAACTCGAAAGCTCCTTGAAGCCACGATTAGTAACTTGAATTAATATCATTGGTAAAAAGTAAATCCTGATAACAGCCTTATACAAAATCAAGAGCTCCAATAAATGTTTGATAATTCTAAAAATTAACTGTGGCTCTAAGTGGAATTATTGTTGATTAGGTTTACATAATTTAAATCAAGCGAGCCTAAGCTTATTTTAGTAACACTGTTACATGTGTAGCAGGTTTTTTTGAAATCTGTTTTTGTCAATTATTAATGAAATAATGTATAGATTGCCAAAATGATGAAAATACAAATGTTATTTATTTAATCACGTTGAAATAAAAATTACCATAACAAAAGCGATTGGTTGTTATGCTATGCCAGTCTATAATTTCCCAATTTTAGAATTTGAAGTTTAAAAAATTCTCTGTTCATAAAGCAAGTTTACCCTCAATTCACATGTTCTACACTCAAAATTACAATCAAGTAATTCCAACTATTGTTTCAATCACAGCTGTTTTCATAGATTTTCTTGAAAATATAGGATGTTAGAATGGACAGAATGAAAAGAGGCATTTCATTATGTATATATATATTTAATTCAAGTATTTTCCTATGTACTTAATTTATAAAAACACTTATATCTATGCTTCATAGTGATTCCCAATATTAAAGCGCATGATCATACTTGACACAAAAACTCATTAACATTTCTTAAAAATGCTGTACATACGTTTAGTTTCCATTCATAACTGGATGCAATGTGAGACACAAATAAATTTCCCATCTCGAAATTAACAGGTTTTTTAAGTTTGTAATTTGTGAGATGTATTTTTTAACAATACTTATACATGAAAGAACCGAAAACTTGGCGATCTATAACAAAACCCATATAATTTCAAGGTAAGTAATCCCTGTATTCTTTACATGTACTTGCAAATTTTCATATGTATCAAACATGTGCTACATTGCTTGAGTAGATATAAAATATAGTTTCTGTATTTCGAAATCGTACATATGAAATTGTTTTTGAAATATCAAAAACTGTAGAAACAAGTGGTGGGTTTTCTTTCAATACTGAAGAATTGATAACAAACAGTTCAATTGGAAAAAAATGATCAATGGAATTAAAAATATGTAAAAAGATTTACACAGTTTGTTGAGAATTTTTCAAATAGGACCATTATTCATTTATACTACTCATTGTTGAAATTAAAACCTTTAATGTCGATTTCAGACATCGTCATTCTCATGTGATTGTCAATTATTTGGAACAACTCTGCAGGCTGGGGTATTCTTCCTGTTTCCAATTTGGACCATACAGGAACGTCTAGAAAAAAGTTTTCTTGTTACTCAGTGAACAATTATAAGATTTCAAGCACTCTTTCAAGACGCTTTGTTTTATTTCAATTTTCTATGTACGAATTATTCTAAACACTGAAAGAAGTTTCTAAGAACTTCAAATAATTGCCTCATTCTCTGACATGTTTTTAAAAATGTGTATTGTTATTGAATAAATTTCAGAGCAAAATAATTCCTGAGAATGTATTGTTGATCTTAAACTTGCTAAGTTTGCAGGGATGTTCTGTTTCTGTTTATATATTTATTGTATATTTTTAAAATGTGATTCATTACCATTGAGAGAAATTTCAAATGCTCCAGATGATATCAGTTGACTTTCGATCGCATTGCAAAGGAAAAAAATCATAAGGCAAGAATAAAGGCGATTTTCAATGCACCAGTTCATCCATCTTACGTATGGTTCACCCAATGGAATATTTATTCCACAAAATACGGAAACAATGAGAACAATTTTGAGTATTCCCTGCAAAATAAAATTTTGTTACCCTAAATAATAGCTTTCTAACTAAATGTAATAATTTTAGAAAAGCAGAAAGAATTTTAATAATTTTCAAACAAAAGATTGTCAAAACTCAATCTGATGAAATGCATTCTTTATTGAAAACTATATTAAAAATTCGAGAATCACCAGATCTTACAAAATTTGCATTCAAAATATTTTTAAAGAAATAAAAGAAAATTATTTACTTCCAAAAGATTGATAATACTAAGTTTGAGAAGCATAAGTAGAGGATGTAAAAATTAATTTCAGATGTCTAGTTTTGTAAAATACTAATAAGATATTGAGTATGTGCACAATTCTATGTATTATTATGTTTTAACTTCAAACAATAGAACAAATCTTAATTTCAAAATAATTATTCAAAAATATATCGTTCATTTATTGTATATTTTTGTTCACAGAGAATAATTTTTTATTTTTAATTGTTACTGATTTCAATATTTGAATAATTAAAATTGAAGTACAACATTGTAATATTGAATACCAAATATCATACCAATAACTTAGCTATCAGCATATTGAGACCTGACGGATTGTAATTCTCTCCATCAATTTTAATTTCTGGGTACTTGTCGATTAATATTGTGGCATACTCTTCAAACACTTTTCTATAGCCGCAGGAGTAACTAAAATTACGTCAATATTGTTGTATTCAATTGAACCATATTTTTTTTTACTAGAATTTTTCATGGATACCTTATATATAATATAGTAACATGATGCATTGAATTTCCAATTTTAAATATTAATAATTTCCAATTTTTTTCCAATTAGCAATATGAGAAAATTACAATAATTAAAATTAAAAGAATGAAAAATTTCTTAAATATCCAAAATTATTTCTTTTCTTGTATTTTTTTTTCAGTACAAAAAAAATGAACAGTTAACATTGATGTATAACATTGTATACTAAAACAAAATTTTTAATGTGGCCTCATCAGAGGCCACGTTAATTTCAAACTTTCCACTCATTTCAAATTTGAAATGAAAATTTCAAATTGGATAATTCTTGAATTAAAGATTTCATGACACAATGTGTGAATAATAAATGAATTTCAAGTTTTTGATTGAAGGATCGAACAATTTAGAAAATTAATGATTAGAGAAAGGATTTGTGACTTTGACTGTTAAATAAAAAAGAATACATCTTCCCGCTTTCGATTTATTGAAAATCCATGATTTTTGTTTCACATCTAATTAATTTTCTATGCTGATTCTCTTTATGGAATTGACTACAAAATGGAAATTAAAAAAAAGCCAAGAAAAAAAAGTAATAGTAATGGTTTCAGGTGATTAAAAATTTTAATTTGGAGATTGAAAAAATTGCGCTTTTGATAGTTTAAAAAATCATTCATACTTAGTATCAAAAAACGCATTTAGCTATATATTTCTCATGTATTTGTCTGAATAAACAAATTTTATTTGCCTCAATAATATTATGCGATAACTTGAATATATATATTTTAAATAAATATTCTGTAATCAAATTTAATTAAAAGTAAAAGAGCTGAAAAAAAAACCAATGGAAAAAGATTGAGATATAGATTCAACTAATGAGAAATGAATATTTTTAATTTAACAAGATTTGTGATCTTGATATATTGTATGAAATATTTTTGATATGTGGCGTGGACCGAAGAAAGGTACCTCACAGCACCTGGGTGCTTTGAGAGAAAAACGAGTTGTTTAAAAATAGAAAGTCCCTATGATTTCTTTGAGCAGGTCAACTTTGAAGCTCAAATTTTTATCCAATACAATAATCTTATAATTTCGAGAGTAGGCTCAATCGATAGACAAAGTTTACGACATTCAGAATTATTGGTAATCTCATTTTTGATTTTTGGGGCTGTAAGGTACATTTCTTTGGTCCATAAACACATATTATAAATTTCTTTAAAATTGTATTTTAAGAATTTTAGATTCGATTGATGTCATTAATGAAAAAATTTTACGAATCTTTGAAAATATCAATTAAATGTAAATGATTCAACAGGCGTAATTTTTTTTTCATTTCTTCAAGAAATAGAAAAATACTTTTTGCAATTTTTCATGAAGTTTAAATTCAAAATAGTCAATATTGACATTAGTATGAAAAAGGTTTATTGTAAGATTAAGGAAAGGTCAAAATCATTTTTCACATCAGAATATATTTATATATATTCTGAATTGGAACTGTTATTTTCAAAAGTGATAATTTACAAAAATTGTAGTCACATTTACCAGTAGAAAAATTTGAGTGTTGGTCCTCTTTCGGAATATTTGAGTACATTGTTTTCATCGGCGTCACATTTATTTACTAGCAGAACGCACAAAATGCAACCTAACAAACTTAAACTAAGCCTCAAAGAACGCATTTTGATACTTTGCCTCGTAAACTCGTTGAAAATTTGGCAAATGCGATCGAGAAAAAGTGTAAATAATGCATCCGCACATCACTTGTCACAGTACGTGACAGTATGCAAATTATGTACACGTATGTCGTGAGTAGAGCTGAATGCTTACATATTTTTTGACCTGAAAAATGATGACTAACTGTAATCCACGCTGATGACGTTTAAATTTGATATGATTTTTTAAAATTACTAAGCAACATCAATTTTGGTCGAAAATGATTAATTACAAATAATTATTAATCATTATCAATGGCTACTTGGCTACAGTAGGTAGGTAGGTAGGTAACAGGTAGGTAATACCTACTTACCTACTTAAATTTTGTATACGTTTTTTTGCGTGTACGTGCTGTGCGTGTGTCACTATAGCAGCATTCGCAGATTCCCCTAGCCTAGTTCCTACTACGCCCATTTAACTCCGTGCAAATTTTCCTACTACCGTAGTAAAATTCTACTACACAGTAAAAAAAATCTTGCAGAATTACTAGGGTATAGTTGGGTATAGTAGAGGTGTTACTACTTACAGTATAGTCAATGTACTAGAAAGTAGTACGAATTTACCAGAGTGTAGTAAATGAGCATCACCGGATAAAGTAGTTTTACAAGCGTCTAGTAAGTGTACTAAAAATGCGTAATAGTACACCTTTCAATATAGCAAATAAAACGACCTCCTTCGGAAGGGGTTGAATAACGACCGCTAGTAAATTTACTATATTAACGTAAGAGTGCTGACAAAGTATTAGAATCGCTGCAGCCGTGGTAAAAGTATCACCAAATCGTATTTATGCAATAAAATCGTCAAAGTGCAAGTTGGACTTAGCGTCCTGTTGCGTCTTTGGCGTCTTGTACCATGGCGTATGTTGCTGCATTTTTATCGCGTCTTGCAGTGTCTTATGCGAAGAAAATATTATATGCTATCTAGTTCAGTTTGTGATGAATAAAGCAGTTTATAATAAATTCTTTTTTATTATGTTGTTATTGCATAAACCGATTCATATCATGCAAACCTAACTTTAAATTTCTCAGTACATTAAATATTTTCTAGTATTTTAAAAAATTCCTAGTAATTTTACTAGTTTCTAGTACTTTTACTAGGTCCTAGTACTTCTGCTACTCCGTTGTAGATCACTACAAATCTGTAATTTTACCCCTTCCAAAGGAGGTCGTTTTATTTGCTAGTTTGGAACTGGTAGTTCTGCAAGATTTTTTTTACTGTGTACGCCTGCGAACGATGGTCACTAGGTTCCTACCTATTCAACCTCCAAATTATTTAAATCAGTTCAGTTTCGTTCGTTTTGTTGAATTGGAAAATTCGAAATATGTATTCGAAATTCTTGATTTTCATGATAAAAATTCTACCATTTGACATAAGAATAAAAAGTGATCTTGAGAGATACATTTTCATTTAAAATTTATCAACTCGTTGATTTCAGTTATTTTGTTGTCAGGGTTGTTCTATGTTATCGAATGTTGTTTGATTTCGTATACCGGTGACGAACAGCGTGATTTTAGTTTGAGTTATTAAACTTGCAAATTACGCAGGATTTAAAGAAAAATGGCCTTGACACCACGGGAAAGTGCGAAATTGATCAGTCGTCTAGCAAAAAATGTTTTCATCAATGAGGCAGGAGTCAAAACATTGTCTTTGGAAGTGAGTTTTTTTCTCATGTTTTTACTTAGAATTAGTAATACAGTACAAGAAAAATCGTTACTAATTCAAGATATATCATTCAATTATGACTGTTTTGTTTTTTCTTTTATTTTTTATTTATTATGTCTATTCGTTATACTATAGTATAATTACAATTATGCTAATTGTACTATATTTGTGGAATTATAAAAAAAATGGATTGATTATATATAATAATTAATAAAAATATCAGTTAATTTAATTTACATACAATCTGTTTTTGGTTTAAAATATTGTTTGTACTGGTTGAAATTTGTTTCTAATATTTATTGGAGAGTTTATTATTTCATTTTTATTTATAGACTACCTTCATCATCTTATGTATTATTTATAATTATATAATAATATTTTTATATAGTTTCTTATATTTTATTTATATTTATTTACATATAAGAAACAATTTATTCACCTTCCATTCTTTGCTGAACTAGGGATTATATGCGCTACGCTTGACTCTTTAATGATAAGTGATAAAAACTTATTTTGTATCGTTAAAAAATAATAGAGTAAGTAAATCTTTATCAAAAAAAGGCAAAAATTTTTACTTATAAATTAAAAATCAATGATTTAAAATTTTTAAATCAAATTCGCTACAAAATAAAGTTTAAAGAAGGCTAGAAATAAAAAAATTTATACTACTTGTGGTTATAAATTCAAATAATGAAAAATATAAATTTCAGAATCAACATAATTTGTAATTTCGAGATTTTGCTCAATTTGTCATTATGACAATGATAAATCAACATTTTTAATATATTGACACAAATTTATATTCGTTATTCATCATTTTATTTTACATCAGTTCATTGATTTTTCAAAATTAAATGTTTTGAGTGCACTCGTTCCTGATAACAAAAATCATTCTGCCTTTTTTTTTCTGATGCTTACAGATTAGAATAGAATGAGACAAAAGCATTGGTTCTTATCAGATGCTAGTGTACACTTTCTTCATGAAAGATTGTTTTGATATCTTATTAGTCATTTAGGCGAAAATTTTCTATTTTCCAAGATTTATACTTTTGTGATAAAATTCTAATCCAGACCTGTTACATGATTGAAGAATTTTATTTTTTCCAATTGTAACTGTCTACGAATGCACTAAATTTTACTTATTGATAATAATTTACAATTAATTCTTATAAAAAGAAAAATTTATAATTTCAAAAATATCTTATCACAATATCAAGATCACAAGTCTTTTTGAATCAACAGTTCGCATGTACCTGATGTTCCGAAAGTTTGAAACTAAACGAAAAGAAAAGTTTAATAAATGTTTGAGTTCTTGTCAAAAGGATTATGTGAAATATTTTATTGATGAACATAAAGTTTATTGTGTAGACTAAATAATAATCCTTAGAAACATCAGGAACATTTTTTCTCTTGAAATTGGTATTTTTTCCTTTTTATAATTAGTTTAGTTTTTAAACGCTTGGGACTTCATGTACATAAGTTTATATTTAACATTAGTTGAATCTATACGAATAATTTTTTTCCATTCAGTTATTTCTCAAATTTTTTCAACAATTTTACTTTTAGTAAATTTGGTAAAAGAATATTCATTGAAAATAGATGAACTCAAAACACTAAATATTAATAATAAAGCATTTATTTAATATTAAACGCAAACGTTAGATAAAAAAGTGGTTAATTTTGTTTATTGATGCAAAATATTAACGATTTTTAAAATTTATCATGTAAAATATTAGAATCACACACTTTCCAAAACTCTAAATTAAAATTTTTTATCATTTAAAGTTATCACTTAGCTATTTTAATTTTTTTTCTTGCCTTTTTTTTAAACTTTCATTTTGTAGTAAATTTGATACAGAGAAGAGTTTTAGAAAATTAACGAGATTTGATATTTGAAATCATTGATTTTTAATAAATCAATGGCAGTAAAATGAATTTTTCTATTTAAAAGTCGAAAGTCACAATTTCTTCATACGATCGTTAGTTGTTTAATTTTACAATTTTCCAATCAAAAACTTGTACCTAATAAATATTTACATATTTTGTGATGAAATTTGTCACTTAAAATTGATGAAATTTCGAATTCTTTTTATTGCAATTATATGTTTTTAAAAAATTGAGTGAATTGCAGTAAATGAAGTAAATAACAATTATCAACAAATACATAGATTTTTTATAAAAATTTCGATCTCTTGTCCTTCAACTTCTTCATACTTGAGGGATATGTAAAAAGAGAGAAATAATTCAAAATTAAACCTCATAATTATTACCATCATTATTCACTGCTTTTGTTATGATGAAGTGAAATATTGCATTTTGGTATTGAGTTTATTTTTTTCAAAGAAAAATGTTTTTTTTTTAGTTTGATAAATATTTAAATTTACAATTGTTACACAATTTTCAGAAACGTTTTGAATTCGAATGTGTCTTGAGTTGTTGAAGCTTCCAATCAGCAATTTATAGTAAATATATTTTTTTTTTTTTAAATAAACTGATGTTTTATACTGGAAATGTTTGCCTCGATGTTTTTTTAGGTTTTCCAGAAATAATTTGAGTAAGAATACACTGACCAAATCAACAATTTCTTATTCATATTTTTCAAAATTGATTAAATCAAATTTTTTAAAAGCTTTATTTTATTAATCAAACTTTGTACACTTTTATAATACTGATTTATTCCATTGACTTTGTGAAATCATACATACAGATCATAGAACACCTTAAGAAAGGCAAACTTGGGATAGAAAATTTTTCCCAATCTCCGTTGCATCCCAATGAAAATGATCCGAAAGCTGCTGATTGGATTTTTGTCGTCGACACCTTGAATTTTTGTTTTTGGACAGAAACAAAAAATAAATATTGGATAGTGAATGGACATAGCGGTTATTTTGCTCTTTGCGCTGCGATAAATAGAGCCTTAAAGGTAATAATTTCATACGAACTATAGAAAAAATTTTCAAACTTTTTTTTTACAGGTTAATGTTATTTTTGCAGTTGTTTTTAGATTTATAAAATATTTTTTAATGAGTAGAAATAGATAATTAAGTAGGATTAATATTCTCAATTAGACTTTCAATCAAAATTTCAATATAGCTTTTTTTTTTTAAAGTACATTACCATTTCTTATAATTGCATTTATCTCTTTGAAATTGGAATGATTCCAAATTTTGTATCAATCATTTTGGTCTCTTGTTCTCACCATGATTTCAACGTTTGTCTTTATGTGTTGTTTTTTTCTTCTTTGCTTTTACTTTTGCAGTTCTTTTTTTGGCTTTTTTATTCCTTTTCTAAATTATGAGGTATAATTGTTGCGGGTATAAATTAAAAACAACAGTAATCGAAGGGGAGAGAGTTATAAATAAAATAGAAGTGGGTTTAACAAAAATTTTTCAAAATCTATATACTTTCTAATTAAAACTAAGTATCACAGAAAACTTGTTAGAAAAAAGAGTTATCTTAAAAAATTATCCAACGAAGTAATGATTAACTTTGCCAGTTATGATACTGTTTTAAAAAAACGTACTTTGCATGTATTTTTTCGGTTCGTCAGTTTTTCACGTTTTTCTTTTATATTAATGTTGTATTCTTCAATGGCTTTCGCACGCTGTTTTTTCATGTAATTAATCACATTTTTTTTTTTAGCAATCGCTTCTTCCTGGGCTCTTTTTTTTGTGTTCCACCTTGAATTTTTTATTTTGTTAAAAATCATAATAATTTTCGTTCACTTAACAACAAATTCAAAGATATTGACGAAAATTTCTATACCAGTTCGTCAGGTTGTCAAATTTGCAAATTTGTTTCTCCACTAGATGTTTTTCTTTGTTTTTTATTTGCCTGCGTTCTTTGATTTTAGACCTTCTTTTCAATTTTAACACTTTGCATTTCTTCAATCGTTTGATCAAAGCTTGTTTTTCTCCAACTTTTTGAAAATGTAACTCGCGTTTCGCTAATCGGTCCCGGCGAATTTTTTCTTCTTCATTTCTACGATTTTCTTTGAGTTTTTTAAGTACCTTTTCTTGTTGGATTTTAACTTTTCTTTGCTCCAGTTTTGATTTTTCCATGTTTTTTAGTAACTTGATTCTCCGTTCCTCTTTTTTCATGCTAGAATTTTCCAGGTGATTCATTGAAATACCTGAGACTCTTTTAACGATTTTTGACTCCCTTTTTTCGAATTTATATTCAAAACTCGAAAAAAATTTATCAATAGTAGCTAAAAGTTCTATTTATTGATACGAATTTACTACTCAATCTGATACAAAAAAAATTTTATAGTCGTGATAATTTCTAATCTTGAACATCGACATCGTAAATTTTTTTAAACCCAAAATGATTATCATTTTTATAGTTGCATAAATGCCTTTAACTATATATCACCGATTTTTTAACAAAAAATTTTCAACTTTTTTATTTTACAATAAAATTCGATAAATCGTTCATAGGTAAATAAATAAAAATAGAAAAATGAAATATTCCCTACACAACTCATCATTAAAAATATTAAATTGTATACATCATTTTTTTATATGCTTGGAAAGTGATAAAAAAAATTGAAAAACTCATGCTTTTAAAATTATTACTTTTCCAATGTTTCACAAGCCCCACGTTCTGCGAGCTGAATCATTCTTTTCTCTTGGGAAAAATTCGCTCTTTTATTCAGCTCTTCGGTGACATTTTCCGCGTGAAATTTTCTGAAAAAGTTTCTGTATTGATTGTATTCTTTAAAAGTGCATCTGACGTCTAATTTTTCGGTGATGAGGTTCATTTTCATCAAATGCTCGATTTTCAAAGGGCGCGAAAAAAATTTGGCCAAGTGCTGATCGTGCAACGCTTCGTATCGGAATGTCTCTGGGGTAAACACGTTTATATCAAATTCCTTCGGGGTCGATTTGGCCCACAAATTTCGTCCTAGTTTTTGACGTGACAATGTATAAATTGTTCCTGATCCTGGAACCATTGGTATTTTCGCGTCCATTGGGAGTAACTTCCATTTTGGCAGACCAAAACTCGGCACAGTGCCTTTTGGTTTTCTCACAGAGTCGATTACTTTGTCGAATTTTCTGTGGGGAAGTTCGAAAATTAGAAAATTCTATTTTTTTTTTTTTTTATTCAGGGACGTCGTAACCGGAATTGGTAAAGGAGAACAATGTATATTCATTTTGCTCCTCTGTTATGTGAATATTGAGTATTGAATTCTAGAATTTCACAAAAGAGCTAGAAAATCGTACACAATTTTATAAGTGCTGAAAAATTCGAAAATACAACAAATTTTCAAGCACACGAAATGTATGAGGGTAAAATTTTCTTGATAGTCCATTTATTTTATCTAAAATCTATCAGAGCTTTGAATTCTAGAGTATCCTATTCAGGGATGTGAGGCGGTAAATTTACCAGTAAATTTACCGGTAAAATACTGGTCATGACCGTCATTTACGACAAGAAAGTTTTGGTCAATTTTGACCGTCAGTTTACCTTTCCGGTCAGAATTATTATGATGGTAAAAATTATTACATACTCAAAGATGACTTGAAAAAATGTTCAACTCGTTTGTAATTGCAGCTTTCTTTTTTTCATTGAATTTTAATGAAAAATGAAAAAAAATGTGGTTTCTTAAATAATAAATAATTGCACAATTACAACCTTTCCATTTGAAAAGAGTCATTTATAAAAAAATAAGCAAATTACTTCATAAAAGTGTGTTGTTGATTAGGTATTTTCCTTCAGTATCTTTATTTTCGGAAAAATTTCTATTTTAGGTGTTTCACGTCAGTTTTCTACACTAATTTTAAGACAAGAGTATTGTATTTTTCACTGTTAGGCATTGTAATTGTGAATCAGTTTCGACTATTGTACTTTTTTTATCTCCTATCTCATCTATTTGAAAAAAATTAGAAAATACTGTATAATAAATGTGACAGTGAGACAAAAGACTATTATAACTAACACTATAACTAACATCAGAATAAAAATTGTCTCTCAAGATGAGAGACATCATTAATCTACATTCGATTACACACTTCAATTACCCCCAATTTTCTATTAAAGTAAGCTTAGAAAGAGAAGGGGTGAAAGGAGAAGGGACTTCAATCAAAAGCTCTGTCTTGCTGAATAGTGATTGGACGAAACTGAATTATTGATAACCCTGTAAATTTTGCGAATTGTAAAAAATTGTAAAGGAGAAAGTGTCTTGAAATTTCATGAGGCATCGATGGTTTTCTGATGATCCACTGACTTTGGGACACCCTATATATTGTCCAGCAAACGCAGAAGTACAGTGACACTCGTGAGTTTTTTCTAGAAAAATGGAAAAGCCATTTATGAAATGTGAAATAACAAGATTGGTGATTTTCACCTGGAATTGCTGGAAATTTTTTGGTCAGTTACGTTAAGTCACATTTTTTCATCGATCGGTCATGACCGGCAGTTACTGACCAGAAACGAGCTCTGACGGTAAATTATAGTTAGCAAGTTTTTAAATTTGACCGTAAATAACAGTAAATGACCGTCAGGAATTACCATGACCTGACCTATTTTTTTTCTGACTGGTAAATTCACATCCCTGAACCTATTTATTGTAGAAATGCAGGAAAATATCAGAAAATTATCGAAATTCTACGTTAAAAAAAGGGAAAAATTAAATAGAAGAATTCTATGAAACACTAAAAATCTACAACTAAAATTGCGTTCTGTAAACTTGTTTAAAAATACTAAGAATTTATATGAAACTCTGAAGTTCAGAGCATCAAATTTTTTCAATTTACATAGCGATCAAAAAAAAATTATAAATCGAGAAGAAGACTACCAAATTTTATGAATGCTGAATAATATGAAAGGGACTAAAAATAACAGAAACATCTTAAATACTGAAATTCTATATAGATATTTTCTCAAAACTTTCTAGGATGGATTAAAATCTTTAAGACTTTTAATGCCAGAGCATTCAATCAATTATTAAAATTTACACAAGAATCCATCCAAATACCAGAAAATTCAATGAAATCGAGGAATATTAAAAAAATACAAAATTAACCAAAAGTTTAAGAAATTTTTGAATCGAATATGAAGAAACTGTTTTCTGAAAAATTTATTGAAATGCTAAGAATGTCTGAAGTTTTAAATTCTAAATTATTAAATTCTCAACACCTCCATTGGAATTTAAAAAAATAATAGACATCCACGAAGAACCCATAAAATCTTACCAAATTTGAATATTACTAAAAAATTGTGGTGAATTCCAAATCTACGAAAAAACTATGTTCTAAAAAATCATTTGAAATATGTACTAAGAATTCATAAAACTATGGAATTCAGAGCATCGAACTTTTTGAATTCACATAGCGATCCAAAGAAATAATAGTAAACTAGAAGGAAAAAGAAAATACTGCAACATTTCATAAATGCTTAAAATATGTCAAAGACTAAAAATAATAGAAACTTCTAAAATACTGAAATTCTATATAGAAAAATTTATGGAAATTATAATCTCCAAAACTTTTTATCTTAAAGTATCCAATTCTGAAAATTTACATTAGAATTCAGTGAAGTACCTACACAATATAAAATTCAATAAAATTTAAGAATATTGAGAATATACAAAAACAAAATTGAATATCTCCGAAATATTTGAAATCCATGAAGATACTGGTTTTTGAAAAATTTATTGAAATACCTAAAATGTCAAACGTTCAGATTCTAGAGTGAATATGCAATTCTTTACATCTATATTGGAATTTTTAATAAAATACACTAAATATCTGTCTATGAAGAATCTAGGAAATCTTACATACTAAATTTTAATAATAGGCACTGAAAAATGTAAAAATTTCTAGTTCTAATATTAGGCATAAATGAAACACTGTAAAACTATTTCCATTATAACTAAAATTGCTGAATATACATGAAACCTTTAATCTAAATGCATTTAATTTTAGATATCTACATTAAAATGAATAAAAATGTTAGATAATCGCCTAAAGTGTAAAGATACTGAAAAAAAAAACAATAAATGTCAATACAGTTACTAAAAATTTATGAAATATCAATTATCTTTAGAAGTTCTGTTTCTTGGAAAATTTTTTTAAATACTAAAATATAATATCTTTCAAATTCGAGATAATCGAATCCTTAAAACCTGTATAACAATCTACAACAAATGCTAAAAAATTCCATTTGAAAAGGGAATGTATTTATATTCATTAATACATTAAAATGAATATATATTGACCCTTTTGACATTTGAGTTTGCCCCTCTATATAAAATTTCGTTGCGACGTCTCTGTTATCATCTAATTATGAGTTGATATTATTAAGAAGCCTCTGTATATTACGTTTAGGTTAAAAAAAACGTTCGATAGAACTGAAGCTTAATCTGATAATTTCAAAATTTTCTTAGTTCATAAATTCCTGAAATCTAAAAATTAAAAATTTTTATTTTCCCTCCGTTTCCTCGTAGGCAGAATGCGATTGTCACGCCATAAAATTTTCTGGTTTGTGTATTAGTTTCCGATTTCGAGGGATAGTTCCTTTGATATATGCGATTTCATGGATTTGGTACTAAACTACTTACGATGGAATTTTGATGCTTTGGATATCAAAAGGTTGTAGTTCTTCCATATTCAGAAACTATTATCAATTGTGCATACTATTATTAATTTAAAATATCGCAAAATAGCGAAATAAACTGATTTGACATATTGACAACTGCATGAAACTGGTCTCGTATTCGTCTTGATTTGGTTAATTAATAACTCATAACCACTTATAAACTATGTTACAAACAATGTCGAGAATTTTTGTTGCTTATATTTTTCACTAGCGAATTTTAAGAAAAATGAAAATAATAAAGTCATTATAATAATAGAAATCAAAAATTTTTCAAGGCTGGCATTCCAATTCTGGACCCAAAATATTACTCGAAAATTTTATATAGCGAACTCTACACCATTTTAAGGCCCGATGAGGGCTGTGAAACGATTCCATTGCTCAACGAAAGAGTCGAAAATTTGCAGCAAGTTGGGCAAGTTTTGATGGAAAAATTCAATGGTCAGTACATAATAAATGACGAATAAACTCAAGTATAGTGAATATTAAAAATAATTCAAAATCAGTGATGTTAGGAAAAGAGGAACAAAAATAAAAGAAAGATTTCTAAAAAGAAGCAATGAACAAAGTTTTAAACTTGTATGTCCTGATGCAATTTTTTTGAATATTTCGTAAAAATGAAATTAATAAAAAAAGTGTTGAATGTTTTTTCAAATATTATGGGAAAATGATTTTTGTAAAAAATCACAAACGAAAACGAATGTATGGAGTCATCTGGAAATTGTAATTGGCCTTTTCCATTTCAAATCGATCAGTCCATTCGAGACATCATTTTAAATTTCAGGGAAACTCCAATACATTGTTAATTGATTGATTTAACAAAAAAAGTGTTTTTTAAGCCCACACAAAATTTATTTGCTAGTTTTTCTGTTTTTTTTTGCGAATTTATTTATTTCGTTAATTTTTTTGATGCTCGTAGTTGTTACAGCTGTAAGGTAAAATTACAAAAAAAGACACTAATTTTCATTTTACTTATTGACATAGCAAAAAACAAATCATGCAAAAAAATTTTTAAATTTAGCTTCTCGAAGTGCGTTTTTTTTGGTCAAATTATGATTTTTTTCACAAAAATCACCATTAGTTTTAACCTTAAAATATTCACCTTAATTGAAATCCGCTGCAGGTACGTTTGCGGAGTGTATAAAACGGAGCGAAAAATCGGCGGAAAAATTGCTGACATTGATCGTAAAGGAGTTTATGTGCTTCCGGGACGAAGCCAATTTCGAGGGCCAAACTGGTTTGTTCGTTCACATATATATGCGTAGGTGATCCAAGAATGAAAAAGTATGTTGAGCTATTCTACGATTTCAGTATCGCTCTATAAGAGAGCCCAAATATTGGTCGGCGATATATGGGCGTGCTTCAAGGGTAAAGACCTCGGGGAGTTTGGCGATATTGACGTTATAACCATGTTCGCCGACTATCGCGTTCCTCAAGTTTTATTGCACTTTGGGGCTATGAGTTACAGTCCATCTCTACTGAGCCTAGTGCAATCTGGTAACGTCAATAATCTATGAATGTTTATGAAGAAAAAAAAAAACGAATCTTTGGGAAATGATAGTATTGACTGTTTATATAATTTCCATTTTGAGATGTTAAAATTCACGAATTCTTTCCTCGACCTTTTTTTCTTTTCGTACGTTTGTAGTTTTAAATAGTGAACTTTTTTTCTCTATAGACACTGTGATGCAGCAAGGAAGTCGAGAGGAAGTTGAAATACGAGGAGTATCGATTGAAATCGTCGAACTCGTTGTAAAAGAAGTGAACTCGTACGTAAAGGAACACCCAGAACTCAATCTCTGCCCCTGCAACTCCATAATGGTCGATCACTTTTTGTGGGACTACCGCAGGGCTCACGTCGAAGAAATGGATGTAGTCCATTTTCACAAAGTCAGGACCATTTATTACTGAACGAGTAAAAGTCAACAGTACTATTAATTATAATCAACAATAAATACATTTTCGTAACTCATAACAATTGTTTTTTTTTTTTCATTATAACTCATCCTTATCGTAAAATACAAACTCGTCTTTGGATAAAAATTGCGATTTGTTCGACTGGTTGGAATAGATTTGTTAATGACGGCTTTCAAAAATGGTACGTTGTATGGCAGTCATGACTGTAAATAACTGTACAAAAAGGTGCGCAGTTGTGCTTTTTTTTAGCGACGATGTTGCCTTTGGAGCTTTTCCCAGAACCTGATGTTCTCGGCGATGTTCCCATGTGGGATCGTTTCCTCGTTCTCGGATTTTTCAAGTTCGACGATGGTGTCGATTTTTGTCATCTGCCGCGTGGGGCCCGACATCTTCGTGTTCGGCATTCGACGTAGTTCTTCGCGAACTTCCTTGGACAGGGAGCGAGCAGTTATGCTGTGCATACAGTGCCTCGGAGCTGGGATTACATGGACCTCTGGAGTCGCCGGTCTCGCATGGTTGGCTCTTTCTTTTGCTTTCGGCTTGTGGAGGAAAACAAAGTACATTACACGGAGAAAAATCGAGAGTAAATCCCACCAAAAACGCACGAAGAATTACCCAATTGCTGAGAAAGCGGGATAATTCCACATATCAGCAGGAACTATTCCAAAGAAAAGAATATGTACCGATCGTTTGGTAAAAATGTCTTGCCGTAAGGCTGTATTCACATTCTTTTTCTATACTTTTTCTTAAATGCAACACGTATAAGCGTGCGTTGGTGTCGGTGTGCGCACCGGGGAATTCTATTAATAGTCGCCGAAAAGTGCGTTTGTTTCCTTTGCTTCCCTACAGCAACTTTCACTCAACTTCGCTAGGTGGCTGCATGAAATTTTTTCTCGATTGCGAATTATTGTGGAAATCCTTTAAATATGGGTGAGAACCATATAGAAAAAAAAAGAATTGAGGAACATGACTGAACATTACCAATGAAAGATCAATTTCTAGCATCAAAATTTCTACCATTTCTACAGAAATGAATTTTTAAAAGAATAAAATTTCTTATTCTTATAAGATTTTAAAGGTTCTAAATCACTAAGGATTTGTATAATGGAGTTTCATTATTTAAAATACAAAACCACATTTAAAATCCTTCGAGGACGAAAAATTCTTGGTTTTTTTTGAAGCCCTGACGGTCCGGAGGCGTCCAAAAGGAATCCATAAAAGGAATTCTTTCAATAAAGACTCTAATAAATTGTATTGTAAACATGTTTGACGATTGTGGAGTCGAGGTTTGCCTAATAATGAGTCTTGAACTATTCAAAAAGTTTTTTTCGCCCTATCGGGTATAAAAATTGACTTCACAAATGCACGTGACTATTTTTATGCTTTTACAATTTTTCACGATATGTATGTAAAATTTTTATGAAAAAAACCATTACCAATGTGTTTTCGAGACAGATTTTTGTGCAAAATATTGAGATAAAATACATGAAATTTAACAAAATCGTAAGGAGTCCAAAAGGGAGCCAAATGGCGTCCATGGCGGCTGCCTCGGGATCGTCAGGGAGTAAAAAGTATTCAAAGAATCGGACGAATCAGGTTTCAAAGCATGTAATTTTTGCCGAACGTTTGGTAATTTTTATCACCCTGGCAGTTCGTTTTTACTGGACGTTCAGCATTCTGTCTCGAACATGGAATTTATCCCGCGTTTCTCAGCAGTTTGGTAATTCTTCGTGCGTTTTTGGTGAGATTTACTCTCGATTTTTCACTGCGTTTCACACGTCTGTTCTTGGACGCACTGAAATAGGCTTTATAGTTGAGTTTTTCGAGAATTGATAATAAGCCTTTACATAACTGCATGATTGATTACAACAACGGTCATTTTGACTTTGATTTGCACTTTCGACAACTCATTTATAAATAATGGGATATTTGATATGCCAAGATTTGATCCTGATGAAGGCCCTATCTGCAGCCGAAATATAGATCATATGGGATTGACTCATTATTTGAAATTCTGGCTCTGAGTGATCAGTTTTCCCTCCACACATGTAAAATTTAACACTGTCCACAGTTGTTGAATTTATATACATTTCAACATTACAGTATAGATATTTCCGTCAATTAACATTAACATTAAAGTGCATCATGTTGCCATAATGAAATTAGCAAGTTTTGACATTCTAGTTTTGGATAGAATTAGATATGTTATTCAATTAAATTTTTTTGCCCTTTTTTTTTGGAAATTACCTGCAACGGGAATTTTTCCTCCTTTGTCTCCTCAGAAGTCTCTACTAGTTTCTTGTCATCCGACGGTTCTACTTTCTCGTCAGCAACGCATTCTGCCAAGTTTTGGCCATTTTCCTGAGTTGGGTACTCCTCGGAAACGCTCTCGGGAGCCTCGGGAGAGTTCCTGTCTAGGGTTTCGTTCGAAGACTGCAGGATTCCATCGTCGCTGCTCTGGCTGCTCAAGCTTTTCCTCGTTAGAATGAACTTACTTACGTCACCTTTTTCGTACCTGAAAAAAGTTTTTCATCGAATTTATAAATATTTGGTTAGTTTTTGACCAAGAACTGAATTTTCATTCTTTTACCTGCAACGCAATATTATGGAACTTTGAATAATTTTGAAATCAAAATAGAATTGATAAAATTAGGCTCTTTTAAATTTATCGAAGAATCAAGTTATTACTGTGTGACAAAATTTTGAGTCTAAATCGCAATATGGATCTTCTTGGCAGATAATATTGGTAGTATCAATACGCACAGAATGTGAAACAGAAAATGAACAGAATAATGAATTTTTGGACAACTTTCGGAAATACAGGCATAATAGTTAAAAGTTCAGAATTTTTTTTCCAGAAACTGTAAAATATCAAAATCATGAGATATCAACCAATTTTTACAGTATTCGAATTTTGACTCTTAAGATTGCAATAATAAAAACATACAATGGAGAAAATTGATACATTTTGAAAATAATATAAACGAAATTCGCAAAGTTGGAAATTTAAACTCCACTATTTTTTAGTCTTTAAACATCAATAACAACATTTAAAAAACCTCAAAATTCAACGAATAGTTGCCAATTTAAGAACGAATTTCAATCAAAAATTTCTTAATAAGAAAAGTTTGAGTTTCGAGTGTCAAAAGTTAAAAACTTGAAAATCGAAAGCTACGCATACAGAGAAAATAATGCATGTCACGTCTATAAAAATGGGTTATTTTGGACAATCCTTAAAAAAAGATCTGACATCTATTTCAAGAAGTTTAAAGTGTGTAATTGAACACCAGAAACATACATATTTTTGTGGTGGCGAATCGTAATTGTTCTTCACCATTAAAATCGATGCGACTTAATTTTTTTTATGTAAAGATTTTATAAATAAATTATTAAATAATTTTTATGAGAAATGATAATATATTTTTATAAAATATATAATATGTAACAAAATCTAATGTGATACACTCAATAATAAATTTTTTAACGGAAAATTCTGAAAATAGTATACTGTGTTCTTTGAAATTTTGTCACGATTGAATTTTTTTATCTACTGTCATGAATGAGTCTACAATTATTTCTTTTAACTTAGATGCTAATTTTTTTGCAATAGTACACTTCCATTCAAGACTCGTTAAAGCACAAAAATAGATAAATAACGATCGATTTCTCCAAGTATAACTCGTGAGAAATAAAATCGTTACTTGCCCCTCGTTTGTCGTATTTTCAACTCATATTATTGAATTTTTTCATGTTACACAAAACGAATTTCAAAAAATGATCCTCTGTATTTTTTTATTTCTGTAAAATTATAAGTTTCTGAGTATTTCGCAAAAAGAAATTGATGAACCGAAAATACTTGAACATTTGATAAATTTTTCAATAATAAAGTTGATGATTTCTCTCCTAAAATTAAAGTAACTTAAGTTCTTATATTTATAATAATGTTTCAAAAATACAAAATCTCTATTCTAAAGATTAGGAAAATCACATATATCGGGTTATATTAGGAAAATTATATAATTTCCCAACTCACCTTCCGAACTTTGGATTTGTGTAAGCGATATTGGGCACCGATTTCGCCGGGCTCATGCCGTAAGAAAATTTCCCGTTGACGTTTTTCCTTCCAGAAACGCTATCATAATCTCCCTGAACGTCCATATTTCCCGAATTTCTCGAAACGTTCAAATGGTTTGACGATTGAGTCCTCCAAAGACCACTATCGAAACCGAATGATTTGAGGTCGAGTTTGTTGACGACTTTTCGTTCCGGCGATTTCCAAACTTTGCACAACTCGTTCTCGAAGCCGAAACTTTTCAAGTTCAATTTACGAATTTCCCCTTTTTTCTCCTCTGTCGAATGTGGGACTGTTGGTTTCGAATTTTCCGAGTTTTCCCGATTGTTCAGTTTCGCGTTGACCTCGTTTTTGCTGTTTTTCCTCTCGTTATTCAAAACTTCTGGAAGGGGGGATCCGTTTTTGAAATTTCGGGTTGAAAAGTCGAAATTGTCGATTTCTGTGGAATTTCGTTGCCACTGAGCGACTTTGGATTTCACGTCGATGAGGAAATCACCGTCCTGAAATATAGTTACCAAGTTTTTAGGTTCTCGTGATAAAAATGGAACGTTTGTTGCTACGTGGCGATAGATTGTATGAAATATTGAGTTGTAAAATGAATTTTTGTCTACGTGGATACTTGGTTCTTTGTCATCGTTGATAAGCCTGGCATTGCGTGGTTCTCGTTATTGCAAATTTTGTGGAGATTATTAAATACTTAATACCTCAGCACTCTTGATACTAGTCATTTCGATAGTACAAATCGTACGTAGTTTAGAGACTTTGAAACGGATTCAATTTTTTTGTTTGTTGAAGAATAACTTGAATTTTCCAGAATTTTTCTTCATTAATATTACATTCCTTTTTTTTGACAGGTTCTGAGTTTGAGACATGTGAAATAAATTTTTTCATTCGTGACAAAAGACGATTTTTTTTGATGCGATAATGAGTTGTGTTTTCTTTTGCATCTTCTTGTTAATTTTGGTGTTAATGGTGGTGACTAATTGACAGCTTTTCGGGGAAAAGTGGTTATTCACAACAAATTTCCATCCCCAATAAAAGTTTTTTTCGAAAACTTACCAAGATTTTTTCGGAGATAGAACGTGGAGAGAATTGGGATGTAATTATTTTTCATGTTCGAAAAGTTTGGAAGAAAATTGTTTGCAAATTTACTAAGATAATTAGGATGTTTTTGTAATTGAAAGTGAGAAGATTATTCAAAAAAATGTATGACCATATATTGACGATCGAATGTTTGTCTTTGTGGAAATTTATTGGGTATCTGTATTTCCTTAGCAACAATTTTAGAAAGTTTTAGAGTATCGATATATCATTAAAACTTTACAAAATTGAAAAACGTTTAACGTAGAGATTTTTCAAAATTTAACAATTTTTAAATCTTTAAACTCTAGATATTAGTTTATACCTAATATTTATTTTAAATATTTCTAACTTATTTAAAAAAATGTTTCTTAATTTTTGGAACGTACCGAATTTTATTCGAACGAAATTTAAAACTTTTGCGTAAATCATAGAATTTTTCAGAGTTTGGAATTCCAGTGTAATTTTAGGATTCGAAAAGATATTGAGTTTCTGATACTATAATGCATCAAAAAATCCTTTAAACATAAATAAACTATTCTAATTTTTTAAAAGTACAAAAGAAGGAACTCCTGAACGATCGAAAAAATGCCAAAGAACAAGAATTGCAGAAAGTTCCAAATCTCTCAATTAATATTATACACTTCACTCTACAAAGTATGATTATATACATGATAAATTTTTTTCTTTTAATTTAAATTTTTTACTTTTATAATACAGAATGTATCTTTCTACTCTTCAAAAGTATTGAGGAAAGTTGTTTTTAAATTTACTCATACAATCAGAATGTCCTTGTAATTGTTACTGTGAGTATAAACTATTCACAAACATTTTTACGTTTTTCTAAATTTCATAGAAGATGAAATTTTTCGTAGTTTTGGAAATTCATCAAGCACTACAATTTCTTGACTAAAACCAATTTTATAAGTTTTAGAATATCTATTCATTATTTTATATTCCGAAATAAAAAAACAATGAAAACTTATCGCATAATAAAAACCTTCAACGTTGGGATTTTTCATAATTCAAAAATATTTGAAATTTTGAAAATTTTCAGCGTTTTCAATTTTGAAAATTAAGTTCTCTTAACTTTGTATAGGATTCCAATAGATATTGTAATTTTGAGACTATAATGCATCAAAAAACTCTTAAAACATGAAAAAATTATTGTAATTTTTTCAAATTTCCAACTATATACTTCCTGAAAAAAATAGGAATCCTAAGAACTCACAAATTTGTCAAAAAATATTATATAGTTCAACCTACAAAGTCTGATAGTAAATATGATTGACTTTTTTATTTTTTTATTTTGAAATATTTAACTTTCAAAGAATGATTTCTTCATATCGAAAAAGTATCGCGGAAAATCGCTTGAAAAGTTAATTAAAAAATCAGAATGTTATTATAATTGTTAGTATGAGTATTCATTATTCACAAAAATTGTTAAAATTCATGACATTATCGCTTTCTAAATTTCGTGGAAGTTTAAATTTTCATATTTTCGAAAATTCATTCTGTATTGCATATTCAAGAGAACTAATTTTCAAAAAATTTGAGGATATTTATTCTTCACGAGATTTTCCTGAAATTGAAAAACTATGGAAAAATTGACACCATCATGAAATCGTTCAATGTAGAGATTTTACAGTACTTAAAAATTTGCAAAACTTTTGATTCTAGATAAATTACTTTTTACTAATATCAATTATTGTATGTTTTACTCTGCAATTGAATGATATAATATTCATTTTAATTTTTTATTCTGAAAATATTTAATTTTCATAGAATATTAGAGATTCTTAAATGTTTATATGATACAAAACCTTTTTAAAACCCTAAAATATGAAAATCGTATGTAGGTACAATTGGCTACTGCATATAATTATTTATACAAAACCTCTTGTTTCTCACACTCTATGTCTAAAAAATTAAGAGTTAAAAAATATAAACCCTCTATAATAATTCATTTTAAAACCCGCGATTCTCGGAGTTCTCTCAACGAAGCGAATCGTCTTTCCACAACCTTTGGAACAATAGGCGCTTCCAATTTCAAATTATTTTCATCTTCACTAACACTTTTTTCTTTATTTCTACGTTTCATGATTCCAAAATCCCCTGAATTAGAAGTGTCAAAAATTTCTCTGTTGCTCAACGATAAACTTGAATCCAAAAATTTTTTCATTAATCCTTTGTCAAACCTTCTTTGCCTTTTTGCGTTTACTTTTTTTCTTCTATTTTTTGTGTTTCTAACTTTTCCATCCAAATCAGTGAACCCATAAAAACTCAAAATCAACCCCGAAATGTCTTTTTGGCATCCTTCCTCCATTTTATTCTTCCCACCAGATTTGATTCCTCCGAAAGTATGCTGCTTCAGCTTCGCAAAATCTCCGATTCCAGAATTTGCCGAATTAGAATCAAAATCTTCTACGTCCGAAATCTCGTCCTCGTCCGACCAAAAAACTTGCCAAGTTTTGGGAACAGTGCTAAAAGTGCGGTATTTTGGGATTCCAAAAAGAGGAATTTTTTTCGTGTCATCGTTTCCCCAGCTGAGTTTTTCCGGAGAAAAGTCGTTGGAGATGCAGGTTGGAAACTCAAAGTTTTTCTCGGGATTCTGGTCCGAATTTTCATCTTCGGTTTTGGTTTGGATTAGATCTTCAAATGGTTGAAGTAATAGAGGGTTTTTGACAAAGTGGGCGCTCGAGTTTGAGGCTTGGAAAATGCTCCTGGGACCGTTTCTAAGGGAGTTTTCCTCGAATTTTCCGAGGTTGGAACTCACCTGGGGTTCCAAACCGCTTCCTGTTGAGGTGGAAAATTGGGACATCGAACTTGTTGGACGGCTCGTGTTCAAGAAAACGGCTGTGGCGCGCTGACCTTTTTCGCCACTTGGGGATTTGGCTTCGTTTATGTAGTAGTCTCTGCCATATCTGCCAGAATTTATTAGACCGTGAAACATGAATGCAAATGTTTCTTTTTTGAATGTAACAACCGAAGTTCTACAATAATGATATATTTAGAATGTTTGCCTACGAATTACAATATGTTTACAGTATTTAAAACCGAAGTTCTAAATTTTCAAAAATTGTTTTTGCAAAAATCTTTCATTCATCTAAAATTTAACATTTTTGATTTCTAAAATATTGGATTTTAATTGCAGAAATTCTGCTAGATATGAAGACTACGATTTGTCATAGTTTGAGGAATTCTGAATAAAAAACTCCAAATCCTTGGAGTATGTCGAAAATTCCGGAAATTCTAGAATTTAATTACGTAACTCCCTTGATCGAAAAGTCTCTGAAACTTCTTGAATTTCATGAATTCTGAATGCGATAGTTTTTGAAATCTAGGGAACATTTAAAGTCTGAAAAATTGCAAGATTTATTTATTCAATCTGTTTCGCTGTTCACATTATTTTGTACATATTGAGATATAAGAAACTATTTAACAAAATCAACGACCGTTTTGAGCCCAATCTATCATAGTAAACAATTAGGTAATAAATAAATTTTTTTTATCTAGCTTTTGACTATGAATTTTTTTATCTTCTTTAGGAATTCAAATAATTCTCTATTCATCGGAATAAACTTTTCCTAATTTTAGTATTTGGGTAAATCCAATCCCTATAAATAATTTTGATCCTGATCAAAACCTTAACAGATACTGAAATTTTTTAGAAAGAATTGTTCGAAAAAATTTTATAAAGTTTTTTTCTTAAGAGATTTCATCAGATATATTATTATAAGAAATTTCAGTTTTTTATAAGGTTTCGTATAGGGTGCACTTTACAAAAAACTGAATTTTGGTAAGAAACTCCATTTTTCCATAAGGTTTTCATAAAGAACAAAATTAATATTACTAAAATTTATTATTATTATCCGATGTATAATTAAATCAATAATACATCGGATTTACGAAATGACAAAAATGTCGTTCATAAAATTATTATGTGTATTTAACTGAAATATGTTAATATAATTATGAAAAGTTTACTCTTATTTACATTCCTGAATAGCATCAAAAAATGTATGGTCGAAAGTTAGAGAATAGAAAAAATGTTCAATGGAGAAATTTTTATTTATTGCTGAATTATTGACCATCTCAGATTGAGCTCCAAATGATAATTTATTTTATGAAATTTCGCATGTAAAACGGAGCGTGAGAATGTTGAAATACGATTCATGAACCTAAAGTTCATCATTAATTTTCTTGTATTTAAACTTCAAACTTTAGGAATTTGAAATATCCTCTGTATAAGAAAACTTCTTGATGGAATCTTCGTAATCAGAAAATAGAAAAGATTAAGTAACTAAAATTATCAACAAAACTTTCAATCTGGAATTTACGGAATTCTCAAATTTCCAAGTACCCAATATGTACAGAATGACAATTTTTTGAATGTTATTCCTGATTATTTATCGACGTTAATATGACTATTTATCATTTTAATTAAAAGAGCAATTTGAATTTAAAATTGAAATTCTAACAACTGAAAAAACTCTTTAATTTCTAAAACTTTTTGAAGAACCAGATTTTGAATTTAAAGATCTAAAATTCAGTAAAGAATCCTGAAAAATTTCGAGCGTTCTGAATTTCCTAAATTTCTTCATTTTTTTACGAAAAGTTTTCAGATCTAGTTATAATTGTTTCAGTAGTTTTTGGATTCATATTTTACCTCATTTTTTAATTTTAGTTCTTAATAGAACACAAAAATTTTCAAATTGCTGTTTTTCATCACTTATGAGACCAGTAAATATAATATACGTCTGAGTAAAAAAGTTTTTTGTCATTTAATGGTTTCGAAAAAGTTTCAAAGACAGTGGGACAAGACAAGTTTCTCAAATTGTTTTCTTCTCAGTAGTATAAACAGAAAATAGTCAGCCATTACCCTATAATTAACAAAACCAAACCAAACTCTACATTCAACAGTCTTTTTTTATCTTAGTATTTAATTTTAGTTTCGAAAAATTTCGGATGTTTCTCATCACTTGTAAAACCAGATTATATTCAGCCATGATATCATTATCAATTAAAAAAATTTTCTCAGATTTTCCATTGATTACGTAAATGTTATACGTCTGAGTAAAAAAATTTCAAGTCATTCAATGGTCTCAAAAAAGTTACAATGGGTCAATAGAAGTTTCTTCAATTTGTTTCTTGTCAGTAGTATAAACAGAAAATAGTCAGCCATCACCCTATAATTAACAAAACCAAACCAAACTTTACATTCAATAGTCTTTTTTTAATTCAATTATTGGATTGTATGTTTCAAAATAATATCAGATGTTTCTCACAACTTGTAATAAGAGTTAATATTTCTCCATGATACTATCATCAACTAAACAAATGTTCCAAGATTTTGATCGATCATGTTTATAATTTCATACGTTTGAATCACAAACTTTGAGTCTTTCTATGGTTCTATCAAAGTTTTAAAGACAATGAGTCAACGAATGGTTCTTAAATTTCTGTTTTTTGTCAGTAGTATATACAGAGAATGGTCAGCCATAACCCTATAATGAACAAAACCAAACCAATCTCTACATTTAATAGTTTTTTTTTAATCCTATGATTTAATTTGAGATTTTTAAATGATATCAGATATTGCTCACCACTTGTGAAACCAGTTTATGTTTAGCCTAACATCGACTAAACAAATTTTTTAAGATTTTTCATTGAACACGTTTATAATGTTATATGTTTAAATAAAAAATTGTTAGTCTTCCAATGTTTCCCGCAAAGTTTCACAGACAATGAGTTAACAAAAGTTTCTTAAATTTTTGTTTCTTGTCAGTAGTATATACAGAAAATGGTCAGCCATTACCCTATATTTAACAAAAACAAACCAAATTCTACATCGAATAGTCTTTTCTTATCCAAACATTTAATTTTAGTTCTCGAAATTATTTCAGATGTTTTTCACCACTTGTAAAGCCAGTTTATGTTTAGCCATTATACTATCATCAACTAAACAAAGTTTTCAAGATTTTTTACTGGTCACGTTTATAATGTTATACGTTTGAATAAAAAATTTTAAGTTTTTCAATGTACCCCTCAAAGTTTCAAAGACAATGAGGCAACAAAAGTTTCTTCAATTATGTTTTTCGTAAGTAGTATATACAGAGAATAGTCAGCCATAACCCTATAATTAACCATACCAATACAAACTTTATATTCATTAGTCATTTTTCTATCTGTTTTCAATTTGTTACAGCTGGAATTAAGATTTTTTTGTTAGTTCTGCCCATCCAAAGCATTTGAAGAATTCTAAATAACCTGGAAGGTGTAAGAAAGAATTCTGAAGTTTTAGAATTTCCAAACAATTCGAAAAAAATTGTAAAAGATTCTAACAATTCAGAAAACTTGTCTTACATTGAAAATTGTTCAATCTCGTGAAATCTGCAGGGTGAAATTTAATAAGCTCTACAAAAAAAATTTTCTAATTCTATTGAAGTTGACTACCGCACCAATCCCAGAAAGCTTCCTAAAGCTAAATAAAGCTAACTGAATACTTATAAAATATGTCCAAATCTACCTTGAATTGGTGTCAATGTTATGTCCGAGGTAAATTGCTGTTTCTGACGACTTTGGTTTTCCAGTTTTAGCATTTCTGTGTTCACAGAAAAAACCTGGTTGTAGTTTGTAAATTCTGGATTTTGTACTGTTTAACTTTTACCAAGTATAAAGCTATACTCCATTTTTAATTTCGTTCAATTCTATGTTTTTGGTATTTAAAAATATAAATATCAGAACAAAAAACGATGTATTTTTACAATTTATCTTATAATTATGAACAACTATTCTGAAATATTTTGTACTTCTAAATATTTTCATTTGAAAAGATTATTTGCTTTCTCTTAATTTTTGAATGTTTGTATGAAAAAAAGGTCTCTTTAAGAAAGTTTGCACATCAAAGCAATTTAAAATACTGAAAAATATTTTTTTTTGTTCTATGTTCGAATTTTCATCTTCGTTAAAAAATGAAATTTCTCGAATCTTTTAGGTTTGATTTTTACTTTAACTTCATATCAGTTGTCATTACCTTAATTGATAATGAAAAATTTTTTAGGAATATAAAAACTCTCGATAGTTGCAAAAAAATGTTCGCAAATGTTTCAGAAACCAATAAACAAGAGTCAAGTAATTTAACACAATTTTCAAGTTGATGAATTATAATTACCCCGAAAAATCCGCCATTTTAGAATACTGCTTTTCCAAAAGTCTTTTTGTAATGTTCTCCACGCTGTAGGGGTTATTTTCGATTGGGGCGGCATTTTCCCATTTCCTGTGCTCACGCTCGGCTAAAGTCCCTGTGAAAATCCGAAATGACTCGGTTGTGATTATGAAAGTTTCTCAACAAAACGGAAATTATGTTTCAAATTGTTTACCCGGTCTTGGCGGTGAAAATAATCCAATATTTTCCGCTTCATCAGGTTCTTCGGAGTTTTTCCTGTAGGTACAAATTATTCTATTTAAATTTTATAACAACGTCTAATTGCATGGTGATGATAAAGAGATTATTTTAATTATTCATTTTTCGTTTCGGAACAATTATCTGAAAGTTTTGTTAGGATTTTTCGTTCCAACAATTTAAAGTGGAAAGTTGAATGTAAGTTTCTGTAGTTAGCAACAATAAAAAAAAATCGGTAATTTTGTGATTTCTTATTTTCTAATCAGTAAGCCAGATTAAATGTATTGATTTGTGGAAAATTCAATGAAAGTTATGAAAATATTATTAAATTACGTGAATGAAACAATATTCTAATTTATCATCAATATTCAATGATTATTTTATTTAATTTTAATTTTTTATGATTTTTCTACTTACATGCCATTACTTGTAGAATTTTCTGTGGATCTTTTCAAACTGTCGACATGCCTTCGTACGACAATATCGTAATGTTCAGTGTACTCTCTTTCTTGTTGAATGACTTCTGTTTCTGTAATGAAATTTTTTGGAATATCTTGAGATATCAGAATTTAAATAAAAGAAAGTTTATATGAACAATGAAAACATTTTGATCGTTGTTTTATTTTACTGAAGAATAATTAATTTTACTACTGATCGTTCGATAAATTAACAATTACGCATTACTTATATCAAGAAATTTTCAATAGTAAAGTAATGAAGGATTTGCATGAAATTTATTTTAATTGGTAAATTTTTAAAACTAAGTCTTATTTTGATGTGGAGGGTATTTTATTGGTATTTTTAGGTGCACATCAAAAAGTATTTCGAAAATTCTCAAGAAGGCAATGTACAAAATAACTTCAGACATTGCTGGGAATTTTTTATACTTTATATTTTAGTTATCTCCTAATTAATTTTTGTACAGAATTTCGTTCATTCCTAATTTCTTTGGGTTACTTTAGAAATGCATGATTTTTCAATTTTTATGTGATTTTTTAGTGTTTCACTACTTTTCGTCACTTAGTTTGAAAAAACTTTTTTTTTTTTGTAGAATCTTCCAAAGATTGGAAAATTTTTTTATTCTAAAAAAGTTTTTTGGAGGCTGCAGCAAAAAACGTTTTGGTGCTCAGACAATTTTTTTTGCTTGTTTCGGGAATGTAAAGGTTTTTCTAGATCCAAATTTTTATTTCTTTTTCGTTTATAACCTCATACACCCATGAATATGTAAAATATGCTATTGTATTGTACTGCATTGTAAAAATCTTTGATCATATTAATAAATCATGTATTTTATTATAATAACAGAAAATTATTAGGAATCGTTAATATATTAATAACCTAAAAATATTAAGTTAGATTTTTTTCATCAAAACATTCCGAAAATTCTTTAGAATTCAATATGAAATGTACAAAATAATTTCAAGATTTAAACAAGTTTTTTTAGGAGCTCGTGATACAAAAAATATGCGACTCGTTTTATACAAACATTAAATGTATTCAAGTTGCTTAGAAAGTGATTCCTGAACAACATTTCAATTTTTTAACAAATTTTTGAAGTTACTCTATGAATGCATAATTTTTTACTTTTTTTGTTAGTATTTGAGTGTTCCTCTATTTTTCGTCATTTAGTTGAATATTCAATTCGCAAATAGTAGAATCCCATCATTTAAAATATATTTGTTTACGTTCCCACAAAATTTACTAGAGGCTACAGCAAAAAATTTCGTATTGTTCAGACAATGTTTTCTCTTTTTTTGGGAATCAAAGAGGTTTTAAAAGATTCCAATTTTCATCCATTTTTTATTTAAAATCCCTTATAATCCTGAAGATGTAAAATCTCCAATTGTTTATGATTGTACTGTATAATAATAAACTAATAATTTTAACTACAAAAGGAATACATAATCATATAGTATAGACAGATATGATTCCATATAATGAATTATTGTGGAATGTGAATACTTTGCCGTTTGGAAATATGAAATAAATAATTATCGAAAATTTATTGAAAACGTGAAAATGCTGGAAAATACTTTATCAACTTGCCAACAAAAGAAAATATAAATAATTTAATAAATATTACAATTTGACCATTTATTTATTAAAATAGACTTTTTCTCCTAATCAAATTACCTGGATCGTCATTCATCATTGTTTCTTCGAAATCGCCACTCGAATTCCCAACATTTTCAGCTTTGAAAGCGCCTGGATTCTGAGCAATTTCGAGTTTCTCGCCGAGTGAGCTTAAATCACTACGAATTCGCTTGGTGTCCTCGAAAACCGGAGTCGGCGCCGGCGTCAAAGGCGTTCCTCGTGAATTTCCCCTCGCCAAAAATGCATCCGACTCATTCAAGTTCAACGAGAGAGACTTGAAACCCCCATTTTTTATTCTATTCCTCGTCGCCAATGATTCCTCTTCTGAAAAACCACCATTTCCCGGCATTTTCTTCTCTTCAACCACATTTGTGCTTTTCGCCAACGTATTTTCCTCTTCCGAAAAAGTGCCATTTTCTCGCGTTTTTCGCTCGTGATTCGGAAAAACGATACTTTGAGCTATGGCATTTTCCAAGGGGTCGAATTTCTCTTCTTTCTCGGCCGATGAATTTCCAGATTTTGGCAAGACGTTGTTTATGGCCTCTTGCAGTTCGCATTCAATTTCCTCGTTGTCGGATTGAACGGAACATTCGGAAAGATCCGAGGTTTCTTCCACGTTTTTTTCGCCAATCAGGGCCCGGAAATCCTCGCTGGAGTTGGGAACCAACATAGAAACTGGCTCGGATCTCGTTTGGATTTTCTTCTTTTGGAACAACCAATTTTCTTCCCAAGATTCGACATTTGATATCACGTCCAAGTGACTCGAATCGCATTCTTCGTCGCTGTTTTCGCTGGAATCTTGGGAAGCTGCGAAACGAAAATAATTTTTCGCTGAGCTATGAATAATGAGATTTATATTGTTACAGTTATGTAGTTTTTGTGTTTTTTGTCAAAATAATAACAGTTTTTTTTAACGAAATCTGAGGTTAAAATGGAATCATCTACAGAATGAAAAATTGATGGAAAATTGTACTTTTCTTGGTGGTAACAGAAAAAAATTCTAGTAGACAATTCCATGGGCCTATATATCAATTAAAGTATAATAACTGTAAATTGTTGTTGACGTGTTTTTAAACAATTAGAACATCGTGGAAAAAAATCCACAATCACAGTTAACAAAAAAAAAATGCTAAGTAGTGCATGCAAAGAAGTACAGACCAAAGCTCAGAAAAAACCAAGGAAACGCATAAATTTTACAATGTGAAAATTTGTAAACAAATATGAAGGTTTTCATGACCGAGTAAATCTTTTGAGTCCGGATTTTCTTGCGAAAAACCACCTTGAGATTAATCTCGAAAATTGCGAGTCCCATTATTCAAGAATTATAGCGTTTCACGACTCGACCCAGTTCTGCAGTTTTTTTTTTTTTTTTGTAAACCACGAGAGAAGGATAATTGGGAAATTCATTTCGCCTTTTGGGACACTGAATCCGATTACACACGGACGATTTTAATGAATTTTCGGGTGCTTACGATCGATGATGTCCGCCCCCAGCTCGGGAAACGGTACGCGTCGAGTGCTACGGGAAACCAGATTTTCATGCTCATTTTCCGATATTTCTTCGTCCGTTGTGTACGTAGTTGTCACTTCTTCTACGCTTTCCTCGATCTGTAATGACATTTGATTTCACGGAATTTTTCTTTGAATAAGTTTGCAGTTATTGACGAACCTGTGCATTTTTTTCTTTTTCTCCAAAAAAATTTTAGGAAATTTATTATACTGAAAATTGAAATTATTTTTATAAATTGAAGTTTTTAGTCATGTCAGGAAGTTAGTTTATCTTGATAAGTGTGTTGTGGATATCTATTAGTATTTTATCGAATTTGAATAGGAAGAAATATTTGTTGAAAATGTTTAAACACTGATATAAGTTGAACTAAAAAACTATGCATCGATAAAAAGTAGTGTAAGAGTCAAGCGAACATTTTCAGAGTCTATTAATTTACCTAGATATTTCCAGGGTTTCGAAGTAATACGTTACTCTAAAATTTAACATTTTTTACTTAAACGATAACGTAAAGCGTTACATTAATTAACAAGTAACGGTAAAGGAAAAGAGTCACTTTTTTTCCGTAACGAGTAATGAAAATCCCGTTATTTTACGTTACTTTTGTCAGCCTCATTAAGTTTTTAGTACAATTTTTACCTTTCAAGGAATGTTCTAAAACTGAGATATAAGTAATTTTCAACTTCCTTATTTTTGAACAAAAAATTCTATATTAATAATTTTTAATGGAACGATGAGGAGTATTAGTAATTTGTGTAAAAAGATTGGCGAAGAATATGCTTTTTTACTATTTATTAGAAATTTTCACAATTCAAAGCATCGAATTTTAGAAATTTGCATGAAAATATATAAAAATGCTTAAAATCTATAGATCTCAAAATGTATAGCAGGATCTGTAAGATCTAGAGATCCTAAATTCTAAAAATATATGTTTATAGAAGTCTATAAAAAGATAAGAAAATTTTTCAAATCGTATAACTTTGTGAAAAATACACAAAATATTGAGGGCACTCTAAATCTATAAGTAAACTGTTTTCTGCAAAATCGATCGAATTACTTCAGAAATTTTGAACTTACAATTTTATTTCATTCTGGAAATTCAAGGAGATATCTTTAAAAAAACGGAAAAATTCCACAGCCTTCTATAAATAGTTAGAAATACAGAAAGAAAATACGTCAAGAAAAATACGTGTAATTATATAAAACATTGAAAATCTTTCGAATTCCAGAAATTCGTACAGCAGTATATAAAAATAATGAACGATCCTTGAACTCATAGAAAAACTGAAGAAATACGAAAAGTACTGGTATAAGTAAAAATTTATGGAGACAATGTTTTCTGGAAAATCTTGTAAAACACGGAAAATTTCATTGTGTTCGATTTCTAGAGTTTGAAATTCTCGAAATGTATATAACAATTTTTACTATAAAAATACTAAAAATACTAGGAAATTCTACAACAAAAAAAAGTGAAAATGTATTGAAAAAATCAAAGGAAATGAAAATCTTCATAGACGCAATTTTTTGAAAAATCCTCTCAAATGCAAATAATTTAATGAACTTTGAATTGTAGAGCATGAAATTTTTGTAATCTATGTATCAATGTACAGAAAAATAGTAGAAATTTCTAAAAATACAGAAAATTCTGCAACATTTTATACATACTGAAAAATACAAAAAAATTCGAAAATTCTAAAAATCTAGGTAGGTGTTAAGATTCTCTCAAACATCTTTTAAATTTGTGAATGTTTTCTTGTGGCTAACATTAAACCAAATGTCATATTCAGAAATGTCGTGAACTAGAAAAAAATGTAAAAATTAGAACAAGCTGATTGATTTTTTTTCAGTGTGAAAAAGTACGGATTAACATTTTTTATTATGTCTGAAACGAACAATTTCTATAGAAGGAAACCACGAGTATGTTGATATTGTTTTTTTTCAGCATTAGTTTTTCGATGTCTTGTTATAAATATTCGATTCGTTTCAAAAAGGAACGTGAAAGTAACGGGACATTACTATTTTAAGTGATAACGGCAACGAGTTACTATTTCTTTTCAAGTAATGGTAACGTAACGAATTACTTTTTCCACCTTTGTAACGGTAACGTAAGGTGTTACATTTTTTTTAGTAACTTTCTAAACCCTGGACATTTCTAATATGTTATCTCACTGTCATTTGGAACAAAACTATGTTTAGTATTAGCTATTGCTGTTTATAAAAAGTACGATTTGTTACTTTGGAATCACTTATTCTGATCAAATATGTTATTCACCAAGTAATTAAAGCGTGCGAAAAAATTTTCTTTCATTTAAATTGTTAACACTCTAAACATGTTTATTAATCTTGCAACCAGTAGCAGATGAAAATGCCTTTTTTTTCACAAATTATATAAAAAATGCTTCAACTTTTCCGGATTTAAAAACGGAGCAAAAATATTGACCCTCTTCAGTTTGTACATAACTATCCCATATCGATTATTCATAATTATCCGATATTAATAATTAAAAACAGCGAGACCTTTGGCACTTGGAAAATAGAAATGATGGCTCAGATATTATTAGGTTCACGCTTTTGAATAAGTAATTCCACGTCGGGTCAAGTATCCGTTAATATACGAAAAATCGATGCTTAGGAACCAGAGAAACGGAGCAAAATAATGATCGCAACTAAGATTCATCCTGTATTATGCGAATATCGGCGTTTCCTACCCCCAGGCGAAACCGTTGAA
The DNA here is from genome assembly GCA_028476575.1 of Platygaster robiniae. Taxonomy (NCBI): domain Eukaryota; kingdom Metazoa; phylum Arthropoda; class Insecta; order Hymenoptera; family Platygastridae; genus Platygaster; species Platygaster robiniae. The sequence goes on along the minus strand of CM052020.1, from coordinate 28,878,265 downwards.
ACCATAGATTTCGCAATTAATGATAACCGAGGGTTATTAATTCGCATCAAAATACCCGCAGTGTCCCCATTACAATTTTTGATGAAAAAGCTCATCTCTGGGAGACGGTCTATGTACCGAAAAGCATGAATTATTCAGTCTTGCGATCCACTTGAATAGTTGAATAAAGATACACAAGTGGCTGATAATTACGAAGGTATAGATATTCTGATGCAAACCAGAACGAAACTTGTTTGTTTCTTTTCTCTCTATTTTTGGGAGGGAAATTCGCAAGGTTCAAGGAGGCTTCTCGAATTTTAAATTTTATGAAGACGATGCACGACCTTGGTACGATTTTCCTGAAGGTATTTGACGATGTAACATGCATTTTTGTGACTTCATCGAGTTCGATTTTTGTTTTTTTTGTTTTTTGTGCACTCTTTATGGAAGAACCATGAGTGTTATTATTTTTCACGGAAAGTTTTCAAGGATACAATTTTACATATAAGAATTTCGTTTTCGAGAAAATTCTTTCGAACCCAGGATTATTGTTACTATATTTGAAATAGTAGAATTAATGTTTTTGAATATTCTTGTATGTAACTCTTTCAATTTTATCTTCAATTTTTTCTTTATTGATAAATAATTTGGGGTTTCCTGAAAATAATTATACATTTGTGACGAGCGAGACCAATGGAGAATATCCATTACTCTCGTCGAAGCAGAAAAAGACCCTCTGTAGACAACGGCCTACAGTGACTCTTGATCCGACTTTTTAAAGGGAGTCGGGAATTGTTTTAAGGATTAAAATAACAATACAATTGAAATACAGTTTGAATGTCACAACGTGACGTTATTATTATAAATAATTCGTTACACATAAATTCATTTCGATAACAACTAACTCCAATCGATTATGCGTATACAAAGTGACATTTAGTCCGATATAAACTGATTCAAAATACTCTCGATGTAATTTATCTCCGTTTTCATTTCACATACTCTTGGCTCTGGCAACATTCTGTTAATTTAATAACGATCTTATAATTTTCCTTGGAAATTGCAATTCTTCCGTTACTTATTCGCACTTCGTTTTCATATTAATCCATTATTCCCTTCCTTCACATAAATTCTATCTTGGCTTTGAAATTCTATTTATTATCTTACAACTCTAAATCCTATTTCAGTTTATTCCACAATCCGAATTATCACGTTTTTTATTCAGAAATCTAAATAATTAAAATGAGCCATCTACTTCGGTCTCTAGTTTATTAAATTAAGAATTTTGGCAAATCCGACATAACTATTCATTGATGGACGAATTATTGTATATATGTGCTATAATTTATCTATGAAATTGGGATTCAATTGCGCGGGAACTTTTATATATCGTTTCAGTTAAGATTACCGCCATCACTGCTCAGGCTGGGTCTGGATGCTACCCCGGTGGAGACGAGTCTCCCCTCCTGAACAATGACTTAAGCAATAAAAAGAGAAACTAAAAGTCCTGAACATGAGAATCTTAAATTGTCCTTACTTTAAAGTTCTTTTATCCTTGATGCCGACAGATAATGGACCTCAGGTACAACCTGAGCTTGTGTCTAATCGGTATAAGGCGGTTTTGAGGCTATCGGGCTGTCGTGAGGTCGAATCCTTGGACCTCGGAAGAAGTCTCTTTGCTTTCAAAACCTTTTTGGACTGTCTCTAGTGAGAAGCTGTCAGGTTAGAAGCTCGAGAACAACTTCGATTCTATCAAAAAACGCGCGGGTTTATATACGATTCCGAAAGGAAGCATTCGAACCCTTCTCGGTCCGTTTACGTCCGGTCGTCGTTAGATAAATTTCTGGACAGCGAGTTAATGTTACTTATCAAATTATAAAAGTTGAATGATCGAGCGCGTTGAATAGATAACAAGTTCAAAAAAATAGAAGTTGCTTTATCTTCTTTGTTAGAATCAAAAGAGGTTGAGTGACCTGGAGAATAGATAATAATTTTGAAATAGAAAATCATCGTCATTTGTAAAATGGATTTATTTCCTGTGCTAACATTATCGAAAGTCGAGTGATCGGGAAAACTAAATAGCGTAGACAACAACTAGAAAATTGTTTTCGAAAGGTTGAACGACCGAAAGATTGTAAACGAGCGAATCTTACCCCGCTCGTTACACATTTGAGAATATCTGTCAAAGGATCCGGAGATGGTTTAAAAATATTACAGAAACAACTTGCATCTTTTGACAACAATTACTTGGAGCCCATACATTTTTTTTGTATTAATGATCATCTTAAATAAAATTAAGTACATACATTTTCTGGACTCTTTAACTAATTAATAGAACTATCTAAGATGCTATATAATCTTTTAATTTTATCGATAACTAGTCGCTTGGTGTCAGTATTTAGGACAAAATGTACGATCTTCCATTTTGAAACTATTGTTTTCTAGACTTCAGAATCAATATCTCACATCTATGGAAAAAATTATACATAATTGTAATAACTAGAAAAAAAAAACTTTTGAATTTCGTTGAAGTAAGAAATTCGTGAATTTCCTATTTAGCTGCCGGAATTGCGAATTCAATATTTACGATACCACGACCTTGGTATAATTGCCCTGAAGATAAGCGCCTTTATCAGTGCTCGTGTTCAACGTATATGTGAATCGCGTAATGAAGGATTTCAATTTCGCAAAAAGTTGATGTTTGCGCGGAATACAGACAAAATTTCAATTCCCTAAGGAATGAGGTGAATGTTAGTTAACAAAAGTTTCATTACGCAATTGAAAATTTTGAAGTTTTTGAATGTTGAAGGAACTTAAAGTTTCGTTACTTGCAAAGATTTCAAAACTTTTCATTTAACGATGAGAATAAACGTGTCAAGTCGGGTCAAAATTGCAGATTCAAGGCTTACGAGTTTTTTCTTCATTTTCTTTCATGGAATCAAAGATCATAACTTGGAAAAGATTACACGATTTAATAGGGAAAAATTTTTATTGTTAGGAGGAAAAAATCTTAAACGTTACAATGCTGATCAATGAGATTAAACTTTTATGAAGTTGAATAGAATGGATAAAAAAAATTGAGATACAATTTTTCTGACAATTTTATTTGTGAAAAATTCTTCTCAAGAATATTAACGAATCTTGAATTTTCCGAATGCAAAATTGCTTTTTAAATTTTTCAAAGCCTATAAAAATTAATAGTTGTCGATTTGTGTAAGAAGTATTTTAGAGGCACTGGGTTTTTGAAAATGATCTTCCATTTCATTAAATCATAATTACTCTAAATAATGTTATGAAGTTCATGAACATTGTAAGATCGATGTAAATATAAAATATGTCACATTTATGGAATCCTTAGACACTCTTAGAATTGAAGGAATCCCCTTTATATAAGGTTATTGTTATGGTTTGGTTGTGAATTCTTGTTTTGTTAAATTTAATTGTTTTTAGAAAATTTAAATCACGTGACAACTAAATAACGCACTTTTGATGTAAATAAATTCTATCAGAAGACGAATTTTAAGAAAAACACCAGAATTCAAACCATAGAAATGAGAAGAATGGTTTGGGCTTAGTAATGTTTATAGAAGGTATAAAAAGGAAAATTTTTATAATTTTACTAGAGATTAAAGTTGTACAAAATAATAAACTCACCATTACTGATACAGGTGTTTGACTTTCACGATGTTCAGGCAATTCTGAATCAAATTCAGTTTTTCTTGCATTTCCCAACGTACCATCGTCTGTAAAATTCGAGTTCTTATAACTGTGGCTTCCCGCTATCACAGACAAAGTCACACATGTGATAACGTTTAAAATTTCATCAGAATATCATGTAAAATGAGCCTTATGGCAGAAGTGACTTTGTCTGTTATGGTGGGAAGCCACAGATAATACAAATTTAACAAATCTATTTACAAAATCATTCGATTATCCAATAAATCAAACTTTGAAAATAATATTAAAGATATTTATCTTCGATGTTGATATCATAGAAATGTTATTATGTAAATGTATGTTAGATGAAAAATATATAAACTCACCATAAATAATTACTGAACAATAAATAAACAATGAATGATTGGCAATGAATAATGATTATCATTACTCACTTGATTTTTACTTTTCAATTTACACCACGAATAAGTATTGTTAATATGATCATAAGTAATGATATTTATCATCATTTTTCACTTTATATAAAGAATAACTTGTACAGAACAAAATTAAACAACAAAAATTTGTTGTTTTTCAAAAATTTTCAGTTTTTCAATCAAATTAACAACTTACTTTCGTCGAGGGAAGTTTCGTTTCCGAAAATGCCAGAGTTCACGTCCTCAACCTTTCCATTTTCGCTGTTTTCAATGGCCTGCAAAAGTTGCAACGAGTTTTCGTTTAACTCGGTTAGGAGTCATTTTTGCAGTCTTTTTCACTCATTGCATTAGATCGAGTAAAATTTTTTTGGCTGTACTTTTTATTTAGAGTTTAAATATTTACGTTTTTGCTCATTGAGACTTCGGAATTAAAATTTTTTTGTCCTTAAATTCAATGTGAAGAGTATTTACATTCAACTATTTTTCAAATTTCAAAGTTAAAGTTGTGCATTTTTAAATGCAACAACAAATTGTGGAGTTTTTCATTTTTCCACACTGCAGTCTTTAATTGTATAGATACAGTTTTTCATATTTATTCGATTAAATTACTTTCTTTTTACAGTAGCAAATGTCTATACACAAATGCCTTGTTATACATTTTTTGAAACACTAAATTCTAACAGTCTTGATAAAACTTCCAAAATTTGAAGTAAACAATTATCGAATTTCCAATTTTTTTAATTCCCCAATTTCCAGACTCGATTAACTTTATTCTATGATTCTCTATTTCATATTTTTGCAAAGCAGACTTGCAACTGCTATGATCTTTAAGTTGTTTTTTTTTTGTTTATTTTTTTTCAGTTGATCATTTTTAGAATTTTAATCAGTTACTTCTCAAACGCCGAAAAATTCCATAATTTTTCAGCTAGTTTTGATGTTTGCTTCATTTTTGAAAATTCAACTATTCTTTGTTACATTTGAGTTCACTCGGTCTCACTGTAATAAAAAGATTACACGAACCTTGTTTAAAATGGCACTTGCTATGAGACTTTCGTACGGCCTATCCGACGTTGCAAGATTTTGTTTTTCGTCTTTACCGGAAGCTGCAAAAGCTGGCAATTTCCTGACTTCCGTGATCGCATTTTCGATGAGTTCTTGCAGAGACGTTTTAGCTAAATTTGGCTTATCTGATGGTGGATTATCTATGAAAAAAATATATCAATACTTAAAGATTTTGTATAGTATTAGAATTTTCTGCATACAATGACAATAATAGTAATAAAATAACAATTATAAAAGTTAAGTGATAGTAAGATAATTTTATATAAATATGAAAATACAATATTGTATTTACCTATTATCAATTGTTTCCGTATGTTATATACGTAATATAGAAATGGGTTGCATGTCATGAAAACACGTCGAGAATTTGTTAATAATATACGTATTCGAAGATTTTAAAAGATGCATAAAAGGTATAAATAGTATATTATAAACTTTAAGGGAGCGGGAATCACAATTATATAAAATTTATACTTTGCGTGTGATTTGCATTTAGAAAAATAAAAATATTTGTGGTGAACGAAAAATTCAAATTTTTTCTAGATGAGAGCATCATAAAATGAACCAATAGCTTGAAAACCTGAAAATAGACAATCTGCTTCCAAATCCAGCAGATCATCGTAGTACTCTAGAGAATAAATCTGATAAAATTTCCACAATAAAAATCTGTCAAAATTAACAGGTTTCATTTGTGGAATACAATAGAAAATCTGTTGAAACAACAAACAATCTATTTAATTAGACAGATTCGTCTGTTAAAATTTCTCAAAGGTTTAGATTATTCAGTTTGAAATTATTATAAGATGAACCTTTGAAGGTATTAACATATCCATATTTAGAAACAAGAAAATTTGCAAAATTGAATGATCTGTAAATGCAGTTATTTTTTGGGGATGATACATAAATCCACCAGTATTCCTTGAATTTCCAGCTTTGATGAAAACCTCTTCAGAGATATTTTTATAATTAGAATAAATTATGGAAATTCTTCAATAAAACAACAAGGAGTCTTCAATCACTTACAAAACTGTTCAGAAGTCCCATCCTATAGATCTATACAAATGTGATTCCCATAATTCATACAACTATATAAAATGATCTTGTCAATGAAAATTACGTTTAATAGTTGAATTATATATAATTCTTATCATTATAATGATAAGAATCATAGTTTCTTTGACTTTCAGACAGGAAATATATCAAAATTTGTAAAAGCAGAAATATGAAAAGTGATATTCCTTAAACGGATTGACATTGATGCTTTTTAACTCTCTCAAAATGTTGATCATAAACAGGATTCATTAATTTGGTATCTTCCTATTTATTAAACTGATTATTTCCAAGTCTGTGTTGAGATAGGACACAATAACTCCTTGTTAAATGAATAATATTACTTCTATGTTCCAAAATTTGTTGTCTTTAAGCATGTCTTCATCTCACGTGTTTAAAATCACAATAAGTCTGGGGCCTAGATAGAAAAAAATTTCGGGATGGGTTTACCGGAAAAATATTTTCCTTCGAGATTTCATAGTTTTTAATCTTCGGCAATATGGTAACAAGAGAGCGATTTTGAAACATTTTACATTTCGGAATTTAAAAGTTATACAACTTTTGGAATCCAGAGTTGCACATTTTTTATGTTCGTAAATAATGGAATTCTTTTTGTGTGATTTGTAATTAGTAACTGAGGTTTCAATTTTTTATAATAATACTTTTTGTATTTTTACCACTTTAAGGAATACCTGATATTTAGTTATATGGGCTTCTATAAAGCTTTCTAAAATACGATGCTCTAGGAATAAAACTTCTAAAAAATTTATATATTCGTATTGATTTTTGAGCAAATTTTAACCACACAGATAAAAGATGGTAAATTATTCACCGAATTTTGTGGTATTTTCTAGTATTTTCATATTTTTTTAATATTTCTATGGATCGCTCTATAGATTCTTAGAAATCGATGCTATAATATTAAAACTTTCAACGATTTTGAGAATTTCAATTGATTTTTCAGACGACAGTTTCTTTTATGAAGATTTTCCATACTTTTATTCCATATTTTTTTAGTATTTCTTCAATGAAAAGTATGTTTAAACCGATGAATTAAATCATTTGAATCGAATGTATTTTCATTGTTTTTTATGTAAATGTCTAGAATAGTTTTTAAAATTATATATTATTATAGTAGGTATTATATTAATAATTATGCTCCTGGACAGGAAGTTTTAGAAATTTCTGAGAATATTATTTCTACATAATTTTTATGTATTGAAAAATTTCTGGTAAACTAGCAAGCTAGTAAACAAGTAAACTAGTAAGCTAGTCAACTAGTTAGCTAGTAAACTAGTAAACGAGTAAATTATTAAGCTAGTAAACTACTAAGCTAGAAAACTAGTAAGCTTTTTTTTTCATATTTTTGTAGTAACATATATGAAACAATGGAGGTTTTCTGAGTATTTTTATAGATTACTTCTATTTTCGTAGATTGCTATACAGTTTGAAAAAACTCGATGCTTTAAAATGCGAATTTCGATCTATTATTAGCAATTCCAAGAATTGATGATAAAATCACATTCATATAGATTTTTCATGTTTAATATCGTTTTTCTTTTTTTGTATTTTTGAAATATTTGAAAGATTTTGTTGCATTTTCTAGAATTTTTATAGATTTATAATATATTTAGAATTTGATGCACTATAATCCCAAAATTTATAGATCGTAGAGGCATTTGTCAAGATTTTTCAGAAAATAGTTTTTTCATAGAATTCAATTAATTTCATTATTTTTTTAGAGATTGTATTAATCGAATGATTTTTATAATGTTATATGGATTTTACGTAGATTTATAGAATTTGATGATTTAAGAGTCAAAGTTTCGTAAATTTGAGCATTTTCGTAGATTTTTCTTTTTCTTGATTATTCACTGTGTTGCAACAATTTTTTTGATTCATATTTTCTACGCGTAATTCTACGTTTTGATAATTTTTACTTTTTTATTAAAAATATACTTCTAACGTTTTCATGCATTTTTTTAAAACTTATATTTGCATTGTTTATTGATGTAACTTCTTTCATTTTTACATTAAATATTTATTGATTTTATCAGAATTTCGAGAGCGGTTTGAACCCCCAAAACCCCCCTCTGCCTACGCGCCTGCAATAAGTACAAGAAATTCTATGAACATCTTGTTTGTCCATATTTTTTAAATTGTATTTACCTTTGTAAATAATTGCTCTATTCAATTTATTGTTTGTCCTATAAATTATTCCAAACTCATACTTTTTAAAAAGTTAGAAATCATAACATATAAACTCTCAACATGTGGTAAATTTAAATTTTTTCCACCTGATTGCTTTTTTTTCTATCTTTCAAAGTCCCAAGATCAAGTATTTTCCTCCTAATATTAATGTATATTATTATAATTAAATCCATAGGATAAGCATGAATTACTATGAATTTATGAATTATCTTTAAATTTTCATAAAAGAAACTGCTTATCAGGTGATTTGAAAATTTTATCATCAAGACTCAAAACAACAGTTTTCGTCTGATGTACTCCATTTTGGGAATAGGAATTATTATCAAGTTGGTTAAATAAACCAGTCAGAATGCAATCCATACTTCTCTCTAATTCTTTTTAATTAGAAATAATGCAAAATAATTACGAGCAGATTATTTCTATTTTTATTGACTACATCCCATATTGCAAAAAATATCGGTTTGAATTCGAACTATTTATTTTTATATAGTTGTAAAGGAGAGAAGGTATTGAATGCACTATTCCTTCTCTTCTTCCCACTATGATCATGACGCCAATGGCTTTAGATAAATGGAGACATGGGTTTTCTCTGTTGTAATAAGCGGCGCTTGATTTATGATGATCTCCGAGGGTCTACACGCGACCTTCACCTTGTAGAAATTCTCGCTTGTAATAGAAAGCACGAGCTGAAATTCGCGCGCAAATATAGTCATATCCCATGAATCTAAACGACACGAACTTGTCCCTTGCGACTTTCCCGTGGCAATTAACGGGACCGACCTTTTTCCAGTACCGCTTTTCTTTTTTCACGGGAACGGCAAAAGTTAATGGATACGTATTTTCCCGAACGAAGATAGTTTTTTTCTCGTGATTTACTATTATTTTCGAGGCCGATTGGGAAAATTGTCGAGAAGTTATTCAACGATTTTTTGTTCGGTTTATTTGGGAGTTCTGACTGTGGAAATCCTACAAATGAAAATTTTTTCATCAGTTAAAAGTTGAAGGTTTTTGAAAATTCACGAGAATTTTCCGAAAATTGCTCAGGGATTGTGAAAAATTTGGTGAGGTTGACGAATTATTTGGAATGTGGAATTTTAATCAGATTTTACATCTGGTTTTAAGTTGTATTGAGTAGTACTTTTTTATGAAAAAGATTGCTTTTAAAGGTTACGTTCATTGATTAATAATGGACTCGAACATACAGTTATTTCATATGAAACAAGTTTATAATCATTTCGATTAATTTATTAGTGAGCTGGAAATATCAACTACTAAAAGATTATTTCATTAGTTATTGGAAAAATTCGGCAGGATGAAAAATTTTCCAGTGGAATACGGATATTGGAAATCATTTTAATCGAAATCCTGTAGAAGCTAATTGAGAAAATTGGTTTGGACGATGCAGATGACCCTAAAATTTTTCTTTTTCAACTTGAAAAAAAAAAAGTTTTCATACGGTTACGATTCATTGCATTTCAAGCCAACTCAAATTCAACTTAAAACCGAATGTAGCAGAATCAAGGTGTTTTTTAATTTGACTTTTATCATAAAGTCAGTCTGGAACTTGTGAAAATACAATTGATTCTTATGTTTCTAAAACTTAGCAAGTAAATGAAACTTTTCCACAGTTCGATAATCTTTAGTTAATATTTGTTGAACAGTGACTAAAAATGTCCTTGAAGAAATATAAAGTTTTCAACTTGATTTTCAGAAAAAGATTATAAAAAAGAAGAGTTTTCATGTATGCAAGAATAATAAGGAAATGCATGAAGATAAATCCTAATTTTCGTGAAAACTCCTTTAAAAAAAGTAGTGTTAAGTTTAATCACTTCATCATCTACAAATAAAAAAAGGACTTATATTATAATTATTCATAATCGAACGATAATGTAACTATAGTAACGAAATTCAGAATACTGCAAGTGAAAACCTGAATAAAAATTTAAGAAACTTAAAACCTTGAAATTTTGAAAAGGTATTCGCATTTTTCGGATTCACATCGAAACTAATGAAAATAAGGATATCGAGAATATTTTGATAAGACACACATTCAAAAAGCTGAATAATAAGTAGAAAAAAAATTAATTGGTATGGTATAAAAACAAAAATTTCCGAATTTTATTAACAAAGAATGTTATGACTCGATGAGCAAAAAGATCAGAAACTTTAAAAACAAAAAAATTATGATTGAAACGTGAGTATATTGAATTTGTGGATGAGAAGATTTGAATCTGAAGCTACAATAAAATTAAAAATTGAAAATTTGGAAAACAAATATTCATGATCGATAGACTTAGTGCATAATAAAACAATGTAAATAGTTATCAGGGTTGAATACACTGAAATCTACGTATTGTAAAATGCAATAAAATGTACCCTATGTGAACTACTTGAATAACTGAAAGATCGAAAATTTCTAATCGACAAAATCCAGACCAGAATGCTTGGCTGAAAATTTAAAAACTGCTTTCTTCATCTGTAATTATAAGTTTGAAATATGAATTTGAAAAATTAACAAAATTCAAATTCGTATCTCACATATTTGGATTTCACCGACATTAATTACAAAATATTACCACTAGTTTTAACAAATGAGAAAATTTTGAATATAACTCGAGGACATAAAAGTCAAAGATTTTCTTTTTAAATGCTTCATTGCGTCATAAATTTTCGAAATAAAAAACATATTCAAAACTTTTGATTAAGACTCAATATTTAAAAAGTGATGTTTAGAACAAATAAATATAAGTCAAATAAAAACGTTCCTCCACCAAGGATTAGTGATCTCAAAACACTTATCACCTGACGTAATTTTTCTTCAATTAACCGTCAATATGAATTGAAATGAATACTATTGGGTCGAAAAAGCGAAATTTCGGGTGTAGAAAATAATTACCATTTTTGTTAAAGATGATGAAATAGGCGACGAAGGCGACCACGAAAGCACCAATTAACGTCAGCACATGCACGATAAACAGAAGTGCCATTTATACAGACGCGAGTCTTTCACGACACAATTTGTTTAAAAAAAGGCCAAGTTCGATTTTAAAGTGCTATGTTTCATCGTACGCGTCTAACTCGAAAGTTATTAACAAACTGAATATAGTTGACCACATTTCTCACTTTCAAGTATTACAAGATGTCGCTTTGGTTTTTATGACGTTTCGTTCTGTTCAGGCCTTCTAATCACGAATTTCATTACCTATCTTCATTAATAAGTAATGACAGCAATATCTGAAGTCTGCCATTTTGATAAGCTTAATTTTGTGCAAAGTTTTTTAATGTTTTAAGAAATACAAAGGAGTTTGATAAAAAGACGTATTTTGAGATTCTTTGTTTTTTGTCAAAAGGTAGATTCAGTCTCGTATATTGAAAATGAGGTTGAAATTTTTACAATCTCTACAAGAAAAAGAAAATTACAGTTTCCTCCAACAATCTTTGTTGCATAAGAGTTCTCGTTGATGAAGTCATCGTCTTTTTTCATTCTATAGATGAAAACGTGAAAAAATGATCGCAAATAAAGGCCAAGTTCAAATTCGAGACCTCATAAATACGAAGCTACACCGATCTCGCCGGTTCCATTACCGTTTTTACGCCGACAATATTTTGCAGTCCTGACTCTATTCATATGTATGAATCCTAATGACCTTTTTACGCTACGTACAATCATCTTTCTTGCCACTTTTTGTCGCGCTTCTTCTGATATTTTGCAAATGAGGTTTTTTGTCCGCGACGGAACTTTACGCGAACGAAAATGTTCCTTGCACTTGTGGGAATACAGAAAATCATGATGCTCCTGTTGGAATTTGTAACGAGTTCATATTTAAAAAAAATTCATCGTTAACTTTTTTCTGTTGTGAGGTAAATTAAAAAAATTTTTAATGGAAACGATGATTGCTCAACTTTAAATACCTCAATTACATTGACAAAAGGAGGACAAAATTATATTGGTTTAACGATTGGTATGAATTCGTAATAATTTTTCCATAATATCAGAATAGTTTTTATATTGTAACAGCAAATGTCGGAAAACCGGCAGAAATAATGAGTTTTCCTTTAGAATTTCGATGGATTTATAATGTTTTAGGATTGAAAAATGTGGAGCATCTAATATTGTCACTTAAAGATTTCCTTTACTTAAAAAGTAGGTTATTCGAGAAAATATTTTCTATAATATGTTATAAAGTTTCAGTATATTTATAAACATTTTGATCATTTTTATTCTGAAAATGTTAACATTTTTCGAAGCAACTATGTTTCTAAGAATAAAATTTTCAAAACTTATTTAAACAAAATGTTGAGTTTTACTAACTTTACTAAAAAGTATTTTTAGAATTCTTGGATATTGTAAAATATTCAGTATTTTTAGATTGAATCTAATCTGAATGATTATTAAAACTATATATTCGTTAATTTTCAACGGGTTGAAAATATTTTGTTTCAAGTAATTGTTCTTTTGACATCCAGTTTTAGAAATCTTATTCAAGTATTTTATGAAAATCTGAAAATTCAGTGATTGTCTATGCAAATATTCCAGAGTTAAAAATTTTCTTTGGATTTCAAAAAATCTTGCTGTGTATTCAAACGAAAAATTTGCAAAAAATTTATTTATTGGCAAAATTTTTGAAAATTTTTGAATCTATTGCTCATTTCTGAGTTAGTGGAATTTGAGAGGATCCTTTTAATTTTTTTACTTTGTTTACTAAAAAATTTAATCTTGAAGTATCATTATTTTAATGATAAAATTATCAATATAGTATTCCCCATTTTTATAACTTGAACGATTTTTTAAATTTATTATGAATTGTCCAAATTATAAATGAAACTATTCCAAATTGAATATCACAGATTGTGTATCTGCAACTATTTCAAATTTTCAAAGTATAGTTATAGAAATAAAAAAAAGTCAAAAATTTTGCATTTATAAAAACTTATAAAAAATGCGCTTGTTCCTCAGAAATTTAGACGTTTCCGAACTTGAGAAAATTTTTTAAAAATGTTCTTTTCACTTTTGGGAAAATAAATAATCATATATATTTACGTTCTGGTGGTGTCAAAATGAATTTATATAAAAAAATTTATCGTGAAGTTTTCGTAATGTGTGTTTAATTGAAAAAGTAAATTTATAGCAATAAAAATTACTCAACTAAAAGAACTTGAATTTTATTAGAAGTAACAAGTTTCATTAGCTTCGTGATTGAAACAGATTCATTTTAATTCTTCAAATTATTATAGTTTATTTATTTTGACAACTGCCAATTTCGGAGAATTTATATTTTATAATGTGTTTTTTTTTTTCAAAAATGTCAATAAGATAAAGTTTAAATATGAGAAAAATCAAGAACGCCTAACATCTAACAATATCACTTGAAATTTTCCTAAACTCGAAAAGTAAGTAATTTTAAATACAATGTTTAAAAATGATTTTTGATTTTGAAATTTGAGTGTATTTGAAAGTAGTTTTATAATTTTTTCATCGCCCTAAATCCAAAAATCGAAGCATTTTTCAAGAAAAAAAATTTTTAGAGAAAATTTTCTCTACGAACAAGGGAATTTTTGAAACTCGTTGAATTTTTGAATTTTGTAAAAAATTTACTTTTCTCTCATTTCATCCAGATTTGATGAACAATAAAATTTTAACAAATATTAGCATATTTCTAATTAGATAAAAAATTATTTTGCAATTGATTCGTTTATTTCTATCAAGCTACGAAAATGTCATGAATGTATCCTCTGAAACTTTATATATCAAAAACAATTCATAAAAGTTTTTAGGAAATTTAACATTTCTAAATTCTGAAAATATCCGAGTTAATTGAAAAATATTTAAGTCACGTATTTGACTTTTTTTCGAAACTTGTGTCTGTGAATTCAGAAAAATGAAATTTCGTTCGAAATTTTTTAATTTGATAAATCTGCGGAACGAAAAAAATTTCTGAAAATCGAAAATCCTCTGTATTTTTTATTTCAAATGTTTCAATCTGATGAGGGTAAAATTCTCATAACATAATTTTTAGAAAAAACAATTTATTATTTGGCGGAAATGAAAAAAAATTTTGAAACTATTTGGATTGCTAAAAAATATTGGTAAACTATGAAAAGTCTTATGAATAATCTTTGCTTGTTGTTTTAAAAAATTAAACCTGGGAATAAAATTTTCGAAATAATAACGTAGAATATCAACTCTGTGTTTTACAATTCCCAAAATTCCAAAGATCTTTGAAATTAATTATAAATCATTCACATTTCTATTGAACAGGAACAATGTTTAGGTTCAAAAACAATGTGATGGAAATGATACAATTTTTTAAACTTTACAGTTATAAAAACTTTGAAAAAATTTGTTTGTTCTTCGAAAGTCAAAACGTTCAAGTACTTGAAAAATATTTTTGCAATCACTGTATTGAAAGTTCTCAAGGTACGTTTATTAAAAATAGCGACTGTTTTGTCATTTTTTTCATAAATTACGAAAATGGATTATAAATGCTGGAACACCAAGATCGCAAACTTCAAAACTGTATTAATTTTATAATTTTTCAAACATTGAATTAAAATTCAAAAGCGGAGGGATTATTCAAGTTTCAAAACTTAAAACAAGTTGTTTATTTTTTACTTTTTTGAATTTTCAAAATGTCTGTTCTGAAATTCGAAACTCCATAAATCGCGAAATCTGAACCAAAGATTTCCGACCTCGATTTTCGTCATTGTAAGCAAGTCTCTTCAAATTCAAAGGCTTTCATTGTATTTCCTGAATTAGACGGAATTTTATTCAAAGTGTCGCTGTCTCAAATAAGATAACATTCTTCCGCGATCGCCGATCGAGAAAGCCGATCGTTGTTTACGAGTGTTGAATGTCCTAAGAGCAAAGCAAGAAAGTGCACCGATAAATTTTCCTTGTCGATAAAAAATTGCCGATACGTATGTGGGGCGATGAAAGTTTTTCACTGAATTCAAAAAGGATTGTTCGATTATTTATTACTTCTTATCATTTTCTTGTTACAAAGACTGCAAACTGTAAAAAGAATGTTCTGTTTTAAACATAAAAACTAACCTAACAAGTAAGGGAAATCCTAGAATATTTACAAACAGAATCAATTATTTAATAAGGGTTTCTCGAAACTTTTCTAATTGTTCAAATATTTAAACATATAATGTATTATCAGTTAGTCAAAAAATCAAGTTTATGCATTTTTTTCAGTTACTTGTCGAGAATGACTGTTTTTTATTATCAATATTTAATCTAATATAAATTTTTGATTTAAATATTAAATATTTTGTAATACTACCCAATAACGTGTAAAACACAATCTTAATAAATCTATTTATCGTACTCTTTTATTGAAATACAATATTCAATAAACTGCCAAAAAATTGCAACTTCCTAAACAAAGAAAAAAATTTGGCAACAATCACACCCTCGTCTTCATTCAAAATCGGTTCCTTTTATCAACTCCTGTAGCACAGTCTACTATGTATTACATTACACGCACTAAGAGCACGATTTTCCAAAGTTGAAAAATTTCCGAAGGCTTCGAGGAAAAACAATGCACTGAAATAACCGGCGTCATATCACGTAACCCAAGTCTATTATTGTACGAATCGCGATAACATCGCGACGTTGGAGTTTCCGACCTGACTTAAGGAAGAATTGCCTGTTCCCTAAGCAAAATTTTTTTTCCATTGGGGTGGAGGTTCATTACGGGGGTCGCGGTAATGGAACCGGGCGAAATTGCGGGCGACGAGGAAAAATGATAATCCTCACATGATAAAACACCCACGTAATCACTCGATTGGCGTAATCTCGCGGGCCGCTCGGTTCGCGACTGAGCGCGGCAAAGGCGACTTGATATGTGAGCGACGTACCCCAGTTAAACCTTACTACGGCTTCTCTAGTGGGGATGCTTTTTTCCTGTTCGATCTTAAGTCTTTTCTAAATTCACATCTTTGGTCTCGGCGAGTTTTTGCTCGCGTACGTGGACGCTCGCGTGACGCGACATCAGTCGCCTCTGTCACGTGGAGATTTTGTGGGAAAATAAAAACAATGGCAATGTTTGATAGGTTACTCCTCGCGAGGTTGCGGTTACGGTTTGTGAATTTTCGGTGATCATACATTACTGATCATAGAAACCGTATAAATGGTCATTTTTTCGATTATTCAGTCTTATTTAATGAATGTGAATGATTTAATCGATGGTTTTTGCAGGATGTGAAAACGCGATGTAAGTAACGCGATACTATAGAATGCTGGACTTTTTATTGCAACGATAACGTAAAGCGTTACAATAACCTCAATAATCTGTATGCTTCATTTTTTGTGAATTTAAATAAATGGAAGGTCTAAAATGATCTCACAGAGCCACATTCAATTTCTGTCTTCAATATATTTATTCCTTCAATATTTCCACCTCCTATTGGGTCCTCATCAGGATTTTTACAAAAATTTCGAAAAATCTCTTATAAAAAATTTCTAACAAAAACAATCATGAAGAAAAGCAATCGAAAAAAATTTTTTTTACTCACGATTACAAAGATTTTTTTCTTCGAAAAATTGTGATCGGTAAGAACCAGATTGGAACCAGCCATCATTAAAACTTTCTATAACTGAGACAAGATCACAATCAAGTCGTCATTTTTTCAAAAATAATAAATATATATATAAAAATTACATTTATTAACAAATAACGATAGCAGGAACTAGTTACTTTTGTTCGGCAATGAGTAATGAAAATCCTGTCATTTGTTTTACGTTAGTTTTATCAGTCTCATTAAGTTTTTTGAACAATTTGTAACTTTTTGGGAACTTTTCTGAAACTGAGATATAAGTAATTTTCAACTTCCTTTTTTCTTGAATAAAAAATTCTACCATTTAAAATTTTTAATTGAATAGAGTGAAATAATAATAATTCGTGTACAAATACTTTTACATACTTTTACTTACAAAAACACTTTTTCAATTTTTATTCGAAAGTTTCACAATTAAAGGCATGAATTTTATGGAAATAAATGTGAAAATACATAAAAATACTTAAAATCTATAGATCATGTTAAAAAACCTAACGTAGAGTAATGAATAGAAAAAAAAAAAAAAAAAATACTAGAAATGCCAGGTTGTAATTAGTTTTCTATAAATACTATTAGATTCTTAGAAATACATGCAATTGCAGATGAATCAAAAAACTTTCATTTCTCGTGCATTGAATTTTTAGAATATAAGTATATAGAGGTCCATACAAATACGAGAAAATTGATCAAATCTAAGAAGTCTGCATAAAGTTAAAAAAATATCGAGGGCCCTCTAAATCTACAAAGAAACTGTTTTTTGTAAACTCGATCGAAACACTTCAAATATTTTGAACTTTCAATTCGAGGAAATCTCATTTTGTATATGCATATCTTGAAAAAAACCGAAAAATTATGCAACATTTTATAAATACTTGAAAATGCAAAAAGAAAATACATATATACAGAAAAATACAAGTAAATCTATGAAACATTAAAAATTCATACAACTTTGAATAACTAGAAAATCTCCCAGAAATTTATAGAGCATTATTTAAATATACTGAACGATTCTTCTACTCGTAGAAAAACTCACGAAGGACGAAAAATACTGAAAGAAATAAAAATCTTTTGGGACACTTTTTTCTGGAAAATCCTCTGATACAAGAAAAATTTGATGATCTTCAAATTTTTGAGAGCTCGAAATTCCCGGAATCTAGTATTACAGTTCATGTAAAAATGCTAGAAAATCCCGTAACATTTTATACATCCTAAAAAAAAAAAATTGTTTTAGAAATACTGAACAATCTTTTAAATCGGAAAAAAACTGAAAAGTGCCAAAAAAACTAAAAAAAAAAAAATAATCTACATAGACACTATCTTCTGAAAAATCCTCTCAAATACAAAAATTCAATGAATTTTGAATTCTAGAGCATGACATTATTGAAATCTATACAGCAATATACAGAAAAATAGTACAAATTCATAAAAATACTAGAAAATCCTGCAACATTTTATACATACTGAAAAATACAAAAAGTGTCAAAAATACTATAAATCTGGGTAGATAAGATTCTCTCAAAAATTTATTGAATTCGCACATTTTTCCCCGCTGCTAACATTGAATGGAATGTGGTACATATTCAGAAATTTTTTCAACTTGAAAAAAATATGAAAATTCGAATAAGCTGACTGATTTTTTCTTCAAGATTGAAAAGTACCGATTAACAAATACTTTATGATTTTCCTCACTTAAAAAAATTATTGATGAAGAGCTCGTCCTAACAAACAACAGATCTCGCAAAGATGATGCTGTGTTTGAGCAAAATGTTTTGTTGTAGCTCAAAAAAAAATTGAACAAGTCCAACCTTTTTTGCCTCAAACTATTTTATTTTGTCTGAAATAAACAGTTTCTAGAACAAAAAATCACGATTACGTTGATATTGTTTTTTCATCCTTAGTTTTTCGACGTCTTGTTATTTACATTCAATTAATTCAAAAAAGCAACGTGAAAATAACGGAACGTTTCCTTTTTTAAGTGGTAACCCTAATGAGTTACTATTCGTTTTCAAGTCACGGTAACGTAACGAACTGTTTTCATTACCTTAGTAACGGCAAGGTAACGCGTGACTGTTTTTTGAATCACGCGGATGAATATTTTTACTCAATATGACATTCTACTTTCTTTTATTCCACGAGAAAAGATGAAAAAACCCAGTATTCAAGACATAAATGTATACGTGCAAGAAACTTTTAAAACCGACATTTTTAATGGACACTTTTTCAAACATTTCAGAAATTTTTCTGGTAAACGATTTTACACCACAACTTGGGAAATATTAGTGCACATACTATTTTGAATAAAAAACATTCAAAGGATGGAAAACAAGTTTTTTCCATACAAATATAACTGCTGTAAAAAAGATAGCCACAATTTCAAAAGGCTGTTTTACATTCCACGCTAACATACAAACTGCTTCCCTATAAAATTGAGTATACTGTTACGTTACATAAAAATGTCGAGTGAGGATTACGGTCCTGAAGTAATGGTTTTTACATGGTAAGTTTATCCAAAAACCAAAAATCTAATCGATAATATTTGGCACTTTTAGAAAATTTCAGACCTTTTATTTTAATAAGGTTAAATGATGGAAATTTCGAGTATTGTTAAAAGTGTAAATTCTGTCATATTTTGAAGAAATATTGAAAGAAACACAATTCATGAAATTATAAACATTTTCTGAAATTCTGCACAAATTTTGATTTTTATAGATTTATTGACAATTTCTATCATTTCTAAAGTGTTCTGATTTTTCAAAATTTGTGATATTTCTAACATTGTTCTAGCTACTCAAATTTTCGAAATTTTATAAACATTTGTCCAGCTTAGAAAGATTCTTTTCGGTTTTAGAGTACTTTTCAAGTATTTCAAATTTGTGTTAAAATTTGAAAAAAACACTGTCGTGCATATTTAGAAAAAACATTATTCTCAACACAATATACGAATTATTTCACATTTTCTGAAATTTCACAAACTCCACGAATTTTGGACAATTATATCGATTCAACAAAATTATCCATGTTTTGAAATTTCACACTTATAAAAAAACTGCTGAAAAATTTTCGATGGTCATAAAAAACTGTTCAACCCAATGCAATGAGAGTTTACGTAATTTTTTAGTGTTTTTTAAGTTTCTCAATTTTTTATTTAAAAATGTGAAAACATTATCATACGTATTTCGACAAAATACGATAATGAACCCCCCCCCCCCACCAAAAAAAAATTGAGTCATTCACTACCTACCCGGAAAAATTGACAGAAAAATTTGTTAGTTATGATACCATTCAGAAATGGAAGCAACTTTTTGTAAAAAGTGTCTCTCTTTCGTCCTTTTTTCGTTATTACATTTTGTTTCGTATTCTTTAGCCATTAGTGAATGGACGAGGAAAAATAGAAGTAGTGAAAATTTTTATCATTGTACAGGAGTTATTTAAAAGTTTTAGTTGAAGTTTAAGTTGAAGATTAATTCAAGGTTAAAAATATATTTTCTTTACGTCGTAACGTAATTAATAAGAGCAACTCCAAATATTATGTTTCCTTTGTGTATGAATCTTCAAATTTGAAATTTAAATACAAAAATATATTTTTTCTCACATTTTTTTTTGGATTGCGCGATTCGAAGATAAAACTTTTGTTTTTTTGATTTTGTGTTTGGATAAACTTCAACTTGAAGTCTGAAAAATTATGAAGTTCTGGGAAATTTAACTTAATTCAAGTATGTTTCAATGAAATTCGTTTAGTTATTTAATTATTTTATTAATTTAGTTAGTTAGTAAGTTTTATTAACTCGCTCTATGATCTCTAGGACTAGAAAGATGAATAAAATGACATTATAAAATATAAAAAATTGAAATATGTTTCTTAAGATAAAAAATATTCTTCTTTCACAGGTTCTCCAAAAACAAAAACCAATTGCTGAAAATCTTTCCGAATCCTCATGAATTTGAAACTTTTCTCCTACCTTTAAGAATAAAAACATTTTGTTGAAAAAGTTCGAGATTTCTGACAACATAATATATTTTTCGACAACTTTTTCTCTACCTGACAATCCTTCTTTGAAATGTAAGGATTCCAGCTTTCAGTGCATATTGTGACATTTGCTTTGATAACACCGTTCACTTTTTGTTTTAGCGTTTCGATGAACGGAATATGAAGAGCGTTTCGAAATCTTGGGTAAAAACGTATATGGCAACGGATCGATGTGTGCAGTCTTGCGATAAGAACTCAAAGCTACCGAGTGCGGTGCATTCGAGATCGTAGATAAGGTGAAATATTGCGGGACCTGCTTCCGTTTCTCATCCTGCAACTATGAAATATCGGACTTTTTCAACTTTTTTGCACCGAAAAAATAAACCTTTCCTCTGCCTCCCTTAATTCTCTTTTCACGTGTTTTTTTACGATCGCGGAATTCAATCATCCGGCTTGAACGGAAGCGCGCAAAAACTGTTTTGACAGGATTTATTATGTGACCAGTCGTAAATTTTTTGCAAGTTTTTTATCGAAAATTCTCGGGTGTATGATGAAAAATAATAAGCCTAATAAATCGAAATTTTTCAACGCATGTATTTTCTTTCATTTCATTAAATTACTGTATGCATTTTTCAAATAACGTAGAAACGGGACAATATCTTTAACAAGTGAACCTGATGACCTTTCCTCCAACCTGACCGCGCAACCGCTTTTCATTCCGTTTATCGAAAACAATCGTTTCCCGTCCGGTTGACACGGTTTTAGAAACGCGCTTCCAGAGAAAACTGGAAAATCATCGATAATGACCGGCGATTCTTCCAGCTGGAAGTGGGTGAACTCGAAAGAACGGTTTTCGAATCGACAATGTTTCCTCCAGGTCGGAGTCAAACATGGAACGCTACATACTTGCATTACAAAAAAATAAAATCAAGAATGACGAGTACATTCTATTTATTTCTCTGTCAGTTTGAACAAGTTTTCTGTGAAAGAAACAAATTAAAATTCAGAATGGATTTGAATGTCTTTTGGCAACTCTGAGAAATATCAGAATTCAAAAACTACTCATAGATTTTTATCTATCAGTGATTTTTATCTATAAAGTGATTGCATTAACTTCCAAACTGGTTGCACCAACCATAATTATAGTTGAGTAATCATCATCATTGATATGTTTGTGTTAACTATTTCGTTTTATCTATTTGGGTTACTTTTTCTTTATTACCGTCTACGTAGATCTTTGAACTGAGAGGAAATCAGAGAAAGGAATGCCGCAGAAACACATAATTGGCGCCCATGACCCAATCGGTGTCAATAATTGTTGCATCAATTAACAGCCCACACGCTAACCCAATTCTATTCGACTTTTTCTCGAAGATAAACGCTCGCTAAAGCAAAATCGGCACGTGAGATTAGTGAAGCTGATGTATACAGCAAGGGAGTAGATGAAGAAGTGTCCTTCAGAATTATAAAGTCTCTCTTAGAAATTCAGGGGTGGCCGAACGCGATTTTTCCAGTTGGGTAGTAAATGACTTAATTATTTGGGGGAAGGGGGTTATTATCGTATTTCGTTGTAATATGTATGATAATGTTTTGTAATTTTAAAATAAAAAACTGACAATGAGGAACTTGAGAAACACTAAAAAATTACGAAAACTCCTACTGGGTTAAACAATTAGTAATGATCATTGAAAAATTTTTAGTAGTTTTTTATAAGTCTGAAATTTTAAAATATCGAAAACTTTTTAAATTGATATAATTTCCAAAAATTCGCGAAGTTTATGAAATGTTAGAAAATGTTTTTAGAAAATTTTAGAAAATAATTTCGTATCAATGATAATCATGTTTTTTCAAAATATGCACGATCATGTTTTTTCAAATTTTTAACACAAATTTGAAATACTTAAAAAGTACTCAAAAACAATAAAGAATCTTTGTGAGAAGGAAAAATTTTAGAAAATTTGTGAAATTGGAGTAGTTACTACCATGTTAGAAATTTTGCGAATTTCGAACAATCAGAAAACATTGGAAATAATAGAAAATGTCAATACATAAAGAAAATCAAAATATATTAAAAATTTAAAAAAATGTTCATAATTTCATAAATTGTGTGTCTAACAACGTTTCTTTAAAATATGAATATGAATTTTTCTCATGTTTCTAAGGAAAATGTTGTATAGTTGTAAAATATTCCAAAATTATC
This sequence comes from Platygaster robiniae, assembly GCA_028476575.1. Classification (NCBI taxonomy): domain Eukaryota; kingdom Metazoa; phylum Arthropoda; class Insecta; order Hymenoptera; family Platygastridae; genus Platygaster; species Platygaster robiniae. The sequence continues at coordinate 28,855,140 of CM052020.1, read as the reverse complement.
AAAAAATTTTACGAGTTTGGCATTTTACAAAATCCCGAAAGTGTTTAGTAGTTGGTTTGATGTTATTAGAAACTTTAAAATTTTTGGAAATTCATAACATATTCAAAATTCCAAAAACTGTCAATTATCCTAAAAAAATCGAAATGGCAGTAGAATTTCACAAAACATCCATTTACTTAAAAACTGTGTTCATTATTATATGTAGTTCAAAGTAATAGGCATGCATAAAAATATTTTTTTTAAATTTTTTCGTGAAAATTTGCATTACTTGAAAAGCATATTCGAAAATTGAGAAAAATCTTGATAAGTTAGACAATTTTGAAACGTTTTCGAAATTTTTAAATAGTCTGCATTACGTTCAAAATTTAATAAATTTTCCAACATGAGAAAACATTTGAAAGTTTCAAAATTAATAAGAAATTCAAAAAAAATGGAGAAATGAATTTATATTGTTTTCATTATCATACATAATTATTATTTCTTTAAGATATATACCTATAATAGTATTTTTTAAATTTGTCAAGAAAAATTGAAAAAACTTGAAAAGCCTCAACATATCACCAGAAATCTTCATGAGTTGCACAAATTTTCGTAAAATTTTGACAGTTTTTTGATAGTTGGTATGATGTCGAAAATTTTGAAAATTTCGGAAAATAACACATAGGAAATTTAAAAAATTTTCAATAATTCTAGAAAAATCAAAATTTTTGTTAAATTTCGGAATATGCTCATTAATTTTGTGAATTGTGTTAAATATACTTCTTCAAAATATGTACAATATAGGAAACTTTTTTTTTGAGTAAGTATTTGGAAGACTTAATTTATTTAAAAATTAAGGAAAATCTTGCATTTAGTCAGGCTAATTACCATAAGTTGCGAAAAATTGAATAGTCTATGATGTTTAAAGTTGCAACAATTTTTTTTAAAAACAGAAAAAATTTAAAATCCCATACATTGTCCATGATTCTGACATATGATTGAAAATAGTAAAATTTCGGAAAAGCTCGTAAATTTTATAGATTATAGAAATTTTTGAAAATGCTGTAAGACTCCAGAAACTGCATGTGATTTTTAAAACTTTCAGAATTAAAAAGTTTTCACAAAAATCCTAAATTCTAGACATTAATAACTCTGTGAGTTGTGAAAAGTTAACAAGTCGATAAGACTAAAATTTATAAATTTGTACATTTTTGCGTAGGTATTGTTGGATATTTTACCCATCCAGAATTTTCCAGGTGGATATATACACTGTCGAAAAAAAATTTCAAATTTCAAATGTCTTTCGTTGACCTTCTTTTACAATCGTGTTTGAAATTTCATGGACACGTATATTGGATATATTAATATTAATATTTTTCATCAAAATTAATTTAATTGTAAGAAACTAAATGTGTATATATTCGAAAATATTATTGCATAATGAAATATGCAATATCATTTTCGTTATAAAATTTATATTACATACAATAGAAATTATATTTCAATGAAACAGCTTTTGATCAATTAGGAAAAATATGCTCCAAATAAAATGTATTACGTCGAAATCCTCTTGAATATAATAAAGTTTTAATATACATGTTCATCGAGAAATTATTTAGGGTTAGAATGATTTCAATTTCTGATATATGGTACATATATAGAATTGAAGGTTAATTATTTCCAGAAACAGTGTCTATTTTTCTTATAAATGCATCTACAAATTTAATAGACAATTTAATATGCAGTATGGAAAATCTGTTTTTAAGAAAGTCTCTTAAATTTAATAGAAAAATTTCTAAGAGTGCAGTGCTAACCACCATACCCATATCATCTGCTGCCCCTACAGAAATTCCCTCAGTTTTTCAGGATAAGTTCTTTAAATTAAGAGTTAAATAATTTAATTTAATCTGCAATTACCGAATTATCATTTTCTTTCAAGCCTTTGATATTTCGAAAAAAAACTGTACATTAAACTCTGATACACATTTTTGTCGAAAGGCTTTTTCGGCAGTGTAAAACCATACACAATATGATACATCATCATGTTATCATCAAATCATATATTGTTTATTTATGATATACATAGGTTTATTATGTACCATATTATTCATTTATAATGTACCTTATTTATTTATTATGTACCATATTTACCATTGGGCCTTGAGGTTGAAGCATGTGGTAGGTGCATGAGTTTGGAGCAACTGAGATTCTACTACACAAAATTAAAGAGCTTGCACCTCTTGCTCCAAAAGCCCGATTGTATCGCATCCGAAGCATTAGCCGATTCGAGTTCAAAAAGCATGCATTTTCTCGTAGTGCATTAAAGTCCCCGAACCTCGACAATCACACACTATTTCTGTGTCACTTACGTAAGGTCGCTACACGCGCTTTGTTTGCATCGCCGTGACGGAGTCGTTTTCGCCTTATCTCGAAATTTTTTTCATTTAATCCATTCGCGATGTTTGCTTTCACGAAAAATCGTGAACGAGCGTGACTTTCGAGGTGTTTGTTTCGCGATTTTGAGATAACGCGCAACTCGATGCCTGCGTCGTTCTGTTCATCATTATAGCGCGAAGTGGATTAATGACGGTTTCAAGGGAGTAATTATGAGACGGCAAAAAATGCCGGAGGGAAGGGAAAAACACTTTGAGGTATGATTAGCAATCATTGCGCTATCGTGGATTACTTTGAAATGCTGCCGATGGGCGGATGCTTGATTTTCGTGAAAGTTGTGGAAAGGGGAGTTTTTTATTCAGGAATCATGTGTGGTGGAAACAGATTTAGAAGATCGGGGTATAAAGGTATTTATGTTCATGTAATTAATCGGATGAAATGAATATTGATGGTCTTTAAAATAAGTATTTCAACGAGTTATATGCTTGAATTGTTGTTAAAGGGCGAAGGCAAAGGTTTTTTTTTGCTAGGGTTGAAAGTCCTTCTTAAATTATGTATAGAAAAATTAATCATTATTTCACATGAAAATTGAGGAAGTTATGAAAATAGATAATACATTATTAATAATGCATAAAAATAAGTACATAGATAATAAAAATGAAGTAACCAATAAAAATGAGTGACAATTATTCAATAGGTACCAACTTAAATCTAGATGACATAAGAAACAGTTTTACGTAAGTTCTTAAAGTAAAATGAAATTGAAAAATTTCAATTTCACTGGCTCAAAATGAACGACAATCCTGGATGCATGAGAATATTTAAGAATTGTATTTTTGAATGTTTGGCTAGAATAATGCTCAAGATAAAAATTTGGAAAATAGGTTGAACGCAGTAAATAATGCAGAAAAAGTAAAATTTATAAAAATAACTGCAAACCTTTAAAACTTAGATTTTTGGAGTAACAGATTTTAGAAATCTGCGTATGATTCTATCGGAATATTGAAAAATCTGTCGAATCGTTCAAACATTAAAAAAAATACCTAAAGTTATAAGAATTTATGCAACTTATGTTTTCTAAGAAATCTAATTCAATAATTGAGATCTGTAATGTTTAAAATTTAAGAGCATCAAATGCTAAGGCACGTATAGTAATGTGTAGAATTACTAGAAATTCATATAAATACTAGATGACACTGTATGAGTTCATAAATACTAAAAAAAAGAAGAAATTCTAGAAATCTATGTAATACCAAATATCTTTTTAAATCTTGTTTTCTCAGAAATCTTTGGAAATAATAGAAATGCATCGAAATTTAAATTCTAAAGAATCAAATTTTTAGAGTCTGTTTAAAAATCTACGATAACACTATAAATCTTCTGAAATACTAATAAATCTTCAAGAATTCCACGAATTATAAAAAATGAGGAAAATATATGTTAATACGTATGGATTCTGTAAATATTTTTTTTCCAACAATTTTTATAAATTTCGAATCCTAAAGTATCAAGTTTTATGAATTTATGTAGAAAATCATATAAATACTAGATAAGACTGCATGATTTTATGAATACTGAAAAATATAGAAATTCTAGAAATCTATGTAATACTAATTACATATTTTTTTAGATGTAATTGTCTTATAAATCTGTAGAAATAATGGAAATGTATCAAAATTTAAATTCTAGAAAATCAAATTCTAAGATTCTATTTAAAAAACTACGAAAATATTAGAAATCTTTTGAAATACTAGAAAATATTTTAGAATTCCATGAATATTATAGAATGAGAAAAAAATATGTTCATACATGAAAATTAAGTAGTTATATTTTTTCCAACGATTTTTGAAACTTCGAATCCTAGAGTATCAAACTTTATGAATCTGTATATAAAACCATAAAAATACAAGCTTTAAATTGCATAAATGCTAAGAAAATATGAAACTTACTAAAATTACTAAAATCTGTATAAAAGCAACTTTCTGAAAAATCTATTTGGATACCAATAAATGCATTAAACTTTGAATTCTATAGCATCGAATTCTATTATAAACCTATTTAGCGAACCATAAACAGTACTTGAGATCTATAATAGAACCATGCATTTTTACAAGATTCGTTTAGTTACAAAAAATAAGAAAATTCTAAAATATGAGAAATACTTCAAACCTGCGTTTGTACTATTTTTGCAATGAAATAACAAAAATACTAAATTCCTTTATAACCATGATTCTTAGAGCATCGGATAATAGAAATGTGAACAGCGAATTTATATCAAAATCTGAAAAAATGCCAGAAAATAATGCAAAATCTTATAGTTAGCCAAAAATACGAAAATTTCAGGAATCATAAAATACATTCAATCTAAGAAGATGTTATTTTCTCAAAAATTTCTAAGAATACTGGAAATTTACATAACTTTTAACCCTAGAACATGGGATTAGAGAAGTTTATGTAGCAATCCATTAACAAATTATAAAATTCTTTGAGTTGTATTATTACAGCAGAAATACGAAAAATACTACTAGGCAAAAAAAACAGTAACTAAACCTTAGTTACCTCATAAAAATTATAAAAATCTGTTTCCATGATTGAAATACGTCACTGCAAAATTAATTCACAAAAATCAAAAATCCGCAAACCTGAACTAAATTAGTCATATTACTCGAAAATTCCTTGATACGAAAAAATGGGAAAAATCACACTCTCTAATCCGGTCGTCAAAGATAAAAAGTATGTGCTTGAAGTTCCAAGCATTTAAAATTAAACGAAAAAAATGAATAAGTTAATATAGGAGCAGAAAATTCTCTAGCTGCTTTTGAACACTTTTTCGTTTGTAACAACGAACATGATGCTCTCCAAAAAAATATTTGTCACACCTCCTATCATGATAAAAAATAAAAAAATGACATTGTTTTTTATTTTCGTTTAATTTTAAACATTTAGAACTTCAGGTACATCAAAAAGTAATAAAACTCCGGGAACAATATATTCTTCTACTGAAACCTTCCCCTAAATTTTTTCTACTCATACTTCCTTGCTGCTCCTAGTTATAAAAATACTTAGTTGAGTTTATAGATCAAATATAAATCGTGATTTTTCAATGACGTTACAGTTTACAAGTTCGAAAATATTCCAAATCTGGGAATCAGAAAAGTTCGTTCAATTTTTGAGATGTACTTACTTATGAAGATTAATTCCAAAACCACAGCCAAACGCGCGACAGCTTCTGTTAGTAGTACATAGTACGTGTCCATAAGCTCGTTATCTGTTAATGCGTTACGATCAAAAATTAGGTTTGTTAGTTCTTGATAAGTACATTTTTCTCAAAGCAGTAACAAACGAACATAAGCCCAATTCGAATACAAATAAAACAAAAGGATCACTTTCAAAACTCGCAAACATAGAAAGTAACTTAAAAAATTAGTCTTTGAAATAAGTTCTCAATTATTGAACAAACATTCTGTTCTTTTCTATGGAACCATTGAATGCACTCTAAGTATTTTTCTGATAAACCTGCTGAAAATGTTCTTTAAAAACAAAATCTTCTGATAAAAATCCGAAAATTAAGGCAAAACATGCTGTTTTTGGCAGTAAAAAAAGAACGTTCTTCACCAGGGATCGAAAAAATGAGGCAAAAAGTTACTGAAAAGTGACCGATTGAGGAAATTTCAAATGGTGCATTGTGTGCATTGAAGTAATTTCTGCCAGGTTGTGAACGCGAGGACGAAAAATGCGTTAACGAGACAGAGCAGTTATTCGACCGAGCGGAATAAAATCGGGAATGTGGGATACGTAGTTGGCGAAGCTGAAGCGCACTCACACGAGCGGTGGTCGCGAAGACGAGGATCCACCGGTGCGTCGTCGACGTCGCCGATTAATGCCTCGACTATTTTTTCGATGCTATCGCGCACCGTCTTCATCGGGTTCCTCTTCTCTTGGCCCCCCGAAGCCTGCTCCAGCTCCTGCTTGCTCGCCTCATGCTCGACTCCTACGAACAATTTTTTTATTTTTTTCATCTACACCATTCTTTTATGAGCCAGTAATCGAATGAGATTATGGGGATGGTGTTGATTGTGCACCAGTTTATTGAGCACTGAATTTTTCTTTTATTTTCATCAATTTTTTTATTGATTGAGCACTGGATTTATTGAATTTATTTTTATGATTGAGCACTGAATTGATTGATCGCTGAGCGATTGTGCACATTTTTACGAACTTGTATACAGGGTGATATAAGAAAAAGTCACAGTATGATTTTGAAAATATAGTTTTTATTTCCGAATTCTTTGAATTAAGGATCATAGTGATGAAAATTGTGATAATGTGCACAACCGTCCAGTGCAAAATAAATACGGTGCTCAATAAATTTTCGCACAATTAACACCATCCCAGATTATATCTGAAAGCAAGGGCATATGGAGAAAAAATTTTTATAATGAATTTTTCGAAAGAATGCATTTCCTTCTGAATTCGTAAGTTTTTCGGATTTCAGAACTTGAAAGTTATATACAACTTTTGGAGTCCAGGGTAGTGCATTTTTCATATTCGTGTTCAATATAATTGGATTTGGTTTTGGTGATTTTTACGCAAGTCATTGAAGCTAAGATATTTTTTTTCTAATACTTTTAGTATTTTTCAATAATTTTTTTAGTATTTATAGAACTTAAAGGATTTCTATGTGGAATACGATAAATTATTTTACAGCTTCATAGAATTAGATTCTCTAGGAATTAGGATTCAAAAATTTTTCCAATACTTTTCTAGTTTTTTGAGAGAATCATCCCTACAAAGATTTTCAGAATTTTATTGATTTCAGAGTTTTCGTATTGTGTATTTTTATTCAATTTTGTGATATTTTCTAGCATTTTTTAAGATCTTTAGTATTTGATGATATAGCATTGAAAATTTCAACTATCTTGAGTGTTTGAATTATTTTTTTCGAAAACTGTCTTTTACACAGAATTTCGAGTTTTTTCCGTATTGTTTCAGTATTCATAAAACTTGAAGAACTTTCTAGTGTGTTTATGAATTTCTATATGGGTTTCTTGCATTGTATGCTCTAGAACTGAAAGTTTAAAAAAATTTTTTAAAAAGTTATATTCTAATGTTTTAAGAGTATTGAAAGTTTCCCAGTATTACTCGTGTTTTGTTGAGTATTAGTAGAAGTAGTAGAATTTTCAGTATTTTTGAAAATAACTAGTATTTTATGTATAGATTTCTAGGATTCGGTATTATGGAAATCAAATTAATTTCGAATTTCAATAATTTTGTTAATTCATTATAAAATTACATCCATACAATTTGTTGTGTTTTATACATATCTTTCATATCGTATTTATTTAGTATCTTGAAGAATTTGTACCTTTTGCTTGTATTTTTGTAGATCATGGGTATTTTCTCTAATTTTTCAGAAGTATCTAGATTTCTAGTTTTTGATGTTTAAAAATTCAACTTAAAATTAGTTTTCAGTACTTTATTTTATAGTTTTTTGGTTAAATCATATCTGCGAAAACTTTTTGCGTTTAATAGATGCCTTGTATTTTTGTATTTTTATAGCATTAACAAAATTTTGTAACTTTTTTTGTGTTTCTAGATTTCTAATATTTATTAAGATTGATATAAGTTTATTTGAAATCCGATGCTCTAGAATCCAAAGCTGATTATTTCTCAGATTTTTCAGAAAAACAATTCTTCCATCGAATACTGATATTTTTAGTATTTGTTCAAAGTTTGTAAAATTTTAAAGATTTTCTGGTACTTATTTTCCTGAATTTCTATTGTAAACTTCTAGAATTTTTTTCAAGATTTATATAATTCGATTTTATAGTAATCGAATTCAAATCGTTTTCCAACAATTTTATAAACTCCTGGAAAAATTACATCTCTATGCATTTTTGTGTTTTACAGATTTCTCGTATTTTTTATTTTTTAAATATTTTTGAAAATTGGACCTTTTTCTTGTATTTTCATAGATCGTGGGTATTTTTTCTAATTTTTCAGAAGTATCTAGATTTATAGATTTAGATGTTTCAGAATTCAACTAAAAATCAGTTTTCAGTACCCAATTTCATAGATTTTTGGTAAAATCACACCTGCATTGATTCTCCGTGTTTTATAGATGTCTTCTATTTTCGTATTTTTATAGTGTTCATTAGATTTTGTAACTTTTTTTTGTCTTTATCTAGATTTCTAGTATTTACAAAAATTGATATGTGCATAATATTTCATAAGAAATTCGATGCTATAGCAGAATCCAAAATTGATTATTTTCCCAGATTTTTCAGAAAACAGTTCTTCCACAGAATACTAATAATTTGAGTATTTCTTAAAAGTTTGTGAGATTTGAAAGATTTTTTAGTACTTATTTTCCTGGATTTCTATTGTAAATTTCTAGAATTTTTTTTAATAGATTTCTAGAATTTTATATTATAGGAATAAAATTCGAATCGTTTTTTAATAATTTTATAAACCATGGGAAATTACTCTAATGTAAATTTTCCGTGTTGTATAGATTCCTTGTATTTCGTGTTTTTTTTTTTAGTATTTTATAGAATTTGTATCCATTGCTGGTATTTTTCTAGATATTAGGGTATTATTAAATTTCTAATTTTTTAGGATTCTCTAGATTTCTAGGTTTTAATGTTTTAAAATTCAAATAAAAATCAGTTTTCAGATCACATGCACTGATTTTTCGTGTTTTATAGATGCCTTGTTTTTTCGTAGTTTGATACTATCCATTGAATTTTGTAACTTTTTTTTGTATTTTTCTAGATTTCTAGTATTTATGAAGATTGATACATAAAAGTTTATTTGCGATTCGATGTTCTAAAATCCGAAGTTAATAATTTTCTCAGATTTTTCAGAAAACAGTTCATCCACAGAATAAGTAGTAATATTTTGATTACTTGTTTAGAGTTTGTAAGATTTGAAAGATTTTAATAAAACCAGAGTTCTGGTTTTTCTTACTGGATTTATATTGCAGATTTCTAGAATTCGTTGCTTCAGGGTGGGTTTAGAGTTTTTTGGATTTTTAGCATTTTCGTAGATTCTAATTTTTCTATAAAATTCATGAGGTAAAAACAATTTTTAAAATTTCAGTTTTCTACGTTATCCTAGCCGAAAATTTATCATAAGAATTTTGACAAGAAAAAATTTTTTCAGAAGCTGAAATTATTGTTATTTTTGTGTATGCAAAATTAAGAATCCTGAATACTGTAAACTTGGAGTACTCACATGAAACCATTTGTTTGTAACCTTGTACCTTAAGGTTACAGTAAGTACATTTCTGATTATCAGTATATATTTCATTTTTTTGGCATTATTTTTTATCATTTGTATTTTTGTTATTCATTGCTATAATTCTTGTTATTTTTACATTAAATAGTGTAATCAGTAATCATATCTATTCAGAAATAAAGGTGAAGAAACGAGATATTTTTCATTTTTCTATCAAACATCGAAATTCCTTAAAAAACTATGAGATGCCAGATCAAAATTTGTGTAAAAAATTAGTTATTTTGCCGATTATTGACTGCAATAGTGGAAAGCAATAAGGTAATAAATAGAATCATAACTTAAATTATTTATAGAATAAGAACTTGATCTTGAAACGTGTGAATAGTTCGAGGATTTCAAAATTAAAATCAGACTATTAAAAAATGAGTATATTGAAAAAATGTATGTTTGAGTAAAGAAATCACTAACACAGATTTCGAGTAAAAAAATACCTTTCAAACGATACATATTTCATGGTAATGAAATCAATCGTTCTTGATTTTTATGGCAATAATTAAGAAAAAAACCAAAAAACACTTCTTTTGCTGATATATTGAAAACGCTCTTTGAAAAAGTAGATGACACTTTTTTTTATACTTAGTGACCCAAAATTAATGAAACAAACGCGTTTTTTACGTGATACGTTTCTCATAAAAATAAGTTAAATTGATTTTTCTCAAACTTTTGGAGGGCCTTAAACCCTCTACAATTTCCCTTGGCAAGGGTTCTTAAATACTGATGGAAATACGTAGGGAATTTTCGGAGACGATTTTCCTGAATTTTATCGAGCGCAATAAAACGCGAGGCTGTAACCCCGTGAAAAGCAAGTGCATCCAAAGTATGCGGGAACCTTGCGAAATGCAACGGGCGATCAGCGCCGGGCATGTAATCCGTTACGCGCGCCGAGGCGCAGTTTAGCGGTGCATTCCAAGTCGCCCGAGTCATTAGCACGCATACATCCTGATTCTTTCAGGTCCGCTACGCACAATCCGGCTTGCTTTTTCACCTCTAGCGCGATCCCGGAAGATACATACGAAACTCGCGAGCACGAGTCGCGCACGAGCGCGTTGATCGGCGAACCTCTTGGCCTAGGTCGGCTCAAGTTAGGTCAGGTCAGAAATAGGTTCATTGACCACTGGCCACGGTCTGAATTTACGAAAAGTTTTTCAACTTGATGTAGAATTCGAGAACTCTGCTTTAATGGGAAATTTTTGTATGTTCTGACGTGAGTTAGGAAAAGAAAATTCATGTAAATGGTCTAATGACATAAATTTTGTGGTACTAGTGAAACTCAGGATATTATATTTTCTTTCATTAGAGGAAAGGTCCGTAAGTTTAACACGATTGTAAATTGAACACCCATGTCTTTATGAATTTCCAATGAAAGTAAATTAGTATTTCACCTGTCATCTTCTTTTTTTTTGTTGACTTCAATTTTCATGTGGTCAAAAAACGAAAAGATGCATTACATATAGCTGTGACGCGCATTGTGTTTTAAATGTGTCAAAGATTAAAATATTGATATTTTACCAGAATTATAGAGCTAATAATTTCCAGCGACAAAATTAGTATCGTATTTGTTTTAAACTGACTTTTTGTTTTTACATTGTTGATCTAAATAGATTTCAAACATATCCTGGAAGAATTTTTTTGTCATTTATTTCAATATGGCGTTGAAATCGTAAGTTGAACACCTTTGAGGTCGGTAAGTTCAGCACTTTTTTTTCTTTTGTTTGCATTTATTATGGTTTTCTGATGTTTAAAATTGACATTGGATAAATTTGTAAGTTCTCTTGCAGTAGTTATAGGGGCCAAAATAACCAATGATGTCAATAAAATAAAAATTGACTCAAAACTCAAGTGATTGCCCAGATCCAAGAAAACCACTTTTTAAAAGTATCTATTTTATTATATAGGAGAATGAATTATAATAGATACTCTTAAGAAGTGGTTTTCTTGGCTTTGAGCAATCACTTGGGTTTTGATTGAAATTTGACGGAGCGATACAAGATTCATATAAACATTAAATGAACTTTGTCAATCCGGCATTTCAACTTCGGAGTTTTATGCTTCTTCTTAGAATTATGAGACGGTGTTCATCTTACGGAAAAAATTTTTTTTTCTCAAATTCAGGCGCTTTAGAAGAAAGGTAAAATATTTTTCGTGTTTTCAAGGCAATCCGATAAATTTCTGAAGCAAAGTTGTTGCTATTGGTATGCTCATTCGAATGGTATTAAAAATGTTGGCAAAATATTAATTTGGAGACAAGTTATAGCCAAAAAAGCTAGAGGTGTCCAACTCACGCACCTCTGCCCTGTAAATTACAAAATTTTTTTTACTATCATTGATATTTTAGCATTTGATAAAATAAGCTTATGCTCGTATTAAATACTGCAACAACGTTCTATGTAAAAGGGAGACAACCGTGTAATATAAAAATAATAATAATAACGATTACAATGATATTGATAATGATAATAGTAATAATAGTAATAATTATTATTATAGTAATAAAAATTATAATAATGATAACGATAATGATAATAATAAGAATAATATACATGTTTGAAAGTAAAACAAACACTTTTCACTTACACTTGAAACTTTCAAAATATTTTTAGAAAAACTCATAAAATGAAAAAGAATTCGTTCGTAGATTTCTAAGGATCTTTCAAAGTATAATATCGAATAAATACAAGAAATTTTTTGTTCACATCAAAATTCTGTCTATGAAAATTAAAAAAAACGTTCTAAAAAGTTTTAGGTACTAGATATTTTGTGATTGAAAATTTTAAGAGTTAACAGAATCTCGGAAATCATGCTTACTTATTTTCTGGCATATTGCAAATTTTGTTTTTTTAATTCAGTTTTTGAGATTCTAAGAATGTCAAGGACAGGCTACTAATTTAAGTGCGATAAAAAAACACAATATTTCGAGTTGGAAGGTAAAAGGGTAAATAAATGAATGAATAAATCGTTTTCAGTAGGTATATTTCGGATCTAAATATATTAAAAATATGTAAAATGAATTAAAGGAGTCTCTTATATATAAAAGAAAGCTCAAAAATCAAAAAATACTACATTTTTTCCTCAGATCTACTTTCATTGATGAACTGCACTGTATAAAAAATTCTTTGCTTGGAGTTCAGATAAACCATTTTCTATGAAAGCTCTTGTTTAATACAATATATTTATATATGAAAGGAATATAGTTTCAAGATTCATTCTACAAAATTGTAATGTGAGTTGTCAGCAGTGCGAGTTCACACGAAAAAGATGCACAGTTAGCTATAACGAAGAATTGTCTGCATACCTCTGAATTCTTAACAGTTTTAAGCAGTTATAACAGTGTGGAATGTTCAACAATAGTTCTTTCAGTTTGAAGACTTTGTAAAATTTTTTAACAGATTCTACAGTTTCAACATAACTTAAATTATTTTATGGTTTAGCAGTGTATGAAAGTTGCAATACTTGATAGTTTTGATGTTTTCGTGATTTCAGACAATTTTTACATTCGTGCCAGTTTAATAGTTATGATAGTTTTGACAGTTTTGACAATTTTGAGAGTTTAGAAAAGCGAGTGTTTCGGCAGTTTTCTCTTAAAGCTCAACATTTCATTCATAAATTTTTATAAATTCTGACAATTTTTAACAAAAGTTTCAAAGTTAAACTTTTTAAGAAAGATCCCTTGCAGAAATGGTTTTTGTAAACACTGTTTACGTAAAGTTTACATCCCACTGCGTCTGTATGTTGATGTAAAGTTTATGTAAACATGATTTTACGTAAACTTTATGCAAACATAACATTAACATCCTGTAATCTTTACGTAAACATTGTGTAAACAGTGTACGTAAACTGTTTACCTGCTATTTACATTAAGTTTACGTAAACATTCCTACAAGGGATTGTCATCTCTACTGAAAGTAAAATTTGATCTGATTTCAGACATTGAACAAAAAACCTGACATCTAATATAACCTCAGATATGACGTAAGATCTGATGTCAGAGAGTGGCTAACTTTTATTTTCAACTGTTTTCAGTAGCTTTGACGATTTAAAAATTGGTTCAATCATGAAAAAGATTCAACCATTTCTTACGTTTTTGACAGTTACACATTTCAGCAAAGTTTATGTAGTTTTACTCTAATTAATGACTTCAAAAGCTTTACACACAGCTTTAAAAGTGTCTCAGTTCATGATGTGTACACTTGCAACAGTTTCAATGATTTAAACATTTATTCAACAATTCTAAAAGCCTTAGCAGTTTTGGCAGTTCACGTACAGCTAAAAAAATGTTGACAGTAAATCGAAGTAAAATCTATCAAAAAAGTCGAACTGTTAAAACTTGTTAACTGTCTAACGTGTCACAACTTTGAATGATTTTCAAATTGTTAAGTTTGTTAAATAACTAGCAAGTTTTCAAAAGTCTTCGTGAATATCAAAAATATGAAAACCAAAATGAAACTGTCAAGGTAGTTTGAAATATTGAGAACTGTATAAAAATCGCAAAAAAAACTTCTGGAACTGTTATAAAACTGTCAAAGTCGTTAATACATAATAAGTTCTTCTACTGTCAAATCTGTCAATAACTGTCAAAACTATTGAAAATATCAAGATTAGTCACTGCTTATAATTAAAAGTTTTTTAAAAGTACTCTACTGGTTTTAACAACTTAACGAAGATCTTTTATTATTGTAAGTAAAACTCATGACATATTTCATTTTTAAAGTGTTTATATATTTGCAGTAAGTAAGGTGCATCTTGGAAGTTGAAGCATTCAAATTATATTAAAATTCCGATTTATTTTATCATCAAATTAGATTTATTACCAAGTATCCCTTAACTTACTTATGTAAAAATTATAGACTAATGATAATATTTTGAAAAATTCCGTTGCATAAGCTGACTGTATCACCGAGTAGTTCCTCAATGCCTGAATAGTAAAAATAAACCCTTGACCCCATAAAATAAGTAACAACACACTAACAGGACTTTACTGTCCATAAACAGTAACATTACCAACCAACAATCTACCTCAAACCAATTTTTCTATTCGTAACTATAGCAACAAGCGACTTCAAACTTACGCGCACGAGTCGCGCACGCGCGCGCTAATCCCACCGTGAACCGTCAAATAGAATCGAGTCAGGTCCTTTAAGGTCAGGCTGGACCTTGTGAGTCACGAAACCGATTATCTTCCAAAAAAATACATCAAAGTATTGCCAAGTTACAAAAAACACCGGAAAACGCGAAACCAACTCTGTCAAACCGAATCAGCGAAGTTCCACTGATTCTACAGTAAAACCTCGTTCACCGACAAACCGATTTTTCACTGAAAGTATGGCTCATCCACGCTTAATCAGCTGAAAAATTATAGGTTTTCACCGGTAAACGATTTATCACTGTTTAGGGGTTTTTTTGGGAGGGTATTACATAGTAGTTTAGATACGGTTTTGGGATATTTCGTAACGGAGCGACGCTTCTCGAATGGGAACTGAGGCGGAACTGCTCTGAAGTCTGCTCTCCGGAGGCGGTATCGCGAGGGCCGATGAACGTTTGGCCGAACGCGATACACCTGAAATTCGAGGAGGAAGGGCGCGAGATACGCGAGCCTCGAGAAAACCTGCTCAATGCTGGTGCAAAAAATCCCCCAGTCTGTCATGTGACTCCACAGCCGGTTAATTAAAACGCGAGCGAAGGACGGTGATTGAGCGGGAACGAAGTTAGAGGGGGGAGGGAGGGGATACTCAGGCAATTTCCCTGATTATCAATCACGCTAATTACAGCTTCGGTGTTATCGGACAAATTGGAATGAGTCGATTTCAATCTTGAAAAAGAGGCGAATATCTGAAGGCAAGGGTGTGTAACTTGAACACCTCTAGCTTTTTTGGCCATAACTTGTCTCCAAATTAATATATTGCCAACCTTTTTTTTACGTTTGAAAGAGCATAACAATTGATACAACTTTGATTAAAAAAATTAATTGCATTTCTTTCAAACACAAAAAATATGACCATTCTTCTGAAGGGCCTGAATTTGGGAAAACAATTTTTTGTATGTTAGTTGAACACCTTATCAAAATTTTAGGGAGAACTATAGAACTCCAAGTTAAAATGCCTGATTGACAAGGTTATTAAAAAAATTTTTTACATCATATTTCATTGTTTTCACAATGAAAGAAAAGGAGTTCATTTTTATTTCATTGTGACATCATAGGTTATTTTGGCTCTTAAAATTACTGCAAAAGAACTTCAAAATTTATGCAATGTTAATTTTAAACGTCAGAAAATGATTACAGTTGCAAAAAAAATTAAAAAAAGTGTTGAACTTACTAACCTCAAAGGTGCTTAACTTACGATTTCAACGCCATGTTGAAATTGATGAAGAAAAAAATTTTTTTCCTGGATATGTTTGAAATCTTTTGGAATCAATATTATCTAATAAAAAATGACTTTAAAACAAATATTATAATAATTTTATTGCTGGAAATTTTAAGTTATATCAGCACTGTAAAATATCACTGTTTTGATCTTTTGACACATTTTTAACACAATGTATGTCGCAGCTGTATGTAATGCATCTATTTACTTTTTAAGACGACTCGCAACCTACTGTAGTGCGAGAAAGACGCCTAGAACGGGATTCAATTGAAAGAAAGAAGGACGAAAAGAGAAGGTCTTGCGAGTCGTCTTAACTAACTTGAAAATTGGAGTTTAAAAAAAAAGATGACAGGTTGAAGTATTAGTTTTACTGTCATCGGAAATTCATAAAGACATGGGTGTTTAACTTATGATCGTGTTTAACATAGACCTCTCCCCTATAAATGAAAAAAAGGTTTGTGTTTGATATTTTCTTTCTTTTTGAAAGTGTAATTTCCCTGAGGGAAGCTCACTGGGATTTTTCTATAGAAAAAAGTGAAACAGTTTCTGATATGCCTAAAAAAAGATTATTTCAATCTGTGAAAAATATTTGTGAATAAAAGCAAATGTAAAGCATACGAAATAGAAATAGAAAATATTCGAAATTTATTATGGTTGAATTACAATAGAATAGAAGTATCTCTCAAAAATATTGTAAAATCAAAGGACAGTAAAAAGAATAGAAAAAATTATCCGACGTATTCAAAAAAAAAAGAAAAACAATTAGCGTTTTCACTAGAATTAGTTAACTCATTGAATTCAGCATTACAGTTAGCATTAGCTAACTCATAGGGTTTCAAATTTTAATGAGGCCTTCTACAACACTTTGTAAAAGATTAATGACTTTCGAACTTACAGATGACTAATGAGAAAAATCTTATTCATCATAAGGCTAGGAAATAACTTTTGGAAATTTATTTTTTTGAATATCTCATATAGTTATCTGTGAAACTTGTTACACTTTTCGTAAAATTTGAAGAATTCCCGTTTTTTTATGACTAGATTATCCGGATCATAAATCATCTCATGCCTCTTATCTTTTAATTACACTGAAAATTCTTGTCATTCTGGTGGTTTTGCAAATCCGAGTATAATCAGATCTAACTGTAAATAGAACGAGTCACTAATCTTTTCGAATGATAAGGTAAATCGTGTTGTACAAAGATATCTAAGAATCACTGTTATGTTATTTTGTTGTTGATCGTTTTGAAACAGTTTTAATGTACTCAATAATATATGAAAAATTGTCGATAATTGTAAAAAAAACATCTAAATTGCAAGAAATTTGCTGAAATATATACAAATTTTACTGATTTGTTGCTGAGTTTTGTACGTCAGTCGCAAAAAATATTTTGGAATTTTCGAAACTCCTGAAAATTTTCCAATTTGCATACAGTGGAAACTCGGTTAAGACATTCAAAATTATGTACGTAAAATTATGACTTTAGGTATACACATCTCAAGGTTTATCTTGAAATATGTTGAAGTTGCAGAATTTCCAACGAGCCCTTCATTATCCTATGACTTCAAAAAGGAAGAAATTTTTGAAAAATACCTAACTATATGTTTGAAGTTCTTGAGAATGCTTCAAAGCTGGACGAAAAATTGAGAATATTTTGAAAGATCATCAGTGCATTTTACATAGATTTTTTTTCCTAAGAATTAATGTAACCTGCTTCTCGAAAAAAATTATAAATAAAAAAATATCCTGCAATATTTTTTTCAGATTCAACGTGTTTCAACTCAAGGAAAAATTTGTTTTCGATAATAATTGAAAATATCAAAATAATTCTGTAAAATAATAGCAAAAAAATAAAATTTCGGAAAAAGTTAACCTAGACTTGTAAAATTTTGTGTTAATATCTACAGGTCCCGCGATATAGTAAATTCTGGGCAGTACAAATATCATTTCCATCAGATTCGCACTTTTGGCATTGTAACTGACTTTCCCTCAATTAGCACCTTTTTTGCGGTCGAAGAAAACAATCGGTTGAAAACGCATTGGTAATTTTGTGCGTCGATTTCCTTCTTGATTTCTAGCTCAGCCCGCAAATACAAGTCGATGTTATTCGAGATTGTAAATGAGAAAGCTGCACTTAAACGCGCGCCGTCACAAGCCACGTAGAAACCTATCAAGAAAATGAAGGGTTTTTACATTCTTCAGTCATCGATTAGAAATAAATTTTTAAAATTCGTATTTGATTATATGTGACAAATTCATAACCAGAATATACTTCAGATGTTACAGTAGTATGTAAAAAAATTACGAAACATAAAAGTTTTTCTGTAATAATTTCAAGATTATTTTATTCATAAAGATAAATAAATAAAAAGTTAATGGAAATATTCTTGATGCACTTCAACTTCAGAGTTTTAATAATCCAGAAAACTCTTTATATTTTTGTTTCCAATTTTCGTATAAAGTTTGAGTTCAATTTTTCTCAAAGTTCGGAATTTTTTCATGTTAGTCAAAATTCAACAAATGTAGTAGAATTATTCCACTCTAAAAAATTTTCCTGTTTTTATAAAATTTTTCTATTTTCCAAATATTTTCCTTCAATTCAGGAAAAAACCATTGAAAATTGTTTTTAGGTTAAGAACAATATAAAGTATGAAATGACTAATAATACTCGAGATTGTTTCGACAGTGTAAATATCCTAAATGTGAAGGAAAGGCAGGAAATACTTTTAAATATTTTATACTCTATTTTCACACAGATTTTCTAAAATCATTGAAGGCGTGAGAAGAATATTTCTTACTACTTAATATTATCAACATTTCGATTAAATTAAAAAAAAGTATATTCTAATTTAAATGAACAAGTGGTAGCTCGAAAAACTTAAACGCAATAAAAATTACCGTTTATCTTCGAGGGAAATTTTCCACAATAGGTGCGAAATTTGCTGTTTTGAAAACAGTTATTCACGTCCTTGATTCTGTTTATGTAAGGGTTAATGAGAGTTTATTTTTCCGGAAAAAAGTGACGCTCGTGGGATCCTCCGTAATCTTGCAGTGCATGGAAACAATGAGCATTAGATTTTCATCTGCCCTTTGTCTCTCTGTTACAGATTAACTTTTTATGTGCAGCAAACATTTTTATTGCCATTCGTTTTTCATGTTCTTTATAAAGCAGCTTTTCGCAAAAACATGGGTGTCTGTTAAGTAACGGAATATAGTGAAGAATCCTACAGATTTTAAAAAATGTGATTCTTTGAATTGATGTGGTTAAATGTTTTTGTCACTTTTTATGTTTAAAAACAGCAGAAGAACAGTCAAGTTCGCATCGATTGTTTTTGACACTCCAAACAAAAATCCTGTGATTTGTTTATAGAGTTTCGGATGGAAGAAATGGTTAAATCATGCATTTCATTGAAGACTGTTTTTTATACATCTTAACATGATTTCATGATTTGAAAGAAGAAATTAACTAAATGGTAACTTCAGAACATTGTTTTACCTTTTTAGTCACAAGAATAATAAGAAGAAGAGAATAATAAGAGAAATATGGAGTTTGAATGTTCAGCAAAAATTTTTTGCTTTCCGGATATAGTTATTTTATACAACATTTGTTTGATTATAATTATTCGTTACATTGTTCTACATAAAATTAAAGTGATCGAGCACTGTGTTTCGAAAATCTGCATTATGGAATTAACATTATGTACTACGAAAATCACTGAAAAACTGCAAATTCCCAAAGTTATAATTCAAACAAACAATATCATTTGCAGTAATACTAGTCTAAAGATCTCATTAAAAACCTTCGTCCATCTCGAAATTGCAAAACTTGAAAGTACAGAGTAGGCCAAAATGAAAGTTTTTTTTCGAACGAAGGAGGACAGGGGATTTTATTTCAGTGTAATATTTTTTTCATATATTCATGATAATTTTTGTTGCCATTCTTCCATGAAATTCTAACAAACTGAAAGATTAATGAAAAATTCATGAAATAAGAATTAATAAGTTTTGGACAAAATTATATAATTCAAGATAATTTTGAAGAGTTTGTATCACGTGTGAAATGTTGAAAATTTTGAAAAATTTCAAAAACATAACAATCTGAAAAATTAGCAATAATTTCAGGAAATTTGACAAATTTCAAAAATTTTAAAATATGTTCGAAAATTTTGTACTCAGATATTGTTCATTGTCATATATATGTAACTTTGAAATTCGTATAATTTTTTCTTGATTTTTAAATAAAAAGCTAATAAATACTTCAATAGTTATCGAAATAACGTGAAATTTTTAAGTTATGCAATTACAATCAAATTAGGAAATTTAATAATCATTAGAGTAATTATGTTTGAAATTTTTCAAATTCGACAGAAATCAAAAAACATTGAAAATAATGAAGATTTTCATCATCATTTTTCTATTAAAATCGAGAAAATTGTTTAGTTTTCATGAGTGTTATAACTTTTGTAGATGCAATTTAGAATTGTATTTTTTTGAAATATTTATGATGATTTTTTTTTTTCGACAAGAATAGACAAAACTTAAAAATTATAAAAAATATATTAAAAATCTTGATGCCTTGGCCAAATTTCTATAGAACTTAGAAAATTAAAAATATTTGGTATTGTGTATGAAATTTCGAAACCCTTCTATACTTGAAAAACAATGAAAATATGGAAGATTGTTAATTATTTAAAAAAATTTTTTTAGAATTATCAATAAGAACAATTAGTAGAATTTCAGTAAATGCTCAAGAATTCTGTAGGTTGTGTTTATCATCGGATTTGTTTAAAAAATGCTTTTTTTCTATTGTGAATTCACATCTAAGAAAGTTGAAGTTTCGAAAAATTACGAAAAAACTTATTGCTGTAGCCGATTTTTCGTAAATTTATGAACTTTAAGATTTTGAGTATTTTTCTTTGAATTTTGAAACCGTTCAAGAATTGAACAAACAATTATGATTTTTTAAAATTTTTACTGGATCTATAAAAATACGAAAGTTTGCATCTTTTCAGAAAACTTTCACTTTCGTAGATTTTCTTTATCATACTTGTTTTTAAAATATACATGATTACGTATTCTTCGTTTCAGACAATTTTTTCCAAAACTTGGAAAGCATATCGAAATCACACAAATTTTTTTTTAATTTAGAAAGTTCAAATTGTCTTTATTATGTAGGACGTTTCGAAAATGTTTAGAAATAAAAGAAAACTATTATTTATTTTAAAGAATTTGAAGTTGTCACGAATTCGAAATATTCGCGAAATCGTGAAAATGTTTCATAAATTCTTTATATTGTACTCGTTACGTTTTTTTCTTGAAATATATGCATAACATTGTTTTCAACATTTACTAGAATTTTACGAAACTTAGAAAATGTAAAAAACTGCAAAACATCTCAATTATTTGAAGAAATTTGTACAACAGTAGGGAATTTTTGAATTGGTTATATTATGTTTGAAATATCAAGAATTTAAAAAAAGTAAAAAAATTTTGAAAACAGCAGAACTTTAGAAACTGTTCAGTAATTTTGCACATTGTGCATAATTATGTTTAATTGAAGTATGCATGATAATGTTTTTTTCTTTCTTGATAAACATTGCAAACTTGAAAAGTTTTAGAACATAATGAAAAATTGTGAAAATGGCTACAAAATTTTAAAAGCTTTTGATACTACGTATTACGTTACTTTTTTTTTTAATTTCGATAAGTAAAAAAATTGTAGCAAATTTCAAGATTGTCAATCATTCTATGAAACATAAAAAATTTGTAGATGCGAAAAATTTCAATCATAACTAGTCTAAAACAGTAGAGACCTTCTTATGCTTTCAACAACTTTAAATGCAAAAAATCTTTTATCGTACACAGACAGTCGTTGATCTTGAAAATTTGAAAAGAAATCTAGAATTTTAGAGAACGTTGATGAATTTCACGTAAAAATTATTCTAAAAAGTTTTTATTCTGGAAAAACTAAAATTCATAAACTTATGCAATTTTACGTGGGTATTTCCCCATGCAGAATATGTCAGGTGGGAAATGCTGCCCATCATCCTCACATCCTCTGCCACCCTTGCTGCAGTGGGGAAATTAACTTAAAAAAAAAAAAAAAAAAAACGAATTGTAGGTTTAGACTACGAAAATTTTAGTAGGGAGTCAATTTGTAAAAAGAGATTTTCAACTCAGAATTCAGTTTTCCTACCTATATTCTTTACTTATTTTCTTTCCTATTTCAACCTATTTTCTACAAATGTTTGTTTGGTTTTTAAAGGTCCAAGGGCAGAGTCCCTATTGAGGGTTAGAGGGGCGTAGCTCCTAAAATTAAGGATTAACCACTTTTTATAAAATAAGCTTTTCTTAAAAAAACTGTATCCGAATCAAAATTTTGCTCCTCTTCATATTTTCAAAAAAATGATATCTCTTTATTCGTTCGAAAAAGTGCGATAGAGAATCATTATCTGATCGAGAAATTAGATCGTAAATTACATTACGCGGGTGAGGAATTAATTAATGAGTATTTCAACAAGTTGAGGTCGGTTCGCAGTATCATCTCTTTGGGATTCAGCGTTATCGCTACGTTCCGGAATGTGAAGCAAGAAAGGGTAATTCGCGCCAGGACTCGCAACTATACAATGTGCAAATTTACCTGCAATGTGAGTGCGGGATTTAGTCGTGTTTAAGCTGAAACGGGAATCGCAGCCGACTGGCTCGCCGCCAAATGTTTCGAGCCAACCTTCGTTTTTTCGCAGCCAAGTTCTGCAATTTTTCAGAACGGAAAACCATTTTCACTTTATCTGAATTAAATTGTAAGCTTTGATGTTTTTTTTTTCTGTCGACTTTCGCATTGATTTTGAGGACAGTTTTGAAACACGAATCGAGTTTTCTGGTAGTGTTTTGGTTTATGAAATAAATACATTACGTATATTCAAAGAAAAAAGTTGTAGAATATCATCTGAGTGTTCATTTATAAAAGTTTTCTCGTATGATGGAAAATTTTCTAATAATATGGAGTAATTGACATTTTTTGAAATTAAATAAAAATCTATAATTACGCTTGAGATTTCCTGCACTATTCTTTCATTTAAAAAAATCCCATAATAGTTGGATTTCAATCGGTTTCTCTAATTAGAAAAAAAGTGAAATAACACTCAGAAATATGAGTACTTCTTCATTAATAATTTCTGATAATTACTGATCTTCATTCCGATGTTTCAATTGAAAATTTTAGCGTACTTGCAAAAAGTAAAAAAAATATACCTTTTTTGGTGACAGAACAGACAGTTCCAAGTGCCATCAGTTTGATCGAGGCGACAACAGCTTTTTTTGCAGACCTTCGCGCCGCAATCGTTGCATTTAGTGGTGCTTTCGATCACGAAAGGTTGCAGGCAACAGGCGCAATGGGAGCCTACAGCGAATGACTTTTTCTTCGTTCCTCTTTCGTTCTCCGCTTTCCTGTTAATTGCGAGGTAACTCGATCAATTTTCAGTTCCCGCTTCGTGAAATTTCACTCTGCCTCCATAATCGAATCAACTTGTTACTCGATAATTGCCATAACTTTATGCCCATCGGATTTATAAGTTTACGTATCCAACATACTTTGGAAAATGCGAGATCTGGTTTTGTTATGAAACTTTTCATTTTTTGGAGTAAAGGACGTATTAATCAAAAAAATTTTTAAGTTTAATTGTAATTTTTTTGATAAAGTAGTGGTAAAGTTATTACTAACAGTTGTTTTTCAGAAATGTTTATTTTGGTTGCTTACAACAGAATCATTTTACTACTTTTATATATGGCTCCAATATTGCTTTATCCTTATTTTCTACTGATGAGTATTTAAAAAAGTTGAATAGTGAATATTTTAGTTTTTATATTGAAAATTTCTCTCTCTTATCCAGATTTTAGAAATAAAGCTTTGAAATCTGATTGTTTGTTGTGTTATTTAAATATTGGCTAGAAGTCTGGATTTTTTATTTTCTTATTAATAACGATTTTTTGAGAAATATAATTGTTTACTTATCGTTCACGTAACATTGATTAACATTGATTATTTGACATCGATTGTTTAAAATCAAATAGTTCTTTGAAATGATATCATTCACTGTTTTTTTATTCTTTAGATTATTTCTAAATAATTAGACTTGCATAGTCTAGAATAGTGCTCTTAATTTCTCTAAATAAATGAATATTACCAGAAAACTGACTTAAATTATCCAAAGTTACACTGATATTGCATACTTTACGTATTAATTATTCATTATTACATCGCTACGAGTTTTTCATCAACTTTTAAAAAAAGTTTCAAGATCATGACTTCATTCAAGAACTTGAACTTGGGAATAGCTGAATGAAGGAAAACTATTCAGCGTTTGGCATGACTCCCACAATTTTCGCAATAGCTCGTTTGTTAAAAATCGTTTTTTCTCAAAATCATGCATTTGCATGTTGATACTTTGTGTTCCGATACTAATTAAAGTTTGTGAACTTGTATAAGGACAAAAAAATTTTTTAACTCTAATCAATGTATTCACAACTCCTGAAAAAATTATGTTCAAAAAAGAATTGAATTTTTAGGTTCAAGTTTTATTGAAATAGTATACAAAAAAAATGCTGCCCAGAAATGATAGATAAACTTCCAAGTTTTGAAGATTTTTGAATGTGATGATCTTATTTTCAAGTTTCTATCGAAATATTATTGAATTCCGAAATGGTCATTTTTTCTGCTTAGGCGAAATTTCATAGAAACATTGAATAAAGTCGTTATTTGCTAAAGAATAAAGACAATTTAAAACTATGAACCATAAATTATAATAAATCACAAATAATGAACATTTTGAAAACTTTTTTAACAAAATGTATAAGGTATATTTATTGTAAATAATGAACTACAATTTTTATGCTTTGCGAAATTTTGTTGAGAAGTCGAAAATTTCTGTGAAATTAAATATACATTTCATGCATATTCTGGTTAGAATTAAAAAAAACTATTTTATAATTCATCTAATTATATCTCCCTCTGCTCTTTTGAAAATCGCGAAATGACTAAGGAAAAATTTTTCGCTTCAAGCTACATTTTTGCCTTTTTTCAGTGCTTGTAAAACATAGATAACAGAGATAGAAAAATCCAGAAAAATTTTGTCCTGAAGGTCACATCATACACTCCAACTATGCCGAATTTCAAACATTTATCGTAAGTTTTGCATAAGTTATGAATTTTTTAAATAAAATGTATGAAAAACTATATGTATGTCCTATTTAAAACTTCAGTCGTTTTGTGACACGTGTTAATCATGTCTTATCTGCTTCAAAAATTAAAAAAAAAGTTTTTTAAATATTTTGATTAATATAAAGTCCCGGGATGGAAAAATTTTGACATCGCTAAAATACCCACCCTATTACACATATGATTTGTTCGATATGCACGCTCTGATATTGACATGGCCGATGTATGCAATAAAAATTAATATTTCATAGTAATTAAGAGTTCTGCAGTTGTCTATTATTCAATTCGATTCAATACTGTGATGTAAAACTAGGTGCAAAACGCAAAATTTAACTTTGTAATCGTAATATTGCGGAACGTCTCGATCGCGAAGATAGTGAATTGAGCGACAAATAAATAAATATCTTTGAAATGGAAAAAAAAGACAAAATTCTATTGATAGATTGTTAAAGGTAAATGTTTTCCGTATTTTTTAGTAAAAAAATTTAATTTTTTTGCATAAACGAAGCATCACAATTAGTTATTTATAAAAAATTTTGAAACAAATATATGTTTCAACTATCAAAAGTTGTTTTTTTGCTCATAATACATAACAAACTCATATACGGAAAAAAATTTTGTTTGACTATATTGAGTTGTTTTGGAGATATACCTGTTAGTTTTTTGCTAAATAAATGTCAGTTAAAAAATAAGGCCCTAAATCTTTTTTTTTCCAGAATTCCCCCTTCCCTCACAAGTCCAAGTTTCAGCTCTTCTACTAAAAGAATTAAGGGTTAGTACAAACAAAGAAATACTCCAACAATGTGAATTTACTTACTTTTTATTATTATCGACCAAGACATTTTTTCATACAAAATTAGAGGTATGAGAACGTTTTATAGTACACCGAAAGAAGTGATGTAGAGAGGTTCTTTTTCGTGAGCCTCGGAATAAAATTCACTTTCATGTGCAAATTTGGGGCGTTCTTGGATAAACAATGCGAATTTTCGATCTTGACGTTGAATTATTCATACGTTAGTTGTCGGGTTCAAAGAAGATATCAGCGAGCCTCACGCCTTCGGTTTCATCATCGTCCCCGTAATCCGCCGTCGCCACTTTTACCACCATAACTTCGATCGTAATCAAAAGAAACAGCACCATAAACGTGGCCATGTTGTATTTTTCCTGTCCTGGCACAACTCGATCATTTTCCAGTAAAAGTGTTGATAGCACAGTTGGAATAACAGACATTTTCTAATCCTCGAAACCTCGACTTTCGGTTGAATAGTTTTTGCACGTTGGGAGCTGCATTGTTTCGATGATTTTTTACCTGGCGAGAATAACAAGTTTCGTGAGAACGGGAATTAGTGGTTTTGATGATCTTTTTAAGTATCTTATTGTTAATTTATGATTTATACAATTCCTGATGCAAATTTGATGAGTTGATTGCTTTATTCAGTTTGATTATGATTAATTTACGTTTTTACAAAATTTTTCGAGAATTCACCGTCAATGATTGAAGATGCAAAAATCTGATATGCAAGTGATAATAAAAATACCTGTAAATCAATAGACATTTTTTTCTTGAACTCGATTCAGAATGTAGATCATTAATAAGTGTACTAATTTCGACTTATTTTCGCTGTAATTCACAGGTTTCAAAAAAATGTAATTTGAAAATATCTTTTAAGTAAAGGTCATTGAAAATCGGATAATTCAGCCATAAATCAAGTTGAATAGGATTCACACAAATGTTGACTAAGATCACGGTTAATGAATTCAGAAGAACATCAGAAATTCGCTTGCGCAAAAGTTTACATGATGAATGAGAAATGTAAAATCAAACTTTTGTCATTGAAAACGATTCGGATTTATTATGCCCAAAAAACGAGACTCGGATGGTTTTTTCGCGATTCATAATTAACTCAGATTTTCATAAAAAAACTCAGCATTGTATCAGCAATTCCAAGTTGGAACTCGGTAAATTGAAAGTATTAATTCGAAAAACAGAATTTATACAATATTTCCTAGGAAGTTGGTAAAATTTGCAACTAAATATCAAAAGTATGTAAAAAAATGAAGCAATAAGATCAAAAATGAAAAATTTTGTGTACCTGGAAGAGGCACATTGATTTTAATTGATTTTTTTCTCATTCTATATCATTCCATTGTTCTTATCAGTAATTCGTTACCAATGATTTGTGCAATACTTATAATGGGCTAAATCAAATTAAGTTTGACACTGAAATTTTAAGTATTTTCTAGAAAACAGTAAAGATTGTACAAATTGGTAGATTAAAACAATATGAAAACAGACTTTCAAACGTTTTTGGAAATCGTGCGTCTTTTTTGTTTGTTTGTTTTTTAAAATGAAAGAATTATACAGCGTTTAGAAGAAAAATTGATAACTCATGAACCTTGAAATATATTATCATGAAATTTTTTTGTTAGGAGCAGAAAGGTTTCTTCTATGTGTCAATGTATTTTATCATTGAAATCACTAAATTTCTTATAAAAATTTTCTTTATTATTTTTATCGTTTCTATCTTCAAGGTTTAAAATTGTGATATTATGTTAGAGGAATTGAAAAACCTTTTTGCAGTTCATTTGTACGTTTTAAAACTGGAGTTTATGAGATGAAACGTTTCCCAAAGGAATATAAAACGAACATATAATTACTGGAAGTTATTAACATTTTTGTAACTCAAAAAGTGTTTTTACTTGTTTGACAATTTTTCAAAGCAAATTCGCAATATATAGATTTTGTCATTGGATTTTATAAAAATTTTCTATTATAATAATTATTCCAAACAGCGTTTTTTCATTTTTTACTCTCTTTTTTAAGAGTTTACATTAAAAATTCGTGTCTGAGAAATAAATTAGCAAAATTTTGGCCATGAAAAGTTATACAAATTTTTACGACCTTAAAAAGTATGAAAATTAAATTTTCATTATTGGTAACTAAAATTTCACTGAAAAGTTGCGTAACGTACTTGAAATTTTATATTTTTATACTCGTATTTACCAAAAACAATAAAAATAATTTTTACCTAATTTATGACATGAATTTGGGAATTTAGAGTTACTTAAATTCCCTTCTTCTCTTGAAATTTTTCGAAAAAGCAAATTCAAAGCCAATTCCTGATATTTTCCAATCACACCTTATTTCTTTGAAGTTATATATATTCTTTCGTATATTATGCCGAAAATTGTAAGAAATTAATAGATCTTTAACTAGTGTATGGATACATATCCAGATCACAATAAAATTGACAGGTATACGAATGCTGTTCATAAAATTAAAAAAAAAAACAAAAAAAAAAAAATAAAACAAAAAGAAAAGAACGAAAAAATTTTACCGATGTTTCCACGAGTAAAACGAGAGCATTTGAAAAATTGATAACTTCTCTTTTCTCTGTTTCCAACAATGGAAACAGATTTTTTTTTCCAAAAGTAGAAAAATCAATAGCAAAGCAGTGGAGCCAGGCTATGAAAATACGTTTGGAAACTTCAATCGGTCATGGTTGATCAAAAAAATCTTTAAGTTTTCCATTCAATTTTTCAAATGAAGTGAAGAAATAGATTTACTATTGGTTATGCAAGTTATTGATTAAATGTTGTAACTATTCAAAAACTACGATTAAAATATTGGATACTGTTCGAATTAATTCTAATTTTTTGATGGAGGGTCAACATGTAATCGCCAAGTTGCGTTTGAAAATTTCAAGTCTATTTTATGAATTGTTTAATATTTTTACGGTTTTTTCCAAATAAATTTTTGCAGCCAGGAAAAACTGACACTTAAAAAAATTGATGATTGAATATATCATAAAAACAGCCATTGTCTCAATGTGTAATATACTAATATACCTTATTTTCATACAGTACGTACATTTTACAATATAAATTTGTAATTTAAAACAAGTTGACATCATTTTTGTCAGTTCATTACTAATTACAAAAATTTTTCGTGCTTTTTTTAATCTTTTTTGTTTTCGTAATTCCGAACGTTTACAAACAGAAAAAATTCTTCCCATCACATCTTCTTTTCAGAGTAATAAATGATTTTTTATGTTTAACAATAGTAAGTCAATATCACCTACTTTTTTTCACTTTTATCATGCCCTGAAATGGAAAACCAATTTTTTTCAAGTTTTTGTTCATTTTTTAAACGTTTTAAACTTCAGGCCCATTTACTTTCCTAGTCTCAAACCTCAAATCAAGTGTAGCAATAAAAATAAAGGGTGAATTTTAACATAAAATTGAATTTCTAAGTGAATAGCAAAAAAACTCACCAGGAGAAAACTCGCGTAGTGACGTAAGTGACGCACGTTACGTTGTCCTGGTACACTTTCGCTCGATCCAGTGACCGAGTCCCGTCACCTCCTGACTTTTGCACGACTCTTTTTTCAGACAATCGATGCCCCGCAACCCGAAAAAATCCTCCTCCTAATTTATTCACCGGTCCTCGTTTTATTTATCCATCCGATTCGCCCGATATTTATTCATCGACGGCCAATCCCGTGGCCCGATTCTGTAACTACTTTGGGACCTCCTGAACTTTTTTGTACCTCTTCTTCATTTTTCGTCTGCGGAGCGCGAAATCGTTGTTTCGCCGCGAAACGTTGTAACGAAAGTGAGTTGGGTTATTACGTTTCGTTGGTAGGAGAATACGCACGTGACATAAGCGTTATGAGATCGGCTTTTGCGCTTGAGGTTTCTCTGTCTCGAGTTCACGGGGAATTCGAGTAACGAGACAAGTATCTTAATTGGGAAAAGGACTTTTTTAGAAATTGCGGAGATATTTGTCCATTTTTCAGCCTTATTTAGAAGAAAAACTACATTTTTCTGTCCTGAGGATATATCACTTACAGGTCTCGTTCGAGACAAAAAATACAATCTTTTTTGAGTATCGAAAGTATCTCCATGAGTCTCTACCAGACTCCCAAGTATGAAAAGTAGAGATTTCGCATCTCAAAAAATATTCGAAACTGTTTTTAATAGTCTTATAAAGTGTCGGTCAGTCTTTAAATTTTCCTTCTAGGAAGATTTTAGCTTCGGATACTTGAGACTCCTGAATGCTTAAAAAGACGCTAGTTTCAAACAAAGAGATTTCTTTTGCAATACGACGCCATAAACAATCTTTCAAAGAGTGACTACAGTCTTCCGGAGACTTGCATCCCCAAATAAGATTACCTTTCTTACTTTCTAAAAAAAAACTCGAAAAAATGAAGTAGATTCTCAATATTTTACAAAGGTGCGGAACTTAGAAATGTTGGATATGCCTTAAAGAATCCATATTTTATAATTTATTTTTGCACCATTTTGAAGAAACTGTCATCGCCATATGTAAGATTTATATTAATGCTTGAAAGAACTTACATTTGATTCTGATTCAAATAAGTTTATTGCCAACAAAATTCATGAAATGATGGCACTTATTATACATAGTGGTAATGAATTGTGTAAATTAAGTTCCTCTTTTGTCAAATGGAAGTTGACCTATTATTTTAAAATAATTCTGACTCATCTGTAGTCCCTCTAACTTTGATTTTTCAGAGATTGTTTGATTTTACCTTAAATCACTTTGATAAATATTTGAAACTTCTAAAGTATCTCGATGGGAGCCTCGACTTAAGATAAAATCCCCAGTTAAAATACATTGCAAGACTAAGTCTCTAATTCAAACGCTTCCAAAGTCTCCCAAAATGTATCCCAAAATGGAATAAGAGATACTTTTTGAATATCTTTAAGTTTTTAAAAACTTTTGGAATCTTTCATTTTTCGTCTTTGGATATCAAATAATCGTTTATCATTAAAAATTAACCCAAAAAATTAACAATAGAAGATGTAATACTTGAATAAAATAATGTTGGACCACTAGGTTTGGATCAAACTTCAACCAATATTTTCTCAATTGGTATGGAATGATCCAAAAAATGTGGTAGTAAGATAATAACTACCACAGATGTAATCTAAGATATTTAGATATAATTTTAATTCTGGACTCAACATGATAAACTAAAACTGTGTCAAAGTTCAAAAGTCTATTATAAGTTTTTTAGAGGTTAAAAATGAAGGAAATGAATGAAAAATACAGGAAACTCAGGCAAACATGTATTTTTCAAGTGATTGTAAAAGATACATAACAGCGATGGGAAAATCCAGGAGAATTTGGTTTTTAACGTTAGATTATGTACTCAAACTCTGCAAATTTTCAACATTAATCATAAGTTTTGCAAAAACTATTATGAATGTTTGAGCGAAATTCGTGAAAAATTACATGTGATTCTCATTTAAAACTTTGCTCGTTTCGTTGCATGGGTTGATCATGCCCGATTATCTTCAAGCTTTACGGAAATTTTTTTTATTAACTTGATTGATTTAAAGGACCGGGATTAAAAAATTCTAACATTGCTAGAATAAGAGACACCCTGAGTAACCATTAAATATTCGCGGATCACGATATCTTGATTCATGGAGCTCGAAATCCAAAAATCAAAAGTTTTGATCTTCAAAATTGTAAATGGTATCTGGAATTGTATTGAAATTCAAAGATTCATAATTTTTTAATTTTGCAAAATATAAGTTCCTTACTGTTGAGTCTCACATAGTAGAATGCTTGAATCAGAACGTTAGAATGCTTAAATACTACCTCGATGTTAACGGTAGTAACAATAAAAATTTATTTTGATAAATTGTTATTCAAAAATTTCTTAATCTTTTAACTTCAAACTTTTTATCTCAGAATCAATGAATTTTAAATTTCATAATTTTTAAATCGAGAAATGAAACATTTCTTATTTTTACTCCTGTGAAATTAAAAATTCAGAATTATGAAGTACGAACAATTAAAATTATTATTCGTACATTATAGCTTACATTGTGTGTGTGTCTAGGTAGATGTCTATACATCTCATTTAGATATTTATTACGCTAGGCCCAATTTTGTAACCATATCTCCTCATACACTATTCAACTGGTTTTCATAATTCTTTTTTTTTTTCTAGAAAGCTGCAAGTCTGAAGATGTGCAAGTCAAAGTATTTTTTTCAGGATCGTGCGTGGGTGGCCCGTCATCCACTTATTCCCATTTTTAAAAAAACTGCTTATCTAAATCATATTTACCGGTTTTGAATTAGAAACTCAAAGTTAGTTTATGCGAACAATACATCATATTCAATTATTATATAATTATAAATTATAATGCATGGATGGCATTTTGCGCACACACTAAAATTTAGTCTAATCTCCAAGTTCGATTTGGGTTTTTGAAAAAATTTGTATGATAAACAGTTATTCATGTGAGGATTTTGAAGTATGTAGATTTAATAGTTAAATTATTTTAAACTATTGGTTCGTCATTTGCGTGGTTTTCTTCCTATTCACGCATCATCATTAATCACAAAACTTCGAATTTAGTATCAATTGCTTTTAAGTTTTCAACTGTAAGTTGAAAGTCTGCGTAAATGCGAAAATTACATTGCATTTAATTAGCTGATTTATGTGCTTTGGTAACCCTCTACCCACGCACTTCAATCTTTCTCCAAACTCTACAACCAATTTCAATTTTGGGAAAATTTTTTTTACAATAATTGTGAGGTTCACGTCTGTAAGTGTCAAAAAGTACATGGTTGTTAACTATAAGTTCAAAATCATCGATAAAGGAAACTACGTAATAAAAGGTTTTGTTTGAAATGAAATTTTGCGAATCCATTATGAAAGTAATACCAATGCTGTAGTACGTCGGTTATATTAACAGGCGTCACCTCTATAAGTTTTTAAGCTCGTAAATATTTTACGTATCTATAAATTTAATAAGAAGCTTAGTAAGGAACAGTAAAAGTTGAGTTAATCAACGTGTTCGAGTATACTCAGAAGTGAAACACCTTCGTATATATCTAAAAAATGTCAATGATTTTTTATAATAATTAATAATGTGTTCAACATACCTCGTTTCTGGCTTATTCTAAACTGGTGTTGAATGAACAAATAAAAATTGAATTTACAAATTTGAATAGTTACTCGAAGCTCAGTGATAGTGTGAAAGCTAAGAAAGAAGAGAAAAATAAATCATTTCAAAACACAACACATCTGGTGTTTTGATTTTGGGCTCGGATTTGCCAATATAACCATTGAAACAAATTTGAATATTTTTCCATACTCCACGAAATACTCGTTATTCCAAGGTACCCAGAATACTCACGAAGTATTCGTCCGTATTTAATTACGTTAAAGCTACGTATTCTTTAAGTATTCACAAGTGAAAAACCCCTCGGTGTAATCCTTTTATTAAATTATTATTAAATTAAATAACCGTTTTAAAACATTTTTTACAAGAAAGAATAAGAATTCACCAAAAAAAAAAAAAACTTTAACAGTACGTATGTCCTCTTTCCAAGAAATATTCGATTATTATTTGAATCTTTCTCTCTGAGAAACTGCGATCTTTTGCTTCTTAAGTCAAAATTTTGAAGTGAAAATTCTATGCTCTTGTTTTCAAGTATGTTTTTGCGTCTCAAATACCTCATTTGCCATGTCGAAACAGTTTTGAATACGCTCATTTCTACTGTTTTCGAGCCAAAAATTATCGTGTGTACCTCGGAGCAATAACAGCCAATTAGAACTTGGAACTCGCGTGATTAACTCATAAACCTCACACTCATTCTAAATCGGCTTTTTGCTCCTAGCTACACAATATATTAATGTATTTTGAGGAAAATTTTGCACGTTATTTACAATCTTCGAAAACTTCTCACGGAATTTATAATGTTCCGTTTTGGAGACTTTAAAGACAAAATAAGAACTTTAAAATCCACAATAATATAATAAGGTTCACAAATTTCTTCAAAGCCTGGTGTTCGATAAGGTTTTTTAATGGGAATCTACGAGTATGTTTCCATTGTCTTTTAGAAAAATTGGCCAGATAACTTCATGGTTTCTTCGAAAATGCCTCTTGACTAAAAAATTTTTGATTGTTCGAAAGTTTTTCGTTGTATTCTCAAAAATAGTTTAAAATTCAAATTATTTCACCTCAGGCTGAAACGAGCCATCCGTGTTCTTTCAAAATTTTACTACATAATTGGTTTTTGTAGCTGGAAAGCTGGTTTTGAAGGTCGAAAGGATTTTGAAAACGTAAAAAAGGGATTTCGGGCACAGAAAAAAATTTTGCCCTCCACATGTTTTCATTATATTGTTGACCAAAAAGTGTTTTTCAAAAAATGTTTGATAATTTGAAACTTGGAAAATTGTACTTTTTGTTTTCTTCGTTTGTATGTACATGTATTTTTTGAATATGCGACGGAAATGAAATTACGTTTTCCCCATCTTTAATTAAGATCAATATTATCGTCGGGACAAAAAAATTGTCTGACTACGCATGTAATCTAATAAATATTTCCATTTTGGGAGAACTGCCTGGGAATAGTTTATTTTCTTAAACTATCAAGGAAAGCACTATTTTCCAGAGGAAGTCGCAAGTATCGAGAAATTTGTAAACCAGCACAATTTTATTGCGAGTGAAAATTAAGTATTTGCAGAATCAGGGAACCTTTTTAACAATTCAAGAATATGTTTGTTCTAAAGTTTCACAGCCTCCGAAAATTGAATTTTTGAGCAGAACTTTTTTACCATTTTGGAATTTTTAAATATGCCAATAGTCACAAAGTACTGGAAATTTTAATTCAGGGCATATCTGTAAGTATCTAGATGTAAAAAAATTAAATTAAATTATTTCTGAATACATATTCTTAAATTCAAGAAACCCTGAACATCTCAAAGTTTTCATCATCTGTGAAAGTTCTAAATCTTAAATTATCAACAGATTTATTGTTTTAAATTTCAAAAAATCATCTTTATTATTTCACCGCGGCATTTTTTCATTATTTGAGGTTTTTGACGGATAAAATTTTGTTTTGTCGTTTCCAATTATGATGGTAATAATTGATTTATTCCTCCCACATATGTTTATTTCATTGACGGATCCTCATTGAGAGCCACTGAGCCACAGATTTAGGCAAAACTTTCACTATTCTTGAATTCGCAAGGTTCGGGACGTTTGCGGACCGCATTTTGCACTCTGGGTGACTTTGCATTAACGCCCCGACGGTTTCTTGATTCGATTCTGATGTAACGCTTACGCTTGTATATTACGGCATTTGAATTTCAAAAGTGAGTTATCTCATTTGGTATCTCATGTTTTGTTAGATTTCCGAGAAACGTTCATGCAGTGAATTTGAATTTCTGCTTTGTCTGTCACTTTAAATGTATATGTTTATGGAAAATAAACTCATCTGATTTGTATAAAAAAACGGGTAGTTGATAAAATAATGATGGAAATGAATAATTACAATTGTTGAAAAAAATGAGTAACATTGTTTTAAATAAACAAGAAGTATGATGTTATTTACACGATATACTTATTATTATAATGCATAATATAAATCGTATATTTACAAATATTCAACGTGTTAAACGTGTTCCATTATTACAATGTTGATATAATCTTTGGTTTTTTAACGACGAAATTTTGTGTGAAAAAAAATTATCTTTACTATTCCTACCTAATCACAAGTTGAATTTGTCAAGTTCTTTAAATCGCAAGATAATAAGAACTCAACTGTTAAAACTTATGACAATTTTTTTGATCAAATAGGTGAAATTCAAATGCACCGTTTGAAACAGCGAGATTAAACTCTCTCGAATCAGTAAAAATTTATTTGATTGTAACAGTTATAACGAAATATTTTCACTGTATTTTTTTGTACTCTTAAAATTAAAATTTACATTCTAGGAAAAAAAAATTAAATGATTTTATCTTTCTGACAGAATAAGGAAATTGCCTCAAATTGTGAAAAACAAATTCACCATTTTCCGGGAAAACTTGTACATATACATTTTAAAAATATTTATAGAGTACGAATAAGTTTTTTCCATATCTGAATTTTTATCTTACATTCATAAAAGATAAAAAAATACAGTTTTGTGTTAGCTTACTACAGTGTAGAAAGGTATGGTTTTAATGGTTATTGATAATCAATATTATTCACAAGCGATCAATTACGCTCGCAATTTGTGTCAACAAAGTCATAGTTTCAGCTTTGCATTTCTGGTTGTTGGATAAACACTAATATTTGTTTCCTCGTTTCACTATTGGTAGAGCTATTAACATTTCATAAGAACACGCGCCTCTGTAATACAGTTACGTAACTCGTGATTCGATGATTTTCGCTCCACAAGAGATTTTGCAGAACTTAAGTTTAAAAGTGATTATAACAAATTTATCAATTGTTTTTGAATTTTTGATTTTTTGATAATAGCTATTATAGCCAACTATAGTTGGCTATTTACACACTATTTCCGAGAAACTTTCAAAGTTCTATTTTCAAAATACTGGTTCAGTAATCTATAAGAGTTTTTTTTAAGAATGTAAATATCACTGGAGTAACTGCAGACAAGAACTACATATTTTTTACGTTTGAAAAAAAAATATATATAAGTAAATGAATCAAAAATTTTATCTCTTACTGTAAATATTTGAAAAATCGATATTCTACATCAATATAATTATTTCCACTAATAAATTTGTTTTTATATTCTCTTTTGCTTGAATGTTGAACCAAAAAAGAATCACTTGTTCACTTTTAGAATTAATTATATAATATTGTGGTTAACAAATGTAGAGATACGTAGATATTCATGACTCACGTTTTCTAATTTTGAATATACATGATTATAAGACTGAAATTTCATCTTTTTTTTTCTGTACAAAAAACATCACTTTTTTACGCATTCAAAATTATAATTCAAGGTTCGTTACGCAATGAATTTTACTATTGTACAGCTCATATCTTCATTTGCTTTTTTTCTTTAACTACAAATATTTCATTATTTGAATTTCTTCAATTTTCTTCATGGTGCTGCAGGTGTATTTTTTGTAAAAAGGCATGTTTTTTCATTGTTGAAACTCAATAGTTGTTTTTTTGTTACATTATTGGTACTGTCGCATTTTTGAATCTTTTTCTGATCACTGTGAAAAAGTGTTTTTTGATGATTGATAACGTTTCATAGAGATGAAATTATTGTCTCACATATTCATATAATGGCAACAGCGTTTGAAAAACATTCATTCAGATTTTGAATGATCATAATTTTTTGATATTCCGAAATTCATTCTTCGATTCTAATACTCTAAGTATTAAAATTCTCAATGTTCGATGAGTAAATTTTCTGTTTTGAAAATTCTCGGTTTGCCATATACGAATTCGTTGTTTTAGAAATCAAAGAATCATACAAAAAATATGATTATAATATCGAGATATAATTTTGTAGAATTCCGAGGTTTTCAATCGTACAGAATGATTTGAGAAATAAAGTAAAATTTTTGAATGAAGATTTAAGCATTCCTAGATTTAATTTAAAAAACTTTCATTACATACTATGAAAATGAATTCAGCTACTATGATTTCTTCAAATATAAAAAATTAAACTTCAAACCTGTCGTATTCTTATTTTTGTTATGAAATTTTTATAACTCATTTAACAGAATCATCATTAACGTATCAGATTCTCAAGTTAACGAATACAAATATTCCAAGGCATCAAATTTTTTCAATTTCTAGTTTGAAATAGAAATTATTTATTGAAGTTTGAAAGTGGATGTTAATACTTAAAATGAAGAAGTATTTCATTATCGTTGTAATGATGCATCTCAAAATTTTTTTGATTGAACTCGGTAACTTTTTGTACAACTCAATTTATAAATATGAACTTCACGACTAAAATTTTTGAATTTTGGACGGGAGTTTTTTATTTTGCGATGAAGTTGTTGAGT
Source organism: Platygaster robiniae (assembly GCA_028476575.1). Lineage (NCBI taxonomy): Eukaryota > Metazoa > Arthropoda > Insecta > Hymenoptera > Platygastridae > Platygaster > Platygaster robiniae. The sequence continues at coordinate 28,817,084 of CM052020.1, read as the reverse complement.
GGAATCGAAAAATGCGTTTTGTGAGCTTTTCAAAAAATTCAGTACCATGATAAAAAACACTTTCTCTGTACAATTAGTTATTCCTTCATGTCCTGCATGTATTCAGGAAATAAGTAACTTTAGAAGGTGAAAATGTCTTCAATCAATAAGCTGTTTTCATAAAATTTAAAAAAAACCAATCAAATCGCTTAAAAATTAAAGAACCACTTCACTTCTCACCGTCTCTGCTGACACTTAAATATGATCGTCCTCAGGAAAAAGACTTTCGTCAATTTTTTCACTCCACACGATTTCATGAATCGATTCCTTACTTTTTCACTCACTGACCACCGAATACGTAATGATAGAACTTTCACTGAAAACTTGCAATTTTTATATGTTCAAATATTTTTTACTTCTTCAATGATTTTACCGAAAACGCGTTAGTTTTTCGTCAAAGTTTTTACTGAATTGCCGCTTATTTTCGTATTTTTGCAAGTGGGAAAAGTTCACGTGACCGACCACAACAGTGGGCAAGTCAACAATGAAGCGCTGTGTCCCTCTTTCCTTTGACAACTGGATGGTTTCCGGTATCCCCGTGACGGCGAATGCCATTGTTTTAATATGGTTTGATACGGCCATTGAGTAACAATGGCACAGCGAGTTAAGGACACCCGGGCGTCGCGACGCATGTTGATTTCAAAAGTTATTGAACTTTTCCTCTTCGAGCACGAGTGACTTAAGCGCACGCATTTCCGGGCGTGCGTGGGCGACGCATTATGCGAAGGCGATAAATTGACGATTCTTGGCGACAGCTTGTATTGAGGACCACCTCAACAAAGCCAGGACAATCATCATTATTGTCTTCGTAATGGGTCGAACTAAGTTAGTGTTAAATGGAAATTCAAATTCTGGAGAGTGGTAAAGATTGCAAAATCTGGTAGATAAAAACAAAATGAAAATACACTTTCAACTGTTTTTTAACTCTCCAGTTTGTACATTCTCCTCATATTCGATAGCCCAGTCAAATATTTATTTCTTTCTCTCTACACACTGTCTGATAATTTCTAAGCGATTCAAAATAAGTGGGTTGAAGATTGTTAACAGGATTCATAGAGATGATGGTTATAGTTTATTTAAGTTGGGTAAAGATAAAATAAAAAGGGATGAACAGTCGAATTTAATATATAAAATTAATTGTAAAGATTGTGAAAGGAATTGTATCGGTCAGACTAAGAGATATGTAGGGAAAAGGATAAATGAACACAAGAAGGACATTGAAAGTATAGGATCGGAAGTTTCGGCTATAAGTGAGCATAAACTAAAGTTTAATCATGAATTTGACTGGGAAAATTTTGAGATTTTGCACAGAGAGCAAAGATACAGTAAGAGATTATTCTCTACATTTTGATTCAATTCTATAAATTTTGAGAATTGGAATGACACGTATGATGGCTTTATTAGGTATTGTAGATGAGTTTGTCGTTTTTTGCTTTTCTTCACTGTTATTGGTTTTTATCATGTTTTCATTGTTGCTAATATGGACGAAAGGATGATAAGTCAAGGTGACGTGGCGCACTGAAATTCGTGATATTGATTTGGAATAATATCAGACAGACCTTCCGACTGTTAACATCTGAAATCGTAATTCCATCAATTGTGGAAGAATTGTACTATCCTATGTGTTGAGATTTAATAGTTTGGAAGAGGATGAAGTGTTTCGATTGTTTGACATGATATTTTACAACTGTTGCTATGACGTGAGTTCCTGAAAGTTTGATTATTTGATTGGAATATTGTGGGATTCAGAGATGTTATTTCTTTTATTATGTTGGTCTTGAGAAGGGACCTGAAAAAGGATCCGAAACGCGAAAGAGTGTGCAGAGAGAAAGAAATAAATATTTGACTGGGCTATCGAATATGAGGAGAATGTATAAATTTTATACCTAATGATGAGAAACAACCTAAACTCCAGTTTGTGTTTCTTTTTTTGACATCAAAAATTTGTACAGGTTTTGAAAGAAAAAATGATAGCCTATGGACTGTTCGGAATAATTTCATAAAATCTTATTTTGTTGGGAGTGCAAAGGTCACTTTTAGCCATGTAAAATTTTTCATAAATTTATTTGTAAAATGATTGAACTTTGAATAAAAATTCTTTCAACCATTTTTATTATATTTCTACATTAATTTAAATGACTTTACTTATGATTTTTACTTCTTAGTCACAGGTGAAACTAATGTAAAATGCCATTTGCAGTAACCAGAGCGTGGTACAAAATAATTATATAGTTTTCTTGCAAACATTATTTATTAAATTTTGTTACATTCATTACTATAATTATTTTTAAGAATTATTTCGCTTTCATTATTATTGAATATCTCAAATAAGGAATAAAAAACTGTTCAGCCATCGATTGTTCATAAGTATATGAATCTTGAGATTCATTCCTTGGTTTGATGAGTGTCTAGTTCGTTCTATTATATTTTTGATAATGTTATCGGTTGTTAGAAAGTAGCAGTTTCTTTTTCCCGAAATTTTGAGGATTTTATTGACCAACTCTTAATACATATCTCAGAATTTTCCTGAAGAAGACCAAAAACTTGCAGGCCAAAGCTAGAAAAAGAAATGAAAAGAATAAAGTATTTTGTAAGGTAGAAAGAAAAAATTAGTGAGAAACATTATTTTGCTCCGGAAACCGTTGAAGTATAAGACGAGAAATTTATATGATTGAAATTTTTGTTAAAAATTTTTGATTTATTTCAAAAATAGAAAATATTTTGAATAAAGAGATGTGATCATTTTTGAAAAAGTGCTACTTGTATGTTGATTAGAGCATGTATATTGGAGAAGAAAGAAGATGTAAAAATATACGAACAAATAATTTTGAATGGTGGGTACAGGTGTTTTATCGAATATGAAAGTGAAAGTAATTGAAAGAGCATGTACAAATCGTTGATGTTAGCGAAATGGAAAATAATTTTTTCAAGTCCAAATAAGGAAATGTTTATGACAATAGTTGTTTTGTTTACTAATAATTGAAACTTCACCGAGAAGCAATGATTTTCAGGTGAAACTCAAAACACATTTTTCATCTATTATGAATTTGTTGCTGCAAAATCAAGTTTAGAAAGTGAAACACTTAAAGAATAAATTATAAGTTTATAACCATGAATCGTATGATTTTGTTTGGAAATTTTCGTTAGAGAATGTATTACCGAGCGGAAATGACCGAGGTTATTGTTGTCCTCGATTTACAATGTAGTGCATTCCATTATTGTGATATTTTCGTATTTCATTGCAGGTAGAAATCTACTGGAATATCTTGAATTGTTTTCTTCTTATTCTTCTACAGCAGATTATTATTCGCATGGTGTTAGTGAAAAATCATAGTTTTGATTGTAAATTTCATTACTGCGAAAAGAATAATTCATTTAGTTGCATAAAAATAAAACTTCAGATTCTAAAATAATACACCGTATAGTATTGAATAGAAGAAATAATTGTAAATTTTCGAAAATGATTGCAATACGGATCAGTGCAGAAAAATGTTGTATTGTATCAGTGAAGTCGATACTGTCATTCTCTGGGATTCGGGTAAATTAAATGTTATCGCTAACAAAATCTAGAATATTCAATTTTTTGTGTATAATTTGAATTGATATCTCATAAAATCAATATATTCTATAATATTGTATCCTAGTTTAATTTAATTCAATTGTTGAATAATCTTGAAATGGTCAGCAAAAGCCACGTTGATTTTGATTATTTATATTGTTTCGTAGTATCAGTACTTTTAAAGTAATTATGTGATTATGTAGGGATTCTCAGTATTTTTATATATTTTTATATATTAGATGATTGAGGATATTTAATGAATAAAACATAATTTGAACGATTAATTTTCATTTGCATATTTTCCTTGCCTATCAATTCAATATTAATTTCAATACTTTGTATCTCTCTTGTCTATAAAGTTTTCTTGCAATTACAATTTTACTATGTTTTTATCGATTCTACCGTTTATACATTCGTGATGTTCGTAGTTAGGGGTTGGGGGGGGGGGGTTGATAATAACATGTATTAGTACCTTTTTATATCCAATTTTTTACCTTTTGTTGTAGGTCGAAATATTGTATGTAAATATTGTATGTAAATACTGTGTGTAGTATTTTCTTACTACTATATACAAATTGAAAACGTGCACAACATAATAATGTGCCCTTAAATATTACGAATATAAATTAGAAAATAACAATTGGAAAATCTTTGATCTTTATTTCAAATTTAGCTAAATCTGCTTAATAAAGGTTTTTACAATCTTAAAATTTATTTTCAAGTCTTCTGGATAGAACAAACTTGAGGTGGCGGAAACGGTGTTTATTGTGCATGATTTATTGAGCACCGTATTTGTTAAGCACTAGATGATTGTGCATATATGAGGTCGTCAATGAGAATTATAAGTTTCTTCATTTTTATTATTCATAATATAAAACTCTAATGCGAGTCAAATAAAAAATTTCAATATTAAACCTCAGTCATACAATGAAATAATTCATAGTCATAGTCTCAAAATGATTCGATATCTGAAACCCTCCAATTCCCCTCGATTCGAATTAATCTTAAGATCTATCAAGTTATATAACCTTTCTAAAGAAATTCTTCCCTATAAAAAAATCACGAGAAACTCGCGTAAAACTAATCAAGTAAAATCGACTCCACGCTTTATTACCTTGCGTAATTTTATTCGCTTTTCTCACGATTCACATAATTTTCTTTTCGCACTCATTAATCTCGGGATATTCAGTTTGATTTACCTGCGAATCCACACAATCGTGGGATGAAAATCTCGGAATTTATTTATGGGAGAATGAGGGAACTTTCTTTTATCAAAAAAAATAGTATTTGGCGACTTTCATCGGGTTAATTGAGTAAAAATATGTTTCATTTAAGGTTCTAATTTAGATTCAGCATGATGATAACTTGAAAAACGTTGAATTTTGTTGTTTGAGTCGTTTTTTGATGTGTTCCTTTGACAGGTAATATTATACAAAGTTCTTGCAAATTGATGTGTGTAGAAAAAGTTACAGGAATGCATTTATTAATTCGATTTTTTTGCGATGTAAAAGAACTTAAAAAAAGTTTTACATAATGTAAACAGTGTCTGAAAACCATTCATCTATTGAATTCTCATATTGAATAAAATGTATATATCCAATGGAAATCAAAGTTTTGAACTTGAAAATTTTCTTGTTTCTAAAAGTGGAAAAATCCTTTATGTATCGAAGTCTAAGAATTTCTAAACATCACTTTGAAATGCTTAAAAGTATAATATTCGAAGTTTTTCTAAATATCCGAAAATCGACGTTATTTTACATTGCAAATTTCAGAAAGAGAATGAGATTTTTAGATCCCTCATTTTTAATTTGTTGATACTTATGTTTGAAATGTTTGAAAATTTATTTCATGATTCGAATAAATAAAAAAGTAGTTCATGCATCATTTCGAAGTAATTTTTTTGAATTCATGAGAGTTTCCTAGGAGTTTCATTATTGATAGTTACGTCATAATTTTTTAGTTTGTATCAGAAGATTTTGAAAAATGAATTATGATAATAAAATAACTTGTCAATTTTGTGCAAAATATATGAAAAATTCTTTTTTTTACAATGATTAGAAGATATGTAAAGATTCATTACAAAAATAAAAATTTGTCTTTATCATACGTCACTCGTATAATTTTTTACAGCTCCAAAAATAATTCACAATTTATTCATTATTTGTTTCACCAATAAGTATTTTGAGTTTTATTTATGAATGAAAAAATATTCTTCATTATTTAAAACTTTCTGAATATTTCAGAATCATTAGTACATCTTATGACAGTTTTTATATGTTTTGAAATTTGAAAAGATGAATCTCGTAAATTTGAAATCTCATAAATTATGATTGGTTAATAATTTTATTTCAAATCAGAACCACAAATCAATAAAATTGCAATTCTAAAAGCTGTATAAAAACGTTATTCTCTACCAACATTATCTTTGCATCGATTTCTATCTATTTCAATGTGATCGAGTTTGCGCCTGACAGAATGCAACCTGACATTCACGGACGTCAAAAGCAAACATGGCTTATATAAAAATGCGACATTCTTGAGTTAAGTCAGTCAGGTGATAAAAGTAAAAATTGTCGAGCAGAATCGTGACAGTTTATTGCCGAAAAACTCATTGCGCCCGCTCCAACAATTATCAAGTGACAAAAAGAAAAACTCTTCAGTACGTATTTTGTTTAGTTTTTATGAAAAAAAATATAATCGATTATCAATAATTTCATTGCTATAGTTTATGTGCTTTTAATGACGTCATTATTTGTAAAATTACTTTATGCATCGTCGATTTTAATTCGCCATTCGTCATGGCATTTCAAATACATGTCTTTTTTGTAAAATACAGCAAAAACTGTTATTCTGTTCATCAGAATTCAGAAATTTTTTTCACTACACTTCAGTTCCATGTTGCGCGTGAACGTGATAAGTATTCCCTCGGTTTTTTGGCATTACCGAATGAATTACGCATGAATTTTGTACGTGTTGGCATTGTCGAAATCACAAATTTATGGAATTTTCGGATTTCATGGGTTTTATTTATTGAGTTTTTTTTGTTGTATTTGCACAATTGTCGTGAAAATTGTCGTGCACTGAGTCGGAATATTTCGTATTATGTAAAGCAAATGTGATCTTTTTTTAGTAATCATCGAAATTGTTTCATAAAGATTCCAAGTACACGGAATTCATGCATTGATTTCTGAATACTTTTTTCAACTACTCTGCGAGTTTATGACTCGCGATCAAGTTTTTTTTTTGCATTATTTAGTTTTTTATTTCAAAATGTTAGGATTTTTTCTAATGCTGAGTGAAATTTTCAGTGACGTTGAATAAATTAATCGTGTCGCAGGAAATGAATGATATTTATTCATTATTTAAATAAAGTTGAAAATGTCTTTTGTATTGTTCGACAAAACTGAACCAGATTAAGAAATCATTGATAAAAGTAACCATTCAGAAATTCAACAAATCAGTTAACGAATATTTGAGAGTCCTTTACATCGATCGCACTCGATGCAAAGCATTTCACAACTCTACCCTTTGAAAGTACAAAAGCTTTCATCAAACACGAGAAAAAGCTCTGGGGATGACGCAATTTAAATCCAGGGACAAAAAACTGTCGTCGTTAAACCCAAAAATAATTATCGCTTTTCCCACTGCAATTATTTCCTGGTTCGATTCAGGAAATTCCGTCACTGCTTGATGTTCATTTCCTGATCACTATGTTTTTTTTTGTTTTTTTTTTTTTTTTTTTTTTTTGAACAGGAAATGTTTCAAAAATCAATAAAATTCTGATTGATTTTGTTATTGACACTTACTCACATTAGACGTATGATTCATTATGAATGTAGCTGAGATAGTAATTTTTATGAATCATTGTTAGATGTGACTTTAAAAAATGATTCCATTCCAATGTGAATGGTGTATAGAATGATTCGAAAGATTACGAATGTTTAAGTTTAAATTCCTTTGAGCTCACTTACAAAATTTGAATTAAAATGGTATTTTGATATTGAAAGACAATAATAATTGGAATGAACACTTTTTTCAACTTTCGTTTTCTGATCATTTTCAGAATTTTCGGGTATTTTTACGTGGTTTTTCAATTATTTAATTTTCAAATAAATAACTTGCATTTCATTTAAATAAAGAGTTTGTGAAATGTAAACTTTACCTCTTAATTTCGAAATTTTTTATAAAATAGGCTTTGATATCAAAGAATTTACCTGTTTTTGTGTTTCACTTTTGAATCCAAAGGTTTCCTTAAAAACGAACTGTTAAATGTGTTCATTAAAAATTTCTTCGATAGTACACTCCGTATCGTAAAAGTATTATTTGATTAGTGAAAATTTACGATGTAAGAAATATTGAGCAATAAATTTCGATAAGTTTTCAACGTTTGGTTCCAAGTTATCATAGGTTTATTTTTTTAAAAACAAAAGTTCTTTATTAAACTTATAGAAAATTAATATGATGCGTTTATATAAATCATGGTATTACTCTAAAAATGATGTATGACATATTGTCTAACTTGGGCATTTCTAAAATGTGTTGGGGACAAAAGTTGAAGTTAGTTTGTGTACAAAGTAAAAATTTTATTATTTATGCATCATCAATTCGAAATTGTTAATTTGGTTTTGGAACACTATGAAATTCATGACAATCTCAAATATTAATCTTTTATATTTTTTCGAATGCCTTTATCGCTATATTCGTTCATTTTTTAATGCTTGGGTCTTGAAATATTGTCTCAAAGCTTTTCAAATTTCTCATTTACAAAAATTTTAACATTAATGTTTTTTGCAATTTTTACATTTCTTATGATGTGGTCCTAGTATAAAAAGTATTTTAGCTTTGTTCAAGTTTTTGTAACGTGTCAAAATATATTTGAAAATTTGGCAAGAATTAGAAATTTTATAATGTTAAAATATATAGAATTGCTTTATCGTTTCCTTAATTCTTGTAACCTAGAAAAGGTTTTTAATTTTCAAAAATCTAATAAATTCTGATGAGTTCTAAATGGTAAACTGTGAAAATAAGATTTATAATTTTTCAAGAAAGACCTTTAAAACCGTTGAAAAATCACGATGTCTAGAAATATTTCACAACCCGAAATTTTAAAGAGCATTAGAATTACAAAACTGTCAAAAAAATTGAGAATTTTGAAGTTCTTTAAAATTGCAGAACTTTTCGAGTGGAAATATTTTTTAGCTCTTCATTATAAAACTATTTTTAGACTTACATTCTTTTAAACAACAAAATTTCTGTTATCCACAAAGCTTCAATTAAAAATTCTAATAATTGTATAGTTTTCCAAAAACTTTCAAAACCTTACAAATTCTGAAATCTTTGAAATGAAGGAAGTTTTTACTACTCTAAAACGTTACAGAGTGAGAAGTTTCTAGAAAACTGAAGTACAATTTCGAAATTCTTTAACATCTTAAACTTGAAATTTTTCGAATTTTCTAAGCTTTAAAACAAAAAAATTTAGAATTTCAAAAATTGGAATTTTCGTAAATTCCTTTGTTTGTACGATATTTTGAAATGGGCCTATGATTGCAAATTTAGCAATGTCCATTGATATCAGAATTTACAAATTTTATTTAACTGAAATGTCTGTAATTTTTTTCAGAAATTCGAAATTTTTTCAGAATTCAAAATTCCATTTGTCTTGACAAGTTTAAATCGTAACAAAGTCAAAGTTTTCTTATTCTTGTGAACTTCTCAACTATTCCGAATCCACACATGCTCTTGAAAACTTTATAACATCCTAGCCTCAAAAATTTTTTATTTTGTACCCTTGAATTCTGCATAATCTCTCAAATTTTGAATTTTTCTACATTTATAATGCTTAAAATGAAAACTAAGCAAATTCATTCAGCTTTTTTCATGTATCGAATTGAGCCCTACCTTTGAAACTTTAGACGTATCCTAAAAATGAAGAGTTTTCTTGATTCTCTAAATTCTCTTTATTTGAAGTCTTTCGAAATTATTGAAGTAAAGAAATTCTGCAAATTGGTAATTTTTATAAACCTTAAAATTAAGACACTTTCTTTTAATCATAGAGTGATATTTGGAAATGCTTTAAGAAATTAAGAAATTTAAAATGATATCAATAACCTAACCTTCAAAATCAACGTCTCACGACGTATTCAGAACTCTACAAAGCTTAAAAAAAAAAAAATGCCAGGTGTCTTAGTTCCTTAATATCTATGAAGTTCTATCAATTCTGTTATTAATCTAAACAAAAATTCTTACCTTCTGCGTAAACTATACACAAAAAGTACCCCAATCCCAGAAGCAATGCCAAGAACGATGAAACCTAGGCTCGACGCATTTGGCAGATCGAAAAAATTTTTTTTGCAAAAATTCGCGGTCGTCATCCTGAAACTCGCGCACCGGCTTTGAATTGCCGCAATCGCCGACTGTCTCATCCGTACAACGTAAAAGCGTGTAATCTCCACAGTGATAGCGGCATCGATAATGACAAGTTCGAGTTATTTCGTAATGCCCTTGATTTTTTTGAGTCACGGAGCACTAGAATGTACCGAAGCGTAACAATGTCGTTGAGCTAGTTTTTTTTTCAAGTATTATATTAACTTGGTCGCGTGAGATCGCGAGACGCGTGTACTCAGATTGATAAGATTCGACTGGGAAGAATGCGCGTCTCGAGAGAGTGGGAAGCTACGTGCCGAGAAAATGTATCGCGAAAATGCGTCTGAAAATTCAAGCCTCAATTTGAAGATTGGAAAAAATGCAGCGTCAAAAAATCAAATGTATCGACTGTTTAAACACCACTGAGAAGTAGTAATAGAAATCGAAACGGTAAATAGCGATATCAGTTTGGCTGATGTATTTGAGTCATCTGATACTTAATATCGATGTATAGGAAGGAAAATGTTGATATGCCGATGTATCGTATAGATTTTGGTGGAGTTTTTAAAAACAGTTAGTTCATAGATAGGGTAAGAGGAGGAGATATAGACGATTTTTTATATTTATATTAATCGAGCCGTTAATTTACAACAAGAAAAAATTCCAGACAGCGTAGACTTTTCATTTGAACCTTTTTGATCAAAACCACGCATTGCTTCATTTGGAAACATCACACACGTGAATATGTATCGAATTTCATAAAAAACAATTGGAGGATAGATGGATTTGATGAGGAGAGATGGACGTTGAAAAATCTTCAATGAACGTTGCACGTAATTAAGTTTTTGCACAATAATGCTTTATTATCATATTTGAAAGGTATATCAATGTATTTTTTTTTTTTTTTTTAATAAAAAAGAAGAAAAAAATTCTTTTGATTATAAGAATCATTGCACCCAACAGATACTTGATATGTTCTTAAGTTTTTGTAATTATTTTCGACAACAAATCTTTTTTTTTCCAATTTTTTTAAGCTGCTTACGATTCACTCTAAAATTTTCGTCATTGAGTTTATCAGCACAAAAATTATGACTAAACACAGCAGAAAACAAAAAAATAAACAGTTAATGTCTCTTTCGAAAGATATTCCTCCATCTCTCTTCGAATAGCAGAAAAAAGTAAAAAGGACGAGAATAAAATTCGAGTCAAATTATGTATGTTTGAATAGACTTTATTTATTAAAAACAAGCCAATGTTTCGATAAATACAGCAGATCTCCGAGAAATAAAGTTTTGCACCGAAAAAATTTCTGGCACTATTTGCAATGACGTAAGGAACCAATTTGATTGCAACTTCGCATTGAATGATGAGAGTATGGTGAGCTCACGGATTTTTTGTATTAGTGTGAAAACCTATCAATACGGAAAAAATCGAGCTCAATCAGTAAAGCACTTTTAAAATGGCGACTAAAAGTTCATCTCTTCTCCAAGTCCATTTCTCCTCCATTTACCCCACTTTTAACATTTTACTTATTCAGTATTCGTACAATTTGAAAAACAAAATAAGTTTTTTTTAAAAATTTATACGTAGATATAAAATTTTATTTAATATGTTTCAAAGCTTAAAGATTTTTGGTAATTTATTGATTTTTGAGAGGATGTGTTTTTCAAATTTTTAAATTTTTCGGGTTTTTTGGTATTTATGAATTTTTGCAAGTTTTTATATTTTTGTGAGTCATTGGCATTTGAAATGATTGCTATGTAGAGAGTTAAGTATCAAAAGCTGCTGAGGGACATTTTGAATAAGGCTCATTTTACCATATTTTTACATTTTTTATTTTCAGCTCTTTAATTATAAATTATCAGAATCTTATGCTTTATAATCCGAACTTTACTTAATTTTTCGTATTTGAATGGATTTTTCAAAAAAACAGTATGTTAAAGGATTTATTTTTTTTTTATGATTTCTCATATTTCTTCTAAATTTTTACGATTTGAAGGATTTTCCTGACTCCTTAAATTATTTTATTATTTTAATACGTCATGCATATCTAGTATCCAAATATTTCTTGGTATTTTTAAAATGTTGTTAAATTTTCTAGTTCTTTTTTTATTTTATTCCTAGAGTCCAAAGTTTGAAACATTTCAGACATTCCGATGAATTTTTCAGAAAACGTGATAGAATCGAAGCACTTATTGTATTTGGCGTATTTTTTAGAGACTTACATGATTTGAAAAATTTTCTGGTATATTTATTGATATTTCAATATATTTTTTGAATTTGAACCTCTTGTATGTGAAGTTTTCTTAAATTTCAGATATTTCTTATTTTTTTGAGAAAATTCGATTAGTTTGCAGATGTATCCAAATTCTAGTAATTACAGTATTTTTCGTTCTTTTCTTCGTACATATCAAAATTGTTATATATTTCGAAGATTTGGAGATTTTCGGTATTTTCATAGATTTTGGAATCATCATAGAATTTGGAATTTTTCTTACTTACAGAAGTTTAAAAAGTTTTTAAATAAATTGTATGAGCTTTTAGGAGTAAGCATTTTTTTGATTTCTGGTATTTTTATCATTTTCAGTGTTTATGAAATTCAATTCAGTTAATTCAATAGGTGAATATATTTTCAGCATTTTATAGATTCTTACATCAATTTCCAGAATTTTATGTTCCAGAGTATAAAGTTTCATAAATTTCGAGTGTATTTAATCATCGTTCATAAAACAGTTACTTAATAGATTTCCAGTATTTCATAGTTTTTTTTTGACATTTTGAATCTATAATATTGAGTCAAGAAAAAATTATATTTTTTTTTCAAGAAAAACATATACATATCTGTATAAAATAATTTTAACGTCTTTTGAATATTCCTGTAATTATATTTTTGAAACTGACAACCATTGACTCTTTTGCATATGGGCGATGTAACTTTAATAATTCGAGAATTATAAAGTTGAAAAAAAAAAACCAATCAACTTGATGTTGAAAGAAATAAAATGACCCTTATGCTTAATAATTGAGGACATTTAAAAAAAAGCAATAATGAAAACATGTCGTCTCAATTTTTTTTCACACAAAAAGCTTGCAATATGATTCAATATCGTAACGAAAATATTGATCAAACGATTACCGTTTGGTTAATACGTCGATCAAAAATTTCTTATGAATGTGAAGGAAACTCTGATTTTTATATGTATCGTCTATACCTACTGTAAAATAGTTGTTTTATTTTTTCATAAAAAGTATTAATTTCTACTGTTAGTCAGGAAAATTTAACAGTTTTATTGTATGAAATAAAATGCGCTAGAAACCAGCTGAAGCAGCTGATTAGAACAAATAAAATTGTGTCAAAGAGTGATTTTTTTATAGTAAAAGCAGATTTTCCCGTTGAGCAAAATAATACTGTGAACATCCTGAAACAGCATATTTTCCAAGTAAAAACCTGCAGAATAGTTATCAGCTTTAAAGTATAAAAGGTGAGTCATTAATTAATATATTAGTAATGGAAGTTAATTAAAACAGAAATTCGTGTATTTTTTGAAACTCTTTCATTTTATATTCAAGTTACGTTTATACAGTTTGTTCTGAAAATCCAGCGAGGGTATCAAAAAAATATGTAACTACCTCCTTGCTGTTTTCCCAAAATAAAGATATCAGATTCAGTTTTTAATCTCCAAAGTTTCAGCAACAATGATCTAAATACAAAAAGCTAGAAAACCCAATAAACAACTCATGTGAAAAAACTTTTCCTTAATGTCACGCTATAATTCTCTGTTTGCAGGTGCGGCCGCTAAAATGGCGAATTCCACGGTTCCAAATTCAAGACGTGGTATTGCGGTCGTTGAAAATTCCGAGAGAAGCCGGTGCATTGCGACGTGTTATCTGAAAATGCAATCAAACTAATCTCGCGTTATATACGATCGCGAAGATGTAATTTCTGATGAGTCGACGCGTGCGCTTGCTACGAGGGAATATTGTCACCACCTCGACATTTTTCTGATGACCGTCACACGATTCGTAAGCTTACTCCTTTTCTCTCCCCAGTATAACTTTTTGTGATAACGGTTTTTTTTGCTCGTTGTCTATGATTTGTTGGGCTTATTTATACCACAAGTTTTCTGATAGTTTTCATTTACTGGGATGGGTATTATTTTCGATCGTAACTTTCAGGGACGCGGATCTTTTGTGGAGGATTAGAATGAGTTTTGCAGTTCAACTACTATTTTTCAATGACGATCGTAAATCATTTAGAAAATCATTTTACGTGAGAATTGTGGATTGTGAACTATCTTTTGTTGATGGTAGCCTGAGTGTCGTTGGGATAAATTTTTGTTCATTGATTGTTTCGAGTTTTGTTATTTGATGTAGTTTGTCGCATAAATGAACAAAAATAGGTTGAGGATGTTTTTGCGAAGGCAATATTCATGCAGTATGTTTTTTTTTATACACGCTTCAAAAATAATTAATGTAGATTGAAAAAAAGCAACTTTTGATAGAGCATTTACAAAATGTGTGATTTGTGTTTAATCATCATAATTTTGTGCAGAAGACGATTGTGTATTGCTCACAGATAATTTTTTCCTCACAATGTTAAAACATTGAACGAATGTTGCGAATTCTATTATATCATGCAAAAAATTGGGTCGATTGTAAAAATTATTAGAAATATCAAGTAAATATTATTGTTGAGAATTGATGGTTTTTAAGGAAAATTTTTCACCGGGGATAATAAAGAAAATCCCTCAAATTTTTCTTTCGAACTTTTTGCTACAGTAAAGCTCTTTGATGATTTGCTATCGAAAACTATAAAAAAGTTAGTACTACTCATAAATGTAAAAAAATATTGACACTATTTGACACTTATAAGACAAATACTATTGATCATCATTATAATGGTTTACCATGTTCAGAACTTGGAAAGTTATTAGATTTGCAAATTATTTTTTGCAAGATGGTGACTGATTTTCGAGATTTTGGAATATCTTTTGATATACTCTTTTTCCTGAGTTCAATAAAAGAAATTCAAAATTACGCTTCAAATATTCACAAAGACTATCAAAAAATTTTTTTTTATGTACTACAAATTTCAATCACATAATTTTAGAATGAATGATAATTAAAAAGCCTTTGGAATATAATAAATGTTTCTACAACATTGTTTTTTATAGTAACCTACCTTTCTAAATCATAATTTAAATACTATACCACAAACATGATATTAAAATTAACCATTCACTGTATTATACATTCAGTATGTAAATAATATAAAAAAGATTTCAGAAAAAAAATTCTATTAGAGTTTGATTATTGTAAGAGCGATTTTTGATCTTAAAAAATTCTAATACACTATCGTTTATTGTAAAAAATAAATATGATCGAAATACAAATAGCACAGTAAATAGATGTACATTAGAAGTTGCACATTTTTTTTTCTTGTAAACGTCATCTTGATCAAATATTTTTAAACAGTAAATTTACACAAAAAACGACTGCACAAATTAACATTGAATTGAGAATTTTTACACAACTAACTTTTGTTTATTTATAAGATGCATAATAATAACGTGCAATGCACGAAAATATTGAAGAGAAAGAAAATTTATAAACTATGTTTAAAAACACTTGAACTAACTTATATTCAGTTTTTCATAATAGTTTTGACCAGGAAATTAATATCACAGTTATTTATGTTTTAAAAAATTCCTTTCATTTTTCTTATTATCAACTTGCAAGTTTTCGTAGTTTTATGAATGGTAAGAATATAAATTTTCGTTTGCATAAAATTTCCGAAATCGTCTGAAACTCACTTCCCAACTGAGAAAACTACGAAAGTTTCGGGACAGTTGTTAATAAATTCTAAACTCTGATAATGCTGTAACTGTACTTGAAGTTTTTGCAACACTTCAAGGTCACTGGAACGTAACGGGGAAGTTGAATATACTTTTGCAATGTGATTTTACAAAGTTTCATTGCAAGATACCTTAAAAGTTAGCAAAAGTTTATGCATATTATAGCACTTTCATTAATTTTATAATTGGTTTTATAATGTCAAGCTAGACGTAAACTATGAAAAATACAATGTTTTTTTGGATGTATTAAAATTCCTGTTGGGTCTAGATTTAGCCGTGAAAAAGTGACGAGTGTTATATGCCAATTATTTATTTCCGATTACTTTGAGAACGAACATGTTCTAACTGTATAGAATTAATAATATTCATTTTATATTGAAAGTGTTATGAATTTTTAATACTGACAATTTATATTTAAAGACAACTATTCAGGTACAGTAGCGATATTATTCTTTTATCAATCTCTAATGAGTTTATTTTTTTTTAATTTAACATGCATTTTCATTTTTGACACATTCTAAAAATTATACATCTTTAAAAACTGTCAAAATTGTTAAAAATAATGAAAAAAACGTTGAAAGTATTCTTAGCTGTTAAAATTATCTCAAGTTTTCAAAAAGAGAATGGAAACTGTCAAAAGAGTCGAAATCGTTAGAAATGTTAAGTGTTCATCGCAATATTAATTATTTAGCCTAGAAAAACCAGATCGAACAAATTTCATTCTCGTGAGCGTTTTTTTAAGTTACAAAAATTAAACTCACTGTAATGTGCATCATTCAATATGCTGTGTAAAATTTACGTGAACTCATCAGAGTTTTATCGACTAAACATAAATTGAAAAAAATACGAAAAGGCAAATTGAATGCACACTTTATTACACAATTATTCTGAATATCGTTTTATAAAACTTTCTGGAAAATTTACTGTCACTGCATAAAACGTTGTAATTACATTTCTTTACATACAATGCGTTGTTATTGATTTTGAAAAGGCAGAAATGAAAAAAACGTAAGTTACACCGAATGGAAAATTTCCATTTCACTGCTTCTTTCGAGTTCTAATGAACTATCGAATACCTCGTGTGAAAATAAAGAAGAGTATGCGACTCGAAATGAACGTGGGTTACATTTGAAACAAATTGTTTTCTCAAACGATGCGAAAGAGCGGTAACGAAAAAGGCCTTCGTCGGAATTTCGTCTTCCTGAATATTGATCCTCCTCAAGGGAAACGTGTAACATTCACGAAAAATGGTGCTCAATGACATACCTGTATTCGCATTTAATCACACAGCTTCATAATTAAGAACATGTGTTACTATGGCTTTAAAATAACGCTACAGGACGTGTAATTACACTGTAATTTCGGCATGTTGTCAACAGGTGAAAATTTTAATTTTTAAATCCAGACAACACAGTTACGAATTCTACATGTTGTTAGTGTACACTCGTTGCCCAAAATCGCTTTATTCAAGTGAAAATTTCAGTTTCAATTAACCAAAGTGCACTTATTTGTCCAGGTAAGAGACAAAAACTCATTTTTCACCATAATCAATGCTTTCAATCTGAAAGTTCGGGCCATTCAAAGCGTACTTTGAGTATTTCAGATTTTCAGAAGAGGAGGAACAGTCGAAGGAAATTACGTGTGGTCGTTTGGTATTCATTATTCATCGCGAATCTGCTCCATATGCACGAACGAGCCGCATCAATGAAGACCCTACATCACTCCGGAATAAAGGGGAATGCTGGGAATAAGTACAAGTACGAAGTGTACTTCAAAGTGCATTATAATATATCGAGCGTCACGTTGTTTCGGAGCCCAAGTTTCGGCTATAAATTTCTCCTCATAAACGCTTTCGTATTTTATAAGTCGCGCGGAATTTCCAAAGTCATTAACAGGGAATGATAAATCGGATAGGAAAACGTCAGAACTGCGAAAGGGATTGATTCGTGATTAGTCGCGTTGAAGAATTTCCTGAAGAATTCATCCAATGGAATTTTCATTGTCCATGTATCAAGTAAATTTTTTTCATTGGGATAAGTAAAGTTTTTGTGGGCTCGATAGCGTGTTATTTTGGAACAAGGAACATGTGTTTTGTGCTGATGAAAATATTCTTTGTATCTTTTTTTACAAGTGTTCCTAAGGAGCTCGTAATTTCTGTATTGGAAAAGAGGTTGTGTTTGTTGGAGGGACATTGTAAAATTCCGAAATCTAAGTTGATTTTTTGCGTTTCTAGTTTAATGAATTTGACTTTTTTCAAATTTGATGACGTTACGTATGAACAGACATATGGAACACCTATGGGTTCTCCGAGATAGTCATATGTTCAAAGATCGGACTTCCAATGATAGAAGATTAATTTGTTTTGCATTTTATGAAGGTTTAGATCCGAAGTTGACTAGGATTTTGAATGGTAATAATTTTTAATTGGTATCGGGCATCAGTGACAATTTTAATAAATATTTGATAAAAGGGTAAAGATAGACTTCCGTTAGGGGATGAACAAAATGTAGTTTACAAGGTGGGTTGCAATGATTGTGACGCCTCATACGTTGGCCAGACGAAGAGAAGTGTAAAAACGAGAATGAAGGAGTCTGAAAGAAATATTAGAAATTCATCGAGGAATTATTCTGTGATAAGTGAAAATATTATGAGTATTACGCCATTTTAACTGGGATGGTTTTAAGGCTTTGGACAGAGAGCAGAATTATTTCCAGAGATGTATTTCTGAGATATTGCATATAAAGAGGACCTAGGAATTTGAATAAGAGGACTGACACAGAGAGTTTGAACGCGATGTATGACAAATACATTAGCACATTTGATAGATAACTATTGATGTATTTTGGGGAGCTTGATTGTGTGTTATTCATGATGAGATATTATGTCAGTTTCCTTCGTTTTCCCTCAGTCGTGAGCAAGTCGTCATACATACTGACGTTGTTGAAATTTAAGGGGTTATATACCTTTTTGTGCGGACGAATTGAGGATAGTTTGGAGTATCTTTTAAAGTATGTAGCACTAATGTCATGACACCGAAGTTATTGTTTTTTAATAGTTTATTGTCCATTTGAAAGAACAAGTACTTGTTCATAAACAAATATCAACAATTGTCGGAATTATGGCCCTTTCCTTGAAACAACTTTTTTTTTTGAAGAGGCTTGCGGTGACCAAGATGCAAGTCGAACAGGTCAAGTTAAATACGAAAATCCAAAAAATTTCATTAGTCTAGGAATGTAACTAGTTCGAAAACTATTGAAAAAATGAATATTACTTTTTTTTTGTACGAAAGAACGTTTTCGCCGAGATTTCGATTTTTTTAGTCCTGAAAATTTTATTACGAAATTCTTATCTGCAAATTAAAAACTTTTCTATAAATACGCGATCGTACAAGATTAGAAATATTTCTAGACTAATGAAATTTTTTGGATTTTCTGATTTAATTCGACTTGTTCGACTTGTATCGTAGTCACCGCAAGCTTCTTTAAAAAAAAGTTGTTTCGGGAAAAGGGTCATAACTCCGCCAATTGTAGATATTTTTTTATGAAAAAATACTTGTTTTTTCAAGAGAACACTACATTATTAAAAAAGTTTAACTATTGTGTCATAGTATTATTGCTACATACCTTAAAAGTTACTCCAAACCATCCTCAATTTTTCCGCACAAAAAGGTATATAAGTCCTTAACCGAAGATTTGTGTTCATGTTTCATTATAATGGATATATTGCGAGATATGAGGAATATCCTCTGGCTTTATATATATACTGTAAGTTATGTGCTGAATATCTGTTTTTTTAAGTAGGGTGATTTTTGAGATTAGATTAATATTCTGAGGTTTCCTTTGTTTTGTAATAGATTTGTCTGAAAAGGACTCAATTCAAATAATAGAAGAAATTAATACATGGGATTGCCGAAGAGTTGAGTTTTTTCTTATTTGTTGGCTCCTAGTAATCAGAAGAAAGTACCATATGTTCATTCTTTGTATCAACGAAACAATTTTATTTGATCTATGGACAATGAAATTTCCATTCAATGAATGGAACTTTTTTTCAGTGTGAATGGAATGAGATTATTTTATGTTTAAATTGAATTCAAATGGTGTTTGATTAAAACCCAAAATATGAAAATACATTGACTTCAGGATATCAATTATTTTCGAACATAAAAATGTTTGTTGTTGTTGATGTGATATGATTAAAAAAGGAGGGATTTTTATTCAAGATATGATGAGGTAAATTGTTGATATATTTAACTTAAAGGTGAATTTTTGATTCATTTTAATTATATGTTGGATGTTTTAAATATTTAAATACTCCAGATTCTTTCATTCATTTATTGGGATTCTTGTATTGACGATGAGGAATGTGGTAGAATTGAATTATATATTTGAAAAGGATTGAAATAAGGTAAATGAGGATGTAGATAAAAACTTTATTTTATACATGATCATTTTGATGATGTGTAATTATTAGATTGAATTAGATACTCCTGATGAGGACCAAAATGTTGAAATGAGAAAGTTTATGGAAAAAGACTTTCTGATTGCTGAAAATAAGGCTTTTGTTGGAAATAAAAATTCAGCTTTGACGATTGAGATACTGGTTTTATACAGAAATACAACAGTGCGAGAAAGAAATAATAAGAAAAATAATATATATATATTCTGTAGAGTGAAAATTTGTTGAAAAATTTCGTTTTTTCGCAATAGAAAAAACAGCGGGTCTCCCCAAATCGCGATAAGAACCCGCGACGACGCGTATCGACGCAGCCGCGTCTCCGCACACGTTGAATCCTCCGGTTCATTCGCGCAGAAGCATTGCGCTCGATTCAAGCTGATTCAGCCGGCGCGATGAATATTGTTCCGAATCTCGGCTCCAGTTGTAACCCATCGTCCGCGGGTTTCGCTTCTCGCCTGAAAAAAAAGAAGGAAAAACACCACCCAAAATGATCCTCTACCCACCTCAAAAAACCCCCCGAATTTCCTTATGACTATTTGTCAAACAGCCGATCGATAAACAAATTAAGAAATCGAGCGGATCTCGGACGATGGAAATATTTCGAACGTACAAACATTGATGCGCGACAATACAATATCAAGTTATTTTGATGAACGTTACACAAGATTTAAAAAATAATAAGGGTTCTGCGGAATGATTGTGGGACGTTCTTTCGGTGACGGAATAACGGGCGTCAGACACGTGGAGTGACGCCGAAAAAGTATTTTGTGATAGGAAATTGTGCCAAGATTTTTTGTATCGGTGGTTCAATTGATGGGAGAGAAAATTTCTCGGTGAGTTTGGGGGTTTTTTTGCAGCTTCGAAGGGTGGTTTTTTTTTGCTGTTCAGGTACGAGCCTGGACTCGAGGGGTTCGATTAGCAGGGGCGAAGTTGTCTTGAATGATGTATGGAATAAGTTTGAATGGGTTTTAGCTTTTTTGAAAGATATTTTAGCGATTTGGAAATGTTAATGGAGGATGATAGTTGAATTGAACAATTTGGGAATTAGCTGGAAAAGAGAGGAGAAAAAAAAACTTAACCGAAGTACATACATAAAGTAAAATTGGAGTTACAGTGTAAATTTTGAACGAAACTATTCGAAAATTTTCTATAGAAACAATACGAGAAACATGAAACTTTATTTTTTCATTCTATCATATTAGTAAATAAACAATTTTTAGTTACCAAAAACTCACTGTAAGTTATGTAACTTTTAAAAACTTTGACAGTATTGCTTGTGTTCCGATGAAATAAATATTTCTGTAATAACCTTTTTATAACTTTCTAAGTTTTTTAAAAACTTTTTATACACCATAAATCATAAGTAATTCATGTTTTTAATAGTCAGATTATTTTTCTGTATCACTATAAGTCAAACGTGTGCTTGTGAAATTTCGTAGCAATCAGCTGGTTACGAAAAATCTCGAAACATTTCTTCAATCTTAAACTGATTTTTCGATCGACGTAATTTGTACAGACACCGAAGGGAAATTTTTATATGCACCACGTCATTTTTAGAAATGGACAAAATTTTACTTCTTTCCACTTTTTGCTTAGTTTTAAGACAATTTTTGAATAACTATAAATTATTGAAAGTTTGAAAAGAGTTTACATTCATCGACAAAAAAACATGTTCGAAATTTCTTAACGATTTTCAGAAAACTTTTTTAAAACCCTAAATTTTCGCATTGAAATAAGCGATCTATATTTTTAAACTGTTTTTGTATACAGAGGCAAATCCTCATAATATTTTGAAAAAGTTTCAAAGTATAACAACCCAGGTAAATATTCGGAAATCGTTCTCAAAAATGAAAGATTCTACTTTTAGTACTTTAACGTTTTTGAAAATAACCAATTCTGGATTATATAAAAATGATACAAAAACATAATAAACTAAGAAGACGTTGATTTATAATTTTGATGTAATCCTGTTAATTTCAATAATAAATTTGAGAAAAATTAAAAAACCTTCATCGAAATCTGGAAACGCAAACGTTTCTTGTAGGAAATCTTCAAAGTGAAAATTTCAATTTTGGAATTTTTAAAACAAATTTTAAACTTTGCCAAAAATACAGCAAATTTTAGTAATTTTTCAGTGATTCTAAAGATTTCTGTGAACTTTCCCTTATTGGTTCATGAAAAAAAAAAATCTAAAAATTATTTGGTACCAAAAACTGATTTCCCTATATTTAAATTTGTATTTAGAAAGTTTCGTAAAATGTATATGCGAATCGTGAACATTTTTTTCAATTTTCATGAAATTGAAATGAAATCCATCCTTCTCGCCATGGGATCTTTCGTATCATTTATGAAACATTTTTCTGCCAAAACGCAGGATCGTAAATTTTTCTGTGAGAACTTTATGTCCTGAAATAAATCAACGAAATTGAGAAATATTACTCAAAAACTCGATATCTCTAACGTAAGTATTTGAAATTCAAGGAAATTTAGGTTTTGTTCAGCCAGGATATTATTGAAACTTTTGAAATAAAAAACTAATGAGATCCAAAATAATAGTTTGGTTGTTAAATCAATTGTTTCATGGATCTTTCTCAAAAAATCTTAAGAATTCAAAAATGTCGTGAAATGTAAAAAAACTAGGCAATGAGAGAACGAATAGGTTAGTCGGTATAAGTTCCAACTTCTGAATTACGTAACTGTAATTTTGTTACTTTTTCCAGTGTAGATGGAACAACAAAAAAATTGTTTAACGAAATATTCGTTATTTGCGTCACTTAACGTGTATTTTATGTTTTCTTCTCCGCTCGGAGTTTTTAGTCGTCCACTTACCAGTTTCATTATTCATATATTTTAAGTGCGACCGTAAATCCAGGGAAAAAATAATTTTCGCAAGTAAACCTCATCACATACAATTAGAATTTCAATATCAATATACTTTTATAGACGAGTTTACGTGAATTTAAACTTAGTGTTTGGTTAATGTAAACAGTTTAAGTGAATCTCTTTTATGAATATTATGTTAACTTCATCGAAAATGGAGGTAGAAATTTTTTTTCTTGAAATTTACATTTCCATATGTTAAATTTCATTATTTTATTTTTAACGTATTCAAAATTCCAACAAAGTTTTGTTTTGTATGAGCTTAGATTCCAAATCATGAATTTTTTTTCGCTAAATTTTAGATCAAATCACTGGAAGTTTGCAGTTAAAACTATTAAGATCTTTGAATTTCGGATTTCAAATGATAATTTTTCCAAGCCTTAAATTGGCATACACGTTATTATGACTCCAAATTCTTCACTATTTTTGACGTAATCAAATTAAAATTTGAATAATCCACTTCTTTGAATTCACAATATATGTATTACGTAAATTCAGAGTTATAGAATACCAAGTATTTCTAATTTCGACGTACTATTTTTAAAATTTTTCGAAAAGTTCAAGAATCCTTACAGAAAATTAGTGTGTTCCTTTTTATTTCGATTTTTAGCTCACGGAACAAATAATTCCCAAGTTTTAAATGCATTAACATTTTTTCTTCAACTGGTGAAAAGTGGAAGTAAAAGCTACGTAGTCTCATTAATTCTGCATACTATATTAAGCATTTTTCCCAGTATAAATTTCACATTGTTCAACAATATGAAATTTTGATTGCATGAGGTTTCAAACTCTTTATATACTTCTATTTATATGAAATCACCTAAAGACTTTCGAAATAAATTATATAGATTCGGGAACCAAGTTTACTTTTTTGGAAATTTTTAATGTTGCTGTCATCTTTTCTGAATTCATTGATGTTTTCGAATTCAAGTAGAAGTTTAAACCTTGAAACTTTTCTTTGGGCTCACCCTTGGTACGTTATGGACTCACTGTCATGTAAATTCAATCTTCACAATAAATATATTCACACCGTCTCCGAAAAATTGTCACTTTTACATGCCTTTCGAGTAGATAAAATAAAATTCAGCTGTTTTCAGCATATCTCATACGACCAAAAAAACTTTTTAACTTTTTTATTATAATAAGTCGATAGCACTATTACTACACCAATTCAAAAAAATTTACCAGTGTCTGGTTTTTATAGAAGTTAAAAAAAGTTATTCTATTTCCTGTGGTTAACAAAATAAATAACCAAACAGTGTTTTCTTGGAACGATTCTTCCATTGAACGTGTGAATAATTTTTTTTTGGCAAACAAAAAAACATTTTTTATTATCCTATGTTCCGAAGGTAAATCATTGTTTGTTGACTTTGCAAAAAGCATTTTGTATTCACGTAGCATAGCAAGGTATTGTAACGTTATGTCGTAAAAAAAGCGATAGGTGATGATAGGCAATGATGTCGTGGTGACACAGATATTAAATCTGAAAACCAGACTTTTTGGCATTCCTGTTCTTATCTTTGACTTCTGTACAACTGATAGTTATCTTTGAAACTTAAATCAAAATATTGCGATAGTCATTTGGTCATGAAAATTCTCTTTCATAAAAGATTGTTGAATGTACTTTTTTAGTCAAAACTAATTTGTAAGGCGTAGAGGAATCTCACAAGATTTTACTTTTATATAAATAATCATTCTCTTCTTGAGAACAAATCATCAAATAATTTAGAAATACTTTTGGAAGTAATTAATATGATAATATAATTATAATAGTAATGAGAAAAAAAATTATCATAAATCATATTAACAAAATCAGCTCCTCCACTGCTTCACACAAAAATAGCATCAAAAAAATCCTCCCCTAGATACCATCACTCATGAAGTCAAGAAATTATCCATTTGATCTAACTTAGCCGACTGGCCACATAGAAAAAGTTATTTCCGCCTTGAAGAAAAGGTCGCACAAAATGGCCTTTTGTCACACATCGCAATCACTATTCATTCCGTTTAATGTCGACCGAGCACAAAGGGAAAAATTTTCGAATGGTTCGCAGCGACCTACGAAATGTGTATACGAATGTATATCACCTACACGTGATTTCTTTTCACAAGGTATTGATTTTTTCTCATTTTCTAACACGACGCAGCACCTTGGAAATTGCACGAAATTATGTCCGAGACTTTTTCACCAAGGAAGGAGGTCTAATTAGTACGATTCTCGTGAAAAAGTCGTACTCTTGTTTCGACACTCACATTAGCCTACCTTACACTACTTCTAGCTTTATTTGTCTTTTTTTTTTATTCCGACGTGACATTTTTCTTTGCCATTCAACTTCGTTGAAATGATGGCTACTTTTACTGAAAAGAATGAGGTTGAAGTCGAGAGGCAAGTTACTCTCGGCATTAGCTAATTTTAAACTTGGGATTTATACTTGCTCAAATCTTCGAAATGGATTTTTACTTGAATTGCGAGGCAAATTATAATCTTGTTTATAAAGAGAGTAGATAAGAATCATAATAGTTGTAAAATAGACAATTGTTTGTTGAATCCAAAAATTATAAATCTGCTACGAGAACTGTCACATCTGGAAATTGACAAAGATCACCCTTTGAAATGTGAATTTTTCTGATATTTCACTTATCGAACATTATCTTATTCATTTATATGATGATGATTGTAAACTCTTGAGCATCGTAAAAAATGCATTAAATGCATTGGATAAGGAGATCAACTTGTGGTTTTAATCTGTTATTGTCATGTTTCACAATCACAGATTTAGGAAAAAAGGAATTTTTCAACCCACTATATGTACATGACAGCATCTTAATATTTATATTTGAAAAATTCAGAGCTTATGGAAATATCAACTGAACTATTGTAAATTGTCTGATAATCATAGCAACTTTTTGTATGTTTTCATATCATTAATTAAAATATTTTACAAATTTTAGATTTTTTGTCGAGCAATATTGACAAAGAATTGCCTAAATAATCGAAAACATTGAACACCTATTTACTTAACTGAATCAAGTCAAAAACACAATTAATACGAAATAATTCGAAATAATGAATTATTGAGAAAAAAAACTAATTATAACAAGCATAAAAAAAATTATGATGTCAACCTTAATAGATCGAAAAAAAATTTTCCAGATTAAAATTGGTTTTTAAACTTCTTCAGAAGGTTAGGAATAATTTTCCTCAAATGGAATCATTTCTACTTTCAACAATCACAAATGAAAAATCAGAAATCAAATTTTTTCATTACAAAATAAAAAGATCAAAAAGTTTCCTAAAATTTTTGATTCTAAATAAGAATTTGTAATCTACTTTCTTATCTGAATGAAGAATGTCAAACACTAAAGTACAAAAGTATCAATCATTAAATGTAAATTTAGAAACATTATTTTTCAAAATTTTTATCTTCTGAAATAAAAGTTAAAGATTTCTAGAAATTACATTTTTATGATGCAAAGCTCTACTGAAATCATTATCTGCACAGTTTCCATCGTTCGAACTAACTAAGCAAAAAAATTTGACCAGTTTTTTATATCTACATTTCAAGTAATATAATTAAAGTAAAAAATAATTCTAACGGATCGAATATAATTGACTATTTACAAATCGACTTTTGTAAGTTAATATTTTAATGATGAAAAACAAGTGCTGCAACAGAAAATTAACGTGTGTGCTCAAATTTTTGTATACTGTAATTCTACTAAGTTTAGGTATGTAAGTACTGATAAACGGTTAATACGAAATGGTCATAAATACCTATCAGTTCTTTATTATATTTTTGGAAAGTTTATTTTTATACAGAAAATTGGCAAAGGTGTTAACTCAAGGCAATTATCTGAATGTAAATTCTGAAAATACCAACATGAAAAAATTAATCATGATGTTTGTTGTCATCTAATCGAAAAATCTTCTCCGATTAAAATCTTCGAGCTACCTTAATCAACTAAAAAAAAATTGTGCATCTTAAAAATTTTCTTTAGTAAAAATTTCGAACAATTTTAGTATGAATGTGCTGATAGAGGGAATGTTCAATTCATTTGGTGAAGACATTTTGAGGCTTTTGTTTTAATCATTTCAATGCTAATAAAATACCCAATATTGACATGTTGATATAAGTAAAAAAGAAAATTTGTTCATCTGGCTATATCCTAAATCAGTATTTATTTGCATCAAAATTTGTTACCGTCTTTATGTAGTAGCTAAGCTTATAAAATACCTGCATAGTTTTTTAATCAAATTGGTCTTAAATGGGGGGAATTAAGAATATTAGAACCAAAAAAAGTATAAATGACTCAAGTTTTTAAAGAAGATTTAATCTTTTCCTGTGAATTTCAAAATAACTATTCATCCGAAACACATTTTTTCCAACTAGTTGTAACGAGCGAGACCCGGAATACATGCTAAAAGAATATTTATTATCCTCCTTTTTTTTTGGGATTGTTAGGCCATGAGCCTAGGAATAATTATTCCTTAATCTCGTCGTGTACAGAACAGGACCCTCCGTAGACAACAGCCTACGGTGACCCTGGGTTCGACTTTTAAAGGGAGTCGGGAGAATTGTTCTAGGGATAAAATTACAACATTAAAATTACGCTTTAAAAATCATTCCTTATTAATTAATCTTGATTCAATACAACTTCCTTCAATCATAATGCTACATAATAGCTTAACTTTCGCATGGCTCTGGCACGCAGTCATTAAAATCTGCCTCATAGAATTAGCTCTTTTCTAAACAGTCGTAAAATCCCTGACCTGCTATTTCCGCCCTTCTTGGGTCCAAAAGAATCTCTTTTATTTCCTTATCTCTTGAAACACTATTGAGCGAATAATGCTGGGGTGCCTTACAAAAAATACATGAAAATTCCAACTCCCTTGCTGGGGTCACTAAAAGAGTCCCGTATTCCAAAGAAGCCCTTTTTGCTATGAGTGAATCAACCTCTTCTAAATTAGTTTTTCTTCTCAAGGGGCAAGGTCTTGAAGAATTGTAGGCGATAGAATTAATTGAGTATCCCTTTCTTTTTAAACACGGATCTTTTAGCGCTGGCTTGACCCCGTGATGCCGGACTATACTTTTAATGCTCCAAATCAAGTTTTCGGCAGTAGGCACTAAAGAGAGAAACCATCGCAGGGTTTAAAGAGAGATATACACACACATATATATATAATCCACAAAAACAATGAATATTCTAAGTGGCAAATTCGACAATCACAGTATGGAGTGTGTAATTCTTCTCCAATTATTCTGGATGAAAATTAATAGTTTGAAATCCTTTTGTCTCTCACCATCATTAAGTCAAGCTGCGCTAGGAACATGCGCCGGTAAGACAAGTCTTTCCACTCGAATGATAATGGCAAATAGTGCAAAATAGATTTTATAAAATATAATGATAAGACTTGCGAAGCATACTCTAAATATTGTGAAACATGGTTTATCCGGAGATGTCAATTAATAATTTGAGATCCTTTTGTCTCTCACCATCATTAAGTTAAGCTGCGCTCGGAACGTGCGCCGGTAAGACAAGTCTTTCCACTCGAATGATAATGGCAAATAGTGCAAAATATATCTTATCAAATATAATGATAAGAGATTTTATTCGAATTCTTACTTTTCAAAAAAAAATATCAAATTCTTATCCTTATATCGATAGATTGGCACCTCAAGCACAGCTTGGGTTTTTGGTCAAATCGATACTCGGCAAAAGTGAGGCTATTAGGCTGTCGTAAGGTCGAGCCCTGGACCTCGGAAGTTTTCTTTCGCTTTTGGGAACCTTTGGGCCTTTATTAGAAGTTGAATTACTTAGAGAATCGAATAATGTTAAAATTGAGTGATAAAAGAATAATGTAGATAGTATTCTGAAAATAGAAATCCATTGTAACTTGTAACATTAGTTCTTCATTGCTATTAATGAATATCTCTTTTCAGCGCCGGTGAAATCGTAACGATTTAGATAGCGCCGCGCATTATCATTAATGCTTGAAAAAAATAACTATCTTTTAGAATTTCATGAAACGGATATTTTTTCCAAGGTAAAGTTTCAGACGAGGGGAAAAACCCCGCTCGTCACATAGTAGATTGACTATTAGTTATGTTTATCAATTTCCATGACACTTGAAAAAATGTTTTTTTTTTCTATGTTGTATTTCACTGTTTTGAATTTTGAAATTACATGATGATTATTATTTTAGTTACCGAAAGTTTTTTTTTTAACGAATTTTGGCTAGGAATCATTTTACCGTGAAAAAATACGAGATATAAAAATGTAATTTTTTTGTTTTTATCACCCGACGGAAGCTATAACGGACAAATCTAGTCTTACATGCACTTCAGTGATTGAGTTTTCATGATTTGTATTGAATTTTTATTAATAGCTTTTTCCGGAAAAACTATAATTTTTTATGTTTTCAAGATTCTTGGTGAAAAAAGTATGTTTTTGATAAGGAAAATAGAGGCATTTATTGGAGAAATAAATTGTCATCATGTTTTCGAAATGTTTTCGTATTCAAGTTTTACATTCAAAATTTTCTGAATTTCCTATATTTAAATGATGATATTTTTGTTTGTTAAGGCTGATAATAAGTAAGTTGGTTGATTTTCTTAATCGTCAGAATAAAACATCATGATAATGAGAAAAATGTTGGTCTCGAAAGAGTCAATTCAAATTTCTATCTGTGCATATTGTCATTATCATTCAACTTAAATTATACATTTTTAATATCACTTCATTAATGATTTTAATTGATAATTTTTCATCATTTTTGCATAAACTAATTTTTATTTTTGTACTATTTTCAATGATCAAATTTATGAATTACTTATGTTCTTAGAGAAAAATTGTTAGAAATCGTTCAAATAATTTTTATTTAAGCAACTCATTTTGAACGACCGTTGAAAAAATATTAAGTCGTTTACGATGAAAAATTCTTTCCAGAGTTTTTACACACATGTAAATGTTTAGCAGCTAGTGAGAATAATTATTTAATCATTTATCCAAAAACTTCTATAAACATTGTTTATCGAAAAAGTGTCTTGTAGTTAAAGGCTTGAAACCTATATTTTTGAAATTAACAATAATTACCCAAAATACAGATAAATCATTGATTTTTCTAGTTTGTTTTTGGTGTCTAAACTCGCATTATACAGATAAAAATAAATGTAATATGCAAAAAAGTTATTCTTCAGATTAAACAAAGAAAACGAATGTCATACTTCAGTGTTCCAATAAAAATCAGTACTTTTCGATTCTTAATAACTTTATCTACTTTCATGACAGTTATTGATAATAATTTTAAGTAATTTATTTCCTAAAATTTTTGATCGGTAACTTTCTTTTCGTTTCGGATATGACGATAGATAAGGAAAATAATGATAAAGAATAAATTAATATTAGTGATAGAAAATAAATTATCATAAAACTGAATGGTCAATTATCATCAAAGAGGTTTATTCGAAAAGTGAAAAAGTGTTCATTTTATAAGACGATGTAAAGATCAACAATTTATTATCTGATAACCATGCAATCCCATTCAACTTATTTTAACAAATTATATAATCAAGTTTTGCTACTGTAACGTCATAGCGTAAATTAAATCAAGTATTTTCTGAAAATTTTTACGTGGTTCCTTAGTCATCATTCATCGTGATAAGAGTAATTTCAACCTCCAACATCTCATGAAAATGCTATTGTTCCAGGGTTTTCGAGCTATTTTTACACGATCTGGAATGACAGAGGAAAACACTTGACAATATTGATTACATTTCTTGCCTCTACAAACTGTGCGTGCTTCAATAAGCGAGAATGTCCAAAAATTCTGGGGACTACGTGAAAACGGTCGAATGTGGTACTCCACCCTCACAGGTAAAAAATACGAGACATAAACAACGTCTTAAAATCTTGTTTAACGTCAATCCATTTAATTATTTATGATTTCAATGTTACCTCTAGGGCATTTCAATTATTATGGTATGTAAATAAAATATATTAAATAATGCATGCTTAGTTCATTTCAAAAAATTAATCCGAATTAAATAGTAGAATATTGAATCGATGACGATTCAATGTTCACCTTCAACAATCCTCACTATCATTTACACAAATGTGTGCTGCACAGTTAAGAATTTGCAAATTTTTTCTCCGCAAGTTATTTCGATACCAAATTATGGGAAGAACAATCATCGCATGAAAAATATTTGCATTTCTAACTGTCATTCATTCGTTAATACGAATTTTGAAGGTTTCGACGTTTTGAAGGCTAACCTAGCCTTCAAAACGTCGAAACCACGATTCGCCGATATTTATTCCATCCTCTTCCCGACATAAACTTTTGTTCAATTTCCTGAATCGTCATCTACACGAATGCGCATTTCACCGGCAATGGAATTGTCAAATAGATCACAATTTCAACTCATTAGTTATCCAAGACATCTATTAACTGGATGCTTTATGAACCAAATGCCACAGAACTGAAAACTTAAATTCATAAAAAGATAGAACTTCTATCCTTCGAAGTTCCGACTTGCGAAAACTCTGACAGGCTGTTTTCCATCGCAATGATGAAACGAGAATCCGCCTTACAGTTAGTGATGAGTTAGTTAGAACAGTTAGTAATTTTCGTATGTAAGATGCGTTTGAGTATTTAGAGTCTTGCTGAGGGCAGTTTTTACAAAAGTAACGAGTACATAATTTATGAAAAAAAAACAAAAAAAAACGGAGAATATTTCTAAGTTAAAAATCGTTACGAAAGGTTTCTAATTAGTTTAACAGAAGAATACTAATTATTCACTGTTTATCTACTTTTTTCTTTGGTAAGCTAAGACAAAATTATTAAAATTCATTTCTATCATTGTTGAAGAATTAGAATAAATTTTATTCGTGAATATGAGTAAATTCAGATTGACATTTATGTGTAATTAATCTGGTTTTTGATAAACAAATTTGATTTATTTTTGTTCTTTATACATAAGATCCAAAGCTTTTCTTTTAAATCAATGTCATTCAATGTGGATTTTACTCTTTTAATTTATTTGTTTCCAACGTATTTTTTCTTGAATGCAAGATCTAAAACGTTCAATGAGAAACTAGCTTTAAAAATTTAATCATTATTATCGTTCCTTACGAATACGAATTTTTTTCAGACATCAATTTGGTTCAATGTGATTTGAATATTTCAGTTCAATCGCTATCCCATTTATATACATTTATTTTGAATATATCATCAATGTGGCTGAATGTAAATATAACTATTTTACTTTCATCGTTTTTTATATTTTCTGTATCGAGTTACATAATTTGTTTTAAATAGAAAGGTAATTTCATGGGAAAATTGCTTGTCTAATTTCGCTTTCCTTGATAATTTTCTGGTCAGATGAAAAAAGATTTTTTTATAGTGTTGTAAAATTAGTATACTTACCCTTTTTTATATGAAAAATTTACAGAAATTAATATTTGTTGTTATAACTATCACAGTTTGATCGTCTATAAAAATATGTATTTTTTCATACACAAATGTAATTCAATTTGGATATAAAAAATTGGGAAATAGTGCATATGCTTATTTCAAATTTAGGTTTTTTTGAAAAATAAATTATGTTGAATGTATAACTAACTGAAGAAACAAAAATTTATTGTATAATTTACAGTTTCTGTAGCAAAAAAAGTAAATTTTGCATACTAAATAAAATATTATCGCCAGTATATTTTAACTATCTATTTAAAATCACCACCGACACGACATCAAAATTGACAGTTTTGACGGGAATAGAAGATATATTTATTTTCAGTTTGTTCAGTTGATAGTAAATCCATTTTAATTAACTATGCAACGGAGGTCCATGAATTAATGAAATTTAGGTCAATCATTTTCAGGTATTGCATTTAAACACGTTTAACCACATTGAACTCAATTAAGATGTATCTATAATGTGCTTTTACATTAAACTAATTAGTGTTACCCTTTATCACAAAATGAAACCTAATTATGTATTTAAAATCGATCACCAATATTCTAAATAACACTTTTTGAATTTGAATATAATTCATTGCTCGTTGCTATGGGAATATTATTTTATCGTCTAATTTTATTCAAGTTTTTATGTTTCAAGAATATCAATACCAATTTTTTCAGAATTCGTAAATTGTTAATGTGAATGTTCTGATTTAATTAAACAATTTATAGTGCATAACAAATACAACTCGAAAAACAGCTTGAGGAATTGGAAAATAAGTTTCAATATTCTGTCGAACGATAAAGTTAAGGTTTGAAAGTTTTAATAAATGAGGTTATAGAATTGTGAATATATTTGATCAATTTTCAAATTCCTGATGAAGCTTAAATTTGCATAAGGTGAGCCTAAAAATTTATAATTTTATTGATGTTATAAAGTCTCATTTGTAATATAATTTTCGATATATTTGGAATAATATACATTTGGGAAATAAACGTAATAGCTATTATATGTGTAATTTGAGTCTTACGTTATGAGTTATGAGTGTGAAATCAATAATGTATTTTTGAATTGCATGTCAGTATGCGTGCTATTACACTATAAATATATATAATATCTACATATGTGTGACTTACAATGATAAGAAAAATAAATTTTACTTACAATGTTTCCCACTCGTAAGAATTATAAAGAAAAATACGATAATGTCCTCATTATATATCTGAAGATTCAAATAAATTACAATATGAAAAACGAATAAAAATTGTGAGAATGTCAATTTCTTTACTAATTTATAAGTGTGTTAAAGCAGCAGAGTTACAAGGACACGAAATGTGAAGAATTATGAACTGTAACACGTGTTTCATTTTAGCTACTGGGTTGAAATGAACAACATTACTCCCAATGATGAATCGAAGCGATAAATTCCCTCTTGAACCTTTCAAGTTCAGATGTTCTGATCTTGGCAGTTTTATATATAATTGTATCTATTGTAGAACATGCGACGTTTTTAAAATGATTTTTTGGATTCCGTGTGTATCTAAAGATTAATTGATGATTTTAGCGTAATAGGGGGTGAAAATAGTAGAACCTATTTTGATAATTTAGGTCGAGGTTTTTGATTATAACATACCAAACTCATAAATTTACGCAATGTTAATTATTGAGGTAAAAAAATTATTACTTAATAAATTTTTGAGATTTTTTCTCAGTCACTGCCATCTTGGGACTTGAGTTTTCCTACATAATGAGAAGGGGAAAAAATTGTAGGTCATGGGATTTTCTTGCAGGTAACAGAGACGAAAATCTACAGTCGAAGATGGCTAATTTTAGCAATCTTCGTTCTATACAGTGCCAGCAATGCCATGCAATGGATCCAGTACAGCATCATTTCAAACATCGTCGAAGCTTATTACGACGTGAATACCTTCACCGTCAATATGACCAGTATGATCTACATGATGGCGTATATTCCCTTCATTTTTCCTGCAAGTTACTTCCTGGACAAATTCGTGAGTACGCTTCGGATCTCTGCGCAAAATTTACATTTAAATTGTCTTCCGTCGATATCTCCAAGCTCTATATCCATCTCTCGTGGAATGTAGGATTTTCTAGAATGCTACGTTTTTCTTCAGAGACCAAGATATTCGTTTTGCTGGTAGAGACATTTATTTGTGATGTTTTTACTGTCCTTATCCCTTCCTGGGGTGCATTTGTAAGGAAAAGTTTTGATAGAAGGATAACTTCTTGACTTATATGATATGATATATTTCAACGACAGAGTTTTCTAAAATCTTCGTCTAAACCATTTATTCCAATCAATAATCTTGGTAAAACTCGGTGGAAAATTGCTGAATGTTGGGGAAAATTTGAACAAGAAGAAAGAAAAAACATTTGTAAAAGTTCTCGTTCAATATTTTTTCGCAGGGTTTAAGAAACTCAATAATTTTCGGTGCTGTTGGCACAGCTGCCGGTTCGTGGGTGAAGGTTTTCAGCGTCGCTCAGGATCGATTCTGGATTGGATTCGCTGGTCAAACTTTGGTTGCCCTCAGCCAAACGTTTGTACTTTCAGTACCAGCGAGGTTGGCTGCGGTTTGGTTCGGTCCGGATCAAGTCAGCAGCGCCTGCAGTATCGGTGTTTTCGGAAATCAGGTAAACTAATTAGCCTAATTATCTTTGCCTAATTGATCCCCCACGTTCGTACGATACGTAAGGAAAAGTTTTGTGAAAGAAAATCGCAAAACTTTTATTGAATCTATTTCTCGAATCACGCAGGAATCACGAATATTTTCAATTTCGCGTCCATTTTTCAGAATTTGATTTCTAAGAAAATTGTTACGTCGATTCTATTCTGGTATTTTCTCTGAGCAATTGATTTCATGGGCCGTTTATCACTTCGTTTAACGCGCTCGACGTTGCATATACAGTATCGGAGAATAAGTTTCTAATCATTCTTGTCGCACTTGTGTACATTTTTGTTACGATTGACGATTGACTTCGGAGTAGGTCGAAACTTTGAGTATTTTTGCTTCGTTACCAAACAAGCGTGGTTATTGAAAAGCAGGTGGCATTAAAGGATTGAAAATCAGGAAAAATTTGGATTGTTATAACATGCCAAGTTATATGATATTTACAGATTTGTCGAACTTTTGAAAATATAGGTACCGTCATTACTGAAAACTGCAGAAGTAGCTTCAAACACTTACACAACTATCCAGAAATCTCATGTCATCGATCTATAATAATGTAATTCACATAATTCAAACAGAAATACAAAATGATCTTGTTTATGAAAATTATAGTTGCCAAGAAATTTTACAATAAGAATCACATACTCTTTGACGTTCAAACATGTGATACATTAAAATTTGGAAAAGCTGGAATTTAAAAAGTCATACATATATATTGAACGGATTGATAATCTTATTCATGAATTCCCTCAAGATATTGATCATAAAATATAGACCTTAAAAAATTTGGTATCTTCCTTTTTATTAAATTGTTCCTCGCCTTCGCGGGAAAAATTATTTCCCAGATTAATTTTCCAGATTTGTGTTTCATGAACGATACTTAGATGGGACTATCGGTGATAAGGATCATTTTTACTGAGATCGGGGGATTATTTGTGAAATTTCATTGATATTTCTGCTTATTTCTGTAAATGTACGTCAGGCCCACCGTCAAATAGCTTGTGCTATTTCTGTAGAAATAGTTTGTCTATTCCGTAAACATTGTTTTACATATGATTATGAATAAATAAATAATTAAAATAAAAAATTATTATATTTCTACAATGACATTCGTTGTCCGGAAAAATAATATTATTTCATTCGAAATTTGAATTATTTTAAAGTCTATGTTCATTTATAACTGAATAATTACCGATTGAATTACGAATATTTCTTACATATCAAAAATTTCTATGATCTCTTCGTCTGTCATTCGTACTTAAAATCACAATTATCACAGTCAACTCTATAAACATCTTGCTGCTCCAAATTTCCCAACTTATGTTCACCTTCTTTCATTATTCCTTCATTTTATGTATTTACATTCCTATAAATTGTTCAAAAACCATACTTTTCAAATAAAAAAGATGTGGTAACATTTCAATATTTAACATACAAAAAAACCAAGATTATTTCCATCCGATTCTTCTCCCCCTTTTTGGTAAAATCATCAAGTTCATTCATTTTTCTCCAAAAATTAATGTTTTTCATAATAAGTTATAGAAGATTTTATGTGAGTTTTAAATATGAGTAATTTATGAGTATAATTATGGACAAATAAACACTTTTGTTGAAAAAGTAAATATTTTGAATTATGAAAAGCAAAAACAATAAGCCTGATACTTGCAGTAGTTATAGCATTTGAAATGTCAAGATTTTAGGGAATGTTACCACAAACTTCAAGTGAAAAATTTCAAAATAAACTTGATGCATTAGGAAAAATGTCTAAATAATTGAAATCAAAGTACAGAAGAAATTTAAATGTAATACTCATAAATCTAAAAGACCGAGTTTTACAACTTTTTAATTGTAATAATTCCTAGGTATATTTTTAATTTTTATAGTAAATATATTGGAGCTGCCCAAAATTGATGTTTAGACTAAAAAAATTTTATCTGTTAACTACGAAAAAACGGTGAATTTCCGGTAGTCAGGATTTACGAATTCACGCTTTACTCGTAATTTACAGAAAAAATATCTTATTTATAATTTTGGAAATTCTTTTTCGTTTCGTCAAATCAAGCATCCGCAAAAACTGTCAATAATGTACTATTGTCATTATTAATAACGTCTTATTTGGAAAATAAAATATGTTGAATCTTAAGAATCCTCTAATTAGACGTAAATTCAATTATAAGAAAAAAATTGCTTATTGCTTATTTAGCAACGTAAAACATGAAGAAACATTTTAATAAAAAAACATTGCTCTTATATTGGAATATGTTAAAAAAACTGTCAAAATTGAAGATATACATTTTCAAAATTAAATATTTAAGTCTAAGAATTTATAATTCGGTTAAATGTAAGTCGGAAAATTGATAATTTGTAGTGTTTGAAATGAAAATATAATTATTCCAGAATTCGAAATACTTTCATAAAAAAAAACATGTTTTTTTGAAAAACCCTTTTTGAAAATTTAGCTCGGGGTACTCCCTATAACTTTATATATAAAACTTCAAAATTCTACGTTCTGAATTTTTTCTTTTTTCAAGCTACAAAAACTCTTGTTTCGAGATTCTGATGCTTTTCATTTCCCAAATCAACTCCCTCAGTTTAAATTGGAAAAAATTCAATTCATAGTAGAATTTCACTAATTGAAAAAGTGAATAGGGAGCAACAAAATTTTTCGTGAAAATCTACGAATTGAATTAGTGACACAGCTTACTGATGAAATCAGTAATATTTGGCTGAAGAAAAAATTGAATTACTATAGGTATTCAAATTTCAGTAGAAATTCACTATTACAGTAAGTAGGTTTTGACTAGTCTTATTCCTTCATTATGACTAAAAAATAAGTATATTTTAACTATGAAAAAGGCAATTTTTACTAATGCTTTAGTAAATAGTTACTGTTCATAATAGTAAATACTTACCACCACAATTTTATTGGCTATCTAAATAGCATTCGTATTCTACTAATTCATTATTTTTTTTAAGTAAGAAATCGAACAATCATACTAAAAATATCTAGACATGGGTTAAAATATTTATTGCTTGAAACATGAAGCTTTCTAGAATGTTTTTTACATGAACTTTTTTTACAACTAGGTACACATTATATATACATAGTTTAGTAGAATTTTACTATTATTTGCAGTTCACTCATTTATTAGTGGATCTCCGGCTATCTCTGACCTCCTAATCGAATTAGTAAGAATTTCACTTTTTCAAACTGAGAGAGAATGTTTAGTTCATATAAATATATTTTCGTGTACTTGAAACTGCAGTTCTTTCAAAATTCTATCTTTCATAAGTGTATATATCAATGAACAAAATTAACTCTCTCAGTTCGAATCAGTAAAATTTGTACTAATTTAATTAGTAGGTCAGAGATAGTCAGAGATCTACTAGTAAATTAGTAGAATTGCGCAAGTTGACTAAAAAAATAGTTGAATTCTACTAAATTATATATTATATGTACCTAGTTGTGAAAAAAGTTGAAAGGCATTGTTAAAGACTTGATCTTTGAAGAAATAAATATTTTAACAAATGTCTAAATATGTCTATTATTGTTCGATTTTTTACTATAAAGCAATTATAAATTAGTAGGGTTTGAATGCTATTTAGATAAAATCAATAATTGCAGTTGTAAATATCAATTATCATGAAGAGTAACTATTAACCAAAGTATTAGTAGAAATGGACTTTTCATTAGTTGAACTATACTTAACTTTCAGCCATAATGCACGAATAAGACTAGTCAAAATCTACTTACCGTATTAGTGGATTTTTACTCAAGTTAAAAGATAGCAATTCACTTTTTTCTTCTGTCAAATATTACTAATTTCATCTGTGAGCTATATCACTTATTCAGTTAGTAGAATTTTACTTAAACTTTGGTTGCTTCCTTTTCACTTTTTTAATAGGTGAAATTCCACTATTAATTAGTAGTTTTTTACCTGTTCGAACTGAGAGAGACGACGATTCAAAATCAGCAGCGATTTTTCTGAATGAACTTGTTCTCTGTATTATTTAAGCGAAGAACGAAATGACAGTGGGAAGTCCAGTAACATTGAGCTACCACGATTAGTCGTTTTAATGTCGAGGGGACGAAGCTCCCTCGCGAAATTTAGGTATACCCCCAACCGCATAAATGACTCAATTTGTCTCGAGGTGCAGTTTCAGGCAATGACAACATTGGTTGAATCCAATCTCACTCAATAAGTGAAATACCGCGGAATCGCAGAAGTCATTAGCGCATCGATTTAACGATAATTACGTAGCAGGGAATGAAAGAGCAGAGTGCTCGATATTATGCACTGCCAGGTATGACGATCCAATTTTTCACGTCTAGAAATGGCGCAATTGAGAGGATTGGAACTTGATTCAGAGCTCGGGGATTTGATTGTGCGGAAGTGCGAGATGATCTACGACGGATAAATTTCTCGACTGGGATAAGAATTGTCGCAATGGGTTTTTTTTTATCATGATTCGAGATTATTACAGAGTGAAAAATGATTGTGAGGATTGTTTAGGTTGGAGAGAAAACAGATAATACAATTTGAGAAACGTTTAAATACAGATTTAAACTTAATTGACAACTATTTTATTTGTAAGAAAAATCGTGTCTATTTCTAGAAACACGTCAAAGATGATGCATTAGTTTTTTGTGCACATAAGTAGAGATGAATATAAATTATGTAAAATTTTGCCAGGCAGTATACTAAAATGTTCAGATGGTGATATACTCATTACTCAATAAAATACGTTCAATGTTATTTGAATTTCTAAACATAGGTGGTTTGAAAAAGAGTTTCTCCTTTCTTCAAAACTGAAATTGACCTGTCCTAACTTGGATTCGAACTCACGATCTCAAAACTCGACACTGACGCTATACCCTCTAGCCTACGGGACCAGTAACTTCATTTTCTTTTTTTCTTTAAAAGGCGAGATGTCGGTAAAATTTCGCAGTGATAGAATTTGAGATCGTCGATTTAGCTTGGCGTGGATTGAATGAAACTTGACATTGGCCGAGAATATGTGCTTGCAGTCATAGTCGGGACATTGTCTTTGTGACTGGCACTCGTCCAGATGCGCGATCGCGTTGTTTTTCAGGTAATACTGAAAAGCGATGAACTCGTGCGACCCAGCTTGAATTTGTTTGAGTCTCGCGAGGCGGAACGAAATGTAAACAAAACGGAATACATTAATGCTTCGACATGCGAGGACGTAAATAACGTGCAAGATAGGAAGCGAGCGACATTAATTCGTCGCTCGGCATCTTTATTGCGATGATAGCCCGAGTAGATTAAATCACGACCGAATGTTGTACGTCAGAATTTTCTTCATTGAATAAAGGTTTAATATTTTCAAACATACTATGGAAAGGTTTATTATAAATTATAAAATAGGGTCTATATTTTGTATGTTTCAATTAAAAACTTGTTATTAATGTTACTATTTAGAAAATTGTAAAAAAAAAACACTCTGTGAACGTTGAAAGAAGTTTGTTTATTTTACTGATTAATTGTTTCTGAGAATAGGAACAATGAATTAAGTAATATTTTTTTTCAAAGTGAAGCTATCTAGAGTTGACTGTATTTGAGACTTATAGGGTTTGGAAGTAATGCGTTACTTGTAACGCGTCACTTGCATTTACTGTAACGATAACGTAATGCGTTACATTATTTAACAAGAAACGATAATGGGAACGAGTCACTTTTTTTCGGTAACGATAACGAAAATCCCGGTATTTTACGTTACTTTTATGTCTCATAAGTTTTCAGCACAATTTCCAAGTTTTTGAGGAATTTTCTGAAACTAATTGTACGATATAAGTAATTTCAAACTTCTTCATTTTTAAAGAAAATATTATATAATTATAATTTTTATTTGAACAATGTAGATTATTAGTTATATGTGTGAAAATATCGACGAAGAATGTGCTGTTTTACTTTTAATTAGAAACTTTCACAATTCAAAGCGTTCAATTTTATGAATGCGCATAAAAATATATAAAAAACTCAATAAAATCTATAGATCTCAAAATATATAGCAGGATCTTTAAGATCTAGATGTCCTGCTAGAAAATTTTACGGAATGTAATGAACACAAAAAAAAAGTACAATGAAAAAAGGAAAATACTCGAAACACTAGATTTATTTAGGTTTTATGTTATTTGATTCTTTAAGAAATTATGTAATTCCAGGAATGGAAAACTTCGATTTCTCGAGCTTTGAATTATAAATTATTCTATGTTCATAGAAGTCTATAAAAAGATAAGAAAATTTTTCCAATCGTATAACTCTGTGAAAAATACGAAAAATATTGAGGGCGCTTTAAATCTAAAAAGAAACTGGTTTTTACAAAATCGATCGAATACTTCAGAAATTTTGAACTTCCAATTTTATCTTATTCTGGAAATTCAAAGAGATATCTTTCAAAAAACTCAAAAATTCCGCAACATTCTATGAATACCTAAAAATACTGAAAGACAATACGTCAAAAAAAAAAAAAAAAATACGTGTAAATATAAAAGCATTGAAAATCTTTCGGATTCAAGAAATTCACACAGCAATATATATAAATAATGAACGATCCCTGGAGTCGTAGAAAAACTGAAGAAATAAAAAAAGTATTGGTATAAGCAAAAATCTATCGAGACACAATTTTCTGGAAAATCTTATTAAACACGGAAAATTTCATTATGTTCAAATTCTAGAGTTTGAAATTCTTGAAATGTGTATAACAATTTACATTGTAAAAATACTCAAATTATGTCAAAATACTAGGAAATTCTGCAAAATTCTATCATCCTGAAAAATATGAATAGTTTCAGAAATACTCAACAACTCTTTAAATCGTAGAAAAATTGAAACAGTATCAAAAAAATCGAAGGAAATGAAAATCTTCATAGACACTATTTGCTAAGAAATTCTCTCAAATACAAATAAATTGAATTCTAGAGCATGAAATTCTTGAAATCTATAAATTATCAATGGACAGAAGAATAGTACAAATTCCTAAAAATACTATAAAATCCTGCACATTATATATGTACATACTGAAAAATACAAAAAAATTCAAAAATTCTGAAAATCTAGGTAGGTATTGAAATTCTCTCAAAAATCTTTCAAATTTTCAAATGTTTCCTTGTGGCTAACATTGAATCAAATGTCATATTCAGAAATTTCGTGAACTTGGCAAAAATACGAAAATCTAACCAAGCTCATTGATTTTTATTCAGGGGGAAAAAGTAAGGATTATTATTTTTTATTATATCTGAAATAAACAATTTCTTTAGAACAAAATCACGAGTACGTTGATATTGTTTTTTAAAGCATTTTTTTCAGTGTTTTGTTATTCACATTTGAGTTATACCAAAAAGTAACAGTAACGTAACGCGTTAAATTTTTTTAATTAGCTTTGAAAACCCTGGTTAAATGTATTAGTCGAACTTTTATGATAATTTCACAACACACATTAGACACTTATCAAGAGTCTACTGTATTTACAAAGCTTACATCTAGATGAGTCTCTCTCATTTATAGCACTTATATTTGAAAATTCAGGACTTTCATCTTCTCGTTAACAAAAATTTCTTTATAGGTTTACATTGGTACTTTTGTAATTACATACTATATCCAGAAGACCCAATGAAAAAAAAAAAAAAAAAAAAAACAGATAGATCATAATTCAAAATTTCTTTTAATTCAAAGTTTACTGTATTAGTTCAAAATTTACTGTGTATATTTATCGAAATTTTTACAAGACTTAAAATACATTTTCGTACACTAAAATTGATTACGAGCGTAGAAAATTTTTTAAGCGAACACGAAATTGCTGCTTAATTGAATGAAAGCGATACTTCGTATCAATCATTGTACATTATCACTCGGGTGTCGTATAACCCATGGCACTTTGCAGCAGGAAGTAAAAATAAAGCGTTGTTATTTTGAGAGTGACATTGGGAGGCTTTTTCATCCTGATGGAAAAATGGCAAGAGTAATAACTGAATTTTACAGACCTCTGTTGAAAAATTTTGCAAAATTTGAATAGTCATTCTTTCGTCCTACAATGTTTTATTGCTAAAAATTACAAGTTTTTTTCTAATGTTTGATTGATTTAATTTTTTCAAAATTTATTTAAAAGTTATCTGAATTTCTGGAATGGGAAAAAATTTTTCAGAATCTACGATACTTCGATGCAGATTTGAAAATTTTGAATCCTTTTGTATAAAAAATACAAGAATTTAAAAGTTTACGGTGGACAAAAAAGTCAAGAATTTTTTAATTTGTAGAATATATTATTACGTAAAAAATTCTTGTGATGTGAAATGTAATTAAATCATTTTTGAATTACCATTCGAATCAGGTTTATGTACTTATTAGGGTTTTCTTAAAAAAATATTTATTTTCGCTACTTATAAAAAACATGCTCTAATTCTTTTTTTTCAGTTAGGAATCGCGATTGGATTTTTGTTTCCACCGATGCTGGTACCAAATGATCCTAATCCAGCCATTGTAGCAGATGGTTTGAATCTAATGTTTTATATCGTTGCTGGGTTCACGTCAGTAATTTTGGTCTTGATATTGGCTTGTAAGTAACTCATCGATTTTTAAAAATGAATATATAATCGACTAATCTCCTGTTTGAATTTGTAAATATACGTATGTATTAAGTTTCTCACGGAAATTCCACTGAATATTTTAGAGTACATCCTTAATCTTAGGGGTAAACCTTCAAATGTTAAGGTTAGTTCTCAAATTTGAGGGTCAGCTTGAAAATTCAACGATTTCTACTATTTTTTTTTTATTGTAACAATTTTATTCAATACATATTGTTGAATTTTGATACTTTTCTACACATTTATAATGTTTTGCATTATTTTCAAAACATCACAATTTTTCAGTTTTCAAAGATACACCACCCCTGCCGCCAAGTACAGCTCAAGCAAGCCAAAGAGAATCCGAAACTTCCGATCCTTTCCTACTGTCCATCAAGAAGTTGATGACGAATTTTGGATATTTGTTACTTTTATTAAGTTATGCAATAAACGTCGGAGTTTTTTATGCCATTAGCACAATGTTGAACACGATAATACTCCAGCATTTCGAGGTGAGTACATTTCTGCTGAAGCATTTGATTTGTTCATCGACGAGTTACGAATTGCTAACGCAGCAAGAACCTCAACTTTCAAATGGTTCTAGAATGCTGAACGTGATGCTGGCAGAATTGGATTAACCATTATTTGTGCCGGAATGTTGGGCTCCGTTG
This sequence comes from Platygaster robiniae, assembly GCA_028476575.1. Lineage (NCBI taxonomy): Eukaryota > Metazoa > Arthropoda > Insecta > Hymenoptera > Platygastridae > Platygaster > Platygaster robiniae. Next base: position 28,772,527 of record CM052020.1, on the reverse strand, counting down.
TTTGCGGAGTTATTTTGGACAAAACTCATAGGTTCAAGTAAGTTTTTCTCGTACTGACAAATAATTTGTTCGAAACTAGAGTATAAGTTGTCTGCAAGTTACTGTACGGTTATGGTATACTATAGTTTTTATAGATGATCACCAGGGCAACCGAAAATATTTTTTTTTATAAAAAATATTCAAATAAATATTTTAGCTGTAAGCGTCAATAAATAAATATAATATTTATTTTACATATTCCGTCAATATTCTAGTTTTTAGGAAATATTCCTGACTCTTTTGCCTTCGACTATGAATGAATCTCGCGATCCGACAAACGAATAGTAACAAATGGATTTATTTTGGTGCTGCTTTAAGTTTTTTTTTTTTTTTTTCTATTTTGACAGCACTTTCACGGAAAAAAATATTTCATGCATCCAATGAAAATTTCATCGTCCATATATCAAGCAAATCTTTTTCATTGGGATAAGTAAGGTTTTTGTTAGCCTAATAACTTGTTATTTCGGTACAAGAATCATGTGTTTGAGCTTATTAAATAAGTTGTGGCTACATATCCTAAATAAATGATCTTTGATGATCGACGAAAATTAATTATTAATGGATATTATACAAATCTATGAAGCTTTTGATCCTAAGGTACATAATTTTGAAAATCTACATAGAAATCTATCGAAAATGGAGAATATTGAATGAAATTCATGAATATTGAAAGCATACAAAGAAGGGTAAGATTTTTTTTAATTTGTTAAAGAATTGAGATCTACGAAGTTGATGCTCATTTCAAAATCAATTGAAATCCTCAAAATCTACAAAATTTCAGATATTCGATTGTCTAAATCTAGAAATAAATTTATTAGGTTTTTAAAATCGCCAGATATTTATAAAGAACCTAGTAGAAAATCCAAGAAACTTTTAATAATACTTAAAAGTACCAAAAACTCTTATAATACGAGAAATCAAAAAATGATTTTAAATTCATGCAGATGTCACTCTTCGAATTAATATGAAAATTCCGAATGTCTATAAAGCTTTGAATTCTAAAGCATTGAATTCTAGATACTATATAAATATGTAACTACGCAAAAATCCATAAAAATGCCAAAAATCATACATACTGTGAAAATACTCAAAAAATATGATAAATTTTAAAAAACTTGAAATCTTCGAAGTATCCGTTATCTATAGTAATACTGTTTCCGGGGAAATTTTTGAACAGTTAAAAATTCGAGAATTTTTCATTAATCAATTTCAATTTTTCTATATTCATATAAGAATTTACAGAAATGCGCGAAATCAATAAATAAACTAGAATTAACGTGAAAATTTCATAAATTGTGTGAAGTACGAAAAATTCTAAGAATAATGGAACTTACTGAAATACCTTAAGAAGGGAAGACAGAGTATTTAATACCTTTAATAAACAGATATATTTGCAGATAAAGTAAGTATATGTATGTTGTGATTTTCTCAAAAATTTATGGAAATACTGAATATCCATGAAACTTTGAATCCTTGAGTATTGAATTCAGGGAAATAGTAGATATGTCAATTTCCTGCAAATACTAAAAAATCCTTTAAATGATAAACATACTGAAAAAATAAGTACCAAGACATGATAGAAATAGATGTTATGGAGCTTGCAATTAGATTTCTAAGTTAATGCCAGAATAAAAATTTATTGATACATTAAAATAAATATATTTTGACCCTTCTGATTTAAGTTTGCCTTCCATGTAAAAGTTCGTTGCTACGCCCCTGAATATTGATGAAAAATTTCAATAACTCTCACCTTTTTTGAAAAGTTTATGAACGATACAAATTTTAATGTTTTGTTTACGTACGATGGAAAATAGAATTGGCACTACCTGCGTTCATTCATCCTGATTTTCTTAAAAAATAGGGAAATTTCTTCAGTATCATAAATGTGAGTTATCTTCAGTTTTAAACAGACAAATAATTTCATGTATTAACACTTTTCATTTTTTTCAGTATTTCTTTTTTCAGTATGACTTTTCTCTTTTCAACGTAAAATTCTAGGCAATATTTGAAATTATAATTTTCATTTCCTTCTTCTCTAAAACGATAACAAAACCTGTTTTTTCGTAAAATGAGTGACAAAAAGCAACTCCTACGAACTTCAGAAGTGCATTGTTAACGCGGGACAAAGCGAAAATGGAAGAGATTGTGACTCAATTTTCCGTGTCGCTCTAGTTTGTTTCAGGAAGCATTTCACGATATTTCACTGTGAATGCATCGCGCCTAGAAACTCAGTTATCTCGATGTTTCGGGTTTCCAATTAATTTTTTCGCAAACGCAGCCGAAATTTCGAATCGGAAATTTCTCTCATCAAATGGAAATCGCTTGTTTGCAGGGAAACGACACTCGGCGTTTACATATTTTCCGTTTTGGGAATGATAGTTTTCACTTTCACCTTGGGCAACACTGGAATTTATGGGGTATACGTGACAGCTGGATTATTAGGGTGAGTTAAAGTGACGATTTTCCATAAAAGAAATTTTTTTCAGCAATTTACAGTGTTCAATTTTGTTTTTGTTGAATATGTGACGAACGGTATTTCGAAATCTTCAAAAACAATATAAATGACTGATTAAAATATGTAGAACTTGTGAGATGAAACAATTTGTTGGTTTAATGCTTTTATGTTAAGAAAACTGTTTTGAATGGATATTTTTGTTAGCAAATTTTTAAATTAACTTTTAATTTGTAGGTTTTTTATGACTGGTTATCTGCCGGTCGGTTTTGAGTTCGCGGCCGAACTCACGTACCCGGAACCTGAAGGAACCTCAGCAGGCCTGCTGAATGCAATGACACAGATTTTCGGTATCATTTTCACGATGGCCTACGACCCTCTGATGGTTTGGCTCAACGATTTCTACACCAACATCATTTTTTGCGTCGTCTTGGGCATCGGCGCCTTACTCACGACCGTCATTCCGAATGATCTCAGAAGACAAAACGCCAAAACATAAGAAAACATTCCTTCTTCCCTTCCCCTTGCCCTCCACGAACCCCGAGGTTCGAGTGCCAAAGAAAATTCTTGTTTAGGCCTAAGAATGAAATGGGCCCGATTTTTGTCAATCAGTGATCTGCGTCGTGTTGCCGGATTTTTCGAGAGTTTTTGCACAATATTTGGGATTTTTGCGACATTTTAAATAGGAGTTGTTACGGATTTTTAGTGAGGTAGTTGGGTTTTTTTTAAAGAGTTTTGTGGAATGTAGTTTGAAGGTTGATGCGATTGATAAAATTGGAGGTTTCGGAGATTCAGAAATTTTTGGATGATTAGGGCTTATTTTTTTTAGTTGTGATATACAAATTTGAAGGTTTTTCGGATGAATATTTTAAGTTTGTTGGATTCTAGGAATTTTAAGTAACTTTTTGGCATAGTTTTGGAAATTGCTGATATTGCTGCAAAAGCGGAAATAAGGGTAGAATTTTCAGAATTCTAAGGGTTTGTGAGAGTCTAAAAATGGAATAACAAATGGTTGATATTCTGAAAATATAAGAGTTTTTCCATTATTTTCCAATGTCTTTAGTTGATTTAAACTTCGATGAGTCGCAAATAATTGTAAGATGCGTAAAAAAATTCCCTGTATATTTCTACAATTTTGATGATTTATTCTCAAATTATCCTTATTTTTCCACGTCTCCATGTTTTGTAATACTAAACATAAAAATAACTTCATATTGCGTAAAAGTAAAAAAAACGTCAATACAAAAATTTCCAAGTAATTAGAAAAATTTTTTTGTCATAACATGCTTCTCCAAATCACAAAGTTGCTTTCGAGATTTTTCTGTAGGTCAAAGATAAGCCGAAGATAGTTTTGAGATGCTGAATTTGTAAATTTTGAGATCATTATTTTAAGTTGCAAAAAGGTTGAAGAATAGTATTAAATATTAGTGTGCCAATTTCTTTTAGAATTTTTATACCTTTTTGTAAATACTTGGAATTCTGTGAATCTAACAATTTTGTTAGAATTGTCATATTCTGCACTCCTTAAAAACTTTACGAACTTTTAAAAAAACTTATATGCGATTTTAAAGAATCCTCAAATAACATAAATATGGTGACTATATTTTTCAACGAATTACATATTATTGAATTTTTAAAGATCTCGTCACAGGATTGATGGGATTAATTAAAATTGTAATTTTTAAGACGTTTTTTAAATTTCATTAGCATTTGAAGCAATTTTATTACATTTTTACATTTTTTTTAAGATTTTCAAGTTTGGCCTGGTAATCCGTGATTTGTGAATTTGTGAAGAAGGTCATAAAAAAGTAAAATTTTGGAAATTTCAGAAATTTTCTCCAATCCCTAAGCTCTTCAAACCCTGTACAAACTTGAAACTTCTCGAAAATTTTTAATACACAGTTTTTGAAATTTTGATGCATTGTTTTAAGCACAGACAACCTTCTTCCATTATTCTGCCTTTTTTTTTTATTACTGGAATGCAATAGAATTTAGAGATTTTTCAAAAATTAAAAACTATTTTCGTTGTTATAAAAAATGATCAACATTAACAGAAGTTCCCAGAGATTTTTCAGATGTGTGAGTTCATACGTAGTACTAATTTTGGAATTTGAAATAAAATCTTTACCCTCCTCAAAAATGTAAGAATTTCTAAGCTAAAGATTCTACTTCTTCAGATTTTATTTTTTTAATGTTTCTGACCAGTTTTTTAAACTTTGAAATGTTTTAAACGTCTACAATTTTTTTTGAGAAGTACGCAGAGTCAGAAAATTTCCGATATGTGTCGACGTTTTCTACGAAACGTTAAAATATTTCTAAAGTTCCAGAATTTTCAAGTTTAACTGAATTTCTATTATTACTTAAATGATCCGAAAAATCTCAAGAGATTCTCGATAACCAAAAAATTTGAATGTATTCCTGAAAGCTCTGGTATGATTAAAAAATTATATCAAGGAATGAATGACCTTATTTAAAATATCTGATTTCACTTAAGTTCCAAAAATTAAGATAAATCTATGAAATCCACGAAACCTTCAAAATTTTCTTTTCATTTTACAAAAAATCCAAACCATTAGAAAGAATACAACTTCCTAATTTTTTTGCAGTTTAGAATAATTCGACACAAATATTATTGTAGAAACTTACAATTTACAAGAGTTCCAAAAAATGTCTACGAAATCTCCGAAACTATTTCCGAAATTCTCTTGCAGCAAAAAAATTGCTCTAAATTGATCCAACACTAACAAAAAAACTCAAAACGATTTCACTTTTTTGTAACAATCAAAAACCAAAAAAAATTACTAGATTTATGGTTAAATCCGGTAACACTGAATCTGCGTTGCTTTGAAATACTCGTACAAATTTTTGCATGATAAGAATATTAGCCCAATATTTATAATTTATTTACGTATATACACAAAGCTGAAAGAAAATAGGAAATTAATGGAGTCCCCCACTTTTCAGCGTTCCGTCATTTGCGGGGTACGATATTCCGAATGACAATAATAGGAATAATAGCGCAAATAATAGAAAACAGCGGTCTATTTCCGGAGTAAAAAAAATAATTTTTTCTCATTTAAATAATAAGTTTCGATGCATATTCCTCGATTACATTATTAATTAATAAAATTACTTTTTTCTATCCCTTTGTAACATCAATATTCAAATTTTGCTTTTTCGTTCGTTTTTTTTAAATCCTAGACAAATCCAAGAAAATATCAAGATAAAAAAAATGTTTCACGTTTAAAATATACAAAAAATTGATTTTTTTCTTTTATCAATTACAAAATATTAAGATATGTCGACTTTTTCTTACTTTTTTTTTGGTTTCAGCTTGAGAAGAAAAGCATTGTAATTTCAACATAAAAGACGAGCTCTATTTTCCACCAACTCAACGGCAAAGTAGGCCGCATCTTTTTTTACACCCAGAAATGTCTACAGAAAATGACAATAATAATTCTTGCAACAATTGCACTTTTTAAATACGCGAAAAACGTTCAGTTACTTCTGAAAAAGAATATTTTCCAAAGTGCTTTTTTATACATCACCATGCACTGAAAATCGTGCCACGAAAATTCGTGAACCCAGGAAAGTATATTTTTTATTGACGAGCATTGATAAATAATAATATCAATTTCATAGGGAACATATAAAATTGTCTTCCTCGGGTTTCCCCAAGGCTTAAATTTTATTTACAAATAGTTGTCAAGGACGAAAGTGATAAAAAGTGTCGTTTCATCCTCGGCTCCTTCCAAAGAATGAAGAATAAGTGTTGAACTTGACGAAACGTTGTTAAAAGTAATGGAGTATTTGTTGAATCGTACAAACTGATGATTCAGTGGGAAAGAAAAGACATGAAAATACGAGTACACGCTGGATTTCGTGTATCTCAAGTGTTCCCCAACATTCCAAGTAGATCTAGTCGTGGTTAAGAAAATAATTCATATCGTCAATAGTACCTTCATATCAATTTTTGTATTGTGTATGTATAAAGGTGATTCCAGAAGTTTTGAGTGATCGAAATAATCACATTTTTTCAATTGAATGAAAAAAGGCTCCAAAGAAAATATTTTTTATCAATGAAGTTGAAAAATAATTAAATATTTTCAGGTAAAATTTATTTAGAACGTGATATCTCGATAATTCAAAACTTTGCTGAATGATAAATAAAAATAAATATCACTAGAAAATATGATTGTGATAGAAAAATATTCTAAGGTATTTTTAGAAATGTTGCTAGCCAAAGCATCGCCTGATACATGTCATAATTTGAATGTATAGTTAAAATTTGGGTAAAAAAAATACCTCAAAGAAGCTTTGTAGCCTTATTGTAAAAAATAGAAACTGGCGATTGAAGGTGTAAAAAATATTAAAATGTCCAGTAACAACGATTAAACAAAATATTACAGTGTATATTATTGTATATATAATCGACGAATATTGCGTTATCAATACATAGTGAAATTTATAAAAAAAAGCCCAATCGTATGATAATCGATACAGTGATACAAAATATTTTAATCTCGAAAGTTATGGTGTTTCAATAGATCGAATAGAGTGTATATTTTTTGTTATTTTGTCACAATGATGCGATTTGCAGTTATAAAAAATAATGTTGTTAGGGAAATATAAATAAGATATTCCAAAGCTGTTTGAGAAATAATGAATTCAATATAAATTTGAATGGATACAGAACAAAATGATGTTGAAAACTTGTTGAAACAATATAGTAAATGGAAATTATATTTTAATGAGAGCAATTATAGCGACTTTGTGAAAACTTGAGATCCAGGAGTTAACTGTATTTGGCATTTTATCCATATAATATTTAAATTTTTCTTTGCGAATTAATGATTTTAGTTGAGTAAAATACAAATTTTATTTTTTCTGTTGCTTGAAATTAAAATTTGTCGTAGCATTACAATAAATTGTAGGGTCTCTTTCACATTAGAAATTTGTACTTGTTTTTTTAATAAAAAATGTCTAGGTGTTTTAGTTTTTGATCCAAGAAAGTAACTATTTAACTATTTCAATATAACTTCTAACAATGTAATCTTGTAGTTACAACAAATATTTTTACTTTATTACGTCCCAAAATCTCGGTTCTATTTATATTCACTTTTTTAGTTTTCAAACTAAAATAGTACTAAAACAAAACTGGTATTTTTGTACATCTAAATATCGTTCAATGCCAACCTTTAATGACATGAATTAAAAAATTTCGAAAAATTTACGCCAAACCTAGTGACAAAAAGACAATATAAACTTTTAAACAAGCAAACAGTATTGAACTGATATAAAAATAAATGATGGAACAAGAAATACGTACTTTTTTATTGTTGGTAGAACAATGAAATTTATGATATAGATACATATTCCATTTTTTTCTGACACATATCATCAGAATCAAAAAAATTCAAATAAACGAAAAGGTACTATCCATAAAATACTAAATTTATTATGTGAATTATTTCTGTTGACTGTAAATTGATTATTTATCCCTGCTAATAATGGACATGTTTTTGTAATAAATAAATATGTTGACGTTGTAATGTGTATACCTTTTTTCAATATAGTTTTCTGCCCACGAAAATTCTTTACGAAAACACTGGTAATAATCATCAACGAAGAAACAGTTACGTCAACGAAAGTTCTATTGTTTTCTCGTCCGGGAAAATTCTCCCTCATATTTCTACCTCGTTCCATTCTTTTCATTTCAGTAGGATAATCACTTCAAGTATAATTCAAACGAAACGTTGCTGAAAAATCAGGTGATTACAAAAGTTTTTATCACGCTTTCAATGTCCCGTTGAAAAGTTGCGCAGATTTTTCGAGAGCAGAAATAATTAATCCGATTATCTAACGCAGGCAAGGTGGAAGAAACTTTTAATTCGTTCGTAGCACATGCTCAAGTCACGTTGACTTTGTGCTTTTCATCACACAAAATTTACCATAAAAATTATTATGATATGTCATTAAGTTTTGAAATTAAAGTGCGATCGACTTCCAGTTTTTTAATGTCTCATTTTTACGATTGTACTTTTAAAAAACTGGAAGTAAAAGAAGGTTTGATAGAATTTTAGTTTTTGAAGTCAGCGCTGAACAAATGAACGACGTGTGTTTTTTTTATGTCAACAAAGTTTAAATAAATTTTTAAAATGGAAAAATTGTGGACTATCTGGAAACATGACAACATAAAGACAGGACAAATCTCTGAGTGGGAAATTCGAAAATTGTAATGAAGTTTATTTGTGTAAGAAACTTTTACATCATTTTCTTTGAGGATTCAATGATTTTGGTTATGTAATTCAACAACATGATTCCAGTTTTTGGCACAAATCATGGAGTTCATGATTTTGATATCCGCTATTGGAATGCTTGCAGCTTTAGCGGCAGTTTCGCGTCTTTTAGACATGTTTATCACAATGGTACACCCTTATGTACACTGTTTTTTACAACAAGTCGGTAAAATTATTGTCGTAAGTAACAAATTCTGATTTCAATCATTATTTTCAATAACAAAATTCCAGGGTTTGAAAAGTTACTTGAAAAAATGTAACGCGTTACGTTACCGTAACAAAGGTTGAAAAAGTAATTCGTTAATTCGAATTTTTGTTTTTTTTTTTCAGTTTCTATGAAATGTTGTAGGATTTTCTAGTATTTTTATAAATTTTTACTATTTTTCTGTACATTCATACATAGATTTCAAGAATTTCATGCTCCAGAACTCAAAGTTCATGAAATTATTTGTATTTGACAGGATTTTTCAGCAAATAGTGTCAATGGAGATTTTCATTTCCTTTGATTTTTTTGATACTTTTTCAATTTTTCTGCGATTTGAAGGATTGTTTAGTATTTCTGAAACTATTCGTATTTTTCAGGATGATAGAATTTTGCGTTATTTCCTAGTATTTCTACATTATTTTAGTATTTTTATAATATTTATTCATATATACATTTCAAGAATTTCGAACTCTAAGATTTGAACATTATGAAATCTACCGTGTTTTACAGGATTTTCCAGAAAACAATGTGTCGATAGATTTTTATTTATTTCAGTACTTTTCGTGTTTCTTCAGTTTTTCTATGATACATATGAAGGATCGTTCATTATTTTTTTATTCATTTTGCTGTATGAATTTCTGGAATTCAAAAAATTTTCAATGTTTTATATATATTTAAACGAATTTTTCATTGTGAATTTTTTTTCTGTATTCGTAAGTATTTATAGAATGTTGTGGAATTTTTAAGTTTTTTGAAAGATATCTCTTTGAATTTCCAGAATGAAATACAGTTGAAAGTTCAATATTTCAGAAGTATTTCGATCGATTTTGCAGAAAACAGTTTCTATATGGATTTAGAGTGCCCTCAATATTTTTTGTATTTTTCACAGAGTTATTCCATTTGAAAAATTTTCTTATATTTTTATAGACTTCTATTAACATATATTTTTATAATTGAAAGCTCGAAAAATCGAAGTTTTTCACTCCTGGAGTTACGTAAATTTTTGAAGAATCAAATAACATGAATCTTAAAAAAATCTAGTGTTTCGAGTATGATTCTTTTCCTTTTTTTTTTTTTTTTTTTTTTTTTGTTTTCATTACATTCTATAACATTTTCTCGCAGGATCTCCAGATTTCACAGATCCTGCTTTAGATTTTGAGATATACATATTTTAAGTATTTTTATATATTTTTGTGCGAATTTCTAAAATTTAACGCTTTGAATCGTGAAAGTTTTTAATGAGTAGTAAAAAAGCATACTCTTTGTCAATATTTTTACACCAATTGTAAATATTTCACATCATTTTAATAAAAACTAATAATATAGAATTTTTTATTTAAAAATGAGGAAGTTCAAAATTACTTACATCTCAGTTTCAGAACATTTCCTAAAAAGTTCCAAATCGTGCTAAGACTTGATGAGACGGATGAAAGTAACGTAAATAACGGGATTTTCGTGCCCCATCGTTACCGAAAAAAGTGACTCGCTTTCGTTACCGTTACTTGTTAAATAATGTATCGCGTTACATTATCGTAACAGTAAAAAAAGTAACGTTTTAGATTAACGCGTAACTTCCAAACCCTGCAAAATTCGCACAAAGCATTAAAAAACCAAAAATTTCACTCCTGATTTCCCTGACCGACGATTTCTCTGAAAATCAACCTCTAGGAAAGTTTCAAGACCATTTGGCCAAATTTACAACTTTTTGAGAATGTCTTTTTCAAGTGCTCTCGAGCGGACGCAAAATCGTCCATGGCAAATTAACTTTGATTCCCCGATTGTCCGCAGTTTTCCATCGCTTGCGCGATAAAAGAAACTTGTCGCGTTTGGTTGGAAATGTTTGCGAACTCGGTCGAAGGATCAGAGGCGGAAAGGCAGCCGAGTTCAGATGCACTTATCACGACCATCGAACCTTCGCCGCCAGAATCGAAATCGGACACCATGACGATTGATGCGGGTGCAATCTCCGAAACCGAATTCGCCGATCATAACAGCGATATTAGCGATGCCGAGAATCGTATTTCAACCGAGAAGTCGTTCCTACTCGAAGCCCAATAGCTTTATGAAATACGCATCACGCCTTACTATCGGCAAATTTATCTGGGTGAAATAGGTCCTTTGGGAAAAGTACGTAAGACGGAAAAAAATTGCAAATGGAGAGGACTGGAACTGAATATAGAAAATTGAAAAACAGCTGCCTTTTGAGTACTGTGTTATTGGGGATGGACTTGGAAAATATTTTCATCGAAGACGTCTTTAATTTGGGAATAATTGATTGAAGAATATTGAGTTCAAATAAATAACAATAAGTCAATAATAATGTTCACGGTTTATGTGAAATCTAAATTAATTTTTTTCACAATCATTTTTTCAAATCAATCTAACAAAATTTTTTTCCATGGGACGAATTTACTGAAACAATTTTTTCGGAAATTTTTCCAGAATAAACCATTAAAAAACACTATCAAAAACTTATGACGAAAAATAAAGAAAATATTTAAGTTTCCCAAGTTTTATAAAGTTTTTGGTTCCAATAAAATATGCATTATGTAAAGGTGTAGTATCTCATGAAAAAAAATATAATTTGAAACATATAATATCAAGATCAGGAAGGTAGTAACCAAAGGGCTAAGGAGTCACCTACTTGGAAATTCTAAAGGTAGGAGGGCATTGTATACATTTTTCTTCCTGCTTAGAGGTATGAAATTATAAAATTCATTCAAGGTTTTACCAGAAAACTGTAAAATCTTAAAAATTTGACAAAGGCTGAAGAATACAAAAATACAGGATATCAACTATACCCAAAATGTATGGAGATGAAACTTTCTTGATCATTGATTTATTTATCTGAAACCTATTGAACTTCATAACCTATAGCATCTTATTGTAAATTTTATGTAGCAATTAACAAAAATACCAGAAAATCATTCGTGATTTAACATTGGTCAAAAATACGAAACATACTGAAATAACGAGAATCATGGAAGACACTAGATGTCTACGAAAAAACTGTGTTCTAAAAAGTTGTTTTAAATACTATGAAAAATGATCAAGCAAACTCCAAGGATTTAGGATAAAAAGCTTTTCACATTTAAAAGCAACATATAAAAATAAAAAATATCGAAATGGATACTAGAAAATACCACAAAGTTTTATACATGCTGAAAAATATGAAATAGACTGAAATATTTGGGAACCTGCCATAAAATAAAATTCCATATGAACATTATTTTCTTAAAAATTTAAAGACCATACGATAACGATCTAAAAAAATTTAAATCTCAAAGTTTTTAATCCCGAAAATCTATCATAATGCTAGAAAATTTAATAAAATTTGTAAATGTTGAAAAAAAAGGAAATGAACTAAAATATAAAATTATTAGGAATATGTAAAATATTTGAAATCAATAAAGAAACTGTTTCCTGAAAAATTTTTCGAAGTACGAAACATTTCCAAATCCTTGAATTTGTATTTAATTCAAGATTTCTATACTTGCTGAAATTCTTGAGTACAATACATACTATCAAAAAATCAAGTAAATCATACTTAATTAGAATATCTCGAAAAAAAATTTAAAAAATGCTAGAATACCAGAAAACATGAAATATCAAAATTTTTGTATAAATATTTCTTTAGATAAATAAAAAATACTAGAGACAATCGATAAAACCTTGAATCGTTAAGCATCGAATTCTCGATACGAATATGAAAATCTATAAAATTCCGGAAAGTTGCCTAAATTGCAAAAAAACATTTGTACCAACCAAAATACTTAAATTACCGAAAAAAAATAAAATACCTCTCTCTGTTGAAATTAATCTTTCCTGAAAAATTCTTCAAAGTACTGAAAATCTTACATTTTTCATATTCCAGATCATCAAATTTTCAAACCAATCTGACGATCTACAAAAACGCTAGAATATTAAAAAAAAACAAAAAAAAACCAGAAAATCTTTAAAAATTCAGTAAGTAGTACTCAATAATAAAAATTCTAAAAAAATAAACAATCTAAGAAATATTTTAAAAAAGCAAGTCAGAGTATAAAATACCAAATACATTAAATGTGTGCAGATGTTATTTTCTCAAAAATTCATGAAAATCCTCAAAATCTTTGACACCTTGAATTCAGAAGCAGTCAATTCCAGAAATAAGTGTAAAAATTTTGAATATTTTATTGTGATCTTATATTGAAGGTTACATATCTCAACAAGTAAATGCTTGTGCTTGCAAATAAATTTTAATGATGTTACGATGCTAGAATAATAATACAATAATAAATAAAAATCAATATACATATCGACCGTATTAATATTCAAGTTTGACCCTCTACGTCAAATTACGATGCGACGCTCCTTATCAAGATAATGACCAAACGCAACAAAACTCTCAGAACAATTTTATTTAAGGATATCATCGTTTTCTGTCTTCTTAAAATCCAAGGAGAAAGCTGCATGAACTGACTGAAAGACATTTATGAATCAAAAAATTTGCGAACTCGCGAATCGCTGCTAACCAGACATGAAAGAAATCATTTCTGATGATAAAAATTTGATAACTTTGGAGAATCTTAAACGAAACATATAACAGTTCAGCCCTGGCAAACTAGCCAAATTGCTTCGGAAAGAAGACAATGCTCTGTTTTTCAAGATCAGTGTGGTGCAATATAGTATAGACTTTAAAAACCACTTCAAGCAGTTACTTGTCAAAGCTTACATCACGATAAGCCGATTTAAACCGTGCTTTGTGCCAAAAACGCCAAAAATATCAAGCTCAACAACACAAATGTGCTATCAAAAATTACATGAAAATCTAATACGGTTTACCCACCAAACTTTTGGTTTCTTGAAAATTGTGTAAAATATTAAACGTTCAAAACGTTTTTAAAAAGATTGATTAAAAATCTTCGATATATAACTTTGAAACATTCCATCAAAATTCTTTCTGAAATAGTCTAAAGAAACTAATTTTCAACGATCCTTAATTTTTTTTTAATTTTTACCTTCAGAATAACTTTTATTTCGGTTATCATGTTTTTTATACAATTGAAATATCCATTAAAACTTCTTTGAACAGTTTTCTCAGCTTTAAAAATGTCGTCATCTGATACACCTGAAGTGTGTAAGAGTAATTTTGAATTTCGCGAACAAATGAGAAGCTTTGACATCTGTCACGTCAGTATCAAAAAGATATTCGCAAAATTCTAGTTGAAAATGTGATAATATTCAAGATCGGATTATTTGATAATTCGAAGGAGATTCCTCTGACAATGGCTCTTCATGCGATCGAAAAGAATGATTGATGAATATTGCGCGGCTAGATGTTGCATCGGATGACAAAGTGATAGGCGAACGAAATTACCTTTGGAAATGGAGCATTTTTGGGGAACGCTCGAATCGATGTGGAACGCCAATTGCACTTTTCCAACGGAAGATTTTTCCAAATATATCTCGAATTTCAGCGTAAGTTTTCTCTCGGAAAAAATTCCTGGTTCTATTCGAAAGTTAAAGTATTCTCACGCTGGAGCCGAATATTGATAAAAAAGCACTAACAAAGTTTCAATAGTGTATATGAATTACGAATTTCGATTTTTCTCAAGAATGAACAAAGGGAAAATTTTGAACAAGTATTAGTAATAAAACCTTTTATCTTCTCGAAAAACTACAGAAAGCAACTTTTTCATCAAAGTTCTTCATCCACTTTTTATTCGACATTTGATGCAATACTACAGGCATATTTGAAAATTTCAAAGTGTAACTAAAAAGTCAAGTCTTGTTGAATTATAGTTTGCTTGATGTGAAAAGTTCGTGGTATAATATTTTTACGCTGGTGCATTCGTTTTTTTCCATATTTTAGATGGAACTTTTTCTGGCAAACCTAGGTGATCACGTTCCTTATCTGCATCATGTTCTCTGCCCTGAAATAGCGACTTACTTCGGCACTTTTTTACTGCTGCTCTGCGGTAGCCTTCTTTTTTGGTCTTTGCTTCGTGTACGTATTTTTCGAAATTGTCACTCCCTAGCTGCACATACTAGTTACTTCATTTGGAAAAATTTTTAGAATAGGAAGGGAAGGAAAGTAACAAAAATTTATGGGACCAAATCTTACAATTTTATCATTACTTTTTTTCGTAGTTAATACAAAAAGGAAGTTTCATAATTAAAATAATTTATAACTGCACGTAAATTAGAAAAAAAAACATCTCGATTTAAATAAAATCTGTGTTGCAGATATTTCATTTCGAACAAGTTTGTCAATTTTCGATTATTATCATTTATCTGTTTGCTGGCCTATCTTAAATCAGGAAACTTGGAAATTTCGCACTATTGTGCTTCGTTTTATAGAACACTGAATGAAAGGAACCTTCAAAACAAAAACAAATAAACAAAATTGAAAACCAAACTCGAAATTAAACTTTTCCCTCTTCTATAGCTTACTTGGATGCTGTTCGTGCCAATTGTCGTTAGTGGTGTCGCGATCCTTGCTATTTGCCCAGAAACAATGAAGTTCCTATTGAGTCACGTGGGCACCAATGCTGAAAAGTATTTCCACAATTACATCGAACAAGTTTTGTCACGATTGCTTGCTATTGAACAATGAAAGTTGGCGAAGTTTCGATCAAAAGAGGGAAATACAATTTGTGTTTTGGGATGAAAATCTTTTTATGATTTTGGAGTAAAAATTGAAGATAATGAATTTATGTGATATCAAATTACTTCACCTGCAGATGAATTTCGAATTTCATATCTTTTGTTACAGAAAAAGTCGAAAACAGGTAACATTTTTCTTTACTCAAGTAATTCTTTTCGCTTTTCATCTTTTATAGAAATTGAGAAAAAATTATGTTACACAGATAAAGGAGACAAAATTATTTTGTCGTATAACTATAGTTGACAAAAATAAATGAGAGTGCTAAAGAACAAAGATTAATTTTTTTCAGTACACATAGAATTTTGCTCTTAATTTTTTTTTACTTATTATTATTATGATTTTTAACTAATTGAAAATTGAAATTTCAACTTAATCTGAATAAGTATACGCCAATGAACATATAAAATTGAATATGCATTTCATCACAAATAATTAAATAAAATGAAAACAAACTTTATCTAAAAACAAGTTTACCACGTAAAAATCAAAAAATTTGACATATTTATTGAGATTGTTGCATCGATAGTAGCATGCTCAACAGCATTTATTCGAAACATTTATTTTGCAATTGTGACGTAAATTCAAACATTTTATTTGACTAAAATGACTATTGAATTAATTTTATGCACGAAGAATACTGCAAAATTGATTCGCAGAATTCAAAAATATTTCAGACAACGAAAAATAAATCCTTCAGTTGCACGTTTTTCCAGTTTTCCATATATTTATCTTACGAGCTTCCTAGTAGCTCGATTGGTGGCTTTTTAGGTCGATTTTTGCGTCGACCATGGTAATCGATTTCCCCCTCCCCCTCCCCCCACACCTTCGAACTTTGAAGAAAATACATACGTCGAAAACAGTCGTAAAGCTTTACGTGAGGAAAAGTAAAGAACAAATCTAGCACAAACAATTTTTTTTCTTCCTTGGTGACAGATTCGGTGGTGGGAAAAATAAGCAAAACAAGTTTGTGAAAAACACGAGTGATTAATGCTATTCGCGAGTGTCAAAGTAATTAAAAGTTTCTCTTTTGCGAACATAACACTCGGAGCCAAAAACTTGGCGCTCGACTTTGTTTGCGATAACGAATTGTGCTATGAAAAAGTACAGTTGATATCGTTTCAAAAATGATATAAATTGATTATGGATTACGATTTTTTCATTCAAAATACAGTTTTTTTTATGTATTAATGTAATAATTTTGTCCATGATTGTTTTATGTAATAATTACAGACTTCCTACTTCTTCAGAGTTACTAAAAGTCACATAATCATAAAAGGTGTTTTTTGAAACCACATCCTTCAATACTTTTTCTCGAATTTAAATGTGATTTGATTGAACACGATCATGGCTTCGAAAAATTCGAAGATCTCGGTATGAATTTCAAATCTAAGGATGCATAAAATTACCCGTAAATGACGGATGTGAACGTTAAAACAGACGATGGAATTCGTATTGAATCGATAAATTTTCGATCTGATAGTCTTTTTCATTTCCCATTTCAATTGGATTCCGAAAGCATATTAAAAGCTTTGAGCATTTTTTTCCATCGAGGTGTTTACCATGGTTAAAAGGAAAGAAAAAAATAAAAGTGATTTTACTTTCGAGCAGGATCATCGTGATCCGAAGTTTTTGGGTTGTGCAAAATTTGGCGAAATGTTGAGAAATGCATTGCAAGCAAAAATTGGAATCACATGTTTACGTTACATTTCAGATAAAAAATCTGTGATGTATATTTACAAATATTTCGTAGCCAAACACGGAATTATCGATAAAATACCAGAGTACAAATATTGGTTGACAGTTCGATTTCGATTCCACGTGCACTGGATATGAATAAAGTTTGTAGTGGAGCTACAGGCAAAAACGTTGAAACGTTTCAAAAAATCACATTTCTTAATATCCTACAAGTTTTTATAAAATTTTTTTCTGTGATATTCGAAAAACTTAAATAAAACTATCGTGCAATTTCAAAGTGAAATAAATTATTTGGATTGATAATGTTTATACGTATGTTAACTATTACATTCATGGAAAATAAAATAAATTTTATGACCTACTTTCAAGCTCTCCACATTCAACTTTTCCATAAACTGAATTTTTTAAGTTTCCGTACTTCATTTTTCAATAACAATTTCCTTACACATTGTTGTACTTAATCAGCTATAAAATACAATCTTATCATTTGTATACCAAATAAACAATTTAATTTGTTGACATCAGTTGTTTATTTCAGACCTCAGTTAAACTCTCTTCAATTAGTCAAAAATAACGAGAAAAAAAAACTATGGTCCAGTATCTAATAAAATGGTACTATCCGGTGTAATACATTTGATGTCAGAGACCTATATTGGAATTGGTGCACATCTCTGCTTGTTATCTGTATTTTCCCATCGAATTCTACCCGTCGTGTCATCGTTCCGATACACATTTTTTTACCTTTTCCAATATTGCTTTTTCAGTGAAAAAAATACGTTTTCCTTTTCATCTATATAATCTTTCATTCACGCTTCAAACGAGGATCACTTTTTGAAATGAAACAAAAAAGAATTTCATATTTTCGTCATATTTCTAGATAGTTGATGAATTCTGAAAAAAAATCAAAGAGGTTTTTTATTATTTTCAGTGTATTTTGGACATGAAACAGGTGTTCAAAATTCGATTTCCTGTCAATTATGGCAATTTAGGAAAGTTTACAATTAGGCTAAGAAATAATTATGAATTTCATAATGTTTTTCGTTTAAAAAGAAAAGAATTAATGAAATTAATTGTAACTTCACATTTATATTATTAAGTTCTTTTTTCAAGCTGGAATGGGTGTGAAATTTTGAGCCAGTAAATAGATATGAACATTTAATACATTTTAATTGAATAATTCTCAAATGGATGACAATTTCCTGAATTTGCAATGTCAACTATGCTACTTGCAGCTTAAACAATTTTTAGGTTTGTATAAGAAATTTTCTATTATGTTGCAATTCATTATCTATAATGTTGCAAAAGTACACATCGTATTATTTCAATTCACAATTTTTAAATTCAAAATTTTCCAACTATCGTTAACTATCCTCAATTCAAAAATTAACGAGTCTTCGATAACGCTTCTAAGACAAAAAAAAATTGAAATGCTCATTCTAGAAACACGATACACGAAAAACAATTTTTTCATTTCGCACTGCCACGTTTCAATGGATGCAAAAGCGCGTCGACGTTGGAACGAATTCTGTATTTTTAGCACCGTACTGTATTATTTCATCCTTTCGCACGGCTTCTTTACGTGTTATAAAAAAACGAGTGAAATGGTAAAATCACAAAAGAATTCTTAATTAACTTCGCATTCCACGGAACTCCTGACAGACCGTTCATCATCATTTTCTTCCCATGGAAAAACAAAAGCCGACTAAATTAATTTGATTGCTCTGCATATCGATTCCGTCGTTTAGAACTTGCACTGGCGAAAAAACTTGTGAATATTCAGATAAAGAAAGCTTCGATTCCATTGAATTCCAGACAACTCAATTAACGTAAATTCCTTCGCGCGAGTGGCTTTATTCAGTAAATTATGGAATTACGGGTTGTATTAAGCTGAAAGTATAGTTGTAAGGGAAGAAAAAAGTTAACGCGGAATTATTAATTGATTATTACCATTTCATTAGCTTGCAACGCTTATAGAACATACATGAAATTCTTTTTAATTAGATTTTTTTACAATGTGTATATTGTGAGTTCTAAAAATTAACATAAAAATAGTAAAAACCTTTCAGAATTCTTATTCATGCTTTATTAGCTTTATTGATAATCTGCTGCAATTCTAAAAGGTTATTACCAGGCGTGTAGGCAGAGGGGGGTTTTGGGGTTCAAACAGCTGTCGAAATTCTGATAAAATCAATAAATATTTCATGTAAAAATGAAAGGAGTTACATCAATAAACCATGCAAACATAAGTTTTAAAAAAATGAAGAAAACGTTAGCAGTATATATTTAAGAAAAAGTATTAATTATGAAGACGTATGATTATTGAGAAAATATGAACCATACAAATTATTGCAACCCAGTGAATAATCAAGAAAAATAAAAATCTACGAAAATGATAAAAATATTCAAAACTTTTTATTTTAGATCATCGTGTTCTAGAAATCTATATAAAATCCATTATTAAATCTATTCAAATCTTTCGATTCATACAAACTCTAGAAGAACAATGAAATCAATTAAATTCTATGAAAAAACTGTTTTCTGAAAAATCCCGACAAATGCCTCCACGATCTATAAATTTTGGGATTCTAGATTATCAAACTCTTAATATACTATAAATCTATGAAAATTCTAGAGAACGCAACAAAATCTTCCAAATATTTCAAAAATAGGAAAAAAGAATAACGATATTAAACATGAAAAATCCATACAAATGTGGTTTTATCAATAATTTTTGAAATTAATGATAATAGATTGAAATTCGCATTTTAGAGCATCGAGTTTTTTAAATCTTTGTAGCAATCTACAAAAATATTAGCAATCTATAAAAATACCAAGAAATCCTTCAGGATTTCGTATATTATACTAGACAAATGTGAAAAATAAGTTTACTTCTTCACTAGCTTACTAGATTACTAGTTTGCTCGCTTACTAGTTTTTATTCAACTAGCTTACTAGTTTATTAGCTTAATAGTTTACCAGTTTACGATTACAAATTTGAAAAGTTTACGAGTTTACTGAATAATTAATTTACTTGTTAACGAGTTTGAGAGTTTACTATTTTTCTTTTCACTTGTTTATTATTTTACTATTATACATTTACTGTAGTTTATGAGTTAACTAGCTTACTTTTTTACTAGTTTAGTAGTTTACTAGCATACTAGTTTGCTAGTTTACACTTTTTCTAGCTTACTAGTTTACTAGTTTCCTAGCTTAGTAGTTCACGAGATATCTTTCAATACATTTAAATCATGTAGAAATAATTTCCTTAGAAATTTATTAAACTTTCTGTCTGGAGCATGACTATTAATATAATACTGTAATTTTATATAATTTTAGAAATTATTCTAGAAATTCGTATAGAATACAATATAAAAATATATCCAATTCGATTGATACGATCTACACAATTGAACATGGTTTTAATTGTAGAAAAACTCAAAAAATATAGAAAAAAGTATTGAAAATCTTCGTTAAAGAAACTGTCGTCTGAGAAATCAATTTAAATTCTTTAAATCGTTGGAAGTTTCAATACAATAGCTTGAACCAGCTTGAACTTCTAATAATCTATTCAGTGATTCATAGAAATAT
Organism: Platygaster robiniae; assembly: GCA_028476575.1. Classification (NCBI taxonomy): domain Eukaryota; kingdom Metazoa; phylum Arthropoda; class Insecta; order Hymenoptera; family Platygastridae; genus Platygaster; species Platygaster robiniae. The sequence goes on along the minus strand of CM052020.1, from coordinate 28,751,600 downwards.
TATATGGTAAATACATAAACATACCAGAAAATACTACAAAATTTTATGAATCACTGTACGGAAATAATATTAATTAATGGTGTTGTAAGTCGAAAGACCGCGACTTATTTCCATCCTTTTTGAATACCCCGCCGCAGACGCGGAGCCTCCAGCCTTTCACCTAGGCGGCTGTCGAAAAGTTTCTCGTGTTTCAGAAATCTCTCTCCGCGGGGATAAATAGGTCGCCGAATAAGTGAAAGGCAGCATCGCTCGCCAGACTCAAGGGGACCGCATTCCAGCGGACTCTGCGACTATTTTTGCCCACTCCTGGGCCCCTTTCACCTTCATCCCCTCCTGTTTCTGGCAGCCGCCACCGGCTCCAGGACAATTCCGTTCTCCACCTCTGCCCCTGGCAGCCGTCTCCGGCTCCAGGACAATTTTCCCTTTCGTCGTTCCTGGCAGCCGCCACTGGCTCCAGGGTACGTTTCCCGACACCTTCGTTCCTGGCAGCCGCTCTACCCGGCTCGGCCTCATCGTCTTCCCGAGGGCCTGAGCCCCCCCTACGTCCCACGATTGTGGAGGATAGATTCCTGCAGCGGAAGATCCGGATCCACCGACCCCCATCTGAGGATGCCGACGTCCTAGAGGTCTCGCTATCCTCCTCGCGCGCGAATTAAGTTGGATGTGAAATGTAAATAGTGTTAGATGTAATTGATAATCATGTAAGCCTCAGCGAGTGGACCTTAATAAATAAGAGATAAAACTGATCTGTGGTTGTGGTATTTTCGGACAAGTCACCCTCCCCCCCTCCTGTTGACCCAGCAATAACTGGCGTACAACAATTGGCGCCCAATGTGGGGCCATCAAGAAGTAAGCCGAAAGGTTACCCCGAACTCAGTGGTTATTCATTGGCTCCGACCCCTACACTTGAGCTAGCCAACCAATGCCTGCACGGACAGCACCGGCGGCTCCGATTGAAGGCACAGGATCAGCTAACACACCGGCGCGTAGGACATCCCGCCGAATAGCTATCCGCTCGATACCCGAACTGTGGTCATCACCTATTTCCTAGTCAGGGCCCAAACAAACCACTTCCGGGAGAGGTCAAGAAAACCCGGTGGCGCCCACTTCCCCCCCACCAAAAACACCTCGCAGCCGACGAGGTCGCCCAAAGAAAATGACTTCTTCACGGATAGAGGCGTTACGAACCGATCTCACCATACGACGCAGTCGGGCCAACCGGCGTGGTATAACCGCGACTTCAAAATCCGCGCACAGGATGGACCCACAACCAGGGTCTACTGGTTCTACGGTTCCCTCGGTTCCGGAAGGCCAAGGCGGTGCTCAACTCCAGGCACCCATGACCCTCGATCAGACCTTGACTTCGGGGCAGGCCGTACCCCTCAATACTGGTCATCCTTCGGCCCCGCCCACGGACATGCAGGTGCTCACTCAACTCATGGCCCAGTTACTGGCCCAACTTCCGGCACAACTCCCAGCCGCTCAGCAATCGCAACCATTGGTGTCAGTACCGGATCAACGTTCCCCACTAACACCGTCCGTTTCAACAGTCCGTTTCAACACACTCCTCGGCACAGGTGAACCCGGGACAGGCTTCTCGTGTAAGCCCCACCTTGGAAACATTTTCTTCCGGCGCGCTTCCTTCACCGTTGACGGGCTGGGGCCCAATGCTCCAGGCACTCTCACGCGCTCCAATAGCCCAGCCTACATTCCAGGGCCTCGACCACGAAGACCCTCGAAGATTCCTCGACCGGACTTTGCACTTTTGTCGGAATACTGTCCCCGACCAGGAACAATTTGTTGCGATCGCCACCCAAGGTCTAAAGGGAGAAGCCGAGAAATGGTTCCGAATGTACCACGGGATGGATCTGACTTGGTCCCGTTTTTGTGAAGCTCTCCTCATCAGGTACGACAACGTCACCGTAAGGACACGGTTGCAGGCCCAGTTGTATTCCCAGCGACAAGAAGAGAAGGAACCAGTAGGCCCGTTCCTTCAACGAAAATACCAGTTGTTCGATAGGCTCCGACCCCAAGAGCCGGAGGACCTTAAGGTCGCAGCTCTCCTAGAACTATTGAGACCCACGCTCAGAGCCTGGGTTCGTGCGACTCGCCCGAGTTCGTTTGATGAGCTCATCGCCAACTCAATGTCAGCCAAGCTGGACGAGGTCGACAACAACCAACCCGGCCCATGCGAAAGGACGAAGCTAAGACACGTCCCACGCCACCTCCAGCTCCCGTAGTCGGGGGGAGTTCCCCAAGATGCTGGTATTGTCCCGGACAACATCTACACAGAGATTGTCCAGCTCTGAAAGCTCAACGAGAGTCGGGAGTGCCACCTTTCCAACCCACACCCCGTCAACAACCATCCTCTGCTAATCAGACACCACGCGAGTCGGAAAACTGGCGCCGGGCGGCGGCCCCAAGAAATCCCGCCGCCGTGAACCCACCGCAACATTAAACTCGGCCGAGAACGAGAGCAGAAGACTGCCCCGAGTACCCCTAGAGATCGGGCAAAACGAAGTTTTCGCTCTCCTCGATACAGGCGCCACCCACAATTTCATACGCGCTGATTTATTGGAAACTCTGGATATACATCCCACCCCTTGCTTGGAGGACACTGTCAGGCTGGCCACCCGTGGTGCGGAGATGTCTCTACTTGGCTCGGTCACTATCGAGGCCAATATCATGGGGCGACGGACCATAATCAATGCCCTGGTGTCCGACGAGCTACGCGAACACCTTATTCTTGGCTATCACTGGTTAATAGACGAAAAAGTCGTTTTCGACACTGCAAACGACTGTCTGTATTTGAGTGCCACTGAACGCTGTACCCTCCATCTACGAGAGAGTCTCCTCCCAGCCAGACCGTCGACGACTCCTCCCAGTGTCGAGGATGATTTTCCCCCAGAACACCGCCCTGGATTTCTCCGACTATTGGGAGAATTTGCACCGGTATTCCGGCCAATCGGACCGACTTCTCGCACCGTGACAACGATGCACGAAATAAAACTCAAAACCACGACCCCCGTAAGAAGTGCCACTCGCCGATACAGCCCCGAAAAGCGAAGAGTGATGGAAGAACAAGTACGTGAAATGTTGGCCAACGGCGTTATAGAGCCGAGTACCTCTCCATATGATTCGCCGATAGTAATCGCCCGGAAGAAGGATGGGTCCCCGCGTTTCTGTGTTAACTACGGACGCCTCAACAGGCTACGGAAGACACGATCCAACCAATACTTGTAATAAACGATACCCTGAAGACCCTCGGCCAGGCCCGCATATTCTCGAGCTTGGATCTTCAGAGTGGGTACTGGCAGGTACCTATGGCCCCGGGTAGTAAACCCTACACCGCTTTCTCCACCCCGAAAGGGCGGACTTACCAATTCACAGTCATGCCTTTCGGGTTGAAGAACGCTCCCAGCACGTTTCAGCGCCTCATGACGAGGGTGCTTCAAGGTTTTATTAGAAAGTTTGTGGAAGTGTATTTGGATGACATTATTATCTATTCACACAACTGGGAGGAGCATTTGCAGCACTTACGCTTGGTGTTCGAACGACTCCAATTACACAACCTCCTGGCCATCCTGAAAAATGCCATTTCGGTACAACGAGGCTCAAATTCTTAGGACATGTCGTCTCTGACAGCGGGAACGAACCTCAAGTTGAACATCTCCGTGCCATTGAAACCGCTGAGATCCCAAGGACAAAGAAGCAGCTCCAAAGCTTTTTGGGGGTGTGTGGCTGGTTTCGGGAATACGTTCCCCAGTATGCGATTATCACCGCTCCTCTCACTGTTCTACTGGGAAGCAAGAAATGGTCGTGGCCGGCGACAGCTGAGAAGGCATTCTACGACCTCAAGGCACAACTAAAACGCCCTTTGAAGTTAGGGCGACCCATATCGGGTTTAAATTTCGTCCTCCTGACAGACGCCAGCGCAGTCGGAATGGGGGCGGTGCTGTATCAGGAATCCCAACAAGGTCCCCGGAATATTATCAGTTATGCAAGTGCCAAATTCTCTGCCGCAGCGACAAGGTACCATAGCAACGAGCAGGAGTGTTCGGCAGTGGTCTGGGCGATTAAAAAGTATCGATTGTACTTAGAAGACAATCCATTCTTCCTCCGAACGGACAATCAAGCGTTAACCTGGCTTCATCAATTTAACGACGAGCGGTCCAAGCTGAAGAGGTGGTCTCTGCTGCTGCAGGAATTCTCCTTCCGGGTAGAACATTGTCCCGGGAAAGACAACCAATTGGCCGACGCTCTCTTCAGGCAGCCGAACGATGAAGTCGCAGAACCACCAGACGAGAGCAGACTACTCCCCCCTGACTTTACCGACGGGTCTCCCGACCTGCGTCCAAGGTTGAACATGATCGAGGTTGGAAATCTTTTACAGGAAGTTGTTGAGCTCCAACAACAGGACAAAAAAATAACGACCTAGGTCGCCGAATGGAAAGGTCTCCGGGAAAAAGGTCCCAATGACGAAGCGGAGAACCAGTATCTATACTGTCACCGCCAGGGAGAAAACGGGTTCCAGATATATGACTCCACAACATCCACGTGGCGAACAATCGTTCCAGCTGAAGCCAAACTTCGAGTTCTGCATTATCATCACGATGAACCCCTTGCCGGACACCCAGGGATGGACGAAACGCTTCGATCCATCCAACGTCGCTACTCCTGGAGGGGTATGCAAAAAGACGTCCGAGAATACATTGCAAGGTGTCGGTTATGTGCAGTGATAAAGCCGAAACATGGGCCTCTCCCCGAGCCTCAACGGCCAAGGCAGCCCCGTAGTCCCTTTGAGCTACTGACACTCGATTTTATGGGCCCATATCCGCGGTCCAAGGCCGGCCACAGGTATAGGTTCTTCATGACGGATGCTTTCTCACGATGGGTTGAAGCTTACCCCCTGAGGCACGCCACTACGTCAAAGATCATCGACCTCTTAGAGACTGAGTTCTTCCCGCGTTGGGGTTTCTGTAGGGCCTTGCTTTCTGACAATGTTCCACAGTTTTCTAGTAAGCAGTGGGAGAGGGCCTGTGCTAAATGGCAAGCTGAACTTTGGACAACTCCAACGTACCATCCCCGGGCCAACCCAACCGAACGTCGGAATCAAGATATCAAGAAATTACTTCGCCTCCAGCTGACCTCTCACCCTCACGAGCAGTGGGACCAAAGTCTACCCGAAATCCTTTTTACGTTGCGGAATCGAAGAAACCAGGCAACTGGACAGTCCCCGTGTCGGGCCTTAATAGGGCGGGACCTGTTGAGGCCAGGAGAATGGCTCTCCCCACTCTCACACTTCGATCAGGCCACAATGGATCGCATTCGGGAAATACGGAAGAACCAGGCGAAGTATGTCCAGGCCTCGACCACTCTAACGACAAAGATCGCATATCAACCTGGAGACACCGTCTACGTGAAGAATCACGTCTTGTCAAAAGCTGCCGACCACTTCTGCGCCGAATTGGCTCCCACCTGGGAGGGCCCTTACCTCATCCACTCATACCTAGGCGGGGGCGTATACAATGTCGGGAGAATACCCTCAGTAAAATCCACTCGGATCAGATAAAGAAATGTGGTGGCTCCCGGCGGGAGCCACCACCTCGTGGATATCCTCACGATCAACCTCGGACTCCCTCCGGCCCGATCAGAGCACCTATAAGGAAGCAGGGACAATTTACAGGACTCCAACAGGCTCTCCTCCTCCAGACCGAGGGAGACCTAGAAAGGAGCCCCGAGCCCCCCAGTCTCAAAGGGACAAGTCTCCGTCCACGGCCCAGAGGCGATATAACTTGCGGCCCAGGGTGGGCCCGCCCGTGACCAAGTAATCTCGCGTGAGCGGTCGGGCTTTTCAAGAAAGGAACCGGCGATTGTTGTAAGTCGAAAGACCGCGACTTATTTCCATCCTTTTTGAATACCCCGCCACTGACGCGGAGCCTCCAGCCTTTCACCTAGGCGGCTGTCGAGAAGTTTCTCGTGTTTCAGAAATCTCTCTTCGCGGGGGTAAATAGGCCGCCGAATAAGTGAAAGGCAGCATCGCTCGCCAGAAGTCAAGGGGACCGCATTCCAGCGGACTCCGCGACTATTTTTGCCCACTCCTGGGCCCCTTTCACCTTCATCCCCTCCTGTTTCTGGCAGCCGCCACCGGCTCCAGAGGTCCGAACCTGTCCCTGATAGCCGCCACCGGCTCCAGGACAATTCCGTTCTCCACCTCTGCCCCTGGCAGCCGTCTCCGGCTCCAGGACAATTTTCCCTTTCGTCGTTCCTGGCAGCCGCCACCGGCTCCAGGGTACGTGTCCCGACACCTTCGTTCCTGGCAGCCGCCATCGGCTCCAGGAGGTCCTACCCCATCATCCCCGCCTCTGGCAGCCGCTCTACCCGCCTCGGCCTCATCGTCTTCCCGAGGGCCTGAGCCCCCCCCTACGTCCCACAAATGTGGAGGATAGATTCCTGCAGCGGAAGATCCGGATCCACCGACCCCCATCTGAGGACGCCGACGTCCTAGAGGTCTTGCTATCCCCCTCGCGCGCGAACTAAGTTAGATGTGAAATGTAAATAGTGTTAGATGTAATTGATAATCATGTAAGCCTCAGCGAGTGGACCTTAATAAGTAAGAGATAAAAGTGATCTGTGCTTGTGGTATTTTCGTACAAGTCACTCTCCCCCCCACCTGTTGACCCAGCAATAACTGGCGTACAACAATTGTATACCTTTTATCTATGTGGTTAACATGTGCTCAAAAATCATCTCAAATAAAAAATTTTTTAGAAGAGTCTGATTTTTAAAGCATCACATTTTAGAAAGCTGTATAGAAACCTATCTAACACACACGTGTAAAAAAAATGGAAACCTCAGTTACTACTTGAAAATCTCAAAAATCGAACCCCATTATTTACCAACATGAAAAATGTGCAACACTGGATCCCAAAAATTGCATAACTTTTAAATTTCGAATTGTAAAATATTTCAAAATCGCTTTCTTGCAACCATATTGCCGAAGATGAAAAGGTAGGAAATTCCGAAGGAAAAATATTTTTCAGAAAACCCCTCCCTAAAATTTTTTCTGCCTACACCACTGGTTATTACAAATTCAAATGTTCTCAAAAAATTTTAAATAAAAAATGGAACACTTTCTCCTACCCCCTCTTTGATACTCGTAAATATATTTTCAAGCTTGCCAACAACGCATCAAATTTCCCAGGAACCTCACACAATTACCCGGAACAAAATAATGAATGAATTGCGAAAAGTTTCTTCAGGCAATATCGAACCTGCTCACCATGCAAAAATGCATGGTAACAAGCTAGATTCAACCTGAAACTCGCTCAATGGAGTCGTTTAACGTTTCAGGCGATTCAAAAATTTCATAATTCAAATCTATAACTTTCTTAAGTTGAGAAATTCTAACTGATAGACTTCATACAGAAAAATTCCACAATTATGTGATCCACGAACTTAACTCGTTCAATTTCATTTTTTGTATCGTGTAAAAATATAAAAAATTTGGTCAAAATCCTCAAAAGTTAACAAAAATTTGTTGAGAAGTCGAATATACTTTTCTCTCAAGTTGTAAAAAAAAAATAAATAATCATATAGAGAAAACTTTTTATATTAACCTATGATAATTTCTTTGTTTTTATTCTAATAAAAATTAATTATTTAATATTGCATAACTTGTTTATTTTGTATTAAAATTTTTATATTCTTATATTTTATATTTTCATATTTCTATTCATATTTATTTATATTTATTTGCATATATTCATCAATAATTTATCGATTTCTCATAATTTATTTATTTATTTACCTATATACATTTATGTTTTCGTGAATCATTGAGAAAGATATGTTTTGCGTATGAAGCAACAATCCGTGAGAAACCTCATGGTCGCTGCAGTTACAAAGCTCTCTGTGATTGAACTTTCAAGTGCAACGGGCACCAATCGATTCTGTGTGCACTGATCCTTCAGTTTTCACAAGGGAATAAACTCCGGGGAAATAGCAATCGAGATAACGATGGACTCCGGAACAAAAAACGATGCTAGAAATTGCAAAAACTAAATTAATCGATTGTTCTTTAGATGTGAGTCCGGAAAATACGGGGAAAATGCGAGTGCCTTTGTGTACGAGTGCCAGCTGGGAAAACTTGGTTTTCCTTAGATTGGAGAGGATAAAAGATTTCCTACCGTCTTTAGGAAGTTCAATTAAAATAGGGACAAACAAGTGATTCGTACCCAATGTTTTTTTAGGAACTAAGACAATATTTTCAGTTCAATTTTTGATAATGTGTATAAATTGAACATTTTCTGAATAATTGTGAAATTTTTTAGAAACTTCGTACATTCTTTTCACAGCAGAAATCGTGTCTTGCTCCGGATAAGATTGGAAGTTATTATTTTACTCTCGGAAACAGAGAACCCTATAATTATGAAAAAGCTCTTTGTCCGAGATGCATTCGAGACCTCACGTTCCAAAGTTATTTACAGTGAAGGCAAAAACTAGAGTCGTACTTTATGTATGTCATTGCGCATTTAACGCACTCTTTCATGAAACGGCAAACTTTAATACTGTTCTAAGGTAAACTTTGCCTTTTTCAGCATGAAGCTTCATCGTTCCCCACGATTTATTTCTGGAACCTGCGGTTGCGAGCTGCATTTTTGTCTTCGTGAAACATTTTAGCTACCTTTTTTGAAATGTTTCATGACATTTAATTGGAGTGTGAAATCGTTAAAAAAATTGTTAAGGTGTACTTTGAATTTGAGGAACTCGTTGGGTATGTTCTTGTTTTATAATTTTCTTATTGCCTTCTGAATGAAAATAAGAATGTTGAAAAAACAGGAAGAAGATTTCCCGAAATAGAATAAAAAACAAGTGTTGAACAAGCGGTTTTAATAATAATATTGAAAAAAGTTTGAATATCGTTCTTCGAGTTGATGAAGAATTTCGATATCGTTTCAGAAAACACTAATGAATAAAGAATATATAGAGAAATCGTTTGATAATTCCAGAGTTTCTGAAAACAATAATCCAAGTGAATTAGAGAAGATGAATTTGAACTTGACGAATAGATTTGAATAGAATGAAATGAGATGAAATGACATTCATTTCCTTCAATTTACGTTTAGAAAAGGACAGGACTTATTGTTCATCTACTACAATACAATCTGAGAGAGTTTCAGTTGAATCTCAAAATAATCAAGCACAATCTTAAAGTCATATCTAATAAATAAAAATCGAATATAAGGTATTACTCTTCTACCACACACACTTTTTTCCTAATACAGGTATTCTAAATTTATAAAATTTAGAAAGAACGAATTCGAGGGGATTTTCTTATAACATGAATAAAACTTGAAAAGCAACATGTTAACAATCTACAAAAATCCTGAAGGAGACCGCGTTCGAATAAAATGTACTAAAATTGAACTATAAGTTGAGAACATAGAAATTCGAAATAGAGTCTCATAAATTTGTTAAAGAATTCACAGAACTAGAGGCACTAATTTAAATTCGAAAAATTCCGAGCAGAAATGAAAAAAGTTTCTTTGACATGTGGAAATCCCAGAGAAAAAATTGCAGCTTGAAAAAAATAAAAAAAATTTCCCAAAATTACGATGGAAACTTGAATCTTCAGAAATAAAGTTTTCATATTCCATTTCAAATCCATCGATTCCTTTGGAACATGGTGTCAAATTACAGTGAAGAATTGACGAAAAACTGTTTAAAATTCAAATATTTGTTTTATTTTAGGACCTTGAAAAAATAGTTTCAGACATAGCCTTCGTGAAAAAATTCAATTTCATTGCTTCTAAGTTACTGAATTTCTGTTTAAAAGAATAATTCTCCAGAATCATTGACAAATTGCTCGTGGTAGGAAACTCGACATAATTAATGAACAGGAACCATGGGACAAGAACGTCCACATTCCATTAGAGTGTTAAAACGAAATAAATCGGGCTTCATCGATGAACTATGTGATGAATAAATGAGATTCAGCTGCATGTTTTGCATAGTTTTGTACGTATCAAAGCGCAAAAAGTGAGCTTTACAAAGTCAGACCGTGCTCAAGGCATTTCCAATCCTATCAAATATTCTCATTTCAAAAATTTTTCGAATTCTCCAATCTTGGGATCCAATTACTACTGATTGATTGATTGATTTGTTATAACGACTTCTCATACTAAATTTCGAAATTCGGTTAACCTGCATAGATTTAATTTTTCACGATTAACATCATCTATGACGTATGAGATGAATAATTATGATGATAAATAATGACGTATTTAACAGCATAAAATTTTTCACCCTATTGTTTACGTATTCTTTATTTCAAGATTCATGATTTGCCTTACTCCTGAATTATGTGTTAATTATTTGAACTTCATGAATAATGCTAGCATTATTCGAAGATATTAATAATTTTCATAACTCCAAAGTCCTCCATAGAAATGTAAGATGTGTACAATATAGATATCAGTAATCCATTGTTACTCACGCAGAAATCTGAGATTAGTGGATGTCAAGTGGAAATTTCGGTAATCCCATAGTCCAAACTATCGTGGAAACGTGAAATGCATCCTCAAACTCAAACTCCAGGAACCACCTAAATGCCTCTATTAATATATGTCAATTCTATAACTGCACTCGCTACAAGTCAAACAGCGGAAACTAATGGCTCGTGAATTTGTCACCCGACGGTTGACGTTCTGAATTATTGTGGAATAATAATGGACGTTCAAATGCTTGCTTTGCTGCGACGTAAACAACGCAGCCGAGAAATTAATTGCTTTCCTGAATCGGTTCGTGTTATTTAACAAGCACGGTAACTTGACATAACCTGAATTCCACTTTCACTCGTAGCTACCTTACTAGGAAATCTTTTCAGGCGTAGATAGAACAGTAGAAAATTGAACACTTAAAATTTCTAACATATTTTACATCAGAAATTAAAAATAGAATGTTACCAAAAACCTTGTTTTTTATTCCAGTAGACGTGATAAATATGTGCAACCTAATTCATATAGTTCGATTTCTGACAAAAATTTGTAAATATTTTGAGTAAAGACGAATACATAAAGTGATCAACAAAATTAATTGTGTTCAAATCAACCTACTAGTAGTGTATATCAATTATTAGTCAGCTTTCACTGCATTTTCTATGAAGTTGAAAAGTGATATTAAAAAAGTAAATGATAAGTTACTCAGCTAAATGTACTGATGATAATACAATCAGTTAAAACCGATCTTAAGACAATAAATGACCATTACTAAAAAAGTAATTAAATGTTTCTACATTTAAGAGGTCAGCTAATAAGTGGGGTGTATCAATGAATAGTCAGCCAGTAGAATTCTTTTCACATCCTTATGTATCGAGTAAAATGTATCGACTAAATAATTACCAAATAAGTTGATTTCATAAATGAAAAATCAGTACATGAAAGTATCATCAGTAGATTGATTAAACATTATTAAATGAGTTGTATGAAAAATTCATACGATCAGTCAGTCAATCAGTAGATCAAATTTATCGTCACTTAGCCTGTCCAGTATTTTCGGAACAGTTGATAATTTGAAATATTTGAATATTTGAAAAAATAAATATTATGCATTTACGACAGAATAATCAACAATCATCAAATTAGTAGAATAAGTCAAATAAATTATCAAGTGTATCAATCGCAAGTTTGCTCGATTGTATTGTCATTTGCTGCAAATCTTCAAACATAACATAATTTTAAAGATTTCCCTTGACAATTCAGAAAAATTGTATTCTTGTATACTTGGGAGAAAGGTCGTTGCTGTTGAATGTTGACATCATCATTTTTAAATCGATATACTAAGAGTGATCGTTTGCTACCGAAAGGGGCATTAAGCATGCATATTGCATCTACCGTTCAATGGTCGGTTAACGGGGAGCAGACTATTGTGGGAAATAATCCTTTTTAATGTGCCCATTGACGCGTGGATTTCGATATTTCGAAGAGTCGTGAAAATTGACCTGACATGACTCTAATTTTTTATTTTTATATTTCTGTACGAATGTCCCTGAATTGAATATTTATGAATCAAGTGTTTTGTCGAGTTTTCAAGTCGACAGAACATCTCACCTTATTTTTAATAATCACAAAATAGTTGAAATAATATGTAAATATGAATAACAAGAAAAATCATAAAAACATTGAAAAAAACAAATTATGAAGAAACCGAGGTATACAAAGAAGTGAGACTACCCGGAATGTGAATGAAATACATTATTATTTCATGTAAGAATAAAAAAATTGTAATAATATTTTCAAAAAAATTTTAAGAATGATGCACGAAAGTACCATCAAAATTTATTAAAATAAGTTAATAAGAACACGTAGTTACTGAAATCTAGAGGACATAACAAATGATTATATGTAAGATATTGCGAAGTGAAACTCTTAATTTTTCCAACTCAAAAATAATAATCCTGGCTTCGGAAGAATTTTTCCCCAACCATAGTTTCAATCATGAAATTTTGGCACGGATTATGTAGAAAATAATATTCTAAAAATTGTTTCAACCCAGTAATTATAAAGAACAATTACAAACTATTAAAATGTTAGAAATTTCGCAGAAATTGGACAAATAAGTATTTAATTTGAAAAATTTACATAAAAATACATTAAAATATAAACATCTTTTGATGTATACAGACTTTGAAAAAATACTTGAAGAGATAGAATTTTATAAAAAAACTGTTCTTTACAAAACCTGAACAAAAAACCATGATTTATAAAATGTCGAATTCCAAAGCAGTATAAAGAGACGTATTGGAATACTGGTCATTCCTGAAAACACTGAAAAATACGACAGATCATTATAAAAAAAATGGATATAAGTAAAAAAAAAAAAAAAAAAAAAGAAATTGATACAACATGAAAATTCTCTACTTATTCAATTTTCCCGAAAAATCTATAAAACTAATGAAATTGACCAAAAGTTGATTTGAAGAATATTGAATTCTCGAAACCTATATAGCGATGTATAAAAATATTTGAAATCCATGAAAGCACCCAAAAATCCTTCAAAGTGACGAAAAAAAATTCAAGAAATACTACAAATCTTTTTATTTTCAAGAACTACGTAGATATAACTTTCTTAAAAATTGATTACGTTTTGAATTCTAAAGCATATTCTATGAATTTGAATAGAAATGATTAAAAATACTTCAATTCAATTTTCCAAATAAAAAAAAATAGAAATTTATTTCAGTACATTATTACTGTGAAAACATGAAAAACGTACTGAAAATCTTTTTATATACAAGATATAATTTTTTTTTTAAATGAGATACCTAAAATTCAATCTCGAAAATCAATTTTCAAAATCTATAAAATTAAAAATGTATTCAGTTGCTTTTATACTAACAAATATTTAAAAAGGACTAAGAATCTTTATAAAAATTATAGTTTTCAATAAAAGATTGAAATACTCAAATTGTTGAAATTTTCAAACTATTTGTATAATATTCTAGACATTTGTACAGCAATCTATTAGAAATTCTATAAATCTTTTATAATAAAAAAAACTTTTCTGAATTTCATAAATGACGTGAAAAACAATAATTCAAGAAATTTATAAAATATCTAAAACGTGCGTGAATAGTTTTTTTTTTATCTATGCAAGTATTACGTTTTTTTAGAGATTTGATTCTTTAACTAACTATAAAAAAATAAAAAGAAATCTATGATAATATCATAAAATCCTTTCAGTGTGTTATGTATTGAGACACATAACATATGTCTTGGGGAATCCAAGACTCACAAAGAATGTGAGGGCGTTATCAATGAGAGTAACAGATGAAAATTATCGAAAGTTTATTCCAAACATAATTTACACATTTTTCGACTCGAACAATGGAAGGTTTCCTTTTTTTAATACAGTTTAGTGGATACCAAAATTCGTATTTTCCCGTGTCCCGCAGAAGGGTAAAGTCCTCCACGTCGACACAATGACGTTCTTGGAGCCGTTGTTCCACGCCGTAGTCCGGGGTGGTCCGAGGCGCGTGTTCGAGTTTCCGAGAGTGTATACGTCGAAGAGAGAATGAAACTTAACTAGAGTTATTGAATTGAACCGAGGTTTTTTTCTTTACTGACTTAGTTATACTGACTATCCAACTAAATTCCACTTTTTTTAAGCCCCCTTGACTTGAGCGTTGGGCTTTTTATACCTAAAATTTTCAGGTGGGAGGCCACGCGTAACTGATTTGAGTTAGATTTAGATATTAAAGAATTCGGGAATCCCCCAAAAAGAAAGAAATAAATCTAAATGAACATAAAATCTCCTTCCGTAATGACATAGCCTTTTATTTGTCGATTTGTCGGAAGTCTTAATGAAAATAAAATGAACTAACTTATGGCCAACGTCTGAAGATTTCGTTTCGTAATTACATATCCGTTAGTGTTTCCTTGAATTTCGCAAGTAAATTAGAAACTTAGTTTGAAATCGAAAGATATCTCGTGAAGTGCGAAATCGTGATGCTATTGCCTAGATGATAATGATTCTATTTTTCAAGACTCCAAATCGACTGTCCATTATTTATCGACTTACACTATCATTTCCCTTACTGTTTCGTAAGTTATTGACTGAATTTGTAAAAAAAAAAGATATTCGACAAAAAGAAAATATATATTGAGAAAAACAATATTTACGCGTTTTTCCAATATATAACAAGTGGTATAAATGTCAGGAAATTATGTAATACACCGAATGTTTTAGAAAAAAAATCTAAACCTATTTGACTTGAAAATCACAAAACCTCAACTCCATTTATATGAACATGAAAAATGTACAGCCAAGGACTCTTAAACTTGTTCAACTTCAAAATATTGAAGTTAAAAAAATTGTTAATAATAAAATCTCAAGAGAAACATATTTTTTTTATCTCCTGCAATTTTTTTTGCCCACGCTCTTAGAAAAAAATACATCGTCACAGAAGGATGAAAACAAAAAATTCTAAATAAAACATTTATTTCAGCTATTATATAATTTTTTGCGTTATCTGATCCATATACGTGCAGTTTTCAAACAGCGTTATTATCATGCTTTTTTCTAATGGAATCCAGAGTAAAAGTTTCAAGATAACTTTCTCAAGCAGCTTTGGTTCGAAAACTTCAACTCCAACTGTTAGAGATATCAGTGATTCCACAAATGTGCGGTGCATAATTTTCATTCACCTGATAATCGACCTCAGAATTGGCAGACGAGTCATATCTCATATCTCGCTCTAATTTTTCGTACGTTTTTTATGAGAAAAGAACACGTTTCAGAAAATAAGCACGTAATTTTTACCTCGAAACCAACAATTGAGAAAAGACTTTCAGATTTTTCTTCTTGGTTTAACGCAAAATCCAATGATTTTTCGAGACACTTCATTGAAATTCAAGGAAAGTGTTGTAACAATGTCAGGACTTGAAGCTCTGAAACTCGGAGGAATAAATGAAGCGCAAAACATTACTCTGTCATAAGCTTCGGTTTAATCATGTCTGACCGTCAGGGGCTCATCAAAGTTCCGGAGCACTTCGCTTTATCACAAAGTTTTGCTTGCGGTGTCGTTCATAACTTGGTGTGAAGTCAAGGGGTTCGACTCTTGATCGATAACCCGCTTGTGTGTATTCCTTTGGGAAGAAGGCACCGCGCACGATAAATTATAATCTGTCTCCGACTTTTGCGCGTTTAGCGTCTCGCCCTAAAACGTACTTGCGTACGTATGACATGTTGACTGATTACATCCGTGCCATGTATCATGTTTTACTTTGCTTCTACGGGTAAAAGCACGAGTTTTTTTGTGGGCACTTCGGAGTATGCAATTTTCTAGAATGAAATTGTTGAATTTCAAGATTATCCTGCATTTTTCTTTTAAATACTTTGAAACTTCAGGATAGAATTTAGAATTTTTAGGGCTATTTAAGGTAATTGTGAATTTATAATCGTGACATGTTGTTTTGAAGAAATGAAGATGCTTAAATTCAAGGGAAAAATCTTAATTTTCAGGAAACCCTGGCCATTTTTTCTTCACAATGTAATTTCCTCATATTTTGAAATTAAAAAATATTCAATCAAAAACTTTGAAAAGTACCTTTATTTACAAAGTAATGTAAAGCTTTTTATAAGTCATCTGTAAAGATAGTTATTATTTTAGTCTTTCTCAGTGTTACACTTTAACTTCAAGATAGAAACCTGATGATTCAGGTAGCTCTGACTTTTTTTGTTATTATTTTCTAACTATGAAATAGAACCTACAATTATTTGAGCGTTCCTCCAAATTGTATTTCTAATGGAGACGATTCACAATTCATAGAGTCGAATCTTTTTTGTTGTCGAACTTTAGGGTTAAACCTTAAAACCAGACAAAAAATATGTATCGATATGCCGATGTATCGTATGGACTAAGATGAATTTTTAAGAAATCGGTTTGTTCACAGATATATAACTTTCAGTACTTTTTGTATTTTTCTAGTACTTATTCCATTTGAACGATTTTCCGGTATTTTCATGGATTTCTATGCAGATATACAGAATTTCATCCTTTGGATACAAAGTTTAAAAATTTTCTTGAAGTTCATATATATTTCTAAAAGAATTATATCTACCTGGAATTTAGAGATAATCAACATTTTTCGTTTTTTTTTTTTACTATTTATGAAACTTCGTTGGGTTTTATACTATTCATATAGATTACTAGTATTTTTTGAAGATTGCTAAATGCATATAGATTACTAGAGTTTTGTGCTTAAGAATCCAAAGCCTATTTAATTTTTCGTCTTTGAATAGATTTTTTGTATGTTTGTATGTTAATGATTCATAGTTTTTTTCAAGATTTTCCATTTTTTCCATGTTTTTCCAGATTTTTTCTAGAATTCTATGTTTAAGTTATCGAAGTTTTGTAGATTCTTAGTTTGTCATATATTTCCGCAGAGATATAAAAAAAAACACAAAAATACCATGTTATATATCTTGTGTTTTTCAGTGTTCACTTATTTTGTGTCATTCATAGTTTTTTTGAGTGTCTTTGTATTCAATGTTTGCAATTTTATAGAATTCAAAGTTTCAGATATGAAAATTATTTGATAGATTTTTTAGAAAACATGATTGAATCGAGACACTTATGGTGTATTATTGTATATTTCAATGATTTTGTACGATTTTGAGAATCGTACAGTATTTTTACTGATTTTAAACAAAGACTTCTGTAATTCGATGCTCTGGAAATCAAGGCTGTATTGATTTATGGAATTTTTATTGATTTTCAAAAAATACAATCAGCGTTTATAAGTATTTTATTAAATTCTGGTATTTTTAGTAGTTTTCGCTGTATAAAATTAATTTTCTATGATTTTTTTACAGATTCGGAGATTTTCAGTATTTTTATGCATTATATTATAAATTTTTAAAATTCAAAGCACGAGGAGATAAAAATTTGTTGATAACCATAATTTTTATAATTTTTGAAATCAATGCAATCAGCATCTAGAAGTGTCTTTTGAATTACAGTTATTTTCAGTATTTTTTCGCGTATATAGAATTCCATTGGTTTTTGTAGCAGATTCAAAGATTTTTGGTATTTTATAGGTAACTATCTGAAAATATAAAATTTTATGCTACAGTATAATTAGAGTTCTTAGATTTGAAATTAAATTATCAACTGTTCTGACATAACACAGTAGCTTCGTAGATTCTTAAGAATTCATCGATTTGTTAGTGAAAAATTTAAAAAATATTTATAGAAAAAATTCATAACATTGATTTTATGTCATATTTGTTTCACAAGAAGAAAATCTAAAATCGAACATCTCTTAAAATTCTTGCAATTTTTATTTTTGAAACTTAGAACTGAAGACCGTTCTTCAAATAGGCCATGTCATTGTTATATTTTGAATGTTTAAAAATTATGAAAGGCACAATGAATTTGATTTTGTAAGAAAAAACTGACGTGAATGCTTTAGTTTGAGTTATTCCAAAAAAAAGTATTAACGAAATTTAACTTCTTAATTTTTTTCTCACAGAAAAAAGTCGCGATATCATTTAATAACACAACGAAAATATCGATATACTGATTGTTGTTTAAATTGAGAAGTAAATGTAAGAGTTAAAGTTAGAGTTCGAAAAAAATATATGTTTATTTTCATTGTTTTTCTGTTTATTTCAGAACTTTTGAAAATTTTTCAAAGTTACGCTTAAACTGTAGGTCGATTTTCATGATCTGAATTACTTTCAAATTTAATGTACTTTATTTTCTAAAGAATCATGCAATCTTTCAAGTTCTAAAATCAATCAGATTTTCCTTGTGTCAAATCCTGACAATTCCTGTGTTTTTTATGGAAACGAATCTTTCATGCATAAAATACGTAAAATCAAATGAAAATGTAACAAATATGTACATAATTAGCTCTCGGAATTATCTTATTTGAGTGTTTCATTGGCCAATAACGCATTCGAGAAGTCAACGTACGTTTGGGGCGTGACTCAAATTCCAAGAGCATTGACTAAGCAAGCAAACATTATTGACTTCGCCTCAATCTTGTACGGAAGCCACTGTACACGGAAAATAAATTATAAAGGATGAATTCTCTATAGAAAATTACACCATCTTGTAAAACTATCATGAATTTGATGTGTATGAGGAATAGTTTGCATAATATTTTGAGTTCCCTTAGATGTAATGAAAAAAAAACAGCTCTAATTTTCTCTTGTCTAACACAACTTAAATTTCAAAAACGGAAGAATTTGAAATTGAAAATCTACAGACATTTAAAATGTAGAAACTGTATTCGAAATTTGAGAAATTTTGTTGGTGCATAGCTCTGAAGAAAGTATTAAATAAACTCAATTAATGAAATTTGATCACCCACCAGAACCAAGCAAAAAAATTTATTATAAAAATTTACAACTATTATGCTCTTTCAAAGCATGAAATATCTGAAAACTTTTCTCGCATTTCTACGCTTCAACAATTTAGGCATTCCTGTTTGCTGTAAAACTATAAATTTGAATTTTTCCGTGCTCCATCAGTTTTTAGGCATTCCATTGTACGCAAGATTCTTTTTATTTACAAGAATTTCAATACACCATTTCTCTTCTTTGTCAGGCACTGCATTTGCGAAATAGGTGAAAAAATATTCCGTGCATCGCGCCAATGAATCTAATTTCACGATTGTTAAAGTGGAATGGTAAAAACGTTTTCGGAAGTAATGTTCATTTCCGAGCTAAAACGTCCATATGGGTTCGTTCAAGAACTCAATTATCTTTTTGTTTCTGAAAGCTACTCTTCTAACGATTTTTTAACGAGTCGTGGAAAAATTCACTCCTGCTTTTGAACAAGATTTTGATGCTAAAACTCTTAAATCAACGGTACGTGAAATATTGAAACTCTTTTTATGCAGAATTGTGATAAGATTGAATTCCTAGAACATTGATAAAATTTCCAACGAAATATTTAACATCAATGATGAATTCAATTTATTTTTGTAATTAGAAAACCTCGATGTAATTTTGGTTTGTAGAATTGGCATTTTGGCAAATTTTTGGCAAAAAGAAGAATTTTCTTAATAAAATATAAACCACGTCCAGATGAATTTACAGAACTCTATTTAAATTTCAAATAATTGCGAAACTGTATGAATTTATTGTGGAGTAGAAATCAGACTGAAGAAATGTGAAACCAATTTGTTTGAAATTAATAAAATTTTCAATAACATTTTTGACATCAATCATACGATATCAAAAAAAAATTTTTTTTTTAAATCAACATCATTTTATTATTTTTGAATTTTTAATTCTATTGCAAAAAAAGAGCGTTTGTTTATAGTAAGATTTAAAAATTTTTTACAATTTGACGAAAATTTGCCTTCAGGAAAATTCAAAAAATTCTACTCTGGGAATTATTGCAAAATCGTAATAAATTATAGAAAAATTTGCATTTGGATTGGGTCGAAAAATAATATTGTACAAGTTCTTGAAAATTATTAGAATGATCAATGAATATCTGACATGATTGATAAGAACGAAGGAAATTTTTTTTGTTTAAAAAAGATCATTGCCATTTATTTTGTGCAATTCACTATATTTAAATAATTTTTCTTTTCTTAATCTACATTTCTCGAGCTTTTCAAAATATTGGTATTGCGTCCCGATGGATTTGACGAATCTCGCATTTTTACTGATACCAAATTATTTATTGCTGCATTTGGAAACATTTTTGAATACTTTGATTCTATGTAAATCGCAATGGCTCAAAATATATATATATATTTTTTTTGTAGTAAAATTTACCACTTGATAGTTCAAAAACTCTTTAATTCAGTACACGCTACATATTGTGAGTTTTAACGGACAAGATGCATAAAAGAATTTTTTGATCAGAAGTGAGAATTTATTGCAAAACATTATGCTAGTAATTTTAAAAGTGTAATTATAAGGAAAAATAAATTATCTTCGAAATTTTAATGAAAATGAGAAAATTTGAAGTTATTAATCAACTAAGTTTTTCGAAAAACTTATTTTGAGATCTCCTATAATAAAAACGAACCAGTATAATTTTTCATTAATCTTTTGTTGCGAGTTTTAATTCAGAAAATGAATAACATATTATTAATTTATGATTATTATTTTAAAATAAGTTTATTTATAATCAGAACTGAAAATAATCAAGTTTCTTTTTCATATATTTCAAATGAATATGATTCGATGTAATCGAGATAATTTTGTGTGATATATAATTGAAATGAAATAAAGTTATAGAAGTGAAATAAAAAATTCAGATATTTTAAAGATTGTTCGGAACCTTAATTTCATATTCCAAGATTCATGGTCATTGATGTCATGTAAACTGAAAAGAGAATATAAATGAGAAAGTTTTCAACATTTTATTTCAAATTTTCAACGATAATGGTAATTTTCAAAATCGTTTTCTAACATTGGCTTAGTTTTTTGAAATTTCGCCACATTTCAGAATCATAGACGTGAAATTTCAAACTTTTTTCCGAGTAATCTAAAATAAGCTTTCCTCAATTTTCAAAATTGTGTAGTATTAAACTCTTCGCAATGGATGAACGGACATTGTATTTTCCTGATCAAAAGTAAAACTTTAAGCAAAGAGAATCAGGTTAGCGATTTTCAAAGTGCAGTATTTACGTCATCAAAATTTTCTAAGAAACTCAAATGAAAATAAGGAAATCTCAAATGAATAACAAAATAGTTCTCTCAAAACATTTATCCCAAGATCCTCTGAGTATCCCAACAAAGCAGAAAAATTTTCTTTTAAACTTTTGTTGCATGTAATTAATTCATAGAATTAAACCTGACATTGTTAATTAGAAACTTTTCATACTTGTTATTAATTCATAAAATGAACCTTCTGTTGTTAAATAGTAACTTTTTAATTGCATAATAATTTGTACTTTAAGGTAAGTTTGTATTATTTGGAAGAAGTCAATAAAAATCAGATAACGATAATGTCTAGAGACCAAAATTACAGTTCTGGAACTGCTGGAAACCATCGAATTTCCGGTAGATCCGAAGGGTATCGGATGATAATTGATAATAATTTTATTCGCTATTGGTACTGTTCATCGTGGTCGATGCTGCTCTAATTATTCAAGTTTACAGTACCAGCATAAACTAATTACAGCATTTGACGAAGAAACAGATTAAGTTTCAGCCGATTCGAATCGCAAACACTGGATAGCTTCTGTTGCTATATCTCTATTTATCTCTTATTCCACTGTGCTCTCTGATTGAGGACGCTAATTTCCGCGTTTCATTCGTAGGTAATCAGACAGGAATGTTATGATTTTCTTCGAAAGAACAATTTGGGGCAGAAGAAATTACAACGGATTGTTTGCAGAAAACGTTTTCGTAAGATATAATGAGATGTGAGTTATTCAAGAATATGTTTCAAATATGCATTCTGCTTCATAAACCCTAGAACCAGCTAAAAGTACCTTGAAGTAAGACAGGCACGTAGGCAGAGGAGGGTTTTGGGAGTTCAAACCCCTCCCGAAATCAAGATAAAATAACTAATTCATGTAAAAATCATAAAAATTATAAAAAAGAATAAGGAAAATACGTATTAAAAAGAATAATGCAGGAAAAAAGTACAATACAGCAAAAATGTACGTAATGAAATCTTGAGAAAATAACAAATGGTATTCTGTAAGTACTCAAATTAAGTTATCAATGTTCAGGATTCCCAATTATACTAACATATAAATTGCAATAATTTTGTCTCTTCAAAACTTTTTTCATAAACAAAACTCTTATCATGAATAATTTTCGGTAAGTATAACGTAGTTAACAAAAATTTGAAAAATTGCTCCAGTTTAATGAAATTATAAAATAGAAAAATTGAAATATATGAAAATCTTAGAAATCTTGGAAATTTCGTACCATGAAGTATCGCATTCGAGAAATTCACAGTGGAATTCTGAAAAATTCCATAAAACCTTTTAAATTTTGCGAACTCTGAAGAAATACTGGAAATTAAAGTATATATCCTTTAGAAGAATTTTCTCCAACATCTGAAAAACATCATTAACTTTGAATTCCGAGAGCATCAAACTTTGGAAAATCTTATGTACCAATTATATATGAATACTTGAAATCTATTAGAAAACAAAACATTTACAAAATCGCAAAAGTACTAATAAAATAATAATATAAAAAATCTATATAAAGCACAAAAAATCTATGTAGGTGTGATTTTTAGGAAAATCTATAAAATTATTGAAAATCGTTTTGAATTTAAATTCTAGAACATCTAGTTCTAGGAATGTTGGTATTTTTGAAAAATCTGAAAAAATACACACGATCTTTGAAAATACAAAAAAAAAGTACAATATCTCATAAATCACAATACTATAAAAATGCGAAGGTAGGTACAAGAAATCCAATAACACCGGAAACCGATATACACGTAGCTTACTCAAAAATCTAAAAAATCACTGAAAATCAGGTAAAATTTATTTCTAAAATATCGAATTCTGAAAATTATCATCTTTTTATAAAATTGGAAAAAAAAACACCCACGATCTCTTAAAATACAAAAAAAAGCTACAAAATCATGTGCATAATAAATAAATACAAAAATATCAGAAATCAAAAAAACACTAAAAAATCTGTATAAATGTGACCTCCCCAAAAATTTATAAAATTAGTAAAATTAATTCACATTTGGGTTTCAGAACGTCGAATTTAAGAAATATATCCAAAAACACTGAAAATCGTGAAATATAATAAAAAATCCTCTATAGGTTCCGTAAATAATAAACGAGGCTCGAGAAAACCTAAAACTTATTGAATATTCAGATGTTCCTATGTGAAATTTTTTTTTTAATTCATAAAACTTTGAGTTCTAGTGCATGCAATTTTAGAAACCTATAGAAAAATTCGTAAACACAATGGAAAATTTTTCGAATGGTTTGAATACTATAAAAATACGAGAAAAATACAATAAGTATTATATCAATCTGTGTAAAAGATACTTTTTGTTTCAAAATTAATTAATTAATTAATTAATTTATATATTTCAATGCACAGGTATACAAACATTATACAAAAAATAATGATGATACAAGGTCACACACAAATTCGCACAGAGTACATGATACAATAAGACCAGATACATCAGAGAAATCGATAATAAACGAGTGAACACGGTAAAATATTATAATTCGCGTAGTGATATATACATCTTACATAAAAGTATTATCGAGTATACAGTATAGACTTTAAATTAGATAAGAAAGAAGGTAGGGAAGGATCAAAGAAATCTAATCTATGAGCAAAGTTATTGCCCTCCGCCCAAATACGATTCAGGGTATTATTTAAGGCAAAATCAGTACGATGGGTATTAAGATAAAAAATATTGTTAATCCTAGGTCTCAGAGATCTTGAAGGTATGTGCATAGGTATAAGAGATTTGAGTTCAGTACAATTAATATAGTCATTCAGAAGTTTGTATAAGAATAGTAGATCGTTGCCTAACCGTCTAGTTTGCAAGGAACTGATTTTGTACTTCAATAAATACCCAGAATAATCATGGAGGTCGTAAGGAATATTATCACCCTTCAATGCAGCATAACGTCTAAGGAAAAGATGATGGAGTTTCTCAATAATGTAAATATCAACCGCAGTATATGGCGACCATATGACATGCATATTCCAATTTTGTTATAATAACAATTTAATTTATAATAATAATTTATGAGGTACTCAAGATCGTTAAAATATGCAATACTAAAGTATATAAAGCATCCAATACTAAAAATCTATTTAAATGCCAGATAATGTTACAAAATTTCTTAAAAATACATACGATATTTAAAATCTGGATGTCCATAAAATACTGAAAATCTGTTACGTATAATTTTCTCAAAAATGTAGAAATATATTTAAAGTTTTCATAACTTTTATTTCTAGATTATCGAATTTTCGATAGCTATAAAAAAATTCATTATATATTTGAAAATCCTTAGAGTATTTATTGATCATAAAACAAAAACAATTTTAAAAAATACCAAAAGTAATAGAAAAAATCTAAATCTCAGTGACTTTCATGCAAATGACAGAAATCGAATCTCATACTATATACGAACATAAAACATGCACTATTCTGGACTTGAAAAACTGTATAACTTTTATATCCCGAAATCCGTAAGGTTTGAAAATCCCTAAGGAAATAATTTTTTTTAAACCCCTTCTGAAAATTCTTTCTCCCTACAAACTTAAATTTAGATAATTAACTCCCTAATATTTTTATGATAGGAAATTATTTTTACCAACGGAATATGAACGTCAAATTTTATTTCATAACGATGAAGAAAAAGTTTCTTTCAGTTCCATGAAAGATATTCATGAATATTGACATTCACTCTATGAAACTTTGTACAATGTTTGCAAACTTTAAAGTAACAAAAAATGTTCATTTGTGAAAATTGGGACTCTTAGTAGTTTTTAAGTAGAAAAGTCTATTACTGTCAGACTGGAGCATCAGTTGCTCGAGTTAACAGCTTGCTCATTTTCCTTAAAACAAATGCAATGGCGTCGACTTGTGTAAGTATTAGTCGTATTTTTTTCTCTTTCAAGTTTTAGTTCCGGAGCTACTTTGAATTTCGTGCGCATATTGAAAATGACTTCCGTGTAAAATTCAACACTGACAACGTAGTCAGTTATCGGCGCCAATCAATATCTGTTACTTAATAGTTTCCGACTTGTGAAAGCTTCGCTTTCGCAAAGCATGTCTTTGACTGAAGTTTCTCAAAGGTAAAGTTTCTCAAAATCCACAAATTTGTTCGAAGATTAATAGCCGCCTCTATATTTCTGAAGTACAATCTTTTTTGTGGCTTAAATTACAATTTTAATAATGAAGTTTTTTTGAAGAACTGTGTGTTGCAAATTATTGAAAACAGAAATTTTCTGTGTTAATTTCTATCGCAGAAATTACATTCCGGAATGAAACAATGGAACGTGAAAATGACTAATTATAACGTGAATTATGCTAGGTGCAGAAAAAACTTCGCGGACCTTTGTATGCTCGTTTTATATTCACTTTTTCGTTAGCTTATGCGATATCGCGTTTAATTACTCTGCCACGTATTTATTGTTTTGGCGGATAATGTGATTAGAATCAGTGCTCGTTAGAATCACATTTTCCGGGTCTGTTGATACAAAAACTGAAAACAAATAACGGAAAAGTGGCGAGAGAAAATTGTAATTCAAGTTTTTATGATATCATCTCATGTATGGACAATTTTCATGGAGAACGGAAAAAAGTTTTTTATACTAATGCGGTTATGCTTAACTTTTCTGATTTCATGTCTGTCAAATTCAAATATCTGAAGACCTTCAATAATATGACTGATAGTTGCAATGAAAAATGTAACGAAACTCTCCAGCAAATTTTATGAAGAGATCGTACGTTCCATAAAAAGTGGAGAAAAGCTGAACATACAGTTACGAAATTTTCCAAAGCATACGAAATTATTTATTATTTGTTTCTGAGAAATAAAGCGAAGCTTCACACAGCTTTGCAGGTAATCCTGTTGAAGCTCAACATATATATGTATGATAGTTCTACGTCGGAACGCGAGATTACAGGGAGTGGAAGAAAATAAGCAGTCAGACAAAACATCTGGGAATCACAACTAAAAAATGAAGGCTTTTATACGTGTTGTTTGAATTACGAATTCATGTGGGGCTTCTATTGAAATTTCTCATTATCACGAGAACCTTTTGAGAATTTTTCACAAATCTTGATATTTTTACAGACGAATCACTGCATTAATAAGCAGTCACCTTATTCAAAATTGTTATTGAAATTTTGCAAGTAAAATTTTTTTGTACCTGAGATGCATCATTAAAGTTGATGAATGATATATTTTGAAGATAAGATTATACTCCAATTTTCCGAGTAAACTTGAATGATGAAATTAAAAGAAAAGTTTGAATATTTTTTATAATTAAATTTAAGATTCAAATTACTAACGTTGGTGGTGAAAATGACAACTATAGCAGTTTAAATTCTGACAACTTTCCTAGTGTTTTGATAAAGTAGGCAAAATCGAAGAGGTTCAAATTACATGATTTTAACCATATTAGTTACAATAAGTTACTTACAATACTGAATGTAAGTTACAATTTTTTTATATTATAATACTGATTATAAAATTTACCTGCTATAGCGGTCATATTATAATGATGAGAAAAATATTATTTACGATATGACTACGTTATATTAATGATTAGGGTTATATTTATAAAATATAACAATATTGATTATGAGTTATAATACTAGTAAAATAATTACTGATAAAAGTGGAAAAATAACAGTAATATAGATAAATGAATACAGGATTTTTTTAATACTTCAGTAGAATAATAAGTGCAAATCTGTGGCTTCCCACCATAACAGAGAAAGTCACTTCTGCCATAATGTTTAAAATTTTATCAGAACATCATGTAAAATGAGCCTTATGTCAGAAGTGACTTTCTCTGTTTTGGTGGAAAGCCACAGAAACATTTTTGTAGAGTTCTCTAGAATTGAAGGATTATTTTAATTTTGGAAATCAAGTTAGAAATTGAAATGTTACAGGAAATTATTTGATATAACCTTACAGATTTTATTACTATTTATAAAAAGTAAGTTTTTTTTTTTTAATTTATATTCGTGACGGCTTTGAAGCATTTTAGGTTCTTAATTTTTCCGTATTTTAAGCAATGGTGAAAATCATCAGACTATACGGAATTTAATTAAATTACAAAAAAAAAATTTTTTGGAATTCTCAAATTTGTAGAAATGGTAAAAATTTCATTCAAGTTATAAAATAATTATCCAAGGTTTTCATAAGTTAATAAAAAAGCTTGCAAATAATCAAGTTTTTAAGTTTGAATAAATTTAGCTCTTTCCTTAACTTTCTCTGTTTTCCACAGCATCGTTGAAGATTTTTTAAATTTTGTCTGAAATAAATAAAATTGTTACGTTTTCTGTATATGCGTGCAAGCTGATTCAAAAATCTTTCTATTTTAACAGAAAATCTGAAAGTTTCGAAGAGAAAATAAAATTGTTCGTTCATACTAACATATTCACCTGAACGTACATTCAATCCACAATTTGCAGAATTAAAAATCAATAAATTAAACACAAGAATTGAAAAAAGAACCAAGATTTGTTTTAATTCGTTTCATTTTGATGCAATGAATTGAATCAGAATAATTATTGTGAAAAAATCTATTAATAAATAATTCAACCATCAAGTGCATTGAAATCATGAAAGTTAAATAAAGATACAAATATTTCATAAATTTTCCAAAACGTTTATTTCAAATAAACTGAACCGAAAATACCCACTTGAAAGATTTAAAAAAAAATGTTTTCCGAAATCTTGAACGATACTGGTAACTTTTTAGAAATTTTCTTTCTTTGCTTTTAGAATTCTTTTTCTCTAATAAACTTTTTTTCTAACATAAGTTTGATTTTTCAAAATTCTGCCGCATTTTGAATTATGGTTTTACAAAATTCTTAAGTTTCCTTAAAGAACATTTGATAAAGTTACTGAGATTTTCAAAAATCGTGTAATTTTTTTAAATTATTTTGAATAAACGAATGAATCTAAGTGATGTGTAGCTTTGACAGTAGTGAATATCAAAATTTCAAAATTGAATACGCTAAACTTTTTTAGGTATGAAATTTACATTTTTTTTATCTTTATATCTTTACTTTAATCAATATTTTTCTGTATAATAATTAAAGATGAATAAAGTAATTACACTTCCACATAAATTAGTAAATTTAAAATCATTCAAGTTGATGTCTTGGAACTAAAGCCATAACACAATTTCAAGTGCTACGATTTGAAATATTTGTTTTCATACATTTTCGAATGCAAAAAAAACTTTGAAAAAAAAATTTTAAATGTACACTGAACTTAATACAGAATTTTCAGGTATTATTTAAATTTTGTATGACGTCATTTTCTTATCAATATTTAAAATTATTTTATATTTGAAAATTATAACAAATTTCTTAATTACTACTCAGTAACATGTATTACATCCAAAAATTCACGAAAAATTTCCCTCCGAGACACGATGTTTCTTCATATTTCATTTCTAACAGAACATTTACGCCCTTTACATTAAAATTTCCGAAATGTTTAAAAACGTACCTGTAAAAAACCTGAAATAAAAAATTCTAAAAACTAGAAAATAGTTTTTCAAGTCTTTGAAAATAAATCACAAGTTTAGTTTCCATCGAATCGTGGCATTGAAAATCGTTTCTTAAACTTAATAAAAATGAAATTCTTAGCATTCATATGCCTCAATTCGAGCATTTAAATTCTCTTAAAATTCAAATTCTGATACCCCTTAAAAATTCGAAGAAAAACAAGTACTGAGATAAAATACACTTTTTCCCTAAAGAAAATCCGAGATTTTCTCCTGAATTCTAGGGTGCAACAAACTGACATTTCTTAATCCGTTGAAGATCGAACTTGAGCTGTAAGCACATAGCACGCGACGAACCTAGATATACATATTATTAAGCTCCGAAGCATGTACTAAGCTTAGCAGGAAAATAAGTAAAATGTAAATCCGTGCTGAATAATCTAGGCTTATCTGTTGCATACGGAAACGATTTCACAGCCTCAAACAATAGAACGAAAACTATGCCGACTAATCTCGAGATTCCCGAAATTGCACGCGAGACGATGATTTGAGCAATAGGAATTTGCAGTTGTCAGATGCGACAAATCGAAATTCTTGCCGAATTTCGTGGAAATAGGTATCGATATGTGGTAGAATGCAGGATATTCTGACCATTGGAATTTTACACTGTGTGCAGCAGGTATTTTGTAATAGTGCTTCGACTATGTTAGCAAAAAAATTTGATTATGAATGATTAAATAGTTATTTGAAAGATATTATATTTTGCATTTGCATTTAAATAACTATCAAACTGTGCTACATTCAATTTTTCAATTTTTGTGATTCATCTTCAATCCATCAGAATACATTATTACAAAAGTTTTAATCCAGGATTTTTCAATTGGGTAATCAGGGCAAATCATGAATTTGCCATGTACTCAGTCGAACAATTTTTCTTTCCAATATCAAAATGTAAAAACATAATTATCCAATGCATAAGCTGCAAGATAAAAGTTTTCCTCGACTATAGTTCTTAAAATCACCAAGATTTCTCGATAACGAAGCTTCGCTTCATAAGTCGACTTTAAAACTCTGAAAGTTTCAAATCTATATGCAACATCTCCATTTAGAATAAGACATTGTAATTAATTGTTGGTAAGTTTCCTTCGAATTTTCTGTTTGTTCGCAACATCGTCTGAAAATATTATAAATGCAACAGGATTTGAAAGAACAAATAGAAGGAAGATACAAATTTTTGAAATGAATTAAAAACCAATCGATTGCTTGTAATTTGCACGCTCCGATACACTAATAGATTGATTTTCTGCGTGTAGCATTGCACGTGCTCAATCAGTGCTAATTGGAAATTGACTGTAAAAGCTCTGTTCTCGTTACAGAGAACGGCATATTTCCTAATTGTTGACCGGAAGAGCTTCGATTACTAGAGATCCAGGTTTTTCCATGATTATTGTAAGAATGATACGTATTATAAAATTTCCGATTTCTATCTATCTGCTCACTTTTTTTTTTTTTTCGTAGAGTATTTTGAAGTACAATGTAAAAAAAATGTGGTATGTTTTGAATATTTAAACCCCTGACTTCAAATTACTTTTAGTCCAGACTAATACTTTTCTAATACAAAAACACTCAATAAATCACCAGAAAAAAATCATAATTTTGAAAACAATTACATTGAAGTCAATTTATTTTTATTTATATGAGTTCCAATTCCAGATTTTATTTGAATAAAAAAAAGGATTTACCCGAATCTGTAAAAGCTGATGCTATGCAATAAATTTTTTCAAAGAAGTAGCGTTCGAATTTTCATTTTGATGGATAAATATATGACCCGTAAAATGTTTACGGATTGTAATCAAAAGCCACGTTCACATTTTCTGGGTGTGTGAATAATTTATTTATCATTCTAGTTTCCCTGAGAACCCCACTTCCTGAAATGCAAATTTTGTAAACACGAAAACAACGGGTGCTACAAAAGATTGTGATAAAGGAAATTATGAGTAGAACACATGTTGCGACCGTGAAAAATGTGATTTCCACTAACATGCATAACAGAAAAAAGCGTGCGTTTCATGTAAAAAAACTTTGTTTCCGCATAAATTATGCTCAATTGTTTTTTTACAAGAGCAAGATTTTTTTAATGGGTGAAAACTCTTAAGAGAAAATTCGATTATATATGTATATATTTTTGAAAAGTTTTTTGACTACTTATTTCTTTTAACTAAACTTTAACTATATAATTTTTGAACAGTTTACTTTTGAACAAATTTAAAATTGACATTTACGTATTTATTTTATAAATGTCGATACATATAATTATATTATGAAAGTTACGTTCTATGATAACGTTATCGTGATTTGAAAGGTACTCACTTTGTAACATATCGATGGAAATGTCTTTCCTGGTTCTTGCGGATGGACGAGTCGTTGTGGTTCGGACAAGATGTAGATTTGTCGAGAGGAATTCGGCGATATCGAATTCCACTCCAAGTCACTCGATGTTACATTTTGACATTGCGATCTAAGAAAACTTTTTTCATACTTGCTTTAAAATCGGATTCAATAATATTTAATTGAGTAGCGAAAACAGAAAAAAGGAATGTTGCATTTGGGAGTCAAAACAACTCCTCAGATTTATAAAAAAATTAAAATCTTTCAATGAATATACCACTGTAAATTCAAAAATGCGACCTGACATCCAAATCTATATATTTTATTTCAAAAGTCAAGGTTGATGTTGTTTCAGAAGAATTTAAATGAATAAAATTGGCGAATTGCAAATTAAAATGTACCAATAACTAAGTAACAAAATTTGAATACAGTACAACTTTTAAACGATCAATAAGAATTATAATCGTACAGTATAATTGTAATGATATTCGGAAGCACAAACGTTTCTCTCTAGGTTGCCTTGAAATATACGGGTCTGTTTGTGAAACATCTTAACTTACACTGGACATACCAGACCTAACCTACAGATCTCAAACTGTCTAATACAGAACTACCTGGACCGCAAAATAACATTTACAGAGCACACGCCGTGAAGATATCCTCAACCCTTCTTATGAGAAGGCTGCCCAGCTCGAGCTTAATTAAATCAAATCAACTCACTTTGCAGAGGTTTTCTCGAATACTTCTTTGATGGCTTGGCAATTACAAAACATGTTATTCTAGACCTTAAACATTCTGATGTATTTTAAAAACATTTCCTCTGAAAATAACCTGCTGTGTTTATAAAAACTTTTTGAATTCAACCTTAATCAATTTATTCATCAAATCAGTTCAACTTTTTCGAATTATTTTTTGATTTTTCATAACAACTCCGGATATTTCGGTAAAAAAACGAATTAGTTATAGTATTTCACAGATATAGTAATCTTTGATTTTGTCGCTGATGATTTTTGACCTCATCTTCAGCTCGTACAAAAAACTCATCTTTAGTGAACTTGTGTTATGATATATTATTGCTCCCAAGGCTCAAGTCAATTTTGTTTTATTATTTCTTATTAGAACATTTACTTTATTGACTATTTCTTTTGAAAATTGAATTCTAGACTATTCAAAACTATCGATAAGTGTCTGTGAAAATTGAAAAGTGGAATATAACAGTCATTCTACGAATGCCGCAATATTGGAAAACCATGATAACTTTCTATATTCTTTTTTTACAAAACTAGATTGAAATTTCATCGTTTTAATGAAAATTTTATTCCCATAAGCGGATATGAATACTTTGCTTGCTTTTTCGTTTTCGTATTTTTAGGATGTGAGTACGTAAAAGAATTAGAAAATACGTGCTCCAGATTTTTGCGAACTGTTCATTTGATTTGATTGGCAATCCATCTCTTTTTTTTGTTTCCTTCAATTTTGGATAAAAGCTCGTCCCTAAATGAAAAACAAACACGAATGAGAACTTTCGATCAATTTTTTGCTATAATATTGACATTCATTTGTAAGGAAGCTTTTTTAATAACGCTTAAATTCCGATGCTGAAAAACTTTTAATTAAGAGAACCATCAAAATGAAGTACAAATCATATTCATTTCAGTAGATGCATTGTACACTTTTTTTTAGTTAAATCCAAACGATGATGAGAAGTCTGACAAACGGTTAAATATCCCTTAATCGAGAAACGAAAATTTCTAAAATATTTATCTCTACATATTTCTATATTTAATTCTCAATAAATATTGATAAATATAGATTTGTATACGAATTCAATCATCGTCACCAGAGATCAAAATAATAAAATATAATATAAAAATTAATAAAAAAGAAAGAATATGAAGGACATGGATCAAGGAAAAAATTCACTAGCGTAACTTGAATCATTACTTTTATTTATTTACAGTCCATCGCATCTCGATTAATTGCATCAATGTGGTATTAGAGGAAATTTCTAACAGTTTATACATTTATATAGTTTAAAAACTCGTGATAAACTCGTCAATTACTTCAACGATTTAAAAAAATCTTCCGCGACACACGTTATCATATTGTTTCAAGTCATTAAGCTTAAAACGCAATTAATCAACTGCATGTGAAAACTGCCACTGAGCAAAAATGTTTATGGTGGAAAAAAAAGTTTTAAAGCCTTTTTTTGTGTCTTTCTAAATAATGTTTTGAGAATGGAGAAAAATTCAAGAATATTGTATTGATTATTCGAACAGTACACATATTTTTTGAGAATGTTTTGGCAGAAAACACAAAGCCTTTAAAAGGAAGTAAATTCAAATAGTTAATTATTAAAACATAAATTTGCAAATATTTTTTGAAAATTTGAACTGTTTCTATTCTGTTTATACTTTTTTGTTCCTTTCAACTGATTTTTTCGAAGACATAAAAATTGGCATTTGTAAGTTTCTAGTCAGTTTTTAAAATGCCTTCTAATTACAAAAAACATAAGGAGAAACTGACTTCAAAAATACTGATTCGCTGTGCTATTTTCAAAGTTTCCTTCCCAAATACTCCTCCAAATTCCACAAGTGAGTCAGCTAATAATTCGTAATTGTTTACTTCTCTTATTCCTCCGAGGAAACTTGAGATATTCGATAATAATTTGAATATCTCATCAGCAAGTATGATTTTCATCGCGTAGGCGAATTCAGAAACAGAGATTGTATTACCAATCACACGTGAGTTATTCATGAGAATTCTTGCGATGTTTCAATTATGCATCCGACGAATTAAGCCGCCATTTTGCAGGGTTTTATTGTTTAAACCTGTGGCGTGGTCAGGGGTGGAGAATTTAAATAATCGCGAATAATATCGCGGCGCTGGAGAACTGACGTACGCAAAACATACTTGCTAAATCGCATAGAACATTTGTGTAAAATTACTCGGACATGAGCGCTTCACAATGACTCGGAAATTGAAATGCGTTCGGAGTCATAAATCGATTTCATTACTGCAAGTGTTCGGTACGTAACGCGATGTTTGGATATGACGAGGAAAAACGTTTCACTTATTTACATTTTATTTACAACGCGGGTATAACGACGATGTAACGTTATAAAATTTTATTTCACTATGACACTCCATAACGTGGAATAAAATTTTTTGCATACTTTCAATATTTAGGTTGGCATTCAATGCATATCATTCTTTATTAGGTAGATGATGGTTACAGAAGTGAAGTTTCGATAATTTTTGTTTTCTGTAACTTGATGAAAAAATGATCATAATTGAAATAAGACTTGGTATTTTTATTTCGACCATGATCTGCAGTAAATTCATTCATTCATCTAAAATTTTTTTTTTTCAAATAAAAAAAAGTGTATGAATACTAAAGAATTGCGGTAGAACCGAACAGAGTTGTTTTCGATGCATTCGATATACAATTTACTCGCGCGTAAAATATGCTTACATGCACCCACACACTTGCGACGCGTCGTTGAATTATTTCTTTCGCGTGCATTATTTTCCAACGCCAAACGGAAACGATCGCTCGAGCGATATCAGCTGATGGATTTTATGTGCTTTCATTCCAAAAGCTACTATTGAAAAGCTCAATAAGTGAGCCCTTAAAAAAGAATTGTCTATTCGCATACCCCTTTTTTGACTCTTTTCCAATACAATTTCGAAGTTTTTGAGAAATCTGATCTGCTATTTTGATAATCTGAATGTATTTCATGTAAAAAAGAAAAATTCTGATATTAATATTGTATTTCTGTGAATACTAGGGATGGGAATTACGTATCAATATTTCGGAGTATCGATATTTCTTTGTGATGTATCAGAATTTTTATACTGATATATCATTGTAACGATTATATCATTCAATTGATTTTTTTGTTATAATATTGGATTATATTGCAAGTTTTTTGTGTGAACAAAAGTAAGGACTAAAATTTTATTTGCATTAACTTAAACATTCAGCATTCAGGTCAGTAATTTTGTTACAAATCAATTTTATTCTCTTTTCGTTTAGTTCTTATTTTATACAGAAGTAAAAGCTGTACTAGAAATCTTTGAATCTACTGAAAATCTGAACTCTACTTAAAAATACTGACAGTACCTAACATTATAAAGATATTTGTATATACTAAATAAATTTGTTTGAATAACTGAACATTTTTGAAATTCAGAACATTTTAATTCCTTAAACCTTTCAAATTCAGAGATTAATATAAAAAAATGTATTATCATATCAAAAATCTGAAAAATTTCCAGAAAAATGTATGAACTAATGTAAAAAATGAAAAATACTAATAATACAAAAATTTAATAGGATATTTATAAATGATGGTTCAATTTATGCAAAAATCTATGGCATTTAGGAAATCAATAAAACTGTGATTCCAAGAGCATGAAATTCTAGAAGTCTACATAAGAATCAAAAAAATACTCAAAAATACTCTAAATCGTATGAATTTTTTTAAATTACCCAAAATACTGGAAGTGCTTGAATTCAATCATGTTTTTCGAAAAATTTATCGTAATGATCTAAATATTTTTAATGTTGAATAATTCTAAAAAATCGCATTCTTTAAATCTAAAGGGACGTCAAAACAAAATAACAAAAAATTTTGAAATTGAACAACATTTCATAAATACCTAAAAAAAAAAAAATTGAAATACGAGGAAATTTATAAAAACTGAAAATTTCATCAACTTCACTAGAATTTGAGAAATATAACGAACGATTCATTGAATACTAAAAAATCCCTCAAATCGTAAAAATACTAAAGTATCAATTAAAATTCTAAAAGAATTTTAAATCTCAAAAGAAACTGTTTCGTAAAAAATCCATCCAAAGACGACAAATCGACAAATACAAAATTCATTTGCGAATACTCAATAAATTTGTTTGAATAACTGTGAATATTTTTGAAATTTCGAACTTTTTTATTCCCAAAGCTTTCGATTTCATAAATTTATATACAAAAATGTATTATCATTCCAAAAATCTCCAAATCTTCCAACAAAATGTATGAAACTAATAACAAAATAGAAAATACTAATAATACGAAAATTTAACAGGATATTCATAAATGATGATTCAATTTATTCAAAAGTCTATGACGTCCTGGAAATCAGTAAAACTGTGATTCCAAGAGCATGAAATTCTAGAAATCCACAAAAGAATTTTGAAAAAATTATGAAAAATACTCTAAATCGTATTAACCCTTTTAAATTACCCAAAATACTAAAAGTGCTCCAATTCAACCGTGTTTTTTCGGAAAATTTATCAAAATGATTGAAATATTTCAAACTTTGAGTAGTTCTAGAAAATTACATTCTTAAAATCTAAAGAGACATAAAAAAAAAAATAACGAAAAATTCGGAAATCGAACAAAATTTCATAAATACTAAAAAAAAAATAAAAAATAAAAAAACGAGGAAATTTATGAAAACTGAAAATCTCATCAACTTCAATAGAATTCTATAAATGTAAGAACGATTCATTGGATAGTGCAAAATCCCTTAATTCGTAAAAATACTGACGTAATAATTAAAACAAATCTCGAAAGAAACTGTTTCCTGAAAAATCTATCTGAAGACGACAAATCGAAAAAATTCCGGATTATAAATCATGAAATTCTAGAAATCTGTAAATAAATTCTCAAAAATACTTGTGATTCAGACAAAAAGTATGAAATCCTACAAAAAAAATAAATACCTTTTAAACAACACGAAAAATTTTGAAAATATTGAAATTATGACAAATATAATTTCCTCGCAAATCTATGAATTGCTGAAATATTTTTTAACTTTAAAATCTTGTTGAAAAAATTCAAGATATATATTGAAAAATTCATTAGAAAAACCAGAAAATCCTTTAAATGTACGAGTACCGAAAAAAAACGAAATATTCTTATAGTATCTATGAACAAACTGTTTCATGAAAAATCTATATAAATCTGTACAGTATATGGGCATATCAATATTGAATATCTGATGATTTCAAAATATCTGATAAGCTAATATTTATTCCCATCCCTAGACTCACGAAAAAAATTATCTTCGGAAATTGCGAATAACATACATCAAAATAACATAATAGGCCAGAGATTTTCAAAATTATATAATAAATGAACTTGAAAGTTGAAAAATTCTATGATGAACAACGTTAGAAATTTGTTTTTAAAAATTTTTTTCAATATTTTATCCTGCCTACCTGGTTTTTTTTTGTTTGATTTTCATTGTTTCATGCACAACAGTTCTCTTCTCTGAGTACACATTCGAGTATTTTTCGCTGGCATAATTATAAAATCGACTTTCTCGGGAACGTGCATTTTTATATCTTCACAGTTCGGTGATAAATCCGTACCGAGCACCGACTGACTGGTTTTATGTGCTTCATGAAAACCATAAAGTACGTTTAATGAGGGACTATTGCACTACCAGGGTAATAAACTAACAATAATGAAACATTTTCGGTTATTTTTTTACATTTTTTACGATTTCGCATATTTTTCTGTCGACGTTGCGGGAATGGAGTTTTGATGACTCTTCCGAACATCTCGAATCTTTTTTTTCACAACCAATTCGCACGCGTTATTTGAGTCATTTTGGTAAACTTTTGCACATTCATAAAACAGTTTTCTGACAACTATTATCTCGATAAAAAAAACTCTGTGAAAGAGTTGAAAAGTTCTTTTCTTACTTAATTTCGATTATTTAATATTCTTGAGCTTTAATATGTATACACGTGTAAAAATTCCAATTTTCGATGAATTCTCTTGAAATTTTATGTATAACGTTTTTATTCGTTTACTTGGAAAATTCTGCTAAGAATAGATTGGTTTTAAATTTTACATCGATTCAACGGCAGTTAAAAATGGTACGATATCATGATTCGAGCCACAGCTTTTATCGTATAAACAGACGACATTTTTTTCACGTTGTCAACGTTGAATTATGTGGTCACATACAATGTGAATTATTCTCGCCATTTACGTACCGAGTACGAGCTAAAAGCTTTTAAGAACCATTAGCTTTCTTGATATTCCACGACTTTGATTACATTTGGCGACGCTGTTATTTCGGAAACCTTGGAACACAACGGGACGGAATTGAAATGAATGTTGGGTTCGGAAAAGTATGAAAAATGTAATTAAAATAAACTTGACCATTATATGATACGAAATTCCGACATAACCTGAAAAATAAAAGAACCTGTAACACCTTTCAAGCTTTTTTCAATTCAGTCTGGTCTTCAAGAATAATAATCCGACGAAGACTTGACTGTGAATGAAAATTCACACCGTTACCTCCTCGGAAAAACGGCTCTTGTCGTCTAAATTAATAACGATCGCGCGTGTTCTAGCTTGACTAGATTTGTTATTTTGGGTGTCTAGTTCCGCGACTTCGCTCTCTCCGTCAGGCTTAATTATGCGAATACCGTTTTCACAGTCGTCGCCTGATTTTTCTACGCTATCATGCGACTTTTCCAATTTTTCCACTACATTTTCAATCCTACTGATTTCTTTGTTATTGCCTGGAGTCGAAAAAACCGTCTCCGAAATTCCCGGTTCCTTCGTCTGTGAAGTGATCGGGCATTTTTTCATGGGAGCTTCCGACAACTTAACGTCCTCGTTTCTGGAAGCAATTATCGTTTTGTCTTTGGATAAAATAAATGAAGAATGGAGCTTTTTTGAATGATAGAGAAATAAAATGTTTGAGGTGAGATATTGGCAGCGTTTCAAAAAAGTAGGATTGTAGATATTTTTTCCATTAATTTGTACATTGCTGGAAAGTTTTTACAAAAAAAACATCTTTTGATTCTTTTGTGGTATTCGCGATTTCGTTATATTTCACTGGAGCATAGTTTAAGGGTGAACAGCAGTCGCGTAGACAGAAAAAATTTCAAGGGAAGGTGGTTTGAAAAATGTATAGTAAGATTTTTCAATTTTTCACTTTGGAGATTGAAAAGTAGAATAATTTTTTTGGCCCAGAAATGTATGCAAATTTTTCGTTTTCGTATTTATTGTGAAATGGAATTTGATTTTCGTGATTTTGAAACGCTGGGTTTTGGATTGTTGTATTCTTATACTTTAGATATTTTTCATCATGTTTCAGCATTTATACAATTGCAAGAATTTTCGCATGAACTTATATTCAGATAATATCTAGAATTTGACGCTCAAGGAATCGAAGTTATTCAAAATATAAATGTCTTTAAAGATTTTTGAAGACATCATAACTCCACGGATTTCAAGAATTTCATAAATTGCTAGAATTTTTCTATTGTAAGTTTTTAAAAAAATTTTCAATTTTTTTCAATGCTTTCTACAAATTAATTGTATTTATATAGATAAATATATATTTTCAGAATTTGATGCTATAGTACTGATACTTCCAATGATTTCCAGTATTTTCATCGATTTTTCAGAAAACAATATTCTTTTATAAAGATCACAAGTACTTTTTATATCTATTTATAAAGTATTTTTACAATTGTAATAATTTGTATTTTTTCAACTTATTATTATTATTACAATAAGCAAATATTATGAAAAGTATATTTACAACTGGAATAATTTTTTAGCGCATTTATGATTTTCTATAATGATTCCTAAAAGTATATGCTCTACGAACAAATATTTTATAATTGTTAGAGGAACTTATACCCACATAGTTTTTGTGAGAAAGATTTTTCAGAATTTCAAAGGTTTTAAGTACTTTCGTAAATAAATATATAGATTTCTAAATTAATGTTCGAAAATTAAAACTTGCAATGATTATGAGTATGTACATCGATTTGATAAAAAAAACAATATCTTTTACATAGAGTTCTATCATTTTTTTTTTTTTTGTATACATACTACTAAACAAAATTTTCCAGTATTTATTCTGGTTTTTACAGATTCTTAGAATTAAGTTGTCTAGGATGCAAAGTTCAATAAATTTTTGAGAAGATTATAGATATCTACATGGAGTTCAGGCATTCAAAGATTTCTAGTTTTCAGCGCATTTTTTTAGTATTTATGAAGCTTTGAGAAATTTTCGAGTATTCATTATATTACTACTATTTATGTAAATTGCTGCAAATATTGCTAGAGTTCGGGACTGTAGAATTAAAATGTTAAACCATTTTCAGTAATTTTATAGATGTTCGGATAAATAACAGCTGTATTATAAATTTCTCATGTGTTACTACTATTTTTGCATGTATAAGATTCTGTAGCGTCTTTTAGTATTTTCATATATTCTTAGTATATTTGTAGATTGCTTTGATCCTACGAGTTTTAGAATTCAATGCACTAAAATTCGAAGTTTAGTAGATCGTAGGTATTTTATATATATATATATATATATTTTTTTTTTCTTTTTAATCTTTCGTCAGAGTTGGTATGATTCGAAATATT
Organism: Platygaster robiniae; assembly: GCA_028476575.1. NCBI lineage: Eukaryota > Metazoa > Arthropoda > Insecta > Hymenoptera > Platygastridae > Platygaster > Platygaster robiniae. The sequence goes on along the minus strand of CM052020.1, from coordinate 28,711,101 downwards.
TTTTTAGTATTTTTATGGATTCCTATTTAAATTTTCAGAATGCAATGCTCCAATATTCAAAGTATTCATTATTCTAATTATTTCCGTACATTTAAATTTTTCTGTATAAATCACTGAATCGAAACTATTTTTTAATTTTTTGTCTTTGAAAAATTCTTCTGAAGGTAGGATGATTGTTATTAATGTGAAAGGAAAATCACGAATTTTAAATGGGTACTGTTTCATTTTGGAAACTCACAGAAAACCATTTGCAGTATAATCTAGTTTTTAGTAGGTACATTTTGGAAAAAATTTTACTTACATAATTATGATTTGCGAGTGTAAGTATTTTCATTCAATATTTTTGGAATTTGTATTTCTTTTTAGAAATCGTAAGAACTTTTTTGTATTTTTACATTGAACAATTCTTAATTTTTTAACAAATTTCAGGAGGTGTTAGATCACTCAAAACATACTCTGTCTACGTGCCTGACATGCAAGGTTTTGAAAATGAAATTTTCGAAACTCCTTTTAATGTCTCTGAATTTTAGAAACATTTTTCCTTAAATTTTAAAAATAACGATATCATAAAGTTTGTAGTAGTTGTTTTTAAAAAATAGAATAGAGAATAAACATATTTTGTTACGAAAAATATATTCATGGCACCTTCGCGGTGATCAAAATTCGAATTTTTGGGGTATCTTTATATAAAATACGAAATGTCAATTATTACCAATGAATAATTTCCCAACTTGGTTATGATACCCTTCACCGATTCTTTAGGGAAATTATTTTTGGAAAAAAATCGCAAACGGAACACAGTTCATTTCATTCATGAGCAGCTGAAATCAATCGTTCTGCAAAATCAAATTTTTCTCTAATTCAAATCCTATCCACCGCAAGTTTCTACCCAGGGCGAAAAAGCGTAAATTTTTTCGTCGCGTCCCAGGAACCATTTGAAAAAATTACGAATCCTCTTTTCAATTTACTCCACGTTGTGCTATATCTCATGAGTGATGTAGTATTGATTCATCCACATTTACATACTCGTTTCTGTTGCGCCAGAAAGTGAGCTACTCTCAGTTCAATTATGAAAATGCTACGAAAGGTAGAACGAAAAATACAGGAAATTCCAACGTACCATAGGTAATTTATGTCTTTTTGAGGACACCTTTCACGATCGTGAAAATGGAAAAAACAGAAAAACCCTGAAATGTACTTCTCAACAGGAAAATTCACGAAATAGTTTTTTTTGACTCACTTTGACGATTTGGAAGATGTATCGGTATTCTGCGTTGTGGAACTGTAAAGTTCATTCGACTTGATCGAAGATGGAATGGCGCATATTTGAATTTCTGCTCGATTCGCGGCTTCCAGCATCGCAGCTATTTTTCCGCTCATGTGACGATTTCCTAGGCGATTATTTTTCTCTTTGAGAAGTTCTAATTGGGTGCACAGTCTGTGGAATTCCTCCTGGAAATATTTTACAGAACGTTTTCTGTAAGGACTTTTATCCTGCATTGAAAAACAAAATTTCATTTTGGGACTCTGAACAAATTAACAATCCTCCTGTTATTCAGGACTTCGGAAATTTATTTTTAAGTTTTCCTAAATTACAATCAATAGTGCAAAATTTTGCGTGTATTCAGACAATATATTTATAAATCCATTTTATTCCTCATTGCGTTGAACATAAATAGCATGAATCACCTGTTTTATATATTTTGATTTCATTGAATGTACCTGCATCAGAAAAACTTGTTCGTCATTAAAGAGGATCGTGAAACTCGTGGATGAAAAGACTTCTCGGCGAAATTCATATTTTTCCGGATTTTTAAATTACGAGACGTTTAAATGCGATAATAGGAGAATGTAAAGTGTGCTTTCTTCTAGGATGAGTTGAAATGTCAAGAATATTATGCATTCATTAAAAAAATGCAAGGGCTTTTATAGTTTTTTAAAGGTAAAATCTAGCTTTTCATGCGAGTTTCCCAACTTTAGATCAGAGGGCTTATAAGTGGGTAATTGGTATTCTTTGTTAGGGTTAAGAATCAGTTTTCTTCAAGATCTAGAAATTGACGAAATTCAAATTATCATGAAAAGAAAAAAAAGGGGATTGTTTTAGAATTTACACTGTTTCTAAGGTATAAAGATTTTGATGATTGTTTTTTTATTTGTCTATGTTTTCAAACCTTTTTCTTAAAATAAATTCATGAAGGTTTTGTAAGTAAGATTTGTCAGGTATTTTTTTTCGAATTTCGAGGATGACTAAACGATGATCCTACAAGTTTTTGGGAAAATTCAGAAATGTGTGAGTGCATACGTATTTTGATTAAAATCGAAGAAATATGTAGAATAGTTTTTGTATTTTTCAAGAAAATTAAGTTTATTACGATTTGTTTTTTTTTCTGTTTTGTTACATTTCTTTCAATCATTTAATATTCATTTACAAGTACGTCATTTTTTGTCTTTTATGTTGTACATTCTTAAACCAAAAAAACAATGACTAACTTACCGTCGAACCATCACTTTCTTCTGTTAGATTAGCTTGTTGAAAAGATATAGAGTTGGTCTGATTGCTGGTTCCATAGGTTCGACAAGTCTTACCCAGGAATTTGCCAGTCGCACCCGAAAGTTTACTAATGGAGTCGTCTTTACCCCCTCCTCGAAACACTACGTAAGCCTTTCAAAACAAACAAAATTGAAATTTCTAGTTCAATATTTGTAGCACATGTGAAATAATAATATAAATTAACCTAAAAATGTTATTCGTCGATTATTGCAGAAATTCAGTAGTACATGAAAAAATTTTTCTATACATAAATATATAATTCTCGTGACCTTATACGTATAGTTTCTAAGAAAACATTGCCTTTTTTACGAAACTAAAAATACTCTATTTTTTCTAAAAAACACTAATTTGAAGCTGTCAAAGAAGAATAGCAACATTAAAAAGGGTTTATTTATTTATATTTAGAAGTTTTCTTTAGTAATTGAATCAACAGAGTAAAAAACATATGAACAAGTTCAATGAATGATTTTCTATTTGTCAAAAAATGTAAGTCAATTATCATTAGGAACTAATGTTCATGTAGGAAATTTTTTCTTATCGACAATACTCAAATGTTATACTTTTCTTTTAATTCTGGAAATTTGTATCTTCAATTATCTTGAACCAGTTATTTGAACTAAACAGTATCAAAGATGTAAAACCTGAAATAGTATGAAAAGTTTTACAAGTAAAAAGGATTTTCCGAAAGTTGCTCACTAGCTTTTGAATGAAAGTTGACAAATAATCTCAAACGCTTTAAAAATTTTAAAAAATTCATGAATTATTGAGAAATACATTTTTTTACAAAATGTTCGTTGAAATTCGCAAAACGTAACAAAATATTTGGGCGTTTTAGAAGAAATTTTCAACCTTTGAACTTTAAATAATATGCTGAATACGCTTCTAATTTGTAAAATTGATTGAAAACGATTTCAATTTTTTAAATTTAAAGATAAACAGAAACTTTCTCGAATAACAAGGAACACTGAAAAATTTCCATTATACATATATCAAAATGTAGTAAAGATTTTTGTAGAAATTCCTAGCAACTTCAAAATTTCTGAACCAAATATTTCAAATAAACAAAATCAAAAGTGAAAAGTTTGACAGTGTGTTAAATCTCTTATAAATGATATGGAATTTTCGTGAATTTTTTCCTTACTTTAAAATAAATTGTCTTAAACGTAAAAAAAGTTGAAAAAATGCGAGAATCTCTGAAAGTCATATTTTTTTTACAAAATGTATTCTCTGAAATGTGCAAAACGTAAAATAACTTTTCGTCCATTCCAAAAGTAAAATGAATCCTATGAACTCGAAATATTTAATGTAAGTACTTTTGTTGAATATTTTATACGTTTAACACTATTTTGAATTGTTGAATTTTGGAAATTAACAAAAACTTCTCTAAATTGCTTACTAAGAATAAGAGGAAATTCTCATGAATTATCCAAATGAAGTAGAGATATTAGCAAAAATTGCATGCAACTTGGAAATTTCAGTAGCAAAAAACTACCAGAAATATTCTTTGAAATTTCAAAAAAGCCTGAAAATCGTAAACATATCAAAATTAGACACTTTTTTAAATAATCCTACGCATCACTTATAAGTAACTGAAAACGAACCTTTTTCTTTAAACGAAATTATTTTACAAAATAATTTGCATGTGAAACAACGAAAAAGTTTTATGTACGATACCTTATTGTCATCAATATGAATATGGAGAGAACAGAAGAATTTAAATGAAATCAAACGTGAAGAAACGTGCAGAATTAAAAAGTATAAACCAAATTATTTCAAACATAACGGGTCGCTGGACTTGTATTTTATTTTCAGTATACTAAAAATAAAACAGAAAATCATGTAGCATGCCAATATCAATATTCAAAAGTTTTTGTCAAACGTTTTTGCAGCTGTGTTTGAATTCACACGAAAAATTGAGAGCTTGAAGAATATAGCACGGCAACATGTTTCGGTTTGCTGCATCAATAAACACAATGAAAACGATTTTCCCAGATGGATAAATGACAATATTTCATCAACTCACCTTACTCCCAAATATCAAACAAAGAAGTAATGTCACCGTGAGTTGTGTATGACAGAAAAATATTATGTACAAAAGATCCGGATTCGCCGGTGATTCCAGGAACAACCTAAAACATAGTTTATAAAAAAAACAATTAATAAATTTATCAAAAACAAACCAGATTTTCATGTATGACAAATCTTTGATTAAAAAGTGTTTTGAATAGTTGATTATTCAATGCTTCTTCTACCTGAATATTAGACTCAAAATTCTGGAAAGAATCGTACAACATATTTGAGAATCGTTGAAACATGAGGGCAAAGATTTTTCTCCAAAACCATCTTCCATTCCATAACTTTGTGGAATGTTGGTGGGAAGCTCAAAATTGCGAGCTACAAGGACTCTTCCTCTTCCACCTATGAAAGACGAATCGTCCAGGAATTCAAATCAGCGTACAACACTCGAACAATCCAAGAGAAATGTTGGGCAAAGTCCTCCCCCAGGAAGCTAGCTGGCTCAAGTGCGGTACAAGCTCGGGAACTATGGAACTGATTCCCGTGCTTTGGTGACTAAGACGTACGAGAAAATCCACAATACGTCTTCGGCGATGCATTGAGATTATTCCGTGGCAATTCGCTAAGTGGACTGCGGCAATGAAACCATAGAAATTTAGCTGTCTCGGCTTGCAACGCCCTCGGCTCGAGCGAGGGGATATTTATCACGTCATCATCCTTTCAAGGCTTTTTATCCCGCCTCCCAAGTACTGCTGGAACGCTTTAAAGTCAACATTTCCACGAAGGAACGCAGAAATGTGCAGAGAATTAAAGAGGACTGAATAGAATTTCTTGGAGGAGGAAATATTTTGCTGTGATAAGTATAGTTGAATATACATGTCGAGGCAATTCGTTACATCTTTTGCCATAACAGGCAGGAAAACTAGAGAGGATTTGATATGTTTTCTGTTGAAATTACGGAAAATTTGGTTACAGTAATGAATGCTAGGGAGGGGAATCGAAACAAAAAATATCAATGTCGGCTCATCAGTGTATTCGAATCATCCAGTATAAAATATCGATATTTTCGAAAAAAATTGAGACAGAAAAGAAAATACCGATATGATGATATATTTCATAGATTTTGATGGATTTTTCAGTAAACAGTTTGTTCATGCATTTTTGGTACTTTAAGTATTTTTTGTAATTTTCAGCACTCATACAAAGGTTTTATTCTGTATTTTAATAAATTTATACATGTATATAAATATTATGGCTAGAATTAAGTTCCATTAGACTAGAAATTCCTGGAATTTTTAGTTATTTTATAGATATATGAGGCATTCATAATACACCTTGATTTTTTCTTAAATTCTTCGTATTTTTCATTAATCATCGAATTTTTGAATCGTTCAATTGTATAACACCGATAAAATGAAATCATCTAATATTCAAAATTGATTTATTTCCTCAACTCTTATTTTTACCGCTGGTTTTGGATATCACTTCTGGAATTGAATCACGACGTATACCAGCCAATTTCGTTTATTTATTCTATTTACAACTTTTTCAAACGTTTTGACTCATTACCTTTCTGGCCCTCATCAGGGAATAATAATCCAATTAAGGGGTCATCCCAAATAATTTCCACGTCCAACATTCATAACTCCATATTACTATGTACATATTACGTACTGCAATCCAGTGACAAAACACAAAGAAAAACTGGACTTAGTAAAGTCCAATGTCCAAAAACAGACCACAATTCATTGTCGATTAAACCACCAATTATTGATTATTATAATTCAAGCCAAACAGCGTGTAGCTTGGGACGAGACAAACAGAAGATATAATTCCTACAATAATAGAGCTATGACTGTTGGACGTGGAGATTATTTGGGATGATCCCGTTATTGGATTATTATTCCCTGATGAGGGCCAGAAAGGTGCAGAGCCGAAACGTTCGAAAAAGTTTTTAATAGAATAAATAAACGAAACTGCCTGGTATACGTCGTGATTCAATACTAAAAGTGATTTAAAATTGAGGCATCAAAAAGAAAATATCAATATTATAATATATTTCACAGATTTTGATGGATATTCCAGTAAACATTTTGTTCATACATTTTTTGTACTTATAGTGTTTTTTGTAATTTTCAGCACTTGTGCATTTGAAAGGATTTTCTGGTATTTTTATAAATATATACATACATATATTATATTTATAATTTAGTTCCATAAGATTAGAGATTCCTAAGATTTTTAGTCACTCCATAGATATTCGAGACATATACCTTGATTTTTTTAAAACTCTTTGCTTTTTTCATTAATGATCGAATTCTTGAATCATTTCATTGTGTATTATTGATAAAGTGAAATCATCCAATATTTAAAATTGATACATATGAGCAAAAAAATCGATATGATAATGTATTGCACAGATTTTCATGGATTTTTCAGTAAACAGTTTGTTCATACAATTTTGGGGATTTTCTCGTATTTTCATGAATTTATACATATACATCTAGCATTTGGTTCCATGGGATTGGAAATTCTCAAGATTTTTAGTTTTAGTGATTTCATAGGTATTTGAGACTAGCATATAATATACATACCTGAATTTTTTTTTAATTCTCGGTATTTTTTATAATTTTTCTAGATTTTCGGTATGTTTAAAGATCACTACGATTTTGATAGCTAAAAATACTCCATTTTCCATGAAACAGATTCTCCATAGATCTATAGTTAATTCAATATTTTTTATGTGGACCATCACCGTTCATACGATTCTGAAAGAATTTTTAGAATAATGATTGAATTGCTTTAAATATGACAGATTTTGATGGTCTAGTTGACAAAGTTTTTAAAAGTTTCATAATTTCATACTGCACTTGAATTATTTTATTGATTTATTCCATGTTTTTCAGTAGGTAATAAATTACTGTTGAAGGATGTCTTCGTTTTTTTTCAAGATACGTTTTCAGATTTCTAGGGTGCGATTCCCTTAAATTCAAGGATTAAAATGCGTATCATATGTTGGGATCAATTTATCAGAAAACATCATATATTTCAGGCAGTTTTAGTTTTTCGCGTATATTTTGAAGATTCTTACAATCGTAAAGTTTTCAAATATTGTTATGGATTTATTATATATATTTATGGAATTTGAAGCTTCAAGACGCATGTTAGACTGGTGTATAATTTTCATGTATATTTTGAAAAAATTTAACCAACAGTGACAATTATCTAAAAAAGATATAATTTATTCAGAATTTTTAGTCTTTCACGTTTTTTTTTGTATTTGTTAAATTTCATAAGATTTTCTACGATATTGAGAGATTCTTCGTAATGTACTTGATTATTATCTAGATTTATAATTATTTTCAGTGCTCTATAAATCAAAGTTCAATAAATATCTGAATTCCTATACATTTTTGACATAAATCAATTATCAATTACAACTATTTCTTTTATTTCTAGTATTTTTGGTATTTTTGTGTATTTATGGAATTTTATTATAATTTGTAGCAAATTTGAGGATTCTTCGAAATTTGTAGTTTTAGAAGATTATGCTACAGAATCTAAACTTCGCTAATCTATGGGGTTATTAACTAATCATCAAATAATTAACTGCTATATAGATTCCCTGGCAAAAGTAATACCGATTTGGGAGTTTACGAAATTTTTCATTTAGAATCTCCATTCAACACCACAGCACTGATCCAGTTTGTCGTACGTAATATTTTAGTAGAATTTATCACTTTTTTACAGAAGTTCACTGTAGTATACATCGCACCATGTACACCGCGGAAGATTCATTTTTTTTTTTTTTTTTGCTTAATGTTATCATTTAAAATATTATTTCAGCTAAAATAGTTGGCCGAACCTAAATTATGAACGACATTTGACTCCAGCGGATGGGTCAATTTTATTTAACAACCTCTAAGTTAAAAAAGTAATGAAATAAAATTTTGAAAAAAATCCCAGTCCATCTGGAATGGAGCATGTCTTTCTTTAATCAATGCATGTAAAATAACGAAATCACATAAAATTCGTAAAAACCGTACTTTTATCGTAAAAAGCAAAAGCATATCATAATTCACAACTCCGAAAATTTCATTTTCAGATAATAGAATTGTCGTGGAATGCCATGAAAGTCCATGAAAATGCAAGTACTTACATCGACACGTTAAGGAAGACCGATAGTAGAAATTCGTTGTAAATTGCCATGGAAATAAAGCGACTCTCATTAAATTCCGAGGGGGCTTTTCTTACGACGATGCAGAGTCTTATTCCCCACGTGAGAAAAAGCACTTCCACTGCAACAAATAATACTGTCGCTGAGCAAAAACACGAAATGGAGCATCGTATCTTCGAATAAATGAATTTAAACGCGTCGGAACAACGAGCCATGACACCATTCTGGATTTCCGGCCCAGGTCACTATTTTATAAACTTTACCATTGTCAAATAAAATGTATCTCTAGATTTCACGCTGCAATTTCGAACTGACGCTCGAAACTTTCGAGCTGTTGTACAAATACATGCGCCAAGATATACAGCGTACGTAACATATTTTACATATACGCTGGGTACATACACCGCATGAAAAGTGAAATATTCACCGGCGTAATCTTATTATTCCGGTTTTTTCCCTTTTCGGAAACGGTCGGGAAATAGCGGACAATATGTTTTCTCTGAAATTGTAGAATAATGTGTTGTGGTTTTCCATGCTGATTTTATTTCTCAAGTACCTTATTCTGGATTTAATGAATTGTACATATTGTACTGTACGTGTAGACTGTAACTATTTTCATTTTGTAACATGTAACAAAGGAATTTACAACGGTAGCTTAATTCTCGGAGAATGAAATTCATGAACGTTATGTGTATAATACATCCTAAACTAAAATTTCAAATGTATACTTTTCTATAATCGACAGTTTTTTTTATTATCTAAATTTTCACAGTCGACTATATCAAATAAAACACATTATTTTTGTTTCTGCACTGTTTTGATTGACGAACGTAAAATAATATTCATTTAATAAAATGAAGTGTCCGATTTTTCCTCGATTTTCATATTTAAAATTTTACACATTGGAAGATTCTGAAATTTTGATTAAAATATTAAGACTTTGTTTATAAGCATTTGTAAAAATCCATCAATAATTAGAGCTCATTAACTTGCAACTGAATGCATGGTGATTTTTGAATCTTGACCCATCATAATTTAATGCTGAATTATCGAATTTTATTGATGTCAAGTTTTGAAAATTCATTTTTAATGTGTAGAATTTCAATATTTTGATTTAGGTGGTGTCAAATGTTTGCAAAATTGTTAAAAAACTTGATACTTCGGTAAATGAAATTTTCCTGAATACAGATTCTAAATTTTGAAAAAAAGCCCAACGAGTGAAAAATATGAAATATTGCTATATGAATGAATAATTTTACATATGAATTTTTCAGAATTCAAAATGTCCCAAATGCTATATTATATAAGCCCTCAAATTTACCGATTTTAAATTTAGAATAAAAAACGTACAAACAATTTTCATCCTCCAAATTTTTTAAACTTTATATTTAGATCATAGATTCGAAACTTTCATCTTTTTCTAAATAACAGAGCTTCTTCCACACAAAATAACAAAAAATCCTGCTGCAGAAACTTTTTGCTTTTCTTTTGAAAATTAACAAAAAAGCTTTCAACCACGTTTTCAAAGTGGTTTTTTCTTTAAACCTCGTTTTTCTTTCAAGAAAAAGCTCTAACAAAATATAAAATAAGTTGATGAAAAACTTATTACATTTTTTCAGAAAACTTCTTAAATTTCACATTTAGGTTTATTTTTCTTTTCTTTATTCTACTAAAAGTCTTTTACGAAATAACATCGAAGTTTTCTAAGTTATTCTTAATTTTATGAGTAATGCCCTCGAATTTCATAGTTACCCTGATTATCTTCAGGGTGATTCTGAATTTTTAATTTATTACTTTCCATTTGAAAGTTTCTTTCAAGATTTTTCAGAGTTACCTTTTAAGGTATTTTACAAATTTTTGTTGGGTTACGCTCATATTTCAGGGTTACCATAATATTTTTTCAGGATTGTCCTGGAACTTTAGGCTGAACATAAATGATTTCAAGGGTCATGTTAAGTTTCAAGATTGACCTCAAACTTTCTTTGGTGTTGTCCTGAATTTTTAGAGTTGTATCACAAATTTTCAGATAACGATTGAAATTTTCTTAAACCTTACCCATATCCTTTTATTTAATCTACCTGAAGTTCCAAACGTTTAAAATTAAACGAAAATAAAAAAATATGTGAATTTTTCGATTTTTTATCAGAATAAGAAGTGTGACAAACATTTTTTTGGGGAGCATCATTTTTGTTGTTACGATCAAAAATTGTTCAAAAGCAGCTAGAGAACTTTTTCCTCCTATATTTACTCATAAATTTTTTTCGTTCAATTTTAAACGTTCGGAACTTCGGGTATATTTTTATTTAAAAGTAATCTAATATTAAAAAAAATATTCTACATTCTTTTGTATCCAAAAAATGTTTAAGTTTTTGACACAATAGGAAAAAAATTTTGCACAATAGAAGATTGTTTTTCCTAGTCGTTACAAAAAAGCTCATTTTGCTGAAAAAGCTCTATCCAGAGCTTCTTCAATAACATTTCTTTCAAGTTTTTTGTAAGAATTCTGGACGATAATGAAAATGATGAAAAAAGAAGAAGAAGAAAAAACTTACAGAGGGTGAAACTGCGGTCCCACCAGTCATTTCTGCACAGATAAGCTTTGAGATCATCGGCTGTACGCGCGACGATAACAATTGGCGGCGCGACAACTGTGCGAATTCCGAGAAAAACTGTGAATATCGTGACGATTACTCCCAGTCGTCGAAGCAGCTGCATGTCCGTTATCTTGACGGTCTTCGCCGAGCGTACGCGAAAAATAACGGATATCCTGTAATCAAAAAATAGCGCGTCGCCCATCGCATGGTGCGAGATTGCCACTCGATTTTCCCGAATCGCTCGAATTGGCAGAACAAAAAAACGTTGGGGAATAACGTGTGAACAGTCATTTTCGCAAAGCGGAAAAGTGGTCGGAGGTTTGCTTATCGCAATTTCACATGGACTGGACTGGGCAATTTCGGTTCCTATTTTATGCATCGATGACTGAAAAAATTATTTCAGAGTCACTTCAAAACTTAAGAGTTAGAAGGATGATAATTTCATAGTTATTTCTATTTTAAAACAGATCAATCCTTTGTAACCAACTTACTTGTAGGAGAAATAAGATACTCTAATGGTTACAATATTAAAACATGTGATTATGTATTTTCCGACACCAACGTACTCAGCTTCGTTTAGTCATTAACGCGTCAAAGTATCTCGTTACTTGCTTTTGTATATATTCAAGAACGCTGATTATGAATAATGTTCTAATAACGTTGATAGTTGTACTTGTTAATGCGAATTAACATGTGATTGGATATTTTGATAATGGAAACTACGTAATTACGTGTATTTATGTACGATCAATGATTGACATGCTAAACAAGTAGCAGATTTTACAGTATTGATAATTTTCATACAGTTCTGACTCTAATAAGTTATTAGATGATTGGAAATTTTACTAGTTTTACAATTTCAACAGTTCTGACAGTTTTCTCAACAAAAGTCATTTTTTTTTCTCAACCACCAATTTATTATGACTGACGATGATTTTAATAATGTACAAAAATCTTTTTAAGTCACACTTGATTAAAGTTCAAATCCAGGTTCTAATCAAATCATGCAGATTGTTACGTTGTATACAATAAAAATCAAGCTCTAAGCGAGAAAACTTGATTCGAATGCGTAATTTTTCCAATTCATGTAACAGGTGTACGTAATCGAATACAGTTTTCGTGGAAACGTAGTTCAATTAAAAATCATACAATCAAATGTTTTGATATTGAGAGTATACCGCAGCAATATCCAAAGTAATACTTTTGGATATTTGATGATTTGGCAGATATTTTAAACTTTTGGAAAAATGTACTGCAAGCAAGAGTGTAGGTAAGACAGAAATTTTGAAATTCCTGTATTATTTCATACAATTGTAAACAGAAAACTTGTGAATAACACTCATCCTTCATAATTCATATACAAATAATTTTAAAAAAATGCAAGAAGAGTATATAAATTATCATCGAAATGAGGTATCCAACACAAAAAGTAATAATGATAAATAATGAAAATAAATAAGAATTACCGAAAATGATTTTACTGGAATCTAGAAAACGTAACGTATGCTTTTATTGTATGTAAGTTTTTTAAGTTGCCCAATATTCAGAATCCTTTATTTTTCTAACGTAAAAATAACAATGTTCCTGGCTTCAGGAGAATTATTTCTGGGACGAAATATTTATTATGTTAAAGTAAGATATAACGTAAAAAATAGAATTTAGAAAAATTGCTTTACTCCGGTAAATATTGGAGAAACTTATCATCGAGGAAATGCTTTAAATCTAAAAAAATTTGAGTACTGAACAATACAATTTCAAAAATCTACACAGAAACTCGTAAAAATACAGAAAATATTTTGAATTATACAAACACTGGAATAAAAACTTGAAAAAAAGGATGTATTGAAGTATTATTTTCAAAGAATCTCAAGAAATAGTAAAGATCCATCAAAGCTCAGATTCTACAGCATCAAGTTCTGCAAAAACATTTATGATAATCTACAAGAATTCTAGAATTCTATAAAAAATACAAGAGAACAGTAAAAATTCCTCTAAATACTCAAAAATACAAAAGTCTGTAAAATATTTGAAAATCTTCATAGATGTTTTGCAAAAATCTGTAAAATTCTGAACATTTCTAGAAATTTGAATTGTAAAACATAAGGTTCTCAATATCTGTATAGCGAATGAGGAAAATAATAGAAATTCAGAGAAATACTTAAGAATTATTTCAAATTTCATCAAAATAAAGAAAATAAAAGAAATATGTGAAACCTCTCAATACTCAAAAACTACGTACTGCATGAAATTTCTAAGTCTGAATACTGAAGCTTATGATTCTAGAAACCTATATCAAACTCTATCAAAACACCGAAAATTTCATTAAATTTTAAAAAAACAAGAAAAATACGTAAAAAAAGGTGAATATCTATATTATAAATATTGATTTCTGTAAGAGCAATAAAAATTCTCAAAACTGTTGAAATTTTCAATACTATTACATCGATTTTATAAAACCCACGAAAAAACTAAAAATCTATAGAAGAAATAAAAAGTACTACGAAATTTTAGAAACAGCATTAATTTTGAAAATTCAGGAAATATATCAAACTCTGAAAATCTATTTAGAGATTGTTTTCTCAAAATTTTACATAAATATTGAAAACTTTTAAAACTTTGATTTCTGGAGCATCAAATTCTAGATAGCTGTAAAGAAATCAATTATCTTATCAGCAAATTCTTGAAATTTTCTGAGTACTGAAGATATAAACAAAAAAGAACTTAAAATATGAGGAAAAAACTCATGTACAGTAACTTGAAAATCACAAAAATCGAATTTCATCAAACTGATTAGGTATATGAAAAATTGGGTATCTTTCAAATACCGAAATTTAAAAAAGTTTAATTTTTTTCCTGTACTTGGATTGCCAAAGATTAAAAATTATAGAATTCATAAGTTGAAATTTTTCTACCTACGCCCTAAACTGCAAGCATTTTAGAAAAAATAAAAATTTCCAATCATGTTGAATGTATCTCACACTAGCTGGCACCCGCGAGCTTCGCTCCGCGTTGACACTCGGTTTGGGTTTGGTCACTTGTATATTGAGTAGCATTTTTATATCTTTAATTAATGGATTAATTTTTATCATATGTCAAGACGAAGGTTGGAAAAGGAAAACGTAGTAATAAAGAAGATGTTTCCAGTAAAAATTTAATGTTTATTCGACAATGTGAAACCCTCAACTCTTAACAGTCTTTTCGCGTGTTGCTTATAAAATTAGTTCACTGAAATACCAACTAACATTAATTAACCTCATTTTCAAGGAACTTTGTGAAAGGATGTCCTGATTTGACATTGCACTTCATAACACAATAAACGTTGATCTCGTATTTCTATCATCACAGCGCATTATTATCAAGGTGTTTTTATCCTATTGAAATATTTAGTCAAGTAAATACAAAATTCAGTCGATATGATAACATGTCTCAGGTTATTTGAAGAAAACTCTTTAAAGGCTCGTGTTGAACTTAAAAAATATTATATCCAGTAATCTTCCCTTAGAGCGCGCTTAACTTAATAAAGACCTTAACGTCTAACACGTAATCAACCTAATAACTTACGCTAATAATATTTTTCATAGGTTAAAAAGTAATAGTTGTTACTGATAAAGGTTGTTCTGATACATATTATTTACTTTATTTAAAAAGTTCATGAAAGTTCCATTAATTTGATGAGGAGTGAAGAATTCCATAAAGGTGAAATAAACACGAATAGCACCAATATGATTTTTCATGACTTAAAAATGAAATAATCATAAGCGATAGATGAAGTTTCAATCAATTTTATTCATAAAAGTTGCAATAAAAAAAATTATTTTCTTATACTTATACTTCGTATAATTATTTATACTTGGTATAAAAATGACTTTCTGAAAAAACTTTTTTCGTTACTAAATCAGCATGTGTTGAGCCAATAAGAGGAAAATCGAATTAATCCGATGTTAATGAGTGTCGTCAACTTGAAAAATGAAAGTTATTGTTTATGAAAATATGTGTTGTTGATGACGGAAATTGCAAAATGTTTAATGCCATAAGAAAAACAGTAAAATTTACGTGTCACGGATATTCCCGCGAAAAGAAAAAAAATTTTCTTTTTTCCAAAGTCGACGTATTTCGAAATAAAAAATTTAAAACAAAAAAATTTGTTTGGGTTTTTCAAGTTTCTATTAATTTTTAACTACACCCTTGCTTTACACATATGAAACTATGTATCGTGTTATTTGTTTGACCAATGACATTGCGTGCTACTTTTAAGTTACAGTTACGGTTTTGAAAAAACACTGAAAAAGCCGTTACACTTTAGCACACATAAGTATAACCAGAAAAACTTTCGAAAAATCACGATCTGTTTTCGAATTGCCAAAAAAAAAAACTTTCAAAAAAAACCGTACGGTTTCTAAACATATCAAAAAGACTGTGAATAAAGAACAAAAAAGTTAATTTTACTTACGGCTGGCAGTCTCGAATTCGATATTCAACAGATTTCCACTTCACAATTGCACTTTTTTTTAACAATAGATAGATGATCAATAGATTATCAATCAATAGATGATCAACAGATTGTCACGTATGTTATGTATTTCTGCTGCTCTGTACATTTGTTTACATTTTACAAATCACGGACAATCAATAGAGTACCCGAACAATAATCGATATATCGTTAGTATGCTTGTCAACACGGTCAATACCGTCCGCCATATTGCTTAATGTATTCCACATGGAAACTTTGAATAATTATTATAAAAAAACCATGCAAAATTATGACTAATGAATGTCAAGTCGACACGTCCGGGAGCATGCATAATATGTATGTGAAATTTCATGACGATCGAACGCGGAATGTGGATTTGCACCCAGAACAAAGTTTTGACTTTTCACTTTTATATAGTAGATATAATGAAGTAATGAAAAACATTCTATAATAAATTAAAACCATTTTACTTTGTATAATCTTGATTCAATTTTTAGATCCTTTAGAGCAAAAATATCACATTCATTTTTTAAAAGTATTATTTTTTATTTTCTACATTTCTACAATCCTGTTTTTTCGAAAATCATGTGAAAAATAAATGATAAACGAACAGTAGCAATTTTAATGATTAAATCCACGACGAAAATCCTTCAATATAATTCCAACGACATCATCTTTTGCAAGAAATCGTATCGATTGTAAAAACAAAAAAGTCACTTCAAACACGGCGATAACCATTTTTTTTTTTCTGAAGTACGAAAGCAATAAGAGTGTTCGTTATTTCCAGGCAGCAGTTTTTTCCCGTGCTTAGCATTAATACCCTCGAGAAATGCAATACCTCTTCAGCGTCTTCCGTTGATGTATACAATTTTACGATGATATAATTTATTGTTCCCATGATACGAGCCTCGTAACCAGGGAAACATTTTTCCCGAGCAGTTACGTTCGTGTTTCATACCCGACGTCCACGAAATAAAATAGAATCGAATTATTGCGACATGACTTTCCATGTATGTAGCACACTCAGTTTCATTAAGCACCGAATTAATGAGCAACTAATATAACTTCTCCAAGTCCAAAATTACGTGTAATTAGATCATTAGAGAGTAACTGATCACCTGAAGATCCGGAGTTAAGACGCTCTGACGCCGTTACCGCGATGACATCCACATTATTTGGTTCAACACCCGCAAATTAGTTGATATTACTTGGGTGCTCCTCCGGTTTCGAGATATCAGGGGAACGTCAGTTTTCAAACGTGAAAATCATGAGACTCGCAAGATTAGAATTTGCATTGTTCAGTTGATAAATCTGGCAGTCGCCGGATCTGACGTTTTAGTCTCAGATTCCAGTTCATGATGTGAAGTAAGGGACAGTAAAAAATAAAATAAAAATTGTTCATTTGGAACAAAGGAATAAATCTCGAATTTCGAAATTTTTTACTTACGCAAGTCGGATCGAATATCTTTGGAATCAATATTTGATGAACTGTTTCTGTTTCTTTATATTTATTTAAAAAAAAACTGATTGCAAGTGATTCCAAGTTTCTATTGTATTTCACACTGTCCTACAATTGCTCAGCAAATTCAAAACATTCGTAGTGTGAAGAGCCAGTTTATTAGGCTCTTCGTTTTTCCCACACCTTGAAATAATTTTAGTTTCTCATGGTTTCAAAATGCGCTAACGAATTTCCGATTCTCAAGTTGTACCATGCATGCGGCATGTAAATTGATTACGTTGCGATTTCTGATTTTCGCAGACGTGAAATTGTGAGGTGTGGGAAGGCACGAGTTCTCACACTTTTTTTTGAAAGGTCAGGATTTTTGAGTTGTTGAATAGAGCGGCAGAGGTGTCGTCAGTTCAGAGTTTCAGTCAGAGTTTCAGTTTGAGTTTTGATTCGGAGTTGAACGGAATTGTTATCGTGAATATTGTTGATCGGGAATATCAAGTTTAATTTGATTCTTTGTATTTGAATATTGTTGATCGGGAGAACTGTGAAATATTGTTGATTTAACGAGGACTGTGAAATATTGTTGATTTAACGAGGACTGAAAACGCAAACCTTTGGACTTTTAAACGGATGGGTTTTGAAAACCTTTGAGAGAGGAACTTGAAGTCCCCTGTTATCACAAGAGCACAACACAAAGATAAGTGATTTGAGTCAGATTAGGGATTTCAGAAGTTGGGAATTTAAGATTTATCTCAAAGAATCGTTGCGAGTTCATTTTCATTTTAAATTATGAATTTATGTTATTTTATGAACTAAGTGAGTTTATATGAGTAAAAGGAGTGGAAGGAGTGTGTGAAAATTATTCTCTCTTTTCTTTCAACTTGTAACTTCCCTAAGGATTAATAATAATCGCATAATATTATAAAAGAATATTGATGTTGGGTAATTCATTCAACCTTTTTATCATTGATTATCACGCCAAGATTTCAGGGTCTTGGAGGGGTAATTCCTTCCAAAGGTCCTGTCTGTTGAACGAAAACTCAAGCCTATTCTGATAGGTTGAGTCGCTCGTCACAGTAGATTAGATTTTTTCGGGACTTTAATGTAATCAATAGAATTTCATCTAACCAATAGGTTGAAAAATAAGTTCTTGTCGAGTATTATTTCATAAGATGCTTTAAAATTCTTAAATATTTATCATCGTGCCAGATTTTGTACAATGTAAAAGTGTCTTTAAATTCCTCACTGTTTCCTTACTAAACTATTGTAATTACAATACGTGCTGCAAAAATAAAGGACCATTGTTCCAAGATGATTATTTTTGTATGTTTAACTACAAAATAAACAAACATCTAAGAATCTGAATTTTCATATCGAGTAAGAAGTAAGTAAAATGACTCTGATGTTTTTCCTAAATTTGTTGATTAATAAACATGTCAGAAATTAAAAACATTAAACTTTGGAATTTCTGAGTTCAAACACTTTCATATGTCAATATCGTAAACTGTAGTAGTAAAATATTCAAATAATGTTTTTATTAAAACAAAAAGAGATAAATTTTTGCTAAATTGAAGATTACGAAAGATGCACATGCTTTCCATTGTTTTCAGGAGCAGATATCCTGTTTAATTCTCTTTTAAAGGTTCCCACAATTCGATATTCAGGAAATCACACAGATTCACTAGACCATACAAATAGAAAGTTGTTCGAATGGATAAAAATAACTTTTCTGGAATTTGATTTTTCACACTTCAATGGAACATACGATTGATAAACAAACTGCCGAAATAAAAAATCTGCAAATTATAAATAATTGCGGCGCCTAAGTTATTATTCTTGACATAATGTTTCAATGAAAAAAAAAAAATAAAAAATATCTGAGGTAAACATAATTTTAATACTAGATTGATTTCAGAATTTTCCATTTAAAATACTGTATTTAAAAGACAAGTGAACTTGGAAAATTTTAATTTTCAAAATGTGATATTATGAATACAAAGATTTTCTAAATATTCGAATGAAACAATGTAATATTCAACAATAACAACATTTTTTAGATTTAAAAACTTGAGCTTGTATTTCGAAATTCAAAATCAGTCTATTTTTAAATTGATGCTGATGAATAAACTAATCGGCAAAACAAAATTCTGAAATTTCGTAGACTTCAAAAAGATAATATGGAAGAATCTCCGAATTTCGAATCATAATGCAGCAATATAGCATAAATTATGCCTTTTGATAGAGTTTAGTAATTCAGAGAAATTATGGAATACAGATTTAAAAATCCAAAATATTCCTAAAATTTTGTAAGTACTAGTACAGTACACTTTCGAAAAGCGAAGTAATCGTTTGCTCAAAGATTTCCTTATGGAGAGCACGTAAATATAAAAAAACTGAATATACAAGTCAAGAAAAAAACGGGCGAGAATAAAAAATTTTACAATTTTGATTCTAAAAAGTATGAATTGGAAGAAGAGCAATGGGGATTTTTAACAAACTCAATGACGTTCGAAAATTTATACATCTTTATGTTGAAAGACAAATTTAATGCAGCAATTTTTCATCATTAACATTGAATAAGTGTGAATATTTAGGGAGATTTATTATACTCAACAACATATAACAAAAAAATTAAAGACTTGAAAAAAGTACTGAATGGCCAGAATGACTTGGTCTCCAATCGAAATTATCTGTATGCATACAAATGTAAATCCACTATAATGTCCATCCCTCCCAACGTTTATCTTGGTATTTATGCTCCGTTTCTCCCATTAAATTACTACGGAAGATGAACTGATGATCGTATAGAATTGCCTAATTTATATTCATGCCTCCGATCAGAATATCAATTTCCAACCGCAGAAACAATGTTTGCATTATTCACACGAACATTGATTCTAATCCTACTAATTCTAGTCGTAAGCAGTCAAACCGAAATTTTCATTATCACTTCTATCAAGAAGAAATAAATATTATGCTTTTGACAATGAAATATCAAAAAATATCAAAAAAAGATGCCAATTTTTGTTATATTCAGATTGAATGATATGTAAAAAGTCTAAAATATTTTTAACAGTGAAATTTTAGACTTCATCTAAGATTATCATCAATAAATGCACATTTATTCTCTAATTCAATAATGAATCGATCAATAGGAAAATCAGTGTAAAAATAAATGCACCCTGGAATCCGCATATCTCGAGAACTGCAGTAAACCTCAAACCGAAATTGCCCGTATAGCCATTGTTACTCACCGCCATGTTTTCAGCATCAGCGCGCCGTACGTTAAAGAAAATCCGATTTCGCGAAACCAAACACGTAGCGTGCAAGTTACGATGTTCGGCTGAGGATACATCACGATGCTCTGCAACAATAAAGCATTGTAATTTATAATTTCGATAATACCATAAAAATATGTACGCAAGCCAAGTGAAATGTATTCGCGCTTTCCTATTTTTCGCTGCGTCGGAAAATTTGAAAATTATTGTGTCATCAATTTTCTCGTACGACCGCAGAACATTGATTTTCTATTGAAAACGTGAGATATGAGACCTTCGTATTGTTTATTTTGAGATCGGGTCAGTGCAACGAATAAACTTGGATTTGGGGCAGAGTGTTGCAAAATCAAAATCGATACCTTTAATGTCCATGTGGACTGAGAAATGGGGAATTTTGGAATTGGAAATCATTGATTTCAATGCAACGAAAAGAAAAATTCTAGTTTTATGTTCGAAAAATTAGGCTTTGTAGAAGTATGTAGAGAAAATTCTGAATCTTTGGTATCGAATATGATAATTGATGGAAGATTTTGTTTAATGTAACTTTTGTGCATTTATGGTATGTTTCTAAGAGTAAGAGAAAATTCAAAAAAGGAAAAACTTCTTCTGATTTTGATTCATGAATTTAGAAAGTATCAAAATTATGTGACTTCAGATGTTGATTATGATTAGGTGAAATGTAAAAAAACTCATTTAAATATGCCGAAAACGTAATTGTTTTACTGCTGAATTTTTTATGCTTATGAAATTCGCCGTTTTTGAATTTCTTAATTAGAGATTCGAAAAAACGAAATAAATTATATGAATGCAAATGTTTGTGCGGTTTTCAAATCGACGAATTTTCAATCATAATAATTGAAATATCACTTTTAATAAATTTATAACTTCTGAAATGAAATACTTGAAGAACTGTATTTTTTCCATTGTATAACATTTGATACTTTTCCTAACATTAAAAAAAAAATTATTTCTGTCTCTTTTCTAAGATTGAAAATTGTTTCGTTCTTTTGATGCAAATGGAATAAAAAATTTCTTTTTTTGCAAAATCGTTAAAATAAATCTCTTTCAAAATTTTTTTACTAAAAGTGAAAAGAGAATGCAAGCAATTTGCACGTGCTAAGAAATTGATAGAATTTGCAACTTTTCAAGAATGAAAAAGAAAATTTTGAACAATTTTTTTTAATCTATTGCAGAAAAATTCAACGATTTGAATTCTATCAGTATATAATTTTCCTCTTTACGAAATTCAAGAAATTAACGATATCAAGTGTACATATTTAAATATCAAATTTCAAATATTCAATGTCCTATGTAAAGAAATTCGCAATTTTTAATGTAAAAAAAGCAAGTTTTTTGAATAGGGATTTTACGTAAGATTGATGTTTTAATATCTATTTTATCTAATTTTTTTATAACGTACAAAATGAAATTCTATCCGTCAAAGTGCCTTTTTCGATTTAAAAAATTTCAATTCTAAACATTCAAATATGTAATAAAAGGATGTTTCTGATTTTTAAAATAAATTGTAAATGTAACCAAATAATTCGAATTTTATTCTTTGAGTTAACACTTTTTGAGGGTTTCTCGCAACTTTATCAGATTTTTATTGATTTCAAAAAAAATTTATGAAAATTGTCAGGATTAAGAAGTGTAGCCTGATCGAGTTTCAAACGATTGTTTAGAATATATTCCTCTTCATAAACGAATTTTTGAAAAAATTGGTGTAAGGTTTTTCTTTATTCAGGTATCAATATTTTCGAAAGTTTACCTACGTGCGAATGATAGCAATTAAAAATTTTACAAATGATACATCCATAAAGTAACTATATTATCAAATATTTTTGATGTCTGCATTATTTTTGTATAAAAAAAATATAAAATTATATACAAATCTGAAAAAAGTTAAACATTCACTGCCAAACCTTAGAAATTTTTCGAAGTTTATGATTAAAAATTAAGGTTTCGAAATCATAGAAAAATTGATATAATATTTTTCATAAATCAAAGATGAACAAAATTCTTGTTCACAGAAATGAAAATGTATAACCATAGCAGTAGTTATTAGAAACATCAGTATATATATATTGAATAAATTGTGAATCTTTCAAGTAAGTTCAATTTCAAGGTTATAGTTTTGCATCAGGATATCGAAACTTCATACATTTTTAAAATTTTAAGATCCGTAAAATTTCACATTGTTTCCTAATAATAATGAAAGTTTGTTGAAAAAAAATTCTAATACTTAATGCGATGTCAATTAATCTTGTTATGGGCTTGTGAAGTTTTCTGCTATTAATGACACTGTTTCTAAATCAAAATGTCAACATTTTTTCTGTATATGTATCTCTTCGAGTGAAGATCCAGCAAATCAAACTCTGAAGTGAAAATTTCGCTCCATTTGAATGAAATTTTACTTGTATTCCATTGTGATTTTACTCAAAAAAGTGAGACAAAAATACTCAAGTCTGATTTGCGTAATATGTCACTCGAAGATTTTCACAGAGTCAAAAAGAATTTCTAAAAAATTTAAATAACCAAAATATGAGTACAAATATATCCAAATCATGTTCTAAATATTTTTGGAATTAGCGAATTTAAGCAACTATGTACGAACGATGTGAAAAACTAAAATGCACGTAAGAAAAACTGTTATTTGTGAAGCTGAGTAACACAAAATTTTCCAACATTTAAAAATAAAAATACACCACGTAAAATCAAATGATGAAAAAATGATCATGAAAACAATTATGTTTCTTATAAAAGACAATGAAAAATACGAATGGGAATGAATTATCGAGATTTAACAATAAGCAGAAGAATATATAAGAAATTGTTAAGATTCTCATGAATTTCAAAATTTTGAGTAGACAAATTGCAAGCATAAAAGTATGTATCTGTGAGTCTCGTTTTTCGAAACATTCTTCCCTCGTACATCTTTTTACAAGAATCATCTGTACGTACGAAATATTTTAACATTTTTTGAAGATCACTTGAAGCCCAATTTTTTTGTATTACAAATTAATTTCGTGTACTTCATTAATCAATATTTTGATCTCTTGATAAGTCCTGATCAGGATCTTAACGAAACGAATACACAAACAAACAAAAAAACATATAAAAAAATTATTTATGCACAAACTACTTCAGAATTTTACATATTTCAAGATTCTACTTACTGAAAAATGTGATAGGTAATAAAAATGTTAAAAAAAGATCATTATCAAAATTATTTCTCCACACAAACTAATCTTTTCTCATTTTCGGTAATAAACCCGATAGACAATTTTGGACGATGGCATTAAAATTTAAGAAAGCATCAGTCAATGAACTCTTAACTTTGAAAAATTTGAAATTTTCTAAAATAAGGACAACCTCAAACTGAGAATACACCATTTTCGACCCGACGACAACAATACGTTACGGTCAGTTCCGATTTCGAGTGCGTTGCACCGAAAGCTTGGAAATGTTAAGTGTTCAGCGTGACAAACGATGACGAAGCGAATTTAACAGTCAATAAGCCGCAACAAACAATCCTTTGGCACCCGCTAGAAATTTCGCGATACGCTACATTTGGAGAAAGAGCTATCCTATCGGTAGTTGCGCGCTCACTACACATCTTTTCCGCGCTAAAGTTGCGGCGAACACGCACGTCACGGCGTTTATTACGCTCGGGACAAAAATGTCCTCGCGTATGTGAAGATAAAGGATTTTTCGCACGCTGAATAACAAGCGTTCCGCGTCCAATTTCCGTCTCGGCGAGTAAAACAAGTTCCGAAACAAAGCGTCACAATTTTTCAAATCTGATGAAATATAAAAAACAAAGAGAAACATTTTGTCGATTATTTTGTAACTAAGAAATTACTAATTTTATACTGGAATACTTAATAACTAATGAATATGAATAAGATAATTTCTAAAATATTCGATCTTGCAAAGTTTCCCCTAAAAAATTTTTTACATACAAGCCTGTAAAACTAAAACCAATCAAGTTCAGATATCATCAAATTTCCAAAACTTCATACACGACGTGATCTTCTGGTAAAATAAATTAAAAGGCCAAAAAAAATTGTACTCACCGTGCAGTAAATTAGAAAAGCCCCCAAAACAATGAAGCGAAGGAGCACTGGACTGGCAGCTCTGACAACCTGAAAATGAAATATTCTCACTAGCTATACACATCCAAAGAATTCATTACAAGTTTTTCAAATCTTTGTCAAAGGATTTCCGCGACGTAACTCGACAGTGAAATATCGCGAGTTTCCTACGCTCAACGTTGCATATTTATCACGGCGAGAAATTCTCGAAAAACTTTATTAAGAATTTCCTCGTATCGTAAAAAGTAAAGCAACAATAACGAGTTTCTATTTCCAAGTCCCTCTAACTTTCCATTTCAGCTGGATGTCATTCGGAAATTTAATCAAATTATACGGAAGTTTATCCAAAATATCTGCCTCGAAATGGAGATCTGGCGAGAACAGACGTTTATACAACAACCGCTGTGACGCCGTATTGTTTTAATAACATCCTCACGAGATTATTAAATATCGTCAGAACCTGAGGTGCGTTTGCATTGGCGTGTATATTGCTCGATAAATGGGAAAATTCTCAATTGAAGACAATTCATTGAAATTCAGCATTCGTGGATTGATTCATTAAGATGCAAATTTAGCTGTAAGGAGGACGTTAGGTGTTACGTGAATCAAAAAGTAACGAGCTTTTTTCGGGGGGTGGCAAGTTACGAGAATCATGCTAGAATCAAACATTACTGATTATTCTCAATTTTCAGAAGTTATAACATTTAGACAACAAGAGGTTAATTAGGTTTCGTGTAATTTACAGAAAACTGAAGATGTCAATAAATGGTTCATTGTTTTTCCAGTCTTTTTTGCAGTTCTAAGTCATTTTATCATTTTTTTACAAAACGGTTATTTTTTCATTTGCGACAGTTCTCGACGATTATGACATCATTTTCAGTTTGACAGATGAATAGTTTTGTATGATTTAGACAATTTTGATATTTATTAAGACTGTTTCCCAACAATTTCAACACTTGTAAACAAATTTAACAATATAACAGATCAATAAGATTTTCGAAAATTTATGACAATTTGAACAGAATTTGTAATGAAACATTTTTCAGAGTTTTGGAATTTTCACTATATAGTTTTAGCAATTCTAAAATTTCTAAAACTCGATATTTCATAAAATTAAGATAATTTTGGAGGTTGATAATTATTGTGAATAATTGCACTACGGTCGTTGCAGAACATAGATAAAAAAAATTTTCCGAAAGGTTTTTTTGGAAATAATAAATTTCCTCTGGGATTTCATTATTATTTTTCATTTTTGGGGAAATGGTAGGCGGAGAAAAATTTTTCAAATTTTTTCATTTCGGGATTTCGAAGTTCTATAACTTTAAGAGCCCAGAGTAGCACATATTTCATGTTTGTGTATTGTTTGATAAAATCCAATTTTTGCGATTTGGAAGTCACTGAGGTGCAGTTTTTTTTCTGATCTTATAGGATTGTTCAAATTTCTTAAGTATTTGTACTACTACAAAGATTGTTTTATACTATAGTGGATTTCTTACCAGCTTTTATAAACGTGATTTTCTAGGAATCAATTTTTTGAAAAATTTTAATAAATATTCATTACCAATTTCGAGATAATTTCTACTAAATATATATATTTTTAACGATTATATAGCTTTGCTCAATTTTTTGTTTTATATGTTACTTATAAAACTTTGTAGTATTTTCTCGTAGTTTTATATGCCTTATATTTGTACGAACCAGTAGACTTATAGAATTTTATGCAATGGTATTGA
The DNA here is from genome assembly GCA_028476575.1 of Platygaster robiniae. Lineage (NCBI taxonomy): Eukaryota > Metazoa > Arthropoda > Insecta > Hymenoptera > Platygastridae > Platygaster > Platygaster robiniae. Next base: position 28,684,737 of record CM052020.1, on the reverse strand, counting down.
AATTTGCAATAATTTAAGTATTCAGATTGATTTTTTAGAAACAGAATCTTTCACACAGATTTTCAGTACTTTTCCGGATAACCTTGGTCCTTATAAAGACCGTATCAGACATTTAAATTTCTTGTAAGAATTTCATTTACACGTAGATGACCTTATAAGAAACTGAAATTTCTTATGAAAATTAATTGATAAATTCCCATGAGAAAAAAAACCTAATGAAATTTTGTAGATCAATTCTTTACGAGAATTTTTTTTTTTTAAGGTTTTTATAATGTTACCTCAAAGGAACTGAGGATCTCATTAGATTTTTATAGGATCTGTAAATAAATAGTTAAATTCTTTTAAGAAATTTCGTTTTTTTTATGAGGTTTTTTATAAGGATCAAAATCACTGGGCTAGTTTCCTATATTTTTCATAATAATACAATTAAAAGAATTGTTGGTTGTAATAACTGTATAATAATTGAATTGAAAGTATTTTTGTAGTTTTCTATAAAAAAATTGTAGAACTACATTCTTCATATTTCAAAGTTGAATAAAAGTGTGTGACAGTCATATTTACACAGTTTTTAGTATTTCTCGCATTTTTACATTGTGTTAGAAACTTTGAAGGATTTCCCAGTTTTTCCAATAGATTTACGGTATTTTATTGGATTGCTATATAGAGTTCAAAAATTCGATGCTCTGATTTTCGTTCCATTTTTTGTAATTTTATATAATTCTGGTATTTTTGTTGGTATTTTTTTTTGTATTCATAAGATTTTGTTGCATTTTCTTGTTATTTAAATCAATTCTTTAATATATTCCTATTACTTTCAGTATTTCTTAGTAGATTGTATGATTTGAAAAATTTCCAGACAAACATATACTAAAACTGCCAGAGGTGATAAAAAAGCTTCTACTGTTGTAAGGAACTAGCAGAAAATTTTCTACCGATTTCCATAACGAATTTATTTACATAAACTTCACTTTGAACTACTATGTTAAGGAATTATAATGCATATTAAAGTAATAGAACCTCATTACAAAATAATACGTTAATTTTGTACCAGTGACAGCATCAACTTTATGATATCTATGTTTTTTTAATCGAAATGAATTATCGTACCACGGATTTCGCGCTCATCGTACTCATTATTAATTAGATTCGCGAATGAACATCATACGCTTGAAACCTGTCCACGAAATTCAGAATTAGAGTATCCTGGAAACGTAACAAAAATAAACAAGGCGCAGCGAAATACGCGCATTTCGCTCAAAGTATGTAACGTATGTTTGCACGGGCGTAGCAACATATTGTGTCCCGGATTCATATGTAGTCATACTGTAGCCCATGATTTATCCACGTTTTCGTAAACGTATACAATTTTTGTGACAAAAGAAAAAGTGTTTGTACAAAATGAAATTTTAGAACCTTCTACAAGATATGAAAACTTCAAACTTCTGCAAAATGGTTAATTTTTCTTGAATCAAATATATGTGTCTCCAATCGATCATTCAACAGTGATTCTAACTTGAATATTAAGTAATGCTCATTTTGCAAAAACGCTTTCGTCAATAAAGAGGAATTCAAAATCGAGAGAATTCATACCGAAAAAATTCTCTCCTACACATTTATTAGGTCATCCAATAGAACGCTCTATCGAATCCAATTCCTTTCCACATTTATTTCTACGACCGCGTGAATAATTGAATATTGATACCAATAAAAGTTATCAAAACCATATTATAGAGCAGTAAAAAAGTCATGTGGATGAAACACACTGCTGGTTTTCATATCCCGCGGGAAAATTCCAACAGTGCGCTGCGAATCGATTCATAAGAACTTGCTTGAAACAAAGTCTCAAAAAAACGTGCATTTTTATCATCCAGTATTGGAGTGAAGCGAGATTTTTGGTGCTTGAAATGAAACATTTTTTGAGAATGGGTTTTTTACAACTTGATTATTTCTGTAGCGATATTTCATGGTCTGCTATTCTTATGGCATACAGCGTGCTTGAAAAATTTATGATCGAATTCAGAAGCGTTCAAAAAGTTAAAACTTTCTAATCATTTTTCAAAACTAAACTTGTCAAAATATTCATCGATTACTTCAGAATTTTTTCTGATGTTAGGTCGTTTCTTAATATAAAAACATTCTTTTAAGGATTTTGTAGAACTATTCATCACATTTTCTGACTAATTGCTATTGATTGTTCAAAAAGGATTTTCCGGAATTATAATACAAGTTTAAAAACTACGAATAATTTCTTATCAAGAAAGTAACTTTGGGAACAGAAGATCAAAATTCATGATTACATATTGCTATTGTGGCTTAGAAAAAACTTTCTGTGAAAAATTTTTTTCTCGCACTTTTCTAGATTTATAAATGTTTTCAATAGGGATGGGCGATACGTATCAATATATCAGAATATCGATATTTTTTCCTGTATATCAGAACTTTTGTATCAGAGAATATTTGAAAAGATGCTCATTATATCGATATTTCCGTTTCAATGTCAAAAGATTTCGCGAACTTTTTGCATGTAAAAAAAAAAATTTGACAAAAATGTTCGTTTTTACCTTTACATTGAATGATCCCGATTATTAAACATTTGGGTCGGTAATTATTGCAAACTACAATTTAGTTCTTCCTTTTCAAATGAGTTGAATTTAAATTTTAATGGTTACATGGCCCATATGAATGATAGTCTGTGGTTTTCAGATTAAAAAATGTAATTGCAAGAATTCTTGCAATACGTTTCCATTCTTTCATAAAGATGTTCTCATAATTATTTTTTTAAGAAATGAATATATACATTTTAGAATCAATATGAAAGATTTGATCAAGAGCAATAATTTTGAAAATAAAATATAAGAAAACCGATTAAATGCTAGGAATCTATGAGATAACTGTTCTGGGAAAAATTGGTATATGTATAATTAAAACCGATTCATTATTAAATACAAGAGCATACAACTTGGAATGGAGATAAAAATCTATGAATTACTAAAAATATCTAAATCTGCTGACGAACTATACGAAATTCGATAGAATTTAATACATAAAATACAAAGAATACAAGGAATTCAAAAGATACGTCTAGTAAATGCTGATTATGAAATTCAGGATATTAAAAACACTTTGATTCTTAGAGCTTTTGTGATCAGAAATCTTTAAAAGAAAGTGTGAAAATATCAAAAATCTTCAAATTTGCAAAATAATCGTAAGATAACTAATGCAGAAAACAACAAAAGTTACTAAAAAAACTAGAAATTTTTTAGATGCCTACATGTACTTATTAATGCTTATTTAACTTTTTATGTTATACTATGAAAAATCTGGAAATTATCAAACTTCGATTCCTTGAGCATTCAATTCTAGAAATCATTAAAAAAAAAATCAATTTAATTACTAGAGAATAATTTAAATCGTATGAATTTTCAAAATTGTACATAACACCAAAATTGCTTTTACTCATGTTTCTTTGAAATTGATAAAAACGATTGAATTATTTTGAGTTTCCGATTCTAAGAAATCGAATTCTATAAATTTAAGAAAACAGAAAGGAAAAAAAAACATAGAAAATCTCTACAATTTTATAAATTCGCAAAAATATGTAAAACTAGAAATACGAGGTTCTTAAAATATAGAAAATTACCATAAATGAAGCTTTAGAGTTATAGATCCATGAAACGATTAATAAGGATACTGAAAAATCCTTCAAATCGTGAATATTCTTACTGAACAAATATAAATAACTTTTCAATAGATTGAAAATCCTTGAAAACACTGTTTTCTGAAAAATCCATTCAAAGACGAGAAACTGCAAAAACTGTGGATTCTGAATGACAAAATTATAGAAATCTATAAAACAATCGTAAAAAATAGAAGTTTTTTTCGAAAATACTATAATGTTCTCCCGAATTTCATAAATACTAAAAGTCATAAAAAATTTAAAAATATCCAAAATCAAGGCAGATATGATTCTTTTGAAAATTGATAACCTACAAAAAAAATTCTCGACTTTAAATCAGATGTATGTGTATAAATCCATAAAAATCAGATACTCCTGAAAATTGTATAATTACTGAAAAAATATGAAAAATACTGTAACTATCTTTGACAAAACTTTTAAATCTATCAAACCTCTACGATACATCAGCATATGGACATTTCCTTTCCTGTGAATCGATATTGAATATCAGATGATTCCAATACTCCAAATGAGCTAGTATCAAAATTTTTTCCTTCTATTTCCATCCCCTGTTCTTAACACGAAAAAAAGTATCTCATTTCCATTGTAAAAATTTTTTGTATTCATTAAAACTTATTATCAATAGTTTCATTCAACTTCTCTTATCAAGTGAATTCCACTTCAAAGTAATACTTTGTTTTCGAGCTTTATTAGGGCTTAATCGTGGCCTGATTCGTAATTGGGTCCATAGATTGTACCGTGGAATAGGGTTGGTTCGTCGGTCTCACTCGACGAGTTGTGTTTGGCAAAATGTCAAGTGGGCGGCACGATTCCTGTCCTCCGACAATCAAATGGAACGCCACAGTCCTCGGCAATTTTAGGGAACAATTTTAGGGTACATCTCACTGCGCCGCACGAACATAGTAAAAGGAGCAGCCCATAACGTCTTTTTTCAAGTAGCGGTCAGCTTTAACTGACCCTGCATTTCCGCACAGCAAAAAATTTGGAACGACGTGAAAATTCTTGCTTTTTCCTATTTTTTTTTTCACCATCGCCAGAGATCTTGAAAGAGTGCCTTGTAGATACGGAAGTTGGACCTAAATGTCCTCGAATCAGGAGAATTGATGTTCTCGCTCTTCATTGGGGAAATCGAAATTTTTTGAGAAAAGTGACGGTTTTGATAAACGTGTTTTTTGCGGTTCTCAATCTAATGTTTATAACGAGTTTTATAATGAATGTAACATATAATTGATTCAGGAAGTTCAAGACACAAAACATTACTTCAGTTCCAAATGCATTCAATGTAATGCAAAACCCGTGTTACAAAATACTCCGCCTATTCCAGATTGAGAGTTCAACATGTTCGGTGATCCTATCTTACGTCTTTTAATTTCGGATAAAGTTGAAATCCCTCCGAATACCTACGGCACTGCAGTTACAGTATCGAATGTTGATGCATTGCTTCCAACAACTGTTTTACGAACTCGTTTTACGTTCCTCGCTTCCATTCTAATTCTTTTTTCATAGCTACGATTTGTGCAGTCTAAGTACGAGCCTTTCTTTTTCCCGCAAGTAATGAGTTTTCGGTAATTGTTTGCATGTTAACTTTCGATTTGCAGTAAATCTTTAACCACCCCTGACGTTTACGGTTCTACTGAACTAGCGATCTTTGGATTTTTTGCAAGGAAAATAAATTGCCGATCAAAATTTTTACAGGATTTATTGTTGGTAATCAGTTGGACGAGAAAAAAAATTGTTATCGTTAATTTTACCTGTACTGTTGAAGAAACGAACACAATTTGTGGTAAAACATTGAAGTAAATAATATGTATTTTTTATTAAAAAAATTTTTTAATTGCAATAAGTGACATTTATTCAAATTAGAAATAAACAAATCATCAAATACTTCTGAAATATCATAAGATAGAAACATATTATGATAATAATAATAATTGAAACGAATTGCATTTACAAGAAGAAACATTTTGATATCGATGTAAAGTAGAATATATTGAATAAAAATGAAATGCCATTTTTCAAAAATTTGCATACTCAGTTTTATATCACTATATTTCAAAATTCTAAAGTTTTTCTTCGCTTCAGTTATTCCATGCACGAGGAACTCCCTTGTCTGACCAAAATTTAGTTCGACTACTTCTTACGTAAAATCTCTCGAGAAACAAGGCTATGTAATGGAAGAATTCTGTCACTCTATGCTGGATTTACACAAGGAAATATCGTCATTTATTCGCACATTCTTAGAGGTTTGATTTTTCTATACCCAAGTACTGAAATCACTTTTCAGTAATATTGTGAGAAATTTGGAAAAAGGCCACGTGTGTGAGCGAACTTTACAGAAGATTTGTAACAAGCTAAGAGAGTTTTTTTTATTGAAAATATAGTCTGAAAAACCATTGTATTCCTTTCTGTTACACTCAATGACAGAAATAAGGTGAATAAGAAAATTCTGGAAACCTTGTTAAACGTATTTACAGAAACGGTAGAATAATATTGCATTTACTAGATAAACTGTTTATAAATTATGCTACGTTTCTCGATTAGCGAGCTGGGCGATCAATAAATAAAATGTCAATATTGATAAATTATTTGCTTTTGAACGGTCGTTTCTACAACATTTAAATCAAATATGTATCCATTTAATTAAAGCTTGATTTCAAAGTTGGGATATTTACCAGGGAAAAATTACTTGATAATTATATTATTCTCCACACTGGAATGTTCAGAAACATTAGCAGATAAACATTTGTGTACCGGATTTCATCATGCACATCAAAAAGAAACTTTGAATAAGAGAATTATAATAGAGTAATATTTTCCCGCGTTTTCTCTGGAAAAAAGCAATACGTTTCCTACACAGAGATGTAGGATGTTTAATTTTATAATAAGTCTAGGAAACCAGAAAATTTCAAAAACGCAATAGACGAATTAAATTCATACATTCCAACCTTATTCAAAAACTCTACAGTTCTTGTGTTCAAAGAAACTGCTGTTAGTTTATCGAACGTGAAACGAACCTATATTCATATTATCTTATTTTAAAATTAAATAAATGAATTTCGAAAAATAAGAGAACATAATAATTTTTATTAACAAAAATTTTATTTTTCGCTAAGTACAGTAATCTGAGGAAAGTAATTGATTAGATAGAATATAAATTGAGCATTTTTATAAATTTTTATATTTTCTGAAAAATTAATGCAAATTTTTATCTGATGGTGAAGAATTTTTTTTGAATTTTTTCCCATTTTGATTCTTTGTATAGTAAGATTTTACGTATAGTAAGATTCACTTTACCTATATTTAAAAATGTAAAACTTATTGTATATGCATCTTCATAAGAATTGGTGTGAAAATGTAGCTAAGTGTTTAACTGCAAAACCTACTTGGTCTCTAAGTAAATCTCCTATTTATTTTCTGATTGGATAAACCAATTATATTGTAAGAATCTAATTGATTTTCTGGTTTCAAAAACCAACTGGGTAACAAATAGGTCATTTTCAACTGTGAGTGCTTCAATTATTCATATTTCTAATTATGTAAATAATTACATTTGAGATTTATTTAAGTTATTAATCGTGAAGGAAATCTTGAGTTATTGATGCGATCTATTCCCACACAAACATTTAACGAAAACATTGTTAACTTAAACAAAATGAAATTAATTTCAGGCATTAAAAAACTTGACAAGAAAAAAATGCACCAAATATTAATGTTTGGCTAAAAAAAAAAAGATCGAAACAAAACGATTGGGAAATTTCAGTGACTAAGGAAATAACTTCAAGAGCCGAAACTATGATTTTAAAGAAGATTGAAATAAATCACACAAAATTACTAAAATTGGCAGTTTACAGTGCATGATTTGAAATTAAATTCCATTTGTACTTCCAATTTTGAATTTTTTTATTTTCCGAACGTCATTCAGCAATGATTCATTTGGTCTTTGGCACTACATTTCAAATTTATAATCGTAAAATTATAAAAAACCTGCAGTGAAAATTAACATTGATTTTTTATACTTTTCCAGTACACAAGTTTTATTCCAGAAAATGTGAAATTGAGAAATATAAGTTCGTCATGATAGAAAGGGTTGATGGATCAATCAATTGAAAGAAAAAATGTAATTATTAGAGACCTCAAACACCATACTCCGGAAATTTCAGAAGTATTGTAACCGTACTAAGTATTATCATTTCACGTTACTTTTATCAGTCTCATTATGTTATTAGAGCGATTTGTAATTTTTAAAGGAATGTTCTGTATTTAAGAAATAAATCATTTTCAACTTTGTCATTTTCGAGTAAGAAATTCTATATTCATAATTTTGAATGGAACAGAGTGGAATATTAGTAATTTGTGCACAAATATCGACAAAGAATATTTTTACCTTTTTTTAGAAACTTTCACAATTGAAAGCGTTAAATTTTAGAAATTCATGTGAAAATATATGAAAATACATAAAATCTATGGATCTCAATATCTACGGCAAAATCTATAAGATCTATAGATTCTGCTAGGAAATTTTATGGAAAATAATGAATAAAAAATTCGTTTGTATGTTAAATAACACAAGACAGAAGTCAAACTTCAACAAATAGTATATTACGTAACTAGGACCTTAATTTTATTCTTACAATTACCTGAGTAAATATAAAATTCGCGTCCAAGTTACGTACGATTTTTTGTGTACCGAGGACTAGAAAGTGAGTTTAGAGATTAGGAACTGGACGAGAAACTAGTTTTCTATGTCAGAGGTACATACATAAAATGAATTATCGAACACACAAGCCCGTGAAATGAAGGAAAGTTTAGGAAGTTACCTAAAAAATTATAACGCGTTACGCTATTGTTACAAAGGTGAAAAAAGTAATTCGTTACGTTACCGTAACTTGAAAAGAAATAGTAACTCGTTTCCGTTACCGCTTGAAACAAGGGACGTCTCGTTACTTTCACGTTACTTTTTGAAATAAATTGAATCCATATAACAAGACACTGAAAAAAAAGGCTTTAAAAAACAATATCAAAGTACTCGTGATTTTGTTATATAGAAATTTTTTATTTCAGATATAATAAAAATAGTAATCCTTACTTTTTCCCCCTGAATAAAAATCAATAAGCTTGGTCAAATTTTTGTATTTTTTCCAAGTTCACGAAATTTCTGAATATGACATTTGATTTAATGTTAGCCAGAAGGAAACATTTGCAAATTTGAAAAATTTTTGAGAGAATTTCAATACTTACCTAGATTTTCAGAATTTTTGAATTTTTTTTATTTTTCAGTATGTATAAAATCTTGCACGGTTTTCTAGTATTTTTTTTGAATTTGACTATTTTTCTGTACATTGATACATAGATTTCAAGAATTTCATGCTCCAGAGTAGAGGGGCTAGGCGGGTTCTGCGTCACCCCACTCCTCCTCCCATCGCGTGACCCCCCCTCCCCCCTCGCGCCCCCTCCCCACGTCGGTAAGGTAGGCCTCCCTCCCCTCCCCGCGTCGGTAATGTAGGAATCTAATATGGTGGCGGTCGGTAAGGTAGGAATACTAATGGTGGCGGTCGGTAAGGTAGGTGTGCGGTCAGTAATACCTGTAGTCGGTAATACCTTCGGTCGGTAATGCCTCAGTCTTTTTGTTTTTGTTTTGTTTTGTTTTGTTTTGTTTTGTTTTGTTTTGTTTTTTTATATTTTTATGTTTGGTTTTTTTGTTTCATTTTTTTTTTTATATATATCTTTTTTTTGTCGATTGCATTTTTTTTATCTATATATAATATCATTTTTTTTTTCGTTTTTTGTTTGTTTTTTTGTTTTGTTTTTTGTTTTTTAATACATTTTATACATTTTTATTACAATTTTCGTTGAATATATAAACTTATATGCGATGTGAGTAACTTATTAACTATTCATTCAAAATTTCCACCTCATCGTCATCGTCCGACCACAGAAGCCCCAATTTCATCTCGAGCTCTTCTCGGTTTTCCAACATTTTTACTCTCTGGGCTACACGGCCAAACAAACGCTGCAATTAAAATTTCTGATTAATTAAAATCTTATATTTTCAAATCAATTTTAAATTCATACTTACAAGAACGAGGTATCCATCTTTCAATTCATATGTAGATCTTTCTATTTTTATTGGAGTATTTAACGAAAATTTGGTATAGTGTATTTGAATCTTGCGCACTATATTATTTTTTTTTTCTTCAGAATACACCCTCATTTGCTGAGGCATGATCACCACCAAATTTCCAATATTAATTCGCCACAAGTCGCAAAAGTTGTACTCCATTGTCATAATGAATTTTTTTAGATTGTTTGACTGATTTAGTTTCGAATCAAATTGAAGTCTTGAAAAAATATGCATTTTGTTCGAGCCTATTTTTTTCGATAAAGATATTTGGAAATGAAATTGAACACCGCGCGCGAATTCATAAACACCGCGCCGCCTAATTACGCCGCCCGGGCGCGTTAGCTTTTTGTATATTTCGAAGACGAGTTGTAATTTGAACACCTCGCGCGGATTAAAAACACCACGCTGTTTAATCTCTCCGCCCGTGCGCGTTATCTTTTCTTGCGTTCCGAAGACAACGAATGATTAGAAATCATTCTTTAAAAACTTCAAACACACTTCAGCAAATTAAAAGCAAATTAAAATTATTTCGATAGCTCATCAGTAGAAAAGTATATCAATAATATTTATATGCTGAGGGAATTTTAAATTCAGTTTTTTCATATCTTATTATGATTAATGATGAAAGTGGTTGATACCTTCAAAAATTATCCCACCGTTGATAATTTATCCATAGTTGATAACTTTCCTTTCGTCGATAAGTTGCCATAAGTCGATAAGTTACCACCAGTCGATAAGTTACCTTAGTCGGTAAGGAAGATTTCTACTATGAAATAGTGATTGATCAGTTAGGTAGGGAACTACTTTACCGGCACTACAACTAACCTTCAATTGTTGTATCACCTCGAACTTTATTGTTACGATGATGTAATAATACTCTTAAAACTGAACCTACGTTTTAGTTCCCACGGCGTCATATGTGACTGCGTAAATGTAATTCGAAGATCGACCAATTTTTTTGCAATTATTTATGTTTAAAAAGTTCTAAAAATATGACACCAAGATATACTTTACACCATTTGTTTATAGAGTTGAGTTTCCATGTTTAACTGTAATTCGAACCTCGAGCAATTTCATGCAATTATTTATGTTATGAAAGTTCTAAAAATATGACACCAAGATAAGATTTGCTCCATTTGTTTATAGAGTTGGGTTTCACTGTTTAAATGTAATTTGATCATAGCTGAAAATAGATCTAGTTGTTTATATGAAAAATTGCTGCGTAAATGTAACCCGAATCCTTTGTTTAGAAAAGTCGTCCGCTGCGTAGATGTAATTCAATCTCATTGAAAACTTTCAGCATTCTTATCATTTGTTTACGAGTCGGTATCCTTTGATGTCATCAAATTTATGACATTTGTTATCTTTGTTTACAATCTGACTTCCGCTCCTAGATGTAATATGATAATGATGTTTTTCGCTGCGCAGTTGTCCTTTGATACTTTTGTTTACACTCTCTGCGCAATTGTAATCTGAGTATCCTGTTTTGAACTCTGCGTGGAATTCATTATTTACAGAAGCTATTGCTCGTTTCTCAGAACTTCAAAGTCAAAACTAAATTTTATCTTTGACTCATATCGAGCAGAGTAGGAGATGATGACATCATCATTCCTCTATATAATAACCTCCGATCTCCCCACCATCAGTCAGTCACATTTTCGACGTGAGCGCGCCGCGTAATTTAAAAAGTGATTGTGAAAAGTGAATATCTGTAGTGTTTTCAAATTTTCTACACGACAATGTGGTTTTTTTACATAACAATGGGGTTTTTTATACCAGTAGTGTTTTTCATATCTTTTCCTCCGCCTGTTGATAAGGATGAGGAAGAGGAATTTTTGATTGAATTGGTAAACAGATTCGAGGAGTTGACTCTGCTTGAACTTGAAATTCAGACACAACGCGCGGCTCTATTGCAACAACTTCACGCTTTGGAAGCACGCGTCGATACAACCTCTGCTGAGCAAGACTCTCAAGAATCTTAATTAAAGCGAGTGAGTTCAACATCATAGAAATTTTCAATAGTGAACGATGTCTGAAAAAATTTTTTTTGTAACAGTTATTTATTTTGGAAAACCTTAGCTTTGTTATTTTAAACGATGGCTCCGATAGAGTTATTTCTACGGTGTTATTTGAAGGAAAATAGTAACGATTGTAGTTCAAGTGATTATAAGGATTCTATGTTTACTTGGAAACTAACTGCGCGCAAAATAGACAAAAATAATATTCAACCCATTGTTAAGTGTCGTGCTCACATTGGCTCTTTTTCCGAGTGGCGTGTGGCAGCAGTAATCTACAAATATAATAGTGGACCTTTCCTTGATGAGTTTGCGCACATTTTTCATCCTGATAGTGAAGAATTATACCTCCCAACAGAACCGACATTGGAAAACGGTTTATTTCTAATGAAAATCAGCATATGCTATCACTTGTGGAGTGGTGTCTCTGAACATTATTACAATAAACAAACCGGTTTTTTTGTAAACGGTTTTAAAAATTTACTTCTCGCAGGAAATCAATCAGACTTTTCGATAATTACTGCTACACGCAAATTCAATGTACACAGTGCGGTCCTAGTAGCTCAATCAGAATATTTCGAGACTCTCTTCAAGCATTCGTGGAAAGAATCACATGAACGTAAAATCGTAATTGACGAGTTCCCTAGCGAAGTCATTGAAATATTTTTAACATTTTTTTATACTGGTAGTGTTGACTTACATAGGGAACGTCTCGATATTACTTTAAAGTCATACGGTGCCGGCGATTTATTTATGAATTATAATTTTCGAATGATATGCGAAGAGGCAATCATTAAACGAGTCGTTCCTGATAATTTAAAAGTTATTGAAAAATATTTCACCATCTTCTCAAATGTCAAAATTCAAAATGAAATCCAAAAAGTAAGAAAGTTTTTACTATATAGAGAGTGCGCGGTGGACTTGGCAACAGTGTAAAAGACTTGACAACAGTGGGCTGCAGACTTGGCAACAGTGCGTGGTAGAACTAACAGCGACTGCGGCGCCACCGGGATATATAAACTTCAACTCAAGTCCAGGAGCGTCAGTCTACCAACGGGGGACTATCGAATAAAATCTCAAAGTGACATTTAGTTTTTGAACAATGGCGGAATCAAAACTCAGCGTCACACGGGGTGACGCTGCCGATCCTACAGTGTTGAACAATGACGCTAAAGCACAGATCAAACAATTGCGCGAACTGAGTGAGAATAGTTCGAGTGCAGTGAAACTTCAATGTGCGCGTGCTATTCAACGATTACGCAGTTACATTGTCCAGTTGCGCGGTTCACCCGTAAGTGGAGCTGGATTACAAAATGGCGTACAATGGGAAGATCTCAACAGTGCTTTCAAGACACACATCCGCACGGGTGTCATAATCAACTTGCGCCACCTGGACATTACCAAGTTTTTGTTGGAAGCTCAAGAAGTTTTCGTCACCAAAGTGGAAGAAAGTCTGAAGATCAAAAACGCATTAAAAGTCTACACTTCCCTGGATGGAGAATTCAGCATTCTCAAGAACGATGAAGAGGTCGTTGAATTGAAAAACTTTGACACTCGCAGCGTCAGCATCACGCAAACAACGGATCTCAACACCTGGTTTGACGCCAACGTCAGAGATTCATTGTTGAAAAAGATCGAAGAGTTTCAACACCAAGGATCCGGATGGACGCTGCGTCGGATCGTGAGTCTCGGTGTGCATATCAACAAATAAAATCCTTTGCGAGCGAGTTCCTTCATCGAACTACCAAAGACAATTCAGAATAAAAAGGCTTGCGTGAACGTTCAAAATTTTGACGATGAGTGTTTCAAATGGGCTATTCTTTCAGCACTTCACCCAGTTGACAAGAAAGACAGAAATGTTAGTCGCATATCAAAGTATAGATCTTTCGAAAATGAATTTAATTTCGAAGGAATTTCTTTTCCCGTTATGCCAAAGCAGGCACCTTTATTCGAAAAACTCAACAATATTTCCATAAATATCTACATACTTTTGAAAAACAAAGATTTTTCAGTGGCTCCTATCCATATCACCAAAGAAAAGCAGAACAGGCATATAAATTTACTTCTCATACAAAATCATTATGACGAAGATGAAGAGGGTGAACCCCTTCGCTACCATTATGTCTGGATTAAAGACCTTTCACGCCTTGTCAACAGTCAACTTTCTAAAACTAACAGCAAACATTGGATTTGTGACCGATGCCTTCACTACTTTCGAGATTCTGAAAAGTTGAGGAATCACGAAATTGATTGCAAAGAAATCAATGATTGTAAAGTGAAATTGCCAACAGAGAAGAACAACATCCTTAAATTCAACAATCACAAAAACAATATCAAAGTTCCATACGTCGTTTACGCGGATTTTGAATGTTTGTTGAAAAAAGTCATTCCGAACGAAGAAAAAAACACTCGAGTCGTGCAAGTGCACGAGGCTTGTAGCGTTGGCTACTATGTACAGTGTAGCTTCGATAAAGGACAATCTCGCTACGCGAGCTATCGAGGCCATGATCCCGCGCAGTGGTTCTCCGAAGAGTTGGTGAAACTCACCGAAACAGTCCAGGAGAAGATGAAGACTCCTAAACCCATGGAGCCTCTCACTCCAGCAGAGAAGGAGATTTTTCGAAAAGCTGACAACTGTCACATCTGCAAAAACTCTCTAAAAGGACAAGTCAGAGTGAGAGACCACTGCCATCTTACGGGCAAGTTTCGAGGTGCGGCTCATCAAAAGTGCAATCTTCTCTACCAGGATGCGCTCACTATTCCGGTAAGATTTTACGTCATTATATTTTTTCGATAAAAAACTTAAAAAAGATATTTATGAGCATATAGGATTGAGCGTACTATTTAGATTTTGAAAATATATCTCATGTAACAAGGATTCAAAGGTAACAATTGTGGTTTTTTCAGATTATTTTTCACAACCTAAGCGGTTATGACAGTCATCTTGTCATCAAACAAATCGCCACGTGCATCGAGGGACGCGTCACGCTGATTCCATAGACAATGGAAAGATACATCTCCTTTACGAAACATTTTGAAGCCAACAAGATTTCCCTGCGCTTCATCGACTCGTTCAGGTTCATGGCCTCATCCCTGGACAAACTTGCGTCGTACTTGGAAGATGACAAGAAAGCCATCGTAAAGAGAGAATTTCCCGATCTCGACGAGGAACGTTTCAAACTCCTCACGAAGAAAGGAGTGTTCCCATACGAGTATCTGGACTCTTGGGAAAAATTGGAGGCTACCCAGCTACCTCCCCACGAAGCGTTCCACAGCATCCTGATAAACGAGAACATTTCTGACGATGACTATCGGTAAACAAACCATTTTATTACCATAACCATTTTGAGTATTATTTTTGAGTTTAAGGACTTGAAAAAAAATTCTTTTTGATTTCAGTCATGCACAGACCGTCTGGCAGTCCTTCCGAATTCAGGACTTGGGCGAATACTCGGACTTATACCTGAAGACTGATGTCCTCCTCTTGACCGACGTTTTCGAAAACTTTCGCGAAAGCTGCCTCGCGTCTTATGGACTGGATCCTGCGCACTACTATACAACGCCAGGATTCAGCTGGGACGCCATGCTCAAACACACGGGTATGGAATTGGAGCTACTGACGGATATCGACAAGCTCCTCTTCGTCGAACGGGGGATTCGAGGAGGAATCTCCCAATGCAGTCATCGATACGCCAGGGCCAACAATCCCTATTACGCTGCGGACTATAATCCACAAGAAGAGGACAAGTACCTCATGTATTATGATGTAAATAACCTTTATGGATGGGCCATGACGCAATGCTTGCCTCACGGGGGATTAGAGTGGGTTGAAAATTTCCAACAAGATTTTTCGTGGGATGTTGCTGATAATGCGGGTGAAGGTTACATCCTGGAAGTGGATCTTGAGTATCCACAAGAAATTCATGACTCCCATAATGACTTGCCGTTTTGCGCGGAGCACAAAACTCCACCCGGTTCAAAATGTAAAAAGCTCTTAACGACTCTTGAATTGAAAAAGCGGTACGTCATTCATTACAGAAATTTGAGGCAGGCATTGCACCACGGACTAGTTTTGCGTTGCATTCATAGAATATTGAAATTTAAGCAATCTCCATGGTTAAAGTCTTACATTGATTTAAACAGTGAATTGCGTAAAAATGCAAAAAATGAATTTGAAAAAAATTTATACAAACTGATGAACAATGCAGTTTACGGAAAAACCATGGAGAATGTTCGAAAACGTGTTGATATAAAACTAGTCATGCAATGGTTAGGTCGATACGGCGCAGAAGCCTTGATTTCAAAACCAAATTTTAGCTCTTGTACGATTTTTGATGAGAATTTAGTTGCTATTAAATTAGCTAAACTCGAGGTTACAATGAACAAACCAATTTATATAGGTTTCTGCGTTCTCGACCTATCCAAAACATGTCTTTACTTTTTCATTACGACTTTATGAAACCTGCAACAAACGCGAAAATCCTGTATACCGATACAGACAGTCTGATTTATGAAATTCGAAATCTCGACCCATATAAAATGATGAATGAAAACAATGAGCACTTTGATACGTCGGATTATCCCTCCCCAAATCGTTTCGGAATCGAATTGAAAAACAAAAAAGTTGTAGGTCTCATGAAGGACGAATGCAACAGGAAAATCATTACTGAATTCGTAGCATTGAGAAGTAAGATGTATAGCGTTCGAGTTGAAGGTCAGGATCGAATTAAGAAAGCCAAAGGAGTCAAAGGATCCGTTGTAGCGAAAACAATAGATTTCGATGATTACGTACATTGCTTGTTCAGTGAAAGTACAGAGTATCGCGTTCAACATCTTTTTCGATCACATCTGCATGAAATTCAAACCATTAGACAAACAAAAATCGCGTTAAATCCATATGATGACAAGCGTCACCTATTGACAACTACAACCGACACTTTGGCTCACGGCCACTATAAAATACGGGAATTGATGGATGTCGACGAGGAGTTGTAAATATTAGTATGCCCTAAGCAAAACTAGAATTATGACAACTGTTTAGAATAGATCGTGGATTAGGCCTGCTGGGGATACCACGTAAAAATAAAACGCGCCATGAATTCTACCACCCCATGCGAGCGGGGCTCTGGTGGTGCGGAAATGGATTCAAAGTAGTTGCTTGTGGTAAATAAAAAACATATGCTATATATTTCGTTTTCTTTATTGATTACATATCCTTCTCATTTATCCAACTATTGTGTTCACTATCAAATCCCAACCACTTTACAAACACTTTGTTCCCACGTTTACGTAGCACTTTCTCAACGAGGTATACATCAGGATGCTGCACTTTGGTAAGTTCTTCTGTGTAGAATCCTCCTTTGATCTTGATAATCGTTAAGCTTGTACGTCGTTGGATATGTTGGTTTCACAGCAGCGATGGTGAATATTTCCAGCGTCCAGTTCGGTGTGTATCCCTTCTCAAAGACGTGCTTGTACTTGCTGATTCGGACTTTGTCACCGACTTTGAATTTCCTCTTCTCTTTCTTTTGCTTGATATGGTAAATTTCATCAAGCAGGCGTTTTTCATCAGCTGCGACAACATCTTTAGGCTTCATCTTGATTGTTCGATGCTTGGTGGCGTTGTAATTTGCTATCAAATCAGGTAAGATGTCGATCCATTTGTAATGTCCTTGGAGGGAGAATCGTTTCCACATCCTGCCCTTGAGTGTACGATTGAAACGTTCGCAGATGGATGCTTTCATACCGCTGAATGTAGAGTACATGTTGATTCCATGTTGCTTCATAAGAGCCTTAAAGTTTTTGTTGTAAAATTCTTTGCCTTGGTCGACGTGTAGATTCATGGGTTGGCGATCCTTGAGCGCAGTCTTCATAGCAGCGGTGACGTCGGGTCCATTTTTGGTTTTTATTGGTACAGCCCAGACGTACTTGGAGAATACGTCGATGACGGTGAGCAGAAACTTGTAGCCTTTATCCTTGTAAGCGGTCATGTCAACGAGATCAGCTTGCCACGTCTCATCTAATCCACGCATATCAACATGACGACGTCGATAATTTCTTCTCGCTGGTTTATGAATTTCTTCCACTAGTGCTTCCTTGAGATCCATGATGTTCGGAGGATGATTGTCGAATGGATTACTCGTAGACATTCTCTTTAGGTGTTACATCGATAAACACTTCCTCCTCGATACGTTTCAAGCGAGTTTGAATGGCCGAAATGATTGTAGAGTTTTCAGTCATATGCTTTTGATACATGTTTGCCAAGATTTCCAACGATTTTTTCAAGTGGTCAATTTCACTCGTTAACACTTCTTCGAAGTCAATAATATTTTGATACGAAGCGCCTTCCGTCTCGTAATCACCCTTTGCGACGTTGACTAATTTTTTATGTTGGAGATCGTAATGACCTTCGGGAGTCAATTTGAATCCAGCACCAGGTGGTCCACGTATGCCTCGGTTCTTGGTCAGATGTCTTCCGAAAACGTCTACACTCGACATTGTGTAGGTTGCGAATGAGGCTTTATACTCCAAGTTGCTCAATATATAATCTCAGCTTCTCTAAGTTCTTCGATAATTGAGTTTATTTCGTTGGTGTGACTGTTGTTTCCGGCAGCTTGAGATGCGAGAATCAGGCGTAAGCGATCAACGAGCTCGTTCGGATCGTCCCAATGCACGTAGTCGATGTTCTGTCCACGATGAACCTTATTGTACATAGCTCCTCCTTTTTTGGCGATGTAGTTTAAGTATTTGAAATCTTTGCTTCCACGGGTACTCGAATCCGGTCGATAATTTTTCTTGTCTGCGTTTGTTTGACGCACAATTTTCTTATAATTTTCCATATCACTTTTCGATAGCATGGAGTCTTCCGGATCTTTTTTGAATAACAATTCAATCAATCCAGGCGTCTTCTTATACTTCACATCTTCGACATGAATTGCATCATGTGTAAAACTGATTCGTGCGTTTCCAATGAAGGGTCCAGTTTTCAGTAAACGAACTCCGTACTGTGTATCAAATTTCTTTCTATGATTCACATTTTTCATCATCGTTAAGCACTTCGTCACCGTATCAATTACAGCTGGCGAGCTACTACTGCCAGGTGAAAATGTTGTATTACCAATCGTTTCGTTCAAACTCTTGAATTCTCCATCGGATTGCTCAAATGAATCCTTTTCCCGGGTGATTCTGCCTCCATTGTTGACAATTCCGGCACTTCTTCCTTGACTTCTTCTTTCTTCACGCTCATCATTTTCACATCT
The DNA here is from genome assembly GCA_028476575.1 of Platygaster robiniae. NCBI lineage: Eukaryota > Metazoa > Arthropoda > Insecta > Hymenoptera > Platygastridae > Platygaster > Platygaster robiniae. Next base: position 28,665,645 of record CM052020.1, on the reverse strand, counting down.
TGCGGTTTTTGAGCTAATGACTGCAGTGGATCGATAATTGGTTTAAAAACTTCATTGATCGACATTTCTACAGCAGCTCTTCCTTGCTTGAGCAGACGATGTTTGCGTCGAATAACTTCACTGGCTTGCACAATTTGATGCAGTACATCTTTACGTTCCATGATGTCGTCTCGATCGTAGTTCAGGTAATACTGATGCTGTCGTTGTGTAGTCACTTCAATTTATAGAAGCAGTCGAATCCTCTCCTGTATCGACCTTGATCAATGCCACTATCTTTGTCAACGACGAGAAAACCGTACTTGTCGTTCCAGCAGGTAGCACACAGTTCCCGAAATTGCGTAAACGGCATGTCCGTGTTTACATGATCGTCGTAAACATGCTTCAAATTCATGTCATCTTGACGAAACAGTACGAGCATATTGGCGTTGTCTCTCACCAAGTGTTTGGGAATGCGAGCGTAAGTTTGACAGAGATAGAAACTATCCACATCGTGATGCCGTCCCATGCAAAAGTATGCACGTATATTGTCTTGTTTTTCACATGCCACGTCCTCGAATATCATCACAGAGTTTTGCTTGACGTTGTCCACACTGACGACTCCCTCGTTGTCACTATACGGAAAATATCCCACTCCTTTGACAGGTTCGATGATTTTCTTCAAGTATTCGTACTTGGGCTGGTTGAGCGACTTTGAGTAGAGGTAAACGTTTTCAAATCTCAATCCGTTGGGATGCGTTATGAGCGTGAGAAGAGCGTTAGTCTTGCCACAATTCGAAGGACCGCAAATTATAGAGCGAACTGTGTTTGGTAGCAGCTTTCCATGACGTTTGATTTTTTCCCGCCTCTGCGTTACATTGTCAAAGTTGATGACAGGTAACTTGATATTTTGCTGTGTAAACTCCATGACTGCTCGCGCGCGTCTGATTGGAAAACCTATAAATACCTGGCTTTTATAGCCTCGAGCTCAGTCGAGCAATGGCAGTGAGAGGTAACGGTCTCGTCAACACTCTCGTAAACAAGCTACCCGTCGAACTTCACATACCAGGCTATCAATTTTGCGGGCCAGGTACCAAGCTTGTTAAAAGATTGGAGCGTGGAGATCGTGGTATAAACCCTCTAGACGCAGCTTGCAGAGATCACGACATTGCATACTCGAAGAATCGGGAAAATCTAACAGCAAGACACGAAGCTGACAAGGTTCTCGCAAAAAGAGCTATCGTACGCGTCTATACCAAGGATTCTGGAGTTGGAGAAAAAGCAGCTGCTCTTGCGGTTGCCAGCATCATGAAAGTCAAGTCAAAACTCGGCATGGGCCTGAAGAAGAAGATGAAGAAAATGGTGAAGAAGAAGAAAATTCCGTTGAGAAAGTCGTCAATGCAGCGAAAATAGCAGCAAAAGCTACTGGATCCATACAATCAACTCTGAAAGCCGCACGTGCAGCTGTGAAAGAAGCTGGAGGGAAGAAAAAAGTTCATATACCTCGTGTATTGCCTGTACCGAGCAAAGTTGGAGGCATTTTACCAGCCTTTTTACTACCTATCTTCGCGGGACTTAGTGCAACAGGAGCATTGGCAGGTGGCGCTGCTAGTATCACTAAAGCCATCAACGATGCCAGAGCCGCCAAACGTCAGTTGGAGGAATCAAAACGACATAACCTCAAGCTGGAATCGATCAGCGTGGGAAAAGGATTGTACTTGAAACCGTATGGAGCTGGCTTGAGACTGCATTTAAAAAACGTGTAGAGCTACCGAACCGACCACTGACCGATGTAGATTTGTTGAAGTATGTGAAAATTCTTCAAATACCACATTTCCGAGGCGTATACATGAGAAATGATTTGCCGAAGAGTATAAAGAAAACTGGAGCTGCCATTATCAATTTGGATTCTAAAAATGGTCCAGGAACGTTCTGAGTCGCTTATCGAAAAACCGACAATCGAGTTATGTATTTCGATAGTTTTGGCAATCTACAACCACCTCGAGAACTTATGGATTACTTCGGTGTCGGTAGCATAATCGAATACAATCACAATCAATATCAAGCCTATAACGAGATCATCTGTGGTCATCTGTGTCTGGAGTTTCTAGTGAATAAAAGAGTTGATTACGAGTGAATACACGTCAGTCTACTAGTAACAGTCATGGCGGATTCATTGACGCTTACACTCTCAGGAGATACTTCCGTTTTAGAGGCAAATTATTTCCCCCCAATTGAATTGTTCAACCAAAAGAAATACTTTTTGGGGCTGGTGGAATTTTTAACATTCAATTCTATCCCTAACATTGACGTTGATAAAAATAAATTTTACATTGGTAATGATATAATAACAATACCTTCAGGAAGCTACGAGTTGGATGATATAGAAAAATTTCTAAAGGAAGAGCTTCCACAGGATACTCAGCTAAGTCTACGAGCAAACAATAGTACACTACGCAGTGAAATTCGATGCAATAAAAGTATTGATTTTCAACCTGAGAATTCTATTGGTAAATTGTTGGGCTTTGATCCACGAATCATTGAAGCTAATGTGACACACAAGTCTGATTCGCCTGTAAGAATTCCCGCTGTTAACGCTTTACGAGTCGAGTGCAACATAACTACGGGAGCGTATATAAACGATAAGAAAGTGCATACCATCCACGAGTTCTTTCCAGTGGTACCACCAGGATATAAGATCGTTGAAGTGCCAACTCACGTCATTTACCAACCAATCGCCGTACAAGCAATACATCATCTGCAGCTGCGTATTGTTGATCAAGAAGATAAACTTGTGAATTTTCGAGGTGAAGCTATCACCATCAGACTACATGTGAAAAGTGAATAAAATGGGAATTGTTTACGGAGAGTATAAAAGTCCAGCAACATGTTCAAAAACCATCAGTCATCGCAAACCTCTCAAACAGCTCACACTAGAGAACGTCCAGTTCCTGAAAGGTCTCGGTCTGAGAATCCAAAGAAAATTTGCTGCCTAATTTGTCTTATACCATGTTATCCGTCGAGAAGAAGATCGTCTTCGATGAGTCTGTAGCGCAATATGAAGTCCACGCACACCAGCCCTACGCTTCATCAACGTTTAACAACAACGATGAAATCCGCATCAGTATCCAGAATCAAGATTCGTATATGCTACCCAGCAAAAGTTCGCTGCATATACAAGGAAGGTTGACGAAAAACGATGGAACGACCGCGGTTGAACATACATCGATTGTGAACAATGGCATCTGCTACATGTTTGAAGAAATGCGGTATGAGCTGAATGCTATCGAGATCGAAAGAATCAAGAATGTCGGTCTCACAACAACGATGAAGGCCTACATTGCACAAACTCCAACCCAAGAGGACATGATGGAAAATGCTGGATGGATCGTTGATGACGCAAGAGATGTAACCGACGCGAATGGATATTACGATATTTGCATTCCACTGAATTTCATCTTTGGATTCGCTGAGGATTATCCACGAGTTATCGTCAATGTCAAACACGAACTCATCATTCTGCGAGCCAACACCGACGTCAACGCGATCACGCAGCTTGCTGCGAACGAAGAACAATACAAGCTAACCATCAACAAAATCGAATGGTTAATTCCGTACGTCAAAGTTTCGGATTTGGAGAAAATTCGAATGCTGAATTACATCGCTACTGATCCTACCATCGCCATGAGCTTTCGGAGCTGGGAGCTGTACGAGTATCCTCTACTACCTCAAACAACCAAGCATGTATGGAGTGTGAAAACATCGACTCAATTGGAGAAACCGAGATACGTCATAGTGGGATTCCAAGTTGGACGAAAAAATGTGAGAACTGGAAATATGAGCAACTTTGACACGTGTAATTTGCGTGATATGAAATTGTATTTAAATTCACAATGTTTTCCTTATAGAAATCTTAATATCGATTTTCAACGAAACCAGTTTGCTACGTTATATGAAATGTTTGCGAATTTTCAATCATCGTACTATGGCGGAAAAAATGCTCCATTGTTAACAAAAACTCAATTCAAAGATAATGCGCCTCTCATCGTAATCGATTGTGCTAAACAAAATGATTCTTTGATCACTGGTCCAGTTGACGTCCGTCTCGAGTTCGAATCAGGCGCTAATTTTCCAGCCACGACTACTGCATACTGTCTTATTGTACATGATCGTATCATAGAATACCAACCAATCAGCGGCGTTGTCAGAAAGATATGAAACGTTTGATTGTATCTACTACGCATGCGCTGTATGTACTCGCGAGAGCGTTTCTTGGTCGTTATAAATTTCATAATGTTGAACGTATTTAAGATACTTATCAAAGGTTATAGATTATGTTTAAGGTTATGTTTACATGTATAATTAAGTATATAAATAAAAGATAATTACTATACTTTAGTCGTAATGGATAAGTCAAACGATGAACGTCGTTGTCTTTTAAATGATTATAAATTGTCTGACAAGTATAAGCCTATGTCGGATAAGAAGGAGAAGGATGAGAAAAAGCCTGATGTCAAGTATGTGAAGTTGAAGAATTGATGTGTTGGTGATGGTGGGGATAAAAGGAGGTGGATATGCGAGAGCGCGTCAGTGTATCAAGATGAAGTACATCGTCGATATGCAGAGCTTTCACTTATCCAAATTTATCATCAAGGAGCTCGCCGTTCTGCGAATGGATGGCATCATTACTACCACACTGTTTGAACCACCGTGCAGCTGGGATGAATTGTCTCCGCGACAGAGAAAAGTGAATCAATGGTTGACCAAGAATTACCACGGTATCCCATGGGACGCTGGAGATGTGTCCTACGAGGAACTCAATCAAGAGCTCAACAATCAACTCGAGGATGCTAGCTTCATTTTCGTGAAAGGCGTGGACAAGAAAACCTGGTTGCAGCATCATCTACACTCCAACCCTGTCATAATTGACATGCTGGAAATGGGCTGCCCTTCGCTCGAAAAGCTGCGCGTCTCCGCGTGTGAATTCAACGCGTATCATCGACCTGTGCAACATCATCATTGTGCCGCGGAAAACGCTCGGCGTCTCAGGATGTGGTTAATGGAAAAATTTGGCGATACACCATCAATGAAGAGATCTTTCACTCTACTCTCGTACACCGACTCGTTGCACAATCTGGATTCCGAGGATATCGCTGCACTGCCACGAGAATTTTTACTTTACTTTCGGAAAAAATGTATCGCTCAAGCTTGGGTAAAGTTGCCTCTGAAATTTCAAAAAGATACAGACTTTGTTAGTTGTAAGCGATGTGAGAAGCATTGGAATTCAATGTATTATGATTGTGTTGGTAGCGCTCCAATGATAAAAGATTGTTATAGTTGTAAGAAAGAAAAATTGTAATTTTTTTTGAAATAAAAAAAGGAGGGACTAACATGATGGTTGTGTCTCACAGCAAGGGGCGGGGTGGGGCCCCTTGTACAGAAAAAATTATTGTTGAATTTATTTCAGAATATATTTCCAAGTGAAACTGAAGATTGAAAAAGGTTTCATTCTATTAATAGATTGTGACCTCATTGTCTAGGAATGTGATTACGTAATTTCCAAGAATTATCGTGCAGGTTTGAGCCTGGTGACGTCATCATTTCTGGCGACGTGTTTAAACTTGTCGTTATGACGTCAGAGTATCAAATTACTTCTACGCAGTTCTATTCGGACGTTTCAAGGTTAACGGAAAGCGTGTTTGAACTTGTCGTTATGATCTCATCGCATAGGAATGTGATGACGTAATCGTTTTCGGCGACGTGTTTAAATGTTATAACGTCATTGTTTAGTCTACGCTTTTATCAGAGTATCAAATTACTTCTACGCAGTTCTATTCGGATGTTTCAAGGTCAACGAAAAGCGTGTTTGAACTTGTCGTTATGATCTCATCGCTTAGGAATGTGATGACGTAATCGTTTCCGGCGACGTGTTTAAACTTGTCGTTATGACGTCAACGCTTACATAACTGCTTTCACATGGCAACAGCGCGCGATCGCAGCGCCATCACTACTTATAAGTACGGCGTTCCCGAGCGGGAGCGTTAGTCTGAAGCCAATTTTCGAATAATCAGCATGGATTTCTCAAAGCTCAACAAAGTTGCTCATACTGAGAGTTTTCTCCCAACGCGCAGGATTGCACAGTTGGAAATCAACAAAAGCCACGCTGTAACTGGAATTCGCTCCGTTGCCACTAGATTTGGACTCAAATTCATCGTCACTCTGGATTCGACATTCGAGACTTTTCTACCAGAGAGGCTCTGCAAGATGCTACGAGAAGATTCTAATGAACTACTCAAACTCGAAGAATCTGCAAAGTCAAAGAATCCAGTGGAGTTTCGGCATCTCGGAGGGAAATTCAACGCCTGCGAGTTTTCTTCTAAAGAATAAATGCATTGTTCATGTAAACGTCGTAAATTGAAATGTAAAAATGTAAAAAATGAAATAAAAAAAACAAAAAAAATATAAAAAAAACAAAAAAACAAAAAAATTAAAAAAACAAAAAACGAAAAAAACAAAAAAATTGAAAAAAACAAAAAAAACATTTCGACATGAGGTATTACAGGTCGCAGGTATTACCGAAATGAGGTATTACCGACCAAAGGTATTATCAACATAAGGTATTACCGACTACGGGTATAACCGATCGCACATCTACCTTACCGACCGCCGCCATTTGTATTCATACCTTATCGACCGTCGCCATATTAGATTCCTACCTTACCGACCGCCTCCATATTAGATTCCTACTTTACCGACGTGGGGAGGGGGTGGGGGCCTACCTTCCCGACGCGGGGAGGCGGGGGGTCACGTGATGGGAGGAGGAGTGGGGTGACGCAGAACCCGCCTAGCTCATCTACTCTCCAGAATTCAAAGTTCATCAAATTATTTGAATTTGAGAGGATTTTCCAGCATATAGTGTCTATGAAGATTTTCATTTCCTTTGCTTTTTTTGATACTGTTTCAATTTTTCTTCGATTTGAAGGACTGTTCAGTATTTCTGAAACTATTCGTAATTCGATGATAGAATGTTGCAGAATTTTCTAGTATTTTTGCATAATTTCTGTATTTTTATCATATAAATTGTTAAATACATGTCAAAAATTTTGAACTCTAGAATTTGAGGATGATGAAATTTTCCATATTTGACAAGATTATTCAGAAAACAGTGTCTCGAGAGATTTTCCTTTATACCAGTACTTTTTGTATTTCTTCAGTTTTTCTATGGTTTCAAGGATACTTTAATATTCTTATATATTGCTGTATGAATTTTTTTAATTCGAAAGACTTCCAATGTTTTATATATTATATTTACGCGTATTTTTGTTTACGTATTTTCTTTCTGTATTTCTAAGTATTTAAAAAATGTTGTCGGATTTTTGAGTTTCTTAAAATATATCTCTTTGAATTCCCGGAATAAGATAAAATTGAAAGTTTAAAATTTGTGAAGTACTTCGATTGATTTTCCAGAAAACAGTTTCTTTATAGACCTCTGAAATCATTCACAATTAAATTTTGTCCAAATCTGCTCATTTTTCGAAGAATTTTCTGCCATATCTAATGTGCTATTTTTTTTTTTTTTATTTGATTGAAAAATCAAGATGAGCGATATTGGATACCCCCCGAGTAACAATGCTTTTACATTTTGACCATTTTTTTTCGATTTCTGGATCACTGTGCGGAGTAAGGTTATCCTGGTAATTCATTGATAAAAACTTTTTTTTGCAAATCAACACTGTAAAAAGTATATTCAGAAACGACAATTCTCATACAGTCTTTATTCCTTTCGAAGTTAAAAATTTTGCATGTACAATTTCATTAAAAACCATATTCCTCGCACAAACTTTTATATTGTATTATGATATTGCATCTTATAAATATGAGAAACTTGAGAAGAATTGCATGAACATACTTATAATGAAAAATTTGCAAGTTGGTAGAGAAATCGAAGCAGTACGCTAGAAAATGCAAATCCACGCAATTTCGGAACTTGGTATGAGAATTTTCTCCGATCAGCTAATTTAATATTCGTTTTGCTTGCGTTTCCTTCGGTTCTGCTAAAGTTCCAGGCAACTTTTTTCGCGAGAAAGCGAAAAACTGAACGGCTTAAATTCCGAAAAAAAAGTTATTCATCAATTCTTAAATCGGAACTGCAAATTAAATGATGCAAGAAAAAAAAACCCATTTTTTTAATTTTTAGAAGCAGCTTGTCGTTTGAAAATTTTACCCAATGAAAGATAAATGAGGAAAGTTATTTTGAATTCTTAACATTAATAATAAAATGACTACCCCTTCACTTTCTACGTACCTGTGCAAATGTAAACAAAAATGTTCAATAACTCTTCAATATCGATTTTCATCCATAGTAAAACCAGCTTCACGATTAAAAACAGATAAGTCAATAAATAAAATGACATAAACCGTCGAGAATCTGGAATGCGAAGCCTTGGAACGACGTACTTTGTAAAAGAGCCGAGCAACATGATCGCAGTCGACGGGGCTACAAATGCACTCGCGGCTGTGAATACTAACAAACAAGAAACTCTATCGAAGACAGAGCTTGCAAGAAAAGAAGGGAAAGAAAGTTTTTCGTCGTCGTAAAAAAAAGGCTTTTCGCGAAATTTCGCCACATAAAGCACTTTTAGGGGAATAAAATGGATTGCGGTCCAAAACCTGAGAGGCTTTTTCAATTCGAATCTTTGTATGAAGTCGAGTCCGGATATCGAAAGGTGTTCGTGTTCCGGGCAAAAGCGCGACTGAAGAAGTCTCTGAAAAGCGGGAAAAACCGGAAGAAAACGCGGATTAAGGATAATTCAACGCCCAGTTCCAAAACCGCGCGAGTTTCCCAGAGTTGAGCCACAATGTTCTGTCAAGAATTTGAAATAGGATTCCTACATATACTGGACTTTATACTTTTTAGGTTCTTATACTGCCTGTGTTTTAATGCAGTCGTTGGAATCGCATATTTTCTAGCATTACATTGTGAATTTTTCTAAAAAATTTTATGTGTCTCACTACTATTTCATGTAAAATAGAATCAAAATAGAATGAAAGGAAAAAAACGATGAATAGTTATACCAACTTTTTTTGCGACCATTCATCCCTTTTTCGACTTTCTGAAAATCACGAAAATGTGTCCTTTTTCATTTCGCAACAAACGAATTTTCCCTTGTTTGTCGCTAAAACGTATTTTGATCCCCGTGTCTGCAAAACGAGATAACAAGATTGCTCGCGTTGATTGGTCGATGCGCTTTATTTACCCCCGTGATGTCATGAAAAGTCGATTCGATACTACGCACCTTTTTTCAGCAGCTCGATTATTCCAAGGTCCACAAGTAAAGTTTGCACTTTCGTTCCCGAATCGCAAATACTTGTTAACCTTTCGCGCATTGTACTGTGAAGTTGGACGATCATAACCGGTTATTGCATGGAAATTGAGGGCTTTGTATTCCATCAGCACGAAGCTGTTTAAGGGTTTTGAGTTTGGGGTCAATGTAGTCGCGACGCATAGATTTTGTTGGTCACGTCGTGTGATTATATGGAACTGTCGGTTAATGCTTACACAATGTAATGTACAATCAAATTCATTAGGGAATGAAGTATGAAAAATATGTATATGGTAACGTTGGCATACAATATTATATTATGGAGTTCTTTTGAAATGATTTTAAAGAGACAATAAAATAGCAAATTACATAAATACAAGCTTTAAATTGAAAGAATGAGTTCTTTTCAGATAATTTATATATTCACGAAATAAGCACTTCTAACAAAATTGAGTGTTTCAAGTTTCTGAAATAAATTTAAATAAGTTAATGACAATAGGAAGAGATGACATTTCAATTTTACATGCATTACTGTTGAAATAGTTAAACAGAAATCTGTCATCTTCAATACGATCAAGGGATAGGACATTTTGAAGCTATAGCTTTCCAAAACAAACAACATTAGCTTTATCTACTAAATCTGAGGATCTATTTGTCATACTTTGTGTTCAAGTTCTTTGAGTATTTTTGTCTATTCAAGTAATTCAGGTCATTTATAATACGTAGAGTATTATACATATAAATCATTTGCAACAATAATCCTAATGCAATAACCGTTTAACTAAGCTCTTTTATTGATAAATGTAGATACTTATATTATTGCTAAATCGCAATCCAAGTTTATAATTTCATAATCTCGTACTTCACTCAAGCTTAGGCTTTACTTCACACAAAATGGGAAGCAAATAAACTTTTTATCATTGTAAGTCAACTTTTTCAACTCTTTTTCTAGATGTTTGAGTATCTGAATTTTTTCAATATCTCCATTCATAAATCTAACTGTAAAATTGTTCATTATTAATGTTTACCTCAAAATTTCAAAGTGAAACGAATATATTTGCACATTTATTATGTGACGATATTGTTGGGTGTTTGAAAATCTTGAGCCTGAAATTTAATGTGACTTATTTACAGTCATGTGTGAGAACAGGAGAGTATGCAGAACAATTTTTGTGAGGGGTTTTTTGAAAAAAAATATATTTTCATTAGGATCTTATTATTTTTATTCTTCGACAATCATCATAACAGGAGTGCAATTTTTACATTTTTCGAATTTCAGGATTTGAAAGTTATACAACTTTTGAAGCCTAGAGTCATACATTTTTCATGTTAGTATTTAATATACTTGAATCCGATTTTTGTAATTTTTATGAAAATTATGAAGTTTGAAATTTTCTTCAAATACTCAAATGAATCTCTAATGATTCCTGAGTATTTTTTTGAATTAAAAGATTTTCTGATATAATAAAAAATTTTCAAAATTCAAAAGTATTATATATTTTTTCATACTTTCTAGTTAAATGTATCTATGAAGATTCAAAGTATTTTATAGATTTCTACAATTTTCGTTTTGTATGTTATTTTATGAAATAATGTTATATTTCATGATATAATACTAGATTAGAAGTATTTTTGTAGATCGCCTTATACATTTATAGAATTTGATGACACCTATAGTATCAATAATTGCAATGATTTTGAGTATTTCAATTGATTTTGTAAAAAACAGTCTCTTCTATACATTATACAAATATCAAATGCTTTAGGATTTTTTTTTTTTAATTTTTATTCAATTTATACGATACGAAGAAATGTCTGGACTATTTATGGATTTCCAATTTCAATACAAGTGTCATAAAATTTATTTCCAAAGATTTTTCAGGATTCCATCTCCGATGATCTGGTTCAAAAAGTGAAATTTTTCCATCCCTGAGGATATTCAAACTTCCAAGCTCACACCCAGACATTTTTTGTTGAAATTATTCTGTTTCAAAAACTTTTATCATATGATTCTATTTTGCTAATTTTTAGTTAACTGAAATTCAAATATTGTCGTTTCGGAGTTCTTGCAGGGCATTGAGAATAATGGATTTTGTTTAACCTCCAAAATACATATAGACTTATTTTTATTTGTAAAATTTTTAATGGCTTATCCTGCATATTTATAAACATTGAAAACTTGAATTGCGTGATTGATACATTTTCATACATTTCAAATTCGATTCTATCTTTTTCTAAAGCCTATAGATAAGAATTTTTTTAGAAAAATGTGCCATATTATGTTGCTAAAATTTCTGGTTCTACAATAGGAATATTTAAAAATATAAAATTGAAGTTCTAAATATTTATTCCCTATAATTCTTTTCTAGTGAATTCCTTTTTTTTCGTTGAGATTTGTGCTATTCAAAGTTTCGGTGTATTAAATTGAAAAAAAAAAAAAACATCAGAAGTTCATTATCCGGTAATTAGGATTTTTTTTTCTATTCCTTTCATTTACTGAATTATGTATTGTCTTTGGCAAACTCAAATTTACACTGTTTCATGGCACATATTTATTTGTTCTAAACAACATTTAAACCTCGAGTTAAAAATGAATAATTTATTATTTTTCAATAAGTACGTTTGGTATTATTTTGACTAATTTTGTTCTAATTTTATAATCAACTAAGAAAAGAGGTTTTAATTTCCATAAACTCTCTCCTTTTTATACCATCGTATACAATTGAAAACGATTCACCTCATATTTACACTAATTTTCGAACTTACGAACTTCATCTTGCAAAAAAATTGATACTTCTTATAAAAACTAAATCTCCCTTATTATCTGATTGATGTATTGTGTCTTTTCGCGAGTTTTCGCAGATAGTTCATGATGTCCCTGTGGAAAAAAGTTTTGGACCTCAAGTTGCCTTTACGTGTCAACCTCAATGAAGAAGTTCGGGTCACATTCAAAACTAATACCCCGCTTTCAGGCAAACTTGCTAAACAATACTTAGAAAATCGGATAATGCGTTGATTCTAGAACATTAATTCTGCTGCTCCGTTGAATTTCCTCGGCTGCAGGTTAATTAGAACGTGCATTTTCGCATTTTCTCTCAAGTTTTCGTTAGTTCATTGTTACAAATGATCGTTCATTTTCACTGATCTTGATATACAACCAATTATGGTATGAATTTATGTTGATATTTTTTTACCTAACTATTTTCATGTTATTGATAGATAAAAATTGTTGTTTACTTCTAAGAACTTCTCAATATTTCGGGAAACTTGTAAGCATGCTCAAAGGTTGAGGAAATTTTCTGAAAAATGTTATGAAACTCGAGGTTGAAGAAATTCAAGAGGCAAAACGTGACAAATGATCAGCATGGAAAGTTAGCTTCTCAAGTCAAGGCAACTTATTAACCTTCGAAGATTTTAGACATCGCTAACCTTCCTCGAAAAACCTGAAAGCACGCGATTGTTACGGAAGTTTCTTGCCTGTGGCGGGACTTTTTACACTTCAATCAAGAAAGCTTGGCGTATTTCTCGATTGTTAATTCAAGATGAAAAAAAACCGATGAAAAAGTTATTTATAAATAAAACTTAAAAATAGAGTTATACAGTTATAAGATAACTTTTTAAACTTTGAGTTTCATAAAAAGTGGTAAAAGACGTTTCGACTTAAAATAAATTAAACAAGGGATCCATGGTTTTTTTTGCTAAGAAGCATTTAGAACAACCTGCATATTCTAAATGTCAATATATATATTATTCTTTCGCAAGGTTTGGAAGAAATGTGTCACCCTAAAACGTTGAATTTTTTACTGTAACGATAACGTTATGCGTTACATTTATTAACAAGTAACGATAACGGGAACGAGTCACTTTTTTCGGCAACGTGTTACGAAAATCCTGTTATTTTACGTTACTTTTATTTGTCTCACTAAGTGATAAGCACAGTTTGTAACTTTTTGAGGAATTTTCTAAAACTGAGATAGTAGTAATTTTTAACATCCTCTTTTTTTAATAATAATTCTCTATTAATAATTTTAGAAGGAACAATGTAGATAGACAATATGCTTTTTTTACTTTTTATTAGAAACTTTCACAATTCAAGGCTTTGAATTCTAGAAATTCGCATTAAAATATATAAAAGTACTCAATATCTATAGATCTCAAAATTCATAGCAAAATCTGTAAGATCTAGAGATCCTGCTAGAAAATCTTATGGGATTTAATGAATATAGAAGAATAAAAACATACAAAAAATACCCGAAATATTAGATATTTATAAGTTTTACGTTATTTATTCCTTTGAAAATTAATGCACTTCCAGAAATCGAAAAACTTGAATTTCTCGATCTTTGAATTATGCAAATATATGTTCATAGAAGTTAGTGAAAAGATAAGAAAATGTTTCAAATTGTATAACCCTGTGTAAAATACGAAAAATATTGAGGGAACTCTCATTCTATAAAGAAACTGTTTTCTGCAAAATCGATCGAAATAGTTCTGAAATTTTGAATTTTCAATATGTTCTGGTAATTCAAAGAGATATCTTTAAAAAAAACTCAAAAATTCCACAACATTCTATAAATACTTACAAATACAGAAAGAAAATACGCAATGAAAAAAGCATGTAAATATATAAAACATTAAAATCTTTTGAATTCCAGAAATCCATACAGCAATATATAAAAATATTGAACGATCCTTGTAATCATAAAAAAACTGAATAAATACAAAAAATACTGGTATAAGTAAAAATCTATCGAGACACTGCTTTTTTGGAAAATCCTGTAAAACACGGGAAATTTCATTATGTATTAATTCTAGAGTTTTTAAGTCTCGAAACTTTTATAACAATTTATTTATATCTTATTAAAATACTAAGATTATAATTCTGCAACATTAAGAAATTCTGCAACATTAAAAATCCGAATAGTTTTAGAAATACTGAACAATCCTTCAAATCGTAGAAAAATTGAAACAGTATCAAAAAAAGCAAAGGAAATGAAAATCTTCATAGACACTATATGCTGGAAAATCCTCTCAAATTCAAATAATTTGATGAACTTTGAATTCTGGAGCATGATATTCTTGAAATCTATGTATCAATGTACCGAAAAATAGTCAAATTCAAAAAAATACAAAAAAAAAAAAATTATTATAAAAAATTCAAATTCAAAAAATACAAAAATTCAAAAAAATACAAAAATTCAAATTCAAAAAAATACAAAAAAAAAAAAATTATTGAAATTTCAAGAAATTATCTTGGTATTTACATTCAATTTATTCCAGAATGTAACGTGAAAGTAACGGGACGTTACTTTTTTAAAGTGGTAGCTGTAACGAGTTACTGTTTCTTTGCAAGTAACGGTAAAGTAACGAATTACTTTTTTCACCAGTGTAATCGTAACGTAACGCATTACATTTTTTTAAAGTAACTTTCCAAACACTTTTTTTTCGTTTGTTTACTTATTAATTTATTTTTTCATCAATCTACTGATTTATTCTTTGATTCATTCATTCAATGACAAATTCATTTATTTAATTATTTATCTTTTTGCTTTTTTTTATTCATTTATTCGTTAACAACACTAATTCTTTTATATATTTACATGCTATTTACATTACTTATATCCCTAATGAACTGTTTCTCCATCATCCCTTCTTACTCTTATTTTAAAATAGAACAGTTGGTTTTCAGAAATGCATGATCCAAATTTGAAAAATTCGGGCGACAAAAAAACGAGCGTTATCAAGTGAAGCGCTTCATACATTTGAATATAAATACGCGCATAATGCAGTCGCTGGAGTCACGACTTCGATCCGAAAAGGTCTATTGTCGCTCCGGCATTTTCGTCGTGAATTCCCCAATTTATACGAAATGTTGTGAGCACGGCATTTCAGTAAAAAGTTATGTACCTCATATGCTACAAAATGAAAGCGCATGATCTCTGCTAAGTACGCATTATGTTCATATTTAAGGATTAAGCTTGATATATGCTCGCTTGAGTCGTTAGAAAAAGTGAAGATACATAAAAATAAGAAATTTTTTTATCTACTCGATTATATGCTAACTATTCAAATTAAATGATTGTTAAAAGAAAAGTTCCTCAAGAATATAATCAGGTAGAAATATATCTGAATTATGATTATTGATTTAAAACCGTGTAATCAATGAAAAACGAATTCAATGAATTATATTCAGTTGAAAATCTTATTTTATAGTCTGTTCGATCACAAATATTTCTGTAGCAGAATATACAATTCAATTCTAACAACTAGTTTTTTCTAAATGAAATTTTCAATATCCATCCACTACCGACCTTACTTTTACGTAAAATTTCAAAAATTCTCAATCTTACAAAAACATTTCTTGCAATAGAAAAATTTTACACAGATTCAAAGCATGTTTCTCTTGACTCCAAGTCTTTCTTGAGTCAAAGAGCTTTAGCAAAATAAAATCTTCTCACGTAAAACGAATTCCGAGCATTTCTTGCCTTCTATAATGCAAAGAAAATTTTACTGATAACCTGGATAAAAGGAATGGCTTGATAAAATTATCCTTCAAACGATGTGAAAAG
This sequence comes from Platygaster robiniae, assembly GCA_028476575.1. Classification (NCBI taxonomy): domain Eukaryota; kingdom Metazoa; phylum Arthropoda; class Insecta; order Hymenoptera; family Platygastridae; genus Platygaster; species Platygaster robiniae. The sequence continues at coordinate 28,649,777 of CM052020.1, read as the reverse complement.
TAAGCTCAAAAGCTTCCGTTAATTTATTCATCCCAGTTAATATTATAACCAGGTACTGAAATTTTTTAATAAAACCCTGTAAATTTTTATTAGCGAGAGCAGCGAGAATAATTAACAAGGCTATACATTGAATTTTTTCATTATAGGTAACAAGTATACTTAAGTTGAAAAGTACAGTTGGTGCAAGTCCATAATGATCAATAAAATGAAGGAGTAAATTATAGATTTATTAACATAATTTTCATCATAATCAAAAGTAGTAATTGGATGTCTTTAACCAACTACGTACAATTTGAATTCTGTTACTTTATGGTATACATTTTGCAACAAGTTTGTTGTGTCATGAAAATTTTCTAATGAAGCAGATTATAATAATGAATGATTCCCTTTGTAAAGAAGCGTAATGTCATGATTGCTATTATGACAATATTTCCTTTTTGCTGATTTTTTCTGTGTGTTGGAGGAATGTTTATTCAACGATAGTAATTTTTGAATTTCTTGGGAGAAACAGTCACCCGTCAAAGCATGTTGCACAATTAATGTCAAACCTACAAAGGGTCCATGTCTAACAGTAATTACCAAGGGAAATGAGCAAAGTGTAGACACTGTAATGTACAAACGCATGTACGCTCTGCAATCACAAGTAAAATATACGAGCGAATTCGTATTACAGTATCAAATTTAAACAAGTCAATCTACAAAATTATGTCAGAAATGAATATTCCATCTAAAATGGGAAAATAAGAATGTATGAACATAAATTCCCTCGAGGACCTTAAATAAACAAATAAATGCACTTTCAAATCTGATGATAATTATCGTAGAGTGTAAAATTTGCAGAACAAAACATACATTTATGAAATGTATTAAGCAGATTCAGAATGCAGAAATTGTGAAATACGAATTTCATGTTGAATCAACTTTTAATGATTTAACACAGCATTCAGACCTTTTCAGATCAAAATTCAGTCACTTTAACTTGAAGTTAAAAAATTTTAATCATCTCGACATGAGATAAAACATGTGATATCTTATATCTTTATACTGAGCTTTACAGAATCTTGGCATGATGTTTGAAAAATGTTACTTTGAGTAATTTTTTTATTAGAAACTGTATGTTAAAACGTATTTTTTATGGGGTTCAATTCTCGGGCTTAGGCTACTTTTTTCAAACCCGTATCAATGAATTATAAAATACTTGCATAATGATTTTCTAAGTGATCCGTGACAATTAGAAAATACTTGGATAGGAAAAATTCTGAAATCGACTTTTACATGATATGTATTTTGTTTGAGTTTTTTTATTATTTTTCTGAGCTGAGAATGACGTAGTTAGTATTTTATAGCAAAAAAAAATAATTTTATAGTAAAATTTTATCATTTATGCTGAGATTCTATGTTTTTAATCAACTTTATACCGCAAATCTAGGAAACTTTGAAATTTTTAGCAATGAATAATGAACATTAACATAGAAATTCCATAAGAAATCCAAAAATCTAGAAGAACACTAAAAAAAACTACGAAATTTCATAAATGATGAAAAATATGAAGAAGGCCGAAAGTAATAACAATCCCTAAAATAATTTCATTCTGGAAAGAAATTATTTTCGAAAACAACTTATGAAATTAACAAATACCTATGAAACTTTCAATCCTTAAGCATAGAATTCTGAAAATCCACATAGAAATTAATCGAAACATAAAAAATTTAAGCAAAGTTTACAAGAATGATAAAAAACAAAAATTAACAAGAAGTCATAGAAATCTGTGAATGACTTGAAATCCATAAAGATAAGTTTTTCTGAAAAATCCATTGAAATACTCAACATTTCCTGAATTTTAGATGATGAATTATCAAATTCATCAGTCTGAAGTTTCAAACGCTTAAAAAAATAAACGAAAACTATAAAAATTTAGTCTTTTTTTTCCATACATGATAAAAGGGAAAAAAAGTTAGTACCATTGAGTTATCTTTGTTGAATATCAATAATAATTTACTGCTGTTAAAGAAAAAGTGATGGAGATATTTTTTGTTTTTGTTTATTTTTCAACGTTCAAAACTTTAGAAACATTCAAATTTCAGAAATATATAGTGTAATTTTGAAAAATACAAGTCACATAAAAAAAAAACAAGGAAATGCTGTTAAATTGATATTGTACCCAAAAATAAAAAGAATGATAAGCACCCCAGGAATTAGAAGTAGTTTAAATTCATTCAGATAGCATTAACATTATAATTTACAACTCAGAACTCAGTGAATACCTATAAAACCTAAAACCCTAAAACATAGAATTTTTAAAATTCACTTAAAACTCTATGAAAAGGCCAGAAAATTGACGAGATTTTAGAAATATTGATAAAATACGATAAAGACAAAAAGTACTTTAAAACTAAGAAATATCAGTTAGGTATCTATGGAAAAATTGTTTTCTGAAAAGTTATTTGAATATTGGAAATCTAATAATTAATAAATGTTAGATCATCAAATTCGCAAAAACCACATGGCAATCTACAAAAATGCTAGAAAATTATATATAAAAAAAGAAAATCTTAAAAATTGAATGAATAAATATGAATACAAAAATGTTAAAAGTACTAGCATTTGATGACATACCTTAAAAAAGAAGCCAGAGTATGAAATACCTTAAATGTACGCGGATACAATTTTTCCCAAAGTTGATGGGAATTTCAAAAATTTATGAAACCTTGCCTTCTAGAGCATCAAATTCCATAAACAAATGTAAAAAAATTCTAAAAATACAAGATAATCCTGTAAATGATATACATACTAAAAAAATAAGTCCTGAGAGACTTTAAAAATGATACATTCCAATTTTTACTGGAAAGTTCGAAAGTTACATATTTCCAAAAAAAAAGCTTGAGCTCGCAAATAAATTTTCAAGATGTTATGATGTAATGATAAATATCTATTGATACAATGAATTAAATTTAGTTTGACCTTTTTGACATTTGAGTCTGCCTCTCCATGTGAAACTTCGTTGTGACGCCCTCAAATCTATAGAATTCAACTGTGTTTTTTTGCTACTATCATTTACAAAATGTCAATTCCTAATGATCGTTTTAGAGCTAAATGACACATAATAAATTGCAATAACTTGAGCAGATTATTAATGGTGAGAACATTTTTGATTCTAATATTTTGCTTCACTAAATTACGTCCTTTGGTAACAGTAGTGAAATGACCATAAAGCTTGATTGAAAATCAGCTTGCACAAGCTGCATCCGAAGTACATGAATTTCTAAGACTCCTGTTTACCCAAAGGTACGATTCAACCCTAAAGTTGTCACTACATCGCATTACAAAAAACGGAATTGCTCTGCTCCAGCGTAAAATGGTCTTAAGGGATTTACCTTTGGGTCACTACGCGGGCACCAACGAAAATCCAGCTTCACAAACTTGAATAATCCATTTCAACTTTATTTACTCAGTCTCATAAATGTTTCATTGTGTTAAACGCTCAAAAAAAGCGTGAGAAATAAAAAGTTGAGAGAACATTTTACATCCTCAATCGTTCTTAAAGTGTCATTCAGAATACAATGTGGAAAATTGAATTCTGTAGTAATTTTACTCATAAATCGAAAAAAATCCGACGTCTCAACTGAAAGTCTAGTGACAATAAAAATAAAACAATAAAAATAGGATTTACATCAACATCACGTAAACTGTTGATATAATATTTTCAAAGTATTTACGTAAATGTGTCCAAATGTCTCAAATTAAGGGAAACAGCAGAATTTTCCGGAGTAAGTAGATGAATAATCATTGTGGTTCGGGGTGAGTACATAAAATGGATGCTCAAAATTTAGGCCTCTACAAATGGTGTGATGAAAATTTTATGACTTTGAAATTCGCACTCACCGTCACGTTGTCGTACTTTCGCGTGAAAAAAACAACGATTGGGAGGCAAGCGATGACGCAGCATTCTAGAACGAGCAGCGCCGTTCTCATGAGCCAGTTTAGAGAGACGACACAAGGAGATTCGTCTTCACAGGACTCGCATCCTTCAGCGCAAGGCAGGCACTCGAACACGCCGGTTACGCCATACTGGCTGTTCTCGCCCTGACATAAAGAAATTACAAAATGATACTGTGAATACCAGGCTGTTACAGTAACGCGTTACTCCTGAATTTTAGATTTTGAAATGTTAAAATAACGTTAGATGTAACGATAGATGTAATATCTGTTGTTATAATTGGCCAATGTTGTAAATTTAGATTGATCAGGCACGTAGGCAGAGGGAGGTTTTGGGGTTTCACAGCCTCCCGAAATTTCGATAAAATCAATCAATGTTTCTTGTAAAAATTAAAAAAATTACATCGATAAATAATGAAAATATGAGTTACAAAAAAATGTATGAAACCGTTAGCAGTATACATTAATTAGAAAAGTTAAAATTATCAAAACGTATAAGAAAATACACCAGAAAAATTGTTGCAACCCAGTGAATAATCAATAAACATGAAAATCTACGAAAATGTTGAAAATTTACAAAACTTTGAATCTTAGATCAAAAAATTCTATAAATTTTTATAAAATCCATATATTATAAATCTTTCGATTCATACAAACTCTAAAAGAATAATGAATTGAATTGAATTTTATTAAAAAACTGATTTCTGAAAAATCTCGACTATAGCCTCTACGATCTATAAATTGTGGGATTCTAAAGCATCAAGTTCTAAATATACTTTTAATCTATAAAAATTCTAGGAGTAACAACTGAAGCTTTTAAATATTTCATAAATACAAAAAAAGAATATAACGATATAAAACAATAAAAAATCTATGTGAAAGTAATTTTATCATTAATTCTGAAAATTACTGAGACTCGATCAAAATTCACATCTTAAAGGATCGAATTTTTCAGGTTTCTGTAGCAATCTACAAAAATATGAGTGATCTTTAAAAATTCCTCATAATCCTTTAGGGTTTTGTATAATATATACTAGAAAAATGTGAAAAATAAGTTTACTAGTTAACGTGCTTTGTAATTTACTCGTTTGCTAGTTAACTAGCTAACTAGTTTGTTAGCTTACTTGTTGATTAGTTTACTAGCTTACTAGCTTACCAGTTTGCAAGTTTACTAGTTTACTCGCTTACCACTTTACCAGTTTACTAATTTACTTGTTAAAGAGTCTACTAGTTTACTAGTTTACTATTTTACTAGCTTACTAGCTTACTAGTTTACTATTACAAGTTTACTAATTTACTAATTAACTAATTTACCTGTTAATGAGTCTGCTGGTTCGCTATTTTACTTTTTTACATGTTTACCATTTTACTTTTTTACAATTTTAGTAATTTACTAATCTACTAAATTACTTCATTACTAATTTAGTAATTTACTAGCTTACTAGTTTGCTAGTTTACTCTTTTCCTAGCTTACTAGTTAACAAGCTTACAAGTTTACTAGCTTACCAGTTTACTTGCTTATAAGTTTACTAGTTTACTAGCTTACTACTTTACTAGAAATCTTCCAATACATGAAAATTATGTAGATATAATTTTCTTAGAAATTTGTAAAACTTTCTATCCTGGAGCATATTTATTAATATAATTCTGTGAATATATATTATTCTAGAAATTTTTCCAGAAATTCATATAAAAAACAATAAAAACCCATTTAATTCAATTTGTACAATTTATACAATCAAACAAACTTTAAATTGTATAAAAACTGAAGAAATATAGGATAAAAGTATTGCGAATCTTCATAAAAGAAACAGTGGTCTGAAAAATCAATTTTAATCCTCAAAATCGTTGAATACTATTGCATCAATTTCTAAAAATCTGTAGAGCGATCTAAGGAAATATTAAGAATATATGAAAACACCAGCAAATACTACAAAATTTGATGAATAATGTACAATACGAAAATAATATTAATTTATGAAGGACCTTTTATTAGATTCAAACATAAATATTTTTTAGAAGTTTGATTCCTAGAGCATCGAATTTTCAATACCTTCATAGAAACCCATATGACTTGATATCAGCTAATCCTTAGAGTGGTATAGATATAAAAAAAGTATAAGTAAAACAAATTAAAACCTTAGTTACTAATTAAAAGTCGCAGAAATGGAATTCTATTATTTACGAACATAAAAAAGGTGCAACTTTGGATCCCAAAATGTGTATAACTTTTGAATTCCGAAATGTAAAATGTTTCAAAATTACCTCTTGTAAACATATTGTGAAAGGTTAAAAATTATGAAATCTCGAAGGAAAAATATTTTTCAGAAAAACCCCTCCCGAAAATTTTTTTTACCTACGCCCCTGAGATTGACATTTTGGTTATTTACAGAAAACATAATTGATTAAATATTAAATCTAATGAATTTATTTTCAGGGTCCTTGTTTTCTTGAGATTATTTTCACAAGGTCCAGAAATATGTTTTGGGTCATTATCTTGCTGCATAGCAAAGCCTCTGCTAGTGAGTTGCTTTTGTGCTGACAAAGTAGCTCAGTGAAAGAGTATGCTGCATTACTGTTTTTTTATTTTTTTCACTTTTTATCTTCTTTTGAATTTGAATTTTTACGTGTCAAAATGATGAGCACAACCTCACCTATGTAAGCAAAGAAAATTTCTGGCTCTCTTTATTACAATATTTTATTGATGATGTACGTTAAAAATTATTAATCCGGAAGAAATTGCTATCTAAGGAAGATGGTAAAGACAAAGTTTCTACCACGAAAAATGAGTTCATAGCGTATTCCGGATTTTCGAACGAAGCCTGTGAAAACATGCGTTCGCCTTTGGCTGTGGCCAATGGCGAAAACTTGAGACTTTCGAGGGAGAACGTTGGTTGTCTTTCCTAGTTCGGAAACTAACTTTCAGCAATGATCATTCTTTTGCACCACGTAGTTGTTATCTAAAAATGATGGCCATGATCTGAGGATGAATCAAGGAGTTGAAATCTTCGGTAGAACATGAGATAAAGTTCTTTGATACAGTTCTCCGAAAAAATCAAAGAAACTGTGGGAATATCGACAGAAAATAGATATCAGATCTTTTTTCCATCAGCAAAACTTATTTTTCGAGAACTTTTCATTCGTGGAATTATAAGAAATGACGAAGAAAATTATGTGATTTGCTGATTTTACTTATAAAAATATATCATTTTTACTATATTTCTGGAAACTTTTAATCATATCGAGTACGGAAGAGAGTGATAAAGTCAGAATGGAGATTAGCTCCAAAATACGTGAATAATCGGACGAAAACGAGGAGCAAAAGGGAATGCTTAAAACAAAAAAACTGAGCGAATCCAGTCGAACGAAAAATCATTTTTGGCAATGTCACAACGGGCACCTTTGCCAAGACACGAACACATTTTACGACTTCTATTTGTTACACTTAGGAAGCAAATTCGGATCGTATTAAAATGGTGCGTTTCCAGTTTGGCAGACGTTTCTGCATCGTGGAATCTACCACTGTTGTTCTCGTAATTAACGCTTGAATTCTGTGACCAATTAACGGCTATCACTTTGTAATTAGTGTAATTAGTTTCTGTCAGAGGGAAATTTTATTCTTTGAAAAATATAATTATCTTTGATTGCAAATTAGTAGATAGCGTGAGGTGCATCGTTTTAAAAAGGAAAAATATATGAATTATTTTTCAAAAAGTTACGATATTTTTTGTGAAAGCTAGGGATAATAATGACACTTGGACCCAATGAAAAAATTTGAAGAAAATAATTATAACGGAGGTCACCTATTTGTTAAAATTTTCTATGTATAATTTTTCTGGAGCGAAATATAAAATTATGAAGTAATATCGATATTGTTTCTCGATATATTAGAATATCTATATCAGTATTTTATTCAAACGATTATCGTTATGTCGATATTTTCGTTACAGCAATAAATGATATCGCAAGCTTTTTGTATGCAAAAAAAATTAGGATAGAAATTTTTGTTTTTACTTTTTTTTCCAATCCACGCAAACATTCGGCACTTAGGTCTGTGATTTTTTCAACATCAATTTCATTCATTTATTAAAAAGTTTTTCAATTTCAAAATATAATAGTATCATCACTAATATGGAGGACACTTAGTTTCAAAAATATAGTTGCAGGAATATTTCAAAGACGTTAAAAACCATTTATTACGATTTTTTTATGATGTTATTCTCAGAAAATTATTAAAATTTAGAATTTATATTTTCAATCTGATTCATCAAAGTTTTTGAGTAATATAATATACAATATATGAAATACTAAGAATCTATAAAGTATCTGTTCCATGGAAAATAATTAAAAGCACCAAAAACTATGAAACTAAAGAATATAGAGCATATAGTTCTAGAAATGAATATAGAAATCTCTAGAGTCATTTAAATCTTTGAATTTGTTGAAAAATCTAACAGCATTCTCACATATGGTCCCAAATGCTAATTATATTTATTTTGAAAACTATAACAATTCTAGAAACAATTAGAATTTTGACTAATGGAGCACCAAAATTCAGAAATCAAAATTTGACGGCATGAAAATACGACAAATTTCAAAAATCTTACGAAACAAAAACTTGAAACAACGAAAAATACTGAAAATACGATAATTTAATTTTATCATCTTTTTATTATGATCATTGATTTCTAGAGCATTGAATCCTGGAAATTTATATAAATTTCTATAAAGTACTAAAAATCCTTGAATTTGCCGAAAAATCTTGTAAAATAGATTGAACGTAAAAAAAAATTAATAAAACAAGGAATTCAGAAGATACTTTCTAATGCCGATTAAAATAATTTAAAAAGTTATGAAAACACTGAATTAAATAAATTTGATTAGTAGAATCGAAAAATCCCTAAATCTATATAAAATGTATAAAATAACAAAAACCTCCAAATCTTAAAGGGTTATATACATTTTTGTGTGGAAAAATTGAGGATGATTTGGAGTAACTTTTAAGGTATGTAGCAATAATTCTATGTCACAAAAGTTCTAGTTTTTCAATAATGCATTGTTTACTTAAAAAACAAGTATTTGTTCTTGAAAAAATATCGAAAATTGGCGGAGTTATGGCCCTTTCCCCGAAACAATTTTTTTTTTTTTTGAAGAGAGTTGCGGTGACCACGATGCAAGTCGAACAAGTCTAGTTAAATAAGGAAATCCAAAAAATTACATTAGTCTAGGAATATATCTAGTTCTTGAACGATCGCTTTTTTATAGAAAAGTTTTTATTTTGCAGATAAAAAATTTTTCATACAATTTTCAGAGCTCAAAAAATCGAAATCTCGGGGAAAACGTTCTTGAATACAGAAAAAACGTAATATTCATTTTTTCAATTGTTCGAGAACTAGAAACACTCCTAGGCTAATGAAATTTTTTGGATTTTTCAATTCAACTCAACTTGTTCGACTTGCATCGTGGTCACTGCAAGCCTCTTCAAAAAAACAAAGGTTGTTTCGAGGAAAGGGCCATAACTCCACCAATTGTTGATATTTTTTTATAAACAAATACTTGTTTTTTCAAGTGCACAATACACTATTAATGAGCAATAACTTTGGTGTCATGGCATTAGTGCTACATACTTTAAAAGATACTCCATACCATCCTCATTTCGCCTGCACAAACCTTAAGAAAAATTATACAAAACGAATAAAAAAAAAATTATTATTATAGTAGAATACAAGAATCACATAAGATACTAATAAATGCTGATGTTATCTTTTCAAAATCTGTAAAAATATGGAAACTAATTAAATTGTTATTCCTAGAGTATTTAATTCTGGAAATCTATATGGGAATAAAAGAAGGAACCGAAAATCCTTCAAGTCATATAAATATCTAAAATATACGAAAAATAATTGTAACAATGCTTTAAATCTATCACATTTTTCGGAAAATTTATCGAAATGATTGAAATACTCTTAACTTTGAATTTTTGGAAATCACATTCTAGAAATCTAAGGATCCTTTTATAAAAAAACTAGATTTTATAAATACCAAAAAATATAAGAGTCCTGAAAATATTTTCATCAATTACTTATAATCTAGAATACTTCGATTCCTGAAGCATCGAACAAAAATACTGACAAAATACGAAAATCCCAAAAGAACTGTATAAAAATCAATAAAGATACTGTTTTTTGAAAAAACCATTCAAAGACGAAGAATTAAATACACTTTGGGTTCTACATGAATTCTAGCAATCTAATTATAAATCCTTAAAAATTTTCCTAATGTTTATAAAAACTACTAAATATTACTCAATTCCATAAATATTGAAGCAAACAGCAAAATTTTAAAAATAATTAAAATCCAGGCAGATATGATTTCTTCGAATATTTATGAATGACTAAAAAAACGTTGAGATCTAAATATCACTATCTGTATGGAAATCCTATAAAATACCAGAAAATCTTTCAAATTGTATAAGTGCTAAAAAAAATAAAAAAACACGACAAACATCAAAAAACAAAATGTTTTCTAAACTCCATCGAAAATTATACCTTACATCGGCATATTGATATTCAACATCAAACGATTCCAATATATCAATAAGCTGATATCAATATTTTTTTTGTTCCGAACCCCATCCCCATAAAAATAACAATAGAATTGATCTTCTATTCTCAAACTTGTGGTTTTTTAATTTGTTTTGCTTGACAAGAATGTATCTGTTCATCTACAACTGGGTTGAAATAATAATTAAAACTACTATTTCCATAACCTGCCAGTTAGGAGTAAAACGTTCTGAGGAATCTCTCGTGGCGAATTCACGTTTTCGCATTAAAAGTAATGAGAGTTACTGACAAGTATTATTTCTCGGCTGCAAGAAGACGCTTAGAGTCAACTACAGTTATATGCGAGGAATCATAGAGCATCTAAAGCACCAAGAGAAGTGTGAGAACAAAAGCCACATGTTACGAGCACTGATATCACTGAAATATTTCATCCCTTGGCTGCGTGACAAATCCATGTCACCAAAAGATACTTCGGTGACTCGTATATTCATCAAATGCTTAGTTAATTATTTACGAGGAATACGAAAGTATTTTTGAATGGTATCTAATTGGTTTACTTGGCAAATCAAAAATGATGCCACATCGTACGTTTTATTAAGGTTCATTTCATTTAAACAAATTTTACCGTATCTTTTAGAAAGGAATGTTACAATTTTCTTCAACTTGAAAAAATCATTCATTTTTGGATTTTCATTTATTCCTTAATTTTTTTTCCATCAGTATTGTTATGTATTGGAAATTTATCAATTTTTTTGTTATCCCCACTGTTGTGGTGTATATTGTTTTTTTTATTAACGTTGGTAAACTATCTTTTTTACAGTTAGCTCATAATTTCTCACTTTTGAATTTGCTTACAGGAGAATAAAATTATCCGTATCTTTTATAGCTTACAATTTTTATGATTTTACTGTCGACATCATCGAAAATTTAGATTAATAATCTAAAAATTCATTAGATGAAAAATTGGATGCGGTATTTCGTCATAAACCGTGTTTTTTTGCAACTGGGAATTTCAGGTTTTTTATACCTCAATGTTTGTTTACTAAAACCATTTCACATTCATACATAAATCTACCAAATCTCTCACTTATCTCCCATTTCGTCCGTAGGAATTTTTTCCCTAAAAATAAGTTCTTTGAAATGTGACACACAAAAACCCTCTCCATACACTTGAATCAAAATCTGGAAAAAGCTCACTCAACTCTATTATACCTTGGTGCATTTTCTTCAACAAAAGCCCATCGAACCATCATTCCTATCATTTTGGCTGAAATGTTGGCGGTGAAAATGATGAAAGAGAATTTCGTGCTATTCATGAGCTTTTTCCACAAGCAGTTTTTGCTTACAAATTATAGCTCTTGTAGATTATTATGTATCATGAGTTTAAAAACGAATATACTGAGCAAGAAAAATGTTCCTTTAATTATGTAATAACCTGAAATTCGGAAAAAATTAATCATGAATTCATGCAAAAATAAAAAAGGTTATAATAACAAATAAATATAATTGGCAATATTTAAAAAAGCTCACAAATAATAAAAGTAAATAGTAGTGTTTTTGAAAATTATTTAAAATGTAGTAACTGGAAACTATAGAACATAATAATTGGTTGAAAGTGAATTCTATAAAATTAATGATTTTTATGATTAACTATTTTACTGACTGAAAATTAACAATAATCCAGACTTCAGAAAAAATTTATCCTAAACGGAATTCTTATAATGAATATTGGTATAGAAAAATGACACATATCGATGACATACATCCATGTCATTATTATGTTGCGTTAAATCAATTTTAAATATCATACACTGCTATTTTAATGGTATTACTTTAACTTAATAACCGTAAGTGCAGCTATACACATGGCATAAATCTGTTAAAATATTACTTCCAGACGAAAATATCGACACATAATGAAAACAATGAAAATGAAAATCACCTCATTTGAAAAGCTTTTCCATATGCATTATACATTTCATAATTAATTCTCTACTTCCATTTGTTAAAAAATTCAGTGCAAAATCTGCGAAAACTCACCAACATCAATTTTTCGTATTCTTCTTCGACGACGGTGCCATTATAGTACCTGTTCGGTAATTTTGTGTCAGGGTAATAAAATCCTGTTTTGCACACACAACGGTAACTTCCACGACGAAAGCCTAATCCCGGAATCGAAACACACTGTGGAGGGAAAAAAGTTGAAGAGTTTATTTCAAAAATTGGCATTCAATGTTATTTATATGCAGTCAGGCGCTCATTGATTTTTCAGTGTTCTAATTCGAAATGTTCAGGTGGTAAAAAAAATTTGATTACATCGCTTTTCACGGATATTTTTGGTCAACAGCTTGCGTCAGTAATATGATTACAGAAATGAATATTTCGGTGACGGAAACAGGAGCTGTTGATAATTTTGTGTAAGACTTCTGAAATAAATAAATAAAACTTTGGAATTATAATGATAGGTAATTATTATTTGAAAATAAGAGTTCAACTGATTTTTTTTTACACTACATAACATATAAATGTAGGAAATCGACAGAAATATATCAATTTTTTTTCAATCTTTATCTAGAACAAGACAACAAGACATTGAAATTCAAATTCGATTGTCAAAAAGACAATCGAAGACATATCGTAGAATTTTAGAAATCCATCGAGAAAAAATGAAAAAAAAAAGAAAAAAAAATTAAAACGGAAAGAAAATAATTGGGAATACTGAAACTATTCAAATAATTTTCAAGGTCAAGGAATATTGATAAATTCTTTGAAAAAAATCACAAACATTTAAGTATAATTTTAAAAAAACTACAATATTCTCGTGATAAATCAATATGTGACTTGGAATCAGGAAATGGAGTTTGAGAGGTAAAGCCGTAAGGCACATTTCACTTTTCGATGCCCTCTGTCTTACTCACAGTAGAATAGGAAAGGTCTCCCGAGTATTCAAGTTTCAAAAAATACTCGGCCCAAAGGCCGAGGGACAATCGAGTTACCCGTTGCATGAAAAATCTTACATTGATAGACTTTTTTATTTTTTTTTATTTTCTTAAGTCATTCTTCTTCATTTTATTTTTCATACCATTATACTTGTTCAAAAAATAAAGTCAAGGAAATGAATTACTTGAGAAAAAAAAGGAGAAGACAGGTTTATCTGGGTTTATCAATGTAAAATTTGTAATACTACTAGTAACTGTATTGTCCCTCGGGCTCTGATCCGAATAATTTTCAAACTTTGATACCCATGTTTCCTTTCAAAGGGGACCTATCCTATTTTGCTGTGAGTAAGACAGAGTAGGCATCGAAGAGTGAAAAATGTACCTTACGACTTTACCTTTTTTTTTTGCGAGGAAGAAGAATTCTGAAGTTTCAAGAAATTTTGAAAAATGTCCTAAAATATTCTACTATCGACGAAGTATGATTGTATTTTTTATATTAGTCTACAATATACTATAATAAAGGACAAATATTTCAGTAGATGAGGAAAATAATAATTTCAACAATATGTAGTGCAGAAAAAAATTGGGAATAAAATGAATTTTTTACATAACTCAACAAGCAAGTCATTTATCTCTTTTTAAAAAAGTTTGCGATACTGCCGATTTTTATTAAGAACAAACAAGATCTGGATATTTTATCAACAATTTTGAAAAATAAAAAATTATCAAGAGAAAAATACTCTAGTTGATAGTGATTTGAATCAGACTGCAAAAATATCTTTCAATTATAAATAAAGAAAAAATGCAGCGAGAGAACCGAGAACTTTCATAATGCATTCCATTAATTTTTCAATGAATAACAGAAATTTAATGACCTAAAGGAATAGCGATGAATTTTTCATAAGAACTCGAAAAATAATCATAAAATGTTAAATGATTGAAGATAGCAAAGAAGAACCTCATTTATAATTTTTAATGAGAGATAGGAAGAAATTTCAAAATCATCAAAAGTTAAGATTGGTATTTTAAAAACCTAAAAACGTTCCAAAATTTACAAGTAACATTCGTAGGTCAAGGAAATTAAAAAAAACTTTTTAATATTTGTAATACTAGCAGAAAACTGAAAAAAAGAGACAATAAATTTAATCAAAGAGATAAAAAAAAAACTGACAGGAAGAAAAACTACTTTATAGCATATATGATTTTACCAATTTTTATAAAAACGAAAAAAATGCCATGAAATTTTTCAGTAATTCCAATCAGACTGCAAAAATATCGTAGTATGAAAAAAAAATAATGCAGGAATAAAACAAAATTTTTCTTCCTACCTCCATCACTTTTTCATTAATTAAGATAATATTTATGTTGTAGAGAATGGCGTTGATATTTTAAAAAATACCTAGGGTAAACAATAAATAATTTAGAAAATAGAAAAAAAATTCCAAAAACTTTTTAATATTTGCAAGGATTTTTGGAAAACAAGAAGAAAAGACAAATATTTTAATGAATGTAAAAAAACAATTTATCGAAAAATATCATACATATTAAAAAAAAAATAATACATATATATACATACATATATATATATATATATATATATATATATATATATATATATATATATATATATATATATCTTAAATCAAATAGTGCTATAAATTTCTTCAAATTCGTAACAAGACATTGATTCCCCTTTTACCAAAACATCTTCAGAGATTTTTCGCTATTACCTCTGTTGTGCGATTTTTGCATTTGTCGCTCGCGGCGAAAATGTTAAGCTGCGCTGAACCATCCGGCAAAGGGCACTGATCGATATCAACCCTCCGGAGATCTATATCGATGCCACTTGTTCCTCTGTAAAGAGAATATTTTCATTGAAGTTTTTCCATTATCAAACTCTCGAATCTCGTATTGAGTTCAAGGGTATTTTGTCAATAAAGAATATACCATAACCTCCCCATTAGTAAATATCCAACAAAATTGATGCTTCCCTTAGTTTCACAGATTCTTTTTCTTTGTTCCAGAAAACTTTTAATTAACTATTCTAAATTCCAATACCGACGATTTTATCCAAAACTTCTGCCCTCAACTTTGACCTTTTATCGCACGATTCGAAAAAAAAAATTATGAAAAATTTATTTCGCAACGTTAGTATTATGACGAATTCAGTGTAATTATCCAGAAGTGGAAATGCAGCGCGAGTACAGGGCTGTCTTCGTAGTCTCATTGACTGATTAATGAATTCCCACAGCCAATAGAATGTAGATTTATGTGCCGCCGTCACACACACGATGCACCTTCATGCTTTATTCTCTCAGCAAAGTTACCGTCTATCATTCACATCAAATGAAAGCACGCACGTTGATGCATAGCTCGC
This sequence comes from Platygaster robiniae, assembly GCA_028476575.1. Taxonomy (NCBI): domain Eukaryota; kingdom Metazoa; phylum Arthropoda; class Insecta; order Hymenoptera; family Platygastridae; genus Platygaster; species Platygaster robiniae. The sequence continues at coordinate 28,633,962 of CM052020.1, read as the reverse complement.
AAATCGAAGAAAATATGTAAATTGAATTTTCATGAAAATATCAACGTGAAGGAAACTCGCTGAGTGCCCCTATTCAGGGTGAGCCAAATAACTTTCATTCGTCCACTGCAAGACGATGCCATAAAGAGATTCGTCTTGGTCTTTTTTCATATCGATCAAATTTTCTTGATCAAATTTATCGAAATAAATTTTGAAAAATATACTAATATAAATATGTAATTGTAGCTCTGTCACAAATGTCTTTATACATCAATAAGAATGTTTATTCTCAGACTTTTGAATCTCTTTCTAATTAAAAAATGATTCGTAAATCAGAACTTGCAAAATTCTAAAACTTATAGTTGTGAATCTCCGTGCTTCGTTGAACACAACGAGTGAACATTACACATCCAAACAATTGGCTATGATACTTTATATATTTTTCCAGTCGTGACGTGAAAAGTAAGCTGTTGGCGCCATTCGCACGCAAGAGCTTACAAACGTGCGAAGTTTACACAGTATTTCATCAGCAATTTATACGTGTGCTGTACAGTGTAAAAACATTCAACACGACCAAAGCTACTCATGTTTTGAATTCTAACGCTTCGGTATTATCCCACAAAAAGAGTTGTGAAAAAGTCATAATCGAGGGATGCACAATTTCATACATGCTTGTATCAAAGCTCACGTACAACATTCAAACCGCATTCATAAATCATCTGAATGATATTTAAAATTTTGTTTGTAATCAAGGGCGTAGGCAGAAAAAATTTTTGGGAGTGGTTTTTCTGAAAAATATTTTTCCTTCCGGAATTTCATTAATTTTAATCTTTGACAATGTGTTACAAAAGAGCGATTTTAAAATGTTTCACATTTTAGAATTCAAAAGTAACACAACTTATGGAATCCAGAGTTGTACATGTTTCATGTTCGTAAATGATGGAATTCGATTTTTGTAATTTTCAATTAGTAAGTGAGGTTTCAATTTTTTTTTAATACTTTTTGTATTTACGCCACTTTAAGGATTATCTGATATTAGGTAACATGGTTTTCTATAGAGCTTTCTGACATTCGATGCTCTAGGAAACAAACTTCTAAAAAATGAATATATTTGTATTGATATTTTAGCAAATTCTAACCACACAGATAAAAGATACATCATAAATTTATATCATTTTCGTATGGTCTATTCTTTATCGAATGTTGTTGTATTTTCTGTTATTTTTATATATTTTTAATATTTCTATGGATCGCTCAATAGATTTTTAGAAATAGATGCTATAATATTGAAAATTTCAACGAATCTAAGAATTTGATATTGGTTTTTAAGACAACAGTTTGAAGATTTTCAATACTTTTATTCCATATTGTTATAGTTTTTCTACAATTGAAAGTATTTTTGATTGCATAAATTGTATAAATTGCATGAGATGTTTTTTTCATATATTCTATATAAATGTCTAGGATAATTTCTGAAATTATATATTAATTATATTATTTTATTGATAGTAGTGCTCCAATACGAGAAGTTTTAAAATTTCTAAGAATATTATATCTTCATGATTTTTATGTATTGAATGATTTCTAATAAACTAGTAAGCTAGTAAACTAGGAAGCTAGTAAACTACTAAACTAGTAAACAGGTAACCTAAAAAACTAGTAAACTACTGAAATCGCAAAATAGTAAAATACTCAACAAGTGAAAAAGTCAAATAGTAAACTAACAAACTCGTTAATAAGTAAATTATTTGATTAGTAAACTAGTAAACTAGTGATCTAGTAAACTAGTGAACTAGTTAACTCTTCAACAAGTAAATCAGTAAACTAGTAAACTGGTAAGCAAGTAAACGAGTAAACTTGTAAATTAGTAAGCTAGTAAATTAGTAAGCTAGTTAACTAATAAACTAGTAAACTAGTGAGCTAATAAACTAGTAAACGAATAAATTATTAAGCTAGTAAACACGTAAACTACTAAACTAGTAAACTTATTTTTCACATTCTTTTAGTATTATACGCATATAATATACCAAACCCTGGAGGTTTTTTAAGTATTTTTACAGATTACTTATATTTTTTTAAATTGCTACAGAGATTAAAAAAACTCGATGCTTTAAAATGTGAATTCCGATATACTCTCAGTAATTTCAAAAAATAATGATAAAATCACATACATATAAATTTTTCATGTTGTATATCATTATTCTTTTTTCGTATACTCGAAATATTCAAAAGATTCTGTTACGTTTTCGAAAATTTAAGTATATTTAGAATTTGACGCTCTAGAATCCCAAAATTTATAGATCGTAAAGGCATTTGTCGACATTTTTAAGAAGACAGTTTTTTCATAGATTTCAATTATTGTCATTACTCTTTTAGAGTTTGTGTGAATCGAAAGATTTTTTAAACTTTTATATGGATTTTATATAGATTTCTAGAATTTGATGATCTAAGATTCAAAGTTTCGTAAATTTTTAGCATATTCGTAGATCTTTATTTTTCTTGATTATTCACTGGGTTGCAACAATTTTTCTGATTCGTATTTTGTACGTCATCCTACGTTTCGATGATTTTTAATTTTTTATTGAATATATACTGCTAAAGTTTTCATGCATTTATTTGTAACTTATATTTTTATTGTTTATTGATGTAACTTTTTTCATTTTCACATGAAATATTCATTGATTTTTCCAGAATTTCAGAAGGGGCTTGAACCCCCAAAACCCCCCTCTGCCTACGCGCCTGTTTGTAATCTTCGATATTGAGAAATAATTTTGATGTTTCTGATATTACTTATTATTATTTTTTAAAAAAAACTCTTGTCAAATTTTAAAATAAATATTCAATATGTGTGACGTAAATTTTCATCACATCTAAGAATAATAAATGTTAATCAAACTAATTCTTTTATTTTCGATTAATTGCATAAAAAATTCATAAACACTTATATAAACATCCCAATTATGCATTCAGATGAAATTATTTACTTATAAATACACGTACTTGAAAAAATACGTTTCGTTGGTGTAACCAAAAAAAGGAACAGTGTACGTCATCATCCAAATGTTGCCACCGCCACAATCGTAATAGGGTTTCGACCATCGACCATCCTCATATTTCACAGTGAGTATTTCGTCCTCTTCCCGGTCGTTGGGCGAACTTTCGTTCTGCGAGTAACTGTGATATGCTGTAAAAAATTCCCACAATCGATATTGATTATTACACACGTTGCATACTGCAAAGGAAGCATAAACACGTGTTATCTTCAGAAAACATGACTTGCGTTTTATGTGCTACAATTTATGTTGTTGTAGAGCATCATGAATCATTTTTTCAAAACATGAATTTCGTTCTACAATGTACTTTCTGAAGTATCAAACTGGAGAAATTCAAATTATACAGAAGTTAATGAAATTAAAATATTTAGGGTGATATTTGAATGTTTCAAAAACATGGAGAATTTAAATTATATTTTATATTATATTATTATATTATATTATTATATTTTATTATTATATTTTAAAGAATTCATAATAATACATTTATTATTATATTTTACAGAATTTACCGAGTCATAATTTATAGTTTAATTGAATCAATTTCAAAAGTTTTTACAATATTTTCCGCACCAACAGCTCTATTAACAACATTAATGAATGAAGTGTTTGCGTCTTGAAGGAGTTTTACCTGAGCCCGTAAAGCCCTATACAAAAGTTAGTGTTCTGTGCAAGAAAATACTATAAAACGTAACTGCAAATGATGTCATGAAATTGAAGTAGTGCGAGTATACCCTTGACATTAGATGTTACATCCAGAAAAGCGATCTGATTTGCATGATAACACAGTAAATAGACTGCACGTAAGATGATGGTTGATAATTTAAAAGTGAGATGAGATCATGTGGATTCTTTTTCGAGTTGAGCTCGTCCCCCCTCCCCCCTTTTTTTTCTTAGAAGTTCGTTATCAGTTAAGTGTCATCCATTTTATACGTGATTTTATCCAACCTGTTACGTTTTTTAACCTAGTTACATAGAATGCGATATTTAATTAGGTGTTTTAAGCAAAAGGATTCTTTAGATTCACACCAGAACTATGAGATTATAATAACTTTTTTTCGTGTAAATGATTATATCAAACTTATTATTTATTGTTAGAGTTTCATCTACAATGTTTGAGTCTCACTCTAACTATAAAAATTTAGTGAAGTATATCTTAATTCAACTGAAAAATGTTTGATAAGCGACAACATAAATATTGCGAATTCAGAAACACGAACAAAAGAAATTTAACATTCATTCAACTTGTTTAATTTGCCTGACAATGAGATTGATGATGTTAATAATCTCTTAATACTGTCCAGAATTATGACAATGAGTATTTTCATTTCTATCTAAGAAATGTTTTTCTCAAGTTACATGCATAAAATTCTCTATTATTCATGTTGAAAATAATAAAAATTTTCATTCTGTATCATTTTTAAAAATTTCCATGTATTTTGAAGAACTTTTTACATTTATCTATAGTATTTAGTGCACTATGACTCGAGGTTTTATCGATATTAAGTATTTTTAAATATTTTTCAGAAAACTATATCTGCTTATATTTAAGTTATTTCATACTCTGGCTTTCCTTTTAAGTGTATGTATATCTTTAAGTGCTAGTATATCTGAGATTTTTTGTATTTTTTATAATTTTTTCGAATGTTCAAGTTTTCGTATAGATTTCTAGCATTGTTGTAGATTGTCATACACATTTTCAAGCTTCAAAGTTCATTAGATTTTCAGTATTGTTATTCCATAGATGCACAGTACTTTTTTTATTAAGCTTATTTTTTTATTATTTCTACTATATAGACGATTTACTTGCATTTTTATGTTATTTCATACAAGTATCTAGAATTCCATGCCGTAGAATCTAAGTTAAATTATTTGAGATATTCAAGAAGTTTATAGTTGGGATTTAAATAAATTACGTACACATGCATTTTCAGTTTTTTCTTCATTTCTGGTATTTCAAGTATCGTTAATTTTTTTAGTACTTTAAAAATGAAGTAAGATTTCCTACGTTCTCAACAGATATCTAGTTTTTTCAAAAATTCATATCTAACTTTCTAGAATTCGATACTGTATAATCTGAAAGTGAAGAGAATTTAAGTATTTGAGTAATCTTTTCAGATAACAGTATTTTGATAGAATTCATGTACTTCACAGATTTCATAAACTTTCAGTTCATTTCGTAGTTTTTCAGTATTCATAAATTTTATTAAACTTTTAAGTGTTACGATGAATACCTATGTTGATGTTCAGCATTATATGCCTTGAGCTAAAAAGTGTTATAGTTTTTTGTTATTTTTATACATTTTTAGGAAGATAATTATAATTATTTTTATAGAAATTCAGTATTGTGGTGATTTCTACAACTTTTTAGTATTTATTATACCTACTTTTTAACATTTGTGAAATTTGGTAGTATTTTCCAGTATATCTAAAATTTCTGAAATTTGTATAGATTGGTATGTAACTTTTTAAGATTCAATGCTCTAAAACTTCAGAGTTTCTTTGTATTCTTAATACATATTCCAAACAATTTTTCAGATCACATTTTTTTGTAGATTTCTAGAGTTTAAAAGAATTCTTGTAATTTTAGTAGGTTATTACATATTTTATACATTTTTTCTATACTTACACATGTGAATTAATTTCTGATATTTTCATTGATTCCTACATAACTCCTGCACAATCGACTTATTACTTTTTTTCATATTTTTGTAAATTTATGAAATGCGAATGATTTTGTATTGTTGTCATGGATTCCTACGCAAATTTTTCATATGAGATACTTTATAATTCGAAGTTCTATAGATTATAAATAAATAAGTTGCTTATGAAAAAAATTACATCTTCATACATTTCGTGCATTTATAGATTTGTTGCCTTTTTTATATTCTTCAGCTCTTATAAAACTTTCCATGATTTTCTAATTATTTTTATCTTGTATAGGTTTATAAAATTTGAAAAATGAGTGCCCTTCCCTACATTAATTCACTGTATCATTACACATAAACGATGCTTTACAGTAACGTATATACACAAAAAATGTCTGTAATCACACCATCAGTATTTGAAAAAAGGTCAAATTTTTCTGCGAATATTCTTCAATCCACGCAGTCTCATCGGACTCATCTACAACATCGATAACGTGATTATCAAATTCGGTGGATGCCCTATTAAATTACGTAAATTTTCGAAGCTACTGAATCAGTTTGATTGACGTTGTCGATATGTCATATTCGTCACGTTGATTGATAAAAATCGCTATTTTAATGGATTCATGTATGCCTGTCCAAAGATACTGACAGTTACACGTGAAGCTGGGAAAATAAAATACGATCCGTTCGGGAAATCAAACGCGGTAAAATTTGTACCGTCATCGACGTCATCATTTTTTTTTCATTCGCCATTTTTATGACGTTTTGAGTGAATAATTGCGAATAATTTCACCATCAAAAGAATATTTGTCGGATATAATAGTATAGCTCTTTGTATTTGCAATAATATTTCTTCGTCTTCAGATAGCTATTTAAATTTCTATCTATTATTTTAGCGACAAGTTTCTTTACAAAGTCTCTGCAAACTTCCACTTGATTGTTCCTGTAATAGAAAATTCGATAAATTACTGTATATCGGATGAACCTGGAATTGAGGACTTCAGGTGGAACATGGGGTCGAAATTGAATAAACAAGTTTGTCTCCACGAACATGGATATCAGTTGAAAACGATGATAACCTAATCGACCCTGGATATTAATCTACTAGACCAGTTTCTGCAGTCCGCGATAGCGAGTTCTCCCTGACAAGCGAAGCGAAGTGAACATACTCAACGCCTTCAGGTAATGAAACTCCTTATTCAGTGTTGTCCTTCGCTCGCTATATCTAGAAGTTAGAGATACACGAACTCTTAGTGTATACTACAAACTCCAAAATGCATTAAAACAAGTTGTGTCGGATATTAGGAACAGAACAATATTCTTCGATTAAAATGACGTTTCGAAGAGAAAGAGAATATCTGAGGTCAGAAAGAAATTAGAGTAGAATTAATAGAAGATGGAATGAAAATGGAACTCACGAAAGTTTAAGAGGATATAACATTGAAAATCCGTGTAGTATTTACAAAGTTCGATGATAATTAAAACATTGGAAAGTGAAAAAGGGCCCATCAAAATTGTGTAGAAAGTTTAAATATTCTAGCAGTGTTTTGAATCTATGAAATTTGAAGTGGAAACTGAAGACTTGAAAGCCATTAGTGTAATTCGAGATGGTTGAGCAGAAGTTATAACTGGTGCTTACTAATTTTGAATTTTTTTAAAGTAAGTAAATCAAATCAAATAGTTTAAGTGGAATCTGAAATAGTTAAAAATGAGCTGGACCTTCCCACTTTGAATCGAACTGTACTTTTAAAATTAATTTTAAATTAAAGAAATTTATATATGTTGTCTTTTTTTTGGTAATTTAACGCAGCTCGTATTTATTCCTCGAATTCAAAACAAATTTTTTCGCAAATAAAATAGATATAGCAAATCTAAAAAATAGATAAAGAAAATAATAATTTAAAGACCGTTCAAATATTACATCGTAACGTAACACAAAGCAACGTTTTGATTAATAATTAAAATAGTAATCATTAATCATAACACCCAAAATCATGTTATTATTTAAATTTTTCATTGGAAATCGTCAATAATAATATACTTTTCAGTAGTTCTTTTCAATTTTTTTTCAAAATTTATACTTATACAGTAAAACGTATTCATTGGAATGCGTACTTCAGAAAATTCTTGAAAATCTGCAAATATTATTCTTAAATTTGTAAATTGTTTAAAACAGTATTTGGAATGTTTCAAGTTTTAAAAGTGTTTTTGCAACTTGAAGAAAAAGGCTTTTAGGAAATCTCGTATTTTATACTATTCACAAATTCCAATATATAGTTTTTTCCACTGGGTAAGTTGTTGTACGCCAGTTATTGCTGGGTCAACAGGAGGGGGGGAGGGTGACTTGTCCGAAAATACTACAAGCGCAGATCACTTTTATCTCTTATTTATTAAGGTCCACTCGCTGAGGCTTAACATGATTATAAATTACATCTAACACTTTTTACATTTCGCATCTAACTTAGTTCGCGCGCGAGGGGGATAGCGAGACCTCTAGGACGTCGGCGTCCTCAGTTAGGGGGTAGGTGGATCCGGATCTTCCGTTGCAGGAATCTATCTTCCACAATCGTGGGTCGTTGGGGGGGGGGGGGCTCAGGCCCTCGGGAAGACGATGAGGCCGAGCCGGGTAGAGCGGCTGCCAGGAACGACGAAAGGGAAAATTGTCCTGGAGCCGGGACGGCTGCCAGGGGCAGAGGTTGAGAACGGAATTGTCCTGGAGCCGGGGCGGCTACCAGGAACAGGAGGGGATGAAGGTGACAGGGGCCCAGGAGTGGGCAAAAGATAGTCGCGGAGTCCACTGGAATGCGGTCCCCTTGACTTCTGGCGAGCGATGCTGCCTTTCACTTATTCGGCGGCCTATTTATCCCCGCGGAGAGAGATTTCTGAAACACGAGAAACTTCTCGACAGCCGACTAGGTGAAAGGCTGGAGGCTCCGCGTCAGCGGCGGGGTACTCAAAAAGGATGGAAATAAGTCGCGGTCTTTCGACTTACAACAAATTATAATAAAAAAAATCTTTTGACTGGGAAATCGATGAAGTATTTTATTTTTACAATTCATAAAATTCTAATCAAAGATCAATCAATTTTTTTTCATATATTCCTACCATTTTTGTAAGTTGACATACAAGTTTTGAAAATTCGATCATGTACATAGTATGCAAAGTATTATGAAGAATTTTTCAAGAAACAGCTTTTTCGAAGGTAACTGGTATTTCATAGATTTCAAAAACTTTTAATGTTAATTGTATTTTCTCAGTATTTTTATAGTTCGAACGATTAATTGGCATTTTCAAGTAATTTTTATAGTATAAATTTCTATACTTCAATACTTTGGAATTCAATGTTTCATAGATGTTGAGTACTTTACAGTTATTTGAGGAAATATTGTCGTTATGAGTTTTGAGTATTTAATTATTTCTTGGTAGTTTTTATTTTTTTTTATAATACATTTTGTTTATAATTAATAATCTTTCTCATAACTTTCATATTATTAATGATTCCCTAGATTTTGCAGTATTTCCTATATTTTTTGAGTTTCAACCTGTAAAATTTTCTAAGTTCAGTAAGGATATCTAGTAGTAAAAAAATTCAAATATTGGTTCCTACAATTTAATACACTATAATGTAAAATTTCACAGATTTTAAGTGTTTCAAGAAATTTTTTTATAAAACAGTAGATGTATTTATAGATTTAAAGTATTTCACAGATTTATGTAACTTTTGGTACATTTTGTACTTTTTCAAAAAAACACAGATCTTCATTTTTCTAGTTCTTTGACAAATTCTTGTACAGATTTTCAGAATTTGACGCCCGTAGATAAAAAATTTCAAAAATTTATTATGTTCTGAAAAATTTTGAGAAAATACTATTTATACAGGGTTTCACTATTTCAGAGATTTCTATTATTTTTAGTCTTTTTCATACTTTTCAGTATTTATAAACTATCGTGATATTTTCTAGTGTTTTTTTTTATTCTTTGTACTTTTATAGAATACAGTTTGAATTTGAAGAATATAATTTACCTCGGAGGCGTTACGCAATATTTGAACAAGCGTTCATAACAAATCCAAAAACTATAAAAAAGAATCTAAATATTTCAAAGTCGTTCATGACATCAGAAAAAGTATGATTAGAATCTAAGGAAGTTCTAGAAGAATGAAAAAATTTTCAGTTGAATACGAAAAAGACTTTAGAATCTTAAAAAATTCAAACAGAAACTCTGATCTAAAAAAGACTCAAAATACGACACTTTATTTTCAAAAAGACAAGAACAAGTTTAAAAATAATAAAACATAGTTAGAAAAATCCTCACAGAATCTAGAATTTGAAAAATATTTAAATAGGGACTGCAATTCTAAGAAACAAAAGTTTAGGTTGAAAAAATTTGAGTGGAATGAAAAGAGTATAGAGATAAAATAAGATCTTACAAGTTTGAGTTGGTTTCACGTAAATGAATCAAGACTCTTTTTCTATAATTTTCGAATTTCCTATAAATCATAAATCAAATAAAAACCATAATTGAAAACTCAAATCGTTTTTTATTTTCTACAATATCCAGAACAGTTTCATTCCTCAAAAATTTTAACGAACTTTTTCACATTTTCACGATTTATTTTTCATAAGAAAAATGCTCCAGAAAAAAATTGTGTATTCATTCTTCCATGACTCTCAAAAAAATCCTTATGAAACCACCCGAACAATTTATAACGTTTTCAACAGCACTCAAGAAAACATTAAAAAAAAAAATATATTATGATTTCCGAATCATGTTGTTTTCAAACACACGTATAAATTGTGTTTGTCGCACAAAAGACGTTCGTTTCCGACCAGCAAATTTTTATACAAACGATTCCTCTGGGAGAATAACTCTGCTCGTGACATTTCAATATGCTCCAAAAAGTCGGTCGCGCAGTGTCAGAAGTGAGGCAGCATTTTTTCAGTGATAGTTATGTAAAAAGACGTCGATTTGTGAGTAATTGCTTTCGAAGGAATATGAATCAAAAGTGCCACTTCAACAAGTTTTTCACGCCTTCTCGATTGTTAACGGTCTAACGACGAGAAAAAGGAGATATTGTCGGAAAAACTGGAAAAGACAAACTACTGCAGAAAGCGCCAACGCGTGTTTAACTCCATTTTTTATGGCACGTTGAGTTCTACAACGGCTGTACTCACGTCCTAAAAATAAACCTGACGAATTGCAGAGAAAATATTTTTATTTATTTTTTCAAACAACATGCTTTTTTACAAAAATGACAATAATGGTCCGAATTTCTTCACTTTTTATAAAATTGCTTACGATAAAAGGAAATTCTAAAAAAAAAATTACAAAAAACCTATGTCGAAATTAAAATTCCACGTTTCACAGTGTTTTACTATATCAATTAAATGAAAATGAACAGTTTTCTAAAATATTGGAAATTTCCATGATTTAATTATCTTGTCAAATGCAAAAGTTGTTTACTAATTATCTATTCTGCGTGATGAAAATCACGCAGAATACGTACTTTTGCTGACACTTTTTAATAAAGTTTTTTTCGTTCTATGCAATATTCAACAGCATGAAAGCACAGTGGTTTAGAAAAATTTTACTTCATAATAAATTCTTCAGGAAAATTTCCGGGTAGAAAAGGTCTGAAAAATGCATGTTGGCAAAGGCACTTTTTTCGCTGCCTCATTCAATGTGGCGTTCAGATAAGAAATTTTAATTATCCACAGAAGCTTCAGAAAATATGTCAGTTTACTAGATTTTTTAGGATAATCTTCAAAATCATATCAACTGTCTGTTGCAATGATATAAATTACATTAATAATTAAATATTGAATACAATGTTGTTATTCAGATAAATTTTTCGTCATTTCGTTTTGAACCGTTTGAATCGTTTTAAAATCTGTACATTGAACGTTTATCTATGCGATAGTTGAGTTCGTCAATAGTTTAATCGAATGAAAATTAAATACTTCTCCTCCTACCCCCTTAATCACCCAATAGATAAACCGCATTGCAAACCACAATTGTCCAACAAAATCCAGCTAAAACTCTGTATCTCGCTCAAAACAATATGCGCCTGAACAAAACCAGTGGTTCGTATTCTGAAGTAAATTATTACTGGCATCCAGTTCACGTTCGTGTGAAACAATTGATTAAATAAACATGTTAGTTGGATGTTTTTCACGTATTTTTCACGCGGCGTAATGTTCCTATCCAACAACGGAAAACTGAAGTCCTGGAGCTATTTTTACTTCAGCGAATTGACGTGTGAATGCACGAAATCCTATATTTTTTTTAATGAGACTCTCCTTTTGATGTTTTCCTGTTTTTTTTCAGACGACCTGATATCTTTCATATGAACATTCAACAAATAATTCATTGAATGGTCGTCATGGTGATGTAATAGGAGGAGCAATGAATTTCTGTAAATTTGTTTCATTTTAATGATTTTGTGTCTGTGTGTGTCTGAATGCTGGTTTAAAGGATTGTATGCTACATATGAAAACACTAAATGACAAGGTTAAAATAAAAATTTCGTATCTAAGAAAAAATTTCTTGATTAGATCAGTAATAAGTAACTAGCGAAAAGTTGAGTTTCTTAATTTGCCCATATAATTAGTAGTAAAAATAGTGAATAGTCATACTTGGGTCAACATTGGAGAAATCGAATCTATTTGAATTCCGCATTATATTTTTTTAGAAAATTATGTTGGATCGTCGAGTTTTTAATCACAACAAGTTCCAGGTCTACGTTTATTTGCGTTAAGGAGACGAAAAATGGTCATTAAAGAATCTATGAATATTTCTCTAAATAAGTTTACTCTTATATTTTTCTCAGTTAATCTCAGCTTTCATATTTTCGTTTGTAGTAACTTTTAGGTTATCTAATTCACTGTCTTTGTAAGTAGTAGACGCAATGAATAGTCAGACATAATTCTATTATTAATTCAAATATTTCTTTAACTAAGTTTAATCTTTTTTTTTCCTTAATCAATCTGAGCTTTCAATTTTTCGTTTTTTATAACTTTTGGGTTGCCTAATTCACTGTCTTTGTAAGTAGTAGGGGCAGTGAATAGTCAGACATAATTTTACTATTACGTACATAAATTTGATTTCAAGTTTAATTCGCTTTGATCTATCTGTTGAAAGTTCTTCCAAACGCTCTTGTTTTAGTGAAAGAAAGAGTGAATAGTCAGCCAGAGTCGTATGTTTGATATAATTAGTCGGAACTAGTTATAATATTTATTTGTTAATTCATCAAGGACATACTTTTTTTTTATAAGTGATACAAACAATTTAGTTCTACCATTATGGCAGAGTAGATTTTCATAATTTCGACTTAAAGTATTGTGATTATTTCCCCACACAAGGTATTAAAAACTATATTTTTTTCTCAAAAGTTAAAGAGTAACTAGTTAACCATCATTGTGTAACCAACCAAACATATTCAAACTTTAACACAATTAACTTCTATTTAAGTATGTTTTCCTTGAATTTCAAACTACACAACGCTTTTCGAATCACTTCTTTGCCAGTAGTAAAAACAACGAATATTCCGCCAGGATTATATGATTCTAAACCTAATGTAAACTTACCTAAAATTTGTTATAACTTCATTTATGATTTTCATTCTGTGAGCACTAACAATTTTCGTTTATTCCTTTTTTTTGTCAGTAGTAAAAAAAGTGTATGGTTAGACTTGATTGAATGTATGAGTAAAGAAATTCTTTTCGACTTCAATTACGTTTCATCAGGATCTTTAATTGTAATTTTTTATCAGAAAAAAATTCCTGATAATGCTTTTCTTTGTCGGAATAAAAAAAGAGATATCTTACCTAAATAGCGTGCTGAATTAGAAAAAATTCAAATTTTGATGTGAATACTTTGGATTGTATTTTTTATACAAAGCCTTAATAAAGCCTTGAAAAATCGACAACATTAGTAGATATTATTGTTGAAAACATTAGGAATTTTGTTATGATTTCTCTTACTTTTTTCGTGCATTAATATCAATAACGTACATATTGTAAGTTTTTTTTACTGCGAAATGAAAACACTTAGTTTACAGCTATCAAACCATAGTTCATAAAAATAATAGAAACGCACTTTGCAAATGTTCTTCATAATACTTAACTGCTAACTCTCCAATAGTCAGATTCTTAGATAACGATTTTTTGTCAGAAGTATGAAAATGAATTGTCAACTTGACCTTTTTTAACCTAATCAAACATTACAAGGATCATGTTCTTTCTGCATGTTGGTCGGTTAAATACTTAATAGTTATGTCAATTTCATGTACTTGTAATTATTACAAACCAACGCAGACATACATCAAATCATAACGTAAATTTAATCGTCATAAATAGATCGTTTGTCGCATGCTCACTCAGCTCTTCATCAAAGTGAGGAACAATAAATTAATGGGCATGAACTGAGAGCATCGAATGCGATCAAATATGTTGGGGGGGAATTGATTAATCGCTCTCAAGTGAATTTATTGCCTGCCTACTGATTTCGTGTTCATCCAGAAAAATTGGCGAGCACGCAAAAATTGTCAGATGAGTGTTTTTCTTACCGAATCTGGATTATTTTTTTATTATTGATAAAAGTTGTGACCAGATGATAATTACATGAAAAAATGTTCCCCTCTACTTTCGAAAATCGTTTTTTTAAGTGGTTAATGTCGATGGGAGGATAAAATTTTCAAATTCACTAAAATTATAAGAATTTTAATAAATTTTTCAAGTTTAAAGAACAAAATTAACTATTGGTGATTCAATCAAAAGAAAAAAAAAAAATTATAGTACATAATGTTTGACAAAACACGTATATTATCAGATGTAATATAATGATCCTCTAACCATTTGGTATCTTATAAACCAAGCTTTAAAAGCTCCACGAAATTGAAATGAAAACCTTGAAGCATATCTGAATAATATACCACTATAGAGTCGATGATGCTTTGAATTCTTCGTTAAAGTAGTGCTTTAACGGAATGATAATGTTCGTTAAAGGTTCCGTTGAAATGGTATCTACACTTCCAGAAGTACAAAGAAATGACATTTGAATAACAAAGCAAAAAATCAAGAGTCGTTCACGGAGTAAGAAAAGCTGGGTCTTCTTTTAGTATTTTCATTCAATTGCCCCGAGGGTGCAGCCTCGATTTTCCTGAATTTTGCCTCTCCGTGGTTTCAAAGTCGGCAATGAAATAGCCAGACTTTCTTTAAGCGTTTTTCACCAACTTACGTGAATTAAACGGCCATGGAAAAAAGTTCGAGAGTATTTTTTCACATAAGAGAAATTTCTACGACATTGTTTCAAAAAATGTAGACAACAATAACTTTTTTCGTAGATGATTGGTAGAAAATAGTAACTGAAATTTTATATTAACCATATCAATTGTCAATAACGCCCAAACGTTAGCATGACAGTTTGTAGCATAATTAAATACATACTTCAAAGTCTAAAATTGAAAGTAAAGTTTCATAATATAAATAAAAATTATAATTTACTTTGTATTTATGAAAAATTTTCATTTATTTTCCTTTTCCTTCCACAATTAGGAACATCAATGGAACCACATACTTAATCGAAGTTTGTCATATAATTTTTCGATTTTAAATTAGAATGTAGAGTTTTCCATCGTACTTTCACAAATGTTTGTCTAATAATTGCCTTTTATGTTTTTTGAAAGACTTTTCACTCTTTTATCAATTCAGGACGCTCTCGTTTAATATTCTTTACATCTATGCAGAATATTTTTACGCTTGGTTTCTATTATTTTCCAGCCTCGATTCTTAAAATCTCTTTTTTCGCGCCTCTCTGTTTCATTAATTAAAAACACACTTGGGTTATATTCGCTGAACTGAATTTTTAATATTTCCCACGCTTTATTTTCATTTTTTTTTCTACGTTTAATGAGATTTTACTTCAAGTTCTACTTATTTCTCTTTTTTTTCATTTTGTAAGCCATACTAATATATAACCATTTGCACAGTCATTTTATACTGTATACATATAGGTTGGGTGGAATTCCAATGTGATGCCTCCAAAAATGTTACTTCATAGTTCTAAAATATTCCTGATACATTTTTTTCAAATTTTGAGGACGTCGTTAACTCGTACTAGTAGAGTCGTCTTTTTTGAGATTTAATCCTAACACTGCCAATCATTTTTTTCAGACACGAAAACTACTTTGAAAATCAGTTCCACGCAGCAAGTTATTTTTTATAGTTACGACACACATAATTTTCTGAATCAATACATTCTCCATAAAATTAAAGATAATAAAATAAAAATCATACAAATTATGTATTTTTCTTTTTTACCACACAAGATTTTTGCTGTAATTCGATCTGCATTGTGAATAAAATCATGATATTTTTCTATTATTGATATTAAACATTATTTTACAATTGTGATTGCCTTAGTACTTTTTTTTAACTAATATTATAGTTTTCACAAAATTTCATAAGTAAATAAATTTTTAAGAGGCTCTTTTTTCACAGGAATTTTTTTTCGTCAAATTTTATACAGTAGAGTGACCAATGTCTTGTAAAACAAGAACATTAATGAAAACATACATACATAAATAATAATCAAAGTAACAATAATAAATTTAAAAAAAATATCAATAATGATAAAAGATATCTTTACTATTTATTCACGTAGAAAATTTGATTATTTCATCATGATAATAATAACAATTCGAGCAACGTGATAAAAATTTTCACATTGAAGATAATAATGAAGGATATTTTCATTTTTATTATCATGACGTATTTTTTGTATATTATTTTATATTCTTATTCAATAGCAGTAATCATGAATATAACCTATATACATAAAATGATAATAATTCTCTGCAGCAAGTTATTTTTTATAATTATGGCATACATCAGTCACAAAATCAATACTTACTCCATAAGATTGAACGTAATAAAACAAAAAATACAGATGATTTTTTTTTTCTATACACCACATGATTTTTGCAGAAAGTTGATTGTCATTGTGCAGAAAATTATGATATTCTTAATTTGTTGATATTCGGCATAATTTCACGATTGTTGTTACCTTAGTACTCTTTGTTTTAAAAATTTGAGTTCTATTTCTTACGAAATTTCAAAGGTAAATGAATTTCCAACAGGCTCTTTCTTCACACGAATTTTTTTCGTCAAATTTTATAAATTAGAGTGACCAACGTCCTGTCAAGCAATAACACCGATGAAAACATATAAATAAATAATATTTAAAATAATATTTATAATTATGATAAAAAATTATTAGTGATGAGAGATATCATCACTATTTAATTGACGTGCAAATTTTTATTATTTTATCATGACAATAATAATGATTCAGCTTCGCGATTAATTTTGTATATTATTTTATATTCCTATTCAATGGTAGTAATGATGAATATAAAAAATTCATATAATAGTAATTATTATTGATAATAGACATAAAATGATAGCCATATTTACTGTTTTCACCTATAGCAAAAATAATTAACAGTTACATATACAGTCATTTACTTAGAAATAGAAATAGTGATTGTCATTTACATACTTTTCATCCTTTGGTATATTAGTTTTTGTATTTCATTTACAATAATTTCTCTATTATTTTATACATTTTTATGAAACTCAACAGAAACATCTATATCTTAAATACGAAAGTGGACAAATTTTCGACTTAAGTCCAAACAGACACTGAGTAAAGTTGATGAAAGGAAGGTAAAAATAGCGTGGGGAGGTAATTTTGCCAAAGGAAATGAAGTAGTGAGAGGACCGAAGGGAATTAAGACACGGAAAATAAACTGTCGAATTAATCTGTCATTCAGCAGCTGCTGCAGGAGGGGAAAAAAGGACAATCGAGCGAACCACTCGAGGCGAGTGTCTCCGATTTCGGGGAGTGTTCGTTCCCAATTAGCGAGGCTTTTTCAAGTGGCCACAAATTCGCGTTACTTTACAATTACCCGAGTCAAGGGCTCGCGGAATTTCGTACTTCATGAAGCTGAAGTCGAGTTTCAAGCTTCATTCACTTTTTTTTTATTCTTAAATGTACTAGTAATATTTATGTATTATATAATTTACCATTAAAAACGAACTTAATGTTATTTCATTTTATTATAACCCTACTTCTTGCGGGACACGATCGGTTAAACTATAATTAAATTATTTTTTCTCATCAATCCGATCAAACCATTCTTTTTTTTTCCTTAAAATTCATTTATTCATTGTTTTTTCACTCGAGCTCGAGTGAAAAAACAATGAATAAATGAATTTTAAGGAAAAAAAAATAATGTTTTGATCGGATTGATTAGAAAAAATAGTATAGTTATTCCATTTTTTTAATAAAATTAACTTATTAGAGTAAAATTATTCTAGCATATACCATACGTGCTAGTATTTCAAAATACTGACGTAAATATTACTTTTACCTCAATTGAACACCACGAAAATTTTTTAAAAATGCACTCACTTTATACTCACAAGTGTCATCAACTTTAATTGCAAATATAATTCACAATAAATGCTGTTGAATGAATTCGTCAAAAACATACAAAATTTCATGTTGATCATTGTGCACAGAATTATAAGTTTTTAAATCCAAAAGTTCCCAAAAAAGAAGTTAAAGTTGTTGGTAATTTTTTTCCAAGTTGAGAAATTCAACCGAGAACCTGAATCGTCAAATTGCTACAAATTCGCGCTACTTCGCATTTCCCGAGTCGAGGGCTTGTGGAATTTCGTACTCGATAAAGCTGAACTTGACAGAGTTTTCGGCCTCTGACCTCAAATGGAACTTGCGTGAGTTGCGGCACTCGCAAAAAGCGGAAATACTCGACTCCGAGTGACGAATTGCCTCGGGCTTGATTTCCAAAGTCTCTCCTTGTAAGCAAATTCCGCCCTGACTTTCGGCATACATAAATATGAATGGCCCGGGAAAGCTCTCTCGAGTCATAAATCGCTACACAAAAACCTTGAACTTTTGCGGGTTCCCGTTTTTCCGAGTTTCTGGTTTCAACGTGAATTGGTATTTGAGCAAATAACAGTTTATAAATTATGAGCAATGATATTATACATTTTTTATATGTCAGTTACTATAGAGGAAAATGAAAAAACATTTAAAAAAAATTGGTCAGCTTCGTCAGTCAAAATCTGCAGCTATATTCAATGAAAAAGTTTTGCAAATTAATTCGAATTTGTCGACAAGACTATAAAATGCAATCAAGAATTTCCGAAGTTCTTCCATCTCCAAAAATATTTTTAAAAAAATTGTTTTTATCAAAGCAATAGTATAAAGAATCTTAATAATCAAAATTCTATTATTCTCATTCCTTAGGCTTACAATTATGCAATTTTCTATTCTATGATTTCATAGCCTCATACTCTGTCATAAACATGAAATATTTTCGTTTTTTTAAAACAGCTTCACATTTGAAACGTGACATATGCACGTCGTTAAAAGTTTCTGCTGATCCATGAAAATGACTACTTTCATTAAAAAAAATAATTGGATTGTGAATTATTATAGTTTTTTTCGGGTTTCATAATGAATATTCAATCTTCAAATTTTTTTCATTCGATAATTCTGAAGTTGTCCCCCGTTTCAAAAAGAGTATCAATATTGAACAATATTTACAAATCGTTACCAATATTATTGATAAAATCAATCCATAATGATAATACTAATGATACAAATAATTTCATTATCATGTATTTATAATTCAAAATTAATAGAAAAGTTGAATTCTTTTTTTTTTTCGTTTTTAAAAAAAGTTACGAGTTGAGACCCTTAAGAATTCAGAATTGCACTCTTGACATGAGTTCCGACATTACGTTACTCTTCAAAACTTAAATGTATTTTACCCACAATTTGCTAATAATAGAACTTTTTGACGTGATATATTATCAAACTATGAATAAAATATCGAATTGTGTATTACGCCAAAATAGGCATTACCAAAACTCACAATATCATTTCCTGCAATAACACAGAAAATGAATCATTATCCATATTCGACTGACCAGGAATTATCCCTTCCCTATTTGTTTTCAAATGACACAGCAGAATTGAAAATTATTTCCAATTTTTTGAAAACGACAAAGAAAGATTTACTCTCAAAGTGAAAAAAGGAGGATTAATGACACATTGTCTGACACTAAAGAGGAACATCACGTTCCTTGGTACGAATAGAATGTGAATCATTTTAAGGCAGTTTTATGGGTCCAAGTATTAATAAAATTACCCACGTAATCTGTTCAATATTTGAACCTGGGAAATTGCTTCGAAATGATTCATTTTCTGTTACCACCAAGCAATTTAATATGATTTGTCATTATTATTAATTACTTCCAGATAATAAAAAATTAAGGACTATAAAAAATTAGGGCTATAAATGGGTCTTAATCTTAAAAAAAATTGTATATATACATTTATATCTTCAAGTTAATGAAAAATATTAGCAAATTGTATCTCTATTATCCATTCTCCAATAAACGTAGAAAATATTTTGACGTGGAGTTATAAAGGATTTTCACAATTTTTCTTGAAAATATACAAGATTTTATAAATTTTAGAACACACCATATAAGAGCTAAAAATTGTTTAGTAATTGTTTTCATCATATTTCAAAATTAATTGTTAAAAATCTTGTTTTTGACAACCATATGAATATATATATATTTTTTAATAACAAACACTTTGAATTTTTATTATCATTGGATAGCCAAAAGAATAATATTGAGCAGAAAGAACAACAAAAGGGATAATAATAAAAAAAATTGTATGATGTTTAAATATTACAGTTTTATAATTTTGTTCAAAGCACTAAATAGGGTCACGAACTTGTATAGCTCAAATGCTTGATGACTTTGAGTGAATGCAACATGGTCGTACCACCGGGAGGTGGTGAAAAAAGGGTTGATTGCAGCGCTTATCAAAAAGAGGAATTAGAATGTTTTACAATCGTAGATAACAATAAATTTCTTCACTGATTTTAAAGCGAATGAGCATGTATTTGCTTAAATTATTGTAAGTGTGAACCAATTTTTATTGAATTTGTAAAAGTTAAAATCATAACTTAACACCCTGATTCAGACCAAGTTATAATTTTTCTTAATAGATTTTGAAAAGAGTTATGACCAATTATTAAATATTAGATGACTTCATTTTCCAGACTGAATAATTTAGCTTATTCCATCGATTTCATTAATTTAATCTACAAGCACAAAATCTTACAATCGTCTCTTAGTACCACTACATTTTTGTATTTTTGTAAATGCAATAAATTACCTTAATTATTGGCTTCTTTTGTAACTGAATGCAGGTTGTAAGAAAGAATGAACGGAAAAATTGAGTCAAATCTAACTGAAAATTTCATGCCAGTAATTAAAAAATTCAAAATACATAGAAAGATGAAAAAAAATTTTCGAAACAGTACGAGTAGAAAATCTAATCAAATTTAATTAATCATCCTCTGAATATCAAAAAGCTTTTTTTCTATCATATACACATTTCTAACTCTAGACACGTTATTTTAAAATCATTCACTCATAATAATAATCCCTAATTAAAATTTACCAACGTCCATCATCGACTGAAAACTGTCCTACGAAATAGGTCAACGAGGTGAGGGTGCAGTTTCCTTGAAAGAAAAGCGCGTCATGAATTCAAGCCCCGGAAAATGCGATTTGCTGAACCAACCGTCAGGGCAAACATGTTACCTTGGGATCTTCTTGGGGAGTACTTGAATTGCTCGCTGACACAGAGAGGAAAGGCGGAACTCGATTCAACAGATATTGCTTTAAGATTGGATTATTCATACAAATCGAGGACCCTCAAACTCTCAAGAAAAAGTGCTTCCATGTACGAAAGCATTTTTCCGCATGAAACAAATAAAATCGAAAAACTGACACGGGAAACAAAAACGCCTTGAAATGTGAAAATATCTCGTGTACCTTTGATATACATGAGTGAAGTATCACTTGTTCTATTGTGTTGCAAATTCCACTTCGTGATTTTGAAAATCCGACGAATTCAAAAGCTATTGACAAGTGGCGAATATATAAAAAGAGTTAATAATTCATTAGAAAGCCTGGATATAGTAAAAAGAGAAAAATCCGTAGATTTTTCTCTTTTTAACAATTTACCATAGTATAGTATAGTATAGTAACAAATAACTGGTAATTGCTTTTAACTTCATTCGATAGTGCTATTCAATACAAACATTGAAAAACGAGAACTGTACAGATTGGTCTTTTTAACCCAAAAAAAAAGCACACGCAAATAACTGAATAAACCGTTTTTTTCTCGAAAAACGAAACTACCAATTTTTGACCAAGGGATATAATATTTGAGTTTCGTTTAAAAACAATATCATGTTGCAGGTTTAACTGTTTAATTTAAGTGCATTTTTCATGTTCGTATTTAATATAATGGGATTCGATGTTCGTGATTTTCATGCAAGTCACTGAGATACAGATTTTTTTTCTATTGAGTTTCGTATTTTAATAATTTTTTTTTTTTTTTTTTTATACACATATACTCGAAGGATTTTCAAATATATATTTTGAATTTTTATAGAATTTTCATAAAATTCCGTATTGTAACAATGAAAGTTTCAGACATTTTTCATATATTTCTAGATTTTTTAGAAAATTACACTTCAAAGATTTTTAGTATTTTATGGACTCCCAGAATTTTCGTATCGTACAAATTTTCTTCAACTTTCATAATTTTTTCTAGGATAATCATAGATTTTTAGTATTATTTGATGCTATAGTATTGCAAATTTCAATGAACTTAAGAACCTCGATTAATTTTGAAGAAAAGAGCATCTTACACACAGATTTCCAATACATACTTTTTTGATTTTTCTCGTATTTTTACAGTACACAAACCATTTATAGAACTTTCTTTTATGTTTATGAATTTTGTTTATAGATTTCTATAATCGTATGCACCAGAACTCGAAATTTTATGAATTTTCCAAGTATCATTCTATTTACATACTTTTTGAATATTGAATAATTTTCTCGCATTTTGTTCATTTTTTACAGAACCGAGAGAATTGTTTAGTACTTTTCACGATCTTAAATGTTTTTCTCTATATATTTCTAGAATTCGATTTTCTAGAATCCAAATTGAAATCTATTTTTATTAATTTTATAAATTTGTGGAAAAATTACAATTATGCAGATTTTTAGCGTTTTGTAGATTTCTGGCAATTCCGTATTTGTTAAGTATGCATAGGATTTTGTGGCTTTCTCTTGTATTTTTATGAACGTGGGTGTTTTTTCAGATTTTCTATAAGGATGTTAATTTCTTGAATTCGATATCGTGGAATTGAAATCTAAGCCGATTTTCAGTATATTTGAAGATTTTTTAGTATACAACATGTATATGGATTTTTAGTGTTTAAATATTTCTTGTACTTTCGTATTTTTATAGTATGTATTTTCTAAGATTTTGTAACATTTTTTTGTATTTTCATAAATCGTATGTATTTTTTCTGATTTTCCAGAACTACCTACTACATTCTTAGAATTTGATGTTCTAGAATTTAAATTCAAATTGATTTTTTATAATTACACAGATTTTTTGCGATTAATAGATTTTTCATATTTTCGTTCAATTGGTATTCATAAGATTTTGAAAATTTTTTTGTTTTAATATATTTCAAGTATTTATATAGATTAAAGATTCATAGATAGGTTTTTTCAAATTTTGATGCTCTAGTATTCAAAGTTATTTATTTTTTTCAGACATTTTAGAAAATTTTTTCACCGAATACCTACTTTTATTGTAAGTATTTATTCCGAGTTTGCCAGATTTAAAAGATATTCTGGCATTTTTCTTGATTTTTCTTGTAGATTTCTAAAATTCGATGCTCCAGGGTTCGAACTTTTTCAGATTTCAAAGATTTTCGTAAATTCCTATTCTTCTATAACATGATGTCATTACATTAAAAAAATCTTTCAAATGTTTGTTTTGTTATCACTACCGAACATTATTCATGATTAGAATTTCGTTTATGAAAAAACTCCTCTGGAGACAAAAAATTGCTATTTTTATGTTTGTATACTTGAAATTCCTTAATATTGTGAACTTCGAGTATTTGCATTAAACCATTTATTATTTTCTGAAGATCTCAGTAGGTGAAATTTTTATAGTTTGGAATTATTTCATTTTTCGTGCACTACTCTTTTTATTGTCTTTCTCTCATTTACTGTTATTATTTTTATTTCTTTTACATGAAATTATAATTTGATTCCAATTTAGGGAGGGATTTCAACCCTAAAACCCCACTCTAATAATAATAAGAATAAATATTCTGCATTTGCAACGAATATTTCTGTCAATAGAAGTCGCAAAGAACTGTTAATACCTTTCAGTGGATTCGTAAAACATATAAGATAAGGGTTCATTATACTTTTTGTATGTGTAGTATAACTGTTTTACTTGTTCCAGGGCACTGCTATACAATGGAACAACTTTTTTAACGTTATCTGCACTTTTGTGCTTCTACGTTGAGCCTTGTTGGTTTTTAAAATTAAGTAGGTTCTAATAAAGTCGTTTCTAGAAGTTAAAGCAGAAAAATTTCAAAAACTTTGATGATGGAAAAAAAGAATATTCGCGTCATCGTACATGAACTTTTTTTTGTTTTTCTGGAGTATACTTTTCAAAGTTTCTGCTTGAATTTTTAGTTAGTCGAGAAAAATCCAAATGATAGATAATTATAAAAACTTTAAGAAGACATAATTGCAAATTTTTCATCTCCATTCACTTTTGAATTTTCTTCGAAAAAATGTATAAACTTCTTATGAAATTGTGTATTCTAGCTCGAAAAGTGAAATAAATATTTTTTATACATTTATACGTCATGCAGATTGAAAAAATTATAGTCATTGATGTATGATAAAAAAGTTGGAAATTATTATCTTTCGTTTTAAATCCTAGTGTTGACATCATAGATTGAACATTACCCATAGAATTACTCACAAACCCAATTATTTTATTATATTCCATATTATTCGCAAGTAATCTGATCGTGATTCTCAATCTCGTTGAAAATTCAGCATCGATTTCAATATTCATTTTTTTTCACCTTTATAAAGTAACAACAAATTCCCAATTCTGTAAACAATAATATAAACAAAATGGTAGTATTCATCCACATGAAAAACAATCCTTAATTAAATACTATTATGAACCTTTGAAACGTTTTCATGAAAATAAATGTTCGCGATTTGAAAAAGTACAAAAAACTTAGAAATTCATTTTATTCTCAATTTTTTCTTTTGGAATTTTAATTTCACATTCTTGGATTTCTCACAAAAATAAAATTTCGTGTAAATCCATGAGATCAGAGAGAAACAAAAGAAAAAGAAAATTCCGTCGAGTTAATAACTTCAGTAATGCGATTCTCAAGCTTGTGTTTTCATTGAATTGCTTGAAACTCGAGTTTTCGCCTCTCCCTTTTTTGTACTTTTTTATGCATCGGAAACACCCGCGCATTTCGTACGTTTTTAGAGCGCTATAAATTATGAAAACACATAAACGTGTTATAAATGTATTACAGAATGATTGATGACATTCTATGCAATTCCAGAAGAGAAGAGAATAAAAGAGGATGATTCAAGAAAACGTTTTGAATAGTGATAAATAATTGTTATTTATTCTGCCTGCGATAGAAGCTCCGTTACGTTCCGGATGATATCAACCTATTCACGAAGAACGAAAATAGAACATTTGCCTCTCACAAAATTTAAACTGTAATAATCCTGAAATCGGAAATTTTACTTTCAATGATGACAAAAGGCCTATGAAAGACGATGAACTGTACGTAAATTGCACATTACATGCATATTTCAATTCCAGGATTACGTGATAAAATCCTTAAGCGCTTGGAGCTTACGGTTTTCATTTCATTGAAATTTCGGAACCAAGAGCGAGTTTTCAAACGCAAAATTACAGAATCTTCACATTCAAGAATATCTAGTTCCTTTTGAACCAAAGCGCACTTCGTTTCAACTGGGAATTCAGATATTATCTCTGAATAATGTCTCTGAAAGAAGATTATCTTCTCGACGTTTTAGAATGTCTCCTGTGATTCTTTGTACTTCCGTCAAAAACGAATTATTTCATAAATTTCATTCTCACTATTTGTATGTACATAGTTTGTCTGAACAGAAGATAACTTAAACAAAACAAACAAAGAAATTTAATCTGAAAAATATTTACAGAGTTTTTGCAGATTTAGAAAAAATTTAGATAGGTTTTGAATCACATGATTTTCGTGTTAGAAATTTACTGAAATTTGTCTAAATTGTTCAAAATAAATTTCGTACGTTTGAAAAGTAATGAGCAATAGGTCAATTTGAATTCACCAGTATTTTTTCAGCAGAAAAGAAAAATGTCTTGAAGTTAAACTTATGATAAATTAAAATACAACTGGAAATGAGAATCTGCAACTACAAAGTAAAGCTTGAATGAAATAATCAGCAAGAAGCTAAAAAACAACTTTCCATGGTGGACACCAAACGGAATGTCTCGTTTAACTTTCCGGCAGAGTTGAACTCGCTTTTCTGTTCTCTGGAATTATATCTAAGGCAAGAATAAAAAAATTTTGTTATTAAAAACTTTTAATTAATGAATCATGATGGAACAGTATAACAATTTTTTTCCTAATTTTTGATATATATTTTAAATATGTTTATGTTAGAAAAATATTCAACACAAATTTTCTAGCCATAAAGGGTTCAACGAACTTACAGTAATTTTTGGGTAAAAAATTTTCCTGGTTGAGTTTTAAAAAAAAACGCGTATTTCTCTTTAAAATATTGTGTATATTCAAATTAATATTGAACTTCTACACAAATTATTAAAAATACTGAATAGTCTGTCTTAATTTTCAATAAATTTTAAAATAACAGATTTTTTTTTCAATTTGAGGGTTCAACATCTTCAATTTTGATATTTTGTCATAAACATCTTCAAATTGAGAGAAGTGTTTTGTTATTTACAATTTATTTAATTTTTCATGCGTCTTAAATGGCAATTATGATTTTTCCTCAAATTATAGACTTCACATTTAATCAGAAAAATTGCAGTTAGAAGTATGTAGTCCTGTAAATATTCAATAACAAAAATTCTTTTTTCCGATAGAAATAATAATTTCAGTCAAAACAATAATTTTTCGCAACTTTTCTATACTAAAAAATAAGCTTGGAAAATTGACCAATTTTTATTTCTAAGTCCAACATTTTTATTCTGTTTGTCGTTTGTATGAATTTCTGAAAAATACAGTAGATGAATTTATAAAAAATATAGGTACATGAATATTCCGAAATTTTTATATTTGGTACTGAACTATCTCAAATTCCAACCATTTCTACTTATTTTTCGATATCGAAAATTTGTTTCATAATCAGGAATTATTTTGTGCTCTGGTTCTAGTAACAAGTTCTGTACATTTGAAATCATCATTATCCAAAACTGTTTTCGTGTCACTCTAAAGATAGTCAATATTTGAATCAACAGCATATTTTTCGATATTCTAAATTAAAAAACTTTAAAGTTTCAATTCAGTAACAGACTCTGTATTCTGCTTACTTCTAATTTATCAGAAAATGCATCAATTCAAAATTTTTCAACTTTTCAATTCGTCAGATGAAAGATTTATCCATCTCATAATCAATCATTCAGATGTGAAATTTTCAATAAAACTTCATTAGTTTTGCATATTGAAACAATTCTTCAGAATTCCTCGAAATCTGCTCAAAGATCAATCATAACTTGATATTTCTCTTACACAGAAGTCAATCTAGAACAAACCTGAGCAAAAAATAACAGAACAAGCTGCCATATTTAGCAGCGAAAGACCAAAAGTGTCCAGTAGAGTATTGATTCGTAGCGGATTTCATTTTAAGACGAACTTAATTTCGTACCAAAGTGAAAATGCTAGAAAGTTCAGAAAGCAATTTATTTCCGTATAGAGCCGTAACCAATCGATAACCCTTGTCTTACCATTCAAAAAACTTGGAATGATCAAATGAAACTTTGTTGAAAAGTGCACAGTGGTACCACAAAATTCGTTTATGCAGATTTATCACGACTTCTTGGGGTTCTGACTGCCATGCGTAAGCATCTGGCGACGAGATTTTTGATGGCTTATGCTAAGTATGAAGGTCTTTCCCTCGTCTCGTTAATTCCTGGTTTTATCGTGACGCCGAGTGTAAATGTTAGAGTCATCACCCGAAATTTACTCATTTAAATGAGGGGCTTCCATCGAATGTAATTCCAAACCTTTGAAGATTTCACCCTTACATTCTTACACTGATGGAAATATATGTATAGTACAAATTGTAAGATTTTGTGGATTATTCATCTGATTTTAACTTTAATATGCATTAATTCAAAATTCAAGTTGCAGAAAATTTTTATTGGAATTTCAAGTCCCACTGATTATTAATTTCACTTACTAGACTTCAATTTTTTACCTATGAAATTGTATTACCACGAGAAATTCGTTCCGATTCTCTTTATGACACTGAATTACACGAAAAATTTACTTTGGTAAAAAAAAGTTTTTTAAGGCTTATATCGGACGCTTAAAACTATATAATAGTCATTTTTTCAGTTATAAATGAACATGAATTAATAGGACGTTTTTGCTTCTTTGAGGTGAAAAACCTTTGTAACGTCAACTTTTCGAGATTGTCGTTGAATTTTAAGAAATCTTCCGTAAAATTGTCGGATTTCTTCTAAAAATATCAATTTTTTAAAGATATTCTATGTTCTCACATTTTGAAATGTATGTAAAATATTTATATAACATTATCCTTTTTCAGTCTAGTGGAGTTTATGAATCCTTGTAAATAAAACTAACATTTTTTTGAAAACCATACAGACAATATTAAAAGATTCAATATGTGTCTGCAGATACACAAAAATCTTAGCGAGGAATTCAAATACTTGAGATTATCATGATATAATCATCATAAGCTTCATAAAACTGAGGATATGAATAAAGTTTTGTAAGGCTTTAGATTCTCAAAAAATGCTTTATTTCAATTTTCATAAGACTTTCAAAAACACTACTGAAAGTTTTTTTTTTTGTTGCTTTTTTAAACACTATATAAGAGGTTTTATGAAGTCCTGTAAAAAAGTTATTTTAACTCGTAATAATTAAGGTTTGCAAATCATCAATTTTCGAAAAAGGGCAATAGTAACACTTTTCAACAAACTTCTACTTGATAATTACAAAATTATTTGCACTTGTTCATATAATACATTCAAATTAACAGAATGAGTATACCTTTTCTAGAAAATACCATTGTTCTTTATTGAAAAAACAATTCCCATTTTTTGTGCCAGTTAGTGATAAAGGTAACTAAAATTTATTTGAAATCATACGTATCATTTTAAGTTTAAGCAGCCCAGAATAAACTAAAAAAACTTATTTTCTGGAGATGCTTGTAAAAAACTAAATTTTACAACTAGTGTTATCAAAATCCAATGAAAAAAAAAAAAATAATCAGGGAATAGAATCAGTAACATGAACGCAATAATTGAAATCAATGCTTTAAAAAACGACTGGCAGTTATTTAAATCATTTTCAAGGTTAAAACTCCTTTCTACAGAATTAACAACAATCTTAAGAATCGTAACACAATTACAGAACAAAAATTTTCAAATAATTTCTCGCTTTAAAAAAATTAGATATCACAATTGAATTTATATTACAATTTTTCGTTACATTAAGTGAGAAATAACGTCAAAAAAAAATTGAAATCTAGCATATATCGGTATAAAAAACCAAGCTCTCACAGCTGGAGTAGATAAACATATAAAATCATTCAAAAGTGAGAAAAAAAATGATTCCTTATTATATTTCAAATGCATTTCCAGGTCAAAAATTCAACTTTCATAAAATTAAGATTTTAAATTCGGAAACTAGCTCTAGAAGTAGGATAAAATTATTAAAATGTTACATATAAATAATAATCAGTATTATTTACATGTTATGAATGATACTACTAATATCAATAAATGTTATGAGAGATTATTTTTTTAATAAAATAAAGATTTTTGAATTTCTCGATTTTTGATAAAATGTGTTCCTGAGATTGTCTTTTTTTTTTTTTTTTTATTTCATGTGTATTTTTTGAAATGTTTTATTTTCCAATGTTTTGTTCTCAATGTTATTTCTTTATCGTAATTTTTTTCTTTTTTCTCACTGAATTTATATTAAGGGTTATACATCTTTTTGTGCGGAAAAATTGAGGATGGTTTGCAGTAACTTTGAAGGTATGTAACAATAATGTTATGACACTAAAATTATAGTTTTTTAATAGTGTATTGTCCACTTGAAAAAACAAGTTTTTGTTCATAAAAAAATATCAACAATGTGCGGAGTTATGGCCCTTTCCCCGAAATAATTTTTTTTAAGAGGCTTGCGGTGACCACGATGCAAGTCGAACAGGTCAAGTCAAATAATTAAATCCAAAAAATTTCAATAGTCTAGGAATATATCTAGTTCTTGACCGATTTCTTTTTTAAAGAAAAGTTTTTTTTTTGCACATAAGTATTTTTTAATAAAATTTTCAGAGCCCAAAAAATCGAAATCTCGGGGAAAACGTTCTTGCATACAGAAAAAACGTAATATTTTTTTTTCAATCGTTCAAGAACTAGATATATTTCTAGACTAATGAAATTTTTTGGATTTTCTCATTTAACTAGACCTGTTCGACTTGCATCGTGGTCACTGCAAGCCTCTTCAAAAAAAATATTGTTTCGGGGAAAGGACCATAACTCCGCCAATTGTGGATATTTTTTAATGAACAATAACTCGTTTTTTCAAGTGGACAATGCACTATTACAAAACCATAACTTAAGTGTCATAGCATATTGCTACATACCTTAAAAGTTACTCCAAACCATCCTCAATTCGTCCGCACAAAAAGGTATATAACCCCATAAATTTTGTGTTATAAATTTGATTGTGATATCGACTTTTTGGGATAAAAGGTTATGTTTTAATTTTTTTTTTATTTTCTAGATTGTCATTTTAATTGTTTTTAATTTTGTAGAAGAGACTTTTGACCTCGAGAAAAAGTTTCTTTATAAAGAACGAAACATCAATGCTCTGTTAAACTATCGATTTGAAATGTCCATGTTGCTCATTATTCCATTCCCTGATTGTATTTTTTGAAATTGGATTCACAAGACGTAATAATATTCTTAGAAATCAAGCAATCCTATTCATAAAGCTTAAAAAAACACCTGATAAATCTCAAAATTTTTTTTCGCGTTCTTGCTAGACATCTAATATCTCCTGTAATAATTTCATCACCTTCCAGCAGATCTCATAGTATTATTCCCCCTTGACTGTCTCTAATCAGGAAATATCCAAAACCAATCGATATCGTGTAAATTCTGCATGAAACAGTCGATATTGACTACACGTAATTCGATCGGAATCGTCCGATTACCGAATAATGAAAAAGAGCAGGAAAAGGCAAAGTCAAACAGAATGAACGAGGACTTTCAATAACGCAAAGACCGTGCACGACACATTTACAGCACTCCAATAAGCAATCTCGCAGTGTCAACGTTATTTCACACATGCTCAATTTTGCATTTCGAAAGCCATAGCAGGGAAAAAAAAGGAAAATCCACGACGCAACGTATGAAAATTGGCAAGCATCAGTGAGATTTAGCTCGGCTCCATAGAGCTTTGATTCATCCATCTTTCAGGCGCGCGTTATTGCTCGGCAAAAATACAAATAAATGTTCATCTATTATTCCTGAAACTTGGGATCCGCTGGGGACCTTAGCCCGCGTGATTTATTCAGCTATAAAAAGTCCAGGCGGAAAGAGACGGATGCGGGGAGAAAGACGCGCGACAGTTTTACAGTCAATAGCCCAATAATCACATTTGAAGGTGCCCTGGAATTGAATCAGCGTCAAAGTCGATATCGGCGTCATGAAATAGTGATCGCTGATGAATGTCATAACCTGGAAATGCGAAAACAACGTAATACTGGGGTGGAATTTTTAGAATTTTACACGAATTTTTTCGAAGCGTGCATGTTATTGAATAAGATGCATAATAAAAAACTTTTTTGATAAAAATAATTACTGCGAAGGCTTTTTTTTATTGCAATAAACTAAAAGGAACAAATCAGAATATTTTTTTCTTCATTTATAATTTCATTCCAGGCAATCGAAAGCTGTGATCGACACTCTTGTTTATTTAGGTATTTCTATCTAATTTTTAAATAATAAAACAATTGATGGGTCACTGTTACATTTTATATATCACGAAATCTTTAATGAAGCTTTTTAAACATAAAAGATCTCTCATTAATTTACGTGTGATGAAAAAAAGCTATATTATATGTTTTTATTTATTTTACAAATCTTTCCATCGACAATTTCTATTTCATTTTCTCATAAAGGGTGATTCAAGATGTTATCAAAAAACAGGATATGAATGCAACGTGATACTCTGATAAAAATCTTATATTTTACACCACTTTCTTCAGTCGCTTTCATTTCTAGACGTTGAATTATATTTGTCAGGAAACGTCATAAATCCTGTATTAAAAAATACCAGATACACAATTACATTTCACTGCAACTACTTGAAACTTTTTATACTACGTACATTTTGAAGTACATACTAAAAATTTTTTACCCTCAGAAATATGTAAAACAGTCCAGAAAAAATTCCAATAATTTCATTCGGAATTTTCATATGATCTTATTAGCTTTCAAAATTAAAACACTACGATAATAAAAATTAAATTAAACTAACATTCATTCCAAATTCACACAATTTGTTGAATTTCAAAGTTTACAAAAAGACAGTCTTGAAAATGTTTTTATTATTATGAAGAAAACATAAAAAAATGTGTAAAATCATCTCCGCCTTCAAAATAAAACACTTACAATGACTAATTGTAAAATGAAAATTAGGTTTTGTTTACACCTTTTGAAATGATAATTATTATCAGCAGAGCTACTGAAGGTTTGTGAAAAATCGAAAATATGTTCTATATAATAATAAATATCTGCAGGTAGAAGATTTATAGACATAAATATCATATTATTTTAAAGAACTTTTATACAACTATGCATTTCAATGAAGTTTGATAAAAAGATTAAAGTTTGCTCAGGAAATTGCAAGGAGTAACAGAAAAGGCAGATATTGAGAATTTCAAAACATTGAAAATGCTATCAAATGTTGTGTTAATAATTTGTATAAGAAAATATGTAATATTGAAAATATGTTACATAAAATAATGAAAAAATCTGCAGGTACAAGATTTATAGACATAAATATCATGTTATTTCAGAGAACTTTTTAAGAATTATGCATTTTAATGAATTTTGATAAAAATATTAAAGTTTGCTCAGGAAATTGCATAGAGTAACAGAAGAAGTAGTTAATAAGAATTCCACAAGATTGAAAACGCTATTGACCGTTATTAATTTGAAATATAAAATATGTAATATGAAACTCGTGATTTCCATATAATTATGATCATAACATCCAAAACACGGTCAAGAATACCATTTTATGTAAGTTTCATGAAAAAACAATCGATCCTGCTCAAAAAATATAAAGCTACGATTTGTGGAAGGAATAATTTACAATATTTTCTGAAAGGTCAATAATTTTGTTTCTATTTTCACTATTTGCACAATCAAAATTTTGAATTTCGATTAGATTTTTCAAAAGCTAGAATATAATACTTATAATTCTAAGAAAATGTCACAAAGAAATAGCTTTGTGTCATAATTAATTATATTCTTTTGTTTTTTTTATTTAATAAAATCTGAAATCTAGTTATCATTTCTTTTTATTAAATATCATATAGGTAATTTTATTTTCCAATCAAAAAGTCTTGGAAAAACGAAATTGCCATTAAAGTTACGACTCAAAAGCTTTTTTTCAGTGTCCTGAAGAAACCCAAAGCTCGCGCATCAATCTCTACAAATCACAAACGCTTCTCGAGCGACGAAAATCGGGACCGAACATGGGTGAAAAATGCCGGTGTCACATTAATGCAAGCGGAATAAATGACGTCTACGTGATGTTCAGGATGACTGCGAAATTAGGGGAGGATTAAAAAGATCAAGTATCGTCCAAGCGACCAATTAGAATAAAAGCCAGAGAAATTCTTCCTTCGTGGCTCTTTACAAGCTCGTATGAGAAAAAATTTTATCTCAAACTAACGAAATTATAATCACTCCAAGAAACTCGTCTATCGAAATCCTTTCTCTTAAGTTGGAAAAAATTTACCTGAAAAACAGTCATTTGGGAATGACAGATTTTTTTTTAAGTTTAGTTCGGACAAAAATAAAAAACACAATTTTTAGAAATAGCTAGTAATTATTTTATATAAAATTTAGAGCCTTAGTTTTCAAAATTGATAATTGTACTTTTTTTCGTGAGCAAGAAAATAAATTGTATTGCTTTTAACTACTCTGTCATATCCATCATTACTACTTTCTAACAACTCTTTGCAAAAATTAGGGAAACTGGTAGTTTTTCTTCTTTTTTTAAATCTTGATATTCCTTCTTAAAGTGAATACTATTTGTGAAACTCGACCGCCAAAGAAAGCTTACGATTGCTATTTTTATAATTCGTACGTAAGTCTTGGCAGCGAAGTAATTTGAAATTCTAGTTGCAATTTTACGCGAACTTTGCTCCTGGTGCTGTTTGAAAAAGAAGAAGTAATGGAAGAAGATTGCCACACTAAATCGTTCAGCTAATTTGAGGGAGGCAATTTTTTCAACTACGATCCGACAAATTTCGTGGTATTAATATAGACTTGGGGGTGGGAAAAGACATTTTTTCTAGATTTAGTGAAGGATATCTCATAATTTTTATAAGTATTTGTGGCTGTTTTTATCTCATGAAAATTCCACGATTCCCGAAAAAAATTGCCTTTCTTTATGACTCCGTAGATGTAGAAAATTTATTTTCAGAACTTTTCAGATACTCTTTAGAAATTCATACAAATTTGTTTTGGGCTAAAAAATTTCAAACCATATTTTTTAAATTATCAGGATCTTTGAAAGGTTTTTCAAAGCAAAAATTTGTATTGCTTTATATAATTATATCAATTTGAAATGTAAAAACAAGAGTTGCCATACACAGTTTACATAAACTTGACATAAAGCTGCGGATTAATTAACACGTTAACTTCACGTAAACGTGTACTGAGCCGGAAAAAAATTGAACTTTTTTCTAAGTGCAGAATTTCAAGCCGCGTTCATTAATTTCATTGACAGTGGGGCACAAAGTAGATTACGCAATATCTGTAATGACGTTCCGATTAACTCATTACGCTTTGAAAATTCTAATCTTTCGTTTTGTTTCTCGGTATTAAACACGTGCGCGAGGGAATATCGGTGTTAATTTGTCGTGAAACCTTTCGGATAAAATTTGCTCGGAACTGAAGCAAATATGAGAAACGCGATTAAACTCCATGAACACAGTAACTTGGTAGGGAACAAAAAAATGCTAAGCCCGAAACTTTGGACCCCAAATTGGTTAACCAAACAGAGAAAAAACTGTTCATATAATCAGGTGCGTAGTATAAAATGAAGGTAAGATGAATTTTTCCATTTCAACATAAAAAAAGTGCAATAATGAATTATTGGAATAAAAACAAAAAAATGCATACGAACAATGACCATTATAAATAGAATCAATTAAAGTAATAAAAAATGTATCTCATAAAAATTAACAGGGTATGGCAAATAGTTTCTTGTGAATTCTGGAAGTTGAAGAATTTTCAGAATTTTTAATTTCAACTCAGAAGTAACTATAATCCGGGATTCCAAAGTATTTTTGCTCGAACAAAATTCTAATCAGTAATGTTTAAAATAACGTAGGAAATAATAGTTTCACAAATCGGTTTAACCGAGTTCATTACATAGGAAAATAAAAATAAACGAAAATGCGAAAAATCTTCAAAAATTTGAACACTAGAATACTGAATTTTGAAAATCTATATAAAAATTAATAAAAATACGAGAAAATCTTTCGAATTATACAAACGAAAGAAATATTTAAAGTACATAGTAAAATTCTATAAAGAAACTATTTTCTGACAAATTTAAACAAATGTATAAGATTTATAAAACTTGAAATTTTAGAGCATTATACTCTAAGAACGAATGAAGCAATCAACAAAAGTACTAGAAATCTGCAAAAGTACTAAAAAAACAACACGAAATTTTAGAAATACTAAAAACTATGCACTAAAATACAATACATCTATAAAACACTAAAAATCTATATATTGAAAATGCTATAAATCTATTAAAAACAAGAAAAATATCAAAAACTAGTCATTTTTTCATAAATTTGTGAAATTACTGAAAAATCGATCGAAATTTGAATTTTAGAACATCGAATTCTGGAAATCAAAATAGCAAACAACAAAAATAACAGAAATTTAGAAAATTACTGAAAAAACTTTTGAAATTTCATAAAAATTAAATAAATGTGATAAATCCTAAATTTTTTTCAATGTTAGAAAACAACATATATATTTTGCTTTCAAAATTATAAAACTTGTAATAATAAAGAACATAATTCTAGAAATGTTCATAAAAAACCACTCACATACCAAAAAATTTGTCTATTTGGGTAACTTTTCAAAAAACACGAATAAAAATAGTACTGGAAATGTATAGAAAAATATTGTTTTTCAAAAATTAATTAAAGTACTTACTTAAATTCGTTTTAATTTTTAATACAATAACATCAAATTCTAGAAGTCTAGAAATACCAAACATCTAGATAGTGATTCATAGAAATACAAAAAACCTTTAAAAATGCCAGGAAATGTACACAATTTTATCAATAACATCTGATACGAAAATTCTAGAAATCTATGAAATACTCAATTGTATATCTAATATGATTTATTGAAAAATCTATAAAAATATCTAAATTTGTCAGAACCTTGATTACTATATTATCGAATTTTAGAAACAGGAGTAGTAATCGAAGACAATATTAGAAAATCCTCCAAGTTGTAAAAATACCAATGAATACGAACAGTACCAAAAGTATTAGAAAATAAAGTCTAAACTTCAGTGACTTGAAAATCACAAGAATCAAACTCCATTATATTGTATTTGTATATAAAAAATGTATAACACCAGACTCCTAAAGTTGCATAACTTTGAATTCTTATGATGAAAGAAAAAACTTCAAAATTGAAGAACAATACTACAAAGATTTTTTTAATTATCTCCGGACAGTTTAGCCACTGAAAAAAAATTGTAGAATTTATATAATATTTTAGATAAAGTTGAAAAATTAGATAGCGAATTCAAAAGTATTTGTAGAAAACAAATTTAGATTATGATCATTATTAAAATGATTTTGCATATACAAAAATGACGTGAGTCAGTGTAACTTTACTGTAAAAATTTGTCCCTGGATCCAAGAATTCAAGACACGTTATTTGCTCTTTTGCTTGAATTTTCATCACGGAAAACTATTTGAATTTTGAACGATGTCTCGTGAAACACGTTGGAAAACGAAATGAAACAAACAATCAGATATCAATGAAACAGATAAAGGTGGAAGACAATTCAAACTTTGTCAACCTAAAACTCATTACTTGGTACTAATAAACTCAAATTACAACATTGTGTCCTCAAATACGCTTTCAATAGAAGCAATTTTCAAGGTATTCTCTCGAAAGTTTCGACTAGCAGTAAATTAACATGGAATCTTATTACATGTGTAATTACTCGGGTAAAGTTTAAATTGAATTTTTTCGAGAATTCTTATTACATCTAAGTACATACATTTGTATCTGAATTTTTAAAGAGTTAAATGAGTTTTAATCGTCTTTTTACGAATCATCGTTTGTAAACTTGTCTAAGAATTTTGTTTTTTTCCGTATTTACCTGTTGAAAAACTAAATAATTTGGACATAATTTTTTCGGAAAATTTCTGCATGAAGTTTACATAAATCCTACCTAAACTGTTCTCACCTCATTTTCAATATTATACTTCAAATCCGACTCTAAGCTCAAGACTTTGGTCTTTTCTCCAGGACCTCACAGGAGTGAATTTTTTTCCAATTAGTTAAACACTGCGAAAAAGAGCTTAAAAAAAAGAAGAAGTAAAAAACACACTCACCACGACTGTACTGATTGTTATTTGCAATGACCCTCTCGGCGTTTTTTCGAGCGATGTAAAACCACTCGTTGCTGTTACTGAGGTACTTGTACTGAATAGCGAGGTCCTTGACGAGAACGCCGTCTTGGTCTTGCAGTCTGTGGGCGAACGGACAATACAACCACCTGTCCCTATACTGCAGTTTATCGTAACAATTGCCCGCCGCGAAAATGTCCTCGTCGAACTCCACCATCGACAAAACCCCAGCGTGCAACAAATACTCCGACGACGTCATCACTTCTGGCGCGTACTTCCACAACCTCGTCAGCATGTTTGCCCTGTTGACAATTACAATTCTCCTCAAATTAAATGAGATGAATGATTTACATTATTCTGAATTTTCATGTCTCCGTCTGTTAAGTTTCAAAGAGTTCTTGAGCTTTTTTGTTATTCCGATTTCCGTTAAAATGGCGGGTGCGAATTTGAAAAAAAAAACGAATTTTGAAACTTTTTTTTAAAAACCGCTCGATCAAACGATATCCAACATTATGACAAGTAATTGAAAAAAAAATTTGTGTTTCAGATTCTTTATACAAGCGTGTGCACCGTTTTACTCGAGAAAGGAACATTCAAGGTCATCGAGAGGTATTAATAAAGTTGACAAAATTCTGTAAAAAATATATGTTCAACATTTTATCTTCCTCAATAATATGAAACAAAAAACATTCCAATAGCTTCGATTGTTTGTTCACAAGAAATTTTTAAAGATGCGCTTCGAAAATCGCCTAACAAACCGGAATACCCCCTTAAGACAGCCTTTTAAAAAGTAATACCACTCGATTTGAGGGTGAAAATGCACTGCAAAAGAGTGATTTATGAATATAAAGTTATCATATTGTGTAAAAGAAAAATTAGGAGAGAAAATTAACTTGAAACCTACCCTAATCTGCAAAGCGATCAATTGAATGAATCGAATTTTTTCAAAATTCCTAGATGAAAGATGCCTCATGAACAGCAGTAAGTTGTGACTTACAATAAAAGTATAATTTTAAACTTATGTAAATTTGTGATTTCCGTCATAATTTTTCTGTTTAATGTATTGTAATTTTTATCGAAAAATGAAAGTAGCATCTACATTTTTCAAATTCAAATTTATTATAGTTTAAAAAATTGGACATCCGAATGCCGTTTTTAATGCTTTCAAGTTATCCTAAAATTTGAGAATATATGTTTTCAATCAGCCAATCTCCAAGTTTCTATTATTCACAAGCATCTAAGATCTAGAAAATGTACAAAATTTTCTATGTATATGATCGAACAATGAATAAAAAAAGAAAATGAGAAATTCATAATATTCATAGTTATTCCATGATATGCAAGATATCGAATTCCTCTTCCTGAATTAAACTCATGCTTTGACCATTTAAAGAACGGAATTTTTCTACAAATAAAAATTGTATGAAAAACGTACAAGTCTCCCATGATTTCTAATGACCAACACTAAAAATTCTCACATTTATCTGAATTAAGACATGATATTTATAAGAATTCTCAAAATTCGAGTATCTACACTCAGAGAATGGATATAGAACGTTTCGATTGAGTAAATTTATTTAGTCAACCGTGTTTTGGTAAATTTGCCTAAATTTTTTAGTATTCTGTATATGGTAGAGATATTGAAAGGAACAAAGCCTATATAGTAAAAATAAATAAAGAATACAGTTTTTTTAACTTGATATGTTTAGGTATATGTGGAATAAATATTATTCATCAGACAAAATTGTTGATTAGCGTTCTGTAACAATTACTGTATTTTATTAATGACTCAAAAAAATCTCTTGTTAGTTTCATTTTAATTATTTTCCGTAATTAAATATTGTTCTTTGTTATAACACAAATATTATTAACCTTATAATATTAAAAATAAAAAATATAAATAAATAGCATACAACTAAAAAAGAGTTTATGTTCAAGTGACTTAATTGAAAGTTCAAACTATGATACTCACATATTTTCAAATATTAAAAAAGATATTCGATTATAATAAAGACCTGTTACTACGAAATAAACACTTTTTATCCGAGTAACTAAATTGAAAGTAGAGTCAACAATTCCTCTATGCAATATATTAATGTAAAAATTAGTTAAACTCACCAAAGACTTATGATAGAGTAATAAAACCTTTCTTTTCAAAAGAATAAACAAATAGTTTAATGCATCAGTACTATCATGTTCAATGTGATTGAAAAATTTAGTAAGTCGTATAAAATACATGTTCGGAAGCAAGTTATATACTATTATTCCTACAGTAAGTTTGAGTGAAAACGACAATACTTTTTATTTCGATGTAAATAAATGATTTAGTCACTCTGACATGATACATTTTTGAAACGAGTAAAGATCTTTTTTCCAAACTAAATATTCCGCATTCAAAACCAAAAAATGCTAGATTCGAGCTGACTAAAAAATTTAGTAAATCGTACCGAATACATTCTACGAAAGAAATTTAGTAAAATTAGAAAAAATTTTAGTAGGTTGGTATGTGACTAGATTGATTAAGTCAGATGAAAAAAATTTTCCATATAAAAACCGAATTTTTTTCTGAGTGTACGTTTTGAAACAGCCAATAACCAATTTCCAAGTTTTTTTTCTGAACAAACATGTCAAATTTCAAAACCGCACAAAATTTCACAATTTTAGAAAACGAGAATATATCTAAAAATTTTAAATAGATTCGTGAGCTTCAGGATTCTATAAATTTATATTTAAAACTTTTTTTTCCAAAACTTGATACTCTGTCAATATTTTCAAAATTCTGGAATTCCGCGTCATTCAGAACTACACACTTGGAAAATTAAGTTTCTTTTATTTTCTATTGCATGATTTTCGTAAATAATAAATAATTGAAATCAGAATTGTCTTTATTCGAAGTACGCAGATTGAATCTTGAAATTGATTTGAATTATAAACATGCAATATGTAGTTCGTGATGAAGTTCAAAAATCACAAAATTTTTATTGCCAAATCTTAAATGTCAACATTCTTTTTCCAAACAGGAATATTTTATCATAATATATTGAAGAGCAAACTTCGCAATGGACAAATCGCAAATAATTTTCCAAACATTTCAGAAATCTTTTTTAAACAAAAAGATTGCAATGGTTTGAATGAACAGGAAATTTTCGAATCTATCATATAATAATCATGATATTCTGAATTCTTATTTGAAACTCGAAATATATAAATACCTTTAATTATTAGCATTCCTGGAATTAAAAAGTCATTATATTGCGGATTGAAAATTCCGTACCAAGTGTATGATTTCCAAAATAACAGCTTTAAAATACAGCAGTACAAAATCCCTGTTTTTAAAAAAATTCAAAAATTTTTCATTCGCAGTATAGTTTTGTCACTTTTTGTTTCACAGCAAAAAACTTTGATTTCCACGATTCTTTTATTATAAATTCTATATTATAAATGCTCAACATCTAAATTTATTAATTATTCTTCTTTTTGAAAATGTTTGACATGCATCTTAAAAAACGACGTGCCCTGCTGAAATAGGATGTATGGTAAACCCTACATAAATATACGAGAATCTAATTCCATGCTAATAAAAAGAAATTCAAACCTTAGGGATATATATTAAATATTTTGTGTAACATTTCACATACAAAATATGTCTATAGCGTTTCATCCAAAAAGGGCATTTCAGCTTACCCACAAAAAAGTAAAATTCGCTATTTTATTAAAAGAATGAAAATTTTCTTCTTCAACTCAATGTGGATTGCGAATGTACTTCAATGGATTACGAAAGTTGTAAGCGAGTTAAAAGAGACTGTAGGAGAGTTAATTAAATAGCTCTTGTCATCGTATTGGGTTAGGAGGATAGGTCGAAAAAATCTATTATGTATACAAACTTCCAATTGCTTTCTCCTGAGTTTGTGTGGAATTCAAAGATTCGTAAAAAATTTCAAAGATTGATGGATATCGAAAAAAATCAGTAGAAAGTTTTCATACAGAAGTTTCAAAATGTTTACATTCTTTTTTTAAATATTTCTTCTTTACACTCAAGATTTGAAAATCGTCAGTTCATAACTCTTCATTTTCATTCCTCATATAACATAAACAAATAAAACTTCTGAAGAGAAATTTTCATGAGAACAATTTCAATATACCTATAAATGCTGATCGGCAAAAAAACTCAAAGCGACAAATTTTGATTTTCTCTCAACTCATTTTTTGGTTTTCATGGTCTACCTTTTGTCATTTTAGGTGGTTGAGCGTTTTAGGTGTTCAGAGGAGTATGAAAAGATATTATTTGAAATCATATCCTTTCACACTTCGCTGAACAGCTGAAATGCTCTAAGACTCAAAATACGAGAAAGTCAGCACTGAAAAAAAAAACCGTGACTAAAGAGAAAAGTACAATCATTTTGCATTTATTTTTTCATAAGTTCAAAGACAGATATGAAACCTTGAAGAAAAAACATTAAAATGTGATTTTTCAACGTTAAAAAAACACCTGCATTTACTCATTTAGGAAAAAACTATTGATTATTAAATTGTTAAATAACAAGAGATAACTTTGACAAAATATTGTGTAGGAATACTTGGGAGCAATAATATTTTTTGACAATTTTCATGAATATAAAAAACTAAAAAGTTCTTTTTGTCACAGAAAGTAATCTAAAACAAATTTTTTCCCTAATGTAACAGATTTAAAGAATAAAAATTCATACGTTTTCAACATTTTAAAGATATTATTTAAATGATCATCATACGTTAGGAATCACATTTTTTGATAAAAGAAAAAAGTTTTTTTTATATAAGTGTACGTAGATGTGATCATATTTTAGTTGCGATTTCAGGAAACAGTCAGTAAAAACTAAAAATCCGAAATTTGAATTATTAGAATTTTGTGTACTTATTATCATTTATAAATAGTTTATATTATTATATGTTATACTCTTCATTTAATGGAAAAAAACATTAAAAAAACTGAAACTCACCTGTTCACTGCAAAATTTGCCTGCAGGCGAAACCGTTCTTGAGCATATTGGTCGACTACACCCTCCCCCAAGTTCAAGTCGGTTCCCGCGGTGCAATTTTCCCCCAAAAGATGCTGATTTTCGATGATTCTCAAAAATCTGGTCACAATGTCAGTTTGAACACTCTGTTTTTTCGTGGCATTTTTCAAAACTTCAATTTCCGTCGAATTAAATGTAACTTCTGTCACGAAAAATGTCAAGTCTTCTTCCAAACTAGTTGTAAAATTCCACGATTCGTAATTTTGGAACGGACTTTTGTCAGAGTCGTTCTTTTTTCTTTCGGAATTGTTGGAAAAGCGCTGGGTGGTTTCTTCAGAGAAAATCTGAAAACAGAAAATGTATTTCTGACTTTTAATACTATCTTTTTTATCATTTATTTGTATATTTTGAAGAATTTGTGGAAGGGAAAAACGTACAAACAAGGAAAGTAAAATTTGAAAACTCGAAATTCATAATTTTTTTTCTAGAATTTTTTTTATCTAACAGTCTGATGATTTATAAACTTGATATGCCTACATTTAAAGTACATTCTTATAGTTTGTTCTACGCAAAAAATACTCGAAATATAAGATTTACTTATAAAAATCGAAAAAATAAGTTCTAATACGTAATTCAAAACATTGAATCATGATTCAAACATTCATTTTAAAAAATGGAAAAGAAGTTTAGAGAAGATAATATATTTTTCGCATATTTCAGAAAACAAGGAATAAATTGAGAGCAATTTCAAAAAAGTTTCTACATAATATCGATATAAATAGTTCACTTTTTTCAAATTTCACATGGAAAAAAATCAAATTTTATCGATTATCTGTATCAGTACAACTTTGTAATGTTCGATAAAATATCCAATATACTGTCGGAACTTCTCGAACATGAGTACCAGTAAATTGTACCCATGTAAAATTTAACTGGCGCTAAAACTAGTAGTTTCGAAACGCACCCGAAATTGATGATAAACTTTGGATTGCAAAACTTGTGCATGAATATTGCATGTTATTGGTGATTTTACAAAAACATCCAGTTTTGTGTTACGGATATTATTCTGATCATGGATATCGATTTACTGATTATTATGAGAGTATATTTCGAAACTCAAATTAAACCATAAATGGTTTTTACGTGCTTAATTCACGGATAATTGATTAATATTGAAAATTGAATTTTTTCAAATTGAAGCACAGAAAAGCACTCAGAAAAAACCACTCGTTCATTAAAGCTCGAGTGCAGGTGTAACATGAAATTGAAATTCTTCAGTGATCAGCGCAATCCGAATGAAGAATTTCGGAGCTCTGATTAAATTCTC
The DNA here is from genome assembly GCA_028476575.1 of Platygaster robiniae. NCBI lineage: Eukaryota > Metazoa > Arthropoda > Insecta > Hymenoptera > Platygastridae > Platygaster > Platygaster robiniae. The sequence continues at coordinate 28,589,760 of CM052020.1, read as the reverse complement.
TACTCTGAATGTTTCTACATCTAATTTCAATATCGTGCCCAATGTTCAACATCACCTTCAAAAAATTAAAACTTGCTTTAATTTTGTTGAAAAGAGAATTCTTAGTTACCACGTAGGGCGTCGTATAATAATAAGTAGTTAGGGTCTATCTTGAGTCAGACGACGAAGTACATTTGGTGATTTCAAAACATTTATTCGAAAAACCATTTTCCTTTATTTAAAAAAAGGTTTTCAAAAGTTTACAATGTTCTTAAGAGCTTAAGATTATCAAAAAATTATCAAGTTAAATCTACATTGTTTAGTAAGAATGAAAACTAATATAAAATCTACCGAAATACGTTGAAGAGGTAGCTGAAAATCAACATAAATTAGACTTGACTGAAATTGATCAACTTAATTTAGAACCTCTGAATTTTTGTGTCGAATCAATTAAACTTGTTTCAGTTTTTTGAATGTGAATTGATTGCATTAAACACTTCCATGTATTATTGCAAGGTTCACATTTTTCATAATGCATGTCTGTGCCTGAGATGTATCAATTTTTTTCTCTCTTTCAATGAAATTTTAAACAAGATTATTAATTTGAATTTTTGAGTCTCTTTTATGCTCTTTATCGTCTCCTAAGAAATGAATTTCATATATGTGTATTATGGTAAACTCGACGAGAATTGAACTGTAAGTAGTAACAGTCTTATTCTAGTCAGGCGTAAAGATTATCATTTAATAATGATTTTTCGTTTATTTTTATACAAAAAGCAAAATCAATTTCGAACATGTTCAACTCGATGTTATGGTTTTATTACTTTGCCGCGAATGAGTTTATTTACACAAAAATTTTATTTACACGAGCGAAAGTTTTTGAGAATATCACCAAAGAATACAATTTGATTCCATGTGAATACAGCAAGTTTTTAACAACTTACTTATTTTCATAGTTTTTTTTTTTCATATTTTAACATCGACATTGTATGAACATCACGTAAAAAGTTCACATAAATTGAACTTGTCAATGTAACCTTGCTTTGAATATAAATTGACGCAAGGGCGTAGGCAGAGCGAGATTTTGGGTGTACGAACCCAACCCGTAATTTAAGTGAAATCTATTATTATTTCATGTAAAAAAAATTTTCAACAAATAGTGAAAATACAAGTCGTTATCAATATTGCAGAAAAATATTAACAATACGTAGTAAGATAAATATGAACTATTCAAAATTTACTAACTCTAATCTAATGAATATAACAAAGTGGTTGCTTGTAGGTTTCGAATGCTATGAATAAACGAAATTGAGAATTTTTAATTTCTTTTACTCGAAAAAACAATAACTCTAGCTTCAGAAGATATTTTTCGCCAACAGAATTCTCATCAGAAATGTTTGGTTAGGAAAAAAAAAACAAAATTAATAATTTTTTTATTTGTTTTATCACAATGGAAATTCAAAAAAGTGCATAATATCTATAAAAACTCGGTGTATCGTATCCTAGAAAATTAGATAGAAATCTATTAATATACAAAACAATCCTTTAAATCATAGGAACTCTGAAGATATACTTGAAGAAATATAATTCTATGCAAGAACTGGTTTTTGCGAATTCTGAACAAATTTCTATTTAAAAACTGTCTGATTCTAGAGTATCAAACTCTACAAATCGTCCATGGCAATCTGAGGTTACACAAAAGTCTTTAAAAATACTATAAAACGAGACAAAGCCTTACAAAGAAATAAGAAGAAAACGAGAAAACAAGAAATCTTGAGAACATGATAAATCAATACAGATAATATTTTCCAAAAGATCCATAAAAGTACTGAAAATCGCTTAAAATTTGAATTCTTGGGCATCAAATTCTGGGAATCTATGTAGCAATCTACGAAAATTATAATATTCTATAAAAATACGAAAAATATTTCAATTTTCGTTCAGCCTACTATATAAATTCGGAGAATACTAGAAATCCTTTTATACTTGCAAACTATGTACATAGACTTTTCTCGAAAATTTATAAAACTTTGAATCCCTAAGCTTATAATTTTCAAAACCCATACAGCTAATCATAAAAAAACACTTTTCAATAAATCGGTGCAATTGATACATTTGAATATTCTGTTACTTATATAAATACGAAAAAAGATTACAAAAAAATACTGAAAATCTATACAATAATGAACACTGTTTTCTAAAAAATCAATTCAAATGCTCAAAACCGTTAAAGGTTTGAAGTTTAAATACTATAGTTTCGAATTCTTAAAATCTCTACAGCAATCTATAGAAGTACTAGAAATCTATAAACATACCAGAAAATACTTTGGAATTCTACAAATGACATACGAAATGAGAATTATGAGAATCTCTGAGACTTTATAAATATGCGCTATAATTTACTAAAAAATCGATAAAGATATTGAAATTCCTTATAATTTTGATTTTAAGAGCAACTGATTCTAGAAAGTGAAATAGACATCCATAATAAAATCAAAAAATCCTTCAAGTTCTATAAATACCAAAGAATTATAAAAAGTACCAAGAGTATTGGGAAAAAAAAATTCTCAACCTCAGTTACGTTGAAATCAGAAGAATTGAATTCCATTACATACGAACATAAACAATGTGTAACTCTGGACTCGAGAACTTGCATAATTTTAAAATCTTGAAATTAGAGAGAATAAAAAATCGTTTAAAGATAACTATATTCTCATAGATTAAAATAAAATAAGAATAAATAAATATTTTTGACGTATAGATTCAAAAAAATATAAAAAATAAAGTAAAATAAATATGTGAGAATATAAATTAGGAATATTTTATTTTCTTTTAAACTAATTGTATTCAGATAATAATATATCATTTACAATTTTATATAATGACATGAGTCATCACGCTACTTGAAAACAGAAAAATTTCTAAACTTCAGAGGGGTGACGACTTATCAGTCATGTCTGACGAGACAGGAAATTTTCAAATTTAAACATGATAACGATTCATGAATGAGACACATTTGGAAAATTCTTTTTTCTTTTTGCGTCGTACATTCAGCTATTTCAAGAGTAGGGACAGCTTATACAAACCCAGCTCTCCGATCAAAATTCGGGACTCGCAAGCACTAATATTACTTAGAGTTAATAGTTTTACTTTTTTTTTAAACAACTAAGACTTAAGAAAAAAAAAACTTTTTCCTTTTTCTCGTAAAAAAAAATTCAACAAACAAAAAAACATAAAAGTGATAAGTTTAATAGCATGCAGAAGTACAGGTTACAAATTTGATTTAAAATTTATTAATTTTGGAATATTTTTGAAATGTAGATATTATTTTGTTTGTAATAATTAACAGTGCAAGGTGTGATCTTCTTTAGAGGAACCAATTGAAGGCATGAGAGTGGAAATACTTGATAATGTTTTAGAATGAGATAATGTTGTAAATCAACATGGTATTGTACATTTTTAGAGCCATATAAATGTCATGTAATTTATTTTTGTGAATAAGAATTTGGAATGAAATTCATAATCCATTGATCAATTTTGTATAAAATGAATTTGAACAAGAAATAATGTTGATGATTATCATTTTTTTGTATGACACTTTTGGCTTGATGTAAGTGCGGAATTTGTATTTGGAAGTGACTGTTCAATATATGCAAACAAAGTTAGCTTTTTAACTTGTTACTCAGTGTTTTGCAAATTATCAACCAGCCCTCAATACAGTTATTTTCCTCTGGTCCCTTAATATACGAGGAACTTGTGGTCTTCTAGGAGAGTCTTAGTCTGTACAAGTGAACTCAATTTGGGTATTAGAAGCAATTAAAGATTGGGCTCACTCGTCAGAAGACTCGTCAATAATATTGAAGATATGCACATATACATTATTTATCTACTAGAAAAATGTAGTGAATATTGATTTTCGAACTAATCAATTCAAAATTTTATCAAAATTTCAAAAGTCCACAACTTTAAATACCAAAGGAAAAATTTCATGAACATAATTAAGTTATAAATAATTACAAGTGTATAATTATTTCTATATGACCAACTTTGATTTCAATCTTTTCTTTATCGATAGTAAGTGACGATTTTAATTCAACATATTTTTTAAAAATAATCTATGTTACGAGTATTTCTATCTTTATGAAAAAAAAGGGTGAAATAATTTTCTCGCTACCTGGCTACCGCCTCTGACGTCCTCAGGGAGAAAATCCCCGACGCCCTTAGACGCCATGTCCTTGTCGACCTTGAACTGCTTGGAATAACGATTCCTGGAGCGACTGTGCCTGATGAGGCCCGTGGGCCTCTCCAGGTCGTCGTACTTGAAGCGATGGCCCTGCTGGTGGCGCAGGTACTCCTTGATCGGCTTTTCCACCTGCGCCACGACGACGCCCCACGCTAAGTAAATGAAAACCAGGACGCGCCAGCCTCCGGGTAAGCTCATTGTGCAACTAAAAGCGCTCCGAATCACGTCATCCTGGCCCCGCTGGGAAATCACCCGGCCTCTCAAGAACAACAGCTGTGTCCCTAAACCATGCCATCCTTTATCAGGAATATCATTTCTCCCCCAAAAAATCTACCTTTCATTACGAAACTGAAAACAGTTCATTGCACAAATTCCAGTGTTCTTGACTTTTCCGTCTGCCATTACTTCCTGAGTTCACCACTGAATTTTAGGCTCATCACTTATTTGAACATTCGGCTCAGATTCTCGATCCAACACACTTTGCTCGCTTGGAAAATCCACATTTTACCACGAGACAGAAAATGGGGGATCACTGAGTTTCTGGTGACCGACATCACTTATCCGGAAATTGGCACTCTCGATCATAATTATTTGGTGCCCAGAAGTTTCTACCTCTGAATCATAATAGTGGCTCTCTGTGGAATTTTCGAGAATGATTCGCGATTACTGGTTGCGTTTGATAGAAATAGCAATGAATATTGTTTAATGCTGAACGCGCCTGATAAATTTATTTCATTCTTTTTGGATAATATAAAATTTTGGAAATCAGTGCATTTTTTATGTGAGTATATTGAGGTCAGAGATAAAGAGAGATTTTTTGAGATTTTGAAATGAAGTATTTTTCTTTTAAGGTTTGTGAAACTGCATTTAGAAATATGTGGTATTTTTAAACGTTCAAGGAAATTCATGAATTTAAACTTTTTGTTTTATTGCATTCCAATTGCTGATGAAAATATAAAAAGGATGATGAATGGTGGAAATCAAAGATACTTCAGGCGAACTTTCCAATTTATGAAAAATTCCTATATCATTCGGAATTCACTTTGTAGGATATCTGCCATTACCTTTTTCTTCGATACATTTCGCTAGCTCAAATGTCAAATGAAGAATCTTTCGAAATTCGCAAATTTCTAAACTTTCCGCAAATGTTTATGAAAGCAAATTCCTCCAAATCTAATGTTTATTAAAATAGTACCTAGTATCAGGAATTAACTTTAAATTCAAAGAATTTTGCATGCAAAAAATATATGTGATTCTTTAGATAGAAATAAAATTATATTTTGACTTATGAGGAATTTATTGAAATCAGAAATGTAAAACAGACGTTTACTTTCGTGTGAAGTTACTACTGAATTTCTGAATATTCGACAAGGGCGATTTTCGATAACATATTCGATAATTCATGTATTATAACTAATCGATATTACACTTTGCCCAAAAATAACAAGAATAAATATTGAAAACAATTTGTAAGTAATACAGACAGTAAACTTGTACTTCATTTAATCGAAGTATAAATATTTTAGAGATACAATTTGTACAGTATTTAGAAACATTACATTATCTATAACTCCACGCACGTTTGAAAATGCTCCCATGTAATATGATTCTTTATCGAAATTATCATTTAGGTGAAAAATAAACCATACAAAAAAACTCTTCGTTCATATTCTTTTGCAGCTTAAAAGTTTAGAATATTTCTTGGATTTATGGTACTTTAGATACCTTTTATGTAATTTATGCCTAATCACTAATTTTTTACAAGGATTGAATATGTATCAATTTTGATGATTTTAGGATATTTTCGAATGTTTAAAATAATTTTACCGTACATTATGATAGTGCCTTATTAATTATTATTATTATATTATAAAACCATAAAAGATTTCAACTGTTTTTCAATGTATATCTTGCGAGTTTGAAAAATTTTTGAAAATCTATTCGGAAAAAAATCTAGATTCTCAAGAATGAACCGAAACCTTAACTTCACTTTCACAAATTTTTGGTTCGAAAATTTTTAATATTGTTCAAAAATTTCGAAAAGGACAAGCAATTTGTTTAACTATGATTTTTTCACTAATAAAAATCCATCTAAAATTTCATCAATATTCGCTGTTTTTCGGTACTACACTAGAAAAAATGAAAAAATTTCATTCTTGTTGAATGACTTTGGACATCCGAAATTTCCAAAGTGTTATTATAGGCTATCAAAAGTAATTGAAATGTTTACTAGGAATTCGAAAAACCGCAGGATCCTAAAGTGCTAAAATGTATTTAAAAAAAAAAAAAAAAAAAAAAAAAATGTTCAAAAAAATGTTCAAATGAATAACAAAAAATGTTTTGTGAACTAACTGCAATCATAAGATTAAAATTCACGAATTACTTCGGAAATTTTGAATTTTCTACGAATTTTTCAAAATCATATACTCAACTTTTGAGCAAAGGTATCATTCATTTAAAAAAAACTTCTGGAACAGAAAGATTATGTAAATAAAACTGTTAGATCTTTTCAAATACTTTAATAAATTGAAAGGTATATGTAGAATCAGGGAAAACATTAATATTTTATAAAATATCTTCAATTAATTAACAGAATTAAAGAATTTTAGGATATAATTAGAAATTCAAAGACTATACCTATAGATATGAAATTCGCTGCCTTTTACATTTTTATTATTCTGAAGAATTTTATTGAAGTTTCTGAATAAAGTTAAAAAAATTTTTTAATTTCGATTGAAGTAGGTTTCAAAACTTATAAAATCTACTTTTCTAGAAGACGAAATCATTTAATAATAAATTTTTTCGACAAAAACTCAGAATCTTCGATTGCTCAAAATAATGTCGAGAAAATTTAATTTTCTTATCATTCCTTCAAATATCTTCCAATTTTTTTTAAATTTTATTGAAGCAATCAACATTATTCATCGCACGGAATTTTTATCAATCATTTAGAATTCTATCAACACCGTAAAACTACCAGGAAATTTTCGAAATTCATCGTAAAATAAAAATGAATTCAGCTACTAACCGAAACAAAATTTTTTCTAGACCTTCAGACTCCATTACAGTTACTATCATTACACCATCAAAATTTTGAAAAAAATAAAATTCTCAAAACTTTGTGCAATATTCTCCACTAGACTTCATTTCATTTGACTTTCAAATTTAGATTTTTGGGTTGGTCAAATTGGAAGAGAGGAGCTTCAAAAAGTCATAAAAAAGCCAAATATTTTTTCGAACTTTCCTTAACTCAGAAAATAATACCCTGTTGATTATTTTGCTTGAAAAATCCACATTTTATTACGAAACAGAGGATTATTTATCGTTCGAATTTAGCGGTCAACCGCATGGAAATGCGGAACCGATGCACTTGCGGTCGTTTCACTGAATCTCGAGGGACCAACCGCGTTTCACGGGCTGTATTTCATGCAGGCCGAGAATATCGCTGAAGGCATTTTTTAAGTCATAGAAGAGCATTTCGAAAAAATTTTTATCAAGTGGTTTCAGGGCTGCGTTTTTCGGTTTTGGGGGACGCGTGGTGCGCGAGGTGTTAATGTGAATACACGCGCAACGAGACTGAGGCTTGATTCGCGTTGAACTTTGGGTAGGTTCCGACAAGGGAATGGAAAGCGCATGTTCCTTGGTGGATCCTTTATTGGCGGTAGCACTCGCCGCAAAATTTCGTTACCTATCCTTTTTCAAGGAGGGAAGGGGATCCTGTTCATGAAAAACACATCAGGATTTTTGAACTTTTCGACCTCTTGAACCTAGAATAGAATTTAACCTGAAATTTTTGATTATTTTGCACGGAATACTACATTTTCGGAATTTTCAATAGATACTAAGATTTACAATGAATTGAATACAATGCAAAAGATGCAAAATACCAATTACAAATACTCGTGGAAAATTATCCTGGGGCGAAGGCAGAAAGAATTTTCTGTAAGGTCATTATAAAAAAATACATTTCCTTCAGAATTCTATAGTTTTTTATTTTTCATGATCTCGTTCCGGTTGTACGATGTCTTCAATTATCGAATCCGGGATTCTGTATTTATACGACTTTTGGAGTTCAGAGTCACACATCTTGCATTCATGTATGTATATCGAATGTAATGGAATTTGATTTTTTGTATTTTCAAGTTATTGAGGGTCAAATTTTTTTTTCTAACACTTTTTTTACAGTTCTTTAGTATTTATACTATTTATAATGGATGCATACCAGATTTCTAGAATTCGGTACACTAGGAATTAAAATTCTAAAAATTTTTAAAATAATAGTAGGTGCCTTTTTTAGAAAACAATATCTCCATATTTCTTAAATTTTATTTATTTAAGTTTTTCATAAGATTGTGCAATATTTTCTTGTTGATTAATTAATTTTTAGTATTTCTTTGAATTGCTTCACAGAGAACAAGGATATGATGCTATTGTATTGAGAATTTCAACGATGTTAAATATTTCAATTGATATTTCGGAAAACGCTATATTCCTAAAAAATTTTAAGTAATTTTTGTATTTGTTTGTTTGTTTTGTTCGTATTATGTTAGTATTCATACAGTTTGAAGCATTTTCTAGTATTTTTGTGTATCACTTGATAAACTTCCAGTATAATATGCTATAAAATTCTAAGTTTTATGAATTTTTGAAAGAATTACACCCTAATAAGTTTTGAATGTTAATATTACTTCTACTATTTCTTGCATTTTTTGAGTAGTCATAAAATTTTGAAGGATTTTCTTGTACCTTTATAGTTTTCCATTATTTTTGCAGATGGCTGATAATTTACCGAACTTTAGAATTCGATGTTCTAGAATTTGAATTTCGATAGATTTTCAGTAATTTAAAAGATTTCTGAGGACATTACGTATTCATTGATTTTGAGTATTTTATAGATTTTTGGTATTTTCGTATTTTAATTAGTATCTAAAAGATTTTGTGGAATTATTTAGTCTTTTTATAATTTTTCGATATTTCTGTAGATACATGTATTTCAGAATTTCATACTTCAAAATTTAGAGTATGTATAATAGATTTCTGTCCTAATATTTCTTCATTGTTAGTATGATTTAGAAGATTTTTTTTTTTTTTCGTATTTTGTAAGTATTCATTTTGAAGAATTTTCTGGTATTTTCGTGTATTCTTTCATAGACATCTAGAATTATGTGCTACAGGATTCGGAGTTTTATGAATTTGCGAAAAAATGATACTAGAAGATATTTTTAGTTTTAATATTACTCTACTATTCTTTACATTTTTTTTTAGTCATAAAATTTTGAAGGATTTTCTTGTACCTTCATAAATTTCCATTTTTTTTTCAGATGGCTAACAATTCACCGATCTTTAGAATTTAAAGTTTTAGAATTCGAATTTCGATAAATTTTCAGTAACTTTGTAGATTTCTAAGATGATCACATATACATAGATTTTGAGTATTTTGAAGATTTTTTAAATTTTTATAATAAATTTGGTATCTAAAAGATTTTGTGGAATCATTCAATATTTTTACAATTTTCCAATATTTACATGTCTTTCAGAATTTGATACTTCAAAATTTAAAGTTAAATATAATAGATTTCTGTCTAATAATTTCTTCATTGTTTGTACGAATATGAAAATTTTTTGGTTTTTTTATTTTTTTTATTTATATATAGAGTGTTCCAGAATTCAATTTGTCAGGATTCACAGTTTTTTCAGATTTTTATCATTTTTGTAGATTACTTTTTTTTCTTAATTATCCACGAGGTTCAAATAATTTTTTAACTTATTTTTTCTTCTTTATGGTGACAAAACATTTATATTTAGTATTCTGTAAAAAAAATTCTTCTGAAATCAAAATCTTTGTTATTTTTAAGTTGTCGAAATGAACAAATATAATGTTTATTAAACTTTTAGAACTTACATGAAACTACTTGTAATGTCCTGCAGATTTAAGTAAGTACATTTATTTCTCTAACTTTTTTTTATTACTTTTATTGATTATTTTATTTATAATACCATTTTTTCCCATTTTTTCCATTGTTTCTATCTCCCTGTTTTTATGAACTTTTCTGCAATCTACGCTTGAGTATTTGTCATGAAATTCGACAGAGAAATCAAGAACTTTTGTAGCCATGCGAAACCGAGTTGGATTTCAAACTCAACAAACGTGCACTAAAAAAAAATCGAATAGTTGACTTCAGCATTGAAAGGTTTTGCATTGCTGCAACTGATATTTCTCGAAGATACGCTTATTGAATCACGGCTTTTCCCGTAGTTGCAAAAATAAAATTGTTTATCTAGAACATCGTGAATTTTGTATTACATTTTTTACGAAATGTGCTTGGAAAGTTTTTTCGTTCGAGTTGTTGCATAAATTTCAAAACCGTTTCTGGTGCTGATTTTAGATTACTGAGACAAATATATTGATTCCAATAAGCATTTACTATATTGGAAGTTTTTCAAAAAAATCGTTTTTTACAATGTTCTGTTATGTTAAAAAATTTTGTTCACTTTCAAAAACTGGCAAATGTTCATATTATAGAAAATTTTCTTCAATATATTTCAAACTCTGCAATTCTTCAACATTGTTACAAAATCTTTTTTGTCGTTACTTTTGAAAATCAACTTATAATCAGAAAACATTCATAATTTAAAAATTATTCAATATCATCGTATTAACTTTGGGTTTAATCAAAATACAAGGGATAGAATCAAAACAAAAAATGTTGATATCAAATCTACATATCGGGATTATTTCATTTTTAATATAAATATACCAGAAAGACAGAATCCATATGCTGATATATCGTATATATTTTTATGGATCTTTAATACTACAGTATTTCCATAGATACTGTAAGTATTTTTTGTATATTTTCAGTATTCATACAATTTGAAGTATTTTCTGGTATTGTTATATATTTTAATTTATAATATTAATTCATATATGTCCAAAGAAATTGTTGATATGATTGAAGGATTGCTACAAAAGTTTGTAGTTTCCTGCTTTGGAATCCAAAGTTTAATAAAATCTTCATCTTTGAATGGATTTTTTAGAAAACGTTATCTTAATTGATTTATAGTTTTTTCCGGATTTTTCTTATTTCTTGAGTATTTTTCGGGATTTATATTAATCATTTTATAAATTTCTAGAATTTAATGCTAAAGTTTTTGAAGTATTCTAGATTTTTAGTGTTTCATACATTTCTAATATTTCAATATTTTTTAGTATGCGTTAACTGTTAGATTTTTGAGTTTTTTTCGTCTCTTTAGATTCCTAGTTTCTAGAATGCGATTTTCCAGAATTCATACATTGATATTTTTCTATAATTCCGATAAACTTTTCATAAAATATAGTAAAATTGAACGACTTTAATATTCAGCATATTTATTACGGACTTTAATAATTTTTAGGATTTTTTTGATTTTTTTCGAACTTCTATATAGATTTCTAAAACTCAATAATTGGGAATCTAATTTTTTATAATTTCCAGATATTCCATAGATTTTGGATAGATTTTGTTAGAATTTATAAGTATCTCATAAAATTATAGTATTTTAATATTTTTCGTTGTTGTTGGTATTAGTTTCGTAAGACTTTTCTGAAGATTTGGCGTCTATTAATATTTTATAAATTTTCATACAGATTTCTGAAATTTGATGATCTATCAATCAAAGTTTTATTAATTCCTGAAATTTTTCTAGACTCTCATAAATACAACTATTGTTGAACAAGCATCTTTATAAATTTCTGGCATTTTCATTATTTTTCCGTATTTATCACATTTTTTTAGATTTATAGCAGATATACAGATTTCTATGTGAAATTTCAGAATTTTATTCTCTCAAATCCTACATTCCATAGATTTTAGGCCATGTAACTGTTATATTTCTAAAGTAAAAGAAATTTTAAGAAGATAAAATTAGTGTTGAAAGAATTCACCGGCCTTAATGATGAATGTTTCAGTTAATTCGAAAAGAAAGTAAAAACGACATTTTTCGTCGTTTATTTATTTCGTCATTTATTTTCACAGAAAAAGCTTGCGGTATCATTTAATATCTCAACGAAAATTTAGATATTCCGACAACCGTTTGATAAATAGATTCTTAGAAAAATTCTGATACATCAGAAAGTAAAATCGATATTTTGATCTATTGGTACCTATCGCCAATCCTTCCAAAACACACATTTCAATCGGAATTGAGCTTAGCAGCACACAAGACATGGATTTCCAGGTTCCAAAAGCACTTCTTTGTGCTCCCAATGCTTATTTGTGTTGGCTGAACACACTATTGACCTTGGTTACTTACCAGAGCAGTTGATTTCTCCAAAAGCCGCGCGATCGATAGTTTCCACTCCTCAAGCCGGAAATCCATTAGAATCATTTATCTTTCTCAGAGAAAATTTTCGCAGAAAGGAAACCAAAGAACGTTTCAAAAGGACTTACGCCCTTCAGCAGGGACGATTTTATGGAAACAATTTCCATACTTCATGGCAATCGCGATATGAAACACCGAGAAGCCATGAAAATCCCAACATTTCCTTCGTGCCATGGTAAATGTACTCCCCATCGAGTCCTGTTTTTTATAGCTCTCATAAAATATATAATAATTTCTCGTACCTCGTATTTTTAATTAAAACTGCTGACGATTTTTATCTAAAGGTTCTCACAAGCTTTTCTATGCTTATGATTTATTAATAATAATGGCCAAACAAATTGAGTTATAAAATTTTCTGTACACGTGTTTCATTACTTTTTTAGAGCATGATGTGCTGAAAAGAAAAACCAAAGGAGGTTTTTACATATCAAATTACTTTTAAAAGGATTGAATCCGAATCGTATTTACAAAGCTTTGAGTAATTTTTTATGTTGCATGAGTGAAATTTAATATTTTCTCTGATAAATCCACTAATGGTTACTTTCTCTTTATATCGTATGATTTGTTTTAGGTAATTACAGATGGAAGATTTATATTATTTGCATATTAAAAAAAAGGTTATTCATTTCATTTCAACTTGAATAAACCAAGCTCTAATACTGCAAATTTTCGAATCAAAATGTAATAGAATGTCTAAAAAGATATTTCTATCAGAAATAAATAACTTTAAATATTATATTAGATATCAAATCCCTCTATTCTCGTCGAAACTCTTGTATTTCTAAGATTTTAGTCTTTTACACAAACTTGAAAGTATAAAAACTTTTTCAGTATTCCTGAAGATAGATTGTTTCAACAAGTAAGCAAAACTGGATTTTTATTGGTTTACAAAATTTCAAGAAATTTAGGATTTCATCTAATTCATTATTGTAAGAAATAAACGATTCATTTACTACAATTTTTTTTTATAAGACGACATTTTTCGAAGATATAAAATTTTATTTGAAGATCTTACGTTTAAGATTTCTGATCCTGAAATTATAAATATATAATTTTTATCTAATTCCAAACTATTTTCCTTTGTTCAACTTAAAGGGTGAAATACATGAGTGCCCCTGTGGTCGCGACGCCTCCAAACAAAATTTATTCGTTGAACAACAACAATAAGAGACAATGGCGTAACGGAAGAGGCAAAAACGCGAACCCGGAAGCTGGGGCGAATTTTTCAATGCAATCGCCTTAAAATTTCAAGCCGAATTTATTGGATCGCGAGATATGACGTGCAAGCACTAAAATCCAGAAAAAGCTGCTGGACAACGGAAGCCGAAAGAAAATTGGATGCACTCACGATGCGGCTACGGAAAAAAGCTCGCGAATCAAAAAAGTCATGACGGAAAACGGGGTAAAATCAATCAGCCGCGGGAAAAATCGGGGAAAATCGGGGAAACAAAGGGGCGCTCGATAAATTATTCTCTTTTCGTGTGGCGAATATGCTCAGCATCGTTCAAATACGCGTTTCGCCATGTTGCGAACGGTCGATCGATGTGGACATTGGAAAACCGCAGGGACAAAGTCCACGTGTTTACCTGCAAAGATCGTGATAATTTCAAAAAGTAAGGGAAAAACTTGATTAGAATTTGCTGATACGAAGGAAATAAGATGTTAAAAACATAAATTTCTAGAGGAATTGTAAAAAACGAATTTTAAATTGAAATATTTTTCAAGTTTTGATAATTACAATAGGTTCCAAACTTCGAAAACGGCCTGAAAATTACAAATTTTTGACACTGTCAATTTTTCACTTTACACTTTATATTTTATACCTTTTTGCAGGTTATAGTAATTCTCGATCACGGAAAGCCAAATGTGAGCTGATTTTAGATTAATCTACTCAGAAAACTCAAAGAATACGTATTACATACAAAATAAAAAATAAAAAACTATAAAATGGCACGAAATTGTATAAGTGTTGAAAAACACAAAACATACAACAAGTCTATAAAAACATAACATTTATAAAGACAGATAAAATTATCTCGATATTAATCCATGTATTTACCTAAAATCAATCAATTTTAACATCCTAAAGCATATTATTCTAGAAATGTATACAGAAATGCAAAAAACAAACATAAAATCATTTGAATTTGATAAATATTCAAAAACTATTAAAGATACATACTACAAAAACTAGAAGTTTTTGAAACACCAGTTATCTACGTAAAACTGTTTTGAGAAATCGTTTAAAATGGCAAGAATCTATAAAACTTTGATATTCAGAGTACCAAACTCTTGAAACTCACACAGCTATCTGAAAAAATATAAAAAATATAGAAGAATAGTAAAAAATACTGCGAAATCTCATAATCATTAAAAAAAAATGAGGAAGAGTTCAAGTTATAAAAATCTCTAAAATACTGATATTTAAAATATTTTTTTTAAAATTATTTTTAAAATATTTTTAATATTTTTTTTTATTTATTGAAAAATTACAAAATAAGGAACAATTTTATGTAAAAGAGCTAAAATATATACGAATTCATTCAAACATAAAAATTTGCAATACATAATCTTCGTCTGAATCGTTAAAAATAATGGAGCGATTTTCTTTAATCAGAATAACGCGCCCGATCTACAATGTAGAATAATAAGAGCTGTGTATCTAATCGTTTCGCTATTAACTATTGATATCTTTACTC
Source organism: Platygaster robiniae (assembly GCA_028476575.1). Taxonomy (NCBI): domain Eukaryota; kingdom Metazoa; phylum Arthropoda; class Insecta; order Hymenoptera; family Platygastridae; genus Platygaster; species Platygaster robiniae. The sequence continues at coordinate 28,574,478 of CM052020.1, read as the reverse complement.
AAATGAATAGAAACTTTCCAAGTAGATATTATTTGAGAATAGGTATAGGTACTGTTTTGCAAAATCAAACTTGATAAAACGTATGAACTCACCGATTTTTAAAAGACTATTTAAACTCTGAAAACATTTGAAGGAATAACAAACCCAACAAAATTCGATAAATAAAATAAAATAAAATAAAATATTAAAATATGTTCAATGTCATAGATTCGAAAAAAAAGAAAGTAAAATAAATACGTAAAAATATAAATTTAGCATATATTTTATTTTCTTTCAAACTAATTATTTTTCATATAATAATACATCATTTACACATTTAGACCATTATGCTACTTGAAAACAGGATAATTTCCAAACTTCAAAAGGGTGATTACATATTATACCCGCCATGTATGACGAGACAGGAAATTTCCAAATTTTAACATAATAACAATTCATAAATGAGACACATTTGGCATATTCCTTTTTTTTGCATTGCACATTCGGCTATTACAAAGTAGGAACGGGTTACATTTCACCTTCCCCTCATTTCAGAAAATTTAAATTTCCCTTCATTTCCACCCAATTTCCCCAGACAAACTATTACTCGACACATTTTGTTTTTAAGAAATCAAAAATAAACTCAGCTCTCTGATCGAAATTCAGCATTCGCACTCGTAGGCACTAATATTCCTTATAGTTAATAGTTTAACTTTTGTTGATACAACTGAGACATTATGAAAACACCTTTTTCCTTCTCCTTAGTAAAGAAAAATTCAACAAAAGAAAAACATAAAAGAGATAAGCTTAATAGCATGCAGAAGTACGGTTTTAAATTTGATTTGAAAGTTGAATTTAGAATATTTTCTGAATGTAGATATATTTTGTTTGTAACAACTAACAGTGCAAGGTGTGATCTTCCTTAGAGCAATCAATTTAAGGTCAAATGAACCTTGAACGAAATTTGAAACCATCAAGTTCTAAAAATCTATTTAAAAATCTAAAAAAAAAGGTCAAAAAATTGTTCTCACTGTAAAAATATTAAAAAAATACGATTCGAAATTGTCCTTTCACGACCATTCTGGAGCCAACACTAAGTGAATAAATTCCAACAAGTCTTTCTTCAAGCTTTCGGCATTTATTTTGCCCCCTTCAGGAAAAACTAAATGTACAAAATCACAAAAAATCAATAAATTTCAATTTAAACAATAATTTCCATCACAAGATCACTTAATCCACTTACTCAAAATATAAATTTCAGTTTAAAATCATCTTATGTGTAAATACATTTCGTAAACTTTTTAAATATTATCGTAAGTGTAAAAAACATTTCGTCAACTTTTTATAAGTGGATAGGAAAGAAACAATACGCTATTACAAGCACTTATCAGTGGTCTGTACACGACTAACAAAAATACCTCAGTTTTCACTTCCTTATATAGAAAACGAACCGATAAGAACTCATACCACGTCATCAATGCATGTATCGTAAATTGAACTTAAGAACCTCGTGTCTTCTTGTTTGTTTAAAGTATTTTTTGTCCTCCTAATAAAAAACATTCTTTTTCTATAATCTCTCTCTTTATCTAAAATCTTTACTTTATCCCAATTAAACTCATGATTCATATTTATTCTATGTTCTGTTATAACTGAGTTATTATCTGTAAGTCTGCGAATATTTCCCTCGTGTTTCTTAATTCTAGTTTCTAAACATCTTTTTGTCTGTCCTACATATTTATATTGGCAATCCCTGCAATCTATTCTGTAAACTACATTCTGCTGTCTTTTAATTCCCAATTTATCTTTTCCCCTTTTTGTAATATCCATATTCAATTTATTATCACTTTTATACATCACTTTCATATTTCCATTCTTAAATATTCTTTCAATTCTTCTTTGTCCTTTTTCCATATATGGTAAAACCAGAATCCCCCCCTCTCCCATCATTATTATTCAACAATTTATCATTTTTATCATTTTTCGATTTAACATACTTCAAAAAATCAATTCTACTCTTACTATTTTTCTCTATAAATTCAATGGGATAGTTATTCTTGTAAAGTAAATTTTTTATTATATCCAAATTTTTCTATGAAATCCATCATCAGATAATTTAATAACTTTATCAACCAATCCATATACTATCCCTTTCTTCTGTACAAACGGATTTTTTGAATGAAAATCCATAAATCTTTCCGATGAAGTCGGTTTTATGAACCAATCAAGTATTAGCTTTTTACTTTCTCTAATAATTTGCAGTTCCAAAAAATTTAATTTCCCATCCCTTTCTATTTCACTTGTAAACTGTGTCCTGTCAATGCATTGTATGAATTAAATTCTCTAAAGGTCGCATCCAATTCATTTTTCTTTGTTATCATAAAAATATCATTAACATATCTACAATAAAATATTGGTTCATAACTCAATTTACTCAAAACATCTAATTTCATATCTTCCATTACAATATTAGCTAAAATGGGAGAAATCAGAGAACTCATTGGTGTTCCAAAAGTTTGTTCGAAAATTTATCAATAGAAGTAAAATATGATAATTCTATGAATTTGATAACACTATCTACAAATTCTTCACAAGGTATGTCCATATAAGGCTCCAAAAATCGGTATCTTCTAATAAGTGAATTTTTCACGTCATCCTTCGAGATATTCGTAAACAATGATGTCACATCAAAAGATACAATTATAAATTCCTTAGATAAATTCAATCCCTTTAACTTCTTTTTTTATTCTAAACTGTCTTTAACATGACTTTTCGGTGACTGTCAATCATTTTTAAATGATCCTTTCTTCTTTTGTTACGCAATAAAACATTGAAAACATCAGTCCTTATTTCATTCTCCTTTTTATCATCTATAGAAAATATCCTTTTTTCTAATTCTTTGACGTATTCCAGTAATGGGGTCTTTATATTAGTTCCATATGGGAAATTAAACTTTTCTCCCAAAGACAACGTCATTAAAACTTCTTTAGGTAATGTGATATTAGTCAAATTGCAAACTGCCTTTTCATTTAAGTTTATATGAAAAATTACACTTTTTAACAACAATCCATAAAATTCTTTTCTACATCTATCAAAATTCATATCATAAACCATCTTGTATTTCTCAAAATTATACTCAAAAAATCTTCAAAGAATAAATTTCGGAACCATTCTCATCAGTTCGTTTTCTATACCCAATACATTATTTCTCAAATATTTCAAATGAACATGCGCATTTTTTATCTCATAATTTTAAATCTTCCTTTTAGTCGCCGATATACAATTAAAAAATCTTCGTTTCACATAATTACTTTTAAATTGTAAATCCAATCTCAAATTAGCAATATGTCCAGCAATATAATATATATAATTATATATTATATTAATATATAATATAATATAATATTACAATAGTATGGATAGCAATATATTCAAAAAATCCGTTTGTACAGAAGAAAGGGATAGTATATGGATTGGTTGATAAAGTTATTAAATTATCTGATGATGGATTTCATAGAAAAAATTTGGATATAATAAAAAATTTACTTTACAAGAATAACTATCCCATTGAATTTATAGAGAAAAATAGTAAGAGTAGAATTGATTTATCTTTTTTATTTGAATTGATTTTTATAGAATTGATTTATCTAATTTATTATTGATTTTCAGAACATAGAATAAATATGAATCATGAGTTTAATTGGGATAAAGTAAAGATTTTAGATAAAGAGAGAGATTATAGAAAAAGAATGTTTTTTATTAGGAGGACAAAAAATACTTTAAACAAACAAGAAGACACGAGGTTCTTAAGTTCAATTTACGATACATGCATTGATGACGTGGTATGAGTTCTTATCGGTTCGTTTTCTATATAAGGAAGTGAAAACTGAGGTATTTTTGTTAGTCGTGTACAGACCACTGATAAGTGCTTGTAATAGCGTATTGTTTCTTTCCTATCCACTTATAAAAAGTTGACGAAATGTTTTTTACACTTACGATAATATTTAAAAAGTTTACGAAATGTATTTACACATAAGATGATTTTAAACTGAAATTTATATTTTGAGTAAGTGGATTAAGTGATCTTGTGATGGAAATTATTGTTTAAATTGAAATTTATTGATTTTTTGTGATTTTGTACATTTAGTTTTTCCTGAAGGGGGCAAAATAAATGCCGAAAGCTTGAAGAAAGACTTGTTGGAATTTATTCACTTAGTGTTGGCTCCAGAATGGTCGTGAAAGGACAATTTCGAATTGTAATAACGGAGCGTAAAAACAATTGTAAAAATACGATTAATTTCCGAAATACCAGTTATTATTGAAAATTCTTTCTTGAAAAAGTCTTCAAAATACTGAAAATCTAATTGTTTTCGAATGTTATATCATCGAATTTTAAAAAACTCTAAAGCAATGTATAAAAATGCTAGAAATATATTTAAAAAAAGTAGAATGTGCATGGAAAATTTAATAAATAGCATTAAGTACGAAAATTCCTTGATAGACTAGTACTTCATGGAATACTTTAAACAAGGTTATCAGAATATAGAACACTTTAATCAATGCAGGTATAATTTCATCGAAATTACATGAAAGTTACTAAAAATCTTTGAAACTGGAAATTCTAAAGCATTGAGTTTCAGAAATTCATCTATCAAATTCTTACTAATACGAGGTTATCTTTTAAATGGTAAACATACTAAAAAAATAAGTACTGAGAGATGATAAAAATGAGATGTGATTTTATATGGAAAGTAATATATTTTGAAGAGTAAAAACTTGAGATTGTAAATCGATTTTTAAGACTTTATGACGCACGAATAAATGATAATTAATTTATCGAAAATATTGAAATACGTAAATATAGATTCTTTGGTACATTTGAGTTCACCCCTCTATGTGAAATTTCGGGATGGTATCGACTGTGCACAATTTTCTTGAGCACTGTATTCATTGTGCACTGGGCGATTGTGCACATTTTCGCGATTTTCATCACTATGATCCTGAATTTAACAAATTCAGAAATGAAAACTTAACAATTGTCAAAATTATACTGTGAAATAATATTTGTATCGCCCAGCGTACAAGTTCTTAAAAATGTGCACAATCGCCCAGTGCACAATAAATAAGGTGCTTCATAAATTTGTACAAAAACGATATCATCCCGAAATCTCGCTGCAATGCCTCTGAAGATAACGAATTTTTTATTTCGATTTCCTTTAAGCTTCTATTTCAGGATATTCGATAAAATGCAAGATAACTTAATTTTCAATTGTACCTATATAACTATCCTTGAAAATGCGGTCGAAATATTTCATGAATACAGAGATTTTCCGACGATAGTGTAAAAAAAGTTTCTCGTATAATATTAATGGGCCGTTAATTTTGACTGTATGTACAGTAATTTCATACCATCATTTGCAATTGTATATACGTCGTTATAAAAACAGCCATTTCATTGTTATTATCATCTTTATTTACTATTATGGTTCATAGTAATGTTGGACGGAGTTATAAACTGTTATACACAGTTACAAGCCATTATGTAGAGCTATCAACTTTTTCCTGAAGTTAGTAATTGGTACTCGGTTATTTCACTGTTTAAAACAGTTATTGCCTATCATTCACAATATTTTACAACTACCATGTACTGGATTGCATACTGCTAATCGATATTTTACAGATAAATCATGATCCTTCATTTTTTAATGATTAAAAACTCCCTCTTCAGAATTTGCTGATACTGCACTCACTTACCCTGTAACTTTACTATTGATTTTATCATCACTTCTGAAATAAAACTCTTCTTTCTAACAAGTATGCAGTTTTTTCTCCAATGCTATTTAAACCTTCATCTCATACTTTGCACACACTTTTATTTTCCTTCATTTTTTCACATTATGCAACTGCTGTTATTTTACACTGCTATATTGAATTTAAAATAAATTTAAATATTACTTGTCTTTCTTTTATTCTTACATATATTTATATCCATTTCTTCATTCATATTTCCAATCATTCTGGTTTATAATACTATATACAATTTACCATTGCAATGCACAACGTAAAATCATTTTCCTACAGACCTTCCGATTTCCATTACAGACCTCGACTTTGCCTCGGATAACAACCTATTTTTTATGGGAAATCATTTTACCATCTTTGTTATGTAATATACTTTTAATTTTTCAAACTTCGATTCCTGGAGCAATATGCAGAAATGAATAATAATATCAATAAATTCTTCAAGTTATAAAAACTTAAGAAATATGAAAAATAATAATAGTATGAAGAAGAAAATTATACCACAGTGACTAAAAAATCACAGCAATACAAACATGATATTTGTGCGACACTGGTCTTCAATTTAATTTACGGCTGTACAGAGAATTTTTAAACAAAATGCATAAATAGTCACCGGTCAGTTGAAAGTATAAAACATCGATGTTTTACTTTAAAATCAGAAATTATTATCCAAAACTTTATTACATTTGATATTCACATAAGATGAATCCATCTCAACACGTAAAGAACTCGAATCCTTCGTTTTTTGAATGCCAAACTTTGTTACAATTTTCCCTCAGTCAACAAAAAGATCGATTTGGTCTAATTCATCAGTCGCATATTCAGCCTGTTGAAAATCTGATACTCCATGAATAAAACATTCAGTTACGAATAGTGAAATCACTGCAAATTCAATCAGAGAAAGGCACCGAGAAGACTTCTTTATTCTTCCCATGCTCTTTTGAAACGAAATAAGCACAGACTATAAATTAATTGAAAAGTTAATTAAAACCTTTACCATTTTCTTCTTTTTCTCCATCGAACCGTAAAACTCGATTCAGAAAAAAATCTGCCACGATCGCAGTGATTTACAATTTTCAAACATCGAGTAAACTCGCGAGCGTGATTCGAATGAGCCAAGTAAATTGGGATCGCCCGAAGTCAAACATTTCCCGCCATGACTCTTGTAAATAAACGTGTACGGGAAAATTACCAACTTAACAAATCCGCGTGGAGTGAAAATTAAACCAGGCGGCAAATTAGATGCCGAGTACTTTTCCTATTTATCGCGCTTCTTTGTTGCACGCGAGGCGTCAAGCGCGCGAGCTAATTTGTGGCTCAAAGTCAAACGGAAACGGGAATACATTTGCACTTATCGTCAGTGTTAATTTGGATCATACAGGATAATTGTCAATTTGGGATATGTATCTACGCGATACATTGTTCTTCTTGGATTATCTGTTCCTTTTCCTTACACGAAGAAAAAATATTTTTATTGGTTTTTGAAATAATGATACCTGAGCAGATTTAAAGTATTTTATGTATTTTCTAGGATTTTCTAAATGTATTTTCTGAATAAAATTTTGCATTTTTTTCTGGTATTTTTAAAATTTTCTAGTATCTATTCAGATTACTCTATACAATCATAGAATTTAATGCTATAGTATTGAAACTTTCAACGATTTTGACAATTGAAATTGAAAATTATTTACCAAAAAGAAAAAGGAAAATTGTTGTACTGTAGGTGAATAATTGTTAATTTTCCGAATGTATCTCGATTATGAATGGTTATCATGTTGAAATTTGCAAATTTCCTGTCTCGTCAGACATGACCTCTAAGGGTGAAGTTTGAAGTTTGGAAATTCTCCTGTTTTCAAGTAGCATTTTGACTCGTGTCATTATAAGATGAAAGTGTAAATGATGTATCATTTTCTGAAAAATAATTAGTTCGAAAGAAAATAAAGTATTCTAAATGTATATTCCTACATACTTCTTTAACCTTATTTTTTACATTCTTTCGAATGTACACAGATATCAATAATTTATATTTATTTTATTTTATTCTATTTTATTCAATTTGTATACAAATATCGACAAAGAATATGCTTTTTCAGTTTTTATTTGAAAGTTTCACAACTCAAAGCATTGAAATTTAGAGATCCGTATGAAAATATAAAAATATACTTAAAAGCTATTCAGGTCTTATAATCCATAGCACTTTCTTAATTCCTTAGAGTGAATTTTCACTCTCCATCGAGAGCCACGCAAACATAGAGTGAAAATTTACCGCAAAACGATAAATCCTCGAGAGAAGTTAAACTTTACTGAAACATTCTAGTCAGATTTGAATTTCACTCTAAGAGGAAAAGTCACTACGTACAAGTGACTTTTCACCCTAAAAAAGTGAAAAATCACTCCAAGTTTGAGTAGCAGTAATTTGACTCGATGTAGAGTGAAAATTCACTCGAAGAAATGAAGAGAGCAGGATCTTGAAACTATAGATCCAGCTATAAAACCTTACGTAATTTAATGAATACAAAAAAAAAGGGGAAAAATACTATAAATACCAGATTTTAATTAGTTTTCTACTAATACTATTAAATTCTCCAAAAATTTATGTACTTCCAGGAATCAAGTAACTTTAATTTCTCGAGCATTGAATTCTAAAAACTTACATGAATATAGAAGTCCAGAAAAATGTATAAAATTTTTGAAATCGTAAAAGTCAGTGTAAAATTTAAAAATATTGAAGGCCCTCTCAGTCTACAAAGAAACTGTTTTCTGCTAAATCAATCAAAAAACACTCCAAATATTTCAAACGTTCAATTCTAATAGAAAATCTCATTCTGAATATTCTAGGAGGTATCTTGGAAAAAAAAAAAAAAATTATTCAACATATTGTTCAGATACTAGGAAATACAAAAAGAAAATACATATAGAAAAATAGAAGTAAATCTATGAAACATTCAAAACCTATATAAAACTTTAATAACGAGAACATCCAATCCGAGAAATGTATTAAGCAATGTATATAAAAATACCGAAGGATTCTTCAGATCTTGAAAAATTTCAAGAAATACAAAAAATAATGAAAAAAAAAAACAATCTAATAAGACTTTGTTGTCTTCAAAATGCTTTGAAATAACACGAAACATTTGATAAACTTCGAATTTCAGTCCCTCAAATTCTTAAAATCTATAGACAAATTTATTTGAAAATGCTAGAATAATAATATAAAAATACAAGAAATTCCTGCAGTATTTTTTGCATCCTGAAAAATGCGAATAGTTTCGGAAATACTGAACAATCCTTCAGATCGTAGAAAAACTGAAAAACTGCAAAAAAAGAACTTACAAAAAATAAAAATTTATATCTACACTACTTATTTTCTGAAAATTCCTCTTCAACACAAAAAATTTAATCGACTTTGAATTCTAGAGCATGGAATCCTTGAAATCCATACATCAAGTACCGAAAAAAAAATTTATAAAAATACTAGAAAATCCTGCAACATTTTATGAGGTTTATAATCACACAAGTAAATATAAAATTTCTGTCTGAGTTACGTACGAAATATTGTTATTTTTAATGCACTTTTGTAGAATTTGTATTTCTATTACTTGTTATCCTTAACTCTTTTATTTTTTATAGAGAAGTAAATAACTTATCCTGAATATTAGGAGAGCTTCGAATTCCTAAAATTTTCCTCTGCATACGCACGTGTAAAAAATCATCGAGTTAGAGAAAAATCAAGGAAAATATATTCATACTTTGTCGTTACCTTGCCAGTTTGTATGGATTTTTGTAAAACTGTAACTTTAGAAAATAGTAAAGGATTCATCTAATTGTAAGTTATTCAAGTTTCCTGGAGTTTGTCAGAAATATCCAAGATCGATGCACGAGAAATTTCTGAAATGTTTATGAAAGCTCTTACGAATTTTTCATAAATCTCAAGGATATGAATTTTTATATGTTTTCAAAGAGTTGTATAACTTCACGTAAATTTTTAGCTTTTAAAATTTCGATATGAAAATTTTGCATTTCAAATTCATATTTTTTTAGTTTATATGATGAAAGGCTGTGGCGTTTGTTATGATGTTACTCACATTATTTTTAATTTATAATTGTGAAATATGATTAAAACCAAATACTATAGTAAAAAAACTAACAATAATTTAAGATTTTCAATAAATAAATAAATTCGAATAAAAAAATAAACATTGTTTCCATCATAAAAAATATTCTATTGTTTCTGCAAAAACAAAAAAAAAAAAAAACTTTCAGGTACTGTTTTTGTGAAAGAGTGTTTATTCGTACAATTACAGAACTCGCAATTATATTGTTATTATCTGTCAGTGCAGTACAAACGAATAATTACCGAGAAAACAATGTCGAATTCCACGTTCAATAATAATCAAATAATAGTGTTACATTATACCCCAACGTAGTCAGCGCATTTTTCTGCATCGCTCGTTAACAAAAATAAACAGATAATTGCTTTGAAAGAGAGAAACATAGTTGAATAATAATTCATTTGCTTCTGCGAATTTCAGAATGAAAGATATTTTGCGTTGTATAAAGTTATTGTAGGTCGTTTTCGTTGGATACAAATTCGTTTTACCGGACATACGCTTTATTTTATATATCATTCATTAAACTCGCAATTTCTTTACTGATAAAATTTTTATTCCCTTGAATAATCAAAATCGTAACTAAAATTTTAATGATAAACAATCATTTGAAATTTGCAACTTCTGTATTTTGCTTTTTAAAATTACTATAGAAGAATTTGCTTTTGTCTAAGTGTATTTGCTATTAATTTAAATTCAGAAGGATGAGCCAAAATGCTTCGAAAAGAAAATATGGGGCACTTCGCTATTTTTTTCAAGTCAAAAAATAAAAGGTTTTTTCTGCTTTTAGCACGATAATCCGATTTCTCAAAAAGCTCTTCCTAATAGTTCATAAAATGTCACGTCGATCAAGTTTTGAATTTTATAGAGGCTGATTCTTTAAATAAGAGTCTCTTGACACGTACTTTAATTTTACATTTATTAAATATGAAAAACAACAGTCTCGTTTTTTTCAAAAAAATTTGTTTCAGAGTTTCCACTGAAATTCGTCACTTGAGATTTCAGAAGAACTCAAAGAAATAATTTAACTATTTCGAATAAATAAGATCGAATCCCAACCCACAATTCTGATGTACATTACAGAACTCGAAAAAAATGTAAAAAAACGAAAATTTCCGCAAAATATTTACAATTATCACAAGGCAAACATAAATATTGGGTGCAACTTGTTCTGATTTAGGATGAATTACGTCTGAAGCATTTTCCCGAAAATGACAACAATATGTCTGGCTACAGAATTTTCTAGTTTGCCGCATGAAGAGAAACCGGAAGTAGAGTGCAAGCGAAGTTAGAATTATCTGGACGCAATCCAACCCGAAATTAGGCTGCCCCAACAAAAATCCCATCCATTAAACCCCGAGAAAAAATTTCATCCATTTGCGTTTTTGCGTAACCGAAAGATTTTAAACTTGATAATTTATGGATCTGTTGACTTAATTGATTTATATTTTCATAAGTAAAAGCCAGTTACACAGAGGTGGATTTGGAAAAAATTTTCAGAGCCTTTCCAAGTGTAAATGTGAAGGTGAACCTCTGACTACAAAGATTTGAAAAAATTATTTCTGTCTAATTGTTTGTATTAAATCTTGTATTTTTGAACTTGTTGATAACAAATGTTAAAAGTTGACTAAACTTTTATAAATAGTTAAGTAAGAGTACTTATTTACAAATATTATTCTTGAACCAGAATTTTGTTTCACTGCTAATACTTCGTAAGATTGTAAAAACCCGAGTAAATTTAGTAATAAAATTTTCTCGATGTGATTTTTTTTGCAACGTACATGACGAAAAACGAACTCAATGAAAAAAAGCGTATAAATCACGGTGCTTCATCCAGTCGTTAATAGATTATAATTCCAACTCCATTTATTTTTCAATGAAGGTGTTCGAAATAAAATCTGAATTTTTAGCAGTTTTAATCAAAGCGGATTTTCAGCGCAAATTTCTGATATCTGGTCTCGCGCAAACAACGCTCGAGGGAGATATTTCACGATGATAACTCGAATTTGATGAACGTGTTTCTCCAGCGGACGTTGTCGCAAAAATTATTATGAAAGGTAATAATCCGAATTTTATAGTGACTTTTATCAGTCATAGGCAGGGTTTGGAAGTAACGCGTTACTTAAAAATATTATATTTTTGGTGTAACGATAACGTAAAGCATCACATAAATCAACAAGTAACGATAACTAGAACGAGTTACTTTTTTACAGTAACGAGTAACGAAAATCCCGTTATTTTTTTCACGTTACTTTCAGCAGTGTCATCAAGTTTTTAGAGCAATTTGTAATTATTTTTAGAAATATTCTGAATCTAAAATATAAGCAATTTTTAACTTCGTTATTTATGAATAAAAAATTCTATTTTTATAATTTTTAATGTACCACAGTGAAATTTCAGTTACTTGTGTACAAAAATCGACATAGATTATGCTTTAAAATTTTTTCAAGAAACTTTCAAAATTCAAAGCATTTAATTTTAGAAATCCGTATGAAATTACTTAAAATACTTAAAATTTATAGATCTTGAAATCTTCAGCAAAATTTTTAAAATCTATAAATCCTTATAGAAAATCTTACGTAATCATATGAATGCAAATAAAAATACGAAAAGTTCTGTAAATAATACATTTTTATTTGTTTCTTACACCTGAGTGCTATTTAGATTCTTCAAAAATTTGTATAACTTCAGGAATCAAGAAACTTCGATTTCTCGAGCATTGAATTCTAGAAACATAAGAAGTCCGCAAAAATACTATAAAATTTTTTAAATTGTAAAAGTCTTTAAAAAATCCGAAAAATAATAAAGGCATACTTAATCTATGGAAAAACTGTTTTGTGCAAAATCGATCGAGAAACTTTATGTATTTCAAACTTTTTAGTCCAAGAATCTCATTCTGAAAATTAAAAGAGATCTTCAAAAAAACCAAAACATGTTGAAACTAAAAAAAAGTTAAAATCACATATCTTTCTGTCCCAAACCATTTCTTTGTATCTGAAATAAACAAATTCGGAAACAAAACATTAGGTTCATTAAAATTTTTTTTAATCCTTAGTTTTTCTAAGTTGTATTATTTACATTAAATATAGTCAAAAAAGTAACGTGAAAGTTACAGAACGATACTTTTTTCTAATAGTAACAGTTACAAATTATTATTTCTTTTCAAGTTAAGGTAACGTAACGTATTACTTTTTTCGCCAACGTAACGGTGACGTTATGCGTTACACTTTTCTAAGTAACTTTTCAAACCCTGGTCATAAAAGCAGTGATAAAAATACAGGAACTTATCTCTCATATTTTTTCAGGCTGTCTCATAAGTAAAATACAAAAAAAAAAAAAAATTCTTTTGCTAGATAGTTCGAGAGTAACGTTTTTTTGATGAGAAATTTTTAAAAAAATTACGGACTACATCTACTTCTACTTTTCAAATTTCGAATAACTTCAAATAGTTAAAACACTTTCTAATTAAAAAAAAAAAAAAGAATATGTAAAACCAATTTTTCATGAATAATTCAAACCTAATGAGATCTGAAAAGGTTTACAATCTCATTTCTATCTTTAATTAACAAGTCTGCGATTTTTTTAATCTACGAATGGAAATTGTAAGTCTTGACACTATAAGAATAAAAAATGAAACGCAAACATTTTCTTGTTAACGTCATTTTCAATATCCAAAGAATCTAGTTCAAATTATAATATTAATAACCCTTCCACTCTCAAAGAAAAAAAAAAAAAAACGGAATTTCCCTAACTCGTATACATTTAATTCAAAAATCACTTAAGATACTCTGTAAAGCACAAAAAAATAATTGCTTTCCATAACTTTAGCAAGGTAAACGGAAACGAACACGAGACAAGCTCAAAATCCCGGAATTAATAACCCAGCCTGTAAGAAGTCTGCATTGTTAAAAAGTTTACGACCTTTTCGAACTAAGATATAAGAAAAACAAAAATTGCGGAACTTGTCAAACGCAAAAAGAAGCGAGCACTTTTTTGGCCTTGTCCCGAGGATTCTTTAGCTAATACCGTTCTCTTTTCGGCGAGCTACTTTTTCCCAGTAAGAGAAGATAACTCGGGGAAAATTCGTCTTGTCGCGACTCCGGATTTTTCCCCTGCGATGCTGTGAGGTACGTATTTCTTGTGGGTTGTCGCGTCGGAAGTTTGTCTTACGTGAACGCGAGCATCCGCTTGGAACATGGGAAATTGAAATGAAGACTTGGCACAAATTGATGAACGGAAGCTGCAGCTTGCGTTGCGTGTGCTTTGCGTCTTATGTTCTCGCAATCTACATTTTGATGAGCAAGAGTTTGCCACGGGCGTCATAAAGCCAACCTGTGCAAATTCGCGAATTTCGGTTTTTAGCCACGACTGATCATTTTCGAGTGAACCAGGAAAGATTAAACCCACAAAAGTGTTTTAAGGATCGTAAACCTATCACGAAATTCAGAAGCGATGAATCTAAATTTTGTTTCATTAATAATCAATAATTTCACTAGCAATTGTAAAATAAATCATCGTGAAACACAATAAATAATTCATGTTTAGGCAATGTTGATTCCAACAAAGGCGTCTCAACGAAATTTAACATGGAGGAGCAAACTCAAATATCGAAAAAGTCAATTGTATTTATTTTAATGTATTGGTACTGTTTATAACTTTTCATATGAAATTACAACATCTCATTTCTATCGTCTCCAATCAGAACTTATTTTTTCAGTATGTTTACTATTCAAGGATTTTGTCGCATGAGTATGAATTTCCAACATCGATATTTGGAATTCAATGCTCTAGGGTTTAAGATTCTATAGATTTTTAGTATTTTCATATATTTTTGAAAAAATTATGCCAGCATACATTGAAGGTATTTCATACCCTGTCTTTCCTTTTTAAAGTATTTCATGGACTCCTAAAATTTTTAGGATTTCTCGTAATTAATAGTTATTACATATGAAATTTTTATGGATATTCTAATTTTTTCAACTATGTCTAGTATTTTTGTAGAATGTCATATAGGTTTTGAGAATATGGTAATCTAGAATTCGAGTATTATTATAGTTTTAGTATTTTAGATATTTTTCTAAGTATCAGCATTTCCAAAGATAACTGGTATTCCACAGATTGTGAGTCCTTTTAGTGCTTATCAAAATTAATCAGTAGTTTTTCAGTTAGTCCAATTTCTTGACTTATTCCTAGATTTTTTGTAGATATCTGGAATTCTATGCTTATAAGATTCAAGATTTATAGATATTTAATAATATTATAGTTGTTACAGGAAAGATTATTTACATGGATTTTAAGTATTCCGTTGATTTCTAATATTTCGAGAATTTTCCGTATTTTTAGCATTATTAAAACTAACAATAAGGATTTTATAGGTTTTCTGTAGATATCTCGAGTTTTGAATGATTCTGAAATAGATTTCTAGAATATGATACTCTAGCATCTAAAATTAATATATTTTTAGTTTGTAATATTTCAATAAATTTTTCAGTAAGCAGTATCTTCATGTATTCCAAGTGTTTCATGGATTGTAGTAGTTTAAGACTTTTCCGTATTTTTATTAGTATTAAAACTAAGCAGGATTTTATAGATTTTCTATAGATATCTAATGTTTTTCAAAAATTCTGAAATAGATCTCTAAAATTTGATGCTTCAAAATGTTGAATAAAATATATTTTTTGTACTTCAGTAAATTTTTCAGTAAGCAGTATCTTTATGTATTCCAAGTATTTCATAGATTTCTAGTACTTCAAGAATTTTCCGTATAAGATGTTTATGGTAGATATCAAATGTTTTTAAAAATTCCGAAATAATTTTTCAGAAGTTAATACTCCTAGAATGTAAAATATTATAGTATTTCAATAAATTTTTCAGTAAGTTAAAAAATTTCTAAGAGTTATAGTTTTGTTTGTATTTTTTCAAAATTCATAAACTTCAATCAATTTTCAAAAATTTCGATGGATTTTTATGTAGATTTTTATAAATATATGCTTCAGGATTACAAATTTCATAGATTTTTATTGTTTTCATAAATTTTGGATACAATATTATCCATGTGAAATTCAACCCTAGAAACTTGAAATTTATAAGTTTTCGTTAAAACGTACAAGTTTTTAAATTTCCGAATAAGTTTATGAAAAAACTTATAAAAATTTCGAAAACTTATAAGTTGACCGTATAAAATTTTATAATTTTCCAAAATCTTTTCAGGTAGACTTATACATTTTTTTGTTTTATAAGGAAAAAAACTTACAAGTCAGGCCAAAAAACTTATGAATCTAGCTCATAAAATTTTGGAAACTCATAAAATTTTATACGGCCAACTTAAAAGTTTTTGAAATTTTCATAAGTTTTTTCATAAACTTATACGGAAATTTGAAAACTTGTACGTTTTAACGAAAACTTATAAATTTCAAGTTTGCTAGGGAAGTCTTTTAGAGATTCATATTATATCCAGTCTCATTAGTATTTTTCAGGATTCATGAAATTTCGTGAAATTTTCTAGTATTCTTCTAGACTTCTGATATTATAATAAATCACTTTCAACAGATTCTCAGTTTTTCAAATCATTTTTCAGAACATATTTTTTTTGGATATCTCGCATTTCGGTCTTGTCTTTTCCAATATTATCAATATTTTCTGTACTTTTCGGATATTTTGAAAATTTGAATAATTTTTCACTGTACGAGGTGCTTCAGGATTTAGGCTTCTATAGATTTCAGGTAAATATATGGATCATCGAGATAATTTTATAAATAAATATACATACTGCAAAATAAAAAAACTATGCAAAATAAACATACTGCTTGCCTTCGGAATCTCTATGTAACAGATGCCTCTTTATCCCCCCTCCCTCTCCCAACCCTGATGATTACGACGTACCTGATTCCTAAAATACTATAAAAATTTAATGATTAAAATTATTTTTTATTCGAGTTTTACAGAGTTTGAAATATTCACTCAATTTTTTCGAGTAAATTTTTGAAAAATCAATCCGAAAACATTTTTACGAAGAAAGATTATCAAATCGGTCTTCCAACAAATTTAAAGTAATTCCATTCGTCAGAATTTGACTCATTGATAAAATTAAGAAACAGTGAATTTTTGAATAAAAGACATTTCAATAAGAAATTGGGGCTAAACATTTAAAATTGCATACAGAAAACACCAACGCTATTAATTCGCCATAGTGTGTAATTTTGGATATGAAATATCAAGTAAAAGTTTACACAGGTAACAAACTCATTAAAAACGTTTGCTTACTCTGCTTGCTACTTCTATTTTAATCTCAAGTCGTGTTTGAACGTATCAACACAGTGAAATTATAATAAAATATTAGCACAGTGTCAGTCCTTTTTGCAAAATTTCTCATTAAACCGGAATTAAAAACTTACGAAATCACAAACCAGGAAAAAAGCCATTAAAAAAGAAACTTTCATCCATTTCACTCTCAAATTCATCAAAAAGTGTGTTAATGTATTTTATACAATCGAAAGCAAATTAGTAGATTCTTGCAAAAACTGCAATTACATTTGAGTTATGGTATCACAACATTCTTTGTCGAAATTAGGGAAGTTTCTTGAGCCTCCGAAAAAATCGATCCGGAAAGCATTTTTCATTAAATTTGTTAACTATCAGCGACTTGAATTAAAGTTTTTCAATTTTTGTACATTATTGATATAATGTTCACCTTGAATAAATGTTAATGTTCTATCTTGAATTAAAGTTTTTCAGTTGTACATTACTTGCATTACCTACAATTCATTGATAATTTTTTTCGACTCCCTCCATTCCTACTTCCGAAAACGTGCCAGATTCAGATCTCCATAATGATGCATAGAGCAAAGGTCGTGACCAATTAAACACGCGATATATGCGTATTGCCTTCGGCGGCAGTTACGGACCACACCAACACTTACCACTATTGTGCAAAGTTGATATATGATATACCGCTGTAATGATCTTTAATGAGATCATTAATCTAGCCGGGGCGGCCAAAACTTGCATTACTTATGGAGTCTGCACGTCCCAAGTTTCGGGCGTCTTTGCTTAAGGAGCAAAATACGAGGAGCTATTTTATGCGTTACACGAAAACAAGAAGTTCCATTTCTATTCAATCAGATAACATTATTTGTCTTTTCTGGTATTTTCCAAAATGCAGCATTTCGATATAAGAAATAAGATTTAGAGCAGTATATAATATATACTGCTCTAAATCTGACTGTTCGATATCGATAGGGTTAAGAGCACTGACAAATCAGAATTCTTATTTTGAAATAATTCATTCTGAAATTACATTGCTTTAAAAATAATCCTTGCTTGATCTTAAACCTGAAATAATTACAATCATCTTGATTGAAAGTACCAAAACATTTATTTCAAATGTAATGAAGATAGGAAATCAATTTTAATTTAACCTATCTAAAGAATAATCAAAAATAAATTCTTACTCATTATCTAAATATTTTCTTAGTTACCTAGCCCGAATGATACAATCAGAAATAACTTATTTTTAATCATCTAGGAAGCTAGACGAATAGTAGCGTCAGGTCGCATAGCTGACATAAAGATGAAACTTATGACATGACTATCCGATTTCGATATTACCTCTGCAGTAATTCGCTCCATCCTTCCTTCAAACGACAACACAGAGGCTGCTAAAGTGCGAGAAAGACGCATAGAACAGAAAGCGAATGAGTGGAAAAAAGAGGCGGACAAAACGACCCCTGACCCGCCTTAATAACCACACAAACTTGCTAAAGTTATCAAAATTTCATTTATTCATATTTTAAAAATAAATTTCCAACATATCCTTTGTTCATTTTTTTTCTCGTTTCTTCCTGAATTCACTCATCGGTCTGTTTTCTACTTTGGCAGTGTCGACTGACGAAAACAGGTCAGTTTTCTCTCTCACGTCTTCCAAGACCTGGAAAAAAACCAGAAATCAAAAGGAATCAAGTAAAAAATAAAACAGGTATCAAGAAATTTTCTCCTTACATTTTTTTGTCCCGCCGAAGGTTTGACCTCGTTCTTTTTCTTATACGCATCAATTTCCGATTCATAAACAAAATTGTCATCGGAGGATCTTTTCAATATGGATTTTTTGTTGCGCGCCTCTTCGCGAATATCTGTCAGACTGTCGGCCTTGATGCTACTTTTTGAAAAGTCAGGTTCCACGCCCGATTCATGTACTTCATATTTATTTTCCATTTTTTTCAACGATTCTTCATTACGTTCCCCCGTTTTCTCTCCCAACTCTTCAATAAGAACTTTGTTTTTCACTCCCCATACTTTATCTTCTTTTCCGATTTCTATTATTTTTGGTTCTCCAAAACTGATTTTTCTTTCAAGCGGTTTGTCAGATTTCTTTGTTTCTTCTTCTGAGTCTTTTCCGTTCTTTATTCCCCAATATTCGTTCGCTTTCGCAATGGAATCCAATTTTCGAGTCTTTTTCTGCATGAATTGCGCTAGTGCTGCCAAAGGATTTGAAACTTCGTTTTCTCTGAACTCCGTTAATCCTGGATCTTCATCTTCTTCTTCATCGTCAGATTCCGAATACGAAGTGTTCATGTCCACTTCATTTTTTTGTTGTTGAAGCGCAGGTTTTATAACAAAATTGTCATTATTAACTTCGTCCAACATTTTTTGAAGGTCACGATTTTGACTGAAAATAATGTTTTTGTGAGTTTGTTCGATCCTTAAAAATTATTTGAAAAATCACATACATTCAGAGATATAAGAATTAATAATATTTGGATTGTCAAGCTGCACTTTTAATATAAATTGATATATTTCTTGCATTAATAATGAAGTGTAAGAAAATAGGTGTAAACGTTAATGTTTCATGATATAAATTAAATAATCTACTTTTTCGACAAGTATTTTACATTTATTGACAACGAAATGGTTTATTTCTGCAGCAATATGACTAAAGTATAAAAATATTGCTGTAAATCAGTACAGCGAAATTCCTGTGAAAAAACAGGCTGAGGATTTCTATAAAAAATAATGTTTTCATCCTGGAAAGGATTTTGAAAAATTGTGGAATGCATAAATTTGAAACAGATTATACTTCTAAATAATTATTCGTCTTACTTAAACTGTTCTCTGATGAGATCCAGTTTTTTCATTTCCATGCAAAGCATATCCTGGGATATTTCTTCGTAAGAATCATCGCTGTCACTATCATCATCAGAATCATATTCGTTTTCTTCATCCTTTCCAAATGAATCTGGATGTTCATCTTCCAATCTGTTAAATTCGTCATTCAGGTCTTCCAAAAGTTCCAGTTCGTCTAGCCTTTTCATCAAATCATCCATCGATTCAATCTCAGCTTTCTTCGATTCCGCTTGTTTTTGGCGATACTCCTTTTCTTTTTCCCTGTGTTGTTCTAAAAAAATCGATATTCATTGTCAGAACTCTCAAACGCAAAAACAAAAAATACAGTAAGATAGGACATTCAAAAATTAAAATTTTATACTTATGAAAATGTAAAAACTTTTGGTTTAGATATTCAGAATTAATAGACTTAAACACAAGTACTTATTAGAAACTTCGAAAACTTCTGGATAAAAAATTTTCAGAAATTATAGCTGTGATTCAAAGCTTTTGAATAAAAAACGTCTACAATTTGCCAAATTTAAATTTGAAACATTGAGGAACTTGGGAATATTTGTGAATGTTTGAATATTCATTAATTTTAACTAGGAAATTTCTGCAAACAATTTTCAAAAAAATGTGTAGTTGGAAAATTCCCAAAATCATTGCTTGAAATTGTCTGATAATAAAAACTTGTATACACTAGGGTGAAATAAAGACGTTTATAACTTTTACCTTTCCATTTTTGAAACTCCTCTTCGCTTTCATATACTACAATTTCTTCACAATGCGAGAGTGAAGAAGCCAAATTTTGGCTTTTTTCCAAACGTTTTTTTGCATTTCTCCCTTGTTGCAACTCTTTTTCAACTCCTGAAAATTTTGTTCAATTTTATTTAATTAATGTTGTTGTTTCTTTTTGTAGTAGCAAGAAAAAATCGTTTGTCTTTAGGAGTTTCAAAATACGATATTTTCTTTGTGGAAATGAAAATTCAATGTTGAGTACCTAATCAGAAAAAAAAATCGAGACTTAATTCAAAAAAACTTGTGAGATTTTCGTTCAATTTTTATGCTATTTAGAAAAGTAAACATTTGCTCAAAAAAACTCTTAAATAAAATGAATTTCGAAGTCTTAAAAAAAATTCCGACATAAAATTTATTTCAAATTCTCCAAAAGGTTTACGAAATTTTAATTATTATAGGGAAAATATTTAAAACTTTCCCATAAATTTTATGAAATAGGATTGAAATTGCTAAACGCTAGAAAGGAAAAATGTGAAAATTTTTTCAATGATGTGAAAATGCTAAGAATATAAGTGTATAATTTTCAAAATTCTTTTGTGTTTCAGAAATGTAAAACCAATTATTTTCATATTTCAGAAAGTTCCTTAAAGGTTATAAAAAATCAATCAAGTTTTTTCTATCCACAAAATCCAAAAAAATGTAATATTTTTAAAGAAATGTATTTCCAAA
Source organism: Platygaster robiniae (assembly GCA_028476575.1). NCBI lineage: Eukaryota > Metazoa > Arthropoda > Insecta > Hymenoptera > Platygastridae > Platygaster > Platygaster robiniae. The sequence continues at coordinate 28,553,023 of CM052020.1, read as the reverse complement.
TTCACAACAAAAATGAACGATACAAACAAATCTCCTAAATAAAAAAAAATAGGAGTCTAGAAGCTTGCGCAAATTTTTCATAACTAAAGAAAATACTTTGCTTTTTGATGAGCTTCTGAAACCCCTTAAACATTTTTAAAATGTCTGAAAACTGGAGACATAATTTTTTTGATTTAGACTCAGAACAATAATAATCAATAAACAATCAATTTTTTGAAACTTCGAAAGATTTAAAGATTTTTACAAGTTTCTAAAATTCCTCGAACATGAAACCTTATTTTGAATTATGGAAAACATAAAAAATTTCAATATATACCATAAAACTATCATAAAGAACCAAAAAATTTTTTTATTTTTACTTGAATTCAATACCAAAATGTACAATACCAAAAAAAATGTTTGCTCCAAAAAAAACTATTCAATTTTCCGAGAAATTTCAGCAAAATTTGAAAATGCCTGAGATAATACGAAAATCTGAAATATTTGACATAATTTTTACAGTAATAAAAACTTACGATCTATACGACGATTGCAAAATGCAATTGCTTCAGGTGCAGCGCACTTGACAGAATAACCATCTCCTATGTAAACTAGAATCTCATTCGTATGACGAAGTTTTCCTTTCATCATAGCAAATTTTCCAAGGGGCACCATGCAATTAGTTGATAATGTCTTGGAAAAAATAGTCAATCCCTCTTTAACTTTTTGATGATCCTGAATGATCTTCGATAATCTCTTTTCTTCATTTTCGATTTCTTGTATCTAAAAAACATGAAGTACCATCAAGAACATAATATGATTTCTTTTTCTTAGGCAAGTTTGGTAATCTACCAAAAAATACTACAGTGATTTATGCTTTGATAATTAATAAAATGAATTATTTATGTACATGGATCATTAAAATTATCAGTATATATAATTAAGGTAAAGTAAAGTAAGAGATACATTTTGTTTTCTGCCAATAAATTTTTTAAAAATTTATATTTTTTTATATCTGAAACTTCAGATTCATGACTTATTTCATCCATGAAATACTTATAATGGAATCTTGATGAATTTTACGAATTTCATGATTTTTCCTGGAGCTGCAATAATTTTGAAATTGTGATTGAATTTTCGAAAATTGTGGGGTGTCGGCTCCGAAAAAAGTTTTTTACCTCTAATTTTCTTTAAAATATGTGATATGACGTATATTAGCATGTCACTTATTCTGACAAAGTTGGAATTTTTCCATTTTGGATCCTTGAACCAATCAAGATACTAAAAAAAAATTTACTGTAAAGTTTAAAGCGAATCGGACATTAACAACCAGTGCCACAAAACTAATGTAATTTCGAGTGGCAATTGCGTGTAATTTTCCATACTAATTGCTCAAATATTTACAACTTGTAAAACTTATGATTTATGCTTGAAACTTAGCAGAGCTAAAGTGCATGATGTAACGTTCAAAACCAAATTTTTCTGGATTTTCCTTTCGCTGTTACCTATATTTTACAAGCAATGAAAAGTACATGTTTGCCTGAATTTCATGTAATTCTGAGTTTATTTCTATTGCATATTTGTAACTTTAAAAAAACTGAGAGCTAACTTTTAAAATATAGCTGAGTCTAAGTTTATTTCGTTGAGTTTAAAATCAATATTTTCGTGATTTTTATATTACTGTTATCCATACTTCAGTAGCGCTTTAAAGTGCGTTATTTCATTAGTTTCATTGATGAACTAGAAAAATATAGTTAAATGTTCCAGGACACTTAATTTTGTGTTGGAAATAATATAATATCATCACAATTTGATTTTGGACTTAACATGATGAACTAAGACTCTGCCACATTTCAAAAGTGTATCATATGTTTTTCAAAGTTACAAATATGTAAAGAAAATAAATTAAGAAATACATAAAATTCATGCAAACATGTACTAACCGAGTACTTGTAAAATATATACGTAGATTACAGTGATGAAAAAATTTAGGTTCTTAACGTTACATTGTGTATTTATATTCTTCAAAATTTCAAAAATACATCATGTTTTTGAGGAGTTACAAATATGTTAGGAAATAAATTAAGGGATATATGGAATTCAAGCAAACATATACTTTTTATTACTTGTAAAATATAGATAACAGCGGTAGAAAAATACAGAAAAATTTGTTTTTTAACGCTACATTATCAACTTAAACACTGCCAAGTTTCGAGTATAAATCATATTTTTTGCAAGAGTTATGAATATTTGAGCAGAATGTATAGAAAATTACACAAAATTTCAATGCGAAACTTCATTCACTTAGTGGCACAGGTGAATTATGCCTGATTCGTTTCAAACCTTGTGGAAAATTTTTATTTATTGTCTTGATTGATTTTAAGGCCTGGAATGAAAAAATTCTAACATTGCCAAAGTAAGTGCCACCTTAAGGTACATTTCTATATTATATATTAATAATATATATAATTATGAAGAAATTTATGGTATGAATATAATATTTATATTATAATAGAGGTGTATTATTACTGTTCATAATTACATTTAAATAAAGTAAATCATGTTCCCTACATCTGTAGAAATAAATCATATTTACCGACTAGTACTCCAATTTTTATAAAAACCTCAAACCAGCAATTCATTTAGTATATCTACATAAATTTGCTATTTTTTTTTTATAAAAATAACGTATTACACTTGTAAATATAATGATTTTTACAGGTTTTACAATATGTACATGTATACGAAAATTGCGTCATTATTTTTAGATAGGAAATTTTTAGTTCAGAATAGAATGAAATATTCAGTAAATTTTTGTGATCTTTTGCTGAAAACGACAGCTTTACGATATTAATATAAATATTATTCTGTGGCTTCGAGCTATAACCGAGAAAGTCACACATGCCATAACGTTCAAAATTTTATCAAAATATTATGTAAACTGAGCCTCATGGCACAAGTGACTTTCTCGATTATGGCAGGAAGCCACAGAATTGTTTACATAAATCCGTAATACATAAATTTATAATTTTATAACTTCATAATAATAAGGATGAATAAAATATATTCATATTAAATATTGTTTTTATGATAATTTACTATTTATTAAAATATAGATAATTTACAATTTTTATGGTAATATTTTCATAACATGGAATATTTTTTAGTCCGAAACACATTAAAAAGTTCGTGATTTTTAATATTAGAAGAATCGACCTTGATTCAATAACAATCGATTACAATTTTTTTCTGGTTTTATTATGTAAACAAATTTCTTCTTTGAATTTTTTACAGCAAAGCTGCTTCATTAGACATTTACTTAATTTTTACCTTTTACAGGAAATACATCCATATAATTCAGCACAATTTTTTATTCTCACTTATTTTCTGTCTACTCCAATTTTCCGTTTTTTTTGTTTAGTGTTGCTTTTCCGAGTAAAATTTCGTTTTGACACCCGAAATTAAAGTTACAAATTCAAAGTTTTCAAAATACCGAATTTCCGAAAAAAAGTGAAGAAAGTAGTTTGAAAGCTTTGAACTCAAAAAAGAAATACTGAAATATTTTACCTGAAGCGCGTTATTATGCTCCAATAATTTTTGTAATTGTGTGTTATCCATCGTTTTATTTTCTGCTATTTATTATTGTTGACGATTGTTGTTTATTGTTTATCAGGTTCAATCAGGTGATCAGGTTTCTAATCCGTGAAACGTACACAAACGTACACAAACGTACATATATTTCAATTATTTCAAATTCGCTTATACCGGGTGTCACAATGTTCATTGAAGCCATTGAAGTTCACGTTTTATTAGTTATTATCATCCTTAATAATCATAGTTCTTGACGATACTGACAAGTATTTTGATGTAATAACAGTTCTATTCACTACTCTTTCGGAATATAGATATTTCAAAATGCACACTCTACATTTTTTTATTTCCTCGAAAAATTTCACTCAATTTATAATTGATGGATTTCAAATTTACCGCTCTTTTTGGATCGATATATCGATGCTCTCGATCGTTTTTTTCGATTCACAGGCTATAAAATGCATATATGTATAGTATTCAATTGTACATATGCTACACATACAAAGTGCATATAATATAATATAAAACAACAATATGAAATAACATCAAATAATGGCAGGAAAAAGAATTTGCAAAATGGAAAGTTTGGAAAACGGTGAAAACGGAATGGAAAATGACAATCCTGAAATGATTTCCATCATTGATGAGGATATTTCTCTTACTGTCGAAAATTTCCCGTGTCCGGATTTTCAATTTTCCGTAAGAACCCACCAGTCATTTCTTCAATTTTTTGACAAATGCATTGTTTTCGTTGAATTTAATTATTTGGTACTACCGATATGTCAATATCACGTTATTAATCAATCATTTGTTTTCTTCATATTTCTATAATATATATATATGTTAGGTGAATTTTCAAATGCACCACCTTGCGACTTGGATCGAAAAATTGAATAGTTGAAGAAATTTTTGAAGCACGACACAAAAATTTACGAATATTAATTCGAATCTAGAAATCGAAAATAACACAGCTCAAAAAATCACTATATCTATATATTCTTAAACCTATTTCAACTTTAATAACAGACTAATTATGGATAACCAATGTACTTCCATAAAATTTTAAGATAAAAACTCACAGATTGAGAATTGACCTAATTATTTCCATTTCAAAACCTCGAGTAATAGGTTTGCAAAATCGATTTTAGAACAATTATCATTGTTTTAGAAGCTATGAAAATCTAAAATAACTAAATGATTCCCATATTCTGCTGTTATTGTAAATACTCATAAACAACAAAAAATACAATAGTTTTTAATTTTTAATTTTATATACATGGTCAAAATCAAAACCAAATTTTATCACCATTTATGTATGCCACATTAGTTTATCATTATTTCAACAAGTATATAAGAAAAACATTTTGGAGTTTCTTGATCTCTTTTTTTTTTTTTTTTTTTTTTGCAATTAAGATGTTAACTTTTCTCAATTCCCCAGTCAATATTTTATTTGTAACATTGTTTCCAATGTTTCGAATTCTTGCGTGTAGTCTTTTTCAAGAAAATATTTTATTTTCAAATATATGATTAAACATACAGGTTGCTTGAAGAATAATTAAGCAAAAAAATTAAAATGAAATGATTTGGGAGATTGAAGTTTTAATTTGCAAATTCTGTGCTTTCATACTTAGTGCAATTTTTTTATGTATTGTTACAGGACCAGACTTGTTATATTTGCAATGGTTACTATGGACCTTGTTTCGGTGAACCAGTTTGCGCAACTTGTCATGCTTTTTTGTTCCCAAATGATATTGGAAGTGCTCAACTGATGATTTGCAGTGAGGTATGAAAATTTCAAATAAAATCAATAAACATGAAGTCTATCTAAATTGCTGCAAAAGTTTTTGTGATTTTTAATGAAAATTTGAAAATCATGTTAATTTAACATCAACATTGTAACCGGACTGTAAAGAATTATAAGAAGTTTGAGAAATTATAGTTTATGTTTGACACATTCAAGAGAGTAAATAATTCAAAAAGTTCTCATTCTGAATTTAAAAAACTTAAAAACAATAGAATCCGTCTAGAAAAATTAATTATTATTTTAAAATTCAAAATTTGACAGATAAAAAGTTTTTTTTTTTGCATAAAACAAAATGTAGACTTCAAATCTATAAAAAAATTTTTTAATGAAGATAATGATTATATGATTGTAAATGCTGTTTTGAAGAATAAAAACACAAAACGTTTCAAAAGTTTGTGAAAGAACTTGAAGATTAAAAATTGTAAAAGCTGAAATTCATATCAATAAAAAGTTTAAAAAAACGATGACCAACAATTTTCAAACATTTTAGTAACTTGACAACCTGAGTTCTCGAATTTTTACCAACCAAAAAAAACTATAGTCTACAACTGCAAACAAATCGAACTTGTAATACATGGTATTTGCTTCTTACCTTAGAAAACCGACGACGAAGATTCAGGTAACGACGAACCCACTGACCACTTCTACAACACTGACCGACGAGCCAGCCAAGCACCTAACGTTCATCCCAACCCTCAGCCCACCCGAAACCCAAACCTGGTTATCGCCGAACGTATGATTCCATTCATAAATGCAAAAGAACTTCACTCGTTACTTCCTAAGAATCTCAGGAATCGCAATAATCCAGCCATAAACGAATTCGAGGATGGAAGTTCAGCGAACCAGCAAGGCCAAGAGAGAAACGAGGAAAAAAGTTCTGCTAATGAGAATATGAACGGCCATTCACATCACGAACTCCTTGCAGTAGAGGAAGACTTGTCAAATCAGGAGATGGAACCCCGAAACCTTGAAAACATAGATCTGGCACCTCACTGTGCTAGAAATTGTGGGTTTTATGTGGAGGAAGGAGAGTCCTCAAGACCGAGGCAATTATCAGAAAGACTAGAAGTCCTGTCGAACCACAGGCACCTGGAGCACGAACCGGTGAACGAGCAGGGAATTGTGGATAGGTTGCCCCCTGAAGTGCTGCTCGCTATTTTCTCACACCTTGATGATATGAGTCTTTGGGCGATCGCAAATGTCTGCAGGTTAGTTAACTAACTTTTTAATATCTGTCTTTTTAATGAGAAAATTTTCCCTTTTTTTATTTTATTAAAAATTTGTACAGGATTTTTAAATGTGTTTGAGACCTCAAAAAGTCAATATTATTTGCAACGTACAATCATAAAAGAAGATGTTTCTGAAGTTCCAAAAATTAAAAAATAATCGACAAAAAAGTTCCATCAACTATCATAATCAAAGTAATAAATAAATATTGATATTTAACAAACATTTAACATTTATCACAATTTTTCACTTTAATCTAAAGTGGAAATAGGAAGTCAATTTTTATTTTTTGTTTTTGTTCATTTCATTAACGTTTTAAACTTCACATTAGAAGAATTACAATGTTGATTCTTTATTCAAATCAATAACTTTTTATTTTGAATAATTGTTAATAAACTCCAGTAATGATAAATTAAGTTAATATTCTTTCAATTGTCATCACGTAATATAAAATTCATTTGAATTTTTATTTTTCAGTTCGTTTTTTTTTTTTTTTTTTTTCTTTTATTACGTTCAATTTTTTTAAATTTGACACTTAGTCAAGTATGAAGTTCTTTTGCCCATTTTGGAAACATTCTAAAAATAAATGAAACTTATTTCATTAGAATTTAAATAGATAGAATCACGAATCTTGCTGTGTAAAAAGATTTTTTCGTTAAAACTTTTTAACTCCTTGCAAAAATTTAAATGTCGAAAATGATTATTACATTCGAAATTCACAAAGTTAATAAACTGGAGAATTCCCATTATACTTTATTACAAATTTACTCATTTTTTACTTCACATCTTGAAATTTCCTGAACTGCAAATCTGATACTAATCAACTTCAGAATTTGAGTATTCCAAATCTACCGATTTTGAACTTCACTTTTGAAAATTCTCGAAATTGCAAAATCAATATTAAACAATTTTAAAATGTTGTACTCTGAGTAAAGAGAATTTCTGGGACATGGATAAATGAAGTTTCCAACCTTCAAAAATAACTAAAAAGATTGTATAGTGTAGTGTTTGTCATTATTTTTTGGTGTTAACAATATTCTATTATTTTAAATAATTATGAAAAAATTTATAACAGGGAAACTTCCAATGGGGTAAAAAATTGGAACTGAATCAAGTAAAATCTATGATGGAACTAATTTCAACTATGGCTAAATTATAAATTGCCATGAAAATTAGACAAAATAATCAATATTAATACTGTTATAATTCGTATAAGTATTTTTAAAGAATTTTCATTGTAAATTTATTTAAATTTTCAAACCTAATATAAACCAATCTTAAAATTTTAGACGCTGTATAAACAAAATTTCTGGGGCATGGATAAATAGAATTTTCGAATTCCTGGTTTGAAAACTTTGTATGAGTGTAGTCTTTCTCAGTATTTTTGAGTATTACCAATACTATATTATTTTTTATAATTCTAAGAATATATATATATAAAGAAATTTATCCACAAGGTAAAAATTAAAACTGACGAGAGAGTTTTTGGGACACAGGTAAATAAAATTTTCATACTTCTACTTCCAAACTTTTTTACAGTATAGTATTTATCACTTTTTTTTTCGTTCAAACATTCTTTTATTTCAAATAACTGTAAGATATTTTGGAAAAAAATTGCTTGCGGGGTAAAAAATTTAAACTAGCAATGAGCCAAGTCAAATTTATGACCAAACCAATCTTCAACATGACTGGCTGAATTTTGAATTGCCATAAATATTGAAAATTAAAAAAAAATGTATATAAAAATCTTCTTTATTCTAATTCTTCAAAGTATTCTTTTAATTTACAAATTTATTATGAAACAATTTTTTAATGTTGGACTATAGGACAGGCTCCTGAAGTTCCAAACGTTTAAAAATAAAATTAATGAAAAAAAATTGTTCCCATTAACTTTTATTGTATAAGTTATAAATAATTATCATTATAGAATAAATATTATCCAAGATTTACTAACCATTTTATATTTTTTTTTCTGTGTGGAGTTGAAAAACCAATTTTTCATCGTTTTCGTACATTTTTAAAACATTTGACGCTTCAGACAAATTAAAAGACTAATGCTAAAATTCCAAAAAATGTATTTGAAAATGTATAAAATTACAAAAATTAAATAAAAATAATTGTGTAACCAACGAAATTTTTTTTTGTTTTCAGGAGGTGGTGCAACACACTTTTGACACATATGATGCAACATGAATGGCAGCAGTATGTCAATTTACGATGGCCACTTTACTCACCAGTGGGGGACGTAGTCGACTGGTACAAGGTGTACGATTTGCTCGCCTCTTCGGCACCATGCAGGGCATGCCTGGCACAAATGACTTCAAGAGGGAGGACCCTGAGAATCGAGGAAAATTCCTGGAGGAAAAAAAGACTGCAGATGGAGCTCAAAAGTTTGAGAGGAGATCCCCCAGAGGGGATCAAGGCCATACCCTTGGACCCCATGTGCTGTCACTGGCAGGCGACCATAACAGGTCCCGTGGGCTCCCCTTACGAAGGCGGCCTTTTTTACCTTTACTTGCAAGTACCTCAAAAGTAAGTGTTTTTAAAAAAAATTTTTTTTTTTTTATCAGTTTTTTCTTCACATCAATATTCGATAATAATGTTTGACTTGAAATATCGAGTGAAATTAGGGATATAATAAGATTTTGTAGCCTACAAATATTCTGATTGATTCAATAATTTCAAGCCAATTATCATTATTATATTTTTTTTAATTTTAACTGCTTTAGAATGCAGTAAATTTTATGTACTGTTGCTAATTCGCCATTTATTCGGGCAACAAAACAAGTTTACAATTCTGAAAATTTCGCATTTAAAATAGAGTGATCTCAAATCTTTTCAAACCAAAAATTAAAAATTTTTTTTAGGTAAATCTATACCTATTACTGTCTTTATTTGTTTATTTCTCAATATCTCTTTGCCTTCGCAATAAATAAGATGAAAAACTTGATCAAAAATTTATGAATTCCAAGCATTAAATAATAATTGTAAGAAAAAATTTCTTCAACACAAATCTATAAAAATACAAGTCAATTTGATTTTTTGTTGCAAAATATTGACAATTTTAAAAATTTCTCAACTAAAATATCAAAATCACAAATTTTTCTGATCTTGAAATTTATATTTCCCATTCATTGAACCTATAACCATAACTGTTTAATATTTTTGTATTGCCCTTTTTTCAAATTTTATGTTGCACTAAATTGGACAAAGAAATCGCCATAAAAAATGACTGAGATGTAATATTTGGAATAAGTTATTTTTGATAAGTCAGTAGCAATGAGGTGTAATTTTTTAATTCAAAAGTCTAAGATACTATTTTTTTCAAGATTCGTTTTTTAATTTTGTAAATTTCCAATGGCATATCGAAAAATTTGAGATATTTTATTATTTACACATTTTGATACCAAGTTTTTAACCCAGAAATCGTAAAATTTGAAATTCTTTAAATTGCAATCTTAGATTTTTGGAAATATATGAAATAATAAAAATCAGCCTATCTATAGATTTTTGATACAAATTTTGATTTGATGTCCGATACTTTTTTTTCAATTTTCGATTCGACAACATGATAAAAAAGGCCAGAAATGGAAAAATGTTTTACATCTATAGTTTGTTATGCATTTTTGTGATTAATAAAATAAATATTCCAAGATAAGCAATATTTGTGGTCTAGATATGTTGGGTGAATCCCATTAAAATCAACATTTTGTCAGCTGTTAATGATCAATCACAATTTTAGTTATTTCAACACAAATTTAGCTTCTTCATTTATAAATTCCTTTGATGATAACAATTGAATGACTTTTTGCATTTGAATGTCTAGATAACTCATTTTTTTTTAAGTATTTTAGCATTTGATTTTCTGTTGGTAAATTGAAATTTTGCTATTTTTGAATGATTCGCAAATTTCGCAGTAAATTTTCAATGTAGATATTTTACATGATAAACAATTCTTTTTTTTCCAATCATAAAGTGAATCATATTCATTAATGCGAGTTAAGCATTTATTCAAGTAATAAAAAATGCAAATTTTGAAAATTCCTCGTCGGAAACATTAAGATCAGAAATTTTTTTAAATCCAAAATTTTTACTCTTCATCTATAAGTATTATTCATTTGCTTATTTCTCAATTTTTCCACAACTCTGTCACTTGGCAGTAAATTTGGTAAAAAAAATTTATGAATTTGCAATACTGAATAATAATGATAATGCAGTCAATTTCGTTTTGTATTGCAAAATATTAACATTTTTCAAAATTTTTCTGATCTCGAAATTACTAATATTCATTCATTGTATCCATAAACATTATTTTTTTTTTACTTTTGATTATCCCTTTTTTCGACTTGAAGTTTGCAATAAATTTGATCCTAAAAATTTGTCATAAAAAATTATTTAGATGTAGAACAAGAAATAATTGATTTTTTCATTAGTAAGGTGAATTTTTTTATCTAAAAGTTCAAAAAATTATTTTTTTATTCTAATATGTAAATATTTTCTTGATCGTCTGATTTTTCGAAATGAAAATTAAAAATTTTTCAGCTATTTGCAGTTTTAACAATCAAGTTTTTACTCCAGAAATTGTAAAATTTGAAAATTGCCTTATTGTAATTATAGCTTTTTAAAAATGCAGTTGATGTAGTTGATAATAAAAATCGGTCAGTCGATAGATGCTCGATACAAATTAAAAATTTTAATTGTAAGTGAAAAAAAATCCATCTGTCATTTTATCAATTTTTTATTCAATAAAGTATCATGCAAAGTGAAAAAATTTTTTTATAATTTAGCGTTTAATTGTTTTTGTGTTGTAATCGTAAATATTTGTTGTAACTGGATCCATCAGAACTGAATTATGCGATGAAATGTTTTTCCAGCTATCCCATGAGTCCACCGATGGTGAGATTCCTGACCAAAATTCTGCACCCGAATGTTTCTAGACATGGGGACGTCGGAATTGATTCAATACACCACAATTGGTCCTTGGCTTTGACGATACCGAAAGTTCTTATCAGTGTCCAAAGTTTGCTCACGGATCCGTATTGTAAGGTAGCTAATTTTTTGTTACCTTTTTCTAATTTCCATTAACAAATTTTTGCATGACATTTTCGCTATCTTGGAACACCGTGAAGTTAGTAAAAAAAATATATTTACAAAATTAGTAAAAAATTAGAACTTGTTTCATGATGATCTTTGAAATATCAAAAAATATCTTTCGAGCATGGTCCATGAAAAAACAGAAACTGAAAATAATGGATTCTTCGAGGATTACGTTTTTCGTTTTTTTTATATTAGTCACATAAAAAAATTAATTCCTATAAATTCAAAAACTTGGAATATTTCGCTAAGAATAGGAGTTTTATCTTTTAATGATTTCATTTCTGAGATTTTTACTTGATGAATTAATGATTTTGATGAAAAAATTTTTTTATTGTTTGCTTTAAATAATTTTACAGGTATGCATGGAACCGGATTTGGGGAAATTGTACGTGAACGATCGTGAAAAATTCGAAGAAATCGCGCGTGCCTGGACTTGGAAATATGCCATGAACGACGTCATAATCTCGTAGTTTTTTTTTGCGAGTTTTTGACGGATTATTGCACAATAAGAGAACATGAAAGTAGTTTCAGTAAATTGGATTCGCTGATGTGACAAATTTGAAGAACCTTAACTAAAAAAATTCCTGATTTTTTATCAGTCATCGATTTAAAGCGCTCTAATTCAAAATGACATGATGATTCCCTGCTGAAAATTTCCAATTAGATTTCCAGTTGGGTTTCCCAATTGAAAACCAATTAGAAATTTTCAGCAGGTTTTTATGTTCCAAGATTTGCATGTCTACTAAAAATTGTATTATTATATCATTTTTCTGTAAAGTTTTTTTGAGTTGACTTCGAAATCTAAGTTAAAAGCCCAGTAAAACAAATAGATTTTTTTTTTAGTTTATTCGAGATAAGGCATTTGTTATAATAAATGCATTTTATTGATGGCTCATGAAATACTTGGAAATTAAGAGATTAGGATTTTCAAAATGTTGCACATAACTTATTTTTCCGGTCGATTTCTATTTTCATTGTGTTATTAAACTTACAAAGGATTATTTTGTTAAGATTTAGAAAAAGTTTATTCAAATTATGAATCATTATCAGGTAGGCGAGTTTTTAGATGAGACCGAGTCAAATCTTGGCTGTAAATTAGAAAATGTGAAGTCTATTTTTCAACTGAGGGTTTGTAAAGCTTAATAAATTCGATTGAATTGCAATTTTGTGGAATACTGGTTGTCTTATAAACGCCCTTACAAAAAAAAAAGGTTGGTGAGAAGAGCATAAATTTTCAAGAATTTTTTTTTTTCGAAACAAAGTGGAATTTTGTATATCGTTGATTATTCAAAGCTCTAATTTTCAAAGTGATTTCAATTTTTTGATAAACTTGCATTTTGGTGTGAATTAGTTCAAATCACAATTGTTAAAAATTTGAAATTATGTGACCACTATTAAAATTCAAGTGTGTGCTAGAATTGAAGATATTATTCCCTGAAATTATTTATGTTTCATATTGATAATATGTTCTATTATATTTTCATTTTGTATTATTATTATTTAAATATTTATATTATCTGTAGATATTAAATAATATAAAAAATTATAGCCTGTTGACCTGGACAATCATTTAAGCATCTTGCACAAAATTCAATTTTGCACGAATGCCCAGTCATTTTACTTTATAAAAATTATCTTCGCGAACTAGATACCAAATTCGTAATTAGCAGACCAAATCAACAATGGAAAACATTTGCATGTTACAAAAAATCCAATTTTTTTTCATACATGATACATAAAAATCTATTGGATCATAATATCAAACTTTTTATACAGACTTGTTGAAAAATATTGTACTATCCTCTATAAATGATAAACATGATAAGTGGAAATTTTACGAAACTCAATGCTTACAGCCATTACGATTAACACACAAATGTCTGCTATTTTTAAAAAAGAACTATTTCACAAATCCAAAATCAATTCGTGGTAATTATTTTTACAATTCATTTGATTGCTTCGATCAGAAACGTAATTTTTTTCTTGTTCATGTTAAAAGATATTCTTGAAAAACATTAATCGATTGATGATTTTTTTCTTCGTTTAACTTTGCAAAAATATTGTAAAGTTGTATTCTAAAAATACTTTTTTATCGTAAACTATTTCCTTCGATTAATAAAATTTGAGGTTCCTTGAAAACATGTATACGGCATAAAAAGAGCTATTTTCAGCCAAAGGTCTAAATTTATGAATATAATACACTTTCTCCATTACTTCGAGTGACAATCTTAAAAATTAAACTGTCGTGTAAAAATTTTACTCTTTTCAAATGTAGCATCACTCGTATTACAAAGTGGTTTTATTTGGAAAAAAAAATAGTAAAAGATACTCATTTTTCTCAAGCAAAGTATCACTCTAATCAAGTGAAAATTTACTCGAATAAAGAGAAATTTCCCTCGAGAATTCGATTTGCAAGATTTTCAGACGAAGTAATTCAGAGACCATTGAATACAGAAGAATAAAGGAATCTTTTTCAAACATAGAAAAAAGCAATATTTTGTTTTAAATCATTGCATAAACTTGTTTAAAAAAAAAAATCATACGCTACATAAAACTTCATTTGTAATACTGATTAAAAATTTCATAATTTGCAGCAGAATCTTGGGATTTCTTTTTCTTCTATATTTGATTTATACATAATTAATGTTTAGCTTTAAAAATGAACTAGATGAGTTAATACATTCTGCATTTCGCAGCTAAAAAAGTTTGCCAGAAATTCGATTGTACTTGATCGTTTCTAATTCAAGTTTTTAAAATGCTTTATTGTCATCTCATATCAACATATTTGCATTTTGAATATTTTTTACCCTGTATTTATAAGAATATATCAAGGCGATGAAAAAAAGTTCTTTTTGGAATTCTAAAACCACTTAAAAAACATAGAGGACCGCAATTAAAAACGTCTTTTACAGAATAGTTAAAAAATCATGAGTAATATCTTCAATGGGACAATAAGCGTGATGAGTTTTGTTTCCTCGACTTGACACGAACAGTGATTTAGATTATAGATACACGAATTCCTTTTTTTCGAAAACAAGTCGTTTTGCAAATCCCAAATCAATTTACTCTTATTATTAATACATTTTTCTTTCACTAGTTTAAACGATGTACATTAGAACCATTTCGTTGTTCATTCGTTTACTTTTGCAAAAAACAGTTTAATTTATCGTCCATGAATACTTTTTTATCATCGAGGATTTCCGGCGAATAATGAATTTTGAGATAATTATCTATCTTTCGAAAACATCCATGTAGTATATAAAAAGCTGCTGGCAACCGCAAGTTTATTATTGCAAAAAAAAATTTCGCAGTAAATTTTGAACCTTCTGTACCTGAATCGTTCGTAATCGCTATCCAAAATGACATTCTTGGCGACTATCCTATTTTGCTGTTTCTTTTTGGTGGCTGCTATTGCGTCAAGTAAGTATGATTTTTTAGAACCATAAATTGACTTTTGAATCTGAATTTTCATTCTGATTTTTTAGAATTAACTGTGTATGAGCCATTGACCATTCCTAAATGACGAATATTAGTAATCGAATTGTATAAACTATTTTCTCATTATATTTCATAACTTTATTCTTGATTGTATGGCAAATCAAACTGTGCTTCGAAACATGATTTTTTTATAACTTACAATTTGTTCATTATCTCCTGAATCAATAGTCAAAAATGACTTTGTTGAATTTATTATGAAAAAATTAAGGTAAAATATTATTTAACAGAGAGTGATGCTTACTGCCTTAAAAACAACAATTTTAGAAAAATAATGAGCAGAGCTTTTCATATATCTTTGAGCGAGAGTTCTGCAATTGTAATTTTTGTGTGGTTCTATTTGAAAGAAGGAGTGAAAAATCTAATCAATTTTTTTTAGTCAAGTATCACTAATCAAATGAAATTGTAACTCGAAAGTTTGATTCGCAGATTTTTTGACTTTTAAAATTTGAAGACCATATTTCTTAGCTTTTTAGTCCTAAAATAAAATCAGAGACTTTTTTTTCCTGAAAAAAGATTAGAATAACTCTATATTTAAATGGTTCGGCACCAAAAGGGGCTAACACATTCATTGTTCAAAGTCAACTTTTTTGCATTGTCTTATTGTCCAGTCTGCAAGACTTCGTTAAAAAAACTTTTAACGAATCTTGTGTATCCAGAGAGCAAAGGGGCTAACAAAAAACGAAGTCTTATTATAAGTTAACACCTTTTGTTCTCAGAAAATTTTATCATTCATGAACCTAATGTTTGATTTTTTCGTTTTTTGAACGTAGCTGCTGCAGGATGTAACCTCGAGAAATGTCGTGAATATTGTCGTAATACGTATCCTAAAAGAAATAGAGGGGCACATTGTGGCTATAAATTTATTTGGGCAGACCGGTGCGTTTGCGATAATAGACCTAAGTGACTCATCGACTATCAAAACACTGGAGTTGCAGTATTTTTGACTAAAAGCGAATATACTCAAGAACTACTGCAGCTTCAAGTTCCCTGCAAATGGCTTGTATTTATATTATACTTATACTTATACTTTTAGTCATGTATTTTGAATTCATAATAAAATGAACCACATTCAAAGACAAAGTAGTTTATCAATATTCTAAAGAAAAGGATCTCTTCACTTCCTCGTTTTGATAAATAAAATCTGTTGCATTCATTAATTTTGACTACGACTTTTGCTACAAGTCTCCGAAACTTAAGTTTTATAAACTTTCTAAAAATTTCTAGCTTTGAATGATTTTATTTATTTTAATTTAGTAAAATGCGGTTTTGATCTGAAATGTTCAAGAGAAAGAATAGACAACAGAACACAGGATCGTATGGAAATCAACAACTTTTGCATAGTTTTGAATTTTGAAGAATTGACGTTTGAAGGTTGAAACTTAAGAATAAATATTTTCCTAAGTGAGATTGAATGTGAGAAGTAAGTAATTTCACTGAATGAGAAGAAATATATGTATAAACAATTTACCAGAGAATTGGTAATTCTAAAAATCAGGATTTCTGAAATACTTCAATTTTATAAATCTAGAATGTTGAACTTAATGGAATTTCATAAATTGTTGATTTTTCAAAGCTGTACGTTTTTCAATTATTTTGTATTTCTTAGTTTCCTTGCATTTTCATATCATGCTTGAATTCAAGTGAAAATTATATGTGCGGAAAATAAATATATTATCCTCTGAAAATATATTATGTAAATGATATATTCCATGCCTTTATTTTTAGTTGTTCTCTGTAAGCGTTGAGTATGAAAAACGTAAACAAGCTTCAGAATTACAATTTCGAAGCAGCCAAAAAAAATTTCAAAATTGAAACGCTCTTTAACTTTTAGTCTGAAGTTTCAAGGATTCAATACTTAAAAGTTCAAAATTCTGATGAATAAATATTTCTGTGAGTAATATTTAACGCGAATTAATGAATCCGAATGAATGAAAAAAATTTTAATGAATTATTTACTCGATAGTTAAGAATACTGAAAAACTGAATCTCTGAAATTCGCAATTTTCAAGAACGTACATTCAAGAAATCTAGAATTTGAAACTCAGTAAATTTTATTGGATAGTTGATTTACTCTAAGCTTTTAATCAACTTTCTTTTTGATATCATGTTTCAATTCAAGTCATATTTTATAGGAAAACGATTTTCGTGCGGCGAAGTTAAAAATTCAAGTATGTGTACTAAAATTGAAGATGCTGTTTCCCAAAATTATTGATGTTTCAAATGAATATAATATATTATTTACTTTTCATTTTCGCTTCATCTCTATAAGTGTTGAGTATGAAAAACATGAAAAAAGCTTCAGAATTACAATTTTGCTCCGATCAATGTAAATTTTTGAAAATAAAACCAATATATGACTTTCAGTTTTGAATTTTGAAGGTTCGATGCTTTGAACTTCAAAATTCTGGTTAAGACATTTTTTTGGAGTGAGATTAAACGTGAAAAGATGAATTTGACTGAAAAAAGAATATTTAAAAATAATTAAATAGAAAAGTATGAACATACTGAGAATCTGGATACATAAAATTCGAAAATTTTAAGAATGTACATTCAAGAACTTTAGAAGGTGGAATTTGATGATCGTTGGTTTATTCAAAGCTTCACATTGAGACATCAAAACTGATTTCTTGGTTTACTTGCATTTTGATATTTTTGGACAGTTTAAATTTGTGTGGTTGCACTTCCAGTTTAAAAATGTGCTTTAATGTAATATTATATTATCTAGAACTATTCATATTCAATGTAAATAATATTACACCCTATACTATAATTTTTAGTTATCCTCTAATCCTAATTGTTGTGTATGAAAAAAATAAAAAGTTGCAGATTTCCAATTATGCACCAATCAGATAAAAATACCAATAATGAACATACTATGTTACTTTGAGTTTTAAATTTTGGAAATATATGACACTCGAAAGTTGAAAATTCTGGCGATGAAATTTTTTTTCAAGTGAGATAGAACGTGGTATGTCGAATTAAAGTGATGAGCAAAAAATATATTTACGAGAATCATATTAATACTTGAAATATGGCACTCGAAAATTCGCAAATTTCTGTAATTCAAAATCAAGAAATCTAGAGTTCATAACAAATGTTACAACAAACATTACAACAAACATTAATACTTGATACAGAAACCAATATCATTTTTTTTACTCTGAATTTTTGGTTATTCCGTGTTGAGAACTAAAAACATGAAAGCTGCAGGTTTAAAATTCTAAACTATGAAAAGTTGTGATACAAAATTATTCGCAATCATAATTGCATATGTACAATTAATAATAACTATATTTCTTATTCATACATTAATAATTAATTTATTCGATAATAATGAAGAATGTGAAACTTGAAAATTCGCATATGGTTAGAATACCAAATCAAGATATTCGAAATTTCAGTTGTTAGAATAATGTTGGTATTCAAATCATTTTTCTAACGAATGTTAGAATTCGCAGATTCATGAATTTAAAAATTCAAAAATGACTTACTAAGCATGACAAAGTTACGGATTCAGATGAAAAAAAGGGGTAAGAGGAGGATGTTAAAGCCAGTACGTAGTACAGGTATATAATCTCAGTGAGGCTGAATGAAAGCAAAGTAGAGGCCGCGGAAGGTCGACGGCACAAAATAAGAGAACGTGAGTGGAGGGGGAAAAAATCGCGAGTGGGTCCCATTGATGATCGATCATCAAACGAAGATCAAGCAAGTAGCGAAGGGTTGGAAGGGAATGAAAAAAAGGTGCCGAGGGGTAAGGAGGTATGCAGGAATTAGCTTTTGCGTGCTCTTGTCGACGTTTCATCGCGCCGAGGGCCGAATCGTGGCTCAAGAGTTTGCAGTTATTACCGAACCCTTTATTTATGACCGATAAAATGTTTGAGTCCACCGTTCATTAATGCGTTTGCCGCTGAGCACGCTCTTTTTGTTGCTACCACTCACGTTTACTATACAATTACTGTGACGAATGTTTTAATTTTTAACCCGTCTCAATTCCGTGATTCAAAAAGCACAGGGTTTTCCCATTGGGAGAGGAAATTCATTTCTGAAGAAGGAAAATTTTACTGTAAAAGATTTCATTACTATCTCAGAGAAATTCAAGTTTATTTTAAAATTTGGGAAATGAATGCACGTTTGAAAAGAATGAATGTTGATCATTTACGTACGTAGAAATTCTAATTAGTAGGAAACTATAAATTATTCTGGACGTTTATTTTTCCAAAAATTCACATTGCTGAAAGTTCTGAAATTATGATTCTCAGGTTTGAAGCTAAAAATTGTAAATTTTTCGGGACCTTACAATTTTTACTTTTTTCGCAATAGAATTTTAATATATCGAATACATAAACTACTGATATTACGATCATATTATGTTTCAAATCCGAAAATTTCCTTCAGGTCCTGAAGTGCCAAACGTGATTTAATCATTTTGATCAAAGAAATGAAAAAAGAATCCGGTACAAGTCAACAATTGTATCAAACTCCTGTATTTTTTGTTTTTACTTGAACTTGATATTTTTATATTTAAGACATTCAATTCCTAATTTTTGAAGACGTGAGAAATGCTGTAAAATACCAACGTAGAAATTCTAATGGGTAACAAGTTTTGAAAATTTCGAAAAATCATTACTTCTGAAAATTCACATTGTTAAAGGTTCTTATAAGATGATCTCTTGATTTTTAACTTTAACCTTTCATTTTTAACTTATTTTTCATTTGTCGAGTTTCGAAAAAATTGTGCATGAGTCGAAAATTATTATAAACAGGAATTATAACTCGTTGATTGTAATTCCTAAATAACTTCGGAAATTCCCAAACCCAAAATTGCACAAAATTTGTGATTTTCAAAGTCAAAACATGACATTCGAAACCCTTTGAATCACCAAGATTTTTATTGCTTTTCTTTAATTTAAATTTCAAATTTATAAAATTCATGAATTGTTGTTTGTGCAAAAATGAAATATTTCATACTTCAAATCACTCAAAATTCAAATATCTGGGTTCTTAAACTTCTATTAGAACTCCAATTTCTAAATGTGCAGTTTCCAATCATAGCTCATTGAATTCATAATATTCATTATCAATCATTACATTCCTGAAATCGCCAGATTCCGGAATTTTTAAATCTATAAACAAAACTATGTTTGATCTATAAAACTTCAAAAATATATATCAAGCACTCTACTAGATTTAATTAGTAAAAAATGACTATAGCGGCAAATCAGATATTTATGGCACCCTTTTCTTTTACTATATTAGTGATTACACACTAATTAAACAGTGACAATAAACTAATAAAATGTTGATTTTCTACTTCTAAGCAAAGATTTTTCACTAAATGTAATAATTGTTCATAAACGGATTATTTCAGTCGAATAATCATCAAAAAATCAATCAAAAATCATTAATTAAAAAAGAGAAAAGGGTGCCCGAAAATGTTAATGATTTTCTACTGATTCAACCTGAGAGAGCATTGTGTGAAAATCAAAGAAACTCTTTGGCCTTCCAGTGTTTTTTCTAGAAATGCCGAAAAATGGGAAATTTTATTCTTCGAATCGAGATTGGTTAGCAACGCTTATACATAAAGGTGCCAATTGGAATAATATTATAAATAATAATATGTTTATAGATTTCTCGTTGTTTTGTAGAATTCTATGCAGATTTCCAGAATTATTATTTTTGTAAAATTTGCTATATCAGTACTGTTTTTTGTATTTTTTGAAGTATTTTTACAATTTAAAGCATCTTCTAGCATTTATACAGGTATATAGATGAATTATAAAAATGATAGAACCAAAAATCAGTAGAAAAATATGTCTACCTTGTTTTTGACCATTGCAATATTTTTAGTATTTTTATAGATTTCTCGTATTTTGAAAAATTGACATATGCATAGATTTCTACAACTCATTTCTCTGAAATTCAAATTTCTCTCAATTTTGAACAAAAAAGAAGTCTCTCCGGGTCTAGTTCCAAAATAGCATAAAAGGACATTTCGATCCCTTGGTCTGGGATCCTTACCAGGCAAAATATCAAAACAGTCGCAAATTCACAGGCATACTTGATGTAACCAAAAAAGTCATGTATACTGCTTATATCTCATCTTAATCAATGTCGCAAATGTAAACTATTCTCGAAATAGGTTGAATTGACACGAACACTCGGTCGAAATTACGCAAGTCACCATCGTCATCAAGCATGACAAAGTCGATGAAAAGCAGCACTTAATTGCCATTTGAGCTTTTGCAAAATATGATTAAATGAACAATATATCTAGCGAAATATGAAAAAGCAAATGGATGAGAACGTAAACAATCGTCAATATTTTATATATCTCGACCCAGACTCATGATAAAATTGGAGCGCAACGAATCGGCCTGGTCTGTGGTTCCTCCCTAGTAATTTTGATCCCTATAAAAACCTTATAAGAAAAACATATTTCTAATAAGAATTCAATTTCTTGTACGGTGCACCTTATAAAAACCTTATAAGAAACTGAAATGTCTTATAAGAATGTATTTGATAAAATCTTATAAGAAAAAAACTTTTTCGATCAATTTTTTATAAGAAATTTTATTTCTCATAAGGTTTTTATAAGGATCAAAATTACCAGGGCTCGGTGGTCTGTGGTTCTTTTAATTTTACCTAATTTTACAGATATCCTAGAAAATAACATCCACATAGATTTTCGGCAATCAAAATATTTCCAATAGTTCACGCATTTTTTCGGAATTCATGAAACTTTGAAAAGTTTTATTGTATTTCTATACACATTCCTAGTATTTTTGTAGATTTTGAGAATTATTATTTTTATAGATTCTTGATTATTTTCGTACATAGCTCTATAAATTTCTAGAGATGACCAAGAACCTCTAAGATAAAAAGCACATTCTCATCAATATGATTTTCTATAGAAAAAATTTGCCTAAATTTACTGGTCTAGAAAAAACAATGAAAATTACTTTCTTTTCTATATTTTTCAAGCGAGGCTTCAACTCAGGCCCTATGCTTTTGGAGTCGCAAACTTCAAGTGAATCGAGCATACGTTTAATGCTTTCGGGGCATTATTCCTTGAAAGTACGCGGCATGTGTAGTATGCACTCGTTCTTTTTCTCGAGCCGCGAGCGTGGCGCTGTAATTAGCGCGACTCCGGGGGACCTCTTCCTCCTCGCTCTCGTTTCTCCGGACTTTTCCCGAGGAAGGAGAAGACGACGACTTCGAGACATCACTGTCTCGATGCTCTAGTCCCAGTCCGAGTCGAGGTGGGTGGTCCGGTTGCTGGGGCCTGCGGGCCCCAGCATCCCTCCCTCTTTCCCCCTCCGCCCATCCCGACTGGCCCCAGGATAACGTGCGGTCTCTCTCGCACCCGCGAGAATACCCGGGCTACGTGTGTGGCCGGCACAATGTGCATCTCCTTCTAGAAGGAGAGCTTTGCTTCCCCACCTCATTTTCTCCTTCCGCGACTGAGAAACCGTTCCGGGCCAACCTTCGAATTTTCCGTTTTCATGTTTTTTTCGTATCTAACTTCCCCCTCGCTCTATCTGGATCCCTTCTTAAGTGCTTTGTTTTTTATGGACTATTATGTTCGTAAATCACAAGCAAGTGTTTAGCTTTCCAGATTTCTGTTCAGAGTTATTGGTTTTTTTTTTTTTTTTTTTTTTTGTTCATAGGGTTCATTTAAGACTTTTATAAATGTTTAGATAATAAACAATTTAGCATACTGTATGGACGATTGAAGAAAGTCATTTTATTTTTATTTTTATGCAATGATAGCATACTTATAACATATATTTTTTAATTTTTCGTTTTCCTTTACAGAGAAATTAAGAATAATGTACACTACCAGAAAAAATATGGAATTTTTGTTTTTGTTTTGTAGATATTGTTGCAAAATGATATATCATACAAAACTTGAGTTTGAAATTTGATTATCCTAGGAAGTATAAGAAGAATTTTAATACACGTTTGTTGATAATTTTGGGAAACATGAATTTGATGAAAGGTTTTCTCAAAATGTGCATTTTGATGTAAAAGACCTATTATTTTTTCAATTTTTATACTTCATTTCCTGTATGAATATTGTGGTCTTTCCAATTCCTACGTGATTTTATGTAGTCTACTATATCGATAAACCATGCCTTTCTTTAATATATTTACATAAAATTTTGATAGAATTTAAATAGGCAGCCTGTGTGAGTTACTTTACTGTATCTTGAAAACGAGTGCTTTATAAATTTCTTCAAATGAAGTTTTATTTGAAAGAAAGGGAATATCTTTGAATTTAAGTTGAAGTGAATTAAGACAAACGTTCCTCATTTCAGAGTAATAATAATTCACTAAGAACCATTATTTAAAATCGACCTAATTTTCTACATTGAAGTATTACTGTTATTAAAAACGTGTGCAAACTTATTCATTCAGAGTTCAATCCTTACTCAAGCTTGATTTCCAGAATTTTCTCTTGTTCTGAGTGAAACTCGCACTCAATGAAATTCAATTAATAATCTGTCATTCTTCAGAAACTCTTGTTACTGAATAGGTCTAATACATGAATTCGTATATTTTGAAAATTTCTGATAGTACGTACATTTGGTGCTATGGAACTCTTTCTATAATTTTTAAACCTCTGACTAATTTTATAATGTTAGTTTTAAATCTGCAGTTTCAGAACTAGTTTTCATTCATTCAATTTTCTGTTGTTATTTTTTATAGAGTCATATATATTCAGTTCTTTGATATAATACAAAAAAATGAGTATTAAGTATGTAAATCTACGTACGAGACCCAAAATATTAGGTAGGTGGTTGAAAATTTATCTATGAAAAATGTCACACTTTTCTTTCATAATTTCACCAAGTTCGAATTGGTTTAATTTAACATAATATTTCGTACTTTATGTATAATCGAATGTATTTTTTTTTGTAGTCGGAATCATAACTATTCGACGAACAGAATAATTCGAATCTATTCAATTCCTTTATATTAAAATCAATTTCCTAAATTTCTGTATCTCGACATTTTGAACTTCGGATAAAAAGTCAAAAACTTCAAGCTATGAAATTTCAAAGTCCCACTTTTCGGATCTACAATTTGTCCTCAAATTTCGAATTTTATTTCATTCATGTCTTACTGTCTTACAAGTTTTCAATCGTTTTATATCACTAGATATCCAAAATTCCGAAAATCTTGAAATCTATCTTAAATATGAAAGATTTTATTTTGAATTCTAATTTATTCTTTTTACTTTTTCATTTATTCACTTTTATAATATAATAATCTTTATCATGAGAATAAAATGATTTGGGAAGTAACTCCTGTTTGAATTCTTTTTTTATGAATCTTGAAATCTAAATTTTCCAGTTTCAAAATTGGAACCTTTTGGTCGAACTTGAATGAGAACAATTAGACAGTTTTTCAATAAAACGAGGTATTTACAGGCTTCACAGGCAAATAATAAAAATCTAAAAAAACACTAACAATCGAGTTAAAATTCTTTGAACAAAGCATGTAAATTCGATATTAATTTTTTCGTGATATTAGATAATCACATCTTCTATTCTTCTATATTTTTTTGTAAAAAAAGTAAACTTATGATGTTGTAAATTATAATCACACTAGCGAGTTCAGATTTTTTGATCTTTTATGGTTGCTTTTCAAATGCAGTTTTTTTCTGTTGAAAAAAACCATTTGAAGTTATCAAAACTAAAAAAATATTTTAACATCTCACTTTGGAATCGGGAGTGTTCGAAAATCACAAATCTCGAAATACGACATGAAATTATTAACTTAGAAATTAGAACACCAGGTTTAGAATTTCGTACTTGATGATTTTGTAGTTCCGAAATTTTCAAAGATGTTAAATTTGATATACAGTCTCTACGATTTTTAAAGTCGAATTCCTAATCATGTAAAATTACAATACCGAAAAAATTCCTTCTAATCGATGGCGAAAATCAATTCTGCAAGGTTTTTCAAAATAGCCTTTTTCTAAACTTTGTTTGCATGATTTTTTTTAATAGTAAATTTTAATGTCGCTATTTTTTATCCGATTTCAAGGAATTGAAAAATATTTAGTTTTTCTTAGGTTGAAAATACTAGTTAAACTACTATTAAAAATACAATTTTCTAATAGTTGAATTTTTCGGTTCTAATGGGAATCTAGACTCGTGGGCCTAGAAATAAGGTAACACGTTATTTTCTAAGTCTAGATTACCATATTCTGATAGAAATTGAAAAATTTAGCTTGAAGAAATATAATTTTTTTGTGTGGTTTTGATTAGAAAAGAGTTCCTAGATGTGGAAAGTCCAAATAAAGCTTCTTTTTTTTTCTACAACCCGTTGGAAACAGTAGTATTTGAAGTTTATCATTCCAAAAATTTACGATGAACAGTAACTTCTTAATAAGCAATAACTTTGAGGAAAAATGTTTTTAAAGTTGTTAATTGTCTTTTTTCATATTTAAAAAGCATGAATGAAAAAATAAAAAACTTTTTAATTTTGTGGAAGCTAAAAGCTGCATTTAAGGCTTGTCTTTTAACTAGATGTATGTTACATTATAAAAATGAATACTCGACCTTATTCAGGCTAGAAAATTTGAACATAACATCGTATTTTGTTAATTTTTATTAAAGAACCGAATCCCCTGAAAATTTTTACATGTCATATCAATTTTTACATTTTCACAACACCTGCAAAGTTCAACATTTCCCAAAAATATCCCTAATTTTGACAAAAAGCACAATGAAAAGTATTTCTGCATGACGTCAGTTGATAAGACAAAAAACATTAGTCAAATAATAAATAAAACTAATCAAGATGAGGAATTTAAAAATTCATAAACAATTCTATGAAATGTCAATCCCTTGATTGAGCAAAAGCAAAAATATGACTAAAAAAGTATTGTATCATTTGGACTTATGCTTTTTACCTCGCGAAAATGAACAAGTTCTTGCCTACACTCTCATTTTTCGAGATTTTTTTTTCAT
The DNA here is from genome assembly GCA_028476575.1 of Platygaster robiniae. Lineage (NCBI taxonomy): Eukaryota > Metazoa > Arthropoda > Insecta > Hymenoptera > Platygastridae > Platygaster > Platygaster robiniae. The sequence continues at coordinate 28,526,845 of CM052020.1, read as the reverse complement.
CATTATTTCTGAAAAGTTGTAATTTTATGCTTTTTCTTCTCTTGTTTGTGTAACTGAAATGTTACATATTAGGAATTCAATTTCTACGTAGATTCTGAAGAGAGCATTCTAATCAAGATCAAAATTATTTCTTTCGAACTTTGACTCCTCTATAGATAAAAGATTCTAGGACTTTATAATAGAAAAAAGCGTATTTTTTGCAATTAGAACAATGTTCCATTCTTGAAAAACCTATGCTAAATTTTAAAGTTAGTTTTCATCTATGCACTGATATATTTTTGCAATTTGAAAACTTGTGTACTGTAAGTGAACTCTTTGTCTATTTCGTTTGCCCTGCCAAAAATTTGCATTTACTAGAAAAAATGATTTTAAAGAAAATTCGTAACATTTTGGGGAATTTCCAAATTCAACATGAAGATATCATGTAATGCAGTGAAAAGGTGTCATCGTTTTTCCAGCGATTAGCTGGGTAGCGCGTGACGGTACAAGTACGATATTAATTGCGGCGTCCCGCGGAAAACGAGAACGTGAGGTTGCAGTGCTTACTATATTTATAAGGCTGCTGGCACAAGGCGATATTCAAGCCCCCGACTCGAGAGAAGAGGAGGCCGACGTGTGTGGCCGAAGAGCACCACGCTGGATCCGTATAGTTGGACCACAATAACAGCTGATGCTCAATAGAAGTCTGCTGTATACACGCTTCTTGTCTCCTTCTTTCTCCATCTTCTACACACTAGCATCTGATTACAAGTAATCCTGCTATTTTGACCTGATTTTACAGCAAATCGGCCATTCATTTCCGGAATCAATGGAAAAAATACTCATTTCCTGTCATAATTTTTTAACAAACTTCATAATTTATGTTAGAAAATTGACCTCTTAAAAAATACATCAGTGATTTACAAGTGAAAAATCATTTTCTGTCATTGAAGAATGACGAACCTTTTAATTGTTTAAAAAAATGTTTTGACATAGTGTTTACTGACAATAAGAACAGAAGTTGACTATATTAAGCAAAGTTACGTCTTGGCGAAGAAAAATTTCAAATGCATAGTAATTAACAATATTTCAAACCACTTTTTGTCTTTCAATATGCTACAAGTGAAAAACAGTATCAGCGAATTTGTAAAACAAAATATTTATAACGTGGAGTCGAATTCAGAACCTTCGGGAATCCAGTTTGCTACTTAATCCACTCGACCATCGAGCAAAGGTTATTATTTTGCAAGCTACAGTCAGATTGTGGATTCTATCATTGAAGATTCATTTTTAAATGAATCTTTAATGAAAATGAATGTTTTTAACGCTAGTTATTACTGGACTTCAATTTTTAATTGTCATTGCCAATTTTGGACAAGGCAAAAGTATTGTTTTTCAAGTTGTGATTGTAAGTAGTTTTTATCTTTGATGACTTATGTAACCATTTAATTATGTATCTTCGCTTTACATCCATTTTGGAAAAGATAAGTGGATATGTTCGAATTTCATTAAAAAATTTTTTAATGTAAGGATCTTGAAGAGGGCCTGGAAGAGGCCGAAATATAGACATTTAGAGGTTGATTACTCTGGTTATTCAACTTATTTGGCTCCTATGGATCAGATCTTTTTATCGTATGGAATCAAAAGGAGCATTAAGTCTTGAAAAACTTTTGTTTTTGTTCTTCAATTCAAAGTTATAAAAGTTTAATGTTCATCGTGAAAACTTTAGTTCTTTGGTTGAAAATTTCAAAAACTACTTCGGCTAATTTAGATTCATTCTAAACAAAGGTTTCTGATTTCCAAAAGTATTTTCAGCAGAGATTTTGAGAATTGTAAATAACGAGAACTCATTGTGAAATTATTTTAAGCTAATTTGTCAAATCGTTCGTATTTTGAACAAACTCGAAACAAAGTCGAAAATTGGTGGATATTTTAAATGTTATAATTCGTAATCTATAATTTTGGTCACCTGCAATATTATAAAACTATAAAACTTGTTTTTTAAACATTTGTATAAGCTGTGAATTTTTCGAGCACGAGGCGTGTGTTTCAAGATACGAATGTTAGTTACAGTATTTTGTATTCAAAACGTGTCTTAAATAATTAATAAAAAGTCAGTATTTGAGTTCAAAATCTACCATGTGAAGAATTTAATTGTAATCTGTGTATGTGAAAATGAATTTATTTTACTGCGCACTGTAAAAATTAAAAATTTTAAACAATTTTTTTTTATATACCTCAAACATGATTATTTCGAAAGTTTTCGCAAATTTTGAATTTCTTATATACGTAATTAAACTGATTGGGCATGTAAATAATATCACAATGCAGTATTTTCCCAAAACGTTGTACCTTCGTAACTTTTGATGAAATAGCTAAAAAGTAAATCCATGTATATAATTATTCATACAACATAGAAATTTGCAAAAAAATTGACGTAACAACCTAATACTTTTTGTGAAGATATAAAAAAAGTTTTGTTTACTCTAAAACTTAAAAAAAGTCTAAAAATCTGGCGCAAAAGAGAATTGCACAGAAATAATGAAATGTCTTACTTTTTATTTGTAAATTTTCAAGTTCAAGTTGAAATTTCGAAATTTGCAAGAATTCACTTTCAGTATCCTTTGGATTTTACGAATATGACGTCAAGTTGGAATAAATTCGATGATTAATTAAAGGAATTCCGAAAGTTCAAATTTAAACGTTCAATACATCAAATGTTCAGATGAAAAGAATTGTATAAATCGTCGAATTTACGATTTTCATAATTTAAAATAGGACATGAAAATTTCTTGATTTTTTTTTATTCCAAATAAAAAGTAATTTAACATTTTTCTGATCAAAAAAAAATTGCTTTCATGTTTTGGATAAAAATTATCGATAATCTTTAAGAATTTCAACTGTTTAGGAATTAAGGAAATCAACAAATTTTAAATTTGAGGAACATTATTTTATTTCCAAAATTCGTAGTGGGAAATTCTGAAAGTTGTAAAAATTATTATTCTGAGATTCCAAGAATTCTTTTAATTTTCTGAATTCAAGATTCGGTTATAAAGAATCAAAAGATTTTATCAACAAAATTGCTGAATTTGGAAATTGAAACTAAACATTTTTCACACACTTGAAATTTGTGATAATTCGATACATATTGCTGAATTTGGCCAATTTTAAAAATGTTAACTGTCAATGTAAAAATTCAGAATCTCTAAAATTTTTATTTCTCAAAACCTCGATTTCGAAAAATTGCGAATATAAGCATGTAACCTCGGTCCACAAAAAATTGATTATTGAAAATTTTCGTATTCACGAATCAAACTCTCCTTATAAAAATTTGATTGGAATGCTGATACCCTTGTTTCTCGAAAGTAATTTAAAAAATTGCCATTCACTTTGTGAACTCTCATTACCAAACTCTCAATTAATACTTAATTAAAATTCTCATTATTAAGTAATCATTTTAAAAACAACAAAACCAAATTCTTCGAGCTGAATTAATGATCATAGACAGAAAAAAAATTGAAAAAGTTAGAAGTGCAAATAACTAAAATAAGTAAATCCACAAAGTATATGAACTCGTAAAAAATTTAATATATCCAAAAATAATTTACACCATTCCGCGGTAGTTAACATTATAAATGAGTATTTCCACTTTCCATCCTAAACCCCAGATGTAATCCTAGTCTTGCATTAATATACAAATATCTTTTTATTTACAAAACGCGATTACTCCATCCCCTCGTCCTCTCTGTTCTGTAAAATTTCAACATATATTATAAAACTATATTTATAATACACTCAATGTACAAAAAGTTGTTCTCCCTAGAGATATTCGACGACTCGTTGACGATGATTAACCGTTGCAGCGATTTCATTCGTTTATTATGCTTTCCCTCCATTCTTGATAATTGTTTAGAGTCTTTGGTCATTCACGCACGGGAATACTGCTTCTCGATACTTTCGTCTTTTCTCGTCAGTCTAAAATGACAAGGATTTCTTTCATTTAATGCTTTTTCTAACGGAATATATTCAGAAAATAATAATATTTATAATAATATTTGAAATTAATATACTATACCTAATTATTCAAAATTGAAAGAAAAAAATATATGAAACGAGACGAAAATCCCGAGACCTCTTTTTCAAGCTCAAAATTAAGCTTCAATTTTGGGCCCAAGAAACAATACATCTGGAAAGTTCGCGATGAATCTGTTTTCTTGATATTTTTTTGTTAAATTAAGCAAATGTTTTTATGGAATGCATACCTTTTGTAATCATTAGGAAGAAAATAATCGTCGTCATCAAAGTCGTCGCGTTTATTCGTATATGAACTCCGCTGCTTTGCGAGCAGTCGATGTTTTGGTTGGTACTGTTGACTCCTGGAGAAAATGAGGAATAAGGATTTTCCGAGGACGTCGGCCTCGTTTTTCTCTTGAAGCAAAGATTTTCCATGTTTCGATGTATTCCCTGGCAATCATATTCCTCAGCACCGTCGCAAAGACAAGTATTTAGTTTCGCAGCTTTTTCCTGGCGCCTCAAAATAGCGATTGAGTTTTTGCACCTGCAAATAATAAGAAAAAGCTCATTTGAATTCATTTTCGTGAGTTGTCAATAAAATTTACCATCAGAAATTTATTTGTTCAGGCAGTGGAACTTTTTTGAGAGAGATGTAAAAAAAAGACGAATCTAAATTTTATATTAAACTTGCATAACTAACTTTTTTTGCCAAATTTTGTAATATTATGAGTTTTTTTTTCTAAAATTTGTTTTATTATTTTGAAAATTTGAATCAGTTTTTCTGGTGGCTTAGTGTTTTGGTCTTGAATTATTTTAGTGTTTCTGGGAATTGGTGTTTCTATAGATTTAGAGCTTGAGGGCTTACCGATGAGTGCATTTTTTTCCAAGGAACATGTTTTTGCAATGAAAGTTATAGTACAAAAGGGCTGTTGAACACATGGTATCAGCGTGGCAAATCCACGTGGCCACTTGGCAGGACACTCTTGTCCTGTTGAGTTCCGTTAACACTGAAGACCTGCAGACCTCTACTCTTTGTTTCGAGATCATGCAAATTCTGTCGTCCTGCGCGCAAGTGCACTGCAAAAAAAATTAATAAAAAGCATTCATTAACGGACATTTAGAATAACATAGATTTTTAAAAATGAAAACTGTGGTAGAGTGTATTTTTTTCAAAAATAGAAAATTTCCTTTGACATCCAATTTATGACTATTTATGAATAATTAGGGTTCAGCAAATGGAAAACAAGTTACAAAATGCAATGAAAGAGGAAAAAGTGGGAACAACAATAAAAATACAGTCTGTGTGAGCAAACATATTTCATCACAGGAAAAATAATTTTAAATTCACTTAAGCTTTCGGTCTTCCAGTGGACCCTCTTCAGGTAAAATTTCTTATCTTATTAATTATTATTAAGATAGATAATTTTTCATTAATTTTTTAGATTAATTATTGATTAAGATAGAAACAAGATTAGGAATACTTTTGATGGTTTTTTTATAAGAAACTGAAAGCTTCAGGAATTGTTTATTGCAAATTTTTTATCCTGTAAGAAGATTTGTTGGCTCCAACAGACTACAGCTATTCCAAAACAACGATTGGAACAAATTAAGAAAAAAATCGGGATCACTACAAAATTTTACGGAGAAAATGCAGCTGTAACGAGCGGGGTAAGATTCGCTCGTTTACAATCTTTCGGTCGTTCAACCTTTCGAAAACAATTTTTTTAGTTGTTATCTACGCTATTTGGTTTTCCCGATCACTCAACTTTCGATAATGTTAGTATAGGAAATAAATCCATTTTACAAATGACGATGATTTTCTATTTCAAACTTATTATCTATTCTCCAGGTCACTCAACCTCTTTTAATTTTAACAAAGAAGATAAAGCAACTTCTATTTTTTTGAACTTGTTATCTATTCAACGCGCTCGATCATTCAACTTTTATAATTTGATAAGTAATATCAACTCGCTGTCCAGAAATTTATCTAACGACGACCGGACCGAAAAAGGTCCGAATGCTTCCTTTCGGAATCGTATCTAAACCCGCGCGTTTTTTGATAGAATCGAAGTCGTTCTCGAGCTTCTGATCCAATAGCTTCTCTTAGGAGACAGCCCGAAAGGTTATGAAAGCGAAAGATTACTTCCGAGGTCCAAGGGCTCGACCTCACGACAGCCCGATAGCCTCAAAACTGCCTTGTATTGATTAGACACAAGCCCAGGTTGTACTTGAGGTCCATTTGTCTGTCAATACTAAGGATAAAGAAATTTACAAGTAAGAACGAATTTAAATTTATATGTTCAAGACTCCTGGTTTCTCTTTTCATTGCTCAAATTGTTATTAAGGAGGGGAGATTCGTCTCCACCGGGATAGCTCCAGACCCAACCTGAACGGTGATGGCGGCAATATTAATTGAAACATAAGAAAGGCGTTCTCGTGCACTTGAATCCCAGTTTCTCGAATCAAATATAGTACGACAATATAGTAATGCGTCCATCAATTATGGTTGTGTCGAGTTTGCCAGATTTTCAAAGAATTAAAAGACAAAAGAATATCACGGACTTTAAATTTCAACAAATTTAGATACTTAGACTCATGAACAAAATATGAATAGGATTTTGGTTGCAAGATAATTAATAGAATTGTAAAGCCAAAATAGAATTTATGTGAAGGAAGGGAATAATGGATTAAAATGGAAACGAAGTGCGAATAAGTAACGGAAGAATTGGAAGTCCCAAGGAAAATTATAAGATAGTTATTAAATTATAAGAATATTGCCAGAGCCAAGAGTATGTGAAATGAAAACGGAGATAAATTATATCGAGAGTGTTTTGAATCAGTTTATATCGGACTAAATTTCACTTTGTATACGCGTAATCGATTGGAGTTCGTTGTTATCGGAATGAATTTATGTGTAACCAATTATTTATAATAATAACTTCACGTTGTGACATTTAAAATGTATTTCAAATGTATTGTTATTTTAATCCTTAAAACAATTCCCCGACTCCCTTTAAAAAGTCGGATCAAGGGTCACTGTAGGCCGTTGTCTACAGAGGGTCCTTTTCTGGTTCGACGAGATTAATGGATATTCCGCAGGGTGAGATACAACTCTGACATTTCTCCAAAAACTAAGAACCTTAATTCCATTGGTCTCACTCGTCACACAGCATGATATAATTCTTTTGAAATTTCTTAAATATTTGTCTCAATTTTATTAGAAGAAATAAACAATTTTTCGATTGGAACCTTTTATTAGTTTGGATTCTTGGTATTCAGGATTTCCAATGTTTTCAAATTTCCTGTACGAAAAGCGTAGAATTGGAATATTCTGATGTTCCTCGACTTGGGAGAATTTTACTGCAAAATTTTAATTTCTAAGCTCTCGAAAAAAAATGCTCAAACTTAAAGTATTTACAGTTTTGTTGGATGCTGCTTTTTTATTCTCCCAGTTGACAGGTTTTATTAAAAAATTGTTATTTTTCTGATGCAGCAGAATTCCAAGTAATTGAGGTTTTTAGACTTTTTTTTAAGTTGCATACCTTATGACACGAACATTTTCCTGATTCTATAACGTAGTTCTTGTGTTTTCGAAACTGTTTCAATTCACGAATTTGAGATATTCTTAAGAGATTTCATACAAATAGCGACTCTTTTACCTAATAAAATTAAGATTAACTTTTACATTTGAATGTTCAACTTCTAATTCACACTGACCCGAAAGTTTGAACACTTGATTTTCAAAAAATGCCGAAGTTTCATAGTCTTTGATATCATGTTTAGAATTTCAAAGACGTGTAAAATTTTATAATCTAAAAAATTTTGAATGTCTGAAACTTGCAAAATTTCGAATATCTTATTTAGAAAAAAATATTTTTTATTCTTAGAAAACCAGAAAATACATCATTTGGAACTTCGAAAACTTTAAATTCCCATTATTCCTGGAAGGTCGAAGAAAAAAAATCCAGATGCTGAAATTCACTGTATTTCATAAAATATTACTTTCCTGATATTCGTGAATTTGAAATATTTGAACATGGTGATACGCGATTATTAATGAATTTGAATGTCGAGTTCCAATATTTTTCAATTTCCGAGTTTCAATCATTCTGGACATTTTCAATTTTCAGACTTGAATAACTAGGTTAAAAATTTCTAAATTAGAATTTTCGTATCTATCGAATTTCAAGCTGTAAATTTTACATGAAATTCGTGTAAGTTAGAAATAAAAAGAATATAAAAGATTTTGTAAATTTTCTGAAAAAAATCCATGATATCGGTTAATCATGAATGGAAATGAACAGATTTGTAATGTAAGATTTTTGGTATTCTGTATTTGTTGAAAATTTAGTTCAAGATTTCTAAAAATATGAATTTTTTCATGCAAGATGTTGTGCATTTTAATAACTAAAGTGAGTCTTCAAACTTAAAATCTCTAATTACTAGATTTTTTTTATTTTAAAATTACGTGTTTCTCGAAATTAAAAACTTGGATTTTATAATTTTCGACATTTTTGAAAATCCAGGAATTTCAAAATTACCGAGAACATACAGTTTTTAGAAATCTTGAATGTTTCTGAATAAAAACTTCAAATGCTTGATTTTGTCAATTTTTATTTTCTTGTTTGGAATCGAAAATCTGGAATTATTGGAATTTTGAGAACCAAAATATTGGGTGTAATGATTTTTGAAGAATTCTGGCAATTTTCACGATATCAATATAAAAATACGTGTAACCTGTGAGTATGCAATTTTTTTCATTTATGACAAATTTGTATGTACAATTCATTACAATTAGAAAAATTTAATACAAATTAGCAAACGATAGATTCTTACAACTGTGAACTTATACTTCCCGAATCCAGACATTTTTAGGATTCCAGAATGTCAAGAACTTTTAGACCTTTCATTAAAAAATTTCTGGGACATTTGATGTTTAAAAAATATCAAAGAACTTCATGTCGCAAAATTTAGCAATTTGAATTGTTGGGAAATCATGAAAATTCGAAATGAAAAACCACAATCTGCTGTCTAAACTTAGAAAAAGTGAAATATCTTTCAATGCTAGACAAAAAGAGTATTGATTTACCAGTGAAAATAGTAGCTTCACTGAACTTCGAGTATATATTCACTGATGGATTTTAGAGTGCACCTGAACTATTTCCAAGATGGAATACTTTTTACTTCTAAAAAGTGAATTTGAACTACAAAACAGTGAAATTTCATTGTTTTTATCATCGAATATTCACTTTTTCTCTCAGATTCACAGAATGTGAGTCAATCAGAACTTACTTTCACGAGTTCTTTGCCTTCGTCTGTGCTCATGAGAGCGATGAGGGCGTGCTGGCAGGACTCAGGGCATGCCTCAGAGTCCCCTTCGAGAACTGCTGCGCACCGGGTCAAGTAGTACTGAAGCGCGTTGCCGCACCCGGTCCTGTAAGCGCACCTTAGCCTCGCATCATCGCAAATCATCGTCTCGTTTGCGACGACGATGCTGGAAGCCCGCGCCGTGGCAACTGTCAAAAACAGTGCCCAAAGATGTATTTTATCCATCCATCTGGCGCCCAGAGACATTCCTGTAAACAGTAAAAAATCCGTGATTTCCGGCGCTGCCACCTTAAATTTTTAAATATCTTTTAAATTATAGTCTTTCATATGAAAAAAAAGTAATTTGGAAAAGTCATTCTCTAGTGAAAATCATTGATGTATCATAGAAATGATTTTTACTGATAAAAATTGAATGCTCGCTTCAAAAACAACAAATATTGAAAAACAGGACGAACTTGGGTTTTTCTTTTCCAACGCAAAATAATGGTTTCGATTTCTGGAATCTTTGATAGAAACGTACAAAATTTGCTGATACCAATAGTTAATGACTTATTCCTTTTTTCACACATTAAATCTTTAGGAGCCTTTTTTTGAATCAAAAAATGTAATGCAAAATACCTAATTTCTCCAAGCTTTCGGCTTTTATCCAGCCATCATCAGGATATGATGTTTTTCTCACAACATTTTATTGTAAAGAGCTTGATTATTTTTTTATTCATCATTACAGATTTCGTCAAATTTTTAAAATGCGTTTTTCAGGCAGTCAAATTTAAAAGAAATCTTTCGTAATCATTTAGATGTTTTCTGGAATTACTAAAATCTGGAAAAATTGTTACTGGATATCAATTATCCAAAATGCTATCATCCAGAATAAATTTTTTCCGAAATAACTATTATATAGGTTTTCTAAAAAAAAAAGGTTAGAGACTTGACAAATATTGTATTGCAAATTTTCTGCAACCTGCACCCATCATACGTGCATTAGAGATTGTAATAAAAAAAAGTTGCATACATTAAACAATTTTATACATAGTATAGTTACATTCCATTTTGATATTCTAATGATCACTTATTGTTATTATCCTTTAATCCAAACTGAAATGAGGCAATCTTTATTATTCAGATCCAATGGTCTATTCGAAGTATTTCGTTTTATTCCTGTATTCGAGTGTCTCCAAGTATTATTTTATATTTATTCAAAAGTAATGATGCGTTTCTTAATAAATATTTAATTGTAGTATAACAATTATTATTACTGAGAGAAAAATATAGTAATCATTACAATACTGTATCGTACTGTGGAATCAGTATAAAAAATTGTGCTCTGAACTCTCATTTATATCCTCACTCTTTGTCTCACTCTACTCTCAGTTATATCCTTGATTTCAATAGATTTTTCGGATATAACTGAGTGTAAAGTGAGACGGAGAGTGAGGATATAAATGAGAGTTCATTGTACTTTTTGCTAGATATTTATAGCAGTTTTTGTCGTAATATATAGTAAATATTGTCGATTGTAGTAGTAGATATATTTTGTTGTACAAACTCATGTACATATTTTTTTTCTACTTTTTGCAATATCATACTGTTATTCCTACTAATTCAGATTTCAGAAATTGTCATACAGTTTCGCCAGTACTCAGATCTGTATTGTTCTTTTTGCTGTATTTCTTTGTAATTTCTACCATATATTGTAATTGATACAATATTGGAAAAAGTCGAAAATTTATTGTAGATTTCATAATATAATGTGAATTTTTGCGATGCATAATATTTTCTCCTAATGCATGAAATAGCATATACAAACGAAGAAACACACAAATATTAAATTCTTTGCACTAGTATGGTAAAAATTACAGCTTCTTCTGCATTCTGTAAATTTCAAATTTCCCGACATTATCTATGAAAAACTGGCAATACATATTGTAATTTTGACAATATAAAAATTTGCACTATGCAATACTGTAATGAGTAAAAGAAAATGAGTAAATTTGCAATGATATTGTAACATCTGCAATATTATAGTAATATTTACAATATTCTTGTACTTTTTGCCAGAGACATGTCAGAGAGTAATAGATATTTTTCTCCGTGTAACTCTGCGTATGATGTGACGAGCGGGGTTTTACCGCTCGTCTGATTTTATTAAACCATAAAATATAATAAAAAGAACTATTTTCGTTTCCTTTATAAATAATACTTTTAGAAAATATTAGAAATTTATTTTAGAATTCAATTTTTCAGAAGTTAAAACTATTTTTGCGAATAACAAGATAACGCGCAGCGTTATCATAATCGCAGCAATTTTGCCGTCGATTTACAATTGCTTCGCAATAGATTATTTTACTTCTCGTAATTCTCCTTTTCGAACAACAAAATTATGATATCTAACGACTCGAATAATGAACGGATGCAAACGGGCGAAAAATCGTCCGTGATAACGATTACATTTTTTTTTGAACAAAATAGAAATTATCAGACTTCTAAAATTAGCGGATGTAAATAACCAAAACGGAACCCGAAAATAACGAAAAAATACTCCGAAGGAGTGATTATCAAATGACAATAATCGAACATCATTTATAACATTTCTGATGAATACAATTAAGTGTAATTTGCGACAGGAAGAAAACGGATGAAATATGAAATCGAATTCTTTATCTCTTGATTTGAGAGTTGAATATAAACCCCCGGCTTCCGCCAAAAGATCGGCACTCGTACTTATATTTTCCAAGTAAAATACCCGGCACTCCTACTCATATTTTCCAAGTAAAATACCCGGCAATCGCGTTTCCTCAAATTGAATTCCTACATTCCTTTTACAAAATTAATAAAACTTCTGAAGTTAAACCTTTATCAGAAAACTAGAAACTTGGATAAATTAACCATAATCAGAATAGACTTTCGAAAGATTATATTTCTTTCTACTTAAAATGTTTTCTCGCGGATCGAGTGTATCAAAATAAGTTACGGTTTAATTTGCTTAGTTGGGCATTGAATTGAAGTTGGTGAAAAGACGAAAATACCTAGTTGAAAGTGTTGTTTTTAAGAAATTGAAAAGGGGTAAGCAAGACATTATTTTTTTGGAATAAGAATTGACTAATTTAGTATTCATTTGAAGATTCATTTCTGTCATGAGAAACATTGGTAGCATTTGTCAGAGCCATAACTTAGGAGAAACATTTATTTTGTGAATTTAGTTGATAAGAAATTGTGATCTATGTTGTGTATTGGAATGTTTCGAATTTAAGGATATTTGGAAAGAAAATTATTGTGACGAATTTTCTTGAATAGAATGAGAAGAAATGTAAACAGGAAATTGTGAATTTTGAAAGACCTTCTTATTTTAATTAAACCTAACAAGAGTTGGCATTTTAAACATTTTATTTTGGGTTTTATTAATAAACCCTCAAAGCATTTCTCCCCAAGTCCGTAAAAATAACGGGGAACCTGGGGTCGTGTAGGGCAGAGTCTCCTACAACGGTCCTAATCTGAACGAGTTGGCCTACTTTCAGGATTTAAAAATCAACGTTGGTTTTCTCGAATTTGAGTCCGCTCGTCACAATGAAATTAATTATTTTATAGTAACTCTGTAATAGTGTATAAGTGACTCCGTAGTTACTTTGAATTATTATTATTATTATTTTTTTTCAAATTCTACTGGTCTCTTTGTACTTTTTTGTTTCACCTCACGTTTCAAATAGTCTCTATCAATTACTCCATTTTATTAAAACGGAAATGAAGCCAATGTTTACTCCATTTCTGATGTTTTTTTTGCATTGTTTTTTTTTTTTCTTTCTTAATTGTGGAGGATTCTTTAGTTTCATATAATTATTAATGTACAGAAATAAGGCGATCTTCATCATTCAATTCTAACGGTTTCATCATGTTTTATTTTATTCTCTAATTCAAATCATATCTTTGTATGGTATTTTTTATTTGGAAGGAAATGAAAAAATTCCTATTCTATAATCTCAATATTTTGTATTATTTTCCGGAAAATGTCTATTTTGGAGAATCGTTCTGGTTTATACCATTCCGAAAATTTGATTCCAGCAAAAAATTTCCCGGGTTTTGGTGGTTCTGGGAAATGACCACCTGAGTTAAAAATTTAGAAAAGACCATATTGTCTGTGTTGAGTTGAATCGATTTTCTGTTATTTAATTGAACGCAGAAAATCTAGATCAAAATTGAATGCATTTCAATCATGAAATTTTCTGTTGGAAATAGATTTACTGAATCCCAAAAATAAGCTGCTTTCAATGTTATTCAGTTCAAATGCTTGTATTCCGAAAGATTTATTGCAATTTAATTACAGAAATATGATTATTTTTTAATTAGTTTGATTGAAACGTATTAGGTTATTTTCAACTCAAGCAGAGCTACGTTTTATTACCGATAATTTATAAGACCGTTTGATTAGCTACAATAAGATAGAAATTAATTTGTAGATGATGATGAGACCTGAATAAAGCGTTACAAAATCCGAAAAATCTTTGACTCAGACGGGATTTGAATTCGGATCGCTGGCGTGAAGAACTGATACGATAATATCACTGAATCATTCCAACGTGTCTAAAATGTCCTAAGGTCAATTCTAAATTGCTTAAACCAGGACTGAATTCTGAATTTTAGGATATGTCCATTAAACCTAAAGAAGATTTTTTTCCCATCTTAGAAATTTAAAATGTTCAAAACAGGAGCTTAAAGGCTTAAAATGTTCTGATGAGAAATAAAAAGATCTAAAATGTTCAAATCAGGACTCAAATTTGAAATTGGTTATGGTCAGAAGATTCTTCCTTGATCTCAAAAGTTAAAAATGTTCAAACCAAAAGCTTGAAGGCTTGAAATGTTCTAATGAGGATTAAAAACATCTCAAATATTCAAATCAGGACAAAATTAAGACTCAAGCTTGAATTGGTATCAACTCTTTGTCATAAAAACAGCAAAATTTTCCCTTCCTGACACTTTTCAACTGACGCAACCCGAGGGAGTAAAAAATACGAAATCAAGCTTTAGACTCGAAAATTAAGTGGCTAATTTCTCGTTGATTTTGATTGATTCAGCATGGTTCAATATATTTAAAGCCTGATTCCGAAACTTGTACACGTTGATTCGGTTGATTCCAGCTGATTCCGAATCAGTACATTCAGATCCGCTCGAGTACGATCAAAGTTTGAATCGATTTTAAGCATAAAGAATCAGTGATTTCCAGAGTGGATGGCCCTTTGGCTTCAGAGCTGAATCCATCTTAGCGAGAAAGCCTGCAAAGGACCACGAACATTGCGGATTTCATGGTTAGGAAATCATGTGCCTTCCTCGTTGCTCGATGCACGCTAATTACTCGTCGAGCAAATTAATCTGGTCATTGTCCGGCTTGGATAGCCGCCGACGCAGATGTAATCTGTCGGTGTTAAGGGGGTGAAGGGATCGAAAGGGCCCGTGAGTAATTTGCCTGTACGGCGGATCCAGTTTCACTATGTGCCTTTTTTCTTGGCGACACGCCGTCTATATAAAGTCCCGGAAAAAAGCGACACCCGGAGCTTTTGCAGGGGACTTTATTTTCGGCTCGAGCCTCGATCTTTCGGGGCCGGGGAGGATTTCTAGCGTTTTACGCTGTGGTGACTCGAGAACCTGATCGTCTTCGAGCGCCACGTGTTGCGCGCTTTTTTGCGCTCGATCAAGCGAGAACGCACGTGCTATGGAACCTTTGCTGCAACGGAAAAACTACCTCAGTCAACCTTAAGAAATTCAAAATAACAGTTGTCAGTTCAGGGTGAAACTATGAACATTAAGGGTATTTTGCAAGAGGGTTAAGGGTATAACGTTCAACATATAATTTAGATGAAACTTTTCAAATAAAATTTTCAAAATGTCGTTAGGCTAAACGCAAAATTTGATTAATATTTGCTGTTTAGTTTCTGAAAAAAAAATTGCAAAAATGCATTGCTTTTTATGTGACCACTTGTACTTTTTCCTCTGTAGAATTGAAAAACTTGATTGTTTTTTCCTAAAAAGCACTCAATCGATGAACGTTCGCGTAAGCAGAGATATGATTTATTGAAAATGGATTTTTAGTGTCGATTTTATTAGGCAAAAAAATACACAATCACGAGATAAAATTCCATATGAAAAATTAGGCAATAATGCACTCGACTGTTTCTGGAAATCATGCGAATTTTCGAAAATTTCTCTAATTTCTTGACATTAATGATAATTAAAAAATTATCGATTATTTGCCTAATGAAGAGAATTT
The DNA here is from genome assembly GCA_028476575.1 of Platygaster robiniae. Taxonomy (NCBI): domain Eukaryota; kingdom Metazoa; phylum Arthropoda; class Insecta; order Hymenoptera; family Platygastridae; genus Platygaster; species Platygaster robiniae. The sequence goes on along the minus strand of CM052020.1, from coordinate 28,511,268 downwards.
TTTATTTTGAAAATTTTCAAGATCATCACAGAGTTTCTGTATCTTTTCGTGATTTTAATTTCTATGTATTCAATTATTGAGATTCCTCACTATTTTTTCTCAATCATTCAAAATATTCATCATTATTATTATGTTTTTATGCCGATCTTCAAAATTCTTCACTCACCTTGTACGACTAAACATTTACTGATTTTCCGAAAAACAAGAGGATATTGGCACAGTGTGTTTGAAAATTTTCCAAAATCTACAAAATGTCTCGAAAATTGTTGAAATTCAACGACATTTTTCATGTTTCGAATTGTTTAATGTTTTTTACAATTTCAACATCTTCCGATTTCTCAAAATTTCCTATGATTCTATATAATTATTGGATTTTCAAAATAATAAAGTGTCACTGTACGGAAAAACGTTTCTTGATAATTTCAAAATTTGTAGAACCTTACTCAACAGCTTAGTTTTATGAAATATTACACATTTTTGCAAAATCTAGAATATTTATCAATAATTCCTGAACTACTCTCTGTTTTTCAAATTGTTCAGAATTTTGGACAATCTTTCAAATTTTCAATGTAACTTAATTTTTCGAAATTTTCAAAATTTCGATATTTTCAATAAAATTTTGAAAACAAAAATGTGACGAAATATATTTTTTCTCTTAAAAATCTTCTGAAATCTACACAGTTTCTATCATTTTGCAGAATTTTTTTCATTGTGTACTTCAATATCTCTATATCACTAAATTCTCTAAAATGTATCAAAATTTCGTGGGATCCTACAAATTTTCCGAGTTTATCAGATTCATCAAAGGTCTCTTATATATGTGTATTCAATGTTCTTCAATTTTTCGAAATTTCGAAAATACTTAAAATAATTGACGAATACGGTACGAGTAAACATATTTTGATTTCAGAATGTTCTGAATAATGAACAGTTTCAATAATTTTACGTAATCATCAAAATTTACCACAATCTGGAAAATTTTCCAACAGTTAAGGAAATTCGAAAACTTCTCAAGTGACTGAAACATATTAACTAACCACAATTTGAAATACTTTTTACTTTTTAAAAATTTTCCCTCATATTATTCCTAATGTCAGCAATCTTACAAAAACAACAAAAATTTTTTTTGACATAAGAACTTCTAACTAGTGTCTGACTTTTTTTATGGAATTTATTGATTTTTCCACAATCTAGAACATTTGTCATTTTCTTTCGAAATGCTATATTTTCTTCATTTTCTACAGTTATTTACAATCTTTAAAATATTGAGTATTACTTACTAATCACAATAGTAAATGATATCTAGACTCTCGTTGAATTTTTCAAAATAATCGACGAAATTCCTAAAAATTTTATCAGTACTACACAGTTTTTTTTATTTTACGGAATTTTCAAAATTTTCCACAACCTTTCTATTTTTTCAACATCCACTGAAATCATACGAATGTTTTTCGTTTTCTAGAATCCTTCACAATCCTTTGAATTCTCTGTTTTTCAGTTTTTTGTAATTTTTCAAATTTCTTAAATTCAATTGAACATTTTTGATTCGAATTGATTTGAATTGACAAATTTTTGAAGGAGGCTCAATTTTCCCGAAAAAAGTATCCTTGTGATACAGTGGCTACGAGTGTTGCCATGCATGATTCCTTCCCGAATATTCCAGGTGGATCTTGACTTGTACCCTATAATTTTGTTCGTTATTTCCCCTTATTATTCTTGATAGAGTCCTAAATTGTAGAGAACAGTAGAAACAAATTCCATGAGTTGAAACTTTGTAAGTGCTGTATAAAAAGTTTAAGAATACAAAACCTTTTGAGTTTGAAAACCTAATATTGACTCGATATTAAAACAACAATTTTGAGCAGAAAGAGAAATTATATATACATCAGTTTTTTTATCTTGTGATAATTATTATCATTATCAGTCAACACATATTAACTTTCACTGTGATATTCTTTCCAATCTCAACTGTAATTAAAGAAAAAAACATTACTTGAAACAATTACATTTAGTTCAGGAAATGTAAATTCTTAAAAATTCTGATGAATGCTCTTCAAAAATCCATGAATGTAATAGTTTCTGGTTAAAAATTCGAAAAATATAAATTGATGGAGAAACGACATGAAGAGCAAAGTACGGTCAAGTTTTATTGACCTACCCAGGAAATACGCTAACTTAACCTGAGCATACAAAAAGTTGGGCTTTGGGCCACTTGTCTCGCGCGAGTGTTTACCCGTTTGCCACTCACGAGATCAGAGTAAGCAAGTAAATATTGGCTCTTCGAATTATCCTCGGCGATGAAACTGATTGTTCTGCAAACAAATCGACGCCTTTTTTTAAACTTTTTGATCCGATATTGCTACTGTACTACGTTCTACTAAGTTTTTTCTACACAAAATTGTATGGCATAAAAAATTTTACTTTCGATGTTGCAATTATCCAACTTCAAAACCACTGTCTTCTAATGTAAAGAATAAAGATGTTATTCTTCTATTCTATTTTTGATTTATACTTCGAATGTTAAATATTTATAATTGTATTTATATTTTGGTTTCGTGTTGTTTCGGAATGGAACTCGCATTTCTTTTTTCTTTTTTTTTTTTTCGTTTATTAAATGGGAAGACAAGTATGGACATGGGATACAAGCAATATTTTCACGATTTTTTGCGAGCCCTCCAGGGAAAAAGCGCGTTAAAGCGTCGCGTCATGCGGGGTAATTAGCGGGAGCGGTAATTGAGCGGTGATGCTTACGGCGAGATCGGGCCAACGTCGTAAAGTTTCTCGATAGGCTCACGATAGTCGCCCCGAGCGTTTATTAATTATCCAGGGGGCTCCACCCCCCGTGGGTTTCGCGCGCCGAACCCCTACCCCCCCCCCTTTTTTTAAGCTCCTTGCCGATCGTTTTACGCATATTTACGGTCCTCGTCAATTTCACATCAAGATTTATACTAGCTATTATATATAGGCTAGAAAAAAATGTTTCTTCCTAAAACAAGAAAGAGGGTTCATTCCCATTTTCGGGATGGTATCGATTGTGCAAAAATTTGTGGAGCACCGTTTTTATTGTGCACTGGGCGATTATGCACATTTTTACGATTTTCATCACTATGATCCTAAATTCAACAAATTCGGAAATGAAAACTCACAAATTTACAAAATTATACTATGAAACAAATTTTGTATCACCCTGCTTACAAGTTCGTAAAAATGTGCACAATTACCCAGTGCACATAAATACGGAGCTCAATAAATTTGTGCACAAATGATACCATCCCTAATTTTCTTATGTGCACTTTCTAGTTTGGTTACAAGTGTTTGATAGTAAGTAGTTTTGACTAGTGAATGACAACATTTATTCAAGCAGGCAGGACTTAAATTATGATAAAGTAAGTAAAAAAAATACTGTAATTCATTGAATTTTCTATTGCTTATTAATTGTAGTTCATATTTTACTGCATTACTGTGAGTAGCATGATTTATTCTAAATATTATACGTAAGTATAGCAAAAATCACAAACGAATGTATCATTACATTCGTTCATAATTCAAGTATGTACATGTTCGTCTTTTTTCAGTGCTTGTATAACATAGATAACAGTTATAGAAAAATCTAGAAAAATTTGGACTTGAACATAACATTCTACACTCGTATTATGTTAAGTTTCAAACATTTATCAAAAGTTTTGCACAAGTGATGAATTTTTGAACAAAATGTATGCAAATCCCGTCTGAAACTTCAGTCGTTCTGTGGCACGTGTTAGCCTATATATTTCCAATTTGCTTCAAACGCTTCAAAGTTCACAAAAAAATTTTTTTAAACATCTTGATTGATTAGAAGCCCTGAAATTGAAAAAATTCCGACATCGCCAAAATAAGTGACACCCTAATATGCATATTATTTTCTGAAAAACTTGAAGAAACCATAAAAATCTGTAAAATTTTAAACTTAAGCACCTAATTCTGAATAAATTCACAGGAATCTATAAAATTAGTCGGAAACTTCATAAAATATTGAGGAATATTGAGAAAATACGAATAAAATCAAGAGTTTTATACATCTGTTAAAATACCCGAAATCCAAGCTGATATACTGTTTTCTGAACCATTTATTGAGACACTAGGATTTTAATGAATTTTCGGTTCTACAGTATCAAACTCTAGAAACCTATATTAGGATTTTTAAAAATAGTGGATATCTACAAAAAAAGTAGAAAATCCAACTGCGTATTAATAAAATACTGAGAATATGAAAAATACCTCAGTACAAGAAATATGTGAAATACTTAAAATCAATGTACATTATTGTAAAAATCATTTCCTTTGATAACTATAAAATTACTGAATATCTATGAAACCTCGAGTCTTTATATAAATCCATCAATGATATGCTAGATATCTATAGAATAATTTATAAAAATACCAGAAAATCGTTCAAAATGTGAAAATATTAAAAAAATACGACTAATGCCAAAAAGATTTGAAATCTATGAGAGACCAGATACCTTTGAAAATACTGTTTAATGGAAAATTTTTAAATACTAGAAATTTTATAATTTTTGAATTGTAGAGGTTATCAAATTTTTAGAACCTATATAAAAATAATTTAAAACCGTACTAAATTTTTGTACTGGAAAGGACTTTAATGCATTTTTCTTTGTTTTTGTTTTCTAGTTTCGTCGCCAATAGTTATAATTATTGTTGACACATGACTTTTTTGCAATGTGAACAATGATGCACGTTCCAAAGGCCCCCCACCAAGGGGCGTGAAAGAGTAAGGATCTTATCTATTTACTCATTTGTTGTAATACTAAGTATATAAAAAAAACTTAAAATACTAGAAATTTATAAAATACTTGACATACATGTAAATATTTCCTCTAATAACTGTTGAATTACTAGATACCTATTAAACTTGGGATCTTTGAGCATGAAAATTCTAGATATCTTTGAACAAAAACTGTTCAAATGACAGAAATTCGCCCATACTGTTAAAAGATTGAAAAATTACAATACATACTGGGAGTGGAAATCTATAAAATAACAGTTTCTCTTGTAATCCTAGAAAATTTTAAAAAATACTAGAAATCTCGGAAAATCTAATATCTTACGAATTATGGGTTGTCAAACTCTTAAAACGTAAATGACAATGTACAAAAATGATAAAAGTATAACAAACAACAAGAATGAATTAAAAAATTATAAATAATAATCATTATTGAAAATAATCACTTCATGAAAAACCTTCAAAAGGGAATCCAAAGCATAAAATGCCTTAAATGGATGCAGATATAATTTTCTCAGAAATCAATGGAAATACTTAAAATCTTTGAAACCTCCAATCCTAGAGCATCAAATTCTATAAATCAATGTAGACAATTCCTTCACAATTCGAGATAATTCTTCAAATGGTATACATGCTAAAAAAATAAGTTCATACTCAGAAATGTTAAAAATGAAATACTGTGATTTTCTACAGAAAGTAATATGAATATTTTAAAAAGTACGAATTCGAGCTTGCAAATAAATTTCTAAGATGTGATAATACTCGAATCAATATTCATCGACACATTAAAATAAATATATTTTGACTCTTTTACATTTAAGTTTGCCCTTCATATTATATTTCTATTTTTACAGCTTGGTATCACGTAGTAAAAATCTTGAGTAAAATACGCTATGAAGAAATTTTACTTTTTTTTCCAATAGTTCTCCAAGCATTCATTTTCCCCTAATACAGACTAAACCTACGCTCTAAAAACCTATGTTTCCATGCTCCAAAACCACGCTTCGTCTCCCATTGCGTGCAGAGAAATTTCGCTCTCGAGGCTCGAGATTCCGCGTTTTATCCCCGACGCAACGTTCCTCTCGAGCGCGCTTTTTTTAGCCACGACTTTTTTAAGACCCCGGTCGCGCCAAGAGCTTAAGCTAGTTCTTCAGCGACAGGCTTCTTCCGCGGGGCTTTGTCATTAAAAACACATGGCGCCGTGTCCAGAAGCCGGCGATCGGGATTACGTTTTTCATGTGTGCAAAGCTTGCATTCTCGTATATAACGAGCAAGGGGAACAAACCCCAGATTATAAAAGAATGGGAATGGAAGGATTTAACGGGTGCAAAAAACCGAAAACTTTTGAATCGTCGAGGTAAAATGTACGTGTAAAATTCATCCATGGGAGGAAAAGTTTAGAAGAAGTCTGAAGAAGTATAAGAAATTATAGTTAGTTGAAATAATAAAGCTCTTCAGGATGGTGTATTGATTATTTTCCTTAACTGATGTTTTATGTCCAGAAGTGAAGTATCCTTTATGACTATAAAACCCTACTAACTCTTCTAATAATAGTCAACCCTCATTTGCAAAAGTGTAAAATCTAATGAACTATATTGTTGTATACCCATATTTTCAACTATGAAGATATAATATACATACATATGTACATGAATTATTGTTATATTTGTTTTTTTTTTATTTCTTGAGATAATCTATCGAAGACCATTTGCATCGTTATGGACCCGATTTTCCGATCGTGAATCCTAATTATCGGCTGAAAGGCGTTTAGGGATTTTTTGAAAGGCGAAACTTGCAGGCAATTGTTTCCATATGATAGGTTTATTGACAAAAATCAGAACAGGCGACGACTCAAAGTTATTAGACAGATTGGTAATTCAAGAAGGCCGAGTGACAGTGATGTTCTCCGGATTTTATATATTTTCGGTCGCTAGCTGACGAATCCGTTTTCGATGATAGACCAAAGCTCATCAATCGAGAGACTATTTCAAAACGAGCTTTGATTGGCGAAATCTCGTCGTACGAGTCGATACCAAAGAGATTTCGAACATCGTTGGGCAGAAGCACAATTAACTCGCAGCGATAAAAGAGGAAAATAGAATCATTTACAACAATTACGAAGAGCTAAATAAGTTATTTATGATCGGAACGTAAAATAGAAAAAGTACGATTTTGAACAACAAAAAAACTAAGTTGATTGTTAATTTTTTTTTGTAGAATGCAGGAGAACCTAAGTATACAGAATGTAATTTAGGTACATTACAGTTCTATTATGTTACTCGATATGAATCTTTGTTCGGTTTGATTTTGCTCTACATAATTGTTTTTTTCTTCCTTTTTTATGATAAAATACATGCTTGAAGTGCAAATTTTCCGTGAAAAAGGAAATAAGGGATTTTTCAAGAGATCGAATGGGCGCGGGAAAGGGCGCGTTGTTCGGGAGGTTGCTCTCGCGCTTGCATCAGCCGGGGTGCATAAGTAATGTCTTAACATAAGTTGTCACGAGCGTATACCAGTCACGAGCGTTGGCCAGCGCCGCGAGTTCATTAGCACGGGGACACATAAATCCATTGCACGAAACCTATAACGTCTTCGCGCTAACGAGCGTACATTGCCCGCGACAAGGCCCTCGCTCCGCAAGCTCTCGCGTCGTGCGTGCATGGCGCACAACAGGTGAAATCCGAGTTCGACAATGCTCATTCGTTCCCTCGCCCAACAATAAAGAAACCGCCATTTTTTACTCACAGGCCGAAAGGAATCATCAAAGTCAATTTTAGTTGACTCCGCATTATTTTTAGAATTGGAAATCGCACGCGTAAAAGAAAGTGCTTCTGATCAGTGACGCAGTTGCTACGAAATTGATCTCGAAGTGAAAAATGCGAAAAAGAGGGAATTTATTACTTTTATCGAGTAAGGGGATGTTGAGAAGAAGGAATGGGTTATGTACTTAGAAGAAGTGAGCTTTCTTTTTTGTAAATCTATCATTCATCCCGAGATCAATTTTAAGTAACCGCGTTACTGATCAGAAGCACTTTCTTTTATGCGTGCGAGAAATGAAAAATATCAATTTTGGCTCATCTGATATATTGGAATCATACGATGTTTAATCTTGATGTATTGGATAGAAAATATCGATCCAATGGTGTATCGCATAGATTTATGGTACTTTTAGGATTTTTCTGGTATTTGTATCGATTTCTACATAGATATCTAGAGTTGTCTCTTTTAATTGAACATTTTCAAGATTTTTCGCAATTTTAAAAATTTTTGAGACAGTCATTATGTATACCTCGATTCTAAAATTTTTGTTTTGTTTTTTTTTTCACTACTTATCAAATTTGTCGGCATTTTAGAGTATTTTTTTTTTAATTTATGGAATTTCCTGTGATTTGGATTTCTATAAATTTAAGCGTTAGAATTTAAGGGTGAAATAATTTTTCGCATATGAGTGACTCTTCTCGAAACATACCTTGATTTGTTGTAATTTAAAAATTTTTGTAGAAAAACATTTTAGAATTTTGTAGTATTATTCTAGATTTTTAGATTTTTAACGGATTTCGCTTCGATTAGAATTTATATAAATGTATGCTTTAAAATTTGGAGTTTCATCAATTTACGTAATTAAATGCATTTTTTGTATAAAACAGTAGCTTCTCATACAGATTTCTAGCTCTTGAAATTTTTGTCTGTTTTCAGTATTTCTACACGATTTTAAGGGTTTCTCTGTATTCTTGTGAATCGTTGTAGAGATTTTTCAGATTTCGATGCTCTAATTTGCGAAGTTCTATGATTTTTAAGTACACATTCTATAATATTATTTCTGTGATTTGTTTTTGTTGCTTTTTTTGTGATTTTTAGTATAATATATTATACATTTCATATATTATATGAAATATCGTAGGATTTCTTAATTTTTTTTATATACCTCTTCAGATTTCTAGGATGAGATAAATTTGAATGAAGCATTTGAAATATTGTAACTCTTCATTATAATTAAATAAAAAACATAATAGATTTCACGCACATTGGGTATTTTAATATTTTTTGAGGTTTTTTGCAATTCAAAGGATTTTCTTGTGTTTTGATAGATTGACTCAGGTAACGTATGTTTCCATAACCTCTTTATAAAGCTCCTTATAAAATTTTCATTTTTCAAATAAAATTCCGCTCTTTTAACAAAATAACTTTATGAAAAATTGTTTTTCTTATAGGGTAACCTTATGAAATTCTTACAAATCTTAACAAAATTATCATAAAATAACGATATCTTTATTATGTAGGCTTAATAAAGTAGTATACAGTATACTTTATAAAGATGCCGTAAATCGATAAAGATTTGATCACACTTGACTTTAGAAAGTGAGCATCAGTGTTTTATCAAGTTTTCGTAGAATCAGAACAAGCAGAATTTCATTAAAAATAGAGATTTAATCATGGTAGTCATAAAAAGTTTATTAAAACTCAAAAATTACTAGGGTACATAGAAATTTATGCAGTTTTATGCTCTAGGAATCAATGTTTCTATGATTACCGAATTTGGTGTAGATTTTTTAAAAAAATCAATCAGCATTTACAAGCATATAACGAAATTTTAGTATCTTAAGTTTTGTTTTGATACTCAAAAAACATCGTTTCCTGTTCTATAAAATTCAAAAATTTTCAGTATTTTTGTGTATCCATTGAGTTTCGTGAAATTTTCTAGCCAGATTTGAAAATTTTCATAGATTCTACTATGAATTTCAAAAATTTAATCCTCTAGAATCTGAAATTACATAGATTATTATTATATTTATTTATCGTTCACAGAACATTTACTTCATGAATTTATAGCACAAAATTCAGAAATTTTTGATGCATTAATATAAAATTTTTTGACAAATCAATTTATATTATTAATTTCGAAGTATATTTTATGAAAGAAAAATCATCAAAACATCGGCGTTAAATAATTTTAACGTCCTTATCACATCAAAAATGAAGGTTCTAGTACTGTTTTCGAAAATCATCATTTTTTAATTCACGTGCCAAACTCACTTTTCCGATATACTTATTGAATTTTGGATAAAATCTCTATCCCTTAATGATAAATATTCAAAAAATCCAAGAATTTGTTTATTCAATAAACCAGTTCTAAACGATAATAAAAAGTAATAAGTAATATCTATAACGTTTATTTCAATTTAATAATTTTCGGAATTTCAACTTTCTTTATAATAAAACTAACACTAAATAATTTTTACTTTTTCATAGAGACATGTTAAGCTTTGAGGAGTGGTGATACTACGAAAAAGTTTTACTTTTTGATTTTTTCTATGTTTTTTCTTCGTCTCCCTCGATTTTCTGACACTGCAGCAAAGTCAGGAGAGTCGAAACTTGTGTTTTTTTTATGCTGTGATAGATTTTTTGGTGAGCACTGGTTTCCTTTCGTATTCTAACCATTCCATGTGTGTGTTTTTCTTCTGATCTTGCGTGACATTTGTGAAAGTTTTTTTTTTTTTTTTTTTCGAAGAATTTCATGTTACCTAATCCAAGCTTCGATTTTCTTCTTTTGAATGGTTACTATGTATCATGTCACGTTTTTGATAGTTTATTGAAATCGGAAAGTTCAAAAGCGTTGTTTTTTTGGGCAGAAGTAAGAATGTTAAACTTTTTTAATCCAAAAGAGAAAAAACATTCATTTTCGAACTCTTACGCAAATTTAGGGCGAAATGATTCTCATCCGGCTTTGGAATTCGTGTTTTTCCATGCTCGTAACGGGAAACGCTGGTTCACCAGAAACCGGTCTCAAAGAAAACCGCGAACGTAAATATGTAACTCATTTTCCTGTAAAACTTTACATAAGTTAAGTCATTTCTCTTCGTGGAAAAATTTGGTATTAAAGAATTTAATTCGTTAATGGAATTCCAAAAAAACAATCGCTTGAGCGATCAGAATACACAAAATTTTTTGTAGAACTGATGACGAAGAAACAATAATTACATACAATTAAGAATTATGAATTCCCAAAAGAAAAAATATTCAAAAATGGATGTGCAATTAAGTCCGCTTCATTCTTCGGTAAATACAATTCATTACAGTAAAATTCCATTACACGGTAAGAATTTTAATCATTTTTGACATTTCAAACACTTCAAGAGGAATTTCAACCTACAAACTTTTTCTGAAAAAAAAAAATTTATAAGAGTCCTAAAAATACAAATCTCGCGGAGGAAATTTGTCAATATTAAAAAGAAGACTTCGAAATTCATTTAGATAACATTTTCCCACCGTATGAATTTTAAGTTTTCACTCTGGTGAATTTTCCAATTAGTATTTTCAAACAATCATAAACGTTCTCAAGTTATAACTTTTAACGAGTGTCGTAAAAAATTGTAGCAGCTCTGCATAAGCATGTAAAACTCTCTGATAAGATATTTCAGATAACGCAAAACAAAGGGAAATTCTTCATATTTTGGTTCCTACACTAAAAAGCACTTCAGTTTGCGTCCAAGAACCCATAGAACCTATACATCTTGAAAGTATGTACGTCTAGATTAGGGCCCAGAACAAAGGGACGTTAACGGTGACCATAAATTAGATCAGAACCATTGGGTTTCCTGCCATCATGATTCATTCTGTCAAGGCCAGGCCCTTAATTGCCCCGGAAAAATGGAAAATGTGATTTAGGATTTCCCTCTATTTTCGTAGTTTAATGAAAGGAACCATCAGGCGCCTTTTTGGTTTGTTCAAATCGTTGAAATTCAAGAAACGTCCGTTCCTTCCCTGTCACACTCGTCTTCAAACTTATCGCACAAGCCATATATTTTGTGAGCCGAGTTTGCGTACGCCATATTTCAATGTAAAAAAACGTTTGCTTTACGTTTTATAGTCAGACTTGTGAATAATTATTGATATTTAATAATTAATAACTGATTGATCAAACTTCTCTTCATTTAAATCTTGGGTACAAATGAAAAACTAACTTTCTTATTTCCTAAACGTTTGGAACTTCAAATATTGATTATGAACGTTAGAGTCATTATAAATTTTCCTTGATGGTCATTTTTTAATCTGACAGTTGCTGAGGAAAATCCGTTGTTAAAAATTAGATTCAAACTTATTAGTTAGTGTCATTAATTTCGATTGAAACTTTTGTAATACACAGAGAAATTAGTATTTTCATAGATTTCTACAATTTTCGTATCTTATGTTATCATTTACGAAATTTTGTTGTGATTTATGATATTTTTATAGATTTCTAGTATTCTGTGGATCGCGCTATAGATTCCTAGAATTTGATGCTCTAGTATTGAAAATGTCAACAATTTGGAGTATTTGAAATCAATTTTTAGTACACTTTTCATATTTTGAAAAAAAATTTTTATTGCTGTCAAGGATTATATGCTCCAGAAGTTAAGGTTTTATGTATTGTCATAAAAATTACATCTACATGACTATTGAGTTTTAAGCGTCTAGTATTTCTTGTTTTTTTGAGTATATATAGGAAATTTTAATAAATTTTTCAGTATTTTTGTAGACTGCTCTATAGTTTTCAAAAATTTCATGCTCTAGAATTCACATTCCGATCAATATTCAGTATTATTGCATTTCTGTAAAATTTTCATCTATATTCATAAAATTTCAATACTTTACAAAATTCATGTATCTGAAGTTCCAAACGTTTAAAATTAAACGAAAACAATAAATACGTATATAAATTTTTTGATTTTTTATGATGATAGGAAGTGTTACGAGTATTTTTTCATGGAGGATGAAGTTTGATGTTACGATCAAAAAGTGTTCAGAAGCAGATAGAAATTTTTTTCCTCCTATATTAACTGATGATTTTTTTCGTTTAATTTAAAACGTTTGGAACTTCAGGCACATACGAAATTCCTTTCCTAAGATTTTTTTACATATTTATTTTATAAAAATTATTTATTATTATTAAAGATTTCTGTATAAACTTTTTGAAATTCAATGCCCTAGAATCCGAAATTTTATAGATCGTAGGCCATTGGTTCACATTTTTCAGAAAACAGTTTATATAGAATTTTTTTTTTTATCATCACTCTAAAGTTTGTATGAGTCAAAAGATTTTCTTGTATTATTATGGATTTCTATGTGGATTTCCAAAATTCAATGCTCCAGAGTTCTAGGTTTTTTTGGATTTGTGTCATTTTCTTAGATTCTAATTTTTTTTTAATTTACTGGGCGAAAACAATTTTTCTTCCTACGTTATCCAAGTCAAACATTTATGGTTATATTTTGTTTCAAAAAGAATTCCATGGAAGCCAGGATTATTGTTACTTTTGAGTGAAGTAAACTTAGGTATTTCAAAAATCACTTAATTTAGAGAAATTACATCAAACTATTTGTTGTGTCCTTTTGACTCCAGTTAGTACATTTTTGATAACTTTTGCCCATTTCATTCTATACATATTATTAATATTTATATGGATTCCTTTTTATGATTTGTGTTTTCATAATTTCAAGGCAATTTTTTTTCATTTTTCAATGACATAATCATCGATTTAATCCGAAGTTTGGTAGGGGTTTGAACGGTCTTAACTAAAGAAGAGTTTTCCCATCAATGAAATAGCTCTTTCTGCACTTTTTAAGAAATAAACTTTTTTTTCTGACCGCCGTGGGAAAAATACGATTTTCCTCACAGCTACTAATGCAGGATTTTATTCTCGAAAGTGATAAGTTTGCAAAATCTGTAACACAAATAATCCTACGAATAAGTATGTCGAATCTCGTTTTCTTTCACATGTTGCGAAAAACCTAGTTCTAGACTAGTCCAGTAAGAGAATAAAGCTCTTCCCCTGCACTAGTTGAGAAAAAGGCTATTGCCTCTTGGAGATAAGGAAGCGAAACCGAAGAATGTCGTGTTGTATTCATGAGCAAGTGCAAATGAGAACGGCCTGATTGGAAAGCTAGACAGCCGATCGAGTGGAACGATGCAAAAAGGCGACGAGCCGAGTTAATAAAGTCCATTCAGCCCGCGCCCGCGTCTATAAATACGCGGAGCTTTGAACCCAGAGATGAAAAAAAGACGAAAAGAGAATCATGGTGGTTTTACGCGCCACAAGTTAGGTAAAGTGCGTTTTTCTACCCTGCTTATAGATGTGCATATTTTTTTACTAGTGTCGAAAGAGCTTTTTGGATATTTAAAAGATTGCTTCAGCCTCTTCGTAATATCATGCATATCTGTAAAAAATCTCTTCCTGCACTCGATTGTTCAGAAATATATCAGTTTCATTTTTGTGGGTAAAATTAGAGTTCGATATAACTATGGTGTTGAAATAATTACATTTCTTCCGAGTTGCATTGGAAAAAATTTCATGTAAGACAACAAATTTTTTTAGGATTGTTTTCTTGAGTGTATTCCATTTCAGGTTAAGAATTTCGCGAGTTTTAAATTATTTACTGCCTAGTTGTACAAGTACAAATTAATGACTTTTTATAAATTTTAAATGAGATTACCTTAATTTTATTTAATCGAGACTTTAACGTTTTCAATTTTTGGGTGGAACTCTCGTGGATTTCGAGAACTCAAAGGAATGATGTAATAATCTTTTGCAATAGAAATTAAAGCTACTTCGAATTTTTTTATGTGTTATTATCATTTATTGCATCCTGAAGCAACACATTTTTCCTAGAATTCAAAGTTTTTAAATATAAAAATAAAACGATTTTCCACAAGAGACTTAGAAAATGCAAGCCTAATACTTTGAACTAAAATCTTTGAATTCTTGATTTCATGAATTGAAGTTTTTATAATAAGTTAAAATAAAAGTTGAAGATTCATATTCTCAAACTAGGTAACAATCGATTTTAAAATTGATTTGATAAAAAAATTTAGGAAGACAGAAAATTTGTGTAAAAAAGAAGTAAATATTGCACAATGTAGTATTACTCTAATTGTAAATACATACATAAAGGCTAGCCCTTACCGAAAAAAAGCGAGAACAACAAATTTCAAAAAAAAAGTGCGTTCTCTTGGGGAAAACATTACTTTTCCACACTGGTCAAGAAAAAATCCTGCACTGAGGGATATACACTGAGAGGAATGTTTTTCATTACAGTGAAATCTAATAAACTGAATTAGTAATATAATTTTTACCTATAATAGTAATAAAAAAATTCATGTGTTGGTATAAAAGGGTATTGAAAATTTAAGACTAGTATAATAACACGTTCTACATGTGTATGTTTATGAAAATAAAATAAAAGAAAAAATGTGTAGAGGATGTATGAAGCATTTTCATTTCAATGAATAATAAAAAATGATCTAATCATATTCACAGAAAGTTTGTATTTGATGTACATTTTTTATGTCTGTAGCTGAATATGGTCGTAACATAGACCAAAAGCTAGACTTTGGTAATAAAAATTAAATTTTTACACATATTGCAGAAAACATCTTTCTCGTAGTCGTTATGTCATATATCGTACATTACAAAGACGTAAAATCATTTTACAAAACTCAAGAAAGAAAATGCTCACTTTCTTCCCTCCTGATTCTCGAAAAATGCGCATTTTCTTCACCTTTTTGTGTAAAATATACTCCTCAACTTGTGCAGAAGACGTTTTTAGTGAATGTGATAGCACTTTTAATTTCTTTTAAGGTTTCGATTCTGAAAAATTACGGAATAGACTTACATAAGTAAGAGCCAAACCTACAATAGCGTATTGAATGAAGTTCCGTGCGTTAAAAATGAGTATTTTTTCGAGCGGACCAGGTTCGATTCCCTGCACGGCAAAAATTTAAATTACAAAAAATATCTATGCTTGTCTGTTTTAAAAAGAATCATCAAGTTTGTTCTAAATAAAACTAATGAGTGATGAGTTATAACGGAAATTCGAGAAAATTAGGCAACTGAATTGATTTACAAAAAGTCAGGAATGTTTATAAAATAAAAGTAACACTTTTTTTAGTGGCAGTAAGTTTTCATCTATCTAATCGAGTAAGACAAATCAATAAACAAAAATATATAATTTTATCAATGAGTTGACGAAGATTTAGGAACGTGTATATGGAACCCAAAGAAGAAGTCTTTTCATTTTACTACTATTACGTAAAAAAAACTTCCAGGATACGCAAAATTTTAACAGTGTACACTACAAACTCAGATTCTGTTGTTTTAGTTTCTTTGCACCTATTTTGACTCACTTATTCTTCCTCTTCTCTAATTTTGCATCCCTAATAACATGACTCCGCCAAAAGAGAAGTAAAAACCTCTTAAAAGTAAGAAAAAACGAGTTTCGATTCGAATACCGTGAGCGAGAAATTCCGAGTTTCTAGTATAATCTTCTAAATCTGAAACAGTTACATATCTGACAACGTAGAATAGCAAATTTTAAATTGAAAATCAGTTAAATTTCTCTAAAAAGTACATAATTTTTACATCAAACAGAGGAACTAACTGTAAAATAAGTAAGAAACCTCGATCCTACAGTGAAATCTCACCCATTTTACAGTATCTACAATTCCAAAGTAGTACAAACACACTGTATCAGACATAGAGAGTACCACCTCCAAACCATATTCCTGGGGCCCACTCGAGCCTACCAAAGACTCAAAACTTCACTCGGTAAATCGTATATTCCACACCAAGGGATCAACCGAAGACAGCTCCCAATAGCGAAAAACCCTACTTTCATCCCTAAGGCCCAATTCCCTCACCTAGGCAGTTGTTGTGGCCGCAGGAGTTTATCACATGGCTGTAATCACGAAACACTTGCACAATTGTTCTGTGTAAGTTCCGAAGTCACAAAACCGTGGACTCGAAATTCGGTTTAACTTGTTTTTGACAAAATTTATTTTCTGAAAAAATGCGCGGGTTTAGGATTTCTGGAGAACGTGCGTACGATCTCGAACACGGCGGCTAAGGAACTGAGAAGATTGAGTTGTGAGTTTGTGACGGCTCCGGAGCCGAAGGCCGGAGTACGGGACCCCCACCATCTAACGGGGGTGGCGGGGGCAGGGGGTGTTTCGAGGCACCCCAACCTGCGGTCTTCGCCTGATTGAGATACCAGCTTGGGCCCAACACTATACCTTCTCCTTTTCCCTCGGTATATAGTATACACCCATTCCCCCTGCTCTTTTAGACGCTACTCTCCTTCTTCGCCAAAGAGGAGGAGGCCCCCGTGGTTCTCAAAGCGGGTAAACTGGGGTAAACACTCCGCGACACGCGATAAAAGCGTTCTTCACACCGGGAAAAAACGTGCTTCCGAGCATACTTGCAGACCTTTACATAGATAAATAGGGAGGGGGTTTTTGGTGCCAGTTTCAATACGAGTTTATGAACGAACAACTTCCAAGTTTCTACATTTCGGCCCTCGTCAGGATTTTACATAAAAAAAATGAAAATGAAATTCCAACATATCCCTTATCTTTTCCAAAAAGGGTGTAAAGCGAAATTGGCTCCTCAGGATTAGATCTTTATATCTTATGGAATTAAGAGGAGCATCAAATCTTGAAAATTATCGAATTTATGAGGGCTTTGTCAAGAATTTTATTGCTTCGGTTGCTACCAGGCACATAGGCATAGAGGGGTTTTGAATGTTTGAAACATTTCCGAAACTCGGATGAAATACATAAAATATAATTATTTGATGTAAAAATTATTAAAGGGTTAAAAAACAATTGATGAAAATAAAAATTTCATAAGGTATTAATGATGTATAATAAAATACATAAGTAAAAATCATCTAAAATTTACTTAGTGGAATCTAAAGCAAAAAAACGAATAAATTTATTTAAATTCTGTAGATAAGACAATATTCTGAGTTCTTCATTTTGCTAAACTCAAAAATTATAATAATTCTGGCACCGGAAAAAGTTTTCTTGGAGAGATTTATAATTATTCATGTTTAGGATAACGCAGAAAATAAGAATAAGAAAAGTTATTTGAACTCTGTGAATTATCGAGAAAGTTTGAAATTTACGAAAATGCTGGAAATCTAAAAAATTTCGAATCCTGGAGCATATATTCTAAAAATTCTTCATGGAAGTCCATAAAAATACCAGAACATCTTTTGAACTGAACAAACTTTAAAAAAAGAGTACTAGGAGTAATAGAGCTTTATGAAAAAAACTGTTTCCTGAGAAATCTGGACGAATACCTCCGATCTATGAAATTTCGAACTCTGGAGCATCGAATTCTAGTAATCTACATTTATAGCAATCCATTAAAATACAACAAATCCATAAAAATACCAGACAACGTGAATAAATCTTATAAATACAAAAAAAGAAAAAAAAACAGTAATTTGTAAAACATACACAATCTATACAAATGCTTTTTCCCAAAAAATCTACAATATTACTAATGATAGGTCGAATTTTGAATTAGCAACTTGAAATCTATACATGAATTTGCAATAATAATAGCAATCTATGCAGATACGAAAAAAATATTTCGAAGTTTCATATACATCCAAAAAATGCAAGAAACACTACAAAACTTTTGATAAATAAAAACTAAATAGATACTATTTTTTTTTGTAATTCATAAAACTTTGAATCTTAAAGCATGTAGTGTAGTTAAAGGAATGTTTTTAAAAAATCGTACAAATGATTTTACTCCAAATGTGTACACTACAAAAATATATTATTAAGTGCTGAAAACCTGTTTAAGGAATCCTGTTTCCAGAAAAATAAATTTTGATATTCAAAATTGTTGAAAGTTTGAATACTTTGGCAATACATTCTGTTAATCTTTACAGCGACCCATAGAAATGTTAGAAAACATTAAAAAATTGTATAAATACAAAAAAAAAAAAAATAAATCTATGAAACACACAAATTCGATCAGAATTAGAATTGAAGAGCATCGAATACTTGAAACCTTTCAAGGAATTTACAAAAATACTGGAGATGCATAAAAATACATGAAAAATACTTCATAGTTTCATTTACATACATACGTAAACACAATTTTCGATATGATATTCTAAAACATTTATAAAACTTTAAATCTTAAAGAACATATATTTCTAGAAAGAATACCGAAAAACGTTCATAAAAAAACTTCAATTCAATTTTCATGATTTTTATAATTCACTCGTCTCTTATTTGTATAAAAATTTTAAAAAAGTTTAGAAAAGTGCTAAAAAATTGTTTAGAAGAAACTGTTACTGAAAAATCAATTGGAATACTCAAAATTGAAAACTGCAAAACTGTGGCAAGACATTTTAGTTTTCTGTAGTGCTATGAAATCTATAAATCTTATAAAATTCACACTGTAGATTCTATTTTTCCAGGAATCTGTATTATTACTGAAAATCAATCAAAAGATGAATTTTAGAGCATTATTTTACTGGCATCTATTTAGCAATCTGCAAAAATAATAGAAATATATAAAAATATGGAGGAAATTCTTCAAAATTGCATATAAACTCAAAAAAAGCAAGAAATTCTGAAAACCTTTAATTAGTCATAAACCTTGTATGCGTAATTTTTTTAGAAATCCATAAAAGTTTGAATCTTAGAGTATATTCATAAAAAAAATACATTGATAATATTTTAAAAAGAGTTAAAACCTGTTTAACAGATTTTGTTTCTTAAAAAATTAATTAAGATTATAAAAATTGTTGAATATTTGAATACTAAGGCAACGAACTCTAGTAATCTATGGAGCGATCCATATAAATACTAGAAATCTATTATTGTATGTATATTATAAAAATTGAGAAAATTTTTATAAATACAGACAAACATAAAAAACAAGGAATCTATCAAACAAACTGAATTTCAACTTTTCATATGTACAGATAGCTATTTTCCCATAAATCTAAAAAATTACTGAAAATCGATCGAAATGAGAATTCTAGATTATCAAATTCTTGAATTCTTTATAGCAATTTGCCGAAACACTAGAGTAACATACGCTCAGATGTTTATTCCAGTCAGTCAAGTCGTCAGAGAATCTGCTGAACGTGTCAGATTTTTTCTTCAGTCAGCAAATTGAAGCTCGGACATTCGAGAATGGAAATTTGATATACGAGAAAGACTACGCAAAGAGTCTTACTCGGTCCGTTGAAACGCTAAGTACAATAACGATCAATGATACATGATCATTGGGAGAATATAATTGACGTGATGTAGATCGAGAATAAAATTAACACGTTTTTTGAATAAAAATGATTGTAACGAACTTCCTGAAGAGGACCCGAAATCTTGTGGCCGAAAGCTAGAGAAACGAAAATAAAATTATAAAAGAAATAGAAGACAATTTTTATTATAAAATAAATCAACAAAGATTTGGCTCCAAAAGATCGAAAATACTATTGATTACATCATTAAGGAGCGATATACACTTGGTTAATTACATCAAGGATAAACTACACAAAGAATAACAATTCTGTGGCCTTCCGCCATAACCGAGAAAGTCACTTATGCCATAAGGCTCAGTTTACATGATATTCTGATAAAATTTTAAACGTTATGGCACAAGTGACTTTCTCGATTATGGTGGGAAGCCACATAATTATTGCTGCAAATTTAGATTAAAGTATCTGTATCAGATACTTTTTGTACATGTAACTATAAATTGAGTTTGGATAAATTTGAATTGCCTATAACACGTTTGTATGTATATTTTTCATAGGCCTCCATGAATATTTGAAATAAAAATAAGCAATATTTATGTATGTGAGATTTCAAAATCATCATGAATAAATTTTTTCCTTCAGTTGAAAGCTTCCTGGAACTTGCCACCCTGATTTAATCTTACCGATTATTTTTTCGTTGCGTCATCTCGAGTGTCAAGAAAAAGATGCACCTATGTATTTTGAATGAATTAACGATCGCATCTAGGTTTATTATACAAAACAATACAAGTTCCCAGAATGAAAATTGTCAGACCTGAAAAGAACGTCAAATAACATTATTAGCCCTTAGAAATTTGGAGTCATGCCATTTAGCAGAGTGCAACTGTATTAAATGAATAAACAACTTTTTTACATCGAGCTCTTTAGCTCCCCGAAAACTAGTCCTTGACTTAGAAAACCATCGATTCAGTAGGTATTCATTTTATAATTTTTAGATTGAAATATTTTAAACTTTAAATTTACTCATCCATTTATTATTTGAAATTAGAATTCTCGACTATATTTGAATAACGAAAAAATTGCATAAGTATAATCGAAATTAAAGGTTCTAAATTTTTACAAAGCTAAGGTGATATTGTTGTCACAGCCATTCCTTTTTAAACCCTATTTACCGTAATATGACAGTCACATACTTCCATGTTTCAATCTTCTAAGATATCTTAGTGACTTAAAATTTGGTTTCCCTAGCGAAAAACAAAGTTGTTCCAACCAAAAATATTGCTGGCGTAGGTTTTATGATCATATAATTATTTAAATCAAGTCCCGTTATTGTATTTCGTTCTTTTTTTCCGGCTTCAATAAATTTCTCGTAATTAAATGTCGCAACGTGAGTACACGTTTTTCTAATTCGGTAAATTTGTCGCTGCAAACAAGTGTGACGGTAAACAAAATGAGAGCCACGAAAGGCGTCGCGTTTTGTAGGGCCTTTTGTCCGTGGGCCTTTCGCCTTCGTCAGGACAATGGTCCCAAGAACGGACTCCAGTGCAAGAACGTACCGAGCCAAGAGCGGAAGGTGTCTAACCAGGCAGCCTGAATAAACTGCGGCACGCGTGTCGAGATACAAACCAAACAATCTCTTCCCTTCGTATCTGACTGCACTGAGAGAAGATAACGTCCTTCACGAGCTCGATGGTGTTTCATGCCACAAAAGCAAAAGTTACACTCTGGACTTTCGAACCTACAGCAAGGCATATCAATGAGATCAAAGTTATGGTTGACCTCATGGTATATTTTTGCCTAACACAAATTTCTACAAACCTGATTTACTTATTTATTTATTTGGGTACATTAGTCCAACAGGTTGTCACCCAACTACATGACTACTATAGAAAAAATCACATAGTAGTAAAATTGTAAAAAAAATTATAGTAAAATACAACGTTCTCAGTAAACACATTCATTTTCTCTCAAAAAAAGTCACATTTAAATGACCCATTCCTAGCAATCGCATTAAATTCATCACATATTCGATAGATAGGGGACACATCTGTCAAAAACCCTGATTGTTGAATGTAAAAAGTTTCAGCATATCACGTCATGCTAAAAATTTCAAAAACCTCTTCTGATATTTCTCGACCATAAATTTGTACTTCATATGTGTCGGAAACCATATTACAGATGCATAGTCAAACTTCGATTGGATCAAAGTCTTATAAAGTCACACAATCGTTTTCACATTTCGAAATTCACGGCAGATCCTGATCAACAACCCAAGTGTTGTGTTTGCTGAGTTCATTAGATTATGAATGTGAGGAGAGAAGTATAATTTAATCATAAAATTTGCCAAGATCTCTAACAATGTGAGTACGCTGTAATACTGTATTACCTAACCAATACTCAAAATTACAAAACGAAGTTCGACGAGATAAGGTTAGCACTTTGCACTTTTCTGGGTTCAATGGTAATTTATTGAGTATTCTCCATTCAAATAACATATCCAAATTACACTTATTACAACATTAATTAAATTATAGTGGATATTTTAAAAGGGCCAAAAGTTAGTGGCCGAAAGCTAATAAGTTAAAAAGACAAAATAAAAATATATTAATGCTCTGCAGATCAGTTGAAATGTAGAACAACTTCCATACTGACTTAAAGTCTCAAGACATCACAGTTCCAGAAGACATTTTCCAATTCTGCAGTTTTTTACCAGCCATTTGACCATCCTTCAAAAAACTCTGGAAATTGCATACCAGCACTGTCATGTTTCTTGGTCATAAAAATGTATCGAACGAAAAAGCATAAAATAAACTGTAAATCACGTGCTCTCAAAGCAATGTTGCAACACCAGAAAACAAAAGCAACACGTAAGAAATTAGCCGAGGGCAAACACACCTCTCCCTGAACTCATTCCTTTCTTTAACCGCGCTGCAGCTTTGTTCTTCGCTAGCCAAAAAGTGGCCATAAAATAAAAGCTCTTTTTCTGCAGCAAGCGAAGGCCCAAAAAAGCCACCAAGAATTTTAAAATTATCGCTCACTTCTGTACCTGCATGAAAGAAAACAACGAGTCATTTTGCGTTCGTGTAAAAAAAGAGACCAGAGGGATTACAAAAACTTATATATCTATGAACTAATTATGCTCGAAGAGCATGAGTGTACCAACGTATTGTGAACATTGCAGTAAAAAATCTGATTGTAGAATTATTACATACTGTCTGAAGGATTTCAGGACCCTGACTGGACTAGTAAAATTACTGGTGGAATACAGTGAAATTGTCAGAGGAATAGATAGTAATTTTGATGGTGGGAAATCAATGTATCTGACGTTACAGGTGAAATTCTTTTTAAACTGCATTTAACAAGCAGCTAAATATATGTATTGGGGGAGGGGGTTTTACTATCGTATATCTTCGCAGTACGCACGATAATGTTTTTAGATTTTTCAATAAAAGAATGAGAAATTTGTGAAACATAAGAAAATCACTAAAATTCCTGATGAGTTGGACAAATTTTCATAATCTTCAGAAACTTCAAAGTAGCTTTTCATTTATGTTTTGTATTTTTAAAAATCGAAACACATTAAAATATTTTAAATGGTCAATAATGATTTTCAGCAATTCACAAAATTAGTGAAAGTTCAGAAAATGTTTTGTACATTGTGTCCAGAAAAACATGTTCTTTAAAAATATGAACGATGGTGTTTTTTTTTCAAATTTAAAAACATCATTTGGAATATTTGAAAAGTATTTATAAAACAAAAGATACCTACATTAGTTAAGCAAATTTGTATAAGTTTTTGAAAATTTGAATAGTTGATATAGTGATCAAAATTTTGCAAATGTTGAAGAGTTATAACACATTGAAAATGTCAAAAAATGTCCAAATTTCTAACAAAATCAAAATTTTTGTATACTTTTAGAAAATGTTAATAGTTTTATAAAATGTGTTTATAACTTTATTTCTTCAAAATGTGCATAGTGATATTTTTTATATTTTTTACGAAAATTAAAATACTTGACAAAAGTGTTTAAAAATCACAAGAAATCTTTTTAAGTTGTAAAAATTTTTTTTTAATTTTGAAAGTTGGAGTAGTTGGTAAGATGTGAGAAATTTTTGAAAGTTTTGAAAATCCAAACTCATTAAAAATTCGAAAAACTGTCAATAGTTCTAAAAAAATCAAAATTTTTGTAGAATTTCTGAAAATGCTCATTAGTTTCGTAAATTGTGTTCATTATTTTATTTCTTCAAAATGTGCCTTAAAAATCATTTTTCAAAATAATTTCATCGAAATTTCGAAGTGGGTCTTAAAGATATTTAAAAATCAGAAAACTGTTAATAAGTTAAACGAAAATTCTCAAAAATCTAAAGATTTTGAATATCCTCTGCATTACGTTAAAAACTTTGATAATTTTCAAACATTAGAAAACATTCAAAATTCTTAAGATTGTTAATAATTCTGAAAAATTCGAGAAATTGATATAGAATTTGAAAATATGTTAATTTATATTATCTATCATTTCTTTAAAATATGCATGATATTTTTTTTCGATTTTCAAATAAAAAACTTGAAAAACTTGGAATGTGTTACAAAATCACAAAAAATTTGCATGCGTTAAACAAATTTTCATAAGATTTTGAAAGTTTTTAACGGTTTGGATGATGTTCAAAGTTTTGGAAATTTTATAAAATCAGAACACACTTTTAATTCCGATACTTGTCAATAATAAATATACGAAAATTAAAAGTTTCGCAGAATTTCAGAATATGTTCAATAATTTTGTGAATCGTGTTCACTATCATTCTTCGAAACATGGATAATAATACCTTTTCTTTTTTTTTTTTTTTAATAAAAATTTGGAATACTTGAAGAGTATTTAGAAATTCAGAAAAATTTTGCATGAATCAGACATATATACTGAAAAATTGAATATTCTCTTACGATCAAAATATTGAAAATTGTCTAAAATTGGAGAACATAAAACAATATTTTGTATTAGGAGATTTACAAGGAGAATGAAGAGTCGTCGCAGAAATCTCAAAAAAATACGCTGTGGAAGATTGAGCGATCACGTGCCTTTTATAAGATGTCATTTTTGAGCGGTCTTGGGGTAGTAATTCAACTGGAAAACGAGTCGAAGCCCGTCATTACCGTCCAGGCATAAAACCACGAACCTTGCAAACACACACATACACGTACATACATTTTCCACTGTGTGCGTGTAATTATATAATGGCGCCCGCCACGCTTTTATGTCTCAATTACACTCAAAGATCCGAGATACATGATTTATGGCAGGAAATTGCAGTGCACCAATGCTAATCGCAGGGCTTCCTAGGGGGTGCATCGGAGTATCTCGACGCGATATCGCGATTGCCCGTGGCCCGAAAATGATACGAAAATTCCGGAAACCGAAGGATTCATGGAAAATCCTGGTTTCGCTGTTGGTGGTCGATCAAAGCATAGGGTGCATCCGGTTTACGCAGATCTCACGATGTAAAGGGAATAAAATGATTATCAGTTTGGATTGCGATTGACCACGTATGGGATTTGTGGCTGTGTGTTCTGTATGAACTAATGGGAATCTTTTTGTAGGGGGTTTTGAAAAGTTGAGATTTTCAGGTAGATGATGGAGGGAGAAGGAGGGTCTTTGACAATTGAATTGGTTGTTTATTACCTGGCTACTGCTAATATATATTTGGAAACTCTAACTGAGAAAAACATGAAGTTGTCAGGTGAAATTTTTTTAATAAATTTGAATCACAAAGGTAATACTTATAATGCAACTTTATTTTAGAACTTTGATTGAAAAGGATGATTCAAAATTCAATTATTATGTAGCAAAGCCAAACTAGAGACTACAGTTGGGAAATCTGATTAAAAATCTTATTTTAGATCTTTATTAAGCCACTCTAGAAAAAATTGAATCAGTAGCTTCTACAAAAAGCGACCCTATTAAAAGACTTACATTTGATGCTATCATATAAAAAACTGATTCATTTTAAAACTACATTTAGGAACTTCAGGTAAAAACTTCATTGAGAAACTTCAAGTTGAAACCTAAATTGTCATGCTTGCCTTCAAACGTTAATTTTCAACTCTGTTCGTAAGTTGCAAGTAGTACTCTTATTTCAAATTTTATTGTAAAACTTATATCAGATACTCCAACCAAAAGATTTATTCATGAAACTGAAGCGGAAATTTCAATTAACTCGAACCATAAATTGTATGTATATACTTACCGAAAGTTCCAATGAGAAACTCTTATTCAAAAGTTCGTTAAAAACTTTGCAAAGTTTAACAGGAAACTTTGATTAGAAACTTGAATTCGAGATTTCCATTGGGAAATTCGAATTCCTGACTTCTGATGAAAAGTGTTGTAAGTTACTTAGATTGGAAACTTTTTGAAAACTTTAATTAATTCTTCAATTGGAAACTACAAACAGAAACTTCATAAAGAAAATATAAATAAAAACTCTGAATAAAAACTCCATCTGGGAACCCCAGTAAAATAAGAAAGTTTTTTAATCTACATTTATAAAAAACGTAGTAGTACTTACAAAATTGAAGAATAAACGACTTGATGTTTTTTATTGAGGAGATTAAAAAGTGTTAATAAAAGTCGTACGTGAAATGTTAAGTTTGTTAATATAAAAACGAGTGAAAGGTATTGATAAAGATTTGTTTTTGGAAAAAAATTTGTGATTCTTGAAATTTTTTTATGAACAGAGATGGGCGCTTTTTTTTAAACTACAAAATAAACACCTTCATCTCGTTGCAGAACATAAAAATTTGTGAGAGTACACTCTTAAAAATTTGTGTCTTAAATTTAATGCAACGCGTATAACGCAAATTTCACATAACCTGTATTAATAATGCGTTAAAAATATACAAAATATATACACGCTTACATTACTTCGATATACTGGTGCCTTAAATTTTATGCATCATGTGTGCTTAAATTTATACAAGACATTATTATATACTTTTATTATATTCCAGATGAATTCAAGTCAGATTTGTATTAATGCACTGATGCACTAAAAGCAGACAAAAATTTTTGGATTAAATTTAATACAAGTAAAGTGTAATTTGCCTTACATCCCAACAAACCATGTCGACACGAAATTTTTTCTGTTAAAATTCTAATACAAAACATTTTGGTTTTGAGAAAAGATTTACAGAAAACATTATCACATTTAATTTCCCTTCTATTTATTTTTGTTATTCGTATTTTTGAATTTCAGCTGAATAAAACACTTTCAAAAATACATAATTTCTTCGCATTTTTTGCATGTAATATTCCATCGATCAGGTCCTTTACCCAC
This sequence comes from Platygaster robiniae, assembly GCA_028476575.1. Taxonomy (NCBI): domain Eukaryota; kingdom Metazoa; phylum Arthropoda; class Insecta; order Hymenoptera; family Platygastridae; genus Platygaster; species Platygaster robiniae. The sequence continues at coordinate 28,484,117 of CM052020.1, read as the reverse complement.
CTTCACCTCAATATTTAAATGGTTTCTACGCATATTTGAAGGACTTCCACAATAATTCGCATTTGAGAAAAAATTTGGTGTAGCCACCTAGCGAGCACAAGTGTAGTAACCAATTTGTGTGAAAAATGTATTTTACCCAAATAAGTGTCTCTAATTTATACACATTTAAAGTATGTGTATCATACCTATGCTTCAAATATCAAGTTTATGAAATTTCAGGTATATTTTAATACAGAATCTATGGAAAGTGTATTAAACTCAAGTAGGTGTCCTTAAATCATACACTTTTAAAACATGTGTATTTCATATACATTTCATATAGCTGGCTTACGAAATTTGAAGTACGTTTGAATACATTTTGAATGAAAAGTGTATGAAATTTAAGACAATTTTCAACAGTGTATGTATGTATTTCACTTTTTGAGCGTCGCTGTATACAGGGTGTCCCAAAGTCACAAATAAAAAAAAAAAAACCTTAGATTCCTTATTTAATTTAAAGTCGAAAAGTCCTTTGCTACTTTTTATAAAACTCAAAATTTAAAAAGTTATCGAAGCCTGAAATTTAAACAGTAATTGTGCCCTCTCGAAAAGTGAGGGTCGAATTCGCAAACCAAACTTCACTCGAAATTTCTTTTATATTTTTCTGAGTACAAAAGTCTTTTACGACTTTTCACAGAACTTAAAATCAAAAAAGATATTCGAGCCTAAAATCTAAGATATCTGATTGGTTAACACTTGTCACCCGAATATCTTTTTTGGTTTTGAGTTTTGTGAAAAAAGGGGTAAAGGAATTTTCGACTCAGAAAAATATGAAGGAAATTTTTAGTTAAGTTCGGTTTGTGAATTCGGCTCTCACTTGTCGAGAGAGCGTAATTATTGATAAAATTTTACGCTTAAATAACTATTCAGATTTTGAGTTTTACGAAAAGTAGTACAGAACTTTTCAACTTGAAATTGAATAAGGAATCTAAGGTTTTTTTTTTGTATATATGACTTTGGGACACCTTGTATAAGCACTGAGAAAAAAATCTAATACTTTCTTACATGTATATATTAAAAAGAAGTAGAATATTGTAAGTAATACAATAACATAGCAGGTTTAGCAAATTTTTTGCAAATTTCGTTATTTTTTGTTTTTCTTATTACAGAAGTACAAATAATTATGTCTATGCCAGCTTTTACTAAATAATTTTGGAAAATTTAAAATTTGCCGAGTGCAAAATCTACTGCATATATTGTAATTTTTGCTGTATTTACTACTATACAGGGTTTAATATCTGGGTATGGTAAAACACCAAATAAAATATTTTACATTTTAACATTTTACTATTAAAAAAGGTAGGTAAATTTTCAATAAGAGTATTCGAAGTTTTTAACCTATATTCTGTATGGTATTTTTCCCATTACTTGGAAAATTTTCCATATAACATGGGAACGTTCCCACAAATTATGGAAAAATGTCCAGACCTATTTATGGGAAAAATCGCATATAGAATATGACTTGAAAACTTCTGATTTTTTTACAGAAAATTTACTAACTTTTTCCGAACAGTGTTGTTTTTCAGTTCGTAGATTATAATAATTCATGTACAGTTTCAGAGTAAATTTTGAACATTTCAGTATATGTATCATAAAAATTAATATCGTAGTGTGCAATCGACAATATATTTTCGACTTCTTCCAATATTGTATCAATCGCAATTTGATATGGTAGAAAGTAAACAGAAATATAGCAAAAAGAACTACACAGACCTGAATACTGGAAAAACTGTATGGCATTTTCAGAAATCTGGATTAGTAGGTATTACAATACAATATTGCAAGAACAAGAAAAGTAGCATAGTAGAAAATAGAATATGTTCAGGAGTTCTTACAACAAAATACATCTACAATTACAATATTACTTGACATTATTTATAATATATTATAACAAACGCTGCTATAAATATCTAGCAAAAAGTACAATTTCAGACTGATTTAACAGTGCAATATAGAATCGCAATAATTACTATATTTGTTTCACAGTGTACTCTCAATGCAATAAACTGATTTCAGAGGTCACGCACGCTTTATCAAGTTCACTTCAAAAACAAAAGGTTTGACGAGACACAGTATTATTATACTATATTATAGTATTTTATAAATTATCAGTACATTTTTCGTTTAAAGATAAAATGATTAGACCAGACGATAGTGCAATAAATTATAATTCTTACATCAATCGATTAAATTTTTTTAAATATAGCAATAGGTTTTTGGTTTTACTTAATGGTCTATCTAAACTAAATATGTTCATCCAAAATCAATAATAACAGACTCTGCTTTTTACAATTGTGGAAAATAATAAAGATTTTGTGGGATTTTGCTTATAATTTTTGGGGAAAATTCGTCTCTAAAATAATGTTTGAAGGGAAAAACAGTGCATAATATATAATATCAAATATGAATTTGAAGTAGTAAAAATTATAACAAGCTTATTTAAAAAAATTGCTCTAAACTTTAAAATTCCAGATGTTAGTTAAAAAAACCAGGAGATAATTAACTAGATAATGAGTAGACTTTGGGGAAACTTCGACCTGTGGACGGTAATATTGCGACAATAAAGTTGAAACGTCGGCTTTGCGAGTACCGTTTTCCAGCTCGTTTGTAGCCGAACGAGGAGTGCGGCAAATGACTTGATCGGGAAGCGAGACGGCAAAAAGTTCACGATCACCGCATTCCCGAAAGCGCGCGTCCATTAAGTCGTTATATCATAACACCTTCAATCAACGCAAATTATTCGGCGAACATGAAACGCGTCTTCGCCGCTCCCGTTCCCGGAACAATCGGCCCTTGTTTTCGCTCAACCAGATTAGCCAGTTATGACGAAGCCATTACAGATCCTATTTTTATATTTTTGCAGCTACGTGTTTCAAACACTGTCTAAAATCTTATAAGCTTATTTAGATTTTTCAAAAATGTAATAACACGTCCATCTTGCCCCTAAGAAAAAATTGTGTAACACCGTAACCTTACCATTCCTAAGAATTCCCGAGTCCAAAGTACAGTTTGGAATTTCCGAAATCCATCAAGATACACAACATTCTGCCTATAAAAACTGAAAATATTTACAACCAACCTTCCCGAAACTCACCGAAAGGAGCTCGACAAAGAAAAAAAAAAAAAAACTGATGACGAGGTCCCCGAAATTCACGCGATATCGAAGGTGTTTCCGTCTTACCTTTTTTTCCCGATCCCACTTTATTACAACTCTTTCTTACCTTTTTTCCTCGTTTTTTTCTCGCGCCGGGCCTGTTTTGCGTGCTCGTGTGAGTGCACACGTTTGAGTATGCGTGAGTACCTGTCGGGCCCACGTAGCGGGGCCTCAAAGACACGCCCCGTCGACGCCTCCTGACTAAAGGATGCTAGCATAATAATATCCCGGTCCCCGGGCCCCGGTCGTTAGCCGGCCCTGGCTCCGCGGGGCCTTGTGATTGCTTCATTAAGACATCACAGCTTGGGCCTTCGAGGCTCGGTAATAAGGTCGTGTCGGGCGCTTTATTCTGGAAACGGCCTGGCCGTGCCTTTCTCACATTGCGCCCAACTTCGTAACCCACATTTCTACACTTTTTACTTTTTCCCATTATCTGCCTTTTATTTCTTTCCTTTGCCGTTTTTTCATCGGGCCCCACAAATTAGGCAATCTTTCCTTGTGGTTTTTCGGTGACAGGAAATGCTCTTCCCGAAATCAACTTTTTTCCCGCTGCAAAGATGAAATGGCTTTTACCACCACATCAATAGTTATAAATTCGTGCTGAACTTTTTATAAGCATTGGTTAACATTCAAATCTCATCTTTGAATCTTCAGTTACCATGCTGAAGAAACAACTAATCGAAACTTGATCATGTTCGATCATTTCAAGTCAATTCTCGGACACTGTTGTTCAAAGGACCAAGTACATAATTACATTATTTATTAAAATATGCATATTTAATTTAATAGAACCCAAAATCCTGCAAAAAATGACCTCAAGCTCGAGAAGATGAGGGAGCCTAACTGAAAAAATCCAATTGGTTTTGCCAATAGCCCGACCAATTGGCATTTTGCCAATTGGTCCGACCATTTGGAATTGCCAATTGGCCCGACGATGGTCCGACCAATTGGCAAGCTTACTGTTCTGTCCGATTGGCAATCATAATCGTCGGGCCAAATGGCGAAATACCAATTCGTTTTGACATAATATATGAATTCCGATTACTATAGATTAATTACGCAATTATATATTTAATTTTTTTCACCCTCAGTGGAATTGAGAATATTCCACCCAATTTCATAAAAAAATTGTGAAACGACATCGAGTTCCTGCCAATACGATTAATTCTGCATTATACTTAATGTATCAGTGCTAAACTTGTAAAATGAGAAAAAAAAATTCACTTCATCTCGTGGATCTCGCAGTAACTACTGGTATGGCGCCGGATTTTCAAATATGTCGCCCTCAAATTTGAATATTCCGCACCATACCAGTAGTTACTGCGAGATCCACGAGATGGAAGTCAATTTTTTTTCTCATTTTACAAGTTTAGCACTGATTCATTAAGTAAAATGCATGATGATTCGTACCTGCGAGAACGTGATGTCGCTCCACAATTTTTTTATGAATTTGAGCAGAATTTACCTAATTCCACCGAGAGTGAAAAAATTAAATAATTGCATAATCAATCTATAATAATAAAATTTCACATTTATGGCAAAACGAATTGGCAAATTGGCATTTTGCCTATTGGCCCGACCATTTGGAATTGCCAATTGGCCCGACGATTATGATTGCCAGTCGGGCAGAACATTAAGTTTGCCAATTGGTTGGACCAATTGGCAAAATGCCAATTTGCCAATTGGTCGGGCTATTGGCAAAACCAATTGCATTTTTTCAGCTGGGAGTTATTTATTTGAAATACTTTTTCCTCCAGAATATGTTTTGGTTCCAGCAGATGGAAGTTTCTTATTGCTGATATTTCCGATAATTTTATATGTATTTATTTTTCACATGAACGTTCTTTAGCGAATAAAAAATTCACACAAAATCAGTGTTCAGTACAAAAAGTTCCAAATGAAACGGTAGAAAAAACCCTAGGCTTTTTTCTGCCAAGTCTTATTATTCTGGTTTCTACCTATGGGACAAAAGATTTCGCATTTATGAGAACGCTCATTGTCTCGCACGTGGCTGTGCATTTTGGCTTAGAATTCGTGCATTCGTGGCCTCGTATTATGTGAAGAAAATCTATCACGCGATACGACATTTACAGGACCCTGTTCGTGACGTCCTGTGGACTTGAAGAGCCTTTTCAGGCGAAAGTTCAAAGACGTTTTCGTCTGTTATTCTCTTGAGCCAGGATGAAATCGGAGATGAATAGAGTTTTGAATGCTCTTTATGCCCCATCATTATTCCGATCGTTTTTTCTACTTTTTACGTGTTCCAGAACCGCTACTGTGCATAGATTTCTCGTTTCCGCTTCTTTTTCATCGGCTTCTTGGATCGAATCGTGATTATATCTGGCTCAGAGTCATCATCGATATATCTCAAGGAATCCCATCAAATCTCGAGGACTATCGAAAATTGATGTTAGGTCACGTTTTTCAAAGCAGTCTAGAATATTGATGTTTTTCTAAGAATAACCTTCAATTTTCCTGTACATATTTATGGTGAACTTGTTTACATTTAGAATGGTTTTGCAGGAAATTAGGCAACTTTCCAGTACTATGATGGAATTTTTTTGCAATTTTCAATCATTTTACGTAAGGCCTTTCATAATTCTCATACCCTTTCATGTAATCTGAAAACTGTTACGAATAGTGGATTTTGATTGGGGTATTCTATTTATCTATTATTCACTGATGAATCACAACTGATTCAATTACTCTAGCAGGGAGTACTCAAGAAAAAATGTGAGTAAATATTATGTACGAGCTTTAATTCACTGGAGTTCATGGAAATAATTTGGTTATTTTTTTTTTTTTTTTGATGATTGCAAAGACAAACAAAACTCTCACTTCCATCATTTTCATTAACAAACGTTTTTGTGGGGATTTTAGAATATTATCTGAATTTTCTCAACTGTCAAAACTTGAAAGTTACTTGTAAATTTGTATACATAGTATATATGTAAACTATTGAGTTTGACGTTTGATGTTTCTTCCAATTGCAGATATAATCGAATAGTATGAGGATTACTATTTTCAGATGTTGAAAAATTAGAATTTACTGTATGTGAAGTGAATTAAATAATGAAGACAAAATTTGTAAAGGTGATACAATTCGTAAATAGTCTCACGATCAGAATCATTTTACAAAACTTGAAAACTCTTTTAAAACGTTTGTAAATTCAAAATTGTGAATTACGTATTGATTTTGTTGTAAAAATAAACGATGGGCTCTTCATAAATTACGTAATGTAATTTTCAGGGTGTACCCACCCCAAGGTATGACGTAACGCAGTCTTCAAAAGAAAATTATAAATACTTTCAGCAATTTTTCGTATATTACAATAGTATGAAAAATACAAAACATTCAAAGATTTTTACAAAAGCAATTTTTTCGGAAAACTTTTACAATTTGGTATAAATTATGCCGACACACGCAGAAATTAATTCTCAGGAGAGCGTTCAAAAAATATTTTTAATATTGTGTCTGCAAACTTCTGAAATCCCTAAAAAATTACTCATTTCCAAGCTCCAAAAATAATAGTTTGTTATTGTTGCAATTTAAAAATTTTCCAGTTCATGATTCGTTTGGCAGTTTTGTTATTCCAATAGTTAAAAATTTTCAAATATATTTTTACTAAGACAAAAATATGAATTATTATTTATCCAGTTTACTTATTCATAGTTTTGTTGAATTTTAGAAATTCAGATTTTCATAAATTGTACAGTATCCAAAGTAAAAGTTCAAAAGATCTTCAGATTTTGAATTTTTCTGATAATTTTTTTATTGTTGGTTTTATTTTCCGATTATAGAATTGAGTTTCTTGAATTTCAGGTAAAAAGTTCGAAAAAAGTTTCGAAAAAATCGAAACTGCTTCAATTTTTTTTTTTTTTGCTTATTATAATCTTGTGATTTTTTTTTAATGAAATTTAGAATCAAATATTATTGAAAGTTCAGTACTACAAGTACATACATTCTACGAATGTTCCATTTTCTTTCTGGTTTAAAATGTTGTTTATTTAAATATGGAGTGTACGCAATTGAATAACTAAATGTTTTGGCCCAATATTCTAAAATTACTTGAGGTTTGAATTTTCTCGATCATTTTTTATTGTGTGTTTTTATTTCTTGATTCACAATTTACTTGCATGCTTAAAGTTTACGTAATGCGGTTAAAATTTTGAAAGGATTCTACATGTTGCTGTTTATTGTCGAATTCGGTGTTCTATTTCCCTAATTCCGAATCGAATGACAAGTTTGTGCTGAAAAGTATAAAATTACTATTAATTCCAAATTTCATCACTAATTTTGCATTTCGGGTTCTGTTTTTGCAATTCAGAATGAAATTATTTGAAATTGTGGTGAAAAAGTTAAAAGCTGTTTTCTAATTTTCTATAACTTTTTGAAATGTTGGTTCCGTATACGTGTGTAATTCAGAATTCAGTTGATAACATTTAGGATGAACTCAAGATCGATTCAGCTATAAATTTTCACTTCTGTAAATGATTTTCAGTTTTTTCGTTCGGTTTCTTGAATATTTAATCGAATCACTAAGATTTGTGTGAAAAATTACCACGAGTTTTGAATTTTTCTGATAATTTGTTAATTTTTTTACGAAATTCGTAGTGCAATTACTCAAAGTTCGAAATTATTACAAACTTCGAGATTAAAATATAATGTTTTAAGTTTCTCTAGTGTTATTACAGTTCAAAATGTAATTAAGGTTTAAAAGTACTAAACTACTAAAAACAGTTCCTAATTTTCGCGATTTATCACAAAAAATCATTGACAATGGTTGGAAAATTTTTTCTATAATCTCAGAAGTCAGAATCATAGTTACTCCAAGTTTGGGTGAAAAAGTATAAATTCTTAATACAATTCAAATTATATTTCAAGATTGCAAAGCTAACATTTTTAATGTCTGTAATTGTAAACATCGCAAATTTTGAATTCCATTGACTTTTTTCGAATTTGTTCTATTCGTTGAATTCAAAACAAAATCTTTAAGAACTTCGAATGATTATCTCAATTCCAAGGACTACTAGAGTATGAATATAATCAAACAGCTCTCATAAAATTTTAACGAATTGCTAAAATTCCATGAAAATAAAAAAAAGAGTCACTAATAAATTTCGCGTTAACTGTAAAATATTTGCAACTCTTATAAGTTAACTTTTCTACTTATTCAGCACTGTCGTCAAGTTAAAAATAAGCGAAACATTTCTTTAAGTTTTTTTTTTTTTTCTATCCAAGCAATTCGTAATAACTTTCCATAAGAAAACGTATTTAAAAAACTATAATCTGCTGAGAATGCTGTAAGATAAGCCGCGTTGGGATACAAAATCGTGGTGACGCTCTGCTGGAGCTGACTACAGAACTCCGTGATCTCTGGTGCGTTTCGTTGAAAATAATTTTCTCGTTAGTCGCAGCAGCAGCTGCAGGGTGGTCAAAGCGCTTTCCATGGCTAGAACGCGTTGTCCGAGTCCCCGTGGACATTATCGCGCGTTACTTACCCGGCGCAAAAGGAAGCAATTTCGGTCTTGATTCTGTGTGGGGTCCCTCTCGGCCGAGTCATCGCCAAATGTCCTTCATTTGCTGAAATATAGCCTCGCGCACTTTTACCCCGTCATTAAAGTTATCAGTTCTGCCGATAATGTCGCTCCAAGGTACAACTGGACTAACGTTCTTCCACTTCAGGGGAAGTGGAAACTCTTCTTTTCACCGTCACAAATCAGGATCGTAATGGTGTTTTTCTCTGAATTCTTCGGAGAGGATAATTACTGGACATAGAGTTGGAATATTGCAACTTGAACAAGAAGACAATATTCGACCTCATATGGAGAAAATTCTGTAATGTCCAGATTCGTTTGCCTTTTTTTCTATAATTTCACAATAATGTTCGGGTATATCAGAATACAGTTCTCAGACTCCGTGATCGTGGCTGACATAATTATGTGCAATACAATCTTCGAACAGAAATGGGACAGTACCAAATTCAAAAGCGCTCTTTCTTAAATGCGTTGTTGAATGCTAAACCATTTCGGTTGAGGGCGAGTATCGAATACATAAGACGGTGATTTCTAAGGTCAATTGCTATTGGATTACCTTGTAATATTTATTTATTCATTTTGTTATATTTATTCAACCAAAAAAACGTACACGTTGATGAACCCAATTTTACAATATTTTATAATAGTGATTTACAGTGTTACATAATCTCGTGTGTAATACATGGAATCGGTATAATTCCAAGGTAGAATTTTCAAAACGATAAAGAAAGGACGTAATCCTTTATAAAAGTCATTAGGATATGTATTTATAGCCTCTTGCTTAAACAATGATTGTGAGTAATCAATATCAAAACTATTCGGTCGAAGATTGTTCCCTAACCTTGACATTCTTGTTAATGGAGAGTACTGTCCGTATGATGTTCTATGAAACGGAACCATAAATAGTCCTCTATTTCTCAAATCACGATTATTACTCATGATTACGATTCTCTCCTGAAGTTCCGGGCAGTTCATTCGTTGTGTTATTATCCGATGAAAAAAGCACGCATCAGAAAACTCTTTAAAAGATTTCAAAGAACTAACTCTGCATTTACATGCAACTTCCGTATAATCATGATTTACTCTAGGACTAGATAAACCCAATTTATAAGCCACGCTCAAAAAAAATTGGTTTAACAAGAGTACTATACAGTGTAATACGTGTATTTATAGACGTGAAATCCTTGCCTTGTCTCAATACAAAACCTAATATTCTTCTTGATTTATTTACAATGCTACCAATGTGCCCATTAAACGTAAGTCTGTTATCTACAATGACAACAAGATCTCTTATCGCTTTGACCCTAGTTATATTCACTCCATTTAACATATAACCGTAATAGATATGAAATTTCGCTCTAGAAAAACTTATGACATTGCATTTTTTTACATTCGATTCCATACCATTCTCAATACACCAGTTCCGCGCGTTCAATAAGTCTATCTGCAATTTTTCGGAATCCTCTCGACTTTTTATCACTATAAAACTTACAATCATCAGCAAAAAACAAAGACTTGGAATTTTGGAAAACATCTTGCATATCGTTTGTGTAAAGTACAAACAATAGTGGATCTAAATGAGAACCTTGCGGCACACCCGAGGTAACATCGATTTCTTTTGGTACAAAATTCCTATACCTAACAAATATTAGAGACATGGCTCGAATAAAAAAAAACCTCACCGTTCCAATGTCGTTGATAACTATTTCTTGATACTCTTGCTCGTTTCACGTATAATTCCAATATTATTTGATAACAACTTTGGAAATCTCGTTGGGGTTCCTGACTTGTTTAGAAATCTATTCTATGGGTGTCCGAATTCTAACAATTTCACTACCACATCAAACCTCATTCTCTCTGCTGTCCTGGCCAACTTAAGTCACTCAACTTTACATTTCACTCCAAAAGCTGACTCGAAAGTTTTCAAAATAGAAACCAGTTATTTAACTATCATCGTACTTTAATAAAATAAAAAATAATAGAAAAATATTCGTGAATACAATATCCATACTGTTTTCTCCAGGTAAAGTAAGTCTTTGCCCTCGGTGCAAGCAGCAGAAAAAGCTTGACTGAATGACTCGGCTTATCCACGACTTATCCATAGTTCCTTCTCAGGAGCAACAGCAGCTGTCCACGCCCTGTATAAGAAAAAAAATCCCTTTTTTCCCCTCTTTTTCCACGTTCTCTCTTTTCATTAACGCTTCGCCGATTAAGGAGATTATTTTGTCACGTTATACCGTGCGCTTGCAGTTTTCCATCTCACTCTCTCTCCCTCTCTCTCTCTCCTTGTTTTTCTCCCTCAGGCTTAGGATTCGCGTGTGAAAGGATAATATTATTGAAGGGAGAACAGCGTGGGCGGACGGGAAATAAAAGTATACTGGATCAAGAAATACAAGTCTTGATTTTTTTTTCGCGCCGGAGCACGGCCGTTTGCATTTCGATGAAAACTTCATCGCCGAATGCATGAGATATATAAAAGACGTGAGGATGCTGTTACAAGTAAAGCTATACCAAACGTCCTGCTGGAGCAGAATACTGAAGTTCAGCATAAGTTTTCTGCTTTTTGACTCAACTGAGGATTTCGAATGATGTTAAACGCATGTTTTTATGATATTCTGAAAATATATTACACTTGGTTCTGTAAAAATTATAATTAATATACATATACTTTTTGATCCTTGAGAATATTCTGTGCCTGTGAAGCATAATGAAAAAAAAACAGTTTCGAAAGGACTTTCCTAAAATCGAGCAGAATTATTTATTGCACCACTCACAAAGAGGAAAAATATATTACTCATGAAAATTGATTTTTGCCCTATAGATACCTTACGCAACACCTAAATCAAAAACTTTTTGAACAGCCGAAAAATTTCCCCTAAAAAACACTTGTCCCTTGTCAAAAAAATATCCCGGTCCCACAAAACCCAACGAAACGTGCTAAATGCATTTCAGGAACTAACATTATCCTTATTTTACAAGTCGCATTTTTCCCAAGAAAGACCCTACTTTTAAAAGATTTCTAACAGATCCTGAAAAAGGCATCCGTTTAAAGATTCTTCGGGCCCAAACAGAAAGTGTAGATAATTCTCGCGCGATGACAGGGGTGTTACCTTGGTCCGAAGACATAAATTTCTTCTTTTTGGGTCTCCAGGTCCCGAGAAAAATATGGGAAAAGCCACAGAGCCCGAGGGGTCCATTGTGGGAAGCCTGTTTTTGTGCCACGTTCCAGGGATCGCGGTTAATGGGACGATTTTCGCGAGGCCTTTCAAAGGATCGCGGCTAACTGGCCCAAGATTTCGGGCCCGTTACTGGCACGTAAAAAGCGCTCTTTTTGACATCTCTATCGCATTGGGTCCGCCCTTCGAAAAAAGGACAAGTGTAAGTGGCGTTTATGGGGGACTTATGGTTCGACAAAAATCTTAGGAAAGAAGTTCTTATCCTCGTACTCGTCGTTTTTTGTGTGACGAGTTTGAATGAGAAGATTTGTTTTTCACCGCCATTCGATTGTTCAAAATGGTTCATTTTTTATAATATCGTTTGATTGGTTGATGTATTGTATTTTATTTTAATAAATCAATGAAGGAAGGAAGGAATTATACATGATATTCAATAAGTGCACAATGTCAAACGAAAATAATAGTATATTAATCTCATCAATTTACGCTGGAATACTAATTACTCACCAGTGTGTGAGGTTCAGTAGAAGTTTAACGATGTCACTTGAAACGTTGAAACGATTGATATTGTAAAAGTTTTTTTTAAGAAAGAAAGAATACTGACCTCATTGAATTACATAATGAAGTTGTAGTGCGTCATTTTTAAGTATTATGTAAGTACAAATGAGACTATTGTCACAAATATAATGATTTCATTGTTAATTCAGAGAGATTTCTATTGTAAACGTAAACTGTAAAAAAATTAGAAATTTTCCCATAAATAGAAATCGAAAATTTCCCATAATCTTTATTTTTCCATAGATGTTCGGAAATTTACTATGAGCCATAGTACTTTTACAACTTGCAATCATAAAATTAGTACACTATAATGGGAAATTAAGTCTATGGTAATTTTTCCATAGTAATCCATATTTTTCCCATTAATGTTAGTAAATTTTCTAGATAAGTTCATTGGAAATATATATAGCATTACTTAACTTGCTATTAAATTCAAAAATATTTCGATCATTACATGAGGGAAATTTGATGAAAAAATGGAAACTTTCCTCTTGCCAACTATAGGAATTTTTTTATACTTTCCATTTTCCCATAGATTGTCAGAAATTAATGTTTTGTTATGATTTTTCTCCATTTTCAATAGTAAATTTTTAGAAAAGTCGGCAAATGGAAATTTTCACATATAAGACGTGCAATTTTCTTCATTAATATTTGCGAATTTACTACGTAAGTATATGGGAACTATTTTACTTACAATTATTGAAATTGCCATTTAGTGACAAAATATGTCTATTTCGATCTGCGGCAAATTAAGCAAAAATAAAGAGAATTACTTTCCATCCGAAAACCTTGAAAAATTTACCATTCTATTCATCTTTCAATACAATGTCATAAGTTTCCCATTGGCAATCGTTTTTCTTTCATTTTAAAAAGTGAGTTTGTCGAAAAGTCAAGTGAATGAGAACTTTCTTGTAAAAGATGCTCTTTTCTCTATATATATTTGCAAATTTGCTGGATGAGTATGTGAGAAATATTCTATTCATGCATTGAAATTGCCATCCATATATATCACGATCTGCGGAATATAAAGAAAAAAATAATTTTTTTCCTATCAAAAGCTAAACAAATTTCACCATAGATATTTTTCATTCCTCCATAAATTGTCAGAAATGAATGATAAATGAGAGTTTTTTTCTCATCAACTACATTCAAATTATAGTAATGTAAGGGAAATATGTTTTCCCGCATAATAGAAGCATTTTCATTTACCTTATTGTATGTTCTCGTGAATTGCCGGGAAAATTATTATTTGTCAAAGAAATACGTTTAAATGTAAAGTCCCATGAAAAATTGTGCTGCACCATACTGCTATCGAATAAGAATATTCATCATTAGGTCCCGTGGCTCAGTGAGCAGCGAGCAGCAAATGGAAAGCAGCAGTCCAACGTCCGAGGTTCGCGTCCCTATTCAGGGAATTTTCACAGGATAAAAAATGTAATATATTCTGTATTGTCTATGTGTCTATTTCAGATATTTGCAGTGTGCAGGGTGAACTCCCTAATATACATAAAATGAAGGCATATATCGAACAGTGAATAGTGAATTTTTTATTTACAAAAATTTGTTACATCCGATAAAAAAATGGGAAAATTTTCATTACGAATAGTAATTTTCATTTCCATATAGAAAGAAAAAGTTTGACTGTGTGTATTAAAATTTCGATGTATGGGAAAAAATTTACTATATCGATGAATGGTAAATTTTTTAATAAAAAATAGGTTAATTACGTCAAATTAAAAAATAGGAAAATTACTATTTTTTTTTAGAGTGTAGTTCCCGATGAGGGCCCAATAAAGAGGCCGAAAGCTCGAAAAATGATAATGAGTTTTATTATGTTGACTCCAAATGATCGATATTTGAAGAAATTATGGACACACATACAATTAATATTCCCTACAAAATCAAAACCTTAACTAGATCACCACGCGTATATAATAAGATTTATGCCATGTTATTAGGAACTTGAATTATAGGATTAGCATTTTTTTTTCGTTTGTAGACATTGTCACGCAAACTATTCTCATCGAATCACAAATCTTAAATAAGACGTATTCTAATTATCGTTAGTAGAACTCTTCCTAGGTACTATTTTATAAACGAGTCTCATTTCACTGCAGAGAGCCTCGTCAAACTGAAACTCGAGTGTACATCACGCTAAAAAATGCCCTGCATTTGTGAAAAACGGTCGCGTATTCTATGCAATATGCGTGCAGCATAAGCGTTAAATATACGTCGCGATACAGGCTAAAAGGCGTCCCTACATTTCAACGCCAAGTGGCGATAAATCTTATAGACGTAGAAATGGAAATGGCCGCCACGAATTCGCCGCGTGAGCTTGGCGTCGATTCTCGGAAAAAAAACAGCTTTTATACGGGCGACACGCTCGGAGCTGGGAAGGGACAAGGCTCACAAGGCACGTAACATAAAAGACTCGCGTACCGAGGCTTCAAGTAGGTACGCGCGCATACGGGGCTCGAGTGTAAAAATCGTACCTATACACGAGTAGCGACGCCGATATCTCGATTCAAAGGTCTACCCTCGTCTCGCCTCATCCCCATGGGCGTAGGAAGAATAATATCAATTGATGAATTAGATAATATTACACCAGTTAATACTCCTACAGTAAATAGAAACATGAATTTTTCAAAGAAAAGATACGATGATTTCATGTCTGCTCATATTTTTTTATTATTTATCCAACGCCCATACTTGGTGGTAGGAATGAGAATCAAAACAAAAAATATCGATATCAGCTCATCCGATATGTTGGGATCATCCAATATTCAAGTTACCGGAAAAAAAATATCGATTCACCAAAGTATCATATTTTAGAAAACAATTTTTTTATTAGATAATTTTGGTATTTTTTTAGTACATATTTAAACAATTTGAAGGATTATCTGGTATTTCTATGGATTTCTACATAAATACACTGAAACGTCATTTAAAAAATCTATTGAAATCGAAGATATAACTGAGAGTAGATTGAGAAAGAGAGAGAGAGGATATAAATGAGGTTTCAGTGCATCAAGAATTTGATCCTACAGGATTCAAAGTTTGAAAATTTTTAGTATGTTTAAGTATATTCTGTATTTTATTTATAGAACAAATGACCCATACGACGCTTGTGATTGTGATTTGTAAATGATTGCATGCTTCCGTCTTATACCCGACTGTTTGAACTGATAAGATGAAAGGCAGTTATACATATTTAGGAATTCGACAAAAAAATTGGTGAGATTGATTCACTGAATTATTCGCGTAAGAAATTGTTGTGATACCTCTTTGAACTACATATTGTATAATTTTTTTTACATCAATGAAATTCTTGAAAAGGCTGGCAAACACTGGCCACCAAGACGTAGAAAATGAAATTGAGTTGCTGAGTCATTTATTAACTACAAAATTTGTACGTCATTTATAGATTTTTCGTAAAATCGTGTCTGTCTTGATTTTTGATGTTTCTAAAATTGTTCGTTTATTTTTTTTTGTAGTATTTGTGGAATTTATGTGAATTTTATAGTATTTCCATAGATAACTTGTATTTTTAAGGATTTCTTCATAGATTTTTAGAATTTTGTGTCTTAGAATCCGAAGTTCATTCCACTCTTCATCTATGAATGAATTTTTCAGCAAAGAGTCTCTTTATAGATTCGTATTTCTTTTAAGATTTTTCGTATTTCTTCGGTATTTTTACAATTTGAAGGATTTTCCGGTATTCTTATATACACGGTGAGAAATTTTCTTACATTTATACAATTTTTATAAAAAATGTATTTAAATTTATTCAAAATTTCATAAGCCAGCTATATGCGATATAAGTCAGATACACATGTTTTGAAAGTGTTATTTAGAGACCTACCAGAGTGAAACATATTTTCCTTAACTTATGTACTAAAATGTACCTGAACTTTTATAAAGTAAAGTGGATACGTAAAACATAAGTAAGATAGATATCTTTTAAATGTGTATAATTTCGAGAGGCACGTACTTGAGTTTCATACATTTTTTACACACCACTTTTTAAACTTGTCTGGATTTCGTGTGACCAGTATCTAACAAAAAAATTTAGTGGCAGTTGAATAAAATAATACTAATAATAGGTGCGACTAAATTTATAGCCAAGTTGTCACGAGAAGCGATAGTAGGGACAAAAAAAATGAATAAGATAAACAGAAACACAAAATTACTTTAAAAGTATAATATTTCATGCACTGTATACAACGCAAATTTTATATAACTAGTATGAAATGAATTCGAAAGTAAATTCAATTCAAATATTTATGTGTATTCACAAATATGAATTAAATTTATAGTATGTTATGATTTCATGTACAATAATTTCAAACACACATGTTGTACGAAATTTAAGACACCTGTTTAACAAGGTATAAATTATTACATAGATTTGTAAAACTCGATGTTCTAGTTTTTAATTTTACTGAATTTTTAGTACTTGATATTTTTATAGTATTTTTATATTTTCTAGTAAATATTCATAAAAATGTTGTAGGATTCCCCAGTTTCTTTTTTTTTGTCTCCTTTAGATTTCTCAAAAGCGATTTACTAGAATATTAAGAGTTTGGAATTTTCCGACCATTTTGGTGAAATTTTCAAAAGAGATAATATATGAAGCCTTTTCAGTATTGTGGGTATTTTTCAAGAATATATACAATTTTGAGGACGTTCTGGTATTTTTATTGATTCCTATGTTATAAATTTCTAGAATCCGATGCTCTAGTAATCAACGTTTTTTGATTTCTAGATTTTTTGTAGATTTTTCAGAAAATTCAATCAGCATTTAAGACGCTCAAAGAAAAAGTGAAGGGACATAAAATGTGGAATGTCATAAGTCGGAACGACTCATTTATGAGTATGTACTGAAATTTTAGTATTTTTAGTTTTTCCGTTGTTTTTTGTATGAATTTTCCTTTGTTCAATGAGTGGCTATTAAAGTTACAAACTAGCTTGCAAAAATGCAGGCTGTTCGGATAATGGTTCTTGAAAAACTGTGCTCATAGTGAAAAATGTCAGATTTTGGCACACTTGCTGCAGTACCACCTTTCAACAAATTTTACCGAAAAAATTTATAAAATACCTTGTGACATTGATGAATGGATAGGCAATAAGTTGATTTTGAAAATTGTGTTGTTTATGCAAAAAAAAAATTAGTTAAAACTCACTTTTTTCTCGATAACATATGTATATAAACCCTAATTGTTTACAGAACAGTTACTTCACAGATTCATAGTATTTTATAGATTTTTTGAAATATTATTTCAAAAATTGTTACGAATTGAATTCATAATATTGATTCAAAATCACATTTGTTTGTCGAGAAGAAAATCATGAGAATATCGTCGTAAAAGAACTTTAACGTCTTTTGAATATTCTTGCAAATATGTTTTTGAAACTGACAACCACAGACTGTCTTCCGCATGAGTCATGTAACCATTATTTTCTTAAATGTTAAAAACTTTCTAAATATCTGACAGTTCATGTTTCATAATCTTCATCATTATTTCATATCTCCCAAATTTCCAGAAAAATTGAGACGTGTCTGCAAAAATTTCTGAAGTTAATTCTGTTGAATAGTGGCCCCTTCAGACAAAAGCAACCATCTTAAGAATATCCTAGATCCACCACTGTCTGTACCTTCAGTGCTTTAGTACCATCGGCTTCGCGACGCTGTTTATAAACGCTTGAAAAAGCCTTCGAGATCGCGAGAGCGAGGTACAAGATATGGCGAAACCAACAATGTCGGCGTCCCCGCGCGAAAACGATAAATTTCCCTTGCGCCTTCGAAGGGAATCGACAGCAAAGCGATGTCTCTTTCAAGACCTTCGAGCTTCGCACGATAATCGAGTTTCGTTTTTGAAGACAAGATTTAGATGCATAAAAAACTGCTTCTCTCATTTTCAAGTATCCAATTTTAGTCTAAATTTACTGAAAATTCACAATAAAAGAACATATCATCTCTTTAGAAGTGCATTGTTCAATTTCACCTAAAAATTCTACTATTTTAAATTTCACTGGAAAATATTTGACTGATCCTTATCAAAGGAGAAGTGAAATATTAGTTTTTATAGTTCAATGTTCATTTCTTTATTTTAAAATGGAAGTTTTGTAAATATGTAAATGGAGAATTTTATCATGAACTCCAAATTTAGTTGAGACATTATGCATCTCAGTCGAGAATAAGAGTTAGGTTGGGATAGCGAAATTTTCATCAACTTTACGAAATTGAAATTTTTCGCTTCCTTAACGAAAAAAAGTTCACTTTCATGCAATCAATGAAAATTTCACTATTTAAACAAACCTTTTTTTTCGTGTAGTATAGTACAATTTTTTATTTGTTGCACTCTTATTCTTTTGTTAATGAATTTCTTAATTTTGGAAAACTGATTATGATTTTGAAGAATGTAATATTCTAGTTCACATACAGTAATGATTTAAAACCTGAAAATATCGAGCTCTGAAGCATGAAGAACTTTTTTCAAGTTATTTTCAATATAAAACAATAGCTTTAGAATTCCTCGTGAAAATGTCGTTGAAAATGAATTCGATAATATTCAGAGGAACGTCGTTTTCTTTCACAAAAATGTTTATATATAACTGTCGTTGGGATAGTAAAATTATTGATTATTAAAAATTTCTCAGGAATTAGAGATGATGTTATTACGATCTTGCCAAGTTTGAAAAATAATGATCATGCAAAACTTGAGCTATTACATTACGTGAACCTAAGACATTCCACTTTTAAATAATTTAAAAACAATTTAAAATGAATAATATGTATTTAGGAATAAATTTAAAAACAATTAGTATCTTATTTTTAAGTCAAGACAAAGAAAAATTTATAGATACAACCATTTTATCATAAGAACATTAAACAACCTAGAATTTCTTAAATAGAAATTCCCACGAGTTTAACTTTAGTTACTTGTGAGTTTTCCTTGTTATATTGCAAAGGCATTTCGAGAAAAACACGAAAGTAATTAAAAAGTATTACTCATTAATTAATTAAAGCATTAATCATAACAAAGCACTAGTTCTCAGGTCTCGTCACATTATTATTGGAAAAATTTTTAAATTGTAAGTCATGTTAAAAAAACTAGATTTTCATCAATAAAAAAGTTCATTCAAGTAAATTCTGTAAAAGTAGATCATCTACTTTCTTGGGCTTAAAAGTTATAACTTTGCATTTTAACTTCTTACCTTTCAATGAATATGAGGTCTTTGTTTAGATATTTTGAAATTTTTTACACTGTAAACTTTTTCTGAAAAAACTTAACATAACCTTTATCATTAAAGATGCCCATGCATTTTCTACGCTTTTAGAAAATTTCTGTGACATTCAGGAACTCACTAAATACATGAAAAAAATTTTTTCAGTTTCGTTTTCTTCTTCATCCCTGAACGTAATTTGAAGAAATTTTATGAGAACAAATTTGAAAAGATTTAAGATTTTTAATAGATTTTTCCTCATGTATGTGGAATAATCTGGATTTTTGAACACCTTGACTCATTTTTATAACATCAATTAATGAAAATTTTTTTTTTTGGACCAAGAACTCAATTTACATCGATTTACGAAAAACGTGAAATCAAATACAATGTGCCTAACTTGTCTAAGTTCGTAAATTTTCGGTATATTGCATTAAACGTTTAAAAATCTTCAAGCATCCCATGAATTTCTATAAAATTTCAAATTATTACTTTACAATCAATCATCCTAGCAATTTCGTTAGATCCCTAGAAAAAGCATTCAAAAACTTCAAATCTGTAGAAATTCAGCATTTCAGTTTCTTTATAAAACAAAATATCCTGTCAGTCATCGGAAACAAAAAAAAAACGAAAATAATTTAGCAAAAACCTTCCATGTCTTGAAAAATCTCTTGAAAAAACGTGTAGTTAAATGAAAGCAAAAATTTTTCCTTATTTTTATATTTAATTAACACCTTATTTTTTGTAAATAAACTACCCCCCCCCATGCTGCATGATAGATTCGCCACTGGGTATTCGAATCGCGGTTGTTCGTAGCTTTAAAGATCGTTGGCCCATTCGAAGGAGAGGAATCGAGGAAATAAGGGGGAAGGAGGCAAGAGAGAGAAGGCAAAAAAGGTGAAACGAAGAGGGAAGTTGAGGCCCAAAGGCATCGGGCCTGATCGGGCCCAGGAAAGCAAGGATGCGCGATCCCCACACCAGAGGAATATGTCGACTGACAGATACATCTCTATTGCAAACCTGATTTACGCGACTGAAACACAGAGCAGCTCGAGTTACCCGACATCAAACGGAAGTTCTCCGCAGGATTCGGTTTTTTTAAACCCCAGCGTTTATTCGATAATACATTGGTGAATCTGCAATTATTGTTTCAGCTCCTTCAAGTGAAAAAACTACCTTAGTTAGCGCTGATATTTACCTAAACCTTCAAGTGAATTTTCAGTCACTATCGCTCTTCATTCTTTAGAGTGATTTCTCACTCTTTTCGAGTGAAAAGTCACTTGAAATTAGTGAAATTTTTCTGCTCTTGGAGTGAAAAACTAACTTATTTTTTTAAGAGAAATCTGATAAGTATTTTAGAGTGAAACTCAATTTCTCTAGGAGTGACGATTTTTTCTTTTAGAGTGAATTTTTACTCTTCGTTTGAGTGGCAGTACATTTTGACCCAATGTAGAATCAAAATTCACTCGAAGGAATTGTAACATGCTGACTAAATTCCGCATGTTTTTTTTCTATTTTTTTTTATTTCCAATTCTCTTCTATTCTAAGTGTGCCGAAATAGATACTTAATAACTGACAGGAAGGAGATTTCGTGAAATGGGAAATCGACAATTTAGTTACAATGAAGTTCAAATGCACGTTTCGAGAGGTGGTCTGATGCTCCAATGACGAATCGAGTTGGGGATATCATATCGCCTCTCCACCCCCAAATGGAGTGAGAAGAGTTGTATAAAAAGACTTGCGGAATGGAAAATCCTTCTTCTTTTTACCGAATCTCTTTCTGCCTACATTCGAGAGTACGTAATGTTGTAAGTTCTTTTTGACATTTAAGTTGTCTGTTTGATAATTCTGCATATGTTGCGATTTGAAACATTATTTTGTTTTAGATTTATTGTCAAAAGCGATTTCAAACATTATTGGTAGATTCTGAAAGTCAGTTTGATAATTCTGAGATTCCATATGTTGCGATTTGAAACATTATTTTGTTCTAGATTTATTGTGAAAAGTGATTTCAACATTTGTTATTAGATTCCGAACATCTGTTTATAATACAGAGATTCCATATGTTGCGATATTTTATTGGTTGGAAGTCTTTTAATTGTTGAAGTATAAGAATTATATGCTCTATTTTATTTAGTATAGGTTACAGATTTTCTTTTGTTTCGTTCGGTTACGATATATATATTTGATTCTTGCAGTAATTTATGAATAAAAGGATTGTATTCCAACAATTGTCTTTTGGTTTTTCTCGGTCCTTGACTTTCGCCAACGATTGCGTCCGGTTCCTTGCGCTAACGGGCTAAAACCGGAAAATAAGTTGCAAGGGTGATCTGAGGAAGTAATCCTTTTTATTGTCCTTTGCCACGTCCACCACGGACGTGACAGAATGAAGAGAGAAATTAATTAGCGATATTCTGCTTCTAAGATTTTCACATACAATTCTTCCCTGTTTTAACTAAAATTTCACTCAAATGAATTTAGGTAGATATGCATGTACACTGTTGTGTTTTCATATTTCATCATGTATTTTATATTACTCTATCTTTTCAGGTCATTAATTCTATCGGAAGACCTAGTTACGTTAATCCGATTCGTGGTGTTGTTGACGAGATCACTCTGGAGAACTTCACATTTTACAAACTGTTGCAATCATGTGAAGAATCATTGACATTTATAAAAAAAACTTGCCAAGAGTAATGTCGGTGTGTTAGAAAGTTAACCTGCAAATGTCAACAATAGAGACATCAAGTAATATAATTTTTCAACTATCGAGAATGCCACTCTTTAATTTGAAAAAGTACTTGACGTGGAATCCCCAAATCAGCTATGTACTATTTCAGCCACTTTACAGGCTTCTGACTTATGCAAGCAACACCCTCTCCTCGTATTTTTGCAATTCAAAATACACACTATAAATTTAATATGCACGTGCTAAAATTTATACGCGTGAGAATAAAACGTGCTTGACGTTTATGCGGGTCGATAAAAAAAGGATGCATTTATCAAAGATACGCATCGCTATCATAAAAAAATTTTTCTGCGTAGTATTTTCCTCTTTTTTTTTTAACTGTAAATCAGATAAAAAATTATTTCATTCTTAATTTTTCGTCGAATCTATCAATGAAATTCTTACACTCTTACAGCATTTTATTACAGACTTACAAAATCTCAAAATTACTCCCTCAAAACGAAAACATTACAGTCTTACATCTTACAGTCTTACATTACAATTAAATCTCAAAATTACTCCCTGCAATCGAAAATATTAGTCTTACATCTTAAAGTCTTAGCTCTTACATTGTAAAATATCCAAATTATTCCCTATACAAATTACATTCTAGAAAAGTGATGATGCCGCCTAAGAAGTTTTACTCCAAACATTATTTTGTGAAAAAACCTGTCTGCACATTATAGTTACCCAAATTGATAAACTCGAAACTTGAAACACTCAGATCAATTAATACGATTTTCTCGAAAATCTAGAAAATTACCGAAAATGTATAAAACTTGTAGTCTCATATTAAATTTCATTATTTTTCATAGACATCTTTAGGAATACCAGAAAGTCCCTTAAATTGTTTGAATTCTATAAAAAAAATTGGAGCGTGTTGAATCAACACGCGTTAGAAGTAAAACTTCACATGTTACTTTCTTCAAGGTTCCGACCTATAGATTTTTAGATACCTCGAACCTTTTTTAGTTTGAACAGATCCCTTAATTTTTCTGTGTAGTATTTTTTTCGTTTCTTAACTTAAATCAGTTGAAAAATTAATTCATTCCTAATTTTCAGTTGAATCTATTAATGATATTCTCGTTGTTTTTATAAAATAACCTTATATATTTTAATTATTTTGTGTCATTTTGTGTGTTTGTGACATTTCGTGATTTTTGTGATATTTGTGAATTTGTGACACTTTGTGATTTTGTGACATTTTGCGACATTCTGAGACATTTCGTGATTTTGTAACAATTGTAATTTGTGACATTTTGTGCTTTTGTGCCATTTAGTTATATTTTGGATTTTCCGTGATTTTGTGACATTTCATGTGTTTGTGACATTCGTAATTCTGAGATATTTTGTGACATTTTGTGACTTTGTGACATTTAGTGAATTTGCAATATTTTGTGATTCGTCATGAGCCGTTCAATTATATGATAGATTTTACTTGCATCATAATCTTACAGTCTTACAGTTTACAGTCTTACAGTTTACAGTCTTACAGTTTGCAGTGTTACATGTTACACTGTAAAATCTAAAAATTACTCCCTGCAATCGAAAATATTACACTCTTATATCTTCCAGTCTTACAGTTTACAGTGTTACATGTTACACTGTAAAATCTCAAAATTACTCCCTGCAATCGAAAATATTACACTCTTACATCTTACAGTCTTACAGTTTACAGTGTTGCATGTTACAAAATCTCCAAGCTACTCCCTACATAAATTTTTTTCTAGAATAAATTACACTCCTAAAAAGTAATAATGCCACCTAAGAAGTTTTACTTCAAAAATACGAAAAATACTCAAATCTCTATAGAAGACTCCAAAATATATAACATTGAATTTATACATTAAATAAAAGAGTTACGAAATGGTCCTAAAAATGGCACACATACTAAAAATATGAATACTGAGAGACTTTATGAAAATCAGATATTGTGATTATATATAAAAATAAATATCTTTCAAAAAGTTGAAGTTTGAGAATTCAAGACGATTTCGAAATTTTTGGGATGCTATAGAATCGATCTTCATTGATATATTGAAAAAAATTGATAATCATGTATATTGACCATTTGATATTTGAGTTCGCCCCTCGATGAGAAATTTCGTTATAACGCCGCTGCAACTACGTGTCTTAATATCTCATTATTCTACAAGATTAAGGTAACTTGTAATCTTTTTCGTGCCAACTGTAAATATGTTAGTATAAAAATTATAACGACAACCTACCCATTTTCTGAAATTGGAATTAAAATTGGTTAAAGATAAACTCACGTGTGACATAAAATTTGATCATGGTCAACGATCCAGCGACCTTTGGAGTTGACACGGACACTCTTAAATTTTTTTTAATGAATGCTGATCGGCCAAGACAAACGAGAGGCGTCATAAATTCATTAGGTAAATCGTACGACACATCTCCGTCCGTCTGACCTTTCATTATAACGAAAGTAACAGGATGCGATTTTTTAATCTCTGCATAGTCAAGGAAGAAACATCTTTTGAAAGCGTTGTTTCGTCATTGTGACTCAATTAAGAAACAAATCAACAAATCAAAAAATAAGTTGTAGGTACTCCCAAAAGCTGGATCTACGCAGGATATATAAATTCTGAAAAATTTGGTGAACATGCTCTAAAATTTCCAGAAATTCTGTAATGTGGAATTTCAATTTGCATCAATATATTTATTTAATTTGTCTTTGGTCAATTACAATTCTTAACGATTTTAGGTTGCGGAACTCAAATTACAACAATTTGAAATTCACGAACAAGAACTTTGCTAATGAAACAGCTAAGAAATGCGTGATTTCGATAAATGTAAGGAACTGAATCGAAAAATCCTTATTCCCTAGATTAATATTTATGAATTCCAAAATAAGACGATGACAATCGATGATTTTGAATAAGATCCAAACACTTTTTTGAAAACAGGATGTTCCCAATCTGAATGCCGACACCGTTGCTTAACACATGCGGCGAGAACGCTGTTTCTTTTCCGTGCATCTATTATTCTACCATACTCTCCATTCTTTTTCTCATGTTCCTTCGACTGTTCCTTATAGATATATTTTTCTCTGTCTCTTTATGCAATGGCCGCGATAAAATCGGCGATCGCTCGAAGCGAAAAAAAGAAAAAATTGGTGTTGCTGGGAAGGTAGTTAAAAAAATGTGACCTGCAAAAAACGTTTCACAGCTTAGTTCTTTACCAAAATGATCTTCAACAAAACCTGTCCTCGTTCCAGGTCACAAGCTTAAGAGTACAAAGTGAAGTTTGATTGCAAAAAATCTCACAATGGCCATTAAACGTTGAAAAAAATTACTCGAAATCACGTAAAGCTTCAGACGAAACCCGAAATGAAATCAAATCCATCTCTTCTAACCTACAACGATAATAAATTTCTAGTTTCTAAAAATCTTTACTATTCGGCTCATGTAAAGAAACCGAAAAAAAAATACACGCCAAAGACCATTTGTCTCCCGGGCCGAAAATTACGAGGCCCAACGAGTTCCGGGGATAGTCGAATACGCGTATCTAACTCACATCGTACTCACCGAAATTCCGGGCTAACGATACACGAGGAATAGAAGGAAAAGGAGAACGAAAGCGTCTGTAAAAAGAGGAGTATGAGGATTGAGGATGAGGCTCTCGACGGGTGGTGCGCGTCCGGGGCAAAAGAGGGAGAAGGAGATAAGAGGAGGTAAAAAGTATGCCTTTTTTTCCTGTTTCTTTCCTTGTCCCGCAACCGCCGTCAGAAATTAAGTTGTTAAGATGCTGCTCCGGGGTCGTAATGGCGCCGAGCGCGTACGCGTATGCAAGAAAACGCAGGTGTGGAGCTTTCTACCTGCGGCGCGCATCTCGCAGGTTTTGCCTTTTTGGTCCTGCAGGTTATTCGGCCTTATTTTGGCAGGCTCCTCCGTCTTGGAGGAATCAAAAGAAGGAGACAATAATTATCTAGCTGTTGCTGCTCGTGCAGCATATGCTCGATGGGCACACAGACCTGCCAACTTCGAATAAAGTTAAATAGCGCGATTTTTCGACTTGCAATTAGTCCGAGCTTAGAAATTTTACTTGCAATTAACTGCATTCGATGCATTATGAACCAGGTAGCAACTAATGAAGTCCATTTTCGGGCCATCAGATGCAGTCAATGTGATGTATTGATGATTCATCATACATTTGAGCCTATTTAAGCAAAAATCTCAATTTCGCAATCTTTGATCAATAAGTTGACAATCATAATGCAGAAAAGATTATGGAATAATGCGGACGTACCTTTGATGCATCATTGTCATATCATACTCAAACATATGCAGTCATGATGCTGCAACGATTTCTACCCCTTTGCTATCTGGAGATTGATTTAAACGATGCATATAACCGGTATTACGCATCTGCATGGGTATATTCTTTGAAGAAGTTATCAGAAATATCATTTTATGGAATGGTTTTTGTCGAGAAGCGATCCACATTCGGAAAAAGACTTGAAGATTATTATTCTACACTGTTAGAAATTTTTGTCTTAAATTCAATGTAACGTGTATAACGCAAATTTCAAATAGCTTGTATTAATAATGCATTAAAAATATACAAAATATATACACGCTTACATTACTTTGATATACGGGTGCCTTAAATTTTATACATCATATGTGCTTAAATTTATACAAGACATTAATATATACTTTTATTATATTCCAGATGAACTCAAGTCAGATTTGTATTAATGCACTGATGTACTAAAAGCAGACAAAAATGTTTGGATTAAATTTAATACAAGTAAAGTGTAATTTGCCTTACATCCCAGCAAACCATGTCAACACCAAATTTTTTCTGTTAAAATTCTAATACAAAAAATTTTGGTTTTGAGAAAAGATTTACAGAAAACATTCTCAAATTAAATTTCCCTCTTATTTATTTCAGTTATTCGTATTTTTGAATTTCAGCTGAATAAAACACTTTCAAAAATAAATAATTTCTTCGTATTTTTTGCATGTAATATTCCATCCATCAGGCCCTTCACCAGAATATTTATATGGTTTCCTCTCATATTTGAAGGGTTTCCACAATAATTCGCATTTGAGAAAAAATTTGGTGTAGCCAGCCAGCGAGAACAAGTGTAGTAACCAACTTGCGTGAAAAATGTATTTTACTCCAATAAGTGTCTCGAATTTATACACATTTAAAGTATGTGTATCATACTTATGTTTCAAATATCAAGTTTATGAAATTTCAGGTACATTTTAATACAGAATCTATGGAAAGAGTATTAAACTCAAGTAGGTATCCTTAAATCATACGCTTTCAGAACATGTGTATCTAATATACATTTCGTAGAGTTGGCTTATGCAATTTGAAGTACTTTTTAATACATTTTGAATAAAAAGTGTATGTTCAAGGAAATTTTTAACAGTGTACCAATGAACCTTGAATTATAAAGTGTTGGATGCTCTGCAAATTATAATCTATTATCAACAGCTTGAATAAGTTAACAATAGCCAAAATTGGACAATTTCTTAAAACCTTGTTTATTGACCAACGTTTCGTCCTTCAATCGAGAATATTTTCAAGATCGTTATCTTCAGAATGAATACAATTTTCTCAATTCTTACAATTGAAAAAAATTAAGCACACTAACACAAATAAATCTTTCACAATTGTCTTACCCATTTTTAGTAATGAATTAATAATTACAAGATCTACATGGCGCAATCTAGTCAACATTATGTATGATGAGTAAAAAAATCACTGAGTACACCATTAACAAGCAAGTATCATCGCCCAGATGCAAGGACACTTTGAAGAAGAGGTTTTACTAAATTGGAAAATCCATAGATAGTTCAAGAAAAATGTCGCGAAAATTGAAAATGAAAATTCGAGAAAATTGTGAGTGTAATTTTAAACTTCACATTTTTTTCATTTGATGGTTCTTACTATAAACAGATGCTTGTGCCTAAATTTTACACTGCTCATTAAGATTCATTACATTTTTCCATACATTTTTGTTAATAATAAAACAGTTTTCACTGTCAGTCGATTCCATGCATTGAATTCAACCAAGATTCTTGTTGGAAATTTTTCGAAACCCGTTTTTCTTATCTCAAACTTTTTGCCATAAGGGATGTTTTTAAATATTTTTACAACATCTACCGTTTATTTCTCGTACGTCCTTGCTTTCTTTTTTTTCGCATCCATAGCGAACTGGTTTTCAAGACCGTAGATTAACCCTGTAGAAAAGGAAAAAGGATTGGGAAGCACAAAGATTTCGAAAAGTGAACCTGAAACTAATTCAAGAACATAACCAATTTTTCCTTCCTATCTTCTCCCTAATCAATTTCATTAGTTTTCACCAAATATTTATTTTGTCAAAGCCCAAGCATTTTTCCAATTCATACTTCTACATTTTGAAATGTGAATCTTCCTAGATTGGTGATCATGGAGCTTGGAAATTTCAAAACTGAAATTCAACTCCAAGTATTTCGTATCGTAACATATACATTCTAGTTGATTTATTCATAATATGCATATGCAATGTACAAACATAGATATAATTACTAAAATATATGTATGTAATCTTCAAGTTATCTATGATTCCAGGCTGATCTTACGTATGCAAATTTTTCTTGGTAACGTTTGGTTCGTGGCCAGAAAAAAAATGATTTTATTATAGAAGCAAGTATTCAGAGTACACACCTGGAAGATCTCGTTAATGTATTCAAGAGGGGACCGATAATGCTCAAATGTTTATCTCATCGGAAAGCAACAAAATGATTTATCGACCACGCGAGATTAGAGGGCGTTTGTAATGCAAATTAACAAAACTCGTTTTTAGGATCGACAGGAAATCGAGAAATCAAATGAGATTTGGAGAACAAAATGAAACACCTTATTTTGTCACTTTCAATCAGATCGAACGATCCGAGATCCACGAGAATAAAATCAGTGAAAATCTTCTGAACATGAGTGAATTTTTTTTTCTGAGTAAATTAGAAGATGAAATTAAATTGACGACAGTTGATTACACGTTAAAAAAAAAGACATTGAAGATATTCATTCCTGTACCTAATATTTTTTCTACGTACGCCCCTACGGATAACTTTTTTTTCAATCGAAGCTATAAAATAGAAATGGCATAATTGGAATCTCGAGATCGTAGCGAAGAAATGAAGACACTATTTCACAGTTCCCGGAATATCTATTACGCGGATGTTTTCAGAATATTTTAATTTTGCGTAAATCACCGGCTTTGCATAATTTCCCGCCGCGAGTTTATAGTCGACTCCTTGATGGCACGGAATCTCCGAGTCATAAAGTTGTTCGTTTTTGCATTGCAAATAAAATCAGCCGACATTAACTCAAATAATCGGAGTGACTCTTGTACGAGAATAATGTGATCAGCGCCGGCTTCTTTGATCTTCGATATCGAATCGCCGACAGCGTTCCGTCTCAATCAAGCATCCTGCTAATTGTTCCATTTGGGAAATGAAATGGAAATCTGAGATATCTGGAGTAATTTATTGAACAGTTAAGGGATGCTTGAAATTTAAAAAAGTTTTCGAAACTACCTTTAATTTTCTAAAATTAACGTGAATAACTTGTCAATACCATATCTGAGACAGTGATTCCATCTGTTAACGAGTAAAAAAATTGCTGAAAAATTATGATAAAAAGTGAAAGTGTTCAACCAAAAGTAATTTTATGAAAACTATGAAATATTAGGAACAAATTGAGTAACAAATACTCTATAATGAACAAAAAACACTAACAACGATGAGACTTCGAGATAGAAGTATGTATCAACGAAAATCGTTAAAAACTATATTGTTGAAAAACCAGTGATGTCGCAACCGAGGGATCTATGGGTGCATCTGCCTCCTTAGGAATTTTTAGGAGGGAGAAGGCAGTATGAATTCTACCTTCCTTGCTTCTAAACTTTAAGTTCTATGAATCCATGTAGAATTTTACAAAAAAAACTATGAACTTGTACAATATTTTACAAATTGTAAAAAGTACAACAAATATATAATTACACGAAAAGTATCAAGATAAAATATTGTTGATAATGAATTTCTTTATCAACAATAGAAAGAACTTTTGAACTCTCGGCATCTCTTTCTCAAAATGTATGTAAAAATACGTGTAAACATTAGAAAACCATTCAAATCTTCTGTGTGATGAATTCCAAAATAATAAGAAGTCTTTGAAACAGTAAAGATTTGAGAAAAACCGCACTCTGGCGCGTTGTTTGAAATACATATTAAGAATCGATAAAATTTTAAAATTAAGAGCATCAAATTCTTGAAATTTATATTAGCCATCCGGATAAATTTTATTAATTTAGAAAAATACTAGAAAACACTAGTAATTTTATAAACAGTGGCGTTCAGAGCTTTGACGGGGCCCGGGGCAAAAAAAATTCGGGCCCCCCCCCCCTTACCAAAAATTGTTAGGAAATACATATAGAGTAACAACTGTAAGGTTATTCAATAAATTTCAATTTTAATCATTTATTTCACTTAGAGATCAAAGTTTTTTATACATGGTCTAGAAAAGTTGAACCTCTTCACAATATTTTGGTAAAAAAAGCAAAAGAATGAATTTCAAAATTGTTTTTTCCTCGCTTTCTTTTCGCTGAATTCGTTGATGACTTCTTCATAGTCAATTGAAGTAGCTTTCTCATGCTCAATCGACAAGCTCAGCAAGTGATTTAAACGATCTTGTTCGATTGTTGATCTAAGTCTATTTTTGATGAGACTTAGTTTACTGAAGGCTCTTTCACCTGACGCAACTGATGGTGTCAGAACCAATAGTAATCGCAGAGCGACACATGTTTGGGGTAATATTTTTTCATAACCATGGTCAAAGATCAGGTTGAGAAGTTCGAGTGCCGAGTGAGTATCCCAACGCATGTTCCGACGAATCTTCAACATTAGCGAAATTTCTTCTGAGAGTCCTTCTTCGTTCAAGTCGTTCGGATATGCTTCTACTAACGCCACAGCTTTCTTTTTGACCAAATCCGTAATTTCATCATCTCGAAAATCTTTGGTTGTTGGAAATATTTTCGAAGACTCCAAGATAGGTGCAAAAAGTCTGGATACTTTCGAAGATTTTTGATGGAGTTCATGAAGCTGCGTTAAAAGAAGATCAAAAGAAGGATTGAAAACTTCCACCTTGAAACGCTCTTCGGGGCTTGTAAACTCGTAACCAGAGTTGTGTACTTCATCATGAAAATGTTTTCTCCTTTTCAAGCGTGAACCACTTTCTTTGAATTCAGTTTCGACATCGAAACTCGTAGCAACAATTTTCGCCTCACTAAAGATGTTCGGCCAAGAGTCTCTGATCAGTAAAATATCCTGTTGTAAGCCAGCAATGTTTTGGGCGGCCTCAGTCATGCTCAATTTTGAACTTTGAAGCATTTTATTGGTATCGTCGAGGCAAAGTAATGTTTTGTACCATATGGTTGTCAAGAGAATAAATTCAAATGTCTTCATCCAGTTCAAAAGCGATTCTACGGTTGCTTGAATGTCTGATGGCAAATCGAGTTCTTGTACTTCTATCAAAGAATCCCGTACACCTCTGTAGTTTTTGGCGAGAGGGCGAACAGCGAAAATTCTAGCACTCCACCTTGTTGTTGACACTCCGTGAAGCGAAACACCAGCTTTTTCCAACAAAATCTCCCATCGGCGAGGACTCAGGGCAAAAACTTTGTACAATGTTTCGATGTTGCCAAAATACGATTTTATGAGTGTGCTTGAGCTCATGACATGGACACCACACAAATTCAACGAATGAGCGTTGCAAGGGGTGTAATATGCTTGTTCGT
The DNA here is from genome assembly GCA_028476575.1 of Platygaster robiniae. Classification (NCBI taxonomy): domain Eukaryota; kingdom Metazoa; phylum Arthropoda; class Insecta; order Hymenoptera; family Platygastridae; genus Platygaster; species Platygaster robiniae. The sequence continues at coordinate 28,451,877 of CM052020.1, read as the reverse complement.
TCTCGTTTGAGAGAATTGCTTGAACATCATTAAATATTCCTGACATATTTGGAGCGTTGTCAAATCCTTGGCCTCTGCACAGTAGAAAATCAATGCCGCATTCTTCGAGGACGTTTTTTATTACTCCTGCTATTTTAACTCTTTTCTTCTTGTCACAATGCACCAGCTTAATGAAACTCTCTCTGATTTCCCATTTCGCGGAAACTTGCAAAACGTATCGAAAAATGAAAACCAGCTGTTCTTTGTGTGATGAATCGGGTGTGCCATCGACAATAATTCCATAATATCGAGCTTTTCTGACATCGTCAAGGATCGAATTCAATACATTGTTTCCACAAATTTCTAGGAAGTCATTTTGTGTGCGGGGTGATAAATAATGAGCTTGCGTCCTGTTTCCATTCTTCTGGGAATCAGCTGCAGTATCGAGATGTTGCTTCAGAATCGGGGAATGTTCGCTGATCAACTGAATTGTTGAAAGAAAAAGACCGCATTTTCCATTTTCTACAGATAGGTTTTCTTGATGACCACGAAACGATAATCCATTCTTCGCCAAAAACAAAACAGCATCAAGCACACATCTCAAAATCGCACGCCATTTTCTTCGTTCTTCACCGATAAGTAACTGCATTTCTCGATCGAATGTTTTACCAGTAGCAAGTTCTAGCAAGTGCTCTTTCCATTCCATGTAACAGTCTTTGTGAACATTACTCGATTCATGGCTAGAGATTTTCCCATACAGTTTTTTCCAATTATCCTGAATTCCGTGCTCACAAAGTTGTGATGATGATCCTGTTCCTTTTTTGTAAAGACAGCAAGGAAAACAGAACAGTCCATTAGCTTTCGCACTCTACACTAGCTAATCTCTTGAAATTAACTCATTGTTCGGAAGTTTTTTTAAAAAAATATTTGTTGGAAACATTCTGCCTGATGTATAACGTGGAAAATTATCAGGATTCGGCGCAGGTCCTTTCGAAACAAGTAAATCTTTATCGATTGCTTTCAAATTTTTGAATTCAGCAGGATCGTTGTCAATTAAGGAAGTCTTGTTTTTTTCATCTTCACTTTTGTCAAGATATTCACATGAAGAACTTGGAACAAAAGCACTTATTGGCAACGAGTCTTCAGTTTTTCCAATATTTCGAACTGTTGATCCACACTCTTTAAATCCTGTGAGATAACAAACGTTGAATTTATATGCTCTTAATGAAAAAAAAAAAAAAAAAAATAGGCTAAAGTGCTTATTCCCACCCCCTCCCCCCACCCACCTTTAGCTTAACTTTTTCGGCACTAATTTGTGAGGAAAGGAGTAATTTACGTTAAATAAATTTATATTGTTACCTTGAATGGTCAGTTACAAATCCCTAAAACCAATACGTCGTATGTTTGTTGAACGCCGTAAAAAATGCAAAAAACTTAATCTTTATATGTAATAATAATACATAGAAAACATTCGAAATTTATCACACAAAAATAAAGTGAAACATATCACGCATTTAAGATGTGTAAAATTGATACATTGTAAATTTTCTTTATTAAGTTTTTTAAGTCTATAGGACTCAAATAACTAAAATATTTAAGTTTCGATAGTTCAAAAGTTAATCCAGACAATCGCGAGTATTCGGAATGAATCTCGAAGTTGCTTAATTCGAGAATTTTAAACGATCCACAAGATATTAAAAAAACTTTGTGACTAAAAAAAAAGGCGCAAATGCGGAAATAAATCCAAAAACGTTATCTGTAAAAAAAAACCTTTTTTTAAAGTTCCTAAATATAGTTTTTATATATTTTCGTTTGACCCTCGAAATCGTAAATTTTAAATATTTAAAATTCGTATGGTTTTTAAAGATCCGAAGTTGTCTTTATTTCTTGGGTGTACCGTTTCATGATGATAGAATTTCTTATAATGTTACAAAATTTTGGAATCTTTTAACTTTCAACCAGTATTAATATTATAAGGAAAAAAATAAATAAATAATTACACCACAGAAAATTAACTATACGTGAAATCTAAAAAATCAGAATGATTTTGATATATATATCAATATTGATAGATTAAGTGAATTTCAAAAAACATGAAAGTAAGAAGGACACAGGGAGAATGTTTCAAATTTTCTAAAATGATCAAAATTATATGCAATAACTGATGATTAGTAATTATTTTATTACTTAAATCTAGTAACTGAGTATGAAAAAGTCAGTATCCTTAATGCTGAAAAGTAATCCAAAACTATTTCAAAATGAAATTTTTGAAGATTTTTTAACATTTCCGAGAAATTCTGTGAACGATGTTTATTCGTCAATTTTTATTTCATATCAACACTTAAAAGTATTCAAAAAGTGTTCAAATTTCAAAAATATTCTTGGACCTTCATAATTTTTTTAGAGTTCCCTGCCGTTAAAAAAAAAAAAAATTTAGGTGCTAGAATTAATAAGACGTTTCAACAGAATAAGATCTGCAATAACTTTTCATGACACTTTTGAAAATAGTTTTAATTTTTGAGCTACTGTGACGAGCGGACTCAAATTCGAGAAAACCAACGTTGATTTTTAAATCCCGAAAGTAGGCCAACTCGTCCAGATTAGGATCGTTGTAGGAGGCTCTGCCCTACACGACCCTAGGTTCCCTATATATTTATGGACCAGGGGAAAAGAAATGCTTTTGAGGGATGGTTTTCAATTTACAAAACATTAACTTTATTAGTATAAAATGAACAGTCACTTCTGAATACAATCATTTACATTTTGATCTATCAATCAAGACAAAAGACTTTTCTAACAAAATGATAAAATCAACATTATATCTTATTCAAATACTCTTTTCATACAAAATATTCGATGCATTACGAATCCTTTCTGAAGTTCTTATTCACAAAACAATTTACATGACAATAACATGGCTCTGACAATGTACAACAGTGTGTTGATTTATAACTTTACTTATTTTCAACATATTAATAATAATTTTTACTCTCATACCTTCGATCGATTGCTCTTAGGAAAATTACGCGTTTCACTGTTAATTATTACAAACGAAATAATGTCTAGATTCAGGAGATGTTTCAATATCAATAAACTTCGAATAAAATTTGAGAACTGTCTTTCCGCACGCTATTAAACTTATGACTTTTACTATATGTTAAACTATTAACAAAAGGAATACAAGTGCTTGGGAGTGTGAGTGCCAAAGTTCGGCCACGACTGCTTGGTTTATATACTGAAGAAAGAAAGAAGTGGTAATCGTAGTTCATTATTCGAAAAATTGACCTGTTTATCATTTTTGCCTGAAAATCGTACTCACGGAACGTTTTTCGTTCGTTTCGGCTTCCTTTTCGTTCGTCTGTATCAGGTGTAAATTGCAAGAAATCGTTAGATATCATTTTTGTAATAAGTCTAATCATGGTTCATTGTCTAAAAGAAAGATATGAGCATATTGTTTCCGTCTGAAAATCATTCTTTACGGAACGATTTTCGTCCGATCGTTTCCTGCCCAAAAATTGATATTATTAGCGTCATCAACTATCAATACCGGCGAGTCATAGCGATTTAATATTGTCGCGCGTTATCTTAACGTTTAGAAAAATAGCTTCCCCTTAAACCTTTAATAGAACATTGAATTTTTCTTTCTTTTTTTCCTCATATTATTGTAAAAATAAAAATATAGACGAGTAAGCAAAACCTCGCTCGTCACACTACCCTTGACATTTCCAATTTCAATCACCTCTAAACTGGATAATTTTTCAAAAATACCCAGAATTCTGACATTTTTTTAGAAGTTTCGTTTAAGGATGATATAGTTTCTAATAATGTCCAGGAACCCTACGCTGTTCGCCAAATATCTCATAATTCAAAAAATTTTGAATACTAGAAAAATACAATAATTAATTATACAAGAAATATAAAAAATTGAAACTATTTTAATTGCTTAAAATTTAATACAGAAGTAAAATATGTCTTCATATGATTATTTGTTTTGTAGGCCGTCAAGTACGAGTCTCGGGGCGAAATAAGGCACTTTATCCTACGTAGATATAAAAAATTTTTACCTTCTTCCTTCGACTCATTCAAGAAATGGCAATCATCAATAATCAGATCCTGGGACGCAGTTTCTTTTTGAATCTTGTTATTGTTTTCACATACAGAATCTGGATCTGATAGATTTTTTGGCGTCAACTCTGCAATCTCACGATTTTTAGGCCCTTCTTCATTCAAATCTGAATAAAAGTGTTAGATGTTATGTTTTGAATATCTACTCCTGCAGAGCTATATTTCTGAACTGAAGTAAATTCAACGAAAATTCTTTCACTGGCAGACAATACTCCACCTCCTTAAATCCTCTAAGGTAGGACGAGGTGGGTATAAATATTTTAATTTTACCTGGTTTTCCTTTTTCTTGAATTTCAACGTCTCCGTCGTTCGAAAGATCAGATTTCCAGAAAATTTCAAGGGTACGAACTCCTGCATTTTCCTTGACATCTTTGATTGACTTCAATTTCCTTTTTTCTGCACCTGACTTGTATTTGCGATACATCTGACACATAAAAAGGCCGGAAATGTAGAAATTCTCACAAATTACAACAAATTGACAGCGCAAAATTTTCGGGTTTTTATGGTTAGTTAAGAGATAAATGTCATTTTACAAAATTGTTATGAATAATGAAATTTTAGCTGAAACTTGTTTCATAGTCTCTCCAGAAACTTACCATTCATTGAAAAGACAAAAAACAGCCGCAGCATTACTTGTATTTCAAAGCTCGACAGCTCGATGAAAAAAGCGTTAGGTTTTTGTTTACAAAACGTCAAATGTAGCTGTGTAAAACTCTTCTGACGGTCACATGATATGTAAACGATATATATCGATACAGCAATTGCGATACTGCACTAGGTAGATTCGAGAGATTCCGATTCAAAAAAGAATGAACCGTAAAATATCGAGTAATGTTTAAAATAGACATCTGTTGATGCAGCGTTCCCAAGTATCGACTGGCCTTCTCTCTCTAGCATCAAATAAAAACATAAGTCTGTCCTTTTTGTAGTGGTGAATCCACTACGACGACTTAGGAACACTGTGTTGATGTTCCGAAAGTCACCTCGAGTATAGTGTAGTAAAGTCACCTTCGTAGGTCGTCATACATATACTCGGTATGTCAATTTTTCAGAAAAAAGTCATCCGACGTTTTGGGGCCCCCTTGACGACGGGGTCCGGGGCAGACTGCCCCGTTTGCCCCCCCTCTGAACGCCCCTGTTTGTAAATGCTGAAAAATATGTAAGAGACTGAAAGAAATGGGAATCTCTAAAATACTGAAATTCTATAGTAAATGATCATTTCAAAAATTCATATTAATAATACAAATCTACAAAAATATTTATCCTAAGAAATTCAAGTATGTAAATCTATATGGAAACCCATTAAAATATAAAAGTATTAAAAAAAATACAAAACGGATGAAAAGTTTTGGAAATTCGTGAAATACTTGAAATCCATTAAGATACTATTTGATACTGCATACTAAAAACTTATTGACATACTAAAAATCTACAAAATTTAAGATTCTAGAGTATGAAATTCTTGAAATCGATATTAGAATTTTCAAAAATACTATATATTTATACAGAACCTAGAAAATCCTAATAATTTTATTGATATCAAAATATGAAAAATACTGAACATACTCGGAATCGATGAAATTATTATCATTCATCCAGATATCAGTTCTTTCAATAACTATAAAATTATTAAACAACTATAAAACCTTGAATCTTAATAGCTGTAAATTGTAGATATCTATATAAAAATCCATAAATGTGCAAAAAAATAATTTAAACGGTGGAAATACTAAACAATTACGATAATCGAATCTTCAGACCTGTGTTTGACAATTTACAAAAAAGATCATAATATTTGGAAAAAACTACAATATGCTTCAGTATTCAGTTATAAATAGCATAAAATACTAAAAGTTTTAAAAATACTGCTAACGTAGAATATGAAATACTTAAATAAATGCCAAAAAATATGATTTATTCGAAAATCAATGAAAATATTAAGAATCTATGAAACTTTGGATTATAAAGCATCAAAGTCTAAAAACTAATGTAAAAAATTTTTAGAAATACGAGAAAATACTTTAATTGATTAACATAAAAAAAATAAGTATTGTGCGACGATCGAAATGAGATCATCTGATTTTTGGTATAGAAAATGATAATATCATTTATATTATATGCATATATATTATATTTCAAAATGTAAAAACTTGGGTTTACGAATTGATTTATTAGATGCTTTGACGTTGTAATAAATATTTATTGATACATTGAAATAAACCTCGATAGCAAAGAGGTATTATATAATATATACTATATATTATATATTCTAGTTTTTCATAGATTTCTTTGGAGTTTGGGATTTTAAGTTTAGTAGCTTAACTCTAAAAACTGTTCAGTTCTATATTATATTACATATTTGCCTAAGAAATTAGAGATTTTCAGGAAGGTATAAAAGACAAGTTCTTCAACAATCAAATACCTTTATTAAGCTTTCTACGAAAAAATTGACGTTTCCTTGGCTTAGATTATCCGAAATGTTTTATAAAAAAACTAAAATTTCCATGTTCCCCTAACCTTTTATGTACTTCCAAACACTATACGAATCCTCGATACGACGCTTTTATAAAAAAAAGTATCGATTTTCATGACATTCAATAATAATAATTCGTTTCTAATCCCCGATAATCGTCCTCGGAAGGTTCAGTCGGAGTTGCAAGATTGAACTTCCAAACCAGATTAGGTCCATTTTCGGCAACGTAAAGAGCGGTACCATTCGGGCACACGGCTATCGCGTGCGGATTATTGAATTTCTGGAGCAATAAATAATAACGCCTAGCGTTAATAAACAATCCGACGATGTTATCGAACCGTTTTATTTTCATTACTCACTTCGTAACGAGGGCCCCAGTTTTCAATTACGTTCTCGATTTTAGGGTTCAGGGTGAATCCTTGAACTCGTAGCATTGGCGAAGTCGGGCCATTTATGGCGTACACGAAATTACCTATGAAGAGTTTATGATCCTTTGAATTGAGATTTCAATTGAATACTAGAGGAGAGGGGAAGGAGTATTTATTTTAATGTCTTAATTTAAAACAACGAGAAAATAGATTTCAGGGGTTACAAGTTTTTCTTCTACTTGTTTAAAGAAATGGCAACATTTTTTTCAGCCTTTGTTACATGTTTGGAAGCACTTTTCGAAAATTTTTAAATTCAGTATAGTTTATTGTTGACTGTTTGGAAACTTTGACAATTTTAATTTGATTTTCAATGTTTGTTTTTGATTTTTGAAACCAAATTTAAATTGGAAACGAGAGTTAGGTTTTAGATAAAATTTAAACTGGAATAATCATTGAAACTAATAATTTTGTACATATTTGAACAATGCTTTATTAGGATTTCAAAACGATATTTTTTAAAACTTATTAATCTGGAGATCCTAGAATCTCACTGTGAAAAATTTTTTATTTTGAGTTTTCATGAATCACGACTGCTCGATAAAAAATTCGTTACAATTTGATTTTAGTCGTTTCATATTAGAATTCAAAATTTTTATCGATTTTTACTTTCATACAACTTGAAAATGAACATACTTAGGTTTCATGTTTCATTCACAAATCTAAGTTTTCGAATTTTCCAACTATGCTATACAGCCTCTTTCGAATGTGAAATTTTTCAATGAAACATATTTTGGTATCATTCCTCCGATAAGAATTTTGAAAAATTTGATTGATGAGAATATTATTTATAGAGTACAGTTTACTTTTTGAGTTTGACAAAGTTTTTTTTTTAATTCTTTATCGAATTTCCTTACCTCGTATTCCAGAAATTTAAAAACTTAAATTTCGAAAATTTGATATATTTTTAAGTACATTTTCAAATATTTTTACCTTTCAAATCAGACCTAATTTGACTTACATTCTCAACTTAGAGCTTAACTTTATATCTTTTTCGAATATTTTCGTACGTTCATGGAAATTTTTGAAATTAATCAACAGAACCTCTGTTTGACGTTCTTTTAAATTCTCCTACGAAGACCAGGTTTAGAAATTTTTTTATAAATTTACCTGAAGCAGCGACGCCAAAAACTCTCCCAAGATCTGGACGATGAATGGCATGTGGTATATCACGTGAATCTTGAAATCGTCGAGGGCTCACATCAAGACAAACTACTCGCATATTTTCACGATCTGCGACACAGACATCGCCTTTTTCTTGAACCGTCAGAGCATGAGGTGTTGCGAAATTGACGAACACTGAAAAAGCATCAAATTCAATAATAAAAACAAAATATAAAAAAATTGTCAAGAATTCTAATTTAGAATCAGATGAAACATTAATGGTTATTGTGATACATTTAGATCGATACATTGGTAATTTACAGAAAACGTAATTGACTCAAACTTTAATAATAAGTTTAATGCAATTTCAAAAATCCAATTCAGTGCAATGTGGATTCCACAATTTTATTTGAATCTTCGAATGGAAGATGCAGAAAAAAAATTAACTTTCACTATTTTAGACAGCAGAACCATGACTTGGAATATAATTTTTGATTGACAACCTTTGCTTCATTATCATGAAAATATCTGAAAAGTTCAGATGGTCTTTTCGATAACATAAAATGCAATGAAATTCACCTCCTCGTCTCGGAATAATGTTGACAACATTCCCCTCAGAATTAAAAACCAATAATCGATTGTTGCAATAACCATCAGCAACAACAATATCCCCTTCTGACGTAAGTACTGTAGACGTTGGTTGACAAAAATGTCTCGTATCATCGCCAGGAACAAATTTTTCTCCTAAAGTAAGAGTCGGTTTTTCAGATCCTCGAGTGAACTGTGAACAAAAATTATTGGTTGAAAATATTCAAAAGCTTTCTTTGGATTTAGTAAATATTTACTTTAAAAACTTGGTGCATGGCAACGTCAGTGATCCAGTAATCTCCATTGGTGTCTATGTAGAGACCGTGTGGGAGATAGAAAAAATTGCTTCCCCAGCCATGTTCTACCATCCCGGTTTCAGGATTCAAAGTCAGCACCGTTTTTTCTTCGATCGGGCCAATGGCTGCATCTTGGTACACGAAATTTTCATCGAACGTTCTTGAATAACGGAAGAAGTAAAATATAAATGTGGGGTAAAACTTCTCTTTTTGAATCCTTCGTGTGTTTAAGCTTATAACTGTTTAATGGTCATTCGAAAAATCATTCAATTTTGAGTGTTTCGACACAGCTTGACATAAATCTTACAAAAACTTTAAATTCATACATCAGGAGTTCCAGGAACTTCAAAAACATGGAAATTCGAAAGAATGGATTAGAGTTTAGAGCTTTGAAGCTTTTCAGCCTACGCCATTGCCGTTCAATGAAAAAAGGTTGGTATAAAAAATACATTAGTCTTGTAGCGCGATGACGGATTATGGGACGAAAAAACTTACTTATAAGTCCAGACTCTATCTCCTCGATGAATTATAACAGGTCGTCCCATGCGATCGACAGCGACTCCAGATATCATTCCGAGATTCTGAGAATGTTGCCATTTCATATCCTGCACTGGACGTGGAGGTCTCGATTCCTTGATTTCGGTTTCCTGTGGTACCCAATTAATCAGCTCTCACAAAAAATCAAACACGTGAAAAAAGAACCGAAGATACGAGATTTTTCAAAGTTTTGGTGTGGTTACGGATGGTTGTGTTACAAATAGTATAGTTTGGCAAAAAAAATTAATTTTTATGTTTTAGAACCTAGTGAGCCAGTTATATTGCTATGAAATAACAATGGAAAAGTTTTCGTGATTTTTACTCAAATGTTAAATTTATTTCAATGTAATGAAAAAAATTTATTCTAGTTTCATAAATAATACATATTTTAGGAATGTATTTGCAAGCTGAGGCTTTTGCTTTTTAAAATAATAACTTTCCATATAAAATCACTAATCAAATTTCTAACGACTTTCAGTAATTATTTTTTCGGCATGTATACCATTTTTTGGATTGCCTTATATTTGTAAGAATTTTCATAGATTTTCAAAAGAATTATATCTGCTTACATCTGAAGTGTTTCATACTTTGACTTTCCTTCAAGAGGTATTCCATAGAGTGCTAGAAATTTTAGGATTTTTCGTATTTATTGCTATTCATCAAATTTTTAAGACATTCTCCTTATTTTATAATATAACTAGCATTTTCGTAGATTGCCATATAGGCTTTGAGAGTTGGATGATATAGAATTCGAAAATCATTATATTTTCAGTATTTTAGAGAATCTTTAAAAAAACAGTGTTTCCAAAAAATGTTGGTAGGTATTTTTTAGATTTCCAGTACTTTTGATATTTATAGTATTTTTTTAAATTTTTTTACAGTTTGAACGATTTTTTGGTACTTTTATGAATTTTTCTATAGATATCTAAAATTTCTAGCATTTTTGTAGATTGCCATATAGGTTTGAGAAATTCTATGATGTAGATTTTGAAAATAATTATTTTTTTAGTATTTTCAAGAATTTTAAAGGAAACAGTATTTCTAAAGATATCTGGGTTTTCTCAGATTTCTAGTACTTTTGTATTCGTTGTACGTTTAAAAAAAAAAAATTTTTTTTAATATTTTTACAGTTCACAAGATTTTTGGGCATTTTTATGATTTTTTTTATAGATATGTAGAAATTCATGCGTTAGAATTAAGGTTTCATAGATATTCAGTAATTTTATGGTTGTTTAAAAATGGTAAATCTACATGGATTTTCACTATTTTATTTATTTTCGGTATTTTTTGTGTTTTTTTATAGTTTTTTATATTTAAAACTTGGTAGGATTTTGTAGATTTGTCAAAGATATCAAGTATTTTTCGAAATTCTAGTGTAGATTTTCAGGATTTGATTTTCTAGAAAAAAAAAGATTTTAATCAATTTTTCAAAAAGCAGCATTTCACGTATTTCACAAATTTTTAAAACCTAAGGTGTATTTTATATTTTTTTAGTATTTATTGTTTCTCATGAATTTGCTTACATTCGTATGGATTCCTATGTGAATTTTCATAATAAAGTGCTTTAGGATGAAAAGTTCTGTAGATTATCAAATAAAAGTAACGAATTTTCATTAAAAATATACTTTATTATTGAATGGGACATACGATAGTGTCTTAAGATCTAGAAAAGTGAAAATATATTGAAATATCATAATCACTTGTTAATGATAGGCTGGAAAATCGGAAAAAAATTCGCACCTACGAACGAAACATTTTGGCATGTAACGGTTTTTACAAAATATAGTTCATACCTTTACCAATCAATGAAAAAAAAAACGGGAGGAAAAAAATGATGCATAATGAAAATTATTCACTCAAAAATTGTGTACACTTTTTTCATTTACACTAATAACAATTCAACAACGCTATAAGAAATATTTTTAATACATTATTCATAAATTACGTACAATTTCGAACGTTTTCATACAAAAATTATTGGAATCCGTAGATTTCCTGCTGAGAAATAAGGGTTAAAAAAAAAGTTTTCGACAAAATTGAGGTTACTCTGAATTTGACAACCTAATCTAGAATCTGAATTTTTCGATAAAAACCAATTTTCAGCCCAAAATAAAAAGTACATATGTTTTAAAACTAGTTTAGGTGACTATTTATACAATTTGAGAAAAATCGGTGATTTGGTCAATGAAGAACAAACTGATTTTAAAAATAATGACCCAAAAATAACTTTTCATTCCGCCAGCCTCTACAATACTATATTTTTCGGAATTTTATACATAATGAAGTCTGTCCACTTATTAAGTTGCCTATTTATCTGAAGAATTTTCGGTTCTTTGCATGGCCTAATTAATCAACCACAATGAGAAATTGAACCCTGTGAGGATCTATAAAAACCAGTTTTTCGAAAGTTTTAGTTAATCAAAAGACTCTACCAAATGGAAAAAAAGCAACGTTAAAATAAGAAGAATGTAGTATCCCGTGTCTACGCAGAATCAGCCTTGGTCCGAAATTGATTTGCAATGGGCTCTGAAAGCGTGGGTGCAACAGGTCGATCAAGCTAGTATAACTCGCGTGGGTGTTTATTATAACGTTTTTCGCCACTCAAAAGATTTCTCCAAAAAAAATCGTAGAACAAAAGAGAAACTTCCTCTATGAATGAAAAGATAAACGAAAGAAAAGTTTACCACAACAACAAAAATGATTTCAAAAACTGTCGAAGCTAATTAAGTAACAAAATTTTAATCTTGTCTAGTATGAAAATTTAAATTTCAAATTCTTTCAAATAGATTTCCACTCACGTTAACTTAAATATTAGCAGTTATACCCTCTTGTAACGTAAAAATTCACCCCAAAAGAGTTCATCATCAGTGTGATCACTATTATTTAACTAGAAAGATTCCACTCTAAAAATTCAGTCAAATTTCAATTGACACCTTCAACACGTATAAAATTTAGGAGTGAAAATTTCAGGATCAATGGTAGGAATCGGGACCATGCATGAAAAATAAATGAAGTTTATTTTGCTACTACCTGAAGTAATCGAACGATTTCATCAAATCCATTGAGAGCTTTTCGATCGTGATGACCGTCGATTCTGGCTGGAGTCTCGGAAAAAAAAAGAGTGAAAAAGAAGAGATGATTCAAGTAAAAAAATACTGAGCGAGCCATGTTCTTCGGCGCTCTGAACGTCATTGGTCTCGTCGACGAGAACTTGGGAACAAAAATTAGATCAATAACCGGCGCAGACGCTGTTCGCGAAATGTACTGATCTTTAAAAATGAAAGACCTAAGAAGGGAGGTATTTCGAAAAAAAAAGACGAAGAACTTACGATCGTTTCTGTAACAAAAAAAATTATGGTAAAAAAATGTCACATTCAATCAATCATAATTTACATTTTTCTTCTAATTTTTTGAATAAAACTTTAAATTTGTTGTTTCATTGCTATATTGCAATCTTGCGAAATAATTTAAAAAAAACCCTGTTTCACATTATACATATAATATAATTTTTTGTTACCTTACAAAACAATAATATGAGTTTCATAATAAATGTAGCTAAAGTAAATTTTGTCTGGAATTGTGCAACTTATGTTTAAATTAAGAAGAATGATTGTTACTAGATAAGTGACCAATTTTTTATTAAAAAAAAAAATTTAGTTAATTCATTTTTGTCCCATCATTTCAGGCCCTACTTTTCTTTTTTCGTACTCAGAAAAGAAATAAATCTCAAGTTTTTCTATAAATATAAATACTCAGAACTTTCAGAATCTACTCAGTGGATTTATTTATTTATCTACATCCAATTTTTTACACCCATTTTTAAGTCAGTAAATAATTTTTCGAGTGTTGACTTGTCTAATCCACTAAACATACGTAAATTCAATCACATTCATTTGTAAAATACACTTTTTAAAAAATTTACCATCGATAAACTAAGCGTATACAATATTTATTAACAATACGTAAATTATATTTAATCTATGACCCTCAACGATATTCAGATTTAATCTCATATCGTCTATTCTTATTTTCCAATATCTAATACAAAAAAATTATTGCGGGGTAGCTACAACAATTTTCTCAATTCGAATCATAAAAATAGTTGATATACTGCTTGTTTTTTGCTTCTGTAAATATTTTAAACTTCCAAATAAACTTTTATCTATTTATAAGAGAACGAATGGTTAGAGAATAACGCATTTGGTCAAACGAAATTTATATTATTGTTTTAATTTTCTGAGGAAAACTTTATTTTTTGTTTCTTGAATAATGAATTCTGAGCTAGAATTGTATTTTGAAAGAAAAACCAATAAAATCCTATAACATTGTTTTTTGACTAATTAAATGTAGCCAAAGTTGCCGAAAACGATTATCACTAGACTTGTGAACAATTTTTTTTTCAATAAATAAAATTTAGTCGATCCATTTTGTTTTTAAAACTTTGAGTCCCCATTTTCTTTTTTTATGCTCGAAAAAATAAATCTGAAGTTTTTCTATAAATATATACTCAGAATCTATAGAATTTACACTGGGTAATTATTTATGTATCTACATCCAATTTTTCACACCTTTTTTCACGTTATTTAATAATTTTTAAAGAACTCACTTGTCTATTGAGTGTATAAAACAATCTCTCAAATTACGTAAGTTATGTCTAATCTATAACTCTGGATAGAATCAACTTTTTTTCGTGGTTTATTTGTCAAAGTTGGGTTGAATAAAACGTTATGACGTTCGAGTATTTCAGTAACGACATTCAAATATAATATAACGTCGTTGTCTATTCTCATTTTTCAATATCTAAAGTTACAGAAGTTTCAGGTTGCGTCCAAATGTAACCGGTCCGAGTGAGTGAGCAATGAGCATCGTAATATCTTCCTGGAGCTCGACAATAAGACCATTTTGGGCAACGACATCGAAACTTGCTGTTGAATTCTTCTTTGCACACTTCGTTCCACCAACATGTCCTCTGAAGGCATTTTTTCCCAATATTTTTGAAAATTAGAATAAATTAATGAGGTACCGCGATAGAAAACAGAGAAATTTGTGACTTAACCAGATCATAAAAGAGATTGATTTATATTATGTTTCTTTAAAAAGATTTCGAGCAATTCGCGAGAAAATTTTAAATCATTCACTTTTTAACGTTACTGAATGATAATTTTTCTACAGTTTTGAAAATGTATGAGCATGATTATGTATTTATGAAACATAAACGTACACAGTTTTTTTTTCAGTAAAGAAATGAATGTTCATTCTCACTGGGTTGGAATTTATGAAAAATATTACTTTAATCGATTTTCCTAGTTTTTTTTATTGCGAATCAACGGCCAACGTTTTGAATCATTTTCGGGTCCTTTTCAAGGCTTGAATACAAAATGAAAATGGTCACAAAATCTCGATAGAAAAATCTTCGCTTCTTTCACGACTTACAATAAATTAGAATCCTCAATCCTCAAAATTTCCGAACATAACAGTAACTTCTATGTAGACGTGGAACATGTTATCAACATATCAAAAACACATGTCAAGTAAAAAAAAATTTATTCTTTATTATAAAGAACCTTAGATGTGCTACTTTTTGCAATATCTGAAAATTTTTTTTCTCTCGTTCTATTAGATTTTCATGATTTGTTGTTGGATTTGAGGAGTTCACTGCAATACGCGTAAATGTTTTAAGTTGCCAAATGAACTTGAATTCGATCAAATACTCTACTTTTTAATTGTGACAAATATCTAAATACGCTATCATTGAAAAATTTCCTCAGAATATTCGAAATTACGAGAAAATTTTTGCAAAATGTTAATAATTCTAGAAATTCTCTACAATTTTTGTAAAATTTCTGCCAAATGATCGCCAATACTTTTGAAATTATAACTATCAAAAAAGAAAAAGCAAAGAGTTTTGATACGTATCTAAATTCAAAACATTTTTTTTTTTTTTTTTTTGTTACATACTTTAAATCTGAAACGTATTTTTGTATATTTCCTATTGCTCAAAGAATCGAAGATGGTTTTTGAAATAAATTTCGTACATTTAGAAAAATAAAATCTTAAGTTGTTGTTCAAATAAAATTTGTTAATATCGGTTAATAATTTTCTATGCTCAGTCAAAATTTGGCGAATTCATCAAAACGTTTACGCACCACCAATTTGAACATGGTATTCACGATCTAATATAAGAGATTTTTATAAAATTATTTCAGTTTTCTCTATGAAGTAACAAGATTTAAGAATTTCTCTATATTTATGAAAAGAGCGAGTTAGACCTAGTGACTTTGTTACGCAGTTGAAAAAAATGTACGAATTTTACGAAAATCGTCATGATTTAAAATTCATTTTGCAACACTCATAAATTCAAGTACTTTTCCACAAAATATAACCAGGTGTCATAAAGAAATGTTTCGATAAGCAAAATAATCAAAATTTTTACCTCGGCCAAATATCCTTTGACACTCTGATCACTGTAATTTCGTTTTATGATTTGATGCTTTACAAGGTCAGAATTGCAAACTGCGACGCAGATTCCCAGGATCATTGTGAAAATAAACTTTATCTGCAAAATGTAATGAATAAATATTTTTTAAAAAACCACACATGGTTAAGTAGTTGTAAGTTTATCAAATAGTAGTAAAATAAAGATAAAATTCAACAAAATGAGAGATAGTCCTTACTGCTAGCAGTGGTAAAGTAATCGATAAAATGCAATGTACTGTGAGACTTACTTTGAGGTTATACATTTTCGCGTATTTATTTTCAAATTTCTCTGTCTCTTCTTCAGTAAATTTTTTGGCATATAACGGAAGGTTTGTATTTTGCAAAGAGTGAACTCACACTGGCAAAACATTATATAAGCAATACTGGAAACATAGAAAATTTCATGGACATGCGCAGATCATAAAGGGTTAAGGTCTTTCGGAATTCATTTGCAAGTTTTTAAAAAGAGCCAATGTTTTCACTTTTGTTTTTGCCTAAAAATAGCTATGAAATAAAAGTAAGTTCAATTCAATGTTTTGATTATTTTACTTTTTATAATAGTACTTGAAGATTTAGTAACCTTATGAAATTGTTGGGAACGATCTTCACTATTCAAATTTTTAAACGAAGGAAAAATATTGTAAACTTCGATATTTTACAATTAACAAGTACAGAATCTAACGATCTGAATAGTAACGTGTGATTCAATCTGAATTATATTTTATTTTTTATTTACAATTGAAAACTATGAACATCAACGTGTCTCTAGCAATGAGAAAATTCAAGAATCATAAAATGTGTGCATAATTTATTTTTCTAGAGTTATGGGCTTATATCGATCGTATAATTCACATAATCGAGATTGAATAACGTTTTGAAATTTCTATTTGTTATGTTCTCGCATTGATGCACAATTCATAAATTTCCATCATTCTGCAAGATTGTCTCGCTTCATCTTATAATTGGTACTTTCTATCAAACTTTTTACATTGTGAAACGAGATGAATCACAACATTGATCAATTCCACACTCAAAAGTACCCATTTTATTACAAACACTTTCACAGGGACGAATTGTTAGTGCCCCTGGTAGTCTATGTTCTTCATCACCGGTGAACATAAAGATTGCCATGATTTAGGGGCCACGAGGAATTTTCACAATCCTTGACTCTTTTGCAATTATTGATGTATAATATATTCATAGATTCTTTGTTTCAAAATGAGCGTTTTTTTAAAATCAAGGTAAAGCGATTCTAAATGTTAACAGTCCTCGATAATATTTTTAAAACTGCAATGAACCGAAATTTCCAAGATTTATTTTATTAGATTTTTATATAATATAAAATTTATACAATATAATTATTTCTAAATAATTTAATGTATTATATTTAATTATTTAAAAGGGGAAAATTCTTTATCTGGTTGTAAAACAAATACAGTTCCAAGAAAAAATGAATATCGCGAATCCTAGATCATCAAACCAATGAATCAGACATTTACAACTTGACTGATTGCCAACTGAATGTACAAAGTTAAAAACAGAAAACTGAAAACGAACTGTACAAAAAAAAAAATAATAATAAAAACGTTTTAATAATTTTTCAAAGTCTTTAATTCGAAACCAAAACTCATTTACATTAAAATTTGAATCTTGAAGCATAAAACGCAATTTTCCAATTATCAGTCATAGTCGTTAGGCTACCCAGTAAACCTGTGAGCTCGCAGGGTACTCGCGGCGAGCGTGAAAATCAAACTCGCTGCGACTTCGCAGCGTTTTCATTATTTCTGCCCCTTTTCGAACACGCCGCGAACTCGCCAGCGAGCTCGCAGACTACTCGCCACGAGCTCACGGAGAACTTCCAGTCGTTGATAAATATTAATATATATTTCAAGAAAATAAAAAGATAATTCATTATTTACAGTAAAAAGTAATCACAATGAAGCTGTAAAACAATTATTTATTAAAAAAAAAAATTTCTCCCGGGTGGGAATCGATCCCGTGTTCTGAGGAGTGGAACGCCGAAAAGTATCATATTAATTAACATGAGACATGCACTTGATTTAAGTATTCTACACAAAACTTGAAACATGAGAAAAAAACCAGCAGCCATCTGGTGAGCGCTTGGGGAAAGCGCGCGAATTTTCAAAATTCGAATATAAAGTAATTCAAATTTTGAAAATTCGCGCGCTCTCCTCAAGCGCTCACCAGATGGCTGCTAGTTTTTTTCCTCATGGGTAAGAATTTCTCAAGTGGGCCACCTAAAAACCTTTGGGACTAGTTTTTTTTTCAAAATGCACTTTTCGGGTAGGGTTTGTACATAAAAATCGATGTGCCAAAGGATTTTGCTGAAAAAAATTTTTTTTTATTTATATTAACCAACAAAGTTTTTGAATAGTTTTTTTTCTTAAATTCATATTTTCTGCAATTATTAACTGATTTAAAAAATTTTACTACCAGTCGATTCGCCAGCTTTTCTAGTTTCAGAAAAAAAATTTTTTAATTTTTTTAACGAATTTTCATATATTCTGTATGTAATTGTTTATAAACATTTATTGAAAAATTGAGTTCTCAATCGAATCTCAAAACGAAAAAAAAACTCTATGTGTAAAAAAAGGTAATAAATAATATGACGTTTAAAAAAAAAATGGATCGCTTTTCAGAGTAGCGTTATAAAAATGTTAATAGTGTCGCGTATGGCACTAATGAGCGAGGAATAGCGGATCGTCGCGCGGAAGATCTTGACGGTAATTTTTCGAAGTGTATCATTTCAAATAAAATCGTTCTTCTTAAAGTGAAGTTCAATGGGTCTGAAAGAATAACAAAAAACATTTTTTTTTAACAATAAAATATTTTATTAACTTTCATGAATATTATTTCATTGAAGTTCTGTAATGACAAAACCTTCGTAGTATTATTATCATACGTAGAAAACTTGTTCTTCATTTCAAATCAATTATACATACAAGTATCCTGAATGAATAACCTACACACCTATTTTTGAGTAAATGTTCGTCGTAAGTTATCAAAGAC
The DNA here is from genome assembly GCA_028476575.1 of Platygaster robiniae. NCBI lineage: Eukaryota > Metazoa > Arthropoda > Insecta > Hymenoptera > Platygastridae > Platygaster > Platygaster robiniae. The sequence continues at coordinate 28,432,843 of CM052020.1, read as the reverse complement.
GATATTTTCTTGCATCGAATACTTTGTTTGTTCTTTACGGGTTCGAAAAAATGGTACTGTCGCGTATTTTTGATTTGAACCGCTTTTTCGTAACGCGATTCTAAAGATTTTTGTTCTTTTTCATGTTCCTCCAGAGTGCAAAAGTCGAAAGAAACTTTTTCAAAAAAACCGATTGCCCAGTCGTACAGGTTTCTGGGCGTGACGATCTGGTCATGAATCGGACGTTGCAAGCTAACGCGGTAAGCATTTCTTTTGACTGTTGCACCAATCACATGCCAACCGTCACATGCGCCCTTGCCATGAGACGTTGCAAAGAAATTCCATTCTATATGAATTCGAGAAGATTTCATGAGTGAAACAATATTGATAAAGTTGAACTTATTTTTATATTGAGCGCCTGAACCATCTGAGAAAAAGCACAGCTTTTTTACATTTTGTTTCCCATGAATTTTCAGTAAAAAGTCGATCATTTTTTTATTAAACAAATTGACCGCTGTTGAATCATGTTTTTTACTTTCAGAAATGATAACGAAATTGTGGTGCAATATTTCGTTATCTTTTTTGAAATAAATCACATATGGATGTATGGTCACTTGTTCGTTTGACCAATGAAATGACTGGATCGCATCTTGAACAACAAAACTAAAATTCTCAGAAAAATCAAGAGTCACGATGAACTGCTTTTCTTGGAGATTTTTTTTCATGTTGTCAAGATACTCCGACTGTTCTCTCGCGATAAAATCATGCTTCAAAAGCTGCGGAAGTTCCTTTTCAAGTCCATCCAAAAAGTCCGATTTTTCTTGGCTCAGCGACTGCAGTTCACATCTGTAATGAAAAAAGTATTGTACAAAGATTAGAAAAACGATAATATGATAAAAAATTATTGTAAATCGATACTTTTGTGATCATTGTAATGAGTATAAGAGTGATCGATAGAATTATTATCAGAGAGTGAAAATTGCTAGTTCTTAAAAGAACTGTTCTCTTAAGAACAGTTCTGAGAGTTTTTTTAAAAAAACAAGCCTTGATTTCGTAAAAATTTGTAATTTTTACCTGTCTGTGCTCGTCCATGCCTTGAATTGAATTTTTTCGACATCGTTGACATCGAGGAGATGGGAAAAGTTCTTGATAATTTTCGTAACGCCGGGGCAGTTCTTGCATTCGAGTAGAAAACACGCAGTTGTCGATTTTTCGCATAACATGCTATCTAAAACATCACAGACCTCGTGATCACTTTTGGCACCACATTTTTTCAAACAGTCGTTTACGCCGATGAATTTCAGTTTCATGTTCTGATGAATTTGGCAAACGCACACATTGTGGAATCCACTTTGTCCGACAGGTATGCACCAACGAGGACGGAGCTTCGTGAACGCAGATAAACTGATTTTCAAGTCAGGAAATTCAACAGAAAATTTTTCGTACAGCTCATTGATGTTCAAAAGTAATAGTGGCTTCTGAATTTGTTTACTTGCACCACCATTCAGGACAATTTTCACGTAATCTTTTTTACCAGGCATTACACGACTAAATTTGTCAGATGTGTAAAAATTTTCGATTTTCTGTAGCACATCGATCGCTAATGAGTGTCCCTTTTTTTTATCAGGGCAAGATCCGTAGCCGGAAGAGTCTCGTAATTTTTTCGCATTCCGAGCTGCTCGTTGAGAAACGTTCAACTCTCTATGAATTTTTCGTACCCTCCAGTCTCGTGGCACAGTAGTGAGGATCCGCATTTTTTCATCTCTTGAAGTTGCAACTGATAAGGCAGCCTTGACATCTTTTATCCACGCATTGGACACTGAGCTCGAATTTTGAGGTTTATCTTGGAAATCAGATGTTTTTCGACGCTTTTTTCCAGCCTCGTTCTCATCACCAGTTTCATTTCGTTTTCGATTTTCCGACTCAAAATCTGAAGACGAGTCGTTGGTTTCAGAATCAGAGGTTGATTCACTCTGTACAGCCAATTTTTCACTTATTTCTTCACTTTCCGGACATTGAAAAGAAGGCCGCGTTGGAAAAGAATTCGTTGAAGAAATTTGTCGTCTGCACGTATCACATATGTATTTTCCGACTAAATTAGAAAAAACTTCACTCCAATTTGAATTAACCAGTTTAATGTTTTTTCCGACGCACTTATGCTTTTTTTTATTAAGCGGGTTGCAACAATGATTACTTCGCATTTCGTACTTGAATGAGCTCGAGTTTTCAAAATAAAAAAAAAAGATTTTATTAGTAATGGATTTGAAACAAATGACTGCTCTCCGTTCTAGTTCCACGACAAATGAGTTTTGTCTAAGAAAAATGTGAAACGAAACTTCGGCTTCCAATTTCTTATCAGACTACTTTTTTTGATATTTTCCCCTGGGATTAATAATAATCAATCAATGGGAAAAACTGTCTTGGAAAAAGACTAAAGAATCTATTAATGATTTTTAAATTTATCAAGCTAGACATTTTTGGCAGGAATAAATCAACAAGATACGCAGCGTTGAGGACTAAGCGCGACGATCCGCTATTCCTCGCTCATTAGTGCCATGCGCGACACTATTAACATTTTTATAACGCTACTCTGAAAAGCGATCCATTTTTTTTTTAAACGTCATATTATTTATTACCTTTTTTTACACATAGAGTTTTTTTTTCGTTTTGAGATTCGATTGAGAACTCAATTTTTCAATAAATGTTTATAAACAATTACATACAGAATATATGAAAATTCGTTAAAAAAATTAAAAAATTTTTTTTCTGAAACTAGAAAAGCTGGCGAATCGACTGGTAGTAAAATTTTTTAAATAGGTTAATAATTGCAGAAAATATGAATTTAAGAAAAAAAACTATTCAAAAACTTTGTTGGTTAATATAAATAAAAAAAAATTTTTTTCAGCAAAATCCTTTGGCACATCGATTTTTATGTACAAACCCTACCCGAAAAGTGCATTTTGAAAAAAAAACTAGTCCCAAAGGTTTTTAGGTGGCCCACTTGAGAAATTCTTACCCTCATGTTTCAAGTTTTGTGTAGAATGCTTAAATCAAGTGCATGTCTCATATTAATGAATATAATACTTTTTGACGATCAACTCCGCAGAACACGGGATCGATTCCCACGTGGGAGAAATTTTTTTATTTATTAAATAATCGTTTTACAGCTTCATTGTGATTACTTTTTACTGTAAATAATGAAACATCGTTTTATTTTCCTGAAATATACATTAATAATTATCACCGACGGAAGTACTCTGTGAGCTCATTAGGGTTGTCGATATTCTTCAAAAATATCGGATATCGATATTATCGATATCCTTAAAAATATCAAATATCGTAACCGATATTTAGGGTTAAAAAAATCGATATTCGATATATCGTCCAAAAAAAGTTTATTTTGAATAATGAATAAAAATTAAAACTTTTTTTCAAAAAATCATTTTATTTTTAATTCATATTGAAATCTTAATTCAAATTTTGAATGAAAATTGAAAAATATGGCATGAAAAGCATTAGTTTGGAAATTTTGACAGTTTTACCTTTTCAATTTACAAAAATATATCAAAAAAATATTTAAATATCTACTGTTTGTAGCAAATGTGATGTTTATTGATTTGAGTGATATCTGATATCGATATTGCAAACGAAATATCGAATATCGATAATATCGGACTGAAAAATATGGGCCGATATTATTGATATTTCATATGAAAAATATCGATATAATATCAACAACCCTAGAGCTCGTGGCGAGTAGTCTGCGAGCTCGCTGGCGAGTTCGCGGCGTGTTCGAAAAGGGGCGGAAATAATGAAAACGCTGCGAGCTTACAGGTTCACTGGGTACAAGCAAATTGATGTAGTATTTTTTAGTACTTAATGATGTTTTTGTAGATTTTTAGTATTTCTATCAACTGCGTTGTAGATTGCTATAACCCAAACCTGTATAAAAATGAATGTTTTAAAGAAATTTAGTATTTTTATATATTAAAGAAAAACAAAAAAAATACAGAGATTTTTAGTGTTTTATTGATTTAGGAATTTTCATACTCCTCGCAACTCAGAAGATTTTGTAGTAATTTATAGAGATTTTACTGATTTCAAGTATTTTTCTGGATAGCTATATGGATTCCCAGAATATTATGCTACACTGTTACAAATTTTCTTAAATTTCATACACTTTTTATTCAAAATGTATTAAAAGTACTTCAAATTTCATAAGCCAACTCTACGAAATGTATATTAGATACACATGTTCTGAAAGTGTATGATTTAAGGATACCTACTTGAGTTTAATACTCTTTCCATAGATTCTGTATTAAAATGTACCTGAAATTTCATAAACTTGATATTTGAAACATAAGTATGATACACATACTTTAAATGTGTATAAATTCGAGACACTTATTGGAGTAAAATACATTTTTCACGCAAGTTGGTTACTATACTTGTGCTCGCTAGGTGGCTACACCAAATTTTTTCTCAAATGCGAATTATTGTGGAAGTCCTTCAAATAGGAGTGGATACCATATAAATATTAAGGTGAAAGTGGGTGAAGAACCTGATGGATGAAATATCACATGCAAAAAATGCGAAAAAATTATTTATTTTTGAAAGTGTTTTATTCAGCTGAAATTCAAAAATACGAATAACTGAAATAAATAGAAGGGAAATTTAATTTGAGAATGTTTTCTGTAAATCTTTTCTCAAAACTAAAATTTTTTGTATTAGAATTTTAACAGAAAAAATTTGGTGTCGACATGGTTTGTTGGGATGTAAGGCAAATTACACATTACTTGTATTAAATTTAATCCAAACATTTTTGTATGATTTTAGTACATCAGTGCATTAATACAAATCTGACTATTAATTTCTTGAATAAATTTAAACACACATGATATATAAAATATAAGGCACCCGTATATCAAAGTAATGTAAGCGTGTATATATTTTGTACATTTTTAATGCATTATTAATAAAGGCGTTGTATTAAATTTAAGTCAAAAATTTCTAAGTGTACATTTTCAGTAAATCTGGACTCCAGCCTTTCCAGTCACTCGACTGCCCGGCGTTATGACTTGCAATAGCGGTATATTGTAATGTTTGTAATGAAGACTTTGCATAAATCTTAATTATTCCAGAAATACCACCCTCTTCCTTCTCTGGCTTTTGTTATGATAATTATATTTTCAGTATTATCGTTATTACAATTTTCTTAATGCAAAATTAAGAAGTACCTCCTGATTCCTCTTTTCCTTTTCCTGTAATCGTAGTAATGAATACAATTTTTTTTTTTGCAGCGGTCTAAAAAGGAGGATAAAAAATACTACTCTTAGTGTGCCCAATTGAGTTGAATACATATTTGTAAAGATTATACTTGCGTCTATTTGAGCCTAGGAAGAAGTTTTTAATAATCAATATTTGTCTATTTGAGGTGAAGAGAGATTTGTTAACAGTTACATTACCTCTACTCGGAAGGATGATTTATTTGTCAATAGTAAAAATTTCTACCTTTAGGTTAGAGAAAGATTTTACAACATCTACCATCCATTTGTTAGTTATTAAAGAAAAAGCATCAACAGTAATTAATCGTTCATTGGACACAAGGAAAGACTTTTTTACTATTAACATTCTCCCAGTTGGGGTAAAAAAAGATTTGTTAACAGTTAATTAATTATGACTTTGCTTAAAAAAATCACTCAAATGAACGGCTTCTTTGATGGTAACAAAGATTTATTTGATTTTATGGAAATAATAGATTTGTAAGCAGTTAACCAATTTTTGAAACTACGAATAAACCTTTTTTTCAATGCGAGAGGTGATATAATTCCATTCCTACCGAGGGTAACGGCTGCAATCGTTTCTTTCAACTGTTTCAGGATTTTCATATTTAATGTTCTAAGATTCAAAATGTGCTCATTAATTATTAGCTCAATTTCCAAACGTATAATTTAACAAACGCCCAGTTTAAAATATACGACACGCCATATAACAAACCACGTTTTTGCGAGAATTTTGGTTACCCAATAACTGTTTCAGGATCTCAGATTTTTTGTCAATTTCTTGAAGTTCTTCTTTCATTGATTTCAAGCTTTGCTCACAATTAAAAAATGATGAGATTTAGTCTTTTTAAATAGGAGCTTGAATTCTGTTGCGAAATAATTCGATCAGGTGATAATGGTTAGTCAAAATCATTTTCCCCTTTTGCATATGAGTGATATTGACATGTGTCATTAAAATCAAGACGGAGGTTGTCATAAAAACAGATCCTTTGTTATGATAAAAAATGCCACTTGATGTTTCGATTGGGGTATTGGTGAATTCAGGATTTTCGCCAAGAATGATGGAAATTTCGGACAGGATGAGGAAGAGTATCGTCCGAATCTTCATATAAAGAAAAATAACGTCTCAAAAGATTAGTATATCTCTTTTTTATCTTACTGATTAACAATTCTACTGTTTGATTTTTGAAAACTTTGGTAACTGTGAATGGTCCTTTAGTTTAGGCAGAAGTTTTTTTTATTTTCCAATGATTGTTGAACGATTCTCAATTTATCGTAATTTTCTTTACTTTTCAATTTAGCAGAAATTATGTTGTCTCGAGCAATGTCAAACGAGGAATTTAATCTGTGTTGAAGTGACTTAAGATAATCATCATGATTATATTGTATTTTCGGTTCTCGCGTAATAGAAGATGGTAGTTACGCTTTTTTTCCGAAAATCAGTTCGTATAAGGTGTATATCCTGTTGATTTATGTATAGAAGTGCTGTAACGAAACATTGAAAGCTCTACATATTCATCCCAGTCATGCTGGTTTGGCTTTATGTAGTGCTTGAGATAATCCATAAGTGTCAGATAGGATCGTGCAAGGGCTCCGTTTGTTTCAGGCCTATATGGTCATAACGTATTTAGACGACAAACTAAAAAATAAATTTGATTAATAAACTAAAAAATATAGTTATTTTCTAAGATGCAGGAAAAACTTTTTTTATTGCATCATCTTGACACAAACATGAAACAATCATGTGTCAAAGAATTCGTTAAAATATAATTTTTTATTCATGAGATGTGCGCGAATTGGTATATAACAACCCTAGTTTGAGGGGTTGAAACTTCGCTTTAAACTATGTTAGAGCACAATAAAAAAATACGTATCACTTACATTTTGGTCAACTTTAATATATCCAAAAAGCTAAGCAATCGGAATATTCAACCTGGGAGCCTTTTCCTTGTAATTGAGTCGTCAAAAAATGTAACAATGAATAATATTACTGCAAAATTCAATTTTTGATGCAAACATAAACTTTAAACATAAAGATTCTGCGTCTATTACAAAATTATAACAAAATCATGAAGTTACATTGATTTTTTTAAGAATCTAATTCCTTACTATTCCCTAACTCTTCTTTTTTCAATCAAAAGGAAGGAATGCCAAACTATTCCCTGCTATTCCTTCGTGAATGTTATTAGGGTTGTCACTTAAAAAGAAAAATTTTCTTATTTGTGTGTTAAATCGAAAATGACTATTAATTTTAAATAGCATAAAAATCAGATTTTCAAACATTCTGAGTACATTTATTCAAGTATGTTTTATTAAACTCGAGACACATTTCGAAGCATAAATGATTGTGGAATGATGAGGATGTATCGTTGATGCATTATTGTCAAATCATACTCAAACATATTCAGTCATGATGCTGCAATAATTTCTACCTCTTTGCTACCTATGTATTGATCAGAATTTTACTGATTTCCAGATTTTTGAAAAAATTCAATCAGCGTTTATGTCTATAGTATATGCTGTATTTTTAATATTTTTCATTGTTTTTGTGTTTACGATTTTTTTTATATCGAGCGATTATTTGGTATTTCTGTACTTATTGCTCCAGAAGTCAAAGTTTGAATAAATAATCACCAGAATTTTCAAAGTTTTATTAATTAATTCAATCACTATTTACCAGTATCTTTTCAATTTCTGGTACATTAGGTTTTTTTATATATTTGCGTCGTAAGATTTTGCAGCAGCTTTTAATATTTTCAGTATTTCATAGGTTTTTGTAGAAAAATTCATGAAGTTTTCAGAATCCAATCTTCTTCTTCTACTATATAAAAGTGAAAAGTCAAAACTTTGTTCAGGGTACAAATCTACATTCCACATTCGATCGTCATGAAATTTCGCATACATATTATGCATGCTCCCGGACGTGTCGACGTGATATTCATTAGTTATAATTTTGCATGGTTTTTTTATAATAATTAATCAAAGTTTCCATGTGTAATACATTAAGCAATATGGCGGACTGTATTGACCGTGTTGACAAGCACACTATCGATATATCGATTATTGTTCAGGTACTCTATCGATTGTCCGTGATTTGTAAAATGTAAACAAATGTACAGGAGCAACAGAAATACGTAACATACGTGACAGTCTATGGCGGCTCGGATGGCTCGGTCTCTGTCACTCACCAACACAGCTGCCAACTCGGCTCGGTTGGTGGGTGAATGAGGCGTCGGGGGTGGCCATCTTGGAAGAGAAAACCGGGCCAACCCGACATCAACAACTTCTCAACCGCGTTCGCGAAAACAATTGTTAATTCCTCGAAAATTTTATTAACTACGTGCACTTCTATAACTCTCAAAATTTTACAAAGTATTCCGGAAATTCTTGTCCCTCATTTTTATTGTACCTGAACTTTATTTTATTGTAAATAAAATCTTTTTGACGGAGATATTCGGGAGTTTCGGCATTTGGCGAGCAACCTAATCCCAATCTTGTTTACATCGAATAAAAACAACTACAATTGGTGACCCCGCACGTTCAGTGAACTGAAAAAAAGAACGAGAATTCGACAATGGCCAACAGCAACGACGAGAAGGCTTCCCGGGAACAGGCGCTGTTGCAACAGAACCAGGAACTCACGGAGCGACTCAAGGCTCTCGAGCTCAGGTACGCCAGCCTCATTCCACCCGCCACGGGGAATAACAAATTTCCTAACGCTCAAGGAGGTGAGGCTCACAGTTCTCACTCGAGGATGACGATGGACCACCAGGTCGCAGCGGTGCACCAGGTCAGGGTTCCGCAGTTCTGGAAGGAACACCCAGGGATCTGGTTTGCACAGGTGGAGGCGTCGTTCGCCATTTCTAACGTCACTGCCGATGCAACAAAATTCAGGTATGTGATAATGAACCTTGATCAGGGCGTACTGCCGTTCGTCAGCAACATTATCAATAACCCTCCGCCGGCTGACAAATACAAAGCCCTCAAGGACTGAATAATAAACTCCTTCTCTGAGACGACAGAGGCCAAGTTAAGAAAATTGCTCCGGGGTATCGACGATGCCGATGCGAAACCCTCCCACATGTTACAGCGGATAAAAAACCTGGCGCAGAGCTAGTGCAATAACAACTTATTGAAAACTCTATTTCTTGAGCAACTCCCCAACACAGTGTGAGGAATTTTGGCCATCAGCGAGTCCACAGACCTTAACAAGTTGGCTTTGCCGGCCGACAAAATTCTGGAGGTCACTCAACCTGGTGTCGCAGCAGTCGCAGCGGTGAGCTCGGTCTCGACCTCACACTCCATGCATCATCTACACGATGAACTTGCCGAGTTAAAGAAAATGGTCACGAAACTACAGAAACAGGTGTCCTCTTTAAGTTTCAGGGACCGCTCCAAATCTCGAGACCGCTCCCAATCCCAAGACCGCCACTCTGCCAATCCTGGGACAGGTGACAGGGAAGAAATTTGCTGGTTTCATAGGAAGTTTGGCAAGGACGCCATGAAATGCAAACGGCCTTGCAACTTCACTTCGAAGTCAGAAAACTAGAGGTGCTGTCGTCAAACAAGGCGGCCGACGACAGCAACCATGGGCCCCGACTTCACGTGTTTGACAGCGTCACTGGCAACAAATTCCTAATCGACTCTGGCTCCTCGGTCCTGCCTCGGGCCCTCGTGCACCATCGCCGCCAACCTGCCACCCTGGTCCTGCACGCAGCCAACTCAACAGCCATCAAGACCTACGGCAAGGAGTTGAAAGAAATCAACCTTGGGCTTCGCAGAAGCTTTAGCTGGCCTTTCATTGTCACCGATGTCACTAACCCGATCATCGGTGCAGATTTCATCCGACACTTCGGCCTCCTGATCGACCTGAAATCTCGCAGGCTCTTCGACACGTGCTCGGGACTCTCGACCCCAGGTGAATTTGCTGGACCTAAAGCTCACAGCATCTCTACCATCAACTTCAACAATGGTCCTGGCTCCTCGCACGCACCGGCCTACACTGCACTCCTCGGACAATAACCGTGCCTCAGCTCATACGACGGACGAGCGACAGGCCACACCACGTCGAGCACCACATAGTCACGGAGGGCCCACCAAGCGCAGAGCGATCACGAAAACTCGCCGGACCCAAGGCCGAAGCGGCCAAAAAAGGAATTCAAGCCATGCTGAACCAAGGAGTACTGCGGCCTTCCAAGAGTCCATGGGCCGCCCCACTTCACATGCAGAGCAATAACTCAGGAGAATGGAGACCCTGTGGTGACTACCGTAAGCTAAACGCACAGACTGTGCCCGACCGGTACCCACTACCCCTCATCGAGGACATGTTCCCACTTCTCCAGGGCAAGAAAATCTTCCCAACACTAGATCTCGAGAAGGCCTACCACCAAATCCCAATGGCAGAGAATGACATCCCAAAGACTGCAATAACCACACCATTCGGACTCTATGAGTTCGTGGTTATGCCATTCGGTTTGTGAAATGCCAACTCAGACATTTCAGAGATTTGTAGATAACATTTTTCGTGATTTGAATTTTATCTTTGTATATATAGATGACATAATCATTGCGTCAGCAGATCACAAAGAGCACCTGAAACACCTCAGAATCGTCTTTGACCGCCTTCTCAAGTACGGCCTGACAATCAAGACGTGCAAATGCAGCCTAGGCCAAACGGAAGTCAACTTCTTGGGGTACGTCATCAACGCCGATAGCTTCAAACCTCCCTCTCAGAAAGTGGACGCCATTGTCAACTTCCCGAGACCTCAGGTGGTACACCAGTTCCGACGCTTCCTTGGCATGCTAAACTACTACAGGCGCTGCATTCCACACCTGGCTGACCTTCAGGCACCGCTCACAATCTACCTCAAGGAGTCGCGCAAGAACGACCAGCGCCCCATCGAGTGGACGGAGCAGGCAGAAAAAGCTTTCACGGCTGCAAGAACAGCTTGGCCGCCGTAGCAAATATGAGCTATCCACTGCCCTCAGCTCCTCTAATGCTCATCACCGATGCCTTGAACACAGCCGTCGGGGCCGCCCTTGAACAGCAGTTGAACGGCACTTGGACTCATATAGGATTTTTCTCGAGAAAGCTCAGCGAGACTGAGGCCAGATACAGCACGTATGACCGAGAGCTATTAGCAGTATACCCGGCTATCCGTCATTTTCGTCACCAGCTGGAGTACCGCAAGTTTGTCATCAAGACTGATCACAAGCCGCTGACACATGCCTTTTCGCAGCACCTTGACAGGGCATCACCTCGCCAGCTGAGACACCTGGACTTCATTTCACGATTTTCGACCGAGATTCTCTACATCGAGGGCGAAGAAAATGTTGTAGCTGACGCGCTGTCCCGGATCTGCGCAATCAACATGCCGACAGTCCTCAGCGCACAAGTCATCGCCAGGGAACAGCAACAGGATGGCGAGCTCCAGGACATCTTGCGACAGAAAACCTCCCTCGAGCTTCAATGACTCACTGTTGAGCCCGGTGCAGACATTTTCTGTGACATCGTAAGGGGCACAGTAAGGCCCTACATCCCGAGCAGCCTCCGGAGGCTGGCCTTTGACTCCGTGCACAATCTATCACACCCAAGCATCAGGAACACGTCTCGTGCACTGCGTCAAAAATACGTATGGCCAGGAATCAAGAGCGACGCCTCGAGCTGGCCCAAGAGCTGCCTTGACTGTCAGCGAGCAAAAATTCAGCGGCACAACAAGCAAATACCGCTAGGCATCCCAGTTCCTGACGCACACTTCAATCACATTCACCTGAACATCATCCACATGCCTCCAGTGAACGGCTACAAGTACTGCCTTGCCATCATAGACCGCTTCACTCGCTGGCCAGTCATCTACCCAACCAAGGACATTGTGGTGGACACCATAGTGGCCGAGCTATTCACTCACTGGATCAGCCACTACGGGGCCCCGCTCACAATCACGACTGATCAAGGACCTCAATTTGAGTCCCAAATTTTCAGGGACCTCGCCCGGTTTCTGGGGGCTCAGAGAATTCGTACCTCACCGTACCACCCTGCATCAAAAGGAATGGTAGAGCGCCTCCGCAGGACCTTGAAAGCATCCCTGATGTGTAAACCGCACACTCTCTGGCTCAACTTGCTGCCATCGGTGCTGCTTGGCCTATGCACGACATTGAAAGAAGACCTGCAGGCATCTCCAACCGAGATGCTCTACGGCACTACGCTCAGACTCCCCGGAGAATTTTTCATCCACGGGGATGTCCCGGTGGACCCAAAGAACTTTCTCCAAAAGCACCGGGAAACCATGCGAGATCTGAGAGCTACGCCATCGAGTCACCACAAAAGACCAAGGCTGTTCCGGTGCCAGGGCATAGACGACTGCACACACATTTTCATCAGGTCCGACCACGTCAAAGCGCCACTGGAACCGCCTTATCGTGGACCATACCGAATCACGAAACGCATCTCAGAAAACCTTTACGAGATCGACGTCGACGGCAGGCGGAAATGCATTTCGGTGGAACGACTCAAACTGGCCCACATGAACACTCTTCAGGGCGAGCAGATTGAGCCTGAAAAGCTTGAAACGACGGCCGCACCAGCAGAACCAAAGGACCAAGAGACCACTCCGGCACCAACCACCTTGAGGAAGAGCGTCACATTTGCGGCCCCACGCAAATGCACTGGGGGGGGGGGGGTGGATGTGGCGGCTCGGATGGCTCGGCCTCTGTCACTCACCAACACAGCTGCCAACTCGGCTCGGTTGGTGGGTGAACGAGGCGTCGGGGGTGGCCATCTTGGAAGAGAAAACCAGGCCAACCCGATATCAACAACTTCTCAACCGCGTTCGCGAAAACAATTGTTAATTCCTCGAAAATTTTATTAACTACGTGCACTTCTATAACTCTCAAAATTTTACAAAGTATTTCGGGAATTCTTGTCCCACATTTTTATTGTACCTGAACTTTATTTTATTGTAAATAAAATCTTTTTGACGGAAATATTCGGGAGTTTCGGCATTTGGCGAGCAACCTAACCCCAATCTTGTTTACATCGAATAAAAACAACTACAAATGTATTGATCACCTATTAATTGATAATCTATTGATCATCTATCTATTGTTAAAAAAAAGTGCAATTGTGAAGTGGAATTCTGTTGAATATCGAATTAGAGACTGCCAGCCGTAAGAAAATTAACTTTTTTATACTGTATGTACATTCTTTTTGATATGTTTAGAAACTGTACGGTTTTTTTTTGAAAGTTTTTGTTTTGACAATTTGAAAAAATCGTGATTTTTCGAAAGTTTTTCTGGTTATACTTATGTGTGCTTAAGTTTAACGGCTTTTCCAAAAAACGAATCGAAAAAAGAAAATTGTAACAGTTTTGTTTTTTCAGTGTTTTTTTAAAACTGTAACTGTAACTTAAGTAGCACGCAATGTCATTGGTCAAACAAATAACACGATACATAGTTTCATATGTGTAAAGCAAGGATGTAGTTAGAAATCAATAGAACCTTGAACAACCCATACAAATTTTTTTGTTTTAAATTTTTTATTTTGAAATACGTCGACTTTGGAAAAAAAGAAAATTTTTCCGCGACACTAAAATTTTACTGTGTTTCTTATGGCATTGAACATATTGTAATTTTTGTCATCGACAGCAAATTTTTTCATAAACAATAACTTCCATTTTTCAGGTTGACGACATTCATTAACATCGAATTAATTCGATTTTCCTCTTATTGGCTTAACACATGCTGATTTAGTAAGGGGATGTTGACAATTTAACAAGAAATAAATTTTTTTCAGAAAGTGATTTTTACACCAAATATAAATAATTCGACCAATTATAAGTATGAGGAAATAATTTTTTTTATTGCAACTTTTGTAAATAAAATTGATTGATCGCTTATGATTATTTCATTTTTGAGTCATGAAAAATCATATTGGTGTTATTTATGTTTATTTCACCTTTATGGAATTCTTCACTCCTTATCAGATTAATAGAACTTTCATGAATTTTTTAAATAAAGTAAATAATATGTATCAGAACAATCTTTATCATTTCTAACTATTACTTTTTAACCTATGAAAAATATTATTAACGTAAGCAATTAGGTTGATTACGTGTTAGACGTTAAGATCTTTATTAAGTTCAGTACACTCGAAGGGAAGATTACTGGATCTAAATATTTTTTAAGTTAATTACGAGCCTTTGAAGAGTTTTCTTTAAATAACCTGAGACATGTAATCATATCGACTGAATTTTGTATTTACTGGACTAAATATTCCATTAGGATATCCCTGGTAATCGGGATGCAAAGTTAAACGTCGCCTGAACGTCGCCACTAACGTCGCCTACGAAAATGACCTAAAAAAGCCTTTTCAAACTAAAATATGATATGGAAGAGTTATTTTGTGATATATCAAGAGATATTTAGCAAAAAAAACGAAAGGATTTGCCTTAATTTGTAATTTTGGATAGTTACCCTGGCAACTTTAGGGCGACGCTATAACGTTGCAGTACCGTCTCACTTGCGTCGCACTGTTTAACACGATGAAAAAAAGTTATTCAAGTATAAAATTGAAGGAAACCTTGCTGAATCAGTACATGATACTTTTTGACACCTGTTATATTGAAAAACATGCCTGAAAAATCGTCAATATAGCGTTTTTCAGTCCAATAAACCTCGTGCATCAAATATCGTTGACACGCATGTTTAACGATGCTTTTTAGTATTGTACAGTGATAGAAATACATTTATCAGGTATCAAAATGAATGGGAAAGTATTTTCATTTCCATTTCACATCATCATTCACGTTGAATTCATTATTTGAGGGGTCTACAGAGGCGTTAAAGTATTTCATTTTTTTTGGCCCAACCTATATTTCTTTCAAATTGAGAACTGCTGTCATCTGGTCAGCCAATCAGCGGATGGAGCCTTAGAGTTAGGAATGGGAATACCATACCTATCTCTCTCGCGCCCAAACGGTCACGTCTGTGAGTTAGAAAAAGACAGGTATGTTATTTTCCCACCTCCACTTAGAGTCGTCTGCTTTGCCGATGCCAAGCGTATGAACTTGGCGGGGATAATTCAAAATTCAAATATGTACTTCCCTTGAAGGATTTAATGAAATTGTTCTGTATTTCTGTACGGAAATGTGTACCTAACTACACAATTTTTTCAACTGTGCTGACAGTTCTTGTTTCGTGGATTCCGCGGGGTGTAAATTATATAACGTCAAAATGCAGACCAATAAAAAAATAAAGTTTGTTCACCAAGATCGGCACGGAATCTACAATTATGAAAGCATCCCTGATGGGCGCGAGAAGACTCTAAAAAGTCTTCGAAAGTCTTCTAAGGTCTTTTGCCGAAAAAGACTATTTTCGAATAGATTACATACTGCTTATTATGTGGGATGTCACTTACATGGCCCGAGAGTACTATTTCTTCATAAAACTATTATTTTTCAACCAAAAATTTACAATCATAAATAAATAAGTTTCAATCTCTTTCACCATGGTAATGCAGAAATCTTAAACTTGATCTTGAGTTTTTCTGTTACCCGGACGTTGCAGGTATTCTCGTCCCGTCGGTAAGCGAAAAACCAATAGGGGCAATAGGCGGCGCTTTTTTGGGCATAAATGCGTTTAGCCGCTGTATGTGCCCCGTTCCGGGCCCCAACAGTCCCTAAGCCCGGAGGGCGTGCCTGGGGCAACTGTTACAGTGAATGGAGGCGGTCCTAAATCTTGTTATAGATATAGCTTTCTTTGCTTGGCTAACAGAAATTCACTTCAAGCTTATCTAGACTCGACTCATCCGCACAATAAAGTTGATGAAATAATGTAGCACGGCTGTGCTGAAAGCTATTCAGTTTATGTTTAAAATAAATCATAATGAAATTACTTGAGAGTTGATGATTTTTTAAGGATCGACACTTTCTTGTGAATATCGATTGAAGTCAACATATCTGTATACACCATATTTAATATAACAATATTTAGAAGCTTCTGAACAGTTCTACCAATGTTTTTGCTTCATTGAAAGTTGTGATAATGAAGTTGAAATAACAACTATTTTAATACGAAAATAAGAAAGATACGATTCAACTTGGAATACCAACATTATCTTTGCCAAGAAAATAGAAATGATATATTACTTCTGTTTCAATTTATAAGATTTAAATTAAATTTTATTGAAAACTGTAACTTGATTTCTAGTAAGAATAATTACTGAATCAATACAAGAAATATGTAAATGAATTAATTTTTTTATAAATTAAACTTGATGCCAACTCATCAGCGATCTGATCGGACTTGTATGTGTTAAGTCTAAATGTTATACTTTTATTCCGATTTGATGGTTCTTCTACATTCAATGCATCTCTGGTGGAAAATGAAAAATTTGAACTTCATCTAGAAGTCGAGTTGCAGGGTTTGAGTTAAAAATGTTTTCATCACTATAGAAGAAAATGCGATTTTCCCAACGGGTAAAAAAGTTGAAAATCGCACTTTTATTCACTAGTGATGAAAAATATAGTCCTCAACTTGTGCAGAATGGCTTTTTTATCGAATATGATCGCAAAACTCGCCTTTGGCTCGTCTAACAAACTTCATATATTCGCTGAAAAATATCAATCTGCATTCGTTAAGAAATATACTATTTTGGATTCGTATTTATAGAATTCACATGCAATTCTACTAAGATACATATCCAACGAGATGATTGGTTGGAATGCATATTGAATTTTGCGTGAAACAAAATTTCTTGTTGAATGTTTCACAAGATTTTCAGTAAAAAAATTTCTGTAAAAAAATTTGTGGAATTTTTTCCATACATGTATCGAAAATATTAATCAATACACGCATGGAAATTTTCCTATCGCTTAAGTTCCGTAATCGAACTTGAACTTTTATGTACATAGTATGAAAAAAAGTAGATTAGTGATAGAATCCAATACGCGTATAGGAAATTTTCCATATAATTTAGGAAAATGTCCAATACATATGCACGGGAATATTACAATTTTTTTCGCAATGTCTTTTTCATAAAGACCATTGAAGCATTTCTACTGTTTATTTTCACAATATTATTCATGTTCTTAATTATTCAAGTAGCTTATTACGAGATATTCAGATTTTCGAAGTTGAATGAAAATACAGTTGACTTGAATAGAACAGCTGCATATATGTTTCAAAGTTTTTAGTTGAAGCGCTCATTTTGCGTAATCAGCACACAATAGTTACATGATTCTCGTGACGAATAATTTTACACGGTTAAAGTTGCTTTGGAAACAAACGATCTTTGTTTCTCGAAAATAAAATGATTACATCGAATTCTTTTATATATAAAAAACTTGTAAACTTGCGTCAAAAATTCGTATTTGTTCTCTTACAAGTTGCTATTAAAAGAATTTAATTCTTTCTCTTAATGGAAGTGCTTCAACAATACATTTTTGCGGAATAGTTGTGAAAAACGAGAATACATTCCGTCCACGTTTGATTATATGTTTCTAGTGGTTTTGCCACAAGTTGATTTCTTGAAATTCCAAGAATATGTCTTTACTGTCAAACATTTTGGAATCAATTTTAATGAACATCCTGCAATGTTTAGTTATATAGACATAATAATAAAAATTTGTTGTGAGAGTTACTTGAATTTCATAAACTTTCCGAAATTAAAATGAACTGGATTATGTAATTTCATGATACTTGTATATCAGAACGTATTATAATTTTCGAATTCCCAATCTCTCCTCGCAAATTCGTATGCTTCAGAAAATGACAGTTCGCTCACCTCGTAATATTGAAAAGAGAAAGGAAGTTTCGTGGAGAACTCGTTTCGCATGGCCGGTGAATTTTGAAAAATGATCTACAACCGGAAAAGGGTCTCTTTTGTTAGACAATGTTTTAAAAACAAACATCTATCAGGCGAAACGTGCATAAGGAAAGTTTAAACTTTCATTTTCGAATTCGATGCATCCGCTCTTTCAACAATATTATCAGTTTTTCCTATATTTTGAATTTGTAAATTATTTCACGAGAAATTATGGTATAAAAATTTCATTTCTTCCAGACTTCGAATTACAGAAAGGATAGTTTACAGAAAAATAATAGCATCTTCGTTTTTTGAAAAAATTATCTTTTTTTTTAATACATAGTTTAAAAACGAAAAAAATATCTCTCTCATGCTCTGTTAATTTCCATAAAGTAAAGAATCATTTCTTGATCAAACAGAGCAAAGTTAGAAGTTCTCTCCTCAGAATGAAATGAAATTTTTACAAAAATGAAATAGAATGCACTTTGAAATGTACTGTCCCTATCAGAGTATTACATCAATTAAACGAGTCTATTATAGATATTATCTGTATCTATCTATTGATAAAATTGTACGTATTTGATGTTTTAAATTAAACGTGTAGGTATGAATAATGAAAATTAATTCAAAACTCTTAAAATACAAGGGCTTGAAAATCATAATTTTGTCGTCAAAAACCATATGATTTGCTACTTTATAGTGTTTTTTAAGCCTTTGTACATGCTTTCAGTTTCAATTACTGCGGAGAAAATAAAATATCCTTTCAACTTTTTCTCAGCAGTAATTAACACGTTTAATACATCTGATCTTCTGAATGGAGGAATTCAACTTCAAGGTGCATGCTATTTTATTTTCGCGAAGAATTTTCAACAAATGTATTCATCTGTAATCCGGAAAATATCGGCTGACCATGTTGCTTACGAAACTGGCAATAAAGAAAGAGTAAGAAAGGTATTCAAATTCTCTCAAAAGATAGAAAAATAAATATGTCGAAAAATATAATAACAATCTTGCGCGAAAAAGTATGGAACTAAGTGACGAAAAATTGAAACTTGACTGGAAAAAAGTGTTATGTTCCAACCAAATTAAATAAATGCTCCAACTGATTTCAATAATATAAGTATAATTTCAAGATCCTCTAATACAGAAAATACTTTTTACTACAGACAATTTTTCTCTTCTTCTTCAACTCCCACACTGTGAGTCTATATATATATCCATGTTCGCAGTGATAAAGATTTACAATCATACAGTGATTCGACAAAAAATAGAGTCGTTACGATGATAAAAGTAAAAATTTAGAATTGCACAATCATTCAGCAAAAAAAATAGAATCGTTATGATGATAAAAGTAAAAATCTAAAATTGCGCAATCATTCAGCAAAAAAATAGAGTCATTATGATGATAAAAGTAAAAATCTAAAATTGCATAATCATTCAGCAAAAAATAGAGTCATTACGATGATAAAAGTAAAAATGTATAATAGCACAATAATTCAGCAAAAAGTCATTTCGATGATAAATCGTCGAAAACAGAATCATTAAGACGGTAATTGTAATCTATTAGTAAAAGTACAAAAAATGAATCTTGTGACAAAATTAGTTATACAACAAAAGAAGCTTATGTAATGTGATTCGATTTTGATTACTATTTTTTTGTATTTGCTTTGAGTTGAAGATTATCAATAAATGATGCGATAAGAAATACGGTAAATATATATTGAAATACGGTAAAGTAGCCTCAACATAAATCAATCAGGTATATTCTTGGTAAACGCAAGAATTTCGCTTAATATTCTAACACACGCAAATAAAAAAAAAGCGGAAAACGAAAAAAACATAATTTTTTCAAAAAACGAAGAAACAAGTATTTTCCTGTAAACTATCCTTTCTTTAATCCGAAGTCTGGAAGAAATGAAATTATTGTATCATAATTTCTCGTGAAGTAATTTACAAATTCAAAATATAGGGAAATCTGATAATATTGTAGAAATGTGGGAAAAGAGCAGATGTATCGAATTCGAAAACTTATCTAATGCACGTTTCGCTTGATAGATGTTTGTTTCTAAAACATCGCCTAACATAAGAGACCCTTTTCCGATTGTAGATCATTTTTCAAAATTCACCGGCCATGCGAAACGAGTTCTCCACGAAAATTCCCTTCTCTTTTCAATATTACGAGGCGAGCGAACTGTCATTGTCTGACGCATACGAAGGCATGGGGAATCCGGAAGTTGCGAGGTGGGAGTCAGGGGAGACTGGGATATCGTGTATGTATATATGTATAACTACAGTAGATCGTGCTCCGAAATCTATAATAACATCACTGATTCCCATGATGTGTGAATTCCAATATTCTCTATTATATCCATGCCTGCAGATATCTGAAAAAACTTATATAACGAGTTTGAAATTCCAAATATGTATATTAACACTGTGAATTAATGAAGTTCCTGAAATAAGAAATATAGAATGTATCACAGTAGGAATTTCTGGTAATATAATTTTCAAAATATTGGCATTCGAAGTACGAAATTTCTGTGGGTATATATTTTCAAAATTTTTAAAACCTTCTATGAAGGGCAATATTTTATCAGTTTCAACTTAATAGTATCTAATGGAACTCGCACGGAGCTCTGATGCGTGCCAATGAAATGAATTCATGACTGAAATATGTCTCATAATATTCTTTGAAAATTGATTGCTAAATTTCTACCGATGTAATTGATAAAATAAGTACCAAAGTTAATTTTTGCACTTTGAAAAAATCGAAATACACGAATAAAAGAGTTCAAACTTGTGAAAAAAATCCCCTATAGGTATAATCAGGATATTAAGTGTGATTTCAATTGTCAAGAATGCCAAGTGTTGTGATCAATTCCATTCTGTTCAAATGATGAAAAAATTAAAATCAATTAGTTGGCAGATCATCAACCTACTCTGACTATTTAAAAAAAAGTTTTCGAAACACTCTAAAGTTAAATTTTGGAATAAAATATTTTTCCGTCCCGATAGTGTGACAGTGGACACTCATTAGAATGGCTGTAAATTACGTGCTGCAAGGAGTTTTGCTCGCAACGTAAAAAACTCAGAGAACGAGCGTACAAAAAATGTACATAACTATATTTATGTATATGTATATAGACGAAACATATATTAACCAGCGTTGTGGAAGCGGAGCACGATGGAAAAAAATATGAAGGTACACCTCCAGAAGCCACATCAAACCCAGATAAGCCGTGAGCGACAACACCTGCTGCGTGAAAGATCGAGATTCATTATACACAATGATGATTGTAGGGCTAGTTTTTTTCGTTTACAGCTTTCCGGAAACGAAAATGTGAGTAATGCATTACGTGACATCATAAAGTTACGATGGCGTTAGTTGGTTTTTGAAAATGCTCTTAAATGAACGATTAGGGAGACATAAACTTAAATCTTATACAGCTTTTTCATAAGAGATAACAAAATGTATATTGTCATAGCTGTCAAAGCTGAAAATGAAATAGGCATTGTACATTTAGTCGCTTAATACTGTGTGACTGGTAAAAATAAAAATAAATTATTCTGATTCGAATACGTTTCCGTGGAATCAGCAGCGGAAAAAAGTAATAATCTTCCTTATCGTGAACTGAGAGGAACAACAGATAAATGGACGTTTAGTCATTTCATAAGCATAAATTATATTTCGTAGTCCATATGATGGAATAATATGACTCTGTTTTCAACCACATGAAAAACGTTACGGTTCTTGTTTTGTAGCTCCGCACTGCGTACAGCGCGTGAGCGTGGTGACATGTTTTAAATGCGACCATGCGCGTGGCTGTAATAATAATATGCTCAAGTATGCATAGGAAAGTAGCATTTGATTTCTTTGAAAATCAACATTTTTGCCGCCCGTTGTTTGCGTAGCGCATAAGACTAATTTTTAGCTGACCTTTCGATGATTATTTAGAAACAGAATCAATAGCGATATCTGAAATTGCGAGTGACATTATTCATTATGTTATTCATATTTAACATTTCAATTTTTAGCGAAAACATTACTTGAAGTGCAGTATTTTTTGGCTATTTTTAAGAAAAAATGTCTAGTTGATTTGTTCGGACACGCGTATCGTAGAGATTTTGGGACATTTTTTATGACGGCCATTCGTAATTTTTTGACCTTCAACGCACATTTTGAATGTTACAATCACACTATCCCGAGTCTTACTTATTTTCATGTTGATTCTAAATTTGGCGTTTTAGCATGTCTCGTAACATGCGAATAAGTGAACATAGAGTTACTGGTATCGAAATTTGACGATGAAGAAGTACGGGTCACTGCACGGGCTCTTGAAAAAACAACAAAAATTTGCCACGATATATTAAACAATTCAATCATGTAATGTCTGATGTTTTCAACATCGCTGATAGTGTGCTAGTTAAAATAACACGAAAAGCACAGTTTTTGGCAGAATATAGTTTTTTCCCGAAACATATAACGATGAAACTTGTTGAGTGCGACATAAATTATTGTCACGACTACGTAACGTGGTTACACCTTACTGAATGATGTGTTCGAAATAATATTTTCAATAAATTCATCAATTCTCTATTTTTTCCCGGGTTCCGTTTTGCCTTTCCCTACATTTTTCAAAAAAATTGATAACGATGGTATTCGTATCATAACTAGAAATCCTTTACGTATAACAATCAATAAAATTAGCTGAAGGTTAGGTTATTGTTAACTTTTTTAATTTAGTGATTTTCGTGCAATAAAAAAAAAGTTTCTTTACAAACTTGATTTTCATAATTTTAATCGTTTGCAAATTTTCGTTTACAATTTACTATTTTTCTAGTAGCAGTATTTCGGCTACCTCTTTGAATAGATTTTCACTCTTCTTAAATAGAAATGGATTCAAAGGAACCAAGAAATCACTGGGAAAAAAGTTTACGCTATACAGGGTGTAATTTAAACCACGAATCATAATTTGCCTGATTTATTTTCAGATTTTTCTAAAACTAACAGTCCTCTGCCACTTTTTACAAAACACAAAATCAAAAAAGATAATAGAGTTTGAAATTTCACCAAAAAAAGCGCTCCTTCGAGGGGTGGAGATAGAAATCACAGACCAAAATTTTCCGAAATTTTCTCCGTTTTTAAGTCAAAAAGTCCTTTACCACTTTCCAACAAATTAAAAATCAAAAAAGATATTCGAGTTTTACATTCAAGCAATCTGATTGGTTAAAACTTCTAACTTGATTATCTTTTTTGACTTAGAGGTTTAAGGAAAGTGGAACAGGACTTTTCGACTTAGAAAAATATGAAGAAAATTTTGGTAAATTTTTGTCCGTGGCTTATATCTCCACTCGTCGGAGGAGCGCATTTATTGGTCGGATTTCAAACTCAAATATTTTTTTTTAATTTTGAGTTTCGAAAAAAGTGGCAAAGGACTTTTAGTCTTAGAAAAATCTGAAAAAAATCAGGCAAATTATGATTCATGGTTTAAATTACACACTGTATTCAATAAATCATCGTGACTGTGAATGAAAGTGATAATGAATAATTTAAAATTTGAAAATTCAAAATTCAAAATTTGAACGCAAATATGACAGGGTGTGTAACTGAAATATTTGGCGCTTAAAAAAAATTTACTCACATTTAAAATGCCTCTGTTTTTACTATAAAAAACCCTAAATTTACCACAAAAACTTTCCCTTTCATTCAGAAGAATTAAGAGGTTTAAAAATAATGGATTAAACACAAAATTTATGTAAGATAAACATGAGGTAAGCATGCATTCGTCAACCAAAGAATACCCTAGCTCACTAGTGCTCGCTAGGCCACTTTCCCGGATCCGAGACCCCGCCTCGTTTTGAAAGGCGCTATAACAATTGTTTTCGGCACGCCTTACAAATCTGGGCCTGCATGGGCCTGAAAGGGCGCGGCTGGGCGCGGCCATGAACAGCTGCTTGCAGCAGCTTGCTTGCTTGCTTACCGACGGACAGAAATGCCTGTAACGTCCTGGGTAAAAGAGAAAGCTCAACTCGGAGATTTAGTGTTCCTACATTATCATGGAGAAAGAAACTTGTGCCTCAACCAATATTTATTAATTATCGAAGATTTGCAATGTTTTAATTATAAATTTATGAGTTTACGTAACCCTTATGTCATAAGAATCACATTGTATATCATATGCAATCTCAAAATTGTTCATAAATAGTCTTTTTTGGAAAAGTCTTGGCACAAGACTTTCGAAGACCTTAGAAGACCGTAAAGCAATAGAACTACGGTTTTCGAAAGTATTCGAAAGTCTTCGCGTGCCCATCAGGGATGAGATGAATTTTTTCGATGTCATTATGAAAAAAAATTGTCGTATGTCAATAAATCATAATTATATAAAATGTTTTATTTTGTTAAAAAAATATTTTACTGTCTCTACTAAAGGTTTTTCTTTCGTATGTTTGTTTGAAAAAAAAAAAAAAATGATTTTTATTAAAAACTTGAAATTCGAGTTCACGACGTGATCATGACACGGTTGTTTTCAGTTGTTTTTTTTTTTTTTTTTGTTTTCATTGACATCTCACACCATCGCCATGTCCGCAATGATGATTGATGCAGATTATTGATTACAGTTGATGATATGTAACGATCGAAGTTGACAGGGCCCCCCAACTCTCCCAGAGAATCAGGCAAAAAAATTTAGTTTCAAAAGTGCCCACTGCGCTGCGATCGCTCTATTTTGAATTCGATGTCATCTGCTATTAAGATGACTCGCAACCTACTGTAGTGCGAGAGAGATGCTTAGAATGGGATTCAGTTGAAAGGAAGAAGGACAAAAAGAGAAGGTCTTGCGAGTCGTCTTAACAGCTATCAACAGCTATTAAACATAAACAAACTGACAACCATTGTAGTGATTTCTTTTTTTGTAAATGTTTTTCAATTTTCTGAAAATGTGTTTGGTGGTTTGGTGCTAAACTGTGGTTAAAACGATCCGTAATGATCCGTGATTAGTGAAAAACAAAACAAGACGGTGAAATAAATAGCTTTGATCCTGACAGTGTTGGTGAAAAGGATTTTTACCGGATTCTGGATTGGTTATATTTTTCGAGGTTACAATGTGTTTTCGACTATTGCTTTTTTTGATGCGAAAAATTAGCAAGCAATGAAAATATTTGGCTGTTGTTGACTTATAGCCGAATTTTTTATAATTACACTATTTTTAGTTTGTATCTGAAGCGTAAATTTTGATTTTTAAATATTTAAATATTGTTTCGAATAAATGATTTGCTATTATTGCTTCTAGTATTAATACTAAAACCATATTCTTATTGTAATTATTATGAAACACAAATATTATTGACATTTGTTATTATATTACTGTTAATAAATAATACTATTATGTTCATTTCATATAATTGTCAACTATAAATTCAAACTCAAACTCAACGTTACATTTGCTAATGTTGAAAAACGTTTGTTACTTACCAAATGGTTAATAAACTATTTTTCAAACATTAATTTGAAACGGTGAAAAATTTCACCGTTAGAACTTGTTCTGATTTTTTATATATATTTATTTATTTCCTATTTGATATATTTTGGAGATGACTATTAATTCTCCACTATGTGATTATTTCTACGAATATTTATTTTGATGAAATTTTCCGGAAATTTCCCAATTCCGGGATATGGCAAATTTATTTATTTTGGGATATATTGTTATGATATTGTGGAATAATTCCACATTCTGATTATGGATTACATGTGGTTGATTGGGGATATAATTGAAACTCTCCGCCAATGGTTTTCGACGGCGGGGTAAGTCGTTTTTTTTTTTTTAGTATTGATTAATTATTATTTGGCTCCCGGTAATTCTTTTCGGGTACTCCAGGGACCGCCAAGGAATAGATTGAGTATATATTGTGTGAATTGCGATGTATTTTGATTTGAGGCGATTGGATTTTATGTATTTGGAATTGTTTGTGAGATTTTTCGTTGGAGTGAATGTGTGTGAATAATGATATGAGGAAGTATTAGTTTATTTTCAGTGGATTTATTAATTGATGGATTATATAACGATTCATTGATATGTTGTCATATTATATTTATTATTACGAGAATATTCCGGTATGGGCTTATTTTGAGAGAAAGAGGGATGTTTTGAGAAGTAGGAAATTTGTGAGCTGTACTTGGGATCGTCGGAAGAGGTAGTTTAGCAAGGGATTTTATTCCGGGCGTCGTCACTGGATACGATGTTGGTTGGAACCTAATTTTCCTGGTGGTTGTCGACTCGACTTCGACGTCGGATTCCCAAGGCATGGCCATTCGTCACCGACCAATACCGCTGTTCTCTATATACCGGGGCTCTCCTTGTCTCCAATACCTTGGCGAGGACGCTTAAGCCTTCCGGAAAAGAGCGGGGTCTACGTTGCCGGCCTGTCAAATTTCGAAATGGGATTTTTGCTGATTGGCTGGGAATCCCCACCATATACTACCGGAAAAGGGGTTCATGGAAAAGGAGAAGTTCCAACTTCCTTCTTGTTGGAAAGCTCGTTGTGCTAAGCGGACGTGTTGCTGGAGTTCCAGAAAAGTGACGCCGCGGAGCCACGCTGAGACGCCTCGGCGCCGATTCCGGGTGCGGAGAGTTTTGCGAGGTTTTTGGATATTGAATTTATTTTCTGATTTGCCATACCGGAATGGGGAATTATTAAGTGGGATAGATTTAAGTATGAATGAGCGAATGATCGGGAGTGTGATTTCGGTTACGGAAATGTGCGGGTTTATCGGGATGGAGTAGAGAGATTTCCTTGGCGGGTCACGGGCGAGCGAGCGTCGGGAAAATGGGTTAGGTTTTGGTTTATTTAATATGCGGGAGAATTCCGGGTTCGGAAGTATGTGGTTTTTGGGAATTCTTGTGTTCGGGGGAAGGTGGGATTTTTAATTTTCGTGGATGGCGTGGTCAGAGGATAATTTCCGGCAGGGTGGTGAGGAATTCGGTACGCGAATTTTTCTTGAACGGTAGGGGAAAGATTTGATGTATTCGGTATAAAGGGATTTTTTTTGGACGGTAGGGGAGAAATTCCGAATATTCCGGTCTTGGGTTTCTTTGTCGGGAAGATGCCGTCGCGTGGGTTCGACGGATTTTCTCGAGCCCGATTGAATTTTCGGGATTCCTTGATCGATTCGATAGGTCTGAATTATCGGGTTTTATTCGGGAGACCGTGGCCATATTCTACACTTAAGGCCAATGCCGTAGAATCGCCATTTTGATCGGTTGTTCTGAGGAGTGAGTGACCTCTCCGAATTAGGATTTCGATTTATAATATCGGACGCGACATGCCGGCCCGTCGCATAATGGAATCGATCGGGAATTCCGGAATTCATACCCTGGGAAATTATGTATCTGACCATGGTTAAATATTCCATCGTATTTTGTTTAATTGTGTGATGTGAGGTTTTCTTGGGAATTGGATGTTGAATTTATTGCGTATTGGAAATGGGATTTTCCTTTTTCGTGGGAATTGGGATTTGGATTTTGGTTTTGAAGATTTTCTCTTAATTTCCGATTCAAGGTGGAATTAGGAAGGCATTTGGTAGAAATATTGGGAATTATTTGGAATGATGTTATTTCGAATTAATGGTTTTGGAATTGATTTTTTTTATTTCCTTCCGGTCGTTATCAGAATTATTATGATCGGATTTTTGTTGAATTATGTATTCGAATAAGGGAATGATTAAAAAATAATGGACCAATTTTTTAAAATTATGAGTCATTATTTTTCCATAAGCAATCCACTTATCTGGAATCAAATTTTCTATTTTGAGATAGTTGTGTGTTTTCATTGCGCTGAGTTTTGGGTTATTGGAATTCCGTTTCAATCGTTTCGGGTTTATTTTTTTTGTCTGATTTTTTTTTATTTTATTATTTTCTTTTTGAACGAGACTTTATTATTTAATTTTCAAGGTTCCTCATACCTTATAAATAAAAATGAGGTGGCGATCCTGTCTAAGTATATTTTTGGGACATGGTGAAGGATTAATTATTTAGGAATTTTCGTTATTTAATTATTATTGATTTATTTCTATTTTCATTTTCCCGGAACGGTGGCGAAGGTTTCGTGAAATTTCGCCAAATTAATTCGGAATAATGGATTTGGGAAATTGGCGGAATTTGTCACGTTACAAATTGCAAAAAAAGCTAGCACCGTTCAATGTACTTCCTAGATCATGATATCGAATGAAAAAAAAATTCATTACAGGTTTCAAAAACGGACCAACAGTTTTCAAATTTTTGTACATTTGTTTGAACCACTGATCGATGATTTCCACTCAAAATGGTCAAAAAATGCTGCATTTGTAGTACATTTAAGCGGAAACCATCATGTGGTAAAAAACATCACTTCCCTGTTGATCTGGTTTCATTGGGATTGTGGCTACGCACCATAAATATTGCACATTTAGAGAGTGAGTACAAATGTACCTTATATTAGTTACAAATATGATTGATTATTAATCAATTACATTTTCCAATCGTACGATTATACCTGCACGAAGAATTCAACCTTCAGTTATAATTCAATTGGAATTTGAAATCTGACATCTCCTCGGTTATTGTTTAAATTTTGTAAACATCCGCAGTTTTCATAACAATTGAAAATTTTAAGAGACTTAAATTTTGAAATCCATTATATTATTTTTCAAATTCGAAGAATCGTGCATTTTCAAAATCTCAAATTCTTCCTGAAAATATTTTCAAATTAAATATTTAATTAATCCTTGAATAGTTTTAATATGTCCCAGAATTACCGAGAATAAAAATGAAATGTACGAAAATCTCTGAATTTACAGGACTTGTGATAACTTTTAAATGCGGAAAAAATAAAATTTATATTTCAGAATTGATATACAATTGAAAAGTCTATCAAAGTAAATTCATCGCATGAACTCAATTTGTTAATTGCAATTTTATTTTAATAATTTCAACCAGATTTCAATTTATAAATGGAATTTAAAATTTTACCTGTAAATCAACATGTTGGAGTGCAAATTTTTAAAACGCCAAAATTTTTATTTGAATCCAGAAATTAGTAATGCATGATTTTTACATTTATATCTTTCTATATCTACATTGATGTTTGAAGTTCTGAATTAATAATGAGAATTCCAAAATTCAAATGAAATACTTTCTCTAATCAAATTTGAAATTTGAAAAACCTTCTGACACTCGAACTTTGAAGAATTCTCATATTTTGTGGTTAATTTTCCTTGAAAAAAAAGTTAAGTACTACATTGAATAATGAATAACACTTAATATTTAATGTACATTTTACTTATCAGCATTTTGGATCGTCTAACATTCAAAATTCAATTAAGTTAAGATTTTCAAATTCAAAAAATTCAAAATTGCATTTTTCTAGATTATATTTTCAAATAAAAATTTCTAGAATTTAATTCTAAATATATGTAGAAAATTAAACATGCGAAAATTAATTCAACAACATAATATAAAATTAAATATTATAAATTTCTGATACCTTCGAAATGACGCCATTTATAATAATTATTTCAATTTTCCCGAGTATGTAAAATTAGGAAACATTTATCTAGACACTAAATTTTTTATACATTTTTCAAATTTTTTGAAATATCGGAAATTTAAAGAATACTTGTTTTTATCTCTGAAAAACGTATTAATAATTGAATAAGGAGTCACAACTATTAGAATGTTTAGAAGATTTGTCATTTTTTTGTTTTCTGTATTTTTTAGGATTTCTTGAACGATCAAAAAATGTCTCAGTTTTTGGGTAGGTCAAAAAAGCCAAACGTTTTACAGTTATAGTGGGTTTTGGAAATTTTTTGAGAACTATCAGAAATTATGGTACATAACTTGCGATACTTGAGAAAAATAACGTTATTCGTCCTTGAACGTTTACAGATTTATCACTATTACAAACATTCAGAAATTTAAATTAGTGTGGAAAATTTGGAAATTTATCTGGTATCCTGGAATTTTGAGATTTTAGTAAATTTCATTTTTTTTTTCCTAAAGCCGGAAATTGAGTTATGTGCCTCAATTTTACAAGTTCAGACATTTTTAAACATTTTCAAAAAACTTTTGATAACTCCTATAGCCTAACTCTACATGCACTATCAATGTACAGGTTTGACACCGACGCAGCTAAGTGATTTGAGGTTGTGCGGTGATCACTTCAAGTCAACTGACTACGTTTCACTCATCGATCCAAGGAAACTCAAACCGGATGCCATTCCATCACTGCATTTATCGGTTACACAGTCAAAACCTCCACAAGATTTTGTCCCACCTACACCGTGCCTTCTACCAGCCGTTTCGTCACCGTCACCGCCCGTGTCACCTTCTCGATTAGCGTTTCACCTCAAGAACTCATTTCACCTGTGCGACAAATTCTTTCGCCTCAAACACCACACCCATCACCTACTCAACCAGCTATTTCACCACAGACATCTCCACAAACTCTGTCGCCGACGACAGTTTATCGACAAAATCATGTGAATTCAACTGTCCCAGCTCCGGACGCCAGGATACTTCCGCTTCCGATGTGCATGAATGGGCCATGTGCGAACCGTCGTTACAATGATGCAAGAACTATAAAACGTCTTAACGAACGCATCCATACTTTGAAACTCCAAGTGGAAGAAAGTGAAAAAATCAGGCTACTTCCACAAGGTTACCAAAATTTGATAAATTCAGCAATTCGGAATCAAGGAAAACAGCGGTAGGTTACTCAATTTACTTCAAACCAGAGTTTTTTGTTTATAAAGAAAATAAATTCAATGATTTTAATGTGTCTTGTTATTATTGCTTGTTGCAGGCTTTCCGGTACACAGACGCAGAAAAAATTCAGTTCGCCGTTCTGAGAAAGTCCTCTGGGCGAGCATATAGAGTTTTCAGATATCAGTATCAGTTTACTCTATGCGAAAATACACTTGCATCGTTTTTGCACACGATTCCGCTCAAACCCGGGCATAACGTCTTCATTTACGAAGCTTTAAGGGAAAAAGCAAAAGAGTTGACAGACGTTGAAAAAGTTGTCGTCCCTATCGTTGATGAAATGTTTTTGAATGAAAATCTATATTACAACAAGGACACTGCTCAAATCATTGGAGTGGAAGATTACGGGCTTGAAGTAAATTCAGAGAACGTCAAGTCCACGAGGACACCAAAGTTTGCCAATCATGCCACTTTTATTATGATGCGTTCTATCATTGATAGTCGGAGGATTCCTTTGGAATTCTATTCCACATCCGGTCCAATGAAATCTCCATTCATCAAAAACAAGTTGAAGTCGGTCATCGAAGAACTGACCAAACTTAGTTTTACGGTGAGAGGCATTGTATGCGATCAAGGC
This sequence comes from Platygaster robiniae, assembly GCA_028476575.1. Classification (NCBI taxonomy): domain Eukaryota; kingdom Metazoa; phylum Arthropoda; class Insecta; order Hymenoptera; family Platygastridae; genus Platygaster; species Platygaster robiniae. The sequence continues at coordinate 28,401,406 of CM052020.1, read as the reverse complement.
AAGCCGAACGTGTCAGCGTTAAATACATGGGCGGAAACGCAGCGTATAGAATATTTGCCTGACGGCACAGGCTGCGACCGTAAGTTAAAAATATTGAACCTCTATACTTTTAACTTCGACACATAGTACAGTCATTAAAAATGTAAATGAAATCCAATTTATACTTTTTTGGAGAGGAGTATATCACTGTAATGTAGTAGATCAAATTCGTCATTTTATCGTTCGAAAAAAGTAAATTGAGCATTGTTAGCAGGATCCTTGATTTATAACTAGCTTTGTTTTTTTTACAGCGGAAACTTTACTGGTCGGGGAGCAGAGAGTCAAAAGACTTTTTGATTATGTCCATTTACTGAAAACTCTCCGCAATATGACCATGAAAAATCCACTGATGATGAACCTCCCTAGGGAAACAAGGTCAAGGATTGTCAAGTGGTCAAAATTTGTGGACTTGGTCAACTACGACAAAAAAACTAACGGGTTTCACTCTTCGGTGGACTATTTGAAAGCTGAGCACCTCCTGCTGGATCGATGCCCATTGATGAGGATCAAATAGGCGGCTATAGTTTTTAGCCAAGAAACGACAGCTTTTTTGGAGACTGTCGTGCAACGAGCAGGCAAGTCATTTTAAATCATTCCTATGCATCGACAGGCCGCACAGTTGTTTTATTATTTCGCTAAAGCGTGAACTACTTTCTTGATGTGCTTGCTCTATGTTGGTATGAAGTTAAGCCTAAAGCTCGCTGTTAACTTTCATTGACAAGTATCTGTTTCCCATTTTATTTGCCTATACACTTAATACACTACATTTCCAGACATTACGTAGTACAAATGCTGCGCAATTCACCGGGAACATCAAGGCGCTTCTGGTGTGCGATCCGTTGGACCTATCCCTTCAAGGAGCGAACTGCGAGTCTGAAGGTGACATTCTGTCCATCTTGACGCTCACTGATCTCTTCAATGCTGAAGTGGTCGCTCTCCATCCAAACCCAGAAAGTGATGCCTATCAGTGGGAAAGCCATGCTGTTGATGACCAGGAACTCGGTTGTGGTTTTTACAAGGAAATGACCTCAACACTATTTTCCAAGCTAATTCCAGAGTCCGAAAATTGCCTTGCGTGTCATCAAAGTTCGAATACAAGTGCTTACGCCACCGCGATGGAGCAGTTGGGTCTATTTTGGCTCCGCAAGACTGTTTCTTGTTACCACAACTCCTACTTAAGGAAATTGACTATTGAATCTGGCCTCGAAAACTTTAACTCGTCTTGGATTTCCTGCGCGATACATCGGGACGCTCTCGTGAATGAAATAGTAACAACTGCCGTGGATCCTTTCTTATATTTTTTTTGTCGCAAACAAAATCGAAACATTGAAGAGAGGCAACGTGCAGCAAGAGAAGCATCCAAGAAGCGTAAAAGTGTCGAGAGTTCCTTGCTGGAATCACCAACCAAAAAACTAGTTTGCGACGAACCGAAAAATACGGAATCAATGTCCAGCGACGCTTTACCAACAAATGGCGCAGAACATCGCGTGGGAGTAGTGATTCGTGCGGAAAAATTTTCAAAATACGTCGGTACCTGCTATAAACAAAACAAGTCACAACTACATTCAACATCTTCAAGAATTCCAGTTGCGTGTCCAGTACCTTCGTCAAACTTGTCTCAAGACATCGTGCCAACAACTACCAACGCCATACACCCAGCCAAGAATCCAAGGTCACAAATTGCATCGGACATCGTTCTTTCACGTGATGAAACAGTACCAACACTCCAAAAACCAGCTGATGCAAGATTAGTGACTGTTGAGCGAAGCCCGCCTACGTCTAAGTTGCCGGTTCCAAAACCAAATACAAGGAAGAAGACAGTAGAAATAAAGAAGAAATCAACCACAGCCCTGAAAATACATACACAAGAAACCCTGATTGCCAATCCCTTGGAAGAAAACACGTTTTCGTCCAGCCAACAACTTCGACCTCGTGGGATGTGTAACAAAGAAAATACTTGTTTCGCCATAAGTGTTTTACAATTGCTGTTCAATGTAGCATCACTTCGAGCATCTGTACTGCGCTGGGAACCACGGGAAAATGCGAAATGCCATGCGATGGTGCGTGCTACATTTCTGGAACTGAAGAAATTCAACGAAAGAAAGCTCTACAATCCCGAATCTCTTCAAGAATGGATATCTTCTTCTGGAAGATTCAATCTAGGAGTACAGGAAGATGATACTGAGTTTCTGGATTCCATTGTGCAAACCTTAAAGGAGGAAATGAAAGAAGCAATGCCACTTCCGAAGGTCGTCCGGCAACCAGCCTGCCAGTTGTGTACCAGCAATGAGGCAGAAATCCCGATCTTCATTTTCCACGCCACAAAAACGAGGAGCATCCAATCTGGAATAGACGAGGCAATAACGGAGCAATTCGGTATTGGTGGATCATGTGGATATCCCGGACATCCAATTCTAGCTTTTCCGAAGAAACCAGACTATGTTTTGGTCGCAATATCTCGAGTGCTTTGGAACGCGAAAACGAGTACTGAGACGAAGTGTACAAGAAGAGTGAAAATTGATGATTTAATCATGGTCCCAGTTTATGAGGGTGTCGTACGAATGGAAATCCGTGGCTTTGTTTTGCATTTTGGATCAAGTACAACCCATGGTCATTACACCGCTTTCGTTAAATACGGCCCAATCTGGTACCACGAGAATGATTCAAGAGTAACAGAAATTGTTGGATCGGAATTACAATACCATATTCGCGATGGTTCTTTGGCAGCCGCGTTATACGTATGAGCTTTCGCTTTTCGCACTGAAATAAAAGCATTGGTCTTAGCAAATTGGAGACCGATCGCGGAGAAGAGTAGAAGGCTCCAACGAATTTTTTTACTCTATAAAGCAAGATATTTTTCAAGATCCCATCGCGTCTGAACTAGAGGTTGACGAAGAGAGAAGGTCCTGATCGAATTCCTTTCCTCTTTCACCTTCCAATCCAAGAAATCCATTGCCTTCCTTGCATGGAGCATGAAGGAGTGTTGCGTAAGGTAAATTATAGACAGACACTCGTATGTTTTAATCCGTGATCTGACGATATTGGCTGTCAGCAGGAGCACGAGACTGAAACAGTCGCTACTTATTTTTCTGCATGAGATTTCGTAGCATTATACCGAATTTCATAATGTAAGCGTGTACAGTTTTTTACACTGTTTTCCTTTTTCATTTTCAATTTACTCTTCTTTTTTAAAGGAAGAAAATTAACTTGGGGGGAGGAGAAAAATTGCTCTTAAGTTAATTTCAAAAAACTAGAAATATTTGCTAATTTTATTTAATATCAGCACTTTGACTTTCTTCAACTAAGTTTTTGTTAATTTTTTTAAATTTTCAGAATTTCGGAAGGGCTTTCAACCTCCTCAGTTCTCTTCCTGGCTATATGCGTGTTTGACGCGTTTCCGACTTTGCGACAGTTGACAAAAACCCTGCCGGAGTGCATGTGCAAGAGGACAGAAAACGCGTACATCAGCGTTCCTAAGGGACATTTGCACCTTTTTTTTTTGAAACGTTTTCCAAAACTAATATTTAATGTAGACCATGATGTAAATTGTATATCTATTTTACAATGTTTAAACCCTTTGTTGGCATTGACACTTTTTGGCGTCAAATTTTTTCGTGCCCTGCGTGGCATACCGCATTTTTGCGTAAATTTTTTTCCACATTCAACTTGCTCTGCTTAGGCATCAAAGTTTGGAAATTTTTTAAATATTTATCATTATTTTTAATAGTATTTCATCAAAAAAATATTATTTAAAGTCTATCATTGACCATCATAAAAACACGAGACAAAAACGTTATGTTAATTGATGAAAACCGATTGAGTTTATAATCTATATAAAATTTCATCAGATGCTGTCAGCAGAGACGTGTTCTTAATAATGCAAAAATTGTAAATGTACATTATAGATCGTATTTGTGTGTATTTTTGGACGCTCATGTGAATTTTAAATATATATTGATTGAGATATTGGATCTGACTTTCATTCCATTTTTATTAGTCTAAATCTGGAAATTATGAGTTGTAAGTTACCGAATTTAAACAAGTTTTTGAAGTCTAGAAAAATAATTTCCATTTCGGTATAATCGAATCGACATATCTAAATTCCCCCATGAATATCCGAAAATTTTGAAGAATGGAATGAAATTTTTGGATTTAGAGATCATGCACTTCAAAGTTTTTAATTTCTGAATGAGAATTTTTATATTTTGTGATGAAAATTGGAAAAATTTGAATATTAAATAATCCAGGTTGGGAAATTTTTAATTAAAAACTGCAAAATAATGAAACATTAATTATCAAAACATTTTAAATAAGAATAAAAATTTTTTAATTGTGCGATATTAATAAGTGACAAAAAAGATCTTGAAATCGAATTTTCCCATTTGTGAGTTTCAATTTCAAAATCGAGTAATAGGATATAATTGAATTATGAGAAATTTCGGAATGGGACAATCGAAATTTATATTTTGAAATCTCTTAAAACAACGTTACAAAATTTCTTTATAATTATTAAAAAATATTAAAACATTGAAATTCTTAAATGGAAACTAATCGGAATTTTAATATTCTACAATCAGACTTTTCAATTTTCCAAAAATTGCAATTTGGAACAGAAATTGTTTTTTTAATTAGTATCTAACTCGCTGTTGAGTTTCGTTTTACAATCCATATTTTCACATTTTAATAATTAATTAATCATGAACGAATAGACATTACCACATTACTTTTTACATATTTTAGTATCTACATTCTGAGAATTTTTCGCATTAGAAATTAGGGAGTTAATTATTTTTTATTCAAATTGGACATTAGAATTGTTAAATCAAACTTAAGTCTGAAAATCATTTATTTCTTATAATTGAGAAGAAAATTTAGGTAAAAATTAATAATTACTATAGCTATTAGATCTCCTCATTGAATTCGAAATTAAATTTGATCCCAAAACCTATGAGAAATTCAAGCGGACACATTTCTGGTAAGTTTTGAAAATTTTTCAAGCAAAACCATTAGAGACCATATTCAAATCTTAGCGCGTCATGTCCCGCATCAAATTGCTCGGAATCTGATTGGCTGCTGATTGGCCGAGCTGTGTTTCCAAAAGTGCCCACCGCGGCGCTTTTTTGCCTCAGATTTTACCCGTAGTTGAGGGGCCCTGGAAGTTGACATCGATGTTTGATGATCGCTGATAATCGTGATGAACAGCCAATCGCGAGACTGCTTTAGTATATTTGAATCGAGAGCACCCTATTTTCCTTTGTATCTTGCTTTCATTTATTATAACCTGGAGTTTCTTCAAATTCTATGAACAATAATGAAAATTTTGATTTTTTCACTTTTTTTTTTATCACCAGTCAATGAGTGTGAAAAAATAAAAATATTGTGTGGTTAGATACCCTAACGTTACGCGCTCGACTGCCATAGTCGGGTAATGGATGGGTAACATTCGGAAAGTAGTTGCCTTACTTTTTTAGGACGTAATTGGCGATATCTATCGCTGTTTTTGTCAAGGATGGTGTGAAAACTATTTTTCTATCATAACTAATGAAAAAAAATCATTAAAATCCTTTGTCAATAATTTATAAGTGAAGAAAATGCATGTATGTGTTCTGTTACAATTGTCAGTGAAATATCTGCAATTGTAAAGTCTGTAATAGTTGCAAATTCATATTTTGCAATCTATGTACAAAAACGTACAGAATTTTTTTTTTATCGAAGCAAAAATTAGATATTAATTTAATACTGTTTATCTCGTTATCCGAATCTTCATTGGTAATATCTTAGACGGTAATGTAAGTCGCTTAACACAAGCAGCGCTATTGGCGCTAGTGATGATCTGTGAGTCGCCTCATCAGCTCATCGCTATTGCTTTTGAGCTTGCATTTCAGTGACTGTCGGCCGCCCGGCAAAGCAAGTCGATGCTGGAGTGTGTCTGATTTGTATGTATTTAATCTACAGGTATGCGGCATGGAGAATTTCACGGATCAGGAAATTTCGCATTGGGTCGGGACGGATCCCGAGTTTTTCGGGCAATCCCTAAATGTTTGGGAAATCTCGGAAAATCCGGGAAATCTATAAAATACAGGAAATCCCGAGAAGTTAATTATCAGATCACGGAAATGTCGAAAATCTATTTTACTTTTAGTATTTCTTCTTATTTTTTCATTCTTTATGCAATATTAAGGACATTATGGCGAGTTTACAGACTTATTTCAAGAGTTTTTGATTTCGACACTTCACGATTTATAATGTTATACATTCTTGAGGAAGTTCTGTATAAATATTCAGAGATTTCAAGAATCCCTATTTTCTCCAAGTATTTCTCCTCATTTTAAGTACTCAAAAAGTTTTGTAGGAATTTCTTGCTTTTTGATAGACAATCAGCATTTTTTGGAATTCGACAAATCTTTGTATTATTCGGGTTTTTATAGATTCGAAGTATTTTTCATGAGAAGAGTTATTTATTGTAATTTAGTGATTTATTCATTTTCAAAGTATTCATACATCCCAAAGAAAATTTGCGGTAATTTCATTTTACCATACCGAAAGTCATTAACCATTAACTTGTGAATCAAACTTTACTGTAATTTTACTACACGTAGTTTGAACTTTTATGAAAATGTGAAATATTAGTGAACAGTGACTGGGGAATTCCAACTGCGTGTAGTAAAATTATAGTAATAGTGTATTACATTACTAGGACGGTAAAGTCATTTTGCACGAGTAGGAAAATGACTTTCTGTCAGAGTAATGTACGATATTTTACAGTACGAGTACGTTATGAGCGGCTTCGTACCATGAAACGGTAGCGTTATGACGCTCATAACACTACTAGTACTGTAAAATTATATTACAATTTCACCACAAGGTAAAAATTTTTTTCAGAGTGTACAACTTACAGATACTTATGAAAATTTCATGGATCTTTTCCCAGATATTGAGAGTTTGTCGATACTCCGGATTGCCAAGTACTTCAATTTTTCGCCTTTAAAATCGGCAGAATATCTCTGGAACTATACTACATTGTTAAAAATGTATTCGAATTTCGGAAATCTAGAGAATTACGAATTTTTTAAAATTTAGTAATTTCGATAGGTTCTCAATTTTTGAAATTTTCGGATTGTACAATATTTGAATATACATATACTATTAGAAAAAGTCTAGAATCGATATATGCTGATACATTTTAGATTTCGAACCTCAAACTATTATTATTCACTCTAAAAACTAAAGTTTAGGTATATCAGTTTTGTCGAAAATGTTAAATGCTGAAACTTTGTATACTCAGAAAGAAAAGCTTAATTTTTGTTACATATAAAAAATATGAAATTATAGTATTTTCAGATGATCTTTGTAGTTTTGATCAAGAGTACTTTGAACACAGTACTGTCTTATTCTCGATTTTATAGTTAAGTAATTTTCTCAGAAATATATTGTCAGGGAAATCAAGAGTGGTAGTATTATAAGTGTCGATTTATTCTATGTTATATTCACGATGTAATCTGGTAATCACAATTTACAGAACATAAAAAATGCCAGTTTATTCTTGGGGAATACATGCATAGTAAAAACAAGTTGATAATGATTCACAGATATCTTCGAAATATTTGTGTAATCAACAGTTTGACTGACATAACATGAAACATTCATGTATATCTGATTTTTTAGAGTCAAGTTAAAGTTCAGGATTTTCGAACAGATACGGGTTTCCAAAAATTTGAGAATTTTCCTGGAAAAGATTTCCGGCAAATTCAGAGACATAGAAAAGTCGGGGAAATCCCAAAAAGTTCGGGTAATCCCGAAAATATCGGGAAAGTGCCTTTCCCGTCCCGAAGCATTTCCCGCACCATCCCAACATCGTGATCCCGCACAACCCTAGTTCTAACGCTGAAATATCAAAAATAGTTTATATAATATTGATACATGTATTTATACCTATTGTGAAAAACTTGGATTGTATTATTTGAAAAGGATTTTAAATCAATATGTAATTGTAATAGTTACTAAGATTGAAAATAAATTAGATTTTCAAGGCAAAAATAATTTGAAACCGAGGATTAAGGAGTACGGGAATAATATCTGATTAACGGCGACCAGGCGTTATATGCATAAATGATAGACAAACAGAATAGAAATTTAAATATGATTAATGGTACACAATGGCGTATCGAGGATTTTGCTATTGTTGGGGTTTTACCAGATCTGTATATCTATGTATATTATTTATATAGATATATTTTATAAAAAAACAAGGTCTCCAATACGGGGGGTCTGGACCCAAAAACACCATCCCCCCCCCCCCCCCCCGTCGATCCGCCACTAATGGTTCATATTCAAGCATGATTTACGATGTATTTGGACATCTTATTAATATGGTTTTTTCCGCTTCCACTTTGTTTTTGTGCTTGTATGTGATTGAAGTAATAATTGAAGGATAGTTTTTTCTATCAGTCGTCGTCGGTGCATTCACGTATTACATTTAGAATGCACTTGGTTTTTTCTGTTAGACTAATTATGTATTACTTTTCTCACTTTGTTCGAATTACATTGTTTGATCGAGTTACATTGATCAAAACAAAATAGGTGATTTTAAGTGGGAAAAACTCTTGTTTTTCTTGAACGGATTCGAAAACAAAAATACCGCGGTAGTTCGGGAAAGGGGAGAGGCAGGTTGACCGCTATCCTTGCCTTTCTGCGTACGCTCTTGTTTAACAGTGCTATTTTACTTCTTTAAACGCGTGTTATTGCAGTGAAATTGGTTATCGTGAATGAAAAACATTTTCTCCACGCAGACAAATGTAGTTCTAACTTTGGGTTCAAAAAGAACTCAAGTCACTGCAAAAATTCAGGTGATGTAGAATGTGTATAATTTATTTGAATTCTACTATCGAGAATCGCATCTCCATCAGCATAAAAAGATGAAAGTCATATATATAATTACAGTGTATCATCCAAATCTTTCCATTATCACTCATTTACATCAAATCTTCGATTTTTTTTTTTTTCATCGAAATTCCAACTTTTAAGAATGTTAAATTCATAGACACAAAGAAAAATTTCGTTGTAACAGCGAAAACATCTCGTTCTCACGAATATTACGAAAATTTTCCGTACCTCAACGAATCTTTTTCTTCCGTGTACCCAAATACATTTATTAATTTGTAACTTCATGTAGACATTTGAACAATTGTATGTGTTGGAAATTAGAAGATTGACTTTCAAGGGAACTTTTTACGTTCTTGTATTTTCTGTTTGTAGCGTAATAAATATTCATCGAGTTTTCTGTGTTTTCTTCACAGACGTGCCTACTGCATAGAAAAATAATTGTTGTTTTACATGGCGTCATATACCTCCCTCGTTCAAACGTAAAATTGTATGTACCTAGTGCAAGAAAGTAAAAGAATGGTTCGAAGGTCACTACGTATTACGCGAAAATGGTCTCCATACGATTTTCGTATGTTTATCGTGTTGCATCCGTGGCTCGTGAAAATTAATAAGATTTTTTCATATCAGAATACGAAAAAAAAAGAACACACAAAAACGCTTTGTAAATGTACCGCGTCACAACTTCGCCGTGAAATTTCGACGACGTGCTTGAGAAGCTTTCTCTCGCGTTTCCGGCGATTTCAGTGGCCGTATCTAATACGAGGTATTCGCAGAAGGGTTCGACAGGACCATGATGATCTGGGGAGAGTGAACAGTTTGCAGAATCTAACAAATCAATGTCGTGACTTTTAGAAACTGGTCAATCAATAGAAGGTGGTTTTTCATGAATGAAAGAGTTTTTTCTAACCAATAATAGAACGCAGATTTCCCACTCTCATTCTGGAGTGTCTGAAAAATATAAGTAGCAACATGCATAATCGGTGCCTACGTCTGCTGATGATCGATGTTCATCATGTTATTCATGTTAAAAATTCATTACATTTGATGTAACTGTTTTCAAAAATTCATCAAATTTGTTACAAGAATCGTTGTTTCGCTTTTCGAAAATGCTTGCATTGTCTAGATCACAGTATGTAAAGTACTGCAATAATATATCTTCTTGAAGCACGTTAAGTGCTCGAATGAAAAAATTGTATTAACTTTTGGAATGAATTTCAAACAAAATAACGCGACGGCTTGGTAAACCTAATCTCGATGTATTATCGAATCTATGATCTGATGTAGAAATAAATAAATGCAGTAATAAGCATAAACAGTAAAATTAAGACCTATATGACCTTTATAAATTATTTTACAATTAAATTATAATATTCATGAGTCGGTATTCATCGTTGGGTTGATGTATACAGATAAAAATTATCAGGGTGTCTAGTGATTAGGGGTTTTCAAATTCCCGGTGATTTTCCGATTTTTTCCCGACCCGTGACGGATTGTACATATCAAGGTTAACAATTTCAGACGTTTGTTTTAATGATTTTGTAGTATGTAAAAGGGAATTAACCATTTCGAAAATACGTTAGATACTCACTTTATTACTGAAATATGACAATATCAATTTTATGCTTCATATTAATATAAAAAAGTTTATTCGGAACAAAATTTTGAAAATCCTAGTTTTTTAAGGTTTCCCGGCTTTTCTCGGTTTCCCGGTCCGCTAGACACCCTCATTATATGACTATAAATTTTCAAATTCTAAAAATATGAATATGTACTTCGTATACGAGTTGCTTAAGAGCATAAATTATAATTTTTTATGAATCTTTTTTATGCTAAACATTGTCAAAAAAAAGAGTATTGATTGAAACGACTGATTATATAATCAGATCCATTTCCTACATATTTTGTTCAAATGTGAAACTTAATGCGCGAGAAATCCTGACCCCGGAGAACATGCAGACGCGCGGCATTAACATCCGAAATCATAATATGTATGCTGCTAATAGTAACTATAACGAGTAGCACTTGTATCAGCAGCGTCATAGAGAGAACAGGTTTTTTTTCTTCTCCATCAGCGACCTTAGCTGCTGGAATGCAAGAAAAATTCTCGTTTTTCGGTTAGATAGCATTAAGATGCGTGGATAAAGGTGAGCGGGGAGACTGCGCGCCAAACAAGTAGAGAGGGGTAAAAAAACGAAGCTCGGAAAAAACATGAGTGCGCGTGGCGCCAGCTTACGACAGCCTATGACAGTGATTTACCGGCAGCAGCCAAGTTACCCATGCATATAGAAAAGAATAGATTGCGACTCACTGGGAGCCGATTTATGGAATTGAAAATATGTTTATATTTCTTATAATGCAAGACGAATGAGCTGCTTTTTCTTCCTTAATTCGGAAGACTACAACCCATAAATTATCTAGGACATAATATTTACGCTAGCAGAGATTTTATTTGCTATAATTTTACCACGCAACCAATATGCAACCAAAACCCAACTACAACACAACCGCAGTGGTTGGGTAACACTCGGAAGTTGGTCGGCTGCGTTACGTTAGGGTACACATTTCCGTACAGAAATACAGAACGATTTCATAAAATCCTTCAAGGTAAGTACATACCAGGTGTACTCCTAAGTAATTTCCGGTTTTTTCAATGGATGGCGTTCTGTTTTGTACCGCTGTTGGTAACACATACCATATGTCATTTTGTTCAGTCATATCGAGTGCTTGAACTGCGTTGACATTTTCTCGAAAAAATCTTCCAGTAAGTTTTTATTGCGCTTCAAAAATGTCGAATTTTGTACCGAATTTTGAGTATATGCGCCATGCATTGCTTTTCATGTTCAATCAGGGGAAAAAAGTGTCCGAGCGCCACTGTGCGCTTGTGGAAGTTTATGGTGATCGTGCATTAACACTTCGAACATGTGAAACGTGGTTTCGACAGTTCAAAAATGGAGATTTCGACCTGAACGACGCCGCACGCTCCGGCAAGCGAAAATCGTTCGATGACGCCGAATTGCAAGCATTATTAGATGAAGACAACACGCAAACGCAACGACAGTTTGCAGATGCGTTGGGAGTTCAACAGCAAGCAATTTCCAAACGTCTGCGAACCATGGGAAAAATTCAGAAGTGTGGAAAGTGGGTGCCCCATGGACTGACCGAGAGACAAATGGAGAATCGAAAAGTGACCTGTGAAATGCTGCTTCAACGATACAAAAGAAAGTCTTTCCTGCATCGTATTGTTACTGGTGATGAAAAGTGGATTTTCCTGGAGAACCCTAAGCGCAACAAATCGTGGGTGAGTCCAGGTGAAGCATCGACATCGACGGCACGGCCAAATCGTTACGGTCGGAAGGTCATGCTGTGTGTGTGGTGGGACCAGTCCGGTGTTATATACTTTGAACTGCTGAAACCTGGTGAAACTGTGAATGCCGTTCGCTACAAACAGCCGAGCCATTGTGGAAAACCGACCAGAATATCAACAACGACAGAAGAAGGTGATTTTGCTCCACGATAATGCGCCGTCGCATAAGTCGAAAGTCGTTCGTGACACGCTGGAAAGGCTCAAGTGGGAAGTGCTTGATCATGCGGCTTACTCACCGGACCTGGCGCCATCCGACTACCACCTCTTTGCCTCGTTGGGCCATGCCCTTTCTGAGCAGCGCTTCGACTCGTACGAAAATGTACGAAAATGGCTCACCGAGTGGTTCACCTCCAAAGGCAATGATTTTTACTGGCGTGGTATCCACAATTTACCAGAAAGGTGGGAAAAATGTGTAGAAAGCGATGGAAAATACTTTGAATAAAATAAAGGTTACAGATTTTTTGGAATTATGTGTTTTATTTGCAAAAAAACCGGAAATTAATTAGGAGTACACCTGGTATTTGAATTTTGAATTATCCCCGCCAAGTTCATACGCGTGGCATTGGCAAAGCAGACGACTCTAAGTGGAGGTGGGAAAATAACATACCTGTCTTTTTCTAACTCACAGACTGACCGTTTGGGCGCGAGAGAGATAGGTATGGTATTCCCATTTCTAACTCTAAGGCTCCATCCGCTGATTGGCTGACCAGATAATAGCAGTTCTCAATTTGAAAGAAATATAGGTTGGGCCAAAAAAAATGAAATACTTTAACGCCTCTGTAGACCCCTCAAATAATGAATTTAACGTGAATGATGATGTGAAATGGAAATAATAGTACATTGTGCTATTAGGGCTAGAAGTTCTACTTTTCGTGTTGAGGGCAGGTATCGCATTCCGAAGCGTGACCCGAGGGACCGCCTTCGGCGGTCCCTCGGGTCACGCTTCGGAATGCGATACCTGCCCTCAACGCGGAAAGCCTCCAGCCCGTAATGCATACAGTTCTTTTTACGAAATTCTGAAACAGAAGAAATTCTTCTTCTAAGCGTGAAATTAGGGAAAGAGGTGACTCTTTTTGAATCAGTGGAAAACGTCCTATTAAGGGGATGAGGGAGTAGAGATGTTGGCGTGATGTGGTCTAGGGGAGGGGGGAAGAGAAGTTAGGGGGATGGGGTCCAGGGGGGGTTCGGGGGGGGGGGCGGAGCCCCCCCGATTACTCGAAAATGAGAGATTTATTGTAAAATTATCAAAATATCAAGAATTTGAATTATGCACATATTTGTGAGTTATGGAATAGTACACAAAAATCACATGATTGAAAATTTGATGGATTTTTATTCAGAACTCAATCTTTTTACATTTTGTTATGAAAATGGACTGTACAATTGTTGAAAACATAAGACGGAGTTGTTTTCGCTTCTTGTGTCACATAATTATTTTGATTCTGAATGTTCAGTTGTTGATTCTCAGTTTCATTTTCGTTATTAATTTCATTTATTTGAATTGCTGCGGTCGTTAATTAACAGGTGATTCAATACGTTGTCCAAAGATATGGGATAAAAGCATATCATTAGTCATTCCATGCATATAATAGTTTCCTGTGTACAATTTGTCTGGGTCTGGAATTTCACGGTTTGATAGGTCTATTGATTCTTTGGAATGCGTTTTTGAGGATTATCAGTGATTCGAAAGTCGTATTGAAAATTAAAAATTTTTGCTTTTTTTTCGTGTTAGCAATGTATATTTGTCCGGGAAAAGTAAACTTCTCACCTCTAGTTGAGAAAAGTATGTCCCCCCCATTCTACAACAATAGAACCCACATTCACCGTTTAAAAAGAGTCACTTCTTTCTCTCATTTCACGCTTGAGAAGGATTTCTTCTGGGAGAATTTCGTAAAAAAATACTTTCCCATTCATTTTGATACCTCATAAATGTATTTATATCACTGTACAATACTGAAAAGCATCGTTAAACATGCGTGTCAACGATATTTGATGCACGAGGTTTATTGGACTGAAAAACGCTATATTAACGATTTTTCAGGCATGTTTTGCAATAAACAGGTATCAAAAAGTACCACGTACTGATTCAGCAAGGTTTCCTTCAATTTCATACTTGAATAACTTCTTCTCATCGTGTTAAACAGTGCGACGCAAGTGAAACGGTACTGCGACGCTATAGCGTCGCACTACACCACATTAGCCACAGAAGGTTCTATAAATGTTTAAAAAACGTTTTTAGAAAGGTTCTACAAACGATTCAGGAACCTTTTAAACGTTTATGAAACGTTTATAGAACCCTGAAATGTCCACCTATAAACGTTCGTAAAATCATTTCACAAACGTTTGAGAACATTTATAGAACGTTCATGAGAACCTTATTTGGACAATTTCATGCGTTCATGGAACGTATTTATGAAACGTTTATAGAACGTTTCTCGAAGTCTTAAAAACGTTTTACATAACTTTTCGATAACCTTACTTAACGAATTGTACATTTTCTTAAGAATATTTCTAGAACGTTCTAAATCGTTTCCCAGTGAACAACAGGTTTCACTGCGAGCTCGCTATTTCCTCTCTAAATCGAGCTCAATGTGAGCTCACTGGGTAAGGATTTTTTTCAAATATGCAACAATTATTGAAAGTATATACTTCGATTACATTATTTATTATAGTCAAAATATATGATTGAACGGCTGAGAATAAAATTCGGACGAGTGGACACATTCAGACACATAGAGACAAAATGTATAGAGTTTTGAATTTCTCTATCTCTTACCCTTCTGGTGTATTACACTATGAACGGTTCAATAATTTAATTCAATTTTAACAAAATCGGTAGAATTGAGAAGATTCCGCCCGATTTCAGAAAATATAGCGAAACGACGTTGCGTTCGCGCTGATATGAATCATTATGCGTCCTACTTAATGTATCAGCTCTAAACTTGTGAAATGAGAAAAAAAAGTAGACTTCCGTCTGGTGGCTTGCGCAGTAAATACTGTCAAGGCGCGAAATATTCAAATTTGAGCGCGACATATGTAAAAATCTGATGCCACATCAGTATTACACATAGTAATTACTCGCGCATACCTGTCAGTAATGTATCGGTGTTATGGAATCATTTTAATTATACGAATAATTAAAAAATCGAGGAAAATACATTATTTTCTTTGGAGCGAATCAAGCTTGCCGATGTACGACCACTCTAGAGTTTTCTATAATCAATATTATAATAATATTACAAATTTAGTTTCTGGCATTTATAATACTTTAAATGATATTGATGAAAACATTTTCTATTTACAAAAACTCTTCTTCCAAATATTCTTCATTCGTGAACTATTGCTTCATGTTGCTCAATACTCAATATCATTTCCCATCAACTCGAAATCAGCAGCATCTAAAGCTATTTCCTTTTCTTGGCAACAGAGAAGAAACAATATTTCGTTTTCAAACCAAATCACAGGTACAAGAACATAAAGTGTTCTTGCACAGGCGTCACACTGAAATTAATGCACATATGCATTAATATGCATGTAAATATATACTACGCCAAAAATTACGTGACCAACATCTTGGTAATTACCGTATTATTACGGTTATTTACCGTATTATTACAGGGTAATATTACGACCTTAATCTCTAGCCCGGGGCCCGGACCCCGATGCAAAGTCTGTTTGGTAAAGAGAGGTGTCAGAGATGGCGCTAGTGAGAACTGAAATATTGGACGCCAAAGCTCATCTTTCAGGTTTATATACAAATATCCCTAGTCGTGAATCCCTTCTGGGGGTGAGAGGAATAGGTATGTAAAATGATAGACAGTGTAAAAATAGCAGATTCCATGCAAAAATCAAAGATACTACTTCCTTTGCCATTTTGCGAAAAACTCAAAATTCAAAAAGATATTCGAGTTTAAAGTTTAAACAATTAACGCGCTCCTCCGAGTAGTGGGGATAAAAATTACGGACTAAAATTCACCGAAATTTTTTTCATATTTTTGTGAGTCGAAAAGTCCTTTCCTACTTTTCACAAAACTCGAATTTAAATAAGATGTTTGAGTTTGAAATTCAACAAATCTGATTGGTCAAAACCAACTCGAATATCTTTTTTGATTTTGAGTTTTGTGAGAAGTGGCAAAGGACTTTTCGACTCAGAAAAATATGAAAAAAATTTAGGTAAATTTTAGTCCGTGATTGTTATCCCCACTATTTGGAAGAGCGCGTTAATTCTTTAAACTTTAAACGTGAATATCTTTTTGAATTTTGAGTTTTTCGCAAAATGACAAAAGAAATAGTATATAAGATTTTTACAAGGAATCTGTTATTTCTTTTTGTATACGGGAATTTGGTACACCCTGTATATAATTTATTTTATAATAATTTGAATACTTTCAGAATTATTACTAAATATAAAATTATTACATTATATATGAATTATGAATTTTTTGTATCATATTATTTGTATTTTATTCAATAAATTGTCATATTCTTATGTTTGAAAGTTTTTCATTTTTGTTTTTTTTATTGAATAAATTTTTAAAAACCGCATTGTATACGATCCATCATAAGCTCGATCATAAGATCTATAAGATATATAAGCTATATATGTAAGCTATATATAAGATATATATGGTAAGCTCGATCATAAGATCGATCATAAGGTCGATCACAAGAATCGATCAAATTACAAAATTATAATAAAAACGTTTGAACCTATAAAACAAAATATGGAAATAAATAAAAACTACAAGGACAAAATACGAAAAACAATTTTTTTCTTAACCAAAAATCGGACGAAACAGGATATATCTTACAGCAAGAGGATTATTTTGTGGATTTCGAGCCAATTCTGACGTCGTCGACTCATTTGAGGATTGCTTATTCTGTTTTTCTAGGTATATTTTGTGATGAAGGCTCAAGTGTTTCCACAGGTTCATTGTGTTTCCAGAAAAAGAGAGCATTTTACCGCATGAATTGCATTGAGCTTTTCTGTCGGTAATAGTAAAATATGACCTTGCCCCTTTTACGGGAGCCATGGTTCTGTTGTAAAAATAATTACCTAAAAAATTTATGTGTATAAATCAAGTATAATTTTTATTCATTCTGTTGAAAAAAGCAAGGTAAGGAAAATGTGATATATTGTTTGAGTATTCTGCTTTCTTTGATGAGATTATTTTTCAGCATGAACATGCTTTTTTTTATGTAAATCTATTGGAAGTTTTGCTGGATTTTTGGAGAAATTCGATGTTAGTATCGTTTAGGACATATAATTGTGTATTCTCAAAGTACTTACGGTTGAATTTTTCGATTATCACCTTGTCAGAGATGATAAATTGCTTTTTTTTTCGCGTTTAACTTTATTTCGGAAATTTGAAGTTCGAGTTGTGTTGTGAGCTGTCACACTCATCACAGACCATCGCAGACACTATATATTAAATGCAGCCAACACAAAATCCAAGTATCGAGGTAACACCAAGTATCGATCATGAGAATATCGATACTTGACGATACTAGAATCTTGCAGTATCGATGCTAAAAAACCGATACTTACAGATAAAGTATCGATACTTTGCAATATCGATATTTCGATTCCCATTCCTAGTTTAGTTCATTAAAAGTGAACTGGAGTGAACACGAATGAATGTATATGTACGTCGTGCGCGCGGAGTCACGTATCTCTTTTTACCGCATGGCTTCATTTCCTGGGATTAAAATGTTGTAGTTATCCCGCGATCGAGTTTTCTGGGTGAGCAAAATATTCAGAGCGGTTTACTACCCAAAACATTGCAACACGGAAGTTTCGTTATTCGCGTTATCGCGCGAATCCATTGTCGCTCGTCGCGTTAATGGCTGGCTGAGAGAAAAACAGTCCTGAAGCGGTGAGTATTTCGGCATTTTCTCTCATCTCGTTCGTTAGTTCGTCATTACGGAACAGTCTGCGGACAAAATGCGCATTTTTCATTCACGTTCCGTCGCGAAAAACGAACGAAAACGCTATGTTTATTATTGCGCTCGCTCCCCCTTCCCCTCTAGGCCATATATCTTCCCCCTCCCCACCCCCCCCCCCTCGCCCATCTTTTCGCGAAGGTAGTGTAGAGCGCGTTCACATCGCGGGAAAATGGTGAATCGAGACCTTATCAAGCCATTCGGCTTGTAAATATAAATAAACAGAAAATTCGGCGTTGGAAAATGTGATTTCGGGAAAGTTTTCCAAGTAAGTGATTTTTGGGAATGACTTTGCAGGAAATGCCGGATTCACACACGGGAATGAGATAATGCTTTTGAGATGGAGTAAAGTTTTGCAAAAATAGATATTTTAGCAGGCTGTTTGGGAGTACATTGGACTTGGTATTGAACGGTTATTTTGATGACACGTAAAATTTTTCGAATTTTTGAACGCCTTTGAGGTCATGGAAAATTGGTGTTTTGATACAGTTGGAATGATACAAACCATTCATTTTATCAAATTTTTCGATTTCCGAGTCTAAAATTTTTATTTCTTTTTGAATATACTTTAAAGTTTGAGTTATTTATTATTTATAATTTTTAACTTGTGTCTCATATTACAAAATTTTTTAATATCGAAATGTCTATTTTGGAAATTTATTTATAACCATTCATTGATTAAAATTTTTTATTCAAAATTTATAAATAA
Organism: Platygaster robiniae; assembly: GCA_028476575.1. Taxonomy (NCBI): domain Eukaryota; kingdom Metazoa; phylum Arthropoda; class Insecta; order Hymenoptera; family Platygastridae; genus Platygaster; species Platygaster robiniae. The sequence goes on along the minus strand of CM052020.1, from coordinate 28,382,468 downwards.
ATAAGTTTCTTATATTTTCCAAATCAATCAATTGTCCTAAATTTTAGAACAGGAATTAATATATAATATACATACGTATACCATAATAAATAATAATGAATACAAGTTCATTTATCTATTTTGATTCTTCATTTTCGAGTACATCGAATTTTAACTAAATACGCGTTTTTTGATCAAGACATATCGCATATCAAAAAATTATTTACAAACCTAATTTTCATTACTCAAATTAATTATTATACGTTATCTTTTACTTACGTCTCACAACCAAAAGCTTTCCAATACTGAAAAATTATATAACAGTTCATTATTGTATATCTATTTATTGTTGCATAATAATATTTTTTCATACATGTAAATTTATAATGAAGCATTTTTCAACAATTACTTAAGTTCTAGAAGAAACAATAAGTTTTTAAAATTTCATTTATTTTAATCCTGTTTTTCCATATGTCAAAGTTTCAACCTAATGAGAGTCTTTATCAAGACATATCATATATCAATTAATATACGTAAATAATTTTTATCGCCCAAGCTATTTATTTTACATCATTTTTAACTTGCTCTTCCTAACAAGTAGCTTTTCTAATACTTTACGATTTATTTAGCTTAACAGTTCATTTATTTCAAAGATTGATTTATAACAATTTGTCAATTGGTAATTAGATACATAAATAAAATAAACCAGTTTAGTCATAAATTTTCAAAAAATCAATAATCCATTTGGATTCTCTTTTTTCCAGTGCGTCGAATTTGAAGTCGGTATATATTAGTCGGTATAGTTTATTTTATCAAGACCTACCCCATATCAGCAATTAATTTACAAAACTTATTTTCATCACTCAAATTAATTATTACACAGTAATTTTCACTTACGTCTCATAACAAACAGCTTTCTAATATTGAAAAATAATTTATTTCAACAATTTACAACAGTTGATTGTTATATATCAATTTATTGTTGCAGCATAATATTTATTGTATGTTTTTTTTATGCAAGAAAATTTGTTATTAAGCATTTTTCAACAATTGATTGATGCCTAGAAGAAACAATAAGTTTTGACAACTCATAAATCTAGAATTCTCAAAATTTTATTTATTTTAATTCCCTACTTTTCCATATGTCAAAGTTTTAACTCTATGTATGAGTCTTTATCGAAACCTACCATTTAATACATAGACCTTATTTCATCACTTAAATTATTTATTACACATAATTTTTAACTTATGTCGTACTTACTATAATAATTAGTTGTTTGATACTCAAAATTTATCAATCTGAAGTTCGATCTATAAACTTGAAAAACTTATTCATTCATAAATTTTATACAATTTTTTTATCTATTAGGATTCATTATTTTCCTAAGCGTCAAAGTTTTAACTCAATATGAGTTTCTTTATCAAAATGTATTGTGTATCAATAATTAATATGGAAACAAATTAATGACAGTTAAATTATTTATATTTACAATTTTTAACTTATGTCTCTCCACAAATAGCTTTCTTTTTCTGAACAATTTCTTATTTTTCACAATTTATTGATTTTAAATTCAATCTATGAATTCTATGAACTCATTTATTCATAAATTTATAACGAAAAAGATATAAATTTATAATTTATATCTCTTTCGATTATTTTTTTTCTCATGGGTCGAAGTTTTAACTCAATATGAGTCTTTTTATATGGACCTAGCACATATCAACAATTTATATACACAAACATAATTTTCACCACTTGAGTTATTTTTTCTACATTATTTTTTACTTACGGGTTATATTAACAATCAGTTTTCTGATAATAAAAATTATTGATTTTAACCATGTATAGCAGTTTCTTGTTGTATATCAATTCATAGTTGCATGATAATATTTATTGTATGTTTTTTATCTAAGAAAATTAGTTATATAACATTTTTTGGCAATAAATTTATATATAAAAAAAAATATTAGTTTTGATAACTCATGTATTTATACATTCTTCAAAATCAATATAAATACAATCTATAAATTTTAGAAATTTATTGACTTACAATTTTTGACTATTTATCCATCATGAAAAATTTAGCAATATCTACAGAGTATACAATCACTCTCATCCATCTCCTAGATTGATAAAAAAAATTGTTGTAATGTTAAATATTTTTATAAAAATTTGTACTCTTTTTTCATCTACAATGAATATATTGGTATTTCTAAATACTGACCTTCGATTGTGTTTTCTCGTTAATATTTTCATAGTTCGAGATATTGTCTAAAAATATCTCAATTACATAATAAAGTTATTATTAAGTAGCCATAACTTCGAAAGATTGTTCTCGGGAAATTCATAATCCAACATATTAACAAGTTAACAAATAATTTGTATTTTTTGAGATTTGAATAGTTTCAGGAAAAATTATTGCATCTTTTTGAGGTAGATTTTTAAAACTAAGCAAATTTCAACCTATTTTTGAATTTTACAATTATTATTTCAAAAAAGTTAACATCCATTTAATGTGTACATAATATAATAGATATTTTTATTGATCATGAAACGAGTGAAAAATCAAAAGATAAAAATAAAATATCGTTTTCATTAATCCATCACAATATCATCTAAATAGTCTAAAAAAAAAAAAAGATTTACAGTTTAATTTCCTTGACTTTTTTTTTTTTTTTTTTTTTTCAAATCTTGCATTACCAAGTCTATTTGGATAGATATTTTCAATATTTTTATAATTTCTATAACTTATGTTTATGTTTTAAATATTACTATAAATTATAAATAAAATAGGGCATTCTATAGGAGTACCATATATTTGTTGGAAAAAAATTCTTAGTCTTGAATTCGAAACCACAAAGCCTAAATTTACACTATATTGTGTACAAATTGTTATTATGTTATATGACTCAAAATTTTCACTCAGAAGTCAACAAATCATTTTTCGATCAAATAAACGATCTAATTGAATAAAGTTCTTCACAAGACTTAATTATCAAACTTTAAACAATAAATGCAGTAACCTACATAAATTCATTAATTATTTTATTATATATTGATTGGAACTAGTTGATAATAATTAAACAATATGTTACTGTAAATGAAAATGTATGTATCATATATCTATCTTCATTAAATACATAAATAATAACGAAATTGCAAGGCATAAAGATGATCTTAATTCACGATACTGAATGGAGAATTGTGTTTCGAAATTCGAAAATACCCTAAATGAAAATGAATTATTTCACTAAATTTCAATAATAACTTACAATTGTAGTTTCAATAAATCTTGGATCAAAATCTTTTCCTACAAATTTTTTCACGTCACGTATGAAATATTTTGGAATTGAATCAACTTAAATCAAGTTACATGGCAGATTTAAAACAAACGAAATGAAATCAGAATTGTGTTCTGCAAAAAATAAATGTTTTTAGGAATAAAAATTAATTGCTGAGTGATTCAATCATTCGCAAAATTAGAAATATGTAAATTAAAGGTTGTTTACTTACTATGAAATTGAAATAAAGCAATCGTCAAATACAAATTTATGTCATTTGATCTGCATGTTCAAAAGCAAATTTTATAAAATTATCATAATTAAAAAATTTTAATTTGAAGGTTCTGGACCTGAAAATATAAAAAAAGTTCGTTTTGTAAATTATAAATCTGGATATTGCTAACTTCAAATTTTATAAGCTTAATTCCAAAAACATTTTTGTAATGTATTTTATATCATTATTGTACTGTTGAATAATTTAAAAAAACAATAAATTAATTTCGAAATTTGTTGATTCTATGATGTGTATTCCGATCCCAATTTCCAATCCCAAGGTTAGAAATTTTGTGATGTTAGAATATGCTATTGAAAATTTAGGTACGCAAAAATTTATTCAGTGTCCATGCCTAAATATCTTTCAAAAACATATGTATAGCCAGAATGCTATGTAATTTTTCAATTCTTCTATTACAACGAATTTCCTCTTTAGTTACATTTATTTTTTTAATTGAAATTGATTCTTTTTTTTTTTTTTTTTTTTTTTTCGAAATATTTTTGAATTTTTATCTTGTTCATTCCCTTTCGTACGACCTTTTTTGGGATGCAATTCGATACTGCATTCTGAGCTAAATTGAATTTTTTATTCACTTTTTTTTTTCAATCTCTGCAAAATTTTTGTTAACATGGACTAAACTTTGTAAGCTGAAAAATTCAGCGATGCCATCGGCACCGGCTAAATGGATTATATGGCAGGGTTCTATAAATACATGAGTATCGTGCGGGGTAAACAATCTTGACCTCCGCGGAATTCTGATTGAATGCGAATTTCGTTTTTTGAGGTGATAAACAATTGTATGGATGTATGTCAATTAAAAATAGCATTAATTTTCACTTGCAATTTTATATTTACAGCATCCATCACCCGAGTTGAAGAAAGTTTCTATTTAAAAAAAAAAATGTTAAATAAGTATACTAAGTATATCTACGTATTTGAATCAGAAAAATTTTTTAGTGTTATTTGTTATTTTTTATGCATTTTGAATAATAATTCTAGTGAAAACCTAAGATTTTTTGACTGGTTCTTATAACTTCTAATGTTTGTTATTCTTTAGAGAAATTTATTGAATTATGTTTTTTGGAACTAATATTTCAATTTCTGAAAAAAATGTCTTGTTACTTGAAGAAATTACTTAGATTGTATGAAGAATTCCGTTATTTACTAGAAAAGTCACATTCTTGGGTCTTGATTATGAATTTCATTTATTATTGTAATTTTTTTTTTTTTTTTTTTTTTTTTTTCAGAAAATTCAGCGAGCTTGGCGTTATAGTTAAAATAAAAGAGTTTCATTAAAGGAAAATCTGTTCATTTCCATGATGAAGTGGTCAACTGGAACTCTATTTTGCCAGCAAGTTGGCGAACTTACCAGAGTTTTTTCCCAATGGAATGAATGCGAGCAAACAGTGGTTAGTAAAAAAAATGTTTTGTTTTTTTTTTACATGTATATCACATTGATTTTGACAATCTATGTTATATCTAATTTTTTTTAATAATTTACCATTTTTTATTGCAATTTATAAAACACAAATTCAAACGTTTGTACATTGCGTAAAAATTTGTAAATTTTAAAAATGAATACGAAATTTTCAGTATTGTAAATTTTTATATACTGTTTCACACTCAAGATTTTGTATGTAAATAATCCATTAATTTGTATAATAATAGGTTTTGCAATTAGTAAACAAATTATAAATTAAATATTTATATTTCATGATTTAACGTGACGTTTCGTTGATATGTACACTATTCATGAAATTTTTCTTAATTTTTAAATTGTGTACAAATTTTGCCAAAATTGATCTCAGTCAATTATATACATACATATACTGATTGAAGACAATCAAAATATTCTTCAACTGAAAAAAAAACGATCACTGTTTAACAAGTTCTTGACATTAATTTCATTTTTTTTATAGTCATAATCAAGCATAAACTCAATCAAAGAAGGTTTTTCTGAAACGATTTCAGATTAATATCGTAATTATCAGAGAATAATAATCTTTAATCAAGGTCATACCTGTTTGAAAAAATTATTATCAGTACATGCATACTTCAAAGTATCAAATTTCTCCTGATGTTATATTTCATCCTTCATTATTCCCAGAATTAATTATGTTCCCATTACGAAAAAATGACTGACTTCATTTATAATGAATGTCTAAATATCATCCAGTGAAGATGTGAAACTTATTGATAACAATAATGAAAAATAGAAGTTAAAGGCAAAATTTAAGTTTTTCAAATAGTGTTGTTATTCCAATTTTTATACTTTGTTGATTGAGTCGTTTTTGGGGTATTTTTCTAGTTTAATATACTTTTTATGTTTGCAAATAATTATAGTATTAACAGAAGGATTTTGAAAAATCATGATAATAAATAAAATCCCACTTTTTTCTAGTGTAATGATAATAAAGTTTAAAGTCTTTGATTTTCAAATGAAAAATATTTGAATGATTAAATTTCTTTCTGATAAGAATTTGTCCTACTAGTCTCACGAGTCACTTCTTTTTTGATCACACAGTAATCTTCAACTTTAGAAATTCTCTAGCTTCTAACCAATGTTTCATAATATTTAGTTTCTTTAGTAAACGCTTTCAAGTTATAAACTATTGAATTAAATATTTTTATATAATATTTCTGAGTAAAAATTATTTATAACACTTACATTTCCGATTTTCTAACAATAGAAGTATTCAATTAAATTCTTACAAATTTGAAACTATTTGTTTATACATTTGCGAGTATATTATTCAGGTATCGTAAAACTAAATCATGGACTTTTTAAATCACACGTTTGATTGATGTTTTTGATTTTGGAAAAGCAGTTATTGCTAAATCTTATCATTTTGAATAAATGAGAATAACTCGTTGGATGTAATTTATTTGATGCAATCTTTGAATTTTATTGCAGGTCCTTTATGCTCTTTTAAGAAGAGTACCAGCTGTCCAAGCTCGATTCCTTGCACAAGCAGTGCAACATTCTCTTCAGTCAGTTTCAGAACTCAGTTCACATGAGCAAGACGCGAACAATCCTTGTACGTAAATATTAAAAATATATGTGATAACTTCATTATCTTCATAAAACAGTTTGATGAAAATTTAAAACTTAACATTATTCATGCAACCCAAGTTACACATAATTTCACAATGTCCGATTTTTACAATTTTCTGTAAATTTATTATCAAAACTTTCGTCCATGAAGTTTTCAGTTCTAAAAGAAACTTTCTGAATTTCAATAGTACTTGAATACATAGGATTCGAATGGTTAATGGAATTCCTGAAATGCAAGAATTGATTAATGAAGTACGTAAATTGCAGCTTTCGTGAATTCACTACTCAAGGAGTCGACCGAGGTCGCTTTGAATCAGCTGCTCACCCACTTACCATTGCTGAAGCCAGGAAACACCGAATGCAAGGACTATTACCTAGTCGCTATATCTGAACTCGTGAGTCACTGCATCTCGACTGGACAGTTTACTGATCTAACTCAGCAATTGCTGAGTTACACCCTGATCCACCCAGCTATAACTAGTCATGATAGAAAAAATCTGACCCAGTGGCTACGGCATCTCGAGGAACGTATCAGTGGGACGCCACCGATTCAGAATCTTGACGAGTACACTAACACTTCAACCAGGTATGCATAATTTCGTCTTTTATAATATGTAAATTAAACATGTGAGTACCTGAATTTGCATTTTGCATAATTTCCTTTTTTTTTTTTGTATTTATGTTAAAGGTGGGAAAATATTTGGAATCAAACTCCTAAACAGCAACAGAGCGAGCAAAGCAATTTCAACTCGCAACCAGGAACGACGTTTAATATCCAGTTTCCTCCTTCGATATCTCGGCAGCGACGTTCTAACAGTTTGACTCCCTCGCACCATCTGGAAATTTTGGAGCGAACTAACAATGTCCATAACTCTACCAGGAACAAAACGAGGAGTTTCAGCATTTCCGGTGATCATACCAGTGAGTTCGATTAAATGTTCTTTAATTTTTCGTTGAAATAGTTATAATTCATTTAATCACTATTATTATTGAAAGGATGACTTATCTAAATAATAATAGCCACATAATAAAATATTTTCATGTTATCAACATGCAAGTTATGATTCATCAAAGAGATTTACCTGAAAAAAACGTTAAATGTATTACGAAATCAAATAACATGAACTTTTTTCTGTTTTGTTCTAAAAAGTTCGATTTATAATTGTGTTGTTTTTAAAAAGGTGGTCTTATCGGGCTTGGTCCTCTGAGCCCTCAAAGTTCTTGCGCCAGCAGTGGCAGCGAGGGCCGCCTCGATGAAGCGTCAATGCGCACCCTCGAAAGTGGAATGAGAGGTAAATAAACAAAAAAAAAAAACATTGAAATACTTCAAATATCAATCACAAAATTGTAAACTTCCTGCATAATGGATATATGTATCAATATATCAAAATATTGATATTTCTTCCGAATTCATCAAAATTTTTGGTGCGATATTAAATGATATCGTAAGATTTTCAGGTTAAAAAAATGAGAATTCAGCATTCAGATCAGTGATTTCTTCCAACTCCAGTTTCATTCTCCATTTAAAAATGTTTTAATTTTTGAAATATAATAATTTTATCGTCCAAATGGAGGGGCAGTCTCTGTAGTTATCAATTTCAAAAATATAATTGCAGGGATAGTTTAACGGAGTTTAAATTCTTCTATAACGATATTCTTATGATTCTCTACTTGTGACATGAATATAATTTTGAAATAATATGAATTCTATGGATAATATTTTCGAAAAATATATTAACACAAAATCCATGAAATACTAGAAATATGTAAAGTAATTGTTCTTTGAATTATTAAATCTACTTATAATCTACGAAACTTTAAATAAAAGAGCATTTCATTCTATGAACTCACATTTAAAAGTATTCAATACAGATAATCTATTAATTTGCAGAAAATAAGTTGATAGAATAAAAAAAAAAAAAATACTGAAAATCACAGAAATTTGAACGATGTTTTTGAATGCTGAATAAATATATTTTAAAAACTACAAAAATTCTGAAAAATAATGGAACATTGAATCCGAGAACATTATATTTTGGATATTTAAATAAAAGTCTGTAAAAATACCGAATATCCCCAAATATTGAAAAAATTTAATGTAACTAATGCATAAAACAACAACAAATGTAAAATACTAGAAATATTTTACACACTTACAAATGCTAATTGAATTTTTTGAAAAAACCGGAAATCAATAAAACTTTAATTTCTAGAGCATCAAATTTTAGAAATTGGTATAGAAATCAATAAAAATACCAAAAAATCCTTGAAATCGTATAAATCCTTAAAAAATACGCAAAATACTAAAAGTGTTTTGAATCCATCGTGTTTTTTGAAAAAACTATGGAAATGATTAAAATATTATAAATTCTGAATTCTCGTACATCGTTTCCTAAAAATCCTAAGAGGCATTAAAAAAAACTAAAAATACTAGAAATCAAAAAGATACATTGCCGTGCTAAGTAAAGTGATATAAAAATTATAGAAACTCAAGAAATGAAGAAAATTTTAGTTCCTAGATCCTAAAATTTCAAAAATCTATGAAAAAATGTATAGAAATATCAAAAATCTCCAAATCTGTGAAAAAATGTTACGAAATTTATACAAAAAAACAACTGAAAATACAAAGAATACGAAATTCTCATTAGATGCTTATAAAAGCTGAATAAATTTTTTTTTTAAGTCTGTGAAAAATCTAAAAATCGATTGAATTTCGGTTTCTAGGTCATTAAATTCTAGAAATCTATATAGAAAATAATGAAAATATCAGAAAATCACCCAAATCATATAAACCCTTCAAAATGCACAAAAAAAACTAAAATTGCTTGGAAACTATCATTTTTTTTTTCAATTAATTGAAATGATTGAAATATTTCAAACTTTCAAGTCTAGGAAATCTCATATCGATAGAAATAATTAAAAAAAGGAACTAGGAAATCATACATTTTATGAATACCACAAAAATATAAAAATATTAGAAATGTTTGAAATGCTGATAATTTTAAAAACTTTTGTAACCAAAGCATCGAGTTCTAGAAATTATATAATAATCCATAAGAAATCTGAAAAATCCTAAAAAAATACAGAAAATTCTAAAAGAACTATAAATCTATAAAGATACTTTTTTAGTCAAAAATCCATTCAAAAATAAAAAATTTAATCAACTTTGGATTCTCAAGCACAGACTTCTACGAGCTATGTGGCAATCCTTAAAAATACTAGAATTCATGGAAATAATAAAAAAATCCTATAAAATTGCATAACTACTAAAAATCACGAAAAATTTTTAAAATATCAAAAATTCAGGCAGATATGATTCTATTGGAAATTCACGAATCACTAAAAAATTTTTAATCTTTGAATCCTATAGGCTTAATTCTAGGTATCTATGTAGAAATTCATAAAAATACAAGAAAATCCTTCAAATTGTATGAGTACTGGAAAATCAATGAAATACTATGCTTTAGCATATCGATATTTTTTTTCCGTTATTGAATATCAGACGATTTCAATGTATCTGAAGAGCTGATATCGATATTTTTTGTCTCGATTGCCATCCTTACTGCATATGTATAATTGCATCGCATTTTTTTTTGTTTTGTTTTTTTTTTGTATGTCAGACGTGGCTGCATGGCTCAAAACTCTGCGCCTTCACAAATACAGTTATTTATTCGCAACGATGAATTACGAGGCCATGCTGGAACTGACCGAAGAGGAATTGGCGGAGAGAGGAGTGACAAAAGGCGCACGACACAAGCTGGCATTATCGATCATGAAGTTACAGCAACGTTACGTGACCTTGGTGAAGATGGAAAAGGACCTTTTGCAATCGAATCGCGAGGTCAGTCAACAATCCCATATGTTAAGTTCGTCTTTCTTGTCCAACACTTTGGATGAGCTCAAGAACATTTTGTCGTCACCTTTGAAACCTAGTGACGAAAAGGACTCCCAGGATATTCCCACTCAGTTCACCAAAGTCCTTGGAAAATGTAAGAAATCGCGTTTCCATAAAATCTTTGCTAAAATTGGTCGAATTTCCGTTACTTTTCTAACTTTCTGTACACGTGTTTCGGCGATTTCAGTATGCAGCAGATTAGCCCTTGAGAGCGTTGATGATGGAGTTCTTTGCTCTTGTATCAACATTTTGGAAAAGGTCTTGCAAAACGATTGTTTCACTCCTCAACAAAAAGAAAAAGTTCAGCAATGGCGCAGTCGGCTTGGCAACCCACGACCAACACCAAAGTAAAAATCTTATTTATAATTATAGATTCCACTCATACAAAAGTTCAAAAATTTGATTTCTGTGATGATTATTTTATTTTTCTATATTTTTTATTATTATTATTATCTGCAATGTTTGGGAAAAATTTTTTTTGCAGGTGGCAGCATAATTATTCTTACAATAATAGGAGACATTGCAATTCTCAGTCCCATGGTTCTCACAATCGCAAGCCCAGTTTAAATTTAGGCCACATCTCTAGTGCGAATTCTCACAGCAGTTCCTTCATGATGACCCCGCACAGGAACAGCATATCAACGCCGTACTTGCAGTCGAATCAAAGTCAGAATGTCAGTCAGGGAAATTTGAAGCCCATGCACACGACTGAAAAACGGCCTAGTCTCCAGGAAACCAATTTGGAGGTTAGTTTTATGGTAAACGTCTCTAATAAATTTTTCATTGGTGCCGGTTCATATGAGATGAAATAATATGACATAAAAACAGAATATGCTTGTCTTGAGAAACGAATTTCTTCAATAATTCTGAAGAATTATTATTGAAACAGTTATTGATGTTTGAAATTGAACCTAAAACTTCCTGGTTATCGGAGTTACGCTTTAACAGTTTGGCCATGCAAAGTAGTATTAAAATAACAGTGAAACGCATGACAAATCACATTTTTTTTTTTTTTTTTTAATTTTAGTGTTTTATTCGTTATTAAAAAAAGGATCATTGAAATTTGTAATTTGTATACTTTGACGATTGGAATTGTTGCAGCTTTTGCAAAAAACTCTGCAACGCACCTTCAGCGCACCAAGAGACCAATTTCTGGGACAATCGAGCAACACATTGGAGACTACTGAGCCCGATATAAATTCACGTCTTGAGTCGTTGTGCCTGCGCATGACGGAGCAAGCGATTGGGGGTTTCGGCGAAGCTTAAATCGTAAAAATACATGATGAAGAAATGAAACAAACGGGAAACGAAACCCCTAGAACGATGTAACATCGGCGTGACGATTGACGTAAGTCGTGATGATATTTTGCATTTTTATCAACGACTCTAAACGAAGGGAAAAAGAAAAAATTTAATTAGTTTTAGTAATGATACATCACAATGACGAAAACGTCTCTAAAGGAGAAAAAACAGAAAAATGAGAAAAAAAAAACGAAAAACAGTAATGAACCACTCATCGCGAATTATATTTTTCATTGAGCACTACAATTAGATTATTTATGAACGAATAATGATTTGGCAAACCAAATGCTATGTTAGGGAGATAGATTCTTTCCTTCACCGATAGCGACTTATAATAATCTAATATAAAATATATTATATACAAACGCATATAAATTTATATCTATACATGAAATATAAATATATATATAGAAATATATCGTGGTGAGGTGGAAAAAACCTGACAAAATTTGAAAAACTGGGAACATTGAGTTATAATATTTTCTGATTATAATGAAACTGAGAACGGTAATGAAAGTTACAAAAGTGTTGGAGGTTTTGATTGAATTGATGGTATTTCAAACTGTTCATTACTGTTAAGGGAAACTTGACATCTGATTTTTAATTTGTGATTTATTTTGAGTTTTGGACTGACTTTTTTCAAGTTTTCTCGGATTCGATTTGCATAAAAATATTCTAAATTTAAATTATATACATTTGACCATTTTTTCTATAATAAATTTAATTTGTAAATTCATGGATGTTGCTTTTGGTAGTACAATTTTCGGAATAGTAATGAACTTGAAGGATTAGTAAAAGAAAAAAAATACAATAAAAAATCATAGAATGAAAAAACCCGAAGCGTTAATATTCCTGGAAATTTTGAATTGAAAGCCAAAAACTTCGTGATTATTTTTATGTGTAAAAAAAAATGTTCCTGAGTTTTATTTATTCTCAAAACCACAAAAAACTCCGGTTTTGTAAATTTTGTCAGGCGGAGTGCGAGGGAGAGAAATGGAGCTGCGACGATTGCAATATTATTTTTGTGTTATCCATTTTTTCGAATGGAATTTGCCTAATTTTAAAAAATCGTGGCGTTGACGAGCGTCTCTATTTTTTACGAACGAACTGACGTTTTCGTCGTATTGCGTCGATTGGGAACGATGAGCCTGAAAATACATTATTATTATGAATTTTTTTTTCTATTACGAATTTTTTCCTTCTCACGTTTTTCAACGACACGCTCAATTTTTTTCATTAGCTTCTTTTGATAATCAAGGATGGCCCAAGGTGATCGAATGGTTTTTTTTTTTTATTATTATTATTTTCGACAATTACGAACGAATTGAAATTTTTCTCGCTTTTAAGTGCAACAAAGAAAATACAGAATAAATGTTGGCAATGGTTGAAGGCGTTTCAGATAAGTTATTGTGAATGATTTTGACGATTCTAGATGAATATGGAATGAATGATTTGGTCATAATAAATTTTGAAAGGTTTTTTAATTTGATAAATTAAGATGGTGCAGGATAGAATTATCTTCTCTACCTTAATTAACGGCTCATGGTGATATTATTTTATTATTTATACATAGTATCACAATTTTTTACAACACTAAATTATTCAACAATCATTAAATGATTGGAAACTAAAATTTTATTTTCCTATTAACTCAAAGTTAGAAGGAAAACCATAGCAAAAATTTTAGAATCGAAAATGATACATTATTGTTTGTTTATTTTAATTTGAATGTAAGTTGTCAAATGCATTTTTTATTTTGCATTTGAATAGATTTTTTGCCAATGAGAAGAAAGCATTGCTCATAATATTGCAGAAACAATCGCTGGTCGATTTCTGAAACAGCAATTATTTTAATCGAAGGTAGATAAAAAATTTTGGTTTTAATGATCAGTGTTAAATCATTGAAAGGAATTTATGTTTGACAGAAAAAATGACGAAAATTATCATTCACTCGTCAAATGAATGTTTAACTAAAAAATTGATTGAAAGATAATATATTAAGTATTAACGAGATAATAAAAAAGGTGGGCTTACATGTTGTTTAAATTATGAAAAAGATGAATACTAATTTTCCAATTTAGATAAATTCCCTGAAAATAAAAATTTTGTTTTGCATTTATTATTGATGAGTTTTGAAAATAACACTTTTAGTTGATTCTGTTTTTTCAAACCTTGAATCTTGCATTTTATTTGCATTTAAATTAATGTAATAGTTTTATCATGGCTAATATTTTTCTTTTCTTCGAATTTTTTCATATTTTATTGTAAACTTTATGCACGTAGATGCATATTTTAGAATTCGATGTAAAGTTCATTACTATTTACAAATGTTAGTCATTAATCGATTCTCTTTTTGCTTTAGTTTAAAAGTTTTTCTCGCTTTTTTTTAATACCACAAAATTATTAATTTTCTTTTTATCGATTTTTGAACATGGTCCTAATAAAATTGATTCTTGAATTGTAAAAATGTTTAATTAAGGATAAATAATATTTCGTTTGCAAATTCTGTTTATATTTTGTCATAGCGTCTTAAAAACAAGCATTTGGCGAAATTCATGTGATTTTTAATGGCTTGTGTCAGATGGTACTTGTGTTTTATTACTTACAGTCATGTCACTGAAGAAAATTTTAACTAAAAAAGAATGATGCTCGTGAAAAACAAACTCCAAAATTTGTTGTTTTTTTTTATTGAATTTATATTACTTATCATCAATCAAACCATATTGCTTCAAAGATTTCTAGATCTTTTTATGGGGCGTAAAATCGAAAAAAAAGTAACTAATGAAATACGATTGGAAAACACTAGTCATTTCATTCAATTATAAGGTTTGTGGTGATAAGTCAAAAAGTGTGATATTATTATTTGATTTATACATTGTATTCAATAGCATAATTATTGTCTTTTATTTCTTTTTCTTTCATAAATTTATCTCTAGCTATTACGGGATTGCTTAATATTTATTGATTCTTACTGTTATGAAATTTGAATTTGAAACACAACATAAATTATTTTATACTTTTCCAAAAATAATTCTATCAAAAGTTACTTTCGAAATTTGTCCTTAATCGTCGCATTCCATTCATCGAGTAACCTAAGATTTTTCTACAATGCATTTAACCATTGCCACAATAGTAATATTAACAATAACGAGAATATAAATATATATATATAGTAAATGTAAACCACGAAAGACTGACTATTTCACGCGTTTTTCAGTAAGTAAGCATAAAGTGTTCTTTTTGTACCGCGCGTGAATGTAACAAATTGGAAGACTGCGGAGAGAGAGAAAGAGAGAGAAGAAAAAAAAGGAAAATTAACACCCTATCAAAAACGGTGTGATTAGGGAACGCGAGAGGTTAAAAAAATCAGGTGACGTTGGACTTTGAAAAAATTTAAGGTTAGTTTTTTGCTTTAAGAAAATTATAATCTAACCTTGAATTTCACAAGTCAACTTATACCCACCCCAAAATCGATTGTATAATACTTGAATAATTATCATCGTAATCTATTTGTAATTTAAGTAATGAATGTAAGGCTGTATCGTAATTGCCGAAACGAAGTGTCCTCACAAAAAATGTAAGCCAATGACGATAATTATTGTGATGTTGATTTTTCGGCTAATGGATCATTTCGGCCATTCCATTTACATTTTTGAAATTCTTTTGTTTTGCGAAATCATGTGTGATAATTCGAAAAAATGTGTTTATTTTAGGGGGAGGTGTGGGGGGGGGGATGTCTAACATTGAATATTTTTCGGGATCAAAGAATTGTAAAAAGAGCTAGTCAAATGTTGAAATTCTCGTTTGCTTTTCACGAATGAAATTGTTTTCCTCTCTTGCGATTTTCACGGCTTCTTTTCGGCACATGACGACCGCAATAGAGATTTTAGTAAGGATCTTACGAAAAAAAAGAAAAAAAAAAAAAAAAACGTGACGTGAATTTTCTGCAACATCGTGAATAAATAAAACGACAGTCAATGAAAGGTAAAAGCATATTTTGTAAAATGTTTTTTCAAAAACGACGGGAAATCATTTTCGCATAATTTTTTCATTGGGAAAGTTTGGATTCGACGGATGGAAAATGATTTCCCGCTGATTTTCTACATTGAGAACTTGCGATTTTTATAGAAAAAAAAGCAAGATGGTACACGGATCAGAAACGTCGCGGCATTTAAATCGTAGCGTTTGGATTTCCAAAATGAAAAGGACTTTATAGGGGGAAAAAAATGGCGCGCTTACTTATCACGATGAATATTGCGCTTTTTTTTTGGAAAACGGTGCCGATTTAATCGCCCCGCGGTACTGGTCGCTAGCCGAGATTTGTTCATCCGCGTTAGCTTGAGAGAACTTGTGAAAAAGAACGCAATTTTTTGTAAAGATGACAGTACCCCGGTGTTGTAACGTAAAACGAATGTTTTCAATAAAACGAAAAATGAATTTTTCATACACTAGACACCAAGTGTTGAATTGATTTCCAAACTTTTATTCAAACTTAATTATGTTATAACCTAATGGTACTTAGCTTAATTTAAATGATGACCTTATTACACGAAAGAATAAATTATACAAAACATGTTTGATTTTGATTCTGGTTTTTTATTGACGATATGTCCGATTTGAATATCAAGACGTGAGTGGTGACATTATTTAGACATTGAGATTGTGTGTAATTATTTATTGAGTTGAATGCTTGTAATGTAGTACAGGACTTGAAAATCCAAACGTCGATGACTTTAGAATGAAGCACTGCGATTGATAGGGTAATCGCCTTTTTGCTATAAAACATAATTAAATTTTTAACCGTATTTTATTCTTTTTTATGATTCGAAATAAATTCATACAAAAAATTCATAAAAAACTTTGCATTTTTACACTTCGATTTTCGTGTTCTGTGATTTTAGTTTTAAAAAATTCAATAATTCTGTTGATCGGACCTTTAGACGTGAATTATTGAAAAATTATGAATAAAATATCGTATTGTAGATTCCGTCTATATAGGCATTTCCAAGTCTCACAATATACTAATTCTTCCGGATTTCATAACTTTAAAACTTTGATGAATCTTGTTTCAAGAGTGATTGATCAATTTTTTAGAATTCGGGGATTTTCAAGTTATATGCATAATTGGTGGGGTTCCGAGTTACAGACTTTTTATTTACTTTTTTTTTTTTTTTTTTTTTTTTTTTTGTAATTTTTCATTGAAGTGTTTTAATCAAAAAATCAGGTTTTAATGGTTTCAGAGTGTTTCGAGATGGGATTTTTTTTTCATTTTTAATACTTTTGTGGCTATTCATTTTTTTTAATGTTTGAAGAACTTGTAGAATTTTCTGACTTTTTTATATTATATAGAAGTCTATATTTTAATATAGACTTCTAAAATCCAATTCTCATGGTTCAAGGTTAAAAAATATTTCGTATTTTTCGGTACTTATAAAATTTTGAAGTATTATCTGATATTTTTACAGATTCATTTTATGGACTAGTCTATATATTATTTCTAAAAACTGGATCCTTCAAAAATCAATGCTCTCAAGAATTTTGGTACTTTCATAATTTTTTTTGAAAATTATATATCTACTTAGATTTCAGGTATTTCACAAATTTGTAGAGTTTTCGATATTCTTCCTAATACTTATCAACTTTTGTAGTATATTCTGGTATTTTTTCTGATTCCCAGTATTTCTATGCATTTTTCTATGAATTTTTATAATTCGATGCTATACAATTAAAAGTTCTCGAGATTTGAACTATTTGAATAGATTTTTCAAAAAACAGTATTTTCAAAACAGATGTTCCTTACTTTAGGTTTTTTTCGTATTTTTTCAGTATTCAAACAATTGGAATTATTTTCCGGTATTTTCATGGATTTCTGTATAAATTTTAAGAATCGAAACCTCTAAACTTCAGAGTTTCATAAATTTAAAAAAAAAATGATATCTATATAAATTTTAAGTGCATATTATCTGATGTTTAGTATTTCATACATTTTTTTTTTTTTTTGTATTCATGAGATTTTGAAGGATTTCCTAGTATTTTGCTGATTGCTATATAAATTTTTAGAGTTAGATGCTCCAGAATAACAATGTATATAAATTCTTAGTATATACTATATAGATTCCTTAAAAAAACATCTACGTTGATTTTTTCAGTATTTCATAGACTTCTGTATTTTTGTACTTTTTGTTATTTATAATATATTTTTGTAGTGTTTTCTAGTTTTTCAAAAGAAGATGTATAGTGTTTCTATGATACACATTTTTTCGAATTTGATGCTGTAGAATTCGAAAACATTCATTTAGATTTTTCAAAAAACAAAACTCTTATAGATTTATGTTAACTTTTTTTTTTCAGTGTCTAAATAATCTAGAACATGCACTAGGATTTTCATAAACTTCTATAGATATTCTTATAATTTGATACTCCAGGATTCCAAGTTTTTCAGATTTTCAGCATTTTCGTAGATTATTCAAATTTGTCTTGATCATCCACTGGGTTGAAACAGTTTTTCAAATTTGTATTTTCTTCATTACTCTAGCAAAACATTAATAATAAATTAGAGTTCTGTTAAAGTAAGCATTCTTTCGAAGCCAGAATTGCCATTATTTTTGAGTTGATTAGATAAATAATTTTTAAGAATTACTCGAAACTATTTGTTATGTTCTTCATATTTCAATAAGTACATTTTAAAGTTTTTTAATAATTTCTATCATTTATTATTATTCTTTTGAATAATGAGTTCCTTTTTACGCATTCTTTTTATTATTAGTATTTTTATCATTTGTCAGCTATTACGATTCTTTTTTTTTTAAATTGAATAATCATTAATTTTACCCAAATTTAGTATTCGTTTAAAAACCACTTTACTAGCGCCTCTGACATAAGAAAATTTCTTTCAAAAGAAATTT